>LR738549.1:8522500-11022500 GCA_902685375.1 Neostethus bicornis | reverse complement strand
TTTGAAATTCTAAATATTTGGGATTTTAATCTTACACAAAACGTCAGTTACAAGTTGAGAAATTTTGTATTCCCAAATTCTCAAATGTTTCTTCAGGGATCAATAACGTATATTCAATTCAAGCCTGACTTTAAAAACAAACCTCTAAAAAAACAGAGTTACTCGGTTTGCATGCCGGTGATTCTGCTACATTTCTGTGCTTTACTGATGAGGACCTCTAGATAAATGAAACCTCTCAGATTAAAAGACGTAGTTCATTCCCTCATCTGTCATTTTATCTGCACGACATCAGCGCGAGTAGCGACTAGGCAGACCGGCACTCGATTGGCCAGCTTTTATCTCAATTTCGTACTTCCCAGGGAGTAAACGTTAACAGAAGCCTGCAGATAAATGACATTACAGCTCCATTCCTTTCCAGAAGATCTCACACTGATACTACCGTCATGTGCACCGAAGCACTCTCTGTGCTCCTGAGAAAGAACAGGTCACACCACAACTCCTGGCTTGATATCGTGAGTCTGAGGTTTACTCAGCAATGCTTCCTCACTTTGCATGTGGAAGGAAGTCTGATGTCACCGTCTTTATTTCATTAGGCAGCATAAACATGACCTTCCCGGCCGAGCAAGTGCTGCAATGCCCCAAAGTAATCAATCACTTTCAATCAGTGTCAGACAAATAGGTTGAAAATTATTTCCGAAGTTGACATTTCATTCTTGATCGTCAGAGGGTACTTGAGAGGAGATCACTGTCAGTGGATCGTCCTGCGTAGAACTGACCATTTCGTTCTGTCATCTTCCGCTTGTTGTGGGGTCAGGTCGCAGGGGCAACAGCCTCAAACGGGCAGCCCAGGCCGTCTCTCCCCGGCTGCATCCTCCAGCTCACCCGGAAGGATCCCATGTCGTTCGCCGGCCAGCTGTGAGACATAGTCTCTCCAGCGGGTCCGGGGTCTGCCCCTTGGTCTCCTCCCGGTGGGACGTACCCGAAACACCTCGCCCGCGAGGCGCTCGAGGGGCATCCTGACCAGATGCCCGAACCACCCTATCTGGCTCCTCTCGACCTGGAGGAGGAGCGGCTCAACATCGAGCTGCTCCTCCCGGATGGCAGAGCTCCTCACCCGATCTCTGAATGAGAGCCCGGCAACCCTGCGGAGGAAGCTCATTTCGGCCGCTTGTACACGCGATCTCATTCTTTCGGTCACCACCCACAGCTGGTGACCATAGGTGAGGGTTGGAACGTAGATCGACTTGTAAATCGAGAGCTTTGCTTTTGTGGCTCAACTCTTTCTTTACCACGACGGACCAATGCACCGTCCTAGTTATTGCTGACGCCGCACCAATCCGCTCGTCGATCTCTCTCTCCATCCTTCCCCCACTCGTGAACAAGACCCCGAAATACTTAAACTCCTCCACTTGGGGCAGGACCCTGTCCCTGACCCGCAGGGGGCACTCCACCCTTTTCCGGGCGAGGACCACGGTCTCGATTTTGGAGGCGCTAATTCCCATCCCGGCCGCTTCGCACTCGGCAGCGTCGAACTGGATCCAGAAATTCTCTTTCAAATCCACAGCTAAAGTATTTAAATAAATGAGGAAACCAAGGAAAGGCATGTGCGAGGGTTTGTGAAGAGGAAGCAAGTTTGATGTGGTTGAATCAATGGATACCATTCATTGCCAAGATGCATTAGTCCCCACATAACACGTATTGAAAAAAAAACAAAGCTTTCTTTTGCTACACGGCTTTAAGCATGTTCCTGAAATAACTTGTTTGTACTACAACACCGCGACTAATCTTTCAACATTTCTTTTTAATTCATCCCACAATAGCTGCTGGAAACAGCTATTCTTACCTGTTTGGTTATGTTAATATCAGGTCACATTGCAGAATCCCGAAGGAGTTGTCCACTCTAAAAATATGTGTGCTCACGGCGCCGTGAAACACTCGAGATAAAACTGCCCACCGACTGGCAAACAGCACTTTTAATTGCTCCCAGTATTGATGTTTTGTAATAACTTGTAAAAAAATAGAAGTCACTTGAAAGATTTCTTCCAACTTCACATAAACACACACCTGTGTTCCACTTGGGCATGGACGGAAGACATGATTAATGGAGATGAATGTAGTTTAAAAGGAAGGAGTCACAAAGTTATAAAAAAAAAAAAAAATCTAAAGTCGTGAACACACAAATATCCATAAAAATCAATGGATTTCTTTGTCTAGGATGTCGATACATAAACATATATATTTTATATTGAAAAAGAACAAGTTGGTCCTAATTCAGTGAAGCTATGAGTATGTTAGCGGGATTAGCTTAGCAAGTAGCATCTACAAACTAGGACAAGAGAAAAGGGAATTTCTGCCCTCTAAATAACTTAAACCTATTTAATATAGAGGTTCCAGTGAACACTGGATCACATTTTATTTTTTTTCAAACAACTTATTTTTGGCCTCTGTCAAGCCATGATGAACACGAAGCCAAAACATTGAGTTTAATCTATATATTATTTCATAAGACACTTTTGATATGAAATAAAATGTGATGGTAACAAATAAATGCTGATATGAAAGACATGGATTGAAACTAAATGTCTTTTTTTTTTTCATCCGAAGCCTTAAAATAGCTGATAGTTGTTGGAATAATTAAATAAATAAATAAATAAATAAATAAATAAATAAATGAATTACTCTATTCATCCCTCACCGGGGAAATTTGTGTGCTGCACTCCTTACACCGCAGCAGGCTGCCCTTCGACGGTGCCAATGGTGGGAGAAGCGGGGGTTAGGTGTCTTCTCAAGTACCCTAGACATGCTCTCTGTGGGATGCGAACCTGCGAACTTCCGGTCCGGGCCCGAATGCTCTACCCACTGAGCTGCCGTCTCCTGATTGACTGTATTTACTGTATCTCATTTTTTATTTCCACCTACATTTAATATAAATGTTAAAATATGTGCAGCAAACTCTTGTTTATAGATAGGTTCCAAAATCGTCCGCGAAAGCTGAAAATCCACGAAGTATGGACACCATGTTTACAGTATTTAGAAGTCGTTGCGGATCAGAGACGCGGTCAAAACAGCAATTACAGGTCAGATTACGAAACGTGGGAGCTGAATCGTCATCTATCAGCATTGGAACCAATCACAGCCTGTCTTGCATGCTACTTAAAAATTTAAATATAAGGCGTAAATGCTTTACGCTATTTTACGCTTGTTTTGCTGTAAAATGGGCTTATTCAAAACGTCATTTTTGCAACCAACAATATTATTGGATGCGGTACAAAGGATTTATGGACAAGATGCATATTCGTCACATTTCAACTATTTTTTACATTTCTGGAAATTTGTAATATAATATTCTTATAAGACATATATATTAAAAAGTCGAAGTCGTGAATCCGCGATAGTCGAACTGTGAAGTAGCTAGAACTCACCAAAATGGTAGCTAAGTGATTGAGCATTCTCCCGCAGACCGGAAGTTAACCGGAAAATCGGGGGTTTGATTCCCACTGAATTCAAGTCTTGGGTCCTTGTAGGAGACACCTAAACCCCCATTTCTCCCGCCATTGGCGCAGTTGTGGCAGCCTGCTGCGGTGTAGTAGTGCAGCATGCAAATTTCGGTGGTGAGGGATGAATAGAGTGTGTAAAAATAAAAAAAAAACAAAAGCATTGGTATTTAAAGAATAGCAATCAATTCAGAAGTCTAGTTTCAAAGAAATGATCTGTTGTATAATTTCTGCAAAATATACAGTATTTTTACAATTTTTTCTTGGTTAAAATAAACACTTTCAAAACCGTAGTATTTTTTACTACGGTTTTGAAAGTGACAGAAAATATAGTTTTATGCTCATTTTTACTCATAAATGTTTGACTCAGTTTCACTGTAGATCAAGGCTTTTACTTGATTTATGAATGAAGTATGAACAGGAGTGTGTTTTTACACCTTTTTTTTGTCTGACTGCGAGGATGCTGCTACAGTATGGCATTGGTTCAATACATAAAACTTGTGCTCATGATTATAGTTTTGCAGTTTCTCCTCTTTGTAGTTATTGATTTTTTTGTGTGAGACTTTACCAGAGATGTTAGCAAGACCCTTTTTATCATCTTTCGCTCCATAATGGTAGCTCCGGACTAATTATTTGCATGCAGTCGTGGTATACTGTTCTCGTTCTGTTCTTCAGCTAAATAAATTAACAGTGGGTTATGACAGTTGTGTTGTTTTAAAACAGCTTGCCATTCCTTTGGTTGAAACTGCTCGAAATATTTTGGATAAAACTGCAACAACTAGTCCCAGTGTTGTGTGTTGGTTTGGAAATCGTCCAACATGTCAATCCCGAAAAGTGCTTGTTAGTGAAGCTTGCCGTTATTGTGGGTGTCTGACACTGGCAGCACAAATGTTTCTACTCACACATTGTGACAAAGCTCATATTGCTCAACTCAAGAAAAGTGAAAGACTCTAAAAGTTTTGTACTAAGTTGGATACATTGTGTGTCCAAGCAATTGCTTGCAGCTTGCATTTTTACTCAGCGCTAAAGCCAAAGTAGTGTCATGTTTTAATGAACCTACAACAATTACAGCGCACACAATTGGAAGTCGGCCATGTTTTCTGTTGTTTTCCTAATTTTAAAATCAAATGTAGGAGCTTAAAATATAATCTTACAAGTTTAATTTGATCCTAAATTAAATGGTACTGGTTACTGACACAATTTTGTTGGCGTTTTTTTCTTCTCATTTCTGTTGCCAATTACTTTCCTATCTTATTAGAAAACTTATCGTAGTAGCCAATTTAGCATGCAAAGCAGACTAGAATGGTCATTCATTTATTGTTGGGAGTTATGTTCTAAAAACGACCCGCATTAGGTGTAATCCGCAAAGTAGTCAATGTTGTCACTTTGCAGAATTTTCTTAAACAATTTTTATGTTCACACTAATTTGATTATTTAAACACCCAACATAGAAAATAAATGAGAGCAAAAGTGACCGTTTTAATTTGATTAGAATTTTGCATGTGTGGCTTCGTTTGTGCATGACAAAATTAGACTGATATCATAAAACTATGGCTCATATATTTCAATAGAAAGGTTATCAAAACAAAATTTTAGTAACTAACTATTGAGTCTTAAAGATTTTTTTTTGTCATGATGTGGTAAAGATGGAGATGTAGAACCCAGAAGCATTGCCAGTTTTAACCAGTTTATTGCAGTTGATCAGGGGTAAGGGAAGAGCGATAGACGTGTGCAGACATTGAAGACGATATAGAGAGGACCAGATGACGTGAAGGGGCACCATCATGGCTGCAGCAAGAGAGCAGAACAGCAGATGATCTGACAACAGATTGATGGACTTAAATAAACAGGAGGAAGACGAGACATATGTGGAAACATCGGGCAGAGACAATTGGGACCAGGTCTGCTGAATTAGGGCAGAGGGCCAGATTTGGAGGGAGGGAATGTTCCAGAATGAAGGACGATCATGACATTTCATCCCGAAAATAGAAAAAAACATTGCTATATTTTTTTCCTCCAGACCAGAAAAATTAAGCAACCGAGCTGATAAGTTGGAATACCTAGACTACTGTATGTAGAGGCTGTAGGTACATAGGACACAAAAATGTCCAAAATCGCACTGAAAAACACCAATCCTTAAAACAATGTGGCCGCAAAAGGTGAAGGTGAATCAGGGACTGCATTTTATATCTAAAAAGTACCAATGTTTGCATGCTCTTTTTAATAATTCATTATGTGAAAACCTCTCCAAAAACACTGAAACAATGTTAAAAACTGACCCTTGGCAAGATAAAATACAATACCTGCTGGATGAGGGAGGCAGTTGTACAGGGACTGTCTTGTTCTAACACACCTAAACAAAATTTCAACAGCCAACGATACTCTGTAAGATGACTCATTTGTTTGAGATTGTTGCATTTGACACTGAAAACCAGAAGACTTGTCATCTTGAAAGGACCAACGCTGAAAACGTCTGACTTCGAATTAAAGATTTAATATTTTAGTTAAACTTTACATAACAGTTTTGATTTATTCCATACAACCTACTTGAATACTAAGTACTCAGCGCAAGGACTTAAAGGCTAACCAACAAAAAAATTATAGCAATGTTTTTAGCCTCTACTTCTTGAGCTAGTTTGTGGCATGGCCATTGTATGGCTTTTAGTCCACTGAAGCTAATGGAGAAAGTGTGAATGTAAAAAGAGGTTTAACTTTTTAATTAAAAGCTTAACAAGTTAAGCCAGGAGATGCAATTAAAAAACAGCATGGTGCAATCCAAAATGAAAAGAGTGGTAAATCCCTTGAATGAGTCATCTGCCATGTTGTGAATCCAGACTTTCACGGGGTTTAGCTAATAAGGTATGTACATATGGCGTTGAACTGAAACTGTTTCTGATGGTACTGTTGTGCTGGGTTTGACAAGTTTTGCCCTTATAAAAAGAAGATTTGAGTTCCAGCCAAGAAAAGAAAAGATGACTCATTGCATCAATGTGACTCAGAGAAACTTGAACTGACGAGTAGGAGTTCTCACGGATAACTTTCCTTCATCTTTACAATTTCAGACTTTTGACATTTTCCTATTGATCTGCAGCACTCAGCACAGGTAGATGTCTACACATTATCATTTAAAACTCAGATTCAGGTGTTAGAACACCTGTGACGGGTGTGAAAACATAAAGTACTCTAATTACGCAAGTGACAGCTGCGATAACAACTAAGGCTGTTTGTAGAAAGTTCACGGGCCACAATATTTGCAATCTAAAAGCTTTTATAGTACTGTTTTTGAAACAAGTGTGTGAATCTGATCATTTAGTCCGGACTCCTGTGACCGGCCTTGGTCAAGGCTGGTTACCTCAAATCTCCTCAAAAGCTCCACATGAAGTGACTGCTATGTTTATCCTCCTTACTCCACCAACCCCTCCCCTCAATTCAACGCTTTCTTTAGCATGTTAATGTCTGTGTTTGTTTTTGCTAAGTATCTGGTGTGGCTTTTTGGACTTGCCCAGCTGCATCGACCTTGGCGGTGAAGCCGAGTGACTTATTTTTTAATCACATAATCTAACCTGTCTTCCTTTTTGTTAGGTAGAACATCTAACACTTTTGTATCTCTATCTCTTCTACAAAAGTTGCGCTGTTGTTGGCTTTATGCCTTAAATCTTGCAATGTCCCCACTGTGGGTCTAATGAAGGTTTTCTTAATTCTTTAATATTTTTTGAGTTGATGGTTATCTTTTTGTTGAAGCCATGTTATCTCCTTTTAGTAACGTAGTGTTGGGTTGTTGTGACACATGGTAAGGGCGGCGGAAACCAGGATAGTTTAAAGAGGTCTCTCAATCAACTGAGGTGAGGGAGGAGGAGCTAATTGGGTTGCCACACTTTCGTTGACCATACACGAATTAGTTCCACATTAATCTGTAAACTATAGCGGATATCCGCTTTTAATA
Source organism: Neostethus bicornis (assembly GCA_902685375.1). Classification (NCBI taxonomy): domain Eukaryota; kingdom Metazoa; phylum Chordata; class Actinopteri; order Atheriniformes; family Phallostethidae; genus Neostethus; species Neostethus bicornis. Next base: position 11,015,063 of record LR738549.1, on the reverse strand, counting down.
AATAACCCCAGAACTGTTTAAGATTCTGAATTTTTTGTGACAAGCAGCGTGGCAAGAGGGGGACAGGTTTTGTTTTCCTTTTCACCGACCGTACTGGTATCTTTGGGGCGTAGCTGATACATTGCAGCTAAAACCTAAAGATAAATTATCGTAATTCAATAAAAGACTATTATTGTCTTCGTTTAAACTTTAAATACAAATCTTGTTTCATTCTTTTTTTTAAAAACGAATGAGCACTGTAAGAAATAAGTTTGATTGGCCAATCAAATAAATGTACTATCATTGATTGGGTTACCTCAAATTTGATTACTGTTTGCAGGGTCAACTTTAAAAAAAACTCTTTCAAAAAGCTTTAGGAGATGCTTCTTTCTTTCTTTCTTCCTTTTGTTCTTTCAATCTTTCTTTCTTTCTGCGTCATTTCAAATGAGTTCAGCATAATTTGACTTACTTTTATTCAGCAAAATTTTGCATGATGCTGGTTCTTATTTGGCCTTCGGTTTGCCCCCCCTCCTCCGCCTGTTTGATGTGAATACCATTCACTGTAATGTCTGACCTCAAATTGCTCTCCCACTTTTCACTGCCGGAAGCCATCTAATGTTCGCCTTGTGATGGCCTGAACACTGAGGCGTGGAGCACATCAAAGAGAGATGGGAGCTAATATGAGTTCATAGGATGATGATGGGCGGGTGGAAGGGCAGCGGGTCCCTCATACAGCTCCAACCAGGAACGTGTAAAAACATTGTTATGTACAATTTTCTAAATAAATCATACACACACACATATAGTAACACAATACCTTCAATCCTGCATCCTACCTTCACTCTCATTCCTTCTCATTCTACCTTTTCATTCATTCACATTTTTATCCGACGTATTTTTACACAACCTGCTAATAATGAAGAATGTAAAATTATGAAATTACAAATACACTATACACTAACACAGCCAGGTGGATGAATAGCCTCCAAAGCAGACCTCATTCCATATATTAGCATTTGTTTAACATCTTTTCATCAAAGGGCTGTGTGAAAAGACTGGAATTCTTTAATGGAATTTATTTTCAGCTTAAGCTACGACAGGTTACTGCAATAAAACTGGACAAAACTGGTACATTGAGATTTAGAACGTAGTAAATAAATGTACATAAATGTAAATAAATGTACATCTTCTTGTGTACAAACTTTTTTACTCGCGGGCCACATTGAGTTCTAACGTTTGACAAGCGGGGGGGTGGGGGGTGCGTTATTTGCGCTGCTGGTAACAGCCCTACTGCCCAATGTATTACGTAATTCTACACGCGGGCCAGGCGCTATTGATTTTATGACGGAGGCTGCGGGCCGGATGAAAATTGACAACGGGCCGCATTTGGCCCCCAGGCCGGACTTTGGACATGTCTGGTTTAATAGAAGTGTTCCTATATTTGTGGCAGATTTTCAAATTCAAATTTCAAATCCCCGGACCCGCTGGAGAGACTATGTCTCACAACTGGCAGGGGAACGACTCAGGATCCTTCCAGGTGAGCTAGAGGATAGAGCTTGGGTGAGAGAAGACTGGGCTTCCCATCTGAGGCTGTTGCCCTTACCACCCAGCCCCGGATAAACGGTAGACGACAGAACGGAACGGAATTTTCAAATTATATATTTTATTATTTACTGAACCAAAAGTCTTGGAACGCTGGCATTTCTGTGTGGAGTTTGCATGTTCTCCCCGTGTATGCATCGGTTTTTCTCCGGGTACTCTGGTTTCCTCCCGCCCTTCAAAAACATGCATTTGGGTGGAGACGGTGGCCGCGTGGTTAGCGCGTTCGCCCGCGGACCGGAAGGTCGCGGGTTCGCGTCCCACGGAGAGCACGTCTAGGGTCCTTGGAGAAGACACCTAGCCCCCACTTCTCCCACCATTGGCGCCGTTGAAGGGCAGCCTGCTGCGGTGTAAGGAGTGCAGCAAACAAATTTCCCCGGTGAGGGATGAATAGAGTAATTCAAAATAATCAAATAAAAAAAAAATAATCAAAAATAATCTTTATAATTGTAATTAAAATGGAAGAAAACAAACTCTTTTGTAAAGGTTTAGCCATTTTTTGTTGTTAAGTAATTCTCATTTGAAGGTCAGCGTGTGTTTGCCTTGACTTTAAGGAAGTTTCAATTAATTCTGTGAACTGTTACAACATTGAACTTTAAGTACAGAATTTAAATAACCCGACGTGACCACCTGTCTCTTATTCACTCTGATGCATGTTAAGAATACAAGCAGCGCATTTCATTATTAATGACTTTGAAGAAATAAGGACTTAAAGTTTTATTGGGAGATCGACAGGTGGATTGGTGCGGCATCAGCAATAACTAGGACGCTGCATCAGTCCGTCGTGGTAAAGAGAGAGCTTAGCCGAAAAGCAAAGCTCTCGATTTACAAGTCGATCTACATTCCCACCCTCACCTATGGTCAACAGCTGTGGGTGGTGACCGAAAGAATGAGATCGCGGATACAAGCGGCCGAAATGAGCTTCCTCCGCAGCGTGGCTGGGATCTCACTCAGAGATCGGTGAGGAGCTCTGCCATCCGGACGCGAGCCGCTCCTCCTCCAGGTCGAGAGGAGCCAGATGAGGTGGTTCGGGCATCTGGTCAGGATGCCCCCCGAGTGCCTCTCGGGCGAGGTGTTTCGGGCATGTTTCACCGGGAGGAGACCAAGGGGAAGACCCTGGACCCGCTGGAGAGACTATGTCTCAAAGCTGGCTGGGGAACAACTTGGGATCCTTCCAGGTGAGCTGGAGGATGCAGCCGGGGAGAGAGAGGCCTGGGTTGCCTGTTTGAAGCTGTTGCCCCCGCGACTCAGCCCCTGAACAAGTGGAAGATGACGGAACGGAACGGAAATACCTCTTGTGTTTTGAGGATTATTCCATAGAGTTTCTTTCTTTGTCCCATCTGGTATGTTACCGGTCGCCTGTACCTTTTACATGCAAGTAACAAACAGATAAAAGAAGTACAGAGAAATAAATATGACATAGAGGACACGTCCCTGATGTCTTTTCCTATCCCTACGGCCATGTTACCTAAATACCATTTTACAGACATCGAGATTCAAAATCTTATCTATTTTCTTTAAACAGTCTTTAAAACAACCTCAAAATGGCAGCGCTAACTGTCTAATTCACACGAGAATATTTTTTTATAGAAAAAAAAAAACATATTCAAGCTTCAGATCAAAGTCGTTTGATAACTATATGTTTGCAGGTTTAAAGCCTTTGTGCATTTTTGCATCAAATCCAACCCTTATAAATCAAACCGGAAGCCTTTCGAAAGATGAAATCTATCCCTATGTTGAATAATTCATCGTTCAAACAACTGATTCACATTAATATTTTACAACGCGCGGTATCATGTGATGTGATCCGTGGCGTCAAAAAAACAGCAAAAAATACTGAACTGTAACATAATCTTTGGGGCCAAAGAGGAGTCACCTGTATGATGGATGATCAGACCAAACGGAAGTGGGATTTAGATCTTAGTGTTGTACCAATCCACAGAAGATGACAAGTTGTATTCAGCTGTGGACATGAGCACACGTACACTTTGGGATGGGTGTTCTAAATTATACATCAGACAAAAAGCACATTGGATTTGTTGGGAGTGTCACAACTAAAAAAAAGATTAATTTTTTATACTTAAATTTGATCAGAGTGAAGCTTGATTGTGTTTTAATAAAGATTTGTTAGTCTCGAAGTGAAACAAAATGAATGGTTAAAATTAGAAATGCTCTTTGTTCAAAAAAATTTTGGTCAGTTTTACTGATAAACAAAAAAAAAAAATATATATATACTGTACATAATTTCAATATTTGTGGGGCTGCACGGTGGCACAGTGGTTTGCGGAGTCGAAGCAAGAAAGTCAGGGTTCGAATCCTGGTTGGGGTCGAGGTTTGGAACACAGCTCTTTCTGTGTGGAGTATCCATGTTCTCCCTGTGTATGTTTGGGTTTTGTCAGGTTTCTCCAGTTTCCTACCACTCTCCAAAAACTTGCATATTATTAATAATACTAATGTATATTTTATTGAACCCTCACCAGTGAAATTTGTGTGGTGCATTGCACCACAGCAGGCTGCCAAGACATCGCCAATGGTAGGAGAAATGGGGGGTTAAGTGTCTTATCCAAGGACCCTAGACGTAAAATCAGCTGATATCGAACCCGCAAACTTCCGGTTAACTCTGGTCAATTAACTCTGGTTAATTGGCTAGGTAAGGCTAAATGGCTGCAATAAAATTGTCTGTAGGAATGAGTGTGTATGATTGTGTGTGTGGCCCTTTGACAAACTGGCAACCTGTTTGTGTTGTATTCTGCTTCTCGTCTTGAATCCGCCGGGATTGGCTCCGGCACCCCTGGCAACCCTGTCAGAGAATAAGCGGTTTAAATTGCGTTTTGCTCGTCTGTTGAATTTTAATTTATTTGAAATTTTATCAATTTATAATCAACATAATTATTTATATCCTAAATAATTTTTGCTGTTAATTTTTTTTCTAATTTCTAGCATTTTTTAAATATCTTTCTCAAGGTTAATTGAAAACAAAAGTCGTTTTAAACAAGCACCAGTTTTTCACAAAATTATTTTTCTTTTTTTCTAAAACCAAACTAGAAAATTTAATTAAGAAGTTCATTTTCAACCATTTTATCAACTTCTTTTGTTTTGCTAAAACCGAAGCTCCAGCGTGTTCAATACTGATGTTATCCTGCTGTGTAAATTTCTCAGACCCGCTACTAAACCTTTTTTTTTTTGCATGTTATAAACGCTGCAAATTATGCATAGCAAGCACTAAAAATCCTAAAATTTTTCTTCCACCAATTTCCTCTGATGCTTTCATCCCACGCAGATAGAATCTGTTCCTTTATTTATTTTTTCTGCTGAGGATTCAAGATAGTCTTCTTTGCTCCAACTGGGCACTGGATGGGACTTTGCACGAGTAAGCATTTTCCTTGAGCTTTCAAATGCATCATGTTGAAAAGTTGTTTGAACATCTCTGGATTTTCCTGATAAGCCTCCCGAAATACAATTTTTTTAATTGGAATATTTGGCATAGTAAAAAATCCATTTTCACAGAATTATTATAGTCGAAGAAAAATGTCTCATCAAAATAGTGAAGGAACATCGACAAACTCAAGGACCACTTTTGAAAAAAAATATTTAGAGCTGTAGTGATTCGTCAGGTCTTGGCATCTGTCCTCCGATTGCCCCTATGCTGTGTAGCTCACCCACTTCTTGTCTTTGCAAGATAAATGTGCTAATTAAAATCAAGGAGACAAGTCGTCACGAGAGAACAGGTTACAACAAACGCACACACAAAAAAACCATAAACATCTCTGAAAAGAGGAGGCTAAAGCCGGAATGGTATTGGCTATAATTGAAAAAAAAAAGTTAAAGTTTTTACAGAGCGGTACATCAACAGAGCTTTTTGAATAATTGTGCTTGTGTAAGACGCACTTCTGTGTGCTTTTACTAACAGGAAGCCTTTTCAAGTATGCCTTAAAGGTTTTGTAAACGTGAATAAGCTGCTGTGTAAGCTTTTGGGATGCCGCATCCGCTCTCTGATTCCTTTATGAAGCCTCTTTTATCAAAAATGAAATTCTTGTGAAGAGGGACATTAGGTGTGCAGAGGTGGTCTTTGGGCTGCCTGGGTCGGGCACCTGGCTGTGTGTTGGGCTGTGGTGATTGCATATGGGCTAGCCTGGCCCTGCTGGGCCCCCGGTTGAGCCCTGGCTTGGGGGTTGTCGGGTCCCTGGGCCCTTGGGGTGAGTGCTCTCCTCTCGTCCGGGCCTTGATTTCTGTCACCCTCTGGGCTCGCCGAAGGCCTTGAGGTATGGTTGCCGCGTCTGCCCCAAGGCCTGTGGGTCCTGGCATCGGGGAGGCCCGTGCCCCTTGGTGCTGGGGTGGCTCTGACGGGGGTTTCTCTATACGCCTTGCCGGGTGGGTGGGCGGCTCCTCGGCCCGGTCTCAGGGTCCCGGGATCTGGATGGGCGTGGGCCCGGGTTGCATGTGTCTCTGCCTCCCTCGTTCCAATCTTTTGGGGCTGGTGACGATCCGTTGGTCCTAATAAGCTTATAGTTCACATCGGCAGCCTGCAGGTACTTTCACTCACACTCGCACACTATATCACACTGTTTACTGTCCGCTATGTCCGCTATGTTCCTTGCTTTTCTCTTTACTTTCTCCCTCTTTGTTCTTCTTCTGTACCCTATTCCTCCTCTTTTTCACCTCACCTACCCCTTCTCCTTAGTAATTCCTGTCAGCTCCAGCACAGAAAGCACATATGTACAGTATATGTTGATTGTAAAGCATTTAAAATTAACAAATGAAGCTTGCCAGGGTCGGTCAAAACTGCCCAGCAATACTTGACATACAGATCATCATTCTGCTTGTCACAACGCCGGAAAGGACAGGTTTAAAAAAAAAAAAAAAAATGAAATCCTAAAATATAAGTTCCTTTTTTTGCAAACCTGAGGGTGACTGCATTTGTATTGAGGAGGTTTGAATTGAAAAAAAAGGGACTGCTGACATATTTACATATTTATCGTCACTAGAAAAACAGAAATCTTATCCACTGGACTTCGGCTTCTAGCTGCCAGTTAGAGTTTGACACCCGAGGAGAAAGATGCTGGTCTTAGGAAGAGATTGTGTCAGCCGTCTCTCCTGAAAAACGGAGCATCTGTGTCAGCTCCTCTGCGGCTCTGGCTGGCCTGTCAGACACCATTACAGCAGAGACTGTCTCTGGCGATTCAGACTCCGCAGGGACTGGAGAGCGAGGTCCTAATCAAGAGAGGACTGCCAAGCGGTTAAAGAGCTGAAGCACAAGCCAGCCACATCCCTGTCTCCCTCTATCTCCTTCCATCTTCCTATTGTCACGGTTACTTCCATTTTTTTCCATAAAACTGTTGCTTGTTTTTCTCTCTTGCCTGCTGTCTAAGCGGCTCATTTTTTCCCTTGTGCCTGTCCTCTCCTGCTTTCTCTTTGTCTTTCCCTCCAATGGATGTACTCAACTGTGTGTACGTAAACAAAGCAAGGCATCATGGGATAAGAGTTTGTCACTTACATAGACAGTGGTTGACACTCCTCCGTCCAGGAGGTCTGCAGAACACAACAGTGTCAGGCAGAGAACAGATTTGTCACTCGGGGGCTCCTCAGGGCTTCATTGTTGTTTTTTTTCCCTTTCCCAGTCTCCTTATCTGACCTTCACTGCTTCCATTAGTCTGCGGTTGACATGTGGGACGACTTTTCTTTGCAAAAGTCTCTCTATCACAAAATGAGACTTCACTGTGCTAGTAGAGCTTGGAATTTATTAGCTACTTTGGTTGGTCTTATTGATTATTTGACTTTTAACTTTAAGGAAGCCCGGGACATTTCTGATAAAAATTTAAACCGAAAGGAAATCGACCCAAACTTTGACAGTGACCATTAACTCCCTCCTGCCAAATCCATCAGACCTTGTCTAACTTTGTGAGTTTCCTTTTCCCACATGAATGAGTGTCAGCTCCCTGGAATGGGACTAATGGTTGTCAGCACGGGGCTGGGAATGATGCCACACTCAAGTTACCAATGTTCCAACTGAAAGAATAAAAACAAGTAGGAGACACAAAACTAACAGATGTTATCTTTTTCCTATTGTTTTTGCCATCATAGTTTTAGATTTTCAGCTGGGGGACTGATATATTTTCTCGGGCCAGTCGGCGTAAAATTTCCAGCCGACAACGCCAAATGGGAAATTAGAATTTTTTGTTTTCATGGTTTCAAATGTAGCATACCGAAATGTCCTGACCGTCGTTAAACTCCCTGTGGAGTCAAATAAATGGAGTTTAGGAATAGATTAAATTGTAAAAAATAAAAAAAGAGCATTTTGTTACGATAAATAAAATAGTTAAAATGTAAATTGATGGTCACAAAACCAAAAATTTCTTCTTATTTTAATATTAATAAAGTATACTTTATTGAACCCTCACGGAAAACTTGTGGGCTGCATTACACCGCAACAGGCTGCCACGACGGCGCCAATGGTGGGAGAATGGGCGATTAGGTGTCGTCGCCAAAGACCGTAAATGTGATCTCAGTGGAGTTTGAACCCATAAACTTCAAGTCTGAGGGCAAATGCTTTGCCACTGCCTCCCTCCGAAAAAATGTTTTACTAAGACAACTTCCTGTCACGTTTTTGTGGATTCATTAAAGATTCAGTAGTCATTTTAAAGGTCCAATTTGATGTGAAATAAACTTAGAAGGGTGTGTTCTACCTTTTAACATTGATATGTGGGTCTTGTATTTGTCATCAAAATGTTTCTTACAATGACTCAACGATTTTGAAAAAAAATTGATAGCAATTTTGCCCCCCCACACCATGTGACAATGAACCATTGCTTGCTACAACAATGACGTGACTAACTACAGGCTCAACTGTTTTGATCTCACAGGAAGCTCACATTTCAGTCTGCTGAGTTGTTTTAACTATTGCCTAGAAAAATTGAAGCTTTTTCCTAAATATCACAAAACAGAATTGATTAATACTCTTGTTGAGCAATCTTTTTTGCAAGGAAAAAAAAAATAGAGTCCAAAAAACCTGGGTCCATGATGTCATGATGTAGAATGCAGGTGGAAAGAGGAGGACCCAGTTGCAAAACAAGAAACACGGTATTTTTGAGTGTGGCAGTCCAGTAATGCTGTGAAAGAAAAACATAAGGTTTTAGTGGCATGGCAAGTGGTTATTGTTCTAAATGTATTTCATGGTCAGGCAGCCAGCAAGACCTGGCTGGAATGGAAGATATGACCAGACACTTGAAGGGAAGATAGGCTGCTCATTTAGACCCTGTCCACACGTAGCCGGGCATTTTTGAAAAGCATATATATTTATTCATTTTGGCCTGGCATCCACACGAAAACGAAGAGTATTTCTCTCAAAACCGGCGTTTTTGAAAACTCCGACCAAAGTGGAGATTTTGAAAAACTCTGTTTTCACGTTTGCGTGTGGACATGCGAAAACGGAGATTTGCGTTTTTATGCGTCACTACCTGCGACTAGTAATGCACATACGTCATTCGTGTGCGTCCTTGTATACAAAAGCAGACAGTGGACAGCATGGATCCATGCTGCGGAAATTACGACAGAGGTGCTCTGATTGGATAGTTCAGAACTTACATTTACATCAATACTGCCGACTACTGGTCTGGCAAAGATCTTCAGGTGTTTAAAATCAGGCAAATGAGGAAAAAGCCCCAGGTTCCTTCTGGTGGTGGGCGAGGGAACCATGACACAAAATAATGATAGTAAAATTGATCAATAAGTGAATCTTTAAAATATTTGCCCACACTTAATCAAGTACAAGACTGATGGTCTGTATTTACTACGGTTTATCAAGACGATTATTCTGTTTATGTAACATATACTTTGAAAAGTTATTTTGTGTTTCGTCGAAGTAACAAGATTAAGACCATTTTGGGATTCATTTTTCTGAAAAAAGCTCATTTTAAATTCAACACCTATTAGTCTGATGATATAATCTATTTTAAAAGCCTATTTTTTTTCTTACCAAAAAGGCTCGTTGTTGCTTTTACATCACAAATTACACTTTTGATCTAACAACAATTTTTTTAAGAAGTTATTATCTGATTTTCATTAGTGTGATGGATTCAAATAATTATTGCCATCAGTCAGAATTGCTCCTGCTATTCTCATGCATTATTCAACAAATGACCACGCAAATCTGAAAAAAAGCAATTATTTTGCACAGCATGAACGCTTCACAGGAAGATATAAATATTCAGGGAGCTCTAAGCAAAGGCCACCCTGCTGTTTTTTTTTTTTTTTTCAACACAAAGGTCTGGATCCAGGAGAGATAGGGTGCATTTGACTCTTCCCACACTATGTTATAACCTCATTCAACCAAGTAGCTGTAATTGGAAATATGTCTCTTTCCAGTAGAGAGAACAAAATGGTGAAATACTTAAATGTAAAACGAATAGGACAGAAGTCATTGACCTCAATCTCGGGTGATCCTTTAAATAAACGACTGAGCTTTCATTAAAAAATGCTTTTGTTGTGTTCAGCATAGAAAAAGGCCACGTTTAGAAATCCATCACTAGATGCAGACAAACAGAGGAATCTTGGTTGCAAGCGTCTGTTTCTTGTCAGGAGCCACAGGTGCTCTCTGCCACCACCATCGGCACTGAGACATCTCTGTCAGAGCAGATAAAGCTGCAGCTTTGATAAGTGTGAGAAGGAAAGTATGTCCAACGGTGTTGAGGTGGGTGTATGTCTCGGCGTCTGAGAACAAGGTCTGTGGAAAGCAAATGTGTGGCTTAGTCCAGGCCGAGCAGGGTTTAGCAGAAGTGGAATGTGCTGGGCGGTTCCTCCGCCATCCTCTGAGGCGAGCCCTAGTTTCATGGAGATGTTTATTATTGATAGAGGTAGATGGTAGCCTTGGGATGAATTGCATAATCTAGGGCTGCCTCTAATGGATACAGGAAATGGATCAGGCTATCAGTCAGGTCTCCGTGGATGAAGGATGTGTCTGTGTTTGTATGACTCTCTTTCTGTGAACATGTGTGTGACTGTCTGGGCGGTAATGTGCTGGAGGGTTGTCTTCAAGTGAGTATTGTTTGTGTGAGGACTAAGAGAAAGACTTGACATGCGCTAGAAGTCCATTTTATTCTATACGAGCCCATAATGAAAAGTCCTCAAATCTAATCAATCAGAGTGCACATAAAGAAAAGAAAAGCACAGTCATTGATTTTTGGTGAGACATTGTTGCTGCCCATCATTCTGGAAATGGTCATAAGGGCATTTCCAAACAATTTGAAGTCGATCGTTCGACTGAAAAAGTATTTTCACAAGTAGAAAACATTTAAGACAGGCAGTAGCCACTTCTTAACAGAAGTGTTCAGCATCTCAGCAAGTTGACTTTTGTACAGTACGAAACCAAAAGTATCAAAAAGTACAGAATACGAAAATAAAAACCTCAAGGAGGACTACTAAATATACGCCTCATTTAATATGTTCAATGTTAAATTTCATGACAACAAAATTACAAAAAGACTTATCAAGTTTGTCACAGATGACGGCACAGTCAGAAAAAAAATCTTTTAGTTCTAAAAAAAAAATTGAGTTTGGAACTAAAGCTCACGACAGAACTTCTGGAATAATGTTAATTTGACAGATGAACGAGGAGGGAGTATAATATCATAATTTCTTGACTGATTACAGAAACTAAAAAGCATCAAACTACAGAAAAGAATTAAAAATAATGGCTAGGTACGGTAGAAGGAGAATGATGATATGGGCTCCTTTTATGCTTCAGATGTATTGGTCGTAACTGCATAAGACATTTTTGTATAACATATTTTTGTTTGGACAGGTTAGATAGTAGGGAACTGGTGGACATTAAAGAACACATTGCAATGTAAAATATCTTGTATAATATATCATAAGTTTAAGTGTAATTGTGAGTAAAATGGTTGAATAAATTATGTTAAATGAATCAAAATTAAGGAGTTGTGTGCTTCTAAACTGGTGAATTTAGTGATGATGGCAGGGGACTAAAATCCCACTGTAGTTGGATTTTAGTCAGGGGGGATGATTATAAGAATTTAATCATATGTAATGTTGTGCGACTAATCATCCACTATACCAAAACCACAAATGACTTACAAAGTACTTATTGACAAAAATCATTTTTCATCAGCTCCGCAATTACTCCAAATCAATAGATATGATCTACACTTGATTGTCCCAAAGCAAGTAAAAAGCTTTAATATTGGTCTTGTTTTTAACATACAAAGAGCTCAGAACGAAATTAGTGGTATAAATTTGATAGCAAAGTGGCCTCACAGCAAGATGGTTGGGGTTTGAGCCCTGGAGTGGGCATCGGGCTTGAAACACTGGCCTTTTTGGGTGGAATTTGCATGTTCTCCCTGTGTATGTAAGGGGGTTCTCCAGGTACTCCAATTTCCTCTCACTCTCCAAAAACATGCATGTAGGTTAATTGGCCGCTATAAAATTGCCCCTATAAGAATGAGTGTGTGTGTAACCCAGCAACAAGACTGGCGATCTGTTCAGGGTGTACCTTGCGTCTCGCCTGAAATCAGCTGAGATAGGCTCCGGGTCCCTGCTAATTATGGAAAAGGGGTTCAGAAGATGAAACAAAACACTAGGCAACCAACATCTGTTTTCTTACATGTATTATTATAAAATCTGCTTCAAACAAAAAGGTCGGTGTGAAAGTTACTCAACATTAAGCATAGTAAAGTAATTTCTGCTTTAATTTACCTACATTACATTGTTGAAAGGTAAAAAAACTGAAAAATATTATGTCTGGTCTGTTAAATCCAAAACATTTTTTTTCCTACTGTGTAGCATACCGTTTAGTTACCATGTAACTAAACGGATACCAATAGGAATCTAATCTCCATCACTGTGTTTAATAAAATAATGAAGCCCTGTCCAAGCTGGTTCTGAATGTAATATTTTTTATGTCTGAGTTGATTCGGTCTGACTGGAATCACTGGGAGGAAGAAGAGCAGACGTATATGATAAGGAATGGACAGGACCAGTCAAAACCTCTCTGGCAGAGTTTGTTACCTTTCTGACAGGCCTCAAAACATTTGTCAACTGCTGCAGCCATAAATTTTAAATGAGAGCAAACAGCAGGTGGTAAGAAAATCCTTCTGCTCTGGACTTTGTTTCTCTACCTTGGACACATGAGTACCTGTGATGTCTGTATAGTGGGGAATCCTGAACCTTCTTTGTTTATCGAAAACATTTGTGAATGACAAATTGGTGTTAATTTTATTTCGACATTTGTTATTGATACAATATTTCCGAAGAATTTTTCTTTTTCTTTTAGAATTTTTTCTGAAAGCTATGCTTTTTCAATTGTTTGTTTTAAAATTCAAACATTGGTCCAATAACATTTCAGCCAGCATTTGTTGCCAAGTTGGCTAAAACCAGAGAAGCTTCCATACAGACCTTCAAGGTTCATTCAGCTGGTTAACTCTACACAAAATGAACAGCGATTAAACTTTTGCATCAACCAATCAGATTTTGAGCTTCTCGGCTACATCACCATTTTCAGACCTGCTGATTGGCCACGTTAACGTAGGCCTACAGCATCAGTGGCAAGCTACCCTGAATGAAACGATAATTTATTTTTTTTTTTTTTGCTAGAAAAACTTTTTTTTAAAAATTAGCTAACGACAGTGGTGTCCAAAAGAACAAGATTGGCCAAACTAGCTGCTGAAATGAGCTTCCTCCGCATGGTGGCTGGGTTCTCACTCAGAGATAGTGAGGCGCTCCACCATATTGGAGGAGCTTGAGTAAAGCCGTTATTTCTTCAGGTCGAGAGAAGCCAGATGGAGTGATTCCGATATCTGGTTAGTAAGTCTCCCAGACGCCTCGTTGGTAAGGTCGTTCGGACAAGTCCCAGCGGAAAGAGGCCCAGAGGCAGATTCCAGACCTGCCAGAGAGACTCTGTCTCACAGCCAGCTGGGGAATGCCTCAGAATCCAAAGGAGGATGCAGCCAAAGCGAGGGAAGCCTGAGTTGCCCGTCTGAGGCTGTTAGCCCTGTGACCTGGCTTGGGATAAGCGGAACAAGACTGGACAGAAAAAAGTTGAAGGAGAAACATATAAGAGAAACCTGTCCACAAGTTGATGTGGACAGGTGTCTATGTCAACTAGGAAAAAAAAAAAAAACACTTTTTTGAGTCGTTAGTGTTTGCAGGTGAAGCACTATTGAAAGTCTAGATCTGAAATGGGCAGTCCGCTACGGGATTCTAAACATAGACAAAATTTGTTTTCATTCTGTCTATGGCTTAGATTTGTAGATTTGAAGTCTCACCAGTGTAAATACAAATTACCCGTGGTAAGAACTTTGTAGACATATGCGACTTAAAATAAACAAGTTTAACAGTAGCATGTAAACATGGCTAACGGCATAGAGCTGAGATTTTAGTCGTGCTAAGGTTGACGCATTAGTCCTGACAGATTGTGTTCACTGAATGGATTTTGGGCCATCGCCAGGAAAAGTTATCCACCTTTTATTCCACATAAGACTGCTGAGTGAGTCAGTACTGAGAAATGCCCGTAAGCAAGAATGAGAGATAAGAAGACATACATCCTGGTTATAAAGATAGTTCATTATCTTCATGCATTTTGAAACATAACTGCTTCGTGAAAGATGTTGTAGCTCAACATCGGTTTTCTTTACTCCAAAATAATGAACCCGATTGGTTAAAATTGATCAAAAGATAGCATACAAAAACTGATGTATGATGAAAAATGTGGTTTGCTTCTAAAATAACAGATTCACACCAAGAAAAAGAAAAACAGAGACTTCTGTCTGTTTTCTGACTGCAGACAGCTGTGTGGGTGGACAATAGATGTGTGAGATTATCAAAGAAACGACAAAAAATATGACAAAAATAGTCTAAAAAAGCCTTTGGGAATTTTTCTATAATCTCCTAACGACTCTTATTATTGGATGAAAAACTTTAACGACTTGGTACAAAATTCCTATAAATTCAACGTCTTTTTTTTCCGTTTTGGTGGCGTCGCTATCTAACATGAAACAGTTAGAGAAACGAGTCAAATGTCCAGGTATTAATGTCAAATGGCTCAATAAGAACTAAAATAAATCAATGGTGACTTTTTCAGAGTCTGTGTTAAATGTCAGATTACTAATTATTTTGGTCGGGGCAGTGTGTGTGCTGTAATTAATTCTGCTAGCTGACAGGCTCTATGAAGCTGTGACAGATCCGTCCTCAACAAAGAAGTTGTTGATTTAATTAAAACTTCATCACGACATTGAAATAGAATGGAGGGTTGGATATGTGTCACTGTGTCATTCTCTTTCATTATGCTACTGAAGGTTTTTTTTCTTTGGATTTATTTATGATTAATAGGACCTGTGCTTCATATAGTTATTCTGTGAATTATTACGGACAAAATCTGACCAATTACATAAAGATTGAACCCGTGTGAGGCCGTCAGAACCGGATCATAGGTAAGCTGTGCGCTCTACACAGTTTGATTTTTTTTTTTTTTGCGGATAATTAGTTATTTCTTCTTGAAACTAGTGAAAACATAAGAATGGATGTTATGATCGTTTTCTTGAAAGTCTTAGCTTTAAAACGAGGTATAACTTGGGGGAGTTGAACAAAGAATAAGTGTCTTTATGAGTGAAAAAACAAAAAAACAACACAAAACGTACCATCGCCGGGCCACCGGATGTTAAGAAGTTATTAACACTGTAGCGAAATCTGAGTACAAAAAATTGGGGATAAAATAAAGTGAACCTACGTAGATCTAGTCGGTGGAGCAACACTGCAGAAATCATCTCCACATGCTGAATGTGCAGCATTGTTGTAGGTAACTATTGATTCTCTGAGTATGCCATAATGCTTCCATTTTCTTTTAAATGCTCTGCTGCCCTTTTCAGAACTTGTTTTTTTCTCAAACTTGCTTGATCACTTTGTTTTACCTCCCGTCTGTTTAAGTGCTCCTGCAAAGGTAGTTTGGATCGATCGATACAAAGATCGATGATCGATTATTCCTGGAGCATTTACCTTGCATGTGTAATGAGACTGAAAAAAATAGGTTAACATTATTGTCTCTGAAGAAAATTGGGACTCAGACATCAGCAGGATGGAAAGTTAGGCTTACACAAAAAACACATTGATCAACCTAGTGTTGTGGATTTTTTGATAAACTGAATTCAACAACTTGCAGCACTGAATAAAACACTTATTTACAACGAATTCTCCTCCCAGTTACAAATACAATGTGTGGAACACTAGAATAAGCACACCGTGAATTCACAGTAAACATTTATGGGGGATCTGGATTGTTAGGGAATATTAACTAAGAACATTTATATATTACATTTTCCAATTGGGCTGCACAGGGCGCAGTGACCAGCACAATGGCCTCCCAGCAATGAGGTTGGGGTTCAAGTCGTGGGTGGGACAAGGCTTGAAACGCTGGTCTCCCTGTGTGGAATTTATATGGTCTCCTCGTGTATTCATTGGTTTTCGCCAGGCGCCCCGGTTTCCTCCCACTCTCTAGAAACATGCAATGCTGCTATAAAATTACACATAGGAATGAATGTGTGTGTGGTCCAGCAGCAGACTAGTGACTTGTTCGGGGTGTATCCTGTGTCTCACCCCCCACAATCTCATCAGGAATAAAGTGGTACAGAAGACGAAACAAAACTTCTTCCAATTGACTGAAATCTTTAATTTACACCCATTCCCATTAGCTGTCATGATCCCCTCAACTGCCGCCAGAGGGAACACTGGACCTTTCTCATCTCCCTGATTAGGGACACCTGAGATTGATTTCTGATGCCACACACCTGTGGACCCTGCTGCCTATTTAAGAGCAATCATCCCAAACTTCCTCGCCGGGTCATTACCATCACTGTATACTCCAGCTGGATTTTTACTATTTTGTAAAAAATAATATGGTGTATATTTCAGTATTTTTACGCCCGGACTAATCTCTCCTGGTAAAACATGATTTAGACTTTTGTACGCAATCATTCTGTTATGTGATATCTTCAAATTGTTTGTTTTAATGAGTTATGGCTTGCTCACATTGAAAAATATAAACAAAAACAATGGGGCGGCAATGGGATGGTGATGGGGCAGCGATTTGTGGAAAATTGGTATAATTGAGCCCAGCTCAGGCATCCATCTTTCTCATCGAGCGTCTTTTGCCTTAATTTTTGGTGTTTTTCTGCATATCGTGTTATTATCGCTCGAACTTAAAATTTTGCAACCATCGCAAGAATATTCTGAAATCTACTCCGAGTCGGAAAGGTTGTGTGATTGTCTACTGATTACCCACAGATAAGCACTAGACAAACAATCGCCTATCGGTCTATTTGATAACAGGTAAGTGATGACATTTACCGGGAAAACATTGTGCAACGATCTGTAGATGTTTGGTAGAAAATGCGGTGCTAATCGACTGATTTTGAGTGATCGTAGACACCTCATTGTCTAATTGGTGGCGTGTCTCTGATCACCTGGCAAAACAATCACAGATGATATGATAGTCACACAATTGTCTTCCGACAACAATGTCATTTCAAGTGACAATAAAAAATAGCTACATGTATGAAACTCCGAGTTTTTCTTCATCGAGCTCTTTACAGTTGATTGTCGCCATACAGGCAAGACGACATCGTTTGAGGTTCTCCCGACATGCAGTCGATTTAGATCACTTCATCTACCAATTCAAACGCAAACATGATGCCAATGAGTTGCTTTAATTTTAGCCAAACCTATCCCAATGCTTTCATCCACGCGTTTCACCCACACAGGAAAATACTCGTGATTTTTCTCGATGCCGATGCATCTCATTTTATGTGAGCAGGGCTTTAGCTTTATGAGTGTGTAACAATGACTGTATCGTGCTCTATCAAGCCTTTTCAGGCCTCGTACTTCATCTTAATAACATCTACTTAAACATGTCCAGATTTATGACTATAATAATGACGAGTCCACCAAAACCCATTCCCATACAACTACTCTACAGAGATACCCTTACATTTTATTTTAGATGGAACTTTCTAACAGAGTTCTTGACTGTAACTCAAGAATATCTATTTTTTCTGGATCTTTTAAGAACAAAGGTATTATGATTCATCTTGAATATTATATATCATGCAGACATGTGAGAAAGTGTTCACCGGAGATCAAAAGTAAAACTTTATTCTGTGAAAGTCAAATGCGTTTCTAAAGAAAGTGTCAAAACAATAAATGCCTGTTCCCCGATAAGCTGGGAGGACTAATTCTTTCTCTTCTTTGCTGCAAGCAGCCATACATTGGCTACTCTAAAAATAACCATCATGCAGCACTTGTCCTTATTAATCATAAGCACCACAGGAAATCAATACACTTGACAATCTGCATGGCATATAGACCCACAGCTGGGGGGAAAAAAAATCAATGATTCAACAAAATACATTGTTAAGATTCTTCTAAGTTAGCCAAATACAAAGCACAACTATTTTCCATCATTCAAAAACACTTTTATATTTGGATGCTGAGTAGTAGCGGTTAATCATTATTAAAAGTCATAAAAGTCACTTTGTGAAAGAACTGTAAATTGCCAAATATGTCGTCAGTACGATGAATCAGATGAAGGGTTGGTTATCAAGTTTATCACTCAAAATTGGGATACAGTCTTTATGGGTTTAGATGTCTTCTATCCATGTGGTGAAGCTTAAATAAATATACATGATCAGTTCCTCACTTCAAATATAATCAATTGAGTAGATGTGCAGTATATTTGCAAAATTTCTAGTTGTATTTTTATTTTTCTGTCTGACTTTATGTTTGATATTTAAGACATATTTCTGTTAATGTGCTTTGTTTTTTTTTTTGTTTGTTTGTTTTTTTGGGGGGTAGAGGGGTCAAGATGGAGGTTGCTTAACTTATCAAACAATTTTGCAATACTTATTAACACTAGAACTACCAAAGCCATCAATTTGACGCTTAAGTGCAGCCGGTATCAAGAAAACTCTGTACCTTTTGCAACAAATCAGAATATTTTAATGAACAATTATTAAATATAAAATAAGTGCAAAAAACACAAACAGACAAACAGTTTGTCTTTGTTTTATCATGTATTTTTAGTCCGGAAGGAAATACCTTTCTCTTTATGGTTCTCACTAAGAAATGATTCTTTCACTTTATTTTCTTTTTAAGTCGAACATTACAAACTTTGTCTGGCATTATCAAGGCAATATGTTAATG
Organism: Neostethus bicornis; assembly: GCA_902685375.1. Classification (NCBI taxonomy): domain Eukaryota; kingdom Metazoa; phylum Chordata; class Actinopteri; order Atheriniformes; family Phallostethidae; genus Neostethus; species Neostethus bicornis. The sequence continues at coordinate 10,996,286 of LR738549.1, read as the reverse complement.
ATTATTCCAAAGATCTATCAAAAATAAGATGTTTTTGCAAATTGCCAGAACCCTAAAACTGCAAACAGCAATGGAATATAGAAGATGTTTGAGTAAAACCCTGATCAAACATTCAAAATAGCTCATTCTGGTTGAGATGACCAACTCTTATATTTTTTCAGTCTTGTTTACATGACATACTAAGGTCCAATCAAATGACTTTGCCTTTAATAAATATGAGCTGTTTAAATCTACTTTAACAATACAAATGTGTAAAAAGCAAAACCAATAAACAACTTTGCATATAAAGTTTTATAAGCAAAGATCAAATTTACCCTCAGGGGGAATGCAGGTGTAAAACAGGCCAAAGTTATTTAGCACACATCAGAGCCATTGAGCAGTTTAAGAGCATGGCCAAGAATAAAATAGGTAAGCTAAGAAAATGAACTGAGATGACAAAGAAACTATGACAAGAATTTGGCAGGCTGTAGTGGAACTTCAGAAACTGTTGTTCCAGGAAGTGATTATATGTACTAATGTGGGTGAGTAATGTATGCAGGGAACAAGACAGGACAAGACAAAGACAGCTGAAAACATTGGAAGAAAAGTGTTTGTGACACTTTAGTATTATAAAGTTGTTTCCATGACAATAATGGCCACAAAAAACAAATGAACGATTGTAGTCTTTTATTGTGGTAAATTCTTTATTGTGTAAAGCCATACCGAACACAAGCTACATACAAGTCAACAAAAAAGATGTCAAACAACCTGTTAAAAGAAAGTATTACAACTGCGGGTTTAGATTACACACATGCTGAGTCAATTAGTCATTGATTAACTTCTCTCATATCTCTAAAAATATATTTTGTAGACCAGTGTAAAGGGCATTCAAAGCCATCACGATAGTGAAAAGCATTTGTGTGAATAATTTTGGATGGCCACTAAGTCTTGAGGGTGAGGAGCTCTGCCATTCGGGAGCAGCTCGGAGTAGAGCGACTGATAGTCCAGGGTAAGAGAAGCCAAATGGGGTGGTTTGTGCTGCTGATTAGGATGCCTCCTGAGTGCCTTGCTGGTGAGGTGTTTCAAGCACGTCCCACCGGGAGGAGACCCAGAGGCAAACTGCGGACTATGAGACTATGTCTCACAGCCAGGGTATGTCTCAGCATCCACCTGGGTGAGCTGGAAGATGAAGCCGGGATAAGAGAAACCTGAGCTTCCAATCTGAGGCTGTTGCCCCTGTGACCTGGCCCCAGATTTGGGGAAGACAATGGAACAGAACAGAACTAAGTTTTGAGTCTGTATAAAGATACTTTTTGGCCACCAAGTGGAACAAAACTCACGTGCAGCTATTGTTTGTTGGAACTAAACTCTGGAACTTGTCTTCTTTGTGATTAACTCATCTACAGATTTGCTCTCAATGACCTGAACCAACTTGAGATGTGGGTGAAGTTTCAAAGGGAGTTTCAGAAAGACTTGTAATATATTGTTACACATCTCAGGTCTGCGTGGGGGATCAGTGGACTTCATCCACATGAAATACTTTTTGGCTCCCCCATGAAAATGTCAAACTTGTCATTGAAATTCATTCTACTTTGTATATGCCATATATTAACACACATTTTGATGAAGGTAGAGAAAGGTAGTGAAGCATTTCATACCTCCTGTTTTATGTTGGGGTGGTCCTCGAGAGGACTGCTGAAAAAGGTTCCCGAGAGTGTGCTTCTGCTGGAAGAAAGCCTCTTTCAGCATTTCTGAACTTGGTATTTAGGAAGATAGTGGGCAGGCCCACACATATAGGTTCTCTCGAGATGTGCAGAAAACGAGCAAAAATTGTCGAGTTCATCTTGTTGTGGCATCATTTGTCAAGTTCCTGTTTGTCAACTCTACTCTATTCTACTCTACTCTTTTTAGAAAGAATTTGGGTTACAACACACAAAGCTAATTTATTTGCTCATGTTACGCATTAAAATTTACCTCACACCCTGGCTGTATTCGTGGGGAGCAAACACGCTGATGTTCGGTAAAAAACAATGGTCTGTATTGCCTCTATGTGCCTGAACTGGACCTGCCGACAATGCCTGTGCTTTTTCATTTCAACAGAGCTTTCTTGATATCAAGGTTTAAACATGTCGAGGCAAATACATTAATAGAAAAACAGAATCAAAGCTGTTTGTTTAAAGTGAGATTGTTGTTGTACTTTGATATTTATTGGACGCCATTTAAGCAACTATATAATTTTTTTTTTTGATTATGGGTTCTTGACTATTTGTCTGACGGATATTTTTATTGCAATTTGGGATAAGGGTTGCTAAAATGGACCTGCAGAGAGTTCTCCTGCTGTGGGTGTGAAGAGTGACCTTGTATAGAATACCACAGGGTAAAGTGAGGAGGTGTATGGTCCATTATTAGCAGACTCTGCTCAATGTGTTCTGCTAGGCTGCTAATGCAAAAAAAAGATTTAAAATTTCAATCCCTTTTGACCAGTATTGGGACTTTAAGGCTTCTCGGTCTTTGTAAGGGTTTGTAGGTGTGGATAGTCTTAGTTAAGCATCAGTCATGGGTGGGATACACTCAGAGTAAGTGCAACCATCTTGCAGTAAACGAGCTAGCTATCCTGGGATTTAGAATCAGGAAGGCTGGCACTTAAAGTCCATTTGAGTTCAGGTCTTCTTAGGGAGCATCTGCCAGATTTTCAGCATGTACTTGAGTCTCTAGCTGTGATAGAAAGTCGGCTCACTAAATTTTTATGTCTGGCCCAGGCACATTGTTTAGTTTGATTTATGCTGATATTTGTGCTGCTGCTGGTAAAATTTAATTCAGAGTGGCAGCAGCTAAATTAATATTTTTGCCAGGTTTGAAATGCCTTTTAGACATTTTAGATCTTTTTAATTTACTACCCAAGACTGGCTGTGGATTTCTGCTCAGCTTAATATATTTCATCACATTTTTTTCTTTTTTTTTTTTAAATCTAGCTTCACTTTTTTCTTTTTTAACTTTGAGCTTGCAAAAAAATTTTGTAGGAATTAGATCTGGTATTCTCAGGGTGGTCGTGTCTCGGCCACACCCTTCTCACTCACAAAGGTATTAGTACATACACTTCATGAAGAATTAAAATTAAAGAAATAAAAAAAAAACGGAGGAAAAAGTTAACAATACAAAACTCCTAAGTTTGTTTGGAACAAACTTTTCTGAACCGCTTATCCCTAACAAAGTTCCAGGGTTAAAAATAAATAAATAAATGAAATATTTTACTCTATTCATTCTCACTGGGGAAATTTGTGTGCTGCACCCCTACACCGCAAGCAGGCTGCCCACGACGGTGCCAATAGTGGGAGAAATGAGGGGTTAGGTGGGATCATTTCACCTTTCCCCCAATTCAACCTGATTTGGACCACCTGCGCCTAATCTCTCTGCTGACTATTTAAAGGCAGCCTCACCAGCATTCCTCGTTGGGCGGGGGGCGGCAGGGATCATTTCACCTTTCCCCCAATTCAACCTGATTTGGACCACCTGCTCCTAATCTCTCTGCTGACTATTTAAAGGCAGCCTCACCAGCATTCCTCGTTGGGTCTTCACGCCTATCAGTCTTGGCTGACTCCCGACCCGACGAATATCCTTTGCAACTGAGATTAACTCTTTGAAAACAACTTTGATCTCTTTTGACTTCTGTTTCTTTGCTTACAGCCTTGCTTCTTGATCCTTGGTTAAATAAATCTTGTTTGATGTCCTGCATTTGGGTCCTCCTCCTTCCACACCACAACACACCCAGTGGTATGCAAACCCGCGATCTTCCGTTCCGCGGGCGAACGCTTTAACCACGGAGCTACCGTCTCCCCACAAGAGCCTATCCCAGTTGATTTCAGACAAGAGGCAGTGTACACCTTGAAAAGGTTGCCAGTCTGCTGCCGGTCCACACACACACACACAACCATCAACACATACTTATTCCTATGGCAATTTCAAAGCGGCCAATCAACCCAACATGCATGTGTTTGGAGCGTGGGAGGAAACCGGAGTACCCAGAGAAAACCCACACATACACAGGGAGAACATGTAGACTCCTCAATAGAAAGGCCAGTGTTTCAACCCTCAGCCCACCAGGGATTCAAACCCCAACCTTCTTGCTGTGAGGCCACTCTGCTAAACACGTGCCACCATGCAGCCCTACTCCAAGGTTCCATAGCTTTCTTTTTTATGTGTTGTCTACCACAATAGTGCAGAGAAACAGGAAAAAATCTTCAGAAATATGTTTCATGTTGCACTTTGAAATGTCTTGTGCACAAAATGTGCTTTAAAAATAACTTTCCCCTGCCTTCCCAGACCTTCAAAGTTAAAACCTTCTGCTTTGATGGCAGCTGTGCACGTTGTTGGCACTCTCCCCGTTACCTTCATCGGGTAATTATCTGGAATACTTTTCACTTAACAGGTGTTCAATGTCAGAGTTAATTAGTTAAGCTTCTTGGCCTCTTAATGTGTCTGAAACCAACAGTTGTTTTGGGGGGTTTTGTAACAGCCATGGACATAAAAGTGAAAGTACAATTGCAATGCTTATTTGTTTTGTTTCAAGATTATTTTGTTTCAAGAATCTAAAGTATTGAATTATAAGATTTTTTAAATATACTGTATCTTATAATTCAACAGGACATCAAATATTGATTAAATAATACCTCACGCTCACAAATTCCTTCACTCGTACCAGTCAATACTTGAGTAGTAATTTGCAACATGTTCAACGTTTTTCAAATCTTTAGCAGCATAAAACAATTTTGTTGAAGAATTTTGTTGATCATGAAAATGTTGAGTTTAACTCTTGAATTACGTGGCCCTGTAAAAGACTGGCGACCTGTTTGGGGTGTGTCCTCTTGCTCTAAATCATCTCTAATAGGTTCCGGCACCCCCCACAGCTCATTAGGTACTAGTGGTTCTGAAGATGAAATGAAAAAAAAAAAAAAACTCTTAAAGTAACACCTGTTAGGCTGTTTTTAAAGGTGGGCGACAGGGGGAACTAACTTGAAACAATCTGAGAAAAATGCATCTAAACTGCTGTGGTTATTTTATAATGTCTGCTGGCCTCTTTAAATTAATCATACATAAATAGTTTAAATAACAAAATTAAACTTATAATTTTTCTCGAAGATATGAATATGTTTTTTGTTGTTTCAACAGACACCATCATTCTATCCAGCGATGGGTTACATTTTATATATTCTATTTGAACTACTGTAACAAATAAATTTCCATTCGGAGAATAATGAAGTCAATATTATCTTGTGTTTTTTGAGAACTCCATCTCGATATGTAGCAGGTACTGTAAGTGGTGGGTTGCAAGCCAGACAGGACTAGATCGTTATCGGGAAGGAGCTTAAAAAGTTCTTAGAAAAATCAAAGAGAATTCAGTTTTTTAGTATAAAATGTTCCAGAAATAAACCTCTTAGTCAATTTGATAACTGTCAGGGTTGGTATCTGTTACAGACAATATATTACTATTACAATTTATTTGCATAAAACTATTACTATTACAATTGATGTGATTTTATTTATATATTTCTGTTACATGGTCATCTATTACTATTACATTTACAAAATCGTACTGGCGAGTCTGGACTTTCTTTCTTGAGAGAAATTGTCAATGCACGATTTCTATTTTCATCATCTTTCAAAATGTATTTCTTATTGGCCGATAATGTTAAACCTCTACAATAATACTACTATTGAACAATGGACAAACAATACTTCACACCCATTCCCTTTAATTATGATTCAACTCATTTTGAACGAAGTCTAAAGTGGAATCTTCTTAACGAGAATCTTTTCTCTCTTTGGGGTAGCAGTTTCAATTCACAGGGCTGTTGCAGCAAAGACCTTCTATTGCATGTTACCATTACCCCATCCCTGATGACTGTATCTGTTTCCAATTTTACCACTAAAATCCACCCATGCTAATGTAATCGTATGTTTATGGACTCTTTAGAAACTCTCAACTCGCTTACATAACAGGAAAGTTTGGGTCATCAATTTTCACTTTTTCAGAAAATTTTGTTTTCATAATTTATGTTACATATTCACCTGCTGAGATGTTTTTTTTTTCTGATGTTTGCCCACAGCATCACATTAGCTTCTTATTAGTTGACTTTTTTTTCATGCTTTGGTAAAACCACGCTTCAAGATTGAGCTGCATGCCTGCTGATTTAAAAAAAAAAAAAGCAAAAATACATATCAAGCAGAGCCAAAATTAAAGAGGGTTCGGATTGAGGTCATAACTACTAATTTCCAAAAGAAGCGAAATCAGTGGGAACATAGACGGTAGTCCGCGAAGAAGAAACACCACAACAAGAAGCATATTTGTTTGATTCATTATTCTATCCATCTGCTTTGTGAGCTGCAGCCAGATGCCCTTTTTACCTTTATTGCTCTCATGCATTACTTCAATCCATGAAGATATCTTGTGCTGCACGGTTCCTATTAAATAAGCAGACCAATAAATTCAGTGTCAGTGGTGTCAGTGTTGATGCAACACTCGGGGGAAATTTTATCTGCCACTCACTTAGCTTCCTTTAAACCAACGTAAAACATAGTGCTTTGAAGTTACATCTAAAAATGGGAAATAAGGAAGAGAAAAAGTGAACGTGGTCATATGTTTGGGTGCAGCACACATTCGGGTGCATACTGATGTAACTTAATGAAATAACTGGGGAAAGATTAGCCCAATAGACTGCAGCAGTCTGGACCTTTTATAAGAACAAAAAACATTAAAATGGTTTCATCAGCACTGAGGAACAAAGGGATAGTTAACGCTGCATTTCTCTGTCCCTCTCTTTTTTTCGACCTGATTTAAAGGTGTTTAACCTGATTGCATTAAAATATAGAGACAGAGGTGTCTCTGGCTCATGAATCCTGATGGCACAGTGGAAATGATTAACTCGGTCTCTGTTTGTACTCCTTTTAAAAGTCTTAGAGAAAAATCTTTGGACCCATTTTTCTGTAAATGGATTTAATTTTTCTCAAAATTAAAATTGGATTCAATGATAAGATCTCAGCGTAGTACCCGTTTTAGTGCGGTACTAAATGCTATACTAGTTAGTTTTTGTTTCAGTATGAGGTTTTGCTAGTGGCGCCACGTTGGCGAGGTGGTTAACACAGTGAGACATACTTCAGTGACATAAAAAATTGCTAACATAAAATTCCCTCATAATATATTTTTTTTTTTTTATCTAAAAGTTGTTATTTTAGTCTTTTTTTGAGTTTATGCAAGTTTTAGAACGTAAAAACAAGTTACGTAGCTCCTCGAACCGAAAAGGGCTGCAATTAAATATTTTTAAAAAACACCAAAAAACTACTTTTTTTGGTCATTACTTGTACAAAAAACACCTCCGACAATGTTCAGGACCCTCACACCCCTCCTCAGTTTTAATGCGTGGACATTCTTAGAATTTTTTGTTTTTGTAGTTGTGATGGCTACAGCCACACAACCATTTAGTTTGTAAACTTTATAATTTATTCACTTTATGAATATAATTCAGATATTTTGTTTGTTAAACCACTTTTCTTTACTTTGGACTTAATACAAGTTTAGATTAGTGCACATGTTTGATTTATGTTGTTGATTCACATTGATTTGATTTTCTTGAGTTTTGCAGGTGCTCCAGTTCCTGGGCCGAATGATCACCTGCTGTCCTGGGCTGGAGTCACCTAATTGGACTGAACCATTTATTTTTTTTTAGGGGTGAAATTGGTTTTGTTAGCTTAGATTTAGTTAAGTTGTTTTGTTAACCCCCCTTCTTTGTGTTGGCAGTGGTTTAGTATTCTTTCATTTAAGGTCATGCTGTTCTCAGTCAGTTAGGTCTGTTTGTTTGAGTTAATTCTCTTTTGTTAAACCTTATCTTGAGTTGAGTTGGTTATTTTGACCTCCTTTTATAATTGTTAAACATTTGACATTTTTTGGGTTCAATAAAAAGACCCCTTTTTTACTTAAAACCTTGTGCCTGTCTATTTGCACTGCTTGGTCCATCACAGTAGTCATGTTTAAGCACATGGTCATTTTGAGCGCAACACTGAGAGCATTTCACTTTTCGAATAATCTTGTACAATTTAATTTTTTAGATTTTCCTCTACAACTAGTTCAGCCACTTTAGACCGAACTAGTTGTAGAGGGGTTGAACCTTGTACAGCCCCTGTACAAGGTTGTGCACCAACCTTGTACAGGGTTGGTGCACAACTTGCCACAAATTTTGCATGCCCGGTAAAATATGTATATATATATATATATATATATATATATATATATATAAAATCAGTTGGCTTTTTTTGCAGAAATATGTTGTACATTCACAACAAAACTTAGCTTGTATTTATTAAACTACGGGCTTAAATTTATTACTATCTCATCCATTACTGCTTGCATAATCAAAGCATGAAAAGCATCTACTGCTTTTTTATTAAGGTAATCAACAGATTGTACAGTATTCTATCGCTTCACCATAGAAGATGAGACCTCGCATCCGTTTTCTCTTGTATGATTCATGCTCTCGACACAGAGAGCGCAATAAAGAAAGAGACGCTTTGAGGAAATGGGATGCCATTTTACTCTTATTGGAAAAAAAAGATGAAACTATAAACCATATAGCTTAAAGTAGAAATAAACACTTGCAAAATAAACTTCTTAAACAGAATTCGACTGAGTTTATCTATTGTGAAGAGTGAAAAACATAAACTTTTAAGGTAGAATTACCGAAAATAGTGTGATGGGTAACGATGGTTGTCTCTATGTGTGGATTTTGTAACACGGTTAAGCTGAGCCCTTGAAGAAAAAAATATCTACAACAGTTCAAAGTATTTCCATTCCGAGAAAATTCGGTTATAGAGGGCAGAACTCTGACTAAAATTCCTGGTGTGCTTCGAAACCTCTTTTTCCTCAATTACTGAAAGAACAAAAGTCTTGTGATTTCGAAGGGTTGCAAGAGTAAGAGAGGTGTGTATTGCAGAAAATCTTATCATTTTATTTGATAGTGTTCTTCACTTGTTCACGTTTGCTTCCAGACTCACTCTAAAGTTTCTTCCGAAGAAGTCACAGTGACCCAGTATGCCAATCTAAGGCAACGAATAATATGCACAATGGAATAAGAAGCTAAATATGGACTGATGTCTTAGATTCTGAACCTTTCCATTCATATTTTTATAAGAAAAACCAAAACTAGACTATTTTGAGAATTAGTTTATTAGGGGGTTTGGAGATAAAGTCAGAGAGGCCAGACTGAGATGGTTTGGACATGTTCAGAGGAGCGAGAGAGAATGCCTCAGCAGAAGGATTCTGGGTTTGGAACCACCAGGTAAGAGGCCAAGAGGAAGACCAAAGAGGAGGTTCATGGATACAGTGAAGGAAGACATGTAGTTGGCATGACCAAAGAGGATGCAGGAGATAGGGTTAGATGGAAGAAACTGACTTGCTGTATTGACCCCCCAAGGGAAATCTCGAAAGAAGAAGAAGAGTTTGAGATTTCTTCTTGAACCTATTGCCAACAAGAATCTTTACATTAGGGGTCCTTCTTGATCGCTGTTGTTTTGGGACATCAATTTGGTGTTCATTAACCCCCAAAAAAGAATGCATGCAACCTTCAAGCTTCTAAAAGCTTTGGATTTTCAGCAGTTGGACTGTTTTGTAAATCCATTAGGGAAAAAAAAACAAGATACAGATACTATTAAAGTTAGACGATTTTAAATACTTAATGGTTCAGAGAAATTGAGAATGTGGAAAAGAGGTGAAAAAGCATGTGCTGGCAGACTGGAACAAATAGAAAAAGTATCTGGTCTGATCTGTGATAAAAAGAGATGTGACGGTATAAGGGGGCGTTTCAAATACAGTGTTACTTTCACCTTTTGACTCATTAACATTACTGCTTTTCATAAAAATTATAGTTTAAGGATACATTATGAGATTTTTTTGTGTGGATGATGCACTTTGCAACTCACTTTGTATTTGCAAAAACTTCTGACAAGTAATGTGGTTTGATTTCCTCATTTTTAATAAATACCAATACAAAAATTTTAGTAAAACTTTTACTGACTGACAAATATATTTTATTTTATTCCGTTAAAGTTGATGTTCATGAAAAAACATTTTTTTCCCTCACTTTTTCTTTCCTGCGTCCGCATCCTCTTTCATACTACCAGCATTTTTCTTTTTGACATTGCATGTGGTTCTCTGGGTTTTTAGCCTGGCAAAAACACATTTTAAGCTCCCGTCATTGTGCTCCTCAGTACGCCCACCTATAAAAGCTTGCCGACTTAATATCTCCATTAACGATAGTCCCTCATGTCTGCATTGGCAGCATGGAGAACTTTGATCGTTGCACGGCAGCCATTGGTGACTCATTGTAGAGCTAACGCCTGTTTACTTGTCTCAAATGTCAAAACCATGTCTACCATGACAGGTGTCTAGCCAACAAAAGTGTTCCCATTAGCTAGAGCCAGCCATTTTAGTTTGTCATGTAACGTCAAAGTTAGGAAAAGAAAGAAAGCAGTGGAGATTTTTTAAAAATCTCGCAGCTACACTAATGAGGTGCTTGACCTATTGGACCAAAAATAAATGGATTGACATTGTTTGGTTTGCTTTGACTCTACTATCAGACCAAAAAACAAACCAGTAGGTTTTTTTCCAACTTCTACTTACAAGTTGTGATGATTTTGTGTGAAACATTAGTTTCTTGATCTCACCTGACAGTAGGAATTACGGACGTGGTTTTTTTGGTTTTTGTAATCCGTCTACTTCCGTTTTAGACCTGTTGCGTGTTCAAAGATTTCATTTTGCATACCCATGCTTGAAACCCATGGTTACTCTATTACCTGTTGCTTTTCTATTTCCTCTAACCAGTGGGCCATTTTCTTCTATCTGCCAACATCAGTAAAACATTTTGGTTCAGAAAACTGAATCACACTTAATAATTTCATATGTTTTTTCCACCCTACTCAGATACCAATCAATACTAAGTAATAAAAACCTTAGAACCATTTCCAGAAGCAATGTAACTTTAGGGCTTTGATTTACAAGTAATTCTTGGTTTTGATTGGGCTTAAAAAAGCCAGGTTTAATTTAGTGGTTCCTAATCTTATTCAACATTTAAAACTCCAAAGTTCATATGCAAATTCAATGTGCCCTTCTTTTAAAAAAAAAAAAAAAAAAACTAATTAGGATTTTAGGGTGAAGTAGCCAATGATGCCCAATTTATGCATGGTACCTTAAATGATCTAAGTTGTGTATGTGTTTCGACCTTTGCTAAGACTCTGAATCTGATTTGCCAAACCACTTGAGTTCAATCAAACCACTGCTTTAATTATTTTGCATGAAAACATGCATCAGTCTGTTGAAACTGTATTTTGTGGTGACCAGACATAATTAACCAAAGAATGTGTTCAATGTGCCGTTGTTTCCGTTTTTACAGGGAAAAGAGATAAAGAAGGTGGAAGATTTTAAGTACTTAGGATGAACAGTCCAGAGCAATGGAGAGTGTGGAAAAGAGGTGAAGAAGCGTGTGCAGGAAGGTTGGAACATGTGGATAAAAGTATCAGGTGTGATGTGTGACAAAAGAGTTTCAGTTAAAATGAAAGAGAAAGTGTACAAAACGTGGTGAGACCCGCCATGCTGATTGGTCTAGAGACAGTAGCACTGAAGAAAAGACAGGAAGCAGAGATGGAGGTAGCAGAGATGAAGATGTTGAGGATCTCTCTGGGAGTGACCAGGATGGACAGGATTAGAAATGAATATATCACGGGAACAGCACATGTTAGAGGTTTTGGGGATAAAGTTCGAGAGGCAAGACTGAGATGGTTTGAGCACGTACAGAGGAGAGAGAGAGAGTACATAGGAAGAAGGATGTTGGATTTGGAACCACCAGAAAAGAGGCCTAGAGGAAGACCAAAGAGGAGGTTCATGGACGCAGTGAAGGAAGACATGAAGATAGTTGGTGTGACCAAAGAGGATACAGCAGATAGGGTTAGATGGAAGAGGCTGACTTGCTGTGGCGACCCCTGAAGGGAAATGACGAAAGAAGAAGAAGTGCCCATCTTCTTGTTATGGAGGGACACGCTTTGATGATGTCATATTTTAATGTCTGTTGTTGTAGAATAAAATTTTACTTGGATTCGTGGATCTGTGTGCTCACTCCTTTTATTTATCAAATCCACAATTCTGAAGTTCGATCACCATACTGTGTGTCTTCATTTCTTTCTTCATCCCTTCTAGTTGTCGAAACTCCAAACTCACATTTTTTGTTTGCTGAGTTTTGTCTTAAAACGTTAAATTCATTGGTAAATTTGACAAACACTCTCAGTATCCATAGTTACAGGATGCAGTCGGACTTCCTCAATCCAGCTGATTGTGTTTGACACTCAATTTTTTGATCTTGTAGTTACATGCTAAGGAAGGTGGAAGATTTTAAGTATCTAGGATCAACAGTCCAGAGCAATGGAGAGTGTGGAAAAGAGGTGAAGAAGCATGTGCAGGCAGGCTGGAACGGGTGGAGGAAAGTATCAGGTGTGATGTGTGACAGAAGAGTTTCAGCTAGAATGAAAGGGAAAGTGCACAAAACCGTGGTGAGACCGGCCATGCTGTTTGGTCTAGAAACAGTAGCACTGAAGAAAAGACAGGAAGCAGAGATGGAGGTAGCAGAGATGAAGATGCTGAGGATCTCTCTGGGAGTGACCAGGATGGACAGGATTAGAAATGAGTGCATCAGAGGAACAGCACATGTTAGAGGTTTTGGGGATAAAGTCTGAGAGGCCAGACTGAGATGATTTGGACATGTACAGAGGAGAGAGAGAGAGTACATAGGAAGAAGGATGCTGAATTTGGAACCACCAGGAAAGAGAACTAGAGGAAGACCAAAGAGGAGGTTCATGGAAGTGAAGGAAGACATGAAGATAGTTGGCGTGACTGAAGAGGATGCAGCAGATAGGGTTAGATGGAAGAAACTGACTTGCTGTGGCGACCCCTGAAGGGAATTGCCGAAAGGAGAAGAAGAAGGTTCTTCATAATTTCCTCCTTCGGTTCTTTAAAATGAGGGTTTAAAACATTTAACCCAATGTTTTACATTCATTTTCTAAAGTTGTTTGGTTTTACATTCTCGCTGTTCTCAAAATTTTTAATATCCGTATTGTCTCAGGATTTTTGTGCAGCTAATTTTTGGCTTGGTACGCTGAACATTTTCACATATGTGAAGACTGCGTGGGCTGGATGAAGGGGGCGCTCCACTGGATGGAGGAATGTGTCATCTGTTTTCCTGCTCATTGATGCTGATATCTTGTCATGTTTGTTCCTGTTGCTTTTTGCAGCCTCTCAAATTGGCACGCTCCATCCCTCCAGCGCTGTCACGCACTGATGCGTGCACCTACCTTCACATTACGTCCCTTCTTCTCTTTGTCACCAACTCACACGTGATTCCGGCTATGAATACCCCCACCGCCCACTCAAAGCACTACCTCACCCTCCTTTGTTTTATCATCATCCTATCAATTGCACTTATTTTTTATTTACACTCATCCATTTCTTACAAACAGTGGTGGATGAAGTACTCACTTTTTGTACTTAAGTAAAAGTACAGATAATTAGAAAAAAAAAAATACTTAAGTAAAAGTAAAGGTACCAATAAAAAAATCTACTTAAGTAAAAGTACAAAAGTAGTTGGTGTAAATTTTACTTTTTAAGTAAAAAGTAAAAGTATTCGATCATAATTCAAATGTTATTTTTTGTGCTGTAGGGTGTCACCATGGTAACCAGGATAAATACTCTGCAGGGGTGTGACCCCCCTCTCCCGCCTCTTTTGGTCCACAAAAAAAATTAAATATATAAAATAAAAGAAAAGGGGACAAGTCAAGCTATCCCCTAGCAGGGCCAGCGAATGGGCACCAAAATGGAGGAAAATGACACTTATTTTTTAAAATGTTTTGGGGGGGAAGCCCCCAGTCACTATATATTGGCTTTGTCAAAGCCCCACCCCACTTTGGAAAATTCTAGATCCGTCCCTGCTCTGTGTAACGATGGCTCAACTTTTTATTTAGAAGTAAACACAACGAACAACGATCTTCTGACTCTTTAATTTGTACTATATTCGATGTTAGATATTTGGCGCTGAATGAATGCGGAAAATGTTTCTCGATTCATGACTTCTTCTCCCGATCAACTGGTTCTTTTGATTTTGGCGATGCAGCTTCAAGATGCGCTAAAAAACTTGTGTATTTTTCAAATTCCTGAACAAAAATGTAACGAAAAATGTAAAACACACTTTTAAAAAGTAGCGTAGTAAAAGTACAGATATTTGCTCTAAAAATGTAGTGAAGTAAAAGTAAAAGTACCGGTCTAAATTGTGCTTAAGTAAAGTACAGATACACTTTTTTTTTTTTTTACTTAAGCACAGTAACAAAGTACATTTACTTCGTTACGTTCCACCACTGCTTACAAAATGGTCCCTTTCCTCACGTCTCACACATCATTGCATCGTTGTTTTTTTTAGAAGGGGGGGTTCCCCCTGCTTTTAACCTTCCACCACCTGCTTTTGTTGCACCCCTGTCAGCCAGACGCTTGGTTGGACTCTCAGAAATGTCGACGCTGCTTTAGACACCTGGAATGAAGGATGATGGTTCTGCTTGCTTTGCTGGCTTGTTGTGTGTTATGACCTGGTAAGGAGCAGATGCATTCAACCCCCTTGCCCACACCTACACCTCACCCTCATCCACCCATCCTCCTCCTCCACAAAGGGCTCCGGTGGTGGATGCACCAGTGGCTTTGAGTGTGTGTGTGTGTGTGTGTAGACAGGATACCAGGCAGGTAGGGAGACAACAAGTTCTGGCTGCTTTCCCAAAGCTTTGCATCTGAAACCCTGATAAAAGAAGCTGAGGGTAGGCAGAGCCACAGCCCCTCCTGCAGGAGGCTGGTGGAAATCATTGTTTTTGTCAGAGAGAAAAAGAATGACAAAGATGGATTTTTAAAAAAATTATTTTAATAGGCGTGAATATATTCAAATGAAAATGCAAATGGAACTCATAAAAATCATAATAAGTGCCTCCTAGATGAGTGAAGCTTCGGTTAGAAGTTTGTTTATCCTTACCCATTAGGTTTAATGGATGGGTGTGTGCGGAAGGGGTGGTGGTGGGGGGTTAACCGTCAGAGTGGTGATTTATGTAGGGATTTGATGTTTTTTTGGATTTAAGGTTTCGTTCCAAGCGAACGTCCTCAACAAATCTAGTTTGCGAAGGTAGTGATTTTTTTGTTTCGTCTTCTGATTCGTTTATCTCTAATGGTTTTGCGGGGGGGGGCGGAGCCTATCCCGGCTGATTTCAGTTGAGAGGCAGCGTACACCCCAAAGAGGGCACCAGTCTGTTGCTGGGTCACACTTACAGACAACTTTCCACACACACACTCATTCCTAGGGGAAATTTCACAACGGCCAATCAACCTGACATTCATAGTTTTAGGTTGTGGGAGGAAACCAGAGCACCTGGAGAAAACCAACACATGCACAGGGAAAACATACAAACTTCACACAAAAAGGACAGTTTTTTAAGCCTCACCGTTAATTATTGTTCCATTCCATTCCGTCATCTTCCGCTTGTTCCGGGGTCGGGTCGCGGGGCAACAGCCTCAAACGGGCAGCCCAGGCCTCTCTCACCCCGGCTGCATCCTCTAGCTCACCCGGAAGGATCCCAAGTGATTACCCTGCCAGCTGTGAGACTTAGTCCCTCCAGCGGGTCCGGGGTCTGGCCCTTGGTCTCCTCCCAGTGAGACGTGCCCAAAACACTTCGCCCGCGAGGCGCTCGGGGGGCATTTTGACCAGATGCCCGAACCACCCCATCTGGCTCCTCTCGAGCTGGAAGAGGCACGGCTCGACACCGAGCTCCTCCCGGATGGCAGAGCTCCTCACCCATTAATTATTGTATTTTTTTATAATTATTTTATCCCATTGAACAAAATTGGATTAGCAAACAATCAATGTCTTCATTAAAACTTTCAAATATAACGCCGATAACGCCAATGGTTATTGGCGCCATTGGCGTTATTGGCGTTACACTAGTACCATAGTAAGTAAGTTCCTAGTCTCTGATTTTCTTCATTGACCATGGCAATAAAAGCATTTCTGATTCTGATTATGGAGTTTTAAGATATTGTTTTAATTTTAAGTCTTAAAAATGGTTCCAAATTAAAAATATCGATCATGTAAATTCAGCAATGAGGGGGAAAATGTGGCAAATTAAATGTTGATGCACCCTGATGGATATTTTATAACCAAATATCCTCTTTTATTATTCATAACTGCTGAGGTTCACCTTTTCGTTACTTTAAAAATTAAACTACCACATATTTTATATTGATTTTATTTCAATAGTTTTCTATTGTAATTTGCGACGATTGAAGCTTTTTTTTTCCTATGGCTTAATCTCTTATTTATTCCTGGATTAAGACAAAAACTGATTCAAATTTACTTTCAGGCATCATTTTCCAGCAAACTAAGAATCATTACCCTCTGAACCCCCATGAGGCTGTAATGAGATCAAATGAGAATGACCCATGAGAGAGGAGTCCAAAGGAAAGGGCTGAGGTTCATTTTATTAGAGAACACTCACACATACACACACAGTTCTTCTATGTCAGAACTGTTAGTTGAGACACAACATAACTGTCCAGGCTTGGCTGGAACTGTGCTTTGGGGCATTGTGTCCGCCATTAACAAAGCCCGAGCCAACAGGCACCCGACTTGGTGCCATATGGCCTTGGCCTCAACCAACTTTTCTGTCTGCAGGATCAAATTCTCCCACCTTCTGTCTCATCCACTAAGTCTCATTATTAGCTTTTTATTTCAGCCTTTCATTAAAGTCTCACCACAAATGTCCTTCTTCATCTTGCACCGCCATATTTGTCATTTTAAATTTAGCCGAATGCCGTCGCCACTCAGACCGAAGTACGACACCTGGTGAGGTTTTTCTTTCCCAGACATTGCTTATTATATCAGGCTTGTCAAGTAGTCATGGGATCAGAGCTGCACCATCATGACATGTTTGTCTTTGGTATGAACGTGTATCGAGAAGGTAGAAGAAAGACTAAGAAAAGTTTGGGTTTTTTTTTTTTTTTGCCTAAAGCATTGAGCGGAAACTGACCTCAAACCATTGGTGTTTATTTGTTCCACAATGGGATTTCTTTTTGTTTAAACCAGTTGCTTGCTTTCTGACGTATGCCATGCACCTGAACGGTCAGTGTAATCCGAAAAGCAGAGCATAAACATACGTGTCGGTGAACCTTACCGCGAACCGAAAACCAGACCCAGATGGACGATCACGTTTGACACCATAGCCTCGTTTCTATTTACTGATCGATCAATGTTGATGATGTGGTCCTGTTGGCTTCATCGAACTGTGATCTCCAGCTCTCATTGGATCTATTTGCTGCCGAGTGTGAAGCGACCAAGAATTAGCGCCTCCAAATCCGAGACCATGGTCCTCGCCCGGAAAATTGTGGAATGCCCCCTGCAGGTAAGGGACAGGGTCCTGCCCCAAGTGGAGGAGTTTAAGTATCTCGGGGTCTTGTTCACAAGTGGGGGAAGGATGGAGCGAGAGATCGAAAGGCAGATCGGTGAGGCATAAGCAATAACTAGGACGCTGTATCGGCTCTTGATTTACAAGTCGATCTACGTTCCAACCCTCACCTATGGTCACCAGCTGTGGGTGGTGACCCAAAGAATGAGATTGCGAATACAAGCGGCCAAAATGATCTTCCTCCGCAGGGTGGCTGGGTGTTCACTCAGAGGCCGGGTGAGGAGCTCTGCCATCCGGGTGACCTCGGTGTCAAGCCACACCTCCTCCAGGTCGAGAGGAGCCAGATGGGGTGGTTCGAGCACCTCGTTGGTGAGGTGTTTCGGGCACGTCCCACCGGGAGGAGACCAAGAGGCAGACCCCGACCAGCTAGAAAGACTATGTCGCACAGCTGGCAGGGGAACGACTCTGGATCCTTCCGGGTGAGCTGAAGGATGTAGCCGGGGTGAGAGAGGCCTGGGCTGCCCGTTTGAGGCTGTTGCCCCCACGACCCAGCCCCGGATAAGCGGGAGACGATGGAACGGAACAGCTGAACAGATCGATCAATGTTTTTTTTCTACGTCTCACAAACAGTTCTGAAATCACCTTTACCTGACCTTGTGGCTATAGTGAAATAAATTGAGGACGCACCAGTTAAGGCAGTTTGGTTGTTTTTTTTGTCACAAAATCTTCAAATCAGTTTCACCTCTGTGTATATTTTCTCAACACTTCTCCACATTCAATGATATTTTTCTCATTCCACCTGTCTCGAATATCGCTCCGTCTACCCTGTTACACAAAGGGATTCTACAGCACATGAGAGGCTCCTCTAAAATCCCACATGTGAATTCTCCTGGATGAGTATGTAATTTGCACACAGCTGCATCCTCCATCTAACACCTACTCGATGAGAGATGGAGGTTTAAAATCCCCCTCCAGCCCCCCAACCCTCCGACTCTCCTCTCATCACAGCTTTCCTTTCAGTTCTCCTGCCTGCAGGAGAAAGAAAGAACTCTCTAAACACCAATAGGGTTCTCCAGGGTGCTTTTTCCTCCTGTTGCATCACGCCGGGCAGAAAGTATGGGTCCCCAGGTTGAGGACAGTGAGTAAGAGCGGGTAAAGGGGGGAGGAAAAGATGAACCCCAGAGTAAAATATTCTGAGCACCTTTGTGAAGTTGCCAATTGTTCACCCTTCGTCACTTTTCCTCCGCATGCATCTCCATTTCTTCTTTTTTATTTTGTGATGATGTTTTTCTTTTTCCCTGTGAGCCTTGGCTCCTTCAGGCGCTTTGGTTCTTTTTTGTCGTGCCAAGTTAGTTGAGCCAGGGCTGCTTCTTTTATTTTATTTATTTATTTTTTCTTAACCCGTCCTGCTTCTGTATATTTTCTGCTTTCATTACCCCCTCGGCCTCCTTCTCTCTCTCTCTGCCTCACTCGTTCCCACTGACTTCTTCTCCCCCGTTAGCCCAATTTCAGTCATCGTTTTTGCCTCTCGTCTACTCTACAGTCTTTCCCTTCATGCATCTCAATCCTTTTGATCAGGAGCCAGTGTGTGCTTTCTATTTCCCCTCCCATACTCCTCCTCCTTTTACTGGCTTTGTATTATGCCATCTTTATTCCTCTCAGCTTGTTAAAACCGGTGTTCACACTTGATCATTATTATGCTCCTGGGTTCCTGAATCGATGTGGATATTTTCCTCTTCTTTATTGTGGGTGCAGGCTCAGACACTGTTCGTGGTAGGCTAGCTAAATTTAAAATGCCGTTTATGCATTAATACCAACGTTCTTTTAAGAGCCTTTTCAGACGGTTACCGTTCAAAACATCCAAATGGAAGTATTGGAGGCGCCAAGGGCTCATTGTCGAGGTTGATGCCAAGCTAAGCTTCGAATTTGCCTAAATAAGCAGAGTTCTTCTTCTTTAACAACCCTTTTGAGGAACAGTACCTGTATTCTCTTTCCATCGACCCTTCCATGGGTCGTTTTAGACTAACGAAGATATGCAAACTTCAAATGATTCTTCTTCTTTTTTAGGCGTTCCCCTTCAGGTGTCGCCACAGCAAGTCAGTTTCTTCCATCTAACCCTATCTTCTGTATCTTCTTTGGTCACACCAACTATCCTCATGTCTTCCTTCACTGTATCCATGAACCTCCTCTTTGCTCTTCCTCTAGTCCTCTTTCCTGGTGGTTCCAAACCCAGCATCCTTCTTCCTATGTACTCTCTCTCTCTCTCTCCTCGGCACATGTCCAAACCATCTCAGTCTGGCCTCTCGGACTTTATTCCCAAAACCTCTAACATGTGCTGTTCCCCTGATGTACTCATTTGCAATCCTGTCCACCCTGGTCACTTGCAGCAAGATCCTCAGCATCTTCATCTCTGCTACCTCCATCTCTGCTTCCTGTCTTTTCCTCAGTGCTACTGTCTCTAGACCAAACAGCATGGCCGGTCTCACCATGGTTTTGTACACTTTCCCTTTCATTTTTGCTGAAATTCTTTTGTCACACATCACACCTGATACTTATCTCCACCCATTCCAGCCTGCCTGCACACGCTTCTTCACCTCTTGTCCACACTCGCCATTGCTCTGCACCGTTGATTCTAAGTACTTAAAATCTTCCACCTTCTTTATCTCTTCTCCCTGTAACCTCACTTTTCCATTAAATGATGCAAAAGCTAAATTTCACTTTGTCACATTTACGTTGAGCTTTGTTTACATGTGTCCATGTTCCTGCCTTTTATTTACCTTTTAATTCACTGCTCTCATTACAGAAATAATTTCAATCGTTGCTAACTTAATACTGATTTATTACACACACTTTATGTTTAGACAAATTCTTCAATTAATAATATAGGAAGAAATGTAAAGGATGTAATATCCCTTTGGCATAGGGGAGGCGTAGCTCAGTGGTAGAATTTCTGTCTTTGAACCGTGGAGTTGCCTAACCATGCCTAAGTGTCCCTGGAGAAGACACCTAACCCTAAATAACTCCCACCATTAGTATTGTCGTAGCTACCTGTTGCGGTGCCATGCAGCAAAAGTAATTTTCCTTCCAGGGATGAATACAGTACAATACATTAAATAAAATAATGTGCAATCCGTATATTTCTCGGATGGTTTCTTAAGTGAAATCTGTCTTGTAAAACGATATCACGTGAATGAACAGCCTCTATTTTTTTTTCAAACCATGCATCTCATGGGCCAGTTTTTAACTTGAAAATCCTGTGCTACGTGAAAAATGACAATAAACAAAAACTAAATCAGATTATTAGGAATGTGATATAACTGAGGTAACAGAGCCAGTATGGTTGTCGCGACAACAACTATGCCTAGAAAATTGCTGCCAATTCAATAGAAGTACGGTTGTAGGATAGTTTGGCGTAGCGTGCAGGTGGAAGCGACATCTCAAAGGCTCTAGACATGGAAGGCTATGTCCAGAAAGTTTTTGACTGAGTTTTTAGAATGCAATCTCTTGTATTCATATTGCATAATTAATTATTTGTAATGCTATCATATTGAGGTCCTTTGTTAATATTTTGGGAGGGAAAATAATACCTCGATTTGTTAGAGACTAAAAGGAAGACAGCCAACTTGGGAAGAAAAACCAAGTAGAACAACAATTTTTCACATTCTTAATATTAAACTCTTCAAAATGTGATCAGGTTATGTCGTGTGTCCTGCCGAGCAACTTCTGACAGTCACTCCTTCATCCCAGGGGATTGTGGGTAATGTCTTTTCAACTGAATAATCAAATGTGTTATTCCTGGAGTGTAATAGCAGCAAATCAATATGGAATCAAATGAATAGCTCACCTCCACGGTGCACCTCCTGCCCACAAAAATATGAAAACTAAGATTCAGCCCCCGAGTGCCATCCGTCATCTGAGAAATCTTGATTTGCTTCGTAGCCAGCAAACCGTGTGGGGATATGAATGAGAAATATTCTTCTGTGCCTTAACAGCTATTTTGCTGAGTGCCCTTGAGCAAGTCACTTAACCTCCCACTGCTCCAGTGGAGCAACAAGACGAGAGCGGGTGGAGATGGCTGCCATTTTTCAATATGAGCATAACTATTAAAATTTCTGATTTCGACATAATAAATAATTAAACCAAAACACAACATCAGATTTGGCACTTTTTGTCGAATTGAAATAAATAATAAGTTTTAAGTAAGATAAACAGAAATCATTAAAACTTTCTCATAGTTTTCTTTTTCTCTTCTTTTTCTATTAAAATAGTTTGGAATTAGCAAAAAAAAAAAATCTGTTGAATAATTAACTCTTACAGCCGTCATCTCCTTGTTAATTCGCGGCTTGCAAATTGCATGTCCTTATCTCTCCAACCACAAGCTCCAGTTGAGTTTAGAAGTTGTAAAAAATCATTTTTAATGGTGTAAATATGATTTAACAGCAAGTACAGCGCAGCAGAACAAAGGCTCATAAAAAGAACATTCATCAAATTGCTGTTATGTTAAATAAAAATAAGCATAGAACTGAAAAGAAGAGGTTTCATTCTACCTGCCTCGAGTTTTTCAGTCATTGTCGTAGTGTAGAGCAACGTTGTTCAACCAGTGTCAGTGTTCCATAAGAGATGGAGGTGTGTCGTGGGAAATGACCCTTTTTCGCCTCATAGGTGATCGCAATTTACTGGTAGCTCCCGAAAATTGTTTTAATTGTTTAATTGATGTGTTTGTGTTAAAAAATGGACCGAAGCTTATTTACCATATTTTCACGACCATATGGCGCATACAAAAGTCTTAGATTTTCTTCAAAATAAGCGGCGCGCCCTATCGTACAGTGCGCCCTATGTGTGTTGTGAAAAAACAAGTGAAGCAGATGAACACTACTGCTTGCTGTGATTTCGGGAGGTCTGACAAAGGAACTTCAATTGCTGGACGTCAGCGTGAACCGGCCATTCAAAGTGAGGCTGCGAGCAGAATGGGAGCGATGGATGACCAGAAGAAACCACAGCTTCACAAAGGGTGGAAGGCAGCGCCGGGCGAATTCTGCCACAGTTTGCTAGTGGATTGTAGATGCTTGGGCTTACGTGTCTGCTGGCACTGTTGTCCGAGCTTTCACAAAAGCCGGCATCATTTCTGAGGAGCCGCATGGTAAAGAAAGTGACTTCAATGGATTTGATAAATGACTTTATGACGACTGTAACTAATATTTAAATAAAGCCAATCAAACACAGTTTTCCTCACAATATATTATACTTGTCTGCTTGTGTGTGTGTTGTTGTAAGGCGGACCTACGTAGTAGAGGGTATGTATATAAAATCTGCGCCCTATCAGGTGTGCCCTATCATCAGGTGTGCCCTATCATCAGGTGTGCCGTATCATATGTGTGTGTCAAACTGGGACTGCGCCTTTTGGTCGTGAAAATATGGTGTTTATATGTATTGGTACGAAATCCTGTCATTTTTTTTTGGAGAGGTAGGGTTGCCTTGCATTAGGTTGTTTACTGTAACAATAACAACCAACTCTACCGTGCCTTTTTGTTGTATGCTGCTGTTCATTTCGCCCAAAATCTACCCCATAATAATCATAAAAGAGGACAAATAGATTTTGATGTCTTGATTTCTAAATATCGTTAATATAAGCGCCTCTTGAGAATTGTTCTAATACTTTTGGTTGATGATGTGCTTCAAGATTTTTTCGATGGAAAAATGTGCCTTAGCATGAAAACGGTTTAAAAACACTTGTGTAGAGGAAACACTGAATTGGATGTGAGTTAATTCATCCCAAGTGAGCCACTGAGTCGGTTAAGTTTGTGTAGCTCCCGGAGGTAAACTCTGGAATGCCACGGCACAGGCAGAAGAGAATTTGTGAAGCAAGTTACAATGTTGTAGACGAAGAAAAAAACAGCATTTTTTTTTTTTGACAAAGGAAAGAGAGACACAACTGTGGCGAAGACGGAGTTAAAGTCGAATCAGGTGTGTCGAATAAAGGAAATGACGAAAATTTAGGAAGACGTGACATTTAAAAATCAAAGTAAAAATAGGGCATATAATGGACTCCTTTTGGTTCTTTTCTCCCACTGGGAGCTCCAACATGTCTCCTGTGTTCAAAAACTATGTCAGTTATTAAAAGTGCCTGTGTATGGCATCCGTACGAAGCTAAACGTAAGAATGTTGGAAATCAGTAGTCTCGGAAGTCAAAACAAAATTTATAAACTCTGTGGGCCAAACATTGATTTTACAAAAAAATGTGAGCGTGACTACAAAAGGATGAGCTTTAATAGCCAGGTTTTGAAAATATTGAAGAAACGGGTTTGATTCAAATTCTACTTTTTGGAGGGTTTTTTGTGTGTTTTGTTTGATCATTAGTATGACGTGGCTCTCTATTTTCAGTAATCAGATACTTTTTGAATAACAGTTTATTCTTGCTCGCCCACATTCAAGAGCCATAAGCATCAAGAGTCTTAGGCCCTGTCCACACGTACGTAGTCGGGTATCTGATAAAACGAATATATTTTTTTTATCTGTTTTGGCCGGTCATCTACACAAACCCGTTGTTTTTTATTGTTTTCTCTGCAAACCGTGGGTTTTGAAATTTCCGACCAATGTGAAGGTTTTGGAAAACTCCGGTTTTGCGTTGTGGATATGCATAACCGACGTTTTGCGTTTTGAAACGTCACTACCTGTGATAGTTAATGCATAAACGTAATTTTTGTGCATTCTTGTTTTTAATATCAGACAGTGGGAAGCATGGATCCTCTAAAAAAAAACAAAAACAAAATGCTCTTTTCCTGCTTTTTTTTTTCACACTGAACTGCTCTTGCTTCTTGTCAAGGAGCAAAGAAGGAGAAATAAGTTGCCGTTTGCCTTTATTCGTCACACAAGCCTTCCTGGCTCTGAGCTTACATTTAGAGAAATACTGCTGACTACTGGTCTGGCATGCTTATAACCGCACTCAGAAGCGTAGTTATACGGGTTCGTGCGGTAATGGATGCGGATGCGGTAATATTGAAAATGTGTGTACGCGAGGGTTTTACTAAAACGGAGGACAGCGGATATATGTTTTCAAAAATACCTGGCTACGTGTGAACCTGGCCTTAGTTCATGCCCTTTACCCTATCTTAGTTCTTCCCCTAGAAGGGTGTTCCATTTCCATGTGAATCTACTGTTCATTTTTCCATCTTTGGTATGGCTAAGATTTTAAGTACTTAGGATCAACAGTCCAGAGCAATGGAAAGTGTGGAAAAGAGGTGAAGAAGCATGTGCAGGCAGGCCGGAATGGGTGGAGAAAAGTAACAGGTGTGACGTGTGTCAAAAGAGTTTCAGCTAGAATGAAAGGGAAAGTTATGTGGGGGATGCCAAAATTTGAAGCGGCTAATAAGAGAAGAGAGGCGGGTTATGTCCCGAACAGGTCACTAGTCTGTTGCCAGTGGATTCATCAATTTACGAATACAAAAAAATATGAGAAAACTTTGCGAAGTTGGTACCAGTATGTTTAGGGCTTCAAGCAAGATTAATGCATGCTGTGTTGTGCACAAATCGAAGAGGTGGAAGTAATTAGGAGTGAGAGGAGGGAGGAATGGAGTGTCAAAAACTAAGAAAAACTTAACAAATATATTTATAGTTTGTTTTGTTTTTTTTTCAGCTAGTATTGTATTTCTGAGCTACAAAAAAGTGCCATGTTTCTTCATCTATGCTACATAGGATTAGAAGGATTACCAATTATTATTATTATTACCCCAACAACGTACAATACCCATCTTTTAGATATTTATGCTACTTCAGGCTGATAATACGTTTTCTCCGATGAAGTAATAGAACTAATTTTAAGACATTTTCATGAAGCATTCTGTCATTTTGGCCCAGTTAGTACCATCTGTTCTCAACATCCTCCAACTGTGGCACATCGAGTTGTAAATGATTTAGAACTAAGTTTTTATTTCTGCTCTAAATATGGAAAAGTTTCTGTTTATATTCATATATTTCATTTCAGTTATCTCTAAAAATAACTTTGACAGTAACACGTGTTGGTCGTTTTAACCCGGCGACCATCTTGAAATTACTCAGTGTTTGTTTTTTTTCTTTACAACTCATCCCAGACCTTCTCAGCTGGGGCGAGGTCAGCTGCTCACAGTGATGAGATCTTCCTAAGTCTTGCTCTATCACGCTTCTTCTCTGCGAAGCAACCCTTATGGAGGTCTGAAGTGTGTTTTGGCTCGTTTTTCCATTAAAAAAAAAACACATTCTCGTTGCACTGAGGGTAGAGCAGATGTCACAGCAGAGATGAGGAAGAGTTGATGCTGAGATTTGTAAGCTGTTTGAACTCTTGAACGCATTGATGTTTGCTCTGATTTAAAGGACTGTTGGGACCATGTTTGAAAAAGAAACTCAAAGTTATTGATAATTTCAGAACTGACCCTATGACAGAAAAAAAGAGAGTATTTTTAGGATTACTCCACCCACCACTGGTCTTTAGTTGAAATAAAAGTGTTGCTGTGTTAGTTCCGGAATGACAAACTGCTGACTAAAACAACAGTGGGGGAGGGGAATAAATAGATGTGATGTTTATAAAGTCCCTGAGCAGCCAGTGTAGTCCAGAAAGGAGAAAGTAAAACTAAACTTTTTCTAAATTCCGCCAGCAATCATGTCTTTCTCTCACATAAAAAAACTCCCTGAACTTTGTCTTTATTGGGGCTTTAAATATTCAATTTTGGGATATATTGTTAACTGTCATAACGTGGTGTTCAGATGGAAGGAAGAGGACCCAAATGCAGGACAGAAAACATGGTTTATTGTCAGGAGAGTAGTCTATTCCCCCTCTGTGTCCTGTTTCCCCCCTCTCTCTTGTCTGTGTCTGTGCAACTAGTCACACCTGAAACTAATCTACTCATCTGCTGGAGCACTAATGGAACAGTTTTTGACACACTCTTCACCAGATCGTTCTGTTACGGGGGAGGTACTGTCAGGAGAGTAGTCTGTTCCCCCTCTGTGTCCTGTTTCTCCCCTCCCTCTTGTCTGTGTCTGTGCAAATAATCACACCTGAAACTAATCTACTCATCAGCTGCAGCATAAATGTAACAGTTTTAGACACGAGCAGAGTGAAGCCATTCATATCTACACTGATGGGTCGAAAGAGAGTAGAAGAACAGGTTTTGGAATGTATGTTGCTAATCCGCTAGTTATGAATAGTGTCCGTTTGTCAGATGATGTCTCTGTGTTTTCAGCAGAGTTGGTGGCAATTTTATGGGCTTTGTATTGGATCCGTGATCTCCCTCCATCACGTTGTATAATATGTTCGGACTCTTCAGCAGCTTTATCAGCTCTCCGGTATGGGACACCTGGAGCTCGGCCAGATTTAGTTTTTGATATTCTGTGCTGCCTTAAACGGCTGGAAAATATAGGTTCAGAAGTTCTGTTTGTCTGGGTCCTTCGGCATGCTGGAGTTGTGGGAAATGAAATGGCCGATGCTCTAGCCAAGGCATCTCTTGGTAGAGACAGGATAGACGTGTTCTTGGCGTTGGAGATGCAGGAATGTTTTAGCATCTGTAAGGAGAAAATTACTGAGGAGTGGCAAACAGAATGGAAGAATGAGCGGCGGGGCAGACACTATTTTGCAAGTCAGCCTTCAGTTACTGGCACTAGGTGCCCTAAAACCTATTGTCGCAGAGCTGAAGTTGTTCTAACTAGACTTAGACTTGGGCACTGCGCCCTGGCGGAGAGTTTGAAATTAGTCGGCAAACATCCTAGTGGGCTGTGTGAGTGTGGAAACGCTGAATCGGTTGCTCATGTAATGTTGTCATGCAGCAAATACAATCGAGAAAGAAGACATCTTTTTGTTCAGTTGGCAGACACAGGGTTAGCCGTTTTTTCGCTCAAGTCGATGTTGTTTTCGGTGGAAAGGCAAGTTGGAGAAGCCGTGCTTTTTTATCTGCGCCGCACTGGCCTTTTTTCAAGAATCTAATACAGTTAGATTCTTGAAAATCTATCTGTGGATTTTCTAGAATCTAACTGTAGATTGGTCTACCTGTGGAGGGCAGCATTGCGCACTCGAGCGTATAGCCTGCCGGAAACGATTTGAAGAAGAAGAAGAAGAACACTCTTCACCAGATCGTTTGTTTATCATGCTTGACTTGTTATCCAGTTTTTGGCTCCAGCTCCTACATTAGAACCTGCCTAGTTTATCCGTTTCGTCTTCTTAATTTGGACTTTTATCTATCTAATAAATCTGCTTTGTTATTTTTCATCTAAGCCTTTCTGTTGTGTCAAGGGTACATTTTTGTCCTCAGCTCCACAGCTCGACATTTATTTAAGTATGGTAGTCCGGTATTGCTGTGAAAAGAAAAACAAAGTTTCAGTGGCATGGCACGAGGTTATTGTCAGAATGTGTTCTTGATCAGGCAACCAGAGAGACCTTACTGGAAGAGATGGTATGACCCAATAAGATAGAGTGGGGTGATTTTCTTTATATAGGCAGCAGGCTGACTATGCACAGCTGATTGATCAGGCTAATTACCCAGGTGTTCAGGATCGGGTTGGAATCCAGGTGAAGGAGGAAGGTCCAGGGCTCCCTCTGGTGGCTGGCAAGAGGACACTGACACTAACAGCGAGAGCATTGCTTGATCAATCTGCATCTTTAAGCATTGTACTACAAACATACCTAGATGAACACTTACAATCTGTGATCTGAATTCACTGACTGACTAGGAGTTTTTTCTTAGTCGTAGAAATCATCACTTGACCCATCAATGCCTGACCGAGTAGTTGAGGTGAAGCAAACTCTGCGGAGGTGCTAGGTGGCGCCATTTTGGCTAAAACCCCTCATAAATTAGAAAAATAGCAACAAATAACAGCTGTTCCAATGTAGCATTCTCTGTGTTAGCTCTCTTAAGAAGGTATTGGTGTGTACTTACCTAGAGTCACTTTACCCTACAGAGATTTTATACAGAGATATTTAATTAAATATAATAATGAATCACATTTTTCCTGTTTGTTGATATATATATATATATATATATATATATATGTATATATATATATACACATTTGTGGGAATGGAAAACTAGCAAGAAAGAAAAAAAATCAAGGCTTTGGAAAACGTGAAATTTATTTTAAACGGTTACAATGAACACAAATTTTTTACCAGATTTCACTCAGAAAATATGTCAGCATTTTCAAGGGTGAATGTGAACTCAAAATTTCAATCCAAGCAAGCAATCACACACACAAACGCACACAAAAAAAATCCAAACTTGTGAGTCCTTTGGCATTGTCGGCAGATTTGGACGTATCTAACTCTACTTATTCTCATCTGTTTAAAACACTGGTAATATTTCTTCATTTGGTGACTTTGACATCAGGTCAACACAATGTTCCAATTTGGGGATGATTTTTGATTGAGTTGACACATTTTTATCTTTCAGCTGTCTAAATCTTGAGAAAGGTTCAACACGTTAGAATAATGAGGCACATTGAAAAGAAATGTGTCGAAGTTTTATTTAAATGTGGGTTTTTAGACAAATTGTAAAATAATTGACGTCAGCTATTGCTGGATGGTAAACTCCTGAAAGGACTGAATTTGTATGAATCTTATTCAAGTCAAGAAATGTTCAGATCAGCCAAAATCTAGAGACAGAGTTTATCCACCACTTTTTGTATTTAAATAAAAGTACGAATAATTAGGCAAAAAAATTACTAAAGTAAAAGTACCGATAAAACAATCTACTTAAGTAAAAGTACAAAAATAATTGGTGTAAATAATTGGTATTCGACCATAATTCAAATGTTATTTTTTGTGCTGTCTGGTTACAGATAAATACTCGGTGTAATGATGGCTCACTTTTTTATTTAAAAGTAAATACAACGAACAACGAACTTTTGACTCTTTTTCAATTTGTGCTATATTTGATGTTAGTTTTTTGGTGGTGAATGACTGCAGAAAATGTTTACTCTCGATTCTGATTGGTCCTCGATTCATTACTTCATCTCCCTCTTGGAGATCACATGCGATCAACGGCTCTCTCTACAGGTCATTTTGGCGATGCGGCTTCAAGTTGCGCTAAAAAAAACCTGTATATTTTTCAAATTCCTGACCGAAAATGTAACGAAAAATACAAAACACACTTTTAAAAAGTATCGTAGTAAAAGTACAGATATTTAATCTAAAATGTAGTGAAGTAAAAGTAAAAGTCTCAAATTTTTACTTAAGTAAAGTACAGATTCACTTTTTTTTTTTTTATTCTAGTACAGAAACGAAGTACATTCACTTGGATTTAATTATCTTCATCAGTTTTTGAAAATTAGTGAAAACATCTCGTTGATTTTTAAAAATGTATTCATCAGTCTCACTTGAATAGACTTTTCCATGTTTTTTTTAATCCTGAAATTTCACCAGCTAAGCTTTCTCTGTTCCGGCTTTCACCTGCTTCATTCCTTTTTTTCTCTCTTCTCCCTACAGTGCAACAATGACTATGCCGCGGTGTGCGGCTCCAACAATAAGGACTACCAGAATGAGTGTTTACTGCGCAAAGACGCCTGCAAGCAGCAGTCTGAAATTCTTATTATGTCAGAGGGCAAGTGTCCTGCTGGTACGTATGTTAGCATCACAGCCTCTTTGAAGACACATTTCCATACAAACACTCCCCTACGGCGCATTTCAAATGAACACACAAAGAAACTAGTGTAAACAGAGTATTTTCAGGTGAAGCCATAACGTAGGCGTCCAGGTACAAAAAAATCTGTTAAAAATGACGATTAATCTTATTTTTGCTTCTTTTCAAGCTTGCATATTGAGTTTTTTTTAAAAATGTGAATACGTTCCGGAGAGATAGAATGCGTTGGTTTGGGTTGTAATTCTTTACCTCATTGAAATTGCAAACACCACCTTACAAAAAAAAAAAATCTATAGGTGAAAAGCAAACGCGACTTTATTGTAGCATGCCAAACAAAATGACTGTGGAGGTTTTTGATGGATGCGAGGAGAATTTTCCAAACAGCAATATTGTGTTCTTAGTAGAAAACGAGGAGACGACAACGACTGTAGCTTCACTGCCACCACTTCTAAAACGACTTTACTGATTTCTTTACATCAATACAGTGTGTTCAGAAAAGTGAAAGAAGGCTATGAGGAATGCAGGGTTTTTAAAAATGCTTACGCTTATGCCAGAAGACACTAAATACATACACCACCCAGTTTGTCATAGTTGGTTACTGTAATGCTGTTACCAGCTCAACAAGGCGGAAAATAGAATGACTGAATCACACATCATTCCAGAAGCTTTTTTTTTTTTTGCTTCTTTTTTTGGTCTCTTTATTGTATTTCTTGTACAGATTCCACCATAAAATGTTTTAAATAATTATTTTAACATGTTATACCAAAGATATTTTAGCAGTCTAGTCCAGGCATGACAAACTATGGCCCGCGGGCCACATGCGGCCCATTAAACATTTTAATCCAGCCCACCGAACATAAAAAATTAAATAAAAAAAACCTTGAAATGTTTTATTTGTCTGTAATTCTGATGTTTCCTCACTAGATGGTGCACTATAAATATATTAGCTTTGTTAAATAAACAACAACACTGCTCCCATTAAAATGTGTGGGTATCCACGATGGGCACGCTGTCAAAATAAACAGATATGGAAAGCCATTGGGCCAATACACGGACGTAAACAAGCGTGTTTACGTTAAAACATGCAAAATGTTACATCAAGCGTTTGGATTTCCAACCTATCGCACTAGATTTCAGACCTAGTGCCGCTAGATTTAAAATATTAACGTAACATTTAGCGCATTTGTTTAAAATCTAGCACGCCATTCTATCGGTCTAATCTAGCGGTTACTAAAGCATACCATCCATCTGCTCCTGTTCCTCCCCCCTGATCGAATGTTAGATCGCAATGTGACCCGCAAACCAAAAAGTTTGCCCACCCCTGGTCTAGTTGGACGTGAGCGCTCTAGGGCTGAAACAACTAATTTAATTAATTGATTATAATCGATTATTGAAATAGTTGTCGACTAATTTAGTCATCAATTAATCGTTTAGAAAGTTTTGCTGTCAACTGCACCTAATATTACACAACTTGATTGTTTTTTGTGTATTTTTACTCATGTTAACCTCGGCCATTTTGTTTGGTACTATACCTCTGAACAAGGTTGAATTTCCAAATCTAAATCTGTTAATTTCTAAATTTCTAAATCTGTGATTTCTTGTTTTTAAATGTGATCCTGGATGGTCAACAGTTTACATTTTATGTTTTTTTTAGCCAGTACTATAAAACACATTTTATGGGTGCTCGTGATTTACCTTTATTGTATACAGTAAGTAGATTTATTATTTTATATTTGCTGTAGAAATGGTAATATACTCCATTATATACATACATATACATATGTATTACATTTCACAGAAAGATTAACATTTTTACTTATTAGAATGAGCCCAACGTGTTGTTTAAGTGGTTATGAGTTGTGTTTTGCATAACTACATTCAATAAAATGCCAAAAAACTATTATTTATTAAGTTGCCAATTTTACCCGATTAATCGATTAATCGAGCCAATAATCGCCAGATTAATCGATCGTCAAAATAATCGTTAGTTGCAGCCCTAGAGCGCTCATTGACTAGCAACTTGATTGCATTGATTTATTAAAGACTTCCAGTTTTGTTTTGTCCTTAAATGCCCAACCCCTAACTGGGTTGTTCAGTTGCAATTTTCATTGCGGTATACATTGGCAAAACTTTTTCCAACCGTTTACCATAAAACTCAAATAAAACACCACAAATTGGCTTACATAGAATTTCCAATTTTGTTCCCACATTGACTGTCACTGGATACGTATTTTTAGACCATTACCCGTCTTTTTCTGTCTTCTTTAACAATAACGGTAGCCTACATTTTCTTTACATCCGCCTTGTTAAGCTATTTTTGATAACTACGTTTCAACTGTTCAAATGTTCAAATATGTACTTCCTGTCAAATCGGGAGCTACCAAAATAAAACAAACTTTAAATTTACTTTTAAAACGTATATGGGAAAACCTGACCTTCACACATAACAAATTTGAGGTTTTAAACATTATCAGCTCTTGATTTTATTATAAGAATAATCAAATTGCAAAACCAGAAATTTAAGTTTATAAAAATGTATTACCGTATTTTCACGACCATACCGCGCATATAAAAGTCTTAGATTTTCTCCGAAATGAGCGACGCGCTCTATCATGCAATGCGCCCTATGTATGTGGTGTGTTGTGGAGACTAGATGTTTTTTTCCATGCAACACCATCGCTTCAGATATTTGACTCTATGCGTGCTCATCTCACCGCCGATGTGAAAAAAAAAACAAGTGAAGCAGATAAACACTGCGCTTGCTGTGATTCCGGGTTCGCTGACAAAAGAACTCCAACCGCTGGGCATCAGCGTGAACCGGCCGTTCAAAGTAAGGCTGCGAGCGGTGTGGGAGCGATGGATGACCAGAGGAGACCATAGCTTCACAAAGGCGGGACGGCAGCGCCGGGCGAGTTACGCCACAGTTTGCCAGTGGATTGTAGATGCTTAGGCTAACGTCTGCTGGCGCTGTTGTCTGAGCTTTCACAAAAGCCGGCATCTTTTCCGAGGATCCGCATAGAACAGAAAGTGACTCTGACAGAGGAAAGTGCACCTGCTAGGTTGGATTTAGCGCACCTGTTAGATTCTGAAACAGAGGATGAGGACTTGGATGGATTTAATAAATGACCATGACGACCGTAGCTAATATTTAAAAAAAGCCAACCAAACTCAGTTTTGCTCCCGATCGATTTTTGAATACGCAAACTTGTCTACTTGCGTGTGTGTGTGTGTTATTGTTGTAAAGCGAACGTACGTAGTAGAGGATATGTATATAAAACCCGCGCCCTATCAACAGATGCGCCTTATGTTTGTGTTAAAAACAGAGCACACAAAACTGGGGCTGCGCCTTTTGGTCGTGAAAATACGATATTTTTTTTGTTGTTGTTTTATGAGTTATTTGTTAAACCAAATACAAAACGTCCCTTTTCTGCATTATTTTTTTATACCAGCATCAAAACGATTGCTTTTGAGTGCAGAAAACAATGGAAGCACAATTAGCAGCCCGAGCTAATAAATAAAATAGCTGATTTTAAAACGAAGTGGACAATTGCAAATGCAAATTGCAATTGCAATTGTGCAAATGCAATGCGTATTTTGTGTTCTAGATGCATATGCATTGTTTCAAACAATGATGGGTGTAAAATGTTCTACTGCTGTGAAATTTGTTGTATGTAATCATTTCGAGATAATGTGCATTTATTTGCGTGCATGCTTTTTTTTTTTAATCTTTTGATTGGAGCCCCCATTGTTCTCCCGTTTCCAATGCTTTGAAAATTGCACGCATACAGTTACTCATGTCGTTTGGTGTTTAAGTGGCTGAGTGGATGTTTTTTAGTTGGAAAAGGTCAGGTACTCCATTAGCCGTGTTGTAGAGTGGAATAGTACCGTGCAAAGCATGCTATGTTGTTCCTGATTACTTTTCTTGCTTTTTATCAGAGTTTCCCCAATTCTAGACTTCAGGAGATATTACCTTCATCTTTTAGATGTTAACCAGGTCCAAAAGGGTCTATCAAAACCAAAAAGGTTACACTCAAAAAGGTCAGGGATGATTTAATTATTCCGAACAAGGAGATTCTAACAGGTTCAGGTTAAAACGAGAGTGGAAAAAAAAATCCTTCTATCTGTTGCATGATTATAAATAGAAGATTCTTGTCATGCACAGTTTTTAAACGCTTTATTAATCCGTTGAAGTGGGCAGTAGAGGTACTAAGAGCCATGTGAATCTTCACATTTCCATTCCTCTGAGCAATCCTTTAACACATCACGCCATATGTGCACCACGGCGTGGCTGGTCGTCGCATTATCGAAGTGTCACTGAATAAAAACAGGAATTATTTATAACTTCACGGTAACACATTTTTATTCCAACTTTAGTAGAACATAAGCATTTGAAAAATCCTTTTTTTACTCCTTTGCTTTTTTTATTTCATCATCACTCGTGTAATTAGCTTTGGCTGTCAGAATGTGTTTAATCTTTTGATGACAAATTTGAAAGGATAAGCTTTTACTTGAGAAAAAAGTCGAACGCCCACAGAGGAGTGTTCCAATTACTAAGTCACGTTCTGAATAATGTGCTTATTTGGGGCTGAGTGAATCCATTGGCAAGGTGATGCTGCTGGGATTTTTTTTTTGTGAATCACTGCCAAGACAGAAGAATCTGGCTGAAGTTAAGCAGTAGCTGACTCAGTTACCCACGCTGACAAGCTCCCGGCAGAAGTCCATTAAAAGGCCCTCCGAACGGGCACAGCTCAGCGAAAAGGAGCATGTGGAGACTTTTCGACATTGTTGAAAATGTTACTGGAGTAACAGTTGCAGTGTTTGTATGTAATATGTGTTTGCAGATGACATTGTGATCTGTAGTGAGAGGAGGGAAGAGGTGGAGGAAAAGCTGGAGAGGTGGAGGTTTGCACTAGAAAGAAGAGGAATGAAGATTAGTCAGAGTGAGACAGAGTACATGTGTGTGAATGAGAGGGATCCAAATGGAAAAGTGAGGTTACAGAGAGAAGAGATAAAGAAGGTGGAAGATTTTAGGTATTTAGGATCAACAGTGGAAAAGAGGTGAAGAAGCGTGTTCAGGCAGGCTGGAACGGGTGGAGGAAAGTATCAGGTGTGATGTGCGATAGAGGAGTTTCAGCTAGAATGAAAGGGAAAGTGTACAAAACCGTGGTGAGACCCGCCATGCTGTTTGGTCTAGAAACAGTAGCACTGAAGAAAAGACAGGAAGCAGAGATGGAGGTAGCAGAGATGAAGATGCTGAGGATCTCTCTGGGAGTGACCAGGATGGACAGGATTAGAAATGAGTACATCAGGAGAACAGCACATGTTAGAGGTTTTGGGGATAAAGTTCGAGAGGCAAGACTGACATGGTTTGGACATGTGCAGAGGAGAGAGAGAGAGTACATAGGAAGAAGGATGCTGGATTTGGAACCACCAGGAAAAAGGACTAGAGGCAGTGGTGGATGAAGTACTCACTTTTTGTACTTAAGTAAAAGTACAGATAATTAGGCAAAAAATGTACTTAAGTAAAAGTAAAAGTACCAATAAAAAAATTACTTAAGTAAAAGTACAAAAGTAGTTGGTGTAAATTGTACTTTTTAAGTAAAAATGGGTGAAGACGGTGGCTGGCGCGTTCGCCCGCGGACCGGAGGGTCGCGGGTTCGCGTCCCGCGGAGAGCACGTCTGGGGTCCTTGGAGAGGACACCTGGCCCCCGCTTCTCCCACCATTGGCGCCGTTGAAGGGCAGCCTGCTGCGGTGTAAGGAGTGCAGCAAACAAATTTCCCCGGTGAGGGATGAATAGAGTTAATCAAAATAATCAAAAGTAAAAGTATTCTACCATAATTCAAATGTTATTTGTTGTGCTGTAGGGTGTCACCATGGTAACCAGGATAGAAGGGCCAGTGCATGGGCCGCCAAAATGGAGGAAAATGACACTTATTTTTTAAAATGTTTTGGGGGGTAGAGGCCCCCCGTCACCCTATATTGGCTTTGTGAAAGCCCCACCCCGCTTTCGAAAATTCTAGATCCGCCTGTGCTCTGTGTAATGATGGCTCAACTTTTTATTTAGAAGTAAACACAACGAACAACGATCTTCTGACTCTTTTTAATTTGTACTATATTTGATGTTAGGTTTTTGTCGCTGAATGAATGCGGACAATGTTTCTCGATTCATTACTTCTTCTCCCGATCAACTGCTTCTTTTGATTTTGGCGATGCGGCGTCAAGATGCGCTAAAAAAAACTGTATTTTTCAAATTCCTGAACAAAAAATGTAACAAAAAATGTAAAACACACCTTTAAAAAGTAGCGAAGTAAAAGTACAGATATTTGCTCTTAAAATGTAGTGAAGTAAAAGTACCGGTCTTAAATTTTACTTAAGTAAAGTACAGATACACAATTTTTTTACTTAAGTACAGTAACAAAGTACATTTACTTCGTTATGTTCCACCACTGACTAGAGGAAGTCCAAAGAGGAGGTTCATGGATACAGTGAAGGAAGACATGAAGATAGTTGGTGTGACCAAAGAAGATGCAGCAGATAGGGTTAGATGGAAGAAACTGACTTACTGTGGCGACCCCTGAAGGGAAATGCCGAAAGAAGAAGAAGAAGTTGCAGTGTTTGTATGTGTGTATAGACCGTTCACAGTCAGATGAACCAGCGGCCTCTCTCTAAATTACTTGTTTGTTACTTCTTTGTGAGGTGCTATTATAGACATGTGATGAAGTCGGTGTGTGTGATACGATGCTTTGTGTCTTTTAAATGACTAAAGCCTCTCTTTTCACACTAAGGCATTTTGAAAGCGTTTCATTCAGAATAGGAACAAAGATATTGTTGTTGTGTGACTGTCTGACAACCAGAACAGTGGTCCTTCTTCATCCAGATGGACACTTTATTTTGGCAACATTAAGGGGAACAGTCACGCTAAATGAATAGGCAGTCTTTAGATGTAACACCAAGAGGCTTTTTGCTTCGTTTTTGTGTAATTCCGAATATAATGACAACTTTCTCAGCTTAACGCAATCATTTAATGAGATTATTTATACTTCACACGGACTCGTGTCAGTAGTGGTTTAAGTAATTCAAGTGTAGCATTGTAGTTATTGTTAAACATCACATGCAAAAATGGTCTCGATGAAGCTAAAATTTGATGTCGTAGACTGAAAAAAAAAAGATTACGTTCCGTTCCGTCGTTTTCCACTTATCCAGGGCCGGGTCATGACAGCAACAGCCTCAGACAGGAACCCCAGGCCTCTCTCACCCAGGCTGCATCCTCCAGCTCACCTGGAAGGATCCCAAGTTGTTCCCCAGCCCGCTGTGGGACATAGTCTCTCTAGCAGGTCCGGGGTATGCCTCTTGGTCTCCTCCTGGTGAGATGTGCCTGAAACCCCTCATCAGCGAGGATCTCGGGGGGCATCCTGATCAGATGCCCAAACCACCCCATCTGGCTCCTGTTGACCTGGAGGGGGAGTGGCTTGACACCAAGCTCCTCCCGGATGGCAGAGCTCCTCAGCTGTTCTCTGAGTGAGAGCCCAGCCACCCTGCGGAGGAAGCTCAGATCTCGTTCTTTCGGTGACCGTAGGTGAGGGTTGGAACGTAGATCGATTCGTAAATCGAGAGGTTTCCACCCTCTAAAAAAATTCATGTTAGGTTGATTAGCTGTTATGAAATTGTCTCTAGGAATGAGTATGCGTGCTGATGGTTGCGTGTGCGTGTGGTACTGTGACAGGCTGGCAATCCGTTTGGGGTGTACCCTGCCTCTCACAGTAGGCTCTAGAGCCTATCCCAGGCGCTAGAGCCAGGATAGGCTCTAGCGCCCTCCATGATGCCATTAAGGAATAAGTGGTTCCGAAAATTAATGGATGTACTTGGACAAAGCAGCTCCCTCTGACCTTCCCTGTACTTCTCTATCAACATCCCCAATGCAAATACCGGATTTGTGGTACATAATTTTTACAATGAATCTGTTTATACGTTCAAAACCAAATCCCAGATGTTTGTAACTTAAGCAACGTGTCATGTTGTCTTTGTATAAAACCTAGCACTTTCGACAATAGTCCATCTGGTTTAAGTTGCGACGATAGTTTCAGTTAAAAAGCTCCATGAATTAATTGTCCAACAACTTGTATAAAACATGTTTCTTGACATCACTCATTGTGTTTGAAAACATGTAGTGTAGATTATTTTTTCTATTGTGTCTTTTGTGACATAGAGACCCCTACCATCTGCTTTAACGCAGGCCCAGACATTGTCCTTTAAATGAAAGTCAAACTATCATTCGCCTAATGTATTTGCTATAACGTGTCCAAAACACATTTTAAACTCAGGCCCTGTCCACAAGTAGCTGGGTATCTGGTAAAAGGAATATATTTTTTTCCGTTTTGGCCTCTCATCCACACAAACCCGTTGAATTTTGTTTTCTACAAACCGTCGTTTTTGAAAACTCCGACCAAAGTGAAGAGTTTTGTGTTTGTGTGTGGACATGCATAACCGGTGTTTTCCATTTTTAAACATCACTTACCTGCGACAATTAATGCATAAACGTCATTTGTGTGCGTCCTTGTTTTTAATATCAGACAGTGGGCAGCATGGATCATCTGAAAAAAACACTGCCTACTACTGGTCTGGCATGCTAAGAACCGCACTCAGAAATTTATACAGGTTCGTGTGGATGCAGTTCTTTTGAAAACGGTTACGTGTGAACTCGCAAGTTTTTCTAAATTGGAAGACAGCGGATATGTGTTTTCAAAAATACCCGGCTATGTGTGGAAATGGTCTCAGAAAGTCGTATTGTACAAAAAATAATTGGGTGAAAATGATCCAAAGTCAAAAAAAAAAAAAAAAGAAATTAAAGATAAGATGAAAAGCAGAAAATTTCCAGAAAGGTCATAATTATTTAAACTCAGATGAAAAGATTAAGAAAAATCCCCAAAAACGAGAACATTTTGGACTTTTGTAATTCTTGATTAAATGATGTTCAGCCAGTTCCATGTTCCTATTTTTTTTTTTTTTAGATTCTCACTAAATTGCCTTTCCCTTGATTGAAATCAGTTGACAGGGAAGGCTGGTAGAGTTAAGGCATAATTTGATTTCTTGTTTTTTTTAAGTACTTGATTTGCATTCAAGCATTCATGTTTTTTTTTTTTTTTTAAATCTACGAATGGTTTAGGATCGGATTATAATTGTCTGATTGCTGTTGTGAACAAAATAGCAAGAATGTTTTAACGCAAAGATTTTATTAAATTGGAATTTATCTAAAAATAAAATGATGGTTTTCTTAAATATTGCTTATAAAAGGCCGTATAGAGGCTTGAAAACTCTTTGGGTCCTGATTTTAAACTTGCACTGGTATTAAAGTGTCCAAGGGAATGGAGAGTAGAGGTTCTGGCTTGACAATTTAACGGGATGTTAAAGATAAGATGTCTGCAGAATGGAGAAGCGTGGTGGTTCCCATTTTTAAGAAGAAGGGGAATGTGTAGAGTATTGGTAGTTACAGAAGAATAAAACTGGTGAGCCATACGATGAAGTTACAGGAAAGAGTAGTGGAAGCTAGACCAAGGACATGGATTAGCTTTAGTGATTTTTGTCAAAGGAAAGAGTACTGCAAATACAATATTTGCTTTGAGGTTGTTGAGTAGGGATGCACCGATACCGATACAAGTCAATACCATGGCACTGTGCTGATACTATCACAGCAATAAAGCTACGTGTAGCCATTAAACTATAAATAGGGATAAAGATAAATGGTGACCTCAATAATGTCTGTGCATTTAACCATATATCGCTTTCAGTCATTCTACAGCTGTGCAGAGATGCTTTTCTCTGCCCAAGTGGTACCTAAGTACACAAGCATGTTTTAGGTCACAAAAAGACACTTCTGTGAGATGCTTCATTAAAAGCTGACTCTTAAATGTAATTACATCCTTGGTGAATACTCAATTCTGATTGGCTGCATGGGTTTCATTATTTTCAGATGATATATACCTCTAAAAAAAATTAGTCAATTAACGTCAGTGTTTGGTGTTATGTTTACCAGCCGACATTTAGGTAGGCACATAAAACTAGAAGATAAAAACAAATGTTATTATAAGTTATTTTTGTTCTTTATCCTAATGGTTAAAGGACTTTGTGATATTTTTTTTTTGTTTTAGGCTTTTGAAAAGTTCTTGCAATGCTTTAAAACAATAGTAAATCTCGTTTCATCTTCTGAACCATCCATCCGGGGGGTTATACCGGAGCCTATTTTGGCCATATTAAGGCAAGAGGCAGAGTCCGTTAAATATCCCTGTAACGGACATGACAACAGTCCGTTGCAGGACTACACACACAGCCATCCACACAGTCATTCCTTGGGGCAGTTTCGAAGCTGCCAATTAACCTGACATATATGTTTTGGGAGGGTGGGAGGAAACCAGAGTACCCGGAGAAAACCCACACATAAACAGAGAGTAAATGCAAACTCTACACAGAAGGCCAGTGTTCCAAGCTTCGTCCCCACCCAGGACTCAAACCCCAGATCTTCTTGCTTTGAGGCCACAATACTAGCCACTCCTCCACCATGCCGTCTATGAGTAAATCTGATCATGTTTATTTTTAATTTTATGTTCTTGCATTTTATAGCATTGACTAAAATTTAGATATTTTTCTCGGGATACATTTATGAACGGTATTCCAAATTTTCTTTGTCATTTTGTTTTGAGCCACTTAGATCGAATACTTAAGCGTTTTAAAAAAGAACAAAATATGGGAAAAAACAAACGTTATTGAAATATTGTTTTCATGCAATTCTGTCTTCATTTGGGGTTACATGGCTGGGACCAAAACCTTAGCTGGAAAGCCCAGGCTTTACCAAACCATTAAGCTTCTTTCAGCTTTTCTGGTAGGGTACCTGGCCCAGCTGTGTGAAATAATTCCTTTAGTGGGATTTGGGTCTATCCTCGTAACCTCTTCTCGGGGGGACATCTTTGAACCCCTCACCAGCAAGCCATCTGGGTGGCATTCTAACCATCAACCTGTTGTCCATCTGAAGGAGCGACAACGCCGCATTGCTCTGAGCAAATGACTATTTGCTGATTAGATATTTCATATTGAATATGTTGAAATTAAAGTTTGGAGAAGAAGTCACTGGAAGGAAAATGCTCAAATAATGTTTATTTTATTTTTTACTCACTCTATTCATCCCTCAATGGGAAAATTTGTGTGCTGCACTCCTACACCGCAGTAGGCTGCCATGACGCTACTAGTGTTGGTAGAAACAGGGGGTTAGGTGTTTCTCTAAGAACCCTAGACGTGCACATCAAGGGATGAAAACCCGCAAACTTCAAGTTGACTTCCGACCCGTGGGCGAACATTCTAGGACCGGAAGAGCATCCTTCTAGTCTACCGCACCTCCTCCCTTTGCGTTAGTTTCTACAGTAATTTTCTTCAGTAAATTTTTCACGGGGACTCATGGTCCTGTGTCAAACTTGTCTTCTCAATGAAAAGGGATGATTTTCCATCGCGGTGTTGACTTTTTGATTTTTTTCACACATACACATGTACTTGATACCCTCAGCTTACATAAAATTTAAAAACCACTTTGTACAATAGTTTATGAGAATGAAAAATATGCACAACCACCACTGCTGTTCTGTTTTCTCTTAGCAAGAAAATAGTAGTTCTATCAGATGTTATTTATATTTTTTTTTATTTCTCTGTGACATTTTTTTGCTATTCGCAAAGATCCCATCAGCAGAGAGGGTCTGCAGGATAATGGTTCTATGTCAGCTCGCCTGGGTGCCATACTTGCTTTCTTTGCTGAAATGTGAGATGTCAAGAGATAAAATAATGGGAAAAAAAAAAAAAAAAAAACGACTCCCACATATCCATTGACGGGTTTTCTTTCCAACTTTTAATAGTTTTACAAGATCTTTAGCTTTCTTATTAAAAAAAACAAAGAAACGCGTTTTTTAAAATCGGGTAACCCAAGAAAAACATTTCTACTAATGACCTTATGAATGAAGAAGAACAATCATTTTTCTGTTTTTAATTTGACTTTTTTTTTTTTTTTCGGTGTACGGAGTGCCAACTTTCTGTCTCTTTAGCTGGTAAATGCTCTGCTATGCTCACTCTTTTGTGCTGTCACAGTGGTGGGTTTATCAGAGCTTTAAAGCTGAAAGAAGCCATCTGCTCCTTTTGGAAATGACACTGATGAGAACTGGTTATACCGAAC
This sequence comes from Neostethus bicornis, assembly GCA_902685375.1. Taxonomy (NCBI): domain Eukaryota; kingdom Metazoa; phylum Chordata; class Actinopteri; order Atheriniformes; family Phallostethidae; genus Neostethus; species Neostethus bicornis. The sequence goes on along the minus strand of LR738549.1, from coordinate 10,953,991 downwards.
AAAAAAAAAAAAAAACGAAGAGTTGAGCTCCATCAAACAAAACAATGAGCTAAAAGAGGCAAAAATTAGACTGATAAACCGAGTGGGACATTAATGTTGTAATGGTGATTTTAGTAACAAAGAGCAAACCATAATGATGGCGGCCATTTTTTAATGATTACTGTAGATCTGAGGAAAGACGGAAAATGGGAAAGCGGAAAGCCCTGGCAAGAGGAACTACAAACAAAAAGAGCTCGGCTGTCTGGTTTAGAACGGTATTCGGGGAAATGAAACGCAATTAGAAAGTAGTAAAGTAAAATGGGGGGAGGCTCTAATGTCCTTCACAACAATCAATTGGCTTGTTTGTGTTGCGGCAAATCAATGGTGTTGACTCCCTCGTTGGGCTAAACTAGGGGTCCTTCGTCCATCTTCCATTCATTAATCCTTAACATGTTGGTTGTTTAAAGTGGTGTATTTGATATTTCCATCCACATTCATTAATCTTCTGAACCGCTTATCCCTGTCATGGGGATCTACATACATATTGTGAATAAAAAAGGATCTAATCTGCTCTATTGTATACACTGGACTTTATTGGGATTACGCTTTGTACGAAAATGGTAGGTAGTATGTCCAATAATGTTTTCATCAAAATCAGAATGCTTTTATTGCCATGTCCATGAAGAATATCAGAGACTAGGAACTTGCTTTGATACAGGTGTGCAAAAATATAAAATAAATAAATACAAATAAAAATAATTTTAACAAAACCAAGAGTGCTCAGAAAGAAAAAGAAAAGTAGTGCAACATCATAGAAAATAATAGAAAATAATAAAGATAGTAAAATGACAAGAGGGAAGTGACTAAGAGATGTGGGGATACAGATTATAAAGCATTCATTAGTCCAACGACAGAAGGGAAGAAGCTGTTTTTGTGGCGGGACGTTCTGGTCCGAATGGACTGGAGCCTCCTGCCCGAGGGGAGTCGCTCAAAAACTCCATGTCCAGGGTGGGAAGGGTCAGCTGACATCCGACCTGCACTCCCCCGAGTCCTGGAAACGTACAGGTCTTCGAGAGATGGAAGGCTGCAGCCGATCACCTTCTCTGCGGAGCACACAATGCGCTGCAGTCTGTGTTTGTCCCTGGCTGTGAAATGAGGAGGTGAGGAGGTGAGGATGGAGTCGATGATGGCTGTGTAAAACTGCACCAACATCTGGGCAGGCAGCTTGGCGTTCTTCAACTGCCGCAGAAAGTACATCCTCTACTGGGCCTTTTTGATCAGGGAGCCGAGGAAGCGGAAAGAGTCCACAGTGGTGATGGGGGAGTCTGTCAGTGCAGACTCCCGCAGTATGCATACTGGACAATCATTGCCAACTTAATATGCTGTGATGTGTTAATGGTCAGAAATGGGATTTCACAGCCTTAGTAAGTTGTATTATGCTAAAAATATCAGAAACCAATTGGGTTATAGTTGCAATGTCATCAAAATAAATTAGAAACATATTAGACTCATCCCTCCAATGGGAAATTTTCTATGCTGCATTGCACTGCAGCAAACAGCCACGACTGTGCCAACACCTCTCCTTTTTTTTTCTCACCATACAGTGTTTCATGATTCTCCTCACCCTGATTAGGGACACCTGCGATTGATTCCTGATTCCACACATCTGTGGACCCTGACATCTATTTAAGGGCAATCACCCCGGACTTCCCTGTCGGGTCATACCATCCCTTCCAGCTAGGTCACCCTAGTTGCCTGACCAAGAACACATTCTGACAATAACCTCTTGCCAGGCCATTGAAACGCTGTAGGGTCCTCCTCTTCCCACCTGTTCACCGCTTCATGACACAGTGCTTTTTGGATGACCCATAAAAATGTGGTTTCTCTTTGAGATCTTTCTGGCTGGTCATCTGTTTGGATTTTGGCACATTGCAGGAATTATTTATGCTTCAATGCTTATTTGATTACTGAGATCTGATTTTTTTTTATGTGGCAGCTCATGTTCTCATTTCAACACAGCCAATATTAGACTCTGATGTGAACACATCAGGATTGAAAAGACGTGCTTGTAAAGAAGAAGACATGTTTGATCTTGTTGTTAAAGATCAAACATGTTGATCTTTAACATGTTGGCTATTGTCACTGAAAATTGTCAGTAGCCAATTGAAATGTGATATGTGATGCGGACAAGTTGGATAGATGTTCGATTTGGGACCAATGATTGAAAAAAGGGGGTTTCAAAAAAATATTTAAACAGATTGAAATGACTTCTATCCATTGTCTGGTTGTGTCCTCAATATGGTCATTTTGGTGACCAGGTTGTTTGTTTCAATAAGTTGCTTATACTGTATGTCCTAGGATTACTCAGTATTTTTAAAGAGACACAATATTTTATTGATTTCATTCCTATTCCTTTGAGATTTCTTAAATTCCTTTCATTTTCGGTGAAGTACACAAGAGCCGCAGCTATCAGTCACTCAGCGGGAATGATATTCTGGGATGTGAGGCTTGTTTAGTTATTCATGTTTCCCGGGACATGTAAATCTTGACATATTTCTGAGTCACTGATCTTATTTTACCAAAGCCTGTTCCTGTGTTTACTGAACATGACTGGCATCCAACGTCTCCTCAGTTGGAGCACATGCTCCTATCAAGCCTTCAGCATCGTGCCAAGGCCAAGAGACCAGACGTTAGAGTCTGCTGTTACCCTAAACAGTAAACAGGAGGCCTGCTGAGGTGCTACTTTCAAAACTGATGCTCATGCAAACACAAACGTGCATGTCACAAATACATACATTCTTTCTGAATTTTTTAGCTAAGTGTTACTAAAAAAAAGTGAACTTATACTGTATTTTATTTCTTGGGGTTGAAAGTAACTAATCGTGATGTTTCTGCCGTATCTGAATTTGCAATACCCATATAGTATTTTATTTCTACATTATTTTTATTCATGATGCTGTTTTGCTAAAATTGTAAAATATCAACTTTAATTAACCAAAAAAAAAAAAAAAATTAAATTTCAGGGGCGGATCAAGAATTTTCTAAAGGGGGGCCACGGTCATCCCCCCAGAACATTTTGAAAAATAAGAGTCATTTTTCTACATTTTGGTGGCTCATTCGCTGGCCCTGCAAAGGAGATAGCTTGACTAGTCCCTTTCCTTTCTTTTTTTTTTTTGTGGACCAAAACCCCCCATGCCCACCCTGGAGCCGCCTTTGCTACTAGTTATAACTGGCACATTGTAAAAGATATGGATCAAACTGATACACATGTTTTACCCCAATGGAAGATATGTGTGCTATGGAGTACGATTATGAGTAGCACTGTGGCGCAGTGGCTAGCATAGTGGCCTTAGAGTAAAACGGTCATGGGTTCGAGTCCCGGGTGGGGAAGAGGCTAGGAACACTGGCTTTTCTGTGTGGAGTTTGCATGTTCCCCTTGTGTATGTGTAGGTTTTCTCTGGGTACTCTGGTTTCCTCCCATCCTCCAAAAACATGCAATAGGTTAATTGGCCATTACGTGATTGCCCCTAAGAATGAGTGTGTGTGTATGGTTGTATGTGTGTGGCCCTGTAACAGACTGGCAACTTGTATGGGGTATACTCTGCCCCTTGCCTCCAATCAGCTGGGATGGGTACCGGCACCCCTAGCAACCCCAAAGGTATTGACGGTAAAAAAAGTGACTGACTGCATACAATTATTTTCTGTTTTACGTTACATTGAACTACAAATCTTTGACAAAAGTAATCAACAATTTTTCTTGTTGGCCTTTTATAAAATACACGGAATAAAATCTAAAAAGTACATTTTATATAGAATGACCAAGCTAAAATCAGGTGGGATGGGTTCCGGCACCCATAGCAACCCTAAAGGTATAGACGGTAAAGAAGGAAACTGACTGTGTACAATTATTTTTTGTTTTACATTACATTGAACTACAAATCTTAGACAAAAGTAATCAACAATTTTTCTTGTCGGCCTAATATGTAATACAGGAAATAAGATCTAAAAAGTACATTTTATAGAGAATGACCGAGCCAAGAACTAGTGGGTCTTCAAGATCCAGACTGACTGAATGGTGATGACGAACCTCCCAGACAATTTAATGGTAGAAAAGAAGCATTTTGGACCAGAAGTATTGGTGGATATGGTGTTACCAAGTGATGGTAACATCAGGAAGAAGCGGCATGAGAAACTCGAGAGGTACCAAGGACTCAGGAAAGAGCTGGAGAAGGCTTGGAAAGTGACGGTTGAAGTGATACCTGTAGTGATCAAGACACTCGTGACAGTGACCCCCAAACTAGAGGAGTGGCTCCAACTGATCCTTGAGGAGACATCAAATATCTCAGTCCAGACGAGTGCAGTCCTAAGATCAACAAGGATACTACAGAAACCTCAAGCTCCCTGGCCTCAGATATAGTACGCAATCTTGAAGAGTGTGTAAGACCACTCGCGGTAGGGTTAGAAGGGAATTTTTTGATACACATCCTTGTTGGCATCCTGCTGTCTCTAAAGACAATGGAGTCTGCACCTTGATACTTACCTGTTTGTGCAGCGTCACCTTTTGCTGAATGCGGGAACTGTAGCTCCAACCACAGTTGCTGCAAATGCGATAGGTAGTATGAGTCATGGGGGGAGCAGTGGTAGACTAACTCTACTACTGTTTCTGGGTCTTCCCGGGTCTCCATAGTTTTTTTTTACTAATTGGAACTTCTGCCTTGCCTAAGTTCCACTCGAATGTGAGATGCAAGCAAAAAATAAACGAAAGTCTTACTTGCGATTAATCTAATTGCCGATGTTAATATTGTGATATTATTTGATCAAAATACTGTGCGTCCCGACTTTTTACCCTGTAATTTCTTAGTTTTAACTTTCCAACACTCCGATTCAAAATGTCAATGAAAGAAAAAATATTAAAGTTGTGCAAAGCTTGAGAAAGTTGATTAGCACAGGATAGAACAAGTTTCCTCATCACACCCAGTGCTACCCCATTGCACCAAGGAACAGTTAAGCATTAGCTTAGCGGAGCGAAGAAAACCCAGCAGTCTTCTTTTTTTCCTCCTCTTTCCCAAAGGGGAGAATAAAGCTAGCCAAGCACTAGCAGGGCATTTTCTAACTTACTTTATGAAGAGAAGAGCATAACTTTCAGGAAGTCATTAAATGGAAAGGTGAGACAGCCTTTAACTGAGACATTGTTAAAATGTTGATGGCGTGTTTAATCACCGTTTTGTGGAGCTGCAGTGCTTCAGCACTGACAGAGAACGGGAGCCATATGTTTTGCTGAAGATTTGTGACGCTTAGCTCGGTTGTCAGGAGACCCTTGGAAACGGTGGAATGGTGTCGAGGTTGATCTCAGGGGAGTTAAAAGGAATTTACCGCCATACTCAATCTCTCCTTACAAAAGGAAAAAGCACAGAAGATCCTATAAATTTAAAGTATTTCAGGTATTTTTCTGCGTTACAATGGCATCGAGTCGTATAGCTATTACTTTTGTGATTAGAAGATTTTTTTTCGCTGATGAGTTTTCCAAGATTTAAACTCAGGGTAAACCCTATATTCGGGGTGTACTTATTTAGTAATTCACACGAATCAGTCCCTGAACAAGTCCTTTCATCAGCAAATAAAGAATAATCTGTTTTGAGACATCAGGAACGTCGTTGATAAAACATGTGAAAAGTTTATGCCTGTTACGACTCGTATGGTCTAGGGTTAGGCCGACACGTAGACGGATGTTATAATAAATCCTCGAGACTGAAAATATCAACTGAAGAATGAGAAAGAGTTGGGTGTTTGAAAAAATAAGCTATATATTTACAATCAATCTTTAACCGTATCTCAACACTGAAAAGCTTTTCTAGGGAATGCTGGAGAAGGGAATGCAATCGTCTGTAACTCCCAACGAATGGGGAAGGTTGGGAGCCTGGATGGCAGAGTTAAGGGAAATCGCAAGAGGGCGACAAAAATAAAACTCAAACATCCCCTCTCACTTATGGTCACCAGCTGTGGGTGGTGACCGAAAGAATGAGATCGCGGGTACAAGCGGCCGAAATGAGCTTCCTCCGCAGGGTGGCTGGGCTCTCACTCAGAGATCGGGTGAGGAGCTCTGCCATCCGGGAGGAGCGCGGTGTCGAGCCGCTCCTCCTCCAGGTCGAGAGGAGCCAAATGGGGTCGTTCGGGCATCTGGTCAGGATGCCCCCCGAGCGCCTCGCAGGTGGGGTGTTTTGGGCACGTTCCAACGGGAGGAGACCAAGGGGCAGACCCCGGACCCGCTGGACCACAGCTGCTGGGGAACGACTTGGGATCCTTCCAGGTGAGCTAGAGGATGCAGCCTGGGAGAGAGAGGCTTGGGTTGCACGTTTGAGGCTGTTGCCCCCGCGACCCGACCCCGGAACAGGCGGAAGATGACGGAACGGAACATCCCCCAAATGGCTTTGCTCATAACAATCCCCAAATACAGAGCCAACCTAACATGTATGTTTCTTGAGGGATGGAGAAAAGTGTAGTACGAGGAGAAAGCTCACATATACACAGGAAACTCTACACAGAAAGACCAGTGTTTCAAGACTTGACACTTTTGGGTCTTGAGTCTTCTTGCTGTGGGGCAACTGTGAGGCCACTGTGCTGGCCACTGCCCCACCGTACAGCCCATAAAAACCTTTTTGAAACAGCAAATCCAATAATTACGTAACTTAACATTCTTTACATGCTTTGCAAAATTTTTCATCTCACAGGAGAAAGTTTTTTGAGGGAGTTAGTGCTTGTTTATGTTTACAACTAAATCAATGGGTTAAACTGGTTACCAGGTTTTTATTTTGAAACATTACTCTTGTCCAGTTGCTACTGAGCACATTTCAAAGAATCACACAATAATCATTCCAGTCAATGTTGAATTTAGCGCATTATAATTTTTTTTTAAAAGGGGCTCAAAAACATTTTATGGTGGCTAACGACCCTGGAAAATAGGCTTAAGAGCATGCGTAGAACTGGATGTTCTACCTTGAGGTCAAAGCAGTCAGCTGCAAAGTAAAAATTGGGTCAGAGCAACAAAATCAGCAGGCTAAATTCTGAATGCTGCCTTTGTATCCAACCACAACAAGCCAACTACAAATATAACTCAAAGTTGCTGAACATTTTTTGTCTCCCATTTTTATTTGCCGTGAGTGATATAACCAGAGGATTCAACCAAGAGGATTTGTTTGGAAACACACTATACCACTGGATTAGTTACGCATGTTCAGTTCTTGACAAACATGCACATGTCTTCCATTTGACTCATTTTGTTCTGACATGGTCATGAAACCTTGTTTAAATTCAAACCAAGCATCAGAATGAAGAAAAAGAAGGATTTGGGTGACTTTTAATGTGGTGTGGATGTTTAAGCTACTAATCAACTGGGATTTTCTATACATAATCATCTCAGGATTATGGTCTAAAAATATTTACCGTAATTTTATGACCATTAGGCGCACCGTACGAAAAGGCGCAGTCTCAGTCACACACCTTCTTACAACAACACACACGCAAGCATGCAAATGTGCGTATTAAAAAATAGATCGGGAGCAAAACTGAGTTTGGTTGTGCTTTATTTAAGTAGTAACAATACTAAACAAGCACATTACCGGTAATAGTCTTTATTCAAATCCGTCAAAGTCCTCATCCTCTGTTTTGGAATCGAACAGCTGCGCAAAATCCAACAGAGCAGGTCCACTTCGCTTCTCGCTGTCAAAGTCACTGTCTGTACTGTGCGGCTCTTCAGAAAGGATACCAGCTTTTGCGTAAGCTCGGATAACAGTACCAGCAGACACGTTAGTCCAAGCATCTACAATCCACTGGCAAACTGTAGCGTGACTCGCCCGGCGCTGCCTTCCACCCTTCGTGAAACTGTGGTCTCCTTCGGTCATTCATCTTTACACGCCGCTCACACTTCACTCTTTAACATTCTCATGCCTTTTCTTTCACGTCTGCCTCACCTCACGAGCACCGCATTTTCTTTTAGGTCCGCCTTTTCTCACGAGCACCGCATTTTCTTTTAGGTTCGCCTTTTCTCACACACAAGGCGCACCGCACGAAAGGGCGCACCGCTCATTTTGAAGAAAATCTAACACTTTTATATGCGCCTTATGCAGTGAAATTACGGTATTGGCCAATGCAGTGATGGAAGAAGGTCAAATAGTTTGTTGAGTTCAGCTATACTTTGTTTTAGATTATGGAAACATGAGGAGATGGGGAGATTAAGTTGTTCTTAATAAGGGTTTTGTAAATTGTGCTTTGTCTGGCCCCTCACCTAGAACCTTTTTGCCATGGGTGGACCCTACCAGGTCTATGAAGCCCTTGACAACATCGCTCCGAGGATTATTGAGACATATTAACTCAGGTTGTGTGAGGCACACACACAGGACAGTTTGCAGTTTTACAAAATAAAAACAGATTTATTCTTAAACAAACTCAAAAAGATATTAAAGAGCAAGATAACTTAAGCAAATCACAAATTATTACAAAAACTCGACACGTAGGAAGACCTATAGGTTCGTGTTAGGCACAAGAATGACGTAAGACAGCTTACGATAAGTGAAAGACACGACACACATTAAATACAGAAGGGAGGGAAAGACAATGAGACACATGGAGTGGTGGATGAAGTACTCACTTTTTGTATTTAAGTAAAAGTACAGATAATTAGGCAAAAAAATCTACTTAAGTAAAAGTACAAAAGTATTTGGTGTAAATTTTACTTTTTAAGTAAAAAGTAAAACTATTCAATCATAATTCAAATGTTATTTTTTGTGCTGTAGGGTCACAAATAAGTACTCTGCAGGAGCGTGACCCCCCCTCTCCCACCTCTTTTGGTCCACAAAAAAAAAAAAAAAAGAAGGGAAAGGGGACTAGTCAAGCTATCCCCACGCAGGGCCAGCAAATGGGTCGCCAAAATGCAGGAAAATAACGCTTATTTTTTAAAATGTTTTCGGGGGGAGGCCCCCAGTCACCCTATATTGGCTTTGTCAATAACCTCAGCCCCCCCGCTGCCCCTCCTTTAGGAAATTCTAGATCCGCCCCTGCTCTGTGTAACGATGACTCAACTTTCATCTAAAAGTAAACACAACAAACAACAATCTTCTGACTCTTTTTAATTTGTTCTATATATGATGTTAGTTTTTTTGGCGCTGAATGAATGTTTACCCTCGATTCTGATTGGTCCTTGATTCATTACTTCTTCTACCGATCAACTGCCCCCTTTGATTTTGGCGATGCGGCTTCAAGATGCGCTTAAAAAAAAAACTGTGTATTTTTAAAATTCCTGAACGAAAATGTAAAACACACTTTTAAAAAGTAGCGAAGTAAAAGTACAGATATTTGCTCTAAAAATGTAGTGAAGTAAAAGTAAAAGTACAGGTCTCAAATTTTACTTAAGTAAAGTACAGATACAAAATTTTTTTATTTAAGTACAGTAACGAAGCACATTTACTTCGTTATGTTCCACCACCGGACACATGTGAGACACATTAGGAAGGAGCTGGGCAGAGAGAGCACAAGGAGGGGAATTCGGGACATCTGGAACTAAAAGAAGGTCTGTATTTCAAAATAAAACAGGAAGTTAACCTAAATAACAACTACTTGACAAATCTAAAATATGCCCTTTATTTTTTCTTTTTTTTTCATCAGTCAGTTTTTTTTAAATTACCAATCAGTTTTCCACACAATTTCTGTCCTAATTTAGTCGTCAAAATAACTTGTGAATCCATTTGAATGTTTTAGGACAGCCGTGTTTTCTGAGAGCATGTAGATCTTTTGATCTCGAAAGGAAAACAAGTAAAGAGAATGTCAAACTTTTAATGTCACTGGTTTATAGAAGTACAGGCTTCAGTGATCACTTCCTTGACCCTGTAAGAAAATCATGGATGAGCGAATTCTGTCCAAAAACAAATCAGTAATCTGGACGGCTTGTGTCAATAGCATTTTGAAAAAGATGATAACTAAAAGAAATTGTTTCAAAAGTGTCTTGAAAAACAAATTTATATATGTCAGTTAAATAAAAATCTTTTTATTATAGAATCTTTCATATTAAAATTTACGAAGGGCTTCAACTAGAAAACAAGAATAAGTCAACACCAAGGCGTTGAAGAATATTTTGGGGTAGGGTTAGCATTTTTGTGACTTGGCCTTTATGTTCTTGTACTTTGGTCATTTGTTGCTAATACTGAGTATCAGTAGCCTTTTTTATTAAAATCCTGTAAGTACCGTAATTTCACGGCTATAAGGCGCATATAAACGTCTTAGATTTTCTTCAAAACTTCACAAAGGGAGCGCCGGGCGAGTTACGCTACAGTTTGCCAATGGATTGTAGATGCTTGGACTAACATGTCTACTGGTACTGTTATCCGAGCTTTCGCAAAAGCTGGTATCCTTTCTGAGTAGCCGCACAGTACAGACAGTGACTTTGACAGCGAGAAGCGAAGTGGACCTGCTCTTTTGGATTTTGCGCAGCTGTTCGATTCCGAAACAGAGGATGAGGACTTTGACGGATTCAAATAAAGACTACTACCGGTAATGTGCTTGTTTAGTATCGTTACTACTTAAAGAAAGCACAACCAAACTCAGTTTTGCTCCCGATCTATTATTTAATACGCACATTTGCATGCTTGCGTGTGTGTTGTTATAAGGCGGTGTGTGACTGAGACTGCGCCTTTTCGTACGGTGCGCCTTATGTGTGTGTTAAATACAGCAATGGCGCACATAACTGAGGCTGCGCCTTTTCGTACGGTGCGGCTAATGGTCGTAAAATTACGGTAATTTGGGAAACACGGCATTCAATAAAGTCTTCTCAAAGCCAAGCAAAATAATGGCCCCTGCGCGACAATCCGAGACTGGTAGCTAACTACTCTGGATAAAGGCTGTCAGAATCATACATGCCCAGTTGATACATTTCCCAATTTTTTTAGTTTGCAACTTAATGCTTGTACTCCGAGAAAATGATATGCCCGAATCCTTGTTGAATCCTCAACAAAAACTTTACAAATGTTCAAACAAATGTCCTTCCCTGCCTGGTCAGGAGGTTAGTTGGTTAGTTTGATTAACAGTTGGCGTCAGGTCAAATAGCAAACAGAAAATGTAATGATTATTTCTTTCTTTTAAACGATCATGACTCGCCTATCAAATAAGGACAAATATAAGTCGGTGCCTTTTTCCTCTTTGTTTTAGGCAGTTCTTCCTTTATGTGAGTTCGTAATTCTCCTCAAACCTTTGCCCTTTACAGATCTTATTGATCTTCAATAAAACCCCTTGGACTTCACAATGATCCTCGAAGCTTAGCCTTTTTCATAAAACACAGCACATCAGGCATCCTGAGACTTGGAGGTCAAAAGAATTCTGCAAATTTAAAAGTGATGAATGAAGAGCAGGGTTTTATGGGTTGGTGTTAATGAGAATTTCTTTTCTAATTACCGTATTTTCTTGACCATAAGGCACACCGTATTAAAAGGCGCAGTCCAAATTTCGCATGTTCTGTAATTTAACACATACATAAGGCGCACCTGATGATAGGGCGCAAATTTTATATACGTACATATTCTCTACACCGTCTGCCTTACACACGCGTGCGTACACTCACACACACACGTGTGCGTATTAAAACATAGATCGGGAGCAGAACTGAGTTTGGTTGGCTTTATTTAAATATTAGTTACAGTCATCATGAAGTCATTTATCAAATCCATCCAAGTCCTCATCCTCTGTTTCGGAATCTAACACCTGCGCTAAATCCAACTTAGCAGGTTCAATTTCCTCGCTGTCAGAGTCACTTTTTGAACCGTGCAGCTCCGCAGAAATGATCCCTGCTTTGGCGAAAGCTTGGACAACAGTGCTGGTCCTGATCAGGATGGAAAAATTGCAGCGTTTCATAAAAGCACCAAAAGCACCAAGATGGACCTCCTTGGAAATGCTCGATCTTCATTTCCTCCACTAGCGTTACTGCCTTTAGCCAATTAGTGACTGTGGAAACGCCCTGCCTCGTCGTTCTTTGGTCGATGATCCACTGCTGGAGTCTTTCTTCCAACTCTGGCCACCTCGCCTTATTTCCGCGTAAACTCAGCTGCGTCTTCGTCACCTGTCGCAGCTCATTTTCAGGCTTCCTCCACTTATGAACCATCTACTTGTTAATTTTAAATTTTCTTGCGGCGGCTCGGTTCCCACATTGCTCCACATAGCTGATTTCCATTAGTTTAAACTGAGCTTCATAAGTGTGTCTCTTTTCAACCTGTTCTTTTATACACAATCCACGCCTACACTTCCCTCTTTAATGTTTTCATGTTCTCAACTGTGCCCGTCTCATAGTTCTCTAATACGTCCACAAATCACAAATCAGATAGGGTGCACTGTACAATAGGGCGCACCGCTCATTTTGAAGAAAATGTGAGACTTTTATGTATGCTTTATGGTCATGAAAATACGGTATTTCTAATCAACTATTAGATTTCAAAAAGAAATTTGAAAAGAAAATCCATGTGTATTGCACCAATATTGCAACACTCTGAATAGAAAAAATTATTGAAGCTAATTGATTGCAGTTTAATCAATAGTAACGTGGGTCAAATTATGCTAGAAAACCAACGAAATGATAGCAATTACTCTGACTGAATTTCACATCCTGAACAGTAACAAAAAGAAATTCCCTACAACAGAAAAAAAAAACAGAGGCCAACATGTACCAATTTAAAATAAATCTCGTCTACCAAAGCTGTAGACTCAGAGGATTTTTTGAACAATACAATGAACCCAATTTTGACATGATGTGACAATGTTCACGTCAGGCTCTATTTTCTGTGGTCTAAAAACAGTCCATATAAAGCTGTGGCATTTGCTTGGGCTCATTATCTCTACCTGTGAAGATGCAAACCTGAAGAAAGAGCATGTCTCTTTAATCAGGATCAAGCCGAGCCTGGAAGGCAAAGAGCTAAACACGACCAGGCACTGATTTTGATCAATTGCATTACGATGTCAGTCTTGTTAACCACACGTATTCCCCCTGCCACAAATGGTCTGACTATAATTCAGCTGTAAATAGGAGGTTCACTAAGTGACGGCAATACGTGTCAGGCTGAAATAGCTTTGAAAATTGCCTTTGAAATGACAGAAAAATTGGATGTGTTATTTCTGAACGATGGTTTAGAACTAAAACTGTTTACTTGACATCAAATCAATGTCTAACATCAGACTTTCATATTTGGCTATTTCCCGATCTTTACTATGGAGTCTCGTCCGTAAACTCGAGTAATGCTTTTCAATCACTTAACTGATTCAAAGCCGAGAATTTATTTGCTCCCTGCACAGTCTACCAAAATCTATTGGATATGACAATCAAAAACTATAACACACATATTAAAAAGTCAATACTGTGAGTTTTATATAGGTTGGGCTACACCATTAAATAAATAAGCGAGGTATTCTTAGACACATCATCCAATTTATAAATTTACTTCTACAAAGTAGTAGTAAATGTATATATTATAGTAGTAATAGTCATCTCATCCAGGCTGGATTACTGCAATGCCCTCCTTGTAGGGATCCCATGCAGGGGCTTACAAAAGCTCCAGCACATCCAGAACTGTGCTGCCCGGATCCTGATAAGGAGGCGCAAATATGACCATATCACTCCCATCCTCAAATTCCTCCACTGGCTACCCGTTAAATACAGAATTCATTACAAGCTCTGCCTCCTCACCCATCAGTGCATACACGGCACTGCACCTGTTTATCTCCAAGAGCTCCTAACCCTCCACACCACTGTCCGAGACCTGCTCTCCTCCTCTTTCTACTTCCTGCACCAACAAAGGACCAAACTCTCCACTATGGGGGACAGAGCCTTCCAGGCAGTTGCTCCACGGCTCTGGAATGCTCTTCCCGAGAGCTTTAGGGCTCCACAGAGCGTTGAGGTTTTTAAGAAAAGACTGAAGACATTTTTATTTCTAAAGAATTTTCAGCAAAGTTTTTAGTGTTGTTTTTTGTGTTGTGGTTTTATTTAATTTAGCTGTTTGTTGTTCCTTTTGGTCATTGTAGCACTTTGAGATCTCCTCTGGAGATATAAAGTGTGTTACAAATAAAATTTTTATTATTATTATTATTATTATTATATTGTAAAGTAGTAATAGTAGTTATAGTAGTAATATTGTAAATAGTGATCCTCTCATAATTGTATCAGTTCTGTGATCAGTTGTTCTTTCTTTAATTTCTGACTTTTTTTTAACAAAAAAACCTATCAAAATCTGTCAGCAGTTTGTTATATTAAATTGCTAACAAACAAAGAACACTGAGTATAATGTAAAAAAAAAAAAGGCTACAGAGAACTAAGGCAAATAAAAGAGCAGTAAATGTGGAAGAAATTGTTGTTTTGAGAAAAATCTGACTTTTTGTCTTTTCTAAGGTTTTGAAGGTTAAAATAAAAAAGAATGCACGTGTGAATTGAATTGAAAATACTTTGTTATTCCCCGAAGGAAAATTTGATGCTGTGGCGCTAACACCCCGATGCCTTCCCGGTCCACTTACACTGTGTAATAGCTGGCAACTAAACAGTTAAAAAAACAGTCCATACTGAGTCCACGGCATGATTTCAATGAAGCACACCAAAGTGACCCCTCCACATTCCTGCTTGGTCAAAGCGAGCTTCCCCAATTCCTCCATCTTGCCAGCAAGCATCCATATGCTATCCATGACAACCGCAGGGACACTGGGCTCAAGTAAATTATCATAATTTTTTTTCTGACAAAATACAACTACCAGCTTAAAAAACAGGGTGTTCGGTGTTCAGGGTGTTTTTGTTTTTTTTTTTTTTTAGAAACATATTACTAAAATAGTGCAGTATATTTTGAAAGAGATAAGTGAAGAGCAGGGCACCACCACGTTTTAAAGAAAAAGAAGATTTCTTTGCGAAATGATAAAGTAGACGATGACATTTCAACACAAAATTGAAACTGAATTGAGTTCATCTTTTTTGTGTATTGCGCCAACAATACAAGATGTCATTCGAAAGGTTTCGCAATTCTGGCAAACTTGGTGTACCGTTTCGGTCTGACAACAATTTTGGTAGAAAAACAATAGGGCACAAAGATTCCTCAAACATCTTAAGTTTTTAGGAAAAAAACGTTACATTGACCCCACTGTTAGGTAGGAAATGTAAATACTACTTTTGTTACTACTTCTTTTATTACTTCTTTTATTTTTATCATTCATCAAGTCTCTAGTTAATTTGATTCCCAGCTGCAGGCAGTTCCTTGCCACCTGTATGGTCAGTGTTATGTCAACTAAGGAAGGTGTTGATAATGTTTCCCGACCATCCCCCACCAATACTCCTAATAATATCTACTACTTTCTTTTATCCCACTACTCTGTAAGAAAACATCTCTTGTTTTCCATTACTGCATAAATAAAGCAGACAGGGATGAATTTCTTTGTAGACAATTCTGGTCTGACAAAATGCTACTCTTGTGACAAGTAAAACAGAGAGTTCTCTTGTTTGTTCAAGACAGTACAGTTTTGGAATGAAGATTAATTCTATTCCCAAATAGAATTTGGGAGTTTTTTGTTCTGTAATGATTACAGAACAAAAAACACCTGAAATTTTTGTTTCTAGGGTGATGATATACTGACATTTGTAACTCATGGTCTGGGAGAGTTTTGTTGCCCAACGCTATTCAAAGGCTAGAATACTGATTCCTCATTTGTTTTTGTTACATAGCGTTCTTTGATGTCATGAAATCATACATGCAAGCAAATAGAAATTCTTGAAAGAAACACAAACATCACGGAATGGAAAGAAAAAAAGACAAAACAGGAGAAAATAATAAAAACGTGTTGATTGTTAAGATCAGGTTGACTATTGATGACAAGAGGATGCAAAGATGGTCCCAAATGGGCTGTTTTTAGAACCCTGCTCAGTGGGAAAATCTGTCAATGTGAACTAGTAGGTTGCTACGTGACGTCCAACCTCATGTTAGTGCCACAAATGCCCAACAGGAATTTAACTATAACTATGCTTTCCACTCTAAAATGTCAGTATGTGTCTCTCACCGAGCATAAAATGGTCCGGAGACGACAATAAAGTGTCAAAAATTTCCGAAACATCAGCTGGCTGAAACTAAAATAGTCACCCTGACAACTGTACTTAAAGTGCCATGCAGTGCCAACTTCCTAACCTTCATTCCAGCTGTGAAAAGACGTTGAAAAGCTCCACTTAGTTTAAAATAGTTTTACTTTTGTCACTTTTACTTATTTCTGAAACTTTTTCTCTGCTGCCACTATGTTTATAAAAAATGTAGTAGACTCTTAGACATAAATCACCAAACGGTTATGCACTCTTTGTTCACTAGACTTTTACTTAATAAATACATTCTGTCATTCAACTCTTATGGGTGCAATGTGGTACAAGTTTAACGGGAAAGAAATGGCTCGGTTTTTGCCAAAATCTCAGGTTGGATCATTTTACTTTTTCGGATTCTTCTGCGATTTTTTTTTTTTTTTTTTTACTTCTTGCAGTTTCCACAGATAAATAAAGTCTTCAAATTTTATTCTCAAGTGTCTGACAAGGAGGTTTCACTCTGTTTTTGGTATTGAATACTTTAGACCAGGGGTGTCCAAACTTTTTCACTCGCGGGCCACTTTGAGTTCTAACGTTTGACAAGCGGGCCGGATCCGAAGGGGGGCCAAGTGGGTAGGGGGATGGGCGCTGAGGTCATAGACAAAAAGCCCTTTAGAAAATCCTGGAGTCGCCCCTGAGAACAGGATCAGATGGTTGGCATGCTTTGGTAACCACTAGTTTAGACTGGTTAAATGGCGTGCTAGAATCTTTTTTTCTTACTTTTATTAATTGCCGCCATTTTAGAAAATTGGGGGGCTCACATACTAATTGCTGCCCAATGTATTACGTAATTCTACACGCGGGCCAGGCGCTATTGATTTTATGACGGAGGCTGCGGGCCGGATGAAAATTGACAACGGGCCGCATTTGGCCCCCGGGCCGGACTTTGGACATGTCTGCTTTAGACAAAGACACGAACACAATGAGCCAAAACCAAATATGCAAGACTTTTTTATGTTACATTACATCTCAATTTTTTTGTTTCATTTCGTCTTCTGAACCTCTTATCGGGTCACAGAGGGTACCGGAGCCTATCCCAGCTGTTTTCAGGGAGAGGCATGGTATACCCCAAACAGGTCACCAGTCTGTCCCAGGGCCACTCATGCACTACTGTCCACACACACACTCTTTCCTTGGAGCAATTTCCTAGCAGAAAATTAACCTAGGACGCATGTCTTTGGAGGGTAGAGGAAACCGGAGTACATGAAGAAAACCCACATATACACAGGGTGAACCTGCAAACTCCATACAGAAAGGCAAGTGTTTCAAGCCTCGTTCCACGTGGGACTCGAACCCTGAACTTTTTGTTGTGAGGCCACCGTGCTAACCACTGTACCACCATGCAGCCCTCCACAACAATTTGATAAAGTGAAAAATTCACACCCAAAATGGAGCAAATTGCAATGTTGGAAGTTTCCACCAAGTGAATAAAATTGGGGTTTAGAGGAATTGGTATTACTTTAAAACGGTTTCATCAAATGTTGTCTTTAATTTGTTGGCTTCAGGTCATCTTTTCAGTGAGCTGTTTTTTTCTTACTAACTAAAACCCATTCAATAATGACCCCAATCAGGCATTGACCACTTTCTTTAAGTTACCATCCCTAGACACATTTGCTCATCTTCTGCACTGACCCCAAATAATTACCAAATGCAGTCATAATTGTGTCAAAAATGCATTTTATTGATCTCAACCTTATGTCACTAATGTATCAGTGTCAGATCTCTGCTCAGATTACCATGTTCGATGGCCAAAAAGACCTTTTATTGGGAACCTCCTCTTACGAACACATTTCCCACGGGCTTTTTTTCAAATGGAGCCAAGCTGTTATGGCCGTCACTGGTCCCACATGTGATTGGTCTGTGATACTGGCCATTTATGAAAATCACTTTATTTGGTAGATCAAGTTACAGAAAGCATTGTTGTGCCCATAAGTATCCATTTCTAAGCTTCATTGTTGAACAGTTTAGTAACCTTAGTGTGTTGGAGAAGATTTTACATCGATTCGGTGAGAAATCCATGAAGAGGATTCGCCCAAAGACAAACAGCTTTGCAACTAGTAAGAGTTTTTCTTACCCCTGTTCTACCCTCTGCAGAACGGGAAAAAAAAGCTAAAAGTATTCATCAATCCTCTAACTTAGTTCTATATCGCTTTCTCTATCTTTTGTTTCTGTTCTTTCCGAATCCTATTCTTCGGATTACTTTTTGTTCAATCTTTAGAGGAATCTTTTCTCAATTCACCACATCCACACAAACCGACATGATCTCTTCACACACTTACAACCACAAGCTTGTATTCAGACGGGCTCAGACACATACATATGCAGGCGCACGCTTATTCAGCTAATGTCTGTGGCTGCCTGCGCCTGTGGTTAATAACTATGTTTGTTCTCTCTTGCAGATGCCGGCTCAGGATCAGGAGACGATGGTAAGATTTCTCACCTCCTCCTCCATCTCCTCCAGCTTCACATAAGCTGTTTTTTAATATTGTCTCTGGGCTCGCCTTCTTCTACCACAGAAACGATATTTCCCAACACTAAGCAGACACAGGAAACTGTTTGCTACAGTGAAATGAGAACAAGTTGAACTAAGTAAAACTCAATATCATATAAACATTTAAAAAGCTCATTTTTTAACAATTCAACATTGGAAATTTACCATTTGGGGTTTCTCGTGGTCTGAAAATATTTAAACTACGTTTTAAAGAATGTTTTTAAGAAGTGTTCTTTAAGAACGTTTCCAGCTTTTTGTTCAGGATTCTTCTTCTTCTTCCGGCATTTCCCTTTAGGGATTGCCACAGCAAGTCAGTTTCTTCCATTTAACCCTATCTCCTGCATCTTCTTCGGTCAAGCCAACTATCTTCATGTCTTCCTTTACTGTATCCATGAACCTTCTCTTTGGCCTTCCTCTAGGCCTCTTTCCTGGAGGTTCCAAACCCAGCATCCTCTGTCGATGTACTCTCTCTCCTCTGCACATGTCCAAACCATCTCAGTCTGGCCTCTCTGACTTTGTCGCCAAAACCTCTAGCATGTGCTGTTCCTCTGATGTACTCATTTCTAATCCTGTCCATCCTGGTCACTCCCAGAGAGATCCTCAGCATCTTCATCTCTGCTTCCTGTCTTTCCCTCAGTGCCACTGTCTCTAGACCAATCAGCATGGCCGGTCTCATCACGGTTTTGTACACTTTCCCTTTCATTTTAGCTGAAACACTTCTATCACACATCACACCTGATACTTTTCTCCACTCGTTCTAGCCTGCCTGCACACGCTTCTTCACCTCTTTTCCACACTCTCCATTGCTCTGGACTGTTGATTCTAAGTACTTAAATTCTTCCACCTTCTTTTTCTCTTCTCGATGTATTATTGACAAAATATCAAGTCACAAATTTTTCGGTTTGATGTTGTGATATAACATTTATAAAGATACTAAAGGACTTTTTACTTTTTCAAATGAAATGACCACAAATAATAATTCTGCCCTAAAGTATTTGACCCATGTGCAAAGTGTTTTTGTTTGCCTAGTTGTTAACCATGACAACCTTTTACTTAGAACACATTGATGCTAGTTTCCTGTTTGCTGTAAGATTATCTCTCCAAACGGCCTTTTCTTGTATCTGCAAGAAGAGAGGAAACAGCTTTTTAGTTTTCAAATTGTCAAGCCACAAACCTTCTTTTTCTACCATTTATAAATTCATGTTCCAGCTGCAGACTATACAAAGAAAATGAACGACATGACACGAGCACATTTCATCTCATGACCTCGATTAGTTCTTTTGTCAAGCTCACTCGTAACTTGTCTGTAAATGGTAATACAGCAGGAAACTCGACCCGATGTAGAAAAATAATTTACCGCTTTAAAAACTTTACTTTCGCCTAATGCTCACAGGACATGCCGCAAGTTATGACTTTTTTTTATTATTATTTTTACATACTTAATTCATCCCTCAATGGGGAAATTTCTGTGCTGCATTACACCGCAGCAGGCTGCCATGAGGGTGCCAATGGTGGGAGAAATGGGGGGTTAGGTGTCTTCCCCAAGGAAACCTAGACATGAGCTCAGTGGGATTCGATCCTGGCGAACTTCCGTTCCAAGGCCGAACTGAGCTATCACCTCAGACATATCCCACTTAATTCATCCCTCGATGGGGAAATTTCTGTGCCTCATTACACCGCAGCAGGCTGCCATGACAGTGCCAACGGTGGGAGAAATGGGGCATTGGGTGTCTTCCCCAAGGACACCTAGACATGAGCTCAGTGGGATTCGATCCTGGCGAAGTGAGCTATTGCCTCCCACGTAAATAGTTTAAACTTGAGAAGAGTAGGGGCGTTACATGCTGGCGCATGGGTTAGCACAGTGGCCTCACAGCAAGGAGGTTGGGGTTTGAGTCCTGGAGTGGGGACGAGGCTTGAAACACCGGTCTTTCTGTGTGGAGTTTGCATGTTCTCCCCATGTATGCGTGGGTTTTCTCCAGGTACCCTGGTTTCCTCCCACCCTCAAAAAACATGCAAGTCAGATTGATTGGCCGCTATGAAATTGACCCTCGAAATGAGCGTGTGAGTGGATGGTTGTGAGTGTGAATGTGACCCCGCAGCAGACTGTTTGGGGTGTCCCCCCCCTCGCCTGAAGTCAACCGAGATAGGCTCTGGCACCCCCCACTACCGCATTAGCGACAAGTGGTTCAGAAGATTAAACGAAACAAGAGTTGGTCATTCGTCAATGACCAATTCTCGTTGGTCCAACTCTCGTTGGTCCAACTCTCGTTGGTCATTGACAATTTTCAGGGGAAATCCCCAATGACAGTCTGTCTAAGTTGCTTTACCAATTGAATGGAATTTGAAAAACTTTTTTCTTGTCGTCAAAACTAATTTTTCAAAAACTCGTTTTTTTTCTTCTTGCTGGTGACATAAGACGTGTTTGGACTTGGTGAAAAATCTCTAACAAAGAGCTTGTGTAGTTCATGCAGGAAAAGGAACTTTTTCTTCTATATTTTCTCATCTAAAATTGTACCAGTGTTGTATCCTCTTTCACACTACCAGAAAAAAAAAGGCAGTTTGTTGTTTGTGTGATAGAAGACAACTTTTCACCAGCTGAACAGCTGATTGGAAACAAGACTTGGGAGGTCGAAAAGAACGTGTTACAGAGACTATTGCGTGAAGAAGGTGAAGGGTTGAGGCTGTGATAATCTCCTTGTGTAACTTTTTGTGCTTTGCTATGCATCTAAAATCTTTGCCGATGATTAACACATCTTCTATCTAAGACTGAGATTTGTTTTTTAATTAACAAACAAGACTCGGTGCTGACATTAGTGCCCTTTTAGGAATTTACGTATACCAGCCGTTCTCTCCTCTCCTGTGTGTTTACCCATGTAGTTTCTTCATTAACAACTAAGCATGCAGCTTTACCAAGCATGTATGACAGAAAAAAAGATTGAAAACGAGATTAATCCCCCCACAACCCTCCTGGAGAAAAAGCAGCAGAGAGGCGGATGAATGAGCGGAAATGAAAGCGCTGCTAGGTCAACCAGAGAGAAGGAGGGAATGAGAAGCAGGGGGTGGGTCTGGAGGGTGGACAAAGAAATAGCCCGGGGAAAGTCACGAAATAGATAAGAGAGGAGAGGAAACAGAGGGCTGCTTAAGCAGAGATGGAGAGAGAGAGAGGAAGATGTAAGGAAGAGCAAACTGAATAAAACATTTTTTTTTATATACATATCCATTGAACACAATGTTCAGAAGATATGGGAGTCAGCAGACAATAAACTCTCACGTTGTTCTAGCGTCTAGATGATACAAACCGACACAAGCTTTATCACTAGCATTGTTTGCAAAGCCATGTGTGCTGGATGTAACTAAGTGTTTCTGGAGCACTAAAGATCGCACATCCCGGGGCGCTTTTTCTGCAACCAGTTACGAGATTTAGCTGAAGTGCAGAAAACTGCAGGGAATCAGAGCTTTTACAGCCTTTTTCTTTTATTAACAGTCTTTGTCTCCATAAAAACAGAGGAGAATACAAGGAAGCACAGGGCATCAACAAAATAAAAAGAATTCACGCTAAAATTTTAGCTTAAAAAAATTGGACTATTCAGTTTTGCTGTTTTTTTTTTTTTTTTTTCTAGTGATTTCCAAAACTACAATCATAATCAGGAAGAAGGCGTTGGCTCAGTGGTAGACTGACTGCCCTTGAACTGGGAAAAGTCAGTTCAACTTCGACAGAGCCTATGCCTAAGTGCCCTTAGGGAAGACACTTGACCCCCCATTTCTCTCACAATTGGCGCCGTCATGGCTCCCTACTGCACAGTAATTTCTCAATTTTAGTAATATACGCAGTAAGTTTAAAAACTTTGGATTAATTCCTTGCATTTTATCACTTTTAAATTAGTCAATCAATGCAAATGATAAAACCGGAGCAATGGAGAGTGTGGAAAAGAGGTGAAGAAGCGTGTTCAGGCAGGCTGAAACGGGTGGAGAAAAGTAGCATCAGGTGTGATGTGTGACAGAAGAGTTTCAGCCAAAATGAAAGGAAAAGTGTACAAAACCGTGGTGAGACCGGCCATGCTGATTGGTCTAGAGACAGTGGCACTGAGGAAAAGACAGGAAGCAGAGATGGAGGTAGCAGAGATGAAGATGCTGAGGATCTCTCTGGGAGTGACCAGGATGGACAGGATTAGAAATGAGTTTATCAGGGGAACAGCACATGTTAGAGGTTTTGGAGATAAAGTCCGAGAGGCCAGGCTGAGATGGTTTGGACATGTGCAGAGGAGAGAGAGAGTACATCGGAAGAAGGATGCTGGATTTGGATCCACCAGGAAAGAGGGCTAGAGGAAGACCAAAGAGTAGGTTCATGGATACAGTGAAGGAAGACATGAAGATAGTTGGTGTGACCGAAGAGGATGCAGCAGATAGGGTTGGATGGAAGAAACTGACTTGCTGTGGCGACCCCTAAAGGGAAATGCCGAAAGGGGAAGAAGAAGAATGCAAATAATAAAACCAAACAATAATGTTTTATATCATGTTAACGAGCGTCTAGTTCAACGGACAGTTATCTATTTTTGAGCGGCGAACACTCATGTTCGACATTGTAACCAATCGGTATCAGGTTGTTCTTGGCAATGGATTTTGTTTTTCACCATAATCTCAAACATAAACAGGAAGTGTTTATCCAACAAACACAACTTCTGCTCACGCTTGGTTTCAATAGGCAGGGCTATTTTGTTTTGTTAATTCACAAATTCACGGTTTGTATTAAAAAAAAAAAAATGCGCTGGCTTTACTACCATCACATGCAGATCTACGGACAGAAATAAATGGAGATTGAGATGGGTGGAGAATCAACAAAATCAAAAACACAAGTGAAAAAGACCACTGTTATTTCAATTTTTTTAATCGCAATCATTAGATTTATGAGTCAACAAAAACTCATTTTCATTTCATCTTCTGAATCGCTTATCCCAAACAGGGTCGTCAGAGACTATCCCGGCTGATTCAAGGCGAGAGGCAGGCTACACCCTGAACAGGTCACCAGACTTTCACAGGGCCACTTTGTTAGGGGAGTAGTCTGTTCCCCCTCTGTGTCCTGTATCCCCCCTCCCTCTTGTCTGTGTGTGTGTGCAACCAGTCACACCTGAAACTCATCTACTCATCTGCTGGAGCATAAATGGAACAGTTTTTGACACACTCTTCGCCAGATCGTTGTTTATCATGCTTGACCTGTTATCCAGTTTTTTGGCTCCAGCTCCTACAGTAGAACCTGCCTAGTTTATCTGTTTTGTCTTCTTTATTTCGACTTTTTATCAATCTAATAAACCTGCTGTGATTTTTTTTCATCTGAACCTGTCTGTTGTGTCAGGGGTATATTTTTGGCCTTAGCGCCACACCATGACACGCTTACACATGGCCATACACACGTACACTCATTTCTAGGGGTTAATTTATTGCGGTCAATCAACCTAAATGCATGTTAAGGGGGGAGACTGTGGCTCAGTGGTAGAGCGTTCGCAAACGGAACGGAAGTTAACCGGAACGGAAGTTAACCGGAACTTCAACAAAAACTACCATACTCCTTCTTTTGAGGATTATTACGTGTTCTGATCATCCATTGCTTCTTAGTTCAAGAGCCCAACAACGCTAGCTGAATGACCAGTTTAGTTTTAATACTAACTACGAATAACATCGTCTAATGCAGCCTAAACCTCGATCTGATCTGGCCTTCTTTTTATTGCCAAGTTACACTGAAATAATATTGAGATGTAATTTATGTCTCTCTGTGCCAAGTGAGTTCATATTTTAAAATCAATTTCTCTAATAAACAGATGCAGAGTCAGCGCACGGCTCAGACCATCTGATCCAATAAAGCAGTCAAATAGTGATCAGATTTATTCATAAGTAATATTGTCTTCAACAAAATGCAGTGATAATTTTGTTACTACGAACACCAATGGTTTTACTTCCTTTTAAGCAGTCTTGACATGAGATCATTTTTTAAACTAGTTCTAGGTCTAGCCAACAGGTTAAGTTTTGGTACTGGCTTAAGTTACCAGTGGCCAATTATTTAGCCTGCTTTATTCGTTTTACGGACGGCACAGTGGTGCAGTGTTTAGCACAGTGGCCTCACAGCAAGAAGGTCAGGCTTTGAGTCCTGGGTAGACGACTTTTGAAACAATGGCCTTTTTGTGTGGAGTTGGCATGTTCCCCATTAATGTGTGGGTTTCTTTCAGGTACTCTGGTATCCTTCCGCCTCTCCCAAAATGCATTTTAGGTTGATTGGCCGCTATAAAATTACACCTAGGCCTGAGTTTACATGTGGATGGTTGTGTGTGAGTGGCCCCGTAACAGACTGGCGTCCTGTTTGGGGTGTACCACGCCTCTCTCCTTAAATCAGCCAAGATAGGCTCCGGCACCTCTCGCAGCTGCTTGTATCCGCAATCTTGTGATTTCGGTCACCATCCACAGCTGGTGACCATAGACCGACTGCTAAATTGAGAGCTTTGCTTTTCGGCTCATCGCTTTCTTCACCACAACGGGCAGATGCAGCGTCCTGATTGTTGCAGACGCTGCATCAATGAATGTGTTGAAAAAATCCGTATGAAAAAAAGAGTATTTCTGTCCTGCTGCTACAAGACAACCAACGAGTGTTTGCTACAGTCATGATGCTTTTTTGTAGTGGAAATTATTTTACTCACACTTTGCTCTCGCTGGATCAATTTGCTGCCGAGTGTGAAGCGGCCGGGATGGGAATTAGCGCCTCCACCGGAAAAGGGTGGAATGCCCTCTGCGGGGCAGGGTCTTGCCCCAAGTGGAAGAGTTTAAGTATCTCAGGGTCTTGTTCACCAGTGGGGGAAGGATGGAGCGGGAGATCGACAGGCGGATCGGTGCGGCATCAGCAATAACCGGGACGCTGCATCGGTCTGTCGTGGTAAAGAGAGAGCTGAGCCGAAAAGCAAAGCTCTCGATTTACAAGTTCCTACTCTCACCTATGGTCACCAGCTGTGGGTGGTGACCGAAAGAATGAGATCGTGGGTACAAGCGGCCGAAATGAGCTTCCTCCGCTGGGTGGCTGGGCTCTCACTCAGAGATCGGGTGAGGAGCTCTGCCATCCGGGAGGAGCTCGGTGTCGAGCCGCTCCTCCTCCAGGTCGAGAGGAGCCAGATGGAGTGGTTCAGGCATCTGGTCAGGATGCCCCCCGAGCGCCTCGCGGGCGAGGTGTTTCGGGCACATCCCACCGGGCGCAGACCAAGGGGCAGACCCTGGACCCGCTGGAGAGACTATGTCTCACAGCTGGCCGGGGAAAGACTTGGGATCCTTTCGGGTGAGCTGGAGGATGCAGCCGAGGTGAGAGAAGCCCGGGACCCGACCCCGGAAAAAGCAGTAGATGACGGAACGGAACACTTTGCTCGCCTGTCACTCCTCTGTTTTTTACCCTGATTGATTTGGGTGGGTGATCGGTGGTTCATAATACTTTTTGAGGCGGAGCCTGTACTTTGACATGAGCAGTAGTCATCCATTTACACTCTCTGTTCTGTAATAAAGCTCTAGAAATCAGAAATATTTCATAACTATTATATGGACATGGAACAATGAGAAACGATTTATGCTGCCTGAGATGGGACTTTTAAGCTAGGTACGTCCTCTATTTGCCTAATAAGTAGAAATAAACTTGGGAAAAAGGTTATTTTATTAATGCACATAATGCAAATGGCATTAGCAGAGCTGAAAGAGTATTGCAGCTCTTTCTTTGCTCTTGGAATCCTTATATCTGCAATGAGGTGTTTCTGATTATTTCGTACAACTACCTAATGAGGAAACATTGGGTTGTTTTGGGGATCAGTTTGTGGATGAATACAATTTTTGTTGAGTTGGAAACTCCTTAAAAATTGGTCTTATCTCTTTTTTAGATTGATAGATAGATAGAAAAAAACTTTATTAATCTCCCACAAGAGAAATTCTGGTGTCCAACAGCAACAGAAATCGCAAAAGCTGTACATACAAAATAAATAAAAACAACATACATACATAATAAAATTGGACTCAGTTCCTTCCAGAAACATCTGACCGATTAAATTGCCTGAGGGACCTCCTAAAGCGCTCAGTTCTGCAGCACAGTGAGAGGAACCTGTTACTTTCCGTACTCTTTTGGGTTGTGATAACATCATGTAGAGGGTGACGAGGGTTATTCAGGATACCCTGCATTAGAGCCCTCATCTAACACTCCAAAACAGCTCCCACATAGTCAACATTTATTTTTAGTTTTAAATAACAAAAAATAACACTATTAAGTCATGGTTAATGCCGTTGTTAGCAGCAGTAACTATCTCTGCATTTTTTTTTTTTCTAATTTTGCACCACTTTATCTTTTTCTCATCACGGAAAAGCTAAAACCTAGCGGGAATTTGAAGAAGCCAATTTAATTTCCCTTGAATTACTCATTTGAAGTTTACTAAACTCCACCAGGCAGACGAAAATGTTCATTTTTACAGTTTCTTCAAGTATTAATTGCAGATCGTTCCCACATTTAGTATCGAATGTGTTTTCAGCAGAAACAGTAAAGTGTGACCTCAGTGTGAAGGATCCTTTTACACGCTCTAAATTTCTTCCTATAATCTCACCATGTTGGCTGTACACCTTGACAAGTTGATGGATGACTGTGCCACAGTTAGACTCGTTACATTCCTTGTAGTTATTGTATTTCTTAACAACAATCCAATGAACTGCTGTTTTTATGTTCATAACATGCTTGGATTTTGTGTTATCATTCGTTTTGCTTTCCTGCGTCACGCCGGTAAATGAATTAGGTTCTTGCGTGATCAAGTTTTCAGGTATTTGTTGGATGTCGTCTTCTGCAAAGTGTATTAAAGACTAAAAAGTAAGAAGATATTATCCATGTCTTCTTGTGCATTTTTTTTTGAGGTGCCATAGTAATTATGCATGATTTATGATCAGTTTTTTGGGAAAATGTAACATAATACTGCAACATATTCAAGTACGAACAAAAAATCTACAACTTACAATATATGGGAATCCTGGAAAAAGGGTTTGATGCTTAACAATTAAAAAAGTTAGCTTAATTTACAATGCATTGGGCTGCATGGTGGCACAGTTGGCACGGTGGCCTCACAGCAAAAAGGTCAGGGTTTGAGTCCCGGATCGGGCGCGAGGCTTTGGAACACCAGCCTTTCTGTTTGGAGTTTGCATGTTTGGGGGGAGACAGTGGTTCAGTTGTAGAGCGCTTGCCCGCAGACCGGAAGTTCGTGGGTCTGATTCCCACTGAGTTCATGCCTAGGGTCATTGAAGAAGACACCTAACCCCCTGTTTCTCCCACCATTGGCGCCGTCATAGGTGGCAGCCTGCTGCGGTGTAGGCCAGCACACAAATTTCCCCGGTGAGGGATCACTAGATTATGTAAAAATAATTTAAAAAAATGTCCTCCTCATGTATGTGTGGGCTTTCTCCGGGTGTTCTGGTTTCCTCCCACCCTCCAAAAGCATGCCTATTAGGTTAATCGGCCATCATGGTCCGTAGGAACGAGTGTGTGTGTGGATGGTTGTGATTATGTTGCCCCACAACAGAGTGGCAACCTGTTCGAAATGTAATCTGCCTTTCACCTGAAAGCAATCGGGATAGGCTCCGGCACCCCTGGTAACCCATTAGGACTTAGCACTTTGAAAGATGAAATGAAACAATTTATCATAGATTTTTAAATTGCAAAAAAAAGGGGTGTCAAAAAATTGAATTATTGTTATAAAATCATACTAAAAAATAGAATGATTTTGCTTTTACTCTCTCCATAAAATCTCATTATCAATGTTCACATTTTCAGACCTCTAAATAGGTATAAGTAGAACCTGGAGAGTCGATCTTATTCTTAAGCTGCCAGACGAACCTGACCAATCGATCATTCAGCAGGAAAAGAGACAATTAGGGAAAAAAAAAAAATAGCTCGAGGGGGAAGAGAGGGTGTGGTGGTGAAGAGGAGAAGGGAGGGCAAGGGCAGAGAGAAACACAAACATGCCATATAAAGATAGAATCATAGCAGAGGTCAAAACAGATGGAGAGATACAGTAGAGGAAAAGGAGGGGCTTCTGGAAAAAAAATGGAAAAGAAGCTTCTTGTGTTTTATGAGCTGGGGAGAAGGTTAAAGCAAGTGGTTGTAAAAGGTGAGTTGGACTTGTGCAGAGGAAGGCAGGAGTGGAGAGGCATCTTGGCGAAAATCAAATATATTTTAATAGCCAGTGATAAATCCACACTCATAAAACTTGGGTAAGCCAGGAAGTTGCCAGTTTCATTGCCTGTAGGCGATACGGGCTGATATGTGTGTCTGGCTGTGATGCACGCATGGGCGCATTCAAGCTCGTTTGAGAGAGTTTTCTTGTGTGCTTGTTTTTTTCCTTCCTCTTTTTTTTTTTTTTTTTTTAGCTGATAAGTGAGAACACAAGTCAACTGTGCACGAAGAGGGCCCTTTGGACATGAGGCTAGTCACATGGCCCCTTCACTCCAAATCAAACATTTGTCCAAATCAAATTGTGCAGTTGGGAAATTGAATTTCTCTCACATGGTCTCAGAGAAACAAAGGACAACCAAAAGCTTCAAACCTGGAAACATTTTTTATCCCTTCATAAAGCCTTCCAAGTGTATCTTAAAGAAAAAAAAAAAGAAAGAAAACTGTGTGCGCCATTGGCTTCTGTACTAAATCAGAGAGTAACTAAGACTGTTTCTTTATTACCTCCTGATAAATATAGCTCACCGCTGCAAAGAAGTGGCTGGGTGGTGTGTTTTTTTTCTTTCTTTCTTTGTGGAGGAACACTCTTTAAGATATTTTACTTGTATCCCCTGAGAGGAAATTCCTTTGTTTGAGACTACCATGCGAAAAACTATTTCTCGTATCTTGAGACTAGCATAAAAATTTTATTTGTTTATTCAGAAAAATGAAGGAGGATTCCCACAATTTAGTGTACTTTTTTAGGTAAAAAAATGGAAGTGAATCGAGGACATCTATTTATAACTCTTGCTAACAAATATAACTTCTGGTGTGGTTTCCATAGTTTCGGACAGAAGAGACAACAAAACAAGATAGCGATGAGCCGGGAACATAAACAACCCGAAGACAGCAACGTTATCACTGACCTTTTGGTTTTGTACAGCTTTTTTTCTCTCTCTGTGATGCAAAGTTTAGATTGTTTCATATAACAAAGGGTTTTACAAAAGATCGACCATCACTCGTTTTTCAGGGTGGTACGGATTCTGATTATATGCAGTTTCTGAAGTGGATACAATATAAAAAGCGGTATTCAGTTTTTTGAAAATACTCTTCAACTGGACTTGTGTTGTCTTGCTGGTATTGTGTGGCCATACCATCCTGTATGGTATGGTACAAGGGACCGGACGTACGTACTGTAGGTTTCTGGGACCTTGTCCATTACTTTTTTGTTACCAGCTTCAAGAAGCAGGATCTTCTTTCCTGCTAAGTTGGGATCCATACCGAGGGAACAAGCAAGACCTCAGAAGATAAGTATGCTGGGCCTGGGCATTACTTGGATGGGAGACCGCCATAACCCCAAGTGCCATGGTGGGACGGCCATTGAGATTAAATTCCCATTGTGTCCCTGGGCAAGACACTTCACCCACATTGCCTAGTCTGAATGGTGTGTGCGCGTTTGGTTGGTGATGGTCA
This sequence comes from Neostethus bicornis, assembly GCA_902685375.1. Taxonomy (NCBI): domain Eukaryota; kingdom Metazoa; phylum Chordata; class Actinopteri; order Atheriniformes; family Phallostethidae; genus Neostethus; species Neostethus bicornis. The sequence goes on along the minus strand of LR738549.1, from coordinate 10,923,733 downwards.
GAATGGCCGATGGCGCAAAATGGCAGTCTCGCTTCTATCAGTTTGCCCCAGGGCAGCTGTGGCTACATCAGTAGCTTAATGCACATGTGAAGCGTCTTTGACAGTCCTGAAAAACGCTATACAAATACAATACATTATTGTTATTATTATTATCTAAGAATTGCTAAAGTGCAATTAACCCTTTAAGTATAATAGTAACTACATTTATCTTTGATAATAATAATAATGGTTTTTATTTGTATAGCGCTTTTCAGGACACTCGAAGACGCTTTACATAAGCGTTATTCATTCACTCCATACCAGGTAATGATAAGCTACTGTTGTAGCCACAGCTGCCCTGGGGCAAACTGACAGAAGCAAGGCTGCCATTTTGCGCCATCGGCCCTTCTGACCATCACCAACCAGCCATCCAGACTGAACCACGTGGGTAAAGTGTCTTGCCCAGGGACACAACGGCAATGTAATCTCAACGGCCGTCCCACCATGGCACGTGGGGTCCCGGCGGTCTCCCATCCAAGTACAGCCCAGGCCCAGCCTGCTTAGCTTCTTAGGTTTGACGGGATCAGGCATTGACAGGTTGGTATGGCCACAATGATGTGTTGATTTGATTCCAATTCAGGATACTTTGTTGACAAAACCTTTAACCAAAATCGGCTACAATAGAACCATAAACACCTAATTCCAACAACATTTAAACTCCTTTAGACTGCCTGAATGTCTTGCTTGCTCCATTGACGCATCCTATTGGTGGCACAGCGCTAAACTTCTTTTAAAAAACGTGTGAAAACTTTCTTTGGAGTTGAAGCCAAAAAAATGAGTCAATCCAGTTGATTAATGTATTCTGATGGAAAGACACATAAAACCAGAGTTTTATGATAACAGACTGAGCTAAAATGACAGTAGATAATGATATTATGAGCATCGCTCAGCTTGCAATATGAGTTATCGCTGCATTAGTCATACGTAGGCGTTATGTGGATCATTGCTACAACTAAGAAGCTGCCAGTGTGCAAACAGTAACGACCATATTTTATTTTAAAGATTTTAATGATGTGTTGTTGCTTTAAATTTTGATATTTTTCCCTTTGTCACAACAAATGAACAGCTGTTGCTGTAACTGTTCATTATGTAAATGATATAAAACATTTAGAGTTCAGAAACTCAGCAGATGCCAGACGTCTTTTTTTTTTTTTTTTATTTCAATGTATTTTTGTTTTGCTCCAAAAACTGATTTTTTACAGAATCTTACAAAAGCACATCTTGCGGGTGTTCATAAAAATCTAAACTGTAGAAGACTAAAGATAATCAGATCACATTCCAAATCAAATGCCTCAACAATGTTGATCGTTACTGGTTATTATTGCCCAGCTTACAAATTAAAGTTCCCTGAACATTTTGGGAAGGTTCTTCAAAAGTTAGCAGAACATTCTTTCAAGGTTATTTTAGGCTCTTTTAAAGTTCAAATAAAAAGTTTTATGACAGTTGTTAAACTTTATTTTTTAGTTTTCAGAACGTTCCTCTAACCTTAATTTTAACCGTGATGTTTGGAATTTGGTTCTCTCAACCTTCTGGGAAGGTTAGGTTCTAACATAACCACCAACCAACGTTTAGGGAACGTTAGTTTTTGGTTAGGTTAAAACAAACCTCTAGAGAACTTCAAGCTATTGTTCCCTGAAGGTTTTCTGTTTGCCGGGTGGCATATATTGTACAATAAGGCTAGACAAGACATGTAAAGTTCCTGAACGCACTACAACACATTGACTTTATTTTTTCAGTTTATTTTTTGTCTGTTGTCATTTCTTGAATACAGACTTCTTTTTTGGACGGTTTTGCATTTTAGATCAGCGCAGCATTAATACTTTAGCAATATTTACCCATCCTCTAAACTAAGGTCCTTTCTTTTATATGTTTTAAATTAATATGGATAATGTCGTTCAGCAAAATATTTTCTAGTTTCAAATTGGAAAATGGGCGGACAAACCATGGCCCGACAACCTTCTTGGCAAACTAATTAATACAAATAAACATTGCTAGTTATTGCTGATTTCCCTATCAATGGCACACTGTCGACACATCAGTTTTTAAAAAAATTTCGGTACGTTTTATGTGTTGAAAGGTTGGACTTGGACCATCTTGTTTTTACCAACACAAAGGAACCTCTATGAGAATTTTCCCAATCGGAAAGTAATTTTCCATTTTTTTTCCCACAGCACCTGAACTCATTTGAGTTTTAGTCTTTTTTTTTTTCATTTTGATTGAATTATATTTATATAACCTGGTATCGTAACAATGTTGGCTCATTAACAGACAAGCTTCATATAGACAGAAAATTGCAAATGAGGTAGGGGTTCAGCTTAACACTTCAACCTTTCTCTGAAGATGGAAAAATTAAATGAAGAATACAATTTTTTTTTTCTTTTCTTTTTTAAACAAAATCCTACACTGTTTACACATCCTGGCCCGACCAAAGACCAAAAGATCAAAACACACCATCCATCTGTTACTGGTCCAGGCCATATGATCACATTTCAGAACCGTTTCCGGCCAACAAATAGAAAAGTTTACTGACTGTATCCCAGAGTTAAAATCAATGTCACTGCTTCAATCTGACAATTTTGTGATATAAATTTTTGTTGGACATAAATTTTGGTACAGTGTAGAAATTGGTACAAAACAGAGTGGTGTGGTAATTAAATCATATCAATCTGGGACTGAGAGTCTCGACATCCACAATAAGTTGAACTGATATGTTCAGGATGAAGTACTACCTTCATTTCAGTAGTTCCCCCTCAATCTGAATTGTTCTCTCAAAGTAATAATTATATTTTATAAGTACAAACTTAATTTTAAATATTACTATGTAAAAGATTAAATTTGATTGTATGACTCAACGAGAGTTAGTCACCTTAAAAAAATAAAGTTTCAGATTTAAGCTGTTAAATTTGGCTACTTGAAGCATTTTGGTCTAATTGGATTGCAAGTACGAGGCCAAATTGTACCTAAATGAAATGCTCGGTCAAGGTCAGAAGTACATTCTTAAATTCTATGAGCCACTTTTTTAGAGTGGGTGGTTTAAAAAAAATGACTTCATTATGAGTCTTTAGTGGGCAGGAAAGAGCAACGAGACTCCCGCGAGCTAATTATCAGCATTTCTGTCACATTCTCACTCAGTCTGCTACCTGACTTCTTTTGTGTCGCTCTGATTATTCCCTGAGCTGGTTGAATGGATTTTAAAGCTCTCATTTTAGCTTGTTGTCAAGAATATTAGATTCTTTCGCCACTGGTTAAACGGATACAAAACCATGTTCAGAAATGCCTCGTACTCTACACCCAACATTAACATTTTCATTTGTTGACTAATGAAGAGATAAACTACATACTGAGACCTGATTGAAATGCAATAGCTTGACCAAAGTTATTAATCTAATGATCAGATCCCCAATGCTATGGATTTGCAAGCACTTCATTAGTTTGAATTAAGGCTGTGACTTCAATATGGTACATTATGAATTCAATAAGAATTGATCTCCCTTGGTTGGCATGCAGCAGTAGACAAAAATAGCTCTATGATGTAGCACTAACAACCTTTGTTGTTTTATCGACTCTTCAAACTACAGGATGAAAAAATTCAATGCAAACTTTTGATGGGATTTAGCATTCTTTGGTAAATTTCCAGGCAGAGCATAACCAAAAGTAAAATCCGCCACCAAAAAGCATCTTTAAAACTTTAGATTAATTTAAATGTGTTAGAATATGGAAGAAGGAGGTGGAGGATTTTAAGTATCTAGGATCAACAGTCCAGAGCAATGGAGAGTGTGGAAAAGAGGTGAAGAAGCGTGTGCAGGGAGGCTAGAACGGGTGGAGAAAAGTATCGGGTGTGATCTGTGACAAAAGAGTTTCAGCTAAAATGAAAAGAAAAGTGTACAAAACCGTGGTGAGACAGGCTGTTTGGTCTAGAGACAGTAGCACTGAAGAAAAGACAGAAAACAGAGATGGAGGTAGCAGAGATGAAGATGCTGAGGATCTCTCTGGGAGTGACCAGGATGGACAGGATTAGAAATGTGTACATCAGAGGAACAACTCATGTTAGAGGTTTTGGAGATAAAGTTCGAGAGGCCAGACTGAGATGGTTTGGACATGTGCAGAGGAGAGAGAGAGAGTACATCGGAAGAAGGATGCTGGATTTGGAACCACCAGGAAAGAGGACTAGAGGAAGGCTAAAGAGGAGGTTCATGGACGCATTGAAGGAAGACATAGGATATTTGGTGTGACTAAAGAGGATACAGCAGATAGGGTTCGATGGAAGAAACTGACTTGCTGTGGCGACCCCTGAAAGGAAATGCCGAAAGAAGAAGAATTTGAATGTGTTAGAATTACAAATGTCACCAGACTGAAGTAAAAGATGGACTTCTAGCTCTCTTGGTGCTTGTTCCATCTAACAGCCTCTATAGTGGCGAGCTGCCGGTCCAGTCACATTGCGATTGCCATGGTAACCAAGTCAGAGGTTTAGGGAAGTGAGTAATCTAATCTTCCCACTTTGTGGCATAGTGATAAGCCTCGCCAGCACCAGCCCACCCATTTGGGTGTGTGTCCTATTCAGTTATTCTCTGCTGCAAATACATACACACACACACACTCCCTCACATACACACACACACACATACTCAGAAAACCTATCTTGCCAATATGTTCCACCTTAATGGGCAGGTGAAAGCCGAAGGGCAGATAGGCTTCCAGTCTCGTTGAAAAGTCGGAACTGCACTGAAGTTGACATTTCGCAGCAGGATCGCAAACATTAAAGCATCACCGTTTATTGCAGAGGTCGGGTAAACAAACTCAAGTATGAAAAGAATAACCAGACTTATTTTTACATTTCTAAACGGGTGACTGGTTGTGCACTAGTTTGCTGAAAAACATAGTTTTACATCTTGTATTTATTATGAAGAGGTTTGCTGTTGACTCGCAAAGTAATTGGCACCCATCTCAGAAAGTAGAGTTCACAACCTTGTTTTTCAATGTTTTATTTACATTTGATGGCAATTTTCACATAACTCGTGCCGTAGATTGAAAAGTAAACTATCCACAACATTCCTGCAACCAAAGCGACAAAGAACGTATGGTCTTGGATAAAAGCCAAAGTTGAAAAATCTCAAAGTACAAGACCATTGGTGATGACTCAGTGCTGGCCATAAATTTTCTGTTCTGAACATTTGGATTAAAGGTTTTTCATCTGTTTTTCACAACAAAGAGCTTTCAGTTGGATATGTACTCATCAAAAAGTGGTAGTTACAGAGGAATGCTTTTGTGGAGGAAAAAAAGGACTTTGTTATGATGTAAAAAACTTAGAAAATCACTCCTGCCAGCCAAACTTGGACCAATGGGAACTTAGTCCAACCCTGTTTTCTGCCTTCTTAATTTATGTTTCTACATGTATATGTCGCAGTCCAAATTAAAAACCAGACGGATTTTAAATCTGCTGGGCAAAATTAAAATTTTAATATGGCCAAGTAAGACTGAAATTCATAAAAAAGAAGTCCATAAGAAACAAAAGACCTTTGCAGTTCTCCAAGAGTCAATTCTTGGACCCCTGTTGTTTAACCTCTACATGCTGCCGTTAGGGGAATTGATAGCCAGTAATAGTCATTCTAATTTTAGTATACGTGATGCCAGAGCAAAACTAGCCGGCAATAATGTGTCCTAATACAATTATGCAGATGACACTCTGATCTATGTCACTGACAGCAGGTGAACATGGACCTGTGGGATTTACTCTGTCACTGTATTCAACAAATCAGAGTCTGGATGCAAAACAACTTTCTCCAGCTAAACTCAGAAAAAACTGAAACCATTGTCTTTGGCCCGCAGAAACAAAGAGAAAGTGTCATCAGTTACCTCCAGTCTCTCTTTGTAAAACTGACAAATCAAGTTAGAAATCTGGGAGTAATAATGGACTCAGACTTTAACCTCAATAGTCCCATCAAATCAATTACATCAGCAGTCTTTTACCACCTGAAAAACATTGTCAAAATCAGAGGTTTGGTGTCCAAAACAGACGTAGAGGTTCTTATCCATGCATTTGTTTCCAGTAGGTTCGATTATTACAACGGACTACTCACTGGTCTGAACAAAAAGGCTTTAAAACAGCTGCAGTTTATTCAAAATGCTGCTGCTCGAGTCCTAACAAGAACTAGAAAATATGATCACATTAGTCCTGTGCTCAAGTCTCTGCACTGGCTTCCTGTGGCTCAGAGAATAGACTTTAAAGCTGCTCTGATTGTGTTTAAGTCTCTCCATGGTCTAGCACCAAAGTACATCTGTTGATATGTTAGTACCTTATGAACCATCTAGAACTCTGAGGACTTCTGGGACCGGCCTCCTGCTGGTGCCCAGAGTCAGGACTAAACATGAACCATCTAGAACTCTGAGGACCTCTGGAACCGGCCTCCTGCTGGTGCCTAGAGTCAGGACTAAACATGAACCATCTAGAACTCTGAGGACCTCCGGGACCGGCCTCCTGCTGGTGCCTAGAGTCAGGACTAACCATGGACCATCTAGAACTCTGAGGACTTCTGGGACCGGCCTCGTGCTGGTGCCTAGAGGCAGGACTAAACATGAACCATCTAGAACTCTCAGGACCTCTTGGATAAGCCTCCTGCTGGTGCCTAGAGGCAGGACTAAAGATGAACCATCTAGAACTCTGAGGACCGCTGGGACCGGCCTCTTGCTGGTGTCTAGACTCATGACTAAACATGGACCATCAGGAACTCTGAGGACCTCTGGGACCGGTCTCCTGCTGGTGCCTAGAGTCAGAACTAAACATGGACCATCTAGAACTCTGAGGACCTCTGGGACCGGCCTCCTGCTGGTGCCTAGAGTCAGGACTAAACATGAACCATCTAGAACTCTGAGGACCTCTAGGACCAGCCTCCTGCTGGTGCCTAGAGTCAGGACTAAACATGAACCATCTAGAACTCTGAGGACCTCTGGGACCGGCCTCCTGCTGGTGCCTAGAGTCAGGACTAAACATGAACCATCTAGAACTCTGAGGACCTCTGGGACCGGCTTCCTGCTGGTGCCAAGAGTCAGGACTAAACATGAACAATCTAGAACTCTGAGGACCTCTGAGGTTTTTGGGACCGGCCTCCTGCTGGTGCCTAGAGTCAGGACTAACCATGGACCATCTAGAACTCTGAGGACTTCCGGGACAGGCCTCGTGCTGGTGCCTAGAGGCAGGACTAAACATGAACCATCTAGAACTCTCAGGACCTCTGGGATCAGCCTCCTGCTGGTGCCTAGAGGCAGGACTAAACATGAACCATCTAGAACTCTGAGGACCTCTGGGACCGGCCTCCTGCTGGTGTCTAGACTCAAGACTAAACATGGACCATCAGGAACTCTGAGGACCTCTGGGACCGGTCTCCTGCTGGTGCCTAGAGTCAGAACTAAACATGGACCATCTAGAACTCTGAGGACTTCTGGGACCGGCCTCCTGCTGGTGCCTAGAGGCAGGACTAAACATGAACCATCTAGAACTCTGAGGACCTCTGGGACCGGCATCCTGTTGGTGCCTAGAGTCAGGACTAAACATGAACCATCAGGAACTCTGAGGACCTCTGGGACCGGCCTCCTGCTGGTGCCAAGAGTCAGGACTAAACATGAACAATCTAGAACTCTGAGGACCTCTGTGGACCTCTGGGACCGGCCTCCTGCTGGTGCCTAGAGGCAGGACTAAACATGAACCATCTAGAACTCTGAGGACCTCTGGGACCGGCATCCTGTTGGTGCCTAGAGTCAGGACTAAACATGAACCATCAGGAACTCTGAGGACCTCTGGGGCCGGCCTCCTGCTGGTGTCTAGAGTCAGGACTAAACATGAACCATCTAGAACTCTGAGGATCTCCGGGACCGGCCTCCTGCTGGTGCCTAGAGTGAGGACTAAACATGAACCATCTAGAACTCTGAGGACCTCCGGGACCTTCCTCCCGCTGGTTCCGAGAGTCAGGACTAAACATGAACGATCTAGAACTCTGAGGACTTCCGAGACTGGCCTCCTGCTGGTGCCTAGAGTCAGGACTAAACATGAAGAAGCTGCATTTCAATTTTATGCTGCGATTTTCTGGAACAAACTTCCTGAGGCAGTGAGACAGGCCTCTACTGTGACAATGTTTAAATCTAGGCTAAAAACGGTTCTGTTTAACTCTGCATTTAATTAATCACTCTTTTATCTGTTTTAATGATTTTATTTATTTATTTTTTTAAACATTTTGATTCTGTTTTTTGTAATTTTATTGCATTTTTTTCTGTCTTGTGAAGAACTTTAAATTACATTTTGCATGAATTGTGCTATTCAAATAAACTTGCCTTGTCTTGAAAATACGTATGTTCTGTTTTGAGTCTCAGTTTTACTTTTCAGAGGTGATTTGAGAGCAGAGATCAAGTCTTTGTTAAAACAGATCAGCCTCCTGGTCTCAAAGAGCGTATGCCGAGGCAGAGCACATAAGAAAGGCTCGCCTGTTAAGCCTTTCTTTTGGCATGGGGATAACCATGTAATCTTGACTGAGAGGGATGGAATCTGCAAATGAGATGAAAGCAAAGTTGTTAGATCCCTCCATCTAGTCTCACCTCCTTTCTTTCCATCTTTCTCTGTTTGCTTTCTCCTCGTCTCTCCACGGGAACGTATCCAATCATAGCATAGGAAATGATTATTGAAATTACTTTTGCCTGACTGCATGTGTTTCTGGGACTGAATGAGATGAATTGATGAAGGTTTTACCTTATTTGGTGAGAGATGGAAGCACTAACCGCTGTCTGGTGAAGGAGCAGGAGAGAAGTTGATGAGAACACAGGGTCACCTTCAGGCCACCTCTCGCCTCTACTAGTATTTGGGATTTTGTTGTCATTTTTTTTTTTTTGCCATCCAGAAAATAATGGAACAAGTCAGAGAGAAAGAGTGGAGGGTATAGGAGAAAGATTGCTGCAAATCAAAGCAGATATTCTGGGAGATAGATTGGAGGATTGGACTTTTTTTTCTGTAATAGCAGGATTTGACTGGGATTAGGAGAGGGGACAGGGGAATCAGGTGGGCACTTGTGGAAAGAATGTCAGCAGTGTTGCGTGTGTTTGTGCGTATGTGTGCAAAGGAATTGGGTTTAGAGAGAGTACATGGACGTATTTGAAACAGCTTCCTTATTTTTTCTTTTTACACAAACTAAGGTTTTGTATGTATGATTTACAACATTCATACAATCTTGAACAACGTTGTGAATGGCAAGTAATTACATGTTTGAAAATGAAAGGGTAATTAGTTTGATGGAGGGTGGTAAGAATGATTTTCTGTACCGTTCCTTTGAACAGCGGGGTTGCAGAAATCTGTTGCTGAAGCTGCTCTTCAGATGATCCACAGATTCATGGAGAGGATGGGAGGGATTTAGCATGATTGATTTGATTTAAGTATTGATTTATGTATCTATGATCAACAGTCCAGAGCAATGGAGAGTGTGGAAAAGAGGTGAAGAAGCGTGTGCCGGCAGGCTAGAACGGGTGCAGGAAAGTAACAGGTGTGATGTGCGACAGAAGAGTTTCAGCTAAAATGAAAGGCAAAGTGTACAAAACCGTGGTGAGACCGGCCATGCTGTTTGGTCTAGAAACAGTAGCACTGAAGAAAAGACAGGAAGCAGAGATGGAGGTAGCAGAGATGAAGATGCTGAGGATCTCTCTGGGAGTGACCAGGATGAACAGGATTAGAAATGAGTACATCAGAGGAACAGCACATGTTAGAGGTTTTGGGGATAAAGTTCGAGAGGCCAGACTGAGAGATGATTTGGACATGTGCAGAGGAGAGAGAGAGAGAGAGAACATCGGAAGGAGGATGCTGGGTTTGGAACCACCAGGAAAGAAGTCTAGAAGAAGACCAAAGAGGAGGTTCATGGACGCAGTGTAGGAAAACATGAAGATAGTTGGTGTGACCAAAGAGGATACAGCAGATAGGGTTAGATGGAAGAAACTGACTTGCTGTGGCGACCCCTGAAGGCAAATGCCGAAACAAGAAGTAGAAGACGACAGTTTTGCTTTCATTCTTTCCCTCGCCACCTCCTCCACGAAGGCAAGGGGTGAGCCAACCACACGTCCAGCTTTTTTTACGAGCTTGTTCAGTCTGTTGGCATTCTCTGTTTTTATACCAGCTCCCCAGGCGGCCACAGCAATTATCATATCATATTTAAATAAAATGTTTTTTTTAATTAACTAAAAAGGTTGTAAAACATTTACCTTATTATTCCCAATAGAATAACGTTTTTCAACCAGTGTTATTTGGCAAAGTAAGAGATCGTCACGTGTGCAGTAGAAAATTATTTTTCAATTAGTCGATCGCAATCTACCGGTAGATCTCAACAATTTTTTTTGGTCGATCTTGTGGTGTTTGTGCTAAGAAAAATGAATTACAGCATATTTTTTTTATCTTTCAGAACATGATACGTATCTCCTTTTTTTATTTACAGACACGCGGGGCTGTCCTGCGATAAGTTGTTTACTGTAACCATAGCAACCACCAACATCTTTGCTGTTGGTGTTTCTACAGATTTTTTAGGTTAAAAATGTGCTTTGGCTTCAAAAAGGTTGAAAAACGCTGTAATAGAAGCACACTTTCTTATAGAAGCACACCCCTGTTTTTTTTTCTGAAACTTGAAAACAGCAAAGCTTAGTCAGACAAAAATAACCAAAAAATTCATAAGCAACTTTAGCTCAAGTCTGACATGTCCTTGTCTTTTTAAATAACGCAAATAGTGCTTTAGATAGCGCTACTGCACATGTGCAACTTGTGCTGGTACCGGTGCCATACTGAGTAGAAGTTTTTGCCAAGCAAATTTTTTTTGCGAAAAGCTTATTTTTAGACAAATGCCTCATCAGTGCGGCCACGCATTTGGGTGCATCTGGAATTAAAATTAAATTAAATTAAATGAATTACTCTATTCATCCCTCATCGTGGAAATTTGTGTGCTGCACTCCTTACACCGCAGCAGGCTGCCCTTCAACGGCGCCAATGGTGGGAGAAGCCGGGCTTAGGTGTCTTCTCCAAGGACCCTAGACGGTGGTCTCAGCGGGAATCAAACCCGCGACCTTCCGGTCCGCGGGCGAGCACTCTAGCGCTGATCCACCGTGCCCCTCCTAATGGCGTAATATTTAGTTTTACTAAAATTTTAACACCATGAATTCCCCCCTCCTCTTGCTCGCAACTTAGTGCTGCCCCTGGTGTGCATGCAAAAAAATGAATAAATCTTGTTTGAGGGTCCAAATACTTACTTTTATATTTTATTTTGGTGCATTTGCATAAAAAATGGACTCCCCGTTGAGGAGAGGGACTCAGTGTGAGTAGAAAAAAAAAAACACTAGGTGCTTTCTTTAGAAAGTGGGCGTGGCAAACAACAATATGGTGTTCGAAAAGTATTCAAAACAGGAGATCTCACAATTTACTCAAACTTGCATGAATGAAATAGAAAAATACTTGACAGTTATTTATTTATTTATTCATTTCGGTCACAGTGTGATTTCACATTAATGAAAGAAAGAAAAATAATTGTATTTTAGCAAAGGACCGAAAAGGTATCGGCTGAAGCAAACGCTTTTTTCGCCGACCCTTTTTTTTAAATCATCATAAAAGCAAAAAAACATACAAGTAAATACTTAGAAATCCATCATAAAACATATAAGTAAATATTCAGAAATCAATCATAATACATAAAATGAAAATTAGAACATCAAATGAAAAAGTAATACAAGTACAAAAAGTAATACAATTGTTACTATAATTGTTTACATTGTATATAAGCTTGAATTTAACCATCAACTCTTGCATATTTTTTAAGTAATAATAACTTAAATTTCTTTTTTAAACAGAAAAGATTTAAACAATTTAAGTTCATCATCACAATTATTCCAAAGAATAATAGTTAAGTTTAAGTTATAAAAGTGACATAAGTTTAATAGTGTTTTTGATTCCTCCTAAATGTATTCTTGGTGACTTTGTAAATGTGTTTCCAAATGCAGCCATCTTTAAAAAGTTACCACTACCAATTGTTTTGTTTTCTTTATTAGTTTTATGGGTGAATAAAACACAATTTTTAATTCTGAAAACTACTTGGTAATATTATCCCATCATGCCATTGCCTCATTCACCATCAGAACAGTGGTCACAGAGACAGATATGATGCCCCAGATAAATTATAGTTGATAATCTTCCATGTAGCCGAAACTGAGACATCTATTTGCCCTTTTTGCCCCACCCTGGGGATTTAGGATAATACTGTCTTATGCAACCCGGATAATAATAATAATAAACAACTCTTATCTTTCGGCCATTGTTTTACAGATTTATATCACCCTAATTTCTAAATCCTGTTTCTATTTCGGTACCTTTTACATCACAGATTTACGATCACCATGGTGATGTTTCAGATGTGTGTTCCTCTCTGTTAATGGGGCAGCTCGGTTTCCTCCTTTCCTCCAGATCATTCCCCACAAATGGCAGTTTGGTCAAGTCGTAGATTTCTGAAATCACACCAGCTGTCATTTTCTTTGTCCACAACAAGCTAGCAAAGCTCATTAGAGAGAATGTGCGACAACGATGCTGGCGAAGCCATTTCATCTGAAGTGTAAAACAGATTTGTGAGTTGAAGTTGCAGGTTTTGAAAGAGGCAAATTGTTTCAGTAGCTGCTGCCGTCAGCAACAAGTGAGGGTTGTATTTCTAACAAGAATGAAAAAATGACGACATTTTTAAAAATAAATTTCTTTCACTAGTTGGTTTGAATTTAGCAAAATATGCTATTCATAACCATTTTCCCCACAATGCTGCATAATAGTTTATAAAAAGTCATAATTCGCATCATGTATCCTATTGCCAAATTCAAATATGCAAGAATTAGCTTGAAATAGCATTTTTAAAAAGATTGAAAGAACCAAGCGTGAAGTGCTGTACGTCTAAGGAAATGAATAAAATCAGAATATGTAAATGGCGCGTCAGTGTAGCCTAAGGTACACGCCGTTGCATCTGAAATATTTTCTTCTTAGTCAGTCTTCATAAAGCCAAGCAGCCTTTGCAGAATCTTTTCATTGACGCTGCAAATGAGCTTAGCGTTCGCTCTCTGGGGCCTTCAGCAGCGCCACGCTCCATATGTAAACGTCTGAAGGCTGTTTATTTGTGGGTTTCAGCATTCGTCTCAGGAGAAACGAGAGAATCCCTCATGGCATTAATGTGCGAGGGAACTCAGCACGCTGAAGGCTTTTGTGTTCTGAGAGCAGAACTTTGGAGAGCGAAGCATGGCTGCCAGTTTGTTTACATCACAGACGCAGATCAATTTGCAGGTTGTAATGGCAGATTGGCAGAGGGGTAGTTGACTTGTTTATTTACTTGGTGAAATTGCATCTACAGATGTGGTGCAGAGGTGCTGCCTGATGAAGTGAAGTTTGGGAATATCACAATCAGCCGTGAAAAGTAGAGTCACACTGTATATAAACATGTGGGCTTTTGTGGATTTTTCGCATCTTTATTTCAGCTCAATAAAGAAATGATTTATTTTGCTGATTCATTATTTTCTTTTGTGAATTTCTCGAGACGTTGATTCCAAAGAAAATTTAAAAGAAGTGTTGACAAAAAATCGTTTGCACATAAGATATTTTGAGTGGGGTTTGAATTGTCTCCCTGTGTATGCGTAGGTTTTCACCAGGTACTCCAGTTTCCTTCCGCTCTCCAAAAACATGCATGTTAGGTTAATTGACTGCTCTGAAATTGTCCCTAGGAATAAGTGTATCTGTGTATGGATGATTGTGTGTGTGTGGTCCCGTGACAGACTGGCGACCTGTTTGGGGTATACCCTGCCTCTCGACTTGAATCACCCGGGATATGCTCTGGTGCACCCTGCAATGCTGTTAGGGATAAGAGGTTCAGAAGACGGGAATCCCCATGGACAATGATGGAGGAAAAGCTGGAGAGGTGGAGGTTTGCACTAGAAAGAAGAGGAATGAAGATTAGTCAGAGTAAAACAGAGTACATGTGTGTGAATGAGAGGGATCCAAATGAAAAAGTGAGGTTACGGGGAGAAGAGATAAAGAAGGGGGAAGATTTTAAATATCTAGGATCAACAGTCCAGAGCAATGGAGAGTGTGGAAAAGAGGTGAAGAAGCATGTTCAAGCAGGCTGGAATGAGTAGAGGAAAATATCAGGTGTGATGTGCGACAGAAGAGTTTTAGCTTAAACAAAAGGGAAAGTGTACTAAACCGTGGTGAGACCGGCCATGCTGTTTGGTCTAGAGACAGTGGCACTGAGGAAAAGACAGGAAGCAGAGATGGAGGTAGCAGAGATGAAGATGCTGATGATCTCTCTGGGAGTGACCAGGATGGACTGGATTAGAAATGAGTACATCAGGGGAACAGCACATGTTAGAAGTTTTGGGGATAAAGTTTGAGAGGCAAGACTGAAATGGTTTGGACATGTGCAGAGGAGAGAGAGAGTACATAGGAAGAAGGATACTGGATTTGGAACCACCAGGACAGAGGACTAGAGGAAGGCCAAAGAGGAGGTTCATGGACGCAGTGAAGGAAGACACAAAGATAGTTGGTGTGACCAAAGAGGATACAGCAGATAGGGTTAGATGGAAGAAACTGACTTGCTGTGGCGACTCCTGAAGGGAAATGCCGAAAGAAGAAGAAGGTTCAGAAGACGAAACTTATAGAGCAGGTATTGTGATTTAGTGGGTTAGTGATTCTTATCTCGTAGAATATTTGGTTCCTTTTATTGGTTCAGAAATGCAAATAAATAAATAAGTATGATAAATATACTTATTTATTTATTTTTGAATGCTTTTTAGAGTTGAATGTTTTAAAATGCAAAGAAGAGAAAGTCTGATTCATAGGAGTACAATGGGGACTCCTTTTTTTTTTTATCCTCTCGCATTTATCCTCTTGTTGGTTCCGTGTGTCCTCAATTCACCTCAAATAACAGTTGTTTTTTTTTCTTTTTTTAGAAAAAAAACTCCAGTATCTTTTTGGTTCATCAACAGAGCTATTAGCGAATCAAGTTAGCGCTGGTTCAAACTATTAGCATTAGCTTGTAGTGCGTAAATGATTGCAGAAGCACTTACTGATATCACATCCATTATGTGACGCTGCGGGTGTCTACAAAATAGAGGACTTTTAAGCAAAGGGATAATCTCTTAGCGTAAATTCCCCCGGCAGCTGGAACTGTTTATGTACGCTGTGGATGGAAAAGCTTTTCACTGATGGGTGGTAATAATTCCTTTATAGCCAGAGAGCCTATGATTTACAGACTATATGAATCATTGCTGATGCTATTTTCAGTAAAGTGTACTCATAAAAAGATACTAACGTTTTTCGTTTTTGTTTTCACTTGTTCGGAACAAGTTTGATTGGCAAAGTGTCAAATGACGCAAAATTTCCACGAAGTATGTAAATATGATTGTGATTTAGACCATTTGAATATTCTCAAAGAGATCTTAAAGGTACGGTTCAAGACAGTTAAGATGAGAAGTTGCGTAAAAATTTAGAGGCGGATCGCTTCATAGTTTATGTGCCACAACAGAACAGGCCAGAAGGCTCGTGTTTACCAGCTTCATACTTGTGACAACGTGGAACAACTAAAGACAGATGATCAACAGGTCAGAGAGATGAAAAGAAGCAACAGGATGTCAGATGGGTTCCTTCCCGTTTAGAGCCTCAGAGGTCAGAAACTCAGTTACAAAACAAACCATAAATGAAAAAAAATCAAGGAAGGACAAGAGATATGTTTGTGCTGTTTGTGTGCGTCGAAATAGAAGCTGTGGCTTTCAGGTCTAAATAAAATAAACAAGCCTTATAGACACGAGCATGCAAATAAATTAAATCACTTGGACGATATCGAACAAAATAAAACATTCTATTAACAACCCTTCTGCGATCAGTAATCTTCCACTTTTGACAAAAACTAATTTACTTTTGTAGTTAACAGCCCTGATACTTTGAGGAGTTGAGGGGCACCCCTTTGTAACCATACATGTCCTCAATTGCTCTAGCAAACCCCGGCAATAAGTGAGCCTTTAGCTTGGCACCATGTAGGAATTAGGATCCAATCAGAAGATTAATCTGGAAGCCACCAAACATTTCAATGTTTTGAAGTTAACAAAATGCCAAGTGACGACGTTCACCAGAGCAAATGGGCATACGTGTTGACACGTAAGAGATCCATAAAAACTTGTATGAATTAACACTAGGACTACGAGAATTCTAGAACTACCACGGTCGTCAATTAGACAATTAGGGCAATGGCAAAGACTTCATACACGGAAGTGCCTCAGTGAGTGACAAACGTCTTCTCAAATTGATTTTTGCTCACCTAGAATTTGCCTGCATGGTGCCACAATGGTTGCCAGACAACAGTAACCGCGCCATGGTCAGGCACGGGAAAAAGTTACCATGTATTTAACAGAGCCGACAAATGACGGGTGTGGGAGTTAGAGTAAGAATTACTCAGAACTCGTTTTTAGTGTTTTATTTCAGTTAAATTACAATATAGGAACAATATACAATAAAAAACTGAAGACAAAGTCAAAAGCCTAGAAACGTCAAAGATCAACGTAACTACAGTAATTAGATGTCAACTTCTGAGAACCAGCAAATCGACGGCTTTGGTAGTTCTAGTGTTGAAGAAATAACCCAATGGCATATGGGTAAACAGTGGTGTGTTGATTTAATATCAAATCAGAAATATGTGAATGAGTAGTTTGTAATGTCATGGTGCGCAATCGAATATTAAATTGGTAGAACATCACTGATTTTGTTTCAGGAAGCATAATTTCATTCAAGTTGAATGAAAAAAGATTCTAAACTTCTAGAGTCTTAGGAGTCGAAGTATGTACAAAACAGAAGTGTTCCAAGGATTGAGCCCTGGGAAACTTCCCATATTAACACAGCAAAAGAAACATTTATCCTTATGGGCTTACAGATCTTTTTTTTCTCTAAACCCCTCATGAAAAGTGGTTCTCTTACAAGATCGCTGCGGGCAAGATTTATAAATCGACTGTGTCCAATATTGCTGAGGTCATAAAGCACAAAAAGAAATTGTTTGACTGCAATGAGCTTATAGTGTACAGTACAGTTCAGTATGATATGGTTCAAGACCAGTAACGGGACTGGTCTTGAAATAATATATATTTTAAGTGGAGTTTATTTGCTGAGAATAAATACAGTAAGACAATATCACACCGTGCGGAAGGAGGGTGTGACGTTGTATTACTCACAGTCAGAGTTAAAATGATGAGTTCTGCCATCCGGGAGGAGCTCAGAGTAAAGCGGTTGCTTCTCCGGGTGGAGAAATACGAGACGAGGTGGTTTGGGCATTTGGTTAGATTGCCTCACGATGCCTCGCTGGTGAGGTGTTTTGGGCACGTCTCACCAGGAGGAGATCCAGGGTCAGACCCTGTACCCGATGGAAAGACCATGTCTCACAGCTGGCTGGGGAATCACCAGGGGGATCCCGAGTGAACTGGAGAATGTAGCCAGGGTTAGAGAACCCTAGTTTTACATTTGAGGCTATTGTCCCTGTGACCTGGCCTCCGTAAAGCGAATACAACAGAGCAGAACGGAATAATGTCACACTTAATCTTCCCAAAAAATTTGAAAATGAATCTTTTTTTCTTCAAATTAAATCAAATGTCAATTTTATTTACTTAAAGCTAATGTGTAAAGTTTATTTACATCATTCTTGCTCGGGAAAAAATTGCACTTTTTTTCTTTGCCCTAATTTTGACAAAATCTGTGACAGTGACAGTTATTGATCAGTGACTGATCAGATCACTGAAGAGAAACATTGGTCCTTTTATTTCTTCTCATTTTAAAAGGAATATTTAGACATCACACATTTTATCTGATAAGACTGTTAAAAAATCAAGGTTCTTCTACATTAGAAATGCTTCTTGTTGCCTTTCTCAGAAGTCTCACGTGAGGCCGATGGTCATAACTGTGTAATAAGCTAATCTCATTCATGTCACACCAGAAAACAGAGGACCACTGCACCCTCTGCTGTCTGGTGAATCCGATACCCCTTCCAGTTGGCAGTGAGGGATCTTTATTAGCTGTCTATTGCAAACAAAAATGGTTGGTCCTGGCGCCGAAAACTGAGAGCGCTAATAATTATGTCTTATGATAAAAATTCAAAATTTTTTATAAGGTCACACTATTTATTTCTAGGTTACTTTTTATTTTACTGAGTTTAACATTCAAGATATGTACATTTTTACTACACGCTTCTTATATTAATAATTCAGCATTGACAGAGCCTAATTGGCTCATTTGAAAAAGTCTCATTTCCGTTAAGCCAATTTAAACAAAACCAAACAGCAGGCTAATTCATTTTAATTAGTTCATTTTAGAGCCAACATTTAGCTGGATGACCCTTCATATTCTTCATGTGGGATAATTTGAAATCATGTTGTTTTTCATAGTTCTTAAAAATGCTGCAAAATTCTTATCTGGCTTTCTTTAATGTTCATTTTTCCACACCAAAAAATCTCCGCTTCTAAAGGTTTTTGGGTGTATTTTTATGGAAGAAAATTCTGCATGTGCAGCCAGAATGAAGTTTATCTGGTTAAAAAATGGCAGCTTTTCTTTGTTTCGCTTCTCTAATTATCTCACACAGCTGTCTCGCAAGTTCTTTTCCGTTTTTTTTTTTTTTTTTTTTTAAGCAAGTCAAAAGCAGTTTTGCATAATTTTTTTACAGCTGAAGTTTTCTGCTTTTGCTACTGCATACATATATATATTTTTTTTTCATTTCCCTGCAGAGTTTTACAAACTACGAAGGCTGAGCAATGAGGAAAAGATGAAAAGCTGTTAATCATGTTTTTACTGTAGGTGTTGATTATAAGAACACTTAGACAATTAACACAAGATGTACAACTCAAATGTTTTTATCAGCATTTTACAAAATTCATAAGCAGTGCAATGAAAAGTTTAGCTAATTATTACAAGCCAAACACAGTTTAATATTTCTTTTTTTTTTTTTTTCTAAACATGCATTTTGGAAAAATGACTGAACAAAATTTTACCCTCTTCAATTCCAACAATCACATATACAATTGGATGACTATACGGTGGTCAGCACAGTGGCCATGCAGCAAGATGGTTGCGGGTTCTAGTCCCGGGTTGGGTCTTGAAACAATGGCCGTCCCTAGAAGAGTTTGCATGTTCTCCCCGTATATGGATGTGTGTTCTCCGGGTATTCCGGTTTCTCCCCACCCTCCAAAAACATGCATGTTAGGATGGTTTTCCGCTACAAAATTGCCCCAAGAAATTTGTTTGTCTGTGTCTGGCCCCACGACACACTGATGATTCATTCGGGATGTACCCTGCCTCTCGTCTAACCCCGTGACTCTGGGATGGACGATTCAGAAAATGAATAAATGACCAAGCATTAATCAATTCTGTCCGGATTTTTTTTTTCCATATTAAAGTATGTATTTTTTCTCCCACATGAAATACAGTCCTGTTCTACAGTTCTATTTTATTCATGCGTGTCTAAGTAATTTCTGAGTTCTCTGTCCAGTATGTGAATAATGTTCAAACGGCAATTGTGTTTGGCCATGGATTTTGTTCTCTTCCCGCATCCTAAAAGAAGCAGGAATGTTCTGCTCACGCTCCGTCCTTCCTCCTAACAGGAATTGTCTTTTCTTTTAAATGACCTGAATTTAAAAACTCCTAGCTTCGTTAAGTAGAAACGGTTTTCACTGTATTTGTGGAATCCAACAACATTTGTGTTGGGCTGTGCATGCACCCCACGAGCAGGTTAAAGCAGGAACAAGGAAGAGGCATAAATTCAGTGTCAAAAACAAAAGGGACCGTAAATAGATGTATCTGAAAGCTATTGTTGGCAAATATCGTACTTCTGTGCGAACAAAAGAATTATTACGCTACGAACGAAAAATACACCCCTTAAGCTGTTGCCTCTGTGAGCAAAGTATGAATATTTTACTCAGAAAGTACAACTTGAAATGATTGCTAATCTCACAGTCCAATCAGCACAGTTTGCGGGCAGGTTAATGCAGGTTAAATCAAACTCATGCTTAATTTCTTTTTCTTTGCAAATGAAGTCTTCTGTGGAAAATTGCTTTTTTTTTATCAAAAAATTTTATGCAGCTTCAAATTTCCTTGCTGCTTCCTGCATTTTTATTTGGCTCTTCTGCTCACCTGGTCTGGTTCCTAATTCACTATTCCCTTTATATCTTTCTCAAACCCCCGCTTTGTGTGGTTGTGTGCACACAAGATTAGTCATTAGCTCCTTCTCCAAAGCCTCTGAGGCCAAATCTTGCCACTCTTCAGTTGCCATCCTGCTGTCCAAGGCTGCTCTCCAGAACACAGCGATGTGAGATTGGCCCAACAAGCTGGGGGCGAGATTAGAAGTGGCACGTTGGGTCTGACTGGCCAACACCAGTGGAGTCTGCTTGCAGGCTGGAGGCTGACATATCCTGAAATGTTCTGTCACCACTGCATAACAAAGCAGAAAGAACAGGTGATGAAGACAGAGGGGGCATTTCTGTGCTGTCACTGCAGCTTGTCTTGCACAAAGAGAAGGAAACCAGCCGCAGGTGCTTTTTTTAAATAGAAAAAAATCATTTATTATTGTGAATCTAAATAAATATCTGCCAGAATGTTCATTAGATATGTTCTAGGGCTGGAATCTAAGTTAAACGCAAACTAAAATTTACTATTAAAAAGTAGTATTTAAAACCCATCAATGAGGTCTATATTTATGGGCTACACCACCACCAACTTTGGGTGGTCACCAAAAGTACGAGATTGCAGGTACAAGCGGCCGAAATAAGCTTCTTCTGCCAGGTGGCTGGGCTCTCACTCAGAAATAGAGTGAGGAGTTCTGCCATTAAGGAGGAGCTTGGAGTACAGCCGTTGCTCCTTCAGTTTGAGAAAAGCCAGATGATGGTGGTTCAAGCATCTGGTTAGAATGCCTTCCGAGCACCTCACTGGTGAAGTGTTTCGGGTACGTCCCACCGAGAGGAGACCCAGGGGCAGACCCTTGACTTGCTGGAGAGATGATTTCTCACAGATGGACAGGGAACCCCTCGGATTCTTCCATAGTGAGCCGGAGGATGCAGCCGGGGTGAGAGAAGCTTGGGTTTCCCGTCACAGGCTGTTGTCCCCATGACCTGGCCCCGAACAAGCAGAAGCCAATGGAACGGAACATTAATGTCTATGACAAACTATAAAATTGCATTTTTGCCTTAGCCCGTTTATGCCAAGCCAACTTTGTCGGTAAGCTTTTTTAGGATTGGTAGGTTCAAAATTCTTTGGAACAAAACACTTAAAAAGCAAGAAAACAAAGTAACGTGTTTACAAGTATAAGAGTGTTCCATGTTTGAACCCACTATTAGGTATGAGTAAGGACTCGTACTCAAGGGACTTGAGTTGAGTCTTTGGGCTAATAAAATAATTTTCAAAAACATAGGTGCAGGTTTCTTTTGTGGCTTTAAAGCGACTTATTTGCTATATTTAACCACCAGAAAATGTATATGCAACCAAGTAGTAATCTTACTGCACTCTTGGCACTTAATCAGTGTCAGGTTTAGGAAGCAGCAGCTTTGGCAGAAAAGCCCTGACTTTCCTTAGCATGGCTATTTCTTCCATCTCATGCCTGATTCAACTTATCTGGCTCTTCTTTTAGTTCTATGTTTGATAGGTCAAAAGGTAATAGAAAAAAACAGTTGATTATCAAAAGTATGATGATAATCTTTGTGTAAATTTCACATAATTCACACAAAAGTGGAAATGGTAAGAGCACCGCAGCAGGCAGCCATGACGGCACCAATGGCAGGAGTAACTGGGAGTTAGGTCTGCTCCAGGGACACTTAGGCCCAGAGGGAATCGAACTTACCTCTCCTGGTCCAAGAATGGACATTCAACCATGGAGCTAATGCCTCCTTCTGTACTTTTTCCCTTTATTTTTGCAAACAATGTCTTAGGAACAATCAGCAAACTGCTACAATTGCTTATTGATGATGTGTATCTGTTTGATGATTCTGAATAGACATGCACAATGAGTTCACAACTGTGGTCAAATTGCAGTTGTTGTTTAGTCAATTAAATAATTGTATGCTTATTGTCATAACCATTTAGAGACAAAGAAAAGTTCTTAGGTATTGTTGTGTATGTGTTGTTTTGTCACATATTAGATGCTTAAACAATTTGTTGTCTGATGATACTTACAACGTCGGTATGCTCTGCGCAAGGAACATCTGGTGTTTGCAAGTATGAGTCGTTTGACATCATGGCTTAGGAGGAAAAGTAGCTTGTCATCACACTGCAAGTGACGTTTCCTGATAAGTGTTCGTACAAACTGTCTTCACAGTTTTGATTCTAAGTGCTGAAGCAAAACACTGCAACTGTAAAGTACCTTTCAAAGCGAGACGGCAGATGTTTTCCCCTGTGGTCTGAAAGCTCAGCACAGGAATATGTTCAGCAGATTTCTTTTGGCTTATATAAAAGCCTGAAGTGCTTCTAAATGGTACTGGGCATTAAGAAGTAAAATAGAAGCAAACCTTGAGGGCACAACAGGCTACGGTCCCAACTTCCTACAGCAAGAAAAGGAAACTATTCCTAAAGATTTCCACCATGTCTAAACTTCTTAAACAATAAGTTCATTGCAGTTTCACGCACTATCATGAGAGTGACTGGGTTCCTTGTACAATAACATGGCTATCACATGGCGATCAGTCATTGTGAACATGTATTACAAGTTACTTCTATCATTTGTGATGTACAATAGACAGAACTGCTTGTGGCAAGACATGGCGTGCCGGCCATGTACTCATGGCTGGCACAACCATGAGAGTGACCGTCTGTTGAGCTACTCTCTTTTTCTGAAAAAAACGTGTCAGATATGACCTCCCAAAAATGTACGAACTGAAAACAAGCAAGGTGGGTTATGACCGAGGCTATTATAAGTTTTGTGATAGCCTCAGTCTTAACTCGCTTGCTTGGTTCTTTGAAATTCTAAATGCCACTGGCCGCATGAATATGAAATTCACACAAATTTTATCATCATATCTGTTGTAGGAACTTTTCAGTTTATTAGCAGGTATTTGTGCCACATATTTCTATCCGGTTTGCACTAAAAAAAAAAAAAAACTTTAAAAATGTAATTTAGTGTTCAAACTTATGAAAAATATTAAATTAGGCTGAAAAAGAAAGATGTTTGTTACCTGCCACTTCATTTTTGTATTCCTCTCACAAGGCCAAGAGTGTAAATATTAAAAGCTTATGAAAGCAAATAGCTGTGAGTCAAGAAGAGAAGGGAATTAATTAAATTTCCAATGAGCATGTCGATGTTAGATATGGATAGCAAATTCAAACTGCTTGTGCGTCTCTTGTATGAGAAGAAATAATAAAGTACTGGAAAGAAGGACAACCAGACAAAGCAAAAGACCGCTGAGGAAATGAAGATCATTCATATTTTATTTCTTGTTTACTCCATGTAAAATTCAATAAACTCATAACGAAGATGAAACAAAAACATCCGCTATCGAACTTGAGTCCATTCCCTCGTGTGGTGGATCAAAACATTTAAATTTGCATCGAAGGATGAGGATGTAGAGGTTGTTCTAAGTTCACGTGTTGAAAGGATAGGTCGGTACCATTCGATCAATTAGTGTGCACATTTTCTTGTATGTACTTTTTGAGATTTTAGTAAGTTTAACGGTCCCATCAAATCTTGATAAGCCCTATTCTTACTCTAGTTAGTTTTATCTCGGGGTGTCTGGTAGTTTGTACTGGTGTCAAAGTCCGGTCCTCAAGGGCCTGTATCCCGAGGTTTTCCAGGTGTTTCTACATCTACACACCTGATCCAGGTTATTGAGTCAATGTGCCAAATTTTATTGTCTGTTGATTTCACTTTATGTGCATCAGCTGTATTGAAGCAGGAACACATGGTAATCCTTGTGGACACTGCCCCTTGAGGACCTGAGTTTGACACTCCTGCTTTATGGTCTTAACACAACCAATTTTGGACAGATTCTGTTGTAAATACTAGTGGTTCAAAGTCATTCAGAACCTAAAACCATTTTGCAAAAGTTTGCTTGTACTCTGACTTGGTACATTTTACTTTAGAACATTGGAGAATTTAGGAATGCCTGGTTCTTCAGTTGAGTATTGGTTCTTATTTTAGTGACTTTTCAAATTGGGTAGACCTTCCAGTTATTTTTGAGACACTAAAGAAACTTTTTTGTTTCAACAGTTTTCCTCTGTAAATAAAAACCTAAATTTGTCTTTCTCTTATTAGAAATCATAACTTGATGAGTTTCCATGTTTTGTTGCTATTCCGCTGTTCAAATTTCTGTTTTTTCTGTCCCACTACCCACAAAGCATTTGATGGTATCATTATTTATATCAGTCATTATTGTGGTGTGCTTGATTCATTTTGTCATTTGCGTCACAGGAACAAGCGCCCTTGGCTCACAAGTTGGAGGAGCTTGGCTTCTCCTCATTGGCCTTATGGCTGACAAATGACTTTGTGAAAAGTGATATGGTCTCCTACAGCAGAAGGGGGAAAAAAAGAATAGAAATTGAATCCTGGCCTCTGTCGGTAGTCTCATCTGTCATCTTTTCAATATTGATGTCCATTATGTTTATGGATTATTTGCCTGTCTTCTGTTCTCTGGCCCAACTCAGCCTGTCAAATCGGCCACTTGGGGCAGCGGCCCGTTGATAATGTCGTTTTGATTGATGGCTTTCATAGTTTAATTGTCAGCACGGTCCAATTTTAATGGAGCTCCCCACACAACTACAAGATTATATCTTAGATGAGACAGAGTTCAAACCATGTGCATGTGATGCTGATACACTCGCTGTGGGATAGATTCTGTATCATGCAAGGCCATTATCAGCTCTTTGGCTCATGTTCATTGCTTCCTGTATCACCTTTCATGGATCACATGTCCTTTTACTGGAAGAGAGCGGCCTGTGGGTAGATTTATCACACCTGCCAAGGGGAATAATTTGGCATTGCTGGTGTTGTGCATTACTTTTGTTGTCTACAATCAACTCCCTTGAAACAGCATTTATAAATAGTCATTTCCTCTGGAACATGCTGCTAAATGTGGTGCTGTTCATTAAAACAACAAGTCTGCACTTAAAGGAAGGTTACAAAGTTCAGTGGCGTTATAGTACAATTTATTTTGGTGCCGTCGTTTGTGTGTAGAGGTGTTCTTGAAATCCTGTGCCTCGTTCGTTATCAGTGAAACAGAAACTTGACAATTGGTGTTATTTTTATTTTTCACTTTTGTTACGCATGAAGTCTCCGAATGAGTCTGAACGAAATAAATTCTACCATTAAGTCCTAATTACTGTTTGACAGCTTGCGTTCACCATGCATGCATCTTTGATTAGATCATTGAATATTACAATATTAATGCACGACAATTACACTTTTACAAATGGTGGAAAAGAGAGTGTGGAAAAGAGGTGAAGAAGCATGTACAAGCAGGCTGGAACAGGTGGAGAAAAGCATCAGATGTGATGTGTGACAGAAGAGTTTCAGCTAAAATGAAAGGAAAAGTGTACAAAACCGTGGTGAGACCGGCCATGCTGATTGGTCTAGAGACAGTGGCACTGAGAAAAAGACAGGAAACAGAGATGGAGGTAGCAGAGATGAAGATGCTGAGGATCTCTCTGGGAGTGACCAGGATGGACAGGATTAGAAATGAGTACATCAGGGGAACAGCACATGTTAGAGGTTTTGGAGATAAAGTCCGAGAGGCCAGGCTGAGATGGTTTGGACATGTACAGAGAAGAGAGAGAGAGTACATCGGCAGAAGGATGCTGGGTTTGGAACCACCAGGAAAGAGGGCTAGAGGAAGACCAAAGAGGAGGTTCATGAATACAGTGAAGGAAGACACAAAGATAGTTGGCGTGACCGAAGAGGATGCAGCAGATAGGGTTAGATGGAAGAATCTGACTTGCTGTGGCGACCCCTGAAGGGAAATGCCGAAAGGAGAAGAAGAAGAATTATACTTTCACAATTTACTGGTATTTTAAGTAAGTCATAAGTTTTTCAGATCGTCGGTCAATTTCTGCACCTAAAGAGATCAGTGTGGAGTTTGCATTATATTTTTTTAAGCAACCACAAAATGGAATGCAGAATATATCAGCCTGCACCTCTGTCATCCCTCACCGCTCCTCTACATCTCTCCCCAGCGTGTTTGCAACCAAGGTCGTGGTGGTCCTGCTCTGTTTTTCAGGGGTGTGTGGGCTGCATTCATCTTCCGTATGATAGCCGTACACTGGAGTGTCCTAAATCACCTGTCTGTGTTTGGGTGTGTGTCTTTGTCCGTGAAAGTTGGTTTGTGTTTGTGTGTGCTCGCTGAAAGAAATGAACTCTTATTCTCTATACACTCACTCATATGAATTATGTTCTGTCTCTGTGTTCTCTTAAACTCCTTTTGATTTCACCGACGTGCCCGTACAGATAAAGATGTTCCAACACCACGCAGAAACTCCTTGTACTTATACATGGTCATGTAACATAATGTATGACACGAGAAAAAAAGTATCCTTGACAAATAGGGACCTAGATTTGATAAATG
The DNA here is from genome assembly GCA_902685375.1 of Neostethus bicornis. Lineage (NCBI taxonomy): Eukaryota > Metazoa > Chordata > Actinopteri > Atheriniformes > Phallostethidae > Neostethus > Neostethus bicornis. The sequence goes on along the minus strand of LR738549.1, from coordinate 10,897,105 downwards.
GAATAAATACTAACCTTTGTCAATCAATAGCCATTGGAACGATTTTGGCAGCTGTTGCAGCCTTGGGCCGATATCAATGAGGCTACATCAACATGGCACATCTCGACTTTGCAATTTGTCCTCTATTCTTTTCTGTAAAATGACCAAGCTCTTGTCAGGTTGTCAGGGCACCAAAAAATTTGGGATAAATGAAGACTGTGGTAGTTGTTTTAAAATCCTTGGACTTGCGCGAGTATTGCCGTTTGTTTGGGGACTATTGAGTTTTGTCTTTGAAGCTTTAGACCTTTCTTTTTAAGACCATCATGTGCTGCCAGAGAAACACTCATCGAAGTGTCTTGGGATGGTTTTACTCTGCATTTATAAAGGAACGGTGACGGGTGAATTATTTTCCATCTCAGCAATAAAATCCAGTAGCTCACCTAAAAGGCTCATCATTGTCTTTGAGATTTTTGTGGTACGACATTATTGATTTAGGTTCCTCAGGTCTAGCTTTAGGAATGCTTATATGTACTCATGACTAATGAGGGAAAATATGTTTAGTATTCATCGTTCTTCATTGTTTTTAAGCTGTCCTTTTTCAATTTTCTGTCCGTGTAATGTCCATTGGGTGAAATCTAGTCTTGACTCAACAATGCTTCTTAATGTAAGGGAATAACTACTACACAAGTGCCTCAGAATTGTTTTATTTGACTTTATTTAGTCAAAAGCTGGAGAATGGAGGTTTGCTCTAGAAAGAAGAGGAATGAAGATTAGTCAGAGTAAGAAAGAGTACATGTGTGTGACTGAGAGGGATCCAAATGGAAAAGTGAGGTTACAGGGAGAAGAGATAGAGAAGGTGGAAGATTTTAAGTACTTAGGATCAACAGTCCAGAGCAATGGAGAGTGTGGAAAAGAGGTCAAGAAGCGTGCTCAGGCAGGCTGGAACGGGTGGAGGAAAGTATCAGGTGTGATGTGCGACAGAAGAGTTTCAGCTAAAATGAAAGGAAAAGTGTACAAAACCATGGTGAGACCGCCCATGCTGTTTGGTCTAGAAACAGTAGCACTGAAGAAAAGACAGGAAGCAGAGATGGAGGTAGCAGAGATGAAGATGCTGAGGATCTCTCTGGGAGTGACCAGGATGGACAGGATTAGAAATGAGTAGGGGAACAGCACACGTTAGAGATTTTGGGGATAAAGTCAGAGAGGCAAGACTGAGATTGTTTGGACATGTGCAGAGGAGAGAGAGTACATTGGAAGAAGGATGCTGGATTTGGAACCACCAGGAAAGAGGACTAGAGGAAGACCAAAGAGGAGGTTCATGGATGCAGTGAAGGAAGACATGAAGCTAGTTGGTGTGACTAGCAGATAGGGTTAGATGGAAGAAACTGACTTGCTGTGGCGACCCCTGGAGGGAAATGCCGAAAAAAGAAGAAGACTTTATTTAGTCAAATGAAAATGCACCATATGCATTTTTTCCCCTCCCCATTTCTTTTTTTCTGTTGACTAAACCTCTTACCTTTCTACAAAGTGACTGAGCTTCAGGTCGCTGAGTCAGTTGTTCCCTTGCCACAAACTGCTAATGGTTGCTAGCTAGCATGGTTGGTGAGCACTTAGGACAACCGGCACAAACACCGCTGTAGACCAAATTCTTTTTGCATCAATACCAAAAGCTAGATTCTCCAAGTGGCAGATTTTAATAAACTGATCAATGTTATTCTACTTCCAATTTGGGGCTTTCTCGGTAGATTGTTGTTTAAAGCCTAAAATGAAACCAGTAAAGATATCCTAGCAGCTAGAGAAGAAGTTGATTTTTTAAGTAGATAACGTGAGCGGAATTGAAATAAGTGGTAAGCACTTTACAGAAATAAGGGGAAACATTTAGCATATCCAAAGATTCCTGCTCATGTAAATTTGCATGGAAAGCCCAAATGAAAGAGAGCTGAGGGAAATCCATTAGCTCAGCTTTATGAGTTTGTACAGCTGTGGAAAAGCATGCAAAAATCAGATTGTGTGCAAATCTAACTTAGCTTTTAGCAAACAAACTCTATTTTTTGCAAATAATCCATATGTATTGCTTTTTGGAGATTGCCAACAGTTTGATTTGCTCTTTTTTTATGTCATATTACAAGACATAAGGTGTGCTTAAGTATTTTTTTTCCCCGAAGTCCCCACTATGTGATCAAAGATATTTTCTAGTTTTCCGGGCACAGTGGCCATTCTGGGTTACATTTCACAGTTTAAAGGATCCAAACCAATAGTTCAGCAGAGGAATGGAGCCAGCTGGTGCCGTTAAATGAGCTCCGTGCACAATGTGCATTTCCTTTTCTAAAAAAAAACCTTTCCTCCTTATCTGTGACAGACTTGTGAACACATGGGAGCGTAACCGGCGGAGACAAAGATTTAAATGGAAAATTCAATAAATAGTGCTCTTTTGTAATTCCATTTAAATTTTTATGAGTGCACACCAGGGCAAACTGCAAAAGATTAAAGACGCTCCATGACCTGCAGATGAAGGACTACTCCACCTTTGTGACTGAGCCGCCATTTCTTCATGCCTTTGTCCCTTTATCTCTAATCCAGCTTATCTCACCTTTACCTCACCAGTTCACTTCAAACTCTTATTTTTCTCTTATAATAGCTTCATATTAAACTTCTTTCACTGTCTTTTTCTGTTTGGGGCCATGTCCTTTTTTCTTTGTCTGTCTTGAAATGCAAAAAAAACTACTCTTGAATTTAATAAATGAAGCTGGATGAGAGAAGAAACAAAGGTAAGATTTGTTAGAGATAACAGTTGAGCAAGGGTCGAGCGCTCCGGTCCTGGCGTGGATCAATATATGTGATGTGGGAGTTGGCAAGAGGCGATTGTGAGGGTAGGAGAAGGGCTAATCATTTCAGTCATTACCCAGCCGTGTCTCCTGATCCCAGGGATTAGCAGACGGAAACAGGGGAGATGTTGTGTTAGTGCTATACGAGGCTATCTGGGATTTGAGGAACAGAAAACACTGCTTGTCCCTAGTTGCTTTTGGTAATTGCTCCTGCAGTGCTGCAAATGGGGAACGGGAAAGAGAGAGAGACAGTGAGAGAAAAAGAGAGAGTGACTGGTGGCTGTGCTGTAAATAGAGAAGATGGAAAGATGAGGACACAAAGACAATGCTTTGTATTGCATCCTTACGTCCACACATGTTAGAAATCCAAGTCGGCAATCCCAAAGTTTGCATCAACGCCCTGATTTCCTCTCTCTTGTGTGCAGTATGAGAGAGCTTACATGCTTGCCTGCCCCCAAGTCTTTATGCAAAGCTGATCATTTGACAGGAAAATGGCTGCAGAGGAAAGTCTGCAATGATGCTCGCAAGTCCTGAAAATAGAGCCGCTCGTGTCCAAATTTCACACATGTGGACATGCGAAATAGAAATGAAGGTAATTCACATTCACATGAGTGATCAGGGTCACAACTGGCTAATTCAATCAGCTGCAGTCCCAACGGTAAAAGCTTCCTAAAGATCTGACGCAGCCTCTGTAATTAGATTGCAGAGAGCTGTGTAGCTTAGTTTGCGTGTAGTCTTTCAAACATGACAACAATCCTTCTATTAGAGTAGTTAAGGGCACCGCCTAAGCGAAAAGTTTAGACTTCTTTCTCCCTCTTCTTTTCATCCAGCTCATTTGGGAGTCAACGTCTTTGTGTGTTGGGTCTTTCCTGGGCTTTGTTCTTGACTGGACACATGTGGAACACTTCAACCGGGGAAACACCAGAGGCTGAAACAACCTTGTTTAGCCCATCTCAACTCATTTTTCCCTGCACGTCCAAGCTCATCACCCCATTTTTGAGGGATCCTATTTTTTAATAATCAGCTACGATTGGTTGGAATGTACAGTAGGTCTTGTGAATGGTGAATGGAAAGCTTAATTTTTTTGGCACAGTAGAATTCTTGCTTTCTTTGATTAACCCAGACAAGACCAAAGTAACCCAGAACTGAAAGCTAAAAACAATAAACTTTAAAGAAAACCCAACCTGTCTTATCGTTTTTATTTTGTTGGTCACTAGGTGTGGTGGATGAAGTACTCACTTTTTGTACTTAAGTAAAAGTACAGATAATTAGGCAATAAAAAAATACTGAAGTAAAAGTAAAAGTACCAATAAAAAATCTACTTAAGTAAAAGTACAAAAGTAGTTGGTGTAAATTTGACTTTTTCAGTAAAAAGTAAAAGTTTTTCACCATAATTTAAATGTCAATTTTTGTGCTGTAGGGTCACAAATAAATACTCTGCAGGGGTGTTAGTACCCCACCCCCTCTCCCGCCTCTTTTGGTCCACAAAAAAAAAAAAGGAAGAAAGGAAAGGGGACAAGTCAAGCTATTCCCTAGCAGGGCCGGAAAATGGGCCTCCTAAATGCAGGAAAATGACACTTATTTTTAAAAATGTTTTACCCTAAATTGGCTTTGTCAATGACCTCACGCCCCCCCACCGCTCGTTTAGAAAATCCTGGATCCGGCCCTGCTCTGTGTAACGATGGCTAAACTTTTTGTTTAAAAGTAAACACAACGAACAATGATTTTCTGACTCTTTTTAATTTGCTCTATATTTGATGTTAGTTTTTTTGGCGCTGAATAAATGTGGAAAATGTTTACTCTCAAACCTGATTGGTCCTCGATTCATTATTTCTTCTCCCGATCAACTGTTTCTTTTGATTTTGGCGATGCGGCATCAAGATGCGCTAAAGAAAAAACCTGTATATTTGTCAAATTCCTAAACGAAAATGTAACAAAAAATGTAAAACAAACTTTTAAAAAGTAGCGAAGTAAAAGTACAGATATCTACTCTAAAAATGTAGTGAAGTAAAAGTAAAATACCGGTCTCAAATTTTACTTAAGTAAAGTACTGATACACCATTTTTTTTTACTTAAGTACAGTAACGAAGTACATTTACTTCGTTACGTTCCACCACTGCCTGGATAAGACCAAAGTAACGCAGAACTGAAAGCTAAAAACAATAAACTTTGAAGAAAACCCAACCTGTCTTATCGTTTTTATTTTGTTGGCCGCTAGCTAATCACTCCTGGCAGGGACCAACATAACATTTATCCTGTAGGTTAATTAGCAAAATTTGAGCTAGACTGTCTTGTTCTGGGTAAAAAGAAAGTCACCTGCTTTATTAAATGACCTGTTTCTCTTACATAACCATTATCAGCATTACAAAGTAAGCCTAAGGACACAAAGTTCCTGTGTGATGAGTAATTAAAGATATGAATACGGACACTACTTAGTTTATGTTGTTGTCTGAGTTGCTGCTGCTCTCAGCACTAGATTAGTTGGATAATTTGACATGTTTTTTCTCTGGTTGTCAACACAACCCTTTGTGTTTTCTTGCCCGTTCCGTGACCTGAAGGTAAACTTGTGAACACTAGATGTGCAGCTTTCCACATGGCTGCCAACATTCAGTTCTCAGAGGGTACACCGCTGTGGCTGCTTTTTAGCTCTTACGGCTTCCAATGGGTTGGCAAAATAACACTCAAAACAAAACAACTCGATCCAAAAGAAACTCCCGGGATGTTTCCCCACTTGATCAGTCCACTTTGTTCTTGAACAGGGTTGGAAAACAGATGAATGAAAGCTAGGATAATGTGATTAGACAGCAATGAAATTGGTAGCAGAGTCAAGCGTGAACTATCACTTGTAGTAAAAGCAAGTTTCTTTTATGGTTTTGACCTTTTAGTATGTCAGACTTAGGTTGAGCGGAGCATGGAAAATCAGGTTAAAGCTCACTGCCAGTGTTCTCTTCAATTCAGTAATCCCACGAACAGTGGTGGAACATAACGAAGTAAATGTACTTCGTTACTGTACTTAAGTAAAAAAATTGTGTATCTGTACTTTACTTAAGTAAAATTTGAGACCGGTACTTTTACTTTTACTTCACTACATTTTTAGAGCAAATATCTGTACTTTTACTTCGCTACTTTTTAAAAGTGTGTTTTACATTTTTTGTTACATTTTCGTTCAGGAATTTGAAAAATACACAGGTTTTTTAGCGCATCTTGAAGCCGCATCGCCAAAATCAAAAGAAGCATTTGATTGGGAGAAGAAGTAATGAATCGAGAAACATTTTCCACATTCATTCAGCGCCAAAAACCTAACATCAAAAATAGTACAAATTAAAAAGAGTCAGAAGATCGTTGTTCGTTGTGTTTATTTCTAAATAAAAAGTTGAGCCATCATTACACAGAGCAGGGCTGGATCTAGAATTTTTCCAAAGGGGGCGGGGTTTTGACAAAGCCAATATATAGTGACTAGTGACCCCCAAAACATTTTAAAAAGTGTCATTTTCCTCCATTTTGGCGGCCCATCCACTGGCCCTTCTAGGGGATAGCTTGACTTGTCCTCTTTCCTTTTATTTATTTATTTATTTTTTTTTTGTGGACCAAAAGAGGCGGGAGAGGGGGGTCACACCCCTGCAAAGTATTTACCCTGGTTACCATGGCGACACCATACAGCACAAAAAATAACATTTGAATTATGGTCGAATACTTTTACTTTTTACTTAAAAAGTACTATTTACACCAACTACTTTTGTACTTTTACTTAAGTAGATTTTTTTTTGATTGATACTTTTACTTTTACTTAAGTAATTTTTTTGCCTAATTATCTGTACTTTTACTTAAGTACAAAAAGCGAGTACTTCATCCACCACTGCCCACGAAGGATGACAAGAAATAAAAAGTTCCAGAAAGGAAAGTTAAACGGGGCCAGACTCGGTAGGGACTGTGTGGTTGTCTCTACATCTTCATCCTTAGTGAGATAAAAGATATGATATGGGGAAATGATGCCAACTTCCACCTCTTCTTCTTTTCCAAAGTTGCTCTCATGGGCCCGAGTAAGTTTAAAAATAGAGCTTGTCTAATAGAGAAGATGGCCAAGAGGGAAGGAGAAGAAGAGTGGGCAGAGTCTGTAGGACTCCTCTGTGGTAGCAGAATGCAATTTGAGATTGGCCAGATTGCTTTTTTTTTGCCTTATTCTATCTCCCCCTCGGCCGCTCATGAGGCGTGATATGCACCGGTGGGGTCCCTAAGCCCCTATAAGTCTGATACTAAGATCCACACTGCCACCAAGGAGTTGGCACACTCAATAGCACGAGAAAATCAGCACGATGAAATAAAAGAGGGACTCTGAAAAGATCAGCGGGGATTTGAGAGTGATAGATGAGAGTGGAGGAATGAGGTGAGATTGAACGGATGAAGGAGATAGCTTCGATGGGATTATGCCAGGATATGACAGAATGTAAATGCACTTCAGGTGTCTGAGACCGATATGTCACGGTCACACTGCATCGCCAGACGGGCACTGTCTCGGGCTTTGTTAGCCTATTCATCTGGTTTAAACAGGTTTCACATTTTCTCTTTATCTCTTTTTTGTTTCCTTTCAGGAGGAGAAGGTTCAGCAGAGACTGGGCAGAAGGAAACGTCCACCTGTGACATTTGCCAGTTTGGGGCCGAATGTGACGTGGATGCCGAAGATGTTTGGTTAGTCGCACAACAAGAATTAATCCACCATTTAATTCCAAATCTTTTCCCATTTCACCTTTTTTAAGTAGTCCATCTGTTTGTCTAAATTTCTCTTTAAACACAAGAAAGAAGACATAGCTCTTCTTCATACCGCTCAACACCCACTGAGGGTTTAGTGGATGGCTGACCATTTCATTTAACCTCAATTATTAGAGCAGGACTGGGAGAGAAAAGAGATTTTCGCTTATTCTGGAAATCCAATTACTAGCCTTACAGGACTTGGCAATGTCAGACCAAAAATGTCTTTGACTCACATGAGAAAAACTAGTTCAGTGATGAAATGACGTTTGTCAGAGATTAAACCCTTTTTTTCAACGCACAGATGTGGGTAATAAGTTTTTGACTTGCTCATCGTGTTTATTTGAGAGAAAATTGAACATAAAAAGCTTGGGGAAAAGGCAGTAGAAGAAATCCCCTGGAGGCACATAAAAAGATGTACGCTAAAAACCCAACTAAAGACGAGCTCAATTGGCAAACTGTTCAAGCACCAGAATCAGTGCTTTGTACTGCTTGAATGCGACTTAAATGAAGCAACACTGCTAATTTGCTGTACAACACAATCAGCTGGTATCAGCAGAAAGGATGGCAGTGCTCACAAGAAATCCCAGATGTACCGCTTGAAATTAGAATTGCCCAGAGAGTATGACTCTATCAAACTGCTTGATGTAATAGAAAGATAATGTACCCCGGTGAGCAATAACCGTAATGCCAAGAAATGGCTTCATGATGCGTTTTTAGCCCTCTTGCAAATACTAAACAGCTGGAGTCCACTCCTGGCTGTATCCACCCACTTTCGCAAATGCACCATAATACGCCACTAAAACACAAAAATTGATTTATTGGCAATTTCTCAATCCCCTCTGGGTAGATTTTATTTGATCACAGGAGCAGAGAACACAGTCTAGGAAACGCACAACCAAACTGTTCAAAACTACGAACCTTCAAGCACATTTAGAAAAGCTTGTGTTTGAGACAGTTGCACATGGAAAGTCAGACGAGAGAGGCAGCCTGAGTCAATAGTGCATCTCGTTAACGAAAAGTGCTTGGTATAAATATTAAAGCAGGTGCATGAATATTTCAGTGTCCCTTCTTGTAAAACGGAAACGACAAGCACCCTTAAATCTTTAAGAGAAAAAAAAAAAAAGTCCCAAGGTGTTTTGATAAGAATGCTTGTGGAGAATAATCAGGCAGGTAATTGCAACCCAACAGTGGGTAATTTTCATCAAACTACAACCAACAACTGGCATCGAATGAGATGTATTTGATTAAAATGACAGGTCAATCCAATCAGGCTACAGCGGGTTTTAATCAAACAAACCATCAGCTAATCAGACTTTGATTGGAGAGGTGACTGAAATGTGTGTTTATAACGCATGGATTCCATTTCAGCACAAACAGACTTTATTAGTCTGTCTTCTTACTTCAACATACATACTAGAGTTTTGTTTTGTTCGGTCTCAAAACTTATTTAAACAGATGCAGTGACCGTTGAACAATCAAAGGCTGTTTTTTTTTATTGATTGCTGACCTGATAAAAAGCTTGCTGGTTTGCAAAGCTAATTTTGCTGTGATTGCCATTTGTTGTACCCAGAGGTGTCAAGTAGCGAAGTAGAACTACTTCGTTACTTTATTCAAGTAGAAAATCTTGTTATCTTTACTTTAACGAAGTAATTATTTTTCCGTCTACTTTTTACTTTTACTCACTACTTTTTTATGCAATTATCTGTATTTTTACTTTATCAATTTTATTAAAAGTAGTTGCTACTTTCGCCATTCTGTCACCGTTAAAAATAAAGAAAAAAGTCATTAAAAACCAATCCGGATCAATTGATTTGAATGGCGCGAACATTCTCTTGCTTCATCACTTCAACACGTGACACACAGAACGCACGCATGCATGCACACATACACTCCCCCCACACCCCCGCCCTCCTGCTGTGTTCCCGTTGTCACGCAGGCTGTATGTGGCACTCCCAACCTTAGAAACTTGTGAAAGACTATTCAGTATTGCCTCAAAGAACTTTGAAAACTACCTGCCGTCAAGGCTTGAAAAAGCCTTTTGGTATTTTTTTTTTTTTTTTTTTTACATTGAGTGTGTTTGTGTCTGCTGAAGTTGGTTAAATTAGGGGATGCAGAGTGAAGCTTGGTAGCTGAAGGGACGTTACATAATGCCCTGCTTATAATAATACATTTGATTGTACTTTGCTTTTTCTTTTTGTTCTCTTTAATATTAATGAGGATACAATGTTATGCAGAGGTGTACTTATAACAATTTCATAGAAAAATGATACTAATTATAGTCACGACGGAGAGTTGGGGCCGGGGGGTGCAAAATATTTTAATCTTCCTGGAAGAGCGAGAGGAGGGCGCAATAGGATGTAATTGAGAAGCACTGGTCTAGAGACAGTAGCACTGAGGAAAAGACAAGAAAAGAGATGGAGGCAGCAGAGATGAAGATGCTGAGGAAATCTGTGGGAGTGACCAAGATGGACAGGATTAGAAATGAGTATATCAGGGGAACAGCACATGTTAGAAGTTTTGGAGATAAAGTAAGAAAGGGCAGACTGAGATGGTTTGGACATGTGCAGAGGAGAAAGAGAGAGTACATCGGCAGAAGGATGCTGGATTTGGAACTACCAGGAAAGAGGCCTAGAGGAAGACCAAATAGGTTAATGGATACAGTGAAGGAAAATGCCGAAAAAAGAAGAAGACGAATTGTGCAGCCCTAACACAAAGTCTGCCAAAAGCAGTTATCTTCAGTGACCGGAACATGAATACATAAATCTGGACTACTTTTGAAACAAAAGTTATCTAAATCCTAAAATAACATTAAAAGTTGTACATTTTTAAAATCAAGAGTATCCTCTAAACTACTAATGGTTTTGCTTTTATTGCCTCTAACGGTGGTAATATTCTGTGTACTTTTGCTGAGAAATAATCACTTTGCATGCTCTTTGCACAAATGTGTTTATTCATTTTTTTAAAACCTAATTACTGTTTCATAATTTGATAGCAAAAAGGTAAACATGCTTTTTGTTCTGGGGAAAGGTTACACTGGGTCACCAGAAAATTGCAGTTTTGTGCCATTTTCTCCACAAAGTGCCATTAGCGCCATTTGTCATCATTTGTTATTTCCAAATATTAAAATTAACACTTCCATTTTTCTTTGTGTTTTGAGATAATAAAAAAAAATCCAGCTGGTTTAGGGTTTCTTTGAATAGCGTAAATGAATAAACCTGTGAGCTTGTATCCGCTGCGGCATGGAGAAAACAGCTTTCGGATCCGTACTCCACTCTCCATGTAGCTTTCTGCACTCCAGAGGTAGACAGGCAAAAAAAAAGACCAATTTACCCCAGAGAGATCAATATAGTGTCACAAAAACCCATTTAGATCCATTTGCGGTGTAAAACTGTAATTACCCGCAAAAATCTATGCTTTCAAAGCCATCAATAGCACCCATTGGTGTTGATGTAATCAAAGGGAAAGAGAAGCAGATAGAAAAGCTAGCCTTGAAGAGAAGGCTGCAGGAATACGTGGTCATTGACTGCTGGGGTTAGACCCCTAGAGAAAAAGAGAGAGGGGCTTTTCAAAGGCAGCACTTGTGTCCATATTGAAGCCCATTCTGCGGAAAATATAAAGGAATTTCAATAGCAATCCAGACAAAGAATGGGGCAAAAGGCAACTAGAAGGGTTAGAAAGTGCCTTTACTGTGTTTGAGCTGGGTCTACCAAGCGCACATACACTCTGTGTGTGTGTACCCACACACACCGGTTTGGTCCGTGAAATATTAGACATCAAACCACTCTTTCATCTGGAAACTCACACAAAGATTTAATGGAACCTTTATGTTCTTATAATATCATTTTAACTCATTTGTCTTCCTTGCTATTTTTTTTTTTTTTTGGTTTCTTTGTTGTTTATTTGAATTATTTTTTTTGTCTTTGATCAATTTAAATGAATTTTTATATTGATGTGTACATTTTCTTTGTACCCCAGATAAATTTGTTGACTTTTTTTCACTTACTTTTCCCGATATGCTTTTTGTGTGTGTGATTGATCCTCCTTACCTGGGGGGATCCCGAGGCGTTCCCCGGCCAGCTGTGAGACATAGTTTCTCTAGTGGGTCCGAGGTCTGCCTTTTAGTCTCCTCCCGGTGGGACATCCCCAAAACATCTCACCAACAAGGTGCTTGGGAGGCATCCTGACCAGATGCTCGAACAACCCCATCTGCCTTCTTTTGACCTGAAGGAGCAGCGAGCGGCTCTACTTCGAGCTCCTCTCGAATGGAAGATCACCTCACTCTATTTCTGAGTGAGAGTCCAACCACCCTGCAGAGGAAGCTTATTTTGACTGCTTGTATTCACAATCTCCTTTTTTTTGGTCATCACCCACAGCTGGTGACCATACAGTAGGTGAGCGTTGGAACGTAGATTGACTTGTAAATCGAGAGCTTTGCTTTTCGGCATACCTCTTTCTTCGCCCAATGGATTGATGCATCCTAGTTATTGCTGACGGTGCACCGATTCGTCTGTCGATCTCCTACTCCATCCTGAGACCCTGAGATATTTAAACTCCTCTATTTGAGGGAGAACCCTGTGCCTGACCTGCAGAGGGTATTCTAAGCTTTTCCGGGCGAAGACAATAGCCTTGGATTTGGAGGCGCTGATTCCCATCCAGGCTAATTTACTTACATTTTTTTTTTTTTTTTTGAAGAATCTACAGTTTTAATTTGGGGATTTCAATTACTTTTAAGTCTTTCTTGTTGTTTTGCAACATTGTGTTTGTCAATTTTATATAATTTTATAATAGTATTTGGCAACAGACTTGCGACCTGTCCAAGGCGTACCCTGTCTTTGCACGATATTTGAAAGGTTGGAAATGTGCATGGGAGTTAAGATGTTGCTAGTTTAACTTATGTTTGTCATCTGTGTTGAAATTTTACTTGTTTTAAGGACTTTTTAATGCAAAATTTTTAGATATAGAAATGTTTTTATTTCTGGTGCCCTGTGCATTTTTATGAGCTACTTCTTGTGTTTTGTGCTTTTTTGTGTGCTTTAGTGCCATTTTACTGAAATAAAATTATTTTATTTCAAGCAAGCAAGCATGGCTATAACTTCCATCCCATGGTACAATACCCACAAAAATTGAGCTGCCATCTATTTTGTCTTCTGAACCGTGCATCCCTGACATCGTCGTGGGGATGCCGGAGCCTATCCTGGCTTATTTAAGACGAGAAGCAGGGCATACCCCAAACAGGTAACCAGTCTGTCGCGGGGCCACATATACTGTATACAACCATACACACACAAAGTTATTCCTAGGGGTAATTTTATAGCAGCCAATCAACTTAACATGCAAGTTTTTGGAGGGTGGGAGGAAACTGGAGTATCCCCGGGGAAAACACACGGGGACTAGATGCAAACTCCACACAGAAAGGCCAGTGTTCGAAGCCTCATCCCCACCCTGGACTCGAACCCCAACCTTCTTGCTATGAGGCCATTGTGCTAACCTCTAGACCACTGTGCCGCCCTAAGCTGCCAGCTATTTTACACTAATAGTAATGACGTTCGCTTCAAAGTGTACAAGAAGTACCCTGGTTATTTTGATTTTTGTTTGACACCATTTCGATTGATTTTATTTGATCTTTTTTCTTTGATCTTATTCTACTAACTTTCAAACAAACAATGAAAATGGTATAACCGATGTGTCCCAGCTTGTGTAACTTTGTTCTTCACCATAATAATTGTTACAGGAAAAAGGGGAATTCTCAGCTAGCCTTTGAGGTCAGCGTGACACTCTTGCTCAATATAAAAACCAGACAGTCAATCATTTTAAACAAAAGTCTTTATCAGATACCAGCAGGTTACAGAGACAGCCGTGGCCATTTGGGTTGAAGGTTGGCTGCTTTCAGTGATTGGCTGGCAAAGCTACTGGTTTCCTGCAGATAAGACGGGCAGATCTTTTGTTATAGGCCGCATGACAGGCTAACTAATTAACAGTTTGGCTGTTTGGTGAAAGGTTAAGAATTAGAGCATGGAATGCAAGCAAGCCCTAGATACCAAAGCAATCTGGTTTGGACTGGCTCTTGGTTTTAAAATGGAGGGATCAGCAGGTGGCTGGGTTGTTTATGAGGAGAAGCTTCCAGAAACAGGGCATGATATAAAAGAAATGAAGTGAGATAGAAAATAGCACCAACTCACAGCCGTTGTTTTAGCGTAGCACATCAGTGTTTCACATACCTTCGTTTCTCTCCGTCAGCTCAAAACAACAAAACTTTTCCCACCGCAAATTAAATTTCTATATTTAGGAGGTGCTCACCTGTTCGTACTCTCCCAGAATGGTAGACTCAAAAACATAAGGACAAAACCATGTTAGATTGTTTCCTCTGCTCCACATATATTGTACCCTACCCCTTGCCTTAAATCAGCCGGGATGGGCTCCGGCACGCCACGCAACCCAATAAGAAATGGATGGTTAGGAAGGTGATGTAATATTTTTATTTGGCCGTATGAGATTAATTCACAAGTTTATCACAATCCCAATCTACAAAACAGCAAAATTGACCCTTTTTCTACTGTCATCAAGTTCAAGTTTTATTTATTTCGGTCACAGTGTAATTTCACATTAAAGAAACAAAGAAAAAAATAATTATATTTTACCAAAGGACCGAAAAGGTATCGGCTGAAGCAAACGCTTATTTTGCCGACCCTTTTTTAAATCATCATAAAAGCAAAAAAACATATAAGTAAATACTTAGAAATCCATCATAAAACATAAATCAATCATAATACATAAAATGAAAATTAGAACATCAAATGAAAAAGTAATACAAGTACAAAAAGTAATACAATTGTTATTATAAATCCATCCATTATATAAAGTTCGTTTTGACATACTTAATTCATCCCTCAACTGGGAAATTTGTGTGCTGCATTACACGTCAGCAGGCCCGCGCCAATGGTGTCTTCCCCAAGGACAGGAGATCTCTAGAATTCGATCTGCGAATTTCCAGTCCAAAGACAAACATTCTACCACTGAGTTATTGCCTCACATCATCACATAGTTGCCACAACTGAGATACACCATTATGGGGGAGGATGGGTCGTTGAATAGGGTGACCGCCCTGTAACAGAAGGGTTGTCGGTTAGATTCCTTGCCCGGGGTTCAAGTCGAGGTGTGCTTGAGTAAGACACCAAAACCCCAAATTGCTCCTGATGGTGGTTTGCACTTGGCATGGCAGCATCCCCATCAGGTATAAACGTGTGTGTGAATGGGTGCATGTGAGCTACAATTAAATTGAATTGAAAATACTTTATTAATTCCCGAAGGGAAATTTGATGCTGCGGTGCTAACACCTCGATGACCCAGTCCGCTTACACGGTGTAATAGCTGGCGACTGAATAGTTAAAATAACAGTCCATAATGAGTTCACGAACTCAGGCTTCAATGAAGCTCACCAAATGGCCCCTCCACATTCCTGCTGGGTCAGAACGAGCGTCCCCAGTTCCTTCATTTTGCCAGCGAGCGTCCGCCATATTTCTGATCGTCTCCTTCTCAGTTCTGTCGGGACAGCATAGACTCCTCCAGCTGTGGTGGATCTTGTTCCGAGAGCTAGCTGCTGGTTGAGTCCATGCTAACAAAGCGAAACAACTCCATGACCAACAAAACGAAGACCTAGCCGTTGAAACCAAAAAACGGCTAGCCTAAAAACAGCCATCTGAAGCAAAACAGACGGCTGCAAAGCAGTAGAACCCGTCATTGTCAACAGAATGCATCCTGGTGACTGAAAACCAGATAAACTTTTATAATTGTCAATACATCTTCATTTACATGTTACTGTAATAAAATCAGAGGAAATGCAAACTGAACTAAAATGTTAAACTTATAAGTCAGAAAAAAAACTTGAACTTTTTCAATCACGTGCTTCAAACTTGATTTTGCGGTACTAGTATTATATTTTCAAATTTAATCAACCTTCAAAGAACCGCTAATGTCAGTAGTCCTGGGAATATTATTCTTTACTTCTGCTTTTGTATTGTTTTAGTTTTCTTTGATCTCTTTTTGTTGCTTCTCTCTTGCTTCTTGTTTGTGTCGGACTCTCTCACTTCATTTTCGAAAGGATTACAGTGAAATTTGAGGCTGAGGATTATGAAAATCAATGCTACGTTGAGTAGCAACGAGGTTTGCTAGCAGGGATTTGTACACAACGGGAGGCAGTTAGTGGATATGTTGACCTTAGCTCAAATGTGAGTGTGCATTTATGTGTGTAAGTGTTGAAATGTGTGCAGAGCGGCCTTTTCAGCTGGGAACCTGCAGACTGTCTGGAAAAGGAGGGGTGGGTTTGATTGGAGGGAAATCGCAGGGAACTAATCGATACGACACATCCTGCTAAGAAAGTATTCTCACGCGCATACTCAGGTGCTATTAGACACATTCCCACACACACCGCTAACTTTCATTTAACACTTCTCCACCTCTTCGTACGTCTCCTCAGAATGTGTGGAGGGTGAGAAAGGGATTTGGCTTGTGTGAGGGAATCAAAGGCTAAAACAAGGATTATTTTGAAGAAATGTCTGTGGCGTGCATGCATGTGTTTGTGCACAGTTGTCTGTGGCTAGCACCGGGATGTGTTGACGCACTGCAGTCGGGTGTATATAGTGCCTATTGTGGAGAAAGTGAGAGGCCTCATTAAAAATGTATAGAGCCAAAGCATCAGCCACCAACCAAACAGCAAAGCTCCTCAGTGATGGGAGAGTGTGTGTGTGATGTTGAGCTTACATATTATCTCCTTTAATTTTTAATTGGTGCATCGTTTTAATTCAGAAAAAATTCCCCTTGATTAGAGTGTTTGCTGTTTCTTTTTTGTTCAATTTTTTCTCATGTAGATTTTTTTTTACATTGTCGACACTAGTTAGACGTCTAATTTTGTCTCCAGGGAAATTTTCTCTCAATTTAAATCAGTATTCCTTTTTTCTGACTTGTTTCAAGCGGTGTTTACACAGTTAGATACATTTGTCAGCAGACGGGAATGTTGTGAATCCCGCTGGTTGAAAATGTATCTGTTATAATGTAGTCAAAATGTTGATGTGTTACAATGTTTGTTGGAATATTTGGTTATAGCTGACAATGAAGAAGATTTTTTTTTAAAGTATTTTATTCATACCTCAAATGGAGCATTTCTGTGCTAAAATGTACAACAGCAGGCAATGGAGAGTGATGGAGAGTGTGGAAAAGAGGTGAAGAAACATGTGCAGGCAGGGTTGAACGAGTGAAGAAAAGTATCAGGTGTGATGTGTGACAAAAAGGGTTTCAGTTACAATGAAAGGGAAAGTGTACAAAACCGTGGTGAGACCGGCCATGCTATTTGGTCTAGAGACAGTGGCACTGAGGAAAAGACAGGAAGCAGAGATGGAGGTAGCAGAGATGAAGATGCTGTGGATCTCTCTGGGAGTGACCAGGATGGACAGGATCAGAGGAACAGCACATGTTAGAGGTTTTGGAGATAAAGTCCAAGAGGCCAGACTGAGATGGTTTGGACATGTGCAGAGAAGAGAGAGAGTACATAGGAAGAAGGATGCTAGATTTGGAACCACCAGGCAAGAGGCCTAGAGGAAGACCAAAGAGGAGGTTCATTGATACAGTGAAGGAAGACATGAAGACAGTTGGTGTTACTAAAGAGGATCCAGCAGATAAGGTTAGATGGAAGAAACTGACTTGTTGTGGCGACCCTTGAAGGGAAATGGCGAAAGGAGAAGAAGAAGAATGTACAACAGCAGGCAGCCATGATGCCACCAATGGTGGAAGGAATAGGGGATTAAGAGTCTTGCCCAAGGACACTTAGGAATGAGCCCAGTGGGAATCAAACCAACTTCTTCCAGTCCAGGAACAGGCATTTTAATGTGTGCTTTAGATAGTGATTAATTTATGGTTGCATGATATTGAACCCTTAACTTATGGTTCAAGTTTAAAGTTTTTGAGAAGTCAATGAAAAAAAAAAATGTGTAGCTGGGCTGGACAACTTTTGGGTCAGGTATCAAAGAATTATGGGCCATTTGTGAATAAAAACCAAACAATCAGAGCAAATAGCGATAACATTTTGACGTCAAATAGAACAATCCATCTGGATCTTGCTCTTCTTTTCTAACTGGACCGACTGTTTAGGTGCATTACACTTGTCCAAGTACCGACCAGAAAATTGCAACTGTTTAAAAGTACCCACCCACAGTCGAACAGATGAATGTGCCCCACTATACCAAGGCCAAATGGTTTCCAGTGAAAGAAATCTCCACCATGGCGAACAGACTGGTGACCTGTACATGGCGCACCCTACCATTCCCTTGATAAATATCTTAAATTACCTCCAGCACTTTCTTCCAAACAAAAATGAATAAAACCAAAAGAATGAGATTGCGAATACAAGCGGCTGAAATGAGCTTCCTCCTCAGGGTGGCTGGGCTCTCACTCAGAGATCGGGTGAGGAGCTCTGCCATCCGGGAGGAGCTCGGTGTTTAGCCGATCCTCCTCCAGATTGAGAGAAGCCAGGTGGGGTGGTTTGGTCATCTGCTCAGGATGCCTCCCTAGTGCCTCACTGGTGAGGTGTTTTGGGCACGTCCGTCCGGGAAGAGACCAAGAGACAGACCACAGACCCGCCGAAAAGACTATGTCTCGCAGCTGACCGGGGCACAACTCGGGATCCTTCTGGGTGAGCTGGAGGATGCAGCTGGGGTGAGAGAAGCCTGGGCTTCTTGTCTGGGGCTGTTGCCCCACGACCTGTCCCCAGATAAGCAGACAACGACGGAAAGTTAAAAAAATGAAGTGAAGTTTCAGTCAATAGGCTGTAATGCTTTGCTACTTACAAATCTAATTTTTAATTTGGAGGTTTTTTCTTAAAAAGAAAGAGAACCTTGAGGTCAATTATTTCCCATCAAACTTAATAAAACCTACTAAAATCTCAGGATTAAGTGGATTATAAATAAATCCAAAAAATGCAGAAAGCAAAAAATGCCAATTGCGTTCCAAAGCCGTCGGCTTATGCAAAATGCAATTTAATAAAAACCAATTTCTCTGGTTTATTTATGCTTTGATCTTGGACTGGATATCCCCAATCTAACCAAACTCCCAATTGTACCACCTGGTAAATATATATCTCTAATGCATATAGAAGACATACTATCAGTGTTGTTGTTCAATTCAATTCAATTTTATTTGTATAGCCCAAAATCACAGAATTTCCGTCTCAATGGGCTTCACAAGAAAAAGAGGAATGTATTAACACAAATACACCGCAAGAAAAATAACTAACAAATGATAACTGAACAAGTCTAGCACATTTATGCCCTTAGACTCTCCTTCTCGGTGAGGAAAAACTCCTAAAAAACCCATCAGCGGGGAAAAAATAAGAAACCTCGTGGGGATCCAAATGAAGGAGAGATCCCTCCCTCGGGACGAGCAACCAATGTGTCAAAGATTATTGTTTAAATATTAGCTTATTCTACTCTACAGCTAAATATCTAAAGAAGTTGAAATGAGACAAAGTAGAATAAACTTTTTCATTCAATCTCTAACGGCCGGAGTTTTCTTCTTTCATTGTTTGGTCAAAAGAAGCATAAAAACTCCCCCCCTTACTGTAATTGAGTAGCGACAAATGCATCCTTAAAGCACCATGAGGATTGGCCGTTTGGATATGAGACAGTTTCCCATCACACACATTTCAAAGACAAGAACAGAAAGTTTTCTGACAGCTGTATCAATTGTCTCTGAATATTTCAAAGAGTTTGTCGGGTGTGTTGCTGCGCATCGTTGTACATTCTTGTCACTGTCTCTGCTGTAATTACAGTGGAAAGCAAAAGAAGCATTCCCTGTAATTTGACTGAAATGTCACTTTAAATTACAGTCTTACGCTCTGGTTGCGTAACCCTCCACAGTGGCAGGTCATTCATAGCCATTACGGCTCAACCTTGGGTGTCATGTGGGATTTGGGGTATTCGCCAGCCTTTCCGCAACTGCCTCCTCTCTGATGCATAACAAAGCTTTTCTCCACATCATTCTTGCTTTGCTGATCCATCATTACAGCAGTAGCTGAGCTCTGCCATGCTTTGCTGCACAGCATTTCAATCAACATCAGTGTCAGCAGTTATGAATCATCACGGCTGATTGTGAAGGTGTCTGCGCACGGGTGTGAGTCCACAATGCGTGTTGGCCGGTGCTTGTGTAGATGTGTATGCAAATGTACCTCCACGACAGCTTGAATGGCTGTGCTTTACTGAAGGCTGAGCAACAAGGGAAAAAGGAAAATACCAGGAGAATAATGACAGGTTTATAATTACAGAATTGTACATTCAGCGCGACTCAGCAACAACTGTCTCTGAAAGGAAATCTGGGTATAATTTCTGCTGATTAGGCCTGCTGCAGACATTAGGGTCACTGTACATATGCCAAGATGCAGACATGAATATTTGCAATACTGCAGGTAGATAAAGGCGTTCAAACTACTTTTTGCACGAACATATGAACCCTAGAAAATTTTGTTTGATGTGACTGCTGATTTATTCAAATAAAAATTCTCAAGCTGTCTTAACTCCACCAAAAAGTTAAAGTATTTGAAGTTCCCAAGTTTGAGAAAAAATGAGTGAAAAGAGTTTGACACATAAAAGAAATAAGACTGATCAAATTACACATTTTTTCAGACGTACGGAATGAAATAAATTGGCCTTCAACTTTTTGTCAATGACTTTATGTGTTCAACAACTTGGACTAAAAAAACAGGTCTGATGAAAGAAGATAAAGTGGAGATTTTTGTCTATTTTCAAGCAGAATTTTTTTAACTCTTTGGTTTTATTACTATAGCACAGGTGGCCTTAAGGCAAGAAAGTCGGGGTTCAAATTCTAGGTGGGGACAATTCTTGGTACACTGTCCTGGAGTTTGCATGGTCACCAATGTATGCATGGGTTTCCTTCTGGTACTCCGGTTTCCTCCCACCCTCCAAATACCGTTCCGTTCCATCATCTTCCGCTTGTTCCGGGGTAGGGTCGCGGGGGCAACAGCCTCAGACGGGAAGCCCAGGCCTCTCTCTCCCCGGCTGCATCCTCTAGCTCACCCGGAAGGATCCCAAGTCTTTCCCCGGCCAGCTGTGAGACATAGTCTCTCCAGCGGGTCCGAGGTCTGCCCCTTGGTCTCCTCCCAGAGGGATGTGCCCGAAACACCTCACCAGCGAGGCGCTCGGGGGGCATCCTGACCAGATGCCCGAACCACCTCATCTGGCTCCTCTCGACCTGGAGGAGGAGCGACTCGACACCGAGCTCCTCCCGGATGGCAGAGCTCCTCACCCGGTCTCTGATTAGAACCCAGCCACCCTGCGGAGGAAGCTCATTTCGGCCACTTGTACCCGCGATCTCATTCTTTCGGTCACCACCCACAGCTGGTGACTATAGGTGAGGGTTGGAACGTAGATCGACTTGTAAATCGAGAGCTTTGCTTTTTGGCTCAGCCCTCTCTTTACCACGACGGACCGATGCAGCGTCCTAGTTATTGCTGACGCCGCACCGATCCGCCTGTCGATTTCCCGCTCCATCCTTCCCCCACTCGTGAACAAGACCCCTAGATACTTAAACTCCTCCACTTGGGGCAGTACCCTGTCCCTGACCCGCAGGGGGCATTCCACCCTTTTTCGGGCGAGGACCATGGTCTCGGATTTCCAAATACATGCATGTTAGCTTGATTGGCCGCTACAAAATTGCCCGTAGGGTATGGTTGTGTGCATGTAGCACCATCCGTGACAGACCGGTGCCTATTCGGGGTATACTCTTGAATTAGCCGGGATAGGCTCCGGCAACCCCCAGACCCGTCAAGGATAAACGGTTCAGAAGATGAATAAATGGTTCTTTACATGATGTTAACACATTTTTAAAAATTCCAAGAGCTTCTACACAAGACAAGTTGAATTTTTGTCTTTTTAAAGCTGCTTGATTGAGAGGACACTTACACATAGAAGCCAAGATCTTTTATCCCCTCGGCCATGTCTTCCTTTTGATCTAGCGGGTGGTCTAAGGTTGTGGCCAGACTAACCCATATACCTAGACCTTTTGTTGATTTTTACCCTAGCATTAAGTTTGGTTTTGGTTCAGTGAATTCCCTTTTTCAAAAAAAGCATTTTCTGTTCTGAAGTAGCAAGTTCAAGAAGGAAATGGATTTGTTTCATATGTGAAATAAAAACAAGGTACCAAGTTGTTTTAAGTTTACAGAAAAATCTGTCCGTGGTTGTACAAGGTTAAACCTTCAGCAGGATACATGTCTTTGTGTGTCGTACACATTTTTCTTAACTCCTCAATCATAAAAACAATTTGTTCAACCTCAAACCAACTCAAGTGTTTGACTAATCTACTTCTCGGAGCCCTTGAGAAAAAGTCGTAGAAAGTCATTTTCGTATTAACAGAAACTTAGTTCTTGCTTTTCATGGAGAATGAAAGTTTAAAATAAAACTCTTTAACTGTAAAGAAACTCAATTTAGTTGCTTTCCTCTACCGTCTTGTTTTCTACCAGCAAATTATGGTGGACAAAACCTTTGACACATCCAGTATTCCTTGTTTTTAGACTCCTATAGTTTGACTCAACCAAGACGACTGAGCCGCTCCAACTCACCAAACAAGAAGTTTTCTTTGGTAGTTATGTTTTAGCCTCGTGCAATCATTGTTTTTCTTTACTTTGTGGAAACTATCCAAACTTTAACCAATCGCTGCTTTTTGGTAAGAACCAGACATGACATATGAAATGCACCCCAACCGTCAATGTACAGTCCAGAAAGCAGAGCTTAAACTCAATTTTTTAGAAATTGTTGCCATTGACAAACCACAAACAGACTTCTATCAAGGGTTGCATTTGATGTCACGTCATCTGTCTTTGCTCATTGGGCAGCTGTTTATTTCGCGGGTCTCCCAAATGCAATGGTTTATGACGTGGTAGCTGAAATGACATTGAGCGGTGGCAACAGGTGCCATCCTGGCTATTTGTGCTTTGGGAATTAATTAACCAAGTCAAGTCAGAAACGTATATAAAAGTGATAATGAGTTGTTTATTGTAACTCCTGTATGTCTGTTGCCTTGGATAGTGTTGGATTATAATTTGGTAATGTTACTTTTGGTATGTGTTTTGACTCATCGAAAGTATCCCTACTGATATGTCTGGTAAGTTTTGCAATAACCAGCTCTTGCTGCCTCTCCAAAAGTGGGGAATATGTCCAACATCCTTCTTGGGCAGGAAAGATCATTTGAAAAATGTTAATTCATTTTCTCTTACGTCAAACTAAATGAACCAAAAGACGGTTTGAACAAGATTACCAATTATAGTTTAATTTCCTGACTTAGTTCTCTTTTTTCAGAGATTTAATTTTTAGTCCTTAGAAATGTAAGGATGAATTTCTGAGAATCAGACAGACATTAAATCATATTTTATGTTAAATTTAGCACAGGATATCTTCTTGAATAGAGTGAACGAGTTCAACATGAATGTTTTTTGTCTTCTTTTCTTTTTTAGGTGTGTTTGCAACATTGATTGCTCCCACATCAGTTTCAACCCAGTGTGTGCCTCAGATGGTCGTTCCTATGACAACCCATGCCAGGTGAAAGAAGCGTCTTGTCAGAAGCAGGAACGCATTGAAGTCCATCACCTGGGACACTGCCAAGGTCCGACATCAACACATACACACTTCAGCTAAAGCTGAAATTCACTCTGGCACTTTCACAAATACACAGGCTGTCTGTTTGAGGCGTTGTTGATGGTAAAATAGCCATGAAGACGAGATGAGTGAGCTGAAGACATGCAGTATATTTGCAAATTAGATCCCTTCTTCTTCTTTTGTCATTTCCAGCAAGTCAAATTTTCCATCTAATCCTATCTCCTGCATCTTCTTCAGTTACGCCAACTATCTTCATTTCCTCCTTCAATGTATCCATGAACCACCCATTTGGTCTTCTTCTAGGCCTCTTGCCTTCTGGTTCCAAGTCTCCTGTCTGGTGGTAGCAAGTTCAAGAACTTGTTACGTTCAGGTCAGGTTTTGGAGAGAAAGTAAGAGAGTTGGTCTGCAAAACTCTCTGACTTGGAGTGGCTTTCAATCGGTCCAGTCATTTAAAACGCCATCAACTTATTCACACAGGAGAGAAACCATACAGATGTGATCATATATAACATGTGCTGTTTCTCTGATATACCCATTGCTGATCCTGTCCATCCTGGTCACTCCCAGAGACATCCTCCGCATCTTCATCTCTGCTACCTCCTCCTCTGCTTCCTGTCTTTTCCTCAGTGCCACTGTCTCTAGACCAAACAACATGGCCGTTTAAACATCTATACATAGTACTCGCATATTAGACCAATGACAATTTATATGTCCAGAAAATTCCCCTCACTTAGAAAGTTTAGTCTTAACACCCTTTATGACTTTCGTTTTTGTTTTCATCTTTAGATTTTCTTTTCCATTTACAACCTTATTTTTCATCTTTTTCTGTGCTGTTTGAAATTCTTACCATAAACCTGTCCACAGTCACAGCTCGGGGACTTCGGCGGTTGTTATTGGCTTAATTATGTGGAAGTAGCTTTCACAGAGTGTGACTGATGGTGTCTCTGTGGGGCACAAAGGCACCCTTAAGAAAATAAAATGTAGGATGCCAATTAGGACTAAAAAAACTATAGGATACACATCTGAAACTCTCAAAAAAATCAATTTGATCAGGCTTCTATGTATTGTTTCTGTAAGAAAAAACAGAGTCTGAGACAAATGTACTGCCACTGGAGTGCAAAAAGAGCTTCATCTATTGTAATCTATACCTTTAGGAGTCAATTTTTAGTTTGGTTTAAACAAGACTTCCACTTTCTTGTCGTTCTAAAGTCCATTTTCAAATCTTTCAACGTTCCCAGAAAAGTTTAAATTTGAGTTCAGATCAATTCAATTTTTCCAAGGGGTTTGTACAACTTTATTTTTGGAATATAAACAGAAGTTATTCTTATTTATATTCTCTAACAGATTTTTTTTCATAGTCTTCAGGGATTGTTCCCTAGGGTTCTTAAGAAACTTTGAAAGAGTTTGATGAGGCTTCTCTGACCCTCACTGGTTTTATTGATTTAAAAAGAAACTATTTGGACACTTATTCTCAGTATAGTTCTTGCATTAAATGACTTATCTCGACTTTTGCTTTACATTCAACTGTTTTTGTACATCAACTTTTTGAAATAGACCATACATAATTTGTCAACAATTGCAGATTAGAGTGATTAAGTAAATCACTCTGGTTCTTTTTGTATTTTTCAAAAAGATGTTTGAGTTTCCCACTTCGTCCTAGGAATTCCTAATAACATAGCACACACCAGAGAAAGATTAGGTTTTTCTTTGCCATCTCTTGCATTGAATTTCACAGAAATTTGATCATATTTGGCCTCCTAACAGTTTCATCGTCTTCTGAACCACTTATCCCTTACGGTGTAACGGTTGGTACTGGAATCTATCCCAGCTTATTTCAGGCAAGAGGCAGGGTACATCCCAAAAAGGTCGCCAGCCAACCACACACACTTACAGTATTCCATTGGGCAATTTGATAGCGGCCAATCAACCTAACATGCATGTTTTTGGAGGGTGGGAGGAAATCCACATATATACAGTGAAATCCACATATATACATCCAAACTTCATACAGAAGGGCTGGTAATCCTAGTCTCGCCCCACCTCCAGGATTCAAACCACGACTTTCTATCCTGACAGTTTGGTTAACAATGGATTTTAAACCCTTTTCTTTGTCATTCTCAATAACCCATAAAAAATAGAAGACAACCTAGAATTTAATGTTTTGTCAAGTACACATGAGAAGTTCCGGGTCTTTCTGGTGACATTCAAATATCACACAACAGCTTTTTTTTTTCTATATTAAAATTATTTACGTTAAACCCTTTCTCAAATTGAGGTTTTTTATTTTTAGGTTTTTATACAGATTATCTTCCATTTTTGTATCAAGCGCCTAGTTACAAACTTTGAAGAATCCACTTTGAAACGGTTCTTCTTTTATATTGACACAAAAGTCACATCAATTTACTCAGCGCTCTGTTTCATTTTTGAATAAATAGGTCATCTCCTCTGGAAATGATCAAGCAATGCGTCCAGACATTTTGTGAAAAAAGCAAAACATCATACACCAAAAATTATCTCTGAGATTAACAGCTATTTCTTCTTGTTTGTTGGTAGAAAAAAAAAGAAATAAAAAAAAGCTTTTGATCACAAATAATAAACTTTAAAAACATACTTTGTGAAAACTGCTGACAGTTCACTGTGGTGTTCGACATCTTGGGTGGTGTCTTTGAAATAGTCATTGTGCTTTAATATGTGCACGTCTTAAGCTTGTAATACCCTGCTGTCTCTTTTCTTCTATCACTCCTCCAACGTTCCACTTATTAGTGAATGTTAAGAAGGAATAAACAAGAGAAAAAACAGAATTTTTTAAAAAATGAAACAACCAGGGACGTTTTTTACGCCATCAAAAATCCTTTGAATTTAGTCCGTTGATTCACTGACCTAAAAGAATGATGAATATAATAATAATATGCTGATGATTTGAAGATTTAGCCTGGCAGGTCAGAGCAGAGTGAAAGACCAGAGTGGCTTTAATGAAACGAGAGGGAAAAAAATGTATAATTTGCTCTGATCCCAAGCCAGCTGATTCTGCTCTATTCAACCCTTTGTTCAGAATAATACATCAGGAGAGGCCATTTCTGACTTTTTGAAGAGAACGGCTTACATTTATATGTATTAAGCACACAGGTGCACTCGGCATGAGGCCTTTGCAAGGATGATAATTTACCTTCAGCTTTCTCCATCATTCAGAACATAGACGCCATTATAGATTTCGACTGTTGGGTTACAGTGACCTGAGATCAGCTCTAATGTGTCTTTGACCTTTACAGGCAACATCAACCCGGGCCACAAAGGTGATGGGCACTTCCCACGGACCGACCACATGGGTGAGCACTCCTGTAATAGGTGGCGGATTAGCAAATAACACTTGCTGTCAGTCAGAGCAACTCTGAGACTCGCTTTCTCAGTCATCTCTTCATTTATGTGTCTTTGAGCAGCATGTCCGTATGAAGGTGTGCATCTAGCTGTAAAGTCTTTGTGTGTTTGTGCAGGGAGGGAAAACGAGGCACCGGGTGGCGGAGAGGCCCGCGGTTTGTACATACCCTGCCCGGATCACTACAAAAACTTCTGCGTCCACGGAGACTGTCAGTTCCCCAGTGTCATGGCCCAGCCCTCTTGCAGGTACTAACTCAGACACACTCTTTGATTTATTACCAGGGGCAAGTCTAGACCATTTGATGAAGCCCCCCTTAAACTACTGTCAGCTATTGGGTTAGCTGAAATCAGTCACTTGAAAAAATAAATTCAAGCCATACACTTACCATTTTTAAGTGTTGTAAGGTCGTATTTCTGCAGTCCTAGAAGAAAGACAGGCCATATTATTTATCATTTACTAAAAAAAATGACAAAATAGTGTGAAAACCAAAGCTAGCAGGAAAAAAATGGTTTGTCCAAGAAATAAGTTCCAGTACAACTGGAGAAGACTTGGAGATTACAGCGTTGCTGTTCTTGTATCTCATGTAGGCGATGAGTGCAAAGAGATAAATTATGTGAAATAGGACTGTAATTTAAAAAATTTAAAGAAAAAAAATTTGTGAGTGATTTGCATGAACTTTTGGTTTTTAAAATTCTAAACACCTTTTACTTTATGGATTTAGAATACGGGAGTTACGGAGTTACGGAGTTACTCCGGGAGTACGGAGTCTCGGAGCCCTTAGTACGGGCTGTTCGATCTTTGTACGACTGGAGCCAGAGCTTGGTCCGTATAGCCGGCAGTATGTCGATTCCATTTCCAGAGAGAGTTGGACTCCGCCAAGGCTGCCCTTTGTCACCGATTCTGTTCATCACTTTTATGGACAGAATATCTTGGCGCAGCCGAGGTGTTGGAGGGATCCGGTTTGGTGACCTCAGGATCGAATCTCTGCTTTTTGCAGATGATGTGGTCCTGTTGGCTTCATCGGACCGTGATCTCCAGCTCTCGCTGGATCGATTTGCTGCTGAGTGTGAAGCGGCCAAGATGGGAATTAGCGCCTGCAAATCCGAGACCATGGTCCTCGTCCGGAAAAGGGTGGAATGCCCCCTGCGGGTCAGGGACAGGGTCCTGCCCCAAGTGGAGGAGTTTAAGTATCTCGGGGTCTTGTTCACGAGTGGGGGAAGGATGGAGCGGGAGATCGACAGGCGGATAGGTGCGGCATCAGCAATAACTAGGACGCTGCATCGGTCCGTCGTGGTAAAGAGAGAGCTGAGCCGAAAAGCAAAGCTCTCAATTTACAAGTCGATCTACGTTCCTACCCTCACCTATGGTCACCAGCTGTGGGAGGTGACCGAAAGAATGAGATCGTGTGTACAAGCGGCCGAAATGAGCTTCCTCCACAGGGTGGCTGGACTCTCACTCAGAGATCGGGTGAGGAGCTCTGCCATCCGGGCGGAGCTCGGTGTCGAGCCGCTCCTCCTCCATGTTGAGAGGAGCCAGATGGGGTAGTTCGGGCATCTGGTCAGGATGCCCCCCGAGCGACTCGCGGGCGGGGTGTTTCGGGCACGTTCCACCAGGAGGAGACCATGGGGCAGACCCCGGACCCGCTGGAGAGACTATTTATCACAGCTGGCTGAGGAACGACTTGGGATCCTTCCAGGTGAGCTTGAGGATGCAGCCAGGGAGAGAGAAGCGCCTGGGCTGCCCGCTTGAGGCTGTTGCCCCCGCGACCCGACCCAGGAACAAGCGGAAGATGACGGAACGGAACGGATCTTTAAACCGGTGGGAGAGAAGACTGACACATGTTAGTACGAAAACGACCCCAGTGCTAGCATTCGCTACTGAGGGGAGCTAACTTCTCAGGGTAACCACCACGCCCTAAAAAACTAACATGTCTACTTGCTGATCGGATCCAAATGCATGTAGCTACACGGTGTTTAAAAAAAAACATCCCATTTTTTTTTTTCAGTGAATATATTCCATGTGACCACATTGCCATCATATCTACAATATATAAATATATGTATATACAGTGGTGGTCAAAAGTTTACACACACTTGTAAAGAACATAATGTCATGGCTGTCTTGAGTTTCCAGTTATTTCAACAACTCTGATTTTTCTCTGATATAGTGATTGGAACAGATCCTTCTTTGTCACAAAAAAACATTCATGAAGTTTGATTCTTTTATGACTTTATTATGGGTAAACTGAAAATGTGACAAAATCAGCTGGGTCAAAAATATACATACAGCAACATGAATGAGCAATTTTGGAGACTTAGAAAGTTGTGTCAATGACATGAGCTTCATAGCATGACCTCTTAACTTCTTGTGAGTGATTATGAGTGACTACAGCTGGTGACTTCTCTGAGGCCATTTAAAAACGGCTCATTGGATAAAAACACCCACAAACGCTACAATGGGAAAGTCAAAGGAGCTCAGCACAGATTTGAAAAAGAGAATCATTGACTTGAACAAGTCAGGAAAGTCACTTGGAGCCATTTCAAAGCAGCTGCAGGTTCCAAGAGCAACAGTGCAAACAATTGTTTGTAAGTATAAAGTGCATGGCACTGTTTTGTCACTGCCACGATCAGGAAGAAAACGCAAGCTGTCACCTGCTGCTGAGAGAAAACTGGTCAGGAGGGTGAAGAGTCAACCCAGGAGCACCAAAAAGCAGATCTGCCAAGAATTAGAAGCTGCTGGAACACAGGTGTCAGTGTCCACAGTCAAGCGTGTTTTGCATCGCCATGGACTGAGAGGTTGCCGTGCAAGAAGGAAGCCCTTGCTCCAAAAGCGGCACCTTAAGGCTCGACTAAAGTTTGCTGCTGATCACATGGGCAAAGATAAGACCTTCTGGAGGAAAGTTCTGTGGTCAGATGAAACAAAAATTGAGCTGTTTGGCCACAATGCCCAGCAATATGTTTGGAGGAGAAAAGGTGAGGCCTTTAACCCCAAGAACACCATGCCTACCATCAAGCACTGTGGTGGTAGTATTATGCTGTGGGCCTGTTTTGCTGCCAATGGAACTGGTGCTTTACAGAGAGTCAATGGGACAATGAAGAAGGAGGATTACCTTCAAATTCTTCAAGAAAACCTGAAGTCATCAGCCCGAAGGTTGGGTCTTGGGCGCAGATGGGTGTTCCAACAGGACAATGACCCCAAACACACATCAAAAGTGGTAATGGAATGGCTAAATCAGGCTAGAATTAAGGTTTTAGAATGGCCTTCCCAAAGTCCTGACTTAAATCCCATTGAGAACATGTGGATAATGCTGAAGAAACAAGTCCATGTCAGAAAGCCAACAAATTTAACTGAACTGCACCAATTCTGTCAAGAGGAGTGGTCAAAGATTCAACCAGAAACTTGCCAGAAGCTTGTGGATGGCTACCAAAAGCACCTAATTGAAGTAAAAATGGCCAAAGGACATGTAACCAAATATTAGCATTGCTGTATGTATATTTTTGACCCAGCTGATTTCGTCACATTTTCAGTTTACCCATAATAAAGTCATAAAAGAATCAAACTTCATGAATGTTTTTTGTGACAAAGAAGGATCTGTTCCAATCACTATATCAGAGAAAAATCAGAGTTGTTGAAATAACTGGAAACTCAAGACAGCCATGACATTATGTTCTTTACAAGTGTATGTAAACTTTTGACCACCACTGTACGTATATATACATATTTAGCCCAAATCGGCTTTTTAGATGTTTCTACTTTGCTTGAACATTCTCATAAAAAAAGAAAGTAAATAATCCTAAAGTGGTTGTAAGCTCTCCTGTCCAGCATTCAGACAGTTTTGAAAACCATGTTGTGATTTGCCATGGATTTTGTTCTCTACCACACCCACATTCTAATATGTGGGACAGGAGGAGCCTAAACCCAAATACACACCCACATATTAGAATGTGGGTGTGGCAGAGAACAAAATCCATACACACCCACATTCTAACATGTGGATGTGTATTTGGGTTTTGGCTCCTCCTTTGGGCTTGGTTCCTTTATTCAACACTTAGTAACTTGACAGTATGTTTATATGTAAATACATCAAAATCGGAATATATGCCCTAGTTTTTGCCAGCTTGATTGATAGTATTTATACGCAGCCTCAAATGTGATTTATGCTATGTTGTACATGTACTCAGTGGGCAAGTAAAAGAGTAGAATTCCTAGCATCAAAAACAAAAGTAAAGCAAAATAAATAAATTTACGTGCTTGTATTTGGAAAAATGGGAATTTCTAACCAAGCATATTTTTATATTAATGCTACTATATGAGATTTATTGCTCCACCAAAGTTCAATAACCCATTTTTAAATTGATAACTGCCAAACTTTTAGTCACTGAGCTTGTGTTATGCATTGCGGATGAGATTTGAACTATTGTTCCACAAACTGAAGCTAATTATCAAGAATAATCAACACTGTGTTCTTTCTTTTTAATTTTATTTATCTATCACATAAAATCTGGTAAGTTAACAACTAATTTAACCATGTCTCATGGGACACATTCTGGACTCATTTTGGAACCCCATGTTGAGAACCCACGAAACAAAGCTTAACTACACCACTTCATCTTTTAACTGGAAATTTATCCTTTATCGTAATACAAGTCTAGGGTGGAGCCGTTATTGCATTAAACATGAGTTTGAACTATTGATATAAATTTATAATGAATAAATGAGTTTTAAATTGCTCGTAATCAGTTGTGTCTTCGTTTTTTCGGCTTTACGGGCAGAGTATTTATCTGTTTGTTGAAACCAAAATGTATGTTTACTGAGAATCTCTAGTAATAAACAAACCCACTATTTTTTTTTCGGCCTCTCAGATCTGCAGAAACTAAAAGCATATAATATAAGTTGGTTAATCAGCTGAAAAATTTAGTAATTACAAGCCAAAGAGCTGGAGCCTATTTCATTTTAATCAGCCTTGTTTGTCATGAATGAGCATGAACCATTGTTCTGAGAAGGAGTGTGCAGGCGATTCCTCTCGCCGGATCATTGTAGACCAGTCAAAAAGGCTGCTCAGCTTCAAATAATCCCATGTTGGCTTTATTTTCCTGCTTAATGAGGAGGCTGGTGTTTCCTAACCCACATGTCGTGATACTGCGTTCTTTCTTTCTGGTGTCTGAGGCAGATCATGTGGGCGTCTGTAATAATATTTCTAAATATGGTTTGCATATGTTCAGGAACATGGTTTTAGAATGATCTGGGGGAAATGCTGATGCCCAAAACAAGATGATAGGACTTGAGAACTGTAGTTCCTGGTAGTCCTGTTCCACATCGGCTTAGAGGAAGTAGCGTTTACATGTGTTGCTGATTTCCTCTTAGATTATGTGGGGAAAAAAGGAAAGAAAAATAAAATAACACAATCAAAAAGAACTTCCATTTAATGTTTGAAAAGGTTCTTAGGAAGTACGGTATATTCTCTTTCAGAAAGTTTAACTTAGACCAAGGCTTGGACAGTAATGTGGTGCTCTTCGGATGTCTGTGACACTTTTGTCAACGCCATATTTTCCTAAACCACCGAAAGGATTTGAAAAAAACTGCCCATTGTTACTCACTAACAACTGTAGATAAACGTAAGGATTCACCTTTGTAAACGTAGTTTGACACAAAAAAGGGTATTTGTATAATATTTTGAAGGAGGAACTACATGTCTCGGTTTTGTTCGTGAGTGGGGGAAGGATGGAGCGACGGATCGGTGTGGCAACGGATTAATAAGGACGCTGCATCAGTTCGTTATGGTAAACAAAGATCTGAGCTGAAAATCAAAGCTCTCGATTTACTGGTCCATCTACGTTCCTACCCTCACCCATGGCCACCAGGTGTGGGTGGTGACCGAAAGAACGAGATTGTGGATACAAGAGGCTAAAATGAGCTTTTTTTGTTGGGTGGGAGGAAATCGGAGAAGAGCCGTTGCTCCTTCTCCAGGTCGAGAGAACCCAGATGGGGTAGTTTGGGCATTTGGTTAGGATGCCTCCCGAGCACCTGGCTGGTGAGATGTAGTTGGCACCTAGAGGCAGGCACACTGCTGGAGTGACTATGTCTGATAGCTGACCAAGAAACGTCTCGGGATCCTCCCGGGTGAGCTGGAGGATGCAGCCGAGATAAGAAAAGCCTGGGTTCACCGTCTGAGACTGTTGCCCTCACGACCCACCCCTGGATAAGCGGAAGACAACAGAACGGAACTATTTGTTTCAGTTGGTATTTTTTTTGCAGTCAGTTTCTGAATTTATTGGCATCGTTTACGGCATAGAATTATATTTTTCTAGGATTTTGATGACCAACGTCTTCAGACTTCCCGTATCTTCTCGCCAACAAATCGAAGCAACTTTTGGTAGTACCGATCTGTGGCTTTGGGCAGATGGTATAAATGTTACTGTGAATGATTGAATGGCAGGATGACTGACAAACGCTTTGAATTTTTGCGTCTCCTGGCACCGAAACCCCCCCAAGCACAAACTGATACTTATGATATGGACAAGATTAGCTTGCATGGTCTTCTTGGGTTGCATGAAAGGAATTTGAACGCCATCAATGATCCCTTGACAGATTTACAATAAAATGTTACAAGAGTAAAAGCTATTTTTTTATCTAACACAAACAAATTCTTCTTCTTCTTGTTCTTTCGGCTTTTCCCTTTAGGGGTCGCCACAGCAAGTCAGTTTCTTCCATCTAATCTTATCTGCTGTATCCTCTTTGGTCACACCAACTATCTTCATGTCTTCCTTCACTGCGTCCATGAACCTCCTTTTTTGTCTTCCTCTAGTCCTCTTTCCTGGTGGTTCCAAATCCAGCATCCTTCTTCCTATGTACTCTCTCTCTCCTCTGTACGTACCCAAACCATCTCAGTCTTGCCTCTAGAACTTTATCCCCAAAACCTCTAACATGTGCTGTTACCCCTGATGTACTAATTTCTAATCCTGTCCATCCTGGTCACTCCCAGAGAGATCCTCAGCATCTTCATCTCTGCTACCTCCATCTCTGCTTCCTAACTTTTCTTCAGTGCTATTGTCTCTAGACCAAACAGCATGGTCGGTCTCACCACGGTTTTGTACACTTTCCCTTTCATTCTAGCTGAAATTCTTCTGTCGCATATCACACCTGATACTTTCCTCCACCCGTTCCAGCCTGCCTGAACACACTTCTTCACCTCTTTTCCACACTCTCCATTGCTCTGGACTGTTGATCCTAGATACTTAAAATCTTCCACTTTCTTTATCTCTTCTCCCTGTAACCTCACTTTTCCATTTGGATCCCTCTCATTCACACACATGTACTCTGTTTTATTCTGACTAATCTTCATTCCTTTTCTGTCTAGTTCAAACCTCCACCTCTCCAGCTTTTCCTCCACCTCTTCCCTCCTCTCACTACAGATCACAATGTCATCTGCATCTAACACAAACGAATATACTTCTAAATTTATGAAAAATAATGTGATGTGATTCCATTTTGTCTTGTAATAACTGCATGTAATGTGTTGCAAATGAACTCAGATGGGTTCCCTCTATTTTAAAAGAAAAGGGTGAATTTGCTAAGTAGGAAACTGAAAATGAAGCACTTAGGAGCTGTTGTTGCTCCCAGCGGTGCGTTCACTTTCTCCCCAGCATCCTGATAACGCTTGCATGTGATGTAACAATGGCTCTACGCAGCGCCGAGGCTTTTTTTCCCATCAGAAATGGGCAAATTTATCAAACATATCTGCCCTGTTGTCCTCAGATAGCCGCAGGGGTGTAATGAACTGAACCGAGGAACGTAAAGCAGCTGGTGATCACAGATACTGTAAGAATCACTCACATCCAATTATAGATAAAAGCAGACTGATTTTTACGGCTTTCGCCCTCTTCAAATGCATTAAATATTCATTTTTTTTAATGCTAATTTAAATTCATGTACTCGTTGGAAAGTGATTCGTTTAAAGATTTGTTTATCTTGAAGGCAGTTCGTCCTTAATTTAATCATCTTGATTAAATCTAAAGAACACAGAAGCAGTTTGGGTGAACCACATCTATTTGCGGCGTTAATTTCGAACAAATTCTACTTCTAATTGGAGTCGTACAACACGGTTCCACTTGTTTTTCGGCTGTGGATGAAAACGGCCTGTTCGTCTGTCCTCAAAGGAGCTATACACACACAACCCATCCAACCTCCTTTTCAGTAAACTGACAAATAAGCAGGAAGTATAATGGCGCTCGTACCTTTAAAGGGCTTTGTCACATTTGTGCCTTGGATATGTAAATTCGGTCCAAAAATGCCGTTAAAAAAAAGAAAGATAAACATATTTATACAGAGCTTCAGCTTTTTTGTGGAAGTAAACAGACACGGATGACACACACACACAATCCGAAAGTGCCTGAAAATGATTGTGCATGTAAGCAAATGCACAACAAGGACATAGACATGGTGAATAAACCTTTGTGTTGCACAGGTCGGCCATCTTTTACAGCCTGATAGTGTTGCTGCCAGGGGGTCGCACTGCCTCTCTCTCTCTTTCTATTCTGTTACCTCCATCATCCCAACTCGCCCATGCAGGCAGACGACCAGAGACGTGTGTGACGAGGGTCTCTGCTGCCCCCTACTGCTTTTGGGACTTGCTAGCTGTTTCCTAATAAGATGGGAAATGGAGCGGTCTGGTCTCTGTGGGAGTTTGTGTGTGTGTTGGTGTTGGTGTGTGTGTGTACCGATGTGGAAACAAAGCACATCCCCTCGAACAGAACAAGGTTGCGATGCTCATCTCACACTGTCAGGTCGCAGGGCTAGTGAATGGAAAGGAGAGCGTGTGTGTATGTGTGTGTCTGTGTGTGTGTTAGGGTGCTAAACAAGGATGCGCAGGTGTTGGTAGGTAACAACCTCCCAAGAGAGGAGAAACACAGGAGAAGAAGAGTGAGAGAGACATTAAAAGGGGAGACGGTTTTAGCTCATTTTTGAGAAGAGCGATCATCTCCATTAGTCCGTGTGCTTGTGTTTTCTGTGAGTGTGTGAGAACATTTGTATGATTCCTCAGACTACATCCAGACAACGCCAGATAGATCATATCATATCAGGAAGAACAAGGGAGACATATTTGAATTTTATCTGATGTTTTTCTGGTGTTCACGTCTTCTTACTTCTAAATGTGCTCGCAGGAGATCAGTACAAAAACAAATTTAAAGTCCACAAAAAAAAAAAGACAAATAACATCCTGCAGTGTTGTATAATGAGATTTGAGCGTGTACATGTCCTCTAATAAATCCTCCCACGGCTCTGAAAGCTGTTTTGGACCAGCTTTGTACAACTAAATGCATACGGTTTGATTTATAACATAATCTAAAAACCAGATGGCATCATCGTCATAAACCTTAATGCAACCTTGATTATAATCTTGTCTTATTTAATTGTCTTATTTGTATTTGTTCGTACGAGAGGTTCGAATGAGTCATTTTTGAAGACATAAACACAAATGTTTCTAAAACATTTGGAGAGAGAGTGAAAGAGGTTGTTGTTGTTATCTACATTCAGTGAGTTATAGACAGAATGGAAGATTTGACCCCCTGCGGGGCCAGAGCAGAGGACAACCCAAACAGGTCACTAGCCTGTCGCAGAGTACACACAATCATCCCCAGGGGCAGTTTCATTACCTAACATGCATGAATTCGGAGTTAATCGGAGAACCCAGAGAAAACCCACATATATTAGTGGAGAACAAGCAAACTCCACACAGAAAGGCCAGCGTTTCAAGCCTTGTCCCCGCCCAGGACTCAAACCCAGGAGCTCCTTGCTGTGAGACCATTGTGCTAACCACTGCGCCACCATCCCAGAATGAAAGGCTGTCACCTATGACCAGTGGTGGATCAAGTACTCACTTTTTGTACTTAAGTAAAAGTACAGATAATTAGGCAAAAAAATTACTTAAGTAAAAGTAAAAGTACCAATAAAAAAATCTACTTAAGTAAAAGTACAAAAGTAGTTGGTGTAAATTGTACTTTTTAAGTAAAAAGTAAAAGTATTCGACCATAATACAAATGTTATTTTTTGTGCTATAGGGTGTCACCATGGTAACCAGGATAAATACTCTGCAGGGGTGTGACCCACCCTCTCCCGCCTCTTTTGGTCCACAAAAAAATAAATAAATGAATAAAATAAAGGAAAGGAAAGTGGACACGTCAAGCTATCCTCTAGAAGGGCCAGTGAATGGGCACCAAAATGGAGGAAAATGACACTTATTTTTTAAAATGTTTTGGGGGGGAGGCCCCCAGTCACTATGTATTGGCTTTGTCAAAGCCCCACACCCCTTTGGAAAATTCTAGATCCGCCCCTGCTCTGTGTAATGACGGCTCAACTTTTTATTTAGAAGTAAACACAACGAGCAACGATCTTCTGACTCTTTTTAATTTGTACTATTTTTGATGTTAGGTTTTTGGCGCTGAATGAATGTGGAAAATGTTTCTCGATTCATTACTTCTTCTCCAGATCAACTGCTTCTTTTGATTTTGGCGATGCGGCTTCAATATGCGCTAAAAAACCTGTGTATTTTTCAAATTCCTGAACGAAAATGTAACGAAAAATGTAAAACACACTTAAAAAGTAGCGAAGTAAAAGTACAGATATTTGCTCTAAAAATGTAGTGAAGTAAAAGTAAAAGTACCGGTCTCTAATTTTACTTAAGTAAAGATACACAATTTTTTTTACTTAAGTACAGTATTGAAGTACATTTACTTCGTTACGTTCCACCACTGCCTATGACGGCACCAATGGTGGGAGAAATGGGGGGTTAGGTGTCTTCTCCATGGGCCCAAGACGTGAACTCATTGGGAGGCGAACCTGCGAATTTCCGGTTTACTTCCGGTTAACTTTCGGTAACTTGCAGATAACT
This sequence comes from Neostethus bicornis, assembly GCA_902685375.1. Classification (NCBI taxonomy): domain Eukaryota; kingdom Metazoa; phylum Chordata; class Actinopteri; order Atheriniformes; family Phallostethidae; genus Neostethus; species Neostethus bicornis. The sequence goes on along the minus strand of LR738549.1, from coordinate 10,859,638 downwards.
TCCGGTCCACGACCGAACGCTCTAACTACTGAGCCACTGTTCCTGCCCCAATGGTGGGAGAAATGGGGGTTAATAGTCTTCTCCAAGGACCCTAGACGTTAACTCAGTAGGAGGCTAACCCCCAAACTTCAGGTTAACTTCTAGTCCGCGAGCGAACACTTAGCCTCCGTCTCCTCTTTTGAATTTGTCTATATTCATAAAGTCTAGACTCCGTTTAGCCTCATAATTTTTGGTTTCTGGTATGATAGTAATAAAATGACAATAAACAAACTCCAAAAAGTGTTTCAATGCCAATTAGGCGTTGCATAATTTCTGTTTATTGGAACAAGAATCTAAACTATGTGAAATTTTAAATTTCTTTCAACTATGTTTATGCACGTACTTACTCAAAGCCCAGCAGTCACTTTCAGAGTAAAAAAAAAAAAAAAAACAGCAAAGAACAAAAAGTCACAACAATGTCGCTATTAAATGTATTTTGACATTTCAATTAGAAACACAAAAAATAATAAACTTGTCCGTCTTTGGCATGAAACCACTCATTTTTCCACTTTCTTTTCTTTGTCCTGTGTCTATGCTGTCTGATCTCAGCTGTCACCAAGGCTTCAGGGGCCCTAAATGCGACATCAAAGAGTATAACGTGCTCTACGTGGTGCCAGGCTCCGGCAAACTGCACTATGTCCTCATCGCCTCTATCATTGGAGCACTCCAGGTGATCATCATCTGTGTGGTGGTGCTCTGCATTACCAGGTGAGTCATGTCTTAAAAAAGACACACACATACACCTACACATGGTCATGTTTCCATGACTTCAGAGGACATTATATAGACTGCTTTACTTTCATGTTATGGAGACCTGCTCCAGTTGTACTAAAAACATTCTCACCTTAAAACGATTCCAAACAGTTTTTCGGCTCCATTTTACCAAAGCTGCTCAGTAAGATTTAGAACATGTTCATACGTATGTGGGTATTTTTGAAAACGTATATCCGCTGTTGTTACGACCCCAATGAGAGGGGGTGCAACAGATAACCACAAATCAGGCAAGGAGACAAGTGACCAGTTGTACACAATGTTTATTCAAGTGGTTTTTCCACCTGTGGGGGAGGATGGGATGTTAGGTGGTGCCAAAACAAAGACATAAGTAAAACAAAACAGGGCCTAATGCTCACGCTACTTAACAAAGAAAACAGCAAAAGAACTCTGTCTAGCTAAACTAATAACCAGGGTCAAAACATACAGCAGGTGGCACCAACCTCCTACCTGGTGTTCATAGACAGGATTCCAAATCTACGTGAGCATATATAAAGGGTACCCCAGACTACCTAATCCACAGCCTCCCACCACAGACCAACACATACGAACCACAGCACAACAACGGTAGAAAGGCAGCAGCGTCACACTGAGCAAGGTCCTCCTCCTCCTGCTGCTTGTTTCCTCCAGTTTATATAGTGGAGTCCCCAGATGGAGGCCATCTGCCAATCAGCCACCAATCAGCAGACACTGACTCAGGAGAGGGGGGAAACAAAACAAAATGTTAGTGGCTGTAACACCCCCACCCTTAAAAGTCCAAACTACATATGTTTGGAAACCCATACCAAACTTACCCGGACTTTTAGACGGCACGAGACAACGCATCTGCAAGAACATTGTCAGTTCCCTTTTTGTGGCATACATCAATGTTGTAATCCTGGACAAGCAGGGCCCAGCGCATGAGCCGTCGGGTGTGATTATACATTCTCCGGAGGAAAACTAAGGGGTTATGGTCAGTGTAGACCCTGACCGTCCTGACCTCTGTTTTAGAAAAACCCTTGCGTACACATGTAACCGTTTTCGATATAACTTGATCCACACAGTTATAAGCATGCCAGACCAGTAGTGGGCAGTATTTATCTAAATGTAAGCGCTGAGCTAGGAAAGCTTATGTGATGGATAATACCTGACTATAACAAATTTCTCCTCCTTTGCTTCTCGACAAGAAGCAACAGCAGTGGAGTGTGTAAAAAAAAAAAAAAAAAAAAGCAAAAACGGAGCGTTTTTTTCAGTGGATCCATGCTGCCCACTGTCTGATATTAAAAACAAGGACACACACAAATGACGTTTATGCATTAATAGTCGCAGGTAGTGAGGTTTAAAACACAAAATGCCTTATGCTTGTCTAGATGCAAACGCAAAACCGGAGTTTTCAAAAATCTTCACTTTGGTCGGTTTGTAGTAAAAAAAAACAACGGGTTTGTGTAGATGACAGGCTAAACCGGATAAAAATATATTTGTTTTACCAGATACCCAGCTACATGTGGACAGGGCCTTAAATCTGGCAATGCTGAATTCCAAAAAGATGAATTCAAGATGATGAACGAGATCTCAGTTGGAAATGATACAAACTCTTCGGCTTGAGATTTCTGCCCGAAAGGTAGTCCATCATGGTCGTGAAGGGTGTTGTGGTCTGGCCCACTTATGTACATGGTAGATCTTACACACCATCAGTTGTAATAATTAAAAACAGTAAGGTGATTTGAAGTCATTAGAAATTGAAGGCATGTTAATTTTTACGATGTAACGTCAAAAACATTTCCAGCTGGAAGAATTTGTCATCTGACAATAAAAACGGGAACAGAATTTTATTGATGGAGTGTTTAAGTGGACGACACAATTGTAGTCCAACAAAAATATAGACGAAGACAGAAATGTATTATTATTTTTAATATTAACATCTGTGGGATATCAAGAACAAAGGAACATGGTGGTACAGTTATGCTGTGCGGCAAAAAGATTATTCTAAAACACGGGTTTAACTCTGTAGATTTTCTTGGCTTCAGGGATAAATTAGTATAGTTAAAAAGTTTAGGCCGAATAACCCGTAGACAAGTGGTATCACTACTTTGCCGTGCAAGTGCTGCAATGCCAAAATTTAAACTTAAACGCGCTGTAATGACAGAATTGATGTGTCAATTCGAGGTTGTTTTGATGGTAGAGCACGTACCGATAGCTTCGCCAGTTAGCAACGCAGCTATCTGGCCACAAAGAAAAATACAATCAAAAAATTTGGGCTTACTTTGCAGTGAAAAGAAAGATTTACTCAAGTGTAGATGGTGAAAATATTGCACTAAGTTTGCACTCACAATGTTTACAATATGACACCACAATCTATTTTCAAAATTGAACACACTGTTGGTGTTTATTTATTATCTTTCTAAGTAGCAGAAATTAATGGTTGATTTTTAGTTCTTATGGCCCATCGTAAGAAGTTAGGTTTTTACCAAATTCAGACCCGACCAGTAGATACGGCCGGTGTTTACTATTGTCCATTGTCCAGTTTTTACAGACATAGAATCTCTTTAGCTAACAGATGGCTGTCTGAAGTGTTCTTCTGCTCTCTTGGCCCCATCTGCCACAAGGTCGAATATGGCATCAGCATTAAATTTTGGTCTTGCAGTTGCTACTCACTGGATATTTTCTCCTTCCAGAATCATTGTATAAATCTGAAAATATTTGTGTGAAAATTTCAGCAGATCAGCTGTTTCCGGACATCTCAGAACAGTCTGTTCAGTGAAAGTTACTGAAATGGAAAAAATGTCTCATTCTGATGTTCAGTTTGGACTTCAAAAAAGCGTCTTAAACTTGCATGAAGTTGTTGTTCGGATGTTTTCATAAAAACTATTTATATTGAGTAATCAATTGTAGCTGATGGCGTTGCCTCTTGGATCATGTAGAAGTAGATTTTAGTGATTTAGATTTTATTCAGGCAACACAGTGGTGAAGTGGTTAGCACAGTGGCCTCACAGCTAGACCGTTGGGTTTCGGGTCCCGGAGTGGGTCCGGAGTAGCCAGGGTTCCCGGAGTTGGAACTGGTTTCCTGGTTGGTTTGCACCCACCCTCCAAAAACATGCATATTAGGTTGATTGGCCGCTACAAAACTGTCTCTCGGAATTAGTGTGTGGCCCTGTGACAGACTGGCGCCCTGTTTTGGGTGTAGCCTTCCCCTCATCTTAAATCAGCTGAGATAGCCTCCAGCACCACCCGCGACCCTACTAGGAATAAGTCAGGGGTGAATCCAGGATTTTCTAAACGGGGGCGGGGTGTGAGGTCATAGACAAAACGAGCACCTGTGGTACCCGCCAGTATGGGGGCTGGAGGCAATCCCCCCCAGAACATTTTGAAAAATAAATATTTTTTCTGCATTTTGGTGCATATTTTGCCCAAAGTTTATAATAATTAAACTTTGGGCAATTTGGGCCCCCTTTGGGCCCCCTTTGGGCCTTCTCCCCCTGAATCCGCCCCTGTAAGTAGTTCAGAAGATGAAACAAAAATGTTGTTCATTTAAAGTTTAAAGAGTTAAAGCAGTGTTCATATTTTAATTTTTTTTATCGTTTAGACTCAAGAAATAATTCCTTAATCACACACACAATTTAACATAAAAATAAAACCTGGAAGGAAAATGGCTCACTTCCATATTTGAGAATCTAAAGTGTCAAAAGTCGAAGAAATCAAAAAGGTCACAGAGAGAACAGAACGAACCCACACATATCTGAAAACATATTAACAAACTCAGATATCCACGTGGGACAGTTATGTTTTAACACGAGCTCTGCGTTTTTTAAAAAAAAAAACACTCACACTAACTGAAAATACACACATTTATGCTACAGCCGGCAGCTTGTCTGCCTCTGGCTGACCTTAGCAATTTATGACATTTAATAAAAGATCTTAAAAGAGTTTGGTCCAAGACAAAACTACTCCTTGGAGCAAAGAAGTGGAGGAGGGGGGAAAGGGAGCAGTTGTAAAGAAGGGCAAGGAGTGGAGATAAAGAAACAGAGAGAATATATAACAGCAGCTCTGGGAAGGTTTCCTGCAGCTTAGTGATATGCATTAAGCAAATATTTTTTAAGAAGCCAGCTTTATAGAAGCTCACAGTGTGATACGAAGCTCTCGCTTTAATTAATCTAACCGGTCCAGATTCACTATGGGCTCCATCTACGAAAGCCAGAGTGAGCTGTATTCTTATTTATTGGGTTTTATGAAAGCTGCCAGAGTTTTATAGGGTTTTTGCTTATTTCCCATTCAGTTAAAGGACAAACAGGTGGGAGCAGAAAAGGTCATCTCGCTGCTTCGCCTCATGTGTAGAACATTCTGTCACATCTTAGAAAAGGGCAAAAGTATTTTCCTATAAATTACCATGTTGTTACCGTATTATTCTATACATTCCCTTGCTTTGTATCTCGTATAAGTGAGAAATAAATAACGCCTGAGCCTACGAACTCTTACTGGATTAATAAAAAAAAAAAAAAAAAAAAAAAAAAAAAAAAACCTCAAGAGTATAATATCAACAAACGTACAGATTAAAACCACTAAATAATCTGGATCTTGTTGTGTTGAAGCAAGTTTATTTCAATGTTTGTTTATTTAAAACTTACATAAAGATCATAATTTATTAGGGCTGTACAGAAAAAAAAAGATGGAAAAGAATAAGACAATAATAATATACAAAAAAAAAAGAAATCCTCTATACTATCGTAGAAAATAATTTACCGTAATATTCGTAATAGAAGCACACTTTATAATTGAAGCACATTTCTTTTTTCTGAAACTTGAATACAGCAAAACTATAAAAACGAGACTTCCAAATGCAACTTCAGCTCACATTTGACATGTCCTTGTGCTTTTAGATAGTGCTAAATAGCAATTTAAGTAGCGCATGTGCAGCTTGTGCTGGTACCGCTACTGTAGTAAGCCGACTTCTTTGAGCTTGCAGATTTTTTTTTTTTTTTTAGCAAATAGCTTATTTATAGATGCGTATCCATCAGTGCGGCATTGCATGCACGAGTTTCGGGAATAATGCGATACTTAACAGGGGCGAATCCAGGATTTTCTAAAAGAGGGGTTGGGGGCGTGAGGGCATAGACAAAATGAGCACCTGTGGTGTTCGCCAGCATAGCGGGTTCTTGGGGCATTCTTCCAAGAATATTTAAAAAAAAAAAAAATTCTGCATTTTGTGCATATTTTCCACAAAGTTTATAAAAATTAAAGTAATAAGAACACTTTCTTTTGCACACCCACGAACCCCCCTCCCCTGAATCCGCCCCTGCATAACATATTAACTGTAAGTCCAAAAAAGAACCCGTGACGTTTTTTTTTTTTTATTTAACTTCCAATTTTAGTAAAATGTCAGTAAATGACTAAATTGGTTTGTAATATATTTGATATACTTTTATGTACTACTTTAATATTCAAAGCAATCAGGCTTCCTTTCTTTGTCTTTTTTCTTTTTTAATAAAAAATGTATTGAATCATTCTCCTGTGCAGAAAATGTTCCTTTTTGACCAAATTAAGATTCATTTGACTTGTTTAAGCTAATTATGCTGAGTAAAGAAAGAAGGACAAAAAATCTCTATATTCAAATTGACAGTAAATGGGTTTCATTTTGAAAGAAAACCAAAGAGTTATAGAATAAGTAAAAACCGAAGGTCGTTAACGGGAAACAACCAAAAATCAAAGCACGACAGAATTAATAGACATACGGTATGCATATGGATAAATAACACAGGTGTTTGACTAAGCTAGCGTTATCTAAAGCATGTGCTCAATTAAATTTCACTCCAGCTAGTAGGTCAGGTATCAACGTTTTAGGAAACATTTGAAAGACCAATGAAAAATAGCCGTCCAATCAGAACAAAGAGATGACGCTATGTCAAATGCAAGAGTCAGTCCAGGTCTGTTTATATTGATTGCTGACTCTCATGTTAAGCTTTTCGGAGTACGCTAATTGTTCGGGTGCGTTACTATAACGTCAACAAAACAGGATAGAAAAACTTTCAAGTGTGTTTAGAAAACTACATTTTTTAAATCTTCCTCGTGAAATGAAAACCCTAATTGTGTCTCCATTTCATCACAGGAAGTGCCCACGGACCAACAGAATCAACCGGCAGAAGCAGAACAATGTCCACTTCAGCTCTGAGAACACCATGCGCGCCTCTACTCGGCTTATCTGAGCCCCCAACACACCGGACCGAGCCCCCTCCTCACTACGGAGCGCGGTGGTGTTAGATGTCCCCCTCGTAGGCCAACCCTGACAATTAGCATTTGCTCCCCTCACTCCCTGCCCTTTCTCCAAACTGAATGCCCAGAGGAGATGGTGGCATTGCAGAGACAGAGCCGGCACACCGGTAAGCGGTCACACTCGCACGTTGGGATGATGACGTCACCACAGACCACCGCTGATGGACGACCACCCTTCTTCCTTCCTTCCAGTTGCTGACATGTCTCCTTGTACTTTTTTCTGAGTTTTTTTTTAATTGATATTATTACTGTTATCATTTTACAAAAACTGAACTTTGGGGGGAGGGGAAAGGAAGGGCCCTGAGAACAATGAATGTGAGTGTGTGTGAGTGTCTATTAGATGTGTGCGCTTTGGTAGAGGAGGCTTAGCTGGTCTATGTTATTTGTAGATGAGGGGTCCAAGCTAAACCGGGGTAGTGCAAAGCAGGGTACCGGGCTTTAACAGTGGGGTGTTTTCAGTCGGGGGTTGGGGTGGTGGGTGGGATGTGGGCGGGTCTGGGGCTACACGTGATGCCTTGCACCTTGTGTTATAGGAGACCTTTGACAGAGGGCACAATGTTACTATAGAGCTCTCTGTTTGGTTGTGACGATGACGTCAGCTACTGTATCTTGGGTTCTATTTCCAATAGTTATTACTACGTTGTCTTGATGGGTCATTTTTCTGTAAATGTAAATAAATAATTTATATTACAAAATGTTACAAGCTGCGTGAGTCATTGTCTAAGTTTTTGCTGGAAACTGAGTGGAGAAGATTTATTCCCAAATTAGAACCAAGAAAAACAAAATGTGTTTTGATTGGTCGTTTTAAGTTTGATATTTTGACTCAGTTTAATTTTCAAAAGTCGAGAGAAGCCAGATGGGGTGGTTCAGGCATCTGGTTAGGATTGCCTCCCAAGCACCTCACTGGAGAGGTATCGCAGGTATGCCCCACCAGGAGGAGAACCAGAGATAGACCCCGGAAAGCTTCTCTCACAGCTTGACAGGGAACGTCTTGGGATCTCGCCGGGTTGAGCTGAAAGATGCAGCCTAGGTGATAGAAGCATGGCTTTCCCGTATGGGGCTGTTGCCCCCGCGACCTGACCCTGATTACGCGGAAGACGATGGAATAGAAGTTAGTTTCCCAGCAGACATCATCGAAGAAGAAGATGGTGGCCATGTTGGACTGATTAACATGGAGAGAATCTTGCCGCTAATTTCAAGTACATGAGTTTTCTCAAGTAATATAGTATGTCATAGCAGATGTTAACGGGGATAAAGAAAGAAGAGGAATCAGAACACCATCTCCAGCGGTCCATCTCAGCACAGCAGGTCTATGGCGAGAAGCGGGACAACATGGTCTTCCCGGTTCCTCGAGGCAGAGAGGAAAACATCACCTACTACGACTCCCTCTACCCAGGAGAATACAAAATGCCAAAGCAGCTCATTCACATAGAGCCTTTCAGCTTGGACACAGAACAGCCGGACTACGACGTGGACTTGGATGAAGAGGTGTTCATCAACAAGCTGAAGTTTACACGGGAAGACTCCAAGGACAACCAGTTGGCCTTTTTAGACTGCGCTGTGATCATAGGAGAGGACGGGAATTTGCAACTGGAAGTATACAGGAAACCCACCCACACAGACCAATACCTACAGTTTGACTCTAATCATCCTTTGCAACACAAACTGGGCGTCATCAGAACTTTACAACACAGGGCGGAGGAGGTACCCACGAGCAAAGAGGCTAAGGAGAAGGAGACACAGCATGTCCAAAAAGCCCTCTCGGTCTGTGGCTACCCCAAATGGGCCCTGAATAGGGTGAGAGAGTCCAAGAAACGTGAGAAGAGGGAAACAGAAACTGAGAAGAGAAAAAAATGGAGTCTCTATTCCCTACGTGTCAGGACTGTCCGAGAAGTTACAGAGAATCTTCAGACAACATGACATCCCGGTTTTCTTTAAACCGGTCAACACGTTACGTCAAAAACTAGTACATCCTAAAGACAAGATGCCTACAGAAAAACAGAGCAATGTAGTTTATTCAATCCGGTGCAGTGAAGGGAGCTGCAAAGAATACTACATTGGTGAAACGAAACAACCACTTCACAAAAGACTTTACCAACACAGAAGAGAAGCCTCAAGTGGTCCACAGTCTGCTGTACATCTGCATCTTAAATCCACCAAACACACTTTTGAGGACAGTGAGGTGAAGATTCTAAGTAGAGAAAAAGGTTGGTTTGAAAGAGGGGTGAAAGAAGCCATCTTTGTGATGAAAGAAAATCCCTCACTGAATCGGAGTGGAGGCGTTAGATACCTTTTGCCCGGTATCTATAGCAGCCTTTTGAAGCCATGGACTAAAGATGACACCTCGTGACTCAGTTTCACGCCTCTCGTTAGCAGGTTTCTCTTTTCACTAGGCTTTTAGCATTTTTATAATAGGTTTGTTTACTGGTCGGTGGCTACAATAGGAGCCATTCATGGCCATCTTAAGTAACACAGGCTCATTGGACGAGCCCTTCTTACTATTTTTTTACCTGTTACTCAGGTTAGTATAAATAGATCCAGGTTTCAGTCCATTTCATTCAGATTGAAAATGATTTCCGTATGGAAGTCGAAACGTCTCGTTGAAGAATTAAACTGTCCAGAAGACTTTTTTGAAACTTTTTCTACTATCAACAAGCTGAAAAAGAAGGTGGAGATCAGCTTCCAGCAGTTTGAGGAGATGAGACTAGGGCGCTTCGTAAACTTACGGACACATGGGCTACAAAAGTCGTATTGTGTAAAACAAAAACAAAAGTCAAATCCCAAACAGACATGTAGAAAACACACGTTAGATTCCATTTTTTTAAACGTAAAAATTCACTTGTTTTTTGCTACGTCACTCTCGTTTTCATCTGTGGGAATCTCATCGGACAAGCCAACCAGCATATCAACAAAATAAACTGAGGGTAAAGACAAAGCAAGGTATTTTATTTTTAACGTGTGAGATAATTCTAAGTGCTTTGGATGAGGATGTTAAGATCATAAAAGAAAAAAAAATCTGTTGAAGTTTGACTGGAACAATTGGAAATAATTACTCTCCGACTGGGAAAATTCATTATACTCTCCAAAATATCAAAGAAAACAATTCAAGAAATACGGTATTCTGACACCACGAAAAGTGCTTTTACAAAAGTCAATATTTCTGATGATTACTGGAAACACTGGGATTGCAGGAAAAGAAAAGCAACAACATTTATTTACAGTAAATACTTTCTTCTCTATTAAGGCTCTGGTTTTGAACCTCGATGGGCCTATTATGGCGTATGGCCATTGTTTTCCCATCTACGCTGTAGACGCTAATATGATAAAATTCTTCTTCTTCTTTTGGCATTTCCCTACAGAGGTCGCCACAGCAAGTCAGTTTCTTCCCTCTAACCCTATCTGCTGCATCCTCTTTGGTCACATCAACTATCTTCTTGTCTTCCTTCACTGTATCCATGAACCTCCTCTTTGGCCTTTGTCTAGTCCTCTTTCTTGGTGGTTCCAAATCCAGCATTCTTCTTCTGATGTACTCTCTCTCCTCTGCACATGTCCAAACCATCTCAGTCTTGCCTCTCGAACTTTATCCCCAAATCCTATAACATGTGCTGTTCCCCTGATGTACTCATTTCTAATCCTGTCCATTCTGGTCACTCCCAGAGAGATCATCAGCATCTTCATCTCTGCTACCTCCATCTCTGCTTCCTGTGTTTTCTTCAGTGCTACTATTTCTAGACCAAACAGCATGGCCGGTCTCACCACGGTTTTGTACACTTTTCATTTCATTTTAACTGAAACTCTTCTATCACACATCACACCTGATACTTTCCTCCACCAGTTCCAGCCTGCCTGAACATGCTTCTTCACCTCTTTTCCACACTCTCTATTGGTCTGTACTGTTGATCCTAGATACTTAAAAATATAAAATGATCTATTTAAATAATAAGAAAAGATAAATATTTGTTTATTAATCAAAACATTAAAAAAATAATAATTGAATTATTAAAATAGTTTAAATATTTTTCTTTATCTTAAACATCTGAATAAAATAATTCCACCACTGATTCAGTGTTATAAATACTTATTAACATAATAATACCAACATAAGTAAAACAGGGATGAACAGACATTGATGGCCACATGAGGGCGTTGTCCGCATCCTAATCTAGCTTTATGTACTCCGTTGTCAATCACGTCAGAGCACATGTTGTCGTGGCCGAGTGGTTAAGGCGATGGACTAGAAATCCATTGGGGTCTCCCCGCGCAGGTTCGAATCCTGCCGACAACGCATGCACATTTTATTATTCGATTCTTTCTAAAATATAAAGAGATGTTTGTCATAATTTACACCAATTTCTTTATTAGAAATGATCTATTACTAGCTTACTACTAATTTTGTGAAGTCTTAGTGTGTCATGTCATGACATTTATTTACTGAACATTTTATTTTAGACTGAAAAATGTAGGAATAAGAGTTTTTTTTTTCTTTCAGATCTAATGAAAAAAATATAATATACTCCTTAATATTTAATAATAGCAGAAAAATATATTTAAATGTACTGCATTAATTTTTCAAAATTACTAATAAGAATCTTTTTTAAATCAACCTGCAATCTGATTTCTGTCCAACATCATTTAGCTTATTGTCTCTTTTTTCTATCCTAATTACTTCATTGCTAAATCAGCGTTATTAGACTGATCAAATTTTTTTATATGGTGAGTTGAGTCAAAAAGGGAAAGTTGTTTGTGTTTGTTTTTACAACCATGATATTATTTGGATTTGGAAATAGATATTAATGTTGAACTTGAATGTCACCACTTGGGGATAAATAAAGTTTATATCCTCCTGACTACCAGAAAAAAAAAATGTCTGATTACTTTTTTTTTTTACATTGTCAAGCTTTTGTAGGGTATTTAAAATACCCCTTTAAATTTGGTATAGTTGGAAAGCCCTAAATGTCCTCCTTAGATTTAAGGGAGTTGATGCAAAGGGAGGGAGTTGATGCAGTAGTGTTCAGTGGGTAAGAGATATTCATTCATTCATTCATCTAAACCAGGCATGGGCAAAGTACGGCCCGCGGGCCACATGCGGCCCATGAAACGTTTTAATCCGGCCTGCAGAGCTTGCAAAAATTAAATAAATATACCTTGTTAATGTTTTATTTCCCTTGCGACTCTGAAGTTTACTCTCTAGATGGCGCACTCTAGATATATTGGCTTTGTTGAGAAAACAACAACACTGCTCCCATTTAAAGAAGTGTGTCTCTGTGATGTGCACGCTGTCAAAAGTGTGGACAGATATGGAAAGCCACCGGGCCCAATACAAGTCCGTAAACGAGCCTGTTAGATGTTAAAACAAGCAAAATGTTACATCAAGCGCTTAGGTTTCAAACCTTGCGCTGCTAAAGGCACTTTTTTAAGCGCTATCGCACTAAATTTCAGACCTAGCGCCGCTAGATTTGAAATTCAACGCTCTTGATCCAACATCTAGTGCGCTTGTTTAAAATCTAGCACACCATTCTATCGATCTAATCTAGCGGTTACTAGAAAGTCTAAAATGCAGAGTGTAAACATTGAAAACATTACGTTTTTTGAATAAAAACAGCAAGAAACATCGTTATATAAGAAATATTTTCTGAGACAAAATAATTAAACCCCAACTGTGCCCATCCCGTACATTAAACAAGGAGAGCCCTGCAGGTCGCTGAAGGGGGCGAAAAAAAAGGGAAACTTTTTCAGTAACCGTTGAATTTTCCTCAAGTTCACTCTCAGGTCATTTTGCCAGACTTATAAATGTTCCCAAGCTTTTTAATGCGTCTCTGGGCATAAAGTTTCAGTTTGTGTTTATTTATCTGGGGGCAAATACTTTGTCTGTAATTAACCTCAAATTCTTAATAAGCTAACTTTGGCAAGTTTAGCACAAATAATTCAGCCAATGATGCTTTTGTCCTGACAGTTATTGCTATTTGGAGAAATAAAATGTTGTTTTATGTGGTGTAATTGTCAAATGAATCTTAATTGCTCGGCTACGTTGGCGCCTTGCCTCTTTTATCTTCTCACCCGCTACCAAATTTGTACTTGACCTCCTTGTAGCCATTAGCAAGGGGCCAGCGAGGCTGTTTGGACCAACATACCCAGCAGTGAATGTCACATCAAATCGTTCATACTTTCATCCTCTATTTCTCCTCCAAATGATGAAAAATAAAATCATAGTCCCCTGCAGTTTGACCTAATGCACACTTGTCTTTGTACACATAAGTGTGTGTGCCTATGAGTGTGTGGGTGTGTGTAAAGAACCAAGCAAACTCAGTCAGTGTAATCCTTTCTCTCCTCTCCTGCTGCTGTGGGCACAAATCCAGAAGGCTGGGGGCCAAAGAGGAGCAGGAAGGAAACGTTTTTTGTGTGTGTGTGTGTGTGTCTATCTCCTCTCAACTGGGACCTGAGAATGCATTGAATGATATCAATGAGAAGTTCAAGGTCATCCCACAATGATTAAACTTTCTCTCTGAACTGTTTGTTTTATGAGTATGTGTGAGGCGAACAGATCACTGATGTTTCCACAATTCACAGTGAGCTTAAGAAAACACAATTGTAGAGAGAGAGAAAGTCATTTCCTCAATGTAACCGGATACATCAGAGCTCAGACAGAAACTTTCTCCTCCCAAAACTTCCTCTTGAGTCATTTTTTCCTCCCAATTATGAGAATTTCTGGTGACATTTTAATGTAAGCATAGAAAAAAAAATGTTTTTTTAAAAAAAAAATGTTTTTTTAAAAAAAAACATTTAAAAAAATGGAAAAGTGAGGTTACAGGGAGAAGAGATAAAGAAGGTGGAAGATTTTAAGTACTTAGGATCAGCAATGGAGAGTGTGGAAAAGAGGTGAAGAAGCGTGTGCAGGCAGGCTGGAACGGGTGGAGAAAAGTATCAGGTGTAATGTGTGATAGAAGAGTTTCAGCTAAAATGAGAAAATAAAGTGTACAAAACCATGGTGAGACTAGTCATGCTGTTTGGTCTAGAGACAGTAGCACTGAGAAAAAGACAGGAAACAGAGATGGAGGTAGCAGAGATGAAGATCCTGAGGATCTCGCTGGAAGTGACCAGGATGGACAGGATTAGAAATGAGTACATCAGGGGAACAGCACATGTTAGAGGTTTTGGAGATAAAGTCAAAGAGGCAAGACTGAGATGGTTTGGACATGTACAGAGGAGAGAGAGAGTACATCGGAAGAAGGATGCTGAATTTGGAACCACCAGGAAAGAGGACTAGAGGAAGACCAAAGAGGAGGTTCATGGATGCAGTGAAGGAAGACATGAAGATAGTTGGTGTGACCGAAGAGGATACAGCAGATAGGGTTTGATGGAAGAAACTGACTTGCTGTGGCGCCCTTTGAAGGGAATTGCCAAAAGAAGAAGAAGAGAGAAAAAAATAATCTTTCTGGTTCACTTTTGCAATACAACAGCAAATATGAGGAAAATCGAGAAGACATCCTTAGCAACGTCTTATACTAAAACCGCATACCGTCATGTGTTTCTAGTCAAACTGTTTTAACACCACAAATTAAAGATTAAAATAGGGTGGGGGGTTTGATTTAGTCACTGGTAAGAATGTAAGTGTCCCACTGAGACACATTGAAGGTAATTATGTTTAATTATGTTTTAGCACTCGTTAATATAGTTCATGACCTCGAGTAATTTACAACATGTTGATAATGCAAAGCATTCATGCACGCTAGTTTTTGATATATATATATATATATATATATATATATATATATATATATATATATATATATATATATATATATATACGTATGAATTCAGAAAACTTAAATAGCTTCATAAAAAAGTTCTTGAGGGGCCTATTGATACAGATGGAGAACTATTGAGGATCTTGGTGTGAAATATATCGTTCACCACTGCTTTTACTGACCTGCAACATACTCAGTTGAGATTAGCAAATATCGGTTTCTTAAACTTTAATTGCTAGCATCCTGTGCAGGGTTTACCCCACCTCTCATCGGTAATCAACTGGGATGGGCTCCAGCACTCCTCGTGACCCCAGTCAAGGATTAAGAAGATGACTGTATGTACATAAAAACCCTGAGTATTTACTTTCATGAATACCCGAACATGCAGGGATGAAGCTGTTCTTCGCATTGAGAAGAAATTGTTAAAACGCATGTTATTAGTTAACGTACCCTACTGATCCCAAATACACGCACATGTGTGGCCGCATTGGTGGGGTGCACGTCTATGAATAAAGTATTTGCAAAAAAAAATCTGCAGGGTAAAAAAATTCAGCTCAGTATGGTACTAATTCCAGCAAAAGCCGCGCATGCGCGCTAGGGCTATTTATACACGCTATTTAATCCGCTATTTAGCGCTATTTGAAAAGACAAGGACATTTCAGAGTTGAACTAAAATTGCATACGGAAGACTTTTTTTGTCGAACTAAGCTTTGCTGTATTCAAGTTTCAGGAAAAAACAGGGATGCGCTTCAATTAGACAGTGTGCTTCTATTAGGAATATTACGGTAAACTATTTTTTGGAAATGTCAAAATTTGGTTTCAAGGGACATTTTTTGTGGTGTTTTTTTCATCTAGATTTAGCTCTTTTGAATTTTGAGATCAAGCAAAGACACTGTTTTGTCAGACGTTTTAAACAAATTATTAGAATTTGCAAATACAGTAATTTCACGGCTATAAGGCACATATAAACGTCTTAGATTTTCTTCAAAATGAGCGGTGTGCCCTTTCTTGCGGTGCACCTTGTGTGTGAGAAAAGGTGGACCTAAAAGAAAAAGCAGTGCCCGTGAGGCGAGGCGGACCTGAAAGGAAAGGCATGAGAACGTTAACGAGTGAAGTGTGGGCGTGGATTGTGTATAAAAAAGGTATATGCTGTATGCACAACATTGCTGTTTTAACCCTGAAAATGGCAAAGAGACACGCTTATGACGCTCAGTTTAAGCTGAAGACAATCAGCTACGCGGAAGAACACGGGAATCGAGCCGTGGAAGGGTGGTAGGCAGCGCCAGGCGAGTTACGCTACAGTTTGCCAATGGATTGTAGATGCTTGGACTAACGTGTCTGCTGGTACTGTTATCCAAGCTTTCGCAAAAGCTGGTATCCTTTCTGAGGAGTCGCACAGTACAGACAGTGACTTTGACAGCGAGGAGCGAAGTGGACCTGCTCTGTTGGATTTTGAACAGCTGTTCGATTCCGAAACAGAGGATGAGGACTTTGACGGATTTAAATAAAGACTATTACCGGTAATGTGCTTGTTTAGTATCGTTACTACTTAAATAAAGCACAACCAAACTCAGTTTTTCTCCCGATCTATTTTTTAATACCCACATTTGCATGCTTGCGTGTGTGTTGTTGTAAGGCGGTGTGTGACTGAGACTGCGCCTTTTCGTACGGTGCGCCTAATGGTCGTGAAATTACGGTAGTAGTTGCTCGTTCCAACTCAGAGGCTACTCAACCTAAGAAATGGACCCTCTTCAAGAATCTTACACTTACCTTTGAAATACATACAGTCCTTCACATTTTAGACAGCATGTGTGAAT
The DNA here is from genome assembly GCA_902685375.1 of Neostethus bicornis. Taxonomy (NCBI): domain Eukaryota; kingdom Metazoa; phylum Chordata; class Actinopteri; order Atheriniformes; family Phallostethidae; genus Neostethus; species Neostethus bicornis. The sequence goes on along the minus strand of LR738549.1, from coordinate 10,843,023 downwards.
GTGGAGAATCTAAGTTTCCAGGCACTAAAATGCCTGAAAAACCTTGACCAGCTATTTTTTTATTCATTCATTTTTTTCTGAAAGAAAAACAACATTTTGAAATTTAGCGATAATGTCAACTGCAATTTTTCTAATTGAAGACCTAGAAAAATAACCTATGTTTCCTTTAGGTGTGTTTGTGTCAGTCAGAGGAAACTATTGAGCTAAAAAAAACCTGGACCCATCAACATTGATTTCACACCAACTAAGTACACCCGGGCTTCCTCTGCTGCCAGGAATTGGCCCATTGGTTTGGAAATTGATGGTGTTCACCGAGAAAAACCAACCCACTCACACCAACAAACAAGTGGACATTCACTAGGCATTATCTCTTCTTCTGAGGACAAGTGTGCAAAGCCGAAAACCTCAAAAATTGGCTCCATTAGCTCCAGAACTGAGCAATTCGGGAAAACGATGATCTGAACCAATCACACGCTCAATCGTCACGTGTTGTGTAAAACCACCTTTAACTTAGCATGCGTCTAACACATGCTGGTCTGTAGAAAAGGGTCATTTAAGGATCCGTAACCATCTGTTTTGGTCCTAGTGTGCCATTTTCTCCTCTGTGGGGGCCTTTGATTTACCGACAAAAGGGTAACATTGCTTACTTCCTTCCAACTGTGCGACCAGACATTCAGTCTGAGCAGCTCACACATCAAACGGGACCATACATCCATTGTATCGTCACAGGTATGACCACCTGTGCACAGGCGTTTGTAATCACAAACATTAGGTGAGCCATTTAAACGCTGATTGGGGGGTGGGTTTATTGTAGAAACCACATAACCAGGCGAAACTGTATCAAGCACACAGAGGGTGATGGGTGGGAATAAGGCTTGTTATTTATTTTACAAAGTACAAATCTCCCTAAAGAAAACAATTTGTTCTAAAGATATCACATTATTTGTAGATGATTTGCGACACATGAGCGTTACGTGTATTGGTATATTATTATTCATCAACAGAGGCACAAATGAGCTCATTAACTCAGAGTATAAATTTCACACCATAAATCTTTGTGGTTCTGACTGGTTTCGATGGCACTGTGACATTTATTATGTAGATTTTGGGTGTCGTCTTTGCCTTGAGGCTGAAAAACTGCATTTAGTTGGATCAGCAGCCAAGAGCATCGTAAGTAAAATGTCATGAAGCGGTGTGCAGGTGGAACCAGGGAGACCTGGCTGGAAAGGGATTGTATGACCCGACAGGAAAGTCCGGGGTGATTGCCCTAACATAGATGGCTAGGTGCACAGATGTGTGTAATCAGGAATCATCCTCAGGTGACCCTAATTAGGCTGATTAGGAAGATCCAGGGCTCCCTCTGGCAGCAAGAAAGGGGATCATGTCATAAAATCTGCTTTATGATTTTTTTTTTCACAGAAATATCCCCCACGTAAAGAAGTGAACACATAAAAAGTGAACGTGCAGATGTGTTCCACATGTGATGGTTCATAACCTAAAAAAAAAATAAAAAATCGATTTGGCACATTTTTTGTCTGAAGGGGCAAGTTGCCATTAAAAGTTAGTGCAGTTTTATTTCTTTCCTGATCTTCTAATTTTTTTTCTTTAACTTTTAGTTGAAGAAGTTCCCACAGCCTATTCCTGCTAGCAACCATAGGGAAGAAGAATATACCATGTACAGTAGGGGTGTGCGATACCGCAAGCTTTGGTATCGATCCGATACCAAGTAAACACCAGACCGATATTGCCGATACCGATATTTTTTTAAATGACTACTTTTGCATCAAGGGTTAGGATCATATATATAGTATGACCAAGTATATGCATTGTTAATACTCTGGCTCAAAGAGCAGCAACATTAAGGGGGAAGGCCACACAAAGTAAAAGGTTTGAAGGGATTTATTACAAAAATAATAATAAAGGTACAATGAAACAAAAGAATGGCAGAGGATCAGGGTGGCGCCAGGAGCAGAGACCAGCCAGCAGAGAGAGATGAACCACGTTTGAGCCTTTTTATAGTGGGCAGGTGGCAGTGGGCGGGCCGAGTGCAGCTCCAAGTTCTGAGAGGACAGCCAGGCAGAGAGATTTAAAGGGCCACAATCCCAGGGTCGTAACAGTATGTACACATACTGTACAGTATGTACAGTATGTTGGTAGGTAGATCGATAGAAGTGCCCACGCAAAGAAATGTTAACTAATGTTAAAGATGATTATGTTGTACTTTCACGATTAAAATTGGAGCATCTCTGTCAATGCGCGCTGCCTCTGGGGAACAGAAGGGGTCAGGGTTTTCTCCTCCACTCGCCGTTTCTGAAGTTGCTCATTTTCTTTGGGGTGATTCTTTCATTTTTACTATTTAAGATATTTAAGATATTTAATATTTAAGATATTTAATATTTAAGAGCCTTTCTGCAAATGGTGCAAGTAGCCTCAAAGTACAGCCACACGCTTCTTCTCTTTTTTCCTTCCATCTCTCTCTACTTTTACCGACTTCCGTTTTTTTTTGTTTTGTTTTGTTTCCTGGCCCCGAGTCGCTGAGTCGTGTGACAAGTCAAAGTGAAAGACAGGGGGCGGTGGCACCTCGCTTTAGCATACAGGCGCAACTCACAGCATTTACGCATATTTTGCATACAGATAAGTTAGGTTGTCTTTTTGAAAAAAAATAAAATAAAAATAACGGAAGCAAAGTGCAGGGGGTAAAACTTCAACCAAAGTATCGATATTTTAGTTGGTATCGATATTATCAATATTAGGATCGATATGCCCACCCCTATTGTACAGGTCACCAGTGTGACATAGGGCCACATAGATGCATATGCAGGCTAAGAGCTACGCTGCCAATGCACTTTTCATCACCTTGGCAACCTCTGAAGCTGAAATTAAAGTGCCTATCCCCGAGTCCTTCTTTAAAAACTTATTTCTGGAATTAATATAAGCACAACGGTGTCCACTTCAATTGGCTAACTACGAAAGCCGGACTTGGAGGTGAATGCTTTCTTTCGCTTGGGCTTTGTCTCCATCTGATTATGTCACTGTCACCAGGACAAAAAAACTTTTAAAAGATCTGAATTCATGTTTTTAACAATAACAACTTCAGCTGTTTTTGTTTGTTTTTTTTCAAATTTTTTTGAATTTCATCAATATCTCAGTGATGTCACAAATCTGCATACATTCATAAGCTTTTGAACATAAAGAAGGTCTCCTTCTATTTTTTTCTATTCTTTTTTTTTTTTCTTTTTATTTTTTTTAGCAACATAAAACATAGATATTTGGGACGTGACATAAAATATCAGACATATAATTTTAAAAAAGAAAAGAAATAATTTAATTTGCGTATCTGAGTGACATCAAAAGTCTGCATTCTTCAGCGTGCCTATGAAACATCAGAAATTTTAGTTCTGAATGTGTTTCACTTGAGATCCTTCAGTTTCAAGGACTTCAAACAAACTCTTTTGGAAAACAACAACATTTATGGATTTCACTTTAGGTTAAAACATCTTCATGCCTGGAAAAGGAGGTAATTATCACCTACTTAGCGAAAACAATGTAAGTATCCGGCTTGTTTCTGTTGGGGAGCAAAGCTAAATCTTCATTTTTTTGAGAATTTTTGTGAGTTGCAAAACTTATTTTTTCATCTTTAAACAAAATTTGAATCCAAAAACCCACTTGTCTTTAATTCTTAAACAAATCAAAACCTTTCCAAATGTGTTGTTGTAAATCACAGACCCAACTTGATGGATTGAGTTAATTCGGTTTTACAGAGGTGGGTCATCAGGGCCAGCAAAGCCTGGCCTAACATAACCAGACATCTTTATCATAATTATAACAAAAGTCAATTTCATTTTAAAAGTATTTTTCCTAAATATATAGATATATATAATTATTCTCCATATTCTGTTTTCTTCATGTCATATTATATCCATTTGGTTATACAGCTTCCAGTGTTGTAGTGTTAGGTTAGTCTTTATCCAATCAGAATTCAACTAGCTTGTGTCCCCAGGCTGTATGAAATCTGCCCGAAGCCTTCAGAATCAACAGTGCGAGCGTCTGTGTACTGCAAGTGAACGGGCACGTATAGTTGAGATACTGTTGTTGTGACATCCAATCAGATCATGAGTTGGTGACATTAAGGCCAGCCAGAAAGCCTCACGTTAAACATAACATGCACATGACATGTATGTAGTGCAGCTGCCATACCCCACAGTCATGCTGGGAGATAGGATGTTCTTAATGGCTCTGAAGAAGTTGAAGTTCATGGCTTGGAAGTAAACGGATAAATGGCTTGTGCGTAGCCTCACTGAATCTTCAAACAAACAGTGACAGTTTTAGCATTTTTAATATAGGCAAAGATATCAGAGAACTCCCAAATTAGAAATAGTCCTGGTATGGAACTAGTTCAGACACCGAGTAGTTGTAGGTTTGGCTTTTTTCAGTCAGCTGAATCAATCATTAAAAAATATTGTCACCAGGTCAACAAATTTTATATCTTTTACAGAAACTGGAAAATGACATCATCACATGAGCATCCATCTCTGGACTGAGGAGGATCAAGACAGTTTAAACCAGCTCATAGTCGTGGACGAAAACAAAGTTTTATCACAATGCACAACTCAAAAACTCCCCAACAACGTGCTCTCATTCGAGGACTGGGTCTGTGCTTTGACCAGGATAGCTGCCCAAATCCTCGGCAAACACGTTTCCTCCCTCTAAGATGTGAATCTTCATGTAAAGCAGTGAGAATCACACCTACCCCACGGGTTCCTCTTCTGTGTGTAGAACAGAAGGATCAATACATTGGCTACAACCCCAATAAAATTAAGAAAAAGGGAAAGCCAATTATAAAAAAGAAGAAAAGAGTAATGAACAAGATAAAAGTACTTGTGAAGGAATTGAAAAAGATGCCAAGATATGAGGGAGAACCAAGCTTAGAATCCTTTCTGTCCTCTTTTGGTATGTGCAAGCCAAGAAGTCCAGACCTAGACCCAATCTTTTGCAATATTGACACTTACAGTCCCCAAAGACCAAACCTGGACCCTTCTATTAACTCAGCATTTGAGCAAGATGGTCTTCAGTACCCATGTTTTCCGTCTGTTGGTGGTCAAAAATCTGAGGAAACAGTCAGGAGTAGACAGTCCAAGAACATGTCCCTTCCACATGTGGAGCTGGGGAACAACAGTGCCAGCGACAACGGCAAAAATGAGAAAAACGATGTACAGAATCGTTTGAAGAAACTGCATTTACTGATTGAGATTGAAACACTTCTGGAAGAATTAGCCCAAATGGATATGCACAAAGAAGACCCAAGCATAGACAACTTGTCAGACTTTGAGGACCCACAATGGCCTGGAAAATCAAGACAAGAGCACTTTGCATACTTGGCTAATTCCTGCAGGCAAGGGAAATCCAGGCTGAGCGTCTCGTCATGCTCTGACACCACATGCATTCCAGGGAAACCAAGGCTAGACTCTTTGCCAAGGTTGAAGAAGACACACAAAGCATGGAAACCAAGGGTGGACTCCTTGCCATGCTCTTTGAATAACTCTAGTCTGAAAATACCATGCTTGGAACCCTACATTGGCTCTTTGGACTTCACCAAAGTAAAGAGCCCCAGCAAAAGTGCAATAATCCCCAGTCACCGAACTAAACTTCTAAAACACAGAGCATCACCTACTCCAGGGAAAGCCTTTGTAGGAGGTGAGTTCCCGGTGCCCATGTTTTGTAAATCTTTGATTTTCTTCACTGTTTCCCAAAGAGATTGTCTTCTTCTTCTTCTTTCGGCATTTCCCTTTAGGGGTCGCCACAGCAACTCAGTTTCTTCCATCCAACCCTATCTGCTGTATCCTCTTTGGTCACACCAACTATCTTCATGTCTTCCTTCACTGTACCCATGAACCTCCTCTTTGGTCTTCCTCTAGTCCTCTTTCCTGGTGGTTCCAAATCCAGCATCCTTTTTCCTATGTACTCTCTCTCTCCTCTGTATGTATACAAAACCACAAATCATGTAATACTAACAAAATCAGTTGTAAATAAATTCTTTTTATTTTAGGACCGTACAAGGAAAATGTTCAATTCATCTCCCCATCACCTCCGCGTGTGTCTGCTTCAACTAAGAGACCTCCTCGCTATAAGACAACCACCAAATCACAGGTGAAAATGAATGCCATAAAGAAAAAGTCTGAGAGGGAGTTTGAAGTCATCGTCTCCAAATGGCTCGATCATCTTAAATCCGAGGAATGGTGAATAAAGGGAAAAGGGTCATTTAAACTTGTCCCAGAATGTCATAAACAGATACTATGCTTCTTGTTGCAGGGATGATAAGATTCAAGCCATGAAAAATATTAGAGCTGCGGCTAAGAAAAAGCCAGAACTGCTGAAGACTAAACTGCATGAAATGTGTCTTCTTCTTACATTAGAAGTATGGAAATTATTTGCTTATCTTTAGTTTCCCTTCCCACGGGTGTGAGCCTTATTCCATTACTGTTCTTTAAACAGGTTAAAAACCAGCGAGCTACCTTATCCTGTGCTGCCATTAAAACCATCACAGATCTCCACTTTTACCTCCAGAAGGAAATGGATTCTGAGGCTGTGATTACATGCCGCGCTCTACTGCTAAAGTTTGCCCAAACCACAGATGAATTCCTTCTAGAGCAGACCAACAATGCCCTTGATGTTCTGGTGGATACTTGTACCCCAACTAGAGTGCTTCCTGTTCTCATCAACATGGGTCTGAAGTAAGTACAAAGTAAAGCGTGGCAAAAAAATCTGTTAAGAATATGTTTTAAAAAGTTCATGAAAACATTTTCTCTAACCATGCTTGTCCATTTTCCAGCCATCTTTCTAACGCAGTGAGGGTTACTACAGCAAAGCACCTCCACCGACTAGCAGACTCTCTAGGTGGAGAAAAGCTTTTGAAATCAGGGTGGCTCATTGTGGAGTGCCTTGTTCCAGCTGTCAGTAAAATGTCGATGGATGGATCGCGTGAGATACGACGCCATGGACAGAAGATTCTTCTGGAACTCTCACGTCAAGACCAGTTCTTGAAATTGTTTGACCAACTGGTACCACCAAAGGACAGAATTTATCTCATGAAGATTTTAAAGAAGATGAACCAGAAAACCCGTTGAGAAATTATGCTTTCGGAATGGGAAGTTTTTGTTTCTAACCGCTGAAATTAAACATTGACTACGTGGATAACCCAGGAAAAGGGAATCAAAAGCTTGATGGCATGCCATTTAAAAATTACATTTATCTAAAGCAAACAGAAAATTATTTCTTTTAAACAACTAGAAATGTAAAAAAATATATATTATTCATTGCTAAATTATTGTATATAAGAGATAAAAGACCAGATCAAAATAATTTTCTCTTTTGAGTCCAAGATGGCAGCACGTGGCGCAGTGGGTTGCACAGTGGCCTCAAAGCGGCCTCACAACAAGAAGGCCGTGTATTCGAGTCCCGGATGGGGACGAGGCTTGGAACACTGGCCTTTCTGTGTGGAGTTTGCATGTTCTCCCCGTGTCTGCGTGGGTTTCCTCTGGGTACTCCAGTTTCCTCCCACCCTCCAAAGACATGCATACTAGGTTGATTGGCCGGTTCCAAATTGCCCCTAGGAATGAGTGTGTGTGTGGATGGTTGTATGTGTGTGGCCCCGTGACAGACTGGCGACCTGTTCGCGGTGTACTCTGCCCTTCACCTTAAATTGGCCGAGATGGGCTCCGGCACCCCCCGCAACCCTGAAAGGGATAGATGGATAAGAAGATGACTGACTGACTGACTGAGTCCAAGATGTGTGTGTTAAGAGATGCCATTTCCATGACTTGTGTGTGATTAAATAGCATTATTATATAAAAAAACAGAGTACAAAATTTACAAAGTAGCAGAATGTTATGGAATAAATGGGCTACCAAAAAAATCTGCAAATGTTAGAGATAATAGAATAGAGTGGCAGTTTTGTGACTTATAGTCTATTGTCAGGGATGGACACTTGGGGGAGATAGTGTTTTGAGTTTAGCATCTTTTAAACCAGTGGAAGACGTTTTTGATAGTCTTGTCAAGTAGGACAGAAGGCTTTGGAACCATGGAACAAAAAGCAGATGGTAGGGAGGGAAACATCCTCTGATGGCTCATTGAGTGAGCCAGTTTTGGAAGATTTAAAGGAATCCATTGGCTCTACAATTCAGAAACAGCATTGGCAGAAATTAGTCTGTGGAGTCCAAGTATGTGAGGGCTAGATGGAGAGCAGCAGAAATGCCCTCTTCCATAGACGATGGCTAAATGTGAATACCACCTTTAAAGTATGGAATTTTACGGTTGAGACATCTGCGCTCTCCTATATCAGTCAACGCTACATCTCCTTTTTTTAACTGCAGCACATACAATGCACACCCTTTCCTAATCACACAGGGGTGCTTGGTGGGTAAGATTGTCTTCCCCGCTTGCATCCTGGGCAGCTGGTGAGATGGCTCCTGGTGGCTGGGACGGTATTCAGCATACCAGTGTTGAGCATGCCAGCTCAGAGCATCGAACTCAAAAGCTACCATTTGCTTTGTTTTGATAAAATCTCACGTTGTTTAAATGAAGATCAACACATTCAGTATTTTCATGTTCACTATTTCTAAACCCAAATTTCTTAATGTTGAGAGTGAGTGATAACATGATTAGATAAAATTACCCAACAAATTAGTTACTTTATTCCATGAATTAATTAAGATTGAGGGGACTTGAGTAAAAATTCAAAACTTACACCAAAAGTCAGAGATTTTACCACATGTTTATCTGTTTTTAAAATTGACAGATTTTTTTCTTTTATATTGATTAAGAAAAGTTGTATTTTGTTGATGGGTCAAATAGGATACTTTAGCATTTTTTTTTCTCAAAGCCTTATTAGTAGGCGAGAGGCAGGGTACTCTTTGGACACGTCGTGAGTCTGCAACTGGGTTACATGATTTTAATTTTTTTTGTCATACAAAAATATACATATTTACATTAAAAGAATTTAAAACAAAATGGTCCCCTTGTCATTCTGCATCCCATCTCTCTCAACTTAGTCCTGTTCACACGTCCCAGGTATGTGTCGCCACATGCACTTCCTTGTAAAAGTCCACCATTGCCATTGCATTCGCAACAACTGTCCGTGATGGAACCAGTCCCTTTCTTTGGAAGGCAATGTTCCTTGCCTGCCACAGGGCATCTTTGACACAAGTAACCGCAACCCACCAGCGCTGGAAACCCGGGTGACTGGTCGCCAACAGTCCACTCATATAGCACAAGGCTATAGGTCAATTTGGTTTTGTCCATTTTGTCCAACCAGGATGTCAACCTTCGCCAGATTGTACTCGCGAAAGGGCAAGTCCAAAAGAGGTGCCTTACAGTTTCCAGGTTCTCGCACCGTGGACAATTCCCATTCCTCGTAAAGCCCTTTCTCATCAACAAGGCCCCAAATGGTAGGTATTCGTGGGCCATGAGGCAGCCCAGGTTTTTGTGGGGGTTGGTTAAAGCCGTGTCTGCAACATTCCTCCAGACATGATGACTCATCAACCACCAGAAGAGTACAACCTTTAGACACTATGAATTTTTTTTTTAAACAATAACAACTTTGGGATTGTTTTTCTTCATCAAGAAAGAATGGGTTTTGAATATCTCAGTGATGTCATTAGCCTGCATTGTTCTCTAGGCCTATGAAATGTAAGGCCATTGGTTTCTGTTGCACTTTTAGACCCTCATGGAGACCGAATAGGTTTATTTCAATAATTTTAGAGAAACATTTTAGGAAAATAGCCATAGTTATGGATTTACTAAAAACAAGAAAAAAACTCTACTCAGTCCAACAAGGAGGCATGAATCATACCAATGGGGATAACAATGTAAGTAACTACTATATTCCTGTTGGGGAGGCAAACTAAATTTTCATTTTTGGAAATAACACCAGGCTTTCTTATTTATCTTAAACCTAATCACAATCAAAACGTGCCTCCTGTTAAATGAAAAATGAATCTGAGGGGTTTGTTTCAATACATTTTAGGAAGTAGAGACAAATAAATCTCCTTCAGCAAAGTTTTGTAGGTGACCAAGAAAAAGTGTTCACAAAAGAAAGAGGTAATTTTGGTCATGTGGAGCCTTGCTTTAAAGAAAACCCATAGACAAGTCTTTGTATTTCACTTTTCTTGTTGGTTCAACGAGCAAAACCGAAAACCAAATGAAATGTTCCAATTGTACATTTTAATTTTAAAGATAAACTAAACCTACAGGAAGTGAATGGTAAATAGTTCAAACTTAAAATTAGTAACTACTGGAAGGGTGAATGATTCAATCATTAAATTGGTTTTGATCTTTGAATGATTGTGACTTGAGATGGAGTAAAACCAGTTATGCTAGTAATTTCAATTGGTCCACCATCTGCAAGAGAGAACACCGGCTTTTTCTGATGCTGTTTGCACCATTGCATCAAACAGCATTGCAGGCCTCCCACTGTTTTGGCCTCAGGGGGGAGTGCTGAAGGGGGCTTCCCATGAGGACACCGTTAGTCTCCAGGGAAAGTACAGTGTTCACATTTGCAATAAAACCTGAAGGGAGATGACAAATGGGATCCGAACAACTGCAGTTTTCTGTTGCTTGAGCTCTGAACTTATCTGTAATAAACACCATGTTTAAGTGTTACATTGTCCACCTGCAGTTGTGGCACCAGAACTTATTGCATGTCTGTTAGCGTCCAGCCGACTTATGACCACAAGATCACCAGTGTATGTAAGGATGGTGGTAATCTGTGAATTTGTTGTGGACAGTAGCAGTGAAGGATGTCATTGTGCTGAAAGAGTCGTACCTGGCAGCTAGCATGTATTGACACAATGAAATTTCTCCTGCGTGGGACTTTGGTACTTTTGTATCTCATGACAATATGATCTATATTTATTACAGTGTCATGGTATGAAGCCAAGACCAAAAATATACCCTTGACACAACATGCGGGCTCAGATGAAAAAATCACAAGCAGATTTATTAGACTGATAAAAAGTCCAAATAAAGAAGACAAAAACAGATAAACTAGGCAGGTTCTGATGTAGGAGCTGGAGCCAAAAACTGGATAACAGGTCAAGGTTGATAAACAAACGATCTGGCGAAGAGTGTGTCAAAAACAGATCTGTTTATGCTCCAGCAGATGAGTAGATGAATTTCAGGTGTGACTAGTGCACACACACACAGACAAGAGGGAGGGGGAAAACAGGACACAGGGGGGGAACAGACTACTCTCCTGACATATAGACACATTAGGCTGCCTTCAAGCCCAAGAATGTGTGAATAAAACTGACACTAAAGGGAAAAAGTGCCATATACTGTAGGTAGAGTCGATTTGCCATTTATATTTACCATAACAGAGATATCTAGCACAAAAGGCAGTCTGCCAGTGCTGCTCCCATGATGCATACCACCTATCACATTAACGGCAAGTGTGGTAGAAGCTGCAGCTCCCGCATTGGCTTGTTTAGCCTCAGCCGATGCTGCGTACACATATAAGTTTCCAGATGCAGACACATTGTCTATAGAGACATCCCCATTCTACCCAAGCTGAAGAGCGACAAAATGTCGAACCCTGCTCTAGATTAAGCTCATCTGATATATTCTACAAACATAAACTGTACTATCATGTATCTAGACGAGCTCAACTTTAATCAACAGTCCAAGGTACATTTTTCCTGTCCATTGTGGGAGAGGATTCCCCTTTTATCTGAGTCTCCTTTTTTCTGTTTCGTCTTATTCTGAGTTTTCAGGGGTTTTTTCTTTGCAAAAAAGAAGGCCTGAGCGCAGGGACGTCCTTAGTCTGTTTGTGATGGTAAATGCCTTTGTTTCTAGATTTAAGTTTGATTGTTTGAGTTTCGCTTGATAACTATATGAAGAGGTTTTTCAAGTGACCATGTTGTGAAACTGGGACGCAAAAATAAGATTTGCTTAATGAATCCCTTCTAGGTAGACTCAATCAAATTAGGGACTGTGACAAAAAAAAAACCCAAAATTTTTAGTACAAATAAAGACATTGCAGAATTTTGTAAATACAATTAATCTTAAGAAGGAGCTACTTTAGTGTAATCATATCTTAAAAAGATTTATTCTAGATGCTTGTGTTCCGTCGGCTGTGACTGTTGTCAGAAAATATTTCCACCAGGTCAACTCGGATGATATCTTTTCCAGGAACTAAAGAATATTTCTGTGATTAAACCAAAGATAATGGGAATCAAGACAGCTGAGCCCGCTTATAGAGCGGGGCAAGAAAAAAGTTTTCAGTGGATGTCCAAACCAAAAACAGCACGACAGCGCATTCGCATGCCAGGACTGCATCTGCGTTTTGACCAGGACAACTGCACAAAATCCCAACCAACACATTTCCCACCTCTAAAACGTCAACTATCTGGTAAATCAGCAAGACTTAGACCTACCTCACGTGCACGTCGGCAGCATTTACAACAGAAGTACAAATCTGGTGGTTACAACTTCAAGAAAAAGTGGGATGCAGGAAAGTTCTTTGATAAGAAGCAAAGACTGAAGAAGATTGAAATACTTGTGAATGAGTTAGCAAGATTGACATCTTGTGGGACAGAACAGGCCCTGAATCCCTTCGTGATTTCTTGTGGCAAGTGCAGTACAAGAAATCAAAGGCTGGATTCCTTCCCATCCTCTATAGACAAAAACAGTAAAAGAAAAAAGCCATACCCGCCTAACTATTCCAGATTTGATCGGGATAATTGGACAATACCTCTGTCTTCAGTATTGCTGTCTGCTTGTGATCAAATATCTGAGGAAAGATTGAAGATTGAACATCCTGAACATCAACAACCTTCACAAGTGAAACAAGAAAATGAATTTGCTGATGACAACACAAAAAGAAATAAGATCGATGGGGTACAAAAGTGCCTGAAGAAGACAGATATTGCCAGCAAAATGAAGACACTCCAGGAGGAATTGGCCAAAATGACTCCCCACATAAAAAAACTAAATTTGGGTAAGTTGCCAGATTTTGATTACGGCAGCAGGTTAAAGAAACTCAGGCAGGACTACTTATCATTCTCAACGGATACATGTAGGCCAGAGAAAACAAGGCTGAACCCCTTGCTCTCTTCAACAAATACATCCCGGTTAAGGAAGACTAAACGTCGAGACGGGCTAGACCATGCCACCGTAGGTAATCCAGGGAAACTGAAGCCAGACTGTTTGCCGCGGTCTGTTACCACACGCAGGACAGAAAAACTACAGCTGGACGCCTTAACATTCTCTGTCACCAAATGCAGACCAGCAAAAGGGTGGCAAGACCCCTCACCATGCTCTAAGAATTCATGCCAACCTCAAAAAATAAGGTTGGATCCCTTGCCAAGCCCAATGAATAAGTGTAATCTCAAAAGATCAAACTTGCAACCCTACATATGGGCTGCAAACACCACCACAGTAAAGAGTTCCGAAACCGCTGCTGACATCCCAAGTCGCCTGACTAAACTTCTGAAAAGCAAAACTTCGTGGATCTCAGAAAAAAACTTTCCGGAAGGCAAGTTGTCAGTTTTCATAATCACCATAGCTTCGATTTTCTTCACTAGTTCCAACATGTTGTATTACTCATGGAAGCAGTTTAATAGATAAGATACAAACTTATTTGTTTTCTTACAGGACCAGACAAAGAAAATGCAGACTTCCCCTGCCAGTCCCATTCGACAAAAGACAAGGAAAAACCAGAACCCCGAAAAACGCCAACTATTCTGAGAGAAAAGCTCTCAGTAAATCCAAATACGCCTGCCATAACCCCCCGTAATCCACAAGTGGAAATGAAGAAAGAGCGTGTGTGGAATAATGAAGATAGCCTGACCTCATGGCTCCATCATCTTAAATCAGATGAATGGTGTGTAAAACACATTTAGCGAAAAGAAAAACTTGTCCCAGAATGTCATCAAACGATTTGTTGCATTTTCCAGGAAAAAGAAGATCCAAATCATGAACAAGATTAGATTTGCGGCTAAGAAAAATCCAGGTTTGCTGAAGACTAAACTGCACGAAATTTGTCTTCTTCTTACATCAGAAGTATGGAAATATTTGCTTATCTTCCAACTGATCCCTTCCAATAGTAGGTGAGAGATCTATCCCCAGGTCTGACTAACATTACTCGTTTTCATCCAGGTTAAAAATCAGCGAGCGATCTTAGCCTGTGCCGCCATTAAAACTATCGCAGATCTCCACTATTACCTCCAGAAGGAAATGGACCCCGAAGCTGCCATGACGTGCCGCACTCTACTGCTGAAGTTTGCCCAGACCTCAGATGCCTTCCTTCTGGGACACGCCAACCTTGCCTTGGATATTCTGGTGAGGAGCTGTACCCCAACTAGGGTCCTTCCTGTTCTCATCAACATGGGTCTGAAGTAAGTGCAAAATAAAGTATGGCAAATACCCTTTTGGGAAATATAGACTCAGTTTTTAAAAACAATAAATGGAACCATTCCTGTTCTTTTTTTCCAGCCATCTTTCTTACGCAGTGAGAGTGACCACAGCGGTACAACTCCACCGGATTGCAGACCTTGTTGGAGAAAAAAAGCTCTTGACATCACAGGGGCTCGTGGTGGGGCACCTTGTGCCCGCTCTCAGTAAAATGTCTAAGAATGGATTGCGCGAGGTCAGGCACCATGGACAGATGATGCTTGAGGAACTCTTACAACAAGGCCAGTTCTCGAAGTTGTTACACAAGCTTGTTCCACTAAAACAAAAATTCCTTTCAACAAGATCTTAACATCATTTGACCAGAAAACCAGCAGGCACTTTTGAAAGCTTGATTACACTGTTCTTAAATTTTAACTGCAGAAGCACCCTTCTGGGGCGTTACCGCCTCCAATCGACACTACAAATCCTCACACCATACTCAACAATCCTGTTCTTCTCAAGAAACACATCAATGCCTTTCAACCCCGTCCATGACCACCCAATCTCAACACACTCTCCGGATCCACCACTCTTAACCCAGAATCCCTCAATATCCCCAACCTAACGGCCCTCCCCCCTCATACGCACCTTTTGTTATCTATTAAATTTGTTCTTATTTCCACGTGGACACCTTTAGTTATTTATAAAACCGTATTTTTGTGAACATTGACCTACGTCTGGATCTCGTCGAAGTTCAAGTCACCCTGGACTCCTTCTATTCACAACCTGCTGCAGGTTAAATGGATTAGAAAATGGTGAGACAGGTCCCAAATCTGTTAAGATGCCTTCCTGATAGTATTGGATCATGTAGCTAGCAGGCAGCTAATAGCAAAACAGACGGAAATTTGAGACTGAATTAGCATGTTTTGCATATGCGGGTTGTTTTCACATATTTTGAAGAGTCTCCGTGTTTCCATCAGGATGAAGAACATCTATTGACTTCTTTAGATATTTAGCTGTAAAGTAGAATGAGCTAATATTTAAACAATAATTTTTGACACATTGGTTGCTCGTCCCAGGGAGGGATCTCTATTTCATGTGGATCCCCAAGAGGTTTCTTATTTTTTCCCCACTGATGAGTTTTTTAGGAGTTTTTCCTCACTGTGAAGGAGAGTCTAAGGGCATAAATGTGCTAGTCTTGTTTAATTAGCATTTGTTAGTTATTTTTCTTGCTACATATTTGTGTTAATACATCCCTCTTTTTCTTGTGACGCCCATTCAGACGGAAATTCTGTGATTTTGGTCTATACAAATAAAATTGAATTGAATTTTATGAATTAATTAAATTGAACTTTAAATTGATTTCGGTACAAAAATGTACATATAGTGGGATGGGGAGAAGGTGCTATAATGGTTGGTCACAACTAGGGCTGCAACTAACGATTATTTTGGTGATTAATCGATTAATTTGATAAAAATGACAAATTAATAAATATTAGTTTTTTGGCATGTTATTGAATGTAATTGTGCAAAACACAACCCATAACCACTTAAAGAACACGTTTGGCTTGTTGCAAGTGCAAATGTTGATGTTCTTTCCGCCGTCTTGTTGAATCTGCCTGATCACGTGAGGTGGGGTGAAATGAAGGCCAATGATTGGCTGCTATCTTCTTCTTCTCCTATTTTGGTAGCTCGCATCGTCAATTTGTTCTCTACTGCCACACCTGGAGACCAATTTAAGTCCAGTTCACAGTAAAAACTTTTTAGACGATTAATCGATGACCAAATTAGTTGACAACTATTTCAATAATCGATTGTAATCGATTAAATCGATTAGTTGTTTCAGCCCTAGTCGCAACCCTTTAAATGTAGGTTGGAACAGTTGAGACAGTTGTGAAAAGATCAGAAGGTGTGAAAAAGAAACAGAAAAAGAAGGTAGGATATAGGCTGAGGTTAAATTGCACACAAGTACACCTTTAAAATATGGGGTCGTATGCATTGGTTATTTTTTGAAGGACAAGAGGTTTCATACTTTTATAATAGTTTCATCTCAGTTTTGTCTTGCTTTCTGTTTTTTTTTTTTTTTTTTTTGAAGATTCCTTCTATTGGGTTTTATTGTTGTACTTGTATTTAGTTTTAATTGCTAATTGCTTCCCCCTCATTTGTTTACTTTGTAGTGCATATAATAATAATACCCTTTGGTTTTTTGTCTGTTATATTGCTTGTTGCTTGGTATAGCCTGGGTAAAAAGTCTGTTTGATTTTTTTTTTTTACTGCCCTGTGTGCTATTAGTTACGCTTTCAAACCTTTTGTTCCAGCACCTGACTGTCTGCTTCCTTTTTTCTGCTTTTCACTTCTCATCCATGCAGTATGATAATTGTATGCTGCTTTTTTTCCTGTTAATGGCCAGAAGACGCTCAAGTTTTCCCACAACTTTGAAATAGAACAAACAGAACATAAAATTGATAAATGTTGAGTTACGTGAGAAAAAATGATAAAATTCTCTAACTGGAAGTAATCCTTAAGTGTGATAGCATTTCACATGGATATAAACTTGCTAATCAACTACTCTTGGAAAGATCCGTTCTTACCCATGCCAAAAGCCAAAAGTAACACAAGTGCCACACCCTGGCTGAAAGTTTTAAGGGCAGCTCCAAGTGAAATTCCCAGAAGTAAAAGCTCTGATTTGTCATGGGACTTGCTGCAACATGTTCAAGTGATAAAATATGATTGCTGTTTCTGCAGCAACAGTTTCAACCACAAGTTTTCTTTGCATGTTTATTTTTCCAATGGTTGCAGATTTGATCGTGGAAACAACACCTTTAATTAAAATGAAAAATTTGGAAGATTGAGTTGTGTCTGGATATTTAAATATAAACACTGCGAAAAAATAGAAGGAAAAGAATGTGTGCAAGTCATGCAAAGCTCGGTTTGAGTTGTTAAACAGCTAGGTTTAGATGTGCAATTGCTTTTTTGACCAGTAGAGAGCGAGTTGGCTCATTTAACCAAGTTGTGAACAGAAAATTCCGTGGACATTTAAACATTTTCCATGCAGCTGGTGATCATGACATACATGTTTTCTCAGTGTGGTTTGATTTGCACAGCTGTATGTGATACAGTCAAGATATAGGAAAGAAAACATGGGCTCGTCTGTGTTTCTCAACATCTCAGAGCTATGAAGAACCGTGGAAGAATCGGTGAAAATATAAGATAAGTTACAGAAAGCGGACATAGAAGAAGGAAGGCTGAGTAGAGAGTTGTGGATACAGGGATAAAGGAAAGGAAAGTCACATACATGACAGGATGGGATTGTCATACTCTTCACTCTACGGTATCCTCAAGAGTAAAAGTGAGAAAAGTCAGAGTTTGCAAATCGAGAACAAGAGGTCATACTTTCATGTCAACAGAAATGTCCATCTCTAGGGAGAAAGCCTGTCGAAATACAGGGTAGGAAGGAAATTTGTTCTTGGCAAATGTGTGTTTCATACTTTCCCTCCTCTTTGTGAACTTTTAAAGCTAATTGAGCGAGAGGCCCAAAAAGAAGAGGTGCAAGTACCAGATGTTGACATAAAAAAATGTCCGGAAGCGCTTTGAACTGTATAGGCGGCCAAAAGACAATGCTTCACAAGAAAAATGACAAATCCGTGTAGTCCCTCATTCATCCAGGAGTGATTCATTGTAGAAAAAGTTTTTAAAAAGTCTTCTGGACAGTTTAATTCTTGATCGAGACGTTTCAACTTCCATCCGGAAATCATTTTCAATCTGATGGAAATGGACTGAAAACTGGGTCTATATATACTAACCTAAGTAAAAAGAAAAAAATAGTAAGAAAGAGCTCGACCAATGAGCCTGTGTTACCTATGATAGCCGTGAATGGCTCCTATTGTGGCCACCTTCTTAGGTGAGGATTCTAAGTAGAGAGAAAGGATGGTTTGAAAGAGGTGTGAAGGAAGCCATCTTTGTGAAGAAAGAAAATCCCTCACTGAATCGGAGTGGAGGCGTTAGATACATTCTGCCCGGGATTTACAGCAGCATTCTAAAGCCCTGGACTAAAGAGGACACTTCGTGACCCAGATTCACGCCTCTCATTAGCAGGAATTTCTATTCACTTGGCTTTTAGCATTATTACAATAGAGATCGTCTACTGGTCTGTGGTTACAATAGGAGCCATTCACGGCCATCATAGGTAACACAGGCTCATTGGTCGAGCCCTTCCTTACTATTTTTTTCCTTTTACTTAGGTTAGTATATATAGACCCAGTTTTCAGTCCATTTCTATCAGATTGAAAATGAGTTCCGGATGGAAGTCGAAACGTCTCGATTAAGAATTAAACTGTCCAGAAGACTTTTTTGAAACTTTTTCTACAATGAAAAATGACAAACTTAATCTCCAACTTCAATATTGATATTTGCTGCATACATAACATTTAGTTTCCATGACTCATTCACATGCTAGAGACAGCTGTAACTCCATCCATTCACACTCATACAAATTTTATTGCATCACTGATTCTTAATAACCAATCAGACGCGTTTCTTGCCATTCATGAACTTTGTGTGCATCTTTCACCTGCGTGATCTGCCTCAAGCTCTGGTTTGATACAAATGATTCCTTATTTGGACTGGTATTTTCTCTTAACTATTCACAAAAAAAGGTGTGGTTTAGCTTTGCGTTTATGAGTGCTTCACATATCTACTGCTTCCTTAGGTACACAAACAGCCAATACACCAATCACATGGCCGCATATTAGTGGATTTAGTCACGTAGACATGGTGAGAATAAGATTCTAAAGTTCAGTAAATCTGCTTAAGAAGAAATGAAAAATGAATTACTTTGTTCATGGCGTTGGTTGTTGGTTCGTGTATAAAGATTGCTTTTGCACAACCAGTTGGGTTGTAATGCTAAATCATAGTTTTAAAAAAACAGAAGTGTGGCCCGAAATACCTTAATATTTATTTTTTTTTATTTTATTTTATTTTAATATACTCAATTCATCCCTCACCGGGAAATTTGTGTGCTGCATTACACTGCACCCTTGCCACCTACAGTGGTGGTCAAAAGTTTACATACACTAGTAAAGAAGATAATGTCATGGCTGTCTTGAGTTTCCAGTTATTTCAATAACTCTGATTTTTCTCTGATATAGTGATTGGAACAGATCCTTCTTTGTCACAAAAAACATTCATGAAGTTTGATTCTTTTATGACTTTATTATGGGTAAACTGAAAATGTGACGAAATCAGCTGGGTCAAAAATATACATACAGCAATGCTAATATTTGGTTACATGTCCTTTGGCCATTTTTACTTCAATTAGGCGCTTTTGGTAGCCATCCACAAGCTTCTGGCAAGTTTCTGGTTGAATCTTTGACCACTCCTCTTGACAGAATTGGTGCAGTTCAGTTAAATTTGTTGGCTTTCTGACGTGGACTTGTTTCTTCAGCATTATCCACATGTTCTCAATGGGATTTAAGTCAGGACTTTGGGAAGGCCATTCTAAAACTTTAATTCTAGCCTGATTTAGCCATTCCATTACCACTTTTGATGTGTGTTTGGGGTCATTGTCCTGTTGGAACACCCAACTGCGCCCAAGACCCAACCTTCGGGCTGATGACTTCAGGTTTTCTTGAAGAATTTGAAGGTAATCCTCCTTCTTCATTGTCCCATTGACTCTCTGTAAAGCACCAGTTCCATTTGCAGCAAAACAGGCCCACAGCATAATACTACCACCACCGGGCTTGATGGTAGGCATGGTGTTCTTGGGGTTAAAGGCCTCACCTTTTCTCCTCCAAACATATTGCTGGGCATTGTAGCCAAACAGCTCAATTTTTGTTTCATCTGACCACAGAACTTTGTCCATGTGATCAGCAGCAAACTTTAGTCGAGCCTTAAGGTGCCGCTTTTGGAGCAAGGGCTTCCTTCTTGCACGGCAACCTCTCAGTCCGTGGCGATGCAAAACACGCTTGACTGTGGACACTGACACCTGTGTTCCAGCAGCTTCTAATTCTTGGCAGATCTGCTTTTTGGTGCTCCTGGGTTGACTCTTCACCCTCCTGACCAGTTTTCTCTCAGCAGCAGGTGACAGCTTGCGTTTTCTTCCTGATCGTGGCAGTGACAAAACAGTGCCATGCACTTTATACTTACAAACAATTGTTTGCACTGTTGCTCTTGGAACCTGCAGCTGCTTTGAAATGGCTCCAAGTGACTTTCCTGACTTGTTCAAGTCAATGATTCTCTTTTTCAAATCTGTGCTGAGCTCCTTTGACTTTCCCATTGTAGCGTTTGTGGGTGTTTTTATCCAATGAGCCCTTTTTAAATGGCCTCAGAGAAGTCACCAGCTGTAGTCACTCATAATCACTCACAAGAAGTTAAGAGGTCATGCTATGAAGCTCATGTCATTGACACAACTTTCTAAGTCTCCAAAATTGCTCATTCATGTTGCTGTATGTATATTTTTGACCCAGCTGATTTCGTCACATTTTCAGTTTACCCATAATAAAGTCATAAAAGAATCAAACTTCATGAATGTTTTTTGTGACAAAGAAGGATCTGTTCCAATCACTATATCAGAGAAAAATCAGAGTTATTGAAATAACTGGAAACTCAAGACAGCCATGACATTATCTTCTTTACAAGTGTATGTAAACTTTTGACCACCACTGTACGTATGACTGCGCCAATGGTGGGAGAATCAGAATATACTTTAATGATCCCACACATGGAAAATTTGTGTGTCACAGCAACAACTTCCTATCTGCTAAGGGAGTCGTTGTAGAGCCCGATCATGTACGGGAAGAAAGACCTCCGGTAACGAGATGTTATCGAGCGGAGCTGTCTGAGCCTCTTGGAGAAGGAGCTCCGCTGTTCGTGCAGGAGTGGGTAGAGAGGATGGTCATGATTGTCCATGATGGACAAAAGTTTGTTCAGTGAGATGGTTTGGACATGTGCAGAGGAGAGAGAGAGTACATCGGAAGAAGGTTGCTGGATTTGGAACCACCAGAAAAGAGGACTCGAGGAAGACCGAAGAGGGGGTTCATGGACGCAGTGAAGGAAGACATGAAGATAGTTGGTGTGACTGAAGAGGATGCAGCAGATAGGGTTAGATGGAAGAAACTGACTTGTTGTGGCGACCCCTGAAGGGAAATGCCGAAAGGAGAAGAAGATTCTTGTGGTTCAGTTCCTTGTTCTAATGAAGCATTCTACGAGCTAGATTCCAATCTGCTTGTCCCTCTTTGACTTACTTCTGAACAATAGCCCAAGACAGCTTGAACCTCTCCACTTGGGGCAGTAGCTGGAGAAAAAACTTCACCCTTTTGAAGTTAGAGAATGTGGTCTTAGTTGTGGGCGTACAGATTTCTAACGTAACTGCTTCACAATTGGCTGTAAATCTATCCAACGAGACCTGGAGCAAACAGAATTACATCATTTGGAAAGCATGGAGCGACAAATTTGATGTCTCAAAAACGGACTCAGCATAGTAACTCTGTCTTCCAAGTTAATAAACGATATTGAGGATGAAGGAACTTCTGACAACTACTTTCAGCAGACTGATGGAACAAATCAAAATGCTCAAATCACCACCAATGTTTGCTTCAACATGACATTGGGTTGACCGTGTTCCAACGGTGCCGTAAAAAATTGTATACTTGGTGTGTAGTTGACAAACCCACAGGAACTCTGGTTGTGTCGAAATAGTGCAAAATTAGGCCAATGTTTCGGTATTTTTGTATGAACTATGACAAAAGTCGCTCAAAGAATTGTGGGTTCAAACCGAAGAATAATGTAGCCAGTGAGAGAAGGGTACCAAATTTTCACGACCAAAAGGCATATGGTATTAAAAGGCGTAGTCCCAGCTTTGTGTGCTCTGTATTTAACACGTACATAAGGCGCACCTGATGATAGGACGCGGGTTTGATATACATATCCTCTACTACGTACGTCCGCTTTACAACAACACACACACAAGCAGACAAGTGTGCGTGTTTAAAACAAAATAGAGAGCAAAACTGAGTTAGGTTGTCTTTATTCAAATATTAGTTACAGTCGTCATAAAGTCGTTTATCAAATCCATCCAAGTCCTCATCCTCTGTTTCAGAATCTAACAGGTGCACTAAATCCAAAATAGCAGGTTCACTTTCCTCGCTGTCAGAGTCTCTTTCTGTATTGTGCGGCTCCCGCGAAAGCTTGCACAACAGTGCCAGCAGACACGGCAGCCCAGGCATTTACAATCCACTGGCAAACTGTGGCGTTACTCGCTCGGCGCTGCCTTCCACTCTTATTGAAGCTGTAATATCCTGCGGTCATCCATCCCTCCTATTCCGCTTGCAGCCCTTCTTTGAACGGCCAGTTCACGCCGATGTCCAGCAGTTGGAGTTCCTTTGAATCATAGGAAGCGTAGCGTTCATCTGCTTTACTTGTTTTTTCACAACGCACATAGGACACACTGCACGATAGGGCGCGCCATTCATTTTGAAGAAAATTTGAGACTTATAGTCGTGAAAACACAGTAGCGTGTGTACAAAAATGTGAGCAGTACTAGATTTATTTTACGTTTACCGTATTATTTCAGTTGAAAGTAAGGTTATAAATTAGCTGACAAAATCCTGTCAAGTCCTAATCCCAGTCTTACTTTACAACTTAATCCAATCGTAATTCAGTGGGTTTTTTATACCTTTGTTGCGTCCCATTCACCTGTTGGTTCCCAATGTTCCCACCTCACACTCCCTTTTTCAGTGGCAACATAGCATTAAATCCCGAGTGTTGCAACCTGAGCATTAACCAGTCTTAAGAAGCAGCAATCAGCCTTTGTCGCGGTTAAGATGTTTGAAGCTCTGTTGTCCTAAGGTGGGGCTTCTGTGCATGTGTGTGTGTGTTTCCAGTTGTTCCAGAAAGCCTAAACTCAGAGCTAGGGTGTGTATATTATGCTAGAGTAGAAAATCAATGTCAGATCCGTTAGCTTATCAAAGAAATCCAATAAAATTCAGGTAGAAGGTTGAATGTTGTCTATGGAATGTTCTGTTCCGTCATCTTCCACTTGTTCCAGGGTTGAATCGCGGGGGCAATAGCCTCAAACGGGCAGCCCAGGCTTCTCTCACCCCGGCTGCATCCTCCAGCTCACCTGGAAGGATCCCAAATCGTTCCCTAGCCAGCTGTGAGACATAGTCTCTCCAGCGGGTCCGGGGTCTGCCCCTTGGTCTCCTCCCGGTGTGACGAGCCCAAAACACCTCGCCCGCAAGGCGCTCGGGGGGCATCCTGACCAGATGTCTGAACCACCCCATCTGGCTCCTTTCGACCTGGAGGAGGAGCGGCTTGAAACCGAGCTCCTCCCAGATGGCAGAGCTCCTCACCTGATCTCTGAGTGAGAGCCCAGCCACCCTGCGGAGGAAGCTCATTTCGGCCGCTTGTACCCGCGATCTCATTTTTTCGGTCACCACCCAGCTGTGAGACATACGTAGTCTCTCCTGCAGGTCCTGGGTCTGCCCCTTGGTCTCCTCCCGATGGGACGTGCCCGAAAGACCTCGCCCGCAAGGCGCTCGGGGAGGCATCCTGACCAGATGCCCGAACCACCCCATCTGGCTCCTCTTGACCTGGAGGAGAAGAGGCTCGACACTGACCTCCTCCCGGATGGCAGAGTTCCTCACCCGATCTCTGACTGAGAGCCCAGCCACACTGCGGAGGAAGCTCATTTCGGCCGCTTGTACCCGCGATCTCATTTTTTCGGTCACCACCCACAGCTGGTGACCATAGGTGAGGGTAGGAACGTAGATCGACTTGTAAATCGAGAGCTTTGCTCTTGTTGAGCTCATTGTCGAGCTGCTCTTCTTCCAGGTCAAGAGGAGCCAGATGGGGTGGTTCGGGCATCTGGTCAGGATACCCCCGAGCGCCTCGCGGATGAGGTGTTTCGGGCACGTCCCACCAGGAAGAGACCAAGAGGCAGACCCCGGACCCGCTGGAGAGACTATATCTCAGAGTTGGCCACTCCTTGCGGAGTGGAATATAAAGATAAAAAAGTTTACCAGACTCTGAAACTTGTAAGACAGTGACTCACTCAGATAAAGACAAATTAAATTTGTATTACAGGACATTACATGTCATTCCTAGTACGGCTTGATTTATTATGTTGTTATCATGACTCATGAATGTACAGCAATGAAAGCATCGAGGAGCGAGAGGTTGGGACAGAACATTGGGGCACAGAATAGCTCTTCTTGGAACAGAGATTTCTACATTTTTTATGTGTGTGTTTGTGTTCAATGCCATGGAATGAAGCTCAAAAACAAGAACAGGCTAAAATAGGGCTTATGCCAATATGCAAGCCAAGGGACAGACACACACACCATTATTAGAGGCTGCAGTACGTCAACATGGAAAAGCTGGAAAATATCACACTTTAATACTTCCTTTGTTATTTCTCTCAATCTAGCACACACTCACATATCCAAAACAGTGCTTCTACAGTGTTCAACAGAATCTGGAAGAGTTTGACACAACATGGACACACACACTCGCACATTGTGGAGAATGCAGTAAACAAAAGTTACCCTGCAGTTTATTTAGGAGATGCAGCCAGGCATGCAGAAAGTGGAATGGATGGTGGTCACATGGATGCACAGCAGGCTGAAACACCAGGAACACACATGCACACACACCAATCCCTCCTCTGAACTGTCAATAGGGCTGGTCTGTAGTTGCCAGAGCAACAATACCCCTCCCTTGCAGTTTGTAGGAGAGGTGTTTGAAAAGTTCACTGAAGTGAAGGGCAGTTCAATGCTTTTCAGTGATCCGACTCTTTTGATTCTTTAGGCTAGGATAGGATTTTGTTTTCTAGTGATTTGTGCATCAATATATTTTTACTGCAATAAAGGCTAATCTTTCACGTACTTTTTTTATTGTGTAGTATTTTCAATAAAACATTTATATTAATAATAATAATGAAAAAAAACCCACTCAAATTTATTGTATGCACCTACACTTTTCTCACTTGTTCGCCAGTTTATTTTAAAGCCTTCTCTTTTTTACAAACCCACCTGCAATTTATTTTCTTAAATGCTATAGAGCAGAGTTCCTCAACCATTTCTGCGCCACGGACCGGTTTACTGTAGGACCGGGGTGCCCGACCGGTCGACCACGGTCTAGTGGTAGATTGCGGATTGGTCCCGGGTCGACCGCGAGAATTGTTGAAAAAAAAATGAAGAAAAAAAAAATTATGACTTTTTTTTTCTTTTTGACAAAGTGAAACCAAATGCTGGTTCAGGATTGGGCGGGGAGCACCAGGAAAGCAGAGGTACAGACTATAAAAATGGTTTAAAAGGATTTAATATAAAGAAACTGAAAGAACAGTTCTTTAAAAAGAGCCCTTTCTCAGTGTCCACAGCCTATGGGCACCTTCTTGTCAGGTCCACCGCCTGCGGGAATTGCCTTTGAGGTCTGATGGAATCAGTTGTGCATATAAATAAATAAATATAAATGAATTACTCTATTCATCCCTCACCGGGGAAATTTGTTTGCTGCACTCCTTACACCGCAGCAGGCTGCCCTTCAACGGCGCCAATGGTGGGAGAAGCAGGGGTTAGGTGTCTTCCCCAAGGACCCTAGACATCATTTGGCATGTAAGAGCCTCATCCTTCATAGCACTTTGGTGTGTATGCTGATACCCCCCCATCCCTCTATAAAACAATCAGGGACTGTACAGCTTCATGGCAACAGGTGAAGTGGATTTAATAGCCAGGTGGTATTTTTTCGAGGGTGCCTTGTGTCCTGAAGCCAGCAGGTCCCCTATGGTTTCGGCCGCTGCAGTCTTTGGCAGGCTGACTCATGGTGTGGATCGATCCCCAGTTATTATTTCCTCACAGCAGCGTAAGGTCAGATGCTTGTTTTATTTACCGTTATTTTTAGTGCAGTTAAAGAGACTTTTTCATTACGTCATCTTCCGCTCATCCGGGGCCGGGTCGCGGGGGCAACAGCCTCAGACGGGAAGCCCAGCCTTCTCTCACTGTGGCTGCATCCTCCAGCTCACCTGGAAGGATCCCGAGCCGTTCCCCAGCCAGCTGTGAGACATAGTCTCTTCAGCGAGTCTGGGGTCTTCTTCTTGGTCTCATCGCGGTGGGACGTGCCCAAAACACCTCACCCACAAGGTGCTTGGGGGGCATCCTGACCAGATGCCCGAACCACCCCATCCGGCTCCTCTTGACCTGGAGGAGGAGCGGCTAGACACCGAGCTCCTCACAAGATCTCTGAGTGAGAGCCCAGCCACTCTGCGGAGGAAGCTCATTTCGGCTGCTTGTATCCACGATCTCATTCTTTCGGTCACCACCCACAGCTGGTGACCATAGGTGAGGGTTGGAACGTAGATTGACTTGTAAATCGAGAGCTTTGCTTTTTGGCTCAGCTTTCTCTTTAACACGACGGACCGATGCAGCGTCCTAGTTATTGCTGACGCCGCACCGATCCGCCTGTCGATCTCCCGCTGCATCCTTCCCCCACTCGTGAACAAGACCCCGAGATACTTAAACTCCTCCACTTGGGGCAGGACCCTATCTCTGACCCGCAGGGGGCATTCAACCCTTTTCAGGGTGCTATCAAGCGGTTCAAAAATAAATGGAGGGTATGGATTTTAGGGGAGCAGAGGACAAATGTAAGTATGTGATTTTCTTTTTTTTTTATTGTTTGTTTGGTTTAAATTTATTATTTTTTTTATTATTTGGAATTTGTTGACACCTTCAACAGTGACCTGATTCTACTTCATAAAATTTTGTGGGGTTAAAATTTAATCCAGAGTCGGTTTTTTTTTCACAGGCTAGATTGAATTAAAAGAATTGGCTCATTCCTGAACCGCTCACAGCGCGTTCCCAATGTGTGTGCGTGTGTTTGTGACTGCGTTATGTGTGTGTGTGTGTCAAAGGAGTGGATGATAGTGAGGGGGCGTGGAGGCCAAACCAACTCCTCAGAAGTTACACACCCTGTCTTCACTTGTGATCTGCAGAGGGTGACAGTCAGAAATCCTCTGAGGCTGTAAAAAAAGAACCTCTAAATCGGGATCTTCCGAACTTGTTAGCTATGGAAGAAGAGGGGAGCCACGCTGAGCCTAACAGCACCACAGGCAGCACACACACAATCCCGCAGCCTGAAAACACCGAACTCTTCATCCCAAGTTTCAGCCCGGCATCCGCCCCTTCCTCTCCAACACCCACCGGGACCCTTTCCCGCTTGGGTTTGAAAAGCCCGACCAGCCCGACTCCTCCGACGGGTAGTCCGGGTCAGGTGAGCGCGATCACCGTGGTGGCCCTTCTGGACAAGCTGGTCAACATGTTGCAGTCAGTGCAGGACAACCAGCAACGGATGGAGCAGAGACAGGCCGATCTGGAGAACGCAGTGCGGGTGGTGCAGGGTGATGTGACCCGCTTGTCCAAACACCACCTGAGCACCTCCAATAGCGTCAACAAGCTGTTGGAGCGTTCGCGCAAAGTCAGCGGGAACCTGAAGGAGGTGAGGGAGCGCCTGGATAAACAGGGTGTCCAGGTGAAAAAACTTGAGGCCAACCACAGCCACCTGCTGAAGAGGAACCACTTTAAAGTGCTCATTTTCCAGGTAAGAACAATAATAAAAAAAAAAATCCACGTTCATTTTGTATCGCGGATACAAGCGGCTGAAATGAGCTTCCTCTGCAGGGTGGCTGGGCTCTCACTCAGAGATAGAGTGAGGAGCTCTGCCATTCTGAAGGGGCTCGGAGTAGAGCCACTGCTCCTCCAGGTCAAGAGGAGCCAGATGGGGTGGTTCGGGCATCTGGTCAGAATGCCCTCCCGAGCGCCTTGCGGGTGAGGTGTTTTGGGCAAGAGACCTAGACGGAGACCCTGGACCTGTTGGAGAGACTATGTCTCACAACTGGACAGGGAACCCTTCGGGATCCATACCACCTTTAATCCATCACAAAATGTTTTGGGAGTGAGTGAATTAAAATACAGAGAGAAAGATAGCCGTCTATCCCTTACGAGGGTGTGTGGGGTGCCGGAGCCCATCCCCGACATATGTCATTAAAATTTCTTTTTAGAAATTAAAGTCATTTTTGTGAATTTTTTAAACTTTTTGTATGCAAATCTTCCAAATTTAAAAGTGAATCAGTCCTGTACTATGTAAAATTTGCATTCGTGTTAGCTTGTAATGAAGGGTGTGTTTAGGACATGGAGCTGGTTTGGCACGTGATGCGTGGCTCTTTTATTACACTATTGTCTTAAACTCGTGTAACAGGATTTTTATAAAACAAACTTGTAAAGTGGCGAAAGTTCAGAATGTAAGTCTTTTAACGTTTAGATCAGGTCCCTGCAAAGTACGTCCACATGCATATGAGTCTGTGCCTGTATGATGGGTGTGTCTGGGAATGGAGCTCTCAGGGATAATAGACCAAGGCTTAGACGCTCACTTTGCCAGATCTGTTTACACCCTACAGTTATAATTCAGACAGACAGATGGATTTCCCGCTTTGGCTACCATATCACACCTGTTGGGCTACAAACCTCTCACACAGGAAATTTAGAATGTGAACAGTGGGCTTAAACCTCACCTGCTTGTGTTTAAAGAAAATATATTTTACAACTTGGACACGCAGGTTGTGATCGTTCTGTCATGATGTGGAGCTGAGGCCAAAAATATTCTTGACACAGCAGACAGGTTCAGATGAAAAAAATTACAAGCAGATTTATTAGATTAATAAAAAATCCAAATAAAGAAAGACAAAACAGATAAACTAGGCAGGTTCTGATGTGGAGGTGAGGCCAAAAATATACCCTTCACACAACAGACAGGTTCAGATGAAAAAATCACAAGTAGATTTATTAGATTAATAAAAAGTCCAAATAAAGAAGACAAAACAGATAAACTAGGCAGGTTCTGATGTGGAGGTAGGGCCAAAACTATACCCTTGACACAACAGACAGGTTCAGATGAAAAAAATCACAAGCAGATTTAGTAGATTAATAAAAAGTCCAAATAAAGAAGACATAAACAGAAGAACTCGGCAGGTTCTGATGTAGGAGCTGGAGCCAAAAAACTGGATAACAGGTCAAGCATGATAAACAACGATCTGGCGAAGAGTGTGTCAAAAACTTTTCCATTTATGCTCCAGCAGATGAGTAGATTGGTTTCAGGTGTGACTAGTTGCACACACACAACTAGTCAAGAGACTACTCTCTTGATACATGGATGGTCAGGTTGATTTTCATATGACCATAAAATGATAAAGGCTAGTTTGCTGTGTATGTGTGTGTGTGAGTTGTCGGTGGAAGTATGTGTGTGTGTGCCCAGGTAGTGCAAAATAGGAGGGAGAGAGGGGGAGGCTATTGTTTACACAGCCAGTCTCTGAGAGCTCTTAACCGCTGTTATCTGGTTTCCCAGTGACTGTGAGGGTCTGTTGTTCAGATGTAACAGGTGCTGAAACTTTACCCCTGTACGGGCCTCGCTAATCGATCTGAATAAATTTATGCTTGCTTTATGTGTGCATAAGAAGGGTGTGGCACACCTTGGGTTACTTTTACGTTATTCCAGGATTAGCTGTGCCCGAGGTTTTGTCAGGTTCCTGGGCTTCGTTTTAGCATGCATTTCCGAGTATTTGCAGAACGGTGCAGTAAAGACCAGGTATGACCCCGGGGGCTGTTACGGAGTGCAAGTGCTAGCATGCAAGTCGCCCATTGCAAGTCATCTCAATGCATTCGATCAAGTGTATGCAGTTACAGAGCTGCTAAATGAGACCTGTTGTGCCCAAAGGAGGTAGTAGGGTAATAAAAGAACAAAGTTCTGCCCTCATTCTTTCCGCTTTTGTTGAATCTTTACCTCGCTCATCACTTTCGGCCAGCTTTTTTTTTCTTTTCGGTTTCTTTCAGCTTGGTAACTCAGTCCTCTTTTTTTTCTTTCAAGTTGTTATCTTTGCCTCTATTTTTGTCTCTTCTACTAAGTATAGGGTAGAGTTTTTTCGAACAGAGACAGCAAGTAGCCGATCTCAACACGCCAAGCCCTTTAGCCAGAGGGTAAGGATCCTTATCTGCACATCTCCTCCCCCCTACAACAGAATTGATCCTAAACACTCGTCTTCTTGTACGTGGCAGCTGAGATGGAAAAACAGAGGGCCCCTGGGTGCGCAAAACAGAGGTCGGCTGCATTGCCGGGCTTTTGGCCACGGTCGGTCAGAGAAGACAGCAATGTCTGCCGCTCTGTTGCACTGCTGTGCATAACAAGGACTAATGAGGGCTTAATTACTGCTGTTTGGACCTTGTTTGTTTGTTTTTGTGCCCCAGTGCGTTTTCCTGTCTCCACATAGCCTTATAGTGTTGCAAACACACACATAATACACACACCGTTCCCACCGCATGCCTTGATGGAGAAAAGATTATAAATTTCTTTTTTATGCGCCGACTATTTATCACTCTGATTAATTTTGAATTACCTGAGAGTTTAAACATTCCCCCCCGGAGAACTTCCGTTTTATCTGAGTCTCCATCGGCACAATGTGGAAATAAATACGCCGTGTTTGGAATTTAATTTCCTGCGACACAACTCATTTGTTTTTTTTACCCGATGAGACTGTTCTTGATTTACTTCAGGGACATTACGTCGGTACAAACAAGCAAATTACAAAAAAAAAAAACTATAATTGAATCCTGACTGTTTGTCTTGCTAGAAACGATTATTAGTGGACTTCGAACGAGAAAAAGGACAGCTTAAAATCTCACACCATGTCACTCTTAGACACTATCAAAGAACTCAAAGAACATCCATATCTTGTTCTGTGAAGGGTGCACATACTCAACAGCCAAAGTAAACTATGCTGTTTGCTTTTTTTTCCAGCTGAAGTCCTGTTTTGAACATTCAGCCACTCCCACCCTCGATACGTTTAAAATCAGCTCATCTCTCTTCCCTCAACTTTAGACGTTTAAGTTGATTAGGAATGTTTCGGAATGATTGTCACCATTGTTGAGGAGATTTGGGTTTGACTTAAACTTGGCACTTAGAAGCAGGAAGTAAAGACGGTGTGTTTTCCATTGGGTTCAGGCTCTAACGCGGAGAATCAACCGGTCGTTCTCATTCTAGCTACAACCCAAATGGAGATGAAACCGTTGCAATTTTGTTGATTCTCTATATAATTTTTTTTATTTAACTTTTGTCCAACTTAAACCAATTTATTTTTATCTTCATACGTTTACTTCAAGATTGCAAATTAAAAGACCAGGTCCATTAAGAAAAAAATACGATAGACCTGGGCTCTCACTCAGAGTACAGCCGTTGGTACTTCCGGTCAAGAGTAGCCAGATGGGGTAATTCAGAAATCTGGCTAGAATGCCTCCTGAATGCGTTGCAGATGAGGTGTTTCGGGCACGTCCCACCAGCTAGCCGGGAAACGCATTGGGATCCTCCATGTAACCTGGAGAATGCTGAGGTGAGAGAAGCCTGGGCTTCCCATCTGAGGCTGTTGGCCCTGCAACCCAGCCCCGGAAAAGTGGACGGACCGGAAAAGACGACGGAAGGGAACAAAAGTCCCGTCAATATCTGGTTAGAAACCACCACAAGTGCGGCCATACCAGCCTGTCAATGCCTGATCCCGTCAGACCTCAGAAGCTAAGCAGGCTGAGCCTGGGCTGTACTTGGATGGGAAACTGCTGGAACCCCAGGTGCCACGGTGGGGTGGCCGTTGAGATTAAAATTGCTGTTCTGTCCCTGGGCAAGACACTTCACCCACATTGCCTAGTCTGAATGGTGTATGTGTGATTGGTTGGTGATGGTCAGAAGGGCCAATGGCGCAAACTGGCAGCCTCATTTCTGTTAGTTTGCCCCAGGGCAGCTGTGGCTACAACAGTAGCTTACTATTACCTGGTATGGCGTGAATGAATAATGCATATGTGAAGCGTCTTTGAGAGTCCTGAGAAGGGCTATATAAATACAATGCATTATTATTATTATTATTACAAATAGAACAGCTTTAATGTCCCAATTTAAACTATTTCAAGAGCATTTTAAAAATCTGATTCTCATTGATGATTCATTCTGTTTGCATGTTTCAAGTTTGCATAAATTCTTTCCATTTCACCTGGTATGACCCAACCAATTCTCAAGTTACAAGAGAAACGCTCTAGGTCAAGTAGAAAGAAAACAAGTTTCACTCATCTTCTTCCTGAACGTATTAGCTCACAGGTAATCAGATATTTGAGCAAAAGTAAGATTGTATAGAATGAGATCTTTTTCAACAGGTTAGAGCAGGCTAGTGGATACTTCAGAGATGATCTGTATTTTTCGTGCGCCCAGGTATTGCTGAAAACGATTGGTAGTGGTTTAATAAATTCTGTCATTAATCTGTTTGTTGTGTTATGACTCAAAACGATCAACTGCTTCAAGCAAGATGAAGAAGTAAATGTCAGGATCCAATGATGCATATTGAAGGAAAGATTGTGTGTTTGGTTTCATGACAGCTTGTCTGCAAAATTTGATAAAAGTTCATGCTCGAGGTTGCAAGATACACAGTGTGTGCTAGTGCAGCTCGGTATCAGTCTAGCTCCCCTGTCTACCCACATTCAGGTTTGACAAGTCATCTGTTTCAGTCTGTGAGGAAAGAACACGTTTGTAGACGCTGACTCTTCCAGTAAAACAGCAGCTTAATTTTAATTACAATTAAATTGCTACAAAAGTTGGACGGTCTGAGTGAGTCAAAAGGTGGGAAACTGACTGAACGAAGTTTCCCACCTGAACACTGGAAAATAGGTTGTGACCGCTCATTAAAAGGATGAGGAAGGTCATAAGCAATTCGTTTGTGCAAAGTAACTAACGATAATGAACCAAACATGTTTCGTTTGGTGTTATAAATAGTCCATCTCTAACAGTGGTTGCGATGAGTACCAGAGCCTATCCCGGCTGATTCAAGGCTAGTGTTCCAAATCTCGCCCCTAACCTGAGACTCGAACCCCCAACCTTGTTACTATGAGGCCACTGTGCCCTCGTGTTGCCTGTCCACTGAATAAAAAAATTTAAATTGACTATAGGATACAAAACAATTGGGGAAGATGGTGGCTCAGTGGTTCGAGCGTTCGCCCGCGGACCAGAAGTCAACCGGAAGTTTGCGGGTTTGCATCCCATGAGTGCAAGTCTAGGGTCCTCGGAGAAGACACCAAACCCACCACTGGCGCCGTTGTGGGCAGCCTGCTGCAGTGTAGGAACGCAGCACACAAATTTCCCTGGTAAGGGATGAATAGAGTGATAAAAAAAAAACCTGCTTTGTAAACAGAATGAGATACGGTCTAAGGACCGAAAGCAATGATCTGTAACAATTTAGATCAGAT
Organism: Neostethus bicornis; assembly: GCA_902685375.1. NCBI lineage: Eukaryota > Metazoa > Chordata > Actinopteri > Atheriniformes > Phallostethidae > Neostethus > Neostethus bicornis. Next base: position 10,809,325 of record LR738549.1, on the reverse strand, counting down.
AAATGATTGACTTTGACAAATATTTTTAATAAATTGACTTGAGCATCTAACTTAACTAAAGTTATGAGTAATAAAAGCTGAGGGGAAAAAAATCATCCACATTTTAAAACGAACCATAATCATGTTAGCAAATTCTTTTAAACAAACGGTTCATCGGATATGTAGTTAGAGCACTGCAGGAAAACTTTCTAACCTTCTTTTTTGCCAAGAACAAATCAGTTAACACCCCGTTCATTAAACCAGAGGTAGTAATAAGTGTAATGAGGCTCATTTTCTAGCTCGTTAACTCTATGTTTGATGAGTTTTCCCTCTTTTTTTCAACTAAAACCACAGCAAACTGAACAAAACTATACAACGAAAAACTTATTTCTAAAGATTAAGTCAACCCTGTATTTATGAGACCTTCTTCACAATCCAGTCTTTTTTAAAGCAAAGAGCTGATCTAAAACAGGAAGAAGGAAAACAATCGCCATTTGGCGTCATGCTTTTTTTGGTTTTACTGTGAACACTTGTGCCCTTTAGACCTCTACATGGGTCAAACATTGTCCTGACTGTAAACAGACTTATCAAGAAATACTCACGGTATCAAAGCACTGCCTTTATCAAACAATGGGTCAGATATGCACAGAATGGGATTGTATTTTAGCTCTTTGGATTGGAAGATCTTGCTAAATTTGAATTGTTGTGCAAAAAGAAGACCAATACAATCAAAACTTGAGAAACTACAGCTGTAAAAAAAAACACATTGAAAACATTCCTCACCAGCTTAAAGTACATCATTCATCAACTGTTGAAAAAGTAAGAATGTTTCGTGACGCCATGTTGTTGGGAGAGGTTTAAAAAATGGCAACCCTCTAACTAGTTTAGCCAATCATGAGTTACAACCAAGACTAGAATCCCTTCAGGGGAAAATAATTAGGAGTGTATGTGTCACAGTACATGAAACACATCATCATCATCATTTGAAGTGCACGGAGTGCTATTTTGTAAATGACTGGTTACTTGGAAAGTTCCCTTCACACGTCCACAAGATCATTCCTTATGTCACCAGGATTCATGGTGGCCTCCCGAGATTACTGCTCACTCCGAAATACCAACACGTAAGCGCGGCATCTCGCTTGAATCGGTTATTGTGTTGCGTGATTACACAAGCCCATTAGGCCTGTAAACACGGCTTGTTTTCCTTTGGTGCAGCAAATATGGTAGGGTTGAAAAGAATGCCGAAACTTGTTATGCTAAGTTTTGTAGCTAGCCAAGATGCATTCCAAAAAAATATTGTGAAATTCTAATAAAATTAAATAGTAAACTAAACTTGTTTTAGTTTACGGTAGAATGCTTTGTTCATTTTGGCCTACAGTCAATTTAAAGTTTATCTGAGTGACAAAAAGCTGGAATTCCAATTTCTGTCTTTCCTCCCTTTCTTCCTTCCTTCCTGTTTCCATGTATGCTACGCTATGGGTGGTGTCACACATCAAGCCTGAGAGAAGAAACATGTCAAAATACCCTTTGTACTTTGAGTAAGTGGTGCATGCTGTAATCAAAACACATGCAGATGATAGAAAATTTGCATTCTTTTGAGTTTCAGGTGACCATTGTTCCTAACAAGGTGCAGCAGGAATTTCTAGTGTCACAAAGGAGAATACACACTGTATTTTCCTTAGGCAAGAGCCCATATGAGCAACTTTAAATGATTGCTTTTTATGCTGGAATCTCAACAGTTGGATATGTGTGTACTTGCACATTTTGCGGTACGCTTGTAGTAATGTAGACCCGGCAAATGGAAGTTCCCGAACAACTCCTCTCTAGAGACGTGTGACTCATTGTATCAATACACCTGTGCCAACATTGTTTTATGCAATTAAATAAGCCTACTTTAAATTCAATTTAATACCTTTTCAACCCCAGATAATGTGCTTGATTAAAAGGTTTGAATGCTCAAAGACACAGATGCATAAATGCAAATACTACTGCATGTAAATGTGCTAGATAAAACAAATGAGCATCTATAAACAGATGTCCACCATACATTTTGATTATAGAATTTATGTGTTTTTTATGACTCTGGGTGTGTCTTAAAAAAGGGAAAGTAAACATAGACGAAGTGTGAGAAAATGAAACATGCATTTTCATATGTTTCACACGACTATAAGCTTAGCTAAATTTTAGTCTCATTAAAATGTATTGAACGGCGTTAAAAGTTAACTCCGTATTGGTTTTGTTCTATCACATAGTCTAACCAGTTGTGGCTGAAGCATTCCAATATGAAAGTGTAAGACCAAAGCAGCTTGGCATGCCGTTGAGTTGAGTATTTTGTGCAGAAGTCACTTGTTTCAATTCTAACACTTGAACCACTTGATTTAGTACAACTAGATTAGCTCAGACCTATTGAAATCCAAACCAATGTCAAGACCAATGGTTGTCCAAAAAGGTCCGGTTTTCCTCATCACAATATACAACATGGTAAAAAGTTCCTAGAGCCTAGCCTTTGCAAGCCGAGGATCTGACCAACAGGGTTCCCGTTGTCAAGTGCCACCTATCTCCTCCTTCAATCGACCCCTATGGCCCCTCCTACAGGGGGTGAGCCCACTGGAAGGATGGCCCATATCCCCTGTTCTGGCTGAGGCCAACCGGCCACCATACGTAAAAGCCCGTCCACCAGGTGCTCATTCTCATGCCCCATTCAGGGGCCTAGCTCCATGTGGGCAAGGTCAACTTAGCCATGCTTAAGCCCTTCATAAGATTTTTTTAAACCGTGCTTTGTCTGGCCCCTCACCTAGGATCTTTTTGACTTGGGTGACCATACCAGGGGCGGTAAGCCCCGGACAAAAGTGCTCCTAGAATCATTGGGGCACGTAAAACCCTCCACCACGAAAAGTTGGTGGCTCAAGGAGAGGGGTCTTGATAGGTAGTACCATCCGGGACCGGGTCCACTTATCCGAAGAACAGAACGGAACAGCAAAAAGTTCTATTAACAATTGGCAGAATTTTCTGTGGTTGTGTGAAGTGGTGTCTGTGCTCACCTTTTATGTCGTTTCTCTTTTTTCTTGTTGAACAAATTGACTCTTTGGTCTTCATAACACCAATGTTTCCTCTAATTAACTTAGTTGGTAAAAAGTTCAGATGAGAACAAATTTGTTGGAATGTGTTCAGGATGGGACAAAAAATATTGTACTTTGGTTTGACTGGGGAGCTAACGTGTTACAGCAAGAAGATGACGTATAGATGTGGTGTTGATCACAGATGTCAAATTTTAGTCCTCGAGGGCTTTCAATAAATCTTGTGAAAAGAATATGTCCTGCTCAAGCCTGTTTTTTAATGACCCTTTCTTTCATATTAGACATGTTGAATCAACATAAAGTCTAAAAGTTGCAGGACTATCAACGGGGTTTCACACCCTCAGTCAAGATGTTTCTCATAATAGTTTGCGGACTCAGTACAAATCGGTATGAATGCTTTGAACAGCTTCAGCGTACTTTCTATATGGTTTCACAAGCCGACATCCAAGCCTACATACTTCAGTGTTATCTCTTGACGTTGTTTAAGCTACTAGCGAGGTAAAAGACATTTATTCGTTAGCATAAGCCTGGTTTTAATTGATCCACTAAGATGTCAGTAAGACATACCAGTGAACAGTGGAAAAATATCTTCATGAATCCCAAACTTGGAAACTTCTGCCTTATGTGGTGTTTTTGGTAATTATCTAAAAAAAAGTCCACATTTATTCAGCTTTACTTATCATTTTATTTCTTGATATATACTACACATGCCCTCTATCCAAAGATCCATCTAAAAGACTCTAACCTTTTTATGGGTTCAGTGTTTGATCATTTGTACGATCTTGTTTATTCTGAAGTTTTGACGACTTTTAAAACATACATTCTACATAATGGTGTTGACTTTGAAACTTTACCTGTTACTAAAAGTCGGTTCATTTAGACTTTGCATGTGGTTTGCACAAGCCACCAATTGCTTGCCGTACTTTAAGTTGACATCAGGTCACACCAGTTCATTGAAAATGTATGAGTGGGAGTGTCCAAACACTCAGTTCTGTGAGTAAACAAAGATAAAACTAGAAAAGTCAAAGAAACAGTTTCCTGTTACACCGTAGTCGCTGAGTAAGAAATTTGAGCCCACTGAAGCTCCATTAGTTTGCCGTGCGGCTCGCTATTCTTTTGTTGAATTGAGCAAGATCCCAGAATACTAACTCACACAAAAAGAAACTTAGTAACATATTGGAAAACTTGCTATTAAATTCCAATTCCACCACACAATTGCTAAATGCTACCGTTAACGGTCTACCAACTAACTTGGTTTTTGTGTTTGTGTCATTGTAATGCACTCCAAATCTGTTTTTGCCACCTTTCATCCTCTTTTCGCGAACAATGGCCACTGTCTAACATGGCTGCCCATAAACATAATTTGGCCCATAAACACTAATGAGTTCAGACACTAACGTTAATTAACGGAGTTCCCAAGAGAAAGGAGCCAGAAAGTAATGTCCACACATACACGCACAGCACAGTTCCAGGTCAAGTTGTGTTTAGGAACATTTTGTTTATTGTTCTTTGCATGCCTAAACTCTTCCGGGCTAAACTGAGCACATGGTTGTTTTAGATGGTTTGGCTAGTGGAGTGGTCAAACACATCTGCAAATGTATCCATTAAAATCAGTTTTGGAACTGGAACAATGCCAGGGCAATATTTGCATTTTATAAGGTAGGTTTAAGACAAGAAACCAATAAGAACCTCGACAAAACTCTTGTCGTTGTTGGTTTGAGCTTTCACCATGAGCTTAATAAAAAACAGAGAAGTATAAAAGTGTTTTTAATGGAATATTAGTCACTAGTTGGCCAACAAACTAATTTACCAAAGCACAGTTGTTCTTTGTTCATGAAGTTTCAGTTTGCTGACTCCCACGAGCTTCAGTACCTGCCTTGATAATTCCAGACATGTTTTAACCAAATCAGAAAGCTTGTGGCAAGCCCAGGCTGGAGCAGAGATATCACGATTGTATCTTCAGACATCCTCACAGTAATGAACGATCACAAAGGATTAGTCTTCAAGAGTTTATAGTTTACGCCAGTGGGTATAGGGACTGCTTTTGCCTAGCACGTGGGTACAAAGTTGATAGTAAACCAAGTTTGTCAGGACTACTAAACCTTTTATGTACCGTTAATGTAGATGTTGAGTAGCAGAAAGTCTAGAACAATGGTTCCAGCTCAATTATTCAATTACCGTGTCGTGTTTGTGATTATTGCTTCAACCGTTTGTGATATAGCTATCACAGTAACTGACTGTTCCATTGCTATTTTTTTAAACAATGCTCTTCTGATCTATAGGAATAGTTTGAATTCTTGTTTTCTGCCTTGTGATAGTTGCAGAACAATGCCAATGAATGCAAAGAACTTTCTGAAACTATAGCACTAGATCACAGGGAGTGCCAGTGTCTATCCCAGCTGATACCGGGCCAAAGGTAGGGACCGTGTCTGTTGCAGGAGGAAGCTACTATCATAGTAACTGGCTTCCTGACTCATCTATCTGATTGTAAATTCAGACTGATTATGGGTGTGGTCCAGTAATAGAGCAGGAGTGAAATGGGGCATTCAGGTACAACAGAAATGCCCTGCTAAAAACACAGCTGAAACGAGAGCCGACAGTGAAACCAAAGCTTTTCAATGAGGTGCTCTCTTTTGTCAGTTGTATTGGCTAATTCTAAATAGAATCTTAAAACCTAGGTGGAACTTCAAGTTCCATAATGTTTTAGAGAAGAATAAGCAAAAAATTAGTCATCTTTTTTTTCTGACATATTTCACACGTGTTACGGTCTGAAACTTTCAGTGTACGTTTTCTTCTTTTTGAAAATATGTTCCACCTTTTAAGGGTGGTGGTTATGGGTTTAAGAACACACTGACAGATTTATTAGCATTAACTTTGAGATACCACACATGCTTGGCGCACACCTGAACTGTGAATCACAGCTGCTTTCAGACCAATGCAAGGTGCTTTTAGTTTTCTTCATTTTATGCAAAAAAGACAAATATGATTGTGGAATTTATTTTATATAAGATAAGCAAAACCATCTGGGATTTCCGTTGCCCAAATGGCACTAACGAAACCCTAAAGAACTCTCTGTGAACAGATGAATGATAGGTAGTACCATCAAGAGGCAAGATGCCACTAAACCATCTGGTTTACCCAGTTCGGGAGTGTGTTGATCGCAATTCAAGAAGGATACATTCTTCAATCTTTTAACACCTTCTTCATCTCGTTACTTGAACTATTGAGTCTCGAGAGTTGCCAAGCATTCTTTGAAATGCAGTCACACTTTCTGCACATTTTTCTATAGGAGTTGCCAAAACAAAAAAAATGAGTCGGTGCACATTGTTCAGGGTATGAGGAAAGAGTCCACTGGTGAACTTTCTACGATGATTTGAAGATTCATCGCACAACCACACGCATGATGTGGTGTTCAAGAGATAAATATTAAGGCCTGAAAGCTCTGGTGATACTGTCAAGGATGACAGTTTGTTTTTGAGCATTTAGACTGTTTACTGAAGTATGTCAACCACTGAAGCTAAAAGTTAACTCTCCGTTCACTCCTCCATGTGAAAGAAATGGGGTGGGGGCTTTGAAATTCCCTTTGGATATGAACATTGGTGGTATAAGCCCACATGTGTGGGATTGTATGATTGCTCACAGATGAGCAGTAGGGGTGGGTAAAGATGGAAGATAAGAAAACATGTAGAAAGAGATAGTCAAACAAACTGTATTTCAAACCCACAAAAAAATCATTCTAAGTGCAGAATTAAAGACTCCAAAAAATATTTAAAAAAAAGAATAAATGAGGTGTTTGACTTGTTGCAAAGCAACAAGTGGAATGCCTCAGATGTCTTGAAAAGAAAATCTGTGAGGCATGCTCGGACTGGTTTCTTGAGTCCTCTGCAGGCGGACTTCACCTAGATGCCAGAGCTTATTAAACACGCTTCTCAGCTTTCAATGAGTACTTCTTTGACCATTTTGGAAAAAAAAAGTGACTATCTTTGAACTTTTCCCAGGAGAATACAATAACATGACTCACACTCTAAAGTTGATTTGGAGATGATTCATGTAACAGAGTAGATTACTGATCACTTCAGAAAGAAAAAAAAAGTGATAAGTTCTGAGCAAACAAACCTTAACATGTTCCCTTTCGTTTTGTTTTCCCAACAGGAAGACAATGAGATCCCAGCCAGTGTTCTTGTCAAAGACTCCGTCAAGACCACACAACCAGTTCATAATGATGCGGAATCCATCCAGCCCACTCCATCGGTCACAGGCTCTGTTGAAGGCATCCGCACCCAAGACGAGGGTTTACAGACCATCAGCCTTTCCTCTGATGAAGATGTCGATCTTGCAGCATTACATAGAGAAGAAGACGAGATGCTGCAGTGTGAAGCAGCAGGGGGCTCTCCCATAAAATATGAAAGAAGGGCCGACAGGTTCAAGCGTAATAGTCTGAAGAAGGTTGACAGCCTCAAGAAGGCGTTTTCCCGCCAGAGCATTGAAAAGAAGGTGACCCAGATCACCACCAAGATTGTTCCGCCTGAGAAGCGTGAAAAATTCAAGAAAAACTTCACCCCTAATCATCCCAAAAGCCCAACAGCTAAAAGTTCTACTTTCAAGGTGTCACCCATGACCTTTAATGTCAAGAAATATCGAGATGGGGACACACCCACACAAGAAGTAACCTCACCCAGCGAAGAAGCTCATGTGGAGATTCCTCCTCTGTCACTTGATGGTGAGATTCCCCTGGCAGAGGTGCACACCCAAGAGGGTCTTGTGGAAGATATTCAGACGACACTGGCATCCTCCTCTCCAGAGAGCCTTAATGCCGAGGTGTCTTTGAACGGAAAATCAGCGTCTATCGAGTGTGAGATGAATGGAGAAAGCTGCGCTGGCCTGGCGATTCCAGAGCAGGATGACGACGTGGGTGAGGAAGATGAGGAGGAAGAAGAAGATGATGAAGAGAAACACAAAAGCCCTGTTGAGAAAGCAGACGATGCTCCAGTTGCGAATGCAACAATCGCTGTGGAGCAAACGTCTTAACATTGTTCTTTGAAAATCTTTGGCTTTTATTGTTTTGTTCCCTCACTTTTACAAAAACCAATCAGCTGCCCTCCACTTTAAAAATAGCTCTGATTCTTTTCACGAATAGCTTAAGAGGAACGTATTCTTGGCTTTTTAGGGGTTTCCATCGCTCAACCTTCTGAAGCATTGAGTTTGGTCAATTGTAGCTAGGCATTCAGCTCAACTTTGTTGGCAGTTTAATTTGCAAAGTGTAGTTGAATTTTTTTTCTTAAGCTCATAACTCACTCTTTAGTTGATGCCCAAACTCAATAGGTGCACATCTCCCAGGCACTGGACCAACTATCCTTCTCCTGCTGTGTCAGTCTGCCTTTTTTTCCCCGCTACTTCACTGAAAAATAGCTTCTTTTGTTCTTTGTGGTTTTGTGAAAAATAGTAAATCTCTGGCAACAATGGGGCAACCCGTAGGCTTCTGAAACGCCGTGTTGCCAGGTTTGTAGAGGAATTGGAATGGTGAGGTTTCTTTTATTTTCAAAACAGGCCACAGGATTTTTTTTCGTTTGTTTGTTAGTTTTTTATCATGGCAGATTGAGGTGGTTTACTAGACTCCTAGGGCTAGTTACAGGGAAAAAAATTGATTCTACGCAACCAATTGCTAACGATGCCTGATGGTCTTTATTACTAGTCCTGTACTAATTGTGAAATTGAACGGGGTTTGTTTTTGTAGTTTATGTGTATCAACACCGTTTGTTCTTCAAACTTAGAAAATGATAAAAAAAAAAAGAATAATAATAATTTTGTGTAATTATGAGAAATTCAGTTGGGTTTTAGTACGTAACGTGAATGAAGGATGGCCTTTTCATAAAAAAGATATTATTCCCAAAATGAGTCTTTTGCCTTTGATTTTAGGATGGTGTCATTTTTGCAGCCCTTATCTTTCTCATAGCAGAGTTGCTTGGAATGTTTGTCGGAGGTATTTTTGTTGTAAGGCTTAGTATTTTCTAAGTATTTCAAGCTTAAACACTGACAGTGATTTTTATCAAAAATGCCTGGGGAGTTTTTTTCCTATCTTGTAAAAACTTTCTGTGAAATAGGTTGTTCTTTTTGCGTTACTCTTGAGTGTTTTACCCACCCCTCCCCCGCATATATTGCAAATGGAAATATTTACTCTCTGCATTTTTTCCCTTTTTAAACATTAACATCACAGGGATCTTTGAAATTTGCCAGGTGCCCATCGGAGAGGGCCCTTATTCTGGAATCATGCCCAAACAAAGGTGAACTCCCACACCATCATCAGCTAGCACAAACTGGTTTGAGTAATTGCACCCCTTCGGGGATTGATTTTTTTTTTTGCTAGATAAGAGCGAGTAAAAAACATGCCTAAAATTTTTCTCTATTTTGGGAAATTCTATACGTCCAATCGTGCCTTTTGATTGCGAATACGCAAAAACAGAGGAATGTTCAGGTTTGAAGAACAACCCACTAAATTAGTCACGTTCAACTTTTGAAGTGGTTCCTTCCTGCAAACAATTACTCACTAGTTTTGCCATTTTTTAGCTTTGCCAGACAAAAAGTTTAGTAATGCTGCAAACACACAAAAAAATGAAAAGCAAATGATACCAGGTGCCATGTATTTAGATACAAGAAAGACCTGAGGTAGATGGTAGTTCTAGTCAAAGATAAAGGTTGAGAACAGCATTCCTAGTTTTGACAAATGGATACCGCTCAGCTCATTTTTCATGCTCTTGGCCTCCTTGTTGAAAGAGATTGAAGATCTGGAGGGCCACAGGTGCTGTGCCTCCTTTTGGGGCTGCTTGGTGGGAGTCAGTTGGCGAAGGAAGATAGAAAAGAATAAAAGAAAAGAACAAGTTATGCATGCATTTGGCAGTGGGATTGAAAGGTCTTAGTTAGCCCCGGCCTTATTATGTAAAAAAAAAAAAAAAAAAAACAGTCAGCAGCTGTGTGAAGGCTTCTTTCTTCTTTTTGCATTTGAATTGTTAATTTCAAACTGTTTGTATTGTTGTTTTGATGTTGTGATTGCAATTATAGCACAAAAAACGTAACTGATAGCTAAAAAAAAAACCTAGAAAAGCATCAAGTATTTGCATACTGTGTAAAATTTATAAGAGGAAAAACACTGTTTACGATTGTTTTAAATCACATTTTTTCTTTGTTTATCTGGAAATATAACTCACTGAGCACCCCATTGATAAAAACTTCAGTGTGAAAAAAAATGAATAATTTATTTCCGTGTTAGAAAAATGGCGGAAATGGAAAACGGGGAAAAGTGTCATTGCTCCTTTATTAACTAAAATAACTAATATATAAGATTTGTAAGGTGAAAATAAAAATGTTTTATTGCTTAACAAGAAATATAATTGTGTATTTTATTCATTTTAGATTATATAAAACAACATGGTGAGAATGGATTGAAATATAGGCTCTAAATCTGTTACTTTGTAATTTCTTTGTTAATGTAAGATACAATATATGTGTGATCTTTTATTTTCTTTCATGTAAGGTTTTTTAAACTCCAGTTGTCAATAGAAAGTTCAATCACCACATGCTATGGCTTACTAAGTAGTAATATCACACTCCGTCATGTTTTCGGGCTTGTCAATAAAGTTAACCACCAAAAACCAAAGACTCCCTCAGAATGGAAGAATCCTCACAACCGCTTGAGTGTTTGAATCTTCTCAATGCATCTTGTAAACATTCTTCTCAAATTTTAAGTCATTGCATTTATCAATAAAGAGTATAAATCACTGAAAATGTGTTGCTTTTTTGATTCTTTATTCATGCACAGATCTATATATAGGTAGATGTGGTCCTAGATTATACACTATACATCCCAGCAACCTGCCAAAGTTTTCCAAATAAGAAAAAAAAAAGAAAACTTTTATTTGTCCCACAATGGGGGAAATTGCAGTATGCAACAGAATAGGCACAGGAAGAAAAAAAAAAAAGTCACAACAAGTGTGCACAAACGAAACAAAAAAGGCAAAATAGACTAAGGACAAAACGTGCATTCAAATTGAGTGAGCTACCGCACAGTTCTGGTGAGAAACAGCAAAAAGAGCACATGGTTAAAATTGCTCATTGTGGAGTCTCACAACAGAAGGAAGGAAAGACCTCCTGCATCTCTCCTTCACACAGCGAAGGTGGAGCAGCCTGCCACTGAAGCTGCTTTTTAGTGCAGACAGAGTGTCCTGCAAGGGGTGGGCCTTGTTGTCCAGCATGGACGTCAGTCTCTTCAGGACCCTTCTGTCACCCACCTACCGCACTGAGTCCAGGGAGCAGCCCAGGACAGAGCTGGACTTCTTGATGATTCTGTCCAAATGCTAATTCTAGTATTTAAAGGTGAGCGTGTCTCTTGGGCAGCTGTAGTTTCACTGATTGGAGATAAAAATAAACAGCAACAGAAGATCAAACGAACTCTTACTCTTGCAAAGTTAAGCAGAGTTGCGTCTCTTAAAGACACAATACAACCAATCTTGAAGTAGCAGAGACACCACACAATGTGCCACTCCTCAGCTAAGAACAGGAAACTGAAGATGGAATAATGTTGTCTGGTCTGACGGGTTTTCATTTCAGGTCATTGTCTTTTTCTGCCAATTTGTATTGTACCATGTTGAATCTATTGAACCGGAATTATGCAGTCATTGGTCCACATTTGCGTTTGCATGACAACTATGGAGCCAACCAGAAGTGAAAATATTAAAAGTACAAACTGCTAAAGATCTGAACTGTTAGACTCAAGGCCTGGTTCTCCACCAAAAACTACCATATGCAATGAGCTGCTGCTATATTTCTGCTTGTTCAGTTTTTAACATGAATAACTTGTGCTTTGGGGCCACAAAAACAATAATTAGAAAATTAGGTGGTCCATTCACTGATGTGTTAGACCTAAGGTAAGATAGCCTGAATGGTTAATACAACGAAAACAGAGATTGAGTAATGGCTGCCAATTTTTTCAATAGGAAGTCAATGGGTCATTGTCTTGATGGGTCCACCAATGTGATGACTTCCTATTTGGCACACAAAGGGATACTGGCTTGCCATGTCCAGTTTCTTTACAGATCCATCAGTACCAACATCAGATCTCGATGCCATTGAATAAAAATCAATTATATCAATGTTATGCAAATAGCATTCTTCATAATTGCACCTGTTCAACTCTTCAGGGCCATGAGAAACTATCAGGAGTACATTCAGGTGTTTTAATCTCAATAGTTCTGTTCCATCGTCTTCCGCTTATCCGGGGCCGGGTCGTCGGGGCAACAGCCTCAGACGGGAACCCCAGGCATCTCTCACCCCAGCTGCATCCTCCAGCTCACCCGGAGGGATCCCAAGTCTCTCCAGCCAGCTGTGGGACATAGTCTCTCCAGCGGGTCCGGGGTCTGCCCCTTGGTCTCCTCCTGGTGGGATGCGCCCAAAAAACCTCACCAGTGAGGCGCTCAGGGCCATCCTGACCAGATGCCCGAACCACCCCATCTGGCTCCTCTCGATCTAGAGGAAGAGCGGCTCGACACCGAGCTCCTCGCGGATGGCAGAGCTCTTCACCCAATCTCTGAATGAGAACCTAGCCACTCTGCGGCGGAAGCTCATTTCAGCCGCTTGTATCCGCGATCGCATTCGTTCGGTCACCACCCACAGCTGGTGAGAGTTGGAACGTAGATCAACTTGTAAATCTCAATAGTGTTGTAATTAAAATGCATATGTTTTGGTTTCACCATTTAAATTTGACCATGCTCTCTTCTCAATGTTTCTTACACTAGGAATCCACAACATGCTGATGTGGGAATGAGTACACTTGCGCATGTCAGTGTGCAGAAACAGATTTATTCTCAAACAAACTCAAATAGGTCCACAAGGAAGGTAAACTTAAGCAGGTCACAAACAATTCAAATACTCTGAACTGAAGGGGACCTGTGGTATGGGTGAGAACAGACAACCTGGACATGACTGTAGGAAAAGACACATTAAATATAGAATGAAGATAGAGACAATGAGACAGACGTGAGACACATTAGGAAGGAGCAGGTAATCATCATAACAAAGGAAGACCACAAAGACGGGAAGTCAAGACACCTGGGATGAGAAGGAGGTCAGTATTTCAAAATAAGACAGGAAGCAAACCTAATTAACAACAAAATAACCGACAAAAACATAAAACCCTGATAAATCTTTGTCATTCCTGCTGGATGATTAACCTTTACCCAGACAGAGTGGATTTACAAGCTATGAACTATTTCCTCTACCGTCTCCAAAAAGGATTTAGCTTCTACAAACCAGTTATTTACTTGATGCTTAGTAATTACATTATTAATGTGGTTAAGATGATAAATACCACAATCATCAACAGGGAGACCAGACTAGTTTTTTGAAAGAATCAAATATTCTAATCAGATTCATTCACAGTGTGATCTGTCATAACCCAACTTTTTTTTTTTTTACAACAAAATCTGCATATTTTAAGTCAGTTATTGAACAACTCACCAAAAAAACTAAGGATTTTCTTATGTTTACATACTTTTAAAAAGAATCTGAGATCTCACATCAGTTCATACCCATAATATAGATCAGGCATGGGCAAACTACGGCCCGCGGGCCACATGCGGCCCGTTAAATGTTTTAATCCGGCCCGCCGAACTAGAATTTTTTTAAAAATAAAATAAACCATGTTAGTTTGATTTTTCTTTATTTTTTATGTTAGTCAGTAGATGGCGCCAAAAATACAACAACACTGCTCCCATTAAAATGTGTGTGTCTCCGTGATGCGCATACTTTCAAATAAACAGTTTAGGTAAGGAAAGCCATAGGACCCAATACACGCATGTAAAACAAGCGTGATAGATGTTAAAACAAGCAAAATGTTACATCAGGCGCTTAGATTTCAAACCTTGCGCCGCTAAATGCACGTTTTTAAGCGCTATTGCACCAGATTTCAGACCTAGCGCCGCTAGATTTGAAATTTAACGCTCTTGATGTAACATTTAACGCGCTTGTTTAAAATCTAGTGCACCATTCTTGCGGTCTAATCTAGCAGTTACCAAAGTATGCGTTCCATCTGCTCCTGTTCCCAGGGGCGAATACAGGATTTTCTAAATGAGGGGATGAGGGGGGCACAAAACCAGCACCAATGGTGCTCGCCAGTATAGATGGGTCTGAGGGCATCCCCCTGAATCTTTTTGAAAAATAAGTAATTTTTCTGCATTTTGGTGCATACTTTAACCCAAGTTCACAATAATTAAAGTAGTAAGAACAATGTTTTTTGTCGATCTAGAGAGGGGGGGGGCGGCTCTCGGATCCGGCCCGCTTGTCAAAAAGTCAATGTAGCCCGCGTCTCCAAAAGGTTTGCCCACCCCTGGTATAGATAGTTACTACTTTTTGTAGGAAACATTTTTTCATCATGGATGTTGATTTTTATTATGCTAAATTCATTTTAACAAACTTTTATATGCCTAACATAGATTAGTTTCTGACTAATTGTATCGTTGCTTTTAAATTATAAACTTGTCTGTATATGAGTAATTAAAATGTATTTTGTCATTTTAAATTGGACCCCAGGAAGAGTAGTGACCACCATGGTTGAAGCAAATGAGGAATCCTGATAAACTACCAAAAAAAAAAAAAAACATTAGTAATTTCTCGGTTTTCTTGCTGTTTTGAGCAGAAATTATCTCTATAATTCTTTAAAAGAAAACGAAATTACACGTTGCTTCGAGACTGTATCGAATTCATAACTATTGTAATTGCGACTAGGTACAGTATGACAGTTTGAAAGGTTTTGGCTCCCTCTGGTGTTTAAAAATGAATCGACTTTTCTTTCTCGATCCACAAATATTTAACTGTCATTCCGGGTCGGTTAATCATTCCATATAAACGCGTTTGAAATAACGAACAATGCTCCAAAAATTATCAAACACTAGATGATTATTATTAGTGTCAAAAAGGGCGGGAAACCCAAATCAGGGCGAACCGTCACGGTGGCCGAGAGGTTAAGGCGTTGGACTCGAAATCCAATGGGGTTTCCCCGCGCAGGTTCGAATCCTGTCCGTGACGAAGTTTTTCGCAAAGTTTATTTTAATGTAGGATTATAATATTTATATAAAAAATATCACATTTTTGACAGAATGTAGTCTCTTTTTTGTAATCTTGCTTAAAAAAAAAAAAAAAAAACTAGTTAAAATACAATTTGTTTTAGACTTTTACAAATTTTTTAATACACAATCAATACATTTAATGAAATTAATACAAAGTTATTTCTATTTAAACAATTTTAACATTTTATGACTTTTTGACACTGAAATCACATGTCTGTTGAGCTCCAGCGATGACACATATTGGTACAGTCCAAAATCTTATTTTTAAAGCTTTAAACCTATTAAAAAATTCAAATTATTTCACTTTTATGGAAAAAAAAATACAAACACAAAATAAAAAAGTCAAATATGTTTTGTTGTTTTAATAAAATGTAAACTTTTTAATGGAACGATCCACCCCTCTTTTTGTAGTAAAATGGTACAGTCTGAAAGTATAAATACAACCAGCAGCTAGTCTTACGTAGTTTTTTGGGGCTTGTTTTATACGAAAGTGAATCTATCTTCATTTAAATCAAGTTTTTGGGACTTTTGCTTTAATTTGACACTAAAATCCCGGTTATTTAGGAAATCTTTTTGTTCCCTGACACCGTTTTTCTTGTAAATCGACTTTAAATCAAGACATAAGAATCTCAAAACAAAGCTAACAGATCTTAATAGTTAGAAGAGAACACAAAGGAAATGCGATCGTTTGGAAATATTAACATTAATCAGATTTATTTTAACGATTTAGGCGATTTTTTAGTTGAATATAAATATGTTTACGACCGTTTCTGAAGTAAAGAACGTTAAAAAAGAACCAGATCAGATTTAATAACTGATTTCTATCAGTCATTAGAATCATTAAATATTTATATTATTCATCTAAAAACTACAATTTGACTAAAAAAATGCGTTATTTAAACGTTTTTTTCTTCCTAAATTCAAAATATGACGTTTTTTCTTAAAATACACTGTGAAAAAATTCACATCCTGAAATGATAGCTGTTACTAAAACTGTAATAAACACGTTAAAACTACTTTAAAACATATTTAATCTAATTTTTTTCTTGTTTTTTCAACCCTGAAGATATTTTTGTCATCGTTCGTTTAAATTTAGATATATTTTTTGTATATATTTTTTAGTTTAGTTAGCATTTATTTAGCAAGCTAACTTGTTAGCATCATTCAAGCTATCGTTGTTTTTAATTCGGGGTAATTAGATTTGAATAAAAAATGGCCACCCCTACTAACGAGGCTTTGTTTCTGATAAAAGATGTGAAACCTGGATCTAAAAACTTGAATATTGTTTTCATCGTGCTGGAGATCGGTGAGTAGCATGGTGAGGCTAATGCAGTGTCAGTCCTCCTCACACAGAGGGCGCTGTTTAGTCTGTTAAACATGTGCTGTGAAGATTTTTATGAAAACATTTTGTTAAATTACTTGGAATTAATAGTTTTTGGACTCTTAACCTCAAATGTTTCGGATTTCAGAGGCAATTACGTATTTTTAAA
Organism: Neostethus bicornis; assembly: GCA_902685375.1. Classification (NCBI taxonomy): domain Eukaryota; kingdom Metazoa; phylum Chordata; class Actinopteri; order Atheriniformes; family Phallostethidae; genus Neostethus; species Neostethus bicornis. The sequence goes on along the minus strand of LR738549.1, from coordinate 10,792,666 downwards.
CAAGTTTAAGATGTAAAGCAAAAAGAATCTAAAAAAAGTTATTTTTTTTGGGGAGTGGGTGCAGCATCCGCAACAATTAGGATGCCACATCAGTCCGTAGTGGTGAAGAAAGAACTGAGCTGTAATCAAATCTACATTTACGCCCTCATCTAGAACGATATTGTGGTTATAACCGACTTATTCAAGGGGGAGACGGCAGCACAGTGTTTAGCGCGTGTGCGCGCGGACCGAAAGGTCCCGGGTTTGCGTCCCACAGAGAGCACATCTAGGGTCCTTGGAGAAGACACCTCAACCCCACTTCTCCCACCATTGGCGCCGTCGAAAGGCAGCCTGCTGCGGTGTAAGGAGTGCAGCACACAAATTTTCCCGGTGAGGGATGAATAGAGTAATTCCGTTCCGTCATCTTCCGCTTGTTCCGGGGTCGGGTCGCGGGGGCAACAGCCTTAAGCGGGCAGCCGAGGCCTCTCTCTCCCCAGCTGCATCCTCTAGCTCACCTGGAAGGATCCCAAGTCATTCCCCGGCCAGCTGTGAGACATAGTCTCTCCAGCGGGTCCGGGGTCTGCCCCTTGGTCTCCTCCTGGTGGGACGTGCCCGAAACACCTCGCCCGCGAGGCGCTCGGGAAGCATCCTGACCAGATGCCCGAACCACCCCATCTGGCTCCTCTCGACCTGGAGGAGGAGCGGCTCGACACCGAGCTCCTCCCGGATGGCAGAGCTCCTCACCCGAGTAATAGAGTAATTAATTAATTTATTTATTTATTCATGCCCTCACCGTGGAAATTTGTGTGTTGCACTCCTACACCGCAGTAGGCTGCCCACGATGGTGCCAACGGTAGGAGAAACAGGGGGTTAGGTGTCTTCTCCAAGGACCCTAGACGTGCACTTAGTGGGATGCGAACCCGCGAACTTCCGGTTGACTTCCGGTCCGCGGGCGAACGCTCTAAGCACTGAGCCACCGTCTCCCCCATCAGGCTGGGCTCTTACTCAGATATAGACGGAGGAGCTCAGAGTAAAGTTGTTGCTCTTCTGGGTCGAGAGAAGCCAGATAGGGTGGTTTGGGCGTCTGTTTAGGATGTGGTTCGACCACCTCCTTGGTGAGGTGTTTCAGGCACGTCCTACCAGGAGGAATCCTAGAGGAACTTGATTATTCACTTTTTTTCATTCTTTTAACAGGACGAGTGACTAAAACAAAAGACGGCCATGAGGTACGCTCCTGTAAAGTGGCAGACAAGAGTGGGAGCATAGCCATCTCAGTCTGGGACGAACTGGGCGGTTTAATCCAGCCGGGAGACATCATCAAACTCACTAGGGGGTAAAAAATTCTTATGCATATCAGTACTTTTTTTTATTTTCCAGAGTCATACTGAGTCCTGTGCCTGAGGAGTGTAAGTAACAGGGTCTTGTTTACCCTGAAAAGATGAAGCGGGGGATCTGCTGTAATTGAGACGCTGAGCTGGTTTGTTGTGGTAAACTATTGGCTAATTCAAAAAGCAAAGCTCTTGATTTCTTGGTTGAATTGCACTTCTGCACTCACTAGCAGTGGTGGATGAAGTACTCACTTTTTTACTTAAGTAAAAGTAAAGATAATTAGGCGAAAAAAATACTTAAGTAAAAGTAAAAGTACCAATTAAAAAATCTACATAAGTAAAAGTACAAAAGTAGTTGGTGTAAATTGTACTTTTTAAGTAAAAAGTAAAAGTATTCGATCATAATTCAAATGTTATTTTTTGTGCTGTAGGGTGTCACCATGGTAACCAGGATAAATACTCTGCAGGAGCGTGACTTCCCTTTCTCGCCTCTTTTGGTCCACAAAAAAATAATAGGAAGAAAGAAAAGCTATCTGCTAGCAGGGCCTGTGAATGGGCACCAAAATGCAGGAAAATGACACTTATTTTTTAAAACGTTTTGGGAGGAAGGCCCTCAGTCACCCTATATTGGCTTTGACAATTACCTCACACCTCCCGCCCCCTTTAGAAAATTCTAGATCCACCCATGCTGTGTGTAATGATGGCTCAACTTTTTATTTAGAAGTAAACACAACGAACAACGATCTTCTGACTCTTTTTAATTTGTACTAGATTTGATGTTAGGTTTTTGGCGCTGAATGAATGCTGAAAATGTTTACTCTCGATTCTGATTGGTCCTCGATTCATTACTTCTTCTCCCGATCAACTGCTCCTTTTGATTTTGGCGATGCGGCTTCAAGAAAAAAACTGTATTTTTCAAATTCCTGAACGAAAATGTAACGAAAAATGTAAAACACACTTTTAAAAAGTAGCGAAGTAAAAGTACAGATATTTGCTCTAAAAATGTAGTGAAGTAAAAGTAAAAGTACAGGTCTCAAATTTTACTAAAGTAAAGTACAGATACACAAGTTTTTTTACTTAAGTACAGTAACGAAGTACATTTACTTCGTTGCGTTCCACCACTGCTCTCCGGGCGTTTTGCTGGTGAGGTTGTTCCAGGTTTGTTCCACAAGGAGGAGATCTAGAGCTAGAACACGCTGGAGGGACTACGTCTCACAGCAGGCCGAGGAATGACCAGGGTGAGGGAAGTCTAAACCTCCCTTATTGAGGCTGATGCCTCTGCGAAGGGATACCCCGATAAGCAGTAGACAGATTATTTTTAGGGTTGGTATAAATGCAACTTTGATGACTGCATGTGTTTTTGAATTTTTGTTTTTTCTTCCTTAGCTATGCATCGATATGGAAAGGCTGCCTGACCTTATACACTGGAAGAGGAGGGGATCTACAGAAGATTGGAGAGTAAGTGACGAGTCACGTTTCGCAACAAAATATTTACAGCACATTGTGGGGTTAAAATTTTTACCAAATTGAGTTTATATTAGAGGCTGAAGCCCAAAAAAGTAAATGATTACAAATATTTATGTATTGTTTTACCAAAATGCTAATTGTTGTCGTACAAGGTTAAAATCTGTGTTTTGTCCCAAGGGGCATTGGCCTAGTGGTAGCTTTAATGTCTTTTGACAAAGATAACCGGGTTTGAATCCCACTGGGTCAAAGCTTTCCCTGGGACTAAAAATAATAAATCTGTGTTTTGTCCCTGGAGGCATTGGCCTAGTGGTAGAGTTACCGTCTTTCGACTGGGAGAATGGGGTTCGAATCCCACTTGGTCGAAGCTTTCCCTGGGACTAGAAAAAAAATTTAAATCTATGTTTTGTCCCAGGGGGCGTTGGCCTAGTGGTAGAGTTAATGTCTTTCGATCAAAAACCGGGTTCGAATCCTACTGGGCCAAAGCTTTCCCTGAGACTTAAAAAAAATAAAAAAATAAATAAAATCTGTGTTTTTGTCCCACCAGGTTTTGTATGGTCTATTCAGAAGTGCCGAATTTCAGCGAACCAAATCCAGACCTGCAAGCCCAACCAAACCAACAAAACAAGTCTGTGAGTAACAAAAAAAAGTAGCTTTAACAGCTAATCGAAAATGAAAAAAAAAGACTTTTAATGGCTGTTTTTTTTTTTAACGTTTGCACTAAATTTCACCCCATTTAATTATTTTTTAAAAGAATGAATAAAAAATTCAAAATCCATCTGCAGCCCTTGTCTTACCTGTGTCTCCAATTTTCCTTCTAAATTAGGGTAAACCTGACCAGAACCAGAGGGGAAACTCTCCACCCAATCAGAATTCAGGTACACCTGCCCCACCAGGTAAATAAATCATATTTTTTAACAAATTTAAAACAGTGTGTTTAGAAGAAAAAAAAATTACTGTATTTTCCGGACTATAAGGCGCACCGCATTTTAAGGCGCTACAGTAAAGGCTGGGGTTACGTTATGCATTCACTAAATGGTGCTGCACTAAAGGGAATGTAAAAAAAAAAAAAAAAAATGAATAAACAGCTGTTTTATTATTTTCTCCGAGATAAAGTATTAGTATTTTCGTGACACAGTTTATCTTCCATTGGAGATAAACTCTGTTTAGTCTTGTTTACTTGTTGCAGCACATCCTCTTGCTTCCTCCACTTCCTCACCATTGATTCATTGATGTTAAACTCTCTCGCTGCAGCTCTATTCCCGTGTTCTACTGCGTGACCGATCGCCTTGAGTTTAAACTCTGCGGTGTAACAGTGTCACTTGGTAGGAGCCATTTCAGGGTCGTTACACAAACACAAAATGGAGTCGGCGGCTGCTTACCGCAGTTGCGACACCTGTTGTAGCTCAATATTGATCCATATATAAGGCGCTCCGGGTTAAAAGGCGCATCGTGGACTTTAGAGAAAATTTAAGGTTTTTAGGTGCGCCGTATAGTCCGGAAAATACGGTAATGTCAGGAATTTAATTCAGAGGAATTGATGGATTTATGTCTCTCATTAAAAAATGTCTCATCTACAGGTAACGGTGCCATGCCCCCCTTCGCCAACAATCCTCCACCCGGTGCAACTCGTGACTCCACTTTTGGGAATGTCGGGCGGCCTAATGGCCGGTCTCCTGGCAACGGTGCACCCCCCGTTCATGCTTCTGGACCTCCAGCGGCTTCAAAGACCTCAGTTACCATTAGCAATGGCAGGGACCCACGACGTGCCAAAAGATGAACCTAATTTTGGCAGAGAGAAAGTGACACACACCCCCTGTTATCCCTTGTTTTTTTTCTTTTTTTTTGGCCTTGTTTCTCCTCGTTAAACATCAACATCAAGTTTTTTTTCTTTTGTTTTTAACTAAATTATTTAATCCTGATGAATTTTTCTACTGGATGCTGATAAAGTTATGAGTTGTTCAAAATGAAGAAATCTTCACCAACCGAGTTGTGTTTAGGTTTTCCCTCTTCGTTCGCTTTTTCAAATCTTTTTTTTGCAGCGTTTTTTCTGTGCCAGTGTTATCTCGCCCTCACACCAACCCTCTGATTTTAATCTAAACACCCTACTTGAACACTTAATGCACTTTCTAATAATTTATGTTCAAAATCGGCTCTCATTTAAGTCGACGGGGGAAAAAAAAACCTCATTTTTATTGATTTTTTTTTTTTTTTTTTTTGTGTGTGGGAGAAAAAAAAAAAGCCTTAAGTGCAAATGAGATGTTAGACGTTGAAAGTGTGTGTGCGTTGATGGGGTGGGGTGATCCCCCCCTCGCTCAATCCGGACTGTTAAACCAAAAGGTGTTCATTTAGGACTCAAAACAAATTCTATGAAATTTTAAAAAAATTTTGTCTCCTCTTTAAAAACTTGTTTTGCTTCATCTGTACATTTTTTTTTCATGGAGGTGGGACCACTTACGAACTAGAACGGTTCACGAAATAAATTTTAGAATAATCTCGCTGCCATATTTGGTTTTCTGTAGTCTGTTTTGGGGGGATATTGCGTCAAAAACTGTGCATTATTTGGTAATAAAGTCACGCCAAGCTGCCCAAACTCAAATATTTCCCATTATGTGTTAAAATAAAACTACATCTCCATTGATTTTTCACGTTTAGCCTCATCTAGTTCAAAGGAGAACGAACTACTACCAGTTTTATTTCAGAATCACAAGCATCTAGTATTTCATCATCCACATTCCTTTCTCTCATGGGAAGAAGTTTTTGGTTACAGCACGTGACCGAAAGTTTCTACACACACTTGAAGTTTCTTTACATTCTTTGTTGCACCAAGCACTCAAACAGAACCAACAAATGTCAAAACAGACCTTTCTTGGACCACAAAATGGAAATGTGGTGGTTAGTGTCGCCTCTTGCAAACACGACTTGTCTATAGAGGCTTTTTTTTTTCCTTTAGTTTGATTAAAAATGAGAATATTCTGGCAGATTTCGACAAATTAATTAGAAAAACATTGTTCACACATGAATTGTTGAATATATTTCAACTTCCGTCTATGCACGACAAAATTTGCACATTATTATCTTCGATTTTTACAGTGACTTTTGTTTCTATGCGTACAAAAATTTGTTGTTTTGAGTATGAGCCATAGCAACGTCGTCTTTTTCCGACCAGAACTCAATGAAATGAGATTTCATGAGAAGTTCAAAGAACTTCCATTTTATTTGATTAAATTCCTACATTTTGTCATCATACACACGTGGACAAAATTGTTGGTATCCCTCAGTTAAAGAAGGAAAAACCCCACAATTCTTACTGAAATCACTTTAAACTCACAAAAGTAACAAAAAATAAAAATTTCTTGAAGATTAAACAATCAAAATCAGCCATTGCTTTTGAATTGTTGAATAACATAATTATTAAAAAAAAAAATATGAGGAACGCTTCACGAATTTGCGTGTCGTCCTTGCGTCGAGGAGGAGCTCGGTGTCGAGCCGCTCCTCCTCCAGGTTGAGAGGAGCCAGATGGGGTGGTTTGGGCATCTGGTCAAAATGCCCCCCCGAGCACCTCGCGGGCGAGATGTTTCGGGCACGTTCCACCGGGAGGAGACCAAGGGGCAGACCCCGGACCCGCTGGAGAGACTATGTCTCACAGCTGGCTGGGGAACGATTTGGGATCATTCCAGGTGAGCTAGAGGATGCAGCCGAGGAGAGAGAGGCCTGGGCTGCCCGCTTGAGGCTGTTTCCCCCGCGACCCGATCCCGGAACAAGTGGAAGATGACGGAACGGAATCCTTGCGTACTCCGGTTTCCTCCCATTCTCTAACGACATGCATGCGAGGTTGATTGGCCGGTGCCAAATTGCCCCTAGGAATGAGTGTGTGTGTGTGGATGGTTGTATGTGTGTGTGGCCCCGCGACAGACTGGCGACCTGTTCGGGGTGTACTCTGTCCTTCGCCTTAAATTGGTCGGGATGGGCTCCGGCACCCCCCGCAATCCCATAAGAAGATAAGAAGATGACTGTTCCGTTCCATCATCTTCCGCTTGTTCTGGGGTCGGGTCGCGGGAACAATAGCCTCAAACGGGCAGCCCAGGCTTCTCTCACCCCAGCTGCATCCTCTAGCTCACCTGGAAGGATCCCAAGTCGTTCCCCGGCCAGCTGTGAGACATAGTCTCTCCAGCGGGTCCAGGGTCTGCCCCTTGGTCTCCTCCCGGTGGGACGTGCCCGAAACACCCTGCCCGCGAGGTGCTCGGGGCATCTTGACCAGATGCCCGAACCACCCCATCTGGCTCCTCTCGACCTGGAGGAGGAGTGGCTCGACACCGAGCTCCTCCCGGATGACAGAGCTTCTCACCCGATCTCTGAGTGAGAGCCCAGCCACCCTGCGGAGGAAGCTCATTTCGGCCGCTTGTACCCGCGATCTCATTCTTTCGGTCACCACCCACAGCTGGTGACCATAGGTGAGGGTAGGAACGTAGATCGACTTGTAAATCGAGAGCTTTGCTTTTCGGCTCAGCTCTCTCTTTACCATGACGAACCGATGCAGCGTCCTAGTTATTGCTGATGCCGCATCGATCCGCCTGTCGATCTCCCGCTCCATCCTTCCCCCACTCGTGAACAAGACCCCGAGATACTTAAACTCCTCCACTTGGGGCAGAACCCTGTCCCTGACCCGCAGGGGGCATTCCACCCTTTTCTGGGCGAGGACCATTGTCTCGGATTTGGAGGCGCTAATTCCCATCCCGGCTGCTTCACACTCTGCAGCAAATCGATCCAGCGAGATCTGGAGATCACAGTCCAATGAAGCCAACAGGACCACATCATCCGCAAAAAGCAGAGAAGATGACTGACTCAAACTGACTGAACGACTGAAACGACTGAAAATTAAAAAAAAACAAACTAATGAAATAGGGCTGGACAAAAATGATGGTACTCAGAGCTCCAGTTTGGTCTCATCTGTCCAAAGGACATTCTCCCAGAAGTTTTGTGGCATCTCAACATGCATTTTTGGAAATTCCAGTCTTGCTTCTGGTAAGGCACATCAACTCTATGTTCATAGACTCAAAAACCAAGCATACAAAGAAAAGAACACTGTCCCTACAGTGAAACACGGAGGAGGCTCAGTAATGGTTTGGGGCTGCTTTGCTGCATCTGGCACAGGGTGTCTTGAAAGTGTGCAAGGTAAAATGAAATCTGAAGACTATCAAGGCATTTAGGAGAGAAATGCGCTGCCTAGTGACAGAAAGCTTGGTCTCAGTCGCAGGTCATGGGTCTTCCAACTGGACAACGATCCCAAACACACAGCCAAAAACACCCAAGAATGGCTGAGAGAAAAGCGTTGGACTATTCTAAAGTGGCCTTCTACGAGCCCAGATCTGAATCCCATTGAACACATGTGGAACGAGCTGAAACATGCCATTTGGAGAAGATACCCACCAAACCTGAGACAACTGGAGCTGTTTGCTCATGAGGAGTGGGCCAAAATCTTTTAATTGCAGTGATTGCCTCAAAAGGTTGTGCAACAAAATATTGAGTTATAGGTACCATCATTTTTGTCCAGCCCTATTTTATTAGTTTTTTTTTTTTTTTAATACTTATGTTAATCAACAATTCAAAAGTAATGGCTGATTTTGATTGTTTAATTTTCAATATTTTTTTATTTCTTATTACTTTTGTGAGTTTCAAGTGATTTCAGTAAGAATTGTGGGTTTTTCTTTCTTTAACTGAGGGGTACCAACAATTTTGTGGACGTGTGTGTATGACTAAAATTTAAACTCTAGTGTCCCTGATTTCCATAAAACCCAAAAATGACACCAGGTTGTTAAAAAATATACGTATATGGCCGATGTAAGTTCTATTCATATTATTCTTTGCTTCAGGACCCCACTAAAAAATATTAGGTATTTCTGTTTGTTCACATGTTTTTTAGAAAAACTATTACAGCTTAAAAACCTCAAACTTGAGGTTTAGAAATTTGACACAACATCTGATGGCACAAGACACTCAGGACACATGCAGTGACCATCCCCCTCCACACACAGTCATTTCCCAACTTGAGTAAAGATACAACCATTATTACTCAGTGCAAGTTCCATTCTGTTGTTTTCATGCTTATTTGGGGTTGAGTCACTTGGGCAAGAGCCTCAGATGGGAATCCCAGGCTTCTCTCACTCCGGCTGCATCCTCCAGCTCACCAGGGTGCATCCCGAGTTGTTCCCTGTCTAGCTGTGAGACATAGTCCGTAAAGCAGGTCTATGGTCTATCTCTAGGTCTCCTCCCGGTGGGACGTGACCGAAACTGGAAGTTCAAAGGGTCTTGTTCACGATAGGGGGAGGATGGAGCGGGAGATCGACAGACAAATTGTGCGGCATCCGCAATAATCAGTCCGTTGAGCCAAAAAGCAAAGCTTTCGATTTACCAGTGCGTCTACTGTACATTCCCACCCTCACACAGATACAAGCGGTCGGATATAAGGATATAAGCTTACTCTGCAGGGTGGCTGGGCTCTTACAGATAGAGTGAGGAGCTCGGAGTAGCACTGTTACTCCTCCGGGTCGAGAGAATCCAGATAGGGTGGTTTGGGTATCTGGTTAGGACGCCTCTCTGGCACCTCAGCACAAGTCGATGAACTGAATAGCATTTGAAAAGATGATTTTAAAATGTAGATTCTTACAATTTGCATATTGGGTCTTTTTAAAATTTGAAAGTCAAGTTAAAAACTCATCAATATGGATTTCTTTTTTTTTTTTGAATATTTGATTCCTCCAAAGATAAAAACATATTTGTGTTCTGTTGGAAACTTAAACACTTGTGACTCTAAAAGGAGAAACACATGAGAAGTGGCTGATAATGTGATGCACTCGTGTCAATAAAGACACATGTTTCAAAGTCAGAAACTTCCTCTCAACTCTGGTGGTTAAATGGAAGTGGTTTGGAAAGTCCGAAAAAAAAAAAAAATAACACAAAGATTTAAAAAAATTAAGGATTCAGATGATATTTATTAATTATGTTGGATCATATTGAATGATTTATGTATGAAGTGTTTATTTTGGAACTTCTAATTATGACTAAGGGAAGGTTTCTCTTTCATTTTTCATCCAATGTGTGACTTAATCTTATGACACCAATGACGCAAAGAAATGCCCGAGTTTATCAAAGAGGAAGTGAAATTTTTGGATTTACCCAAAAAGAAAAGCATGATAATGTTGTCTAAATAAGAAACACAACCCCCTTTGATATTTCAAGCTGTTTTGTTGCAATGATGTGTGTATCCTGATGGGAGGAGTTTGAAGACTCAAGATGGTTTGTTTGTTGTCTCTTTGAATCATTTGAAGTTCCTCATGGGGGGCAACGACACAATGAACGGTGAGTTTTTTTTTCTGAAATAAAACCTATGACTTGTTGGGTTTAAACACGTCGTAAAAGACGAGAATAAATTAAAAAAAAAATTGTAATTTTAATTTGTAGCGCTCATTTGTTCTTTTTTTTCTGTCCAGAGACACCAGCGTCTTCCTTGATCATCGATGACTTTTGGTCTATTTATGAAAACCTGAACATCAGCTACCCTTCGGACAATGACTCTTATTTCGATCTAAATCCAGACACCTTGGCCTGCAACATTTTCACTTTACCTCAGGTTGTGATACTTGTGGTATGCTCATTTTATATCCTCATATTTCTACTGGCCATCCCTGGAAACCTGATTGTTGGCCTGGTGATTGGGCTGACCAAGCAGCCCTTAAACCCCTCTGACCTCTACCTCCTCCACTTGGCTGTTGCAGACATCCTGCTGGCGCTCACGCTCCCTTTCTGGGCTACTTCTGTGTATTACGGCTGGGTGTTTGGAGATGCTATGTGCAAAATTGTCGTTGTGGTGCAAGAGCTGAGCTTCTACTCAAGTATTCTTTTCCTGACTTGTATCAGTGTGGACCGATACCTGGTGATCGTGAGGGCAATGGAGACTCGGAGGGCAAACCGGCAGCTGGTCAGCTGGGGCGTCTGCATTGCTGTTTGGGCCGTTGGTGTATTTTTGTCTCTGCCTGGATTTTTCAGTTCATCTTTTCCTCATAATAACTCCAGTCAGCTTGTCTGTGCTGAAATCTACGACCCCAATAGCGCTGAAACATGGCGCCAGATAACCAGAATCTTTCGGCACACTTTGGGTTTTTTGATCCCCCTGGCCATCATGCTGCCTTGTTACGGCGTAACCATCCGTCGCCTCTTTCACCTTCGTGGAGGGTTTCAGAGGCAGCGGGCAATGAGAGTCATCTTTTCTGTGGTCATTGCCTTTCTCCTTTGTTGGACGCCGTATCACATCGCTGTGATGACAGACACATTCTTCAGGGCGAAGATTGTGCAGTATAATTGTCATGAGCAGATGGTGGTAGACCATGCCCTCTTTGCTACCCAGAGTTTGGGTCTGCTTCACAGCTGCGTAAACCCAGTTTTGTACGCGTTTGTGGGAGAAAAGTTCCGCCGGAGGCTTCTACGGATAGTCGGAAAGATTGGTTTTGTGGAGAGAATGTCGATCACAAGAAGCAGTCGGTCTTCACTGTCATCAGAAGTAACATCTACGTTTATGTGAAGAGTTGAACTGATCTTACAGTTGGCACATCAAGGGAAGAACTTAAAGAAATTGAGATCACAATGATATAAAGATGACGTGACTTGTTATTAAATAAGCTTTAACTGTAAAAAAAAAAAGAGGAGTCTTGTTGATAAAGCACAAGAGGGTATGAAATTAATTTATTTCTTTTCTTTTTTATTTGAAAAACCTTGTTTTATACTTTTGAAATTGTGTACATAAAGAAAAGTTTTAAAGTTACATTATAACTATTTTACTTTATGTCTGTTTTAGGTTTTGTTGTCGTCCATAGTTTAAAGACTCAACAAAAAAGCCAAATGCCAAAATTCAAATTGACCTTTTTTTTACACATTTCCTATTGCAAATTTTGAGAATTTCCAAACAAAAAATAAAAGTGAATAAATCTTAAATTAGCTTAAAATTCAGTGTCACATAATAAAATGCGTCGTATGAATGTACAATATTATGTCAAGATTTATCATGTAAATATATATTTTGTATATTTTGTAAAATCTTGTTCATCCTGTTTAATAAAAATAAATTTGTGCTATATTTTAAAAATGTTTTGGTACATTTTATGCTACATTTTGCACTGTAATAAAATGTTGATCATCTTATAGTGGAAAACATTTTTTTAATGGTCACAATCTCACAGTCTATTTAATTTTTTTTTTTTTTTTTACTTACTCTATTCATCCCTCAACGGAAAAATGTGTGTGCTGCACTCCTACACTGCAGCAGGCTGCTATGATGGCACCAATGGTGGGAGAAACAGGGTTTAGGTGTCTTCGCCAAGGACCCTAGACGTGCACTCAGTGGGATGCGAACCCTTGAACTTCCGGCTGACTTCCGGTCTGCGGGCAAATACTCTAGCCACTGAGCCGCCACCTCCCCTGAAGGCGGTGAGAAAGGATCAAAACAGAAGTTGTGGGACAAAAAAAAAACTTAAAAGAACATTTGTTGGATACAAAAGACATATTTATTTCTTGACTGTGCTTACAAAAAAGTGTGTGGCTGATGGACATGGCTCAAACACATAAAATTATTTCTGTACTAAGGAGTGTGTGTGTGTGGGATGGGTCAATACTTTTATATGAGAGTGATTAGCAGTTTAAATAATTTTACAATCCTGATAAATGGCATTTGAGGACGCGTAGACTAGCTACAGAAAGGTCTTAGAAAGAAGCCTTTCGGCATAGCCCAGTGGTTTTCAACCAGTGCTATGCGACACCACTAGAGATTGTCAGTTGATGTAAAAAAAAAAAGCACATTTTTAGCAAGACTTTAAAGAGGAAAAAGTAACTGCACATTTTATTCAATTCAATTGTATTTGTATAGCCCAAAATCACAGAATTTCTGTCTCAATGGGCTTCACATTGCAGAATCAGAAGAAAGAAAAACAAGATAAAAGAAACACAAACACACAGCAATCAAAAGACACTTTACTTTGTAGATTTAGGTTTTTGTTCCTATGTTTTATCCATCAAAATCTAGGTTTTGGTCAAATATACATCCACTTTCATAAATAATCTTCACATTAACCTGAAATAAAACGTATTTCTGATGCTGGACGCCCCTGAAGTGGTAAGTGTCGCACCATGTTCTCCTGACCCCAGGTTGGCTAAAAATGAGTCGGGGCGGGGGCCCGGCAATGAGTGGGCAGATGAACCGTGCAGCTGTCATTGCAAGGCTTGCAGGGCTCTGACCGTCATTTCTCCCACCAGAGTGGTAGAGGTAGGGGGAGATCATGAGTGGGGTACTTTGACTCATGGAACAACTAAGGGGGGTGGGGTTCACTGTGCTGGGTAGGACTTGCTTGGATTCAACCGAAAACCAAAAAGAAGGAATCTTTGAAGACATGAGAAATTTAAACGGATAATCTCTCTTAATTTGCTTATATTTTTTTATTTTTGTTTTTCTTTTGGAAAGAAGTTACGCTCTTTTGGGAAAAATTAGGAAACAACTAAGAGTCCAGGATTGAGAAAAAGACTTGGAAAATTAGGACTATCACCTCCAATGAATAAGTCAACGAAGTTGCTGTGAATGCAACATGATCTGCTCGGTCTTGGCCTAAAAATAACAGTGTCGGTGAGTGGAAGACATATCTGAGCGCTTGTTGCCTGGTGATCAACAATTTTTTCTTAATTCATTGGTCAATTAAGGGAGATTGTAAAATCAAGATTTCTGAATGTGAAATTTCCCACGTGTGGGATAAATAAGGTATTTCTGATTCTGAACAAATTTGAGAATCCCATTTAGAATCCCATTCTAACTCATAAACTCTAATGTCTCATCCAGAAGTTGGTTCAATGAATCCAAGAGGACCCCTGTTATTTTAGATTAACATTGCAGATAGACAATAAAAACAAACTCCAAAAGAACGAGGCTAACCAAGCAAATCCAACCATGAGAAAAGCCGATGCACAAATAACCCTTAAAAAAGGGGCAAATGAAGGCGCAGGACCACCAAGTCCCATCATCCCCCCAAAACGGTCCAAAGCAAGCCCAGAGCAACCTGTGGCAGAAGTTCGACCTGGCCATCCTTCCCCTGCGCCTCCAGTTTTCGTTCGGAAAATGAGAAATGCTGCCGTGGGAACAGGCTGCGACATCCGCCTTAAGGTGACAGTGACTGGAGACCCTCAGCCATCACTCTACTGGTACCACAATGATGAACTCCTCAACATGGAGAACCAAGAGTACGGTGGTCTTTGGATAAGGGACTGCAAACCCACTGATGCTGGTCTCTACACCTGCATAGCCAACAACCACCTGGGAGAGGCTCGGACTAGCGCAGTGTTGGCTGTTCTGGATCTGGGTGAAGGTAAGCTTTGAATACCTTTGAGAGACTTGAGAGAATTGATGGATATATTTTGCTTTTGTCTGAAATGATTTCTTATCTGGTCAACAATACTTTTCGCAATATGACAATGGGGTCCGATCAATTGTAAAATGATCCAAATCATTACTCAGGTATTATACCTGACTATTGGGTTAGTGTTAACCCTAACCCAAGGGCCTAAGGTTAGCCCTAACTTACTTACAAATGATACATATGAGGACAAAACATAATTAAATTCTACTTTGTTGGCAAAAATTGTTTTAAAACGCTTAATTAAAAGAAAAGAAAAACAAACAAACAAAGAGAAAACGGTTCAGTCATCAAAATATAAGTTGCCATAATTATGATTTTTAAGCACAATAAGTTTAAACACATTGCTTTTTTTATGTGATACGATATCTGTCAAAATTTATTTTATTTACTTCTGATTAGGATTTAAAGCTTGTTAACTGAAATAAAAACAAACAAACACAATAATAGCCTTTGACACATTGAATGCTCGTCCTGGGGAGGGATCTCTCTGTCGTGTGGATCCCAATGAGGTTTCTTTTTTTTTTTTACCCCAGTGGTAGGTTTTTAGGAGTTTTTCAATTGTAAAATGATCCAAATCATTACTCAGGTATTATACCTGACTATTGGTATAATACCTGGGTTAGGGTTAACCCTAACCCTAGGGTTAATCCTAACCCTAACTCAAGGGCCTAAGGTTAGCCCTAACCTATTTACGAATAACTCATATGAGGACAAAACACAATTAAATTCTACTTTGTTGGCAAAAATTGTTTTAAAACGCTTAATTGAAAGAAAAGAAAAACAAACAAACAAAGAGAAAACGGTTCAGTCATCGAAATACAATTTGCTAGAATTATGATTTCTAAGCACAATAAGTTTAAAGACATTGCTTCTTTATGTGATACAGATATCTGTCATAGTTTATTTTATTTACTTCTGATTAGGATTTAGAGCTTGTTAACTGAAATAAAAACAAATAAACACAATAATAGCCTTTGACACATTGAATGCTCGTCCTGGGGAGGGATCTCTCTGTCGTGTGGATCCCAATGAGGTTTCTTTTTTTTTTTTACCCCAGTGGTAGGTTTTTAGGAGTTTTTCCTCACTGTGAAGAAGCGTCTAATGGCAGGAATGTGCTAAACTTGTTTAGCTAGCTTTTGTTAGTTAGCTTTTAGCTGTAGGTTTGTGTTTATTCATTTTTTCCCCCCTAGTTTTTGTACTTTTTTCAATCTGCAATGTGAAGCCGGTGGAGACCAAATTTTTGGTTATCTTGGGCCATTCAAATAAAATGGAATTAATTTGAATATACAGCAGTTTTGATTTCCCTGCCAAACTTTTTTTTTTTTTTTTTGTAAAATTAACAAAAAAAAAAAAATAACCCAACCGGCATTGAATCTAATGAAAGATGCAAATACATTATTTATACATGACTTAGTTAAACAACCTCTTTTGATTAAAATAATTTATTAAATTTGTTTAATTTTTTTTTTTTCGTGAAACTGGCAACCGAATTTGCCAGTTTATTAAAAAAAAATTTTAGGGGAGTTTCTGAGATTTCTTTTTACATTCTTCAATGTCTAAACCAAGACGTTCAGAAGTCCAGTCCGGCACTCATAGAAGATGAAGAATTTGACCATGTTTTCTGCTTCGAAAAACAGAATTGAACCTCTTACTATCTGACACTGTGCTCTCATTCAGCTATCTGCAGAAACACTTTGTCAATGTTCTTTAGTCCTTCAGTCCAGTTCATTGTGGTTCAGTCTGAGGCCCTGTCCACATGTAGCCGGGTATTTTTGAAAACACATATATTTTTTATTAGTTTTGGACTGCCGTCCACACTAAAATTGAATATTTTTTCACTCAAAATTGGCGTTTTTGAAACTCCGGCCAAAGTGGAGATTTTGGAAAACTCTGTTTTTGCTGTGTTTTTGCGTTGTGGACGTGCGAAAACGGAGATTTGCGTTTTATGCGTCACTATCTGCAACAAGTAATGCACATAACGTCATTCGTGTGGGTCCTTGTTTACAAAACAAGGATGAGAGAGGTGCTCTGATTGGATAGCTCAAAACTTACATTTACATCTATACTGCCGACTACTGGTCTGGCATGCTCATAACCGCACTCAGAAGCGTATTTATACGGCTCCGTGTGGACGTGGATATTTTGAAAACGGTTACATGTGAACGCGAGCGTTTTCCTGAATTGGCGGATACCAGATATGCGTTTTCAAAAATACCCGGCTACGTGTGGACGTGGCCTGTGTGTGTTTGGAAACAATCTTTGTGCATATGTTAGCACACATAAGCAATTCAAAACTTACTCAAGGAACGGCTGACTATTTTGACTTAAAGTATGTTGGGGTATTAGTGGTTATCAGGCAAGAGGCAGGGTACATCCTTCACCGGTAACTTGTCTATTGTAAAGACCATGTACAGACATACTACTTTTAAATGTGACCTGATTTGCATAGTAACTTTTTGACAGTGTTAATTTATTTAAAACTAATTAAAGAAAGTAAAGAAAGTCCCCAAGTGGAGGAGTTTAGGTATCTCGGGATCTTGTTCACGAGGGGGGTAGAGATGGAGCGGGAGATCAACAGGTAGATCGGTGCGGCATCAGCAATAATTAGGACGCTGCATCGGTCCGTTGTGGTAAAGAGAGAGTTGAGCCGAAAAGCAAAGCTCTCGGTTTACAAGTTGATCTACGTTCCTACCCTCACCTGTGGTCACCAGCTGTGGGTGGTGACCGAGAGAATGAGATCGCGGGTACAAGCGGCCAAAATGAGCTTCCTCCACAGGGTGGCTGGGCTCTCACTCAGAGATCAGGTGAAGAGCTCTGCCATCCGGGGGGAGCTCGGTGTCGAGCCGCTCCTCCTCCAGGTCGAGAGGAGCCAGGTAGGGTGGTTCAGACATCTGGTCAGGATGCCCCCGAACGCCTCGCGGACGAGGTGTTTCGTGCACGTCCCACCGGGAGGAGTCCAAGGGGCAGACCCCGGACCCGCGGGAGAGACTATGTCTCACAGCTGGCCGGGGAGTGACTTGGGATCCTTCCGAGTGAGCTGGAGGATGCAGCCGGGGAGAGAGAGGCCTGGGCTGCCCGTTTGAGGCTGTTGCCCCCGCGACCCGACCCCGGAACAAGCGGAAGATGACAGAACGGAACGAAAGAAAGTTATTTGGACGTTGTTGATAAAACTATGTAATTTGTATTGTTTTATAAATAGAAGTTTTTCTCTTTTTTTTTTACACCAGACTCAAAAGTTGAACAAGTTCTTCTTATTTAATTTTATTTTATATGGAGAATAAGCCCCTAGAGATGAGACATCTTGTTTTTGAGAGGGTTCTCAACCTAACACGCATGTTTTTTTTCTTAGTCAGGGTTTGAACGTCTGTTGTCAGACAGTCGCAGACTGTTTCTGGTGGTTAGAGTTGTGTCATTATGTCAACACCGATCTGTTGTGTTACATCAAGGGTCTCAAACTCCAGTCCTTTAGGGTCGGTGTCCTGATGGTTTTCTGTGTTCTTGCATCTACACACCTGATCTAGATTATTGAGTCAATGTGCCAAATTTTATTGGCTCTTGATTTCATCTTATGTGCATCAGCTGTACCGAACCAGGAACACAATGAAAATCTGCAGGAGCGGAGTTTAAGACCCCTGTGTTACACGAACTCTAACATAAATAGGAACCTTCACATGTGAAAATACCCAGCAATGGAGAAGTACATTTAAAGAGTAGTTTCACCATCACAATGTGATACAATACAGCTCTAGTCACACGAGAAACACATTTTTTTAGTTAGGGTTTGAACGTCTGTTGTCACACACATATTTTTGGTCGGATTTTTTTACTCAGAACTTCTCCAGCCCGATCCTGGTAGGAAGTTTCCCTTTGATTCACCATTTTAACTTTTGATTGGGCTGAGTTCCCCTTCTGCTTTGCCATGTGCACACTCTCCAGCTGTCCCTTCACTCAAATGGCACGGCCTGAAACCTTTCTCTCTCCTCATCTTTGAAAATGTCTTTTCGTCCCGCCCCCCTTGTCCACCAACTCTCCCTGGTTATTTATACAAAGGAATGTGCCTGGCCTTAGATTTTTGTGATGTTAGCAAGCTAGCTTCTCTCCTGTTACACAGAAAGACATCACTGCTAACTTTAGCCAGGCTCTGAATGACTTACACTCTCTACCTCACACACACAGCTCGCAATGGGAATGAATCAAATTTATTAATAAAAAAAAAAAAAAGATCAACACATTTTACATAAAAATGTCACACAACTTTATGTATATTTTTTTCTGGGAGATTTATTTAACAAAGTGCATTTTTTCTAACTTATTTAACTGCAAGGGTTTAAAAATTACACTTTCAAATACTGTACAAGAACTCAACAATAACAGCAATAGAAATACCAAATGTACACAGATTAGAAGGTTGTGACGCTTACTCGTCGTCCTGGGTCGTAAAAACACTACATCAAGATGAGATAACATGGACTTGATTCATTCCCAGAAGAAAATTGATTTGTTATGATTGTTCAATTAGAATAAAATCCTAAATGTAAAAAAACAACAACCCCCCAAAAAAAAAAGATTGTTTAAACATATCTTAGTAGTGGAGGACATCTTTAGCATACTAGCTGCACAGTTGAATTATTCAATTAAACCCCATGTGTTGCGCTTTTAAATCATGAATATACATAAAATTAGCCAAAAATAGAAACATAGCTAAATTGTAGACTAACTTTAATAAATTCTGATAATTATAAGTTAGAAAGCTGCTATCTGAAGCTTCTGTAACCAACCTGTATGACATGGACTATATTTGGAACTTTCTATTTCACCACCAAGTTCCACCATGGCCTCCATCCAGCGTGTTTGGAAAGGTTCCCCATCATGTTGTCTTGACTGTGAGTGAACAGGTGGAACGGGAGTTAGATTGTGGAAACCCCCGACATCGCCATTATGCTTCCAAAGAAGTTCAACTTGTTAGAGTTTAATTCATTTGACACACAATAGCAAAGTTGGTTTAAATGAAGTATTTAAAGAGTATTTGAAATTTGTAAAAGCTAATTCAGACTCGACTGAAAGGAAGAAAACAGGATTGCAATGAAAATAGAATGGGAGAAAGACTTGCTGAAACAATGCATTAAAATACCCTCCCATGGCTCTTCGTGAAGGAAAAAGATTTTTTCCTGCATCCACACTTAGCCCTTTCAAGTGTCGAGCCAATAATTAAGAGTTGAATGCACGTTTTTTAGGATTCTAAAACACTAGTATTAGATTTCTTCCGAATTACATTAACTTTGATTGATAACGTCAAGGTTTTCTTCGGGTGCTCCGGTTTCCTCCCAACCTCCAAAAACATGAATGTTAGGTTGATTGGCCCCTATAAAATCGCCCCTAGGAATGACTGTGGGTTTGGATGGTTATGTGTATGTGGTGCTGCGACAGACTGGCGACCTGTTCGGGTTGCACCCTGCCTCTCACCTTGAATCAGCTGGGATAGGCTCCGGCACCCCTTGCCACCCTGTTATGGAAGGAAAGATGAATGAATGATAGCGTCAACCAGATTCAGAGCTATGGGACTGGTCATTGGCACACATAAATTAAGCCTTTTGAGTCTTCGTTAAAGGCTACATGGTGGGGCCGTGGCGAGCTGCGTAACCTCACAGTACCTAAGTTAAGGTGAGGCTCAGAACACTGATCCCCCGTGTGCAGTTTGCATTTTATCCCTGAATACATATCTGTCGAGTTTTGCAGTTTCACCATATTTTAATACAGGAAAAATGGACATGCAAATACAGGCGTTTTGTCCTTTCTATACAACCCAGAAAAAAAACAAAAGACTAAATACAGAGTTTTATTTCAATGGATATCAGACAATAAAACACCTGCAAAATGGCTCGTTTTCAAGACATTTATGCTACATTCCAGGCGGCCATTCCAGACTGCACAAAGTTAAACTGGCTACCCCCTCTTTCGTTACTCTGGCTCATTATAAATTTACTGCGCATGCACAATCTTTTATGATTTTCAAAATGTCAGATGACAACAGTTTTTAAGTGCCCGGTAAGATGTGAAAGGCAGGAGGAATGCCTTGACAGGTATGCTTTGAGAGGTATGCCTATATGTGTGGATTCTCTCAGTATATTCTGACATACCTATTGGGACTGATTGGTCAAAGATGATTTGCCCCTTTAGAGTGAACCTGAATGGTTGTTCTGTATGTGGTTCTGCAACACACTGCAGACTTGTCCCGGCTGGGTCCTGTCGTTTGGCAAAAAAATGACCGAGAGGCTCCAGGACCTTAACACTAGGACCTCCTCGTTCTAAATGTACCTGCAAGCACCATGACCGTCAATGTGACCACTTATGTAATTATTCGTATTTTTTAAATATTGTTTAAACCCGTCGTTGGCTGCCACCCATCTCCTCCTTCACCCGACCCTCATGGCCCATCCTGCAGGTGGTGAGTCCACTGAGAGGACTCACCACTATGTGCCCTGTTTGGGTTGAGCCTGGCCGGCCCCCAGGCACTCGCTCATGTGCCCCACCCTTGAGCATGGCTCCAAGCAGGTCCCCGGTGACCCGCATCCGGGCAAGAGCAACTTGGCCACAGGGTGTTGAAGCCGCGCTTTGTCTGGCCCCTCACCTAGGACCTGTTTGCCTTTGGTAACCCTACCAGGGACATTAAGCCTCAGACAACATAGCTTCTAGGTTCATTGAGGCTCGCAAACTCCTCCACCACAATAAGGTGTCGGCTCAAGGAGAAGCCCAGGGATCCTTCCGGGTGAGCTGGAAGATGCAGCTGGGGTAAGAGGAGCCTGGGCTTCCCATCTGAGGCTGTTGCCCTCGCATTCTGTCCCCGGATAAGCGGAAGACGACAGAACAGAAAGGAATTTAAAAAAAAGCATTAAAAAGCAATAAAAAGCAAACACCATAGTAAAATGATCTAATTCGTCAATAGCCTACTTTTTTCCCGCATTTCGCGCCGCTTCAAAAATGTCCTCGTTAAAAATTGGCTAGGCTATATTCCAAAATGTTGGGTCATATTGTTCTAGACTATGAGTGGATTAGGTTTGGAATGGATAGATGAAGTTTCTATTGGCATACTCAAAATATTAGCACAAGTGATATTAGTAATATCAATGGTAATAAATAGATTATTTCACCAAACCTGGATAAGCAAACAAATTTACAACTATCAGCTGCATTGATATTTGCCAAGCCAGATCTCACAATGCTTTTGTACCAATTTTGCGTTTCACTCTAATTTTCGTGTTTAGTCTTTTGTGAAATAATAGCTGGAATGAGCAGCAACAACAGCAACTGAAGTCGAAAAAAGAAACTTCTCACAAGACCAGCTACAACGTGTAGACAGAATTTTTTTATTAACATCAGGACTCATTATGATGTCCGCTATGAAAGGTTGATGTGTTTTATTTGAAAATGGTTTAATATTAACTCAGCAGACTTATTAAAATGGTTTACATGGTCTGATTGGATTAAAGGTTGTCTTGGGTTCATCCCCATCAAAAAAAATTATTTTGACGCTCACTTTTACGAACAAAAAAAAAGACCATTGTATCATTTTGGATTGATGTTAAGAATTCAGTTGAACATTCAGGTTTGATGTGTTTATTTAATCTACAAGTAATCAACTCCTTTACATGTTTAATTACTTCAATTAGACACAAAGCGTAGCTTCTTAAATGAACTAAAAAGATTTATGACAAAATGCATGACCAGTAATGGATTTGTTCTATTGAAATCACACTTTATAATATGTGTTTATAAACTTGATTCGACTCATCAGGTGAAGCAACGACATAAAACAACATGAAGGAAATGTCACACCGGGTTTGCCAAGTGAAAAGTCTCCTAATTGCTGACCAAATGAGAATGTGACTTGACTGTGACATCTTCCTTTTAGCTTTCAGTAGCTGTTTGGTATCAATTTTAAATGTAAGTGCAAAATATCTATATGAACTGTTTGTCTAAAAATATATAGGTATAGAAATGCATCTATAGATAATATCTTTAAATATTTTCATAGATACATATGTGGACAACTTGCTTTTACTTTCGCCACTGTTCTTTTGTTTTCTACTGTAGTAGTATTAAAACTTTGTTGCGAAATTGGGTTGTTTCAACACATTAACAGAGTTTGGTCAGAGCAGATGACATTGTGATCTGTAGTGAGAGGAGGGAGGAGGTGAGAGGAGGTGGAGGAAAAGCTGGAGAGGTGGAGATTTGCACTAGAAAGAAGAGGAATGAAGATTAGTCAGAGTAAAACAGAGTACATGTGTGTGAATGAGAGGGATCCAAATGGAAAAGTGAGGTTACAGGGAGAAGAGATAAAGAAGGTGGAAGATTTTAAGTATCTAGGATCAACAGTCCAGAGCAATGGAGAGTGTGGAAAAGAGGTGAAGAAGCGTGTTCAAGCAGGCTGGAACGGGTGGAGAAAAGTATCAGGTGTGATGTGTGACAGAAGAGTTTCAGCTAAAATGAAAGGAAAAGTGTACAAAACCGTGGTGAGACCCACCATGCTGTTTGGTCTAGAGACAGTGGCATTGAGGAAAAGACATGAAACAGAGATGGAGGTAACAAAGATGAAAATGCTGATGATCTCCCTGGGAGTGACCAGGATGGACAGGATTAGAAATGAGTAAATAAGGGGAACAGCACATGTTAGAGGTTTTTTGAGAAAAAGTCCGAGAGGCCAGACTGAGATGGTTTGGACATGTGTAGAGGAGAGAGAGTACATCGGGAGAAGGATGCTGGGTTTGGAACCACCAGGAAAAAGGAGGTTCCTACAGTGAAGGAAGACATGAAGATAGTTGGTGTGACCGAAGAAGATGCAGCAGATAGGGTTAGATGGAAGAAACTGACTTGCTGTGGCGAACCCTGAAGGGAAATGCCGAAAGAAGAACAGAGTTTTGGTTTGCGACAAATGCGAAGACTTTTATGGTATATATCCAGTCACAAGTTAACAAATCAAAGTTGTTTTACCAACTGATTTACTGTGATTCACAACAACAACAAAAAATCTTAAGAGGACATGAAAGTCACATAGAGCAAGTTTTGTTTTGTCTTCTTAACCGCCTATCTCAAATGAGGTCGCAGGGGGTGCTGTGGCCTGTTCCGGCTGATTTAAGGCAAGGGCAGGATACACCCCGACAGTCTGTCCCAAGGCCCCACATACACAGCCATCCACACACACTCATTTCTAGGAACAATTTCATGATGACCATTCAACCTAACATGCATGTTTTTGGAGGACAGGAGTGAACCGGAGTACCCGGCGAAACCCCACAGATACCTGGGGAGCACATACAAACTCTGCAAATAAAGGCCAGAGTTTCAAGTCTCACCCCCACTCCAGGAGTCAAACCCATGGTCTTCTTGCTGTGAGGCCATTGTGCTTTCATTTATTACATAAATTTAATTGGTTTATAGATGACTTCTTGGTTTATAGAAGTAGCTTTAAACTCTACTTCTAACTTTCCCAACAATAACTTTTGTTCTGTTTTTAAAGGCATTACATGGGGTACAGTAACAATAAACCAAATGTGTTTTCTAATCTAATTCAGCTCAGTTTAGATGTAAAGTATCGCTGCAAGAATAGACAGCGCGCTATTTATATAATACCAGTATTTCTTTAAGTGGATTAAATATGTAGTGTATTCCTAATCAATACTAAATCTACAAAATTACCCAAACCACAGGAGTGAACCCAGCATACCTTAGTAACCACCAACACATTTGCTGGAAAGCTAAGATCATTCTACCAATGCAGAGGAGTGAGGAGGTCCCTTTTGCAGCAATGCTCCCCCTCACTGCCGACAACACCGACTCATTACACTCGCTAAAGAATAAAACACAGACACATTGGCAGGAAGGGAAAATGAAAAATGTCAACCAATACTGTAGAGCGGTGATCTCAAGAGGGCTGGATTACTCCCACTGGTTTTTCTGCCTATCGGTGAGCGCTGCCTGTGGGGTGGAACACAGCGGGGGAAGATGCTCTCTCCATCGCTGGCCATTGTGTGGACAAGGGGGCTCCCTCAGAGTGGATGATATGCATTCAACAGACATTTCCACCTGCGGATGGAGGGCTTTTCTCCGTGCTTTTCATGAACGGATTCTTTCAGAGGAACTGATGAGACTCTGATTTGTTACATAATGGAACAAAGTGCCTTCTTTTTGTTTTTCTTTGGATTTATTTGAAGGGATTTTTTTATTTGTGTTAGGAAGAGTTGGAGCACATCAAAACTGACTGTTGTGCAAAAAAAAAAAATCTGATGTCTTATAAGGAGAACTCCAATATTAGGCAAGTTAAAATGGATGAGGAATCCCCGTGTGTTTCAGGGAATGCCCTGGTTTTGAATATAATCCAAGTGAAAAATGATCAGATGAGGATATACCAGCACTGATTATGAAAATCAGAGCGAGAACCAGGCAAGTGCTGTTTCAAATTTTATTTACGTAGACTCTTTTTGGTTGTTTTGCAACACTTTTACAGCATAGAAAGAATAAAAAAATAATATGATGCTGATAAAACACAACTATTGTCAGATTATGATGCCAGAAGCTTGTATCCTTAACTTAACCAACAAAGACAAGCCCTACTTTGGAAAATGTGTATTTGAACAAACAATAGACCATTCTTGGGACACTTGTTGGCTTTTGAGAAATTTGCTCTTTTTTTTTTACAATCCAGGTTTGATGTGATTTATTTTTCTAACTTTTGAGTGAAGTGACACAATTAATTTGGCAAATGCCAATTTTTCTGTGTTATAGTGTTTTTATAAGTCTACTTTTAAAAAATGATGTCTGGTAGATGAATGTTGTCATTGAAGATCTGGGCTACATTTAGCATTTTAAAATGGTACCACAGTAAACCTACCAAAGAAATTCAGACTTCCAAGACTTCTAGACAAAGCAAGAATCAAGAGTTTGATAAACAATCAATTTCTGAATAAAAACCCTACGAATTCTAAAACTAAGTTATTTATAAAAATATTTTTGAAAATTGGGTATGACTGCCATTATCTTGCTGCAAGTGAACAAGTTTAGCGGTTCCACCTACTGTAAAGCAAACACCTCCTGAGAGCTGCTTGGATTCTTGTGACTCAGTAGTGCTTTCTATTTTAAGTCATGTCAGAGAGTGAATTTTTTCTCAGTCTGACAACAATAGACATTTTTTTGACTCACTGTTCGTCGGTTAAGATTTAACAGTCACAGGTTTTCCTTTAAAAAAAGGAAGTTTTTTTTTCTTGATTTTGAGCTGAAAACGACAAAGTGAATGTGAAACTGAAAACATGTTAAACTCAGAAGTTAGACGTCTAGTTTACAGTCCATTTAAATACAACTTGGTCTTCATTTGTGTTTTGTCAAATACCTCAAAAGACTCCACTGGTTGAGATAAGGCAGTCATTTACTTATTATCACATCTATGTGGACGCTGAATGCTTTCATATAAACTTTATTTTCTAGTAACAAACAATCAAAATGCATTCGTGGAACAATTTCATTCCATAAATTTGTTTGGATTTCATTTTGACCAACTAGAGATACAAAATTGTTCTAAGCAATAAACTTGTGTTTTGTTTTTTTTCCAGATTCTGAAACAACAGAGGATGAAGGTGGAGATCAATTTGAGACCAAAGAAGAAGGTGGTGATGTTGAGGACCAGTCTTTTCATAGAGGTAATTTTAGGATTTTTTTTTGGATTTTTGTATTGTCTTTTGAGATCCAAGTGTCAAACATATTGAATAAAAAAATGTCTTGAATGAAAGTTGAAACTTATATTTGTACCAGACCTGGTTTCAAAGTTTTGGCAGTGCTCATATTGTCCGGCATGCCTTAAACTAAATATAGACCATGTGCTGTCCTCACGACACGTGACTGTGTGCAGCTAGACAGCCAGCTAACTCTTCCAATAAAAAAAGAGACTCCCACACAAGGCTTGCTTTTCTTGTTTATGTAGACTCTTTCTTCACAGGATTATACATATATGTACGTATATATATGTACGTGGTAATAGTAACTGAAACAAAACAAACAAAAGAAGTGTATTACGAGCTGTACAAAACGCTGAGTCTCCATGATCAAACACACGTTAGCTTAGCTTGAAACATGCGCGCGTTAGCTTAGCTTGAAACATGCGCGCCCACATCCTAAGTGGCTTACTACATAAGACGCGATTCACACGTTATCAAATGAAATACAATCTTAAGCATGCAAACAAAGCACATAAACACAAAAAATACTTACAAAGACTAAAGTTATCCCAGGTTTTAACAAGTTTTGAGCGCAGTCTACTTCCGTCCTCTCAATTTCAGACTCATGCTAGATCTACTATTTTCGAGACCTCTCACTCTGCTGTTAGTTTAACAAATTATAAAAGATCTTTAGAAGAGACAGACGTCTCACTCTGACATACACTCCAATCAAAGACATAACACTCCCCGCTTGATATAAACATATTATATCACCACATATCGAAACATAAAATTTACATAGATAATATCTTACTCCGAAAGCAAAACAACAGTCTCTGAGACTGGTCTCAAAAACACCTTTGGAGTTCCATCTTTGATGATCCGTATCTCCACTTTACGAACCTTCTTGTCACTACTGGGTAGAGTCTTAACTATCAGTCCCATAGGCCATTCATTCCTGTGGGCTAGAGGATCTTTTAACAACACAATGTCTCCTTCTTTGACATTTGGTTGGTTTTCAGTCCACTTTGTGCGCTTCTTCTTGCACCGAACGAATGATGACATTTTTGGCTTGAGTGAGTTCATTTGTGTTTACATTCTCTTTCAGACTTCTCCATCCTGCTTGTTTATTTGTCTTTTGTTTCAAAGAAACCATAACATGAATAAGTTTGGCTACTGCTCTGCATGCCGTTGTCCAACTTGAAAATCTTTCGAAACGTTTTGCACCTAACTGAGTTGTTGTGACGGTAGTTGCAAGTGTTTTTACATGAGCTCGTATTTCTTTGTCATTCTCAGGCTCTACCAGTGAGAATGAATAGTCTTTTTGAGATTCATTGAGTTTTTCTGAACACAGAAAGCTTGGGCCTGTAACCCAATTACTGTTTTTGAATTCAACGGCTGGAATAAATCTAGTTGCTAGGTCAGCTGGATTCACATCTGTTGAAACGTAATGCCACTGGTCAGGTTGAGTGGATGACCTGATTCGTGTGACGCGGTTAGCTACATACATGTAGAATCTTTTTGAGGAGTTGTGTATGTAACCTAACACAATGCGACTGTCAGTGAAAAACTTGACACTGTCAATTTTGAGGTCTAACTCGTCTTTGATTAAGTCATACATTTCTACTGCCAGCACGGCAGCACAAAGTTCTAACCGTGGTACGGTGTGTGCAGGTCGGGGCGCTAGTTTTGACTTCCCCATCACAAAACCTACGTGATACTTGCCTTGAGTGTCTAAAGAGCGCAGGTAAGCTACCGCACCTATAGCTACAGTAGACGCATCTGAGAAAATACAGAGTTCATTAGTTTTCATTTCACCTAAAGAACCTGAACTGTAACACCTTTTGATTTGGAGATCTTCTAGAGTTTTCAGTGAGTTTCTCCATGAGATCCATGCGTCCTCTTTTTCTGGGGAAAGAGGTGCGTCCCAGTCGCTCTCCTCAGTTGAAAGTTCTCTGAGTAGCGCTTTGCCTTGCACGATTATAGGAGCTGCAAAACCCAACGGATCATACAAGCTATTGACAGTTGACAGTACTCCCCTACGTGTGAATGGTTTTGTCTCATTGGATACAAGGTAAGTAAAGCTGTCAGTTTGCAGGTTCCAACATAGTCCTAAGCTCCTTTGAACAGGAAGTGGATCTACACCAAGATCTAATTCTTTCAAGTCCTTTGCTAGATCGTCTGCAGGGAATGCTTCCATAACGAGGCTGCAGTTGGAGGCAACTTTGTGTAGTCGCAAATTGGACTCTGCTAACATGTTTTGTGTTCTCGTTAACAGGTCAACTGCTTGTTCAGGTGTGGCGACTGAAGTGAGCCCGTCATCTACATAAAATTGTCTTTCAACAAACCGTCTGGCATCTGAGCCATGTTCCAGCTCACCTTCGCTTGCTGCCCGCCGCATGCAGTAAATGGCAACAGCGGGTGATGGGCTATTCCCAAAAACATGCACTTTCATCCTATATTCGACCACATTTTTTGTGACGTCATTGTCCTCAAACCAGAGATAGCGCAGATAATCTCTGTGATCTTCACACACCTCAAAACAATAAAACATTTGTTGAACATCAGCTGTCAGGGCTATTGGCTCTTTTCTGAACCGTAACAGCACTCCTAACAGAGAATTATTCAGATCAGGTCCACTGAGTAGCACTTGGTTCAGGGATGTTCCTTCACACTCTGCACTAGAATCAAAAACAACACGTATTTGATCTGGCTTTTGCGGGTGGTATACACCAAACGTTGGCAGATACCAGTGTTCTTTACCTTCGGGCAGAGGTGGAGCGAGTTCAGCTTGATCGTTATCCAACATTTTCTGCATAAATCGGATGTAGTGATCTTTCATTTTTGGTTTCTTTTCTAACGTCTTTTTGAGTGAGTATAGACGTTTTGAGGCTTGAACTCTGTTGCTTGGGAGTCTCCTCCTTGGAGAGCGAAAGGGCAATGGAGCGACCCAGGTGTTTTCTTTGTTTTGTTGGACCGCCTTGTCCATTATTGTTAGAAAGTTTTTGTCATCTATAGACAGTGCCACCTTGTCATCTGACTCTGTACATTCAAACACAGACTGACCTAGCTTGTGTGTGTTGCCTTTAATGTCCGCACTATTTGAGATTAAAGGTGTGCTTTGCTGGGGCTGCTTGACATAGTCCTCTTTCACTGTAAAGACGTTTGGACATGGTTCAAAATGAGTAGTCCGTCCGTTGTCTAGCATGTGTGTTCTGTACACGTTGACTTCCTTTGTGTTGTGAGTTTTGCCCAAGCACACTTCCCCTATCACAACCCACCCCAAGTCTAACCTTTGGGCGTATGGTGCGTTATTTGGTCCATTGATCTGTTCTCTTACTTTATGAATGCTGAGGAGGTCCCTTCCCAGCAAAAGGAGAATAGGAGCATGATGATCGACCGGTTGGATTTTGCTTGCAATAGGGAGAAGGTGTGGATGGTACTTAGCAATCTCAGGTGAAGGAATTTCAGATCTTTCGTCCGGCACTGAATCACACTCGATTAAAGGAGGCAGTTTGACATTTGTTTTTCCATCCATGGACTCTACTACAAAATGTTCTGCTCTCCTACCTGCAGTTTCAGCTTTTCCTAAGCATGTTTTCAGCGTGTATGGCACAGGTGCACTTTTTATTCCAAACAGGTTGAAAAAGTCCGTCCTAGCCAGGGACCTATTGCTCTGTTCGTCAATCACTGCATACATTTTTATAGCTCTGTCCTTTTGACCTTCTGGATATGCTTTCACCAAACAGATCTTTGAACATGAGCGTGGGCTGTCACTTTGACCACATACCTCTGTGCACTTGGAGACTACTGCAGGATGGTCTTCTGAGTCCTCCTTAGCATCTACATTCTTTGAGGTGTCATCTTTTGGGACAGGTGTGGGACCCGGATGGAGTGCTGACAAGTGTTTTGGACTGTCACACTCAACACACTTCACTGCTACCTTACAATCTTTGGCTATATGTTGCACAGACCCACAACACCTGTAGCATATACGATGCTCTCTCAGAAAAGCCTGTCGTTCCTCAATTGATTTGTCTCTGAATAACTTGCATTTTTTCAGAGGGTGTGGCTTCTTATGAATTGGACACTGACGATCTGGTTCTTCAATTTTCTCCTGTTCGAAACTTCTTTGTTTTCTTTCCCCAATTTCCGTTCTGTGTACTGCAACAGTAGCTTTTCGATTATATGGAATGGACTTTTCAGTGCGTGTGGTAACTTGGTTGCTGCAGCTGGATGGGGAAAAACTTGGATCATTTTTCATTTTTGCTTGTTGCTGTACAAATTGCACAAAGACAGAAAAAGGTGGAAATGACACTCTATTGACTTCTTTATACTTTGTACCTACAGTGGTCCACCTCTCCTGCATGTTAAAGGGGAGTTTTTCAACTATTTGTCTAACCCCTCGAGCCGTGTCTAGATATGCAAGACCTGGCAGTGTACCATCAGACTTAGCACACTGCAACTCCAACAAGATGTCACCCAGCTCTCTTAATTTGCCACTCTCTTTGTTTGTCAGCCTTGGAAACTCCTCCAACTTTTTTAACAGTGCATCCTCAATGACTTCTGAGGAGCCATAACATTCCTCTAGACGCTCCCATACCACTTTTACACCTGCAGCGGGATTGAGGGTGTGTACTGCGCGAAGCCTTTTTGCTTGCTCTGAAGATTTTGGCCCTAACCATTTTGTGAGCAAGTCTAGCTCTTCTCTAGGGGACAGATTCAAGTCTTTAGTAACACTCGTGAATGAGACTTTCCATGCCCAATAGTTTTCGGGTCTGTCATCATATTGGAGTAAGCCAGTGCTAACTATTTCTTTGCGGATGAGATATTTTGCAAAATCTTGTACGCTGTTTTGCTCTATTTGGTTGTGACTTGTAGGCAAAAAGGTGTGAGCTTGGGGTTTGAGTGAGAATGTGCTGGTTGGAACAGCTTCTGGTATGTCCTCATGTTTAACTTCGTTTTTCATTGGGAACTGGACATGAGTTTCTTTTGTTATTATTGATCGACTTGGCATTTGAAATTTTGCGCTATCATGTGTAGCACTAGGTGGCGCCATTAGCTTACATTGTTGTTCCACATAATCACTTGTGCGTTGTACTGCATTAAACGTTTCTCCTGTAATAGGAAGTTCTGGGTCTGACTCCCCGCTCTGACTTTCTAATTCTTCATAGGCTGCAGCTTCTGCTTCAGCTGCTGCTATTTCCCTTTCACACTTCAAAACATGGAGACTGGCCTCCAAATCTGCCTGTTGTCTCGCCTTTTGTCTCATCAGACTAGCTTCTTTTTCTGCGAAACGGAGCTGGGCCTTTGCTGCTTGGGCTTTGGCGTATGCTTTTGTGGCTGACACACTTGAAGCTGCTGTGGTGTGCGACCGTCTGCTGGTGGCTCTGGACCTGACGCTGTGTGGAGGTGAATGCTGCGGCCTCTCTGACGGCTGCCTCTCAGGCGACAGCTGGTCTGCAGGAACCGGGTGATTGGTAGCAGCCTGGTCATCAGCTTGCTGCTCTGAGTTTGCCTCTGGCTCGAACTGTGATTCATAATCTCTCAAGTAACTCTTACCTGAGCGTAGACTCATGTTGACTGTGTAGCTCAGTGTTGTTTA
This sequence comes from Neostethus bicornis, assembly GCA_902685375.1. Classification (NCBI taxonomy): domain Eukaryota; kingdom Metazoa; phylum Chordata; class Actinopteri; order Atheriniformes; family Phallostethidae; genus Neostethus; species Neostethus bicornis. The sequence goes on along the minus strand of LR738549.1, from coordinate 10,761,138 downwards.
ACCCGCCGTATAGAAGTCTTTTTTCTTCAACTTTAGTCTTTTTACTGTGCTGTCCTCACGACACGTGACTGTGTGCAGCTAGACAGCCAGCTAACTCTTCCAATAAAAAAAGAGACTCCCACACAAGGCTTGCTTTTCTTGTTTATGTAGACTCTTTCTTCACAGGATTATACATATATGTACGTATATATATGTACGTGGTAATAGTAACTGAAACAAAACAAACAAAAGAAGTGTATTACGAGCTGTACAAAACGCTGAGTCTCCATGATCAAACACACGTTAGCTTAGCTTGAAACATGCGCGCGTTAGCTTAGCTTGAAACATGCGCGCCCACATCCTAAGTGGCTTACTACATAAGACGCGATTCACACGTTATCAAATGAAATACAATCTTAAGCATGCAAACAAAGCACATAAACACAAAAAATACTTACAAAGACTAAAGTTATCCCAGGTTTTAACAAGTTTTGAGCGCAGTCTACTTCCGTCCTCTCAATTTCAGACTCATGCTAGATCTACTATTTTCGAGACCTCTCACTCTGCTGTTAGTTTAACAAATTATAAAAGATCTTTAGAAGAGACAGACGTCTCACTCTGACATACACTCCAATCAAAGACATAACAGACCACATCTAGATCAGGTAGTTTGACCTATCTTCTCTCTCTTTGGCTGTCCCCTCTCTGGCTTTCTCTTACACTTTCTTTCTCTCACATGATGTTTGTATTGTGCGTTACGTCACATAACCATAACCCCTTAGTTATGGTCGAATTTGGAAAGATGGATACTGTTTATAAAAATATCAAGCTGCATTTTCTTTAAAAAAAAAAAACTATATTTAGCTCGGCTTGAGAGAAATAGTTCAGTTAATATTTTTAAATCCCCAAAGTGACCATGAGTTGAAAGCAGGGCCTGTGCATAGTTGGTATGTTTTGGGATTACAAAAAAAATAGTGAAAGCTTGTTTCTGGAGCTGAGGTACTAAGTAGGACAAAATGTGCCTTTGATTTTTTTTTTTTTTTTTGTATTTTGAATTACTCTATTCATCCCTCACCGGGGAAATTTGTTTGCTGCACTCCTTACACCGCAGCAGGCTGCCCTTCAACGGCGCCAATGGTGGGAGAAGTGGGGGCTAGGTGTCTTCTCCAAGGACCCTAGACGTGCTCTCCATGGGACGCGAACCCGCGACCTTCCGGTCCGCGGGCGAACGCGCTAACCACGCGGCCACCGTCTCCACCCATTAACCCATTTAAATGTATTAACTAAACTTTTATTTAATTAAACCCTGTATTATGTTTTTCTGATACGTTCTAAAAATTTCCCACGACATCTGAACAAAAAATACAAAAAATTTACAAAAAGGAGAAGGAACATTTTATAATGAGAATACAACTCATTTTGGGATCTGGTGCTTTGCCAACATTAATTTCAGGTGGACTCATCAGATTTCAGGTTATCAAAAAATATGGGCAACTTTGATTTTTGAACTAACATTTTCTGAAAAACAAAAAATCAATGGTTTAAACCTTGTGTGCAAAGTGTTTTTAATTAATCAGTCTTTTTTTTGTGGGAAATAGTGATGGACAGAGGTCCAGAGGACAACTACAGAACATATGGACCCGAACAGCTTTCTAACAGGCAAGTAAACATAACTTTAAGACTCTTTTGGAATACATTTCCTTCTTTAGATGTTTCCTGATCTTAACAGAGCTCCATACACTCTGTTTCAGAAGTCAGCTAGAAGAATTTTCAAGGGAATCTCCACCGCAAGTCCTCCCACCACCATCACCAAGACTGGTCAAACGAACTTCCACTTCCCCAATGCCAAGTCGGTCTGGTTCAACCACTCCTATCAGTTTGCGTAAGAAAATTGTTGTTCCAACCGAATATCAAGACACAGTGCCCGGTGAGTTTGAAGAAAAAGTTAAGCCATCAAAAGGTGTGTCTCAAAGTAGTGCCCAGGACTCCCGACCACAGACTCCATCGAGTGAATACTCTAGAAAGGAATTTACTCTTAGGCCTTCACCAAAGCTAACAAGAGCAAGCTCAAAGGTTTTTGAGAAAGTCAGAGGCTTAGAAGAGAGAAGAAGAAGTCTTGATATTCCAGAGGGTTCGATCTCGGGAAGGTCCTGGGCAGGGTTCAATCGTGCTGGATCTGTGGATTCAGATGATGCTGGAAGCCGATTAGGCATCTCCAGAGAAAGTTCAAGGGAAGATCTCAGGGATGCTTTGAAAGAAGATGCTGCTGAACGGAGGTCCATGTTCAGACAAAGGGCTGCTTCATTGGAGGAGAAACCACGGTACTCTCAGAAGGTACAAGACATAGAGAACAAATTCACAGAGGAACTACAGCGAATCAAGAAGCTTGTTGGAAAGCCCCATCTAAAAAAATCTTTTTCAACTGAGCAACTCACTCTTAAAGCAAAGCAGCGCCAGCCTTTTAGAAAGATTGAACCTATTCCACCACAAGTTCTCCAGAAGCTGCAAGAGAGAGAACGTGTGCAGTGGGCAAAAGAACAGAAAGAAAAGGAACCAGATCAGAAATTGATGAAAGAGCATCAGTTCCAAAAGACGACAATCAGTTCCTCAATACCTGTAGCAATCACATCTCCGCCAGAGTCGATGCAGTTGTCAGACCTACCAGGACAAAGGTCAGTCAGAGAATTACATAGAGTCAGTCCCGTTGTAGAAATCCATCAAAGATCATCATCGCCAGCTCTTCATCAACATCAAAGAGGAGATTCGCCAAACAGAAATGTTGCAGAGATGACGTTACGCAAAATTGAGCGAAGACCGCAGAGTCCACTTGTTCAAAGGGTTTCTCGAATTCAAGAACCACCACACATTCAAGAATCTTTTTCGCAAACAGTTGAAACTACAGGACAGAAGACACCAATAGAAGTAATATTAAGAAAAATTGAAAGTAGACCAGAGAGTCCTTTGGTACATAAAAAGACTGTCACCATGCAAGATCCCCCAGCAAAATTCCCCAGGGGTTTGTCAGGCTCTTCAATAGCAGAAGAAATGGAAGTAGAGACATCCCAGCCAGCTTCTAAGATCAAGGTTCCTACAATTATTGTCGAAGATGAAAAAATGGAAGTGGGTGTAACCTTGAAGCCTAATGGGCATCAGAAGATGGGCACTTCCGGCAAAGAGGGACAACAATTGAAGACTAAAGGAAAAAATCGGCGAAGCCGGCCTCTGTCCCCTGAATTAGGTATGTTAGTTATGGAGGAGAATTCTGCGTAACAACAGTTCTCTAGAATTTCTCTATCACTCTTTATTAGATGGGGACTCATGACCTATCTTTTCGTTTAATTTGTAGATTCATCAGACGATTCTTATGTTTCTGCTGAGGAAGACCCGTTGGAGGCTCCTGTCTTTGAGTTTTCCCTCCATGACACGATAGCCACTGCGGGTGCAGATGTGCTTTTAAAGACTATCATAGCTGGAACACCTACTCCTGAGGGTAACATATTTACTTTGTGTTTTGATCTTGAATGAATGTTTATCATTATATTGTACATTTACATTAGTTTTATCGTCTATTCTTCTATTTAAAGTTACCTGGACTAAAGACAACAGTCAAGTCACAAGTTTTCCCAACTTCACAGTGAAAGTTGAGGGTGAACGGCACAGCCTTCTAATCAAATCTGCCAAAGTTAGTGATGGAGGAAAATACTGCGTAACAGCAGTTAATCAGGTGGGCAAAGCCATCAGCAGCGCCATGGTTGTAGTCAAAGCAGGTAAGTTTAATTTTAAAAAACAATGATCTTACAATTTTTGGGATATCATAGTTTGAAACTATGAACTTTGAAATCTCTATGGTCTAAAGTTAAAAAGACAATTTAGTAACTCAAATAGCAATTTCAACATGCTAGTCCAACATGGCCTAAACAAATGTCTGTGTAAACTATCATTTGTGTTGCTACTCGTAACGCCATAGCTCAACACACTGTCTTTGTCTATATACACATGTTTTTAAGAGGTCTATGTTCCTTTTGTGGCAAGACATGAGACACTATCTTTAATATGTGGAATTGGCATGTTGTATTTGTTTGTTTTTCAAGTCTTGAGCCACCCACCAAAAACGTGCATCCTGGAATGATTGGTCATACTAAATCACCCGCCCCAATCAAATTCAGTTGTATTTGTATGGCCCAATATCACAGATGTCTCAAGATTCTCTTAACAACGTTAAACAAAATACAAAAGATAGGAACAAAAATGCAAAAAAACAAAAACCTTGAAAAAACAAACAAAAAATGAGACTTTCTATTGTAGTAGGACTGGGGAGAAATGTCAGAACAACAACCAGTGAGCAGGAAAGCTGTAAATCAGTAACTCTGCACTCTAGGGCTTCTTTCAGCTTTTGTTATTTCCTATCTAAATTAAAATATTCTTCATGAGCCAATTCTCCTTTTCTATTCAAGTCTCATAATACATTGATTTCAGTTAGGAATGCAGCTATATTTAAACATCTAAAACTTGCTGGTACGCCCTCAAAAATCTGGATGGATCCCCATGTAAAGATAAAACAGATGTTATTGTGTGAGCAAGCATTAATAACCAGCAGATTCATAACTTGCAAAGGACTCTGTGATGCATAATTTTATTTGATGCTTAAATAAAAAGCTAAAATCTCTACCGGATTGTAAACAGTGAAGCTAATTACACCTTAGAGTGGGACGCGACCCTTTAAATGCCTGTGTTTAAAAATAATCTATCTACATGTTGAAATTTATCTCATCCCACGCTGACACTGTTTCTCTTTTTTTCCGTTATCTTCCTGAGCAAAGAGTGTGTGCCATATATTCCGGCTGAATAACCTCACTTATAGTTACCATAGCAACTAAGATGTAAAATTGAACCTACAAATTGCCCACCGAGTCTCACAGGCTCTCCTTTCTTTGTGAACGCACTATTGTTCATACTTTGCAATTCAGATGATTATAATTGGAGATTCTGTTTTTGTTTGGAGGGATTTTATTTGTGGAACTCTTGTGCATTCACAGTGTTAAATAAGAAAACAAATGCTTACAAATTAAAATGTATGGTATCAGACACAAATATTGTTACTTTGAAGTAGATAAGAAACACAACTAAGCCTTTTGGTTTTATAGAATCTGTGCCGGAGTCCAGAGGCACTCTGGGTGTTTCAATGGAAATCAGCAGCCCCATTACCTCTGATGAGGAGTATCTCAGCCCACTGGAAGAAGCTATGGATTTTGGAGTCCCAGAATCAAAGAGAACGGTCGATACACGGTTTAGAAAACCTCCCTCATTTCTGGTGAGAGTTTATTGTGACCGTTTCAATATACTGTTGCAGAATTTACATTTGACTCATTTCTTAATCACAAAACACTGCATGAAATTGTATGATATACATTTTTTGTATTAATTTTTATGTCTGGGTATTGCTTTTTGCTGTGCAATCATTTCATTGACACAAACCTACATGTAAACCTCATTCTTCTGCTTCTAACATGCATTACATTTTGAACAGGCCACAATGAGCGATCAAGAAGTCACTGAAGGACAGGAAGCCACCATGTCCGTTCGAATAAGTGGACAACCCAAACCTATGCTTTATTGGTAGGTTCTCTCAGGCTTATCCAATCCCACCATCACAAATAAATAACATTTCTATCATTACGATCTATAACAAAATACCTTTAAAACTGGGTAAATTTGAAACATGTTGCATTTTGTGTAGAGGTACTGAAATTTATGAAAATGATCAACATTTTCATTAGAAAAACAAGGCATTAACATTCAGAGGCCACGTGTACAGCATGTAGCAACAAGGTACTAAGTGTTGGTTTGGTACTTGGGTCTGCTGGCAAAGTAGTGTTTGTGCAGCACATCCATATATGCGCTTCGTGTCAGCGTTATTCATTGCTGTTGTTAACTGGTGCAGCTACCAACGATAAGCCTGGATTTCTTATAGTCAACAAATCCCATATAAGGGCCAGAATTCAATCTAATTTATACTAGTGTCAGCTGCTGGTGAGAAACTACCAGCCAGACATTCTGTTATAACAGTTCTCTGAAGAGCATGGTCTATGCAGTTGGGTTTTCTTTTGGATGGCTGTTTTAACTCAACAATGAACACTAATGAGCATTGTATTTGCTAACTGGTTTTGATCAATAGTGACCCTCTACTATGATAATTTTTTTGGTTGGACTTAATTTGTGACTCACTTAATAAGACATACAAAACTGGCACAATGGCAGCTCTACTTCCAAATATAGTAGACAGCAATAATAAAACAATGAGTCATTCCCGCAGGTTCTGTCGGCGGTAGTCGTGACTTTTATGAGATAATAGAAGAAAACAAACCACAGCACAATGCAGGCCACCCACTATCTCCATTTTTACCGACTTGAAGAAAACTTCTACAAAATATGTTGGACATCTTTGATATTTTGTGTTTTAATTAAAAGCCATAGTGGCAGGATGTGTAAATGACTTTTTCTTTTTTTTTCCAGGCTGAGGGACAGAGTGACTGTGAAAACGGGTCCCCGTCATGTTGTACGTGAGACAACGGACGGCACTTTTGAAATGACAATCAAGTCAGCCACAAGGTCGGATTCTGGCATTTATATTTGCAGAATCATTAACGAGTATGGGACGAAACAGTGTGAAGGAAGGCTGGAGGTCAAAGGTAACAGGATTAGACCTAATTTTATTCCTAATATTGCCTAATATTGCACTAATCCATCAAAAATGGTCAAGACTTTGACGTGGGGAACATACATGTCTATTCTATATTTGAACATTCACACACAATGTACTGGAACACAATGCGGACAAGATATAGATTATTACCCAGTTTTACTGTTTAATCGCCATCTTGGATGAGGCACAAGTCATTAATCATCTTTTACCTACAATCTATTACAGATAACTTTGCTCTATATGTATAGTCTTCTGCTTGAATCTCAAGGTCTCTATCACTGTGGAGAAGATTTGTGAATCAACTGTATACAGACTTAATGTGACATTTTTGGTCTATTGTTGGGCTCTTGTGTAACACCAACCATCATGGCCATCAGTTTGTGTCAAATATGAGCCCTACCCAAAGTAAAAATGACTATTAAAATGAGCTGTAATATCGGCCCCAGGGAAGTTAGCCTAGCGGTAGAATTACTGCCTTCCAACCTGGAGAACCGGGTTCGAATCCCGCTAGGCCAAAGATCTCCCTGGGGCCAAAAACCTAAATCACACACTACCCTAACAAAAAAAAAAAAAAGAGCTGTAATATCTTAACTGCACCCTGTTCAAAGGGTAAAACTCTTTAATGCAAATGTATTGCTCACTTCGCATCAGTTTAGACTTGACAGTTTTTCAAGTTTAAACTTGAAAAACCAAAGCTGATATTTTACTGCGAGAAATTGCAACAACTTACGACTAAAATCTATGCTTTTCTTTTTAGAATTCAAATGACTACGTACTTGAGTTTATCTGGTATATGAAACAGTTGTATGATAAGTACTCATACACGCATTCTTGGCTCTTTACTTTGAGTCTGTAGTTACACACTCCTGTTATTTCTTCCTTTTTTAAAACCAATTCAACGTATTCCTAAATTTTTAAAAATGTTCTTAATTTAACATTTAGAATCTCAACTTTTCAGATTAGTAACAATGTCAGTACCTGACGGCTAACAAGTTTTTCAAAATGTAGACATTGGTGGTCTTTTGAAATCTTTACCAAAGTAATATATTTTCTCACGCTCATCCTTGTCATGTGGTTTTTCAAGAGTCAGACAGTTCTTCTTGTCTAGGCTTTGCAACCAAGATGTCAACATACAGGGCTAAAAGTACTTGAGATTTGTGTTCTACATTCTTTTTAGCACTATTTCGATATATAAGCTTGCATTTTCATAAAGGATATAAAATCAGAGTAAAAATAAATTTTTTTTCCAAACATAGCCCCTTCAGTTGAGCCAAACCTAGCAGTCATCCGCCCAGTGAGGGACATCACAGCCAAAGCTGGAGAGACTATTTTGTTTGAGTGTCATGTCATTGGACCAAAGGACACTGATGTTGACTGGTTGGCTGATGGGAAACTGGTCCAACCTGCACTGCTAAACTGTAAGATGCACTTTGATGGGAGTAAATGTCGTCTACTGCTCAATTCCGTTCATGAGGATGACAGCGGGACGTACATGTGCAAGATTAGCACAGCAAAGGGTAGGTATCAGGAAAGACATAAAAAAAAGAGGGAAAATAATGCATGTTTTGATATTTGATATTTTTTACTTTCAGAGGAAGTAACATCATGTGGTAAACTCAGAGTAGTCCCTTCCTTTGAGCCTCTCTTTACCCGAAAGTTGGATGTTTTAGAGGTGATTGAAGGCCGCAATGCTCGATTTGACTGCAAAGTCAGTGGAACACCACCACCTAAAGTCATCTGGAGTCACTTTGGTATGACCATTTATTGAATTCTATGAACATAAATGGCCTAAATGGTTAAAAAGAAATCACATTGAGGTTATTAGCTTGTGTCTTTTTGAAATACTTTCTAAGTTTGCTTCCAACTTTTCTACAGATCAGCCTCTCGTTGAGAGTGAAGACATTCGTATTCTTCAGGAAGGAGGTCGGCACTCTCTAATCATCTCCCATGTTACCACTGAGGATGAGGGTTTGTACATGATCACAGCCCGAAACAATCACGGTGAAGCAGAAAGCTCAGCAGAGCTGTACATACAAGAACCACGGCCTGCCATCTCTTCTCAGATGTAAAAGTTTTAAGCTCATTAACGCAAGTATCAACACAAGTACACAAGTAACTGACTTCCTTCTTTTAGGGCCAAACTGGAGAAAATGCCATCTATTCCAGAAGAACCAGAGATTCCAGAGAATGAGGTGGAGCGGTTCACCATGCCTGACTTTATCAAACCTCTCTACGACTTAGATGTGATAGAAGGAAAGGAAGCCGTTTTAAAATGTAAAGTGGCTGGCTTGCCATACCCAACAATCTGCTGGTTTCACAATGGCAAAAGGATTGAAAGCACAGAGGACAGAAAAATGACACAGTGTAAGTGTCGTAGTTTGGGCCAATTGAAGTAGACACTTTCAATTTTTGAAAAGTTACATATGCAATCAAGTCATCATCTACTTGGTGTCAAATTAAAGATTTCAAATTACTAAAAATGAATCATTATTGCAATTGTTGCCTTTTCTTTCCATCATTATAATGTCTTTACTTTTGTTTTGCAGTTCGAGACGTCCACAGCCTGGTCATCCGTTCTGTGTGCCATGCCCATGGTGGTGTTTACAAGAGTGTGATCTCCAACAAAATTGGAAAGGCCACTTGTTACGCACATCTTTATGTTACAGGTGATTTTACCTCCAGTTGTTGTCATTCTCAGGAAGAAATGTTAGCCTATAACTTGACACTCTCGGCCTCTAAAACCTGTTATTCTACTTTCCAGACATCCTTCCCGACCCTCCTGACGGGACTCCAGTGATAGAATCCATTACTGGTAAAACAATTTCTATAAGCTGGAAGAAACCTAGAAGGCTGGACCCTTCAATTGGTAAGTAATGAGTTGCATTCATTTCATACGTAAATGATTTGAAGGTTTCATGGCTTTTTTGAATAAATTCACTGGGTTTATACGTAGGGGATGTTGGGGTTCACCAATGGTCATTATTCCCTTTCAGATCCCAACTCTTTGATGTACGCCATCCAACAGCAAGCATTGGGCTCCATCCAGTGGATCATCATCGCATCTGGCCTAAAAGAGACCAACTATACCATCACAACCCTTTCGAAAAATGTCAGATACGCCTTTAGGGTCTTGACCATCACTTCTAAAGCTTTTAGCAAACCCTCACCTGCCACTGACCCTGTGCAGTTGCTGGATCGAGGTACGCTTCAATTTTAAAATGCATTCTTACCTACACACATTCAGTTTGAAAAATGTATCAAAAAGTTGCCTCTTCTGTTCTTAAAGGTCCTTACCTGCAAGAGGCTCCTGTTATCAATGATAAACCAGATATTGTGTATGTCATTGAAAACCAGTCGGTTACCATCTCCGTCACACTCAACCACGTCAACGCTACGGCCACATGGAAGAAGTATGGTTGTCTAACTTAAAGAGTTTTTTTTTTTATATCTGCCGTATTGTTAATTTCATTCTCACATGTAAAAAAAAAAAAAAGACATAAAACCAGATAAAAATTTTTACAAGTAAAATAGTTTGAATTTTTTCTTAGTAACTCATGTCAATAATTTAGTATGATTCATGTTACTATCATATAATTTAACACATTTTTAAGAAATCTGAGCCCTACGTGTCTTTGAAATAGTTCATGCCAGGTGTATGAATAACAGCCATAAATACACCATGACAATACATGCAGGCAGCTGGGTTTTTCCAAGAGATTATCACAGATTAGCAAAGATAATTTCTATTTTTAGGTACTTAGTCACTCCATACAAGTAAAGAATGTGCCCAGAAAATCAATTTTTGCCCTTTAAGCTGCAAAACGTGTTGATGCTGAGACTACCCACTGTGTTCTTTATCTCAGGAAAGGAGTAACCCTGGCCAACAAGCCAGGAATGTATGAGATGACTATGCCGGATGACGACCAACACACGCTAAAGCTACTGAAAGTCAAGTGTTCTGATATTGGAGAGATGATGTTTGCAGCCTCTAATGAGTATGGTAGTGACAGCTGCACTTTCAATGTGGAGATAGCAGGTGGGACGATAAAAATATCTTTCAGTGTAGAGACTGAGCCCACGGGTGATGCTACTTTCTCTTGTTTCCTCTGAAATTTGTCTTTAGCACTCCCAACATTTGAGACAATTATGGAAGACATAGACGTTTGTGCCGGGGAGACCCCTCGTTTTGCTGTGGTTGTGGAAGGAAAACCTGTTCCTGACATCCTTTGGTTCAAGGTTGTATTTCATTTTAAAGACAGACTTAGCGCATTCCAAAATAATACCATCATGATTTGGCGTTTTGAGCAGATGTTTATGGTTGGAGATTCAAAGTTTCAGAAACTTTGGTCTCCTCTCAAATTAGTCAACTCAACAAAAAAAGAGCCATTTGAATTTTTAGTAAAGTTTCTTATGCTAACCAGTGGTGAATAGAAGCCTGAGGTTAATGTAAGGATAGCGTCATGTTTACAAGTGTTTGGAATCCCAGACATATTCACAATCAAACATGTGCTTTTAGTGGTTTGGGTGGGAAAATTAAGTGCAATAGAATACACTGAAAATATTATATTTTTTTCTTTTGCTGTAGTTTTTACAAAATCCTTTTATTTGATAGTGATCTAACATCATCAGGCATGATACGAGGTACCAAACATTAAATGAACACAATGTTTATTTTCAGGGGGATGTTCTGCTATCAGAGAGCAGTCATTACACATTTGTGTATGATGACAATGAATGTTCCCTTGTGGTCCTAAACGCGCACCCAGAGGATTCCGGGGTGTACACATGCACTGCTCGGAACCTCGCGGGATCTGTGTCTTGTAAAGCTGAACTCACCGTTCACCAAGGTAAATCTGTGGGATCTACATGTACTTTAAAGACACAACTGTAAGTGATAGTTGTTGTATTGGATACTGTAAATGGTTTAATCTCACAAATGTATGTAAATATTCTAGTAAAAATAAAAGTTGATACCATGGATGATGAAGGGGCCATTCTAAGAAAAATGCGACGGCTGACGGACTACTACGACATTCACAAAGAAATTGGAAGGTACTGAATTTATAATCACTATTTGTTGGGTAATTTGTTGGGTAATTTGACCCAACAAATATCTATTTCGTCAATGATGGAAACAAAAATAAATCGATGTTTCTATCTGCCCTATATTATTAAATTGATCATTAACACTAGGACCGCCGCAGCCGATAGTTTGACTGCACAACACTTTAATATGCTAATTAGAATAAATAAAACACCGCCCAGGAGGATGACCTTTTATGAATTTTAATATAAACATGCTTTCTATTTTATCATGCATTTTTTTGTGTTCTAAAATGAACATTTCAAAAGTTATAAGGATATTATCTCCTCTAACCGGGGCACATCAGCTGGGAGGAAGCATGCATTGCCATAGCAACAATTCTGCAGAAAGTTGTTGCTGTATTGCTATGGCAACAAACACATTGCTATGGCCACACATAATGTGTGTGCGTGCGTGTGTTTATATTTGTGGAGAGCAACAAGGGGGACTCTGACACCATTACAGAAACATTTTAGAAAGGTTGAGTGAGACAATTTTGAAGAGATACCATGAAGAGAATAAGAAAGCAGCGTAACATGCGGGAAAAACAAGTATGCTCTTGACAAATTAGATAATTTTACTATGGGGTCACATTGACGGCCATGGCACTTGCAGGTAGTTTTAGAACGTGGTGGTCCTAGTGTTAAAGAATGGTTTGACCTTTCTGACTGATTAAAATCCTTTCATTGGTTTGGAAGATCTTATGTTCACAATACAAGACAGCCTAAGTACTTATATGCCTGCTTTGCATTCTGTGTGCAAAGGCATAAAAATGATTTCAGAAACACTGAAACTTTTTTGATACTTCTTCAGGGGTGCATTTTCATATGTGAAACGTGTCACTCAGAAAGCGGACAAGACGGAGTATGCAGCTAAGTTTATCTCCACTCGGGCCAAGAAAAAGGCATCAGCTCTGAGAGAGATGAACCTACTGTCTAGGCTGGACCACGACAGAGTCCTTTACTTTCATGACGCCTTTGAGAAGAAGAACGCAGTCATCATCATCACAGAGATGTATCCTTTGTGTGCGGTAAAACTACAGCCACGGATCTTAATCAAACTTTATGTATAGGGCAATTTTAGACTTGCTTTTACACAAAGTGCTTAAAAGAGCACATTGTCCTGATAACATCTCCAAGTGGCAACATGAACACATTAAAAGGTATAGGCCTAAAAGTGATCCTCGAGGAACTGCACATTCAATTTTATGAATTCTTGAGGATAACATATCCATTCTTAAATAAAACCAACTGTCCGTGAGATATAAGTAAAACCATTTAAGAACAGTACCAAAGAGGCCGCTAGATTCCTGTCTGTCTAATGAGGTCTGGTGGCACTGTGGCAAAGGTGCCATTGAGTTCCAATAGCACTAGGATAGAAAGCTTCTGTGCATTACATCATTTGCCAGAGTTGGCCCCTGGAAGGATGTGGAAAAATATGTACAATGTCGTGTTAAAGTCTGATACTATCGAGACTAGTGATACAATGCACTGTATGTATTTATTATTGAATTTGTTTGTCAAAAAATGTAATTATCCTTTGACTTATGATTTGAAGATGTCACGAGGAGCTGCTCGACCGATTCACAAGGAAAACAACAATTATGGAGTCTGATGTAAGTTCTGGCAGATGTTTCTTCAAATTTTCAGGGAATTTGAGTGGAAACTCTATTCCCTTTTATTTCCACTCTGGTACCAGGGTGCATCCTTCAGAACTTGATTAATGGTGTGTTAGACCCAACAAGAATGTCAATCTATTGCAATTTAGTTATTTTTTTAATAAATTGCGTTAATGCATGGCAAAATTGGCAATTTGTGTAAGAAATTTTGCTTGACTGAACTTAGATCTATTAACTGCGAAGACAATTGGAACACAATAATTAAGTAATTGGTGGCAAATTGGTGGCAGTCACAAAGTCATGGACATGGTCAACAGCAAAAGTTTTGGGTCCTGAAAGTTAAAAAAGGAAGATGAAACTTGTCGAACAGTATGACTTAGAATTTGAATGTAAAGAACTTCAAAATTTTTCCAGAATGGTGCACCGTTATGAGTCTGTGTGACTAATAGCCTCACTTTCCCGTTTCTAGCTGATTGGAAGAACTTGTCATCTGCTGCTGCTGCCTTGACTCATTAAGTTTGAATCCCCTTTTTTTTCTAGTGGTTAGCGGACCTTTATCCCAAGCAGAACAAATTAGACATTGGTCTTGGCTTTTTTGATCTTCAAAATTTCCATCTAGTTATTTCTAGCATCTACATTAACTTTGGTCAAAGTCATTTGCTGCCCATAAAATTTTTATTTTCGTAAGAGCATTCAATGGAAACTCTTTGCAAGTTTGACGAACTGATAAAGTCTGTTGAAACCTCAAAAAATGATCACTTTCTGAAATATCGAGATCAATAAAAATACCATTCTTAATGGTACTTATAGAATTTTGTTTTTCACTTTGTTACTTAGTTTGTAGTTAAACCAGTTTTCTTAACCATGGTAAGATGTTTCCGTTTTATTGGATTGTTGCATTCTGGGTTAAATTTGATAGATTTCATAAAATGTCAGGTTGCTTTAAATGACTATAGACACTTGTCTTTGTTTACAAGTGGGAACATTACTTTTGTTTGTGTTTAACAGGTACGTTCGTCCATAAGACAACTACTTGAAGGGTTGGACTATCTTCATCATCTCAATATCATACATCTGGACATTAAGGTATTACTCCATGTAAACAAGCATTGAAAAATATTGATTCATTTGTGGCAAGGATCAACATTTGTTGTCTGTTTTTTCATCAGCCTGATAACATCCTAATGGTCGAACCACACAGTGATCAGATCAGGTTATGTGATTTTGGAAATGCCATGGAGTTCACACCTGACGCAGCTCAATACTGCAAATACGGCACACCAGAGTTTGTCTCGCCAGAAATTGTCAATCAGACACCAATTTCCAAAGCAACAGACATTTGGTAAAATATTTATAACATATAAACACTTTTAAAAAAATAACAAAATTATTGTGTTATAAATCTAAAATGTTTTTTCCTCAAACTTTTTAGGCCTGTTGGTGTTTTAGCGTACTTATGGTAAGTAGCCACATTCTGTTCTCTTCGTTAATATTGAGTTGTTTACAGTATGCAAGGAATTTCTGAATTTTATTGCCACTACTCTCATTTCCGATCCAATCTAAACATTTGTTTTGGTTATCAGTCTGACAGGGATTTCTCCATTTGCTGGGGAAAATGATCGCAGCTCTGTGCTGAACATCAGGAACTACAACGTGGCATTCGAGGAAAGCATGTTTGCTAACCTTTGCAGAGAAGCTAAAGGTTTCATCATAAAGCTATTGGTAGCTGACAGGTTGTAAGTAAAAGTGCTTGATTATTCATCTAAAATATATTTTGTGTAAAGTTGCATGAACAATTGCAAAATCTAACTAAGTGAAAACTACTGTATGTTTCCTGTCAGACAAGTTTTGATAACATTACTGTCAGAATACCTTCCAGAAAAAAAAAAAAAAAAAAATATATATATATATATATATAAAAATCAGACATGCATGAATGAAATAGAAAACCACTTTAAGCATGTTTTTGTGGGAGGATGCTCCCGATTAAGGTAGCAACTGTAAGAGTTTGGACAGAAAGTTTTATAAAAATTTAATATACAAGGCTAAGCAAGTTTATTGATATAGATAATTTGTTAACTCCCAAATCCAAGCTCTTCCACACAAAGTATTAGATGTACATAAAGACAGTACTTTGAAAAAGACTTTAAAGAATTCAGAACTTTAAAGTATCCATTATAGTAATTTATACAGTAATGTAATCAAAAGATGCATTTAAATTGGTGAAGATTGGAAATTTAAAGTCTATATTTTTCTTTTACAAAATATGTCATTCATGGATATTTATAATTGGGCTGTAATTGGATACAATAAATGTATCTGACATAAATTGAATTTGCTTTTACTTCTACATTTACAACACAGAGACAATAATGATGTGATCGTTGGCTGACTTGGTCAAACTTATTCTACTTGTGTTCAATGTATAAAACTATCGTAGCAGAGAGTTCCATATTTGAGGAAATGTACATTGAAAAAGTTAATTTCCATTTCTGTTTAGGCGACCTGATACCCAGGAATGTCTGAGGCACCCCTGGTTCAAGGTAAGAATATGACAGAAGCATCTCTCTTTCAGTTACAGTTCACAATATCGTTTTTAGTATTTTACTTAATTGCTTTGGTTAATTCATATTATTGCAGATACTAAGCAAAGGGAAATCTATAAGTACAGAGGCTCTGAAAAAACTTATGTCTCGTAGAAAATGGCAGGTAAGACAACTTTTTACTGAGGTGCACAACATTTACCACATGCATTTAAAGTTAACATTGTAGTCATTTGTGTCCTTCCTACCAGCGTTCTCTAATCAGCTATAAATCAAAAATGGAGATGAGGACTATCCCGGAGTTGTTGAATGACTCATCCAGTCATATATCAATTGCAGTTCCAAAGAACCTAAAAGAAGGTTCACTTTTGCCATCTTCCTCCTCCGATTCGGATGAAGACATTGATGAACTTCCTTTCATTCCAATGCCAATGAATATGGAATTTTCTGGGTCCAGGATGTCATTAAATGATATCCAGACCAATGAGGAAGAGAAAGGAAGGTCTGGATCTTCAGCCCCAGAGGCAATGGAATGTGACATAACTGAGCTAGATAAAGAAGGTGTGGCTGGTAAAGCCCGTCTTCGAAAAAGATCCTCACAAGACAATGAAAAGGGTTCATCAGATGAAGAACCATCTGCAATGTTGCTCCAAAAGTCCGAGCACGCTAGAAAACCATTGAAAAGAGGCTCTAGTATGGAGTCTGACAAACCAGAAGGAGGACGACAAAGGGGACAACTAAGACGTGGTGGTTCGGCTGACAGTGCTTTGGCGCTACGAATCACTCCAGAGGAAGAAGCTGGGGAGGAAAATCAAGGGGAACGACAAAGGGTTCTGAAAAAAGCTGTCTCCATGGAATTACCAAGAAGAAGCACCAGCCCAGGAACTGCTAAGTTAAGTCAAGAAGACTATGCTCTAAAACTGGAGCTGATGAGGCAACGACTGCTTCGTGGTGGTTCTGTTGACAAAAAGATGAGTGGTTTAAGAGGACCTCTGCTGGAAACATTAGGAATGGGAGATGAAAAACGAGCATTAGGCCCAGATCGCTTTACTCGCACTCGTGTTGGCCCACCTCCACTAGTCAGAGCTGCTTCTAGTGAATTTCCTCGGGATGACGTTCCCAAGCCCAAAGTTTTACGTAAAAGTACATCCTTCAGTCAGGGAGATTCAGAACCCATTGCTTTACACCGGCGGTCAGGAGCACCGTTGGAGATTCCAGTTGAAAAGGTTGAGGAACGAAAGCTCAAGGAGGCTATATCTATGTCAGCTCTGACTGAGCAAATCAAACTAGACTCACGTCCAGTAACTCCCAGAGAACCTTCACCAAAACCCCCAACTCCAGAGTCTGTTGTGCAAGAAAGTCCAACCATACCTGAGAGTGAGGAATTACTCATTGGAAAAGACCTGAAGTCTGATCAGACTGCGAATGAAAAGATGGATGGGTTGACTACGGATAGTAATTTTGATGATAGATCAAGCACGAGTGGGTTTTCAGAGAAGGACACAAGTGTCTCAGAAGAACTGATAGCTGAATCAGAGTGTGTGGGGATTCCTACGCCTCCTCTTTCAGTTCAGAGTTTGAAATCAGAAGAGAAAATGGAAGAGGAGGAAGAAGGTGGAAAGATTCAAGAAGAACGGGAAGAGTTGGTAAATGAGTTTAAAAGAAATGATAGTGCCAACAATTTTGATGGCAATAGAAATGTAGATGTGTATGTAGAACAGAAATCCAGTGTCACTGCAAAATCTCCTGAGATGACCATAACCACAAGCTCAGTTATGGTGAAACCAATACCGGAAGATCACCAGTTACCAGGTGGTGTCACCTCAACATATACAACACCATCCCCTCCTGCACGAGTTGTTCTTCCAGATGGAAGGATGTCCGCCTATGCAAGTATAATGCAGACCATCATGGTACCTTCACTTCAGCCTCATGAGGAGTCACCCATTGGCTCCTCAACAGCTGTTGCTCCACCATTCATACCCTCTCCTGTACCATCTGAGGCAATAATGACTCCTGCTGACTTATCACTTCAAACAAAACCAGGCATCTTATCGACCACTGAACATCCTGCAGTCTACTCTCGGGTTGCATCACCAGAAATGGTCACCAAGGAACCCAGTCCACCAAAAACTTTGACACAATCGTCCTCACAGCAGGAAACCTCAGCTGGAGGTGACTTAGAGGATATGACATCTGAGGAAGTTTTTGAGGCCCGCTTCAAAAAACGTGAATCTTCCCTTTCCAGGAGTCTAAAGTTTCTGTCGTGGTCTAAAAATGAAGACAAACCACAAACTGCTCCATCAGATTCTTCAGATACATTTGAAGAAATATACAGACCTGGGCCAATCGGTGCACCATTGCAAGTAGCTTCAAGGAGACTAGAAGAGAAGTCCAAATCTGTCCAGGACCTTCGTGAAGCACAAAAGGACCAGGGCTTCATGAGACGGTTGTCTATGCGCTTAAAAAGAACTCCATCAACAGAACGTAAGGATGAAACACCAAAAGAAGATGATTCATTTGCTTCAAGACATAGACTTTCTTGGAGTCTCGGTAGAAGAGGGTCACAGGAAAGGAAAGACGTAGAGATGATACGAGAAGGAGCAGAAGACGGATCTGGGGAAAATGATGAGAAAGACTTGAAGAAACCAAATGAATCACCTGTGTTGGCAATGCGTAGGAAGATTGAATCAACTGTAGCTGGCATCTCCACGAGAATCCGCAGCTACTCAGAAGAGCGGCGAGCCTCAGAGGATAGGGAACCAAAGAGGACACCAATCTTCTCAATGCTTCGCCGCGCAACATCAGAAAGCCGAGGTATGAAGACCTCCAGTATTCCTCAGAACCAGCTTGCCTTGCAAACAAGTAATGGTGCCTCATCAGAATCTCTTGACTCCATGTCCAGCTTGAAGTCAGACACAAAAGGTGTGGACCAAAACTGTTTTTTCATCACAATCAAACACGCATTTTGTGCTTCTTAATAATAAAATTAAGCGGAGTCTATTTGTTTTAAGGTGTTGAGGCTGAACGCAGATCTCGATGGGACCGATGGGGCCTGACTCGAGGGAAGCGAGATAAGACTGTTTCCCAGCCTGACATACCAACAGCTATTTCCAGGGATAACAGCTCCTTACGTTCTCGCCAGTACTCCAAACTGGCTTCTGGTAAGTGGGGCAATGTCCAAATAAATAATTGTTGTTACACAACCCCTGCTTGTATGCTTTGAGTAAAAACAGAAAATAGTACCAAATACAGCTTTACTAAGATTTTTTTTCTCTCTGAAACAAGACGACACCAATGTGTCAAACAAATTACCTTGATCTGCCCTTTATCACAAACTTCATCAGTAAACCCAACGTTAGTATCGAATAACTTGGACAGTTTCATTAAAAGACCTTTAGTGGCTTAGGAGATGTTTCGTTCGAAAACATTCGTGACCAAGACTTTTGTGATCTTGACCTACGGTTGCATGACCCTGTAAACCTTTCAGTTTTCAGTTAGTCAGTAAATCTTTAGTTAGTAGTGAGTAACTGTGCAGTTTCATTGAAAAAAAGCCAACACGTAGTGGTTTGGGAGGCATTGCATTCACAACACGGACACCCAGAGAGATTACTGCTTCCTCAATATCTTCTGTGGGTGGAGACATAAAAAAGCAGATATTATGTGTTAAAGACTGATACAAGATTGATACAATTTTCTTTCAGTGTGTCTACAGACATAGTGACATTCAAAAATTACAAAGTAATTTTAAAATGATTTTGAAACTATTATCAATTTGTCTGCCTTCAAATCATTTCATTAGTTTCATGCAAAAAAGGAGTTAATGTGGAAAGTCTCTTTTGGACAACTTTCTTGTTCTCATTTTGACACAAATGTGCTTTTTTAAATTATGGCTGATTAAAAAAGAATATTTTATTTCTGTTGTTACTTAAAAAATAAGGCCAATTGTTTCCCTTAAATTTCCTACAGGTTTTTACCATTGTTTTCTGAGAAACGCAATCAAGGTTGACTGTTTTTTCTCTCATTAAATGAGTTAGTAGCGTTAAATAATCTTCTTCTTCTTCTTCTTTCGGCATTTCCCTTTAGGGCTCGCCACAGTAAGTCAGTAGCGTTAAAAAATTACCTATGTTAATATCTGAGTTAAATAAAAACTCAAATATTTATATCTTTCAAACTATTGGAAACCAGTCACATCTACATGTAATAAGGAAGTTTTTCAGCTACCAGATACACAAAATTTTGTTTTGTATTTCTAACAAAGCAACATTTCAAAAGATTGGATTGGAGGTTTCTCTATTGCATTTATGTATTCATAAATATGAGTCATAAAAATTCAATGTATCATAACTGTAATGTTGAGTTCTAGAAACTTAAATGGGGATTAAAAGAAGATGTGTCATAAAAGCTCCCAAATATTTTGCAGCTTTAAATGAACTTCTTGATATTTTTGCAAACAGATTTTGCTCCAGTCTTCCACATCAAACTGAGAGATCATGTCTTATTGGAGGGTGATCCTGTAACACTCAGCTGCCTGCCAGCTGGAAGTCCCCACCCACACATCACCTGGTTAAAAGGTAAAACATTATTACATAACTGTGCGCCAGAAATAGATAATGCATATTACGTGCCAGGTCTATGAGAATGGGTAGGCACACACACTGATGATAATTAACCAGGTAATGAAGGAAAAACAGCTGGATAGAGAGTAGCCCATCAGCTAGGAAGGTGCATCTACCACGGGCTTCGTCCCGGCGTGCTGAAAAGGAATAGACTAGGCAAAACCCGGCACTGCCCACGACAATGAGGTCTTTATTTTTACCTCTTACAATATTTAAGGAGATTAGCCTTCACATTCTATATGTAGAGATAGTAGTTTCAGCAGTTCCATTTTCTTGTTGACATGCACTGGTAAACATTTTTTGTCTTTATGTCTCGGATTGAAATACCATTTTTATCTGTATGTGCTAGATAAAAAGCCTCTGGAGATTGATGTCAGGATGAATATGATTTCCTGCCCGGATGGTCGCCAGCTCCTGATGATCATGCAAACTACTAAGAAAGATGCAGGGGTCTATGAGTGTCTTGCTACAAACCCTCTGGCATCCGTGTCCAGCTCTTGTACAATATCTCTTGCACGTGAGAACAACAGCATTTTCTATCTTGAAGAAAAGCATTCTCCTGAGAATGCTTGGTAGAAGGATAAAATAGAGGTAAATCGTTCATTGGCAATAGCTTTATATTGGTTTACAGGCCTTCCCAATCGTCCCGGGACACCTGAGATTCCCCAAAAATTTGACAACACAGCCTTGGTGCTCTGGCGACCCTCCGACACAATGGCCCCGTGTACGTACTCTCTGGAGCGAAAAGCAGAAGGTTTGTTTCCTCTAATATAGTTTTTACTGCTTACTTTTTGTTGGTAAAGTTTTATTTAGATTTTGAGATTTAAATATATATTTCAACACTGTATACAGGAGAGAACAACTGGCTGATTGTTGCCACTGGTGTGGCGGACTGTTATTACAATGTCACTGACCTGCCAGTGGGGGCACCCTTCAGATTTAGGGTGGCTTGTGTCAACAAAGCTGGACAGGGGCCGTATAGCAATCTGTCGGAGGCAATCACTTTGGAGTCATCTGGTATGTACTAAGTTAAAAAAAAAATTCATTTTTGTTTGTTTGTTTTTATAGTATAGACTGATATGAAACTGTATTCTGTTTTTCCCTATTCTGATGTTTCATTAGAACCAGCTAAAACCAGCAGTGCTGTGGTGGTCAAGACTGTTCCCGCGACTACTTCTCCTGCCCCTGTGGTGATGATGTCCACCATGAAAGTGCCTCCTATGAAACCAGCTTCAACCAAATCCACTACATATACTCAACCCACCCTTTCTTCATCTCCAGCTTCTGCCCCATCGGTGGCAATATCCACTTCACCAGTTACTGTCACGCCTATTGTACTAGCCAGTGCCAGCCAGTCTGTACCTGCCAGCACAACCTCAGCAGAACAAGCGCCAGTTCAGACCAACGCTGCCCAAACCACTCCAACCAAAGCCAAGACCTCCATTAGCATTAACGTTGGTAAAGCCCAAACAAAGCTAGCTCCTCCGCCTATAGTTCCACCCAAGCCTCACAGCCCTGTGTCACCATTTCCTCCCAACAAGCCTCCTTCTCCAACACAGCCGCCAGCTCCTGTTATTGGGAAACCTATTTCATCAGTACCAATGTATGCTCCATCTGCAACTTCTCGTGTCACTCCCCCCGCTCAACCTGCTACAATACCAGCAGCAACAACATCATCTGTGACTGCTGGAATAGTAACTGTTGCCCCCACCGTAGTAGTAGTGCAAAGCCTGACACCCCTCTTACAAGGAGGAGATGGAGGAACGACATCTGGACGAATCACTCCATCGGGTCGAGGTACACCTTCAGGACGCAGGACGCCCCTGAGCAAACTTGGGGAGGGATCTTTACGCCAAGGAGTTCCACAAAAACCATATACATTTATGGATGAGAAAGCAAGGTGAGTTGTTGCTAAGAATAGAATCGCCTCAAAAGTTGTTTCCGTAGACACTTTCAATCTGATGAATTAACAGGGGTCGGTTTGGAGTGATTCGAGAGTGTCGGGAAAATGCCACAGGCAACCTCTTCATGGCTAAGATCGTCCCATATGAGGCAGACACCAAACAAGGGGTGCTTCAAGAATATGACATTCTCAAGTCCCTTCATCACGAGAGGATCATGGCTCTGCATGAAGCATATGTCACACCTCGTTACCTTGTGCTCATATCTGAGTACTGCAGTGGGAAGGAGCTGCTCTACAGCCTCATCGATAGGCAAGTCAGACTTTAAATTAATAACTGCTACTAGGCTGAGTTTGTTCCATTTTATTTTTGGGTTGGTCTAACAAGCTGTTTTCTGGTCCATCTTAGGTTCCGTTATTCAGAGGATGATGTGGTGACTTATATTGTGCAGATCCTACAAGGTTTGGATTATCTGCATACTCGTCGCATCCTGCATCTGGATATCAAACCAGACAATGTCATTGTCACCCATTTGAACGTCATCAAGATCATTGATTTTGGAAGCGCTCAGACATACAATCCTCTGTTCCTCAAACAATTCAGTCCACCAATCGGAACTCTGGAGTACATGTGTAAGAGCATAACACCACCCAAGTTCAATAAAAACGAAAATTTAATGACATTTTTATGACACATGGTTCTTTTTAGTCAAATGTAGTATGATGGAATATTGCACTGATCATTTGGTGCAACAATCACTAGAAAAAAGGTAATTCTCAAAAAAAGGCAATTTCTTTTCATTTCTTTTACTTGTAGCTCCAGAGATGTTAAAAGGGGATGTTGTCGGTCCTCCTGCTGACATCTGGAGTGTGGGTGTTCTGACTTTCATCATGTAAGTGTTGCTTTTTATAAGCTCTTTAAATAGGGACATTTATAGAAAAGTGTCTGTGTGATATGAAGGCCATGATTGAAAATGTTTCAATGCATTTACAAGGTTTAACTTGAAGTCGCCATTAGAAGATTTAAAAAGGCTTATTCAGTTTTGAGAATGTGTTTTTGAGGGCGAGAGGAGGGGTCATTTTTACCTCTTTCCACCTGACAATGGCAGAGGAATGTTCTTAATTTTTGTCGCATGACTTTGATTCTGACTCTGACTTTGCTTTTTGCGGATGATGTGGTCCTGTTGGCTTCATCGGACTGTGATCTCCAGCTCTCACTGGATTGATTTGCTGCCGAGTGTGAAGTGGCCGGGATGTGAATTAGCGCCTCCAAATACGAGACCATGGTCCTCGCCCGGAAAAGGGTGGAATGCCCTTTGCGGGTCAGGGACAGGGTCCTGCCCCAAGTGGAGGAGTTTAAGTATCTCGGGGTCTTGTTCATGAGTGGGGGAAGGATGGAGCGGGAGATCGACAGGCGCATCGGTCCGTTGTGGCAAAGAGAGAGCTGAGCCGAAAAGCAAAGCTCTTGATTTACAAGTCGATCTACGTTCCAACCCTCACCTATAGTCACCAGCTGTGGGTGGTGACCGAAAGAATGAGATTGCGGGTACAAGCGGCCAAAATGAGCTTCCTCCGCAGGGTGGTTGGGTTCTCACTCAGAGCTCTGCCATCCGGGAGGAGCTCAGTGTCGAGCCGGTCCTTCTCCAGGTTGAGAGGAGCCAGATGGGGTGGTTTGGGCATCTGGTCAGGATGCCTCGCGGGCGAGGTGTTTCAGGCACGTCCCACCGGGAGGAGACCAAGGGGCAGACCCCAGACCCACTGGAGAGACTATGTCTCACAGCTGGCTGGGGAGAGACTTAGGATCCTTCCGGGTGAGCTGGACGATGCAGCTTTGGAGAGAAAGGCCTGGGCTTCCCATTTGAGGCTGTTGCCCCCGCGACCCGACCCTGGAACAAGCGGAAGATGACGGAACAGAACTGAAAGTTCATTTTACTAATTTTACTATCATTAATTTTTTTTTCACAATCTAGTAGACCATAAACAACACAAACCAAACACATCAGTGAAGAAACTGATTGACGTTGTTTGTGTGTTTTCAAGAATGTCCCTGTTTTTATGGTTGCCTTTTACCAGGTTAAGTGGAAGGTGTCCTTTCATGGAAAACGATCCTCAGGAGACTGAAGTCAAGATCCAAGCAGCAAAGTTTGACCTCTCAAAACTCTATCAGAATGTGTCCCAAAGTGCCTCCCTGTTCTTAAAAAAGATTCTCTGTAGCTATCCATGGTAAGCTGCATCTTATACCTGAAAACTAAATGCAATGTCTATCGATGTTTATCAAGGCATTATAGGAAGTCTTTTTTATTTATATTTCATTACATACACCATTTTGTTTGGCAGGGCTCGTCCATCCATCAAGGACTGCTTCAGTAATTCCTGGCTTCAAGATGCATATTTGATGCGTCTTCGTCGGCAGACTCTTACCTTTACAACAACTCGTCTCAAGGAATTCTTGGCCGACCACCAGCGCAGGCGACAGGAGGCTGCCACCAAGCACAAAGTTCTTCTTCGATCTTACCAGAGCTCGCCACAAACTCCCACCAGCCCTACTGCACCAGCAGTGCCACCAACCCCTGTCACCTCGGTCACACAGTGACAGCATCAGTTGTCGGAACTTCATAGGGTACGGACATCCTCAAAGTGAGACAACTTTAACCGGAAGACCCAAGAAGTCTCAGTTGTCGAGTTTTGGTCGGAAAAAGTTTCCTCACTAAACTCTAGCAAGGTTAGGCCTTGACTTTGATTTATGGGAATGTTTTTTGCACAAAGGAAACTTTTGGAAAACTGTGAGACAGGAGAGGGTGTCTTCACGAGAGTACCTCAAAGGTCATACTTTTTTTGATGATTGACCTCTACTTGTACCTCTACTCATATAGCTATGTTTGCAACACTATTGAAGACTACAGAAAAGTTATTACAAAATACCAGTAAGAATATCTCTCTGTCTGGCATAACCTCATAAAAAATGCTACACTCGACTTAAAGTTGATTTCAAAACAATAGATATGTTTCTGGTTTACACACACTCAGGTCAAAGGTTTCCCACTAGCCAAAAAAAAAAAAATCTAATTTAGTCTCTCAAAGCTGTCTTGCATTGCCTTCACAAGCTAAATGTAGTGTTACCTGAGTTCTTAACTCTTGTAGCAGCAGGCAGGTGAAGATTGTAGCATTTCCAGAAGGAACTGGATTTTGATTTCTCTAGAACAATTACAAGGGCTTTTAGTATAAACGGTGTAAATTTAAGTTTTTCCCAAAAATGCTACGCTTGCACGAGGCTTCCAGTGTTTCATGCTAACTCTTGTGATGTGATTGCTTCATTCAAAGATTAGATTTTTTTCTTAAACACAGAACTAGTTTGTCATTGTGGAGCTTCCACTGACAAGTCTTTTCTTCCAAAGGTACAGAGGGCAGAATAAGTGTGCCGCTGAGCTGAAACCAGCTTACGGGCCTTAGTTTAGCAAAAACGTTTCCATTGAAACGAGAGTGACACACTGGAAGTATATGGAAAGAATTATATTGGTCAAACTTTTAAACCCACAGTTTTAAAGTGTCATGCCAATACGGATGTTAAGGCAGTGCTTTTACTGCCATGGTGCAGGATTTTAGTGATGGACTCACAACAAGCCTAGTGCTTACACTGGGATGTGGCAAGTGCCCTTAAGGAGCAGCCAGCAAAAAAACGGCTGGTAAAGAAAGTCAACAAAGAATTTGCTTGATGTTTTCGCTCGTATTTACATTTGTTACTGCTTCAATATAGAATTGTTTTTGTAAATTTAAGCTTGAAATGGTATATTTTTCATTTGCTTTTAGATAAAGTGAAGTATACTTCTATTTTTTCATGGCACACACAATTACCCGATAAAAGTTATACTTTAGATTCTGAATTGTTTAAACTAACTTAAAGACCTTTATGTTTATGTTTAATTTTTATGGTACAGTATATTAAGGTATTATACCTACTGTTTTTTTTTTATTCAGCAAATCAATCATTTTGGGGCAACTCCCTTCCAAATTTAAGGTGTGGCAAAATTTACGAACAGAGGCTCGTGAGATTGGTTTTATTAACTTGTTTTGGCCAGATTCAACTCAATTTTATTTGTATTGCCCTAAATCACAAAATTTTTGTCTCAACGGGCTTCACATTGCAGATTTAAAAGAACAAAAACAAGAAAAAAGAAGATTCTATAGATGTGACCGGTGTCAAAGAAACATGGCTACGTTTAAACAGTCACATTTATTTTAAGTTTGATGTAAGTGAAGACCAAATGTGAAACACGTTTGGGGCAAAATTAGACGTTTAACTGAAAAGTACTTAAAATATTAACATTCTAAAATCAAATACAACCAATAGACAAACCAGTTTTCTTTTTGATCTATACTTATCTTTGAATATGAAATGAAAATATAAGTTAGTTTTCTGTATCTGTAAATATAATATCTTCAATTTTAGAAATAAGCTCTTTTATTTGAAATGCAAGTGAAACATTGAATTTTTGTTTAATATTGCCACCACGTGCATTGACACAAAGCACAGATTTTGCACACTCTTAAACTTAAAATAATACTCTAAGAAAAGACTGCTGGGGGTCTTTTTCTTTATTTAAAGAAGCACTCAATATCACATTATGTTTTTATTGCCACCCACCACCTGTACTCCTGATACTCCTCCAGAGTGTTGTTTTTTTTTTTTTTCTTAGTAATTTCTATATCTGTTCATATGACAGAGTAGTTTTCTTCAATTCGAAAAAATGTGAACCGACATAAAGTTGTAATAAACCTGCCTGAAATGATACATAATCCACATGAGTGCAACCCTGCAGAAATTCTTAATATCTGTGCAATATATAGCCTATTTTTCCTCAATCAAACAGCTGTTTGCAAGCAAACAAAATGTATTCATGTTTTGTAAAAAGATTTGAGGACATTTAGTGGTTTGTGTTGCAGTGCCTCGTGATGGAATCAACTGCAGAGACAAAAAAAAAGACCTAAAATGGGTGGTTCCTTGTTTTGATCTGTCGAATGTGTCTGCTTTGTGTGCGTGTGTTTGGCTAAAGTCGTTTATTTATAGGGTGATTGTATTTGCTGCATTTCCAGCTTTTTATTTGTGGAATCTCTGACTGTGGCATGGAAACGGCATGACAGGTGTTAAAGGTAATAAAAAATTAAAAGAATTAAACAAACAAAAAGGATGAGGTGTAATTTATTTATTGCAACGAGACTAAAAGGCAGTAGTTAGATAGTAAGTTGCACCCCAATTTGATTGAAAATATGGGGCAGTGTGAATTAAAATACAACTATAATTGAATGAATTTTTTGTTTTCTTGTAGAAATAAAGTAATGACGTTATCTTTTCTTTGATTGTGGAGATACAATCTGAATAGTTGTCCAAATGCCCCTAAGGCAACCAAGCTTAGTTTTCCTGTTTTTCTCTCTTATTGGGTGAATGCGCCTTGCGCATTCACTGGATGAATACCCCTAGTTGGGTAAATGCCCATTGGGCAACCAACCTTTGTTTAACTGTTTTTAGAGATTCATTCTTACTTCTTCCGTACATTTAAGAGTCTTATTGTCTCCTCCTTAGGTTAGCCAATTTAAATAATTTTTGTCTCAAAATGACCGTGTCAATTGGTAACCATGTGGAACTTCCGTTGCGTTCTGCTTATCTGGGGCTGCGTTGCCAGGGTAACAGCCTCAGAGGGGAAGCCTAGGCTTCTCTCATCCCAGCTACATCCTCCAGCTCCCCCGGAAGGATCCCGAGTAGTTCCCCGGCCAGCTGCGAGACATAGTCCCTCCAGCAGGTCCAGGGTCCGCCTCCTGGTCTCCTCCAATGGGACGTGCCCGAAACACCTCAACAGAGAGGCTCTTCTGAGGCATCCTGACCAGATGCCCGAACCAACCCATCTGGCTTATTTCGACCTGGAGGAGGAGTGGCTCTACGCCGAGCTCCTTGTAGATGGCAGAACTCCTCACCCAATCTCTGAGTGAGAATAATAAATAATAATATACACATAATACTAATCAATCTAACACAGGAGAAAAACCAAAACGGTAGCTTTATTAGCAGAAGGTCAATATTTCTTTTACATAATCTGTGGACAAAAACACTTTCAATTAAAAAAAAAAAAAAAACAAGATGCCAAAAACTGTAATAAAAGTGTAGTCTCTGCTAGGTGTAAGGTTTGACAAGAACCAATTAAATAATGCCACATTTGCTTGAGATGCATATGTCAAGTACCTTCAAAAAGACCCATGGATCAATCACAGCTGGAAATTTGTCTCAC
The DNA here is from genome assembly GCA_902685375.1 of Neostethus bicornis. Lineage (NCBI taxonomy): Eukaryota > Metazoa > Chordata > Actinopteri > Atheriniformes > Phallostethidae > Neostethus > Neostethus bicornis. The sequence goes on along the minus strand of LR738549.1, from coordinate 10,732,415 downwards.
CTAAAACGATGTAACACCAAAAGTCTTGTCCATGAATAGACTGAGTTTAATCGGGCAGATAAGTTAACTATCTATTTTTTTTGTGTAAAGCACTACATGCCTCTTTTTTTTATGTAACAGAATATTTTGCCAAGGCATAGGTAAAAATGCTGGTGTGTTTAGACCACCCACTCATGGTCAGATAAGTTTCAGTCGAGGATATCTCTTTACACCAAGCAGTAATGTAATTTGGTGCACTGAGCTTGTGCAGAGACATTTATTTCCTCATCAAGCATATTAAAAATAAGTTCAGCAGAATGGACACGCTCATGTACTGAAACATTAGGGAAGATGGTGAGTCAGTGGTAGCGCGGTCGTTCTCGGACCGGAAGTCAAATGGAAGTTCACCTGAATTTTACAGGAAGTCAACAAGAAGTTAACCGGAATTTAACCGGAAGTTTGCGGGTTTGATTCCCACTGAGTTCACGTCTATGGTTCTTGGAGAAGACACCTAACCCCTCATTTCTTCCACCATTGGCGTCGTCATAGGTGCCAGCTGTGCTGCCACCCAAGTTTCACACAAATTTCCCTGGGTAGGGATCAATAAAGTATATATTTTATTTCCTTTCAGTAATTAAAGTACTATGACAAAAAGAACAGGCAAACAGAAAAAAAAAAGAAACGGGATCTATTTGTTCAAGTTTCTGCTTGTAACAAATCCGTGTAGTCCCTCATTCATCCAGGAGTGATCCATAGTAGAAAATGTTTCAAAAAAGTCTTCTGGACAGTTTAATTCTTCAACGAGACGTTTCGACTTCCATCCGGAAATCATTTTCAATCTGAATGAAATGGACTGAAACCTGGATCCGTTTATACTAACCTGAGTAACAGGTAAAAAAATAGTAAGAAGGGCTCGACCAATGAGACTGTGTTCCTTAAGATGGCCGTGAATGGCTCCTATTGTAGCCACAGACCAGATACAAACCTATTATAAAAATGCTAAAAGCCTAGTGAATAGAGAAACCTGCTAACGAGAGGCGTGAAACTGAGTCACGAGGTGTCATCTTTAGTCCATGGCTTCAAAAGGCTGCTATAGATACCGGGCAAAACGTATCTAACGCCTCCACTCCGATTCAATGAGGGATTCTCTTTCATCACAAAGATGGCTTCTTTCACCCCTCTTTCAAACCAACCTTTCTCTCTACTTAGAATCTTCACCTCGCTGTCCTCAAAAGTGTGTTTGGTGGATTTAAGATGCAGATGTACGGCAGACTGTGGACCACTAGAGGCTTCTCTTCTGTGTTGGTAAAGTCTTTTGTGGAGTGGCTGTTTTGTTTCTCAAATGTAGTGTTCTTTGCAGCTCCCTTCACTGCACCGGATCGAATAAACTACATTGCTCTGTTTTTCTGTGGGCATCTTGTCTTTAGGATGTACTAGTTTCTGCCGTAATGTGTTGACCGGTTTAAAGAAAACCGGGATGTCATGTTGTCTGAAGATTCTCTGTAACTTCTCGGACAGTCCTGACACGTAGGGAATAGAGACTCCATTTTTTCTCTTCTCAGTTTCTGTTTCCCTCTTCTCACATTTCTTGGACGCTCTCACCCTATTCAGGGCCCATTTGGGGTATCCACAGACCGAGAGGGCTTTTTGGACATGCTGTGTCTCCTTCTCCTTAGCCTCTGTGCTCGTGGGTACCTCCTCCGCCCTGTATTGTAAAGTTCTGATGACACCCAGTTTGTGTTGCAATGGATGATTAGAGTCAAACTGTAGGTATTGGTCTGTGTGAGTGGGTTTCCTGTATACTTCCAGTTGCAAATTCCCGTCCTCTCCTATGATCACAGCGCAGTCTAAAAAGGCCAACCGGTTGTCCTTGGAGTCTTCACGTGTAAACTTGATGTTAGGATCCACAACGTTGATGTGTGAAGTGAAGGCTTCCAGATCTTGCTTGTTGATCTTTACAAAAGTGTCATCAACATAGCGGAACCAGTGACTGGGCGGATTTCCTGGGAATGTGCTCAGGGCTTGCTTCTCGACCTCCTCCATGTAAAGATTAGCTACTATAGGCGACACTGGAGAGCCCATCGCACAGCCGTGGATTTGTCTGTAGAAACCACCACGAAACTGAAAGTAAGTGGAGTTGAGACAAATGTCCAACAGGTTGCAGATGTGTTCCGGAGTCAGTTTGGTCCTTTCTTGCAGTGTGGTGTCCCCTTGTAGTCTTTGTCTGACTGCTGCTACAGCTTCTTTTGTAGGGATGCAGGTGAAGAGTGATACAACGTCATAAGAAACAATGATGTCATCTTTGTCTATATGCAGATGTTTCACTTTCTCTACAAAATCCTGTGTGTTCTCCACGTGGTGTTCTGTGTTACCCACTAAGGGGGCCAAGATGGTTTTCAGGTATTTGGCTACGTTGTAGGTTATAGAGTCAGTGCTGCACACAATGGGTCTAAGAGGAACATCCTGTTTGTGGACTTTGGGTAAGCCGTAGATACATGGAATGGCATCACCAGGATACAGTCTGAAGTACAAAGCTTTATCAATCATGTCGTCCTTTTCCAGCTTCTGTAAATAGTCAATCACCTTCTTTTTGTAGCCACTGGAAGGGTCCCGCTTGAGTTTTTGATAAGTGGAAGTGTCTTCCAGGAGGTTGTTCATCTTGGCTTCATAATCCGTGGTGTTGAGAATCACAGTGCAACGTCCTTTGTCTGCTGGTAGAATGTTTATGCTGTGATCTTTCTGCAGGGCTGACAGTGCTTTCCTCTCCTCTGGTGTGATGTTGGACGGTGGAGGTTTCGCACTGTTAAGTGAAGCGGTGACTCGTAGCCTTAGATCTGCTGCTTCTGATCCAGACAAATTGTTCTTCTTTGTGGCTGCTTCTGTGGCTGTGATGAAGTCTACGGTGGGGATGTCTTTTGACGTAACTGCAAAATTAAGTCCTTTGGAAAGAACATCTTTCTCTGCCTGTGAGAGTATCCGATCTGAAAGATTTCTAATCCAATTGTCCTTGCTGATTTCAGTCCCTTTCTGTGTGTTAGAAGCTCTCATCACCTGGTATTCTTGAAACTTGTTCTTTCTGCTCAGAAGAAAGAACAAGTTTCTATTTTTGTAGTTCTTTACAGAGGCGACTCTGGTCACAAGATGGCAGCAGGGTCCAGCTAAATATAAATGTTCATATTCAACTCAGTCTCAGTTTACCCCCTTATTGCCAAGAGGTCATGAGTCTAAAACATGGCTACCGTCCAGAAGTGTGGGGCCACATGGAAAGAGAGAGCTGCTGATATTGGGGCTTTACACGTCCAGCAGGCTTAAATATCGTTCACATTCTTTCACAGTGGTCTATTTCCAGTTTTTATGCACCTAATATGTTTTGAACTGTGAGAAAATATTGTGTTTTCTTTATGTAATAATCTAAAAAAAAATTGTTGTCAAAGAAAAAAAAATTCTTGTTATTTCTTGGTTTTTTTGTCAGGTCACAAAAGTTGTCAAAATGTAAAACATTTCAAGTGTCAGAGGGACAAAAACTTGGTCTCAGTAAGGGAGGTGGTGTGTTTGTTAGCTCTTTCTCCTGTGTCTGGATTGTGATAGAAGCAGCCAGTCAGCAAATCAGTTCACCAGAGAAAATGGCCCGGGAGTATGGAAGAAAATATGCTGATGTGCCACAAACTTGTTTCCACATCCAGCAAATGCTGTAACCTCATTATCAGAAATGGATCCTCTTGGAAAAGAAAGTGTGAGGATTTTAGCTGTCGAGCTTCATCTTGCTTTTCTGCTACCTTGTTACACCGTCGATGGTCTTGCTGAGTTATCTTAAAAAATAAGGAGTAATTGGTGTGAGATTCAACCGGTTTCCCGCAGTGAAAACAAAGCTTGACTTTGTGTGAAAATATCTCATATGTTTTTCTATACAGTGTGAGATGGGATCCATGTGATTTGCTTACTCGTCGACTGTCGGTGTCAAAAAGCTGTCTCCTGTCCAGCATGCCTCACAGATGATCTGTCTGCAGATTAAGAGAAAATTCACACATGGAACACGATGCTGAATGGTGAAAAAACTGGAATGTTCAGCAACTTTACAGGAGATCCTGTTGCAGTGTTTCTATTTTCAAGCAAGTTTGTTCAAAGTTAAGACTATTGTACTTTGTTTTGTAGTTTGCAGACATAAATGCATTAAAACTCCAATCATTTCTCATCTTTAAATCCTCATTTCCATCTCTTCATGCCACAAACTTTTGCATTCTAATGTATCTAGGAAGTAGATAGACTGGGGTCATGTTCTCACTTTATTTTTAGCCATGTTAGTGACAAGCTACTGGAATTGCAGCATTGGTTTCTTTCACCACAGACAGACCTCAATTCCAAAATCACATGATTGAGGCTTTCTTATCTGTGACTAATCTAGTTCCAGGTTTTTAAATTTGTTCATTTCAAAATAATCTGCAAAAAACAAGTTATTTTTCCACCTTTTTTAGCAATATCTGTCGCCACGTCAATTGTCTACCATGCTTTTTTGCAGCGACACAATTAGGGATAAGCAGTTCAGAAGATGAATGAGGGATTTGGTATTTCTAATGTTTAGCGCCCTGAATGTTTTTATAATCGATATTTAGTAGCACAGTAAAAAAAATCCACCCAATAAACGCATTCAGTCATTAGTAAGGGTTTGCTTTGCCCGATGCTGGTGATGCATCATGTTACAGAGATTAAGACTGAATGGTGTAGATCCTCCAATTAGGATTCTTTCCTTTTAGCATGTGGCTTCAAACACCAAAGGTCTATCACACACGGCGGGGTTGCCACTTTATTCTTAGAGCTAACTTACACAAGAAGGGATGTCTCTGTTGATTATTCAGTGGCAGTGCTTTAAGCTATGGTAAGGTGTTATCTGCAAATTTGGAACCTCAATAGATGGAATCCTATAAAGTTAAATGACCCGGGTTGGATCTTTTGATGGTTTTTAATTTATTTGCATAACCAACTTTGAGAATAAGTCAAGCCAGATCAGTTTGGTCAAACAATTAGTTAAACATGTAAATCTACACACATTTAAATGAATTGACCCTAAAAACAGGCTTCTTGCAAAAGGGACATGCATCTCTGCAAAAATGCAGTGTGTTTTCACAAGATAGAAAATTTGTTAATAAGATTTGTCTTTGCAAGACTTTTACTTTAAGTTCTTCTTCTCCTTTCGGCATTTCTCTTCAGGGGTCGCCACAGCAAGTCAGTTTCTTCCATCTAACCGTATCTGCTGTATCCTCTTCGGTCACGCCAACCATCTTCATGTCTTCCTTCACTGTATCCATGAATCTCCTCTTTGGTCTTCCTCTAGCCCTCTTTCCTGGTGGTTCCAAATCCAGCATCCTTCTTCTGATGTACTCGGTCTCTCTTCTCTGTACATGTCCAAACCATCTCAGTTTGGCCTCTCGGACTTTATCTCCAAAACCTCTAACATGTGCTGTTCCTCTGATATACTCATTTCTGATCCTGTCCATCCTGGTCACTCCCAGAGAGATCCTCAGCATCTTCATCTATGCTACCTCCATCTCTGTTTCCTGTCTTTTCCTCAGTGCCACTGTCAGACCAAACAGCATGGTCAGTCTCATCACGGTTTTGTACACTTTTCTTTTCATTCTAGCTGAAATTCTTCTGCCACACATCACACCTGATACTTTTCCCCATCCGTTCCACCCTGCTTGAACACGCTTCTTCACCTCTTTTCCACACTCTCCATTGCTCCATTTCCCTCGGGATTAATAAAGTATTTGTCTGTCTGTCTGCTCTGGACTGTTGATCCTAGATACTTAAAATCTTCCACCTTCTTTATCTCTGCTCCCTGTAACGTCATTTTTCCATTTGGATCCCTCTCATTCACACACATGTAATTTGTCTTACTCTGCCTAGTCTTCATTCCTCTTCTTTCTAGTGCAAACCTCCACCTCTTCAGCTTTTCCTTCACCTCTTCCCTCCTTTCACTACAGATCACAATGTCATCTGAAAACATCATTGCAGATGTTTGCAATGATGTCTGCAAACATCATTGTTTGCAAAGTTACTTACTAACTTAAGTAAAGGTAAGACTTTTACTTAAGTTAATCTTCTAAAATGCTTTCACTGTTGTTGGCTAATGAGAATGTCAAAAGCTAACCCTCTGAGTTAGCAAGTGTTATTGTACAATGGTAACATGCAGCTATAGTGAGCTGGTTCTCATTTCCTGTTTTCTTTTGTCACATTTGGAGCATGTCACTATGTCACTGGTAAATTGTTGCCACACATCTGAGCTTCTAAATTACAGATTTTCCAACTGTGTTAGCGGCGCCTGATGCCATGTCCAACACATGACTTGGCATCAGGAGTTGCTAGGGAGGTAGTTAAGTCAAGTTTGGTAAAACTGGTCCTGCATGATGCAACATTGCAAATTTGTATGACATACGAAAACACATTGATGTTCCTGCTTGGGTGTTGTAGACACCCAAAGCCTGCTTAGTGTGAATCCAGACAATCACTTCATTTAGATCGATAGCAATTTGTCATTTATTGCTTTGCACCCGTGTTCATTTTTTCAAACTTGTTTCATCCAACACTGAGTTGTGGGATGTGCATTAGTCTATTCTGGGATATTAGCAAGTGGGATGCGGGAAAGACCCTGCACAAGCTGTCAGTCTAGTGCAGGGTTACCTATCTTACAGACGAAAATGTTGAAGCATGCATTGAAGTAATGAAGGCCTATTTGATGTGGAAAATACACCAAAAATGAATGTTTTTAAGCATGAGTTGTTGGATGTCATAAATGTCAAATTCACAGAATTTTGTGTCTATAGTAGACCTTTCGCATATTAGTTTTATTGCCGTTCAACTTCAATAGTTGCATATCGAAACTCTGCAGTTACTTTACTTTCAGCTATTTATCTCAAACAGTTTTCCCTTTGTACATAAAATGAAAGGCATGCCATTTAAATGTTCTAAGACATCAAGTTATGGAGAAGATAGGTCTCTTAAACATTGCATCCTGGTTAATCCTCTTTCGATGTATTATTTCTGATAATCTATAAGTCTTCTCGTGTAGTTTTGGCCGCAAGTCATTCTGTGAGGAGCCAGTGCTGTCTGTGAACCTTGGGATTGTGTTCATCTCGACATTTGCAGTGCAGGCGGAGGGTTTGGAAGCTTGGGGAATGACATGATGTTTCAGAGTATTCAGTGACGGTTTAATTTACTTCAATTTTCTATGTATACTCAGAGGCATTCATAACTACTGTAAACATAACATTGAGCCATTTTGGATTGTTGCTGATACAACAATCCAATGGACTTGTTGTTACCGTTTATGGCCTGTTGGAGATCCATCATGCCACATAGGCATGTATTTATATTAATATAATATAGAATATCACTGTTGGTCAGTGCCAGGAGCTGCTCCGGGAGGCTATTTTAAGTTCAGTGATGTGTTATATGAGCGGATATATTGCCCCGGGGATCGTGATGTTTTTTAACAAGCTTCAAGCTGCATGCGTCACCTGCTCTGTTCCTTCACACGTGTTTTGGATATATACCTCTTTCATCTCTTGACCGACAAAGTTATGTCCCACCAAGCTTTCCCAAACCACAATGACTGTTCTTTCGTGTTGTAAGCAACTTTCACTCCTGGCTGAATGAGACGGTCCAACTCACTTAGAATATCACTTGAAAGTAGGTCAGAGTGAAAGTTGGCTGAACAGTTAGGTTGATGTAGTTTATTTCTAGAAGGATTGTTGTAATCAGAGAAGTTATTGACAAATTAGTTGTAGAATACCTATAGAGTGGCTTGATCTAGAATGATGACCAAAAACGTTCTCTGGTATAGTTTTGCATTAAAAACAGGCAATCACTTCCTTTAGATCGATAGCCATCTATCACATATTGCTGTTCCAAACACACTACACGTGTATTCATATCTAGAAGATTCTTTAACAGGCTGGTGGTGAAATGTACAGCTCGTACCAGGAATCAGATTTAGCCGAGTGCGATCAGCTCACTAATGCCTCGGCTGACAGCCCTGACCACCCATCTACGCTCAGCTAATTTGTCAAAGACCGTTCTTTCTTTGTAAACACTAGTTCTCATCACTCATATGCCAGCTGATTGGATGTTTTCTCGTGTATGCCAGTAGCTGTTCTTACTCATGTAGGAGATGTTGGCAATCACTGATGAACATGTGATGCAGCCGGCTAAGAATTTATAACAGGATGTGAACCTTATTTTATGTCTACAATAAAAGAGCTATCACTTTCTGTTGTTTTAGTTCAGAAATTATTTATTTATAATCAGATAATTTACTTATCAATAATCTAAATTGCCTTATTGTTAGTCAAAGGAAAAAACGAAGCATTAGCATTGCTTTGTTAATCCATTTAACTTATCGGTTGAACATAAACTCAAAACTTCTGACAGAATTTTTCTTTAACTTACTTGCTGCATGCAAACTTCTAACAAAATAATACATTTGTTTTCTTGAGCTCTTTAACAAAGCAATCTCATGACTTATCAGTGTTTTTTGTTTCAACACATGAACTCTCATTTAGTTATGAAATATGGGCTTGTAATCACAGTTTTTCCGAAATTTCAGTTGTAGGACTGTTTCCCGTACAGTGACTGTTTCCCGTACAGTGACTGTTTCCCGTACAGTGAATGGTTAAAATCCCTATTTGATCACTCTGTAGTTGGTGGCAAGTAGTCAAGTTTTAAAGGTATCAATGGTTTTCAAATCATTTATTTCTACAAAATAACCCATTTTATTGTTTTTGTTGTAAAATTATGGACGAAGAATATTGAGCCATAAATTACTGTCATACAACTGATCCCATCGTGTCTTCTGTCTACTATTTCAGGGCTGTAAAGTACACTTATATTTCGTTATGCAACATATGTTGAGCTTTTTTGGCACAGCGGAAACAGAGTAAACAACAGGAAGAGACTACAATGATAATGCTTGAAAAAAACAACTGGGCTGATGTGTGTGCTGCTGACATTCTGGTAATCGAATCGCAACCAGTTGCTTCGAATATCCAGTTTATGACTTGAACGTACTTTCTGTTCCTCTCCTATATCCAAGTTCATGTTATAATTCTGTCTCAAATAAATCTCAAAGCAAAAATCTATTCTGTTACCTCTGTCCTATTGACACAGTTTTTCTTTGGTAAATAAAATCATCTGTTCGTAAAAGAATATAGGCCACTGTCAAAAACAAGTTAATCTTTCATTTTTATTTTTTTGCAATGTAAGTTTTTTTACAGCCTGGGACCACCTTCCCGCTGCCATATAAACCTTCCTGCCCTTTGAGCTGTTCTGTTCCTGCAGCATGTGGTTAGCATGACTGTCAGTCGTCAGATGCGTGAAACATATGTTTTCATGGTTCAGAGCTTTTCATGTTTCCTAAAGCATCTCTCCCAGGCTGTAATAAATGACCGTGGTGAAAAGGACTCTACATTCAGGCATCAATCAGAGAGTCACTAGAAGGACAAAAATGGCATAAACGTTACAGGAGTCAATGTCTAACTTACAGACCACATAGTGGTTGAACTCTAAGAACAGTGACTACAGAAACTTAGAGGGTCAAAACTCTTCTACCAGGAAGAGAACACGGTTGCACTCGTTTTCTCAATCAAGTGGTTTATTGGTAGAGTAAAGTTATTCATAAATCGAAAGATATTGAATGTTTTTTTATAAAAAACTTGGATGTGCAGACTTGTTAAACCAGCATTAAATGACTACATTTCCACAAACAAGTTATTTGGTCTGATTCTCTCTGAAAAAAACATCATATCTGTTTTCCCTCTTCATCCAAAGATCAAATGCTCAAGACGTACTCAGGTGTCAGTTTAAGGTTTATGCCTTACTTCAGCCTTTTATAGAGATTTGATATTCCAGAAGTTATTTGTCACGTCTTTCCAAGCCCCCAAAATAAATTGCTCGGAGTCTGGCAAAGGGAGGGTCGAGTCAAGTGCTAGTCTCAGTTTTGGTTGTGACAACCTGTCATCTCTAAGTGCACACTGCTCCTGCTGCTTTTACGCTCTCTCAGTGACTCCCTCACCCCCTGCCTACCACTTTGTGAAATCCTCTCTGAATGGACCTCACCTGCCAGTTGGACTCCGCACATACCGATAGATGGAGTAAAACTTTTGAATAGCTTTTGTTTTGCCTGAGAACGGATTTTGCAATGTATCTGGAAAATTCTGAGCAAACCAAAGTGTCTGGAGAAGGAGAACTGTCTACTGATGTGATTCTCACTGAACAATGCTCTGTTCCCAAAGTAACAGAAGCTGTGGGTTTAAAGGAAAATGCTAATCTTGACTTAAAGATTATTGTGGGATACACTGAACAGATCATCGGTGAAGAAATGGACCCTACTCCACTTTGTAAAGAACTCAGTAGTTTCGACACAGACGACAAAGAAACCTGCACGTGTTGTGATGAACAAGTTGGAAGCTTGGAGCAATGCTCTACACATGATGAAGATCCAGAATCTGATCAGACCTTCCAAGACCAGGAGGCTGAGGGGTTAAGCCGGTTAGTGGATAAATGTATACAACACTGTGAGTGTTTTAAACTTTGTGAATCGCCTGAGCACTGTGCTAATCATGGCTTAGGCTCCGAAAGTACTCCTTGCTGTGGACACTGTCCAGAACACCTTCAATTATTCCAGCAATGCCAGCCCTCCGATCAACAATCAGATTCCTCGGACTTTGAACCAGATGAATTAAAAGTAGACTGTGAGAGTTTAGCGGCACACGAAGCATCAGATTTCACACCGGATTGCCCAGATGACCTCGAATTTTTACAACAATTTGAACCTTTGGGTCAAAAACTTGACCCATTTGACTCTGAGCAGGATGCGGAAGATTCAGAACAGAGTTTCACCCATAATGTCTCCGACTCTGTGGATTCACTGGATGGGGCTGCTGAATTGTGTGAGTATGAAGAAGTTCAAGCTCAAACTGAATACACAGATGAGGATCTTGTTGAAGAAGATAATGAGAACTATGAACTCGAACAAAATGAAATGGAGCTAAGTGAGGAGGAGGAGGAGGAAGAAATGCCTGAACAGGTGGATTTTGATGATGATGTCCAGTTTCTAAACGGCACAGAGGAGACCTACATGTATACGGAGGAAGACTCACAAACTTCCATCATAGATGTACCTACAGATGGCAGTGAGCTGTGCGAAAATGACAACTCAGAGTACGAAGCAACAGAAAATTGCGACTTTAATAACTGCACCGAAGAAGACGGTTCGTCTGAATGCTCCTCTGTGGAGAGCAAGTCTTTTAAAACGTGTCAAGATGACTCTTTTCCTTCAGATCGATGCTCAGATTCATCTGAGGAATCTGACAAAGGGATTCATGAAGATTCAAGTGATGAGCTGATGCAATGGGAATCGTTTGAAGATGAGGAGGACGAAGGAACACGGCAAAGTGATGAGAAGAAAGACAAAAGGGAGAACAAGAAAACACCTACTGATGATGTTGTGATGGAGGTTTACTTTGATTTATTTGACAAAGCAGATATATCTGGACACATGTTTGTGCAAAAGCCCCGTTACATTTCCTGCTTTGATGGTGGAGACATTCATGACCACCTGTATCTAGAAGAGTCTCAAAACTTAAATGCCAAGACCCAGGAGGACCCTGAAGTTGAAAACGATGAAGAGAATGAGGATGAAACTAACAGCTACTCAGAAGATGTTCCTGAAGATTCAGAAGAAGAAGACCTGAGCCAGAGAGTTGAATCTCGAGTCTCGGAAACTCAATCTGAAGACTGGACGGTAAAATCTGAATCAGGTTCAATCGAATGTGAAGTTGAAGAAAATGAATCGGAAATCTTCTTAGGGTTCTTTGAGAACATTGAGGAGACAGGAGATGAAGTTTATGATGATGACACTTGTTCTTTCGATGGCCGTATTTCTGATGACTGGGATGAGGAACCTGAATTCTATCTGTATGTTGTGGATGAGGACGGTCCTTTGGCGCCTTATTTCGATAAACTATTTGACGACGATGAGGTTTCTCTCTATGAAAGTGACGAACTTCTCACTGATGAAGATGAGCCTGAGCAAAATGAAGAAGTCAGTTTCCTTGCATGTTCTGAAATGGAGCCATATTGTTCTCTGATGGATAGAGAAGAAAGTGCAGAGATTTACGAACCAAATGTTGAGGACTATTATGCATATCAGATCAAAACCATTCAGTCAACCTTGGCAAAGTCATTGACAAATTTTATGCTGGATAGAAATTCAGACTATCACCAAATCAAAAGAAAATCTTCAAGAAAAACAAATAAAAATCGAAAGGCATTGCTCGAAGAAAACAAGTCAATCAGATTTGAAGCTACTGATTGCTCTGGAATAAAAAGAATACCCTGTGAACAAAATACAGAATCAGATGATGACTGTGAATTGAAAGACATTTCTAAAGAGAAAAGACCTCCTGTGGATATTATTCACAGTGTTGTCCAAAAGTACGAAACCACACAAAGCAGGGATTCAGAAGAGGAGCAGAGTGATGATGAATTCTGTGAGCGTTGTGACTGCGAGTATTGCATTCCACCAGCAGAGCAGGTATTACACACCTCGCCTTAAGCTTGTCATTTCTGATTTAAGCTAATGCTAATAAATGACCATTGCATCTGTTACAGGCTTTGCTTTTATATTTATCAGGCAGCTTGTTTCAACAAACACAAACACAAGCATCAGTGTCATTGATAGCATGTTTGGTCATACCAGCTTGTTTTTAGAAGCAGAATCACATTAGCGACCTACGATCGCTGACCCCCTGTTGAATGATGAGCGACGGCGCACTGATGCTTACACGCTCTATCAACATGAGAGCAGCTGTAACATCCAGGGTTTCCTGTAACCACTCACAGAAACACCGCAACACAATTCAACCTCTTAAGTGAGCGAAATACCCCCACAGAGATAACTATCTCCGCAGCTTATTGAAATTACATTTGTTTTTGCTTTGAATTAATTCGCCCACTGCTTTTGATAAAGATGTCATCTTTTCTGAAGATAAACTTAAGGCTTTTAATATATTGTTGTCATCAGGTTCCAACAAAACCACTGCTCCCAAAACTCGAGTTGAATGATGAAGGAAAAATTTGTGTGGTCATTGATTTGGATGAAACCCTGGTGCACAGTTCATTTAAGGTAAGCCAACATTTATGGCCCATATTCTGTTGTTCAACCACATTTGGTCAACATTACCAGAAATCAAGTTGTGTTTTACTTATTTTAATCAAATGACAAGACATGTGGTAGAAAAATTAAGATTCAGTAAGATTAATATTCATGTTGAAAACATCTTAATGACAATGGGTGTCTTTAATTAACTTGATGTGCTGAATCAAGACATCTATCTAACATCCATGGTGTGAGAATCTTCATCCAGCCTGTTCACACCAATTACAAGCTGCTCAAGGACAGGAAAAGATACATTTTAGAAACTCTATCCAAATAAGGCAGCCTCTGTCCAGCAAGTTGCAGGTACAAGATAAGGACATGTTTAGTTTGCGCAGCCCAGTAGGAAATATTAATAATTATCAGCCTATCAAACATAATCTTCAGCCCAACCAAAGTACATGGTCCATCAGAATGCCTAACAACAAAAAAGCCCACCCTGACAATGGGAATCCTTAAAACATGTGTGTGGGGTAAATCTTTGAACTTCTGCTGATCAAACTTTCGTTTGCATGGACTTCCAATGCTGCACCATTTAATCTTTTTTACTTTATTAAATTCTATTTTTCTCTTCTCATTTGTGTGACATCTTATCAAGAAAATTCCACAACAAGGATGTTAGGATAATTTAAAATGAAAACAACACAACATAACATTGCAAAGCTGAGAAATGCCAACTTAGAGCTATTTTTATAATGATATAGAAACATTTTGGTAAACTTTGTCAAAATGACGGTACTAGTATCTGAAAATAAAACACCCTAGAACCAGCAACACCTCACAAGATTTTACCCAGGTCCATCTAAATTTTCACTGTATTTACATAAATAACTGTTTGCTTAATCAACTCCTATCAGTATTTTATTTAGCTTCAAGATTTTGACCAAATCAGAACATGTACACCTTTCTTATACCAAGGAGAGAACAAAGGCACATTTGAATTAATGAACAAACAGCAAGCAATTTGAATTTGAAGCACTCTACAAAATAATTCTTACAACAGTATTTCATATACAGTATATCACTCATCCACTGAATGCAACAGCAAGGCCCTATGTGTACAATTCCCATAAATCCTTTTTATACCTTTTTTTCCATTTGATGGTTGCATTCACTATGTTGAATAGAGTAAATGTGTAGACCTGCCTCGATCTTTTTGGCTAATTCGGGTTACACCATCACCTATTTGACTTTAATGGACTCCTTAATTTGTGTGTCAAACTCGGTGGTACAGTAACTGGTAAGTAATGTAACATATTTGATTCGCAATTAGTATTTTGCCAGAGCCTTTCTTGGCTGATTACAGGCAAGAGGCGGAGTACACCCCAACACGTCTGTTGGGGTGGAATCTACATTATAAAACCTTGTGAACACATGAAAAATCAAATATTAATAGGTTAGATAAATGCCTGTTTATTTAATCTGCTGTTAAATGTGCCCAGCTTTGAAACAAAGGATTACCATATGGTTACTAACCCATCTTAAAGTCGACTTTTATAATCTGACACCTTGAAAAAAGTAGACTAATGTTTCTTATGTCAAAATATAAAAACATTTTGAGTAAGAAGAAAATGTACAAATCTAAATCAAGTCACACTAAATGTTCCTGTCCACACACTCATTTTTATATGAAAACTAAAAACACACCGGTCTAGGTTTCATTAGCAGCTTTCTGGATAAAATGTCATAGGATATCACTTTTAGCTATGTGTAAACAAGGTCACACTCAGTAGCCTCCACATTCTACACAAGGTACATAATAAAAGTCATTATTGCTTTGACACATATACTATGAATAGAATCTGGGAGCAGAGTTTATGAGGTGGTTGTTGGAGAAAGGCAGCTGAAAGCCGCTGTGGCAAATGGCTCAGGCAATTAGAAAATGTCACACTTTCCATGAATGTCATGATTGTAATCTGTATCAAACACGTTAGAGTAGCTGTTCTTCATCATCCAGAATAGCAATGTTTGCAGTTATCAAACCCGACTGTTCCCACGCTGTTGAACAGTAACATTTGTATGAATTTGCAATCTCACTATAACGTTTTTTTTTTTTTTTTTTCATAAAGTCATGCGGTAAGTTTCAGTAAAAGAAGAAACTCTGATGTAAGCGTACCATCCGAAGTCTATTTAAGGGATTGTGTGCCAGTACATACAGAGCGCGACATAACGTGTGTTAGCATGTTACAAGTGTTAGGAGAGAAGGTGTTCTTGGAATGGAGAATTCTGTGAGTAATGAGGTGCCATGTACTCCTTCTAGTTCAATGAAAAGCAGACACGCCATGCCGTTCTAGACCCTGTTCACCCTGTTTACAGCGTGCAAAAATACATGTCCAGCTTTAGTATTTTTATTTGTTTATTTCACATATTTTTTTAAAAAAAATTGAGATAGTAATACTGATCCATCCATATTTATCTAAACTGAATTTTTTGTGTGCTAATTGTGTAAAAGGAAAAAATAATCACTTGCTACTTATTGGCATTTCGACGGACACAAAAAGTGTGAAAGCCCAGCACCCAATTACTAAATCTCTACCACGTTTAATAGCAGCCAGTTGGGATCCTGAAATTTTCCTGATCCTGAAATTTCTGTACTCATCCGATTCCAATGTAAGATGGAGTTTTGGCCTTCTAAATCCAACACACATTGAACTTAGGCGGTATTGATTTTGTACTGAAGTCGATAATTAAAAAAATGATCGATATAAGGATTGATTAAGATTTCACAAGTTATAGATTTTGATAAATAATCATTTAATGACATAGCAATTGAGACAGGGCATAAAAGGATGGAGAGAAGGAATTTGTAAATAAACCCTTTTAGGGCCAAATTAAGTTGTAATATCTGGACAAATTATGTATTTAGCAGTTTTTCACATCTCCGGTGCTTGCCTTGAGAGGGCTGGGATAGATTGTACCAGACAGTCAGTATTTCAAACAAAACTTCTAATTTTCTTGAAGCAGTCAATAATAAACATGGTAAACACCCAGAGTAACATCAAAACTGTGACAGTAACACCATCTTTCTACCATAAGTGTTCAACTTTTCATTTCTTTTTATGAAATCATCACTCAGTCGAACTCGACATATAAAACATCCTTACTTTGATCAATCCCAGGTCTGAGATATTTAAAATATATAAACCCAAATAAGTTCATCGGATATTTCTTTTTCACCGTCAGTCTTCTCTTGATTACTTGTAAGAGACAGTACGATGCACAACAAACGGTACGGGGTTATCTTTGCATCTGTAAAAAAGGACCAAGTTTGATCAGCATTGTGATTTATGAATTATTCTATACTGTTTTGTCTCTAACAGCCCGTAAACAATCCAGATTTTATCATTCCGGTGGAAATCGAAGGAACACATCTCCAGGTAGGTGCACCTTGTGATCGCTTTGTACTTTGCAACAACATTAAAATATTTATTTTTTTATCGTACCAAACTCAAGAACATTTTAAAAAGCTAGCCCAAACACTAATTTGTAAAATCAGTCTTCTTTTGCAAACCATAAGATTACCGACAGTATATATTCACCATCTGCAATATGTACCAACAACCTTTAACAAGCACACGCATGTTTTAACAGCTCCATAAACTCCCCCTAAAGATAAAAGATACCGGAGTATAAGTTTTAGTTCTCACAGCCTGACAGCACTGAAGCCTTCTCTGTTGATGGCTCCAAGCAGCAGGTGCCTATTTCAGTGGCCTGACGAAACCAGGAGGGCCTGGCAGGCTTCTCAGAAATCACCAGCCATCAATCTCAGTCTGTATAACATATTATACCCTGCTTATTAGAAGTAGCAGACTTGCCCCTGCTGGCTTTAAAAGGCTAGACTGCAGCTTGTTGTGCTTCATGAAAACAGAGGAGCTTTGTTGTTCCAAAGGGCCTGGGTCTGTTTCAAGTAATCCAGGATAGGCTTGTTAAAGTGGGGAACGCCTACTCAGGATGACTTGATTCAGAAACAAGGCTGAGAGCGTCTTTGGTGGAAGTAGAATTAGTGAATTACCTAAAGACGTCAGATAGAGCTGATTTCATTTTTTATTTTTTTACCAAATTGAAATTTTTTTTTATCACCAAAAGGGTCATATCAAGATGTTGTTACAGACACGAACATAGTCGCATAAATTCTTTCCCACACAATTCCACTAGAATTTTCTTTGGAAGCTCATTCCCTGCTATCGGATTTGATGGCCTTCTCCCTTTTTTGTTTCCACCCAGGTCTACGTTTTAAAGAGGCCTTATGTTGATGAGTTCCTCAAGAGGATGAGCGAATTGTTTGAGTGTGTTTTGTTCACTGCAAGCTTATCCAAGGTACATACTCTCTCATTCACTTTGGACTTTAAACTGTTCCGTATGTAACTGTTTTGTACGTTGAAGGATCAGTCAGTAGAGATTCATTATGACCCTTGCTGTGTCCAATTCCTAAAGTCCTCTGCCTCTTTTTATGTGCAACTTACAAGTGGCCTTGCAGTCATGTGGAAATTTATATGAGACATGTGTGGAGGTAGCAGAGACATTTCAACCTCTAACATTTACCTCGAAAACTCTGTTAACCTTTACTTAGCATTGCTAAACTTCCAATAGGTCATCAATCATCTGCCCAAGTAAACTAAAGTACTTTCCAATTAGTTTGTTGCACTCTGCATACATATTTTTAGATTTGCTTAAATTGCACAAAGCTAATTTACTAGCATCTTGACATAATTTAATTTTGTATCCTTCTTTAACTCTAAGTATGCAGACCCTGTGTCAGACTTGTTGGATGAATGTGGAGCCTTCAGTAGCCGTCTCTTCCGAGAAGCGTGTGTCTTCCATAAAGGGAACTACGTTAAAGACCTGAGCCGTTTAGGAAGAGACCTTAACAAGGTCATCATCTTGGACAACTCACCAGCCTCCTACATCTTCCATCCTGAGAATGCGGTATGTCATTTGTCAGCACTTTGCTTCATTCCAAACAGCAGCAATGTACACTTTGGATGAGCCGCCATAGTCCATTGTCATTAATGGACAGAACTTCATTGAATTATGACATATAAATAACTAAAGATATATTAAAATAAACCCAAACCTACTTTGACAAGCAACCTTTGTTTGTCAGTGACCTCTGAGAGTAGTTGGTACCTGATTGTCTGAAGGGCCATTGAGAAGAAGACCATAGTAAACTCTTTGGTTTACTCCTGCTTCATTTTATCAGATTTTCAGACACATTTACTCATTTACCACGTTGCCAAAAAATTCACTCACCTATTCAAATCATGGGGATAGGGTTTTTCTTGTTGCTGCCTTGGTCACAATAAATCAAACATCTAGTATTGTGAAGTGATCAAAGGTCACCTCTGCAACAAATCCAGTTGTGAAATTGTACCATTGTCAAATACTTTGCTGTAGACTGGATCCCGAAGAACAGCACCCACAAAACTACAAGGTTTGGTCGGGGAAACCGATTGAGTGAGGTCAACTTATGCAGAGAAGCCTGGCACCAAAAAGCCATCACATTTCTTCAACAATTGAAGCAGGCCTCCAAACTTAATGTGATCTTTAGATTAGCTGAAAAATGTTATTCATTTGAGTTACCATGGCTGAGCTAGAAATAATGGTCACAAAGATTCAAAGCATTGTGCCATCAAATGGCGGCAGTCGAAGGTTTCTCATGAGTCATGAGTTGTGCTTTTTTGTGTAACCACCAATTTAACTGCCCTGGTTGTCAAGGGAATCAGAATCAGAATGGTACTTGTCTGACAGTGTTGTGCCAGGTGTAAACTTGGGTGGAGGGAGGAATCGTTTAGGATTTTTATTGTGGATAGAGACCGCTCCTCAATACCTTAGCAGATCTTAGTTATAGGGAAAGGAAGTTCAAATGCCTCAGCATGTCAAGACATACTGAGCAATCCCTTGGGCTCAACTTTGCAGGGATAGTTTAGAGACATTTACTTCCTCTTCTAACATGACTGTGCACCGATGTACAAAACAAGGTCCATACCGTCTTGCAGAACAAAGTCTGGAGTAGAGGAATTGATTTGATAAACATCAAGAGCTCCAGCTACGAACTCCCTGGGATGTTTGTAAGTTCTCAAAGTTGATCCATCTATCTATCAGACATGTATTGTGTCATACATAAGCTGTTCTCCCTTTTCTCCCTTTTCTTCCTTCATATTTCATGGAAACCATTTTCCACATCTCATGGAAAACATTTCTCATGAAATTTTAGTCAACATTCATTCAATGCCAATAAAATGTTGACCTTGGGTAGATGCACAATATTAAGGATTTTTAACTGCTCATTCCTCGCTTTCTTACTTAACAACTGTCTCCATCCTGTAGGTTCCTGTGGGGTCGTGGTTTGATGATAAGTCAGACACCGAGTTACTCGACCTCATCCCCCTCTTTGAGAAACTTAGCAAAGTAGACGATGTTCATGATGTTCTCAACCGACAGATGACTTTGATTTAAAAGAAATAAGAGACTCGGATGCAATGAATCTACTTCAGCTGTCTTATCGGGGCCACGGAGGCTGATGAACTGCAGGCTGTGCAATGCTTCCTACAAAAAGGACCACAAACTACTAAAAATATTAGAAAAAATCTATACAAAAACAAAATTTGCCTATTGTGTGCTGGATAAATATATTCGTTTTTAATGCTACGTTTTGTGTAGATACAGTAGGTTTTTGCTGTATGACGGGTTGTTGTAAAGTGATAGCAGTGACATATGAGGATGATTCAAAGCTGGATTGTTGTTCAGTCTGAAAATAATTTTAGTAAGACTTAGAGTGTGTATAGTTTTCAACAAACATTATATGACTTCATCTAAACACTGTGGGTTTACAGTGCTTGTGCAGAAATACATATGCACGCAAAAAAACAGACCGCAAGCGCCTTTTGATCTGTTGAATCTAGAGAAAGAATTTATTGGTTGATTTTGCTGTATAAGAATGGAAAAAAAAAAAAAAAAAACTTGTATTTTTTTTGTGTTTGCTACATTTGTCCTCAGACATTATTTTAAAAGACTAAAATGTAATTTGGTTGTTTCTCATATAAGCTTTTTTTTGTAAATAAGTCTAGATTTATTTTTAATATTTTAATTATTGAATAATTTATGCTTAGCTGTATGGGCCCATCCAGTGTGTGTCATTTAAGGGGAACCTTGAAATGACGTTTGTGTTTTTTTTTGAGGACACTTGGATGCCTCCCGTTGGAAAACTTGAATCTGAGACGTTTCATGTGAGACGTTTCTGGAGTCGCTGCGTCGCCTTATCGGGTCAGAAACTCTGCCTTACCCGGCAGACTTCTGCCAGACATGCTACATGATTTACTGTGCCCCAGTCTGGAGCCAGTGCGTGTGTGACTGTACGTGTAGATTTGAATGTGTTTATCAGGCCATGAGATTTGTATTGCTTTTCTCTAAACAATTGCAAATAAAAAAGTGTTTTCAATTTGTTTCTTTTAGGTTTTGTACTGAATGTTTAAAACACATATACAGTAACTGCTCAATCTGACAAACAATGACAACTGGAGATATTTGTTCTTGCGTTTATAAAGCATATTTTATTGAAACGGTTCATTTTCACTACAATATATAATTTTATAACACCAGTTGAGTTGGAAACAAGACAAATAATTAAAAAAAAGGAATATGGAACACATTTTACAAGATTTCCTCTTCCACTCTGCCAAAAGACACACTTTGAAAAGCAGTTAAATTAAAACTTTTTATGAAAAACACTTTTTTAATAATTTTAGGCCAATGCGTTTACATTAAAAGCCACTTTTTGTCATGAAAACTTAAAAAATGTTTTGACACAACTAGACAAAACCTTTTTGCTTCAGTGATCAGTTATTGTTTTTTTATTTATGAAAAAGTCATAGCAGAAACACAAAATCATTCTGTTGTATTTAGGGAATCTACTTTGTACTTTGGAATCCAGACAAAATTCTGATTTGTATTTTTTACTTTTTAATTTAAAATGTCTACACTGCATGCACATTGAGCAACTATGATGAAAACTTTTTTGACATTCAACATGAATATTTAGACATAACAGAATCTCTAACATGGATTTTATCATTGATTCATCATTTCGGTGTCGTATTGCGATTCCTATTGCACAGAAAAAAACACATAATTTTCTTTTGCAAACCGGTTACACTCTGTATATTTTTACATGGGGCATTATTTACATTGCAGTCGAGATAGCATTAGCTTTAATTGAAAACTTGATTTATTACATTTAACATGGGCATTGTAAGCTTCAAACATTACTGTATTAAAGTCTTGAGTCACCTCATATTTATAACAAGATTGCCAAAAAACTGAGAAATATTTGCCTTGACTTGATGTAAAAAGCAAATATGAAGGAAGTACAAACTAAAAGTATGATATTTTTAGCTTATCGAACATTGCAAAACAATTGCATGTTAATCAGTTGAAATCCTGTTAAATGTCAATGTTTCACATAAATCTCAAAAATAGTTCTCAAAGTAAACTTTTATCGAGTTGTGAGATTTGGCAAAAGTGAGAGTTCATCAATTATATCTTAAATTAAATTGTTTTCTGAGTTGTGTGAAGTTTTCACTGGACTGTTCCCCCATTGAAAGATTTACTTATCGTCGGACACCAAATGTCACAAAATTATAATTCAATACGATTCAAAATCAACTTATTATGGGCAGCATTGTGATTAACAAAAATATGAATACAATAAATATGACTATTATGAGACTTTGTGAGGTTTGTGATAGCCAAACGATTTAATTAAACTGAGTCTACAGGACAATTGACACTACAGGCCTCATACAAAAGGAAAACAAAAAAACTGAGGCAAAATCTGTTGATCAGTTTGAAAAATAGCCCAGAAGGCTTAACTGGAAGATACAAAGAGGTGATTCAAGACTTCTGGACAGTACTGTACACTGTAAGAAAAATCACAACCCTGTTTAAGCCGCTTTTTAACAAACAAGTAAAGTCAAAGCTACAATTCAAAATATTAATAGAAAAATCAATCCAAGCCAGTCGTGTGATGGTCGAAGAGAGGTTTCATTCATGGATTACCTGTGGAAGTAATAAAGCAAAAAATACTTTAGCTACAATTGACAGCAAAAGTCATTTAAAAAACCAAACAAATACTCTTGAAAACTATGATTCATCATTTCTGTTCACTTTCAATGTGCATTAGACGATCAATGATCTCTGTTGTGTAAATTCTATCCATCGTGTTTTTGTTTTAAATCGGTCAAATGTTAAAACAGATTCATTATGTAGGTCAGATGAGAGAAGTGACCAGGGTCATTCAAAGCCAACATGAATAAAACTAAAAATAACTTCTTTTCCTGCACGCAGGGTCATCTGGCCGTGTACTTGGGGTTCTGACCTACATACCCATTGAGAGGATGGTACCATAAACACTTTGTATAACTTACAGAATGTGGACCCCTGTGGCTAGAAGAATCCAACATATTTATTGCTGCTTTTGACACGTGCACTGCAAACTCGTGCATCTCACTTTAGCAAATCAGCTGAACACATTTTTAACCAGAGATTTGTTTATTTTCCTAATTGTGTAACTTTTTACTATCTAGTGTCTATTATCATCTAGTTGCTTAGATTTAAACACGTAGTTGATTTCTTGACGTTGAACTTGTGGTTACGTCAGTAATTTGCTAGTACAATCTAAAAAGTTTGTTAGGAGCACCTCCTGGTGGAAAAAGTTCGAATTACACCCTGTTATTTGTTAATTTGTATTTTAACTGGTACAACAATGGTGTAACCTTTTTTTTTTTTTTAACAAAATAAACAACTCAATATCTCAATCTCTGAACTTCTTAACGACAGCTAATACCCATAAATAAAAATAAAAAAAATCCAACTAGTTCACCTCCGAGAGGAAAAATAACTCATAAGAAAAAGTTAATTCACATTCAAAATTCCTATATAATCCTCAGGATCGCGTGTAGGGGCATTAGTTGTCAGGCAAAACGGCCGAAAGCGTCCGTGGCAACTCACATTAGAAAACGAGATTATTCAAAAAGTGAAACATTTCCGGAAGAACAACTTCCGGAAAAACAATTTTCGGAAGAACAACTTCCGGAAGAACAACTTCCGGAAGAACATCTACCGAAAGTTGTTCACTTTCGGCTTCCTGGTGGTTCGAAAAGCGTTTGTGCCCGTTCAGAGTAAGAAAGATGAAAAACGTTTGTCCTTTAAAGGATTAAGACTTTTGTTGCACCTTTGAGGTTTTAAATGAATGCTTTGTTCATTTTTATTCTGTGATCTTGTTGAATTGCTTTCTTTGACGAAAAAGTTCATCCTGTGTTTTGATTCATTGTAAAATGTTCCATCTGACCTATTTATATTTTAGAAAGCATAGGTATTTAATCTAACCTTATTCTGACCAGAAAGTTTGACTTCAAAGAGCAAGTGTTTTTTTTTTTTTTTTTTTTTAACTAAACTGGAATTATTTTATACATTATCATTGCCCATGCTGTTTGGTCTAGAGACAGTGCCACTGAGGAAAAGACAGGAAGCAGAGATGGAGGTAACAGAGATGAAGATGCTGAGGATCTCTCTGGGAGTGACCAGGATGGACAGGATTAGAAATGAGTAAATAAGGGGAACAGCACATGTTAGAGGTTTTTTGAGAAAAAGTCCGAGAGGCCAGACTGAGATGGTTTGGACATGTGTAGAGGAGAGAGACCGAGTACATCGGCAGAAGGATGCTGGGTTTGGAACCACCAGGAAAGAGGGCTAGAGGAAAACCAAAGAGGAGGTTCATGAATACAGTGAAGGAAGACATGAATATAGTTGGCGTGACCGAACAGGATGCAGCAGATAGGGTTAGATGGAAGAAACTGACTTGCTGTGGCGACCCCTGAAGGGAAATGCCGAAAGGAGAAGAAGAAGATCATTGCCCAGTTGAATATGATATGTTTAATCTGGGAGAAATTGTTGTAATGCAACATCTTGAACTTTTCCTAATTGTACAGCAAGATTGAAAAAACTAATTAAAACAGAACATTACCTAACAGAGATAAAGGACAATAATTTCTAAGTTGTCAGTAGTGAAGAGGCCCTGTAGTGAGGGAAGCAATCAAAATTTAAAACTAACACTTCCAATAAACTGTGGCTACAAAGTGGTTAAAAATACAATATGACTGTAAATAGCAGGGGCACAAACTGTGTTTTTTTTTTCTTTTCTTTTTTGTTTTTACTTCTGGGCAATATAGGGTTCTGCCACATAAAGAAAAGGCCCCAAACCAGAGCAAACAGTTTTAGAATAAAAAACACAAGCGATAATTATTTTTTTTTATGTACAGATTTTATAAATGTCATCAACTTTTCAATCTTTTTGCTCATCTAAATAAGGAATATTAATCTTTTTTCCCCTGTTTGGAAATGTTGTGACAGTGAGCAAAATTAAAAAAAGTCCAATTGAACTGAGAGAGCAAGAAGAAAATGTGTTCTATACGGAATGTGTCATTGAGAAAAAAAGAGCATTTCATTGGAAAAAATGTACAATAATGCCGGAGGAAACTACTCAGGAAGTTTTATAATCCAACAATATATCAACAAATTAAGTGTCAGTGAATCACCATCTATTGGTGAACACTGGAATTGCAGCAATTAAAAGAACACAAAATTATAATTTTTATATGTAATCAATTTTGTTATTGTATTTTTTCATGTTTTTTGGTCTGGATCAAAAAGATTGACAAGCCATGTTTGACCTCTGAGCCAAAGTTTACCCACCCATTGTGTATAGGAACTGGACATAGCAAGTCTCTTCCACCTGCATGCCATTACTTCAACTGAAAAATTGTCAAGTTATACACCTTTGTCACTATGACAACCATTCTTGCTTTGTTATCTTAGTTATAACGCAATTTTTATAGTAATGGTTTTTTTTTTGGTTGCAATTTTGTCTCGTAGATCAAGTTATTCAAATTAATAACTGGCCTATACAATGCATTGCTCAAAAATGTAGAGGCCTTTCAACCCCGACGGAGTTGTTTCTCCAAAAATTCAACATTGCAATGTCCTCATGGCAGAAAATGGCCAAAACTGGCTTCAACTTGATAGTGCCTAATGCATTGGGGGACAATGCATTCATCAGGTCCACCCCATCTAGATATGGTGCTACAACATCACAGCTGAAAGTTGCATGAAAATAGTTGGCGTAACCAAAGAGGATGCAGGAGACAGGATTAGATGGAAGAAACTGACTTGTTGAGGCAACCCCTGAAGGGAAATGCCAAAAGGTGAAGAATATTACAGCATCAGAGCTGAAAGGCCCTAGTTCGAGCCTGGTTCACTCAGGGGTAGAGCCATTTGTGTTTTCGTGTGGAATTTGTCCATACTGGTGACAAATTTAGGGTGCAATCTGCTTTTTGCGTAATACTTGCCAAAATAAGGTCTGGCACTCACTGCCAACAACATCGATTTAGAAGATGGTATGTGGCCATACCAGCCTGTCAATGCCTGATCCCGTCAGACCTCAGAAGCTAAGCAGGCTGGGCCTGGGCTGTACTTGGATGGGAGACTGCCAGAACCCTAGGTGCCACAGTGGGATGGCTGTTGAGATTAAAATTGTCGTTGTATGCCTGGGCAAGACACTTCACCCACATTGCCTCGTCTGAATGGTGTGTGAGCGATTGGTTGGTGATGGTCAGAAGGGCCGTTGGTGCAAAATGGCAGCCTCGCTTCTGTTAGTTTGTCCCAGGGCAGCTGTGGCTACAACAGTAGCTTACCATCACCTGGTATGGAGTGAATGAATAATGCATATGTGTGAAGAGTCTTTGAGAGTCCTGAAAAGTGCTCTATAAGCACAATGCATTATTATTATGAATACCTGCTTCTGTGTTTGTGTGTTTTTTAATTTTAAATTGTTTCAAGAAAAGTGACAACCAGACAATTTTATGTTTACATTTACTATATGTGCGTATATGTTATAATATCCACATCCAAACAAAGCTGTCTCTTCCACTCACCCAGTACTCGGAGCTGGGCACTGGTTTTTGCTTTTCCAGATGTGAACTCTACCACTCCGCTCATGTCTGGAGATGTTTGCCTGAGGGTCAGTCTGTGGACTGTTCCCATCTTCTCTAGGCGTATTCGTGAGCTAGGTTGCAGGATCTCCCCATTCAGACTCCACACCGGGGATTTGAGAACGGGCACGGAGACCTCGCATTCAAAGCAAGCCTCTTCAGGGGCTGTGACCTCCACATCTTTCAGCTCCCGCACCATCAACAAAGACTGGGCTGAATAAGTACACAAAAGCATAAGGGTGGGGGGAAAAGGGGAGTCATAAAGGGAGAGGGTGTGTTTATATATATCATATGTTTTGTGTCCTGTGACCCTCTGTTGGATCAAGTGGCATGATAAATGGAGGAATGAATGTGTGTTGTGTTCAGAGAAAGTTTCCCACCTCTATATGCAAGAGCTGAACAATAAAATGAAGGATTTGTTGAGAAAGAGGATGACACATGAAACCAGACACTTAGAAGTTGGAATAAAGGATTCTATAGAAGTAGCAAAGCCCAAATAACAATTCATAGAATAAAGACTCTCAAATGTAATCTAGCTCACATTATGGACCTACTCAACAATGGCAACATGCTAAGATTATAGGTTCTCTTACCCTCCACTGTCAGTTTAGCAGAGCATGTGTAATCTCCAACCTGCACACTGTAAGTACCCTCATCATCTAGTGCCACCTGCTGGATGATCAGTTTGCGATAACAGCCTTCACTGCAGATCTCGAAGCGTTCAGATGGCAGTATGACGTTACTGCCTTTGTACCAGCGAATGCTACATCTGGGGTTAGATACTGTGCAGTCCAGGATCACACGGCTTTTTTCCAGTGCGGTCCTGTCTTGCAGAGGCTTTACGATGTTTACAGGGAGCTCTGAAAAAGACAAAAACAAAATGAATGACTTAATGAGAAAAAAAGACATGTAGTCACTTGGCTCACAAATTTAGAAAAACAATTGGGAAAATGTTTTACATGGTTTCAGTTGTTCTTGAAATGAATCTGGAATATGTCTCGATTTTTTATTCAAGTTGTTTATTGTCTCATAACGAGGAGAAAATTAATGCTACAAGAACATTACATTTAAACAACTACACATAAAAAAAAAAAACACGTGAAGTGATCAGAATGGTTGAAAATTATATAAGAAAACAATGGGGATAACAGATTAAAAAACAAGTTGGCCAAAGAGAACCATCTAGGTGCTGTTAAGGTGCTTGTTATGGGCTACTAGGAGTGTCAAACTCAGTTCCTGGAGGGCTGGTGTCCCTGGTTCAATACAGCTGATGCACATACAGTGAAATAAACAGCCAATCAAATTTGGCATAAAGACTTGTTAACCTGAATCAGGTGTGTAGATGCAAGAACACATAGAAAACCTGCAGGGACACCGGCCCCCCAGGAACTGAGTTTGACACCCCTGGCCATGTTGGGTATGTTTAAGTTTGTTTGTCTCCCTCTGGTGTTTTCCCTTGGAATGAATAAAGCCCCAACCTCTTTGTGTCAAGTGTATAGCACCTTCCAGAGAGTAAGCGCTCAAATTTATCCTTCTGAGAATAGCACTGGGGGGCCAAATATGAAAAACCCAATTTTTGGTCCAAAATGACACCAGGATATTTGCACCCCTCTATCTGCTCAATATCGGTAGCCTTTATTCAAGGAATGATCAATGGTTGCGAGTTTCCCAGAAATCTGTCATTGTGTCCTTATTTTTGATACATTTACTGTATATGTAAAGAAGAAGCATTACACCACTTTATATGAAGAATAATAGGGCCATAATTCTGCTTGACACCAAAAAAAGACACAATAAAAAACTAATCTGCAAACTTTACAATGTGTCTGTTCTGATGCTGCGACGCTGATAAATGTAAAGCGTATACAAAAGTGGTTAGAATCAGAATATAATTTAATGATCCCACACATGGAAAATTTGTGTGTCACAGCAACAACTTCCTATCTGCTAAGTGAGTCGTTGTAGAGCCCGATCACGTACGGAAAAAAAGACCTCCGGTAACGAGATGTTCTCGAGCGGAGCTGTCTGAACCTCTTGGAGAAGGAGCTCCGCTGTTCGTCCAGGAGTGGGTAGAGAGGATGGTCATGATTGTCTATGATGAACAAAAGTTTGTTCAGTGACCTCCTCTCCACCACTGCCTCAAGATGGAAGCCTGGAGGAGCACCAACAGACCTGTATACAATTTCAGATATGAACCTGTTTACCCTGGCTTACCGGGGTCTGTCTATCAAAAAAATAAAATAACCAGCCAACTAAATTTCTGTCCATATTAAAACTAGCAATCTATCTCTCCACTAGACAGTTCTGTTCTGTCATCGCCTCCCGGGGGGACGTGCCCGAAACACCTCACCAGCATGGTGTTCAGGATTCATTCTAATCAGGATCTAATTCTAATCATTCTAACCACCCCATCTGGCTTCTCTAAACCCAGAGGAGCAACGACTCTACACCAACATACTGCTTGATGGCAGAGCTCGTCACCCTATCTCTGAGCGAGAGCCAAGCCACCCTGCAGAGAATCTCATTTCAGCCACTTGTATCCATAATCTTGTTCTTTTTGGTAAAAATAGATGCTTTAATTGTATTAAAGGTAGAGATAAAATCAGTAAAGAAAAGTGTAACATTGGTCTTTGTTTTTGACAAGAAAATGAAACGCAAGTGTAACACCTACCAGATTGTTGGCATTTTAATTAAATGTGTGCCTGATAAAGATCTGATTAAAACGGCTTTGTAGATCATTATGATTCTGTAGGTTAATTGAAACTGGTGTGGCATAAAGCCTTTTGAGACACCTGAGGCAAGTTTCCAGACAAAAACATGTCATTTAAAGAAAAGTCATAGTTGTCATAGCAGGATAGTTGTGCAGAAGATAACAACCAACAGAATGATAAAATGCTGATAAAGGATAATTTTGTACGGTGCTAACACCAAAGAGATGCAAGAAAAAGGGACATTTTAAAAGGCATTGACAGACTTCCACAGCTGGGGCAGACAATTTACATGTTGTGCAAATTGGAACAAAAGCACTGGTTGCTTATCTCTGTTTCTACATTTGGGGGCTATTGGTGTTTTCCCATGTGTTTTCGACACTAAACCTCAATGGTTTAAACTTAAGCTCTATCATTCATTGCAGTGGAAATGTATCTTTGGTTCGCCATGTTTAAAAACAACTCATTACAAAAATTAATTCAATCAACAAAGAGTTAAAAATCTCCAGAAAGATGCCTGCAGCAAAGAAAGTTCAGTCAGTATCTGTTTCACAAGGTGATGGCATTTAACGGAAATGAGGATTTGTGAACGCTTAAACTTGAGGAACTGTTCTAAATACACCGGACTGGTGAAAAAGTTCAATTTGGTTTTGCTCCTTGCAGATATTTTTGTCGGCATTTTTAAATGTTTAGTTGGGCTTATGATACTCTAGTTAGTGAACCAAACAAACAAAAATGGTAAACCCACAAACACGTCAAATCAAACTGACAAAGGTTTTCTCAAGAACGTGTGAGCTTATTTCAGATTTTTTTTTGTTTTCTGATCACATAAAATTGCTGATGATAGCTTTTTAAAAAAAAAGTCATTCGCATTTTGTGTGAATCTTCAATTATGACTGGCAATTAGTATCAGCGCAAGAAATTAGATTGACAAAAAGTGTTGTTTGGTAAAAGGATTTAGGAATAATGAGCAAAACAAGTTGTTTTTTTTAATGATTCAGCCTGCAGTCATTGTTGCATGAGAAGACGAGTTTAACCTGGATTTCACCAAACCATATTCACATGGCCACATCACCAAACAATTGGATTTACTCATGAAGTCGCCAGATTTGATTGTGTTGGAATATTTCAGTAATATTGAGTTTTGAAAAAGTTTAAACAAGTCCTACTTGAAGAGTACTGGAATTGAAGTTTTGGAATAGTAGTTATTATTTGAATACCTTCTACCTCCAAGTAGGCAACAGATTCAACATGTCTGGCAACAAACTTGATCTCTCCTGAGTCCTCTGGTCGTACATTGCACATGAGAAGAAAATGTTTAGTCCCTGTAAAACACAAGATGTCGAATTGTGTGAAAAATCTGATAAATCAAACAACATATTTTTGTGTATGGTAATTACACTTTTTAGCTTTTTAAACATGCCAGGACTTTTCTGCAATATCAGTTTTTGAGCTGACCTTCCTGACGAATCTTGATAGTGCTTGTAGACTGTATTCTCTCCCCATTTTTATACCATTCTCCTTCCACGTCCTCTACAGAGATCTCACAGACAAATACGGCATTGTCATCTTCCTGGATGTCCAGGTCTTCAAGGCCTTGAAGAACCACTAGTTCACGTTCTGCAGAAATTGAAAAAAATTAACCCAATAAAATGTCAAGTTGTAAAAGCCCGGCAACACAATTCTTACAGAGAACAAATAGGAATAAATAATTAACCTTTAATAGTTCGGTTGTAACCTGTAACCTGCTGTAATACTTCTAATAGACTGCCAAGAGGCAGTGTTGTGCTACACTTCCACAAATCAGCTGGGCACACAGTGCCATCTTGACCCCAGGTTTGGAGTAAGCAGTTAAATGGACTAATAATTCACCACCAGGGGGTGGGCGATGATGAGGTAGTTTTAAAGTTTACAAAAATTTTACACACTGAAACATTTCATTATGACTTTAGCCTAATGGTAATGACGCACAAGAATCAAGACTAATGACGGTTGCGGTTGAGGTCTTCTGAGTTAACAACAGACCTTTTCAACAATTTTACTTTGTCACTTTCATTTAAATTTGATCAACTAGCATCTATTACTAAATTACTACACTTTATCTGAAACAAATCTGTACCAAAAAAAAATGTAGGACCGATGTTACCAGGTTATCCAGCTAATGAGGTTTGCTGTTTCGGAAAGTTTGGCATACATTATTCACCATTTGTAGACCTGCCTGGCTGTGCCTGGCTGTGCCTGGCTGTGCCTGGCTGTGCCTGGCTGTGCCTGGCTGTGCCTGGCTGTGCCTGGCTGTGCCTGGCTGTGCCTGGCTGTGCCTGGCTTTGCCTGGCTGTGCCTGGCTGTCTATCTACCTATCAAAGCAGTTTTTGATTATTGTTGTAATTTCTTTTTTAATAATACAAGCTAACAATACTCTTCATTGTGTTACTATAACTTCCACACAGAAAACTGTGCAAATACGTTGAAAGCAACCAAAATGTATGCCTATTGTCCTGGCCTCGCTAAGCAGAGCGATCTTCCATGCACTCACTCAGCTACACAGGTAGCTAAAACACACTCCCATCCATTTATCAAGAAACACACCGTTGATTCTTCTTAGGTTTTTAATGAGAGATGTGTAAAAAGACGATGCCGTCCTGCGCTTCGACAAAGAAAAGACAACGCAAAATGGCGCCTGTCTAGTATATGTAACCACGACTTTCGGGTAAAAAGATGTAGTACTAGAATTTACCACTAGATGGCCAACTAAATTAACTAGATTACAGTAAAGAAAATAACGATGAGGCAGGCCAAGTAACTAAAAAATATTAATCTAAATCACACACGAAAGACTTCTCAAACTAAACAGATTACATCACATCTACAAAATCCTTATTCCATTTTCATATTTTCTTGGAAATTAACTACATAATACAATTTTGATAGATTTGACATTGGTTTACATAAAAGATATATTTCTTTTATGGTTGGTCATGTGTATTTGATTTTTTTTCACCACAATTTCTATAATGTATTGTCAAATACATAATCAAAATTGTTGCTGCGTTTTATTTGTAATTAGCCAAAAATGAGACACGCCTATCTCTCCCACTGTGCATTTGCGTCTTGTTGTACCTCTAATTTGATCAACTTAACAACCCTTAACAAACTCTTCTCTTTTTAAAGTCTGCAATTCCTCATGTCTTGTTTTTGTCAATGCACTCCCCCTATTGCTCAGTAAATGAATTTAAACAACGTTCTCATCTCAGTGGTCCCATCTTGATGGAATAAACAAAATTCTGCACAAACAGCAGTTTTACAAAAAAATTAAAAAAAATAAACTAGATTTTTTTCTGCCACCTTTCTAGTACGTACAGTGAACCAGTTCTGAGAAAAATGCTTTCTTTCCCCAGTTTCTGAGATAAAAAGAAAATGGGTGCACTTTTGCCTCAAATTTTGCTTAATGTTTTCTTACTCACAGATTTTCTTTTAAAAAAAGTAGAGTTTGACTGTAGAAGCAGTGGCAATAAACCACTCAAAAATACTCTTTTGATATGGATCACCCTCATTAGACTTAAAAACTACAAAAGTCATTTTTATGTTTGTTATTAACAGTGCTTACTTACCATAGACGTCCACAGCACAACAAGTAGAAGCATCTCCAGCATCGCAGGTGTAGATCCCAGAATCAGAAACGTGAGACTTTATGATCTGAAGAAATCGTTTTCTTCCCATTGCAAAGATACGCAAATCTTTGCCTGGTTTCACTTCAACACCATCCTGTAAAAATTCAAACCATTTACAAATGGGAAAAAAAGAAAATCTTCCCCCCTACTTCCAATATTACAATTACAAACTATATAATCAGAAAAAACTGAAAGTTATCAACAACACATTTTTTAAAACAATATTTGGTCAGTGTTTCAAATGAAAATATATTTGAAAAACTTTAATCTTGCCTTCATCCATTTAACATCGACGTTGTGTCTTGACAGCTCACATTCAATAGAAATTATTGACCCATCTGGGAATTTTTGATCCTCCAGTTTCCTGAAAATAGTCACTGGAGGCTCTAGAAAGAGGAAAAAAAGGTTGCATAGTTAAACAATTTAAACTTCATGCATATCTGGTAACTCACAAAGGTAACGGGGATGGACTAATGTGATGACATTTTTATCCACTTGCCATCCTTTGAATTTCATGCCCAGCTCAGGGGATGATGCATAGTGAGTGATGATGCATGAAGTGGATTATTTTATAGGGTGAGGTTAAAGCAGCACCTGACTAAAAACACTGAACACAGTTGCTGCTTCACTTTAGATCTCTCAAGGCTATTTTGCACTTGTAACTTGAGCCAAGATGAAGAGAACAGTAGCAGTTACTCCATTCTATTATCATGCCTGCAACTTTTGCTATTTGGCCGACGTCAGAGTAGATTCCTTTAGGCGTCATACTTTCTATGCTAGATCTTTTTCTAATAATGTTTAAAGTTATGTTTGTGTCGTAAAACTATTATTCCCCAAAATGATTTTCATCCCCTTACCTTTCACAACAAGCCTTGCAGATGTCTTCTGATTCTCCACAGAGAATACAAACGTTCCCGTATCTTCCACAGACAAGTTCGAAATAGTGAGGCTGTGAACTTGCCCTTTGGCACTCATACGGAAGTGATTTGTAGGCTTAAGTTGGATTCCGTTTCTGATCCAGGTGCCCGGAACATTTGGATGAGAAAGCTCCACCTCAAAGGAAGCCGTTTCTCTCTCTGTAGTTTTAATGTCAGTCAGGCCCCTCTTGATAGTGACTCTTCGAGCTACAGGGAGCAAAGCACAGCGAATCCCTAATAATCAGAACTATGTTTGTGAGAAATCAGTCCAGAAGCAGAAATATCCACTCAAGTAGAACTTTCAGCAGACATGGCATCAATTTTCTTTTACATAACATACTTGGAATCTGCTCTGCGGATTAACGTTAACAATGCAAGCTGGCACACGCGACTATGCTGATTTTAGTTGTTTGAGTACTGGGCTTTACTGGAAAGCCATCTCTGAAACTGCCAACCTGACTTACTTTTTCTAAGACGGATCAGCATTGCCATAGAAAAAAGAGTGTTTATTTTGGAGACCTGATGACAACAACCTTAGTTTTGAAGGCCAGGGAGTAAATTTAGAAGCAATGAGAGAAGATCAAAATTCATAAGAGGTGCCAACAACAGCCTAAAGTCCTCGCCTTCCCCTACCCACCCATGCAAGTGTTGAAAGAACAGTCTTTTAGTTCAGTCTTTTGTATTTGTATATTAAAAACTATGAAATAGAAACACAAAAAAGATAAAACGACAATGGTATTGCTACAACCTTATTTGCAAAAATCAATGCCTGTAACTGTCTAAAGTAATAGCAATCATTTATAAATTCAGATTTGTCCTAAATAAAAAAAGTTTGTTTATGTTATATAATACATTAGTACTTCCATATATAACTTATTGCATCGAGATTTGGGGAAATACGTACAAAACTAACACAAAACCAATTTATATTTTACAAAAAAAGCAATACGAGCAATAACATTCTCATCTTATAATCAACCAACCAATAATCTATTTATAAATTTAAAAACATTAACGTTCTATGATCTAGTGGAATTACACACTTTAAAATTTATGTTTAAGATAAAATAAAAAACATGATGTCAAACTCTCTACAAAATATGTTTATTATTAGGAAAAGTCCATACGAACTAAGAGGAAATGATATGTTCATTAAAAATAAATTTAGAACAAATGTTAAAAAATTTTGTATGTCTATTAAAGGTGTGGATCTTTGGAATAATTGTGATGATGAACTTAAATTGTGTTTAAATCTTTTATGTTTAAAAAAGAAATTTAAGTTATTAATACTTAAAAAATATGCAAGTCTTGATGGTTAAATTCAAGCTTATATAAAAAGTAAACAATTATGATGTGTTATGATTATGTTATGTGTTATGATTATGTTATATGTTATAATGTGTTATGATTATGTTATGATGTATTATGATATTATTATGTTATGTGTTATAACAATTATGATGACTTAGTATTTACTTATGTCTTTTTGCTTTTATTATGACATAAAAAAAAAAAAAAAAAAGGGTCGGCGTAATAAGCGTTTGCTTCAGCCGTTACCTTTTCGGTCCTTTGCTGGAAAATGGTTGTTTTCTTTATTTCATTGATATGAGGTTGCACTGTGACCGAAATAAATAAATAAATAAATAACTTTAAGAGATCAAAGTACTTTCTCTTTCCTGCTTTGCCTCAGAAAATTGTTTTTCGAACCACACGTTTGAAATGCATTTTACATCAAAATAATCCATAATAATCCATAGATTTAACGCCAACTGAATTTTTTTTTTTTTGTTGGTCAGTTCAAGCAGAATCACCTGCTTGCCACCATCATATCCCTGGACAAGTCTTGTCCTTCTATCCGGTCACTCGAATTACTCCTACTCAGTTCATTGAGATTTGTCTTCCCAAGAGGCAGTGACAGTGGACGTGTGAGAGATGAGGTTGTTGGTGGCAGCGGTAAACAAACAAAAAACAGGACATAGTGAGAGCACACGGACACTCACGTTCCACGTTGAGCTGGGCTTGTGTACGGTCATGGAGGGTCTCGCAGCTGTAGGTGCCCCGGTCAGATATGGCCAATTTGTGGATGATAAGACTGTGGTCTCGGCCTTTGTGCCTCAGGGTATATTTGGCACAGGGGTGGATCAGCACACCCTGTCTCATCCACTGCACTTCTGCAGAGTCGACGCTCACCTCCACCTCCAGCGTAGCCTCACTGTATTCTTCCGCCACAACTGGTGCCAATATCTTGGTAAACAGCACTTGTTGTTCTTAAAAAATGGTAAAGTATTAAAGACTCTTTTAATATGTAAATAATTCAGATGTGCAAAATGACAATACTGAATACAGTATTAAGCACAAATACATAAAAATCTGCAGAAAAGCAAATTGCATTGATCTGATACAAAGTCATCTTGCATGTAGATTTTGTCTTGATGGCATTCAGAATTTAAAATTCTACTTTTCTTTTGTAGTGCCATTCAAAGCTCATCATGAATTTATGTGGTGATGACTGCAAATGATTTATAATGAATATCACAATAGCTCTGATTCATCCAGGCAAATTTTATTTGCACATAGTGCAAATAGACAGGACAACAGCAACTCACCTTGAACCTGAAGCTCTGCCTCTGATAGCACCCCCTCTGCATCTGCTCTCACTCTGCAGCTATCTAAAACCATGCAGTTGTTTATGCAGAGCATGTGGCATAATCCATTGCTGGAAATGACTGTGCGCTGATTCTCTGCAACTTGCTTGCCATTTAAGCGCCAAATCAACTTAGTGTCCGCTGGTGAAATCACGCACTTAAACACTGCGTCCTCTCCCTCGCGAACTGTGATATTTCGAAGCTCTGCTATAAACTCGATGACACGGGGGGCTGAAAAACATTCAATTGAGTCAGGTTCCTTAAAAATTCTACTGTAGATGCCATAGATTTGTTATAGAAACATTTTTCTTACCAACCTGTTTGTAAGTAGAAGACAAAAGTGACTTACTTTGTACAGTAACTATTGCACACGTCCTGTCATCTGTGGATTCACAGGCGTATTCACCAGCATCGTCCTCCGTTAGTTGATGGATTGTTAGACTTCGTTCTCTACCTTGCGCCCTTATTGTGTAACGACGGTTTGGGACGATGTCCTCATCATTTTTCAGCCATTGAACATCTGCTTTTGCCTTGTTGACCTCACATTGTAAGGTAAGGCTTATACCTTTCAAAGACACTCGATTCTCCAACTGTTTGGTAAATTTGACTTTTATTTCTGGTAAGCAAACAAAATTTTAGAAGAGTTTGGAAAAACTTGTGATGCATCATGCTTGAGAGAATGCTGTAATTCTTACCTCTGACCAAAAGGTTAAAAGCCATTTCATCGGAGCCTATGTCACATATGTAGTCTCCAGAATCACACAGTCGAACTGGATTAATGGTCAGTTTGTGATTATTGCTCTCGCTGGAGATATGAATGTTGTCCTTATTCACAAGTTGGCCATCTTTCAGCCACCGAACATTAGCTTTGCCATGGCTCACAAGGGCAGAGAGTATCACACTCTCATTTTCGTAAGCTGAGATATTATTTTCCAACTTTTTATTGACAAATTGTGCAGGAGGCTCTGAAAAATAAAACAAGTTGATGAAAATTCACATTTGAAGTTAATTCCTCAAACTCACTTCAAATTTATGTTCTTACCTTGCACCTCAACAATAGTAACTAACTTGTCATCAACTGCATCGCAGACGTATTCACCAGAGTCTGAAGCTTGAAGTCCAGAAAGAACAAGTTTTCTCACAACGTCGTTGGTGTCAATTTTTATACGGGTGCTCGGTTCCAGTCTTTGCCCATTCCGCAGCCAACTAACAGTTGCATTTGGACGAGACACTTCACACTCCAAGATTAGATCATCTCCTGCTACTAGAATGTGATGCTCTGGGGTGCCTGAGTTTCCAACAATCTGTACAGGAGGCTCTAAACATCAGAAGTTTAACAAGAATGAATAAATCTTCACAGTGAAAAAAGAAGAATAGAGACTTTGTTGTACGCTTATGTGGATACCTTTGACAGTGATACTAAAGACCATCTTGTCATCTACAACGTCACAAGTATACTCCCCTGAATCTTCAAGTCTAGCATTTTGGACAACCAGTGATTGGAAAACACCTTGTTCTTCAATACAATATCGTGCCATGTCATCAATCGGCTGGTTGTCTTTCAACCAACTAACTGAGGCATTAGCTCTGGAGAGTTCACACACTAGAATGATGTCATCAGATACTAAGAACTGCTTTTCTGTCTTTGCATCAATTTTCCCCAGAATTTTTACAGGCAATTCTGAAAAAAAAAAGAAAAGTAAGGACTGAAAAAGTTTTTACAAAAACATGTCTGATCATGTTTGAAGGCACATTTTAAATGAAACAAAAGATAACTATTTTCTCTCCTTGCACAGTAAACAATTATAGCACTATTGCATTGGATGTGCTATGTCAACATTTTTGTACAGTTGTTTCACAAACAATAAGTAATCAACATTATGTGGGAATTTGCAATGATTGACCTTATGCAAATCTCTATTTATTAGTCCATACTTTTTGGGGCTGCAAGACCCAATTAGATACCAGTTAGAAAAAGTCCATCTTACAGCAGCCTTCTTTAGGGGCTTTCTATTTCAAGGAAGAGGTGGCTTTTACCATGGTTATGATGCATTCTCCTTAGTTATAAATCTTCTGTCATCATTTGCCCGGTACACCAAGTTTTTACCTTAATAACTGGCCAATGAAATGCAGCAATTTCAAAAATGAAGCAAATGTTTGCACATCAACCCAGAAGTATAGATCCAGTCCTTCAAAAACCTACTTATCTGCAGCTGAGTAATCACGTGATGTGAAAATGAAGTAATTCCCAATGTCTGGGTATGGAATTGCTGACATCAAATCGGGATTGTTTGAAAATAAATTACTTGGGATTGTATAAGGATCTTGCCACCAATCTACCGTAGTTTTTCTAAATATCGTCTCTTTTCTTCTGCTCCGAAACCAACTGATTTTCACGCTCATGGTGTGAAAAACTAATTATCTTTGAATAACACCAAAAGTTTGACATATAAATCAATAAAATACTGATAGTTTCATACTAGTCTATGCCTTTTCTGTGTCTCCAAAATGGTCTACTTCTGGGTTGATAACGTCACGTGAAAGTACTCTATAGTATTACTGTTTTAATAAATATGGCAGAAGCGAAGCAAAGAAGAACACCACATTAACCTGTCTCATCTTTTCCCAGTATTTTACTCGTTTTCAATCCATTCAAACAGTCTCAAACCCTGGGTCTGCTACAATAAGGTTTTGACTAGAGAAGTAAAATGTTTACACCAAGATTGGCTCCTTGTTCCAACCTTTTACCAAGACTAAGGATGAACATCAGCTATGCATAAGGTAGTGAATATCAGTCACAGGATTAAGATATTTACAGGTCTCTTTTTGAATGACCTTAAATGGCAGACAACAGTGTCTGCAACAGTGCCAATAAGCTTACTTTTGCGGGCATTAGGGGTCTTGAGCAGATTAGCATCAGTTGTAAGTGAATCAGTTGGGCAAGAAATTTGGAATTTGTTTCAAATAATAGAGAGTTCTATTCTCTCACCAACAAACAGGACTTTAAGAAATGCAACGTTCAAAGTGGGTGTGGCACAAAGGAGTTACTGATGCTGGGGAGAGATCAATATTTTGAAAAATCGGAATGGTTGCTGCTAAGCTGCAAAGCACTTGAAATGAACCCTAATATGGTTGGTAATAAAAAGCAGAAGGGAGAATGTCAGCTGTGCAAGCAGAAACTAGACAAGAGCAAATTTGACGTCACTGGAGCCTGACCAAGCGTTCATTTGTAGGAGAGGGGCGGAGGTGTGGAAGACCCGAGAGGCCTGGCTTGATCCATGGCAAAGAAACTGAAAGGTTGATGGTCCCAGAAGGTTTGTTGTTCTTGTGACAGAGAGTTGCGCCTATTCCTTTTCACAGTGTCAACACATTCTTTGTTGGAACAACCCTGACAGTTACACATCACAGTACTTGAAGACAGTGACTGGCTGAAAACCATGGCAGACTTGATAACACGTTTTGCTAGGGCATGTCCAGTAGCACATCTTATTGGACGAGACAGTGCATTATAGAAAAGTTGGAAAGGTAACAGTTGGCAGGCTGCAACACTAAACCCGTCAAAGCAGAGTATGTGAATAAAGGAGGAGACTTGCTGAATGGAAGGAACTGTTTTAAGAATCTGGACTGCAGGCATAGCTTGACAGTTAAAAGATGTCTGTCTAGGACAAGTTGTTTTTTTCAATCAAACAGATTAAGCAACTAGGCTCACTGCCAACAGAAAGGTTGATTGCTGAAAAGAACACAATGAACTACAGTAGGACCACAAATAGTCAAGGGAATAAGATGAGCCAAGTAGGGAAGAATTAATTGGGTATGCTAAGCTTGATATAGTGTTGTGAAAACAGCATTGTATGACAAATAGGTGTTTTGACTTTGAATAAAATTTGTTTTCAAAATAACAGTCAAATTCAATTATTAAATTAGAGAACTTGCCTTGGACTTTCACACCGAAATCCATCACGTCGTCTTTTGCATCACACACATATTGGCCAGCATCTTCCACTGTTAGACAGTGAATTTTTAGTTGCCGCATGGCACCATCTTCAAGAATAGTGATTTTTCTGGAGTCTTCTACTTCTTCCCCATTTTTCTTCCAGGTGACATCAGCATTAGGTCTTGAAACCTCACAGTCAAGAACCAAAGTCTCTCCAACCATTTTTTCTACTCTGCTCGCCATCTTCCGAGGTCGTATGAAGCGAACTGGTGGCTCTTTTCATTGAAATAATTGTATTATTAGAGTGCAATAGATATTCAAATTCAACTTGTTTATGTTATAGAATATGTGTTTTTACCTGCAATGTTCACAAAAAAGGTCATAGAATCATCCGCAGTGTCACAGACATATTCGGCTGAATCTTTAACAGTAGTTTCAGGTATGATAAGTCTTCTGTAGACACCATCCACCTCTAGAATGAGGTTTTCATTTTCCTCCACCTCAAGTCCATCTCGATACCAGCGCACCACTGCATTGGGCCTTGAGATCTCGCAGCTTAGTACCATCCTTTCAGAGGTTTGTTGACACAGCTCCATCTGGGATTGACTTGGAGATATAATTTGCACTGGAGGTTCTAGAAAAGGAAACAAGACCTGGATTATTTCTGTCGAAAATTAGGACTAAAAAGTGTATGTATAGTTTGACATTTTCTCCCCAAATTGAACCATTGAATCATTCAAATGTTTTTTTTGTCCCCTCCACCAACTACTTGTTTTAACTTTGTTGCATTTAAGACAAGCCTGAAAACTTTATATTATGCCTTTGTTATTTTCTTAACTTTTCTAAAAAATGCCTTTAAGATTGTAGCCACTCTGGCATTATTTTAAATCCATCGTAAAACTCATTGGCTTCCCTTCATCTTGTGCCAATGCCCACAAATATGTATGTATATAAACATGTTCTTTTTTTTACCTGTAATGTTTAGGTGAAAGAAAATTGAAGCATCTGCTGTGTCACAGACGTATTCTCCTGAATCTTCTATTCCACTAGAAAGGATCTTAAGTCGTCGATAAGGGCCTTCCACTTTGAGCTTGATGTTCTCACTTTCTTGAAGTTTTTGACCATCTTTGAACCAGCTGACCACACCGTTGGGATGGGACAATTCACAGCTCAAAATGATTTCCTCTGGAACATGACGGTCAAGATGGACGTCTTCCTTGGGATGAACTATCATTACTGGAGGTTCTTTGGAGTAAGAATATCACATAAATTAAATTAGGATTTTCCGTTGAATTTGCTGTCATGCGAAAGAAGGTTTAATGTAATTTGTAGGGAATTGTTTGGTTACCTCTTATATTAACTTTAAAGATTAGAATGTTTTCTCCTGCTCGGCAGGTGTAAGTGCCAGTGTCAGACAATCGGGCTGAATGCATGGTCAGACTTCTCTTAGTATGGTCAGTTTCCATGGTAACATTACTGTTCAGCTGTATTTCTGTCCCATCCTTGTACCATTGGACAACACCATCAGCCCTTGATATTTCACATGATAAAATAAATTCCTCTTTCTCCACAACACTCTGAAAAAGGTCCTTCTCAGGGACATCCACAAATGTTACCGGCGGTGCTGTGCAAAACAGAAAACAAAACAAAAAAGAGTAAGTTGTTGCTTCAAAGTGGAGATTATGATTTGCGCTCATGCATGCATCAGTTAAGGTCGGGTTTACACTGCTTAGACATGCCAGAATCAAGACTTGCAGTCTAGATATCAGCTCATAGCATTTAGAATAGTCATCAGTGAGTGTTAATCCTTCTTTGAAGCAAACTAAATACATTTGAAGCAGTGCACTCTTTTAGTGCTTCTACCATGGGTTTGGTTAAAAATAGACTATATGTTATCAACTAAGAATGCTATTCGCAGCAGCATGTACACAAAGAAGCGCTAATGAAATTAGAACATTTAAAATACATTAGGATGAAAAGGATGACCAGGATTTGCTTGATCAAATATTAGAGGCACAAGTGAAGAGTGAAATGATCTTGCCAAAAAGAAAGCTTAAAGTATCACCTTTCACCTCCTCACAGAACTCGTTGAAATCTGACTCATCATCATCTTTACAACCATACAGCTCAGAGTATGAAGATGTGTCCGGCATCATGACCAGTCTCCCCATATTGTTCTCTGATTCCACCTTTTTACTGGATTCTGGTAAGAGTTCTACTCCTTCCTCATACCAGCAGGTCTGGATGGCAGGGTCAGAGAACTCACTCTGTAGTTTGATCTGGCTGCCTGCTTCAATAGACTTGCTTCTCTCAGCTTCTGGAACAGCTGAGAATCAAACCCATGCTATAGATATTCCAGTTCATTGAAAAGTAACCAGAAAATAATCAAAGCTGTTCTGCTGTAAACTAACAGGATTCTGTTAGATTTTAACATACTAGACTTAACTTAGTCAGGGGTAAAGTGTGTCAAACCACAGGCAAACAAAGTTAATATTTTGCTAGTGTGTAGTAAAATCTACATTTCACACGCATATACGTAAGTACACACTTTTCTAATCACACACTTGCAAATTCACAAAGTCTAGAATTTGTTTGCAGGAATTCTCGAGTCTTCTTAGTAAACTAAGCATTTACTATTTCCCGGTACTTGTTTATTTGGAATCCCGCTAGCTTCCAATTTGCTAGCGGCTAAAGATTGGTTTGTTATCCATTTTTAAAGCAGGAAAACTAATGTTTGGTACCATGAAGCATGCCGGAAACAGGAATGATAACATTAACGCCTCATCCAAACATTTTATGTTACTTTTATTATCTAAACCCCTAATATTCAAAAGCACGTCGGTAGTTTGCATCACCTCTTCGGCAATGTACACGCGTAGGCGGGTACTTTTTCAAAAATGTATATCCGCCGTCCTCCATTTAAGAAAAACTCTCACGTACAAACTCAACTGTTTTCAATATTACCACATCCACACAAATGCGCATTTGAGTGTGGTCTGACATTACAAACAAGGGCGCACAAATGACGTTTACGCTTTAATTGTCGCAGGTAGTGACGTTTAAAAACGCAAAATGCCGCTTATGCATGTCCACACGCAAATGAAGAAGAGTTTTCCAAAATCTTCACTTTGGTCGAAGTTTTCACTCAAACTTGAACTTTGGTCCTGCGGGTTTATATGATTGACAGACCAAAACAGAAATATATTTGTTTTATCAGATTCCTGGCTAAGTGTGGCCAAGGTCTTCAACATATTTACAATCAATCTTAGCAGAGTGACCCAAAGGTGTGAAAAAAGACCCAAAAAATGTTTTGCGATAATAGTAAACGAATAGGGGTTATTAATGTAAAGCTAAGTATTAATTACAACTAAGTTCTTTCTCTATCCTCGCACTATTGAAAAATTATTTAAAAAGAGAAAGAAATTTGCCATTTCAAAATAAGGTATGTATTGTCTTTTTTTGTTTGGTTCTCAAACATCACTGGTAACATTAAAATGGTTTGTCTTGATTAAAAAGCTCATTCTAGTATATCCAATTAGTCATTGGCTACAAATCATTTGGTAAATCTATTTGGAATTTATTTCTGTTGGAGTTCATCTTGAGATGTAAGATTTTGAAATGTACTAAGAAAAATAGCCACACACTGATTAAAAGTTAGTATTTGTGACAAAACTCAAAATTTTCAGATCACCTGCAACATCCACCTTGAATTCTATATGGTCATCTGCGGCCTCACAGCTGTACACCCCCGAGTGTCTGACCTCGGCTGATTCAATAACCAGCGCTCTCAGTTTTTCAATGGTCTGAAATTTGTATTCTCTGGCTGGAGGAAGATGATCTCCATCTTTATGCCAGTAGACTTGGGCAGTTTGTTCTGAGACTTCACATTGCAGCTTAAGTGGGCA
This sequence comes from Neostethus bicornis, assembly GCA_902685375.1. NCBI lineage: Eukaryota > Metazoa > Chordata > Actinopteri > Atheriniformes > Phallostethidae > Neostethus > Neostethus bicornis. The sequence goes on along the minus strand of LR738549.1, from coordinate 10,688,409 downwards.
TCCTGCTTCCACAAATTTGTTTTTGGCAACTTCTGGTAGTGATGAAAACCGCACAGGAGTAGCTGCGGGCATTATAAAATTTCATTATGTAGACATAAGATAATCTCGTGATTTATTCATAGTTTTTCCTTTTTTTCTGTTCCTTCATGTCTTCCATAGTATAAGTTTGCTACTTGAAAAACTTAACTGGAAGTAATTTGTGTGAAAACACATCAACTCCAAGTCTATATATTGAATAATCAGAAAAAAAAAATACAAGAAAATCACCTTCAACATCCACATGAAACGTCACAAAATCATTATCGAGGCTACAGCTGTAAAGACCAGAGTCGGACACCTTAGCAGAATGAATTGTTAACTTCCTGAGGCTGCCATCTCGTTTCATATCGAGGCCTGTTTTGCAAAAAAGCTCCTCTGCATCTTTAAGCCAGGAAACTTGAGTTACGGGATCTGAGACCTCACATTGAAGGACAATTGGACAACCTAGTCTAATCATCCTGAACTTTTCTGACAGTGGTATTGCCAAGATCTGTGGTGATGGGCCTATGTGGGGGAAAATCACAAGAGCATGGAAAAGATATGAATTTACTGACAAGCATTCACTTTTTCTCAATCACACACCAAGCAAAGCACTTTTTTTTTCTTCATACCAATGATAAGACCGTAGATTTGCGAAGCAGCAGTAAGAAGAAAACAAAGTTAGGAATGAATCACCTTTTACATCCACATTAAAGTTGACTGTGTCAGATGATGTTGAACACTGAAAGACACCAGCATGTATTTTCTCAGCTGAGGTGATGACTAAGTTCCTTGTTAGACCATCTGACTGCATGTCCAAATTTGCCTGAGACTGGAGTTTGATCCCATCCTTAAGCCATTCGACTTGAGTCGTTGGTTCGTGAGTGAGTTCACAGGTAAGCACAAAGGGACTGCCTTCACAGACAGATATGTTGTTATCCTCCTCTTCTGGCTTTGAGAACTTCACAGGTGGGGCTATGTTGTAAAAAAGAGGATCTTAATACGCTATATCAGTGCGAAGTAATTCAACAGTACAATCCAAATTTGAACAACAATGTAACACAACACACACAAAGAGTGCATTAAACACACCAATTGACACAGAACATCAAAGACACACAGATGGAGTTTAGAAGGAGGATGAAGAAAAATCACGTGATACAACAATAATAAACTGATGGACAACAGATAACACAAAAATTGAAGTACTTGCTTGGATGGGAAAAGTGTCAATTTGGTTGTTAATAGAAGGTACACAATCCTTGCAATCTTAGTCTCAAAAGTGCATTCTTTGAAAACGTGAAGTCACTTTTTTAGCATGGTTATAAGAGGGAAGATAAAATATTTGTCAGGTTTCCAAAAGAGCTTCATACTCAAAGGAGACTTTTAATCAAGTTATAGAGACTTTGTTAATGAAGCAGAAGGTTTTTTTTATTAAGGATGAGAGAAAAATCCCAATTTTCATCTTCCATTAGTGCAAAACCAGACAATGAAAGTGTAGTTGAGTTTGTAAAGAATCACCTGTTACTTCCACAGAGAATTGTATGTCATCATCTTTTGATTCACAGCGATACACTCCGGTGTGAACACGTTCCGCTGATGAAACTACCAGACTCCTAAAGTTCCCTTGTGATTGGATGTCAACTCCACTATGAGGCAAAAGCTTTGTTCCGTCCTTGTACCAACTGACTTGTCCAGATGGGTGTGAAAGCTCACATTGCAAAGCAATGGGCGATCCAGCTACAACTGTCATTCTCTGGTCGGCTTCAGATAAAGCGGCAAATTTCATGGAAGGAGCTAAAGAATTGAATTTAAAACAAAATTGGTTAATAAAAGATACAGCTAGTGTTGAAAACCTGAACTTTTGGCTAATGCACTCGGCAGCATAAAAAAAAAGTTTGACAGAATGAGCTCAAATCTTAATACCAAAATATCAAAAACGCAATAATTTTAATCATTGACTGGACAGTGCAAGGTTTACTATATACTTGCATGATCTCGCTTCATCAAAAGGAAAACATCAGCGCTAAAAAATATCTCTGGATATGCTGGTGCTACCCGCTCGTATACACTAACAAATTGCTAATGACACATGACATTTGCACACTTCATCATAGTTTTTTTTTTTTTAGAAAATTGAATCTAAAACACAGAAGCAGTGTATAAAAATAGAACATATGCTTACTGCACTTATAATGTTTAAAACAATGTCAAACAGCCAATGATCAACAGGAGATGATCCATTGTGCTTGGCTGGTAATTTTGTGAAATTCATTCACACGTTGCAGAAATGTTTTCTATGACATTTTCCCACAAATTGGCACTCTGTGTATATTTATGATAAACTCTATCATTCTTTAAAATCAACCTAAAAATGATCATTGAAAAGCAAATTTAAATGGTGCAGTCACAATGGGACGATGTCCAAAGCGTCTAGTTCCAATGCAAAGGTAATGAAACACAAGCATCAAGTCTCTTGCAATTGTAAAGCATATTTTTGCATCCAATGTAACTGATAAATTGGGTGAATATGTGTTAAGTTTGCTTGAAACCGGATCGATCACACATAGTTATACCGGTCATCTAGGCCAGAGTTGGAATGTCTGAACTTTGGATAGCCAGACATCCAGAGACTACCAATCAGTGACTACCAATCTGAGACCATGCTGCTATGATGTATTAACATGCCACCTTGAAACCGGCAAAAAAACAAAATAGTTTGACAGATTTATCAGAGCTCTGTGCCAATCCACAATTGTGTGTGTCCATGTTGGAAGACCTGGAACCTGACAGTTTCAAATGCCCAGTCTCAAGTACACATTGGCTTTATGCACTAAACGACTTGCACAATTCACACTGCGGTAACCACAAGACTTGTGTTTTTATGCGAATGAACCCAAATGGAAATGCTCTGCCACCTTAAGGCATTTGGCAACAACTGTCGCACAACTTATCAAAACAAATTATCTGATGTCAAGTACAAAAATTTGGCCATACTTTTTTGACACGTAAGCATGAGAAACGTTTTAAAAATCTCAAAGAAAAAATCATTTTAAAAAGACACAAGTGAAAGATAGAACTTAGAACTCAGGTAAGTAAAGGGAAAAATAATTTCAAATTTATATTGAACACCTGTCTATGTCTATTGTCTTTATCTATTGTCTGTATATGTCTATTGCATATGATTTTAAGTAATCTCTACAAATAAATTCACTAATTTCTTTTTGCACACTGCTTCTGCATTTGGCCTTTTTGTCAAATGGATTATGAACTGAAGTATGTCATGTGTATTTCTATCTGAAATAAAATCATGCAACTTTTGCTATGACTATTCAAATAATACAAAACCCTCAATCTGAGACATTTGTATATATTGCAACCAAAATAGTACATTAAAACATTAATTACAGAAGCATTTAAAGAACCAGGGATCCAGCTTTTGTCACCTTTGACATCCACGTGAAACTGTATTGCATCATCTGTTGTTCTGCAGGTGTAAATCCCTGCATGAGACAGCTCTGCTGACTGGAAAGATAGTGTCCTCACGGTGCCCTCTGCCAACATTTCTTGGCCATCAGCTTCAAGCTTTATTCCATCCTTGAACCAAGTTACCTTAGTGTAAGGATCTGATATCTCGCACCGTAGCACTAGGGGTTCACCGACTTCAACAGACTTTATCCTCTCAGCTTCAGAAAGTGTTGCAATTCTCACTGGCACGGTTGCGGTTGCTTAGGGTCATATCAGAAGAAAGTTTTATAATTACTACTGACTAAAACACATTTTGAATTGTAAAACAGGATCAAAACAGCAAAATCCTAGATCAAGATTAGTCATGCCAAAAGAAAAAATATATACATTTATTTTCAATAATTAGTCATTTTAGCCTGGTGTGTCTTTAATTACCTTTAGGTTTCAATTTTAGAATTAAAACTTGTGAAGTTTTTCCTACTTTCATTTTTGAGTTTACTATTCGCTCATCCCTCCCAGATTTCCTCACGGTATTACAATAGTTTTAGCAATAATTTAGTGAGAAAAGACAATAATGATTTGATGAAAATTGTCACGACGCCATGAAGTGGCAAAAGCACTCTTTTTTTCATTTAACACAGTACATATATTGTGCTCATTCAACTTCCTTTAATTTTGTTTTTGATAATGGTAACCATAAAAATCACCTTCAACAGCCACCTTTTTTGCAGTAACTCTATCACTCCAGTGACTGTCACATGTCTTTGAGAAATAGAGATCTTCTGAATCGTCAATAAATGCTTGCTTTGCAGAATAGGTCTCTGCAAATTGAGTAGATGATCTCTGGGGACACTTTACTTGATTGTTCTTTTCATCTTCTGTAGTCTTCTTTGAAAATATGGGATCTGTTTGGTCTGTTGGCTCTTCACTTGAATGACTTGGCAGCTCTGAGGGTCGAGGTACTCTTTGTCCCGTGTATTGGGCGCTATCCAAGTTGAAATGTTTTACCTGCAAAGATTCTATTTCTTTACTATCAAACAAGTCCAATGGTTGAAGGTACTCTGTTTTGGAAGAATTAAAGTCCTGTTCTGATAGGTCAATGGATGTCTTTAAGGCTTTGTTCTCCTCTGATGGGTTAATTGGAGTCCAAGAAGAGTTACAGTAGCTCATTGAACTGACATTATCAGTTTGTAAGGAACCTAAAGATAAATCTGAAAAAGGAACATTATGTCCCACATATTTAAGGGACTTTTCTGATTGGACACTTGTAGCCTGTAAATTTTCAAACTGTCTGTCTGACTGAAGAGTTGCAGTTTTTGAGGAGTTATAAAGCTTGTCATGTTTGATGGTTGAAATCTGTGAGCTGTTAGCATGGTGCTCAGAAATAATAGCTGAAGTTCTGTTGAGGTCACCTGGCTCTGATTTCACAGTTTGTGTCTCTAATGAACTGTGTAACTGCTTTGAGGGAATTGCGAGTATCTCAAGAGATTCTTTTGAGTCATTAGAGGTTTGTAAATAGTTACAGCTCTCATTAGTGCTTCCACCTGTCTCCAAGGTACGTTGATGCTCTTCACATGGGACATCTGGACATTGTTTGTTGTGGAAAAAATCCTCACCTTCTGCTTTTGTGAGTTGTATAGTGTCATGGTGTGTGTCAGATAGTTTTATAGAGTGACAGCGCAGTGGAGGTTGGGAATGATTTATTTGCTGGTTGTCATCAAACTCCTTTGGCTGTATTGTTGAAATACAGTCAGTCATAAAATCATGTGCTGCATGAGAAGCTGGCATGAGCCTGGCATGGTCTTCAAGTGTATCTCTTCCCATGTCAGCGAGGCTGTCAGAATTGCATTTTAAGGACATCTGGATGGCCTGTAGAGAATAAGCCTCGTCTGTTGTCTTGTTCCTTTCTTGATCAGAAGGAAGTCTTGGCGATGTAGCTATAAGCATTATGATGTACAAAGAAGTTGTCAGTTGTTGGTGGTCTCAATAAGTCTTCTTACAACAGAATTTTACAGAGGTGTGGTTAGCATGGAGTTATGGGAAAATCCATTGCAAAGACAAACAAGAGGATCGACCAGGATCGGTCTGAAGTGAACTTCCATAAGTAGCCCTACTTGTCTTACCAAAGGTCTGTGGACTAATGCCTTAACATCCAAAAGACAAGGTTTAAATCTCTTAAAATAAGAGTTTGTTGTCATTGCAACGGGTAAAGGTTCAGGGCAGCAATGCCAATGAGAAGATCTGAAGATGAATAAGACGCAAGATGGAATTAAGAATTGCAAGTTACAAGCAAAGATGGTTGTTAAATGAAGAGTGAAGACAGACACAACATACAATGTTAGTGTGACCAGCAACTACAAATACACAAACACAACCATGTATGATTAAGAGCCAAAAAGACAGCAATAAGATGACCTGAGACCAGAGATGATAGTGTGATACAAAGCATGTTCTAAAGGGAGAGAAAGGATTTACACATGGCTGAGATGATTGAGCTAACAGTGAAATAAACCACTACTGTTAGTGGCATTTATGCGCTGGGTTAAAATGGATGACTGATGTTGAAATATCAAATCACCTTTGACATCCACAGAGTATTGGGATGATGCCTCAGCTACCAGATCAATCTCAGCACCATAGTGACACTGCCCTGCTGTTTGGACAAAGCCAAAGAGAAAACAAAAAGCTTGATGATAGCTGTATAATGTCAACTAAATAAATTTTCAAATGTGCTATTACAATCAAGGTAAACACCTTTCATGTGCTCAATTAACTGTGCATTTTCTGAAATGTCACAACCAGACTCAAATTGTGACTGGAATGGCAAGATTTGGTTGCTGTTCTTTGACTTGCTGCCAACTCCTCTTTTTGGATATATTTGAGTTCCATCTTTGTACCAACACGCCTTGGCAACGGGATTTGAAATCTCAAACTGTTGAACAATTGGGCAGTGTGCTTCGGCAGACTCAGTCTTCTCATCGGAGTCAAGTAGATTTGTTGAAGATGACACTACAAACAATCATGGGGTATAATTTCAGTGCACATCATCTTAGAGTTTGAGTAAGAAAACTACCTTTAGAAAGAAGTTGCAACAGATATGTAAAAGAAAAAAAACAAGAAAAAGTTAGTAGACAAATAGAAAACACATTTACAAATAAAAGATCACCTTTGTGTTTTACTATTAATTGGGCAACATCATCTGCAGTTGCACAGTAGTACGCTCCCGATTTTGAAGGATGAGATGGTTCAATAACAAGCATCTCCACGATGCCTCTTTTTGAAAATGTAGGCTCTTTATTAAAATTGGAGTCAGTATCCCTCTGCCATGACACCTGGAAAGCAGGGTCTGAGGTTTCTTGGGTTTGTTCAGGGGAATAAGTTGCTTCAATTGACTGCATCTCCACAACCTCCGGTGAGGGCGACAGTGGCAATGCTGGAGCTAAAGATAATTCATAATGTGACTCGACTGAACAGTTTACTTTCTGAAGAAGGGTGATACAACTATGATTTGCAAAATGAAAAAAAAATTGCAATATTTTTGGAAAAACTGATTCATGAGTTTCATTTAAACTTTATATTGGTATTTTGCAAGTTCATTACAACACAATGTTGCACCTAAAAATGAAGATATGCACATTATGAGGATTAGTTGCATGTAGTGTCTAAAAGCTCTAAGAATTTCTTAAAAGTGTGGTGCAATTTAAGTGCAAATGGATCACCTTTAATGTCCACTGTGAAGTGAATAATGTCATCAGAGGTTTCACAGCTGTATAGCCCTGAATGTGAGAACTCTGCGGATGGTATAGTAAATCTTCTTAGTGTGCCTTTACTTTGTATTTCCCAACCCTTCTCTGGGTGGAGTTTTTTACCATCTTTATACCAGCAGACAGGCACAGTAGGGTCTGCAACTTTAACCTCCAACGTCAAAGGTTTGCCCACCTCAAGTGATTTGGCTCTTCCAGTGTCAAAGATGGCGGAGTGGGTCATTGGTAGAGCTAGCGGTAGGAATTAAGACAACTAATAAATTTAGACCAGTGGTAACAAATACCTTACAAAATGCAACTGGTGTGCAGAAGATAAACGGGGCTTTGAAGACTTTTAGTTTAAAAAAGAGCCACTGCAGGCACAAGATAAGTCAATGTGAATGTTCACTGCCAAAGGGGTTAAGAACATTTTACGGTCACATGAATAAAATAGCTCTATAAACTCTGCAGTTGAAGCAGGAACTGTTAGTTGCACATTCAAAGAGGAGGCTGGGTTATGATATAAGCGTTTGAGACAAGAAGTGAAAAGTCACCTTTGATCTCCACTTGAAACTCCACAGCATCATCCTCAGTGGTGCATCTGTACCAACCGGTGTGGCACACCTCTGCAGACTGAATAACTAATGTCCTCGTGTTACCCACTGAATGAATTTCTGTTCCAGGTATTACATCAAGCTGTATTTCATCCTTGAACCAGCATACTTTGGCCTCGGGGTGCAACACCACACATTGCAGGACTATAGGGTCACCAGCTTCGATCAACTTGGTCTTCATGTCATCAGGAATAGCTGAGAACTTCATTGGTGGAGCTACAGACATGTTTAGATTTCATGTCAATCTCACATCAGTCTCATGCCAGCCATTTAGATCATACTAATCCTTTCACTGACAGAAATTTGCTCACATGCTGTAGTTTTGTGAAAGACAACAACTTAGTTGCACATGTAATTAGTGCAAAGAAGGAAACAAAACAAAACACCAGACAACACACAAAAGTATCATAAGAGTTAGTTGCTTTGCTAAGAATGGAGCTTGTTAATGTCACATCATTTAAGATAAACAAATCACCTTTGACGTCCACACTGAATGTGACGGTGTCACCCTTTGTCTTGCAGCAGTACAAGCCAGCATGGACAACTTCTGCTGACTCGACAACCAGTTTTCTTTTCAAGACATCTGTTATAAAATCTAATCCATTTTGAGGATGGAGCTTTGACCCATCTTTGTACCAGTGCACCTGAGCAGAGGGATCTGAGAGCTCACACTGTAAAACTATTGGGGAGCCTGCTTGGACGGTTCTGTTCCTCTCACCATCCAGGAGTGCTGAAAACCTGACAGGTGGTGCTATGGATATTTAAATATTGCAATGAGTTGTTAAGTTATAACACTTGTACTTTCTTTGAGAAAAAATAACATGAGAGTGGTTATGAGTGACATAAAGATGGTTAGTCAAAAGTACAAGAGAGAAAACTCCACCTACCTTCTACTTCGACGTTGAATCTGATAACATCATCAATGGCGTCACAGCAGTACACTCCTGAATGTGAAAACTCTGCTGACTGGATGACAATTCGTCTCATGGTACCTTCTGATTGGATATGAAGACCCTCCATTGTTTGTAGTTCAACTCCATTCTTGTACCAATGAACTGGAGCTGCGGGGTCGGACAGCTCACAGTAGAGAACTATTGGGTTACCAATTTCAACAAATTTGTTTCGATCCATTTCAGACAGTGGTGAAAACTTGACTAGTGGTGCTGCAAATTTCAAACAAATTTGAGATTTGTTTTAACAGGTAAAGGAATGCAAAGTATTGCAAAAAAAATGCACAGAATATATACCTTGGATATATAATGCTGCTGAATCTCGGATGCCATAGGCAATAAAAGTAATCTCAGCGCCATTATCCGTGTCTCGTACTCCTCGAATGCGAAGGGATTGGTTTGTTCTTGAACGGCGCATGGAATAATGGTCGTCCTCCTGGAGCTGAGTCCCATTCAAAAACCATGTTCCAATGACTGATGAAGAAAGTTCAATAGAGAAGATGGCATCTTGTCCTTCTGGAACCAAAGCATCCTGTAATGGAGCCAGTATTCTGGCAACAGGGACTGAAGAGAATAAGAGCAAAAAACAAATCATTTAGAGAGATTTTTTTTTTTTTACAAACAAAGCCGGGTTATTTAAAATCAAGTTACCTAAGTGAACAGTCCTAGGAAACTCAACATTGTTGCTTTTTCCGTACTTGTTCACACTGCAAATGCGAAAACGGTAATCAGCTTCACATGGGACGCTGTCACCAAGGATCTCAACAGATGTTGCTGAATCAGTAGTTAGACACTGTAGCCATTCTTGCGAACCAGTCCCAACTTCTTGACGTTCAAGCACATATCCTGAGGGAGGATTCTTTCGTGAGTCCGGAGCAGGAACCCAAGAGAGCAGAGCTGCGTTAGCGCGCTCCGTGTTGATCTGAACTCCCACTGGACAACTTGGAGGACAGTGTCTGGCCGCTGAAACAAAAACAAATAAGGTACATTGATGTCTAGGAACACAAGTTTCTTTGGATGCCAACAAGACAATAAAAGCCTACCTTTTACACGTAACTGAGAAGAGGTCTTCGATCTTCCCACAAAAAAAGTTACAAGGCCAGAGTCTTGGGGCATTGTATTTACAAACACCAGAATGTGAGTTCGTCCAAAGGACTTAAGAATGGTCTGATGGGTTTCACGCAACTCAACACCATCTTTGTACCAATGTATGTCCATTTCTTCTTTTTCTACCTCAACACAAAAGGCAGCATTTTCACCTTCCAGGACATCCACTTTTCTTGGAAGCTTCCGTAAAATTGTACCTACGACAAAACAACAAAGCTCAAATGTCTGAGGCAAGGTTAATTCTGGTAATCTGGGAAGACTATATTCATCAGATAAGACTCTTGCATAAGTTTTTAAAAAAAAAAACTTTATGTACCTCAAGGACAAAAACTCAGATTTCACAAATAAAAAAAAGTTTCGGTGAGTACATCTAACCATGAGATATTTTAGCCATTATGAGAAGCATAGTAATACATACAAAATACAGTAATGAAATGCGCTACAATACGTCTATATGTTTTGGTTTTGACAGCTTTATTACGGGACATTCAGAGATAACCGTTTAGACAAACTCCACAAATTCAGATATTCTTTCAATAAAATCTAAACGTGCGTAAATATATAAACTTTTTAAACTTTTTTTGCTTCATGCACAATTTGTTTATTTATTTATTATAGCATTTATTATAGCATTATAATAGTGTGAATACCTTTTATCAGAATCAATTGACTAAACCAGACCTCAACTCACCTCCTCAAATCAACTTCTAACAGACATAAGAGGAATACATACTGTACATGCTGGTTGATCAAATCATTGACACATAAGGGAGGGAGAGACTCATACAAACAAAGAAAGACAACACAACAGACATCAAAATAAAGACTTGCAAAATCTTGACCTTAAAAAAGGATAACAAAACCATTATCAAACTAAGGATTAGAATCTGTAAAATGAATTAAACAAATCCACATAGGGCAAAATGGGAGAGTCAATGAGGCAATTTTCTTTCAGCTGGGTCTTGTTGACGCTGACCAATCCCCGGCCACAGGAACTTGCAACTCAAAGAAAACAGTTTAAGGAAAATAATGCCAATGACAAAGTAACTCAACTAAATGTGTGCACCCCAATAGAAGAATAAATTATTAACTAAAAATATGGAGATGATAACTCGAACTTAACTGGCACCTAAAAATAAGAGTTATCGGACATAAGGATTGTGAGAGCTATACAGACCTCATAGACAACATAATAATATCATTTTTTTCCCAACCTAATCTTTCCAAATCTCAGCATTTGCCCGAAGAGGTTTCAAACTTTTTTTGATCATTTAATAGTGTCTGTGACGGAAAATGAATATAAGCAGTGTTGACCAATTGGTAGGGATTAGAAAGGTAAAAAAAAAACAAACATTATTTTAACCCCAAAGTTATGACCATGTTTCCTTTCCACAACTACGTCAAACAAAGTAATGTTCAGCTTTGGTTTTGTCAGGAAAGTCATTAGACATGGATTTACCTTTTACAGCTACTTCTGCAATGCTTCTACCTCCGTCAGGCATCTCACAGAGGTAAATCCCATCATCATCCACTCCAATGTCGCGGATGGTTAGTCGTCGTTTTGTTCCCCACTCCTCCATTCCATATTTGGCCCCTGGCTGCAGTCGTCTATCCTCCAAATACCATGTAATAGGAACAGAGTCTTCTGGAACTTCACACTCAAGGATGGCTAAATCTCGTTCCCATACTTCTAGATCAATGAGGGGCTGCTTGAACCGCACCGGCGGCTCTAAGATCAAAGCAGATATAAGATACAATATCTTAATCAGTGCCAAGGTTTTATCAGTCCATCACTGTTAAAAAGAGAAAAAAAGGAAACTTGTGTTTTGTTCTATTTATAGAGGAATTTCAGTTGCAATTTATTGGTCTACTTAAAGCAATTTGAGCCTTTGAAAAACTCGCAAATCTGAAATAGAAGTCACTGAATTCTACTTATATCACATCGGCCAAAAAATACGGGGGAAGAAACTTGTTTAGCTGCAAAGGAATAAAGTTGTGAATGGAATGGTGAAGCTACAGTATATAAGAAATAAGTTGTTTGTAATTGACACCATGAGACAGTCCCAGACAGTTGTAAACAACAAAATGTGGACTGTAATATGTGATACTTGTAAAAGGTTCTTCGTGTCCATATGTCCATATGTCGTAGTTACTATAAAAACACTTTTATGTAAGTTATTCAACAAAATGTTGCACCAATTGAAAATTATTTACGAATTATTGGTCTGATCAGTATTATCTTTTCCAAAGTATTTCTGGTATTATGGGTTTGAACTCAAATGGCCCATTGGAAACAATCTTTCTTCTATAAGACATCCCATTGACATCTACCTCAAGACCTTTTTCAATCTAATTGACTTCGCATATACCATTGGGTTTTAAAAAAAAAAAACAAGTTGAGGAACATTGCTTGTTAAGACATTGTGTCGCCAAATTTCCATTTAGTAAAAAAAAAATAAAAATCCATGAACGTCTCAGAGAACCACGAAGAACTGGATTGTAAATCCAACACTTAGTCATACTAGCAAATTTGAAATATTACACCGTAAGTTTCAGTTTTAGAATTCCGTGACATTCAAATTATCTATAAAGTCAGAACTATTTGGGATTTTCATCGTTACAAAAAGGCTTTAGGTGATTGTGTTGTTTAATATCTGTAAGCTTTCCAATGTGACGCAAGACGCATTATAGCATTGAAACCTTCACAAATGTAAATTTTCCCACCTCTTTTTGGCCTTTTACCAATATATGATCTCATAGCACTTCTTTATCTCACTGACATCATGCTAGCATCAAATGTACCGAAATGTGATCCAAGAACGCACCACTCCCTACTCACTCCTTTGCTCACGGAAAACAGGCATCACAGGCTTGTACCATGCTCGCATTAACATTTTCTTTTCATTTACACAATGACAAAACATTCAGAAGCCAATGTAAATGGTTTGGACTTACCCTTGACAGAGAGGTGAACAGCGCTGATGGTTTGCCCCGCGGTGTTAGATGCTGCACAGACGTAAACTCCATTATCTTTTTGCTTACAATATAGAACTTTAAGTGTGAAGTATCCTTCTCTGTCTTCATATAATAAATAACGCCTTCCAGAAAGTATTAATCTGCCATCTTTCCTCCAGATGATCTCTGGTTTGGGTTTGCCAGTCACAAAGCAACGGAATTTTGCATGTTTTCCCTCGGTTACTGCAAACATTTTAACTTTTGTTGACTTGGTCATAGAGTCATCTTTTAATCGGTTTGGCACTAATCTGCTACTCCGTTGTTTTCCCTGATGGGCTTTCCAGCCATTTGTGTAGCCATTTCGGTTTGCTTCTTCTTCATGTCCTGGCCCTGCATCAACAAGTAACACGGCTCCTGCCAATGCTTCCCCAAACTCATTCCTAGCTTTGCATGTGTACACACCTCCATCTGGAGCTCTAGTCTTAAAGATTTTAAGCTGAAACCAGCCACCATCCTGGTATCCCACATTGAAATGTGTGCTCTCAAAAATCTCATTCAGTTTTCTACCGTCTTTTTCCCAAACCACTTCGGGTCGTGGACTTCCCCAAAGCTTGCATGAGAAAACGGCATCATCCCCTCGGCCAACACGTGTGGAAAGGGGCTTAATCAGAAATCGTGGCTTATTCTCTTCTCTAAGCTCCATTTCTTGTGCTTCACCTTCCACTTTCAATGTTGCTGCCGCATATGTTTCGCCAATGCTGTTCTTTGCCTTGCATATGTATTGGCCACTGTCCTCAATAGTAACAGATGAAATAATGAGATTATACACATTGCCATCCTCAAAGACCCGGTATCGTCCTTGTGGGTCAATCTTTTCATTGTTCCTCTCCCAGATGACAGCAGGCCTTGGATCACCCCCAATTTGGCACTTTAAGACTGCATCAGTTCCACTTTGGACCACCACGGGTCTTGGATATGCTAAAAAACGTGGCGCACCACCAAAGACATCCATGTTTGTGTCTCAGGCTGCTTCTCTTCACCTCAAACAGTCACGTGAAGTCACCAGAGGTTGATCACTGCGCCCAAACAGTCCAACTTCTGCACTGCAAATTTCCAAAGAAAGACACAATACAGGGGTTAAACTGATATGAAGCAGACGAAGGACTTTAGATTGTCTGAATTTCTAAGTACAAAGATCTCTATATTTCTTACAAAGATGCAGTCTGTGGTTTAATACAAGTAGGTTTATGTAAAGAAATTATCTGTTATTCCATCACCCTGTCTTCCACCCTTCCACAAAATTAATTTCATCACAAACAGATGCAATGATTGTAAAGAGTGATCAAATTAGATCTGTCCGCATGAGTAAAAAACCCAGCCTCGCAATAAGAGGCGCAAAAGCATAGCCCACCGCAGCAGCCACAACACATAACTGGTACAGCTGGTGCTGTATTTCAATGGGAAAGTGCTTAATATAGTAAAGCCTAAAAAAGACCTGAGAGGGAGTGTGTGTCAGGTATCACAAAGACGACTCAGAACCAGCACCCTCACAAACACCACTTAAAACTCATAATCCCAACATCAAGAAATACTCATACTCATTTAGATCTAATTTATTTTCTACAATATTTGCATTTATTTTGTTCTCTGTCATTATTTATGGTTTATTTTACCCTCTGGGTGTGTTTTACTCTAAAGGTTGTGATTATTATTAGGATTCTTTGCTGTTGGAAGGCAACAAGCCTACATGAGAAAGAAAAGAACCACCGCAGTCTTCTATCATCAACAGATTAGATCAAGAATATGAGTTTTTGCAGTCATTTTTATTTAAATACATTTTTGTGGCTTTTATTGGGGTTCTTTCATTATATTTATGTGTGTACTCAACTGTGAGTTTCTTTTTTTTTTTTTAAGTCCTTGTACTTTCACTATGCAGTTGCCTGAGATTTTGAGATGAGAAAAATCCAGGGATAAAATGTCTTGAAGAACTGGATGGCTTTTATTAACAGTTGCTGTGACCAGGATGATTAGGAATTTCTGCAATTAAGCCATAAAATTCGCTTCGGTATGTTAGGTTAAATAAAATGTCTAAACATGTCATAATCCCGCATTACTATTACTTGTAGTAAAATTGTGCAATTTGCTCTTCTTATAGTAAAAAATGCATATGCATTGCTGTTTTCTGTATTCCCAGATCTTTCAGAAAATTCCTAATTTATTTTCGACATTTAAGCAATAGATTTTGCCCTATACATCCAGATAAACAAAAGTAAACAAAATTCTCTTGAACTCTTGAACTATACTTTTAAAGTACTTATAAAGGAGGTCTAATTCAATTTCCGTCCCAGATGTAGAACACCAAACCAGCTTTATACCCTCTTTAGGGTCGTAGTAGGGGTCATGAGAGTTTGCCTAACCAACCCACATGTGCTTCGTGGATCTACAGAAGGCTTTTGACCATTTTCTTTGGGGACTACTGAGTGAGGGTACTCCAGGAGTATGGAGTGGCAGAGCCTTTCTAATGGGATGTCCAGTATCTTCATGACCAAAGCCAGCACTTGGCTTATATTGGTAGGTTGAATTCATTTCTAGTGAGAGGCGAGTCAAGGGTGAGCTATGTCAGAGTCCTTAACCAACTTCCCTAAGCCCACTGAGACACACATTTTGTGATTTTGGGCTATACAAATAAAATTGAATTGAAATGGAGGTTTCTCAGTGTCTTGTACATGAGTGAGAGAAGGATGAATGGGAAATCAAAAAAATGACCTCTCACTCTGCACCTCAGCTTTCGGCACCCAATGGGATGCTTGCTGCTGCCTTGTATGGATGGCATGTCTGCCCTGTAGCCTCGTGGTTTTGGCATTGGGGACGCCCGTCCGCCATGATGCCTGTTGGGTTGCCTCCTTTGGAACTGGCTGGGTGAACCTTGAAGCCTCTACTCAGGCTTCAGGGTCTCAGTGACGGAGTGTGCATAGACCCTTTTGCTTCTGTTTCTCCCTTTACTGGTCCAGCCTTTTGGGGTTGGTAAAATTCTGTTCCTCTTAATAAACACATGTTTTATATCGGCAGCATGCATGTACTTTCAGTCTCACACGCACACTCTGCCACACTGTTTACTGTCCGCTAAGTTCCTTGCTCTCAAACAATATTATAGCTTTGGCAATATTGGTTTGTGTTCTAAATCATTTGTTAGTTTATTTTAGAAGGTTGTCATTCTGTGTTTCAGTTTAATAGATTAAACTTTTGTTTGTTAGTTGTTTCTGGGTTTTTTTTTTTCAGATGATCCAGCAGTTTAGCTGTGATGTGCAATATTGTAACTACAGATTATCTCATCATTTCATCCCCGTCTTTTTCATCTGTACTCCATCCCTCCTCTTTCGCACTCCTCCCTCACTCTCCCATCGGTATTCCCTGTTATGTCCATCAAAAGAGCCACAGAAAACACCGGCATTTTTAGGATGTAATTTGAAATGTAAAAAAATAAGTTAATAGAATAATACTTGTCATTGTCGTCACTTTGTGCTGACCCTGGTAGAGTAAATCTGTCCAGCAATTCTCGACGTACAGGTGATTATTCTGATTGTGTTATGCCATGGAGGACCGAGAGACAAAACAAACAAAAAATAACAAAAAATAAAAGGGTGACAATACAACTTTTTCTCAAGAGCATAAAAAAAACACTTGCATTTATCGCTTATTTGCAGTTGTAATAAAACAATTGTGTTTTTGGAATTTAATTATTTTAAGATTATTACTCGTAAATGTAATTTGATGCTGAACAAAAAAATCCAGTTGAGAAATTTTGCCTTTTTTTCTATTTTGTCTGATTTCACGTCTATTTCGCCCTCAGAAATGTCAAACCAACTTTCTTCCTGTATTGAATCAAATAGAAAATGACAGATGGTTTTACAGTATTACAATGTATATTTTCTTATGAAAGAATATATTTCCAAAAACTTAGTTCAATGTGTGGCCCAACAATTTAAGTTGACTTTGTGAGGTATGTCACTACACAGTTTGGTCATTTCATTCTAATCGTCTTCAATAGTCCCTCCGGAGGTTTGAAGAGAGCAGATTAACCCCTGTGTTTACTTGTCTGATTTAATTGGAATGACCCTTGCCCCTTGTGAAGCTGTGGACCCCTCGCATGCCCTACCTCGCTTCAGTCGCCAGGAACGATCATCAACATACATTCCGGGCCTGCGATCGCAGTTCGAGTTAAGGAGCAATACTTCCCGTTTCCTGAAGGCTGAGCAATGTCCCAAGTTGCCTTCACACTCAAACACATGCTATCCTCAAAAATCCTCCATGATTTTCAGACTGAATTCCAGCAAGAAGGAACAGAACGTGACTCATAGAAGGTTTGCTTCCTGCTGAAGAACTTCCAAACGGTTCCCGAATCTGTGTTGTTCAGGCTTCAGGACACCCCAAGTGTCATTGTTCATGGAATACTGTTAAATGCTTTTGCAGCTGCTGCTGTCCCCTAAAAATACTGTCTGCCTTGATGACAGCAGTAAGGATAAGTCAGGCACTTCCATTCACTTGCCAGCAGGGGCTAAAGATAGGTCAGGTGGGCAGTACAAGAGCAGACCACTTAGCTTACTTAAAGCTTCGCAATAAAATCTTAGAGGAGTTATCATTTGGCCTCTACATACCGTTTTAGGTTGTCTTCTTAAACTCCATGCATTTATTTGACTTTAAATTGACGCACTCTTCTTTTGATGCTTTTTTTAAAAACAAGTACACTGTTGAAAAAATTCAACCCCCTTTGCTACTATTGATGCATTTCCGGAGAAGATGGCAAGCTGTTTGTATCTGGTACTATCATGGAAGTCATATTTTTGGCATGAGCTGCTTTGTGCATGCCTCTCAGGCTTTATTTCTACAATCTGACGGATTCTGTGTTGACACAGTCCCAAAGTTAGCTGGCGGGAACCTCAAAAACCCTCTAAAATTTTTGTTTAATCTGAGTTACTTCACAAGAAAGTTATTGGTCTGTGTTTTATGTCAAAAAGAGATGACAAATTGTTTATTTTCTGTTCTATGCAGGAATTTTTTTGTGTTTGTGGACAGGCATACTTTTACCGCTGAGTTGTGTGAGAAGAGGGAACAATACTGATTTTTTTTTTTTCAATAGCAAAGCCCCCTCTACAATTGTTAGTCATGTTCTCAACTCTGGCTGCGGAACCCTTCAGCTGTTTGGTGGCCCCACACTCTACACTCCCACCTCCCACGGATTTCAGCTGTTGAAAGTAATGCGATACATCTCAGACCTTCTCTGGCTGGTTAGCAAACGTTTTGTACCGAAAAACGAGTAACATCTAAAAGCTTCAATGCTTTTCAAAATGAAACACATCAGAATAAACTTTAGGTGTTTTATTACAGTCTGTGATCCAGATTTATTTAGTGAGATTTTCAAAAGAATGGCTCATAATCTCATTTGAGAATTCTTGATGCTTTACAGTGAGAACAATTTTGACTGTGAATTTTTTTTTAAAGCTTTTTATTTTTTTTTTAATCTAAAATGGGAAAATTAGTTTTTAAGGGGTCAACAGTAACATCAATATTATTAAAAAGCCTCCACTTTGTTGGTCAAAGTCTTTCAAAAGTATTAGATTTTGTTTGCTAATAAAGCACTATTGGATAGACTTCAAATAATTCCGTTCTGTTCCGTCATCTTCCGCTTGTTCTGGGGTCCGGTCATGGGGGCAAAAGCCTCAAATGGGAAGCCCAGGCTTCTCTCACCTCGGCTGTATCCTCCAGCTCACCCGGAAGGATCCCAAGTCGCTGCCCAGCCAGCTGTGAGACATAGTCTCTCTAGTGGGTCCGGGATCTGCCCCTTGGTCTCCTCCCGGTTGGAATTGCCCGAAACACCTTGCTCGCGAGGCGCTCAGGGGGCATCCTGACCAGATGCCTGAACCACCCCATTTGGCTCCTCTTGACTTGGAGGAACAGCGGCTCGACACCAAGCTTCTCCCGGATGGCAGAGCTCCTCACCCAATCTCTGAGTGAGAGCCCTGTCACCCTGCGGAGGACGCTCATTTCGGCCGCTTGTATCCGCAATCTCATTCTTTCAGTCACCAGCTGTGGGTGGTGACCGAAAGAGGGTAGGGACATAGATCGAATTGTAAATCCAGAGCTTTGCTTTTCTGCTCAGAGCTTTGCTTTTCGGCTCAGCTCTCTCTTTACTACGACGAACCGATACAGCGCCGTGGTTATTGCTGACGCCGCACTGATCCGCCTGTCGCTCTCCCGCTCCATCTTTCCCCCACTCATGAACAAGACCCCGAGATACCTAAACTCCTCCACTTGGGGCAGAACCCAGTCCCTGACCCGCAGGGGGCATTCCACCTTTTTCCGGGCGATGACCATGGTCTCAGATTTGGAGGCGCCAATTCCCATCTCGGCCGCTTCACACTCGGCAACAAATCAATCCAGTGAAAGCTGGAGATCCGATGAAGTCCGATGAAGCCAACAGGACCACATCATCCGCAAAAAGCAGAGATCTGATCATGGGGTCACCAAACCGGAACCCTCCAACTTCAAATAATGTAGAATCGAAACACCAATCTATGACGTCACCAAAATGTGTCTTCATCTCAGCTTCTTGTGGTGAAAAATTCAAATTAGCATAAACTTGGCTCATAAATTTTTATTCTTTTTGCATCAAAAAGTTATTTTAGTCTCTCTTCGTGCAGGTTTTAGAGCGTAAAAACAGTGGCTGCGTGGCTCCCAGAATCGGAAAAAGCCTGAATTTAATTTCCCAAAAAACTACAAAAACCCAACTTTACAAATTGGTTATAGGCTATATTCCAATATGTTAACCTGAACTTTCAAGACTAATCTACAAAACACGGCATACTTTACTCAGACAACAATTTTCTTACTCTCTTCATGGTACCACTTCAATATTATCTCACTCAACATTTCTAAAATGTTTCTATTATGGCGTCAGAGTCCTCCTTGTCTCTCACCACAAATATAAACACACACACTTATGTGTGGCCTTAGCAATGTGTTTGTTGCCATAGAAACATAGCAACAACTTCCAATGCGTGCTTTCACCGAGCTACTTCGCCCGTTTAGAGGAGATAAAAGGCTTATAAATTTTGAAATGTTCATTTTTAGAACACAAAAACTACATGATAAAATAGAAAACATGTTTATATTAAAAGTCATAAAAGGTCAACCTCCTAAGTTGTGTTTCATTTATTTTAATTAGCATATTAAAGTGATGCACGGTCAAATTGACTGCTGCGGCAGTACTAGTGTTAAACATTTTTTTGATGCGACGTAGAACCTTTTGTAAAGTAGAGACAGAATTTTAGTCAACAACAAAACTACTGTAACTGTAGACAAATAGATTATTCTCTCCTGAAAAGCAAGAAACAAAAATTTGATATCAAATTTGGAATAACATTAAGAAAATTTGAGGAAAACTAAGATTTGTTCTCTTTTTACTCATATGACTGAGCTATTTAAAAAAATAGCCAAATTTGTGTGTATCATATGCATCATGTGTATCATATCCAAAAATAATTTTAAGTAGATTTAAATTAAATAGAAATTTCTATAAATGTGCTCTTGGTTTATTTTTGTCCAAAAGTCAATATGTTTTTTTACCGAGTTGCTTTGTAATCTGAGCGGACATCCTGGCCACAGTTTAACACCCCAGCTATGCAAATTATGCAGTAGTAAACATAACCACATTGGTTTGAATCAAATGTGAGGGGAAACAGAAAATGTCAGCACGATTACAGATAAATTTTTTATTCTTTCACACTTTTTCCCAGTGTAGCACCTCTTAATCACATCTTGCAAACATTCGGAATAGTGTGATGTCAGACGTATTCGTGTCATACGAGTAGAATTCTTAGGAAACTTCTGCTAGAATTGTGGGATCGTATTTCCAATACATACAACATTTTTTTATTGACACTTTGGTGATCAGCTAACTTCTCAAATACCAACCACCCTGAGGTCCAGAGATTACTTCACGGTATCGTTTACTTGCAAACCAACATACCTTGTTACCACCTTTACAATTTAAAAGCAGATGCTCAGTGTGTTACATCAAGTTGAGGTTATACCGTAATTTCACGACCATTAGGCGCACTGTACGAAAAGGCGCAGTCTCAGTCACACACCACCTTACAACAACACACACGCAAGCATGCAAATGTGCGTATTAAAAAATAGATCGGGAGCAAAACTGAGTTTGG
Organism: Neostethus bicornis; assembly: GCA_902685375.1. NCBI lineage: Eukaryota > Metazoa > Chordata > Actinopteri > Atheriniformes > Phallostethidae > Neostethus > Neostethus bicornis. Next base: position 10,667,332 of record LR738549.1, on the reverse strand, counting down.
TTGTGCTTTATTTAAGTAGTAACGATACTAAACAAGCACATTACTGGTGATAGTCTTTATTCAAATCCGTCAAAGTCCTCATCCTCTGTTTCAGAATCGAACAGCTACGCAAAATTCAACAGAGCAGGTCCACTTCGCTCCTTGCTGTCAAAGTCACTGTCCGTACTGTGCGGCTCTTCAGAAAGGATACCAGCTTTTACGAAAGCTCGGATAACAGTACCAGCAGACACGTTAGTCCAAGCATCTACAATCCATTGGCAAACTGTAGCGTAACTCGCCCAGCGCTGCCTTCCACCCTTCCATGGCTCGATTCCCATGTTCCGCCACGTAGCTGATTGCCTTCAGCTTAAACTGAGCGTCATAAGCATGTCTCTTTGCCATTTTCAGGGTTAAAACAGCGATGATGTGCATACAGCACATACCTTTTTTATACACAATCCACGCCCACACTTCACTATTTAACGTTCTCATGCCTTTTCTTTTAGGTCCGCCTTTTCTCACGAGCACCGCGTTTTCTTTTAGGTCCGCCTTTTCTCACGAGCATCGCGTTTTCTTTTAGGTCTGCCTTTTCTCACACACAAGGCGCACCGCACGAAAGGGCGCACAGCTCATTTAGAAGAAAATCTAAGACGTTTATATGCGCCTTATAGCCGTGAAATTACGGTAATCTAGTTTATGATTCCCTCATGGAGAAATTTTCCCATTGTTTTCTACTTGTACTAAAAGAAGGACGAAACTACGAGCAGCACGAGTGTGACGCATTGCTTCTGTGAAGTGATTAGTGAAGTTATGTTCTCATTATAGAGATGCAGTGTGCACTATATATGAGTCTGTGCTGAAAGACTGCTCGGTGTAAGATTATACAGCAACATTTGACAGTTTGCTCTTTCTTTTCGCTCTCCTGGAATGCGAGCAGAGTCGACGTCCACAAATCTGTGAGCATGTTCAGACAGACCCGAGGGACGCTAATCCGGCAAAGTTTTATTAACCTCGCAATACAGCGTTTGTACTGCTGATGTGTCTAACAACCTCATTTCAAAAGGCAAAAAAAAAAAAAAATCCATTAAGGGATGTATCAGTAAGTTTGCTCATAAATAAAAATCTCACAAATAAAAATCCTCCTGGATTTGTTAAAATTGGTCTTTCTTGAAAGAGGATGCAGAAATATACACGTATGTAAAAGAGTGATTAAACATTACACAAATAGAAGTAGACTGATGCATTTCATTTGCTGTTTTTTTAAAAAGAAACCAACTCCATCCTCTGCTGGGCTTCTAATGTAAGTACATTTTTTTTCCCAAGTCAGACTCTGTCTGTGCTGCTGAAAATTTGAAACTTCAAAGTTGGATAAAGATACGACCTCTGTTTTTTGCTTCTGCATTTTCTTTTTGTAGATTAACATATATTTAAATAAATAAATTAGAAAAGATGAACCTACATGTGAACCCAGGAATTAAGGTGTAAGGAGACAGGTACAAGGTGTTTGGAGAATACCTTCAGTATGCGCTTTTATAACACGTTTGTGAAGGCAATGCCTCCCAAACCACCAAAAGAATTCAAATTAAACCTCCCACAGGTACTCAGTACCAGATACAGATGAACCGATTAAGTTTTCAGGCTCATGTGACCAAATGATAAGGTTACAAACTTTGAGTTTAGGGCAGGTGGAAGCATTTTGTTCAATGCCCGATACTCACAAAATGCTGATTCAAACCCAAAAATGTTTTACACCGTCTTTTTCACATTTTAAAATGCTTGCATCATTCCGTTCCGTCATCTTCCGCTTGTTCCGGGGTCGGGTTCCGGGGGCAACAGCCTCAAACGGGCAGCCCAGGCCTCTCCCCGGCTGCATCCTCCAGCTCACCCGGAAGGATCCCAAGTCGTTCCCCGGCCAGCTGTGAGACATAGTCTGTCCAGCGGGTCCGGGGTCTGCCCCTTTGTCTCCTCCCGGTGGGACGTGTCCGAAACACCTCACCTGCGAGGCGCTCAGGGGGCATCCTGACCAGATGCTCGAACCACACCATCTGGCTCCTCTCGACCTGGAGGAGAAGCGGCTCGACACCGAGCTCTTCCCGGATGCCAGAGCACCTCACCTGATCTCTGAGTGAAAGCCCAGCCACCCTGCGGAGGAAGCTCATTTTGGCCGCTTGTACCCACGATCTCATTCTTTCGGTCACCACACACAGCTGGTGATCATATGTGAGGGTTGGAATGCAGATCGACTTGTAAATCGAGAGCTTTGCTTGCGTCATTCGAGCTTGAAATGTTTAACTTCAACTTGTAGAAACCCCAAAATTTTGCAACAGATATTGTTCAAATCTGACCTGAACAAGTTTATTTGGCAAATAGTTTAGTGCAAACATCATTATGATGATAATCTTGGATTCAAATTTAAACTTTGTCCTGAAAACGTTCCTACACTAAAAAAGAAGCTAAAAAATGGGGTCATTACTTTGTCAAGTCTGTTCTTGTATGAAGCTGATGACATCAAACTTTCTGGTAGAAATCTGAAGTTTACATAGCTAATGCTTTGGCTTATTCAAGCGTAGCAAGCGTTAAATTAGCAGCACAGCCAGAGGGTTTATGGGTGATGCTGGTTTACAAGCCCAAATATCACCTCACTAAACCCCAAAACAAGTTTTAGTTCCTGCTTTACTTTTAAAAATAAAAAGGAAAAGATTCCAAAGGTTAGTTTAAGTTTATCACAAAAAAAAAAAAAAGTGTAGATATAAAGGTCAATGATAACTCAGTACAGATAACTGCACCAACAGGATGTTGTTATCCCCTCGCCTGCCGCCAGAGGGGGCCCTGGATGTTCCTCATCACCCTGACTGAGGACACCTGTGATTGATTCCTCATGCCACACATCTGTGGACCCTAGCATCTATTTAAGGGCAATCACCACAGACATCTCTGTCGGGTCTTACCATCCCTTCCAGCCAGGTCAGCCTGGTTGCCTGACCATGATTGGACTCTGTTATTATTTGAACTTGAGTTAATCCTGTGCCCTTTGCTTTACAGAATTGTGTTAATAAACCTTGTTTTGATGTCCTGCATTTGGGTCCTCCTCCTTCCTTCTATGTGACACATAGTCAGCGGTCAGTGGGTCTGAAGCCTATCTGTGTCTCCTCTCAGTGGGATATGCCTGAAACACCTCACCAGCTAGGTGCTCGGGAGGCATCCTAACCAGATGCCCGAACAACGTCATCTGGCTTTTCTCGACCCGGAGGAAGTTGGTTCTCCTCTGAGCTCCACAGCAGAGGGTTTGTGGGTGATCCTGGTTTACAAGCCCAAATATCACCTCACTAAACCCAAAAACAAGTTTTAATTACTGCTTTACTTTTGAAAATAAAAAGAACAAGATTCCAAAGTTAATTTAACTTTGTATTTGTGTATAAGTCGCATTTTTGGAAAAATATATTTGGAAAAATATATTTGATAAAATTCAACACCAAAAACAGACATGTTTCTTTGAGCCAATGACTTCCAGGAAAGGTGCACGGCGCATTCTCCAGATTACTTTAATGCTACGCTTTCCATCCTTCATCCACTGCTCTCACGGGTTACGCTAAACTGCCTAAAAACACCTATTCACGGAAATATCAAGTGGCCGGAGAATTTTGGTTAAGCCTCCAGGAATGAAAGCAGGTATGGAGTTAAAAACTTTTAATTTTCTTTTGAACTGTGGCGTGATGTGCGCTCTATGCGCATGCTAGCCATCACAAGCAGAGCATTGCATGCTTTAAACAAGACATCCTGACGCTTAACACTTTGTAAGGCATAAGTTCAGCATTTTATATACAGTATTTGTACATATGGTTTTATGCGACTTATACTCAGGTGCGACTTATAGTCCGAAAAATACAGTTCAACAAGTTACCTCTATTACTGAAAATGTACAAAACAGTTCTATAAACCACTGGCATTGCCGGACAGGACTTTTTTTATTTTATTGAACATAAAACTGATAAAAAATGTTTATTAAGTTTATCAACTATGAAAAACATCTAAAATAAGAATTAATAACTTTTTTTATACAGCACAATTACGAAGTGCACATAAAATAAAACCTATTTAGCACCAAAATACTACCAAAAAAATAACAAATCAGTAAAATCAATTAATTTACAACAAACTATTTAATAAATTTTAAAAAACCACTGCACAAAATTCAGTCCATAAAATCACATTTTCAATTAAACTAAATTATTACACTGTTATTATCATTTAAGAGACTCTATGTCTCTTCCAGGACCTGGAGGAAGTCCTTGGAGTGAAGCCACTCAGGTCATTTTTTTTATTCTCTACTTCACTCTTTCAGTTCTCTTTAAGCAGAGTACTGTGTCCTCATCAGCTGTTCCAGCAGCACCTTTTCTCTCCTCTTCTCCCCTAGAAAACTATCCATGTAGCTTTCCTGCTCGGCTTCACTGGGATATCAGAGAAAGATGAGGTAGTGCTACTAACTTTTTTTTTATTCTGAAGTTTTGCATTAAGGCTGTAAATGTAATTCTTTTATTACATTTTTTTTCCTCCACAGGTGTTCTTCATGGCTGCAGCCCCTTTTCTGCTGCCTCCTTGTTCTGGTCATCCCAGCTGCACTGCAATGGACAGGTAAGAAAAAGATGCTGAAGCAGCTTCTTCTGTTTTCTAACGCTCTCTTCTCAAGAGATTTCAAACCATTTTCTAACTTAAATAAACTCAGGAACTGTTGGATTTGTTGGTTAAGCCTTCACATGAAGGGATTTCCTTCTTTATTGGTTCCTTTGGTACATTAGTAGAGTGGTTATTAAGCAGCAGAGTCTCCTCTGGTTGTCTGTGATGCTCCAGCATGTGGATCATGATGTTTGCTTTCTCTCTGCTCTGCTTTTCATCGGTGGCCAGCTGTGTGTTGTGTTAACAAGCCCTATGAGCCGCTAACCTGGGTTGACTCATTGTTAAGATTGTGAGAAAACCAAGATAAGTCTTTTCAAGTTTTTCCAACTGTCCGTGGCATGCTGTGCAAGCCGGCATTCCTTCTTTGTTTGTCCTGCTCTACATATGAGGTCACAGTCCCTCCTGTCTGACAACCGGTGGTTCAAAAACTTTTAAGAGATGTTTTATGGGGACCCACAAGACGAAAGATCGCATTCTGCGAAGCAAAAGATCTTTGATCTCTGACTCTATGTTTAGTTTCATGCGTGTCCGGTTGAAGCTGTCAGATGAGACGGAGGAGAAACGGAGAGCGTCGGGATTAATATTCGATTGAACCTGGTCACTAAATGACTAGATGCATCATATTGACTTCTTTAGATATTTAGCTGTAGATTAGAATAAGCTAATATTTAAACAATAATCTTTGACACATTGGTTGCTCGTCCCGGAGGAGGGATCTCTCTTTCATGTGGATCCCCATGAGGTTTCTTATGTTTTACCCACAGATGGGTTTTTTAGGAGTTTTTTCTCACCGTGCTAGTCTCGTTTAGTTAGCATTTGCTATTTTTCTTGCTGTGTATTTGTGTTAATGCGTTCCTCTTTTTCTCGTGAAGCCCATTGAGACGGAAATTCTGTGATTTTGGGCTATAGAAAAAAAATGGAACTGAATCAGTTTGGAGAATTGGAAGTGGTATTTATGGGATGTAGAACCTTTTAGACCTAATGCCATATAACGGATCTTGGGTTACTCTTCTTTATACTCCATTGAGGTTTCTTTTTTTTTTTTTCTTCCCACTACTCATTTTTTTTAGGAGAAGAACAGAAATGTCCTGACCTGTTTAGTTTTACATTAATGAATTAATCAGTGAAATATATTAATGCTATGGACAAGAATGCTGAACCGTCTGTGCTTGAAAAGACCTGCCATTCTGTCTCAAGAGCAAAGCTCGGGCTGCCTGCGACATGCTTGAATTAGGTCTGATTCATTCCCACTCCCAAGCTGGGTCAAGAATCTCCATTGTCATGTGATCTTTGACATGCACCCAGCGTGGTTTTGCCCTGGGGAAGCAGGACGTGGCCGGGGGAGGGGAACAACTACAGGGAAGCCCCTAACCCTTCAGTACTCCCCTACAATGCCCCCACGGTGTCATTTAATGCTTGGATTAGATCCAAAGTTAAGAAACAGAATTGGCTTGCTGTTCGTTGCTTTTTGGTGTAAAGGTTTTTTAAAAAAATAAAAGAAATGTGCCAGGTGTTAGCCTCTCTGGGGTGAGCGGTTCTAATACAGAGTAAGGGTCATTGTATCGCTCAAATGAAATAAATGGACCGTCTGTGCCCGTATTCTGTTGACTCACTGAGCCTTGTGATGTCTAATCCTTGGATTTTCTAGTCATCAAACCTGCTTACACGCAGTCAACATCTTTGGAGGAGTCTCAAGTTCCATCTAGCATTTGTTCAGGCACATTGTGTTAATCGCAGCCATTTAAAAAGTTAATTAGACTTTTGGCTAAGTAGATGGTTTACGTCTGGTTGTGGAGTTTGTTTGGGTTTGATTCGGTTAAAGCGGCGCTTGTGTGAGACTGTTTGTGAGAGTCTGGAGTTGTGTGACATGGGAACATCTTTTGGGGTATTTTTGTTCTCAAATTCCCAATGGGTGATGAAGCAAACCGGTCTTGAGGGAATTTGTGGAAAATCCTTTGAAGTTGTCTCACTGTTGGTCGTAACAATGGAAAATCAGAAGAGGGGTTATTGAAATATTCAACTTCAGTTGACATAACAATACTTTCCGTTGCAAAAGGGCATCTTAGGGACATTTTTTATAGATCATGATTATCACGCTATAATGTTTTTTTTCCCAAAATTTATGGAGAATGTCGGCCATTTTGTTTGATGATGAATATGTAATTTTTCTATTACCAACCAAGTCATTCTCAACAGGTGTTTGAAATGTAAAAGTCCACATACATGGTGGATGACCAACATAAAAGTTCTTAGAGTTCCTAGAGTTCCTTGGATATGAAAAGCCCAACGGTGCGGTTTTGTAACAGGATGCTTGCTGTTTTGACATGAGTTTGGTCTGCAGAATATTTAGAAGCAACACTTATGTGACGGAATCTCTTTGGAACAGTGTTTCTATATTCATACAACTTTTAGTGTCTTGGTCCATTAAACTTCAAAAACAACCCAACAAATCTTCACTTAATTTTCGTTAAGCATATAATTTGTGTCTCTGATTTGCTCACAATTTTTACTTTTATGTGTAGAGTGACTAATCACATTAAATGTAAAATTGCAGATGAAAAAAAATCCAAATCAATTGGTTAAATGTGACAGTTTTTTTCTGCTAATATTGTAAATTATAAGAGAAGTATCGGTGCGGCATCAACAATAGCTAGGACGCTACATCGGTCCGTCATGGTAAAGAGAGAGCTGAGCCGAAAACCAAAGCTCTTGATTTACAAGTCGATCTACGTTCCTACCCTCACCTATGGTTACCAGCTGTGGGTGGTGACCGAAAGAATGAGATTGCGGATACAAGCGGCCGAAATGAGCTTCCTCCGCAGGGTGGCTGGGCTCTCACTCAGAGATCGGGTGAGTAGCTCTGCCATCCGGGAGGAGCTTGGTGTTGAGCCGCTCCTCCTCCAGGTTGAGAGGAGCCAGATGGGGTGGTTTGGGCATCTGGTCAGAGTGCCCCCCGAGTGCCTCGCGGGTGGGGTGTTTCGGGCACGTCCAACCGGGAGGAGACCAAGAGGCAGATCCCGGACCCGCTGGAGAGACTGTGTCTCACAGCTGGCCGGGGAACGACTTGGGATCCTTCCGGGTGAGCTGGAGGATGCAGCCGGGGAGAGAGAGGGCTGGGCTGCCCGTTTGAGGCTGTTGCCCCCGGAACCCGACCCCGGAACAAGCGGAAGATGACGGAACGGAATAAAAGAAGGAAGTGACAGAAAATGAAGAAGATTTTAGTTACAAAGGTTCAACACTAGGCGTTACAGTGGCGCAGTGGGTGGCACAGTGGCCTCACAGCAAGAAGCTCATGGGTTCGAGTCCCGGGTGTCAACAAGGCTTGTAACATTGGCATTCCCATGTGGAGTTTGCATGTTCTCCGCGATTCTGTGTGGGTTTCCTCCGGGTACTCTGGTTTCCTCCCGCCCTCCAAAAACATGCATGTTAGGCAGATTGGCCGATCCCAAATCATAGCCTGGGGTGCACCCTAACCCTTGTCTTGAATCAGCCGGGATGGGCTCCAGCAACCCCCGCAACCCTGTAAAAGATAGACAGTTAAGAAGGTGACTGAGGTTCAGCAGCCTAGTGCTATAAAGAGTGTGAAAAAAAGTTGAAGAAGCATTCGTGTCAGGTGTGATAGAAGAGTTTAATCTAAAGTTTTTTTCTGTTTATCTTGAGTTCTGCTGTAGACTACTTAAATTCTTTCTCCCAATCATTCCGAGTCTTAAGAAGGGATAATTGTGAATATCCCCCACCCCCCGTATTGGTCTCATCTTGTCGTCCAAATCAATGGTTTTTAGATAGATGGCCCAAATGTTTGGTTTCGTTTATAGTAACCGTAGTTACCTGAAGATAACTACATTCTTCTGTTCTGACTGTTGTAAATCAGTGCCATCTATCAACAGCTCTCCCTGGGGCAGGATTTAATTTTCTGAAAAGTAAGTTGATGAAGGTGGAAAAAAGTTTTCATTATGAGAAACACATTTTTTACAGAGACTGAAAAGGAAATTGTGATTTTGTGTGGTTTACTTTCAAGTGGGTGTGTTTTTGTTAAGAGACCACACTGGTTACATCCTGTTCTGAGTGCTTAATTCAGCCCATCTGGACCCTGCAGTGAATCTGGAGAGTTGTACGTCTAAATCTATCACATACCCAGAAAAAACATGGCTCAGCTAAATGTACAACTCCCGCGCCTCTAGAAGATCTGTTTGTATTAGAACATACGTCCACCTGGGAAACATGAAGCAAGCATAGCTGTTATAATTTCCATTCTGTTTAGGATTTATGCCGTCCAGGTAAATATTTAGTACTTTAAACATGTGGAATACATCAGTGTATTTACACAAAAAAGCCTGTTGTTTGAAGGAAATAACGTTACGTTTTGAAGTTATTTCTCTCGTGTGACAGAATATTTCAACGTGAAAAACAAACAAAACCCACCAAAGTCCAAAATGTAAACAGTTTTTTGCAATTCTTATTGCTTCTAAAATTGCATGCAACCGAAAATGGGTTACCTGCCGTTGCAGACAGCCGTTTCAATGAGGTTAACTAGTTGTATTGTGTTAGAGCGTGCTTGCAAAGAGCCGCACCCATTCGGTCTCTTATATACTAGGTTCAAAAGTCACCAGCACAGTTATTTAATATTTTAAAACCTCAAAAAAGTAAGATTATCAAGGCTTTAGCGTTAAAATGAGTTGTTTGAAATTGTTACAAAACTATAAAGTAAACTAGGGTCTTATTGTGTGATTGCATGTGTGTATACGTTACCTTTCTTTCAGACCAGAGCATCCTTTTGAATACCCTTGACAGCTGTTATTTGTATTTTTATGTGTTCCCAGCACTCAGCGTTTCAGGTGCACTCAGCTGTTCTCGCATGCTGTGCCTGTTGTCAAAATGTTGGGTTGACAGCAGCAAAATACAGAGCGACACCATAATTACTGCTTATGTTTCCATGAGAAGAGGATTTGTAGGGCCACTTGCTCTGTACACCCAACTATCTCCAAAACTAATGGTACACTGAGTGCTCGCTTACCTTTCAGCACCTCTTTCCTGTTGGAGATGAAACCCTCACTTATTTGCTTGTCTTTCCCAGGTAATCTAAGGAGCAGTCGTGTATAGTGTAAAGGCGTGCAAATTACAGGACTGGATATGCGATATGCATGTTTTGTATGAAAGATCAGAACCTGGGGTAACACCCTGGAAATCCTCTTGGGTTTATAGGGTCTGGTTCTGTTTTTTAAATTGGATGAGTTCTCGTTATTCAGGAAACATTTTGATTGTAAAATCCGCACCTAGTGTTTTTCTTTCTTTTTAATAGTGTATTTGTCCTCAAACAGTCTTACAGTACCATTAAACGGTAGGTTTAATGGGTACCGCACATCTGGTTATGTTATATGCAACGTAAAGGTCCTACAGCGTGTCGGATCGCATGATGTTTATGTCTGTGTTTATCAGAAATAGACACTATTTGTATGTGTGATGTGAGAAGCACTCTACGAGACCAAAAACTTGAGAAAGTATGCAGTAATTTTTTTAATATAATATAAATATAATGTATCAGAAGATTTTATTTTCAGTCACTGTTTTTGGATTTTTTCCTTTGTGATGGCCATACATTTTTTTAATGGGGAAACTCAGATCGTAGGTGGTTTTGTTTAGTCAAGTTTACAGTTTCCATGACACCAGTGTTGCGTGTGGACAATTTTGAGACGAGGTTGTCTGCACAATTTGGTGACCAAGGGGATTTGTGATGTCTTTGTGTGGTCTTCACTCGTTTGAAAAAAAAAAAAAAACTTTTTTTTCAATGCAATAATGAGTCTGTATCATCAAAATAAAAGTTTAGAAGTGCAAATCATAACCTGGAAATGACCCACAAAGGTATTTTTCAACGCAAAAGACTTTTTACAAACTTATGTTTTAGTGGTTTTTCCAAGGATTTGATTAATATCACAAATTTGCAATCTTCTCATTTGAATAATTTGATCACATTTACAAAAAAATAACCCACAATGTTACGATTGCTAAATGTTCTATTGCATTACAGAAATGTTGGATATCTGCTTCTTTGGTGTATTTGGGATTTTACTGCCAATAGAGATTGAATATAAATGTATATGCAAAGAATTTCATCAGGGCTGCACGATGGCGCTGTGGTTAGCACGGTGGTTTCGCAGCAAGAAGGTCGGGACACGAACCCACAACCTTCTTGCTGTAAGGCCACTGTGCTATCCACTGCGCCACCATGCCGCCCATAAGAAATAATCTGTACTTAAAATAATGGTAAAGATAGACAGTAGCCACGCACCAGGAACAGTTTGGTGCAGTGGTTAGCACGATAGCCTCACAACAAGAAGGTCAGGGTTCGAGTCCTGGGTGGGAAGAGGCTTGAAACAATGGCCTCTCTATGTGAAGTTTGCAAGTTCTCCATGTGTATGCATGGGTTTCTTCTAGTTACTCCAGTTCCTTCCACTCTCCAAAAACATGCGTGTTAGGTGGATTGGGCTCAGCAAAAATGCCCCTACAAGTGAGTATGTGTATGTGGGGATGGTTTTGTGTGTGCGTGTGTTTGGCCTCGCAGCAGACTGGCGACCTGTTCGGGCCGTACCCTGCCTCTTACCTGAAATCCGCCGGGATATTACCATTATCTCCCACGACACTTACAGGGATAAGTGATTCAGAAGATGAAACCAAACACTTTAATCATAAAATAATATTGTTTTGGTTGCACGGGCCCATTTATACCACTTGGTGGCCGAAGCAGTTTAAATTCCACTCATACATCAAATAAGGAAGCAACAGTGGTGTTATGGGTATATTGTGTCAAATTTTCTTTTTAATCTTTATAGTTTGGTCTCCGCTAAGTCTTAGAAGTAAATTACTTCATCGAGACTTGGAGTGGTACTTGGTTATTCAAAACCAAAACCAACTTGCCAAGAGCCATTAAGCACTTGGGTACTCTTTACAGTCCAAGTAGGGCACACTTTTACTCTGGGTGGTCAGTTTGTCACCATTGCTGGCTGCAGTTGGGATGAAAACTGGTTTCCATGGTTACCAGGTGCAGATTATTCCACTACAAAGTCGTAGTTGGCTGTAGCGAGGGAAACCGGATCTTTGTACCTGGCACTTTGTCCCAGTCTCCAGCTTTAGGTAGTGTTCGCTAGTCTTTACTGACAGCCTGCTGAACACAGAGAGACATGAAACTGGAGATCACACACTCCCACAGCCCCCCGCCTGACCCTTATCTTCTGCTCCCCACCCCACATTTTTATTCTCTTGTCCTGGGAAATGTATACCTGCAGCTTTTCTCTGTCACTGATCTATAGCTGAGTCAGACACTATATGAACGGCGTTATGTGTCTTGTCGCAACATGATCCCTTTTCATTTTGTAAATTCTCCATCTACAGATTTTTGAAATTTGAAATAAGCATTTTAAAAGTCAGATGTGAATATTGTTACGCTACCACCCAATGTGGTTTTCTTTTTTTCTTTTAAATGAATGAATAGACCATTCAGCGTTTGACGAGGCCCCTCTTGGGAATGCTATTGTGCGTTTAGAAACTCACGTTGCTGTTGTATCCCTCTTTTCGTTCTCCACGTCTGCTTATCTTCTGATTGACTCTCGTAATGTAGAGACCGCTTTTCAAGACATCCTTGAATTCCACCCATTCATCCGTCCTTCAAGAGCCGCCATGTCTGTGGGCACTTCTCTTTTTACCCTTGCACGATTCTTACACCATGGGGGTGTGAACTGAGGAGAATCCTATGGCATGGGGAGATTACCATCAAGGCTAAAGCTCCTGCGACAAAAGAGGGGATTTGCTGAGTCCTGCACCTCCTGTCCTTTACTTTTGCAAAGGTTTGCCGGAAGTAAGACTTTGGGGAGGTATGGCGTTCAGTGATACAACTTGTCCTCATTGCATGCATTGGAAAGGGAGAACGAAGTTGTAGTTGGACCATTAGATCAAAAACTCAAAAAATGGAACAATAGTTCCTGCTATCAGTTTGTTGAGTCTTGTAATTTTAGTCATCTCAACTACTGGAAAAAAAATTGCTGAAGACATGTCTACTTTTCTTATTAAAAAAGTTGGAAGTGTCTGGCGCTTGTTTGATCATGTGCTGAGCTGGGATTTTTACAGAGTAAATTCTCTGATCTCCCATAACTTGGAAGTTGCTAATTGTTGCGTGAATCATGGGCTCGTGGACAATAAAAGGCGCTCTCTGTTCACACAAGGGTTGTTACAGGCCAGGTGGCACAGTGCCATCCATTGAGCAGCTTGGAGAGAAGGAACATAGGCCATCCATGAGGATGATAAATATTTAGAGCGCCATTGAAAGATTTGCAGGGCTATTTGTCTGTCGAGACAGAAGCGTTATTGGTCGGAGGTGACCTGGCAAGTTTGTAGTCAAATTCCCTTCCTCCTTGGCCACCTGACTGGCTGAGACATCCCATGAAAGTCAAGTTAGAGGTATACAGAACAGGAGCCTCTTATTTCACTACTGCACTTTATAACCTTATTATTTGAGCTGGGAAATGGTCTCTGCTCTGTAAAGGTTTGTGTAACCTGATGTTTCCAGCTTTAAAAATGGTAAGAAAGTCAGCCAGTGGATTTAAAGTACGTATCTACGGTTAAAGATCTATTCTCACTTGGGTAGTTCATCTATCAAATGTTCATCCCATTCGCTGATCTATTCTAAGATTTCTAAACCATATTACTATACAAAAAAAAAAAAACGGTATCATAGATATAATATACCTGAACGTTAAAAGGTTTTATACTTGGGGAGTTGCCAGATCGAATCCTGCTGAACTCATGGCGCGGTGTCCCTGGAGAAGATGCCTAACCCCCAGTTTCTGGCACCATTGGCACCATCATTGGCTCCGGCTGTAGTGCAATGCGGCACAGAAATTTCCCTATGAGGGATTGATACAGTATAATAAAATAAAAAAAAAGATGCAAAGAGAAAGACGTGAGACTCAACAATAGTGGCCCATTTAAAATGGTTTTTAATGTTTTCGTGTCAGCAGCTATCATGTTACTATTTCATTTTTTACTTGAAGCCTCTGGGTAATTTGACAGTGGTTTCTTTTTGGTCCAAATTTGGTCCAAATTAATGATAGTCAACACACCATATACCTTATAGTATAACATTGAGGCCATTGAGAACGAGAATAGATTCAATATGAATAAATTCAGATCAATGCAATCATTTCCATTATAAAAATAAAAAGTATTTTGTAGCTTTTAAAAAAATAATGTATTCATATTTGTTGTGTTTTATCTCCAACCAGTTATTTTTAGTAGGACTACATTTTCTTTTTGATGAAAACCTAATACTGAAAATCTGAATCATATATTTTTGGTGGTATTACAGCCTTTATCGCTCTCCAAGTTCACCAAGTTCACTCCATTCAGATCAGGTTGTAGCACCATCTAACCAAATCCTCATCACGTGGATTAGAACATGCCTGTGCTTAAGCTGAGACTGAGGAAGACCATGACCCGGGGTTCTTTGGTGCCAAAGTGGCCTGTTGTGGAACAATAAATGCTGGCACCCTGGACTCCTGTCTGGCCTGGTCTAATTGTGAATTCTGATATTGTCTTGTTTATGAAAGCCCTCTTTGTCCTACTTTTGCCTCTTCATCTATTCGGCCTTTGATGGACCTAGAAGCATCACGTCATTTCTTTTCATTCTTTGTCTACATTAATTACGAGGGATTAAAGTGTCAGCTGAAGGTGAAAGATAGCGGGTAGTTCAGACAGGTGTTTGAAAGTGTTAAGAAAAGAAAATTAAAGTTTCATCTCAATAAAAAAATTGCTGTCAGAAGATGACATTCATCCTCAGAGACCTTCTGGGTCTGTTTTATGAAATGTGACAATCTCTCCTTCTAATTAGGGCTCGTCTGATTATGTTTTTTTTGTTACCAGATTTGATATCAATTTAAAGAATCTGAGAGAGATCAAGTTCTGGTTAATCAGTTTCTAATAGGTTTGTTTAATATTCATTAAAAATGAAAAAAGAAAAGGTTCCAATATTTATCTGTTAAGGTTGTCAAAATTGATGCCCAGACAAACAATATTAAAGATAACGCTGCGGTGCAACTTTGACATGATTTACCTTCGTGTATATAATGCTCTTTAAAGGCAACCACGGTCATAAAGAAAAAAAAATGCTCTTGGAAATAGCCAACAGTGGACTACACTGCAGTGTTTGCACACGGCATTTCTTACTCATTTAAAACTTCCTTTAATTCAACGAGTAAACAAATTATAATAAAGTGTTTAGCATTAGCTAACGTGCTAAGTTGTAGTGACCGGATCTCCCTTTTAAAAACATAGACTTATTCAAATCGAAATTGAAGTTTTATAACATTAAAATCGTACAAAATAATAACAAAGATTACCGTATTTTCACGACCAAAAGGTGCACCGTATCAAGAGGCGCAGTCCCAGTTTCGTATGTTCTGTATTTAACACACACATAAGGCGCACCTGATGATAGGGCGCAGGTTTTATATACATATCCTCTACTACATACGTCCGCCTTACAACCTCACACACACAAGCAGACAAGTGTGCGTATTTAAAAATAGATCGTTAGCAAAACTGAGTTTGGTTGGCTTTATTTAAATACTAGTCACAGTCGTCATAAAGTCATTTATCAAATCCACCCTAGTCCTCATCCTCTGTTTCAGAATCTAACTGGTGCGCTAAATCCAACATAGCAAGTTCACTTTCCTCGCTGTCAGAGTCACTTTCTGTACCCTGCAGCTCCTCGGAAATGATGCCGGCTTTTGTGAAAGCTCAGACAACAGTACCAGCAGACACGTTAGCCCAAGCATCTACAATCCACTGGCAAACCGTTGCGTAACTCGCCTGGCACTCCCTTCCAGCCTTTGTGAAGCGAGGTTTCCTTCGGTCATCCATCGCTAGCAAGCCGCTCGCAGCCTTACTTTTAACAGCCGGTTTACGCCGATGTCTAGCAGTTGGAGTTCTTATCATTCTTGTCCTACTATACTTGTCATAGGGTGCACTGCACGATAGGGCGAGCCACTCGTTTTGAAGAAAATCTAAGACTTATATGTGCCGTATGGTCGTGAAAATACGGTATGTATTTGTGCACAAAAAACAAGATGAAAAGAACCTGTTTCTGATTCCGTCAATGTTGGAGCTGTATCACCATATTTTCTGCACTGAGCTTTGATTTCACAAGGCGTTGCATTTATGAGACTGTAAATCTGAGTGCTGGAAAGATGCTTTCAGAGAGAAATCCATTGATGCCAATTGGCAACATTTCTCATGAGAGCGCAAAATTTACTTATTTGGGCCTAACTTGTAACAATTTTCTATATTAGACATAATTGCAAAGAGGGATTTATTTTTACTCATCTCAAGTATTAGATTAAGTGAGGCACTGGAACTTAAAAGCTGATAGAAGACTTGAAAAAACCTGCTCAATGATCTATTAATCTTCTTATTGTTGTTGCAAAGATCAGTGATAGTGGTCATAAATTTAGATAATGAGAGAAATAGAAAGAAATTAATCTGTTCTTAAGATTTGCATATGTATTCACGCTGTAGCAAACTTTTTAGCTGCTCCGACCTGTTAAGACAGGTATAATCCATGGGTGTGATTAACGTGTCAAAATAATACGATGCCACACAAGAGTTTTAGGTTTACAGTATCATAAAAGTTGACAGTAAAAGGTTAGAAAATTTCAACATATTCTAGACAAAAGTGACACTAAAGTATTTAATCTGAGAAATTCACAGTTTAAAACGTCAAAACTTCAAACTTCGAGAATGTTCTTAATTCAACAAATGAGGCATGACCAACAGAGAAATATACACATGTTCCAACCCTCAGCCTTGAGACAAATACTCATTGGAAATTTATTTTCGTGATGTTGGTGCATATTTTCTGCTTTGCTTTACACATATGGTCGGACTGATGATTATTCCTGACCCCTCAGGTAAAATTCCTTTTTGTAACTTTTGGCAGATCTTTACAAAAGATTATACAAGATAAGCAGATCTAGCATGAAAACCATCCCTTCAACTTTTTTTAAATAGAGCAGTCATTTTTCTGACACATGCCCTGACTTGGACTTTATAGTTTAAGTGGTCCAGACTTCCCTCGGGTATGTTTGATCTTTGAATCCTCGCATGTTGGGATTGATAAAACCACTCCCCTTGCTGTTGAGCAGATGTTTAGCTCACATAATACAGCTGCTGTACTCAGCTTGGTGATTTGTCTTTTCCTTTAGACGTAGTCTTGAAAATCAAGCGGTGAAGCTTTGCATCAAGGTTGTTTGGTGGTCAGTCAAAGTGTCCTGTGTGACTGACAAGGGAATCTTAAGAATGCCAATAGCTTGGGAAATTTGACAGTGGACAGTCTGCAAGGCAAAGAAGTGGGCCTCTGCTTTATTAGATATGAGCATGTCTTGGAATGTGACCATAATGCAGCTTTTCTCTCAGTCTGTAGTCTTTTGACTGTTCAAAACTACTCCTTCGTTTGATTTTCAATCTTTCCGATTGTTGCCTTTTCAGCCGGTCTTGTAAAGTCACCCAATGATGCAAACAGTCTTTTAAAGACCATTTCAATCAATACCAGAATGTCATGATGTGGAACTAAGGCCAAAATATACTCTTGACACAACAGACAGGCTCAGATGAAAAATCACAAAGCAGATTTGTTAGATTGATAAAAAGTCCAAATAAAGCAGACAACAACAGATAAACTAGGCAGGTTCTGATGTAGTAGCCGGAGCCAAAAACTGGATAACAGATCAAGCATGATAAACAACAATCTGGCGAAGAGTGTCTTCTTCTTCTTCAAATCATTTCCGGCAGGCTATACGCTCGAGTGCGCAATGCTGCCCTCCACAAGTAGACCAAAGATTGACATTAGATCCTTGAAAAATGGCCAGTGTGGCGCAGATAAAAAAGTACAGCTTCTCCAACTTGTTTTTCCACTGAAAACAACAACGACTTGAGTGAAAAAACGGTTAAACCTGTATCTGCCAACTGAACAAAAAGATGTCTTCTTTCTCGATTGTATTTGCTGCATGACAACATTACATGAGCAACCGATTCAGCGTTTCCACACTCACACAGCCCACTAGGATGTTTGCCGACTAATTTCAAACTCTCCGCAAGGGCGCAGTGCCCAAGTCTAAGTCTAGGTAGAACAACTTCAGCTCTATGACAATAGGTTTCAGGGCACCTAGTGCCAATAACTGAAAGCTGACTTGCAAAATAGTGTCTGCCCCGCCGCTCATTCTCCCATTATGTTTGCGAAGAGTGTGTAAAAAACTGATCCATTTATGCTCCAGCAGATGAGTAGATTAGTTTCAGGTGTGACTATTGCACACACACAGACAAGAGGGAGGGGGGAAACAGGACACAGAGGGGAACAGACTACTCTTCTGACACAGAAGCAGGTTATAGTTTGATGACAGGTTTAATAGGGCTCTCCAAAAACACCTAAAGTCATCAAAACTGTCTTTTGCAACGCGAAACAGGAGAATTTTTAAATCCAGTGTGACGTGAGCTCCGATGTGTCAGTGTCTAATTGCGTGCCTTAAAGGCACGCATTCAGACAGAACATTGTGAGTCAAACTGTGTGTGTGGGTTTTTTTTTTTTTTTTAATTTACTTGAATTATACTTTATTGCTTTGGTGCCTTTGGGTGATATTTTTCTTAAATTCTGCATTTAAAATATTATTTTTAAAGCAATTTGAGAAAATGGACTTTTAAACAAATAAAAATCCATCACATTTAACGTGTGTCAAAACAAGAATTTTCTTCTTTTTTTTACATATGAACTTTGTACCTGTTGCATTTTTGAAAACTGGATTTTAAGCCAAGAAGTAGCGCTTCATTTACCAAAAAAGGTTGGATGGGTGAGTCACAGAGAGGCGGGTAGTCTGCTCTTAAAAAAAGCCAGGTTATAAAAGAAATTATATCAGGTGCTAAAACTAAAACCATCTTTGCCATTTTTTTTTTTTTTTATTTTACTGGATGCATCCTTCCAGTAAATCTCAATTAGAAAAAAAATGGGGAGCTTGAAAAGAAAAATGTGAACCAAATAATTTTGTGACAACAGATCTGGAACGTAATCAAAATATTTTAGAGAAAAGGTATCTCTTAAATATCAACATTTTGAGAAGTTTAAATCAACCGAGAAAAATTTTCTACACCACAATGCAATTTAAAAAAAAAGGTGCTCGGGTGTGCAGCACAATTTTCATAATAAAAGTTGAAGATACGTCAATGCTTATTCATCATTTAATTGCAAGAACTTTTACCTCTTAAATTTCATTTTATATCCAGTCATGTTCTGACCTGAATGAACTTTTCAGCCAACTTGTGTTCCGCCCTTTTGTTACAGCTTTTTACAGATGTAAGTCAGATGTAGGATTTAAATTGAGTTTATATTATTTAATAATCGAGAAGAAGTCTTTGAATAATTTTGAAATTCTATTAGAATCAAACATGTCTTGGTAAAATTGGCATTGTTTCAAACTTTGTCTTTCTTCATATTTCAAACAAACTCCTAAGAAAAGGTGTTACATCAGTTGGACTTAATAAAATACGTATTGTAACTACTGAGTAATAGATTACAATTGTAATGTCCATACGCACTCATTCCTAGGAGTAATTTCATAGTGGCCAATGAACCTAACATGCTCATTTTTGGAGTATCCAGAAAAGGGAGAACATGCAAACGCCAGACAAAAAGGCCAATGTTTAAAAGTTCATCCGACCCGGGATTTGAACCCCAATCTTCGTGCTGCAAGGTGACTATGCTAGCCACTGTGCCACCATCCTGGACCACACTCCGGTCGGTTGCCTCCCGTCTGAGGCGGTTGCCCCTGCCGGATAAGTGGACAGGAGACAGAACAAACTGAGTTTTTCAAAAGACGCAGGAGAGTTAGACGCAGTAAAGATGCAGGACAAGCGTTTTATGATACCAGACGTCTGATGGTAACTGTGATGGGTTGTTCTTGACAGAGTTTGGATTGATTTTTTTGGATTGATTACATAGTCCAGAACTGAAATATTACTGTGGTTTTCACGATGAAGTCTCTCTGTTGTATCTTTAAATAATAATGAAAGCTGTTTACACTATAACTGTTTGCCAATGTGAAAATGGGAATCATTTGTCAGCTCCAAGCGGTAAAAAAAAATGTATGGATACCAAGAGTGGTAGGTGGTGCTTTAGATTTATGACCGATGAACGTTTTTAGCAACTGATACAACACACTTTACTTAAGGACAAGCCAAACATCCTTTGGCCTGAGAGAGTTTGTCTCGAGTTGGCTGCTTTCCAAGTGTCAGCATATAGCTGGATATTCACAAAAGGAATGAAAAGTACACAGGCAACAAATTACCTCTTGATAAACTGAGCAGAAAGCGGAGCTGACAAACTAGGAAGGTGGAGTCGGCATTGAATAGGTCTAGTGCTGTTTGAACACTGTCAGAAGAATAAAGATGTGTTAGCTCTAATAAAGGCTACATTTACCTCTACTTCCTACTTGTTACACAGCTTATGTCTGTTTTTTTTTCTCTCAGACATGGGGACACATTCCATTGTAGACCACCACTCACTCACAGCACTGAGTAGAGTTACTGAGTTACCGAAAAGTTACCCAATAGGTCTGATCTGTGGTTAGAAAGTGGCATTGTCGCTAGCTTGGTTAGGAAACCAGAAAGAGGGAATATATAGGGTCATAGGTGGGGATAAACTAAAGTCTATGATTATTTGATAGTCTTCGTATGTTCTCCTGCGGGTTTTTGCAGACACATGTATATTCGTAATACGCAAACAACTCGGGATTTATAGTTCATTGGGATTTGAACGTGTAGGTGGTTGTTTTTGGTCTTTGTTACTCATCCACAGCTGTTGAAGTAATTTCTTTTACAAATAGAATTTTTTATTGTATATTCAGCCCTAGGAGATATTAAAAGTAACATTCAGCTTCAGAGAGATGACCTCGCAACTTGTCAGAGTTATCTCGCTTTATCCGGTCCGACTTGATGAAATTCAACCTCTGAATGCCCTTCCTGCAACAATTTGTATCTGCTGCGGCATACTTTTGTAGTTTTTGTTGTCTTTGAATGGCGCATTGTTTGTCTGAGGGAAAGAAAACGAGGCCACACACACGCACACGGACACCTCCTCTTCCTCATCTTCATCCTCCTCCTCCCTGCAGGGATTCAGATTTTTCACTGTGTGTATGCATGTGAATTTGTGAAATAGGGTAGCGATTTCTGTGTCATAAAACGGTCCCATACTTGCACCACCACCTCCCCATACACACACACATCTCTGGGGTTTCAGTGTTTTCCCACATTAAACTCATAAGCTCTGTGACTGAAGTGAAGGTTAGCGTGCACTTCTGACTGACAGAGACACACACAGCGAAGTCTCCCTGGTGAATAGTCACAACCTGAAGGGAATGCCTCAGCGAGGACAAAAGCCATGTATCCTGACTTCATTTCTCCCACCAACTGACTGACAGAAACACCACAGGACTCTTAATTCCACCACGTCCCTCTTGCCTTCAAGTGTCAAAGTCCGACTTGTCGCAGACGTGATCCGAATTAAAGAAGAAATTAAAATAATTAAAATATTACTCATGCTTGTGAAAACTAGAACTATGGAAATGTCTGTAGTAAACTCAAGATGATGTGGGATTGTCATAATGTGGAGCTGAGGCCAAAAATATACCCTTGACACAACAGGCAGGCTCAGATGAAAAAATCACAAGCAGATGTATTAGATTGATGAAAAGTCCAAATAAAGAAGACAAAAACGGATAAACTAGGCAGGTTCTGATGTAGGAGCTGGAGCCAAAAATTGGACAACAGGTCAAGCATGGTAAACAACGATCTGGCGAAGAGTGTGTAAAAAACTGTTCCATTTATGTTCCAGCAGATGAGTAGATTAGTTTCAGGTGTGACTAGTTGCACACACACAGACAAGAGGTAGGGGGGAAACAGGACACAGAGGGGGAACAGACTACTCTCCTTAAAGGGATGTGTTTTTTGTCAGGATTGTTTTCTGAATGTATTAAAAAACTACACCTTATTTGAGATGGCAATTAAATTTGTTTAATTTTAATTTCATTGATAGCATTTGGAAGATTAACAAGCATTAGATTTTACCTACCATGTTGTGTGTTTCTGTAGTGTGTGTAGACTTTGGACATTGTATTTGCATATTCTTAAGAATGCTTACTGTAGAAACAGTGATGGAAAAAATATGCACCTGAGCTATCTTGCAGAAGTATTTTTTCCATCCATAACAGTCATTTTTTTCCATCTTTGTTGATATAACACACGGTACACCATAAAAATCAACCTCGCTGTGGGACAGAAGTAAAGGTCTAGGAACCAATTATGTGATTAGAATTCACTCTGTGCGTAACATAAATCTCAGCTGCCCAATTTATATGAAAAGGCATTCAGTACTTTTTAGAATTTTCCAATTGGGAATTCCAAGGTAAAGATGACTGAGTTGAAAGAGGAAATTCTTGAATGGGATTCTAATTCAAAATGACGCATACAATCTAAATCCACTAAAGATGCCGTAGTGTGTGGTTTAAGCGCAAAGAGACTGGGGCCTCTTTCTCTTCCTGTAGCAGTTGCTAATGTACGTAAAAGTGACACTTGCATGTCCTGGTTCGCCCCCTGAACTTTGCCAGATCTTTGATGTCAAGGGATGAAAGAACGTCTCCTTCCAATCACTTGTCTGTAAGAACAGCTTGAGTGTCCAGACGTCCACACCCAGAACCTCTTGGCCTTGGACGAGCTCATAATCTACAGCTAAGAAGAAGGAAAAACAGTAAAGGGAGGAACTGTTGTTATAGCCGGACTTTTCTTTCTTACTCAGATATTAAAGTCAGGATTGCGTGATGGTGTGATTTTTTCTTATGAAGTCAAATGTTTGATCAAATTTCTCAAGCAACTGTTTTTGATTTCATAGAATTTTAAAAATTGTAGCTGAAGATAAGAGTGTGGATATGCTACATCGATCTTACTTTATTTGTTTGAGAATTTTTCAGCAAAAATAATCAGAAGAGCCATCAGACATTACATCAGTGTTTTTGTGTGGTTGGAATAGGCCAATGATGTAAGGCGTGATAACATGAGAGCAATAGCACTGAAGGAAAGACAGAAAACAGGGATGGAGGTAGCAGATATGAAGATGCTGAGAATCTCTCTGGGGAGTGACCAGGATGGACAGGATTAGAAATGAGTATATCAGGGGAACAGCACATGTTAGAGGTTTTGGGGATAAAGTTTGAGAGGCGAGACTGAGATGATTTGGACATGTGCAGAGGAGAGTGAGAACATCGGAAAAAGAATGCTGGATTTGGAACCACCAGGAAAGAGGACTAGAGGAATACCAAAGAGGAGGTTCATGGGCGCAGTGAAGGAAGACACGAAGATAGTTGGTGTGACCAAAGAGGATACAGCAGATAGGGTTAGATAGAAGAAACTGACTTGCTGTGGCAATCTCTGAAGGGAAATGCCGAAAGAAGAAGAATAATAGAAGACATCCAACAGTAATTGGAAGTCAATAATTGCATACACAAAAGAGCATGGCTACAATGTGGATTGGTGCAGTAAAGTCAGGGTTTTTTTACTAAATTTTTAAGAGAATTGGTAAATGTGTTGGAATAATTTAAAAAAGATATCAAAATGTAAAATTTGGTGGTACTAAAACTTTGTGGATAAAGTCGGTGAAAAGGCATAAACTTCAAGATGTTATGTTGGACCGCTCCCATTGTGCTGTGTGTTTGGAGTGGGTAAATGTGCCTTGGTAGACGAACCATACAAACTAACTCTGTTTGAAAACCACAGTTTTTTATTCAAATGAACACTGGTACTGTTTGCTTTGCTGTGTGAAACCAAACAGAAAATCTAGTGAGTAATGCAACATTGTCAATAGCTCTACCGGCTCATGTTGGGTAGATTCCCAGACAAACCACAATAGACTGTGTTGTTCAATGGTGTACTTGTGGCCGATGTGTCAAACCAAGTCCAATCAAAGAGTTGAATTCACCCCACATTGTTTTTGGGTAGTTTTGACTGCATAATGTTCAAGTTGAAAGCAAAAACAACAACAAAGCAATTAGAATTGTTTCCTTGCCTAAAGGTACAATTCTTCTTCTTTCGGCATTTCCCTTAAGGGGTCGCCACAGCAAGTCAGTTTCTTCTGTCTAACTCTATCTGCTGTATCCTCTTTGGTCACACCAACTATCTTCATGTCTTCCTTCACTGCGTCCAGGAACCTCCTCTTTGGCCTTCCTCTGGTCCTCTTTCCTGGTGGTTCCAAATCCAGCATCCTTTCCCCCTATGTACTCTCTCTCTCTCCTCTGCACATGTCCAAACCATCTCAGTCTCGCCTCTCGAACTTTATCCCCAAAACCTCTAACATGTGCTGTCCCCCTGATGTACTAATTTCTAATCCTGTCCATCCTGGTCACTCCCAGAGACATCCTCAGCATCTTCATCTCTGCTACCTCCATCTCTGTTTCCTGTCTTTTCTTCAGTGCTACTGTTTCTAGACCAAACAGCATGGCCGGTCTCACTACGGTTTTGTACACTTTCCCTTTCATTCTACCTGAAACTCTTCTGTCGCACATCACACCTGATACTTTCCTCCACCCATTCCAGCCTGTCTGCACACGCTTCTTCACCTCTTTTCCACACTCTCCATTGCTCTGGACTGTTGATCCTAGATACAATTCAGGGTCTAAAACTAAAGTATATATCGAGAGAAAGAAGCTGATTTTGTAACTGCCAGGCAGGAGACCAAGAGGAAGACCAAGAAGGAGGTTTATGAAAGTATTAAATGATGATTTGAAATTAACTGGTGTATGAGAGCAGGATTCAGAAGAAAGGGTTGGATGGAGCCAACTGACTTGCTGTTGACACCCTTTTTCTAAAGAGAACTGATTCACTGCAAATAATATCAAGATAAAGTAATCTTCTGTTGCAAGATATGACGTAACCTAACCAGCACGCATCTGAGAACCAAGAATGTCTTAATCTGATACATGCTTCCACAGCTTCTCATAAAAACTAAATTACCGTGGCTGATTGAGTCAGTTGTCTCTTGTACTAGATGTAGCTTACATTCTACGAGAAAAGTCTCACAGCAGAACAGCGTCAGAACCGTTACAATTCTTCAACCAAAGACTTGTTGAGTTTTCTAAAAAAGGAAATAATCTGGTCTAGCAGTAAAAAAATAAAATAAGTCAACAGAAAATGTTGTGCTGTTTTATTTCTACGGTATGTTAAAGAAAAAGAAGGTTGACAACCGGTTAGGGAGATGGTTGCGTGTCTACTGGTCATTCATGTACATAATTCTATATGTCTCAGGGGTTCTACACCTATTATCAAAGACAAACAAAGTAAAAAGAATAGGGATTACACAACCCTTCCAGCCATAATATTGGCTATTAGGTATAGGAAGGGCGTTTATGGTGAGAGCGTCTGAACAATTTCCAGTGGAGAAAGCGTTTGTGTGGCCTTCTTTATGACTAACACATTCCTATAACAGAGATCCCTGTATGAGTGTTTTTAAGATTAAAGCCCACGATGACCTGGTGGGAGGATGGCACATTCTCATCCAAATTCTACTTCCTCCTCCCACACTTTAAGCTGTTTTATGGAAACTGTTTCATTCAAAAAGAAAATCACATTTACTTTCAAAACACCTTCATACTTTTCCTACACCAGGTTTTTTAATAATCATTTAGACCCATTTTTCTCCACACTGGCTTCATTTTCTGAGTTTTGACTTTGCTTTCATGGTAACATCCTCTTCTTTAGACACCTTACGACTCAGTGCTGTCGTATTTGTGTTCGTTTACGTGACTATTGAGTCCTATAAAAGTTTTAAAAAATCTGGTAGACAAACCTGAATTAGCTTGTCTTGTTTAGGTCTCATTTTCTTTATCTGACCATAGAACAGATCAGCCCTGAAGCAAAATGTCCGAAGCTCCTACCTATTGATTTGTCTTCATTTGAAGTATTCTGGCACTGAAAAGCTTGAACCAACATGATAGAAATTCCTTTTTTTTCTTGTTTTGTTCCCTTTTTGTAAGGGAGATCTTTTGTCCTAATGGGATCATTTAAGTTGGAATGTTTTCACTTTGGCCTTTTCAGTTTAAGGGGTCAAAGGATGTTTGGGGACGTCTGTGAGGAATGAAAAGACAGACACTGAAATTGTGTTGGCTGATTCTTTCTCCTCTGGACATGTTGTAACCATCTCAGTCTGGCTTCTCTGACTTTATCTTCATAACCTTTATCATGGGCAGTCATCCTGATATCCTCATTCCTGCCCCTGTCCATCCTGGTCACTCTCAAACAGATCCTCAGCTTCTTTGATACCACCAGATCTGCCGTCTGTTGTTCTTCAATGTCTCTCCATCTCTGTTGAGACAACTAGGGTGCTCTCACCAAAGTTTTGTTCATGTGTCTTTTCATTTTGGCTGAAACTCTTTCATCACACCTCACACATTTCTCAATCTATTCTCCACATTCAGCTGTTTCATCAGTGCCAATGTACCTCAATGCAAATTCTAAAGTGAGCATTCACTACATTCTTTACAGGACTTCTTGGTGAATATTTGGGCGCTGATGTAAGAACAGACTAATTTATTTGCAATAGGTAAAGAAAATAAATACTTTGCTGAGTGGTATTGCAAGTTAGGATATTTGTTGGATCCTTTGTAGAAAAAGATTTACTTGTTTCCGAATGAGAGCAATTAGGATTGTCACAAAAACAAAAACAAACTAGGGACTTTTTTAGAGCTAATTTTGGGAAGTATTTTGTTTTACTTTGTTAGTTTGATCTATTTGCTCTACTTTTTGTCTTTTAAAACCAATTGAGTGGTAGTGATGAAATGAGCGAAGATTTTTAAAAGACATTTACAACATAATCCGTAAATCTCTGTCAGACATGTTTAATTGTTGCCTTCATCTATTGGCATGAATTATGTGGTTCTGGAAATCATGACTTTGCAATCATCAAAGGTTTTTTGTTTTGTTTGTTTTGTAAAGACATCACCACACTCTTTGAATGCTTTTTTCTTTCCTGTCGTGCAAACCTTTTTGGCTTTTATTTTGCAGTTCGATGAACATAGCATCTAATGCAGATAAAGTTACACAGTTCAGCGTTTGAAGGATAGTTTGATTAGATTGTCCCGGAACTTTGTGTCCCAGAATTGTGGGACTTTGTGATCCAGGGTTTATTAGATTGGTTCAAAACAATTGATTAATCCTAACCCTTGTTTTTGTCTTCACTTCATTACATGAGATCCAAAAGCTTGTTGCGCTTTCCAACAAGCTTTTGGAAAGCTTGTTGGAGAAACCAAAATTTCTCTTTTTTGCTTGTAATGGCAGGCAAATTTGTGGCAACAATGAAACATTTCCCGATGTAAGAAAATTAAATGATAACATCATTTTGAATGTGATCCACTAAACTGATGTGATGAAAGGGCATTGATGTGAAACTTCTTGCTGTATAACCCTCACGCTCACAATACTTATTCATTTGTTCATTTTTATATAACATGAGTAGAAAAAGAAGAGACCATACTAATGCTAAGCTAAAGCCAATGTTAGCACCGGAGGGAAACAACAGCTTTGAAAACACTAGGACACCAAACGATTAGAGGGCAAGTTTTCTGTTTCTAAACTAAAATTACAACTTAGGCTTTTTAGTATCTAAAAATAGATCAAAATAATGAATAAAACGCTGACCTAAACAGCGATACAAAAAGAAAACTCTCAACCCAAAACTGACTCACCCGGGTAAGTCAGAAAAATACGTTTTGTTTTTAACTTTTTGATTAACTGTTTTGAGCACTGGAAAAACCAAAATGACTACCAAGAAAATTGATGAATGCTATATATTGTTAATTTGTAATTTGACTGTTTGAACACAAAACATTCATCTTTCTATTCGTGGAACTCCTGGTCATAATTTTTTTGTTTGTTTATCAAGATAGCTACAAAAGAGGTGTGATGACACTGTAATACGTGAAACTTTTGTTTTTAAATGATTTTTTGTCATTTTTTTCATATTGCATTAATCCCTCGAGGGAAAATTTCCGTGCTACGGTACACCACAGGAGGCAGCCAATGATGGCACCAATGGTGGGAGAAGCTGGGAGGTTTGGTGTCCTCTCCAAGGACATCTTGGCATGGGCTCAGCAGGATTCAAACTTGTTACTCGTTGGTCCTAAGATGTCAATTTTACCATTGAGCTATGCTTTCCCTATCGCAGAAATGATATACATATGCACAGAAAAAACGATACACGACCAAATAATTGATTCTTATTTGTTGGAATGTTTGCTGTAATCATGGGCGTTGTCAGGAGCATAATAAGAGGATAAAACCCTTTAAAATATTTTAACCCCTATCCTCCAAAACACTCTTTGTATAGTTAGGAATAGTTCCCTGGCAGCTTTAAATTTGACTGAAAGCAAAACTTTTCAAAGTTTGATTATTTTAAAACAAATTTAATCACTACTTTAATGAAGTTGGAAAATTGACATTGCTTCATAGAATAGTGTATAGTCCATTCCAAATGACTACCACTCTCACCAAATTAAATAACGGTTTTAAGTTTATCAGATTCATTATCCTCTATGTTTCTGCGTTGACAGCGTTTGAGGGTGTTTAATGCTTCTTCAACTGAGTAGAGCTTTTGGAAAAGGCTCCCTTTCATTGAAATGGTCACAGCAGATCTCTTTCATTGTTCAACCTTTTGATGTGCACACATGGTTCTCTCATTTTGGGATTAACAGGCTGGGTGGACATGGTCCAGTTGACATTGTGAGAATCCTCCAATGGAGAGTTTGAAACCTTTTTAGGCTCTTTAGCACTAGTTTTAATGTCTGGGTTGTGTCGAAGTAAAGTGCTTGAACATATTTCATCTGTGTTGTTGGATATGTACTCATGCTGTTCTGGTTAATTTGTACGAGGTGTCCAAATAACTACATTCATTAAAAAGATTCATAACTGCAGAAATGAACTTTTGCTTCTCTTCCCTGAAGAAAAAAAAGACACTCCTCGGTGGACTGATCCATATCTGCAGTATCTGTAATGGAGACATTTGGATTTTCCCTCCATGTGTTTTCAGCTTGGAGAATACTCCATGCTTACCCTGACTCATGTTCCTGAACAACACAGGAAAGTTTTTGCCCACTTTGCAATGAGTCATTGTGTGGAAACAAACACAATCGAGGTTGGCCGTACCAGATAGCATCTTTAATAAATTATAAGTGGGTGATTATTGCCTTTGGGGAATCCAAGACACATGAATGAACTTTGAATCCCAAACTAACAGTTTAACTTAACCAAACCTTAGATCTAAAATCAAACCAACAAAGGATGGAAGGAAAACAATATAAATCCATGTCTGAACACATAATTGTCTGAAAATGTTCCTTGCATGCTGGCGATAATAGGGTTCTACTAAAGTCATCTAAACCAATCTGCCTCATCAGTTTTTATTGCCAAACAGAAAAATTTGGTGGTCACCTTAAAAACATCTGCCAGACTCCTTAGTAAATTCTCAGGTGGTGTGGATCCAAAGGAAACAACCCACTTCAGAAAGAATTGTCCCCATCATTGATATTAAAGGAAATGGAATACCACAAAAAAAGAAACTGCTGACAGTAATAAAAATTTGAATGAGAATAAAGAGGTGGCACAGAGATGGTTCTGATTATGATCCAACAAAACATGAAAGGTAGACATAAATTCAGACTTCCACATTATAAATCCATCTATTGAGACTTCTATGTTGCGAAACCGGAAGTTTGGGTCGGTCTCTGTTTAGGCATCACTGCTAAGGGATCAGAGCTGTTTGCAAAGCACTTACCGGAGTTTACATTATGTGCTGAAGTTCTCAAAAACCCCACATTCTTCTCATCTGTTCTCATCTGGGAAAAGACTTAACAAACAACAACAATCACTCACTGACAAACAAATGCTGACAAGTACAAATCCCCGATTGGCATGTGAGTTGTATCGTTCGAATGCAAACACGAGGCTAACATGCAAACTTTGGAGAAAACAAAGCGGTCAGGGGATTTTCGGTAATAATCCCCAAAACTTCAATTTTTTTCCAAAGAAGAATCTAGTAAATTAATTGTTGTCTGCTCATTTTTATACAGATTCTAATCCACAAGTCAATGCCAGTTATGCTAGATTTCACCTGTGTATATTGTTTAATCTCTCTGGCAACTGAGAAC
Source organism: Neostethus bicornis (assembly GCA_902685375.1). NCBI lineage: Eukaryota > Metazoa > Chordata > Actinopteri > Atheriniformes > Phallostethidae > Neostethus > Neostethus bicornis. Next base: position 10,637,408 of record LR738549.1, on the reverse strand, counting down.
AACGGTGTTGCCATCACATGGTGTTCAACCCCGCAAATCGCACCAGGCAGCAGGTGTGGTCTGGAAAATTCTACTGTTGCTCATATGTTTTCAGTTTGTCTGCTTCTCTCGAGGCAGCAAATGAGTAATTTCATATTTCCACAATCAGTTTTTGTGGAAATGGTTGGAATTATTTTTTTTTCATGAGGTGACGGTATAGGGCTGAAGTTTCAGCTTAAGATTAGACCCTTCTGGCTTCTTCGTGTACGTATGTGGAGGGAGAGGTTCAGACTTGCAGTGGCCAGTCCTCTGAGGGAACAGCTGTTACTTGTCATTCCTTTGCTAACCCTTTCACCTACCGACTCACCTCGATTTTTAGCAGAGCGTAAAAAATGAAATAAATACCATTTTGTCAGCATAACAGCCCATTCACACATTAAAACCTGAAACATTGGTTCGGTTCACATGTATGAAGCGGTCGTATGTGATTTAGAAAGTTGTAAATATTAAGTCAGGAAGTCCACTTGTGTCAAGTAGTGCAACTTGTACTTATAACATGCCATCAGACAGGACGCAGCTGCAAGCGAATGTAAAGATAAATACTTATTTTACACGGATCTTCCTGTTACCTGTTTACGCCCCGTGGTAAATGTGTAGCTACCCATTGCAGGACGATTTCAACTCTGTGACCCTGAAACCCTGCCCATATTAGACAAGCAGGGTCTGGATTCCAGGTGTGGGAGAGTCCTGCACCATTCCTTTCAGGTCTCAAAGGCAGGTAAATGATTTGTCAAAGCAGGATGACCCGTTTCTTCAAGTTATCACACATTTACCGAGGCATTCTCGAGGAGAATATATTTTGATTGTCAAACATTTGATAGAAGTTAGTGTTACCCTAACAGCTTTTTGTCAGGATTGGTTGTATTTATTTGATGATGCACATGATGATATCATTATGAATAAACAAAAAGTTAATGAATCGTTTTATGCTTTAACGCGTTGATGGTTTGCTTAGTAAAAAGGCGAAAGATGTACTTTATTTATCCCTTAACAGAAAAATTTGGGTGCTGCATTACACCGCAGCAGGACCGCTACAACGGCGCAAATGGTGGGAGAAATAGGGGGTTAGGTGTCTTTCCCAAGGATACCTGCACATGAGATCAGTGGGAGTCAATCCCGTGAAATTCTGGAGAAATTCTGGTCCGAGGGCGAACGTTCTACCACTGATCTATCAGTCGTTTGCTTGATCTGAATTGAGCAGGGACTGCACATTATCGTGATGGTTAGCACATTGGCCTCTCAGCAAGAAGGTTGGTGTTCAAATCCGGGTGGGAACAAGGCTTGGAAGATTGTTCTCCCTGTGTATGTGTGACTTTTCTCCAAGTACTCTGACTTGCTTGCACCCTCCAAAAATATGCATGTCAGGTTAATTGGCTCCTGGGAACAAAAGGGTGTGTGGATAGTTTTCTGTGTGTTTGGCTTCGCAACGGACTGGCGACTAGTTAGGGGTGTACCCTACTTCTTGTCTTGAACACCGGGATAGACTTTTGCATCCCTCGCGACCACGTTAGGGATTAAGCTGTTCAGAAGATGAATGAATGAAAGAATGCAGTGAGCAGTTAGTCAGTCATCTTCTTAACCGTCTATCCCAGGGGTGGGCAAATCCGGTCCTCGAGGGCCGGTGTCCTGAAGGTTTTCATTGTGTTCCTGGTTCTATACAGCTGATGCACATAAAGTGAAATCAACAGCCAATAAAATTTGGCACAGTGACTCAATTAACAGGATCAGGTGTGAAGGTCTAAGAACATATGGAAAACCTTCAGGACACCGGCCCTCAAGGACCGGATTTGCCCACCCCTGGTCTATCCCTTATAGGCTTGCAAGGGGTGCCGGGGCTCATTCTGGCTCATTCGAGGCGAGGGGCGGAGTACACCCCAAACAGGTGGTACTGAATAGTGATTTGAATAAATCAGTACATAAGTTTGTTATGTCTGTGGTGTATTAACCCAACACCAGCCCACTATCGACCTCACTGGAATTTTGTTTCCCTCTGCTGGCAAACTGAAGAATTAGCCTAGGAAGTACATTTGCACTCTTTTTTTTTTTTCTTTTTAATTTTTCTTTTTTTTTTCTTTTGTTTTTTTTGCATAAACCTGTGCTCAACATGCTCCTATTGAAAGTTCACTAATGTGTTGCTCAGCGTCTCATTTCTGTCTTTCAGGAAACATAATTATCACCATCACATGCTTGTGGTTTGTCTTTGTTGTTTCCCATCATCACCGCAGGTGTGGTGAGAGTTTAAAGCACCTCGATTGAAAGCGTTGAAAAGCAAACACTTTATAATAGCTTTGTTATCTCTATCATTGAAACCGTGATTGAGCTTTTTTAAAATTTAAACGTTATATTGAAGTTTTATCCAGCTGCTGTTCGTGCTCTTTATGTTTGGTTTTCAACAGATGTGGTTTTATCAGGCACAGCTTCACCTGTCGACTGTCATCTTTTCTTTTTTATGTTTTGCGTACGGGCATAAAAAAAGATTAGGGTACCGATGATTTATTTTGAGCGGCTGCTCATGATGAGAAACATATGATTTACGTTTGAATCCCTTTGTTTAAAACGAGAAGACTTTCATTTTTTTCAGCCTCTAAGCTTTATTTTATAAACTGTTATAAACCTTGATTTAATTAACATCAATTGACATCAATTTCTGCGTTTTGTTAAGGAAAGTGAAATTATTTGTAAAAAGAATGGTCCCACCTTCACCTCTGGTCACAAGCTGTGGGTGGTGACCGAAAGAAGCGGCCGAAATGAGCCTCCTCCACAGGGTGGCTGGGGTCTCACTCAGATATCGGGGGAGGAGCTCAGTGTCGAGCTGCTCCTCCTCCAGGTCGAGAGAAGCCAGATGGGTTGATTCGGATAGTTTCATCTGGTTAGGATGCACCCGAGCGCCTCCCTGGTGAGGTGTTTCGGGCACGTTCCACCGGCAGGAGGCCAAGATGCAGACCCTGGACTCGCTGGAGAGACTATGTCTCACAGCTGGCCGGGAAATGATTCAGGATCGTACCAGGTGAGCTGGAGGATGGAGCTGGGGTGAAAAAAGCCTGGGCTTCCGGTCTGAGGCTGTTGCCCCCGCGACCAGGCCCTTGATAAACAGAAGACGACGGAACGGAAAGAATGTAAAGAGTGAAAGTTAAAATGTGGAATTTAATTCGATGTATTTCACGCTTCATGTTTAAAAGTTTTGTTTCTTATTTCTTTTTACAAATGCATTCAATCTGGATGGACATTCAAACCAGATTTACACTAGATGAGAAGCAGATTCTGCTCTTTTACCAAAAACAGCATGTTTCAATCTCTCAGCAAACACTATTTAGCTGGAAAGAAAAACAAAATTGTTAAAATTGCAACGTAACTGTGGAAAAACTGTTATGTTTTCCAGCAATTTGAAACCCAACAATCCCTTATCGAGATTCAGACAGCATGCAGGACTATATTTAGAAAACTACAGGATGTTTTAGAGAATGATCACCATCTAGGGAAAAAAAAAAGAATGAGCCATGTTCATCTCTTTTTCAGTGAAGTAAAATTATTCCAGTTTGGACCCAGTCTTAACCAGATTGTAAGACTAAAAATGACGTTTTTCCTTTTGAGTACTTTTTTTGTTTTGTCTTCTGAAAAGCTTAACCCAACAGGGCTGCGAGGCTGCTGGACTACCTGGTTGGTTTAAGACAAGAGGGAGGATACACCCTGGACAGGTCGCCAGTCTGTCACAGGACCACACATACAACCATCCAAACACACACTCTTTCAAGGAGGAAATTCATATTGGCCAATCAACCTAATGTCAAAGTTTTAGGAATGGGGAAGGATGAGGACCCAATTGCAGGACCTCAAACTAGGTTTATTAACACAATTCAGTTAAATCTGTAAAGCAAAGAGCACAGGATTAATTCAGGATTTCAAAAGTTCAAAATAATAACAAAGTTCAAACATGGTCAGGCAACCAGGGTGACCTGGCTGGAAGGGATGGGATGACCCGACATGGAAGTCTGGGGTTATTGCCCTTAAATTGATGGCAGGGTGCACAGATGTGTGGAATCAGAAATCATCGTCAGGTGGATGGGGCAGGATGGGACAGTCCGAAGTACTCGGAGAAAACTCACACATACATGGTAGAACATACAAACTCCACACAGAAAGGCCAGTGTCTCAAGCCTCATCCCACTCCAGGACTGGAACCCCCGATCCTCTTGCTTTGAGTTCACCGTGCGGACATATTTTCTATTAAAATTTACATCACTTTTAAAACAGGATTACATGCATTTAAAAAAAAAAAAAACGAAACATATATATTAAATAAAGAAAAGAAAAAACAAAATGCAGTGAATAATGTAGAAAAATATTTCTGCTAATATTTCTGCTAAATGTTTGTCTATTTTTTCAGTGCAAAGCTCATTTCTAACATATCTCTGGTGTTCACATCATGAACACCAGATGGAGACATTTTATAGCAATGTGAACCCTCAAATTTTGGAAGTTGTGCAGACTTTAACTTAAAGAGTCAGATATCTGAGAATCTTATATAATGACTTTGACTTATCTATGTAAAAAAAACTCCTCGAAGTGCTGAATTTTTAGAAAAACTTTACAACTCTACTCGTCTTTGGAAAGAAAGATACATCTGTGTTTAGTTAAGAAAATACACTTTGGATTTAACAGGCTGATAACAACTAAAACATCTATAGCTGTAATCCAAACCTCAGCTTTTTCTTTCTTATCTGCATTTATTAAGTGTGTGAGTCTGATGAGAGGAATGATGACATTTTGTAGAGTATCTTTTGATTCATAAGGTCAAAAGGCATGGCTGGTCTAAACCGTGGTGAGACCGGCCTTGCTGTATTGTCTGGAGACTATGGCACTGAGAAAAAGACAGAAAACAGAGATGGAGGTAGCAGAGATGAAGATGCTGAGGAGTGACCAGGATGGACAGGATCAGGAATGAGAATATCAGAGGAACAGCACATGTTAGACGTTTTGGAGATAAAGTCAGAGAGGCCAGACTGAGATGGTTTGGGCATGTGCAGAGGAGAGAGAGAGAGTACGTCGGAAGAAAGATGCTTGGTTTGGAACCATTAGGAAAGAGGCCTATTGTAAGACCAAAGAGGAGGTTCATGGATACAGTGAAGGAAGACATGAAGATAGTTGGCGTGACCGAAGAGGATTCAGCAGATAGGGTTAGATGGAAGAAACTGACTTGCTGTGGCGACCCCTGAAGGGAAATGCTGAAAGAAGAAGAAGAAAAAGGTCAAGTTTCAAGTCCTTTGTTTCGCCTTCTGAACCGCTCATTTCCTAATGGGTTCACAGGGACTGTCGGAGCCTATCCCGGCTGAGGTAGGGTACACCCCAAACAGGCTACCAATTTGTTGCAGGGCCATATAAACACACACAAACATCCACCTACACACTCATTCCTGGGAGCAATTTCATAGCAATCAACCTAACATGCATGGTTTTTTAGGGTGGCAGGAAACTGGAATACCTGGAGAAAACTATCACATATACAGGAGAACATGCAAACTCCACACAGAAACACGAGTGGTTCAAGCCTTGTCCCACCCGGGATTCAAACCCCGACCTTCTTGTTGTGAGACCACCGTGCTAATCACTTGACCGCCGTGGAGCCCCAAGTTTCAAAAGCCTTTTATCTTATTGACACAAACTTGATGAAAAGGATTTGACTGTTGCATGAGTCAAAGTTTCCAAAATACAAATGAAAGATGGGGTTTGATTAGATCTCAGGCCCAAGAATCAACACAGAAACACTTATAGGCCACCGGGGAATTCTGTGGCATGTTCTCATGGTAAAGTTTATGTATGAAAAAGCTATCAAGCCTTGATCTACTGTGCATAAGTAATGGTGTTTATACTAAAAATTACATCCCCGCAACGCAGCGTGGTAAAACATCCGTGTCTGTCTTCTACCCGTATACAGAAGAACCCAGCCATCATCTTTTTTTTTTCTCATACTGTAACTGTTGTTTAGGCACCGCAGGCTATGTATTCCCCTGTTGTTATGGAATGTGTCTCATTGAGAGTGATAGCCAAGCTGTTTCTGCTTGCCTGAGCAGGACTATCAGGAACCCTGCAGGCTGAGTCTGTCTGCCTCTTTGTGTTGAGTCTTATGAGATGCAGTTTCTCAAAATTTAAAGAAGCGCAAAAAGTGCCTTTTTATTGTACATTTGAAACATAATCCTCACTATCTCTAAGGGAAAATAGCTTAGGAAAATACCCTGCTAACAATTGCAAGTCAAACTGCGATTGCAAAAGTTTGTGGAGTCATTTCGGTTTTACTACGCCCGAATCATTGTTGTTTTTGGCAGCCATCTAAGTTTTCGTTTTAGTCTTCGTCTTTGGATGAATATTAATTTAAGTTTAAGTCACATTTTCGTCATCTCTTCATATTTTCGTTTTAGTCACGTTTTAGACAAAGAAAACCCAAAAGAGTTTTCGTCTAGTTTTAGTCAGGGAAGACTTGTGACGTTTTTAGTCTAGTTTTAGTGTAAAAAAAGAAAAAACAAAACCTATTTCAACAATTGTGTCTTTATTACTGAGAATAATGCAGGTTATTTGTTTAAAAAAAAAAAACTGCCGAGCTTTAACTTGCGCAAAAACAGCAAATATAGTAAAACAACGTGAAATAAACTTTTTTTTTTTCAGTGAGTGAGGAACGTTGTAACTTATGAATACTTAAAAATGACACCTCTTAATAACCCTGTAAACAAAGTAAACACTGCATTGTGTCTTTAAAGCAGTCGTTAGCGCAAACAAGCTAACTAAGGAAGTTAGCAGCGCCGACAAGCTAGCATTAGCTTACGTCATGAAAAAATGCTTCGTCAACGAAATCATTTCATTTTAGTCATAGTTGACGAAAACAACACTGGCCCGAATAAGTCAATGAACAATTTAGTTTTAGAAATCTACTGACTCTTTTCTATTACATTTTTGATTGAAGACGCTTTAACAGTTTACGGCTCAAAGTCTGAACAAAAGGCATTTCTGCCTCGGGCAAAATGACCCCCTTCAAACCTGCTCATGCAGGCCATTCCAACTAGACGATAAGACTCTAAATGTGGGAAACAAGACCCCTTTCCCTCCTAACTTGATACCTGTGACCTGTTGACCTCCATTCTGTTAGCGAAAACCCCCGCTTCTCATCCTCCTGCTGTCTCACACACCCTGTAAAACACATTCACTGACCAGCGATCTTAAAGATGCAAGAGTAGATGCCTTTGGGGTGTTTCATTGTGATGAGCAAACCAGGTCAACGGGCCATCTGCGGCTCATACCGAGGTCATGCTGTGTGCTGGTTCCTGCCATGTGTTCTCTGTTGCATGAATATGTTTGCGTCTGTTTACTTTACTGCTCCACAGGACGTGTCGTGTCACTGCGACAGAAGTGTGTATGTTCTATCGGACATGGATTTCAGCCGTGCTGGGGCTTGTTCATTGCTGTCTATCTCTGTCCAAGCTTTGGAGTTTGTCCAATGAAATGGGGACTCCACTAAGACACACAGCATGAGGTCAAAACCTCACACTTGCTGAAATAACATCAGTGTGTGTCTGGGTGTGTGCCAAAAGGCTGGCTTAAGTGGCCCCCAGCTGCTCAATGGGACCACGTCCTCTTCTCTTTTTTCACTTGTCAAATTTTGTACTTATCTGTTGGTTTTGGATTTACGCCCAACGGTAATCCTTGTATTCCTTGGATTATTGACAGAAGCTAAATTTAGCGTTGATGAAATCAGCTCTCTGCAGATGAAAGATGATTCCTGAAAGACGGCAATGTGGAGCGGAATCCCACCTCACGGTGACAGATAATTGGACGCCGTAGGCCCCTCCTGGATTATGTTGAGGAGGCATTGTTGGTGTTGTAATTAGTCGATCATTCACCTCCCATTCATGGTCTCAGCCTTCAGACTCATTCCTGGTTTAGGGTTACATGCTTTTGTCTATGCTTTGTGAAGAAAGACACATAGGAGGCCTGGAATTTCAGTTCATCGACTTTTCAAACATCTGAAGATTTCACAGCTACGTACAGACCACGGAAACGACCGAAGAATGCTGCAATTTGGTTTATCTTCATCTCGTTATTAAAGCACCACAGCGGGAGTCAAACCAGCTTGTTTTAGGTTTATTTGTTTTATTGTTATGAGTTCCAAATTCTGATCTCATTGTGTTACTTTTTCCGGTAAAGGACTCAATGGTAATCTTATTTTACATGAATAGAGATGAATTACTTTTAATCCATTGGTTGCAAAAAAAATGCCATATTCTTTGTCTAGAGTAATAGTTACATTTCTAACGTCATGCGTCACACAAATTCTCGTTTTAGCCACAAACAATGACATCAGATTGGAGTTAGTTCCAATTTATTCTTGTTTATTTTATTCTTTTCACTCAAATGCTGAGATGATAACCCAAAAACAAACACTCTAACTGATTCATCATGAAATAAGTCTTCTGATGGTGAAAAAGGGCAAATCTGTATTTGCTTAAGAAACACAAACTTTTTAATAAACTTGCTTGTCTTTACTTACAAAAATCTCCAAGATGAAAAATATAACCATAAATCACCAACATAATCCAACATGAACGACTCTGACGGGGAAAACTGATCAAACATGAATCCAAAAATAACTTGGGTTTTGTTCAATTATTTCGATCCTATCAATTAAAACGATTATTAAATTACACTCATGTTGGATTCAACTGATGCCAGAGAATTCCTCTTGCCTTTACAGAAACATGTAGGACTGTCAATGAGTAATAACCAACTGAAAAAGACAAAAAGGAGGAGTATTCTACATTAGACGGGATAGATGTGAGACACAAGGCAGACCAGACCAGTGTTTTGTTCCAAACGGCATTTTAGCGTTTGCTAGATCAGCCACGATCGTAAAAGAAATGACTCATTTTCTTCATTTAATCCTATCAAATGTTTTGTTTTGTCTATTTGTTGTCAAAGTCATAGTAACTACATTTCTAGCAATTGGTAAAAAGTAACTTTGTGGGTACCAAACATGTCACCAAAGACTGTGTTTAATGTGTCGTTGTTTCTCCATTATGGAAGGGCCTGCTTTGAGTATGTCATATTTTGACGTCTGTTGTTGTGGATTAAAATTTCACTTGGATTCGTGAATCCGTGTACTCACTCCTTTTATTTATCAAATCCACATTGGTGACCCCGACGTTTGTCTGTTGGACATATCACAGCTTCTACAATGCCTACAAACGTGGTTGCGCTTAAACTCCCTGAGTTTTGTGAATCTTCCGCATCTGCCTGTTTCACTCAGACGGAAGCACAATTCGCGCTACAAGAGATCACGCAGACGCCACTTAATACTATTACGTGGTTTAAGCTTTAAGAAGTTCAACAGTGACAAGAGTTGCATAGTGTGGATTTGATAAATAAAAAGAGTGAATCCACTTCTTCTTCTTTTGGCATTTCCCTCCAGGGGTCGCCACAGCAAGTCAGTTTCTTCCATCTAACCCTATCTGCTGCATCATCTTCGGTCACGCCAACTATCCTCATGTCCTCCTTCATTGTATTCATGAACCTCCTCTTAGGCCTTCCTCTAGAACTCTTTCCTGGTGGTTCCAAATCCAGCATCCTTCTTCCGATGTCCTCTCTCTCCTCTGCACATGTCCAAACCATCTCAGTCTGGCCTCTCGAACTTTATCCCCAAAACCTCTAACATGTGCTGTTCCTCTGATATACTCATTTCTAATCCTGTCCATCTTGGTCACTCCCAGAGATATCCTCAGCATCTTCATCGCTGCTACCTCCATCTCTGCTTCCTGTCTTTTCTTCAGTGCTACTGTTTCTAGACCAATCAGCATGGCCCGTCTCACCACGGTTTTGTACACTTACCTTTTCATTCTAGCTGAAACTCTTCTGTCGCACATCACACCTGATACTTTTCTCCACTCGTTTCAGCCTGCCTGAACACGCTTCTTCACCTCTTTTCCACACTCTCCATTGCTCTGGACTGCTCACGGATCCACGAATCCAAGTAAAATTTAAATCCCTAACAACAGACGTTAAAATGTGACGTCATCAAAGCGCGCCCCTCCATAAAGGGGAAAAGATGGCACATTGAACACACACAGTCTTTGGTGAATTATGTCTGTTTACCACAACTTGATCAATGGAGTAACAAAGAAAAATGGTCTTCTTGAATATATACAGCTTAAATCACAAACGCACACTTGTCTATGCACTGTATTTCTCTGGCTTAATGATGTTGAGTTGAAACAATCTCCCCAATTAAAAGCAGAGTACATTCCTTCATCCTGCTTTGCTTTTTTCTTAAATATACGGCAGAAACATCCGACTGTAATTACCTGTCCGACAGCTTTCTTTCAAGCAGGAAATCCTGCAGCCTTGTTGTCATCACGGTACATAGTTTTCCTCTTCATACGGGCAGCAAGGGACATAAAAGACATGTTGAAAGCATGGATGCAACTTTTTTTTTATGTTCAAAGTGGATTTGTTGTATTTTGTCTACAGATCAAAGCCTGAAAGCAAAATGTTTAAAAGTGTGAGTGTCTTGTCTGTGTTTCTTACATTTCTCTCATGCAGAGAATTTGTGAAGAAACAACCCCTATCTCACATGTTCCAAGGTGTAAAAGCCAGGCTTCGCCAGCCATGTTTGATTTGCAAATGCCCCTAATTTTCTCCTCCAGGTTAAAAGAAAAATTGAGACCAGCTGTCACTTGTGTGTACAGGGACTAATTTGCGGTCACTTTCTTTCTCTTTTCTTCCAAGTTATTAAAGAAAATCACATGGAGGGGAGTCCCCTCATTACATAAAACATTTACAACAATTGGGCTTTTGTTTGAATGTTTGGTTGGCACCTCGTGTGGAACCATACCACTTGAACAAACCATCTCCTAAAAGGTTTTTATTGATCGAGTTACATTAATGTGTTTCTATAGCAGCTGCCCTGAAGTTCTCATGTGGTTTTATAGATGTTGTTCCTTTCATCCTGAACTCATTACTGTTGCTTTTGGGATTGTTTTTGTATGATTAAAGCTAATCGGGCTCCTTTTATGGAAGAAAATAATAAGAAGATAATCTTATTTAGTTTAAATATGAACTTAAGACAAAGTAGTTCTACTTTTAAAACAGGTTAAAAAAATTCTGGCATCACTTTTTTTCTTTTTGATAATAAAAATCAACTTTTAGTATAATTTTCATCAGATTTTTATAAAAAAAAAATTTGATCAGAATCCTTTTTAAAAATATAGTTTCTTGCACTCCAAACGTACTGCCATGAGAACCAAAGACGCAAACTCCTGCAGATGTTTGGCTCAGTTTACTTCAAATTTAATGCAGGAAGCAGACTACAAAGCAAGGGGCATTGTGGGTAAACCCAAACAAAACACAGCCACATGTGGGATAATAAGCAGCTCTGCCCAGGAGAAAGGCCTTTGTGGTGAGATGAGGAAGAATGTGGTAAAAGTTCAGATAAAATGTTTAACCCAAACCTTTGTGGGATCAAGGAAAGCTTCATTTCATGCTGATGTGGTAGAGACAGAGTTTGTCTTATGTTATCTGCAAATAAGACACAACTTTGTCTTTTATGGACAAAACTAAAACACATATAGAGTAATTAAATGTATAAAATTGTACGTTTTTTGTTCCCCTTTCTGCTTTTGACAAACAGTCCATTTTTAAGAGATTTTTTCAGAGCAAAAACATCTTCCTTTTAGCTTAGCTGTTATTAGATTGTCCGTTACTGACAGTTTTATTGTGAGTAATTGTTAGTGTACGAGTCTTTTGTCCTTCTTGCCCACAGGGTTATCCCATGCACACTTTCAGAACTTTCAGTATGAGGTTTGACATGCGAAAAGTCTTTAATCTTCAACTATTTTACAAACTTTTTTTTAGTCTGTTAAAATTCACAAGATGCCTGGCAGATAGCTTATTAGCCAACACGGTTAACTTGTTCATACCTCTTTTTATGGACCACACAAACCTAATCTGGGAGACAAAGGTCAGTCAGGTCATTAGTGACCTCAAACCATGAGGGCCAGTTAAATTTGCAAAGCTTGTTACAAGACATTTGTGCATCTCTGCGTAAAAGTCTTGAAGTCCGACATCAGTAATCCCTTTTATGTCTTTTATTTCAAACTCTAGTGCAGGAAAGAAACACAAGCCTTTATTTTCTTTTATCAATTGTAGTTGTTGAGCGTTTCTGTCAGTCGATCCCAAAGGCACTACAAGAAACCAGTCTGGGCAAGACAACGAGCCCTAAGATCACGGTTTAACTACAGGGCACTGAAACAAGCTTTCCTTCCAAGCCTTAAAACAATTGCCACCATGTAGTGGAGCGGGACAAATTGGAATGATGATCAGTGCCTCAATTTACAATCCAGAGAACAACCTACTAATCTACTTACTTCAATGAAATGAGTCAGTTTATGTTCAAAAATTGATCTTCCCATTCAAATCTTACCATTAGCTTTACTTCATTCAAATTAGTTCTACTTCACTTGTATAAGTCTCCTATCAATTATAAAATTTCGAAAGTGAAATGGGACTTTTATGAGTAAAGTTGGTATCTTCTGTTTTAAACCATATATGGAAAAACTTCGAAAAAATCGACACAATGGCCATTGAGGTTGCTAAAATATGACCAAAGGGCTGGACTATGCATAGAAGTATGTTGCGTTTTATTAAATACCATCAGTTAAAAAAATAGCATAAAACATGAATAAAACACGTCATAGTATCGTCAGGTTATTAATATACATTGAAGTTGTAATATTTTCCAGTGAGCTAGGAATATATGAAAGGGTCACATATGGCCCTCAGGCTGTCGTTTGCCCACCCCTGGTGCAAAGTGTCCATATAATATGTTATATTATTTCCCTTAGATGAAAGCTTAAGTCATCATCTATCCATATCTACAGATTCCTGATGTTTATAATTTAACCCCGACAACCAGTAGAGGAGAACAAATTGCCCCCTCCCTGTAAAACACTGAAAGCAATGGCATTGTACACCAGAGAGGAGAGCTGCTGTAATTCTGAGGTATCAGTCAGCAGGAGAGATCGCTTTTCACCACTGTCACAAAAGAAGAAGGAGGAGCAAGAAGAATGAACATTGCGGGACGGCCTATATGCTACACACCTCCTTCTTCTCTCCCCCTTCAATTCTTTTGAATGAAGCACTCTTCCCCAGTTTCTGAACTCTGCCTGGTGGAGTGTGTGTGTAGAGACAGAGGAGAAAAGTGTGTGGACATGTCATAGTTTATTGTGGAGACTTAAGAAAGCGGGTGGACGTGGTTTTGCAATTTGACATTATGTCTAAAATGAGAAGCCACCTTGGAGTTTTGTTTTTGTTGGCTCAGTCGGTGGTTTACACTGATGCTTTTTTCTGGCCCTGGGGTGCTAGTACAACATTACCTCCAACGGTGGAACCTGAAGGGTCTGGCAGTCCATTAGGTAGTGGAGAACCACCTTTGGAGAGTAGTCCGAGTGTTGGAGCAGAGAGCATTCCTGAAGGACTTGGGACTTTTGATGCAAGCACTGAAGCTACTCAACAGACCACTCGAATACCTTTAACACCACCGGAGATCGAATATGCATCAGAAAAAAACTCTGCAAGGAGCTCACCACCCATAAATACACCTGGTAATGACACGTCTTCTTTAAATGGTTTGGGTTCTGGAGCGTCTGATCATAGTGGTGAGCGTCAAAAGTTGTCAGAGGATGTGTATGAATTGACCACAGTAACTCATTTATTAAGTTCTGCACAAATGTTTGAATTGGAAAATCCACCAGGGACTGAAACAAGCCTAGAGACAGAATTTGTTAAAGTAATGCCCACTGATCAGACAAAATTGGCTGGAGGAATTAGTGATACATCTAAAGAAACTTGCTTAACTTGTAACAATGGTACCGCAACATACATAAGACAGACAGATCTCGATTCTTCAGAAAGCCCTAACAACAATACCGAAAACTCTGATCTTACCTCTAGTTTGTTGTCTATGAATACAACTCTTTCAAAAGGAGAAATATCAAGTAATATCACCCACAACAAAATAAACGACACTGGCTTACTAAAGACCAGGCAACCTCTGGTGACAAGCCAGACAATAGCTACAGATCAAAGTGGTCCCACTCAACCAACAGTGAGTGACCAAGAGCTGGGCCAAGTTAACGCTTCAAGTAATACTTCCACAGGTAGCCAGCCAAGTCAAAACCCAACAAAAGTAGCTGAATCAGCAGAATTTGAACCTCCAAAGTGTTTGTTGGTAGATGCACCTCTTCCTTTTTGTTCCTCCATGCTTGGGAAAAAAATTGCCATTCCTAATTACCTAAACCACAGCAGCGTAGAGGAAATCCGGGAGATTCTGAATGAATGGGTCTGGCTGCTACAGTCATCCTGCCACCATAGCGTGGAGTGGTTTTTCTGCCTTCTCCTGCTACCAGAATGTAGCACCGTTCCTACAGTACCCATGTTACCTTGCCAGAGTTTCTGCCAAGTATTGCAGGACAGTTGCTGGACGCTCCTGGATGAGGGACGCCTCCCTGTGGAGTGCCACACTCTGCCGGATAACGAGTTTCAGTGCTTGTCAGTTAGTAACCAGAAAGGTAATTCCGGTTTTAAAAATGAATCTCATTGTGGGGATTCATTTTTAAAACAATTTTAAATCTTGAAAGTCTACTTTCCCAATACCCAGCCTTCCCTCAAAACCTTCTCAAATCCCTGTACACCCTACTACATCCCGAAAAAACCCTGAAATTTAAACCAGAAGAAATTCCTAAATGAACTAAAATCTGATAAATACCTTAATTGATCCTCAGTCTGTTTTTTGCCTAACAAGCATGGTGCATGTATGTGACCCTTGACCTTAAAATTGCATGACTTTTTACATCTACAGTGTTTCACACATTGAAAAAAAAACACACATACATTTATAGAACTTTTTAAGTTTTTGGATTTTAAATTGCTTCATATTTTATCTTTATTTTTTTCACGTCTGCTCCTGAATGACAATCGAGTGCAACTAATTTTCTTATTTCAGAAAAACAACAAATATGAATGAAAATGTAGTTCTTTAGTGTAAGCTAATGTATGTGTATCTTTTTGCAAAGAGAGGACACAATAGGCCATGAGACATACAAATAATTAGCCTGAGACTTGATTGCCAAAGCCTGTCCTTTGTTGGTTCCTCACTCTCTCAGCTCTTATCATTGTGGCTTGAGATGGTTCGTTATCTTTCTAACACTTAGTTTCTCTGACAAATGGAAGTAGACATTGTGTCTCTAAATCCCGGACTAAGAATATCCTCAACGGTGTAGGTACTGGCAAAATGTCATAAATGAAAGTTTTTTGGTTTGGGTTTGGATTAGAGGCAAATTAGCCAAAGGAAAAAAGAGCATTTTGGATTCTTTACAGTTATAAAAGGTTTTTTTATTAGATTTTGTTTCTTCTAATATTCAAAGCTCTAAAGGGTTGATTAAGTTCCGAATTTTGGATGCACAGGTTTTAACACTGCATATTAACCCAGTGCTCATTAAAAGGGCAATCTCGTCACCATCTTTAAACCCTAAGGCCAGTTTTTATTGGTCCTTCAAAAGTAAGTTCACCACCAAGGCATGCAAGCTGAGTAATGCTTGTGAAGGTAGCCTCAAGGTGTCGTTGCATTTTCAGTCACCCTGAATCAGATAATAAAAAAAAAAACCCTCTGAAGCCAAGACCATCTGGTATCATTCCTTTACCTCATTTGGACTTGTTGCTTGATGTGAGTTTATCCATCAGTATTACGGGATTGGCTTTGGTCTACAAGCTGCTGACCCTCAAAAGTGCAGAATATTCTTAATGAAACTAATGTATTTCTGTTGCTTGGCTACTACACTACCTTCAAGGTCTGTTAGCGTCCAAAATCAGTTATCCAAAAATAGATACTGGTGTTTTTTTCAATTGAACTGTAGCTTATGGGCTTCATATGCTTTCCCCAACTCTACAAAGTGATATTGGCATGTACCTGCAGCCACTTGTGGTAAATTTTTAATAGGGGTAAAGCAGATTGGTGCACTCTTGAGGTAATTGAGGTCACACTTAAGTAGTCGAGATAATGTGTTACAAAACTCTGTGAATGTTTGGCTTTAAACCGTGAGAGAGAAAACAAAGAACAAAGTAGCAGAATATGTATTTGTTTGTTACCCTGTTAAATTCAGGTTGGTGTCCACCCACAAATGAGGCCTTTCACCTCCGATCGGAGCCATTATTCGACACTTTTCATTACTTGGCCTGCTCCCTGACGTGGGAGGATAGCTCTCTTTTTGTGTTTCAACTGTGGGCGGGAATACCACCTCACCTTCACATCATTTAACTTTGACATGTCTTGGAGGAATGCTTCATAATTAACTTTTTTGTTGTGTGTCTCTATATTTTAGATGAACTTGTGAAAACAATGAGAACCACCCTGAGCGAATGTTTCATTTCAGCCTGTTGGTTTGTGGGAGGTTATCATTGAAGGAGTCCAGATAAAATATTTCACAGTGGGGTCATCGTTAGGGAGGAGGGGTTAGATTATTTGGATATGATGCCTTTTTTTAATGATGTTTTCACCATGGTTACAGGATTTGTCTTGAATTATGAGTAACAAGGGTCAAACAATCATCTGAAGTTTATTTTGGCATGTTCTCGATCTTGTGAGATGCTTGTCACTTCCTTCAAACTCGATCATTTCAACATCTGGTTACATCTTTGGGAATTTATTTAACTGTGGCGCCATGTTCTGTGTTTTGTGGATCAGGTTGATTTTATTGTATCAATCTAATCTATATCAACGGGGTTACGCTGAGCTGAGCTGAGAGTCAGGTTCTATCTCATAACAGAAAGATCTGTAGCTGGCTCCAGGCCTTCATGGAGCTGCTTGCCAAAGATTCATTTTGAACTGGCTCCAAGCAGGATTCCAATTATGAGCACAGTGCTGTCCGAATGCTTCTCTTGAAGAAGCCCATTACTCTTTCTAGTTTAAGTTGCTCTTCCACATAATAAGAAGGGACAAGACCATATTTCACAACACAGATCAGAGTCGTAAAATGATGGGAGTCTGATGATGGCCCAAAGAAGAACTCAGGTAGTGCCGTTGTTGGCTGCCTGCCTTGATTCTTGCAATTTCCTCACTGTGGGACTAATAAAGGTTCTCTTGATTCTTGAGAGAGAGAGGGGTTGTTGTTAAATGGGTTGAACCTCAAGTTGAGACTTAGGTCTTTGCACCATGTTGGAAACTTAACCATTTCCCGTATCAGACTAGTTGTGATGAAGTTTTGATGGAAAGAACATGCTGTATTTATTTGTTTCAAGTTGGATTGATCTTTTTCGGCTGCATTTATGCCACACAAATTTAGGAAATATCTTCTTTGTTACACAACTGAAGCTTTTTAGACCCCACCTTGTACAAATCTCATCATCCTGCCACAGTCACGCCTTTGGATTCAAAAATGAATTGTGTAAGTTAGGTAGCACTCATGCAATGGTCTTCAACTGAGCCGGTGCTGCTTGCTATTACTCATCTACAAAGGCGAGAAAGTGCAAGGCAGCATCTGGCTTGGCTTGGAGTTACGCGATAGTCCACACACTCCGCCACATTTAGTGAATGCTAAATTTGCATAGAAGTTGTTCGATGTACGGATTTTGGCGTAACTACATTTTGTAGATGACACCCTTAAACATAGTTTAGAAAGTTATGCACCAAAACACTTCTATATACAGTATCACGTAGGACAGGGGTGGGCAAACTTTTTGGTTCGCGGATCACATTGAGTTCTAACATTTGACCAGGGAGCCGGAACAGGAGCAGATGGATGGCATGCTTTGGTAACTGCTAGATTAGACTGATAGAATGGCACGCTGGATCTTAAACAAGCGTGGTAAATGTCACATCAAGAGCATTACATTTAAAATCTAGCTGCGCTAGGTCTGAAATCTAGTGTGATAGCGCTTAAAAAAGTGCATTTAGTGGCGCTATATTTGAAATCTAAGTGCTTGATTTTGCTTTTTTTAACATCTAACACATTTGTTTACATGCGTGTATTGAGTCCAATGGCTTTCTATATCGTAGAGTGTGCTATCTGGTGAGGGAACATCAGAATTACAGGGAAATAAAACGGGGCAGAAGAAAACGTTTAATGGGCCGCTTGTGGCCGATGGGAATTAGTTTGCCCATGCCTGACGTAGAACCACAGATGACTAGTTAATTGTAAAATTAGTGGCTGTTTTTTACTCAACATTGTACCTATTTCACCAGTTTGGAGGTGTGTTGCTCTCACCATATACTTTGTAAATGAACAAAGGGACTTTGTCATCAAATCATAAAATATCTCATCAATATGAATCGAAACCACACATCAAACATTGAAACAAACCTCTTTCTATCACTTGTATTGAAGTAACTTTCGATTGGCTTTTTTGAAGATTTTTCCATTTTTTTCTTTTTTCCGGACACATGCAACAGTGTTTTACAAAGAAATTACTGGAGAAACTTTGAAGATTGCTGTGAAATATTTTCTTTGTCATCGTGTATTATGTGAAATAGCAAGAAGTAAAAACAATCTGTGTGTCAGAGTGCAAAGTGTAGGAGAAGAGGAGTGTTTCAGAATTTATTTTTGGCTGAGTTGGGTATGACATCACGTTTTCTCAGGACACAGATCTACGTAGATTTATGATTTCAGTAGCCAGAGACTAATTCCCACCAGTTTAAATAAATCTGTCAAAGATTTAAAATTATTTTTGCTCTTTTTAGGAGAAAAATTGGACTCGTTTCTATTTGATTTTTTTTCCGACCAAATAGATGCTTTTCAACTTTAATGTAAAAAAAAAATAGAAGTGACCTTGAGTTTAATCTTTTCTACCTTTTTTTTTTTGCTCTAAGGTGCAGAAACAAATTTGTTTGAAACATATCTTGTCTTTTCCAAGATGTGAATCATATCAACTCAAAATTTAGATTATGATTTTGTCTGTTTTTGTTTAAAGGAGTGTTTTGTTTTTATTTTCAGTTAATGAACAAGTTCAGCTTTTATGATTTATGTTGGGAAGAGATGTTGATCCAGAGGCCAAGGTTGAGATTGAATAAATTATCTTATGAATCAGTATGATGTCACTTTTTAATTAAATGTGAGATTTAAGCTGCTTAATAAATAAAATCCATGATTGTAAAAAATAACTGTGATACGGTTTATTAGAACAAAGTTGTATCTTTGTTTATGCCTCTAATCGAAACCGAGTGAATAATAATTTGAACATTTAAACATTTATTTTATTTATTTGAGTGGTGACCGAAAGAATGAGCTTGCGGGTACAAGCGGCCAAAATGAGCTTCCTCCGCAGGGTGGTTGGGCTCTCACTCTAAGATCGGGTGAGGAGCTCTGCCATCCGGGAGGATCTCGGAGTCGAGCCACCCCTCCTCCAGGTCGAGAGGAGCCAGATGGGGTGGTTCGGGCATCTGGTCAGGATGCCCCCCGAGCGCCTCGCATGCGAAGTGTTTTGGGCACGTCCCACCGGGAGGACACCAAGGGGCAGACCCCGGACCCGCTGGAGAGACTATGTCTCACAGCTGGCCAGGGAGCGACTTGGGATCCTTCCGGATGAGCTGGAGGATGCGGCCGGGGAGAGAGGGCGAGGTGTTTCGAGCACATCCCACCGGTATAAGACCAAGGGGCAGACCCTGGACCTGCTGGAGAGACTATGTCTCACAGCTGGCCGGGGAACTACTTGGGATCCTTCCGGGTGAGCTGGAGGATGCGGCCGGGGAGAGAGAGGCCTGGGCCACCCATTTGAGGCTATTGCCCCTGCGACCCGATCCCGGAACAAGCGGAAGATGACGGGACGGAACATTTATTTTATTAAAACCCTGATTTACACGTCTAATTTCAGATTTAACGTCACCCATAAGATCAAACATCGCCATCATTTCAGATAAGAATCAAAACCAAAAATCCTGCGGAATTACATCATATCCACAAACTTCCTCTGAAACAAAGATGGGATTGTAATTTCCATGTTGTCTGATCTGAACCCCACAGACACTGGGTCACTCCACTGAGCTGCTCCTTGCTGAGACGGCCAGCTGGTCTCAAGGGATGTTTGGAAGTAGTGGCAAACCACAATGTTCTCCCCTCTGGCCAGATGTTCAAATGTTTTCATACGGATCATGCTGTACCATCCACAAGGCTTAAGTTGTGTGTATGTCCCAGTGTGTGTGCAGCTTTATCAGTGTCACCAAGTCTGCGGTTTAGAATGTTTCTGGAGGACAAAGAGCTACTTTCCTGGTTCGTAAGGTGGTTAGCTTGACAAGATAAACTAGGACCATAAACCCAGCACCACCTCATCCATCAAAAGCTCCTTTTATTCTGCTCAACTAAGCTTGAAGGTGTCCGTAATTAACAAAGCCATTTGGTTAGAAATAAGATTGTATTTAAGATGCTAATGAGGATGCTTTGGTGTTGCCAGTGATTTCAGATCAGACATTTCAACGTCTTTGGCGAGAACATTCCTCAGGAAAGAATTTACAGGTCAAAGATTTTAATTGCCTTCAGATCCGGTAATGCGATGATCTAATCACCGTCTCCAAGTGGCATCTGGCAGAATAACAGAGACGCTTTTCTAGTAAAAGGTGAAGAATCATCTGGTTCACATAAAACTTTCTTGTTTTTTTGGTAGTTTTTAAAACATACTGTATCGCCAACGAGTTCACATCTGGTTAGTGTGAGGGATTGCTAATGAGTGAGACGGTTCAGTAATGACAGGTTTGGAGAATTGTGTGCGTGCACGTCCCATAAAGAAAGCGAGGTACATGTACACATAATCATTTGACAAAAACCTGACGATGTTTGAACTACAGGAAAAAGAGATTCTGCAAAGAGAGGTCAAAGAGGATGAATGGAGGAAACATGTCTGAAAGGCGTGACTTACGCTTCGAGTTATTACA
This sequence comes from Neostethus bicornis, assembly GCA_902685375.1. NCBI lineage: Eukaryota > Metazoa > Chordata > Actinopteri > Atheriniformes > Phallostethidae > Neostethus > Neostethus bicornis. The sequence continues at coordinate 10,616,419 of LR738549.1, read as the reverse complement.
AAGCTTAAGCTGGAACATGGACCCGTTGCACTTTGAAGGGTTTGTTCACCAAACCTGAAAGCACTTTAAAATATTCATAGTTAAACAAACATATGTTGATTTATTGGACTTAATCAATTTTTTTTTCAACTTGAAGAAACACAGCCTCCTAAATCTGTAGTTAACTAACAATAATTGAATGTGTGAAGGAAAGGATATATGAATGGTTTTTTTTCATTTTAGAAAGGTGCCCTAAAAATGCCATAAAACTTTTTTATCTCCGGAAATTAACATAAAATGCCTAAACTATTGACATTTTATCACTTTTGTATGATTATTAAAAAAAAATGATCAGTTTGCAAACCAGTATCATTTGTGATGTTTTTGTACGTCAATTTTTTATTTGGAAAATTTAGTTCCATTCCGTCATCTTCCGTTTGTTCCGGGGTCGGGTCACGGGGGCAACAGCCTCAAACGGGCAGCCCAGGCCTCTCTCACCCCGGCTGCATCCTTTAGCTCACCTGGAAGGATCCCAAGTCGTTCCCCGACCCCTTGATCTCCTCCCGGTAGGACGTGCCCAAAACATCTCGCCCGCGAGGCGCTCGGCGGGCATCCTGACTAGATGCCCGAACCACCCCATCTGGCTCCTCTCAACTTGGAGGAGGAGCGCTCGACACCGAGCTCCTCCCGGATGGCAGAGCTCCTCACCTGATCTCTGAGTGAGAGCCCAGCCACCCTGCGGAGGAAGCTCATTTCGGCCGCTTGTACCCGCAATCTCATTCTTTCGGTCACCACCCACAGCTGGTGACCATAGGTGAGGGTTGGAACGTAGATCGACTTGTAAACCGAGAGCTTTGCTTTTCGGCTCAGCTCTTTCTTTACCATGACGGACCGATGCAGCGTCCTAGTTATTGCTGATGAGGCACCGATCCGCCTGTCGATCTCCCGCCCCATCCTTCCCCCTCTCGTGAACAAGACCCCGAGATACTTAAACTCCTCCACTTGGGCAGGACCCTGTCCCTGACCCGCAGGGGGCATTCCACCCTTTTCCCGAAAATTTAGTATGAAACATGTTTTAAAGTAAACTTGCATCTTTAACTGACTTCTCGGTGGGAGTGAGGGTGTGTTCGCGCCTTTCAGCCATGTTGTAGTTGTACTCTAATCACAAGAAAAAGTATCGAATCCTATTTTTTGCAATCAAATGATCAGATGTTGCTCTCTGTACTTTTTGCCCGTACAGACCTGGGATAGAAAGCCTTTCCGCGTTCTGCTTCTTTTGATTGGAATAAGTTACAGAAAGACTTGAGACTGACAGAGTTCTTGTTCTTAGAAGCCTTTAAAACTAAACTGAAAGGGTTAGAGACTGTACGTCTCATTTGTACAAAATCTGACGGATTGAAATTCTGCTTGTAGCGCCAACATGGTACACTTTACACCACTAATCTAGATAAAATGACCAATTCACTGTTTTGGATAATTGGATCATTTTCATTGGGTTTCTGTTTATCGATCAAACTAAAAATCTTTCTAATTTGGTTTTATCTTCTATTTCAAAAGAAATTCAGACTGTTTCCAATAATTTAGGCCCTGTCCACACGTAGCCGGGTATTTTCGAAAAGGCGTATATTTTTTATCAGTTTTGGCCTGCTGTTTTTTTTCCCTAAAAAATTGCGTTTTTGAAAACTCTGGCCAAAGTGGAGATTTTTGGAAAACTTCGTTTTTGCATTTGCATGTGGACATGTGAAAACGTAGATTTGCATTTTTATGCGTCACTACTTGCGACAAGTAATGCACATATGTCATTAGTGTGCATCCTTGTTTCCAAAAGCAGACAGTGGGCAGCATGGATCCCCACAAACAGGCATTACTTTTTTCCCTGTTGCAGACACTCTTTTCTTGACTTTTTGTCGACTCTCAACTGCTCTTGCTTCTTGTTGAGGAGCAAAGGAGGAGAAATGCGTTGCAATTGGCTAAAATTCATTGCACAAGCTTTCCTAGCTCAGAGCTTACGTTTGGATAAATACTGCCCACTACTGGTCTGGCATGCTTATAACCGCACTCAGAAGCGTATTTCTACGGCTCCGTGTGGACGCGGGTATTTTGAAAACGGTTATGCCTGGACACGAGCGTTTTTCTAAAACGGAGGACAGCGGACATATGTTTTCAAAAATACCCGGCTACGTCTGGACACGGTCTTATGTTGTCAATAAATACAGTATATTGGATCATGTCTTGGTCTATATAGATTTGTTTTCATGCCCTTTTTTTTTTTTACTGCAAAAATCTCAAAAAACTAAAAGGCCACTTTGGAAATATATATTTTTATTTTGAAATGATTGCCTTTTTTTTTACTGCATAAAGCTTTCTTTTACCAGAACTTTGAACCAAACTCAAGTTCCAGTAACTGGATAAAAACTTTCAGCGTTGCCCTTTCCGACGCCTACACGTTGTTTTCCCTTTTTTTGTCTCCTTGAGAAGCAAAAGGCTTTAAACATGTGAGCACAAGCCTAGTAAAAAAAAAAGGCCCTGAAGGGCTCCCAACGTGATTTTATCAGAGTAAACATCTGCTTGGCGTTGTGCAAATAATAGTTTATTGTTAACCTTCATACAAGCAGCAGGTGGACGTGGAAGGGTTGACGAAGTTTTTGATCATCGTTCTTGTTTAAAAAAATTAATAGTTTGTGGCACAAGATATTTTTACTTGAATATCATTCTTAACTTGTTAGGTTTTTTAATTATTTGGCAAGTTTCGTCACATACATAGGTTGTAATACTCTCTGAAGTACGTACTTTCCCACTTTTGATTTAGATAGCATAGTTTAATTGCCATTGCGTTGTGGCTTGATTGCCTTTTCATGAGCTCTGACTTGAAGAAATGTATTTTAAGTATTTGCCAAATATGAAGAAGATCTGACGTGACGTTTGTAGTCAGACATCTGAATCTGAGCTTTGGCTAAACATTGCATGTCGTAAAGCCTTCAGCAAAGCTTAGTCTTAACCTTATTGATCTTCTGATCTCTGAGGCTTTGAACACAGTTTCAGAGCTTACACACTGGTCACCAGGTGGTAAAACAAAGCAACTCTTCAAAGAACCAAAAACAATTATTTCTGGGATTTTTCTATCAACGGACTAAAAAAAAAAAAAAAAAAAAACACAAGATTTTTTTTTTGATCAAAGTGTAACGTTTGGTCTGATTTAAGCTCTCATGACCAAATCAACACGAAGCTCATTGTGACTATTTGTTACCTAAACACTTGCGGTCATTATGAACTGAGCCGTCCAGAGTCACCCGGGGTGATGGAAGACTGTGTGAAGAAATGCTAGAGGCCCAGCTGCAGTCACATTCAGCAGTTGGAGATGTTTTACTTTTCTTTATCTTCTTCTTTTATTGCTTTTTCAGGAATGCGACAGACAGACACCCGACTGTTCTGTCTGCTCAGCAACATCAGAGTTGGTCTTCTTCAAACTTAATTCATTCAGTGAGGAGGTGGAATATTGTTAGTTAAATTAAATGGTAATAAAATAACAGGGAGGTATTTGTAAGTTTATTACTCCACTTTTTTTTCCCAGAATGTGGATGTTTTGTGTGATAGATTTAGAACATCTTGGCATCTTGTTTTCAGCTGATTTCAGAGCTTTAGAATAAAATTCAAATGAGCTTGTTGGGTACAGTTTGTAACGTTCCCATTTTTTTTTTCTTTAAACACAGAAATGTTCCTCTTAGATTGCTCTCTGTGGTCTATTGCTGTCATTTGCTGTCTTCTAAATTGTAAATTGGATAAAGAGGATGCTTAATAAGCTCAATTTTGTAACAAAGTTTTTTTTTTAATATACTTTATTAATCTCTCACCGGGAAATTTATGTGCTGCATTTCACCGCAGCAGGCTGCCACCTAAGATGGCGCCAATGGTGGGAGAAACGAGGGGTTAGGTGTCTTCTCCAAGTACTCTAGACGTGCACTCAGTGGGAGGCAAACCCGCGAACTTCCGGTTGACTTCCGATTAACTTCCAGGTTTGCGGGCGAACGCAAACTGAGCCACCATCTCATCATGTTCTGTTATGAAAAGAATTATTCCATTCAAAATGTTACTTCTTTTTAAAGAAAAAAAATAATTAAAAAATTTTATATAAAAAGATGTACAATTAATTTTTAAGAATTTTTTAAAAGGCAAAAACTTTTTTTGTTTTGTCTTCTGTACCACTTATCCCTAATGGAGTCACGGAATTCCTGGAGCCTATTTGTGGTAATATTTGATGAGAGGCAGGGTACACACCAAACAGGTCACCAGTCTGTTGCGGGCCATACTTTGGCCATACTCCATTTAGGTGGAGACGGTGGCCGCGTGGTTAGCGCGTTCGCCCGCGGACCGGAAGGTCGCGGGTTCGCGTCCCACGGAGAGCACGTCTAGGGTCCTTGGAGAAGACACCTAACCCCCGCTTCTCCCACCATTGGCGCCGATGAAGGGCAGCCTGCTGCGGTGTAAGGAGTGCAGCAAACAAATTTCCCCGGTGAGGGATGAATAGAGTAATTCAAAATATCAAAAAAAATAAAAAATAAAAAAATACGCAACAGAGTAGAAAAAGTTTCAAAAAAGTCTTCTGGACAGTTCAATTCTTGATCAAGACGTTTCGACTTCCATCCGGAAATCATTTTCAATCTGAATGATTTCTGGATGGAAGTCGAAACGTCTCGTTGAAGAATTAAACTGTCCAGAAGACTTTTTTGAAACTTTTTCTACTATGGATCACTCCTGGATGAATGAGGGACTACACGGTTCATACGCAACAGACTTCGTCGGGGGCAATTTCAAAGTGGTCAATCATCCTAACAAGTGGTGTTTTGGAGAGTGAGAGGAAACCGACGTATACACGAAGAGAACATGCTAACTCTGCGTATGTAGAGTTAGCATGTTCTCCCCGTGATTTTCTCAGAGTAAACATCAACATTTTACTCTGATAAAATCACTCGGGGCAAGACCAGTGTTTCAAGCCTTGTCCCACTCTGGGACTCAAACCCCAACCTTCTTGCTGAGAGGCCACTGTACCAACCACTGTACCATTATGCCGCCTAAAAACATTTTAAATAATACCATTTTAAAATAAAAATTGGGTTTTACTTTTTTATTTTTATGTCTTTAGATTTTAATCTGATTTTATAGATCCCCGAGATGTTCTTTTTAGATAATCAAAATGATATGTAATTAGCAGCATTAATATTATGCACTGCTTTACTAATTGCATCACATTCTTTATGGTTAGAATCAAAGATGGCTGCCTATTTAGCAGAAATATTTTGCTGTTATTTTAACTATCACATGTTCACAAATTTGTTCTTCTCATTTAACTACATGTAGCCATACGTTGGTGCCAAATATGTGATGTATAATTTTGAAAAACCTCTTATTTTTACAAACGCACTTTAGTATGGACATGGCTAAAATGTCGTGCTGTGTTCTGCAGTTGCTCAAATTATTAATATTTTTTCCATTTCACAATGTCGAATAGCAGATTGTATAAAGTGATTGATATTTGGAACTCAGTTCATTTCTTTTGGGCTTTTGCCGGTTAATTATTTATTTTTCTGCATTCTTACCGATGGTCATACCTCAGTAACTCATGGTTAATGATTAATTTATTTCTTAATTGTTGTCCGAAGGGCTTCATAAAACTACATATTGGTTATTGTATCCACCCCATCCCCCTGACCCTTGAACTAACCCAACACCGTGCCATGCTGCCCTACCCGCTAACCCCCACTACATTTCTGTCTTTATTGTCTTCTAATATCTTCTCTTTCTTCTCTAGAGGACAATGGAGTCTCGCTGCTGCAGCTGATTGGAGACCCTCCTCCCAATGAGATCACTCAGGTCTATGGACCGGACAACACGCCTGGTTATGTCTTTGGTCCAGAAGCAAACACCGGCCAATTGGCACAGGCCCATCTCCCTAAATCTTTTTACCGAGACTTTTCCCTCATATTCAATGTGAAACCTACCTCTGACCGAGGAGGGGTCATCTTCTCAATCACAGACCCCTCACAGAAGATCATGTATGTGGGTGTCAAACTGTCAGCTGTGCGGGGCTACAAGCAGGACGTCATCCTGTACTACACGGAGCCAGACTCGGAGGAGTCCTACGAAGCTGCCAGGTTCCCAGTGGAGTCCATGAGGGACACTTGGAGCCGCTTTGCTATCGCTGTACGGGATGATAAAGTGATGTTCTACCTCAACTGTAATCGAGACCCTCAAGTGATGCGCATTGAAAGGTCTCCTGATGAAATGGAGTTAGAAAATGGTGCTGGTATATTCGTGGGCCAAGCGGGTGGAGCTGATCCAGAGAAATTCTTGGTATGTATTACTTGCTCCGTCCCCTGTTGTTTAGCATGTGATACTTTAAATTTTATGTGCAGGTATTAGCTGAATGGCTGCAAATTGATTCCTTACATGGCTTAATCAAATTATATTTGCTGATTGGTCATAAACTTGGGCTTCACTGCTTTTTTTCTATATTGTTTAGTGAGTCCAATGATACACTTTCTACAAGGCCAAACACTTCCTCTCAAGGCAAAATACGTTCCTCTCAGAATATAGTTTGTGTTCGGTCATTTGTATTTAACAACAGTGATTCTTAAAAGGCATCTCCCCATGCCTCCACCCGAAGGTGAAGCGATGCAACCCTTTCGTCCACTGGGTTGCAGATGAGGATAACTCCAATACACAGTAGCAAAGCTGCAGGGCAATAGGTATGCCCACCAGAGCTCGGCACCTTTCACTCTGGGCAACTCCAGAATAGAACACGGTCCAGCCCCTGTCAAGAGGCCTAGTTCCAGAGCCCAAGCTGCGCACCAAGGCAAGTCCAACGATATCAAGTTGGAACTGCACAACCTCGTGCACCAACTAGGGCTCCTTCTCCGCCAGAGAAGTAACATTCTACATCCCTAAAACTAGCCTATGCAGCCGAGGGTCTGATCGCCAGGTTTCCAGTCATTGGGTACCGCCCATTTCCTCCTTTATCCAACCCCATGGCCCTTCCTGCAGCTGGTGAGTCTACTGGAAGGACAGCTCATGTCCCAGGCTTGGGCTGAGCCTGGCCAGGCACTGTGGGGAAGAGCCTGGCCACCAGACATTCGCTTGGGCCCCACTATTGGGGCCTGGCTCCATGGAGGGGGCCACAGCAATCTGCATCCGCGCAAGGAAACGTTGGCCATGGTTGTTCTCTTCATTTGGAGTTTTTGAGCCACGTTTTGTTTGGCTTCTTACCTAGAACCTGTTTGACTTGTGTAACCCCACAAAGGGCATTAAGCTCCAGACAACATACTGTAGCGCTTAGGATCTTTGGAGCATGTAAACCCCTCCATCACTATAAGGTGGCGGCTCATGCAGGACCTGCCACATTGATGGGAAAATGAACATTGACGAGACAAAAAAAATTGGCAAAGTACACCTCTGTGTTTTGGTTTTCTTTGCAAAGATAATCACGTGAAACATTTTAGCCAAATGATTCTCATGTGATTCATTTCTTCGAGGTGCCGGGATTCAAATAAAAACATGTACATCCTAACCACGTTCTCATCACACTCACCTTTATCGTGGCACCACAAACAAAACCCTCCCTGCAGTAAAATAATTACCTCTGGTCACTTGACAGAAACAAATGTGAGCAGTTCTACCCAACGGCACCTAAGTTTAAACAGTCAGGTACACTTATTAATTTACGACTAATACAGACAGCATCATTATTTCTTTGATGTTCGTTAAAAATCATTTAAGTTTTTTTTGTTGTTGTTAAAGATAAAAGGTTTATTAAAAAGATTGTTATTTCTTCAACTTTTTAGTCGTTTTTGTAATTATCCTCAATTTAATTTATTTATGCAGTCAGTATATTTCATTTACCAAATGATTCAAAGTACTTTGCATAAAAAAATTAAAAACACGGTGAGAAAATAGTAATTTTTATTTATTTTTTTTATAAATGTTTAAAGAAAGAATGAAATTACAGAAGTGTGGGACCCATGTCGACACGTTTAAATACGTGAAAAAACAACCTAAGTTTTCTTTCATCACATGGGTCATTTCCAAAGGGCCGTTGGCTTAAAATGTGACTTTTTATCTTATGTCTTGAAGCAGTTTGAGGAAACTGGAAATTTGATGAAAAACAACATGGAATACCTTCAATGAGGTCGAGATGAGGCAAATTAAAGATTAAGAGTGTGATCATTTTTAGGACCCTTGATCATTAAGAATTAGTTGTAAGAAATGAAAGTGGGTTTATTTCATTTACGTGTTTGTCTTTGATAATTAACATCTATCTTTTTTCTGTGACACAAAAGTAACAGAAATATTATCAACTAAAAGGGGCCCAAAAATGAGTGGGTAGAAGAACTTTCTTGCCAAATCTTCTCTTTTGTCGATTTTAACTAAATTTACTGATGCTTTAAGGTAGAAATAATTACTGGAGAGAGAATATCTGGCAACTGATGATGTCCAAAACAGAACAAATTCAAAAGGTGGTGATAAATAAACTACACATATAAGAAAACATAGAACAGAACAGAACACAAGAAAACATTTTAGAGTGCCTCGAAGTATCTCTAAACGAGTTTTTCAAAGATTTCCTTTGTTTCAAAGTTGACTTATTTTTTGTGTTTCAGGCACAAAAAAAATGCCTTGAGATATGTTCCGTCTCTGCTTTTTTTTTTTTTTTTGTATCAATAAGGCAGTAAAAAAACAACTTATTCTAGAAAAAAAAATTACAAGTGTCATTTTATTCAAATTCCATGTGAAATTAAATCATCATAAATGAATATTTGAAAATAAGTACTTTTAAAGTAAACTGCTCACAGTTTCAGTTTAAATGTAACTGTCGGCTGATTTTTTCTGCTTAAGATACGATAGGTTTTATTTTGAAAGGATGACAACGGCCCCATAAAACGCTTGTTTCTGCTTTTCATCAAGTTTAAAAAAAGTCTTCTTCTCTTCTAAAATAATGAGCAGATTTCACAGGTGCTTCAAGCATTTACAACAAATACCACATAGAAAGTAGAGAGATTTAAAACTCCTGGTAACTTCTCACTTTATGAAGGAGGACTTGAATTATTGCTTTTAATGGTTTGCTTTTCATCAAACTGACGTATCATCTTCGTTCTGCTCTGAAATGTATCACTGTGCTCAAGGACACACGTTTATTTTGTTCAAAATCCCCCTTTTTTTAAAACGTCCTCTATTATTTCAGTGTTATTACTTGTGGTTACACTATTTAGAAGACAGATTTTTGATGGGATCTTTATTTAATATAAAATAAGAAACTCTAACTTTTAGTTCATGATTTCTCTTTGTTCACTCTGAGAGGTCCTTATTTTAGACTTTCAAGTATTTACAAAGAATATTTTATTTTGCATCAAAGATGCGTTGTAGTTAAACTCTACCCCCTCTCTTCAATAGATTTTTAAGATTTCCTGCGCAGAGCAGAAGCTCTTTGATAAAACGACAACCCCACTCAGTCACAGACTGGACAGAACTTTCACAAAGAAGACCTCAAATTAAATTCAGTCATTTAAAAAAAATCTCGAAAGAGAAGAGGCTAAAATGTCAAAGAGATACTTGTCCTCGAAGACCTACGGGAAACTCTTGACAGAAAAGTGTCCCAAAACAGACAAACTTCAAATAGCATACCATTAGAAGAAGGACCACCTCCACATTTACAGCTAATGACCCTTTGATAGGCGTGAAGATAACAGAGGCACCATCAGTGTGAGAATTCCTGGAGGAAGCATGTTGCAGATCGTGTGTTTGAGATAGAGATAACACTTCAGACCAAACCCAGAAACATCAATGGTCTCACTGATTTAATGAAGGGGGAAATCCCCCGGGGAAATATCCTAAAACAGCACGGTTAGTGACGCATGTCCATGTTTTATGGTTGGAAAAAAATCTATAGAAGTCTGTCGTGTGTGAGAAAAAGGGAGCAAGTTTGATGATTAGGTGTAAAACGAAGCATCAAATCTCCATGTTTGTGTTTTCTAACAGGGTGTGATCAGCGAGCTGAAGGTGGTGGGAGATCCCCGTGCAGCGGAGAGGCAATGTGAGGAAGATGAAGATGACTCAGATGTGGTGAGTGGTGACTAATGTCTGCTGAATTAAAGCTGACATCATCAAAGAACATGACACAATACTTAAATTGATTCTCATCTCAATCTCATAATGGGCCAGGAAGCCCATTGGTGGATAATTACAACTAATTAATAAAAGAAAAAAAAAAACTTCTTCCAATAATAGACTGAATGAACTTCCTCTGCAGGGTGGCTGGGCTCTCACTCAGAGATCGGGTGAGGAGCTCTGCCATCCGGGAGGAGCTCGGTGTGGAGCCGCTCCTCCTCCAGGTCAAGAGGAGCCAGATGGAGTGGTTCGGGCATCTGGTCAGGATTGCCCCACGAGCGCCTCGCGGGCGGGGTGTTTTGGGCACGTCTTACAGGGAGTAGACCAAGGGGCAGACCCGGACCCGCTGGAGAGACTATGTCTCACAGCTGGCTGTGGAATGACTTGGGATCCTTACGGGTGAGCTGGAGGATGCAGCCGTGGTGAGAGAGGCCTGGGCTGCCCGTTTGAGGCTGTTGCCCCCGCGACCCGACCCCGGAACAAGCAGAAGATGACGGAACGGAATAACAGACAGAATGAAATGATTTGAAGTTAAGTTGAATGTTGCTTGCCTTAAAAAATCAATCATCGTGCTTGGATTGAGAACAAATTCTAAAAGTTCCTTGTTTAAAAACTCAGTCTACATCGCAAAAAGTATCGTTCCATTTCACGTCATCGGGATTTTCCAGAATGTTGTAACAACTGCTAATTTAAGTCTAATCTATGCTCATCAGTGGATCAAGTCGAAAATTATAAAGGTGCAGAATGAGATTTACTACCAAATGAATACGTATAATATGGAGCTTGTGGTCGAAGAGTTAGGGTTAGGCCGTACAGAACATTTGTTTTGTCTTCTAAACCGCTTATCCCTAACGGAGTCGCGGGGGTGCCGGAGGCTATCCTGGCTGATTTAAGGCGAGAGGCAAGGTATACCTCAAACAAGTCACCAATCTGTTGCGGGGCTACACACCTAGCAGCAATTTTATGGCAGCCAATAAACCTATCAAACATGTTTTTAGAGCATGGGAGAAACCAAACTCAGTCAGTCATCTTCTTATCCGTCTATCCCTTTCGAGGTTGCGGGGTGTGCCGCAACCCATCCCAGCCAATTTAAGGCGAAGGACAGAGTACACCCCGAACAGGTCGCCAGTCTCTGCCAGTCGCCAGTCTCTAGAAACCGAAGTATCTAGAGAAAACCCACACAAACACTTGGAAAACATCTAAACTACCCACAGAAAGACCAGTGGTCCAAGACTCGTCCAACCTGGGGCTTAAACCCCGACTTTTTTTTGCAGAGGCAATTGTGTTAACCACTGTGCCACTTCTTCTAAATTTCAGCATTTCCCTTCAGGGATCACCACAGCAAGTCAGTTTCTTCCATCTAACACTATCTGCTGCAAATTCTTCATTCATGCCAACTATCTACATGTATTCCTTCACTGTATACATGCTACTTTTCCACCCAAATAGAACATGATAGATAGTATTTGTAAAGTAAAGGTCTGAACACACTCAGATTAGAACATTTGAAACCCTGAAAACTTTATAACAAGCACTTTTACTGAGATAATTGAAAAAAATCTGGTAACAGTTGATGAAAATATCCACTTCTGACGTTTTCAGTCTCTAAATCCACAACTGTCTATTTTTACAAGAACAAAAGTGTTTTTAAGCCACGTGAATTTGTCAGGAGAGTAGTCTGTTCCCCCTCTGTGTCCTGTTTCCTCCCTCTCTCTTGTCTGTGTGTGTGCAACTAGTCACACCTGAAACTAATCTACTCATCTGCTGCAACATAAATGGAACAGTTTTTGACACACTCTTCGCCAGATCGTTGTTTTTCATGCTTGACTTGTTACCCAGTTTTTTTGGGTCCAGCTCCTACATCAGAACCTGCCTAGCTTATCTGTTTTTGTCTTTATTTGGACTTTTTATCATTCTAATAAATCTGCTTGTGATTTTTCATCTGAGCCTGTCTGTTGTGTCAAAGGTATATTTTGGCCTCAGCTCCACACCATGACAGAATTAGTCTATTATATAAATGAAAAAAGAAGCACATACCAAATAAGTTAAAATAGAAAACTAAAAACCAGGAACTCAAGACTGTTGGAATTAAAGGCTCCTCCAATGTCGTCAGCTTCTAAGAAACTTTTGTACAGATTCAAGTTTCGTCATAGTGCTAACATGTTCATGCTTCCTTTTTCACTCCGGTCCTTTGTTCTGCTAACGATGCCTGTTTTGTTTAGCACAATAACACCACGCAATCGTTTTGTTGGTGCGGTGAAAACCATTCAAGTACCGACACAAGTCAGTAAAGTTGGACAATAAGCTTGATTAGACTTTGTGCGAAGTCACACAAACGATAATTCATTCAAAAACCATGAGTTCTATTTTTCTAAGATGAAATGATATTAAAATCCTCTCAAATTATAATTTTTTCTTTTGATTTATTAAAACAGTAGTTTTTTTTTTTCAATAAATTCCATTGTTTTCAAGAAGAAATATACTTTTTTATTCCTCAACAGAAAAAATTCTGTGGTGCATTAAACCGCAGCAGGCTGCCAGGAGGGCACCAATGGGGGGGTTAGGTGTCTTCGCCAAGGACACCTAGACATGAGCTCAGTGGGATTCGATCTCACAAATTTCTGGTGAACTTCCAAGGGCGAAGGGCGATCGTCCTACCACTGAGCATCCAAGGGCGAATGTTCTACCACTAACCTATCACATTAGGCTTTGGACTTTAGGGTTCCATCCTACGCAAACTCTAATTTTCTGAGCTTTTTACGTTTTAATAGTTATGGTTGTTGTATTTATCTCTAAAGTGTTTTTTGAAAAACCACAAAATTTTTAAACAAGTAACAAGTACTTGGCTGCTACGACTGATGCTTTTTATATAGTTTCATCTTTTGAATCCCTTCAACCAAAGACGCGACAGGGAAAGCTGGAGCCTATCCCTGTTGATTTCAGTCGACGGACAGGGTACACTCCAAACAGGTCACCAGTCTGTCATGGGGCCACCCATTCACAGACAACTATCCCACAAATATTCAATCCTAGGAGCAATTTCGTAGCGGCCAACCAACCTAGCATGCATGTTTTTGGAGGGTGGGAGGAAATAGGAGTATCCCCGAAAAAACCCATGGATACACAGTGAGAACATGCAAACTCTGCACAGTAAAGCCAGCGTTTCAAGCCTCGGCCCCACTGCAGAACTCGAATCCGCAATCTTCTAGTTGAGAGACCACCCTACTAACCATTGGGCCACCATGTAAAGCCGCTTTCAATGTAGCAGGAAGCGTTTCACACATAAGTCTATGTATTAACCAATCACAGAGGAGGATTATTTAGCTTATTTATTCAGCTTAGAACATCAAGTTTTTTAAACTCAAAACATTACTTCTTATGAATTATTTACTCAAAAGTGCTCCGAATGTCAAAACTAACAAGATTATTCAGGGTGTTTGATCACTAAAAGTAAATCTATAACAGAAAATAGTCTGAGAGTAACGTCCTATCGTTGACCACCCACACGTAAACACAGGTGCTTCACTGAAACCCACCACCAACCGTCATTTAGTAAAACATTCAACAGCTGCTGCTTGCTCAGACGTACAAAACCATGTCCTGACTGACAGAATGAAGGTTAAGTCTTTAAAACTCCACGTCGTCAAAAATCTTTTAGATGTTCTCAGGATTAGATGGGAAGATCACAGACTTCAGGATGTGCCTTTCATCTCAAATGACAACCTTACAGCTGTTTTCACGTTTAGAAAGCTTATTAAAATACTGTACGGGTGTGTTGAGGAAACCTGAAATGAATAGGTAAGTGTGTGACCTGCATGAAACAAACAACTGTACAACTGGAGAGATGACATTTTGGAAAAGATAAATGCAAAAAAACAGACTTAAATATTTAAAGATCACAAAAAGCCAAAATGTTTTCGTCACAGTACGACATTAGCATGTCATATGTTCAAATATTTTCAAATTCTTCTCATTTCCTTTGTTGTCAATGTAACGACAAACCAAAATCTGCTCGCCAATAAAAAAATTAGTCCCTCTACATCCATAAAAAATATAGCATTCATTCATTTTATCTTCTGAACCAATTGTATATAAACGGATCACGAGGGTGCCGGAGTCTATCCCGACTGATTTCAGGCAGGAACAAGTTACACCCCAAGAGGGCACTAGTGTGTAGAAGTGAGATCGGGCCTAAAAAATCCACCCCGACCCAACCGGGCCCGCACGTATCAAAGCCCGACCTGGCCCGAACTTGACTACTTAACTTGATTTGCAGGTCCGAGCCCAAAGTTCGGGTGGGTCTTGGGGTCGGGCTCGGTCTTAAGATCTTACCTCAACCAGTGTGTTATGGAGCCACACACTCACAAACCTCCACACACTCATTCCTAGGGGCAATGTCATAGTGGCCAATCAGCCTAACATGCATGTTTTTTGAGGGTGGGAGGAAACTGCAGAAAACCCACACATAACAGAACATGCAAACTCCACAAAGAGAAAAACAAAATTGTTTAGCAGTTTAGTAAAAAATAGAAAAAAAAACTCTTTTTGAAGTTGGCGTTAAAGTGAAGAAATTTTTAAAGAAATTCATGATGGGTAAGGGAACGTTTAAAACAAAACAATTACATCTTATAATAAGTAAGATGTGGCACTACATTTGGATTTTTTATTTTCAAAATCACATTTATCAATCAAATCAAATGTGTAAATAAAATTTTTATCTTATGCACAACGTGGCAGATTTTCCTGACAGCAAAACACTGACAAAAATCTCAGTGGACCCACCAATGTGTCTGATGCTGTAAAATGAAAAGTTAAATATTCACCTTCTCTCCTCAGGCGTCAGGAGAGGGAAGTGGCTACGGAGAATCCACACCTTTAAAATCCACCGTGGAGAATTCCAGATATACAGTAAGTTCATTTATGTCTGTTTTTTTGTGCCATTCTCCCCCCGCCTCTTTCTCCCCCACTGAAGTTTCTAATCACTTCTTATCACTTCGTATACATGTATAATCAGTAATTATTATAATTGACATTTATGCAATTAAATGCTTGGGTTTGGTTTTAAAAGAACAATTAAACTCTGAATTTGAGAAACTTGTTGCCTAAATGTAAAAGCTAACCGGAAGGTAATCGATAAAATGGTTTAAATAATTAATTAAACCAGACAAGCATCGTGGTGAATGAGTTTTGACTGAATAATTGGAGATGTATTCTATATTTCTTTGCTGGATCTAGTTGTGTGGTACTGATGTGGTATCTTTCCTCTGATTGAAACAGTTAAGATAGTGTCGGTTGGACCAATAGAAAATGTGAGCATTCCCACGATATTTCCCTATATCTCTTTCCCCAGAAACATACATTCCTCTTCTTTATTGTCATTCTAAGGCAGGCATGCACAAATAATGGCAGACGGGTCACTGTAAATATTTTAATCCGGCCGGCACACTTGAAAAAAATTAAAGAAATAATCCTTGTTAATGTTTTATTTCCCCTGCAATTCTTATGTTTCCTCACTAGGTGGGACACTCTAGATATGTTGGCTTTGTTGAGAAAACAACAACACTGCTCCCATTAAAATGTGTGTGTCTCCGTGATGAGCACGTAATCAAAATAAACAGTGCGCGCGGATACGGAAACCCATCAGGGCCAATGCACGCACGTCAACAAGCGCATTAGATTTCAAACTTATATTTTAAACCTAGCGCCAAATTTAATGTGCTTAAATGTAACATTCAGCATGTTTGTTTACGTGTGTGCAGAGGTAAGATCTTAAGCCCGAGCCCGACCCGAGCCCGGTCTAAAATGTCAATCTTTACTTCTGGTCGGGTTCGGGCTTCTCTCTCGCTGACTTTTTTTTTTTTAAATAAATATATGTTTATAAAATGTAAACTAAAACAATGTGTGTGAACTTAACTAATATACTTGTTATAAAATTAATAATTTGGATAAAACAGAGATGTAATGTTTAACTACTAAACGGGATCCGCAGAGCCAGAACGTGCGCTGCGTACGTGAACGCCTCCTCTTAATTTGATAATCTTCCCCTGCGCAAGTCTGTATGTGTTTAGAACTAGTATCCCCAATATGAAGGAGCAAGAAGTTAAGAATAAACTAAAGGCAAGAGAACTGAAAAGACAAACACGCACCGGTAAGAGTGAGGTGTGGAAAAGCTTCAAATTTACTGTTCAAAATGCTACAGAAATCGCGGAGTGTAGTCAATGTGGCGCTTTGCTTTCATACAACACCAAAAAGACTGGCACCTCGACGCAGAGCAGGCATTTAAACAGCTGGACTGGCAAAAGTGATGATCGCGATTTTATCATTTGTTTCAAAGACCGTCCCTCCTCTTCGCGCTAAGCAGGCCATCACAGACAAGCGCGTTAGGGCTCCTTTAATGTGATTTTTTTTCAATTAAAAAAGCGTTTTTCTGAAAATATTCCTATTTATAAATAAATTTGTGAGGACTCCTCCCGAGTCCTCACAACTAAAATATGACATTTCGGGCTCGGGTCAGGTCGGATTTTAATACCCGTGGGCCGGGTCGGGTCGGGCTGGACTTTTTTAAGCCCGATCTCACCTCTGCGTGTGTGTACTGGCCTCGATGACTTCCCATACCCAAATCAAATACTTTGTATAATGCGCTCCACAGACTGACTTGCAGCAACTGTTTCATCCTTGCTCTGGTTGTTGTTGACTTTTGGCACCACGGAAACATCTACATCTCCTGCCATTTTTGAAAAGAAAAATACAGTCAGGAGGAGAGTTATGGTGATATCCTGAAGGATCAAAGAACTTTCAGTGCTTTAAAATAAAACAGTTATTCATCTGATTTTCAAAGTCTGACATTTTGTTGTGATGCTTTCCTTAATTTTCATTGGAAATCAAAGCACGTTTTCTCCACATCTCAAGATGTGTTTTTTTTTTTTTTCCAATGAGGTGAGGTTACCAAAGCATCTGCCCCGGCCCCTTTGTAAAAAATTAGAGCTCAATGTGGCCCACAAACCAAAAGGTGTGCCTACCCCTGGTCTAAGGACAAGCTCTAGTATTTTTAACCGTTACTCATCCGAGTTTCACAAGTTTCTTTCCGAGTTTATCTCCTCTGTATCTCAATCCCATCCTCTGTTCTCTGCTTTCCGTCTCACTCACTATCATGCAAAGATTCCACAGACACCCACTCAACCCTGGAGAGACGCTCATGAAGGCCAGAACCTCCTCTCAATTACAGTTGAGGCCAACAAAACCAGATGTTAATTGCGATTCAATGTCATCTTTTGCCTTGAGGCTTTTCTGCTTTCTACATCAACCAGAGCACACGGGAGCTGACAGAGATGGAAAATAAAGTTGTGGGGTTAAGAAAAAAAGGACAGAATCCGGTAGCTGAAATCGGAAGTTTCCAATTTTTTTTTAAGGATTGAAAACTTTTCTTTATTTTTATTTTACAGTGGGGCTTTTCTATCGCAGCAGCAGGTGGTCATTATCATCTAAAAGACAGTGTAATGTTGAAAGCAACAGATGGAGTTTTACATTCTCATAGTTTTCCATCAGATGACAACCCAGTGCACAACGTAGCTTCAGCTCCACACAGTCATTGAAAGAGTACAATTTGGACAAGTCTGGGCATAGGCGAGCCAGAGAGGGAGAGTACACGTTCGACTTTCCATTTTGTCATCTTGGAATTTGTAGTGATAGATGGTCGGACAAGTCAGTCATTCTTACCGGTGTCGCCGCTGGAATCAAAAGGTCCTCGAGTTCTGCGGCCCCGAGGGGCTTGTTTTAAAGAGCTTAGTTATTACCACGCGTGATTGTTGTTGTTTTCACACAAAGATCCGCTTTGCAACAAAAAAAAAAATATCTGTGGTCCTACTATTTAGTGATAAAAATGAGTTTCCAAAGAATTTTCCGTTCTGTTCTATTCCGTCATCTTCCGCCTGGGTCGCGGGGCCAACAGCCTCAAACGGGTAGCCCAGGCCTCTCACACCCCAGCTGCATCCTCCAGCTTACCCGGAAGGATCCCAAGTCGTTCCCCGGCCAGCTGTGAGACATAGTCTCTTCAGCGGGTCCGGGGTCTGTCCGCGAGGCGTTCGGGGGGCATCTTGACCAAATGCGCGAATCACCCCATCTGGCTCCTCTCGACTTGGAGGAGGAGCAGCTCTACACCAAGTTCCTCCCTGATGGCAGAGCTCCTCACCCGATTTCTGAGTGAGAGCCCAGCTACCCTGCGGAGGAAGCTCATTTCGGCCGCATGTACCCACAATCTCATTCTTTCGGTCACCACCCACAGCTGGTGACCATAGGTGAGGGTGGGAACTTAAGATTTTTTTTTTTGTTAATTCTGAAATATTTTAGTTTCTTAGTCAGAGCAAAAGGAATGACTTCCAAATAATTCATGTGGGTTTTTGGGTGGATTTTGCTTTAGATTAAATTCATCAAAAAATTTGATCAAACAACTCAGTCATAATTATTGGATTAAAAATAAGTATTTTCACACCAAAAATAAAATGAAGCCGAAAACATTGACTCCAATAATAGATACAGTATCTACAGTATAGATAATTCTTAGCCTATCCAGAGTGTGCCCTGCTTGGATAGGTCATCATTTATAAAAATTATACTACTATTCAAATGCTTTAACAGACATATTTTTGGAGAAGATTGTTACGTTGCATCAGCATAGACCAGGGTCGGGCAGATTTCTCGGTTCGTGGGCCACATGGAGTTCTAACATTTGACAAAGGTGCTGGAACAGAAGCAGATGAATGGCATGTATTGGTAACTGCTAGATCAGACTGATAGAACGGTGCGCTAAATGTTACATCAAGAGCGTTAAATTTCAAATCTAGCACGCTAGGTCTGAAATCTAGTACGATAGCACTTAAAAACGTGCATTTAGCGTGCTAGGTTTGAAATCTAAGCGCTTGCAATAACATATAGCTTGTTTTAACATCTAACACGCTTGTTTATGTGCGTGTATTGGACTCAATGGCTTTCTATATCTGTGCAATTTGTTCATTTTGACAGCGTGTGCATCACGAAGACACACATTTTAATGGGATCTGTGTTGTTGTTTTCTCTACAAAGCCAATATAACTAGAGTATGCCATCTAGTGAGGAAAAATCAGAATTGCAGGATAAATAAAACATTAAAAAGGTTTATTTATTTAAGTTTTTTAAGTTTGGCAGGCTGGATTTAAACGTTTAACGGGCCGTTGTTTGCCCATGCCTGACATACAATAGATGGTGATTGGTTGTCGCTGTGCGTTTGAGTGTACAAGTACAATTCTCCTCCTGCAATTTATCTGCATTACGTGGGACATGGTGTTTTGTGTTTAATGTATGTGCATAATCCCAAAATTGTGGAGCATTATCAAGAAAGTCAGATTGCAAACTCTTGCAAAACTTAAATACACAGGAATGGTATCGACATCACATTGGAACATCTTTTGACAACCAGATGATGGTCTGACAAAAAAATAATAATCATACTTTATTTATCCCTCATGGGAAAATTACTTTAGCAGCATTGCACCGCAGCAGGCATCCATGATGGCGTCAATGGTGGGATCATTTTGGGGTTAGGTGTCTTCTCCAAGGACATGAGCTTACCAGAAATCAAATTGGCTTCTATTGGTTCAAACAGAGCCATTCTATCACTGAGCCTCGCCTCCTCTAAATATGTGTTTATCCAAATGCAAAACAAATCTACCTTCAAGTATAAATAGACACATCTTGGAGGTATCCAGACTACTCTAGATGCCCGGATGACCCTTTCTGGCTTCTCTCTGGGACCAACTCTACAAAGTCCCTCCTGGATGGCACAACTCCTCTTCCTATCTCTAATGAAGAGTACCGTCTCCCTTCAAAGGAAACTCATTGTGTCCACATGTTCCCACTATCTTGTATTTTCCGTCAACACCAACAGCCGGTGACTAAAAAAATAGTCAAAACATTACACATATTTATCAAATCCAACTCACTGGCTTGTTCCAGAGGTAAGATCTTAAGCCCGAGCCTGAGCCCGACCCGACTTTCGGGGCGGGTCGGGCCTAAAAATGTCAATCATTACTTCGGGTCAGGTTCGGGCTTCTCTCTCGCTGACTTTTTTTTTTTTTTTAAATACATACATGTTTATAAAATTTAAACTAAAACGAGGTGTGTGTACTAAACTAATAAATACTTGTTATAAAATTAAAACAGAGAAGTAATGTTTAACTACTAAACAGGATCCGCAGAGCCAGCGCATGCTCTGCGCACGTGAACGCCTCCTCTTAATTTGGTAATCCTCTCCTGCGCCCGTCTTTATTTTATTTATTTTGAACTGGTATCCTCAATATGAAGGAATAAGAAGTTAAGTATAAACTAAAGGCAGGAGAACTGAAAAGACAAACACGCACCGGTAAGAGTGAGGTGTGGAAAAGCTTCAAATTTATTGTTCAAAATGCTACAGAAACTTACGTTGGCTTTGCTGAATGTAGTCAATGTGGCGCATTGCTTTCATACAAGAGCAAAAAGACTTTGCTCTTATATGGTTTTAATATCGTGGGCTTGGGTCGGGTCGGGCTAAATTTTTTAGGCCCGATCTTACCTCTGGCTTATTCCAGTTCTTGTGGCCCATCTTTGACCTTTTATTTTTCTTTGTTTGTGGTTTGCTCCTAATGATACGTAGCGGTGCTTTGGTAATTAATTCTGTTTAGATTAAGTCTAATTCCTCGTGGTTACTTACCATAACAGAGAGGGACGCCCATTGCTTCGTGCTTTTAACAAACACATCAGCTGCTGTTCTTCATATTCAGACCAAACATATGATGTATACATTTGGCAAAGCTTCCTCTGTGATATTTGAGATGGTGTGGAGAGGAAGAAAAAGCTCCTCTGGCTGTAGAGGTGGAATATATTCATCGCCGAAGGAGCTGCATACCTGTTAGAAGGTTCAGAAAGGCTGGTGGGAGGGGGTGGAAACAAATCAATCAACACTGCTAGAAGAGAAACACTGTCCCTCCCATCATTCCCAGCCAAGAAGCAATGATGGATGGGCCAGAAGTGCAGGGTATTATTTATCACATTATTCCTGAAGCTCTAGTTAATAAAAGTGAAATAACTTGTAAATTCTCAGCCTGGTTTGGACCGTGCAGAGAGAAGCTTTCCTTCTAAACCAGATCCTTCCGTCCTGTATTACCTTGGAGACCATGAGATGAACTACCAAGAGGGTTTGGTGGATGTTTTTCTTTCCTTTTTTACAAATAACACTGTGTTCTCGTTAAACTGTGGCTAAGAGACAGATTGTTGCTGGTAGGCTGGCCCACGCTTACTTTGTTCCATCACTAAATGACAGTGTGATTAGCTGGCATTAACTAAAACCCAAGCAGTTTAATTAAAAAGAAATGTCTCTTTATTAAACTGTTTATGTGAACCCAATTAAACCAAAGCTATTTTAGGAGTAGCACATGGATGGAAAGAGGACATTTAGAATGGGTTAAAATGCTTAGGACCACCTAAATATCACCTAAATTTTTGGTGGTAGTCCACAAGTACGACGAAACATTTTCCAGTTGTCTGCGTATTTTCGTTCCATTCCGTCCTGTCATCTTCCGCTTGTTCCAGGGTGAGGTCGCGGGGGCAACAGCCTCAAACGGGTAGCCCAAGCATCTCTCACCCCTGGCTGCATCCTCCAGCTCGTTCCCTGGCCAGTTGTGAGACATAGTCTCTCCAGCGGGTCCGGGGTCTGCCCGTTGGTCTCCTCCCGGGGGGACGTGCCCAAAACACCTCGCCTGCGAGGTGCTCGGGGGGCATCCTGACCAGATGCCCGAACCACCCAATCTGGCTCCTCTCGACCTGGAGGAGCGGCTCGACACCATGCTCCTCCCGGATAGCAGAGATCCTCACCCGATCTCTGAGTGAGAGCCCAGCCACCGTGCGGAGGAAGCTCATTTCGGCCGCTTGTACCCGCGATCTCATTCTTTCGGTCACCATCCACAGCTGGTGACCATAGGTGAAGGTAGGAACGTAGATCAACTTGTAAATCGAGAGCTTTGCTTTTCGGCTCAGCTCTTTACCACGATGGACTGATGCAGCGTCCTAGTTATTGCTGATGCCGCACCGATCCGCCGGTCGATTTCCCGCTCCATCCTCCATCCAGACAACGTCCAGTTGTCTGCGTATTTATCTTTTTTTTAATTTCCTGCTGTTTAATTCTCTGATTTTGTGCTTTTTTGTTGTTTTGTACAGACTTCTTCACCATCTCGGCCCATCCCAGTGCCACCAGTGGTCAATACACAAGCCAGAGGTGAGAATATCAAAGTCCATCTTTTACCTTAAATGTCTTTATTTTTTTAAATATTTTTTAACATTTTTTTTCTAACAGTTCACTGCTCTGTATTGAATAGTATTATGAGAGTGTATTTTTTCAGGTGTAAAAATGAATTCTGTTTCAGATCCGTTTGACAGTCCGTAGAGCGCCATTTTTTTAACGGTGAATAGTTGTCTCCCTCTAGCGGACAAATTTGAAAAACACACAAAAAAAAACTTCCAAGTTTGTGTGTGTTTATTATGTTTTCTTGTTAGTGTATTTTGATATAAAAAATTTTGAAGGGGATATTTTAGTTCAAAGTTAAAGACATGGTAAAGTTAAAGACAATTTTTTTCTTTTGGTGACAGGATAGATAAAACTGCTGATGGAGGAACAGATCAAATTTAAAGTTAAAATGTTTTTCATTGTAAAGTGATATTAGATGTTACATGCTTACAAAACTGACATATTGTTTCAAATAAACTGATTTTTAATTCTTATTTTAATGTATCATAAAACTTTGAAAACAGAGAAAAATCCCCTGACATAACGTACATGTCAGCTACTGTAGTTCTTACAAAATTTTCCTGCAGTGTCCAAAAATTGCAGTGAAAGCCCTACATGAAAATACAGCATTATTTTAAATCTGTGAGAAGATTTTTGGGGATAATTAGAGTCCAGAAAAAGACATCACACAGAAAAGCCTGTTGAAGTAGTCAGTGATGAACTCAAGGCAACTGGATTCCTTCTCATATTAAAAAAAAAAAAAAAAAATCTGCTTTGCTCATTTTTACCAGCAGGTGTCAGTAAATCTTATACATTAGACTTTTAATAAAACAGAAGCGTTTTAAATGGTTCCACAATCAATAAAAAAAAAATCCTTTTCACAACAGTTTTTGTTTTTTTTTTACTACTTGCCTGACAAAATGTTTATGCTAATTTTAGGGGTTTAACCAAAGTTTAATGTCGGTAAATATTTTTGATTTTGGGACTCTCAGTTTTTCTGTCACTGTAATTTTGTTTTGTCCTCTATACCGCTTACATCCTGGGAAATGCCAGAGCCTGTCTCAACTAATTTCAAGCAGGAGGGAGGGTACATCTCAAACATGTCGCCAGTCTATCGCGGGCACACACAACCATTCACACAAACTCCTTCCTGGGGAAAATTTCATGGCAGCCAACTAACTTAATACGGTACATGATTTTGGAGGGTGGGTATGAAACCAGACTAGTCGGAGAAAAGCCACACATACATGGGTAAAACATGCAAACTCCACACAGAAAAACCAGTGTTTCAAGCCTCACCTCCACTCCGGGTGTTGAACCCCCAACTTTCTTGCTGTGAGGCTACTGTGCCACTGTACAGCCTTTACTGTAATCTGTTAGTTATTCTTATTTTGTAAATATATCACCATTTGGATGAGAGCTGAACCACTTTGGGCCCAATACCATTCAGATTACCACTTCAATCATGTTTGACTTTTTTTAGTTTGCTGTTGGACAAATTTTTCTGTTTTATTGTTTTGTCATTTAAAACTGACAAGTTGCAATTTGAGCAACAATCATCATGTGCTCTATTTTTGTTTATTTTAGGGTCTAAAGGAGAGAAGGGTGACAGAGGAGAGAAAGGAGATCGTGGCTCAGTTGGACCAAAAGGAGAATCTGGCAGTGGATCACAGGGTAGAGCCCTGGGAGAAAAGGTGGGGTTGAGTGATTGAGAAAAGCACAGAATCTGCCTAAAATGTATTTATTTATTTATTTATTTTAATAGAGAACAGAATAGAGTGGTCCTAAAAAAGTTCAAGAACATGGCCACTAGAGGGAGTATAGAGCCTGAGCGTGAAAAGTTTTCACACCCTTACAAGTGAAACCGGTATTTAAACATTTTTCAATGTTTTCTGATGTTAAAAAATAATGGAAAAAAGCAGAAAGATTGAGAACAAATTCATGTAGAAAAATGCAATAAAAAGTTTTTGTTAAGGTAGATGGAATTTTAAGTATCTAGGATCAACAGTCCAGAGCATTGGAGAGTGTGAAAAAGAGGTGAAGAACCGTGTTGAGGCTGGCTGGACCGGGTGGAGAAAAGTATCAGGTGTAATGTGTGACAGAAGAGTTTCAGCTAGAATGAAAGGGAAAGTGTACAAAACCGTGGTGAGACCGGCCATGCTGTTTGGTCTAGAAACAGTAGCACTGAAGAAAAGACAGGAAGCAGAGATGGAGGTAGCAGAGATGAAGATGCTGAGGATCTCTCTGGGAATGACCAAGATGGACAGGATTACAAATGAGTACATCAGGGGAACAGCACAAGTTTGAGGTTTTGGGGATAAAATTCGAGAGGCAAGACTGAGATGGTTTGGGCATGTGCAGAGGAGAGAGAGAGAGTACATAGGAAGGAAGGATGCTGGATTTGGAACCACCAGGAAAGAGGCCTAGAGGAAGACCAAAGAGGAGGTTCATGGATACAGTGAACAAAGAAATGAAGATAGTTGGTGTGACGAAAGAGGATACAGCAGATAGGGTTAGATGGAAGAAACTGACTTGCTGTGGCGACCCCTGAAGGGAAAGGCCGAAAGAAGAAGAAGATGGATTTGAAAATTAACTTGAACCTGATAAACACTGGCTTCAAAACCGATCATCTTGTACCACTGGTGTCCCATTTCTAAAGTTCTTTGTGTCTCATTGTATAAATTCTTGTGGTATTATTCAAATTAATTTCAAACTGCAACCCAGCTAAAAACTTAACGTTCCTAGAATGTTCTGGGAAGGTTTTTCAAAGGTTAACAGAACGTTCCTGTAAGATTATTTTTGGTTCTCTAAAGGTTCCAATAGAAAGTTTTATGACTGTTGCGAAACGTTATTTTTTAGTTTTCAGAACTTTTCTCTAAAATCAATTTTAACCATAATGTCTGGAATTTGGTTCTCTCAACGTTCTGGGAAGGTGAGGTTCTAAAATAACCACCAATTAACGTTTAGGGAACGTTCGTATTTGGTAAGGTAAAAACAAACCTTTAGAGAACTCTAGGCGAACGTTCCCTGGAGGTTCTCTGTTGGAAATCAGCTGAACTAAATCAAATTATTTTTTTCCGTTCCGTCATCTTCCGCTTGTTCCGGGGTCGGGTCGCGGGGGCAACAGCCTCAAACGGGTAGCCCAGGCCTCTCTCACCCCAGCTGCATCCTCCAGCTCACCCGGAAGGATACCATGTCGTTCCCCGGCCAGCTGTGAGACATAGTCTCTCCAGCCGGACTGGGGTCTGCCCGCGAGGCGCTCGGGGGGCATCTTGACCAGATGCCCGAACCACCCCATCTGGCTCCTCTCAACCTGGAGGAGGAGCGGCTCGACACCGAGCTCCTCCCGGATGGCAGAGCTCCTCACCTGATCTCTGAGTGAGAGCCCAGCCACCGTGCGGAGGAAGCTCATTTCGGCCGCTTGTACCCGCAATCTCATTCTTTTGGTCACCACCCACAGCTGGTGACCAAGGGTGAGGGTAGGAACGTAGATCGACTTGTAAATCGAGAGCTTTGCTTTTCGGCTCAGCTCTCTCTTTACCACGCCGATGCATTGTCCTAGTTATTGCTGACGCTGCACCAATCCGCCTGTCGATCTCTCGCTCCATCCTTCTCCCACTCATGAACAAGACCCCGAGATACTTAAACTCCTCCATTTGGGGCAGAACCCTGTCCCTGACCCACAGGGGGCATTCCACCCTTTTCCATGGACCATGGTCTCGGATTTGGAGGCGCTAATTTCCATCTCGGCCGCTTCACACTTGGCAGCAAATCGATCCAGTGAGAGCTGGAGATCACGGTTAATAATCAGATTATGACTACTTAAAATCAAACAAGTATTGATGGACTACATTTCTTTTTCTTATACGCTTTCAGGGAGAACGTGGTGAAACAGGTGCTAAGGTAGGATCTTTTTTAATGTATATTTTGTTTTTGTCTCTCATATTGCTGTTTCATGGGCAAAGATATTAATTATTTTCTTGTTTCTTAAAATAAATTATGGATCAGCAACTAAAGTTTGCAATTATCCCAACTTTTCTTTTTTTTTTTTTTTTCTTTTTTTTTTTTTTTTCTTTTTTTTTTCACCCTCAGGGCAATGCAGGGTTTGGATATCCTGGAGCAAAAGGTGACCCAGGACCTCCGGGACCTCCTGGTCCTCCTGGGCCACCAGGTCCTACAACTGAGTACTCTGTCAAAGGGGACGGCTCAGTTGTTTCAAGACTTCCTGGACCTCGTGGACCACCTGGTGCACCTGGTTCTCCAGGACCACCAGGAGAGGATGGAGAGCCAGTGAGTGAAAATGAAAACAAAAACAAACCACACACTATGACTAAATTTATTAAGAATATCCATTCCTTTTATTTTCGAGGGTGATCCTGGCGAGGATGGAAAAACTGTAAGTTATTATTTGTCTGCTTAAATCTTTAGATTTGATCGCTTTTTAAATAAAATTGTTCCTCAAAAGAGAACAATTTTCTTTATTAACCAAACAACAAATTATACTGCTTATGATTCTTCTAAAGGCACGAGTTCTATTGGTCAAAAGGCATTTTCTTAACATCATGACTGTCTCAACAGGGTTCACAGGGTCCCCCGGGCTTTCCAGGACGACCGGGTGACTCTGGAGCCAAAGGAGAGAAGGTGGGACTATGAAAAAAAACAAAAAAACAAAAGTGGCCACTTTTGGCAGATGTGTCAGCTATAGAGATTTATCCTGGCTTGATGGAATTTTTACACACAGGGAGACCGTGGAGAGGGTCAACCTGGTCCTAGGGGACCACAAGGACCACCCGGACCACCAGGACCAGGCTTCAAATCAGTGAGTTGTTCTTGATCTTGGAAATGTTCAGTTTTCACATTTTACAGCAACAAACTGCCGAGGATGTGATTCTAAACAATCTTTGGTGATTTTTTTTTTAGACCTTTGTGGACATGGAGGCTTCTGGATTCCCTGATCTGGATTTAATTCGGGTAATTTTTTTATTTAATGATGTTATTTTTAACTATGCTCTACTCGCGATGGTAGCAGGTCTTTTAGTGCTCCACATTTTTAAGAATTTTTTGAGCTTTTAAATTGAAGTTAGGAATTTGGTATCGGAGAGGAGCTACTTCAGCCGTGAAAATTTTCAATTTTGGAATGGATGTGTTGAGATGTGCCGTGCTAGAATGAAATGAAAGGTGAAGAAAAGAAAACAGGATCTTCCGAGTGGAGCTTAGTCCATTTTACAAACATGGTTGAGCAACATCAACAGGGATTCTGGTCTGAACATACCCAGCATCACTGTGGTGCGTGCAGACAAAGATGTGGAAAAGTATGACACTAAAGGTGGTGAACTGGTAGTGTTTGAGAACAACAAATGCTGTTGTTCCAACCACAAGGAAGAATTGGAGTTGTTTTTAAGATGTGGAGCTTTTAGTTACAGTTATGATCATCTTGTGATTCACTGGAGCTTAAAACATTGTTGGCACGAAAACCCAAATTCCACTCAGCGTAGAGCCAACTGTTGTGTTTTCCACCAACAGTTGCAGGTCTGTTCCAACAAGTGTCTATTCCAACAAGTGTCTGTTCCAATGAGTGTCTGTTCCAACGAGTGTCTGTTCCATCTCTGTTCTACCAAGCTGATGTTCCACCAACCGGCCGTTCCAGCTCCACACAACCCAACTCGGCACCACTTACCAGCTGTTCTTGAAACTATTTTTGGAGCTCTTGGTGGAAATGGAATTTTGGAGCTCTTTTGGAGCTCTTCGATTCTCTTGGAATGGAGCGCTACCAGGCACACGAATTTACCCATAGGAGATCAATAAATTATTATGAATCTGAAAACCACTGAAACATATTTTTAAATTATTTTCTACATTGAGTAACCTAAAAATGTCAATTTGGATTTCAATGGATTATTTTTCTCTTTGATTTAGGGTCCTCCTGGTTTACCAGGTCCTCCTGGTCCTCCTGGACCTCCTGGTCCTTCTACTACAGGGACAGCACAAAGTTCAGGAGCATTTGGACCAACAGGCAAGGATGGAACACCTGGTAAACCTGTAAGAGACAGCCTTCATCTCAAACCCATTTAGACATTTTGCTAAAATAGAAACATCCAACCTTGTCCACAACCAACATGTTATTTTTTAACCTACAGGGTTTGCCTGGTTCACCGGGTTCTAATGGACTGCCTGGAGCTCCTGGACCTAAAGGAGAAAAGGTAATATCTGATAGAAAAGATATAAAATCCTCTGCAATATAACAAACTTAAGTGTGTAGCAAAATCGGAAATTCAAACTAAAAAGTTGACATCCTGCTTCGGAATCTTTTCTGGCCAACTGGATTCCTATTTACAGCCATGTAAGGTTACATCAGTTACAGTTGATCTAAATATCAAAGTCTTTTGTTTTATCTTTAGGGTGATTCAGGTGAACTCGGTCTACCGGGAGCAGTTGGAGAAAAGGTGAGAATTTATGGTTTTTGTTGGATTTTAAGTCTAAGTATCTTGGGGTATTGGTTGGTGGAGTGGTGGATCAACACGTAGATTGGTGCAGCATCCATAATAATAAGAATACTGAATTGGTCCATAGAAGTGAAGAGAGACCTGAACCAAGACACGAAATTCTAGATTTCCCAACAGATTAATGTTTGGTGGCCAAGTCTTTGCTCAGAGCTTCGGTTAGGAGTTCTGCCATGATAGTGGGACACCACTCCTTCAGGTTAAGAGCAGAGCATCAGATTCCAAGTGGGAATTACTTTAAGTTCACATTCTAGAGCACTAGAACAATAATACGTCTTAAATTTTCCTTCTCTGTTTTCTAGTGAAGGGTTTTGTTTTCAACGTTTTGCCATTACATACTTTTTCTTATATCTTCCTTTTTTCTTGAGACGTCCCGTCTGCAGGTCACCCGTCTTCAGTTTTCATCTTTCAGAGGATATGTTTTACTAAAATGTTCTTTTAAGAATTTGCTCCTTCAACAATAACGAGGTGTGCTTCATTTTACAACGACTAACAAGAGAATGTGGAGAAATTATTGCTTCCCGATAAAAACATTTTTTTTATTTGTTTCTATATGACCTGTTATTTCTTTTCACAGGGAGCTCAGGGAGAACTTGGCTTACCAGGACCTCCAGGAGATACTGGACTGGCCGGTCTTCCTGGACCTAGGGGACCAGTTGGTCCAGCTGGACCACCAGGTCCTCCGGGACCAAGTTTTCGTGTTGGATTTGTGAGTTACTTTTTTCCTCAGTTTTCCATTTCTCATAAAAAAAGTGAGAAAAACGATTGTTTAGCAACATGAAAGCTGAATAAGTAGTGTTTCTAAACTTTCACAGAATATCACATCTGCCATTTCTGATTTAATGTAACTTTACTAGTGATGCCAGTTATTTGGAAAGAACATTATTTGGAAGAACGTACAGCACGTTAGGGTGTTTAAAGATGAGAATGGATGGGTTTCGACCAATATCTGAATTGTGATGGGAAGACGGAAAGAGAACTTCGAAGACGAGCAAGAAAACGGGGGAGAACAATGAGTAGAAAATTTTACCGTCATTGACGAGGAACTAGTAGAACTAGTAGATACTAGTAGACTAGTAGATAAGATTAGTATGGACGGATGCTTGTAGGCTATTTTGATATCTCAAATATCATCTTGCGGGCTGTATCTATTGAATTTAAAAGATTCGGATGATAAACTGTTTATTTTAGAATTTGTCTCTTGTTCAAGACTTGAGTTAAAATTGATTAAACCATTTCACACATACACAAAATGGAGTTTTGGACATGTTTTGAATTAATCTTTTGGTTTTTTTTTTTTTTTTTTTTCCACAGGATGACATGGAGGGCTCAAGCGGGGGCTTCATGAATGGACTTCCAGGCGTCAGAGGACCAGAAGGAGTGCAGGTGTCACAACATTTTCCCAAATTAAAAAGATAACAAACAGATTTATTTTTTCAAGTAAATTAAGCAATTAAGAATTTGTGTGAATCTGTGTGAATCTGTGTGAATAGTTTACTGAAAGATCCACATGAGCCTTCAACTAACCAAGATCAATGTCTGTTTTCAGGGTCCTCCTGGTTTACCTGGACACCCGGTAAGTAAATGCACATTCCTTTTAACTCTAGAACCCTTATGAGGGGGTCAGTTGACCACCACTATCTGAAAGCCCGTGCAGGTGTCTCGAGACACCAGGCCTTCTGCTTAAGTTATTAAAACAAGATACTTAAGAGTCGTTTGGAAGGCACGTAACACTCGGAGACTAGGACTGTGGGACTCTAATTGAATTGCAAAAACGACTCTGCTCCTCAGTGTGCAGGTCAGGTAGAGGTGTCAGATGACTCTTTCTAGGGTGGACAGGAGGTTGAGAAAATCTTGGAGCTTCTAGTGTTAAAGTGTTTCTCCAACACAACTTTCCCAAGCTCATAACTTTTAAGCTAGCTGTGACCAGGGTTAAAATTTATTGCAGAAAATGTATATTACTATTACTTGTGTTATAAGTTACCATTACATTACATATATTACTATTACATATCACATTTTCATTTGCACAGAGCTTTTATCATGTGAATACGAGGGGAGCATCTTATCGGTTGTTTAGTTTTAGCGAGGATAATAGAAGGTAAGTAGACCACTTTAGAGATTAGCTAGACCTACTCAATTGTAAACAAGATACTTACTTGCCCACGATCTGAGTTTTGTCACGAATCTGTGTTGCCATAGAAGCACCCTCACAGTTAATTATCACAGTGCCCAAAGTCATTCACACCTCTGATAGTTAATGGCCCTAAGCACCAGGGGGCGATTCAACAAGTCAAAAATAGGGGAAAGTAATAGATAAGGACTATACTATTAATCTATTACTTTGTCAAAAATTACTGTAATTTCACGACCATTAGGCACACCGTACGAAAAGGCGCAGTCTCAGTCACACACCGCCTTACAACAACACACACGCAAGCATGCAAATGTGCGTATTAAAAAAATAGATCGGGAGGAAAACTGAGTTTGGTTGTGCTTTATATAAGTAGTAACGATACTAAACAAGCACATTACCGGTAATAGTCTTTATTCAAATCCGTCAAAGTCCTCATCCTCTGTTTCGGAATCGAACAGCTGTGCAAAATCCAACAGAGCAGGTCCACTTCCCTCCTCGCTGTCAAAGTCACTGTCTGTACTGTGCGGCTCCTCAGAAAGGATACCAGCTTTTGCGAAAGCTCGGATAACAGTACCAGCAGACACGATAGTCCAAGCATCTACAATCCATTGACTCGTTAATGCTGAAATTTCTCGTGGTGGCTCGATTCCCATGTTCCTCCGCGTAGCTGATTGCCTTCAGCTTAAACTGAGCGTCATAAGCGTGTCTCTTTGCCATTTTCAGAGTTAAAACAGCAAAGTTATGCATACAGCACATACCTTTTTTATACACAATCCACACCCACACTTCACTCTTTAACGTTCTCATGCCTTTTCTTTCAGGTCCGCCTTGCCTCACGGGCATCACTTTTTCTTTTAGGTCCGCCTTTTCTCACGAGCACCGCGTTTTCTTTAGGTCCGCCTTTTCTCACGAGCACCGCGTTTTCTTTTAGGTCCGCCTTTTCTCACACGCAAGGCGCACCGCACGAAAGGGCGCACCGCTCATTTTGAAGAAAATCTAAGACGTTTACATGCGCCTTATAGTCGTGAAATTACGGTATTATTAGTATTACTTTTTTCAATATATAACTGTGACTATTACAGCAAAACCTTCTATTACATATTACCATTACCCCATCCCTGGCTGTGACTAGTTGCAATCTGAACAATTTTAACTTCCTGAATAGTTAAAGTTGATAATTACGGCACACAAACAGTTGGTCCAGTTAATCTGAAATCTTTGTGTGTGTTTTGCCGGGCTAACTGGACTTTTGCTCCACAGGGTAAACCTGGATTACCTGGTATTCAAGGTTCAAAGGGAAACCAAGGATCTCCAGGAAGAGATGGACAACCAGGACTGGACGGCTTTCCTGGACCTCCGGTAGTTTAAATCTAGCAAAAAACGGAATAACGAATTGTTTCTAATGAGAGAAAATATTTTCATCACAAAATAACGAAGTAACAAAACACTACTAAATAAAAAATAACAAAAGGAGTGTAGAAAAAATTCAGAGAGTGAATAATCAAATCAAAACATATTTCAACTTTTCAAATTTAAAGCTTGCTGTCTAATTTTTCATTGTTTGTTTTTTCTGTTCATCATTACAGGGGCAGAAGGGCGACCGAGGTGACCGTGGAGAGAGGGTAACAATATTTTAACCCTATTAAATAAAAACTATTGAATTGACAATAGCTAGTTCATTTTTATTCCATCCATCTACATATGTTAATAGGGTGACCCAGGCAGGGATGGAACAGGACTTCCCGGACCACCAGGCCCTCCGGGACCACCAGGAGAAGTCTTATACCATCCATCTGACAACGTAAGAAGAGCAAATCTCATGATATCATTCTTTTTTTTAACTAGAATCGTTCTGTCTTATTGCTGTCCTCTCTACAGTTTGATTCGGTCGGTGGTAGAATCGGTCCTCAGGTGAGTGTTCACGTTCATCAGCCACACTGATACTGAAACATTAGCCGCTGATTTAACAGGAAGGTTGTGATTAGAGGACACAGAAGCTGCTTGCCTTGCAGTTGCCTAGTTATGCAGAAAAAAATATATATAAAAACCATCATGCCTACCGCCTACCATGCATGTGCAGAGCGGATCTCTCCTCTGTAGACCTAATTAGTTCAAATGCATCCAAACTAAACACAAAACAAACACAGCCCCTCTGTGGCATACGCAAATCCCCTTTTAAAGCACTATAGAAATTAGATCTGTTATTATTTTTACATAATTTCTGTACAGCAAACCTTTTTCCTCTTTCAGCCATCAGCACACTTCCTGCTTCTTTCAGCATTTCCCTTCAAGGGTCACCACAGCAAGTCAGTTTCTTCCATCTAACCCTATCTTCTGCATCCTCTTCGGTCACACCAACTATCTTAATGTCCTCCTTCACTGTATCCATGATCCTCCTCTTTGGTCTTCCTCTAGCCCTCTTTACTGGTGGTTCCAAATCCAGCACCCTTCTTCCTATGTACTCTCTCTCTCTCTTCCCTGCACATGTCCAAACCATCTCAGTCTTCTCTCTCACACTTTATCCCCAAAACATCTAACATGTGCCGTTCCCCTGATATACTCATTTCTAATCCTGTCCATCCTGGTCACTCCCAGAGAGATCCTCAGCATCTTCATCTCTGCTACCTCCATCTCTGTTTCCTGTCTTTTCTTCAGTGCCACTGTCTCTAGACCAAACAGCATGGCCGGTCACACCACGGTTTTGTACACTTTCCCTTTCCTTTTAACTGAAACTCTTCTGTCACACATTACACCTGATACTTTTCTCCACCCATTCCAGCCTGCCTGCACACGCTTCTTCACCTCTTTTCCACACTCTCCATTGCTCTGGACTGTTGATCCTAGATACTTAAAATCTTCCACCTTCTTTATCTCTTTTCCCTGTAACCTCACTTTTCCATTTGGATCCCTCTCATTCTCACACATGTACTCTGTTTTACTCTGACTAATCTTCATTCCTCTTCTTTCTAGTGCAAACCTCCACCTCTCCAGCTTTTCCTCCATCTCTTCCCTCCTCTCACTACAGATCACAATGTCATCTGCAAACATCATTGTCCATGGAGATTCCTGTCTAACCTCGTCTGTCAGCCTGTCCATCACCATAGCAAACAGAAAAGTACTCAGAGCAGATCCTTTGTGCAGTCCCACCCCCACACTGAACTCCTCTGTCACACCTACAGCACACCTCACCACTGTCTTACTTTACACTGTCTTACACTCTAACATACTTCTCTGTCACACCAGACTTCCTCATACAATACCATAGTTCTTCTCTAGGTACCCTGTCATACGCTTTCTCTAGATCTACAAAGACACAGTGCAGCTCCCTCTGACCTTCTCTGTACTTCTCTATCAGCATCCTCAAGACAAATACCACATCTGTAGTGCTCTTTTTAGGCATAAAACCATACTGCTGCTCACAAATTCTTACTTCAGACCTTAGCCTAGCTTCGACAACTTTTCCCCATAACTTCATTGTTTGACTGATCAGTTTTAATGAATGGTGACTCAAAATCCAATGTGTTCCAGTGTCGTCAAAATCATATAAAAGCCTCCCCGTGTCTGATCAAAGAGTGAACTTTAAAATGTTAAAAACTACATTTGAATAAAATAATAAACCCAGTGAAGACTTAATATCTCCACAACTCACTAAAATTCTCCTTTACGTCTGCTTTCCCGTAGGGTGGTCCCGGTCTACCTGGAAGAGCAGGATTTCCTGTGAGTCTCTTTATGCAACATATATCATTAATGTTTTGCTAATAATAAAAGTATTAATAACATGAATGATATCTACCTAATGCTATTTAACCAAGTAAATTAAAATACGTTCTCTCTATTAGCTGTGTGGGTCTCAAAGATTCCAAAAAGCATCCAAACAGGTTCCGTTCCGTCATCTTCCGCTTGTTCCGGGGTCGGGTCGCGGGGGCAACAGCCTCAAGCGGGCAGCCCAGGCCTCTCTCACCCCGGCTGCATCCTCCAGCTCACTCGTAAGGATCCCAAGTCGTTCCCCGGCCAGCTCCAGTGGGTCTGGGATCTGCCCCTTGGTCTCCTCCCGGTGGGATGTGCCCAAAACACCTCGCCTGACCAGATGCCGGAACCACCCCATCTGGCTCCTCTCGACCTGGAGGAGGAGCGGCTCAACACCGAGCAGAGCTCCTCACCCGATCTCTGAGTGAGAGCCCAGCCACCCTGCGGAGGAAGCTCATTTCGGCCGCTTGTACCCACAATCTCATTCTTTCGGTCACCACCCACAGCTGGTGACCATAGGTGAGGGTTGGAACGTAGATCGACTTGTAAATTGAGAGCTTTGCTTTTCGGCTCAGCTCTCTCTTTACCACAACGGACCGATGCAGCGTCTTAGTTATTGCTGATGCCGTACCGATCCGCCTGTCGGTTTCCCGCTCCATCCTTCCCCCACTCGTGAACAAGATCCCGAGATATTTAAACTCCTCCACTTGGGGCAGGACCCTGTCCCTGATCCGCAGGGGGCATTCCACCCTTTTCCGAGTGAGGACCATGGTCTCGGATTTGGAGGCGCTAATTTCCATCCCGGCCGCTTCACACTCGACAGTAAATCGATCCAGTGAGAGTTGGAGATCACGGTCCGATGAAGACAACAGAACCACATCGTCCGCAAAAAGCAGAGATCCGATCCTGAGGTCACCAAACTAGATCCCTCCAACCCCTGGCTGCGCCTAGATATTCTGTCCATAAAGGTGATGAACAGAATCGGTGACAAAGGGCAGCCTCTGCGGAGTCCAACTCTCACTGGAAATGGAATCGACATACTGCCGGCTATATTTAAAAATACATTTTTGATCAACAGTTACTCTGTTTTTGTTCAATTATACTAAAAATAAAATGTCTCCGTTCAGGTCTGTCTAGACAGATACAAATTAATCAAATTATCAAAATGACTAATTGAACTTCATAGGAAAAGAACTCAGAGTTCCAAAGTGACCTTTTTGTCTCTTTCCATTTTGTGATAAACAAACATTATTTTTTCTCCGACAGGGTCCTATCGGACCAAAAGGAGACAGAGGTGACCCTGGCCCAGCAGGTTATGGAGTGAAGGTAAATCCACTTGTTTTGTTCAGCTGTTAATGAAGCTGTTCATCATCACGCTGACGTCTCACCACGGCCATCATGTGCACAGGGCGAGAAAGGAGAACCAGGCTTAATCATCGGACCGGATGGAAATCCTTTGTATCTGGGAGGTCTGAGTGGTCACAAGGTGAGTTTGCATTTCAGCTGATTTTAGTTGGGTTTAATCAAACATTTATAACTCACCGCTTTATTTCTACTGTGTTGATGTAGGGTGAAAGAGGACCTCTAGGCCCGGTTGGACCTCCTGTAAGTATTGCTTTTTCCAAGATTTTTTCTTTCATTCCAAAGTCAATAAAATTCCTAAATAATATTGTTAAATAATTCTATGATATCTTGCTGCAGGGGCCGTATGGACCTCCTGGACTGAAGGGAGAAATTGGTATGCCGGGAAGACCAGTAAGTGTCACATTTGTGGTTTTGGAACAGTTTATTTTTATTTAATTATTCTTTTAAAGTATGCACATTTAAATGAAATGATGAGCAAAAAATAAAAATTTGACATTTAAAGAGGACATCAAACAAGGTTTATCAACTCATTTCAGGAAAGTCTGTCTGGATGGGATGGTAAGACCCGACAGAGAAGTCCGGGGTGATTCCCCTTAAATAGATGGCAGGTTGCACAGATGTGGGGAATCAGGAATCATCACAGGTGTTCCCAAATCAGGGTGATTAGGACCATTCAGGGCCCACTCTGGCAGCAGGCGAGGGGATTACAGCAGTACCCCCCGCCCCTCAACGACCATCTCCAGGTGGTCAAGAACCCGTGGGCAGGCATGAGACTTTACTCAGGGCAGAGGGCTTTGCAGCGATGCCCCCTGGGCAGGGGTTTCTGCAGCAATGCCCCCTGGGCAGGGGTTTCTGCAGCGATGCCTCCTGGGCAGGGGTTTCTGCAGCGATGCCTCCTGGGCAGGGGTTTCTGCAGCAATGCCTCCTGGGCGGGGGTTTCTGCAGCGATGGCTCCTGGGCAGGGGTTTCTGCAGCGATGCCTCTCGGGCAGGGGTTTCTGCAGCGATGCCTCCTGGGCAGGGGTTTCTGCAGCGATGCATCCTGGACAGGGGTTTCTGCAGCAATGCCTCCTGGGCAGGGGTTTCTGCAGCAATGCCTCCTGAGCAGGGGTTTCTGCAGCGATGCCTCCTGGGCAGGGGTTTCTGCAACAATGCCTCCTGGGCAGGGGTTTCTGTAGCGATGCCTCCTGGGCAGGGGTTTCTGCAGCGATGCAACTTCACCTGGGATACAGGAACACATTTCAAAGGATTCAAACTTTTCTTGGGATTCAGGTTTCAGAATACACAGGTTTCAAACTCCTCTCAGGATTCAGGTTCAAACTTTTAGTCCACTGGGTCCATTTGTGGTCGGGTCTTTTTGTTGTGGTGTGGAAGTAGGCGGACCCAAATGCAGGACATAAAACAAGGTTTATTAACTTATTTCAGGAAAGTCTGGCAGGATGGGATGGTAATACCCGAAAGGGAAGTCCGGGGTGATTCTCCTTAAATGGATGGCAGGTTGCACAAATGTGGGGAATCAGGAATAATCACAGGTGTCCCCCAACCAGGGTGATTAGGACCATCCAGGGCCCACTCTGGCAGCTGGCGAGGGGATCACAACAGCAAACTTAACTTTTTGGAGGTTTCTACCATGTTTGAATGTTATTTCTACATCTGTAACATACCTGATGTATGATGTATTTTGAAAAATTTGCGAGCGCTCCTTTCCAATATAAAATATTG
The DNA here is from genome assembly GCA_902685375.1 of Neostethus bicornis. Taxonomy (NCBI): domain Eukaryota; kingdom Metazoa; phylum Chordata; class Actinopteri; order Atheriniformes; family Phallostethidae; genus Neostethus; species Neostethus bicornis. Next base: position 10,578,526 of record LR738549.1, on the reverse strand, counting down.
GTCAAATGCCAGTTAGTTCTTAGCCACCAATTGTTTCTCCTTTAACGTTACCAGAGAAGATTTTTTAGCAACACAGTAGAACCCATTTTGTGACTGATGGGAAATTAAATATGTACAGTTGTACAAGAGGGGGGAACACAGTTACGTAAATGGACCAATGCTTTTTTTTTATTTTTAAAAAAAGAACAGGCTAACCTTATGCATTAATTTGAGCCATTAAACAAGATTCACAGTGTGCCGTGCTTGCAGCCAGGGGGCAGTACTAAGTTGGGACCAAGAAGATGGGTACATTTATTGAGCGTAGCAAGAATAAATAAGCATTTCTAAGCTTTTGTTGGCTAAAATTGCATTTCTGATATCACAAAAGGTACCATGGTAGTCAATATGGACCAGTTCTTTAAATGTTTTTCTGTTATGCTTAATTTGAGGTTATATTTACTTTATATTCTTTATATTTCCCACTTTTTTCAATTCAAACAAGAAATTTTATAATAATTCTTCCAACAGGGTCGACCTGGTGTCAATGGATACAAAGGGGAGAAAGGCGAGCCAGGAGGAGGTGCTGGTTACGGCTACCCTGTACGTATCTTTAGTTTGCAAATATCTCTAAAAACATTGCTTCACAGAGCAAGAAAGTACAAAAAATAGTTTCACATCAGGATCCTTAATCTACGAAGCCGCATTCACATTCATTTTTCAGCATTTTATTTAACTGGTTACCATGTTCTTGGCACTCGGCAGGAATGAGTTTGCTGGATCCGCTATCTATGCTAGTTGCGTTTGACGCGCGGCAAATTAAATCTCACCGCAAGGCAGCATTTGATCTGCTGGAGTGCCGAAGAGAACGTGACTCATTTATTGTGCTAGACTTCATAGATTTTATATATAAAACTGACACATTAGCTATTTTGCCGCATGCAGTGTAAACGTGGTTTCGGTAAAGATCCACTATATGATGAGATCATTTCGAAGTGTTCCATTCTTTCCAGTTTATGGGTTGAAACATGTTAATATGAAATCCATTAAAATCTTTTCACCATGAAGTTCTATTTATTTCATCTGCCCAAGACAACCACTAAGTATTTTTATGTTTATTAGGGAGTCCCTGGCCCACCAGGACCACCTGGACCTCCTGGACCAGCTTTTCCTTTGGACCGCCTCAATGTAAGTGCACTTGGCCGCAAACCTACTTTTCTGAATAGCATCTTCCACATCCTGTCCTTAGTTTTGGATATTTCCTCTAATCTGTCCTCAAACTATTTTTTCTTTACGTTTCATGTTCTGTTTTTTTTTTGTTTATAGCCGTATGATGAAGCTTCAAGGAATTACCCAGGTACAACTTTAAGCATTCAAGCTTTCTTTAAGCATCAAAACGGAATTATTTATATATATATATATATATATATATATATATATATATATATATATTGTAATTTCACGACCATTAGGCGCACCGTACGAAAAGGCGCAGTCTCAGTCACACACCGCCTTACAACAACACACACGCAAGCATGCAAATGTGCGTATTAAAAAATAGATCGGGAGCAAAACTGAGTTTGGTTGTACTTTATTTAAATAGTAACAATTCTAAACAAGCACATTACTGGTCATAGTCTTTATTCAAATCCGTCAAAGTCCTCATCCTCTGTTTCGGAATCGAACAGCTGCGCAAAATCCAACAGAGCAGGTCCACTTCGCTCCTCACTGTCAAAGTCACTGTCTGTACTGTGCGGCTCCTCAGAAAGGATACTAGCTTTTGCGAAAACTCGGATAACAGTACCAGCAGACACGTTACTCCAAGCATCTACAATCCATTGGCAAACTGTAGTGTAACTCGCCCGGCGCTGCCTTCCACCCTTCCACGGCTCGATTCCCATGTTCCTCCGCGTAGCTGATTGCCTTCAGCTTAAACTGAGCGTCATAAACGCGTCTCTTTGCCATTTTCAGGGTTAAAACAGCAATGTTGTGCATACAGCACGTACCTTTTTTATACACAATCTACGCCCACACTTCACTCTTTAACGTTAACCACGTTTTCTTTTAGGTCCGCCTTTTCTCACGAGCACCGCTTTTTCTTTTAGGTCCGCCTTTTCTCACACACAAGGTGCACCGCACGAAAGGGCGCACCGCTCATTTTGAAGAAAATCTAAGACGTTTATATTTGTCTTATCGTGAAATTACGGTATATAAGTTTTGTAGTGAGAAATGATAAAATTCCAGTTGGGATCGACCATAAAATTTCAGGTTTAGTTGTTTCAAATCTCTAAGAGTAATTCTCTCTTTGTAGTTGCTAAAGGGGAAAAAGGAGACAGAGGTGATCCCGGACTTCCAGGGATTCCAGGTAACTCCTACTTTTTTACAACAAAAGAAGAAAAACTTTTTATAACCCTCAAACTGCCAGAAGATTTTGTTCACTTGTGCATTTCTATTTTTTTGGAACAGGATATAATACGGACATTTACGCATTCAAGGTAAGTTAGCCAATCACCACCCAACCTGTTGAGTTTGAATCTGTACAGTATATACTTTTAATAATGACAGAAATGGTCATTTCCAACTGCTTTTTTTTTTTTTTTTATCAGAATGAACTGAAAGGAGAACGTGGAGAATCAGGTGTGAAGGGAGAGAAAGGAGAGCCAGGTGGTGGATATTATGATCCACAAGCACCCCAAGGGCCACCGGGAAGCCCTGGATTACCAGTGAGTTGGATCACATTTGGTTCTTCCACTTTAACCACATTCTAATTTAGTTCTTTATTTTTGTTCACAATATCTAATAACTGATACAATTTTCTTTCCCGTTAGGGTCCAAAAGGAGAGTCAATAATAGGGCCTCCTGGCCCACAAGGACCACCAGGGCCACCGGGGGTTGGTTATGATGGCAGGCCGGGACCTCCAGGGCCACCTGGACAACCAGGACCTCCAGGTTCCTCGCCTTATCCTGGACCGTATAGACCCAATTATCGTAAGTAACTGGAAGTTGATCTTTTAAAATAATTACTCAGATGAATTATTTTCTCTCTCCCATAACCTAGCATTTGTGTATTTATCTCCACTTACTAGATATGTAAAGTTTCGACCAACAGTTTTAGTATTTTTGTAATTATTAGCATATAGAAACAAAATAACTTTACTTCTTTTAGTCACATTTGTGATTCTTTCTTGTTCTAATTTAAAGCGGTTAGCCTGCCTGGTCCACCCGGTCCTCCTGGCCCACCTGGAACTCCTGGTCTCTCCTCTGGGGTATGAAGTGACTTTATCCTAATTTGTGTTTTAGACAAGAGCCAATAAATTTAAATCTAATTTCCTGTTTGGACCTTAAAATCAATGTATTACGTACATCATATTATAGCTTTTGTGTTGGTTGTCCAGTATGGCATTACTTTGAATAGGATAAAAGTTAAACATATTTTTTTGTTATTCGTTTTTGCAGGTAACAGTTCTGAGGTCATATGACACAATGATCGCTACTGCTAATCGCCAGGACGAGGGAAATCTAGTCTACATCTTGGACCGTGCTGAACTTTATTTGCGAGTGCGCAATGGATTAAGACAAGTCCTGGTATGGTTGTGTACACCACAAATTTATAAAATAACATAAATTAACATTTGTAATGCCCTCAGTTAAAAAATTATTCAGTGTTTGTGGTATAATGCCATTTTTCTTCCTCAGCTTGGGGATTACCGTTCCTTCTACAGAGATCTGGTGAGTTCAGTTCAAAACAGTAAAATATGACATTCACTTAAGTTCACGTCTTAACTTCTGAATTTTTCTTGTGTTTAAAGGAGAATGAAGTGGCAGAAGTACAGCCACCTCCCGTGGTTATTTATCCTCAGTCACAAGATCAGTCCCAAAACAATGGCGCAGGCCATTACTCACAAGGTGATACCGTTGTACGACCCATTAATCCTCCACCAGCGGAACCCAGATACCCCCCACAGTATGATCCCAGATTCCCTGATCAGAGATACCCAGGCCAAACAGACGGAAGTTCAGCTAGTCAGCAAACCGATCCTGTCACTCCACAACACCGACCCATTCCTCCCGTGTTTGGGCCCATCAGTGGTGCCGATGATTCAAAATCTGGGGTGAGACGAATATTGGTGTTTCTTGTTTTTTTTTTTTTTTTAAACAAACATTAGACTGAAAACAAATAGAATTTTTATTTCAAACTTGTCTGTTGTTAGTTTGGGAAAGTTGTTCCTTATCCCCACACTGATTGAACAGAGTGAATCTAATGTTCCAGAGTTTCCTGATGTTAATAAGATGTAAATTTTATACCGTCTGCAGAAATTGTTTTAGAACTTACAGCTGCTGCATGTTGTGATGTGGAAGGAGGAGGAGGACCCAAATGCAGGACATCAAACAATATTTATTAAACCAAGGATCAGCAAAGCTGTAAGCAAAGAAAAAGGGATCAAAATGGTTATCAAAAAAGTCAATCTTAGTCCCAAAGGATATCCGCTGGGTCGGGAGTCAGCCAAGGCTGGAAGGCATGAAGACCCGACGAGGAATGCTGGTGAGGCTGCCTTTAAATAGGCAGCCGAGAGATTAGATGCAGGTGATCCAATCAGGTGCAGGTGGTCCAATCAGGTAGAAGTAGGGGAAAGGTGAGATGGTCCCTGGCTCTCTCTGCTGGTGGTTGAGGGAACCACAACACTGCATATCATATCAAAAAGGTAATTGAACAAAAGGAGTCCCAAGATGGAACTCTGGGGACACTTTGTTTAGAAACACTGTATTATTCAGCTGATATTCAAGGCCGAGTAGGATGTAAGTTTTTGGCAATGCAAAACCCAAAAGGTTAATTTTGTCTTAACGAGTGTGTTCATCTCTTCATCAGCTCCATCTCATTGCCTTGAATGAACCGCAAAGTGGGAACATGCGAGGAATCCGTGGCGCGGACTTCCTGTGCTTCCAGCAGGCTCGGGCCATTGGCTTGAAGGGTACATTCAGAGCCTTTCTGTCCTCAAAGCTCCAAGATCTCTACACAATTGTTCGTAGATCGGACAGGGAAAACTTCCCCATTATGAACTTGAAGGTGAGATGCTTGAAGGCTGCTGAAGAAGTGGCTTCTACCTATTGTTGTGGCGGCATTGAATGGTTTGAATCAAATCATACTTCACTTTTGTTTGCTCTCAACATGTACTGAAAAGTAAAGTCTACTTTGTTTTCAGAATCAAGAGCTGTTCAGCAGTTGGGAGTCCATCTTTACAGATAGTAAAATGAGGGAGAATGTGCCCATTTATTCTTTTGATGGCAGAGATATCCTCAGGGACAGCGCATGGTGGGTTTCAGTTCCACAGTTCCTATATGTCAATACAGTTGTTTGTTATGATGCTACCAATTCTAATCACATCTTCTCCAGGCCTGAGAAGATGGTGTGGCATGGCTCCAGCACCAAAGGCCACCGGCAGACGGACCACTACTGTGAAACATGGCGGGCAGGCGACCGTGCCGTCACCGGGCTAGCATCCTCGCTGCAGAGCGGTCACTTGCTCCAACAAACCCCAAGCAGCTGCTCAGGGTCCTACATAGTCCTCTGCATCGAGAATGCCTTCACGTCACCCTCCAAAAAATAAACCCGGTTCTTTCTTCACCTGTGTGTGTGTGTTCAGAGCCTTAGCTAAACACACTCTTATATCCAAGATTTTTGTTTTTAAATTCACCATGAAACAGCTTGTGAAGATGTTGAACTGACTGTCCGGCACGTTGCCAGGCAGCGACGCTCCTGCCTGACAAAACGCCAAAGAGATGGGTCAAACAGAACTGGGCCGGTCCTTTTTCTTGGGGACCTTTGGCACATATTTTCTCACAAGACGAAACAAAAGAGAAGATAAAAATATTCTCTAATTGTATCCATTTTTTAAATTCTGTATATGAAAAGTTTGTCATTTGTATTTGTTTTTTTCCTACGCTATCAATGTTTTACCTTTTAAACTGTTAAAATTCTTCAGCCATATTCCTTTTTTTGTTTGTTTTTTTAGGTTTTGACACGTCCACATTTTTTCCAACTTCCGTAAAGCATTTCGGGTCAAACTTTTACGGACTATTTTAAATTTTAAAAAAGAGATAGATATTTATTTTTTAATGAAGTTATGTAAGAACGGAAACAAAAAGTTATGAAATGACCCTCAACGTTTTTTTTTTTTTTTTTTTTTACACAGGACAGAATTTTCATTTCTTGTTTTATAGGTGCTTCAGATTATAAACTGTACCTCATAATCAACATTTCTCTGCACACGCCGAGTGAACCACATTATGATTTACCATGTCGTTCTGCAGATCTGCTGCTGTAGGAATAACCCCACACTCAGAGCACACGATTCCTTTAGAGATTTGAGCAGTTTACTTTTAAAATGACTATTTGGCTTTTTGCCGAGTGAAAGAAAAAACATTTTTTGTCACCTCGAAACATTTAGCAGCTGCTAACATCTAGTAAAATGATTTGCTCTGTGGATGGTGGTGGGAAGCATAGTATTAAAGAGAAATAGTTGGAACCAGCGTTTCACACACCAACTTTAAGCCTGTTCTCTATCTGTGGATATGATTTTTTTCTTTTTTTTATAACAAAATTGTGCTGTACTGTTTCACCCAAGCACTGAATTAAAGACTTTTTCAACCAGTATTATGATGTACCGTAGCAATGTCTGCTTCAAGTTTATTAACCTTCATAGTTTCCAAATAGATGGATTGGTTAATCTCACGATCATGAGTAAAGATGTGTTTATGTGAAAATTGTTTTTCAGTTTTATTTATTTGGCTCAATATCACATGGGTTTTCTGATTGTGTTTTCTAAAAGCAGCACGTACAGTATAAACATAATGGTCCTAGAATTGAGCCCTGTGGCACTCCGTAGCTGTTTTAAATGTGTTCAAAGACTCATTCAGCAAAATGAGAGAGCACCGTTGAAAAAACACTGGAAAAGAGATTTAAACCTTTTACCAAATGGAAAGAGCTTAGTGAAAAGACAGTATTCAAGATGGCCAAGGGATATCAGCAGACTTCAGAAACGACCTCGATGAACAAATTTACCAGATTTCAGTAGACTAACTTTACATTCATTCATCTTCTGAATCGCTTATCCCTGACAGAGTTGCGGGGTTTGCTGCAGCCTATCCCGGCTGATTCAAGGCAAGAGTCAGGGTACACCATGAACAGGTCACTAGGCTGTTGCAGGGCCACACATACTCAACCATCCATCCACACACACTCATTTCTAGAGAGAATTTTGTAGCAGCCAACCAACTTCACATGCATCTTTTTGGAGAGTAGGAGGTAGCTGGAGTATCCAGACACTGTCGCATAGATGGGGAGAACATGCAAACTCCACACAGAAAGGCAAGTGTTGCAATCCTCGTCCGACCTGGGACTAGAACCCCGACCTTCTTGCTGTGAGGCCACTGTAATATCCACTGTATAGGGATAAGTTAAACACAATTTTATTGACTGATTTTCTTTCCATTGCATCAAAATTGTAACCAAAACTCTGTTTGGCCTCAAAAAGACATATTGCGGTGATGTAATTGCTATTACATTACTATCAGAATTGGTTATTAAGCTCAATGTCCAGCAGGACGTTGAGATTAATATCAGGATAGGCAAAGCAACAATTGCCTTGGCCTGCCTAACAAAGCGTGTGTGGGACAACGAAACAATGTAATTGTAGACAACACAAAGCCTGATATGAGACAGCAAGAAGAGGGATGGGGGAGAAAAAAAAAACCTGATAAAATCGACAAAAATAAATAAATTAAGGACTCAATTTAAGACTTTAACTAAAAGTGAGTCCACAAGAACCAGTCAGTGGAGTTTAACACCACACTGCAGAAATAAAATGGTCCAGGAAGACAAAAACAGGGTGATCAGGTATGCAAGCGTTTAGATGGGGAGGTGATGCCCAGAAAAACTTGATAACCCAAAAGAGAGCAACTACCTCTTAAATAATAAAATTGGATCAGATAGGGTCCAATTTCTTTTACACTAAATTAAGTATTTATTCATGCTTTGTAATAAAAAGCTCCAAACATACCCCAAATTTATTTTTTTCATTACATTCTATTTGGACAAAATTGTTTTATTTGCATTGTTATTGTCATTCTTTACCAACATCTTGTAGTTCAGACTCAGTTATTGAATTTACCAATGTGTCCTGTCTCTCACACACTACAACTACTAAAACAACATGGCCGCCATTACTGAGCCAAGTCTTTTTACTTTTATAGTTGCACAGTTTTTTTTCGCTCATCACTGCAGATCAAATAAGTGAGTTAATTGGGTGGGATGTTGGTTTTCTAGGACAGTTTCAATAAAGTGGACAAACGCAGAGTAAAAATTCTTCTCCATTTTTTTTTTTATTTTATTGGATTAAACCAAGTGGATAGTGGGGTTTCTTTTCTTAGCTTTTGGCCTGGTTCAGAGACAGTGAGTTCAGGTGTTGCACACATGAACGAGTTTCACAAAGAAACCTGAAGAATTATGGGGCAGATTCACTCATCCAGATTATTGACTTTACCTCTAAATATATTTGCCCTTTCCAGGCAAAAGAAAATCAAATGTTTTGAAAAGTAAAAATTTTATCAAGTGTGATGAGGATTTTTCTTTGCTGTAAAATTTTTTGGATCATCAACTTTTATTTCTGAGACCCCCTCCTATCAAAAACTTTAGCAGTAGTAAAACTTTATCTAAAGTCTTTTTTAATCCATGATTCTTTGTGGACCTTTGCCGACATAGACCGATTGTTTCTAAAGCTTAAATTGGGTCACCAGTCATTTGCTATGGCCTACAAAATCAACCTAAATCCCTTCTTTAAATTATGGAGGCGCTCATGATAATCTAAAATTAAGAAGATTAATTTAAGTAACAGAGAGAACATTGAAACTAAGACATAAAAAAGATCCCACTTTTTCACTGAAGCCAAACTTCAGATGGTGGCATTTGAATGAACGTTTGGAATGTGTTATAGTAAAAAATATAACTTTAAAACTCTAGATATGTTAAAAGTTAGTATTTAATAAAGCTGTTTTTCAATAAAAGTTATCGACAAGGTGAATTCTGTAAGCTTATTGTACTAGGGCTTGCATAGCCCACTTGCACTGCTCCGAGTGCCACGATCACCACAAATACAAGTTTGACTTTCTCGAAGTCTTGGTGTTCCACCCGTTTCCAATTTACTTCACATATTCATGCGTCAAACGTTGAATTTGTAAAAGACCAGCACTTTGTCTTTAAAATAACATATAAGCGCAATTCACCACATTCCGCAGATCTGGATGCTTGAACAAGGGTCTTGCCAAAAGCCCAGAAATGGCTTGGAATTGACTGCAGACTCATCTGAAAACAGCGGATCAGTTTGAGAAAGTTCCTTCTGCATTTTATCAATTTAATTTTCTGAACCATTATCACCAATAAAGGATTTTGCTAGAGGTGTCAAGGGGTGTCCGTCCTTGGACTGGAAGTGACCATTTTGATTCCCACTGGGCCCATGTGGCCAGACACCTAACCCTGCATTTCTCCCACCATTGGCACCGTCATGGCTGCCTGCCGTGGTGCAATGCAGCACAGAAATTTTTCCATTGAGGGATCAATACAGTATGTAAAATAGATAAAATATTTTTGATGTATAATATTGGTTTGGAACACATAATGAACAAAGCACTATGTAAAATAAACTTTAGACGTAAAGTCACTTTATCATCGCAGTACGTTTTCTGGTGGTCGGCACATTTCTGAGTGGCCAGAGTTTTGATTTCAAGACTCAGGTGTTGATGCTTTGTCCCACGAGTGTAGTGATCATTGTCGTTGTCAAGTATTCCTTCTTCTCTTTTTAGTTGAAGTTAGATAAATGTTTATGGTTCTTCTTGTAAATTCAGGCAAACGTGAAAATGGAAAATAAATGTATGACTGGAAGTAAAACTAAGAGAAGTTCAGGTACATATAAATCTGTCCTCTAAACTTCTCTGATTCTTTGCCCAAAGCAGACACTGCTCTAGTGTGCATCCAACCAAATAATGGTTTTCAGTAGCAAAGCTAATAAAATATACCTGCACAAAATCATCACCAAAAACCTGCCTTCCGATCAGTTAGCGAAACTCTTACAATTGATTTGAAATGATGCCCCGCTTAATACTATTGAGAGCCGAGGTGTTACATAAATTTGCAAATATACTTTGGACATAGCTTACCAGGAAAACCAATATGGTGAACATGGATATGAAAGGTTTTTTGTTGATTTTGAGCTAAATTAGTGACAGTATAGTTAAAATCCACAAAAAGCATGATTTATTTAGTATACATTTGGAGCGTAGTTTGAAGATGTCTATCCGTTTGTTCCGTTGTCTTCCGCTCATCTGGGGCAGGGTCGCGGGCAATGTTCCCTCAATGTTTTCCTCTAAGCTGCGCGCCTGCGCAATTGTGCACTGCTTGCAGATTAGTAGTAGCGCACAAGCAAACCTATGCAGCACAAAATAAAACTCAATATACTGTAAACTAAAGATGGGAAAATGAGACAGAACTCCTGGATCGTATCTCTTTCTTCTTTCTTTTTGAAACAAATTACTTCAAAGCGCCGCTTCGGTGGTTGGCTCGTCACTGCTGGTGACCTCTCAAAACAGTCAACTTTTTTTGCTCCGCCCCCTTCTGCTCGTGAATTTGCTCAGACACATAAAAAATAAGAGGGAACATTGGTCGCGGGGCAACAGCCTCAGACGGGAAGCCCAGGCTTCTCTCTATCTACATCCAATATGTCTGTCCATCTTGGAAAATGTAGAAACTTTAGGAGTTAGGGAAACTAAGTTAACTTGAAGGTTTTAACAATATGATCCTTTGGGTCTAATCCCTAATGGTATTTCAGATTAATCAATCAAACTGAATTTTATCCACTTGCCCACAATGTTGTAAAAAGCAAGATAACCCAAAAATAATCAGTTACTGCTGCCATGTCCCACTCAATTTCCCCCAAATCTGTCTTTAGTGCTGCATTCCTATGAAAGCAATGCAGCTTATATTAATTGGCCGTGGCTCAGTTTTGCTGCAGCTTTTCCTGTTTGACAGAAAATAAAATAGCATCAGAAAACTCGTCCATTTCCTCAGCATCTTTGGTTGAGTAAATCTTAAGAAGCAAAAAAAGCATAACTCACTGAGTGGCATGTTATTTATTAAAGTCCTCTTGACTGACTGAGTTTGGAGTGGGTGGGATTGAGGAGGATGGGGTGATTGGGAGGCAATAGTCCACAGCTGCAAAGTGGGATCAAGCTAGCTGCCTGAGGACAGCTATATTTAGTGGGTGCTAAGTAATAACTAAGTACAGTTAAATGATCCAGCAGTGGTAATGATAGAATAAGGTGACAACCAGATATTGAACAACGTAATTACATTCGAGGAGGAAGCAAAACGCTGCTGTTGTCACATCTTCAGGCTGTTTTTATTCATCGGTGGTGACTCACATTAAACCAAATTTAACACCCTCTTAGAAGTGGTCTTATCCTGCTACTTTGTTCTGTACCCTTTTGATCATTTCTACTCATATTTTTTTTTACTCCAGTGTTTTTCAACCTTTGTCATACCCAGGTAGATTTTTCCATTGAAACCAAATCTTGAGGCATGTGTTAAAAACTATTCTCCAAAGCAGCCTACAGAAAAGCCTACAGAAAAACAGAGCAATGTAGTTTATTCGATCCGGTGCAGTGAAGGTAGCTGCAAAGAACACTACATTGGGGAAACTAAACAGCCACTCCACAAAAGACTTTACCAACACAGAAGAGAAGCCTCTAGTGGTCCACAGTCTGCTGTACATCTGCATCTTAAATCCACCAAACACACTTTTGAGGACAGTGAGGTGAAGAATCTAAGTAGAGAGAAAGGATGGTTTGAAAGAGGGGTGAAGGAAGCCATCTTTGTGATGAAAGCGAGTCCCTCACTGAATCGGAGTGGAGGCGTTAGATACATTCTGCCCGGTATTTACAGCAGCCTTTTGAAGCCATGGACTAAAGATGACACCTCGTGACCCAGTTTCACACCTCTCGTTAACAGGAATTTCTATTCACTAGGCTTTTAGCATTTTTATAATAAGGTTCGTTTACTGTTCTGTGGCTACAATAGGAGCCATTCACGGCCATCATAGGTAACACAGGCTCATTGGTCTAGCCCTTCTTACTATTTTTTTACCTTTTACTCAGGTTAGTATAAATAGATCCAGATTTCAGTCCATTTCTATCATATTGAAAATGATTTCCGGATGGAAGTCGAAACGTCTCGATCAAGAATTAAACTGTCCAGAAGACTTTTTTGAAACTTTTTCTACTATATTCTCTAAAGTCACCTAAATTGCCTAAATTAATAGTAATAATTACTAAAAGGTCAATAAATCAAAAACCCTTGTACCTAGAGATCTGAAACTTTACACAGTTGCTGTTAACAAGATTTTTATCACACAAATGGAAGGAATTATGCCTACGAAGAAGTATGTCTTGGCTAGGGACATTGGAAAATGAACAAAATTAGGCGAGGTTAAAAATCTACAACTTTCTTTTATGTCTGAACTACTGTAGGATAGGTTCTGAAGCTCTGACACTCTCCATGTACATATCTACAGAACCTAGAGGGTCTAAGCTTTATTTTGATGTATAGTACAAGCATGTGTATTGAAAGATGCTGCTGTGATAAGCAATGGCATTTGGGTATGTCCAACTATTGTGCACAGCCCGAAAATAGGTGGGTAATGATTCTCACCAAAATGATCTGAATGGGAGTCAAATCAACACATTAAAATAATTTTGTCAGTTTTTTAAATGATTCTTCTTTCAAATAAAAAAGTGCCGTTACTTTTCCTCTTGGGTATCTTACAGAAAATGTGAGACTTCATCTGAATCTGCGATGTTTCTGCTTTAAAATAACGTACACTTTCTCATAATGTCGCAAAAACATGTAGAGAATATGAACCAGTAGGTGGGGTAGTTTTCGGGAGTGAAGGACACCAACATACAACTAAAAAAGCAGAGAAGAAAAGTGGATTGCTATGGTCAATGGTCAGCCCTGTCTGTTACAAAAAAATTGACAAGATTTCCTACCGATAAAATACACGTTAAGGATTTTATCTATTTATTTATTTATTTTTACACAAACACCATGAGATCAACCAAAAAAATCTTTCGTTGCTACCGGTAGATCACAATCTCCGTATGAGGTGAAAGAAGATCATTTTTACGACATACCTGACGATCTCTTTCATGGTACGCTAGTGTGCCGCGGAACACTGGTTGAAAAATGCTGTTCTACTCACATTAGCTACAACTAGTTCTCAGTGGTGAATGAAGTACTCACTTTTTGTACTTAAGTAAAAGTACAGATAATTAGGCAAAACATTAACTTAAGTAAAAGTAAAAGTACCAATAAAAAAAATCTACTTAAGTAAAAGAACAAAAGTACTTGGTGTAAATTGTACTTTTTAAGTAAAAAGTAAAAGTATTCGATCATAATTCAAACGTTATTTGTTGTGCTGTAGGGTGTCACCATGGTAACCAGGATAAATACTCTGCAGGGGTGTGACCCCCTCTCCCGCCTCTTTTGGTCCTCAAAAAAATAAAATAAAAGGGGACAGGTCAAGCTATCCCCTAGAAGGGGCAGTGACTGGGCACCAAAATGGAGGAAAATGACACTTATTTTTTAAAATGTTTTGGGGGGAGGCCCATAGTCACTATATATTGGCTTTGTCAAAGCCCCACCCCATTTGGAAAATTCTAGATCCGCCCCTGCTCTGTGTAATGATGGCTCAACTTTTTATTTAGAAGTAAACACAACAAACAACAGACTCTTTTTAATTTGTACTATATTTGATGTTAGGTTTTTGGCGCTGAATGAATGCGGAAAATGTTTCTCGATTCATTACTTCTTCTCCCGATCAACTGCTCCTTTTGATTTTGGCGATGCGGCTTCAAGTTCCGCTAAAAAAAAAAACTGTGTATTTTTCAAATTCCTGAACGAAAATGTAACGAAAAATGTAAAACACACTTTTAAAAAGTAGCGAAGTAAAAGTACAGATATTTGCTCTAAAAATGTAGTGAAGTAAAAGTAAAAGTACCGGTCTCCAATTTTACTTAAGTAAAGTACAGATACACAATTTTTTTACTTAAGTACAGTAACGAAGTACATTTACTTCATTACGTTCCACCACTGCTATTTCTCAAATGTTTTAAAATATTTTTAGAATATTATGATCTGATTTTACCAGTTTATATAATTTTACCAGTTTATATTACATATCTGTGTACAATTATATACATTACACAAACAGTAGATTTCCATTTCAAGTCTAAGCTAAAATGAGTATTAAAGAAACATCGTCGTAGAAACGGAAGCACTCCATTCTCATACATGCTCAGTGTCTTTCACGTATGATTCCAGAGGTAATAAGAATCTCTCAGTCTATAAAGTCCCTCATGAATCTTCTGGCATTTAAGTGTTTTTTCTTCTCGTGTCTTTAAATATTTGATGAAGAGGAGGTTATTCCAGGCGTTATGAAGATAAGCTTTGACTGTTTCACCTGTTTTTTTTTTTCCTTTTGCAACAACTCATTCATGTTAGTTTTTATTTTGAAATCGACTTTAAAGCATAAACAATTGAATGGCTGAATATGTGTCCGAAGGTCTTAAGGTATATTTATTTTCGGCAGGAGCTAATGCCAATTCTAAATTTCAGCAAAACAGACTAAATCGACATTTAATATGTTATTGTTATTCACATCATTTATATTTATTTATTCTTGGAATTATACAGCATTTCTGTTCCTTTTTATTCACGTCTCTATGAATAAAATTTAGATCTTTTCCGTCCCGCCTCAAACGGGAAGCCCAGGCCTCTCTCACCCTGGCTGCATCCTCCAGCTCACCCAAAAGGATCCCAAGTCGTTCCCCGGCCAGCTGTGAGACAGAGTCTCTCCAGCGGGTCCGGGGTCAGTCAGTCATCTTCTTATCCATCAATCCCTTTCAGGGTTGCAGGGGGTGCCAGAGCCCATCCCGGCTAATTTAAGGCGAAGGGCATGGTACACCCCGAACAGGTCGGCAGTCTGTCGCGGGGCCACACACATTCAACCATCCATCCACACATTCATTCCCAGGGGCAATTTGCCGCCGGCCAATCAACCTAGCATGCATGTCTTTGGAGGGTGGGAGGAAACCGGAATACCCGGAGGAAACCCACGTAGACACGGGGAGAACATGCAAACTCCACACAGAAAGGAAAGTGTTCCAAGCCTCGTCCCCACCCGGGACTCGAACCCACGACCTTCTTGCTGTGAGGCCACTGTGCTACCCACTGCGCCACCGTGCTGTCTGCCCCTTGGTCTCCTCCTGAAACATACCCGAAACACCTCGCCCGCAAGGCGCTCGGGGGGCATCCTGACCAGATGCCCGACCCACGCCATCTGGCTCCTCTCGACCTGGAGGTGGAGCGGCTCCACACAGACCTCCTCACCCAATCTCTGAATGAGAGCCCAGACACCCTGCGGAGGAAGCTCATTTTGGCCGCTTGTACCCACAATCTCATTCTTTCGGTCACCACCCACAGCTGGTGACCATAGGTGAGGGTTGGAACGTAGATCGACTTGTAAATCGAGAGCTTTGCTTTTCGGCTCAGCTCTCTGTTTATCACGACACACCAATGCAGCGTCATAGTTATTGCTGATGCCGCACCGATCCACATGTCGATCTCCCGCTCCATCTAGCGCCTCCAAATCCGAGACCATGGTCCTCGCACGGAAAAGGGTGGAATGCCCCCTGTGGGTCAGTTACAGGGTCCTGCCCCAAGTGAAGGAGTTTAAGTATCTCGGGGTCTTGTTCACGAGTGGGGGAAATTTAGATCTTTTGTTTATGTTAAACAAGTTTTCTTTTATACGGGTCTAGGACAAAAATATCAGTTTAGATTGGTGCACATTTTGGCTTGTTTCGTGTTGATTCAGACTAATTTCATTTTCTGAAGATTCACCTCCTGTCCACAGGGCGGAGCTACCTAAATTGGACGGTACCATTGACCTCCTTTTGGGGTGAAATGTGTTTTTTTTTTAGTTTAGATTTAGTTAATGTCATGTTTAAATCCCTCTTTTGGGCTGGCAGTGGTTTGGTCAGCTTGCATTTAAGTTCTAGCTTTTCTCATTCAGGGAGGGTCTGTTTGTTTGAGTTCATTATTTTCAATTAGTTACTTTGACTGCTTTTATAATCTTTAAGCATCAATTGCCTTTTAAACTTCTTTGTCAAGTTTGGTCTTCTGAACAGCCTATCCCAAACCTATCCCGTGTTTTGGTGCAGTAAAGATGCTCAGCTCGTGGTCGGTCCGAACAGGGAGCATCAGCGTTTTGGGATGTGCAAGGAGGAGGACCGAATTGCAGGACTTCAAACAAGGTCTATTAGCTCAATTTAGGTAAGTCCGTAAAGCAAGAAGCACAAAGTTAACTCAAGATTTCAAAAGTCCAAGTAATAACAAAGTTCAAACATGGTCAGGCAACCAGGGTGACTTTGCTGGAAGGGATAGTAAGACCCGACAGGGATATCCGGGGTGATTCCCCCTAAATAGATGGCGGGGGGATCTATGTGTGGAATCAGGAATCATCCTCAGGTAACCCTAATCAGGTTGATTAGGAATAACCAGGGTCCCCTCTGGTGGCAGGTGAGGGATCCTGAAAGGGAGTGCCATTTCCAAAATAGGAATGTAAAAGATTATGACTGAGCTTTGCAAACATGATGCGATTGAGTAATACCGTGTTACGCATGTACCCAGAGGGTGGGACTACGTGCGGAGCAAGTTGTGGAGAATATTTAGTGTTAGAAATTAAAGTAAAACTGAATTTATGTAAAAAAAAAAAATACGCTATTAGATTAGAATTATTACCCTTAAAAGCATAAAACCATCTCTTTAAATTGTCTAAAATTTTATCTGCAAGCAAATCCTAAAACTCTTAAATAAATTAATTGTATCTTCATTTTTTGCTTCTTCTCTCTAAAAGCATGTCGTTTCTCCATGATGGCGTCATTTAGAATTCAGCCAGGTCAGGCCTACACAGCTCACTTCCTCTGGTCATCAGTGCAGCTGGTTACACATTCGATGTGACATCTCCTTCCATCTTGTAATGAATTTTTTATGTCTCTTCCTCTCCCACTCACAGAGAGATGGGCGTCATGTCGGCCCTGTTCTGTAAACCATGACACGGTAAATGGCCGTGTTGCATCTGGAATCTTCTGCTCTGTTAAGACACTACAGATTTTAATTCATTACAATGTATTCTCCATTTGCTTAATTTTTGTGTTATAGATGTGGAATTGATACAAACACAAACAAGGAAGAAATTAATCATGAGAAAAACGTGATAATGTAGACATAAAATCAAGTTTTATTGCACTCAATAGTCAGGATTGATATTGATTTCCACACAACGGGGGTTATGTGCAGATCTGCAGGATTCGGATATGTCAAAGTGGAATTACACATCTGTTATTTTCTGTGAACTCCTTTCTGCACTTTAAATGGTGTTTACCTGATGTCTTTTTTCCAAGAAAAATCCATTTTCTTAAGTACTTGTAGTTTTTCTTGAAATTGCAACATGGCCGCAACACAGACGGGCTTTTTAATGATTAAGAGTAGACTTTGGAAACTAAGTTGACACAAAAATTGATTTGAAATGTTCTATCATTCTGTTGTGGAAACACTAACAAACTTTGTTATGAAACCAGTAGCAGAATTAAAGGCTTAGTAAGCTTAAGAGTAAAAGGAAAACGTAGATGATTTTTTTTTTTTTTTTACATCAGAGGAGTCCACTGATAGGGTTATTTCTACCAACCCATCTAAAATGAACACACAGGAGAAAAGATTTACTTTTGTGCACAATTTTTTTGTGAAATGGTGAGTGTGGAAAAGAGGTGAAGAAGCGTGTGCAGGCAGGCTGGAACGGGTGGAAAAAAGTAACAGGTGCGATGTGTGATAGAAGAGTTTCAGCTAAAATGAAAGGAAAAGTGTACGAAACCGTGGTGAGACCGACCATGCTGTTTGGTCTAGAGGCAGTGGCACCGGGGAAAAAACAGGAAACAGAGATGGAGGTAGCGCCTTTGTGGCTCGGCTTTTATTTGAACATTACTGTAGTTTATGCTGTAGTTTATGTCACAAGCATTTTGCACATCACATCATACCTCTAATGAGTCATTCCTTTTTCTGTTTGTATGTGCAATCACATTAAGTTCCACATTTCTGAAGCTTGTTTGGTATACCTGTTTTCAGGGTAGTGGAAACTAACTAAATCTTCTCTTTGTGCAAAGAACTTTCATGACCTGGGTTTATGTCATGATGATGGTGGTGGTGGTAAGGTGGACTTTGATACAAAGCCGGATTTTAATCAGTTTATTGTAGAAGTGCAGAACCAGACATAGAGCTCAGCAGGACGAGGGACCAGAGGTATGAGCTCAGCAGGACAAAGGGCCAGAGGTATGAGCTCACCAGGACAAGGGAGCGTAGGTATGAGCTCACCAGGACAAGGGAGCGTAGGTATGAGCTGAGCAGGACAAGGAACCAGAGGTATGAGCTGAGCAGGACAAGGGGCCAGAGTTATGAGCTGAGCAGGACAAGGAACCAGAGGTAGCTCAGCAGGACAAGGGACCAGAGGTATGAGCTCAGCGGCATGGTAGGGTGCACTAGGAGCAGGGTGAGGGACCAAAACAGTATGGTGCACCAGGAGGAGGGTGAGGAACTGGGAATTCTAGTTCGCACTAGGATTACAGGGTGCATCAGGATAGACTTTAGGTTTCCCCAAGGAGGTAAACCATAATGGGTGCAGCACTGAGTGCAGCAGGGGGAAGTAGCAGCGGGATGATCCGACAAGGAAAATAGGGACACCAGAGCTTAAATAATCTGGAGGGAAACAAGTCACACCAGGGAATTGAGACCAAATGTGCAAAACTAGGGCAGAGGGCAGGATAGGAAAGTGATCCAAATGAGAGGTGGATCATGACTGTTTGCCTTTTTATAATCCGTTCCTTCATCTTCCGCTTGTTCCGGGGTCGGGTCGCGGGGGCAACAGCCTCAAACGGGCAGCCCAGGCCTCTCTCTCACCCCGGCTGCATCTTCTAGCTCACCCGAAAGGATCCCAAGTTGTTCCCCTGCCAGCTGTGAGACATAGTCTCTCCAGCGGGTCCGGGGTCTGCCCTTTGGTCTCCTCCCGGTGGGACGTGCCCAAAACACCTCGCCCGCGAAGTGCTCGGGGGCAACCCCCTCTGGCTCCTCTCGATCTGTATAATTCACATATTTTATTATTATTATTTTTATAATCCACGTACATAAATTAGAAAATTATAAAACCTAATTATCCTCTCAAATCACTCAAAATTCAGGCAACTAAGAAAAGTTTTAAGTTGAAAGAATCTACAAACAATAAATATGTGGTACATTTATTTTATGTTGATAATAATATTTCAATAATGCCATATTTGTTTGATTTTATTATTTAATTTAAGTTAATTATTCTATGTGAACATGTCATATTAAACACATAATTTTTGTTTTACTATTGAAAGTTTTCAATAACTAGATCTTCTTTGTCGCCTTATGTTTGGTTTTGAATAATGAGCCTGTATTTATTATTTGTAATGTTGCAGAGAACTAAAACTAGAACCTGAATTTCTTTTATAATATGCACCACAACCCTATTTTCTCTTCATGTTTCAAAAAGATGTATTAAATATGAACCACAAGCTCCACTGGGTTTTTAAGGGGGAGGGCAGCCGATGCTATGAAAAGGCATGTGAAATCAGAGAGTTGCTATGGTTACAATAATCAACAACAGTGATCTTTCTTACTGGACCCCATTGTCTTTTTTTTCTGTAACTTTGCATTACAAAAGTGCAAAATCACGAGGATGCAATGACAGCAAGAGAGGAGAGAGTGTTAATGAGACCTGTTGATTGAGATTGATCAATGGAGCATTCTGGGATTTGTAGTATCAGACAATATTACTTTTGGGCTGAATCAAATGGTCATTTTTTTATTTTTATATACTTTATATATCCCTTATGGGCAAATTTCTGTGTCGTATTGCACCGCAGCATTCTGCAAATGACGGCACTAATGGTGGGAGAAACGGGGGGTTAGGTGTCCCCCCCAAGGACACCCAGTCATAAGCTCAGTGGAATTCGACCCAGCGAACTTCCAGCGAATGCCCCCTGCAGGTCAGGGACAGGGTCCTGTGGAGGAGTTTAAGTATCTCGGGGTCTTGTTCACGAGTGGGGGAAGGATGGAGGGGGAGATCGACAGGTGGATCGGTGCGGCATCAGCAATAACTAGGACGCTGCATCGGTCCGTCGTGGTAAAGAGAGAGCTAAGCCGAAAAGCAAAGCTCTCAATTTACAAGTCGATCTACGTTCCAACCCTCACCTATGGTCACCAGCTGTGGGTGGTGACCGAAAGAATGAGATTGCGGGTACAAGCGGCCGAAATGAGCTTCCTCCGCAGGGTGGCTGGGCTCTTACTCAGATTGGGTGAGGAGCTCTGCCATCCGGGAGGATCTCGGTGTCGAGCCGCTCCTCCTTCAGGTTGAGAGGAGCCAGATGGGGTGGTTCGGGCATCTGGTCAAGATGCCCCCCGAGCGCCTCGCAGACGGGGTGTTTCGGGCACGTCCCACCGGGAGGAGACCAAGGGGCAGACCCCGGACCCGCTGGAGAGACTATGTCTCACAGCTGGCTGGGGAATGACTTGGGATCTTTCCAGGTGAGCTGGAGGATGCAGCCGGGGTGAGAGAGGCCTGGGCTGCCCGTTTGAGGCTGTTGTCCCCACGACCCGACCCCGGAACAAGCGGAAGATGACGGAACGGAACGAACTTCCAGCGAGCATTCAGTCCAAGGGCGAATGTTTTACCACTCACATCGGTGTGTCTTTACAGACCAAATTTATTTACACTCTGCGCCAAATTTGACCTGCTGGCCAGAGTTTGACACTTATGATATAGAGGTTTAATAAGTAAAACAATATCTACAATATTAATCGTAATATTCTCCAAAAAATCCTACATGGTTGGTGACAAGTGTTTGCTAAAAGTGATCAAACTTCGGCAATGATCCTATTCCAAATAACACTGCTTTTTTTTTTCTCTATTTTGAGATTTCATGCTTCCTTTTTAAACTCATTTATCTGGAACTACATCCTTCTTGAACACATGCTTGAAGCAGGTGAAAAACTGTAAGAATCTTTTTATTTCTTCCGCGCTGGAAGGTTATAATTCCCATACACTAAGGAAAAATTGAACGATTTTTTTTCTGAACAATGGCCTTGATATTGGTTCCTCTGCTTGTTTATGGAAAAGCCTAGTGCTTCCATTTAAATAAACACAACCATAAACCTGAAGTACGTACGCTAGTGTGAAGTGTTGGCTCTCAATGTATTTAGATGGGTGACAAATCACTGCTTGTCTAAAAAGGAAATAGATTTCAGGCAAACTCCTTCAAACACTGCGGGTGTTATGGTGGAATGATAAGGACGTAGGTTTTAAAATTAATGCTTGTTTTATTCATAGATAAGCATGCATAGGTATGTTAGAGTGGTCCAGGACATGTATGAGGGCTGTAAGACAGTGGTGAGGTGTGCTGTAGGTGAGACAGAGGAGTTCAGTGTGGGGGTGGGACTGCATCAAGGATCTGCTCTGAGCCCTTTGCTGTGGTGATGGTCAGGCTGACAGATGAGGTCAGACAGGAATCTCCATGGACAATGATGTTTGCAGATGACATTGTGATCTGTAGTGAGAGGAGGGAAGAGGTGGAGGAAAAGCTGGAGAGGTGGAGGTTTGCACTAGAAAAAAGAGGAATGAAGATTAGTCAGAGTAAGACAGAGTACATGTGTGTGAATGAGAGGGATCCAAATGGAAAAATGAGGTTACAGAGAGAAGAGATAAAGAAGGTGGAAGATTTTAAGTACTTAGGATCCACAGTCCAGAGCAATGGAGAGTGTGGAAAAGAGGTGAAGAAGCGTGTTCAGGCAGGCTGGAACGGGTGGAGGAAAGTATCAGATGTGATGTGCGACAGAAGAGTTTCAGCTAAAATGAGAGGGAAAGTGTACAAAACCGTGTGAGACCGGCCATGCTGTTTGGTCTAGAAACAGCAGCATTGAAGAAAAGACAGGAAGCAGAGATGGAGGTACCAGAGATGAAGATGCTGAGGATCTCTCTGGGAATGACCAAGATGGACAGGATTACAAATGAGTACATCAGGGGAACAGCACAAGTTTGAGGTTTTGGGGATAAAATTCGAGAGGCAAGACTGAGATGGTTTGGGCATGTGCAGAGGAGAGAGAGAGTACATAGGAAGGAAGGATGCTGGATTTGGAACCACCAGGAAAGAGGCCTAGAGGAAGACCGAAGAGGAGGTTCATGGATACAGTGAAGGAAGACATGAAGATAGTTGGTGTGACCAAAGAGGATACAGCAGATAGGACTAGATGGAAGAAACTGACTTGCTGCGGCGACCCCTAAAGGGAAAAGCCGAAAGAAGAAGAAGAAGCATGGTACATTTTGTTAACTTTGAAATGAGAAAATATATTGAAAATACTTTTATTTTCTTTCGTTTTTGACACCCACAATTTACCCCCTGCTCTTGCAAACTGCTAAGCCCACTCCTCTGGGTGTGTGAGCTGAAGGAGAGCAGTATCTGAGGGGAGGGACTGAGCATCAGCAAAGTTGTTTACTCTGGAATGTGGAGAGCAAAATGGATGGTGGGGAACACCTGGCGTGTCCAAATACTAGACGGGAAAGTATGCAAATTACTCGTTCGTCTACCCAAAAATAGATGAATAAGAAAAGAAATCACTCCAGGTGTGTTTTTCATGTGGGAATAAAGTTTATATATGGTAAAAAAAAAAAAAAAAAAAAAACTTTTAATAAATCTGATTTTTTTGTTGTCTTAAATCTTAAATTTGTCTTAAAGTATGATGTTATTTTGCATTTAGAAAGCCGTATGTAGTGAAACACTTTTATTAATTTTGTAGGATCGTTGGAAGTCGGCAAAGAATGACACAACACTTCCTGATTATTAAATGCGTTTATTTAGCCTGATTATATATATATATACAAGCATAATAGTGGATAAATAAAAAGCATAAGCAAAATAGTGGATAATAGCACTTTAAGTTTCCATCTCTTACCGTTAGCAAGGTTGGAGAGCCCACAACCCCGGTAAAGCGTGCATAAAATCCGGTTGGATGTGTTAATCCAAAAGCTCGCAGTATAGAGGAATCCCAGCTTATCTACCTGATGACAAACAACATTCCATAAACAAACTTTCTCATAACAAGGTTCCGTGTTTCTCTCTCCGTACAATTTTCCCCATAACAACCCACCATGAAGGCTTCTTTCTCATAATAATCTTTCTTATAACAAGATTCCGTACAATTTTCTCATAACATTGAATGAGGGCATTTGACATCAAAAAATAAATCCCAATACCCCGTAAAATATTATTTTGAACACAACATCAAATGTATGTTTGTGATGTTGAGGATGATGTAAGAAACATACGCGAGTATTTTGGTATCTCCGCTTAAGTACGAGTCAGCTGGTCTGGGTTTTCATGTTAATGGATGGCCGTCCCTGCAGTGCATTGTGCAGCAACATGTTCATTAGCTAAAAAGCCACCTGCAAAAAAAGCAGACTCAGCATGATTCGAGTTTTCCTCCGAGGAGGACATTTGTTGAGATGCTAACTGTACGTAATAGTTCATTTTTAGCTCTTTGTGCTTCGGGTTAGAATCTATTAGTGAAACACTTTATTTTCTTAGATCAAGTGTTTATCTTTCAACACCTCAAATTTGCTTAGCACAAATTAAATAGTCGTAAAAATCCGGTCATAAATAAAACTCATGTTCCTACCTGGTCCTGCAATCCAACCTCTTCTGCTGCACACTCAACATAAAGCTCACGGTCCTGTGGGAAGATATTCGTTGAGGCAGTTGAAAGAAAAGAGTGATTTACTGAGTACGCAGCTGAGGCAGCTGGATGGAGATGGAATCGGGATCCAGTGGAGGTATGATGCATGGAATTGTGGGTAGGACCCAAGAAAAGAGAAGGACCCAATTGCAAACAGAAAACATGGTTAATTTGAATTTGGCAGTCCATTAATACTGTAAAAAGAAAAACAAAGTTTCAGTGGCATGGCAAGAGGTTACTGTCAGAATGTGTTCTTGGTCAGGCAACCAGGTAGACCTGGCTGGAAGGGATGGTATGACCCGACAATGAAGTCCGGGTTGATTGCCCTTAAATAGATGGCGGGGTCCACAGATGTGTGGCATCAGGATTCAATCTCAGGTGTCCCTAATCAGGGTGATGAAGAACATCCAAGGCTCCCTCTGGGAGCAGGAGAGGGGATCATGACAGTAGGTCTATGTAAAAGTTAAGAAAGAGTTTGACACAACCACTGGTCACTTGGTGAGTTCTCACCAAAAAGAACAGTCTGATAATCACCCTTCAGTTTAGGATATGCTGGGATGATACAATCGATGAAGCGGAGATACACAGCTGACAAACAGTTGCCTTGGTAACTGTTCCATCATTTGAAAGTCATTCCTTCAAGAAGCTGTTGATGAGCATTGGCAAACTAGCTCTGATTCATCATGTGTTATGTCTTTGATTGAAGTATATGTCAGAGTGAGACGTCTGTCTCTTCTAAAGATCTTTTATAATTTCTTAAACTAACAGCAGAGTGAGAGGTCTCGAAAATAGTAGATCTTGGATGAGTCTGAAATTGAAAAGACGGAACTAGACTGCGCTCAAAACTTGTTAAAAACCTGGGATAACTTTAGTCTTTGTAAGTATTTTTTGTGTTTATGTGCTTTGTTTGCATGCTTAAAATTGTATTTCATTTGATAACGTGTGAAAAATGGATGGTGGGGAACACCTGGCGTGTCCAAATACTAGACGGGAAAGTATGCAAATTACTCGTTCGTCTACCCAAAAATAGATGAATAAGAAAAGAAATCACTCCAGGTGTGTTTTTCATGTGGGAATAAAGTTTATATATGGTAAAAAAAAAAAAAAAAAAAAAAACTTTTAATAAATCTGATTTTTTTGTTGTCTTAAATCTTAAATTTGTCTTAAAGTATGATGTTATTTTGCATTTAGAAAGCCGTATGTAGTGAAACACTTTTATTAATTTTGTAGGATCGTTGGAAGTCGGCAAAGAATGACACAACACTTCCTGATTATTAAATGCGTTTATTTAGCCTGATTATATATATATATACAAGCATAATAGTGGATAAATAAAAAGCATAAGCAAAATAGTGGATAATAGCACTTTAAGTTTCCATCTCTTACCGTTAGCAAGGTTGGAGAGCCCACAACCCCGGTAAAGCGTGCATAAAATCCGGTTGGATGTGTTAATCCAAAAGCTCGCAGTATAGAGGAATCCCAGCTTATCTACCTGATGACAAACAACATTCCATAAACAAACTTTCTCATAACAAGGTTCCGTGTTTCTCTCTCCGTACAATTTTCCCCATAACAACCCACCATGAAGGCTTCTTTCTCATAATAATCTTTCTTATAACAAGATTCCGTACAATTTTCTCATAACATTGAATGAGGGCATTTGACATCAAAAAATAAATCCCAATACCCCGTAAAATATTATTTTGAACACAACATCAAATGTATGTTTGTGATGTTGAGGATGATGTAAGAAACATACGCGAGTATTTTGGTATCTCCGCTTAAGTACGAGTCAGCTGGTCTGGGTTTTCATGTTAATGGATGGCCGTCCCTGCAGTGCATTGTGCAGCAACATGTTCATTAGCTAAAAAGCCACCTGCAAAAAAAGCAGACTCAGCATGATTCGAGTTTTCCTCCGAGGAGGACATTTGTTGAGATGCTAACTGTACGTAATAGTTCATTTTTAGCTCTTTGTGCTTCGGGTTAGAATCTATTAGTGAAACACTTTATTTTCTTAGATCAAGTGTTTATCTTTCAACACCTCAAATTTGCTTAGCACAAATTAAATAGTCGTAAAAATCCGGTCATAAATAAAACTCATGTTCCTACCTGGTCCTGCAATCCAACCTCTTCTGCTGCACACTCAACATAAAGCTCACGGTCCTGTGGGAAGATATTCGTTGAGGCAGTTGAAAGAAAAGAGTGATTTACTGAGTACGCAGCTGAGGCAGCTGGATGGAGATGGAATCGGGATCCAGTGGAGGTATGATGCATGGAATTGTGGGTAGGACCCAAGAAAAGAGAAGGACCCAATTGCAAACAGAAAACATGGTTAATTTGAATTTGGCAGTCCATTAATACTGTAAAAAGAAAAACAAAGTTTCAGTGGCATGGCAAGAGGTTACTGTCAGAATGTGTTCTTGGTCAGGCAACCAGGTAGACCTGGCTGGAAGGGATGGTATGACCCGACAATGAAGTCCGGGTTGATTGCCCTTAAATAGATGGCGGGGTCCACAGATGTGTGGCATCAGGATTCAATCTCAGGTGTCCCTAATCAGGGTGATGAAGAACATCCAAGGCTCCCTCTGGGAGCAGGAGAGGGGATCATGACAGTAGGTCTATGTAAAAGTTAAGAAAGAGTTTGACACAACCACTGGTCACTTGGTGAGTTCTCACCAAAAAGAACAGTCTGATAATCACCCTTCAGTTTAGGATATGCTGGGATGATACAATCGATGAAGCGGAGATACACAGCTGACAAACAGTTGCCTTGGTAACTGTTCCATCATTTGAAAGTCATTCCTTCAAGAAGCTGTTGATGAGCATTGGCAAACTAGCTCTGATTCATCATGTGTTATGTCTTTGATTGAAGTATATGTCAGAGTGAGACGTCTGTCTCTTCTAAAGATCTTTTATAATTTCTTAAACTAACAGCAGAGTGAGAGGTCTCGAAAATAGTAGATCTTGGATGAGTCTGAAATTGAAAAGACGGAACTAGACTGCGCTCAAAACTTGTTAAAAACCTGGGATAACTTTAGTCTTTGTAAGTATTTTTTGTGTTTATGTGCTTTGTTTGCATGCTTAAAATTGTATTTCATTTGATAACGTGTGAATCGCGTCTTATGTAGTAAGCCACTTAGGATGTGGGCGCGCATGTTTCAAGCTAAGCTAACGCGCGCATGTTTCAAGCTAAGCTAACGGGTGTTTGATCATGGAGACTCAGCGTTTTGTACAGCTTATAATGCACTTCTTTTGTTTGTTTTGTTTCAGTTACTATTACCACGTACATATATATACGTACATATATGTATAATCCTGTGATGAAAAGAGTCTACATAAACAAGAAAAGCAAGCCTTGTGTGGGAGTCTCTTTTTTCATTGGAAGAGTTAGCTGGCTGTCTAGCTGCACACAGTCACGTGTCGTGAGGACAGCACAGTAAAAAGACTTAAATAGAAGAAAAAAGACTTCTATACGGCGGGTTAAACAACACTGAGCTACACAGTCAACATGAGTCTACGCTCAGGTAAGACTTACTTGAGAGATTATGAATCACAGTTCGAGCCAGAGGCAAACTCAGAGCAGCAAGCTGATGACCAGGCTGCCACCAATCACCCGGTTCCTGCAGACCAGCTGTCGCCTGAGAGGCAGCCGTCAGAGAGGCTGCAGCATTCACCTCCACACAGCGTCAGGTCCAGAGCCACCAGCAGACGGTCGCACACCACAGCAGCTTCAAGTGTGTCAGCCACAAAAGCATACGCCAAAGCCCAAGCAGCAAAGGCCCAGCTCCGTTTCGCAGAAAAAGAAGCTAGTCTGATGAGACAAAAAGCAGATTTGGAAGCAGATTCGGCGAGACAAAAAGCAGATTTGGAAGCAGATTCGATGAGACAAAAAGCAGATTTGGAAGCAGATTCGGCGAGACAAAAAGCAGATTTGGAAGCAGATTCGATGAGACAAAAAGCAGATTTGGAAGCAGATTCGGCGAGACAAAAGGCAGATTTGGAGGCCAGTCTCCATGTTTTGAAGTGTGAAAAGGAGATAGCAGCAGCTGAGGCAGAAGCTGCAGCCTATGAAGAATTAGAAAGTCAGAGCGGGGAGTCAGACCCAGAACTTCCTATTACAGGTGAGACGTTAAATGCAGTACAACGCATAAGTGATTATGTGGAACAACAATGTAAGCTAAAGGCGCTACCTAGTGCTACACATGATAGCACAAAATTTCAAATGCCAAGTCGATCAATAATAACAAAAGAAACTCATGTCCAGTTCCAAATGAAAAACGATGTTAAACATGAGGACATACCAGAAGCTGTTCCAACCAGCACATTCTCACTCAAACCCCAAGCTCACACCTTTTTGCCTACAAGTCACAACCAAATAGAGCAAAACAGCGTACAAGATTTTGCAAAATATCTCATCCGCAAAGAAATAGTTAGCACTGGCTTACTCCAATATGATGACAGACCCGAAAACTATTGGGCATGGAAAGTCTCATTCACGAGTGTTACTAAAGACTTGAATCTGTCCCCTAGAGAAGAGCTAGACTTGCTTACAAAATGGTTAGGGCCAAAATCTTCAGAGCAAGCAAAAAGGCTTCGCGCAGTACACACCCTCAATCCCGCTGCAGGTGTAAAAGTGGTATGGGAGCGTCTAGAGGAATGTTATGGCTCCTCAGAAGTCATTGAGGATGCACTGTTAAAAAAGTTGGAGGAGTTTCCAAGGCTGACAAACAAAGAGAGTGGCAAATTAAGGGAGCTGGGTGACATCTTGTTGGAGTTGCAGTGTGCTAAGTCTGATGGTACACTGCCAGGTCTTGCATATCTAGACACGGCTCGAGGGGTTAGACAAATAGTTGAAAAACTCCCCTTTAACATGCAGGAGAGGTGGACCACTGTAGGTACAAAGTATAAAGAAGTCAATAGAGTGTCATTTCCACCTTTTTCTGTCTTTGTGCAATTTGTACAGCAACAAGCAAAAATGAAAAATGACCCAAGTTTTTCCCCATCCAGCTGCAGCAACCAAGTTACCACACGCAATGAAAAGTCCATTCCATATAATCGAAAAGCTACTGTTGCAGTACACAGAACGGAAATTGAGGAAAGAAAACAAGGGAGTTTTGAACAGAAGAAAATCGAAGAACCAGATCGTCTGTGTCCAATTCATAAGAAGCCACACCCTCTGAAAAAATGCAAGTTATTCAGAGACAAATCAATTGAGGAACGACAGGCTTTTCTGAGAGAGCATCGTATATGCTACAGGTGTTGTGGGTCTGTGCAACATATAGCCAAAGATTGTAAAGTAGCAGTAAAGTGTGTTGAGTGTGACAGTCCAAAACACTTGTCAGCACTCCATCCGGGTCCCACACCTGTCCCAAAAGATGACACCTCAAAGAATGTAGATGCTAAGGAGGACTCAGAAGACCATCCTGCAGTAGTCTCCAAGTGCACAGAGGTATGTGGACAAAGTGACAGCCCACGCTCATGTTCAAAGATCTGTTTGGTGAAAGCATATCCAGAAGGTCAAAAGGACAGAGCTATAAAAATGTATGCAGTGATTGACGAACAGAGCAATAGGTCCCTGGCTAGGACGGACTTTTTCAACCTGTTCGGAATAAAAAGTGCACCTGTGCCATACACGCTGAAAACATGCTTAGGAAAAGCTGAAACTGCAGGTAGGAGAGCAGAACATTTTGTAGTAGAGTCCATGGATGGAAAAACAAATGTCAAACTGCCTCCTTTAATCGAGTGTGATTCAGTGCCGGACGAAAGATCTGAAATTCCCTCACCTGAGATTGCTAAGCACCATCCACACCTTCTCCCTATTGCAAGCAAAATCCAACCGGTCGATCATCATGCTCCTATTCTCCTTTTGCTGGGAAGGGACCTCCTCAGCATTCATAAAGTAAGAGAACAGATCAATGGACCAAATAACGCACCATACGCCCAAAGGTTAGACTTGGGGTGGGTTGTGATAGGGGAAGTGTGCTTGGGCAAAACTCACAACACAACAGAAGTCAACGTGTACAGAACACACATGCTAGACAACGGACGGACTACTCATTTTGAACCATGTCCAAACGTCTTTACAGTGAAAGAGGACTATGTCAAGCAGCCCCAGCAAAGCACACCTTTAATCTCAAATAGTGTGGACATTAAAGGCAACACACACAAGCTAGGTCAGTCTGTGTTTGAACGTACAGAGTCAGATGACAAGGTGGCACTGTCTATAGATGACAAAAACTTTCTAACAATAATGGACAAGGCGGTCCAACAAAACAAAGAAAACACCTGGGTCGCTCCATTGCCCTTTCGCTCTCCAAGGAGGAGACTCCCAAGCAACAGAGTTCAAGCCTCAAAACGTCTATACTCACTCAAAAAGACGTTAGAAAAGAAACCAAAAATGAAAGATCACTACATCCGATTTATGCAGAAAATGTTGGATAACGATCAAGCTGAACTCGCTCCACCTCTGCCCGAAGGTAAAGAACACTGGTATCTGCCAACGTTTGGTGTATACCACCCGCAAAAGCCAGATCAAATACGTGTTGTTTTTGATTCTAGTGCAGAGTGTGAAGGAACATCCCTGAACCAAGTGCTACTCAGTGGACCTGATCTGAATAATTCTCTGTTAGGAGTGCTGTTACGGTTCAGAAAAGAGCCAATAGCCCTGACAGCTGATGTTCAACAAATGTTTTATTGTTTTGAGGTGTGTGAAGATCACAGAGACTATCTGCGCTATCTCTGGTTTGAGGACAATGACGTCACAAAAAATGTGGTCGAATATCGGATGAAAGTGCATGTTTTTGGGAATAGCCCATCACCCGCTGTTGCCATTTACTGCATGCGGCGGGCAGCAAGCGAAGGTGAGCTGGAACATGGCTCAGATGCCAGGCGGTTTGTTGAAAGACAATTTTATGTAGATGACGGGCTCACTTCAGTCGCCACACCTGAACAAGCAGTTGACCTGTTAACGAGAACACAAAACATGTTAGCAGAGTCCAATTTGCGACTACACAAAGTTGCCTCCAACTGCAGCCTCGTTATGGAAGCATTCCCTGCAGACGATCTAGCAAAGGACTTGAAAGAATTAGATCTTGGTGTAGATCCACTTCCTGTTCAAAGGAGCTTAGGACTATGTTGGAACCTGCAAACTGACAGCTTTACTTACCTTGTATCCAATGAGACAAAACCATTCACACGTAGGGGAGTACTGTCAACTGTCAATAGCTTGTATGATCCGTTGGGCTTTGCAGCTCCTATAATCGTGCAAGGCAAAGCGCTACTCAGAGAACTTTCAACTGAGGAGAGCGACTGGGACGCACCTCTTTCCCCAGAAAAAGAGGACGCATGGATCTCATGGAGAAACTCACTGAAAACTCTAGAAGATCTCCAAATCAAAAGGTGTTACAGTTCAGGTTCTTTAGGTGAAATGAAAACTAATGAACTCTGTATTTTCTCAGATGCGTCTACTGTAGCTATAGGTGCGGTAGCTTACCTGCGCTCTTTAGACACTCAAGGCAAGTATCACGTAGGTTTTGTGATGGGGAAGTCAAAACTAGCACCCCGACCTGCACACACCGTACCACGGTTAGAACTTTGTGCTGCCGTGCTGGCAGTAGAAATGTATGACTTAATCAAAGACGAGTTAGACCTCAAAATTGACAGTGTCAAGTTTTTCACTGACAGTCGCATTGTGTTAGGTTACATACACAACTCCTCAAAAAGATTCTACATGTATGTAGCTAACCGCGTCACACGAATCAGGTCATCCACTCAACCTGACCAGTGGCATTACGTTTCAACAGATGTGAATCCAGCTGACCTAGCAACTAGATTTATTCCAGCCGTTGAATTCAAAAACAGTAATTGGGTTACAGGCCCAAGCTTTCTGTGTTCAGAAAAACTCAATGAATCTCAAAAAGACTATTCATTCTCACTGGTAGAGCCTGAGAATGACAAAGAAATACGAGCTCATGTAAAAACACTTGCAACTACCGTCACAACAACTCAGTTAGGTGCAAAACGTTTCGAAAGATTTTCAAGTTGGACAACGACATGCAGAGCAGTAGCCAAACTTATTCATGTTATGGTTTCTTTGAAACAAAAGACAAATAAACAAGCAGGATGGAGAAGTCTGAAAGAGAATGTAACACAAATGAACTCACTCAAGCCAAAAATGTCATCATTCGTTCGGTGCAAGAAGAAGCGCACAAAGTGGACTGAAAACCAACCAAATGTCAAAGAAGGAGACATTGTGTTGTTAAAAGATCCTCTAGCCCACAGGAATGAATGGCCTATGGGACTGATAGTTAAGACTCTACCCAGTAGTGACAAGAAGGTTCGTAAAGTGGAGATACGGATCATCAAAGATGGAACTCCAAAGGTGTTTTTGAGACCAGTCTCAGAGACTGTTGTTTTGCTTTCGGAGTAAGATATTATCTATGTAAAATTTATGTTTCGATATGTGGTGATATAATATGTTTATATCAAGCGGGGAGTGTTATGTCTTTGATTGAAGTATATGTCAGAGTGAGACGTCTGTCTCTTCTAAAGATCTTTTATAATTTCTTAAACTAACAGCAGAGTGAGAGGTCTCGAAAATAGTAGATCTTGGATGAGTCTGAAATTGAAAAGACGGAACTAGACTGCGCTCAAAACTTGTTAAAAACCTGGGATAACTTTAGTCTTTGTAAGTATTTTTTGTGTTTATGTGCTTTGTTTGCATGCTTAAAATTGTATTTCATTTGATAACGTGTGAATCGCGTCTTATGTAGTAAGCCACTTAGGATGTGGGCGCGCATGTTTCAAGCTAAGCTAACGCGCGCATGTTTCAAGCTAAGCTAACGGGTGTTTGATCATGGAGACTCAGCGTTTTGTACAGCTTATAATGCACTTCTTTTGTTTGTTTTGTTTCAGTTACTATTACCACGTACATATATATACGTACATATATGTATAATCCTGTGATGAAAAGAGTCTACATAAACAAGAAAAGCAAGCCTTGTGTGGGAGTCTCTTTTTTCATTGGAAGAGTTAGCTGGCTGTCTAGCTGCACACAGTCACGTGTCGTGAGGACAGCACATCATGGGATTTATAACTGCGTCCAAAATAAAATATGACATACGTACATATGTGTATTGTATAGTACAGGATGTTCTTAAATACTATAGAGTTTTAGAAATTAAAAATGACAGATAAAATATAGAGAGAAAGTGTTTAGATAAGCTTTCCAACATCCTCTTTCTCTTTATTATTTGGATGAGCTACACACTTTAAGACTGTGTTTTATCTGAATATATGATCTACATCCAGGTCTATGAATTACTGGCATCTGGTATGTAGTAACGTAATTCCATTGCTTTTTATTATTATTATCATCATTATAGAACCATTGATGCATTTCGAAAAATGCACCAGCTGAACAGGTAGCACTTTCTGGAGCTCCTCTTTCCAGAGCAATGGAGAGTGTGGAAAAGAGGAGAAGCGTGTTCAAGCAGGCTGGATCGGGTGGAGAAAAGGATCAGGTGTGATGTGTGACAGAAGAGTTTCAGCTAGAATGAAAGGAAAAGTGTACAAAACCGTGGTGAGACCTGCCATGCTGTTTGGTCTAGAGACAGTGCCACTGAGGAAAAGACAGGAAGCAGAGATTGAGGTAGCAGAGAGGAAGATGCTGAGGAACTCTTTGGGGGAGGGGGCAGGATGGACAGGATTAGAAATGAGTACATCAGGGGAACAGCACATGTTAGAGGTTTTGGAGATGAAGTCCGAGAGGCCAGACTGAGATGGTTTGGACATGTACAGAGAAGAGAGACCGAGTACATAGGAAGAAGGATGCTTGATTGAGACGGTGGCCGTGTGGTTAGAGCGTTCGCCCGCGGACAGGAAGGTCGCGGGTTTGCGTCCCACGGAGAGCACGTCTAGGGTCCTTGGAGAAGACACCTAACCCCCTCCTCTCCCACCATTGGTGCCGTTGAAGGGCAGCCTGCTGCGGTGTAAGGAGTGCAGCAAACAAATTTCCCCGGTGAGGGATGAGTAGAGTAATTTATTTATTTATTTTATTGATTTGAAACCACCAGGAAAGAAGACTAGAGGAAGACCAAAGAGGAGGCTCATGGATACAGTGAAGGAAGACATGAAGATAGTTGGTGTGACCGAAGAGGATGCAGCAGATAGGGTTAGATGGAAGAAACTGACTTGCTGTGGCGACCCCTAATGCTTCTATCCAAGCATTAGCTTGATGAAAGGCTGGGCACATCCTTCAGTTGTACCCTGCCTGAAGTATTGGCTGGGTACTTCAGGGTATTCCCTTCATTTTTTACTAAATTCTCAAAACAAATAGTTCATTTGTACGCCTATGGTGAAGTACCCAACCTACTCAGCCTGGGTACTTCAGCCTAGGTGCTTCAGGCTGGGTAGGGTATAAAGTGTAGGTAGGGTATATATTTTCTAGTGTCACGCTGGTGTCTTTGACAGTTGTCCTCTTGGGTTAGCTTGGATTGCTAACTAATTATCAAACGAGATTTTTTCTTGCCAGAAAGGTGCTGGGGTTCCCATTCGGTCATAATGACTCTGAACAAAATATTGGTGCAACTATAAAAATTTACTTCATTCCAAAATTATTGTAAAGCTTGAAGTGGAACCTTAGGTAGGGGATGGAATCTAAAACAGCAAATTCCGGATTTCAAGAGCCTAAAGATTTGATGCCGACTTTAGGACAGAGGGCCCGAAATACTGGAGTTTTAGGATCCCTGTTCTGGAGGCTCGTATGATTTACTTCTCCTTTGAGAAAACACTCTACAGACCAATGGCCGTGGATTGCTGGAAATGATTAGCACCATCATGGAATAGTTTGGATTTTTGCATCATTACAACGAAAAAAATAACATCCCAGATTCGGTTGTCCTGGAGGATTTTCCTCATTTCCCACAAAATGTACCTTCCAAGTCGACAGGCTGTTTTAGCAAACTGACTGACTGTACTGATGCTTTCTGGCAAAGAGAAAATCGGGCACATGATTCTCACATTCTTCATGTGAGATTCTTTGTGGTGTTACCTGAACGTCTCTAAGACTTAGAGCATCTAAAAGCCGAACAGTGAGATGCTCCTCATCCTTCAACCTGACAGCCTGATATTGATCATTTATTATTCTTTACTTGGTCAAGCCAGCAATTAAATGTAGGAAAATAAAAGTCTTGCTCATTGTGAGCACAGAAGTGAGAGCATCGGATGGAATTTCACACCCATCGTCTCGGCTCATTTCTGCTTCTTAGAGAATTGATTAACTGGGTTTGTGAGTTTCCTGTGGAAGTGTCTTTATTTGTTCCTGCCTTTAAAACTTCTTTTTTTTCACTCAGTATGGAGTAATGTTGTACTGGGTTGAGTGGCCCAGAATCTAATCACTCTAATGTCTGAGGGGGCTTTAAATTAGAGTCATTGGCAGGTGCTGAGCTTCTGTCCATCCTTCAGAAGGAAGATTTTCATGACTCCTTCCACACTGTAATTATTCCAACTGGATATGAGCTATTGCACTTATTGGCTAGTGTAAGGCACCGGCTGCTGCTGTGATGATTGGTTGAAAGCTTCAGCTCTCCACCTCCTTCTATTGGCTGCCTGAAGAAAAGTGGGAGGATACCCCATCCCATCCTCACCCTGTGGCAGAGCTTGTAAATGTAAAGAGTCTTTTTTTCTGCCTATTATCTGAGTGACTCTGGTTTTTGGTGTCTGCCTTAGAGCGTGTGTGTGTGTGTGTCACAGAAAGTGTGTGTGAATAGAGCTGAAAAGAGAGAGAGAAGAGAGAGAAAGGGAGGGAGAGGCAGGCAGCGTTTATTCTCCCCCCTTCTTAGCCTCCCCGACTCCTTGTCACTCCATCCTTCCTCCCCTCTTCTGGACCACCCTCCAGTCCTGCTTCAAGCCGAACCGAGACCCCCCCTTTCCTCCTCCCCCTTACCACCCAGACCACCCCGGGACCCTTTGACTCTCCTCACTTCTCCATCCCACAAACCACCACCTCTGAGCAGGTAAGACTGCTTTTCTCCACTGAGGCTAAAAAGTACTTTGAGCTTCTTTTTCTTTCCGTTAGAAAACAGTTTAAAACGATAGCTCTTTTTTTTTTTTTTTTTTCTTATTTATCCAGTGTTTCTTTTTGCTTTAATGGCTTGCATCAACTTCCCCCCCCTGCAGCTGTTCTCTGGTTCTCTTCTAAAGTAAAGAGATGCTATCGGTGAGGTCACTTTGTTTTCTCATGTTGGTACCAACTTTGTTCGCTCAATCTCCCCTCGAATCTCACGCCCTCCGGCTCTTCACGCACATCTTTGTTCTTATCTCTTCAAGAGAAGTTGTTAAAAAAACAACAAGCTGTGTTTTTTTATGGTTATGGAAAAACTAATCCTCTAATTGATTCCTGAAAAGTCTCCATGCTGGTTGCTTGGTGGTTATAATTAGGTGCCAGGCTCACGTGCTTTTGCTAGGCCACTTTCTGAACACACACACTGGCTCCAGAACACATGACATTGCACAAAGTGTAATGACTTTACAAGGCAGTGACTTGCTTGATTGAATCAAGCAATCTTTCTGGCAGGAGAACGCCGATATTAACATGGTCCATAAAGCATTCCTGGCAACAGCAGAGAGGAGAAAAACTGCTTAGTTCTTCAGCCGCACATCCTGTGCTCCACCAGGAAGGGGAAGTGTGTGTATGTGTGTGTGTGACGGAGACAGAGATAATGCTGAAGTGCTTTGGACATCAATACTGCCAGCCAGGAGATTTTAAAGCTACTCTATCAATTCTGGAAATTGGACTTTACAACAATGTCAACAACTGAGGTAAAAAGCTTCGCCTGGTGTGTGTTTTTTTTTTTTTTTAAAAGCCGGACTTCACGTTTGGAGAATTTTTTTTTTTTTTTTTTATCACTTCTCTTCTTATTTAAATTTTCTGACTGACACATTAATCCAACGTCCATTCCATCATATCAGTAGAAAAAAGCAACAAACATTTTAATTAGCGTATCTATCATCCCTGATCCACCTGTGACTTTTTAACTTCGAGAAAAGCCAGCTGTCGTTTGTCGACAGTTTGACCTTTCTTCTCACGATAATCGTTTTCTAATTTAGACCAAAACAGTGGAGAAAAAAAAAAAAAAAATAAAAGGAAACGCTAGAAAGCAACCAAGAGGATAACATCTGTGATGAAACCTCCTGGGAGTTTTGTCCATCCCAGTGGGTTTGCAGCACAACAGGGGCTTAAAGAGAACCAACACACTCAATTTGTTGGCCTCCATTGGAGTTTCATAAATATCTTGTTATCGGATCGTTTAGAACTATCATGATTACAGTTGATTCTTCTTCGTCTTTCGGCATTTCCCTTTAGGGGTCGCCACAGCAAGTCAGTTTCTTCCATCTAGCCCTATCTGCTGCATCTTCTTTGGTCACACCAACTATCTTCATGTATCCATGAACCTCCTCTTTGGTCTTCCTCTAGTCCTCTTTCCTGGTGGTTCCAAATCCAGCATCCTTCTTCCGATGTACTCTCTCTCTCTCCTCTGTACATGCCCAAACCATCTCAGTCTTGCCTCTCGAACCTTATCCCCAAAACCTCTAACATGTGCTGTTCCCCTGATGTACTCATTTCTAACCTTTTTCAACCTGGTCACTCCCGTAGAGATCCTCAGCATCTTCATCTCTGCTACCTCCATCTTTGTTTACTGTCTTTTCCTCAGTGCTACTGTCTCTAGACCAAACAGCATGGCCGCTCTCACCACGGTTTTGTACACTTTCCCTTTCATTCTAGCTGAAACTCTTCTGTCACACATCACACCTGATACTTTCCTCCACCCGTTCCAGCCTGCCTGAACACGCTTCTTCACCTCTTTTCCACACTCTCAATTGCGCTGGACTGTTGATCCTAGATACTTAAAATCTTCCACCTTGTTTATCTCTTCTCCCTGTAACCTCACTTTTCCATTTGGATCCCTCTCATTCACACACACGTACTCTGTTTTACTCTGACTAATCTTCATTCTTTACATTCAGTTGATTAAGAATTGCAAATAAAATTCACAGAAACTGCCTCAAATTTGCCGAAATCATCTGGTAGCTGTGAATTTTTTCCAATCTTGGACTCTCGTTACTTTGTATTTTAAGAACGTTTTTTTTTTTTTTTTCATATTTTGATATCCAGCTGGAACCTTTTTCCATTTTCTTTTTCTGCAGCTGCTAGCATAAACCAAAGTTACTGCTAATCCTCCAAGGATTTAAGATTTATTGTATTGGCTGTATTTACGTACCACCTGACCGGTCATGTGGACCACACAAAGCTCCCAAAACAGAAACCACGCACACATCAGTGAATGCATCACAGCTCCAACATTTGGACACAGGAAACAGGAGGTCAAACAGTCAATCTTCAGATTGGTGGACGGTGTTTCCTACCAGCAGAGCTACAGCTGTCACCTCATGGCTGCAGTTTGCAACACGACAAAGCACCCCCACGCTGCTCCGCCATGTCTAAAGCTTCTACTGCAGTCTCTCAGTGGAAGCTTTTATAAGAATACGTTCATAAAACCTCTTGTAGAATGAGATATTTATGAACCGAAGTGTTTGCACGCCTGTGCTCGGGCATTAGCGCAGCATCATAAGCTTCCACTCGGAGCTTAGAATGTGCACATGGCTAATGCAGACATGAGTCGGGCTGTAAATGTCGAAGTGGTTTCCATTTATGTCACGGTTGTCTACTTGAGACTTTTTAAAGAAAATAAAATTTTAGAATCTTTTTTAGAAGAGTTATTCTTTATTATGAGTAGCTGTGATCTAAAAGAAAATACATCCAGTAATTCTTTCATATCCAGCGCTCTGCATGCTAGCAGCTGGGCCTTTATGCCCTGGCCCCTTTGAGCCATTCCGGTTCTCCTGCTGACTTGGCTCAGGGAACACAGAAAGCAGGGAGTTAGATGGAAAAAGTCTCGTTCAGGTTTTTTAAAGCCTAAAAAGGCCTGTGAGAGAGACTAGAATGGAGCTATGAGAGGAAGGAGATGGTGGTAAAAGAGATGCCGATGAACCTTCAGCACCATATATGAGATGGTTAGCCATTCAAAAATATTAGAGGTGACAAACAATGCCCGGGGACCAAATTCAGCCTGTCCAAGTGTCCAATTTGGCCTCTAGGAGGAAATTGTCCAAATAAGAATGATACAGATAATTCAAGATTGTAGGCACTAGCTTTTCTACGATATGGATATTTGTTTAATTGTGGTATTAAAAAAAAATTAAATATTAGGCTAAATATTTTATTGTTTTCCACCATTATGTTACTAATAATGTTGATAAAGGGAGTTCATTAAAGAAATATATTAAATTAAAACATTTTCTTTGTTTATGGGATATTTTATTGTAATTTGTGGGTTTGGCCCACTTGGTCTTCCTTTGAAGTGAAATGACTAACATGTTAACATCCGATAATTAACTACTAGACTTAACAGTGTTTGAAACAATTTAAACTGTTTGTAATAGTTTTAAAATCTAATTTTTTAAAGAAATTACTGAAATTGGAAACAAATTTCAGTTGTTTACTGAAAAGTACATTCTAGGAACAGCTTATTCTTCTTTCGGCATTTCCCTTCAGGGGTCGCCACAGCAAGTCAGTTTCTTCCATCTAACCCTATCTGCTGCATCTTCTTCGGTCATGCCCACTATCTTCATGTCTTTTTTCACTGTATCCATGAACCTCCTCTTTGGTCTTCCTCTAGCCCTTTTTCCTGATGGTTCCAAACCTAGCATCCTTCTGCCGATGTATTCGGTCTCTCTTACATGTCCAAAGCATCTCAGTCTGGCCTCTCTGACTTTATCTCCAAAACCTGTAACATGTGCTGTTCCTCACTCCCAGATAGATCCTCAGCATCTTCATCTCTGCTACCTCCATCTCTGTTTCCTGTCTTTTCTTCAGTGCCACTGTCTCTAGACCAAACAGCATGGCCGGTCTCCAAACGATTTTGTACACTTTCCCTTTCGTTTTAGCTGAAACTCTTCTATCACACATCACACCTGATACTTTTCTCCACCCATTCCAGTCTGCCTACACATGCTTCTTCACCTCTTTTCTACACTCTCCATTGCTCTGGACTGTCGATCTTAAGTACTTAAAATCTTCCACCTTCTTTATTTCTTCTACCGGTAACCTCACTTTCTATTTGGATCCTTCTCATTCACAGACATGTACTCTGTTTTACTCTGACTAATCTTCATTACTCTTCTTTTTAGTGCAAACCTCCACCTCTCCAGCTCTTCCTGCACCTCTTCCCTCCTCTCACTACAGATCACAAACATCTGCAAACATCTTTGTCCATGGAGATTCCTGTCTAAGCTCGTCTGTCAGCCCGTCCATTACCATACATTCTAGGAACATGTGAGGATTTTGTTCCCCTTTTTTAAAAAAAATTATATTCTTGTTGTAGTATTTACTCTTTGTCGTGTTGTATTTAGTCACACAGGCTTAACTCTCTATGCTTTCTTTCTGTGGAGAAATCAAAACCTTGCATGTGACTGTTGCACCACAGGATACACAAAACTACACACCAGAAGTGTTAGAGGGACACACTCTGTTTCTTCTACGTCACCAGTGTGGCATTTAGGATTTCATTGGTACCACACTATGCCGGTTTTCTTTTCTTATTCAGTGAGGGCGATCAACAGCGGAGTAATGAAGAGGTATCACTTAAGATCTATTGATGAGCCATTTGTGGGCAAAGAGGTTTTTCTTCTTTTTTTAAGCCTTGTAGAGAGCAGGACAAAGACATGTTTAATCTGAATACTCATTCGAAGTGTCTTATTTCATGCTTTTGGTTGATTTGTTTGGTAATATGGTGAATTGGTTTAAAGGCAGTGTGGAAGGTCTTTGAATGCCAAAAGCATAGCAATTCTTTGTGAATACTGGACAAGTGTTAGGACTAGGTGGTTTCTTTTTGGCATTTTACAGCTTTGCGTTCCTCTAAACAATAGACATACTGTACTCACTTGTTGCCAAAACCAGGAAGATGGAGAGATAAACAGGCTGTGGGCCAATGGCTGTTGTTCACCATACAAAAATAATTGGCCGAAGTTTCCAATGTCCCAAAGAGTTGACCGTTTATTCTTACTTTTTTCCCTCATTATACAGTATCTATTTAAATACACAATTCCAGTTGGTAAAGCAGATTCAAGTACTATTGCAAACCAATTAATTTTTAAAGTTTTATTTTGCTACCTTTAAGCCGGGAAGGATTATTTGAGGCTTTTTGATCAAATTCCAAAAATCATTGTTCATTCATTTACATTCATTCTATTACTGTATTATTTGAAAACTGAAACACGCAAACTTGTCCCAGATATATTTTGTTCAATGTATTTTTTTTTTTATTCTGGAAGGACAACATTTATTTCTGGGCTTTTTTTTTATAGTATTCTTTTGACTTGTTGCACATTTAGCAACTGGCAAAAAAAGAAAAAAACAAAAAACAGTTTGATTCAGCTTCTAAAGCAATTCAACTCTTAAAATATTTTAAATAGACTAATTCAATAAGATTGACTTTACTTTAACCTTTTATTCTTATATTTTGAAGTGATTTCCATAAACTCTACTTGTCCAGTTCATTAAACCAGTGCTAATAAAACGCCAATTCATTTGGGAAAACCTGTGGCCAAGAAAATCATTAAAGGAATAACTCATAAATCTTTTTGTAAGTCATTCTGATGAAGCACCGAGTGGTGGACAGCAACAAAAGAGGAAAAAAAAAAATCAATTTTACCAGGTGGAGAATTTTCTAATTTAAATTAAGCAAGAACAAGAGTGAAGACGGATGGTTTTCTGCTTCGCTGAAGAGGAGACTAACGTGATGTTGAGTTTGAGCGTAGGAACCCTGCTTCAGGAATAAAATTAAAAGTTAGTTTAACTTAATTTAAAAATATATAAATGACATATTCGCCTCTTTAATGAATAATTTACAAAAAATATTTTGTGTCTTTTCCATTTTGGGATTGGACCACAGAGTAAACGTAAGAAATTTGCTGACCATCAGAACCTTTTTTTTTATGGTCCCATTTGCCCCATAAATGCAATTGATAATAAAGTTTAAAGGAGCAGTCCGAGGTGTTCTATAAAGCAGAAGAAATTACGGAGTATATGTGGTGTTATTGTTGGAATCATTATATCATTGGCTCTGTTCCGTTGGCTTTCGCTTATCCGGGACCAGACAAGGAGAACAGCCCAGGATTCCTTCACCCCAGCTCCATCCTTCAGCTCATCTGGGAGTATCCCAAGGTGTTCCCCAGCCAGCTGTGGGACATAGTCTGTCTACCAGAGCCAGGGCGTAGCTCTGGGTGTCCTCCTGGTGGGTCATGTCCTAAACACCCCACCAGCGAAGCATTCAGGAGGCATCCTGACCAGTCGCCCAAACCACCCTATTTAGCTTCTCATTTCGGCCACTTGTATCTGCAATCTTGTTCTTTTGGTCACCACCCACAGCTGGTGACCATAGGTGAGGGTAGGAACGTAGATCGACTGGTAAACCATGAGCTTTGCTTTTCGGCTCAGCTCTTTCTTCACCACGACGGACTGATGCAGTGTGTTGATTATTGTAGACACCACACCAAGCCGTCTGTCGACATGTCTATACCACATTAGCTAGGGGTTTTTTTTCCACTTGAGGAGAAAAAAAACCCTCAAGTATTAAACAAGTTTTGAACACAATTTTCCAATAAACTAAGACCTTAGTTTGCATCTGATTCAATAAAATATTATTTATTTATTTATTTATTTCGGTCACAGTGTAATTTCACATTAAAGAAAGAAAGAAAAAAAAAATTATATTTTACCAAAGGACCGAAAAGGTATCGGCTGAAGCAAACGCTTATTTCGCCGACCCTTTTTTAAAATCATCATAAAAGCAAAAAAGCATATAAGTAAATACTTAGAAATCCATCATAAAACATAAATCAATCATAATACATAAAATGAAAATTAGAACATCAAATGAAAAAGTAATACAAGTACAAAAAGTAATACAATTGTTACTATAATTGTTTACATCATATATAAGCTTGAATTTAACCATCAAGACTTGCATATTTTTTAAGTAATAATAACTTAAATTTCTTCTTTAAATTTCTTCTTCTTTATTGATAAAAGTACTGTAATAATTTTCAGTCTAATTGAAAGCTTTTTTGATGTTGATTTGTGCACTTTGAAAACGTACTGTATGTTTCCATATCATAAATAAATTGTGGAAATGTCCTTTGTAATTCCTAATTTTCTTTCTTTTTGATTAAAATTTGAAAAAATAAATAAATCAGCATTTAAAGGTTTGTTCAATGGAATAGTTTATCAATACGGTTAATAACTTTAAAAACTTCATTTAAAGGCTCTAAGTGTACTTCAAATCGTTTTTTAAATTTTCTGAATAATACTTTTAATCGGGAATAAATATTGCAGAAATATCAAAGTTTTAAAGTTTAACGATTAAAAGTAGTTGGGCAAGTCACTTTAAATTTGAAGGACCCACACCATGGACCATAGACGTGAATTCGATCCCTGCTGAGTTCACGTCTAGGGTCCTTGGAGAAGACACCTAGCCCCTATCCCACCATTGGCGCCGTTGTGGCAGCCTGCTGCGGTGTAATGCAGCACACAAATGTCCCCCGTGAGGGATCAATA
The DNA here is from genome assembly GCA_902685375.1 of Neostethus bicornis. NCBI lineage: Eukaryota > Metazoa > Chordata > Actinopteri > Atheriniformes > Phallostethidae > Neostethus > Neostethus bicornis. Next base: position 10,534,913 of record LR738549.1, on the reverse strand, counting down.
AAGTATGTAAAAAAAAAATAAAAATTCTGCTTAACATTTCACTTTTATTATTTTAAAACATCTTTAACAAAAACAGACATGCAAAAAAATTTATTACATATCAAATATCGGTTTGATAATATAGTATCAGAAAAAATAAATAGATGTTTGTTGAATATTATTTAGCACTAACTTAAATACAAGTTTATCGCAGTGACTTAAACAGAAGCTTTTTAAGGCTTCAAAAATTGTCGAATACAGGTTGCCAGGTAATGCAATCTTGGATTAGAAGCAATCCAGAATCCGCAATCTACCAGAACCTGCATCCCACAAACATCCACTGGTCATTTTGTAACCCTTCCGTCCTTTGAATGGGACTGAACTGGTTGTAAACTTCAAAACACTTTTTTCTATTATAACTGATGTGGGAATCGAAAGGTTGAAGCTTTGCTGAATTTTATCACATCGCCTTCTCAAAGTTGGATCCATTGGAGAGAATTATAGTATGTTGAAACTTGGGGTTTTCCACTCTCTGTAAGATTTCTAGATCAATCAGTAAGGATGGAAGGTTGTTAGGGAGAGAGATGACTGGTTAAAAAGCAAACTGGATAGTGGGAGGATGGGGAGTAGTGACAGAGCTTTAGCATTCCCCGCTGCTTTCCTAGCATCACCCTGGGAGGTAAGAAATGGTCATAAAGAGACAGCCCTCTCCTAACCCCAGTGCTATTTTTATACTCGCTAATACAGGAAAGCGAGGATGGAGCGAGAACCAATCCAAGTGGTAAAGTGACAAGAAAATATTATCATTGGCTTGGCGTTACGAGGACTTTGGTGATTAAAGCTATGCGGACATGCCCTCAGTGGAATGTTTAGCTGCAAATAGCGGGATGTTGATTTTATTATGGCAGAGTTTCATAGTGCTTATTTATAACTCAGTACAAAACCCATCCTGACATATGTTAAGAAGTTGATACATGGATTGCACATCCAAATTCAGAGCTTGTTCTTGCCACTACAAAGATTCACTGAAACCTAAAAGTTAATTGGTGATAAAAAAAAAAAAAAAAACGCAAGTTCTGTCATCCGGGAGGAGCTTGGTGTCGAGCCACTCCTCCAGGTCGGGAGAAGCCAGATGGGGTGGTTCGGGCATCTGGGTATAATAACCTCCTGAGTGCCTCGCTGGTGAAGTGTTTCAGGCACGTCCCACCGGGAAGAGACCCAGAGCCAGACCCCGGACCCACTGGAGAGACCATGGCTCACAGCTGGTTGTAGAACTTCTCTGGATCCTTCAGGGTGAGGTCAGGGATGCAGCTGGGGTGACAGAAGCCTTGGTCTCCTCCCGGTGGGACGTGCCCAAAACACCTCGCCCGCGAGGCGCTCGGGGGGCATCCTGACCAGATGCCTGAACCCCATCTGGCTCCTCTTGACCTGGAGGAGGAGCGGCTTGACACCAAGCTCCTCCCAGATGGCAGAGCTCCTCACCCATCTCTGAGTGAGAGCCCAGCCACCCTGCGGAGGATGCTCATTTCGGCCGTTTTTATCTGCAAACTCATTCTTTCAGTCACCACCCACAGCTGGTGACCATAGGTGAGGGTTGGAACGTAGATCAACTTGTAAATCGAGAGCTTTGCTTTTCGGCTCAGCTCTCTCTTTACCACGACGGACCGACGCAGCGTCCCGGTTATTGCTGACTCCGCACCGATCCCCCTGGGTATAGTGTACTATATTGAAATACCTACATAGTTAGCTTATAGGGTATTTTCGACGTTTGTAAAAAGTTTAATGCGATATTGTTTTGGTTCATAATTCTCGAGATATTTGTTAACAACCTTAATGAGCGAATGGTGGCATTTAGTCATTTTAAATAAGTAAATTTGTAAGTACGTGTGAGCAAACCTATTTTTTCAAAATTGTTAAACACGATTTTTGTTCAATTTGTGACCAAATTAAGTTGTTGTTTTCCCAATTGGCGTTTATCCAATCATTTTGCTTGGTACAATTTTCACTCGTTATGTACAAATTGTTGTAATTTTTAACAAATTGGTAATTTTAACGTACAGAACAGCGGGTTGCTCACTTCTTTCCATTAATATCGTACACACCTGAGATCCACAGCAACAGTTTGTTATTAAGAAACTTCTCCCACATGAAGATGGAATAAACAGTTAAGAGGCGTTGACATTTCAAAGCTCAATGAAGAGAGCGGTTTATCATGTGGAAATCCTCAAGCAGATATGGAATATCTGTGTTGACCTTTTCTGGCTCTGGTTATCAATCTGTACTGTTGTAATGTCACCAAGGTTTTATATTTCAACACTGACAGCAGGACATTTAAACAAAGGTGATCCAATAACAAACTGTAATCCAGTTAGCGATTGAGAAGCAAATGTGTGCTTTGTGTCTTGTACATCAATTATTCAGAATGGTTTAAGACTCATTTTAAATGTGCATGCCCACCCACTGATTTTTGAATATGTTATTGCTTACCACAGGAAGCTATTTATGTGTGTCAACAGACCCGACTAAGCGCTAGTAAATGCGTACGGAATTTTAAAAATGTCGCAGTGTATGTGTGTTATTTACACTATTAATTGGTTTGGATTAAAGGAAGAAGAAAGAAGTGAAGAATAAAATAAGCGGTTTGTTCATGTTTTGCATTCAAAGTGGACAATGCTTGTTGCGTGGTTAGCGTGGTTAGCATTAGCATTGCTTGGGTGAGCGGTCTTTTCAGCCACGGAGATTTCAGCCACAGACATTTCAGCCAAAAAACTGCAACCTAGGCTATTTGAGCCACGGTGACTCGGCTATTTGAGCCATGGGATAAAAATGTTTATTTACGATAAAATTTTTACATGAAATATCAGAATTTTTTAAAAATATCAGAATTTTTTAAAAATATCAGAATTTTTTAAAAATATCAGAATTTTTTAAAAATATCAGAATTTTATCAGAATTTTTTAAAAATATCAGAATTTTTTATTTGTAAAATATCAGATTTTTAAAAAAATATCAGAATTTTTATTTGAGCCATGGGATAAAAATGACTAAAAGCAATTATTTTCTGTAGTGCAACTGTTTATTTATGATAAAATTTTTACATAAAATATCAGAATTTTTTTAAAATATCAGAATTTTATCAGAATGTTTTAAATATATCAGAATTTTTTATTTGTAAAATATCAGATTTTTTAAAAAATATCAGAATTTTTTGTTTGAGCCACGGGATAAAAATGACTAAAAGCAATTGTTTTCTGTAGTGCAACTGTTTATTTACGATAAATTTTTTACATGAAATATCAGAATTTTTTAAAAATATCAGAATTTCTTCATGCCCTTTTGTGTTAGGTGTGAATACCACATATTGAGATACGCTCAGAATATATCTACTTCACACGTAACACACAGGGTTACATAACTGTCCTACTGGGTGAACGGTCATGTCAGCCACAGACATTTGGGCCAAGAAACTGCAACCTAGGCTATTTACAAAATATCACAATGTTTTACATAAAATATCACAATTTTCTACATAAAATAGGTTTTTGGCCCAAATGTCCGAGGCTGAAATGTCCTAAATTCGTGGCGCACACGGCTCAAATATCCTAGGTTGCAGTTTTTTTGGCCCAAATGTCCGTGGCTGAAATCTCCGAGGCTGAAATGTCCTAGAACCCATTGCTTGCTAATCCGATTATTTTGTTCTTAACGTTAGAGTTAACCAAGTTTTCTCAGTTTGAATAAAGTCACCAAGATTATAACAATCTTTTTTCCCGTTTATTTATTTCTTTAAAATATTTTAATATTTAAAGCGGTCTCAGTTTATAGTTTAGCTCCATGCTAGCGGCTACTTATAAACCTTTTTATTTAAAAAAAAACAAAAAAACGTTTGCTTTTATTATATTTAAAATACAAAATAATAGAACAATTCTCTAAAGAATTTACTTAGCAATTGAAAAAAAAAACAGTACTAACCTATCAAAAATTGCGGAGTCCATTTTGTTCAAAATATGTTGATTTTTTTTTTTTTTTTAAATCTAAGTACAAGCGGCCAAAATGAGCTTCCTCCGCAGGGTGGCTGGGCTCTCAGAGATCGGGTCAGGAGCTCTGCCATCCGGGAGGAGCTCGGTGTCGAGCCGCTCTGCCTCCAGGTTGAGAGGAGCCAGATGGGGTGGTTCGGGCATCTGGTCAGGATGATCCCCGAGCGCCTCGCGGGCGAGGTGTTTTGGGCACATCCCACCGGGAGGAGACCAAGGGGCTGAACCCGGACTCGCTGGAGAGATTATGTCTCACAGCTGGCCGGGGAAAAACTTGGGATCCTTCCGGGTGAGCTGGAGGATGCAGCTGGGGTGAGAGAGGCCTGGGCTATCCGTTTGAGGCTGTTGCCCCCACGACCCGACCCCGGAACAAGCGGAAGATGACGGAACTGAATGGAATTTACTCAGATTGTTTAAATCGATCCACCACAAACATTTGGATGTATTTTTAAAGTTTAAATGTGAACATATAAATTTTAAAAAAAGAAAGTATTTTTTTCTCTCAAATGTTACATAAATGCCCCTTTTTCTGTGTGAAAAAAGTCTTTCAAAAGTTATTTTTTATTTCGTCTTCTGAAACAAATAGCCCTAATGGGGTCATGGTAGTGTCGGAGCCTATCCTGGCTAATTGAAAGTAAGCGGCAGGGTGAACCTTGTACAGGTTGCTAGTCTGTTGCGGGGCCACGCTCACAACCATTTACACGTCATACTTGTACCTAGGAGCCAATCAACCGAAAATGCATCTTTTTGGAGGGAGGAAACCCGGACATAAACAGGGAGAACATGTAAACTCCACACAGAAAGGGCAGTATTCCAAGCCTCGTCCCAACTGAGACTATTGCAGGATCGTGTCTCACATACAACTGAATGGGCAAAACATTGCACGGACACAATTAATTCACATTAAATGAAGTAGTGGATTAATTCTTAAATTGAACAAGAAGACACAGATGTGTCTACAGCTTGTTTCTAAATGTCGAGGAAGAAAAGTAACAGATATTTTAAAGCTTGTCTTTTTGCCGGGGCTCTTGGCACTTGCAGATGTCTCTCAGCATTTTTGCTTGATTAAAAAGCACCAGGAGTTAGTGAACGCGTGGTAGGTGTGAGCGCACACCCTGACAGCTTAACATACTGATTATTCAAGCCTCTTAGGCTAAGCCACGGCACTCGAGTGATGAACGTCAACTCCGTACACTCTCTCACACACAGTTTTGATTTCTCCACTTTTATTGCTAATTTAAAAGAGTGGAAAGCCTTTGAGGGATTCCAAAAGGAAAATTTGTTGTTTCGGAGGTAAAAGGGAGCACCAACACTGGGATTCAAACACTACTGAGGTTTTTTTTAAGACTTAATCCAGCCAATGTTTGGTCTAGCCTCCACTTTGTGGCTGTGTTTTCCATCAGTCTGTAGGGAACGCTGCTCTAATGGGGTGAAACGCATTCTTAATTTAGAAAAATTAACTCTTTGCAGGCTCAAAATAGTGACATAAGTCTTTGATTGTGGACATTTTAAATATACGATTGATTCAAAAGTGTTTATTGTTCATTCTTTCTCGGAGTCGCTTTTCAAAGTCAGGGGTAGGGGATGGTGGTTTTGGAGCCCATCTCTGCTTTTTTTTTTGTACATACAGTAAATAAATGTGTATTCTTCTTCTTCTTTCGGCATTTCCCTTCCGGGGTCGCTACAGCAATGCCAGAAACATCCTCAGCATCTTCATCTCTACTACCTCCATCTCTGTTTCCTGTCTTTTCCTCAGTGCCACTGTCTCTAGACCAAACAGCATGGCCGGTCTCACCACGGTTTTGTACACTTTCCCATTCATTTTAGCTGAAACTGTTCTGTCACACATCACGCCTGATACTTTTCTTCACCCGTTCCAGCCTAACTGCGCATGCTTCTTCACCTCTTTTCCACACTCTCCATTGCTCTGGACTGTTGATCCTAAGTACTTAAAATCTTCCACCTTCTTTATCTCTTCTCTCTGTAACCTCACTTTTCCATTTGGATCCCTCTCATTCACACACATACTATGTCTTACTCTGACTGATCTTCATTCCTCTTCTTTCTAGTGCAATTACTATTCTTGCCAACAAATCATTCACGAAAAATGCCCAAACAATGTTTTTTCTTTCCTCTTTCACCTCCTTCCAGTACTGGCATGAACAAAAGGGGACAGGAAGTGTATTCTCTTATGTAACCCTTCTCCTTTGCACAGTCATTAAGATAAACATATAATTAGCTTTACCCATCTATCCTCAACTACACCTCTAGTTACCAAGAACAAAATCCACATTTTCAATTCAATTCTTGTGGTTTACAAATATTTTTTCTCTTAATTATTTTTATGTTCACATAATTCAAGATTCTATATTGTCACAATGTGAGTATAGGGAAATTTTGAAATTCAATAGTTTTCTTGGTGGCACGGTGGCGCAGTAGTAAGCACAGTGGCCTCACAGCAAGCAGGTTAGGGTTCAAGAAGAACAGAGAAGCAAACTTTTCATTTGTTTTTTGTGACAAAAGAATTCTATCAACCAAATTAATTCATGCAAACATGAACATTTATGAGTAACTCAAAAGACCCCCAACAAAGCTAAAGAATTGGACTTATTTTTTATGTGAAATTTTTCTGTTGAAATGACACAAAAAAAAATGAAATAAATTTGTCCTGAAATTATAGTTTTTTCTATAAATCTTACTTTTTTCCAAAAACACACAAAAAAAAAGTGGTTTGTCGAAACTACGAATATCGGGTTTTTAAAAAAGTAAAACTGAATTTTCCAAAGTTTTTAATAATTTTGGGCTTGATTGAATATTTTGTTTCACCATGTTTAGAATTTTTGTTCTGTGTAAGTTCTTAAAATAGAACCTTCTGTATTTTCGCCAAGCCTGTTCTGTTTGCTGAGGCTACCACCACCGCGCTACACCTGGCCACCAGATTGGCCCCGGCTGGAGGCCGAGGCCACAGCAGACACTTCAGATGCTTACTGCACATAATCAGTCGACTGTGTGAACGTACTGAGCACATGTTGGAAATTTGACCTAAAACGTACATAGTACGAATTTAAAGTCATTTTTTTTAAATCATTAAAAAAGTCTCACAATATTCAAAATATATGCACATTGATTAAAATTGTGATGTTCGTATTCTAGTGTCATCTAGATTGTGAACTTCTTTTCATGAGTATTCTTTATCAGTCTTATCAAGCGATGGTTTTACTTGTGGGGATATGTCAGCTGTAACCTTGTGTATGACCATCAGTATCATCAATGGAAAGCTTCAAAAACTACCTCAAAAATGACTTCACGCTTTCAGCATGTCAATATTTTAATAATGGTAAAACATCAAATCGGAGGGATTAGTGTAAAAGCAAAGGTAGAAAGAAAACATAGGAAAACTATTCTTAAACACAATTAAATTCAGAGTAAAATGAATCGGCTTTACAGATTTTCTATGTTGAAATAATTTTTATTTTCATTTGACCTGTATGACTAACCGATGTTCCAATTACACAAAGACCACATGCTGACAGGACATTTTGATTTGCAAGTTAATCAGAAACACAAGCTCCAGCTCTGATTCAAATTTTTACAAGTTTTATCAGTTTTAAAGTGAAAAAAATACAACTTTTTCACATAAAAAGCATGAAGCAGCCGATCATTAAAAAAACAGTAAGTCAAAAAACAAGCATCCATCAAAACTCACACACTCATACAAAACACTGAACACATGCATTGACGTTCAACAGCCCCCCCAACCCAACCCCTCATACGCCCATCCTTCCCCAAACCCCATTTTACCTGAACCGTTAGCTACTGTCTCTTTAACTGAAATAAAAATAAACATCCAGCCTGATGCTGTGAGGAAATAATAACTGGGGATCGATCCACACCAGGAGTCGGCCTGCCCATGACTGCAGCGGTCAAAACCACAGGGGTCCACCCAGCTCCAAGAGACACAGGTACCCACAGAAGCCCCTTGGCTAATGTGAGGCACCTGCACCACCCAGGGATGGAGGATCCCACGAGCAAATAACTGGGAAATAATTGTAGTTATCATTGGCTGAAATAAAACTAACATCGGTTTGTGATTCAGATTGTTTTTAGCCAAGCAAAGAAGGCTTTAAAGGCATTTGGCGTTCACCAGTGGTCTTCTTTGGTTCTCGTCAAGTCCTGTTTCTATCACTGTAGCTCACTAGGCTCTGATGAAGTCAAAGATCTGTGGAGGAAAAAAAATCTCCTCCTGTCAGCTCCCCTATCCACCAAACATCAGATATACTTAGAATGAGTGGAAGAATCACCACAATACTGAAGCACTCAGCTTAAATTAGCTTAAGTCGCACTACTTCTGGCTTTCTGGGTAAATCACTGTTCCTGTGGGGACTCTTAGTCTGTGTGTTGATGATTACTGTAGATAGTGGTGGTCTGGATCCAAGATAATTAATTATAAATACTTTGAGCCACTGCTGGGTATTAACTAGATATTTGCTGTTTTACAGTAAAAAAAGATCTCCTGTTGCCTAATTTTAAGATTTATCATTTTATTTTATATTAAACTCTAAACTCCCAGATGTGTGTTTAACATTTTGTTTTTCCAGCAGTGACTTGCAACTCAATTTTTAAGAGTTTTATGGCCAATAAAACAAAAAAAAAGCACAAGTAGTAACATTTGGAAAATTATTAAACTGCTAACACGAAGAAAAAACAAACCTTCACAGTAGGTCACAATGCAAAATACCCTATATTACCATAAGTATTTACTCACCTGCCTTGACTCAAACTATGAACTGAAGTACCGTCCCATTTCTAACCCTTAGTTCAATATGACGTTGGTCCATCTTTTGCAGCTATTACAGCTTCAACTCTTCTGGGAAGACTGTCCACAAGAATGAGGAGAGTGTTTATATGGAAATTGCTTTCATCCTAAAGGATTTGCTTCACAGATGGCATTCTATTACAGTTCCATGCTGGAATTCACTGAGCTCCTGAGAGAGGCCCATTCTTTCACAAATGTTTGGTTTCACAATTTTTATGCCTAGGTCTTCTTCTTCTTTTGGCATTTCCCTCCAGGGGTCACCACAGCAAGTCAGTTTCTTCCATCTAACCCTATCTGCTGTGTCCTCTGGTCACACCAACTATCTTCATGTCTTCCTTCACTGTATCCATGAACCTCCTCTTTTGTCTTCCTCTAGTCCTCTTTCCTGGTGGTTCCAAATTCAGCATCCTTTTGCCGTTGCACTCTCTCTCTCTCCTCTGCACATGTCCAAACCATCTCAGAATCAGAATCAGAATGCTTTTATTGCCATGTTAGTGAAAAATATCAGAGACTTTGAACTTGTTTTGATACAGGTGTGCAAAAATATAAAATAAAAATAATAAAAAATAAAATAAATAATAATAATAATTTTAACAAAACTAAGAGTGCTCAGAAGAAAAAGAAAAGTAGTGCAATGTCTTAGAAAATAATAGAAAATAATAAAGATAGTGAAGTGACAAGAGGGAGGTGACTAAGAGATGTGGGGATCCAGGTTTTAAAGAATTCATAAGTCCAACGGCAGAAGAGAAGAAGCTGTTTTTGTGGCGGGACGTTCTGGTCCGAATGGACCGGAGCCTCCTGCCCGAGGGGAGTCGCTCAAAAAGTCCATATCCAGGGTGGGAAGGGTCAGCTACTATCCGACCTGCACGCCCCCGAGTCCTGGAGACGTACAGGTCTTCGAGAGATGGAAGGCTGCAGCCAATCACCTTCTCTGCGGAGCGCACAATGCGCTGCAGTCTGTGTTTGTCCCTGGCTGTGGCTCCAGCGTACCACACGGTGATGGAGGAGGTGAGGACAGACTCGATGATGGCTGTGTAAAACTGCACCAACATCTGGGCGGGCAGCTTGGCTTTCTTCAACTGCCGCAGAAAATACATCCTCTGCTGGGCCTTTTTGATCAGAGAGCTGATGGACGGCTCCCACTTTAGGTTCCGTGTGATGGTAGTGCCGAGGAAGCAGAAAGAGTCTACAGTGGTGATCTCAGTTTGGCCTCTGACTTTATCTCCAAAACCTCTAACATGTGCTGTTCCTCTGATCCTGTCCATCCTGGTCACTCCCAGCGAGATCCTCAGCATCTTCATCTCTGCTACCTCCATCTCAGTTTTCTATCTTTTTCTCAGTGCCACTGTCTCTAGATCAAACATTATGGCCTTCTGAGAGCGGCCCATTCTTTCACAAATGTCTGGTTTCACAGTTTGCATGTCTGAGTGCTTGATTTTATAGACCTCTGGCCAGGCCGAGGGATGAGGACCCCTGATTCTGATCATTTGAATGGGTGAGCAAATACTTTTGGTGATGAGGTGAATATGTCTAAGGACTATACGTATACGTGTGCCTGTTTGTATTTAAACTTGTTGGTTTTCATACGAAGATTTCACTTTGTCTCATTTGTCTTAGAAAGAAAAATTCCATTGCTTTCTCTTTGCCTGACACACTTGTCCCCTCAACTCCCCCTTTTTTTGTTTTATTTTAGAACATGCAGCTTCAGACATTTTCTAGACAAAAAGCTGCAAAGTCTGCACAAATGCAGCCAAAGTATACTTAAACAGATGCAAAATAAATAGTAGAAAGGAAGAAAACGCAAGTTTGGAGCCGACTGTGTGTGTTAAATGTTTTATGTGCACTGTAAAAAAAAAAAAATAATACACATGGATTTCACAGTAAAACAAAACAGTAAAATTTTGTGCACAGCGGAAAAAAAAAAAAACAAAAGAAAAATCAGTTTCTTAAATGAAGACAGTTTCTTAAAATTTCTTAATGACTTGTAACTTCTATCATTTTGATATGAATGAATTAAAATATGCAAAACAAATTTGGCTATTGCTCTTATATTGTAATCATTTCCAGGTGCAACCCTTCAAACTTCTGCACATTTCTGATCATAAAAGACAAAAAGATGCATTATTATACAAAATAAGACACCCAAAATAGTCTACAATACCTTTTTTATCCTTGTGTATTTTACCGTAAACATAAAAACTTTTTTATACCATTTTTTTTTTACAACCAGCAGAAGAGAACATTTTACTGTAAAGATCTGAAATCAACAGGTCGTATTTTTACAACGGTTTCTCGACAACATCAACTGATGGAATTTTATTCTAAAACTTATTTTCACAGTGTAAAGTTTGAATTTAAACCATTTGCAACATAATTTATTAACAAGAGCAAAAAACTGAACATTTTTAAGAGTTGCATAATGTGGTGTTAAGACTGATTTTTAGATGTCGGTATGTAAACAGAAAGGTGAAAATGCATGTTTATAAATGGGCAATTTTAGCTTTACCAGCATGTTTGGTCATTTCTTTCATATTGAAACTAGAAAAAAATCTTTATCAATGATTTTTTGAGATTATGCATCAAATGGAAAAGTCGTAGAAAAGGCTACAAAGTTGTCTTCTAGACAGTGTATTTTCTGATCGAGATGAGCCAAAGGTTAGCTAAGACCAACCCTTTGGGGGAAGGATGGCTGAGTGAGTAGGGTGACCGCCCTATAACTAGAGGGTTGCCGGTTTGATCCCCTAGGAGTTCATGCAGAGGTGTCCTTGAGCAATACATCGAATCCCCAATTGCTCCTTATGGTGGGCTGTGCCTTGCATGCCAGGATTCACGATCCGGTATGAATGTGTATGTGTGAATGGGTGCATGTGCGCTACACTAAAAAGCGCATTGAGTGCCAACGTAGGTGGAAAGACACTATGTAAATGGAGTCCACTTACAACCCTTACCTTTGTTAACAAGTTACATAACCTGTCCAAAACCAAAGGTTGGTTACAGGTTTGTTGGGGTTAGCTCCGCCCTTGGGGGTTTAGACAAACTCTCGTTAGTATAGATTGAACCAGATCTCAGGCCATTTTATCAGATTGAAAATAGTTTCCAGATGGAAGTCGAAATATCTCGATCATCAAATATACCGTCAAGAAGACAACTTTGAAGTCTTTTTTAGGATTGATCCCATTGGGAGAGTGAGGGAATACACCGACAAATGCAATGGCGAAATTGCATCAGGTAGAGGAACTGCAGAGACTCTCCTGTGTCTTTGTGCCCAGTTCTTCTTGTTATACCACTTCGCCATAAGTTCCCGATGACATAACGAATCCCTGTTAAACAACCACGCCATTAGTTTCAAACCAGTGGCAGACGAATGCTGACGAACACCAAACCTACACTTGATCCTCCTTTTGGATGTTCAAGCCCAGGAAGGAACAACCCTCCAATTAGCAAAACTACAAATCTGTTTCTTAAAATTCTCTCTGCACCACTGTGACACCAAGTGTTGAAAAATCAGGTTTATTTTCCGTTTCGCCCTGATGTTAGGAACAGCCTGCCGTGAGCTGTGCTACAGTGGCTCTCCCCGCAGGCGGAGTGGAAGAAGTGGAAACAGATTATTCAAACAGCATGGTGGCATCTCCACGCACTTGGATGTGATGAATTTTGATCCAGTGGGGTTAACTCGATCCCGTCTGTCATGTGACATCACAACCAGCCCGTACAATCCTTCCATCAAGTACAAATACCGTGCTCCGCTAGGATGTTACACACTTCTACACTGATCCTCTGGCAAAAGAATCTTGCAGTTGTGTGATTGTGACTGTGTGTGTGCGTGTGTGTGTAAGTGAGTTTCAAACTGAGGAGGTTCATAACCCCCTCCATTTTTAGGATTAAGCGTTTAAAGACTGGAACATCAAAGAATTTCTATGTCGTCCACATGTCAAGAAACAGCTCTGGTAAAGAGAGCAAAGATTTTCAATACTGCTTAACAAAACAGCGCATTAGGCTTCCCACTGCATACACACATACATACACACACACTTGCTCATGTTGCTGTTGCATATTGCAATATCCTCATTGTGAGACTAATAATGGTTTTCTTGATTCTTGATTAAACTGCACACATTTAAGGGAGACACACTTTTAGCGCGTACATTTAGATGTTGTGTTTTTCTTGTGCCTCTGCAGCCCATGGACCTTATCTACGAAACGTGCTGGTTGCTGGTTACACCAAAATTTGTGCGTAAACCAACATCCGTTGATATTGAGAATTTTTTTGTACAAAACATGGTGTCAAACAAAAGCCACAATGTAACAACCAATAAGGGTCAGGTCACAAATAGCAACCAGGGTAAAACAAAAATAACAAGTATATTCAAGTATAAAGTAATTTGCTAAATTTCTAACCTAAAAAGAACTCAAAGTTTGGGTGCACGTAAGAAGCAAGGGGTGGGGATAGACGCCTAAATGCATTAGAATATTATTCGCGCAATGGCTCATTAGTCGAAGACACCGCTGACCACTATCGCAAAATATTGGATGCAACCACATTATGCCAAAATTTGAGCAACTAGCCAATAGTTCACTGTTTTTATCATGACTGCACGTGCTCACTAAAGTTTGTCACTTACAATTCTTGATCTGAGCCGAGAAAAAGTGAAACAAAATTTCATAAGATTTTTGATTGAAAATAAGGGGGGGTGTTATAGTCAAATAAATATGGTACGAATAATGATGACGAACTACTGACGAACAGTTTCTTGGTATAATTTGACCATATCATATTTTTTGTATGAACGTTTAAATATATGAATATTTGGGCATCGTATTTGATGGAAGTGCCTTCTGTAGTTTTAGACGATGATACAATAGCTTCTACAAGTGATCGAATAGTTGGATTAAAAAATTGTCATAACCTCTGACACCATAAATTGTTCATTTAAGTGAAAAATATTAATGTATTACTTGTAAAAGAACAATGACTGAAGAAGACGTGAAGTTAGAAGCTACAGCGTTTAGATTTTACGTCCACCATGTTACCCCGTGTATTTGCATATACTAAGTCTGAGTAATCGTTCTGAACAGAGGTCTTTCAAGCCACTGACCTCATTACTGTGCGCGATCAAAGAGTCTTTTATCAGATTCTTGTTGCCATTTCGCAACAAGCTTCTTAGCGTCAGAAACGCCAAGAGGGAGGGTCACCAAAAGTCCTCTGCATTTATTCCTGTTTTTGTCCATCTCATTCTTTCTCACTTGAAATGAGAAATATAATAATTTCTAAATAATTTTTTTTTCTTTGTGAGGATAACATGGCATGTTTTCAGAAATGTTTTGTAAGGAAGGAGATTGGTTCAATTCACGTTCGTTCAAAGATCCAGTGGGTTAACTGGCGATGTTTTATGTAATTTTCTTTTAATTTTACAGACAAATGAGCTCAGTGTCAGATGAAAATTAAGATCAGAAAAATTAGACTTCACTCATTGATTAGAAAACGTGCTCAGTTTGAGCTTTTTTGAAAAGATTTGTATAAAAAGGTCAATCTAGGCTTACAGCAAGTAAACATGTGCTGTATTTGCGAAAGATGGTTTTGTAAAATTGTAAAATATTTTTCTGTAAAGAGATGGAAACCAGGTTATACCTGAAAAGGTTTTGTTTGGATATTCATTGAATCAATTACAGTTTTTACATATTTCTAGAAAATGGAGCAGTTGGCTGGTTTGCCTTCTTCCAAAAACTTTAGAATCCATGTGATTAGTTTTTCCCGTGATTAGTAATTCCAGTGGTTTTCCTATAATCTTATTAATCATTTGGTTCACTTGTTTGATTGTTTTTTTGGGCCTTTTACTGTTCAAGTTGCAAAATGTTTTAAGGTTAAATTCATTTGTCCTGAAGTGATTCATTATAGAAAAGGCTTAGATTTATTTCCAGAAGGAAGTCAAAAAATTTTAATAATCAAATATACTGTCCAGAAGACAACTTTGAAAACTTTTCTACATTTTATGGTGAAATTCACTCTCTTTGCTGATGATATGATTGTCTACAATGTTAAAACCTGAACAAACTAAGACAGTCTCCTCTCTTGTTGAGTCACTTGCTTTTAAACCAAGATGTCATCACTTATTTCTGAAGAACTTTTCCTAACTTATTAGTTCTAAAATAAGGATTTAAAGGCACGTCCCACCGGGAGGAGACCGAGGGGCAGACCCCGGACCCGCTGGAGAGACTATGTCTCACGGCTGGCCAGTGAACGACTTGGGATCCTTCCAGATGAGCTGGAGGATGCAGCCGGGGAGAGAGAGGCCTGGACTACCCGTTTGAGGCTGTTGCCCCCGCGACCCGACCCCGGAACAAGCGGAAGATGACGGAACGGAACGGATTTAATCCTGAACTTCCGTCAAAAGTATTACTTTGCAGAACTAGGATTTGACGACTTGAGATTTACTTTTAGAAATGCTCATCAATATTTCAGTCAGTCATCTTTCTTATCCATATATCCCTTTATGGGATTACAGGGGTGCCGGAGCCCATCCCGGCTGATTTAAGGTGAAGGGCAGGGTACACCCCAAATAGGTCGCCAGCCTGTCGCGGGGCCAGAGACACACAACCATCCACACACACACTCATTCCTAGGGGCAATTTGGCACCGGCCAATCAACCTAGCATGCATGTCTTTGGAGGGTGGGAGGAAACCGGAGTACCCAGAGAAAACCCATGCAAACACCAAACAAAGAGGAGAGTGTTCCAAGCCTCATCCCCACCTGGGACTCGAACCCACGACTTTCTTGCTATAAGGCCACTATGCAACACACTTCGCCACCATGCTGCCTAATCATTGCCTCATTGATGCATTTAAATGTAGGGGTCACTTTTGCAAAGAAAATCTATTTTTTAAAATCTTAGTTTGACGACATGACTAAAATATTTAATTAAATATTGATTATTAAGATTTGTTGTTTTTTTTTTTTTTTTTTTTTCTTTTGCATTTTTATGATGTATGACATTTTCCTGTTGTGGCAAAGTGTTTATTGCACTTTCTGCCTAAAATTAAAAATTGCTACTAGATATAGATACAGATTATATTTTACTGTAATAAAACAGTAGAATTTAAACAAGATGTAAGAATCATTTTAAGAATCATTTTCCCATTGAAATGTTCATGTTTAAGTATTTTCTTTAGGTTCTATTGGAGTTCTGCTAGTTTATAAATGCACTTGTCATTTTTTTTTTTTTTTAATTAAGGGAAAGTGTATTTTTATTTAGAGCGTTATTACCGTATTTTCCGCACTATCAGGTGCACTGCATTACAAGGCGCACCTTCAATAAATGACATTTTTGAAAACTTTTTTCATGTAGAAGGTGCACCACATTGTAAGGCGTTACAGTAAAGGGTGTTCATCTCGCTTTGTTCCCGCGGAAACTCTGTTTAGTCTTGTTTACTTGGCGCAGCGCATCCTCTTGCTTCCTCCACTTCCTCATCATTGATTCATTGATGTTAAACTCTCTCACTGCGGCTCTATCTCCGTGTTCTACTGCGTGACCGATCGTCTTGAGTTTAAACTCTGCGGTGTAACAGTGTCTCTTGGTAGGAGCCATTTCTGGGTTTTTACACAAACACACAAATGGAAATGAGACGCCCTTTCACATATCCCAGCATGCACCGCGCACTACTTCGTCAACGGGGGAAATGGAGTCGGCGGTTGCTTACCACAGTTGCGTCATCTTTTGTAGCTCAATATTGTTCCATATATAAGGCGCTCCGGGTTAGAAGGCGCATTGTGGACTTTGAAGAAAATTGAAGGTTTTTAGTTGCGCCTTATAGTGCGGAAAATACGGTAGTTGTTTCCATTTGGGTTGAGACGTAACTAAAGGTCAGATTTTATAGTCATGTTATTTTTATAATTAGGGCAACAGGAAGCTTGCTGTATGGTTTATTGTTACGTATGCGTTCAGGATTGTGTGCATCTGGGATGAGAGTTATAGAAAAACTGAAGGAGGCACCTGGTTTCAAACCGAGTAAATCCACTTGGGAGAGCAGAGAATGTTCAGCATTATTAAATCTCTAATTTACCACCTAAGGGAGCAATCATGCTGCTTTGCAATACATCTTCATGGAAAGGAGAAAATCAGGTATTACAATCTGTCAGAAAAATGACTGGTCAACAGTTTGCAACTGGTAATTTATCAGATTTATTAAATCTGGCACTTTTCATCTGTGGAAAAAAAAAAGTAACAGTAAGAAGAAAACACAGCTGTGCAATTTTCATGTGCAAAGAAGCCTGTCTCATGACGCCATGATGCTCAGGTCCATTTAGCTGACTGTGTGTTTATATAGAACCAGTTTAAAGGGCACATTATAAAACTCCAATTGTATTCAATATGAATAAAGTAAAAAAAACGTAAGACATGAACAGGACATAATTAGAGCATCGAGGAGTTTTGTCTCTTTTTTCCTCTCCGCTGACGTGTGCAGGATTAATGGGGCTCATATCCTCCACTGGTGGAAATCCATTACTCACAAAGCAATGAGGAACCTGCTGAACTATAATTAGAGAAGGGTAAGGGGTGTAAAAATGGGCAGGGGAGTATTGATAATGACTCAAAAAGATCTTCGTTAATTTGTGTTTTCCTCTTTTTTTAAAGACAAAAAGACCCCAGAAATTCTTTCTCAAGCAACATGAAACGAATAACAGGAATAATTGATGTGAACATGAAGAAACAGATGGTAGATGATTGATGAAAAGAACAAATGACAGAAACACATCAAATATAAACTCATTTCTATGAGAAATCGTTTCCAGACACGATGCTGTGCAGACGAGTCCTCACAGATGGAAACAGACTTCTGGTTCTAAATAATCATTTAAAAAAAAAAAAAAAATCCTTCAGAAACTGATGGAATCTTGATTTCACCGTAATCAACTTAGGGGACTTAAGGCATGGGATTTGAGATAAAAAGTATTTTTAAAAAGTATAGTTTGAATTTAAAACTTTTTGTTTTATAAAAAAAAGTATGATTTAGACCAGGCATGGGCAAACTACGGCCCGGGGGCCACATGCGGCCCTTCAGACGTTTTAATCCGGCCCGTCGAACTTGAAAAAAGTATATAAATAAACTTTGTTTATATATTTATAAATAAATCAATAAATAGACTTTGTATATATATATATATATATATATATATATATATATATATATATATATATATATATATATATATATTTATAAATAAATTATGTTTATTTATATATAATTAAATAAACTTTGTTTATTTTATTTATATATATATATATATATATATATATATATATATATATATATATAAAGTTTATTTTTTTATATAAATAAATAATCAAAGTTTATTTATATACATTATATTATTTATTTTATATATACACATAAACTTTGTTTATGTAAATATATATATATATATATATATATATATATATATATATAAATATATAGAAACTTAAATAAATCAAGAAAAAAAAATGACTAAGAAAAAGTGGATAAAACTAGAATCTCAAGGCTCAGAGGCATTATTGAGATTCCAGCTTCTAGTTCTAGATCCCGTGCATGTTCCCAGTTAGTTTTAGAACAGATTGTAAGATTTGATCATTGGTTTTAAAGTATGTTGTGGACAGACCACAGAATATTTTGCGGAACTTCTTGGTCGTAAACTCAGATCTTCAACAACTTGTTGGAAAATTGACTTCTTGGTTTTAAATTGAGAAAATAAGTCTGTAAAAGAGACAAACAACTAGTTACCTGAGGTTTATTTTTGTTACAATACAGTATAAGGAACTTTTTTATTCCCTTTAACTTTACTTTTTTTTTTTTTTTCGTTCCGTCATCTTGTTCCGGGGTCGGGTCGCGGGGGCAACAGCCTTAAACTGGAAGCCTAGGCTTCTCTCAGCCCGGCTGTATCCTCCAGCTCACCCAGAAGGATCCCACGTCGTTCCCCAGCCAGCTGTGAGACATAGTCTCTCCAGCGGGTACGGGGTCTGCCCCTTGGTCTCCTTCACCCATGGGGTGCTCGGGACCACCCCATTTGGCTCCTCTCGACCTGGAGGAGGAGCGGCTTGACACCAAACTCCTCCAGCATGGCAGAGCTCCTCACCTGATTTCAGAATGAGAGCCCAGCCACCCTGCAGAGGAAGCTCATTTCGGCTGCTTGTATCCGCGATCTCGTTCTTTCGGTCACCACCCACAGCTGGTGACCATAGGTGAGGGTTGGAACGTAGATCGACTTGTAAATCGAGAGCTTTGCTTTTCGGCTCAGCTCTCTCTTTACCATGACGGACCGATGCAGCGTCCTAGTTATTGCTGGTCCAAGTTATTTACATTTTTTATTTAAATAATTTAAATGTTTAGCTTTATTTGTCATTTTGTACTTTGCTTTATTATGTAAAATTGCTAGAATAAGTCAATAAATTTTTTTTTGAGAGGTGTGGAAGGCAACAGCGGATTTGTTCCATGCGTTGCACTCTGGGTAAAATATTTCTATGTCAATATCCATCCACCAACAAAATGAGAATGCTTTATAAACCAGATGAAAATGAGTTTGGATCTAGACTGAGATGTTAAATCATCTTCGGGCACATCAGATAAGGCAAATATTTCAGGTCCAGAGAATGTTATCACTGACAGTATCACTGGCCCGCTAACTTGTAAACGCTACTTGATTCGGATAGAATTTCAACTCAATCTTCTATTTTCTTCTGTGTTATTTTTTGTATTGTGTTATATCGAAGGGTTCAAATTTGTATAAACACTTAAAAAAAAATATATATATATACTACAAAACATTTAAGTGTACAGTTAGTATAGTCCAATCCGGGAGTGCCGACCAGTCGGACTAGTTTCAAGTCGACCGCCAGGTGTGTTGGGGATAAAAATGAAGTCAGTAATGTCGACTCAGCGACTTTGATGCTATATTTAGCGTAATCAGACCCTCTAGTTGCTAGAGTTGCTAAAATTTAGCGACTGTCTGTTTTTTTTTTTTCCTAAAAAACCACCAATCTGGTAGCTTTTTCTGTGTTATCGACAAATTTTTGGGGTCTGTGACGGGAAATTGCGTTACGTCTGAAATCAATGTGCAGCGCCTGTTGCTGTTGTGGACGCTATACCCTCCCAAAGTGTGGTGTGCGCGCGGAAAATGTCCGCGTGTGTGTGTGTATTTGAGAGGGAGAGGCTGGTTGGACACAATCTCCAGGGGTTTGCGATGTTAACGCCGGACTGGTAGATTTCAGGAGGTTTGTTATTTGAAAAGTAGATCTTAGGACAAAAAGGTTGGGTACCTTTGGCCTAAGCCCATTCATCTATCACAGGTGTCAAAGTGCGGTCCTTGAGGGCCAATGTCCTGAGGGTTTTTATCATGTGTTCTTGCATTTACACACCTGATCCAGGTTATTGCTAACATTTTTGGTTATTTATTTCAATTCATGTGCATCAGCTGTGTTGAACCAGGAACACATGGAATACCTTCTGGGCACTGGCCCTTGAGAACCGGACTTTGACACCCTTAATGTCTTTGAATTTTTAAATTGGTTTTTATTTTTGCTGCATCACTAATTTAGCTGCCAAAACGGCCAAATATCAGAACATTCTAAAAAAAAATTGTCATCTTAAAAAAAATGAACCCAATGACCTAATTTTATTGTAAATTTAATCCCGTAAATAGTCGTCCATTTGCTCAACCTTAACAAAGCAAGTGTTAAAAAGTAAATGAAGCAGAATAAATGAAAACCACGGCAACAGATGCTGTTTTATGGTTCTGCATCCATTTAAACACTAAAAATACCAAATGACTTGTATTTAATGTACAGAACGTCTTTTTATATCAATGTGCATTTAAATAGATTTTGATCTGATTGCTTTTGACTCCAGTAAAATTTGACCATGCATTTCAAGACGCATGCTTTGGTTATATTGCAATAATAAAATGTAACGTGTGGAGCTTCAAAATACCGTGGTATCATTTTGAAAATAGCCACTGACATGAAGAAAAATTGTCAAATTTTTCTCTCTCCATATCATTTTCTCAAATCACCTGAGGTAGAAGCAAGAGTTTATCTTGACAAATTATCCTAAAAATCAACAGACAGATCAGTGCCGCATGGGCAATAATCAGGACACTGCATTGGTCCATAGTGGCGAAGAAAGAGATGTGCCTAAAAGCAAGGCTCCAATTCACCAGTTGATCTACTAAGCCTACCTTTGGTCACCAGCTGTGGGTGGTGACTGGACGAATGAAATCCCGGATAAAACCGGCTGAAATGAGCTTCCTCCATATGGTGGCGGGGCTCTCACTCAGAGATAGAGGGAGAAGCTCTGCCATTTGGAAGAAGCTCGGAGTAGAGTCGTTGCTCTTATGGGTCCAGAGAAGCCAGATAGGGTAGTTCAGGATGCCTCGCGAACGCCTCACTGGTGAGTTTAAGAACTGAGGCGTTAATGTTTGTTTTTAAAGGCTTTTATTGAGATGAGGACCATTCTACTGGAACATTTGAACACATTATTCTTGGTTTTAAATTAAGAAAGGGGTCAGTCTGTGGACATCTGTTTTTGGCGTAAACAGTAACAACAAAAAATCAGAAACAAAGTCAAACATTTTATGACATTTCTTTTCATTACTCTAAACAGGAGTACGGATTTCTGCACGACTACCCACACTGCATTCACATGGGTAGGTGGGCTCAGAGAGGAAGCAGAAACCACACACTGTTTCCCAGCAGACAGCTTGTGTGATGAGTAGGCAGAAAGGCGAACCTCTCTGGACATAAATATGTCCAGCTGAAAGATATACAACCAGTAATTCCATCTCTACTGGAAGCTTCATCAATTGCTTTTCAGTCCTTCTCTGCAGCTCATGCAACAAGGAGCACGCTGGCTTGCACCAGCAAGCTGCACCAAAACAGCATAACGCACAATAAGGTGGTAAAAAATGAATATTTATCTAAACAAAAGCAGTTAAATGAACAGAATTCAATCATCAGGCGGAAAAATGAATGCTTTCAGCAGATCTCAGCAGTGGCATTCAAATTTTTCAACAGCATGTTTTACTATTTGCACGAGAAAAATAATATTCATACATGTGTTCGTTTTAATCAACGCAGATTAAATTTGAAGTGTTGCGTTCTACAGGACCAAAGATATTAAAACATTTCCAGCATTCCACCCAGTGCACTCAGTGAGATTATAAATCATCTTTCAAGGTAGAGTAGTCCTGAGGAGAGGCATAATGGATAGCTGGGTGTTACTATGAATCATGCTGAATTTGATTAAACAGGCAAGACGTTTCACTCTTTAAAATTCCATCTTTGAAAATAACGTTACATTTCATTCATTTTTATTTAGATTTGTTAAATCATTCAATGACTGTTCAGAAAAATCTTTGTGTTGTAGATTTTAAAAAAAATTGCAAAGATAATTTGAATGCTTTTCATGTAAGAAAAAGAATAGTCACCGTGCACAGTGGCCTCACAGCAAGAAGGTTAGGGGTTCAAGTCCCAGAGTGGTATGAGGCTTGTAACTCCGGTCTTTCTACAGTATGTGGAGATTGCATGTGTGGGTAAATGGTGGAACGTAACAAAGTAAATGTACTACGTCACTCTACTTAATTAAAAAAATTGTGTATCTGTACTTTACTTAAGTAAAATTTGAGACCGGTACTTTTACTTCACTACATTTTTTTGAGCAAATATCTGTACTTTTACTTTGCTACTTTTCAAAAGTGTTTTTTACATTTTTTGTTACATTTTCATTCAGGAATTTAAAAAATATAAAGTTTTTTTGGCGCATCTTGAAGCCGCATCGCCAAAATCAAAAGAAGCAGTTGATCGGGAGAAGAAGTCATGAATCAAGGCTCAATCAGAGTCGAGAGTAAACATTTTCCGCATTCATTCAGAGCAGGGGCGGTTCTAGGATTTTCTGAAGATGGGGTGCGGGTGGGGACGTGAGGTCATTGACAAAGCCAATATAGGGTGACGGGGGCCTCCCCTCCCCACCCAGAACATTTAAAAAAGAAGTGTCATTTTCCTGCATTTATGTGGACCATTTGCTGGCCCTGCTAGGGGATAGCTTGACTTGTCCTCTTTACTTTCTTCTTTTTTTTTGTGGACCAAAAGAGGCAGGAGAGGGGGGGGAGGGATCACGCCCCTGCAGAGTATTTATTTGTGACCCTACAGGACAAAAAATAACATTTGAATTATGGTCAAATACTTTTACTTTTTACTTAAAAAGTCAAATTTACACCAATTACTTTTGTACTTTTACTTAAGTATTTTTTTTTGCCAAATTATCTGTACTTTTACTTAAGTACAAAAAGTGAGTACTTCATCCACCACTGGTGTGGGTTTCCTTCAGGTACTCCAGTTTTCTCCCACCCTCCAAAAATATGCATTTTAGGGTCACAAGGAGAGTCAGGCAACCAATCACCTACGCACTGGTACCTATGGGCAAGTTGAACCGACCAATCAGCCTAAAATGCACTTTTCTTTAAAAAGGAACAGGGGTGCTTTGATCCGTCGTGGTAAAGATAGATCTGAGCCGAAAAGCAAAGCTCTCGATTTACCAGTCGATCTACGTTCCTACCCTCACCTATGGTCACCAGCTGTGCGTGGTGACCGAAAGAATGAGATCGCGGGTACAAGCGGTAGAAATGAGTGTCTGCAACAGAATGACTGAGTGAGGAGCTCTGCCATCCGGGAGGAGCTCGGACTGGGGCTGTTGCCCCACTGGGTCAAGAGAAGCCAGATGGGGTTGTTTGGGCATCTGGTTTTGATGCCTCTTAAGTGCCTCGTTCGTGAGGTGTTTCGGGGACATCCCACTGGGAGGAGACAAAGAAGTATGACCCGGATCTGGTAGAAAGACTATGTATCACAGCTGGCTGGGGAATGACTCGAGGTACTTCCGGGTGAGCTGGATGATGGAACAGGGTTGAGAGAAGCTTGGGCTTCCCATCGTAAGACGTCGGAGTGGAACGGACCTTTCATCATTAATGCGTTTTGTTCTTTTCGCTTGATTGCGTAGATAAACGTTACCAAGAAACTCAACAGATGTTCCATGTGTGTGAAAAAAGTCGAGAAACATCAGTAAAGCTAAACTCTCTGAGAATTTTGAGTTTTAATAACAGTAGTTCTATAAATCCCACTTTGCTGAAGTTTCAATACCATGTTCATACAGTTGCAAAATTAGACAAAAAAAAAAAAAACACCTCTCATGGTAAGAATGCCTAAAATTCTGAGAGGAGATGCTCCAGTAAACAGCCTGACTAATCCCTCCTCACACACGACAACCTCACACAATGACTTCAAAGCAGTCGGCACAACTCAGACTCGACAGATTGAACTCGGGTGTGTTCTCAGCAGCGGTTAACCAAACGGTTGATTTCAGCGAGGCAGCGTTTGCTAAAAAGCTTGATAGGGCCAGCTAAGCTCCTGTTATTGGTCTTTGTGTGTGAAAGTGACCACTTAAGTGCTGCGCAGCCTCTCCTGAGTGCGTTTGTAGGCATAAGCATTTTCTCTGACGTTTTGCCTGCTTGCACTGTGTGTGTGAGTATGTGTGCCCTTGAAAATAGATCTGGTGTGTGTGTGCATGCTCAGTAGTGCATTTATGGTTGTTTAGCTGTGTGTGTATGCTAGTTTATTTGTGTTTTTTAAATGTTTTCTTAAGGTGAGCGGAGTTAGTTTGTTCCGTTCCGTCATCTTCCGCTTGTTCCGGGGTCGGGTCGCCAGGGCAACATCCTCAGATGGGAAGCCCAGGCTTCTCTCTCCCCAGCTGCATCCTCCAGCTCACCCGGAAGGATCTCGAGTCATTCCCCGGCCAGCTGTAAGACATAGTCTCTCCAGCGGGTCCTGGGTCTGCCTCTTGGTCTCCTCCCGGTGGGACGTGCCCAAAACAACTCACCAGCAAGGCGCTTGAGGGGGCATACTAACCAGATGCTCGAACCACCCCATCTGGCTCCTCTTGAGCTGGAAGAGGAGTGGCTTGACACTGAGCTCCTCCTGGATGGCAGAGCTCCTCACCCAATTTCTGAGTGAGAGCCCAGCCACCCTGCGGAGGAAGCTCATTTCGGACGCTTGTATCCGTGATCTCGTTCTTTCGGTCACCACCCACAGCTGGTGACCATAGGTGAGGGTTGGAACGTAGATCGACTTGTAAATCGAGAGCTTTGCTTTTCGGCTCAGCTCTGTCTTTACCACGACGGACCGATGGAGCGTCCTAGTTATTGCTGATGCTGCACCGATCCGCCTGTCGATCTTCCGCTCCATCCTTCCCCCACTTGTGAATAAAACCCCGAGATATTTAAACTCCTCCACTTGGGGGAGGAGTCAAGGGGTGTGGTCCTGACCCTTTTTTCCTCTTTGTTTAAATAATTTGTTGCAGCCATGCAAAAGAAAACACTAGATTTGCTCCTTTGGATCTTCATTGATTTCACATCATGGGTCACTGACTGATTGCTTTCAAACTTACAATATGGGTCCCAGGGGCATTGGCTTAGTGGTAGAGATACCATCTTTCGACCAAGAGAACCTCGTTCGTTTCTTGCTAGGCCAAAGCTGTCCCTGGGACCACAGAAAGGACACAAAAATACAGAAAGGACAGAAAATAAAAACCCTGAAAAGACAAAAAAAACAAAAAAAAAACTAACAATGTAGGATCTAATTATTATATTTACATATCTGTGTTTTAATGTAAAAAAAAAAAGAAAAAATATATACTCAACAAATACACACAGACAGTCACGCAGAGAAGTTAACTCCCAGACAGTTCATTCATTTAAACTGTTTTTTTATAGCATAATAAAATTGTTTTAAATGTTCTGTTTTTAGTTATTACAGTGGAAGATGTTATGAAATTCTTACATACTTTCATATAATTATCCATGTTTAACTTCAAGACAAAGTGGGACACTGAAAGGACTAACAAAAGTAGACAAGAGTTAATGAAGATGCAGTGTGAGGTGAAAGTGGAAGAGGCACAAGCCGAAAGTATCTTGACAGATGAACCTGTATCTGTCGGCAAGGCAGAGTAATAGAGATGTGACAGATGTGCAGCGAGTTTGTGTGAAAAGGATGTAGAAGACAGGGTTAGATGGAGTAAACCGACTCGCTGTGGAAAAGATCATTTATGTGTACCTTTGTTAGCAAATGGTTGCAGCAGCTTTTTCAAGTCCTTTCTTCTATTCATAAGGATATTTTTTTTTGGATTGGTTTTAGTTTTCTGCTCATCCAGGGTTGGGTAGCGAGGGCAACAGCCTCAGACGGGAAAACAAGAATTCCCTCGCCCCGACTTGATCCTCCAGCTCACTGTCTAGCTGTCCAGCTGTGAGACATAGTCTCTCCAGCGGGTACAGGGTCTGCCTTTGGTTCTCCTCCCGGTGGGATTTGCCAAAAAAAAACCTCACCAACGAAACATTCAGAAAGCTTCCTAACCAGACGCCCTATCCACCCCATCTAGCTTCTCTCGACCTGGTGGAACAACGGCTCTACTCCGAGCTCCTCCCAAATGGCAGAGCTCCTCACTGTATTTCTTTATGAAAAAAGTTATAGATAAACATCTGAATATCTTAAGATTAATATGTTTATACCAAAAGATATAAACGTTAAAATAACACTACTACACTACTAGACAGGAACCCCATGGACAATAAGTTTGCAGATGACATTGTGATCTGTAGTGAGAGGAGGGAAGAGGTGGAGGAAAAGCTGGAGAGGTGGAGGTTTGCACTAGAAAGAAGAGGAATGAAGATTAGTCAGAGTAAAACAGTGTACATGTGTGTGAATGAGAGGGATCCAAATGGAAAAGTGAGGTTACAGGGAGAAGAGACGAAGAAGGTGGAAGATTTTAAGTATCTCGGATCAACAGTCCAGAGCAATGGAGAGTGTGGAAAAGAGGTGAAGAAGCATGTGCAGGAAGGCTGGAACGGGTGGAGAAAAGTATATTCAGATAGAATGAAAGGGAAAGTTTACAAAAACGTGGTGAGACCGGCCATGCTGTTTGGTCTAGACACAGTGGCACTGAAGAAAAGACAGGAAACAGAGATGAAGATGCTGAGGATCTCTCCGGGAGTGAGTAGCATGAACAGGATCAGAGGAACAGCATAAGTTAAAGGTTTTGGAGATAAAGTCCGAGAGGCCAGACTGAGATGGTTTGGACATGTACAGAGAAGAGATACCGAGTACATTGGAGGAAGAACGCTGGATTTGGAACCACCAGGAAAGAGGACTAGAGGAAGACCAAAATGGAAAAATGAATTTATTTAAATTTAAATAAATTTTAAGTCTTATGTTGATGTTTCTTTTTTTTTATTTTTAATTTGCTCTGTAAGTAGATTGAGTATATAATTTTTTTTTATTATTATTTAGTGTTTGATTGTCATGGAAATTAATCAAATTAATCTGCCAGGAACAAAACAAAAGTTCAATTTAAGAGCAAATTCCAAGAAAAAAATGGGTTAAAAAATCTAATTCAGATCATTTAAAGTACAAGAAATAAAAAAAGGACACTATTTGTGTAACAATTTTTTTTAAAAAATCTGTGTTAATTTTTTTGTCCTTATTTTTCCCCCATTTTTTTTTCCCACCAGCTTGTAACAACACACACACACAATCCTCTCAGCCATGCGTGTGTGATGTTTCTTCCTCTTTCACGGTTAAAATTTTCACTGAAATGCCTCCGAGCTAAAACGACTGTAATAGGATTAATTACAAGTTTTTGTTTCCGCTCGGAACGCGTATTTAACCCAGGATACACACTTACACACAATGTTACTGAAAAAGCGTTACATTCATCAAACTGATTCCTGGTCTTCTACTGCCTCCTTCGCTTCTCATCTCTGGTACACACTGGATTAATCTTCTGTGTTTCTATACGAATGTGTGTGTGTGAAAGAAACAGAGAGCGATAGATTTACCATCAGTGAAGGGTGAGTCCTTCAGCCGACGGGGTCAAGGCTTTAATCTGAGGAAGTGATGACATTGTGCGGATATTTAATGAGAGGATAAGAGCACAAGCGAGAGGTGGTGGAATTAGCCTTTTTAGATATCATTAAACATTAATACTGTCAGGGGACCGGAGCACACCGGGGTCCTATTCATTGACTTTCATGCTGCGTGCTAATAGAGTTTCACCTCTGGGAACCTCTACCCCCCACCCAGCTCGCGTGGCCTAAGGGGAGATTGGATCACCGCCTCGCTTCTAGGGATGAGATTTGCGTACAGTATACGTCTTTGTATTAATTGTAGATTTAAAAAGATTTTATTCTTTTTTCCTCTTTTTTTTCTCTTTTTTGTTCACGTCGATCATGTAAATGAAACTGAATTATTTCAGACTCAAATCTTCCACAGATTTGCATAAATTTCCGATTAATCCAAGAAACTATTTAGAAAAGTTTTCTACTCATTGCCCGTGTTTACTTAAACATTAAAAAAGTAATTTTGAAAAACTTCTACACAAATAATGATCAACGGACGGATCAGTGCAGTGTCCGCAATAACAAGGACCGTGTATTGGTCCATCGTGGTGAAGAAAGAGCTACCCTGAAAGGCAAAGCTCTCGATTTACCAGTCGTTCTACATTCCTGCCCGTAACTAGGGTCACCAGCTGTGGGTGGTGACCGAAAGAACAAGATCACGGACACAAGCGGCTGAAATGAGCTTCCTCTGCAGGATTGCTAGGCTCTCATTCAGAGATAGGACAGAAGGAGCTTAGTGTAGAGCTGCTCCTCCTCCAGGTAGAGAGAAGCCAGGTGGGGTGGTTTGGGCATCTGGTCAGGATGCCCCCCGCATTGCCTCGCTGGTGAGGTGATTCGGGCACGTCTCACCAGGAGGGGAATGAGAGTCAAACCTCAGACCAGCTGGAGAGACTGGAGAAGCCTGGTGTTCTCGTCTGAGGCTGTTTCCCCCGCTACCCAGCTGCGGATGAGTGGAAGACGACGTAATGCAACAAATAATGAACAACAGACGGATTAGTGTGGAGTGCACAACAAGGACCTTGAATCTGTCCGTGGTGGTGAAGAAAGAGCCGAGCTGAAAGACAAAGCTTTCGATTTACCAGTCGTTTTACATTCCTACCCTCACCTAGGGTCACCAGCTGTGGGTGGTGACCAAAAGAACAAGATCACGGACACAAGCAGCTAAAATGAGCTTTCTCTGCAGGATTGCTAGGCTCTCATTCAAAGATAGGGTGAGGAGCTCTGCCATCCAGGAGGAGCTCAGAGTAGAGTCATTGCTCCTCCAGGTTGAGAGAAGCCAGATAGGGTGGTTCGGGCATATGGTTAGTATGCCTCTGGAACGCCTTGCTGGTGAGGTGTTTTGGGCACGTTCAACCTGGAGGAGACTCAGAAGAAGGGCTTGGACCTGCTGTTGTGACTATGTCTCACAGCTGGACAGGGAAACCATGGGATCCTGCTGTTGCCCCCGCCACCCGGCCCGAAATAAGCAGAACACAACAGAACAAATAATTAATGCATCGTTGTACTTTTTTAATTTCTGGTAAATGTCTATTGTTTTCAGTTGTTAAAAATATTTTTCCAGTCAATTTAGTTTTCTATTTCTATCATTAAAGATAATAAAACATAACACACAACCATATAGGTCTGAATATTGATATTGAATATTGATCTCCCTATGGTTAGCTTTTGGATCTCTTTGTTAATTAAAGATAGTCTTTACGTTTTTACGACGCACTAATAGCTTTAGGCAAAAATTAAGTATTCTTCTTCTTTTGGCATTTCCCTTCAGGGGTCGCCACAGCAAGTCAGTTTCTTCCATCTATCCCTATCTCCTGCATCTTCTTCGGTCATGCCAACTATCTTCATGTCTTCCTTCATTGCATCCATGAATCTCCTTTTTGGTCTTCCTCTAGTCCTCTTTCCTGGTGGTTCCAAACCCAGCATCCTTCTTCCTATGTACTCTCTCTCTTCTCTGTACATGTCCAAACCATCTCAGTCTGGCCTCTCTGACTTTATCTCCAAAACCTCTAACATGTGCTGTTCCTCTGATTCTGTCTATCCTGGTCATTCCCAGAGAGATCCTCAGCATCTTCATCTCTGCTTCCTCCATATCTTTTTCTTGTCTCTTTCTCAGTGCCACTGTCTCTAGACCAAACAGCATGGCGGTCTCACCAAAAATTAATTACCAACAATAAATAAATAAATGAATTACACTATTCATCCCTCACCGGGGACGTTTCTGTGCTGCACTCCTCACACCGCAGCAGGCTGCCCTTCGACGGCGCCAATGGTGGGAGAAGCGGGGGTTAGGTGTCGTCTCCAAGGACCCTAGACGTGCTCTTTGTGGGACGCAAACCCGCGAACTATCGGTCCACGCGCGAATGCTCTAACCACTGAGCTGCCGTGTCCTATTTTTATCAGTTGCTTGATTTTAATTACTATTTCCTTTTTTTAAAACTGTAAATGTCGGGTTATATATTGATATATTACTGAAATGTATTGATTTCTGGTGTAATTTGCATTCAGAATAAACTTTATACTTAAAGAACCCTCAGTAAACATTTTAGGCCACCTTGCAGTTCACATAAATATCCACTGGAGGGCAGTAAATCCTTTCTAAACACATCATGAGCGCAGAGTTTAAAAAAAAAAAGAACAACGAACTGCTTTTAAAGTAAAAACCGTTAAGTTTTTAAATATTACTATTATTATTTCAAGTAAAAACAGATTTTTTTTTGTTTTGCAGGGTTTTCTCTTCCCTTTCCTCTACTTCTGGAGTTCCATCTGTGAATATCTCATGTAAGAAACGTCATATTTCCATTAGCTTAATTAGCGGCACTGCATACAAATGTTTTGTAAACATTACTTTTGAATTTCAAAAAGTATGCTTAATATATTTTTTTCCCTTTTCTTTCAGAAAAAAAGTCCACATAGCCAAGTTTCTGAAGTCATTTTGAAAAAATAAACCTGTTCTGAAGGTGAGCCGCAAAGTACGTAAGTCGATTCACTTACACTTTTATTTAATTTATCTAATTTAGCAGATTAAAACATAAACAAACCTTTTCTCTTTTCTACTGTTTTTTATCTATGAAATTTTCTTAATAAAATGTCACACAAATGACATGAGAAAAAAAATTATTTAATAAAGTAAATAGTTAAGGCAGCACGGTGGTCCAGTGGGTAGCACAGTGGCCTCACAGCAAGAAGGTCGTGGGTTCAAGTCCCGGATGGGGACGAGGTTGGAACACTGTCCTTTTTGTGTGGAGTTTGCATGTTCTCCCCGTGTTTGCGTGGGTTTCTTCTGGGTACTCCGGTTTCCTCCCACCCTCCAAAGACATGCATGCTAGGTTGATTGCCCCTAGGAATGAATGTGTGTGTGTATGGTTGTATATGTGTGGCCCCGCGACAGACTGGCGACCTGTTCGGGGTGTACCCTGCCCTTCGTCTTAAATTAGCCGGGATGGGCTCCGGCACCCCCTGCAATCCCAAAAGGGATAGACGGATAAGAAGATGACTGACTGACTGACAAACAACAACAATCTGGCAGCTTTTTTTAGTATTATAGGGGATTTTGGGTCTTTAATGTGAAAGCACTACGTTAAGCCTGTTCTCAATCAGCGCCACCTGGTGCCGCTATGGCCCTTCCCAAAGCACCTCGTTTGCGTGGAATTTGTCTGTGGCACAGAGTGGGTTTGTGATGTCTAATTGTTGTGTAACAACAGTAATGTGTTGTGAGGGTAGTTTTACTGCAGGCTGGAAACGAACTGTGTGTGTTTGTGATGTTGACCCTGGACTGGTAGATCTCAAGAGGTTTGATACTTAAAAAATAGATCTTAGGACAAAAAAGTTGGGCATGCCCGTTCTTGACTCCAGAAGGAGATCAGTCCCAGAGGTCTTCAGAGTTCTAGATGGTTCATATGGCACTACTAACATTTCACAGGCCATCGAGAGACTTAAACACAAGCAGAGCAAAATTTAAAGTCTATTTTCCGAGTCACAGAAGCCAGGGTGGATTCCTGAGCACAACACTAGCAATAATAATACCATTAAAGACTTTTTTTTTTTTCTTTTTTACTGTACTATATTTATCCCTCAATGGTGAAATTATTTTTGCTACATTGCACCACAGCAGGCAGCCATGATGGCACCAATGGAGCAACTGAGGGATTAGGTGTCTATTCTAGATACATTTAGGCTTGGGCCCAGTGGGAATCAAACCAGCTTCTACCAGTCCAAAGACAGACATTCTACCACCGAACCAACACCGCTTCTTTACTTGTGATCATATTGGGATCATATTACTTGTTCTTTGTAAGACTCGAGCTGCAGCATTTTGAAAAAAACCTGCAGCTGTTTTAAGGCTTTTTTTTTTAGACCAGTGAGTTGACCGTTGCAATAGTCTAACCTACTGGAAACAAATAATAATAATGCATCGTAGTTATACAGCACTTTTCAGGACTCTCAAAGACGCTTCACATATGCATTGTTAATACACTGCATACCAGGTAATGGTAAGCTACTCTAGTAGCCGCAGCTACCCTGGGGCAAACTGACAGAATCGAGGCTGCCATTTTGCGCCATCAGCCCTACTGACCATCACCAACCAATCGAACACACACCACACACCACTAGGCAACGTGGTTGAAATGTCTTACCCAGGGACACAACAGCAATTTAATCTCAACGGCCGTCACATTATGAAACCTGGGGTTGCGGCGGTCTCCCATCCAAGTACAGCCCAGGCCCAACATGCTTAGCTTCTGAGGTTTGGCGGGATCAGGCATTGACAGGCTGGTATGGCCACATGGATAAGAACCTCTAAGTCTGTTTTAGACACCGAACCTCTGATTTTGACAATGTTTTTGAGGTGGTAAAAGGCTGCTGATGTAATTGATTTGATTGTTATTAAAGTTAAAGTCTGAGTTCATTATTGCTCCCAGATTTCTAACTTGGTTTGTCCGTTCTAGAGAAAGGGATTGAAGATGATGGCAGGCACGTTCTATGTGTTTTGTGGTTCTATGTGCCAAAGACAATAATTCAAGCTTTGTTTGAGTTTAGATGGAGAAAGTTGTTTTGCGTCCAGAAACTAGTACGATTAAGTATTGTTTAGCCCCAAATTTAATTTTCATTCATTAAAAGATACATAGTTTAAAAGATTAAATAAAATAAACGAATTATTCTAATCATCATTCACCAGGGGAAATTTTTGTGCTGCACTCTTTATACCGCAGCAGGCTGCCCTTCGACGGCGCCAATGGTGGGAGAAGCAGGGGTTAGGTGTCTTCTCCAAGGACCCTAGATGGTGATCTCAGTGGGAATCAAATCCACGACCTTGAGGGTTCGCGGGCGAGCACTCCAGCGGTGATCCACCGTCTCATTTCAGACTTAACGTGGTCTTTAGAAGCACTCCAAAGATCTTTGTTTCCATATTGGCCTGAAACTCTCACAAAGTTAGAGAAGAATAGTTATAAAATTTGAATATTCATAAAAAATATTTGGAATATTTTAAGCATTGTGACATGATGCATTACTAACTAGTTTGTTTTATTCATTTTCCTACCTTCTTCCCTCCAGTTTAGTTTATAAATGACGACACACATTAATCAAAATATGAATTTAAATTTTAAATGAAAATACGCCCCAACTTAATACCTAATCGCTCAGTAAAAGTATCTAATAAATAAAGTCTTTTTTAAACCATGACATCTTGTAACAGTAACTGCCAGAAAATTATATCTGGATCTGCAGTATGAAATGTACCTAATTAGGTTTGATAAGATAGTCGGTTCTCTACTAGAAAGAAGAGGAATGAAGATTAGTCAGAGTAAAACAGAGTACGTGTGTGAATGAAATGTATCCAAATGGAAAAGTGAGGTTACAGGGAGAAGAGATAAAGAAGGTGGTATCTTGGATCAACAGTCCAGAGCAATGGAGAGTGTGGAAAAGAGGTGAAGAAGCGTGTTCAGGCAGGCTGGAACGGGTGGAGGAAAGTATCAGGTGTGATGTGCGACAGAAGAGTTTCAGCTAGAATGAAAGGGAAAGTGTACAAAACCGTGGTAAGACCGGCCATGCTGTTTGGTTTAGAGACAGCGGCACTGAGGAAAAGACAGGAAACAGAGATGGAGGTGGCAGAGATGAAGATGCTGAGGATCTCTCTGGGAGTGACCAGGATGGACAGGATCATAGGAACAGCACACGTTAGAGGTTTTGGAAATAAAGTCAGAGAGACCAGACTCAGATGGTTTGGACATGTGCAGAAGAGAGAGAGAGTACATAGGAAGAAGGATGCCGGATTTGGAACCACAAGGAAAGAGGACTAGAGGAAGACCAAAGAGGAAAATTTAATTTATTTAAATTTAAATAAATTTTAAGTCTTATGTTGATGTTTCTTTGTTTGGTCTGGAGACAGCAGCACTGAAGAAAAGACAGGAAGCAGAGATGGAGGTAGCAGAGATGAAGATGCTGAGGATCTCTCTGGGAGTGACCAGGATGGACAGGATCAGAAATGAGTACATCAGGGGAACAGCACATGTTAGAGGTTTTGGGGATAAAGTTCGAGAGGCCAGACTGAGATGGTTTGGGCACGTACAGAGGAGAGAGAGAGAGTACATAGGAAGAAGGATGCTGGGTTTGGAACCACCAGGAAAAAGGACTAGAGGAAGACCAAAGAGGAGGTTCATGGACGCAGTGAATGAAGACATGAAGATAGTTGGTGTGACCAAAAAGGATACGGGAGATAGGGTTAGATGCAAGAAACTAACTCGCTGTGCCGACCCCTAAAGGGAAATGCCGAAAGAAAGAGAAGAAGATAGTTGGTTCTAAATCTATCAGACTAATTATTCTTTAGTTCACTTATTAGATTTATATTTTGTATGAAAAAAAAATACAAGTTTACTGTTTTGGGTTAGCTCTCTTCACCATGAGAGATGCAGCATCCTAATATTTATGAACCCTGCAGCGATCAACTTGTCGATATTCTGTGCTATTATTCATTCTTCTAAAGATGGGATTTTATCATCTTAAAAACATCGCCTAGAGTCTGTCTATTGCTCTCTTCTGCCAGGACCAGGTAGCGGGAACGCATTGCACCAGTTTTAAAATGGTTGCATTGGCTCCCTATGTATTTCAGGAATGATATTTAGTTCGTTTAATGGTTTTTAAAAGTCTTAATAGTCTTGGGCCTTCTTATTTATCTGACCTCCTTGTGAGGTACGGCCCCTCATAGACCCCCATGTCCTCTGCTACCGGGCCTTTTAGTGACACCAGATGTTGGAACAAAAACCCACGGTCAGGCATTGTTCCAACATTATGGTTCTCGCCCGTGGAACAGCCTGCTAGAGGAACTCAGGGCCACAGGGTCTATTTGTGTTTTTGAGAAGAGGCTGAATTCCCACCTTTTTAACTTGGCTATTACTTGATTTTTATTTGTGTTTTAATAAAATTTTATATGTTTATTGATTTCTGTTTTTTTACTTAGTATTTTTACACATTCGTGTTTATCTGATTTAGTTTTAAGATAATTTTATCAAACACCTCTAACTTGTTTTACTGGTTTTAGTTATTATTTTGTTGTTTTATTCTCTCGGGCTACTCCATCCCAGGCAGCCCTGCCTGCTCAGTTGTGTTTCAATTTTGCGCTCCCGGTACCCGCATATTTCATTCTTCACTTGCTTTCTTTCGGAGGAAAAAAAATAGGTTTTCGTCAAGTTGGACAGTTTATCGATTGAATTGATTTATTCAAATTTAAAGTTCAAAACAACCAGTTTTTTTTTTCAATCACTTTTACCAACTAGAAGTAACGCTCGTAATAGCTCTGTAAAAACAGAACATTCAAACGTTGTAAATTTGTATAGATTACGACGTTTATACTAAAGATTTCGCGGTAAAATTTCTAGTTTTCGTGTCTAGTTACTAAATCCTGCTGTTTGTATTTTACATCAGACACTCAAATAGCTTAATTACTGAGTGTATTACTGAGTGGTAAGTAGTGCGCTATTAATCGCTAATTATTTTTATTGTTACGTTAAATTTCGCAAATTGATTATCTGTTAAAAGGAATGTCCCAGATCATTTTAAGGTCAGGTATTTTTTTTAGAGTTACGTTTGTTTTCATCCGTTGATTATTTGCTAATGTCGAGGTGGCGTGTTGTCGCTACATGCGAGCACGCTAGTTAGCATAAAAAACACGAGTCAGTCAGATTTCACGTTGACGCTAGCGGCGTTTTTTTTTTTTTTTTTTTTTTATTATTATTTAAATGTAAAAACTTTGTCCCCGACTTTTATTTGTCATCTATTTTTTAAGTAAAGGAGGAACAATTTTTTTTTTTTTATCAGAAATGAGGTTTTGTGTTTAAAAAAAAAAAACAAAAACGTTTTTCCATCTTAACTGATTAAAACGATTAAAATTCCACATTAAAGTTCGCCTATTCCAACGATCTTTACGTGCATGTGTTTGAATTATAAAAATAAATACTAAACTAATAATTTCTCCAATAATTTTGGTCTACATTTTCTATGCAGCGTTAACTTAAATTAAAAAAATTCTGTTCTATCTTTTCTCTTCTTTAGATCTTTTTCTCGTCACCTCATTTTGCTTCAGGGCCGAAAGCTACAGGTTACATGACCTGGAAGAAAGCACCCAGGAGACCCTTTAAATCCCTCTTTGGTTAGTTACATTTTCATGATTTTTAAGATTCACTTTTATTTTGAAGTCGGGTGATGTGAGAGGTTTTATTTTTATTTCTAATTCAAATCATCTCTTTCTTTGCTTTTCAGTATGGGCCGTCTGTGAACCTGAAGGGAAGTCAAAAGGCTGATGAACCGAGTCTGAGTGGGATCACATCGCTCTGGTGTCCTTTATGCCCTGGGAACAAACCTCCCAGCGGAAACCTGGTGAGCAACTTAACTAATTTGATCTGTTGTCGTGAAATTGATGACTCCCGATCTCTTCCATTATCAAGACGTTTAAGCAGCGGTCTATCCTTCTTATGAAGCTACAGATTGGCTGATACATAGATAGATAGATGAAAACTTTATTAATCTCCAGAGGGAGAAAATCTGGGGTCGAGTACGTACTAAATAAATCAAAACAACATACCGTAATTTCACGACCATTAGGCGCACCATACGAAAAGGCGCAGTCTCAGTCACACACCGCCTTACAACAACAAGCATGCAAATGTGCGTATTAAAAAATAGATCGGGAGCAAAACTCAGTTTGGTTGTGCTTTATTTAAGTAGTATAAATAAGCACATTACCGGTAACAGTCTTTTTTCAAATCCGTCAAAGTCCTCATCCTCTGTTTCGGAAACGAACAGCTGCGCAAAATCCAACAGAGCAGGTCCACTTCGCTCCTCACTGTCAAAGTCACTGTCTGTACTGTGCGGCTCCTCAGAAAGGATACCAGCTTTTGCGAAAGCTCGAATAACAGTATCAGCAGACACGTTAGTTCAAGCATCTACAATCCATTGACTCGTCAATGCTGAAATTTCTCGCGGGGGCTCGATTCCCATGTTCCTCCGCGTAGCTCAATTGCCTTCATCTTAAACTGAGCGTCATAAGCGTGTCTCTTTGCCATTTTCAGGGTTAAAACAGCGATGTTGTGCATACAGCACATACCTTTTTTATACACAATCCACGCCCACACTTCACTCTTTAACGTTTTCATGCCTTTTCTTTCAGGTCCGCCTCACCTCACGGGCACCGCTTTTTCTTTTAGGTCCGCCTTTTCTCACGAGCACCACATTTTCTTTTAGGTCTGCCTTATCTCACACACAAGGTGCACCGCACGAAAGGGCGCACCGCTCATTTTGAAGAAAATCCAAGACGTTTATATGCGCCTTATAGCCGTGAAATTATGGTACATACAGTGGTGGTCAAAAGTTTACATACACTTGTAAAGAACATAATGTCATGGCTGTCTTGAGTTTCCAGTTATTTCAACAACTCTGATTTTTCTCTGATATAGTGATTGGAACAGATCCTTCTTTGTCACAAAAAACATTCATGAAGTTTGATTCTTTTATGACTTTATTATGGGTAAACTGAAAATGTGACGAAATCAGTTGGGTCAAAAATATACATACAGCAACATGAATGAGCAATTTTGGAGACTTAGAAAGTTGTGTCAATGACATGAGCTTCATAGCATGACCTCTTAACTTCTTGTGAGTGATTATGAGTGACTACAGCTGGTGACTTCTCTGAGGCCTTTTAAAAAGGGCTCATTGGATAAAAACA
The DNA here is from genome assembly GCA_902685375.1 of Neostethus bicornis. Lineage (NCBI taxonomy): Eukaryota > Metazoa > Chordata > Actinopteri > Atheriniformes > Phallostethidae > Neostethus > Neostethus bicornis. The sequence goes on along the minus strand of LR738549.1, from coordinate 10,496,903 downwards.
CCCACAAACGCTACAATGGGAAAGTCAAAGGAGCTCAGCACAGATTTGAAAAAGAGAATCATTGACTTGAACAAGTCAGGAAAGTCACTTGGAGCCATTTCAAAGCAGCTGCAGGTTCCAAGAGCAACAGTGCAAACAATTGTTTGTAAGTATAAAGTGCATGGCACTGTTTTGTCACTGCCACACGATCAGGAAGAAAACGCAAGCTGTCACCTGCTGCTGAGAGAAAACTGGTCAGGAGGGTGAAGAGTCAACCCAGGAGCACCAAAAAGCAGATCTGCCAAGAATTAGAAGCTGCTGGAACACAGGTGTCAGTGTCCACAGTCAAGCGTGTTTTGCATCGCCATGGACTGAGAGGTTGCCGTGCAAGAAGGAAGCCCTTGCTCCAAAAGCGGCACCTTAAGGCTCGACTAAAGTTTGCTGCTGATCACATGGACAAAGTTCTGTGGTCAGATGAAACAAAAATTGAGCTGTTTGGCCACAATGCCCAGCAATATGTTTGGAGGAGAAAAGGTGAGGCCTTTAACCACAAGAACACCATGCCTACCATCAAGCACTGTGGTGGTAGTATTATGCTGTGGGCCTGTTTTGCTGCCAATGGAACTGGTGCTTTACAGAGAGTCAATGGGACAATGAAGGAGGATTACCTTCAAATTCTTCAAGAAAACCTGAAGTCATCAGCCCGAAGGTTGGGTCTTGGGCGCAGTTGGGTGTTCCAACAGGACAATGACCCCAAACACACATCAAAAGTGGTAATGGAATGGCTAAATCAGGCTAGAATTAAGGTTTTAGAATGGCTTTCCCAAAGTCCTGACTTAAATCCCATTGAGAACATGTGGATAATGCTGAAGAAACAAGTCCATGTCAGAAAGCCAACAAATTTAACTGAACTGCACCAATTCTGTCAAGAGGAGTGGTCAAAGATTCAACCAGAAACTTGTCAGAAGCTTGTGGATGGCTACCAAAAGCGCCTAATTGAAGTAAAAATGGCCAAAGGACATGTAACCAAATATTAGCATTGCTGTATGTATATTTTTGACCCAGCTGATTTTGTCACATTTTCAGTTTACTCATAATAAAGTCATAAAAGAATCAAACTTCATGAATGTTTTTTGTGACAAAGAAGGATCTGTTCCAATCACTATATCAGAGAAAAATCAGAGTTGTTGAAATAACTGGAAACTCAAGACAGCCATGACATTATGTTCTTTACAAGTGTATGTAAACTTTTGACCACCACTGTACATAATAAGAAAGACCCAGTTCCTTCCAGAAACATCTGATCAATTAAATTGCCTGAGGGCTGAAGGGATAAACAACCTCCTAAAGCGCTCAGTCATGCAGCACAGTGAACCTGTTACTTTGGGTCGTCTTCTGGATCGTGATAACTTCATGTAGAGGGTGACGGGAGTTATTCAGGATACCCTGCATTAAAGCCCTCACCCTCCCCTCCAAAACAGCTCCCATAGAGTCCACATTTCTCCCCACCACCGATGCGCATTTTCTTATCAATCTGTCCAGCCTATTGCTGTCCCTTGCAGTCAAGCTGCCTCCCCCAGCAGACGACTGCAAAGAAAACTGCAGTTGCCACGACAGACTGGTAAAAAATGTTCAACATGTTCAACACACACATCAAAAGAGTTGTCGTGGCGATGCTCTCATTCACAAAACAGTACAATATCAAATATTTTTACACTTTAAATAATAGTCATTGAACTATTACGAAAGGATGAAAAATGCATTAAATTGCCCACGTACCCTTACCCCCTCTCCGAACAATCAAAGGTTTTAAATGAAATTTCATATCAACAAAGCTGCACTCATAAATAATCATTAGTTGTTTTTAGCTGTTTAAACAAGTGGAATGAGAGTAAATAAGAGATCTCATCCAAGCTGACACTGAACCTTTGCAAACATTTAGATGCATAATTTCACTTGTTTGAAGATTTCCAGTCGGAGCAGATGTGTCACAGGACTGTTTTTTTTTGTTGTTTTTTTTTTTAGGAATTTAGCTAAGTTTATTCTTCACAATATTCCCTTCTTTCCTAAAAATTAAGCTTTCCCCATTAGGTTGGCAAAAGAAAAGAATGTCAACACATGAACAAATCTAAACTTAAGTATGACTAGATCTTGACTTGATCATTGACTTGACCAGCCATTTTAGATTTTTTATCTAGAATGGCTGGCTCTGTCATTGACTGCAAACAGGACTCAATTGAAGCAATGGTAGCAAGAAGGTCACTGAACAAACTTTTATACATTATGGACTACCATGACCATCTTCTCTACCCACTTCTGGACAAACAGCAGAGCTCCTTCTCCAAGAGGCTCAGACAGCTCCACTCAAAAAGTACTCCATACCGGAAGTCTTTCTTCCCTTACGTGGCCAGACTCTACAATGACTGACTGAAAGTCAGCAGATAGAAAGTTGTTGCTGTAACACACAAATTTCCCATGTGTGGGATTGTTAAAGTATTTTCTGATTTTGATCTTACAAAAAAAACAAACAAACTCATAAACATTCGCTACGTCCGTGATTATCTTCTTTCATTGCTTTTACACACTTAGAAACATCCTTAAGCAAACAAGAGTATAATTAACATAGTTTGAGGACTGTTGTGGCAAAAGTAAATTTTTCTTGCTCTTGACTCAATAAGAACTGGTCGTCAGCAAATTGCGTGCTTTTTTTTCTAATTTTCATCTTTAGCACTTAAAACAATCTCTGTGAAGCGGCCGGGATGGGAATTAGCGCCTCCAAATCCGAGACAATGGTCCTGGCCCGGAAAAGGGTGGAATGCCCCCTGCGGGTCAGGGACAGCGTCCTGCCCCAAGTGGAGGAGTTTAAATATCTCGAGGTCTTGTTCACGAGTGGGGGAAAGATGGAGCGGGAGATCGACAGGCGGATCGGTGGGGCAATAACTAGGATGCTGCATCGTCCGTCGTGGTACGGAGAGAGCTGAGCCGAAAAGCAAAGCTCTCGATTTACAAGTCGATCTACGTTCCTACCCTCACCTATGGTCACCAGCTGTGGGTGGTGAGATCGCGTGTACAAGCGGCCGAAATGAGCTACCTCTGCAGGGTCGCTGGGCTCTCACTCAGAGATCGGGTGAGGAGCTCTGCCATCCGGGAGGAGCTCGGTGTCGAGCCGCTCCTCCTCCAGGTCGAGAGGAGCCAGATGGGGTGGTTCGCCCGAGCGGTTTCGGGCACGTCCCACCGGGAGGAGATCAAGGGGCAGACCCTGGACCTGCTGGAGAGACTATGTCTCACAGCTGGCCGGGACACAACTTGGGATCCTTCCAGGTGAGCTGGAGGATGCAGCTGGGGAGAGAGAGGCCTGGGCTGCCCGTTTGAGGCTGTTGCCCCCGCGACCCGACCCCGGAACAAGCGGAAGATGACGGAATGGAACAATCTCTGGTACATTGTGTTGAAAAAAAATGGTTCAAATGATGGATGAATTTGTATAAAGATGAAAACTGAAGTTAGAGAAGGTGTTGATTTTTTCATCGGAGCGTCTAGAGAGACAATAGTACTTTACCGTCAAACAACAACAATGCAGGTCGGTTCAGTGGAGTTCTCAACATCTCTGGAAACTTGAGCATGTCATTGTTATTTTCCTGGAAAATGATGAATAACCTGAACATGAACACACATATTTCAAACTCATCTCCCTGTGAGGTACAGGGCGATGTGCAGCATGCTGCTTCGACATGTAGAATCCCCGCATATTCCCGTGCTTTTTGCATTTCGACATTGCTTAGTAGTCACGCAAAAAACACATGTTACAGATCATATGTGACGGTCATAAAACAGGGTGATAGAGGTTGTTGTTAAGAAAGAATGTGAAAGAGGCTTTGTTAGACATAAGTGGCCACTTTCATGTTCCGGCTTCTCCCTGTGGTCTCTTTAATTTCAATAGACTGCACCCCACAGCAAATGTGTTGTTATTCACCTCACACACAATGATTAGAGTAGAAAACATTTCTCTTTCGGGTGGAAGTGTGTGTGGAGGGTTGGGGTAATTCTATACTTCAATATGAAATTTAGGGCAGTGATGACTAATGACTTCCATTATTAAACAAATTACACAGAGGGAACCTCAAATTTGTCAAACAGAACACAGTTGTCACTTCTCATATTGAATAGCCAGGCTGGACTTTCTCTGAAAGTCTTTCTTTATGCTCTACACATGTGAGGGAGTGTTTATTGGTCAAATTTCAGTCTTTTACGTGGGCTTGTTGAGCAAAGTAGTGGCAGAAATTGCAAGAATGTACCAAAAAATGGGCACGGTTTGTGCTATCAGCAATTTGGAAAAGCAGTAAGTGTTTGAATGTGTGCAGATGAAATAAAATGCTGCAAAGCAGGCAGGGACAAAGAAGTGACGAATCACGTCTGAACCTTCAAACTCCTTCCAAGGGAGCAGTTCAGACATCCAAAAGTGAAAACTCGAAAGGCATTTCTGCTATTTAAATATAGTAAGTGATTAAACAATTATTGGGTGTACTGTAAGTTAAAGTCCAATGTTTAAATTAGATCAGCAGTATTAACTTAATTAGACTGGCTTTGGGACAAGAATGAGGGAAACAGAGACAAAATATGGGCCCAATCAAATTAAGTTTATTTTAAAACAAAGACACAATTATCATAAATACAAATTCAATACTGAAGAAACTGAAAAACCAAAAAGCATGCCTGACTTGCAGATGGAAAAAAAAACAGAGAGAAAACAATTAGTACAGGTATCTCCTTCAAAATGAGTCCAGCTGGCTCCACCCAGACGGCCCTCCCCCTGCCTGCAGGAGGCTCTGCCCATTCCAGGCAAGAGAGGGGGATCTTGTTGAAAAGACTTAAATAATATCTTTTGTAAAGTTATTTGGTTGCCAAAGCAATTTGGACAAATTAATATAGATACACCAAATATAGTTTGAATTTATTACAGCAAAACACCTATGAATAAAAATTTTTCTAAACCAGCTGGCTCCACTCAGACGGCCTCCCCATGCCTGCAGGAGGCTCTGCCCATGTCAGGCAAGAGAGGGGTCATAACACCTACCATATCTTTCAAATGGTCTATTCATTAATTTTTGTAATTTACACACTCAGATACTGTCATAATATGGAGCTCAGGCCAAAAACACACCCTTAACACAACATACAGGCTCAGATGAAAAAATCACAAGCAGATTTACTAGATTGATCAAAAGTCAAAATAAAGAAGTCAAAAACAAATAAACTAGGCAGGTTCTGATGTAGGAGCTGGAGCCAAAAACTGGATAACAGGTCAAGTATGACAAACAATTTGGCAAAGAGTGTGTGAAGAACTGATCCATTTATGCTACAGCAGATGAGTGGATGGGTTTCAGGTGTGACTTGTGCACAAACACAGACAAGAGGGAGGGGAAAAACAGGACACAGAGGGGGAACAGACTTCTCTCTTGACAGATACGTTGACACAATTCATTGGCATAAATAAAGCAATTGAAAAAATAAAAGCCCTCCAAATAAAAACTGTTCTATTTAGGATGTTTGGTTTTAAAATGTTTTCATAGGAATAAAAAAATCTTGTTGAAAAGACTTAAGTAGTATATTTTGTAAAGTTATTTGGTTGCCAAAGCAATTTGTACAAATTAATATAGATACACCAAATATAGTTTGAATTTATTACAGCAAATCACCTATGAATAAAAATAATTTTTCTAAACCAGCTGGCTCCACTCAGACGGCCCTCCCCCTGCCTGCAGGAGGCTCTGCCCATGCCAGGCAAGAGAGGCGTCATAACACGTACAATATCTTTCAAATGGTCTGTTCATTAATTTTTGTAATTTACGCACTCAGATACTGTCATATTGTGAAACTCAAGCCAAAAATATACCCATGACACAACACACAGGCTCAGATAAAAAAAATCACAAGCATATTTATTAGATTGATCAAAAGTCCAAATAAAGAAGACAAAAACAGATAAACTAGGCAGGTTCTGAAGTAGCAATTGAAAAAATTGTCAGGATCGGCTTAAAAATGAACAAAATAATTTTCTTACATTTTTTTGGGTGACGGTCTTACATATTGGAAGTATTTATGCAATGCATCACTCATGACCAAAGTTAGACCAGTTTTCTCCATACTTTGCATTCTAAATATTCCGTTTTTCACGCCTTCATTTGATCTGATCAGCAAAGAAACAAATTGCAGTCTGTGGTGGATCTAAACTAAACTAGAAGAACGTGTCAGATCGTAAAAAAAAAAAAAAAATCTATGTCAGATTGTCACACATTACAGAGAGACCCACGTCTTGCTGTGACCAACACTTTCCTTCTTTAGCTCTTCTATAAGTGAGGGAGGAGGATAAAAGAGCAGAAATATCCTTTAGAGGTTTTCCGACACGGATATATTAGCCTGTCCGTCTGGCTGTTTGTATTCACATCCTTTGACCGTGTTTCTACGTGCCTGTGCATACACATGTACTCCCCTTTTTTGACAATTTTATACTTGCAGCAAAGCTTTGTAGATTCATCCTCTAAAAAAAAATGAAAGAAATCGGAGCTGAATGCGTCTACACGGCACTGCTTTGGACTGATAGGACCAAGTCAGCAGATACTGGCTTCCTGTCATAAACCTAAAGGGGGAAATTCTGCTTCTGCTAACACTTATACATTAAACATTAGAACACGCATTTTGCAAAAGTTTTTTAAATATTCCTTAAAGGAATCCTTCCGGCTGATATACAGATCTTAGGAAAACAACATAACGGCAAGTGTTTGCCAAGATATAACTAAATGCAGTTTGTCTTTTGTTTGCATAATTCACAGATAAGACTAGCAAAAAAAAAAAAAAAAAAACAGTTTATGCAAATTCTTATTTTTCGCTTTGAAACAGAAATCCAGCTTGTGATTTAAAATAATTGTATCAGTTTGTTTAAAAAATATAATTATATGACTTAAGTTTGTTGGTTTCTTTTCATCACAATCTCAATCAGTTAATGCCAAATATTTTATTAATACTAGCATTTCCTTTTTGGGAATTTCTGATATATATTTTTAGATATTTCTGAAAAGGCAATATACAAAATGGCAACTCTTTGTTGTCATTTTTAGAAAAGTTTTAATAGCATTTTTTTTTTTTTTGGTAAAATTGGCTGCAAAAATTGGCAACAGTCAACAATGATAAAAATGCCCAAAAAATCTTGGAGGAAGATATTTTTTACTATTTTTATTTTCTCAAGTTACTTTAATAAAAAGGAGGCGTTGACGCTTTAGTAGAACGTCCGTCTTTGGACAGGGAGACAATTCGATACCCAATGGGTCCATGCCAAAAAGCTTCTGGAGCAGACAGCTAACCTACCAGTTGTTCCCACTATTGGGGCCACCATGGCTTCCTGCTGTGGTGCAATGCAGCAAAGGAATTCAAATGTTTGGTAGATACTACTTTCCAAACAGCTGATCTTGTCTGAGGTTAAAGATACAACTGAACGTTTCAAGAAAAATGAAATGTTTTAACAGTGATTTGTTGAAAAAAATAGTTATGTTTGAGCCCCGACTTTCTTGCTGTTAGGCCACTAATAATTTTAGCAATTCCACAAAATCTACCGTAATTTCACGGCTATAAGGCGCATATAAACGTCTTGGATTTTCTTCAAAATGAGCGGTGCGCCCTTTCGTGTGGTGTGCCTTGTGTGTGAGAAAAGGCGGACCTGAAAGAAAACGCCGTGCTCGTGAGGCGAGGCGGACCAGAAAGAAAAGGCATGAGAATGTTAAAGAGTGAAGTGTGGGCGTGGGTTGTGTATAAAAAAGGTATGTGCTGTATGAACAACATTGCTGTTTTCACCCTGAAAATGGCAAAGAGACACGCTTATGACGCTCAGTTTAAGCTGAAGGCAATCAGCTACGTGAAGGAACATGGGAATCGAGCCGCCGCGAGAAATTTCAGCATTAACGAGACAATGGATTGTAGATGTTTGGACAAACGTGTCTGCTGGTACTGTTATCTGAGCTTTCGCAAAAGCTGGTATCCTTTCTGAGGAGCCGCACAGTACAGACAGTGACTTTGACAGCGAGGAGCGAAGTGGACCTGCTCTGTTGGATTTTGTGCAGCTGTTCGATTCCGAAACAGAGGATGAGGACTTTGACGGATTTGAATAAAGACTATTACCGGTAATGTGCTTGTTTAGTATCGTTACTACTTAAATAAAGCACAACCAAACTCAGTTTTGCTCCCGATCTATTTTTTAATACGCACATTTGCATGCTTGCATGTGTGTTGTTGTAAGGCGGTGTGTGACTGAGACTGCGCCTTTTCGTACGGTGCGCCTAATGGTCGTGAAATTACGGTACGCATTCAAAACCGCAGACAGACACGTTTTTAGACTTAAAAAATGAAATGACAGAAACTCTTGACAAATGAACGACAACAAGGTGTGGAGAATGAATTCCTAGACACATCAGCTGAGAACTTTCAGCAAAATCTGATCATTACGTACAATACATTTCTTCTTAGCGGTTTCAAATAGCCACATGGCTCGCGGCAGTAACAATTTGTTCAACCTGTCACTAAACCGGGACAATGACAGCAGCCTTTCTGATTTAGCTGTTCTGCCTGGAGGTGGTGTTGTCCAGTGAATGATCTGGATTGTTCGTGATGGACAAGAACTGGTTCATTATCAGCTGCTCTGCCAAACGTGTCGAGCTTTACAGCCGGAGGCAGTTCTTGCTTTCCTTACCAGTTTGTCCAGGTGTCCAGCTTCTTTTTTTTCCAAGTCTGTCCTCTAGGCGAGCACCTGCATACAAAGGACACTCGCCTCTACAGACTGGTTTAAGATTTACAACAGTTTCCTGCTGCTGTTGAAGCATGTCACCATTCTGATAAACTGAAGATGGATATGTACTTTTTCTGGAGAGCATCATTAAACTTTACCGTCTAACTTATACTCTCAAGTATCGGTAGGTGTTGTACTATTTTTCACAAGAGGAGAAGAAGTAGATGGTTTATTAATTTGATGTACATACTGAGATCTGCCACATAGCGAGTCTGGTTGAGCCTGACGGGTATGAGCCAACAATTCCCAGCAGATTTAGAAAGAGAGGCTGGTTGGTGAGAAAAATTCCAAAAAAGTCCAAAATTGCACTGCTCGCGCCACAACTTTATTAGTTCAGAAAAGAGAGTACTCAAAAGAGTATGAAGATTACTTTCACGACCATCAGGCGCACCGTACGAAAAGGCACAGTCTCAGTCACACACCGCCTTACAACAACACACGCGCAAGCATGCAAATGTGCAAATTAAAAAATAGATCGGGAGCAAAACTGAGTTTGGTTGTACTTTTTTTAACTCGTAACGATACTAAACAAGCACATTACCGGTAATAGTCTTTATTCAAATCCGTCAAAGTCCTCATCCTCTGTTTTGGAATCGAACAGCTGCGCAAAATCCAACAGAGCAGGTTCACTTCGTTCCTTGCTGTCAAAGTCACTGTCTGTACTGTGCGGCTCCTCAGAAAGGATACCAGCTTTTACGAAAGCTCGGATAACAGTACCAGCAGACACGTTAGTCCAAGCATCTACAATCCATTGGCAAACTGTAGCGTAACTCGCCCGGTGCTGCGTTCCACCCTTTGTGAAACTGTGGTCTCCTTCGGTCATCCATCGCTCCCACGCCGCTCACACTTCACTCTTTAACGTTCTCATGCCTTTTCTTTCAGGTCCGCCTTGCGGGCACCGCGTTTTCTTTTAGGTCCGCCTTTTCTCACACACAAGGCGCACCGCACGAAAAGGCGAACCGCTCATTTTGAAGACAATCTAAGACTTTTATTTGCGCCTTATAGCCGTGAAATTACGGTACATTACATTCTCCTAATATGTAAACTACAAAAAAATCTACAGTCTGATATTGGGTCTCAGGTGACTGAAATGGGGCTTTGTTTTGCCCGATTTGGTTTATTTGAGACTCGAACATTACAGGAATCCCTCCGCTTTGCCTTTGTAAGCTCAGGTGAAAGCTTACATTTGCCATTAGGACTTGACCAATTTCAACCATAACTCAATGGTAGAACATTCGCCTTTGGACCGGAATTTCTCCAGAAGTTGGAGGGATCGAATCCCACCGAGTTCATGTCTAGGTGTCCATGCGGGAGACACCTGAACCTCAGGTTTCTCCCACCCTTGGTGCTATCGTGGCATTATGGCTGCTGTAATGCAGCACACAAATTTCTTATTTATTAAATTAATTATATAAAACAGAGATAACGACTGCGTTTCTAAGCTACCAGATTTCTGATGACACACTATTTGCTTTTCATTTAGTCTTCTGAAACGGTTAGTCCTAACTGGGTCGCTGGAGGGTGCCGGAGGCTGTACCGGCTGATTTCAGTCGAGAGGCAGGATACACCCCAAACAGGTGGCAAGTCCGGTGCAGCGCCAACACGCAACCATACACACACATTCATTCCTAGCAATTTCATAGCAGCCAATCAACCTATTATGCATAGTTTTGGAGGATGGGAGGAAACCGGAGTACCCGCTACACACACACTCTTTCCTAGGGGCAATTTTGTAGCGGGCAATCAACCTGACATGCATGTTTTTGGAGGGAACCCAGAGAAAACCCACAGGTGCACAAGGAGAACATGCAAATTCCACACAGAAAGACCCATAATTCAAGCCTCGTCCCCACCTAGGACTTGAACCTCAATCTTTTTGCCGTGAAGTCACTGTGCTAGTTTAAACTATCATAAAAGAACTTTTTTTCTTGCCAAAAAGTACACATTTTAGTTGGTGTTTTATCAAAGTAAGTGCTTTTAATTTAATTAACTTCTTTAGTAATGTCGGGGATTACAGTCTGATTTTATATGCTGTTTTAAATCAACCTTTTTTATTGTGTTGAACGGTTTTATAAAAATGACAGACAAAATAAAGATCTGAAAAGCTAAATTCCAAGAAAACTGACACACAGGGAGGGAGGCGTTCTAAATTAAAATATATTTCCAGGAAGACAGACAAGCATCGCAACAAGTAGCGAAGGTAAAGAAAGACTGGTTGATAATTGCTATGAAATGTCACGTTGTCAGCATTTTGAAAAAGCAAAATGTCAAATAAAAAGTCGAATTTTTTTTTCTCAAATGTCATTTATAACTAAAAAAAAAGGGTATAACAATCACAAAAAATTCGAGGCATGTGCATCAATGTAACAAAATCTTTTCACTGTGTATAAATCAAGTTAATTATATATCAATAAATGTCATTTGAAAATTATTTAGACTCATATTTGTAAACATTAAGACAAGGGTCCCCAACCTTTCCCGCGCTACGGACCGGTTTAGTGTCTGATAATATTTTCACGAACCGGTCTAAAGGCGTGTCAGAAAAACAAAATAAAATAAGCCTGAAAAAAACAACTGTATTTTTTTAATAAATACTAATTAAATTATTTTTGTCCTCACGAGAAAATTTATTAGCTGCGTCTTTAAAACGCGGAAACATTCTCTCTGCTCGTAATCTAGTTACCTTAGTAACGGTAAACATACCTTCAAAATAAAAGACATCACAAAAAAAAGTGAAAAAAAAATACCAGTTAGGCTTCTCACAGTTAGACTAGATCAATCCTAATTCTGATTTTGTTTTTGCTGGAACCAGACAGCCACATTTTGACCTGAAACCTGAATAGTGTTTCTAAAGTCCAGTCTGCTTCGTAACTCTGTTTCCGGTCACTTTTCAAATTAAAACATCGTCATCAAGTATTAAGAAAACCTTTACAATAAAGGCTCAAATAATAAACCAAATGGAAATAATGGGAATTATTTCTTCATTCTACGCGGCCCGTTACCACATGACCCACGGCCCGGTGGTTGATGACATTAAGACTCAAAAATACTTTTTATGAGATTAGAAAGTACGATGTGCAAATAAAGGAGGGAGGAGACGGCAGCTCAGTGGTTAGAGCGTTCGCGCGCGGACCGGAATTTCGCGGGTTTGCGTCCCACAGAGAGCACGTCTAGGGTCCTTGGAGAAGACACCTAACCCCCGCTTCTCCCACCGTTGGCGCTGTCAAAGGGCAGCCTAATGCGGTTTAAGGAGTGCAGCACACAAATTTTCCCTGTGAGGAATGAATAGGGTAATTCATTTAAATTTTTTTTTTAAATGTTTGCATCATAATTCGTAAATTTTTTGAAAACGTCTGCATCTTATTTGTAAAAATAAGCTTTTTACACAATAGCCTTCGAGTTAAATGAATCGAGCTACGATGAAGCACTAATAAAAACTGTCCCAAAACAATTCCCTCTGCTAGAAAGAATCCCCAGGTCACCACATTTTAAAGGCACTGATCTTCACAGAGAAAAGACTTGTTTCATCACACTGTGCTGCTGGGCTGGCAAAGAAAGCCCAGACAGATCTATGAAGTAATGGCTCGTCTTTTTTTTTCCCTCTGACTCAAGCTCTGTGGAGAATTTTCTGCAGCAGTCACAGTGCCATATTTGATTTAAAGATTATCTTTTTACTGGCTTGTATTTTATAATGGAAATTGTATATTAATATTGGCTGAAATAAACTTAGATGCCAACCATTTTAATAATAAAAAAATTACTAAATTGATTTGCTAATGTTTTCTGCACTCCTCGTTATGCATATTTCAAGACAATACTTTTGTGTTTTCTCAAGACAACTTGGAAATGAAATCCAGCTCTCCCTGGATCGATTTGCTGCTGAGTGTGAAGCGGCCGGGATGAGAATTATCGCCTCCAAATCTGAGACCATGGTCCTCACCCGGAAAAGGGTGGAATGGCCCTGCAGGTCAGGATCAGGGACAGGGTCCTGCCCAAAGTGGAGGAGTTTAAGTATCTCGGGGTCTTGTTCACGAGTGGGGGAAGGATGGAGCGGGAGATCGACAGGCGGATCGGTGCGGCATCAGCAATAACTACGACGCTGCATCGGTCCGTCGTGGTAAAGAGAGAGCTGAGCCGAAAAGCAAAGCTCTCGATTTACAAGTCGTTCTACTTTCCACCGAAAAAATGAGATCGCGGATACAAGTGGCCAAAATGAGCTTCCTCCACAGGGTGGCTGGGCTCTCACTTAGAGATCGGGTGAGGAGCTCTGCCATCCAGGAGGAGCTTGGTGTCGAGCCGCTCCTCCTCCAGGTCAAGAGGAGCCAGATGGGGCCCGAGCGCCTCGCGGGTGAGGTGTTTCGGGCACGTCCCACCGGTAGGAGACCAAGGGGCAGACCCCGGACCTGCTGGTCGCACAGCTGGCCGGGAATGACTTGGGATCCTTCCAGGTGAGCTGGAGGATGCAGCCGGGGAGAGAGGCCTGGGCTACCCGCGACGCGATCCCGGAACAAGCGGAAGATGACGAAACGGAAGCTTTTGTGTTTTCTCAAGATAACTTAGAAATGTCTACTTATGTAAAATTAAAGTCAAGAATCTTGAATTAATTATAGTGGAACAAGTCAATACACATGTCTTGAGTTACCAGTCCATCATAGAGGCAATCCCTCAAATCTAAAGATGATTTTTTTTCATTTCATCTACTGAACTGCTTATCCCTAACAAGGTTGCGGTGGATGCAGGAGCCTATCCCTGCTGATTTAAGGCGAGACGCAGAGGGCACCCAGAACAGGTCGCCAGTCCGTCGCAGTGCCGTATACACACAACCAATCACCCACACTCAATTGCCTAGGGGCAATTTGATAGAGAGATAGATACAAACTTTATCAATCTCATGCAGGAGAAATTCTGGTGTCCAGCAGCAACAGAAATCACACAAGCCTTACATAGAAAATAAATAAAAACAACACTGATAGTACTGATAACATTATGTGACGGGAGTTATTCAGGATACCCTGCATTAGAACCCTCATCCTCCCACAGAATCCTCATTTCTCCCTACCACAGATGGACATTTCCTTATCAGTCTTATGTACAGACCACTCAACCTGAGATGCATGTTTTTGGAGGGTGGGAGGAAACCCACGCATACATGGGGAGAACATGCAAACTCTACACAGAAAGGCCAGTGTTTCAAGCCTAGTCCCATCCCAGGATTGGTACCCTGACCTTCTTGCTGTGAGGCCAAAGTGCCAACTATTTCACCGCCATGTAGCTAATCCTAAAAATTTGTTGGAAAAATGTTTCGGACCAAGTTAAAATACTTAAGTAGCTTGAAAAATGAAACAAACACTGGTGACAGGTGTTTACAACTTTACAAAATAAAGGATTTCTTAAAGATAAAACAAGTAACGATGCCACCGCTAAATGTGGAAAGCTTTGGTTTGAAGTGGTATTTTAATTTTGATGAGAAACAAATAATGCTTTAATTCCTATCCTACAAAAAAACAATAATCCTTAAGTAATGAAGAATTGTTGTTGTCGGAAAATGATCTACTTTTATTTTGCCTCACGTAGCTTTTAAAAAGCTATAAAGTCAGTTTGAGTAAAAGTCTTTCTAATCTCCTTTTTATGCTTCAATTTAACATTCCCAACATTAACCGTCCAGAAGAAGCTCTAAGTGGTTACGGATTTCTTTATCAGACATTAGCAAGAAAACATGCATCATTAACCCAAAACAAAAATGAAACAGGAGGAAACACGTTTTATGTTGTGAACAACGTATCTCTCAAGATTTCTGTTTTTTTGTTGCATTGTTCAGTCTGCTCAGGTTCATTGTAAAAACCAGACTGGTTGCTACCTGATTAACAATTTAATTTGGATGTTTTTTATGGATAAATCTACTAACTTTGAAGCCCTGGTGGATGAAATACTCACTTTTTGTACTTAAGTAAAAGTACAGATAATTAGGCAAAAAAAAAATACTTAAGTAAAAGTAAAAGTACCAATAAAAAAAATCTACTTAAGTAAAAGTACAAAAGTAGTTGGTGTAAATTGTGCTTTTTAAGTAAAAAGTAAAAGTATTCGACCATAATTCAAATGTTATTTTTGTGCTGTTGGGTCACAGATAAATACTCTGCAGGGGTCGATTCTGAGTGGTCCTCGATTCATTACTTCTTCTCCCGATCAACTGCTTCTTTTGATTTTGGCGATGCAGCTTCAAGCAAAAAACTGTGCATTTTTCCAATTCCTGAACAAAAATGTAACAAAAAATGTAAAACACACTTTTAAAAAATAGCGAAGTAAAAGTACAAATATTTGCTCAAAAAATGTGGTGAAGTAAAAGTAAAAGTACCGGTCTTAAATTTTACTTAAGTAAAGTACAGATACACAAATTTCTTACTTAAGTACAGTAACGAAGTACATTTACTTCGTTACGTTCCACCACTGTTTTGAAGCTACGTGAATTTCCTCTGGAAAACAGGAAGTGATTGCAATTAGATGTTATTTACAAAAACAATACGATTTACTTAACGATTTGGCCCTGACAGTGCCTTTCGTCTGTTGCCAAATTTCCCACTAGTTATTATATTGACCTTTGTAAAAATGTCAATGCTCAATTCGATATCATGAACTCTATAGAGAACGATAGCAACTTAAAACTAAGTGATAAAACTTTACGTGAATTTTCGAGTAAAAATTGAGCCAAATTAGCTTGGAGCAGAAGCTCAACAAGTAGATCGACATGGCGTCCACAGCGATTAGAATACAACATTTGTCTGTCGTGAAGAGAGAGCTGAGCTGAGAAGTAGAACTCTTGATTTACCAGTTAATTAATTTATGTGCCAACCCTCGCCTACGAACACCAACTGTGGGTGGTGACTGAAAGAAGATTGTGAATACAAGCAGCCGAGATGAGCTTCCAATTATTTTCTGTTGCGCCCCCCTAGGAAGAAGAAAATATTTTGCGCACCCCCCACTCTCCGCCGTGACTATAATTAGTATCATTTGTCAATGAAATTGTTCTTAGTACACTTCTGCATAACTTTCCATACTCATTAACATTAAAGAAAACAAAAAAAGAAAAATAACAGCTTTATTAATATTGTTTTTCAGTCTGTAACAAAAAAGATTTAAAGTACATCAATTAACTTGAAATAAAAAAAATTAAACTCTGATTTAAACTATAAATACTTTTGACTAATTTTTTTATTTTTTGAATTACTCTATTCATCCCTCACCGGGGAAATTTGTTTGCTGCACTCCTTACACCGCAGCAGGCTGCCCTTCAATGGCGCCAATGGTGGGAGAAGTGGGGGTTAGGTGTCTTCTCCAAGGACCCTAGACGTGCTCTCCGTGGGACGCGAACCCGCGACCTTCCGGTCCGCGGGCGAACGCGCTAACCACGCGGCCACCGTCTCCACCACGTCTCCACTAATTGTTGACTAACCATTTGATACTGAAAAATAAATTAAAGTAGATAAATTTAAATTGATCAGTAACATTACATCAGGAACACAATCTATAAAACACTTTAATCTACAAAACAAAAATGAATGAAAAAAATTGTGCTGTTTTTTTTTTTTTTTTTTTAAATAAAAACAAGGACGTCAGAATTAGTGGCCAAAATGAGCACCAAGTGAGAGAGTGCCAACTACTGTAGTGGATGTGCAATTACACTTTATTCTAGTATGGCAAAAAAACCTCCAACATGTTCCACAGGGTCGCACGTGCCCCCCTGACATTGCGCCGGGCACGCCTTACAATTTGAGGAGCACTGCTCTACAGGGTGGTCATACTCTCTGTCCCCCTCTCTCTATCTCCCTCTCTCTGTCTCTCTGAACTGAGCTACTTGTGTTTTTGTGAATGAGGTTGTTCGGACATCTGTTTAGGATGCATTATAGTCATACGGGTGTTGCAAGCACTTCCCATCAGAAAGAGGTCCGAAGGTAGACCAAGGACTTGCTCGAGACCGTGTCTCTAAATTTTGGATCAATCTAACACTAAAATAAATCCAGCTGTTTTCTATCTAAACGACTTGTATGCTGTTTTATGGGAGGACCACTTGAGAACTGACTCAATATCTTCTTCTTCTTCTTTCGGCATTTCCCTTCAGGGGTCGCCAAAGCAAGTCAGTTTCTTCCATCTAACCCTATCTGCTGAATCCTCTTCTGTCACACCAACTATCTTTATGTCTTCCTTCACTGTATCCATGAACCTCCTCTTTGGTCTTCCTCTAGTCCTCTTTCCTGGTGGTTCCAAATCCAGCATCCTTCTTCCGATGTACTCTCTCTCTCTCCTCTGCACATGTCCAAACCATCTCAGTCTTGCCTCTCGAACTTTATCCCCAAAACCTCTAACATGTGCTGTTCCCCTGATGTACTCATTTCTAATCCTGTCCATCCTGGTCACTCCCAGAGAGATCCTCCATCTCTGCTTCCTGTCTTTTCTTCAGTGCTACTGTTTCTAGACCAATCAGCATGGCCGGTCTCACCACGGTTTTATACACGTTCCCTTTCATTCTAGCTGAAACTCTACTGTCGCACATCACACCTGATACTTTCCTCCACCCGTTCCAGCCTGCCTGCACACGCTTCTTCACCTCTTTTCCACACTCTCCAATGCTCTGGACTGTTGATCCTAGATACTTAAAATCTTCCACCTTCTTTCTCTCTTCTCCCTGTAACTTCACTTTTCCATTTGGATCCCTCTCATTCACACACATGTACTCTGTCTTACTCTGACTAATCTTCATTCCTCTTCTTTCTAGTGCAAACCTCCACCTCTCCGTCTTTTCCTCCACCTCTTCCCTCCTCTCACTACAAATCACAACGTCATCTGCAAACATCATTGTCCATAGAGATTCCTGTCTGACCTCATCTGTCAGCCTGTACATCACTATAGAAAACAGCAAAACTGACTCCATATGTACTTTGTACTTTCTTTTTGTCTTTTTCCTTTTTCTCAACTTTTCTCACTTTCTTTTGAAATCATTTTCCTGAACTACGTCTTGTAATTCAATTTCTGGCTTGCCAATTTGTATAATAAAAGCCACAATGTTACCAAATGGCAGAGGTTGTAAAATATTTAGGTGATCCATCTTTTAATTACAACATAATGAAAATATGTTTTAATCACTTACAAAAATACAGAAGCTGTAGTAGCATCGCAGCAGCTGCCAAGGATTACACCGAGACAGCAAAAATGATTGCTGCACCAAAGATAGATGCTATAAGGTCCTGCTGTAGGAGACAGTTTAATTACACTAAAATGTTCTTTCGGTTGTTTCATCGTTGTGCTTTTCAAGTCTGCAAGATATCGCTCCAATGATACCTTTGCAGTTTGCTAGCAGATGCTGTTTGGTTGAAAACAAACTCATAATCTCTAAATTGTAAACAGAACTCTGTTCAGAAGCTGTTTGGAGCTCTTTGTTGGACTGCTTGGAGCGCTAACAGAGACACAAATGTCCCCAGTAAGGGATTTGAAAGTATCTGTAACTGTATTTGTATAAAGATCTCTGTAGGCACCAAATGCTTTTGGTATTTACAGTGCGATGCATCATACACTAGGAAAGAATTGCTTTCCCTGTACATTTTTACCTTGCATTGTAATTCTGGGACTAATGCAGTGTGAGTTTGTCACACAATCTGAATATAATAAAATTATTTCTGGCTTTGAAAAATGCATTTTAGACACAGGCAGTATTTGGAATTGATTGCATATGCAAAGTTTTGAAGGCAGAATTTTGCACATTATGCTACATGAAAAGTATTTATTCAGAATCAGAATCAATTCAATTCATTTTTATTTATATAGCCCAAAATCACAGAATTTCCGTCTCAATGAGCTTCACAAGAAAAAGAGGAATGTGTTAACACAAATACACAGCAAGAAAAATAACTAACAAATGCTAACTAAACAAGACTAGCACATTTATGCACTTAGACTCTCCTTCTCGGTGAGGAAAAACTCCTAAAACCCATCAGTGGGGAAAAAATAAGAAACCTTGTGGGGATCCACATGAAAGAGAGATCCCTCCCCCGGGATAATCAGAATATACTTTAATCATCCCACACATGGGAAATTTGTGTGTCACAGCAACAACTTCCTATCTGCTAAGTGAGTCGTTGTAGTGCCCGATCACGTACGGAAAGAAAGACCTCCGGTAACGAGATGTTCTCGAGCGGAGCTGTCTGAGCCTCTTGGAGAAGGCGCTCCGCTGTTCGTCCAGGAGTGGGTAGAGAGGATGGTCATGATTGTCCATGATGGATAAAAGTTTGTTCAGTGACCTCCTCTCCACCACTGCCTCAAGTGAGTCCTGTTTGCTGCCAATGACAGAGCCAGCCAGTCTGATTAGTTTATTCAGTCTGTTGGCGTCACTGGCTGTGATGGTGCTCCCCAATGAGTTGCCCAATGTGATAAAGGAATTTAAATAAAAGTTTGTTATGACGATATAAGATGCACATTTAAAAACCAATACCGTTTTATGAACACAAATAACAAAATATGTCAGAATCAATTGAAAAAACAAAATTATGAATGGTTGAAATTTGTATAGTTAAACGTCACCTCATTACAATTAGCAGATGCTATGACGATCATCAAATGGTAGACTTTTGATTTACTTTACTTCAATGTTTTTTCACACAAAAAATCCCCCATTCATCACAACTCTAACATCCTCAACAGCAGGGCTGGCATCGATATATAGCCGACGATCCAATGGGCATTTCTATACATTGCCCACAATGTAATACTTACCTTGATACAGTGCATGTTCAATTATATTTTCAAGACAATTCTAATCAGACCTTCAACTATTACTTAAAACTCAAATCTGTTCAAATCATAAATCAACGTAGTGGTTTATGGTCTATCTACGATTCATCGAAGACTAATGAACATGCCGAAGTATGTGCGATAAATTATTTGTTAACTAATGAATGAAATAAAACTTTTACTGCAGCTCAATTGCAAAATCGATCTTCGGAAAATGAGAATCATTCTGGTATAAATTTTCATAATATTGTTTATCAATTCGTCTATTTTTAAGCACAGCCCTACTCAACGGCATAGTCATGTAAGAGAAGTTAAAGAGCACTTGAGCAAAGTGGATGTCTGACACAAAGCGTTAAAAGACTGAGAAACACAGCATAAGAGGTCAACATTTCCTAAAAACTATATTTGATCACCATTTATCTCAAAATAAGTTCTCACATACAGTAATCTGGTTATTTCTTGAAGAAATCTGAATTGGCTCAAAGGTAGACACAAAACTCCACACAGTAATTCAAGCATGTTTCCATTAAACTTTGAAATAAGAAACAAGTATATGAATGTTTCTATGAACTAACGAGCAAATAAATTAATTAAGAAAACATAAAAATTTCCCAAAAATGTATGACTAATGTTCTACGGTACTTGTATTGACCTGGTCGGTAATGAGATAGAAAGATAGATAGATAAAAAACTATTACATTAATCTCTCAAAGCAGAAATTTGGGTGTCCAGCGGCAACACGTAACTCAGCCCATACATACAGTACATATAAATAAATAAAACAACAAACAATAATAAAAGTTACTACCACCACTAATAAGGTCCTGAGAGGAGAAGGGATAAATGATCTTTTAAATCGCTCAGTCCTGCAGCATAATGAGAGTAACTTGTTACATCTGTTACTTTTTTGAGTTATCATCGCCATCATGCAGAGGGTGATGGGGATTTTTCAGGATGCCCTGCATTCGAGCCCTCATCCTCCTCTCCAGAACAGACAAAGGTGTTGTCTGCAAATCAAACCATGCATTGAGTCAACCCAAATCTCTAGTTGTTTTGTTTTTTTTTTTTCAGTTTCAGAGTTTATCAGATGCTTGTGCTGTACGTATATAGATATTGACATTACATGGCCAAAGGTGGATCTGTTTTGTTTGCGGAGAGTTGCGAGTTCAATCCCATAT
This sequence comes from Neostethus bicornis, assembly GCA_902685375.1. Taxonomy (NCBI): domain Eukaryota; kingdom Metazoa; phylum Chordata; class Actinopteri; order Atheriniformes; family Phallostethidae; genus Neostethus; species Neostethus bicornis. The sequence continues at coordinate 10,476,140 of LR738549.1, read as the reverse complement.
TTGAACTCATTGATGTCTTTTTCTATACATCCAGTCTGCATAACAGACCATTGTGGAATGAAAGTCCTAATTTTAACGACATTTTACATTAAATAAATAGTACTGATTTATTTACCATACCAGGCTTGACAATGCGATTCCACAAAGTAAAAAGAAGGTGGAGCTAGTTTTATTGTTTATTATTTGGATTGTTCAAAAATCCCAACGTACAAACACGCTACGCATGGCATTTATATCATGTCGGCCTGTCACAAAGGATATTTAGCAACCCGTCAACCTAGTTGTTTGCCATCCCGCTAAACCCTTGGGGTACTTATGATATGTGGCACACGTTGTCTCCTCTGCCAGCGCGATGGTCAAAGCAGACTGATGCAGCCTGACCAGTCATGTGGCCAATATGACGTCAAAAGTTGTGATTCATCACCCATAATAAGCCAAATCTTGACCAATGACTCGCTAGCTTTACATTTCTACGGTAGTGTTCTCTGTTCTTAAATTTTGGGGGCAGCTATCATTACATTGGAGCTAAAACAAAAAAAGGTAAATAAAATTTAAGTTGATATTGATAAGTGAGGCTTATTATGTTTTTTTGCAATAACCAGGTCAAATTTTTTGCTTTGGTTGCTTAATTGGCCAACTGACTGGGCCTGATAAGCTAGCTGGTTAAAACAATAATAATAAAAAAAAAAAATCACTCATTCGATTTTAGCTTTCTTTAAAACACCCTTTTTAAAGATATAAATCTTTTAGAAAAATAATTTGATTCATTCCGTTTACATATTTAAATTATTCAATTTAGAAAAAAGACCATGTTTTGTTCACTCTCTTGTTTTATCATTTCAGTTTGTCTGAATTTTTATCAAATCAACACTTTGCATTTGTTTTTTTTGTTTTTTTTGAAGAAGAAGCACAATTAATGACTGACTCCTTTATTTGAAATGGCAACCCCGCGAACCTGTTAAAGATAAGCGATTCAGAAGATAGCTACAAGCAGTGTCTCCATAGCCAGCTAAGCTAGTCGGAAGAGTATACATTTTATTTCAATAATTATTACCATCATCTACACAGTCAGATTAATCTTTTAGCTGTGTTTTCTTTTTAAAATAGAAAGATTTGTAGAATCAATGGAGAAATGTAATCCTTCATTCCCGCACCACTGAACTGTGATAGCGCTCTGAGCTAATGCTAGGTGGCAGAAGAACAATGCAAAGGGGCATCAGCTTGCCCGGCTAAAATTTTAACTGGGCCGACTGATTGAAGATGACAAGCTACAACTTGCTCCTCGGGCGAACAGGGGTGGGGAATTGGTTGAGCTTGGGCTACAGGAGCAAAGAATTATTTTTTCTTCAACCTTAATTTTGTTGAAGTGAAATTGTTAAGCAAAGTGTTGAAGTTGTTGGGGCTTTATATATTATTATTTTGATAATTCTTGGGTAGTTTGTTAGAATTGATTAGTCTGATCTACTAGACTGTTTCTTTAATGCCGAATGTTTTCTTGCGTCACGTTGGCCAGGTACTTTTTTGTACTGACCAATTGCTCCTTTCTGATGCGCAATTTGTTTTAGCAGTTTGTGTGGTCCAAAAACAAACCTTTCCTGTTTTCAGAAAGGTCACCACGCCTTCCTTAGAATAAAACTTTCGAAACACTCTCTGACTGTATAGCTTGGTTGAACTTTTTTTAGCTATCAAACTACAAACATAGCCTGGATGTATGCTTGTGTCCACATCATGGCGTCATCTCGGTTTGCTGATTTTTCAATTGCTACAATCATAAGCTAAACATGCGATGCCTGACATGATTGCTGGAATAAATTGAAATTGAGGGGACACACTATGTGCACCGCCCTGGCAAAGAAAATGTGTCCATGAAGTCAAAAACTTTAACAACCCATCTCTACAGAAATCTGGTAGACCCGAGTAGCCTCTAGTAGCCTCTATTTCTTTTGTTTTGAATTACAGTTTTCCAACATTACTTAATGGACTAATTGGTACAATCAACATCCTTTGTTCATTCATTAGCAGTAGTTTTACCTGGCACACAGCAACACGGGACTGAAAATGGCTGTTATCGAGAATCTAATCAACCATGATTGAATTAGAATCTGTATTCACTATTTCTCACTCAACTGCTTATCTATTCCATATTTATGCTTGGAAGCAGTTGTATAAGAAAAAAAAAAGAGAAGAAAAGTTATTTCTCTCTAAAAACAGAAAGAAAGTTGGATTTTGAGGATTTGTAAAAACAGAACTTTAGAAGTCGGGGCATTTCACTTATAGACCTGCTTTCTGGTCCACATGTGAAGGGAAAGTACTAAATCCTTGTGTGGCCAGACGAAAACAGTATAGGACAAAAAGTGAGACGTAGAGAATCACAATGTGCAGAATGTCCTGGTGGAACATGGAACCACGTTCAACATTCAGCCAGTGTAGCCCTTTAACTTTCAAGGCCATTTGAGAGGGCCAATGAATTTGGAAGGTTGGAAAAATTTTTCTTGCCAGGCAGGCTGAAAAGCAGCCTCAAAAAATTGCTTGAATGCATTAATTTTATGTGCTGCAACTGAGGCTGATGGTATTCTACATGAATATGAAAAAAAAGAAATATGGAGATATAAAAAAAAAAAACGAATTTTTTTATTGCAAATTGTGGAATTAAGTAGTTAGGGATGAGCAGTTCAGAAGCCAAATGAAGTAGTTTGTCCGTAATTTACTCAAATATTTTGAAATCCAGACGGGCAAGTTATTGCTTTGGTCTTTTTTAGTTTCTTCCTGTTAAGGCAACTAGTAAAAGTTTAACATATTCTTCAACTTCTAGTTTTAGAGACACTGATCAATGCTTTAATTACAACGTGGCTGGACTTTTGTCATTTCGTCCTTTGGCGTCTTTGAATTTTATGCTTCTCTGCAGCTGCTACAAAATGTTGCCGCAGGTGTTGGATTGGCGAGAAAGTACATTTCTCCTTTTTGGATTTATTTTTAAACTCTATCATTTGTTTTTAAGGCTACGAAAGACTTTGTCCCCATCCCCCTCCTTCTCAGTCCCTTTCTCAGTCCTCGAGGGCAATTGGCCAGCTGCTCCTGGTGGTGCGAAGAATGTGGTGAAAGCTAATAGACGGCTGAGCTTTTTTTGTGGCAGGATCACAACTGGGAAGCTGGCTGCCCTTAGGGATTTGGTAGACCTCTTTACTGTTCATTTTTAAATCTCTTGTTATAACCAATGCTCACCCAATACAACCGACCTCTGACAATCCCGAACATGTCTTCTTTTTAGTGTGGTTTTGTCCTTCATAATGATGCAATATTGCAGTGGACAACAATTAGAAAAAGCTAGGTCCTAAGGTCTACCAAAACCTTAGGGATTTGGTAGACCTCTTAACTGTTCATTTTTAAATCTCTTGTTATAACCAATGCTCACCAAATACAACCCATCGCTGACAATCCCGAACATGTCTTCTTTTTAGTCTGGTTTTGTTCTTCATAATGATGCAATATTGCAGTAGACAACAATTAGAAAAAGCTAGGACCATTACAGGTGACCCAATGAAACAGTAAAAATCAATAGCAATAAAAGGATAGCAGTTTCTTTTCAATGTTTCAATCGTTTTGTTATTTGGATTCTTCACATTTGTGTACATCGTTTAACAGAAGCTAGTGTGATCTTCAAATCTGCCACAACTTGAAATTCCTGTTTGGATAGTCGTTCATAATTTTGCTGTTTAGAGTCTGCTTACAACTTCAAAGTTCATATTATCCTACACAACATGCACTCAGTACGGTAGTGTTATACAACTTAGGTCCAGACAACATATCTGTCACTCTTCAATTACCAAATGTTACAAAAATATACCAGAGTGGCTTCAAAGACACACTTGACACGGCATCTCTCTTAAAAGGTTCATCTTTTTGAAATGCAAATCAAAGAAATGCATATGTTTTTCTACTTGTGAAAAATAAATTGTAGTGTCACCAGACAGAGTGTCAGATCTAAGATCTTTCCAATGACTTGCTAGTAGCCTGAAAATTACACATCAGTCAAGTAAGCAGTAGGGAAACTTCGTCTTCTTCTTCCATATTTACATAACTCACCTCATGTATCCTTGGTGCTTAATGGAGACAAATTTGCATCCAAACTATAACTATTCAAATTTCATATTTTGAGAAAAGTTTTGAAGGCCTCTCATCATCTCCTTCCTTATTTTCTCTTACTTGATTAAAGGCCATGTCCTTGTTTCTGAGCAGCTCGGCTCTGTCATTGCCATCCCTGAGCCTACATGTTTGTATGAGGAATAAATTGATTTTAAACAGTTTGAAGAGTGAGGGCAGCATGGTGATGTAGTGGTTAGCACAGTGGTCCTACAGCAAGAAGGTCGGAGATCGAGCCCCTGGCGTTACGAGGCTTGGAACACTGGTCTTTGTGTGTGGGGTTAGCACGTTCTCCCCATGTATGCATGGGTTTTCTCCAGGTACGCCGGTTTCCTCCCACCCTTCAAAGACTTGCATGTTGGGTTAACTGGCCTCTATGAAATTGCATTTGTGGGTGGATGGCTTTGTGTGTGGCGCTGCGACAGACTTTCGACCTGTTCGGGGTGTGCCCAGCCTATTGCCTGAAATCAGCTGGGATAGGCTCTGGTACTCCCCACAACGTCGTTAGGGATGAGCAGTTCAGAAGACGAAACGAAAAGATGGATTGCATGCTTGTCTAAAGTCATAAAGGAGACACCCAAATGTACATTTTTGATGCTCTTACTTTTGGGTTAAACTGGAATTTATTTGGTTTGGTTTAACCAGACTTGCGCTGCTCGTTATCACAGTGGTTAGCTCTGTGCCCTTCCAGCAGGAAGGCCAAGGATTCAAGCAATGGATGGGGCAAGGTTTGAAACTCTCGCCTTTTCTTTGTGGAGTTCCTCCCTGTGTATGCGTGGGTGTTCTTCGGATACTCTGGATTCCCCGGATCCTCCAAAACTTGCATGTTGGGTTGATTGGCCACTGTGAAATTGCCCCAAGGACTGTGTGTGTGATTGGTTGTCAGCCTCAGTGGCTCTGCAATAAACTAGCAACCTTTTCGGGAGGTACACTGCCTGTAACCAGACGGAATTTGCTCTGGCGCCCCCTGCAATCCAGTCAAGGATGAGCAGTTCGGAAATTGAATGAAAGATTGAATGAATAACCAGATGGTCTTGAATAAAGCAAAACAATGTTCTTTAAAGAATGGATGAGAACCTTGTTGTAAGTTTTAAAAAAAAACTAATATGACAAAGTATCGGAGCCAGTATGATTTGAAGTTAGCGATGTGAGCGTCAAAATTTTAAATGTCACTATCAAACTAATTAATTTAACGTCTACTACAGTCGGAACATGACTTGTTAGTTCCAAGATTGTGATCTTTTGTGTCTGCCGATGTTCATCAAAATGTAATAAAAGTTTAAATTCCTATCCAATTTTTTAGGATTTTTTTTATAGGTTTTTATTAGTCTTTTTTCTATCTGAAGGGTCAACTCAGGCAAGCTATCTCCAGAGAAACAATAACAGATGTCAGTGTGCTTGTCTTGTTTCTACCAACTTTATCTCATTAACCATTTTTTTTCGCTTAAAAAAATACATTTTTGATATTATTTTTTTATACAAAAACCCGTCCAAAGTTTTGTCTTGGAATTAAAATGAATCTTTGCTGATAGCATACAAGCAGAAAAAAGATGTTTCCCTGCAGCAGAAGGTGAACAAAATAGCTGATTATTTCAGGTAACACAGGCTGCTGTGCGGATCTGAAATTAAAATTTGGCACCATTTTCTGTTTGTGAGCAGGCAGAAAGGGAAAGATTACCAAACACATTGAGACCCAAAGGATATCAGCAGAGGGGAATTTAGAAAAGATGAAAATTTAGTCAGTTTCTGTATCACAGGTTGAATTGAAGTCAGTTCCAACTTTAAAAAACATCGACAAATACTTTGTTGAATGCCTAATGTATATTAAGTTTCAATAATATAGATTTATTAAGTGGCTTTTAAATTTTGCCACAGCGGTTCGTGCATCTTGGAAACTGCTGGGCTTTGACTTAATAGCAGAATCAAAGTGGAGCAAAATAATTGAACAAGCTGTGAGGAAGCCGCAGGAGGAAGAGTTCCCCATCTAAGTCAAAGAAATCTTATCACAGGAGATTTTGTTTCTAAAGACATTATAGCAAGAAATACTATTGCCCAGAAGTTAAATGGAAAAATTCAATGTTATGTAGTGAAATAATTACCATAATTTTAAGTGCGTATTCAAAGTGCTTTAAAAGTTGTACTTTGCATCAGTTATCATGCTGAATGAATCTTTATTCATGTTCCTTTTCAACTTGTTACAGGTTTCACATGTAAAGCTAACCTACGTGCCAGGGTTGTGTCAATATGGTGATACCTATTTATTTTTATCAGAATTTATATTTTTAAGAATTTATTTTTAAAAAATTACTTAGCTGTTCAAAGTTGGATACCAGTTCACAACAGAGCTTGAGGAATGGACATTATTGTTCCGTTCCGTTGTCTTCTGTTTATCCGAGTCGTGGGAGCAACAGCCTCAGACGGGAAGTTCAGGCTTGTCTCGCCCCGGCTGCATCCTCCAGCTCATCCAGGAGGATTTTGAGGCGTTCCTCGGCCACCTGTGAGACATGGACTCTCCAGCAGGTCGGGGGTCTACCCTTGGGTCTCCTCCCAGTTGTACATGCCCGAAACTCCTTACCAGCGAGGTGTTCAGTAGGCATCCTAGCCAGATGCCTAAACAACCCCACCTGGCTTTTCTTGACTCGGATGAGTAACAGCTCATAGTACTACTACTACTACTTCTAGCTCCTCCGAGATGGCATAGCTCCTCACTCTATCTCCGAGAAGAGCCCAGCCATCCAGCAGAAGAAGTTCATTTCGGGCACTTGTATTCGCAATCTCGTTCTTTCAGTCACCACCCACAGCTCGTGACTCTAGGTAAGGGTAAGAATGTAGATTAACTGGTAAATGGAGAGCTTTGCTTCTCGGCTCAGCTCAGCTGCTTCTTTTCCTCCACGGACCGATTATTGTGGACGCTGCACCAATTCGTCTGTTAATCCCCACTCATCAACAAGACCGCAAAATACTTAAACGCTTCAGTGGAAATTGACATTAGAGTTCTTGCCATCAAAATGTTACAAATGTCAAAATATGCAAGTTTAATTTGTATTTTTTTTTTTTATTTTGTTTTGACAGGTGATTGGCTGGCTGGAATTCCATCCCACTCCTTCTTCCACTGAGGAAATCCTAAAGCAAGACTGAACTTTACGCCACTTAACATGGAACCCTCCAAAGTTCAACCAGAAGGTGGCCTTAATGTCACCCTCACTATCCGTCTCCTCATGCATGGGAAAGTAAGTGAAAGCAGAATATTATGAGTAACACTTGGAAGGATTAAATAAATTAGTTACTTTAGGTCATGAGTATTAAAAAGTTAAACCTAACTCTTCTATCAGTCTGTGGTGGCCAGCACCTTGTTCTTCTCTGTCATCTGCTGGGGGAGCACCATCGCAGCCAGTGACACCAACAGACTGAATAAACTAATCAGACTGGCTGGCTCTGTCATTGGCAGCAAACAGGACTCACTTGAGGCAGTGGTAGAGAGGAGGTCACTGAACAAACTTTTGTCCATCATGGAAAACCATGACCATCCTCTCTACCCACTCCTGGACGAACAACGGAGCTCCTTCTCCAAGAGGCTCAGACAGCTCCGCTCGAGAACATCTCGTTACCGGAGGTCTTTCTTTCCGTACGTGATCGAGCTCTACAACGACTCACTTAGCAGATAGGAAGTTGTTGCTGTGACACACAAATTTCCCCTGTGTGGGATCAATAAAGTATATTCTGATTCTGATTCTAACTCGCTCTTTTTTCAATCGAATTTTCAGACTTAACTGAGATTCATTAATGCGACTTTGTTAATTCTTGAAGGTATGGCTACTGACCTGGTACACAAGTTGGTGGTCAACCCACCACATACTCAGTATTAGCTAAAGAACAGCCTGTCCTAAGCCGAGGACTTCTTACTGTCCTCTGTGATGAGAACTAATTTAGGATCCAGTACCTTATTAGTCCACAAACCATGCACATGTAAAATACACTGCATCAATCTGAACTTCCATAAAGCGATATGACATTAAAGAATCAGTACATACAGCGGCATGATGAGTGATCCTCGGTCTCCAACCGCCTACACTGTGGTTCTTGGTTGTCCTACACACAAGAAGACTGATGTGACTGAATCACTTAAATGTATTTGACCTGGCCCACAAACTTAAGTTCTAAATTAGATGGGACGCAAGCTTCAGAAATCACTGCTGTCACAGGTTTATAAGATGACCTGGGTGAATTACTATCATCATACTGCAGCGTAAATGCCACCTTGACCTTGATCTTCGAATGAACCAAGACGAATGTTGCATGAAGACGTGTGTTGATCACATGATCTAGGCGTTTTGCTGTTGAAGTAAAAAAAAAAAAAAGCAGTTCATGAAAGCCAAAGATATTTTATAAAATGGCCATAGTCACTTAAGCTACGGCACCTCAACACTTGGATAAAAATTTGAGATTATTTCAAGAGTAGTCTTCATTTCCATTGGAAGCCCTTACTGCTAAGACGAGCTTGTGTTTGTCCGCCCTGTAGTATTCCTCAAAAGAGTAATTCCATCATCAGCTTATCAACATGAACTTCTGAGGCCTCATTTATCAAGCGTGCATAAGCCCAAATCCGTTCATATGCTGTTGTCTGAGGAAATTGAGCGATTTATGAAAGTGGTGGAGTGAGTGGACCATTTCATAACTTCAAGGCAACTCAGGAACTGCCGTATGCAAATCCCAAGATGTAGGCAAAAGATGACAATGGTGAATAAAACTTAAAGTGAGCTGAGAATGGTGAAATGAAGTGCTAAGAGCAGCGTGGAAACAATTAGAAAGCATACGCATACATACACACATACATATATTTCACCTTTGGTCACCAGCTGTGGGTGATGACCGAAATACGAGATTGCAGGACAAGCAGAAAGAGTGAGGAGGTCTGCCATCTGGGAAGAGCTCGGAGTAAAGTTGTTGCTTCACCAGATCAAGAGAAGCCAAATGGAGTAGTCCGGGCATCCAGTTTGAATGCCTCCCGAGCACCTCGCTAGTGAGGTGTTTCAGGCAAGTCCCACTCGAATGAGACCCAGGGCTAGACCCGCAGGAGAAACTGTGTCTTGCAGCTGGCCATGGAATATCTCGGGATCCTTCCGGATGAGCTGGAAGATGCTACCTTGGTGCTGGAAGCCAGGGTAGACCGACTGAGGCTGTTTCCCTCGAGACCCGTCACCACATAAGTGAAAGACAACGGAATGGTTGTCTTTCACTTCCGTAAGCCACACCCATTGATCTGCCTGAAGAACAAATAAACACAATTCTTTTCCTTTTAGCAATTTTTTTCTGTATTTATTTGAGATTTTTTTTGTATAAGTGTAAAAAAGTGAGCTATAGGTGACCAAATCCAAACGGTTGCACTGTGTTCAAGATTTCTTTAACTAGGTCACCTCACAAACCTGCATTTCTACATTTTTAGATTACCGTGGGAAGATTTTTAAATGGGCTTAAATTTGCTCTAACTTTAACTTTTGAACAGATCACTGGACGTTATCATCTATGCTCTCTTTGAGAAAATTTAAAATTTGATATTCAGTCACGGCTAGCAGCCCACATCCTTAAGCAGAGAATCTTCACCTAAACTCCTTCTATCATCCAAGACCACTGCCATTTCCTCAAAGGTGTTTGTAATATATTAAAAGAGAATCACCACTTAATTTGAATGAACAACACTTACACACATTTATTTCCAAGAGATAAATGTACTGAAAATCCAAATTACCGTACGTCAATTAACTTGTTAATGGTAAAAATGGATTCCCTTCAAACAGTGTGAACAAGACCCCCGGAGTGAAAACAGAAGTGCAAAAAAAGAGTAAAAAAACAAATCCTTGGAAATAGACCCACATAGAGTAAATTACACACAAGTGCAGTGCAAAGAAACATCTGGATATATAATGGATTTTTTTTACTCTTGATCTTGGTATAGATTTAAAACTATTCATACAGTATTTAGTCCTTTTTAGAGACAGCTCCGCAAATTGGCCTGTGTGATGTGTTCAAACCTTTTTAAAATACAGAAAAATTGTATCCTGATTGCATCCTGCATGCAGAGACAGAATAACTTTGATGGAAGATAAAACATATTTGGAATATTTTAACACAAAAATCTTCCCCAAATGTTTTCTTTCGCTTTGTGAATCGCTTCTCCCTAATTGGGCGACGGGTAGTGCTGTAGTCTATCCTGGCTGCTTTCAGGAGAGAGACGGGACACATTCCGAATAGGTCACCAGCCAGTTATGTGGCCGGACAATTATTCTCACAAACACAAACGCAAACTCAACACAAAAACACTAGTAGTTCGAGCCTTGCCCCACCGCCAGGACTCAAACTTCGACCTTCTTGCTGTGAGGCTACAATGCTAACAACTGCACCAATGTGCAGCCCAAATTTTCCTCAAATATATGTATTGTTTTTTTCATTTAATCACATGCATTACATTCCCTATCTAACTTCTAGATTGTGAAGGTGCCTGAATGTGTAATTGTGTAAATTAAAACAGTCCAGAGCAATACAGAGTGTGGAAAAGAGGTGAAGAAGTGTGTGCAGGCAGGCTGGAATGGGTGGAGAAAAGTATCAGGTGTGATGTGTGGTTGAAGAATTTCAGCTAAAATGAAAGGGAAAGCGTGGAGAGACCAGCCATGCTGTTTGGTGTAGAGACAGTGGCACTGAGGAAAAGACAGGAAACAGAGATGGAAATAGCAGAGATGAAGATGCTGAGGATCTCTCTGGGAGTGACCAGGATGGACAGGATTACAAATGAATATCTCAGAGGAACAGCACATGTTGAGGTTTTGGAGAAAAAGTCAGAGAGTCCAGACTGGGATGGTTTTGACATGTGCAGAGGAGAGAGAGTACATCGGAAGAAGGATGCTGGATTCGGAACCACCAGGAAAGAGGTCGAGAGGAAGACCAAAGAGGAGGTTTATGAATACAGTGAAGGAAGATATGAATATAGTTGGTGTGACTGAAGAAGATGCAGCAGATAGGGATGGAGGGAAGAAACTAACTTGCTGTGGCGACCCTTCAAGGGAAATGCTGAAAGAAAGAAAATTTGCATTTCGAGCAAATGGGTATTGGCACATTGAATTATACACAGTGCAAAATAATCCTCAAAATTATTCTATCTGAATTGTCTAATCTCAGTGATAAAATATGTTTTCAATTAAGTTATTTGCAATGAGCTTTTATTCTTCATGTAAAAATCCGGGTTCTTTAGGTACTGTGTGTCCTTTGGAGCAGAGTGCACGTTTTGTAGATGATACAAATAGTTTTTGGAATAACTGGAACTTTTAATAATAAAGAACAAAGATCACGTTTAACTTTCTTTTTTCTTTTGTTACAGGAGGTAGGAAGTATAATTGGTAAGGTATGTGTTTTAAAATAGACAAAACCTATAGTAGTAACAGCCAAATGTGACGTATTCTCATTTTCTCCTGTTTTTGTTTTCATTTTTGCAGAAAGGAGAAACAGTAAAAAAGATGCGAGAAGAGGTAAGCTCGAGCAATTTAGACGATTGTATATTTAAAGTTTATGAAAGCATTTTGTGCGAAAAGTATGGGAATATTGAAAAGCTTGTTCACAAAATTTGTGTTTTACACACGTCATTTTAACTCTGTTAACAAAATTTATGTCTGCGTTACTTAAGAGTGGAGCGCGGATCAATATTTCAGAAGGCAACTGTCCAGAGAGAATTGTGACCATCACTGGACCTACAGATACAATCTTCAAGGCTTTTGCTATGATTGCCTACAAATTTGAAGAGGTAGGTTAGCAGTGGACAAGTTTCTTTCAAAAAAATTATTATTCCCTTCATGACTAAATTCGAAGGATATCGGTACTATGAGGCACAACAGCTTGTAATACGCACCACCAATGAATTGTCTATTTTAAAACTTTTCCAAATACAGGACAGTCCGCATTATAACGGGCATGGAAGAGAAGCTGCAATAGTTCATTCATCACTCAAAAATTTTTTTTTTTTCCCCTCATTCCTGTCAACAAAAATCAATTAGTTTAGCCAAAATAAAAACCTTATTAAAAAATTACATCAAGGTCTCGTTTTGTTATTATTTGTTCTATTTTTTGTTTATCAGAAACAACTAAAGCAATTAATAAAAAAAAATCTAATTTGTGTTATTTTGATACTTAAAATTTTAGGACAATCGGTTGGTTAAAAGTGGTTTATTTATTAACTCAATTCAATTCAATTTTATTTGTACAGACGAAAATCGCAGAATTTCTGTCTCAATGGGCTTCACAAGAAAAAGAGGAATGTATTAACACAAATACACAGCAAAAAAAATTACTAACAAATGCTAACTAAACAAGATTAGTACATTTATGCCCTTAGACTCTCCTTCCCGGTGAGGAAAAACTCCTAAAAAACCCATCAGTGGGGAAAAAATAAGAAACCTCATGGGGATCCACATGAAAGAGAGATCCCTCCCCCGGGACGAGCAAACAATGTGTCAAAGATTATTGTTTAAATATGAGCTCATTCTACTCTACAGCTAAATATCTAAAGAAGTCAATAGTTGTTTTTGATCCTGATGGAAACACGGGAGACTCCTCAGCCCGGAGATGTCCAGAACAGGGATGAGTAGATGTTCTTCATCCTGATGGAAACACGGGAGACCCGAATTCATTGGTCTTCTAAACCATCCATCCAAACAGGGTCGCGGGCGGTGCCGTAGCCCATCCTAGCTTATTTGAGGCGAAGGTAGAATAGATCCCGAACAGGTCGCCAGTCTGTCGAGGGGACACACACCCACCCACACACTCATTCTTAGGGGCAATTTTAAAATAGCCAATCAACCTATTTATGCATGTTTTTGGAGGGTGGGAGGAAACCGGAGTACCCGGAGAAAACCCATGCATATACGGGGAGAACATGAAAACTCTACACAGAAAGACCAGTGTTTCAAGCCTCCTCCATACCCTAGACTCGAACCCCCAACCTACTTGTCGTTAGGCAACTGTCCTAACCAAAGCACCACTGTATTATCTTATTCATTTCAAATTTTATTTTTTTTCATGCCATTATTCAACAGAATATCAAAATGTACATTTATTCATAACTAAAAGCAGAAATATATAAAATATATACATATATATGTATACTTTTTTTTTTTAAATCATCACTGTTCAAGTGAGAAAAAGTTAACCATCAAATATCTACAGTGTGTTTTTTAGTGCTTCAAATTTCCATTTTCAGTACTTCTAAAGAGGTTCAGATCTCTCACTAGTGGATAGGCAGATGAGATGTATAGAACCCTATTATAAGGTGGATCTAAATACTATCCTTTCTGCTGAATACGTCTTTGATGTCTCACATCTAACAGAGACCCTTTATTCACTGTGTCTGGAACTTGTAAAAAAACACATCACTTGGAATATGTGTGAAGTTTTCTCAAACCAGAGGATTAGCTTTTGACACTCGTGCTTAAAAAGAAGCTAATTCGATGAGTAGAGAAAAGGGAAGGTGTTAAAAAAAAGAAGGCAAAAGTTTTTCAATCGTTATCCAAGTTTTCAAATGTATTGGAAAAGTCACAAATTATGAGTTTTTGGTGTTAAATTACTGATGTGAAATGAAATATTTGTTTTGTTTTTTCAGGACATAATCAATTCTATGAGTAACAGCCCGGCACCCAGTAAGCCTCCTGTCACCTTACGGCTCGTCGTGCCGGCCAGTCAGTGTGGTTCCCTCATAGGAAAGGGAGGATCCAAAATCAAAGAAATGAGAGAGGTAGCATGGTTTTTAATAATTTATTTTTTACAAATGTAATTAATTGTTAAAAATGGGTCTCAGATTTTTTTTGTCACATTAAATTTATAATAAAAACAGTTTGAAGTGAAGAAGGTATTCATATTGGATCGATACTATTGGATTGATACTATTGGATACTATCGATCCAATAGTATCGATATTGGATCGATACTATTGGATCGATACTTGGTGAGATCACCAAGTAATCTCACCTTAGATTACTTGGTGAGATCTAAGGTCTACTCTAGTGAGATATAAGGGGAACAGCACGTGTTAGAGGTTTGGGGATAAAGTCCGAGAGGCTGGACTGAGATGGTTTGGACATGTACAGAGAAGAGAGAGAGAGTACATCGGAAGAAGGATGCCGGATTTGGAACCACCAGAAAAGAGGACTAGAGGAATACCAAAGAGGAGATTCATGGACGCAGTGAAGGAAGACATGAAGATAGTTGGTGTGACCGAAGAGGATACAGCAGATAGGATTAGATGGAAGAAACTGACTTGCTGTGGCGACCCCTAAAGGGAAATGCCGAAAGAAGAAGAATACTATTCTGGTGAGATCTAATATTTACTTTAATTTAGGCTTTTGTTTTTAAACTTGGAAGGGAAAAAAATGTTTTCCGAGCTTGCAGAGTTTGTGCTAGCACAGAGCTTGTTCAGTTGGCTCTGCCTCCTCTTTTGCATTTAGATCTACATGCAAAGCAAAAGGACCTCACAATGTCAATATGACAGATTTGTTAAAATCTAATGCAATCCAACACTAGGTTATAGCTAAAATACATCCAAAAGAGAAACTAGAACATAAGCACTTGGTATTGGACTGATACCAGGTAGTGTCGAACACCACCTCTCACTAGTTTTGACACTAGTGATGCTACCAGAAGTGATATTTGTTGTAGCATCATTGCTGATAAGTCTATGGAATCCCTCATTCATCCAGTAGTGATTCATCATAGAAAAGGCTTCAAAGTTGTCTTCTGAAGAAGGGTTCGACTTCCAGCCGAAAATCATTTTCAATCTGATAAAAGGATCTGAGAACTAGTTCTTTATTTAATAACCTGAGTGTCCCCAAACCCGTAAGGAGGAGCTAACCCCAACAGTTGATCAGATTGAAGATAATTTCCATATAGAAGTCGAAAAATCTCAATCAGAAAATACACTGTCAAGAAGACAACTTTGAATGGAGAGTGTGGAAAAGAGGTGAAGAAGCGTGTTCAGGCAGGCTGGAACGGGTGGAGGAAAGTATCAGGTGTGATGTGTGATAGAAGAGTTTCAGCTAGAATGAAAGGGAAAGTGTACAAAACCATGGTGACACCGGCGATGCTGTTTGGTCTAGAAACAGTAGCACTGAAGAAAAGACAGGAAGCAGAGATGTTTGTAGCAGAGATGAAGATGCTGAGGATCTCTCTGGGAGTGACCAGGATGGACAGGATTAGAAATGAGTACATCAGGGGAACAGCACATGTTAGAGATTTTGGGGATAAAGTTAGAGAGGCAAGACTGAGATGGTTTGGGCACGTACAGAGGAGAGAGAGAGAGTACATAGGAAGAAGGATGCTGGATTTGGAACCACCAAGAAAGAGGACTAGAGGAAAGCCAAAGAGGAGGTTCATGGATACAGTGAAGGAAGACATGAAGATAGTTGGTGTGACCAAAGAGGATGCAGCAGATAGGGTTAGATGGAAGAAACTGACTTGCTGTGGCGACCCCTAAAGGGAAAAGCCGAAAGAAGAAGAAGACAACTTTGAAGCCTTTTCTACGATCATTGCTAATGTTTGCCAACCTATTACGGTAATTACAATCGTTTTATGATAGCATCCCACAGCTATGGGGATTAGAGGTTTACTTTGCTTTTGTTTCCTTGGGAATCAAACCGTGAGGTATGCTGACATCGTTTACCATCAAAAATTTACAATCAAACCCCTTTTGGTTTGAACCTAAAATCGACTATTCTTATCATTATTTGATCATTTAATTCAGCATTGATTTTTTGAATATCACTACATGTAAATGAACAGAAAAGTCTTAAGGACATGTTCCTAAGCCATTAGAAAGTCACCTCCATGCAGATACTAAATTAAAGTTAAAAAGTAAGAATGGGCCACCATGGAAGCCAGTTCAATATTTGTTTTTAAACAGTCTGAAGGTTATTGAGCTATTTCAATCCGCATCAAAGTCATGGGGCGACTAATTAACACTGCCAGTTGTAAGTCATGCTGCAAGTGTAAAAAAAAAGAAGAAAAATTAACATCCTATTAAGAAGCTAAGTGACAGCCCAGGGACGGATATAACGTTTGCTGTCAACTAACTGCAAAGAGCTGCAACTCACTCAGTGGAGGATTGCTTCAGGTTAATGTCACCAGCTGGGACTTGGGAAAACTGGGAGTGTGGTGCCAAAATGAGGGTCCTCAAGGCAATATTGTCTTGCCCAGATGGCCATGTACACCATAGGCTAAAGCCGTTCAAACATCTTAATTATCAGAGTGGACTGTGCTATGCCAAACATCAAGCTATGACCAGTTAGCTGACAATGGTTACATATACCGTAATTTCACGGCTATAAGGCGCATATAAACATCTTAGATTTTCTTCAAAATGAACAGTGCGCCCTTTCGTGCGGTGCGCCTTGTGTGTGAGAAAAGGCGAACCTAAAAGAAGAAGCGGTGCCCGTTAGGCGAGGCAGACCTGAAAGAAAACGCATGAGAACGTTAAAAATTGAAGTGTGGGCGTGGATTGTGTATAAAAAAGGTATGTGCTGTATGCACAACATTGCTGTTTTAACCCTGAAAATGGTAAAGAGACACGCTTATGACGCTCAGTTTAAGCTGAAGGCAATCAGCTATGCGGAGGAACATGGGAATCGAGCTGTGGAAGGGTGGAAGGCAGCGCCGGGCGAGTTACGCTACAGTTTGCCAATGAATTGTAGATGCTTGGACTAACGTGTCTGCTGGTACTGTTATCCGAGCTTTCGCAAAAGCTGGTATCCTTTCTGAGGAGCCGCACAGTACAGACAGTGACTTTGACAGCGAGGAGCGAAGTGGACCTGCTGTGTTGGATTTTGCGCAGCTGTTTGATTCCAAAACAGAGAATGAGGACTTTGACGGATTTGAATAAAGACTATTACCGGTAATGTGCTTGTTTAGTATCGTTACTACTTAAATAAAGCACAACCAAACTCAGTTTTGCTCCCGATCTATTTTTTAATACACACATTTGCATGCTTGCGTGTGTGTTTTTGTAAGGCGATGTGTGACTGAGACTGCGCCTTTTCGTACGGTGCGCCTAATGGTCGTGAAATTACGGTACTTTGAAATTTCAACCTACGTGAGTTTCTGCACCGCTAAGAACCTTGCAATGCGCCCCACAGCATGTCTGTCAGTCTTGTTTCTAAAATGCTTTTTTATTTATCTCCAGTCCACAGGGGCGCAAGTTCAGGTGGCGGGAGACATGCTACCCAACTCTACAGAGCGTGCAGTGACAATCTCTGGGACCCCAGAAGCCATCATCCAGTGTGTTAAACAAATTTGTGTGGTCATGCTGGAGGTAAAGTATGGGCAGATTTAAGAGAGCTGACTCTTGTATGGATGGTGGGAATTTGTCTTGTTTATTCTAGGAGGTTTGAAAACACTGCTGAGCAGCCTGATGGGGAATTATTGGATTTCTGGCTCGATTTGTCCAATTTTTCTTTACGTACTTATATTGTCTTAAACATATTCAATTCTAAAGAGATTCTTTGTTTTCCCTCTAACGTGAGGTGCACTATTCTTGACTAAATCTAGATTTTTACCCTTCCAGCACAACTCATTAAGCTGAAATGGATGCGAGATCCTATTGTCTTACGCAATAAATCAGATTTATTAAAGCCGTCAACGGCAGTTGTCCTTGAGGATCCTTTCCATCTCCATGTCCGACCATTACTTTCTCAATAATTTGTCAAGCATTGTTTGTTTATTAGTTTGTTGGATGGTGAAAGGAGGCTTTCAGTCCTGGTTTTAAAAGACTTGATGTGGAAGTCTTCACATTACTGGGAGGTTTTGGAATATTTTCTTCCTCAAGCTAACAGATTTCTTTTTTTCCATTTAAACAAATTTTATGCCTGCAAATTCTCACATAGTCACTGTTTTTGTTTCCATACGCAGCACAAAATAATAGAATATCTAACAGCATATTTTCTATTTAACATTGCGATATCAATTTGATATTTAATGTTATTTTTGCTAAAAAATCTTAATCCAGGACACTATAAAAGAATCATCTGCATGACTAGTTTTGATTTTCAGCCATTAAGCTTATAATAAAATTGAGAACAGATATTTACGCCCAATTTCTTGACACTTAAAAAAACAGTTTAGTATGTAGTCAGTGCTTTCTTGTGGAATTTAAAATAATCAAATTAGTAGTAAAGTAAAATTAGACAAAAAATAAAAAATTGTAATAAACCGTCCAGTCAATGACAGAAGTACACGCCGATTTTTACAGACAAAATAATTCAGTTTATTGGTCCCATCCATTGATCCCACTACAATCCAAGCTGAGGAGACAAACCAGTTGGGTCCTAATTGTACACACAGACGTGGTCTGAGCAAGATGGGAGAAAAAAGGACATTGTGTCTTTTATTCAATGATATATTTACCAAAAAAAACACACAAAACAAGAACCATGTCATTACCAACCAAAACATAAGTACTATCCAAAAAGATTCCCGCAACATAAATGATCCTTTATTTAAATAATCCAATACATATTGAAGAAAATTAACATCAATCGCATTAAAAACATGTTAAATAAACTGATGAATACATTCACATGCTATACACAAATATACTAATATCACTTTGTTTAATATTTTATCAAACTTTTCTCGTCCATTCAAAGGGTATAGCCATTAGGTTTCATAAAAATTGCAATTTCAGTTGAAAAATCTTTTGACTAAATAAATATTTTAACTAAAAAGATCCATCTCAAAAGGGTTGTCTGTGAATTATGAAAACATAAAAATAATTAGCAATATTTTTCTCGTTTTTTTTCCTCTGTACTAAAGAGACTCCGTAAACACGGTTATGAAATGGTCTCATTTTACTTAGATTGAACTGTCTTTCATATTATTTCTAACAGTTGTGTTCATTTAATTATGACAATCATTACATCATTTAAAAGATAGGTTGAATAGTGATAATTACTGTCTAATTAAGATAATTACTATATGGCCGCATGTTGTATTCAAGGCGAACTGCAGCCATTGCTAAATGGATTCTCGAAGCGTCGAACAGCTTTTTAAGGGACCGGAGACACTTTCTTCTGCCACCATAAATTACTTTGATTTGGCAGAGCAGCACGAAGCGCTCATTCAGAACCATTACAGTAATTTTCCAAAGTGCAACTTTTTATTTTTCTCAGTGAAGACGACGAACAAACCATCACATTCGTGATAAAAACGTGATGATGCACTTTACGCCAGCAGGGGTTTAGATTTCTTTTATTTTCACAAATAAAACCAGCTTTTCGTTCTGAGCTTGATTACTCCATGTGAATATATAAATGGTTTATTTCCCATTTCACTGCTTAACTAGCTTTCATTTGAACTTTTTCTTTGCTTTGACTGTTTAGTTGAAAAATTAAAGCTTTTTAAAAATGTAAAACTATATAGAAATGTAAAATCAATATTTTTATATGTTAATAAATAACAATTTTGTATACTTTATTGATCCCTCACCGGGGAAATTTGTGTGCTGCGTTACACCACACCACGACGGCACCAATGGTGGGAGAAACAGTGGGTTAGGTGTATTCTCCAAGGACCCTAAACGTGAACACTCAGTGGGATCAAACCCGCGAATTTCTGGCTAACTTCCGGCCCGGGGCAAACGCTCTACCACTGAGCCACCCTCGCTGAGCCAGCCAGCATTTTTCAGCCAGTGTTCAGCGACACACTAGTGTATCGTGAGAGATCGTCAGGTGTGCTGTGGAAAATTATCCCATATCACTTCATCCGAAAATTGAGATCGACTGGTGGTTCCAAAAGATTGTATTGGTTGATCTCATGGTGTGTGTATAAAATAAATGGATTAAAGTGTATTTATTTATGTTTATCAGTATGAAATCTTATATCCGCGATCTCATTCTTTCGGTCACCACCCACAGCTGGTGACCATAGGTGAGGGTTGGAACGTAGATCGACTTGTAAATCGAGAGCTTTGCTTCTCGGCTCAGCTCTTTCTTTACCACGACAGACCGACACAGCGTCCTAGTTATTGCTGATGCCGCACCGATCCACCTGTTGATCTCTCGCTCCATCCTTCCCCCACTCGTGAACAAGTCACCGAGATACTTAAACTCCTCCACTTGGGGCAGGACCCTGTCCCTGACCCACAAGGGGCATTCCACCCTTTTCCGGGCGAGGACGAAATGAGCTTCCTCCACAGGGTGGCTGGGCTCTCACTCAGAGCTCTGCCATCCAAGAGGAGCTCAGTGTCGAGCCGCTCCTCCTCCAGGTCGAGAGGAGCCAGATGAGGTGGTCCGGGCATCTGGTCAGGATGCCACCCCGAGCGCCTCGCGGGCGAGCTGTTTTGGGCACGTCCCACCGGGAGGAGACCAAGGGGCAGACCCCGGACCCGCTGGAGAGACTATGACTCACAGCTGGCTGGGGAACGACTAGGGATCCTTCCAGGTGAGCTAGAGGATGCAGCCAGAGAGAGAGAGGCCTGGGTTGCCTGTTTGAGGCTGTTGCCCCCGCGACCCGACCCCGGAACAAGCGGAAGATGACGGAACGGATCGGAATCTTGTCATTTTTTTTAGAGACAGGCAGGACTTCCCTGTAACCATAGCAACCGACCCCTCATCCCTGGTTTGTGCCTCGTGATTTTTTTCAATGGAAAAATGTACCTTGGCGTGAAAAAGGTTGAAAAACCCTGTTTAGACTAATGGCGAGTCCTTCTGCTTTCATGTAAAATGATAGAGAGGTGTTTATGATTGTACAGTATGTTTAAAGGAGCAAATTATTCAACTTTAAATGTGACAAAAATGATATGTTTTTTCTATTTTATAACTGATTTGTTAACATAAACTTGAGATGGGGCTGTTCTGAGGAGGGAGTAATACATGTATCTTTCTTGTGCTTTCTTTTGTTCTAGTCTCCGCCAAAAGGTGCCACAATTCCTTATCGCCCAAAGCCCGCCTCCACCCCCGTCATTTTTTCTGGTGGCCAGGTAAGCACTAAGCTAGCTTCAGCTCATTATAACATCCTTGCAGCCAAATCGAGGTTTTACATCATCAGCGACTCCCAACTGCCAGAAATCTTTTTATTTTTATTTTTTTTTACAAACTTTATGAGCTTTATAATCATGTCTTACCATGAAATAATTTTACTAAATGAGCAAATTGTGTTCAGTACTAAATTTAGACGTTATCCAACTGAATTGTGTTGATTAGGAGTAAAACTACATATTTTTAAAATTTTTTTTAGATGATTTGATTCTTACACTAGAAATATATTTTATTTTAGACAGATCAAGAAATTGAAATAATGTTTTGGAACGTTAGAAATATTAAAAAAAAAAAAAAAAAAAAAAACTTACACACACAATCTGGCCTCACTACTATTTTTGCGAGTTCTCGGACTAATAGTAATATCATTTTATTATCTATAAAGGAAACAATATTCCATTCCAATAAACAGACAAGATGAATTGTTCATTTTTGTATTGCTTCTGTTACACCTGAGATTTAGTTTTCAAGCTTTTTTTTTTCAATGATATCTTTCTAATCGTAATAATGTGTTATGAAGCAGTCGGCTTCACAAAATAACAGTTCACATCAGAGAATTCAGTGAAAATGAGTTCTGTTCATTTGCTTCTTTATTGTCACATTGGTTGACAGAAAAATAACACATTTGTGACAAGCGATACATTTTTATTCGTCTCTACTTCTAATACTTCTTGTGCATAAATTAATCCAATTGTAAAGTTTAAATGTTTGTGCTTTTTAATCATCATATTTCTTTTGTTTTCATCCGTGCATGAAACCTTTATGATACAACCATGCAGCAGGTCTCAAATCAAACCGAAATTGAAAAATTTTGCACTTGAATTATTGTAATAATGTGAGAGAGCTCGTTTTGCTTGGCTTTTAACAGCTTGCAAGTGGGTGGGTACGAAAGTGTTACCAGCAAGCAATGCCTTTGTAAAGAATTTTATTGAAATTATTTTATCAAGACACCAAGACAAATATGCAAAAATAACAAGGAAGTATTGTCTTTATTATGACTGGAGAAAGTTGCTTTGGAAAAGAATCGTACAATAAGGTGAACTTTACGTGTATCCAAAATTGCAAACAATGTTATTTTGGACATGCAAAAGGCAAAGGTTTCACATTGGTTATGCAAGTCTTGTATTTCAAATTCAGGGAAAAATTAGTTAGTTAGTTTTATTTTTAAATCAATCTCTCTGTAGTCGTCTTTTGTTGTTGTTTCACTGTCCTAAACAAATCTTTTTTGTATTCAGATCCCAAAGTTTCTCATTTTTGTTAAAACAAAAAAAAATTGCAGATGAGTCCTTGTAATCCCTTAATCATCAGGGACTTGTCTGTCGTAGAAAAGGCTTCAAAGTTGTCTTTTGGACAGTGTATTTGATGATCAAGACGTTTTGACTTTCTTCTGGAAATCCTTTTCAATTCAGATTGAAATTTTTTTAATTTTGACGTACTTTATTCGACGGGGAAATTTGTGTGCTGCATTGCATTGCAGCTGGCTGCATGGACGGCGCCAATGGTGGGCAAAACCGGGGCTTAGGCGTCTTCCCGAAGGACACCTAGACATGAGCTCAGTGGAATTCCTGTCCCGGTCCAAAGGCAAACATTCTTCCACCGAGCTAATTCCAGATGGAAGCCGAAACATCTTGATCAGAAAATGCACTGTCCAGAAGACAACTTTGAATCATTTGCAGACGTAAGATCCAATCAGATTTATCTAAAAACTAAACGCACATGCCATGATGGAGGTCGGGTTCCATTTCAGGGTGGTTTTTGATGATAGCGCCAAAATAGATTTGTGTTTTTCTTAAGTTTCAAACGTCAATGCTTTTCACGAGCCAACAAGTATTCTTGTGTTTTAAGTGGTGTAGTAACTTACTGCATTCTAAAGACGTGTGTAAACACGTATATTTCTGTAATTTCCAACATTCAGATACATTAGAAGAGATAAATGGAGAAAACCACAGTGTTGTAACAGCCTGTATCCTGTCTCTCCACATTTGAAATGAACTTGTTGATCACTTCAATGTGAGACGTGACATTCCAATTCGATTGAAAAGCAACCGCCACTTTGATGGACAGTTTCAAATTATTACAGCCACAAACATTTAACCACCTTACTTCAGGAATTGTGTCATTATTGACACCATCTTGGCCTTTTCTAACAATAAGAGCAAAATGAAAATGTCACAAGGTTTCCTCTTTGTAATCCTCACGACAGACTTTAGGGAAGGTAACTGTGGATTTTTGGAGGGATTTTCTTCAGATTTTGCAGATACAAGTTTATGCTTTAATGTTTTTTTCAGCTCTAACCAACCTTTGATTTACCCACAACAAATCCAAACTAATAAACAAACTCCCAACTATCAAAAACTAAAAATCAAGGATTTTTCCATTCCGTTCCATTGTCCACCGCTTTTGCCGGACCCGGGCAACAGCCTATGACTGGAAGCAGAGGTGTCAAAAGTACCAACATTTTCTACCCAAGTAGAAGTACAGATACCGAGTTAAAAAACTACTTTAATAAAAGTAGAAGTATCAACTGAAGTTTTTACTCAAGTACAAGTAAAAAGTAACCTATTGTCAAAACTACTTAAAGTAAAAAAGTAAAAGTAATTTTCAGAAAAAAAGAAATACTATTAACAAAAGCGTATGGACATATTTTTAACCATTATCACATGCTTCAAGGAGCAGAAAATATGATAATAAATGAAAGTGTTTTGGTGTTAAACTTTATGAATAAGAAACATTTATTTCTTAATAACCTTTATTGGAAATCGATCAATGAACACACTCAAATGTATTATCATAAGCAGGGCATTATGTAACGTCCCTTCAGCTACCAAGCTTCACTCTGCATCACCTAAATTTAACCAACTTCAGCAGACACAAACACACTCAATGTAAAAATAAATAAATAAAAAAAATAACCAATAGGCTTTTTCAAGCCTTGAAAGCAGGTAGTTTTCAAAGTTCTTTGAGGCAATACTGAATAGTCTTTCACAAGTTGCTAAGGTTGGGAGTGCCACATACAGTCTGCATGACACCTGGAACACAGCAGGGGAGGTGCGCGGGGGGGGAGGTATGCGTGCATGCATGTGCGCGTGCTGTGTCATGTGTTGAAGAGATGAAGCAAGAGGAAGTCGTATTGAGATTGCGTTAGTTCTCCTCATCCAACCACATTCAAATCAAATGGCGCGATTGATCCTGATTGGTTTTTATCGACTTTTTTTTTTTATTTTTAACGGTGACAAAATGGCGAAAGTAGCAACTACTTTTTATAAAAATAACAAAGTAAAAGTACAGATAATTGCATAAAAAAGTAGTGAGTAAAAGTAAAAAGTAGACAAAAAAATAATTACTTCGTTTAAGTAAAGATAATGAGATTTTCTACTTGAGTAAAGTAACGAAGTAGTTCTACTTCGCTACTTGACACCTCTGACGGAAAGCCCAGGTTGCTATTTAAACTGTTTCATAAAATGAACTTGTGTTTATTTTCGGGATTTTTTTTCTACCAAACTAGCATGAGCTAAAAAAAAAAAAAGGAAAGGACTGAATTGACCAGGTTAAAATTTTTTTTTTTTTAAATCTACATTAAAACCCCACATAATGTATGTGGTCTAGAGAACACATAATAAAACTGTTTTTTAATGAACTTGCTGCCTGAAAACAATCTTAACCCTTGTATTATGTTACGGGTCAATTTGACCCATTTCAGTTTTTACTTTGTCCAAAGTACTGGTTAACCATTCTTTATCTTCCTAAAATGTTTGGACTTTTTCTCATTTTGGGTCATGAACTCATGTGCAAAATCTGGACTCTTTGATGTGTAGTACAATGTCTGTGTCGAGTTTGTATACAAATATGATGTTATGGGTCATTTTGACCCGTGCAGTGTAAATCCATGCAAAACAGTAAAAAAAACAGGTTAAACCAATCAAATTTTTACTTTGGATTTTATGTACATTGTAAAAAGGAACAAACAATAACTTTTTTTTTTTTCATCAGAACTATTTGTGTGTCAACTTGCTTTATTGTCAATGTTCAACACTTTCCATGTTCTCTGCATGATGGACATAATGTAACTGTGTGTTTTCTGCAGATGTAATTCTTGCATTTCACACAAATGGTACTTGTTTTACTGTCATCTCGGGAGGGACAGACCTGGCATCTTTTCCGTTTCTTCACACCTGTATGAGTCCACAGGACATAGGCATTGTACGCAGACACATCGACAATGTTGAAGAAAATCAACATTGTCGACAATGTTGAAGAAAATCAACATTGTCGATGTGTCTGCGTACAATGCCTATGTCCTGTGGACTCATATCAACCATGAATGGAATGCCGGCAAATTGTTTCGACGACGGCTTTTCCTGGAGCAACTTGGCAAAGCACTTGTCACTCCGAGGATGCAGAGTCGATCCAGACCACCCAAAACTCCAGCAGCTGCAGCTGTCATTGAAAAAGTCAGGCTCATACCACCCAACCAATCTGCAAATGATCCACTGGATACAGGTGTGAAGAAACGGAAAAGATGCCAGGTCTGTCCCTCCCGAGATGACAGTAAAACAAGTACCATTTGTGTGAAATGCAAGAATTACATCTGCAGAAAACACACAGTTACATTATGTCCATCATGCGGAGAACATGGAAAGTGTTGAACATTGACAATAAAGCAAGTTGACACACAAATAGTTCTGATGAAAAAAAAAAAAAAAGTCATTGTTTGTTCCTTTTTTTACAATGTACATAAAATCCAAAATAAAAATTTGATTGGTTTAACCTGTTTTTTTACAGTTTTGCATGGATTTACACTGCACGGGTCAAAATGACCCGCAACATAATCAATGTAATTATTTATCAACATAATACAAGGGTTAAACATGTTGATTGACCTACCATGTACACATACGTCTTACCATCCATTAATTTCAAATGGACCGTAGTCCATTTGAATGGACCGGTGTCAGCAGGCTTTGCTCGATCTCTTAATACTCACACATTTTCATCTGAGTTAAATATATCAAAGGTATAGAAAAAAATTGTTCCTAGTTTCCTATGGTATTCTCAACACTAAAATTATGTTATGTTTTTCCAGGCCTACACACTTCAGGGACAGTACGCCATCCCACATCCAGATGTAAGTCTTTTCATGCAATTAGCGACTGTACCAATCTTATAGTAATGCTAACAAATTAGATCATATTGTGAATCAAATACGTACTCTCTGCATTTTGAAGTTTTGTGGGGTTGTTGGTAAGAAATTTTTGGTTGATGAAAAAAAAATAAAAGAAAGAACAATGAGTCTTGTCACTAATCATAAAAGCAAAGAGAGTAAAGGCCGTTTTGATGTAGACACCCCTCTAATTCCAGCGAACCACATAGTCTCCATTACTAATCTGCCTTCATCCGTCCTTGTCATGTGAGCATCTGAGGAGCTACCTGGTGTCACATCCGCTAATTCAAAGTTTGCCAGTGATTGATGCCGGTGGATGTGGTGGCTGACGTTACAATCGCTCAAATACACGCCTGCCTCCCTCCTCCTCTCTCATTAAAACTCCTCTTAAAAGGAGAAGATGGCTTCAAAGCTTTTAAATCACCTCTGATTGATGATGGAAATGATATGCAGCAGGCCACCATGTTCTCTGGACAAGTGTGACCTGACATACTTGTAAAACCAAAAATTGTCTGGGTGTGAGTTCAATATGTCAGAAGTTATTTTTTAAAAAATGAGCGAGAAATTAATCTTTTATTGTATTTGGCGAGAAATCTACAGACATGTTGATTAAAAAAATGTGAAAATTTAAAGACAAAAAATGTATTTATGTCTCCATGATAACCATCCTTTCTCTGTATCTGTTTTCTCTTTTTTTTTCATTTTCCTTCACCTTTCTGTGTCATGGCCTCCTTTCCTCACTGTTACGCCACTCTGATTTGGTTTGGCTTCATTTGTTGGTGTGACCTGTGTACCAGTAACCTCTTAGTTTTACTTTCCCTCCTAACCCTTCAGCAGTTGACCAAGCTCCACCAGCTGGCTATGCAGCAAACCCCCTTTACCCCTCTTGGACAGACCACCCCTGCTTTCCCTGGTACGTACCCACAAGGCCCCGTAGATACTTTTGACTCTGCATCCAGAAATTTTTTTTTTTTCTCTTCCTACGTCTCACTTTTTCTCTCTTTTGGCACAGCATGTTTTTCAGTCCCAGTGGGTTCTATTCTTCATTATTTCTTTTTTTCATGTATATAATTTCTTCTTGCCTCTCTTTGAAAGTTGGTATTTAAAGGAAGTAATCTTACTGCGCCCTTCCTACTGAAATATTTATTTTAAAACTAGCACAATTGGTTATTCACAAACTGTTTTCAAGTTGGATTTTTTATTGAACTTGAAAACATCATTTGAAGTACTCTTAGACATTTATCTTTTCTCCAAGGAAGTTTGAAAATACCTCAAAATAATCAGACAATTTTTTTGAAGACTTCAAAGACTGGGGTTCAAACATTTGCAATTTGGAGAATTTTTTGTGAAGTGCTTATTCGGATTTTAAATTCACCCACAGAAGTTTTATTTATGGAAATTCTGAACAATACCCATAATTATCTTTTGTCTTCTTTATTTCTACTCCTAATTATTATTCAATACAAAAAACACGTTGTGTGATGTGTGTAGTTATTGCAGTCGTCAAATGCCATACTAATTGAGTTTCAAATGAGTGGTGTTGGCGGTTTTAAATGGTGATATTTTCAAAGGGAAAGCATGAGGTTCACATAATAAGATATTTCATGGTAAAATTATCACCCTTACGAATTAGCTTTCCAGATCAGTATTTAAAAATCAATCTGCAACACAACCTGACTTAATATGGCTACTGTAAAAAGACAACTGGTGTCTTCAATTCCAAGAAATTCTGATAAAGTTGTTTGTCCAGAAGAGTGAAATCTATAAGAGCTAAGCCACAGCACAGAGTCCCTGATACTCTCTGGCCTGCCATCGGTAGAAGATGACAGCTTTAGAAAAGAGGATTTAAGTGACTGATGGTTGTTATTCAGAGTATTTCAGAAACTGCTGATCTTTTGGCATTTTCAAACACATTTTTGGGGTTTACAGAAAATCATTTTAAAAATATCTGAAAAGTTCCAGTTGTTTGGACCAATTTTTTTTCTTAACATCCGTGTTCGGAAAAGGATGATTGGATGAAGATGCTAAAACAGTAACTTGTTCCAATAAACCTTGAGGCAGATTGGCTACAGTGTCAGCAGTGTGACAATGCCATCAGCTAAGCAAAGACCCGACAACATCGGTCAATAGAAGATGGAGAAGCAAGTCTCTATACCAGCTCCTCATTCAAATGATGTAGTCAATACCAGTCAATGTAATGTATACTACATGACTGTATCCTGCATATTTTAATGATTCAGAAAAGTCTTAAATCTTGAATCTAGTGGTGATTATTGGATTATTTTTAGGTCAATTTTGGCCGTCCCTTTGAAATTATGCAGTAAACTGATAATCCAATGCTTACCGTTTTTGTTTCAGTTTACAAAGACTGTCACTGACAGTTCTCGGAATGTTCGTGCTAACAGTCGGCTAGTTCGACACTGACAAAGTCTGATGGGATACAGTGAGCATCAGTTTCAAGGTTTTTTTTTTTTTTGTAGGCGACATCCAATTACCATTTGCTTTGGGAATTATTGGGTAGGAAGGAAACAATCCTGGGTTAAATATTTGTTTCATACCTTCGAGGAGGGCTTTCAGTGAACTTTGTTTCATTGAACCTGCCCCGTCCATTGTTTCCTCAGCTGCTCGAGAATACTGAACTATGTCCTCCTAGCACATTGAAACAGCCTAGAAACAAAATCCACCATCCCAATTGCTTTGTTTAGCAGCCACATGACTCTCTTTATGTTGTGCCTGATAAGTATGTCAAGTGTCGACTTTTGCAGTGGAAATTATGAATGTTCTTAATAGTGGCGGGAAACTATTTCTCTACACATGGATGCACAATGATGGTGTATATTTCGGCAATATTAAATTTCAAATGTCTCCATCTAGTTTATGTATTTTTATCACACTGCCTCATACATTTTGAGGGCCCATGGTTAAAGTTTGCTCATCCCTGGCCTAAATGGTGCTTTAGAGAGTGCAATCACTTGTGATCAAATCTTTTTGTTTGTTGAAATGTTTTTTTTTTCTTTTAACTATTGTTTCCCAATTCAGGTTTAGATGCCAGTCCTCCAGCAAGTACCCATGAACTGAGCATCCCAAACGATGTGAGTACTGCTATGAAGATAAAAATTGGGGTTTTATTGAAACAAAAAAAGAACTAACTAAAATAAAGATGTCAGATCTTCCTCTGTATATGGCGCATGTGAAAACCTTTAATTTGCACAAAAAGCAACAGTGCACCTTGTGATCCAAAGCAATTAAAATTTGGACCAATCTTGGTTATTATGGTCACCTTTGTCAGGATGAGTTGCCAAAATAACAGTGGTAAAAACACTGGTAAAGGTTTCGTGGGAAATCCAGTCATACACTACATTTGTGTATAAAGACCCCAAAATGGCTCATTTTAAGAAACACACAAGTTCAAACTCAAGGCTGATTATAACATGGGAACAGAGCAGCAGCGATAGATTTTAACATTAATGAAACAATAGCGTTGAAGTGGAGAAAGCACGAGATGCCTGTGCCATGTAAGGAAGATTAAACAGAGTTTCAGAGCCAAGAGAACAAGATGGTGGAGGCATAACACAATCCCAGGCACTACAATAGCTTCTGTTCTATGCTCCTTATTTGAACTGAATTCATTGCATTGTAATCCGATGCACCTTATTGTTACTCTTATGGAGAGATTATTGAACAAACTGAGAACATCCCTTTAAATTTAGTTTTACACTTATCCATCACTTTATACACTCCATTTGCAAACCTATCTACCATATTTTTTAAATTTGAATAAAATGGAAACTATTTCACAAACCATTAGACATCTCTGTGGATAGGAACTGTGTCAGGTATAAAGTTTAAATATATTTATCCAGGGCAGAGATTTCTTACTTCAATCTCAAAGATGTCTCCTGTTTCTCCCCCTGCAGCTAATAGGCTGCATTATTGGACGACAGGGAACCAAAATAAATGAGATTCGACAGATGTCTGGGGCGCAGATCAAAATTGCGAATGCAATGGAGGGTTCGACGGAGCGCCAGATCACTATCACAGGGACCCCTGCTAACATCAGCCTGGCCCAGTATCTCATCAATGCCAGGTAACCTTTTAGCTCCAACTGCTTCAGTACAAACTAAAAGATAAAAGCACCGTCTGAGTGATTTCACTTATTGTGAAGGACCCAGAAAAACCCTCTCTGTGTTTATTTCGAGGAAAAGCTAGGCATGAAAACACCAGTTTTAGTTTGGTCTAGACACAATAACTTTGGTGAGCTCCAAAATGGCAATGAAAAATCATGCAATTCTTTCTAAATAAGGTATGAGCTATTTCTGTTCAATTTCTCAATTGGTCAAAAAAGTGTTTTTGTAGATCAAATTAATCACTAGAGTTACAGGCTAGAAAAATTTGGAAAAAATAAAAAAAGGCACCAGGATGCACAGATTTTATTTTATATATTTTATCATTCTGGCAGTGCTCCTTTCTCCTTTTTTAATACCTAATATTCTCATTTATTATTGACGGTGGAAATAAATGTCAAATCTGCACATTTACTGATGTGTATTGGGTGTTTCTACCTCAAAGTCAAATGTTATCTGCTATAGCTCAGGAGAAGCCAAAGGCTCAGCGAACAGAACTTTAATGTTCATGAATTCTTTGAAGGATTTTTTTTTCACCCAAAACTGTCCACAAAGAAACTAATGGCTACTACTTTCTTACAATTCCAATGGCAGGTTCAGGGACGTGGCTGGGATGTGGAATGACCCTTCATCAATGACAACATCCTGAAGTCAGCCCAAACATGGTTCTAACATCACATGCTATAAGTTAAAGTGTGTGATTTACCCTTTACTCAGATGGTTGTGTATAAAACTGAAATATTAGCCCGTGAGAGATGTGTTACACTGTTACTGGTTTAGTGACAAAACAATAGTTTGATACATAAGGAAAATACGCTTATTCACTTTTTTAAATATTCCAGCCAATGAATGAATGGCAGTCCAACTTTCTTGTTGCTACAAAGTTTTAATAACTTTGCATAAATGTGGTAAAAAACATAACTCCTTTTTAAATATCAACAAAATTGTGCTGCCAAGCTTCAAATAGTTAGTGTACAAGTTGCATGAGAATTCACAACATTCAAAATACTCCAGAAAATATGAGCCTCAAAGTACCTTTTCACTTTTCAAGCAGCACACATTTCTTTTATAGAAAACGATAATGCAAAAATACTGTTCAGAAGGCAACCAAATAACTTGATTACACAGGTAATTTGATTTGTTGGGCCAGTTTGCCCGTGGATTTTACGTTCGAGAAAAAAAACAATTTTATTACATTGTCTTTGTTTGACTCCCTTTCAATTCAAGTGAGTTTGCCTGATGTTTGTGCATGTGAGATTAGGACATTTGTTTTTAAATTATGTTTAAAAAATGTACAACCACTTGTTGTTTAGAACAGAAACTGCATGTAAACTGTTATGTATTGTATTCCATGTCATGTTTATTTTTCTTTCACTTGATTCTATGTCACTGAACAAAGCCATTTTGCAGGTTACAAACTGTTGGTAATGAGTTACCATGTTATCATGTAACCAAAAAAACAGTATCCTTGATATTGAATGTTGTACAATAAATGAATCTGTTCGAGCCCACTTTACAAAGACTAGAAGTTGTTGTGTTTTAAACATAGATGACTTGTTAGTCTTCATTCCTTTGAAATTCTTCAAGCTAAAGAAATGAACTCTTCAACACAATAAATGTATCATCATTTCTTCTTCTTTTTCACTTTTAGGGCACATTTTTACACCAATTTGATTATATTAGTTATAAAATTTAAACAGTATCAGGATCAAAACTTCTTTCTGAATGGACTTCTACAGATTTTCAAGATGGCCGCTAAGTCATGTGCTTTGCATCTCATATTCAAAAAAGCTTTAGAATAAATGTATTTTCCTTCGAAAGAATGTCAAATTATTTGTTTATAGTCATATACTTTATAAGCATGTCTCACTTGAAGAAAATTGTTGCTTTTTTGTGAAGCAAAAGAAAAAAATAAATATTTCCCCATAAGAAAAAAATGTATGGAAAAAAAAAAAACCCAGAATCCACTTCTCATTTGCTTTGGAAAGAAAAGAATTGTGATGTTCAATCTCAATCTAGATTTTTTTTTCTATGTTTAACCTCAACTTAAGTAGTTATCTAGTTTAATTACTGCACCTATGTTAGAAAAACGGACAAATCAGTTTCAACTTTTTTCTTTAATAACAATGTGAAAAAGAAGAGCAGCATTTTTTTTTTTTTAGTCAAGCAATGGCATTTGCTAAAACCTTCAAAAAATCATTTAAAAATCAAGGAAACAAAGAAATCATCATGTAGGATCTCTTTTTAAGAATGAACAATAATGTAACGTAATGGCAAAATGGGCGAACAAAAACATTTCTTCCTCCTACTGCATGAGTTCCCAGGTGTGTTTGGGTTGTGGTGTTGGTGATGCATGTTCACGTCCATGCATTTCGTAGAATTATTTGTTACAAAATGATCCAAGAAGAACAAGGGGACGATAAATGTTTGAACAGATTTGTGTTTTTGTTGCAGAAGCGTTTTCAAGAACAGCTTCAAAGTTGTTTTATTTTCTGTCTACCTTCCTTTGATCCTAAACTCCACCCTCCTCCACACCCCTTTCCTTCTCATACCCAATGCTTCCCTGAATTGTTTTCAGGCTGACGTCAGGACTCATGAGAATGGACCCATTCTAAGTTCCACTCAGTACATCACATGTCCTTTGAGTAAACGGGATTGCACCTCAGTTATTGATTTCCTTCGTTTGACTATCCGGGAAATGAAGTGACTTTAACTTGAATTATTCTTGATTGTGTAAATGTGTGTACAGTATCTGCACTGGTAACTTGATTTTTCACTGTCCTGTAATACCTTGTTTTCTTTGGAGGCTTTGACACAACATGAAGCGTTTTGTCAAAAGTTAGCGTTTTGTCAAGAGTTATCAAATGCTTAAAAAAAAACTAAAGACAGCCCCTTTCTTGTTGGCTAATTGTAACAAAGCCATTTTAAACAGAAATGTTGAACAAGCAAGCAGCTACAGACTAAATATTTTACTGTCATTTATTTCACTCTTACCTTATGATGGATGATGCGCATGGTCGCTTGTTTGTTTCGTGTAGTACACTTCTGATCGATCTGCGCAAATCTCCCTGGCGTTTCAAATTTGTTTAAAAAGCAGGCAGGTAGAAACAAATTGAGTGGCGTTCGCAGGATGAATAGACTTGTAACTTTACCTGTCGTTTGAATTGTTTTAAGGAGGCCAAAAAAGATTAAGGTCGATGTGAACATATCTGTCTTAAGATGGCAGAGTTTTATGTAAAGCGTGAAAAGAGAGGGTTTGAAAAATAAAGATGTCTTGAATGAAAACTACTTGTACCAAATCACAAAGTAAAATTCATATGCATGCAATATGAACACAGATTTTTTTTTTTTTTTATCACGTGTGTTCCATAAAGATGGATTTGTGTTATTCATGCTACAGTCACAACAAACCAGGATTGTAGACGTGAGCTTCATGGAAAAGTCCGTAAATTGTCTTTGGGATATTTGCATTGTTAGGCTGCTTTTTTATGTTGTTGGGATTACCCAGGGGTTGGATTACTCAGGGGTTGCATGATGATTACATTTGTTTTTCCAGTCATAACAGCACAACCAGATGAATATTTCACACAGAAATAGCAACGTGTGTATGTGAGCGTGTGTTCTGTATCATTAGCTCTCTGCATGCATCAATCATCAGCATCAATAAAACACGAGAAACTTGCTCGTTTCAATGAAGCAGGTAAATGTTCATGTTTATATCAACAAAGAAATAATCGGTACCATCTGTGGTTGGTAACACCAGGTTTGGGATCTGAACTGATAACCTCCAGTAAGACCCAAACACCAGACTGTGTGTACGAAATAAACCGAATACAATTTCAAATGTGTTTTAATTAGAAAGATAAAATCTCACAATAGATTAAAACACTGATGATTGTTCCTTGAAGTTTTTGACTCTAATTTTGATGTGTTTTTGGATAAATATGCACATCGTAATGAGTTTTTCATACTAAATTTGATCCCCATCTCTTTTCAAAGAAGAATTTATAAGTAGAAGAAGACCTCAATTCTGGGATTTAAATGGATCTCCTTCTTCCTTTCAGGACTTGTCAATTTATACAACACACTCTCTTCAAAAAATGTCTCAATATAAAAAGCTATGCCATTGTATTTAAGCAGTAAAAATTAATCTGTCACTTATAACAAATAGAAATAACTCATTTAAATTAGTTCCATGAAATTTCTGGATTGCAAGTTAATAAGAGAAGCTGTACAAAAATATTTTGTAAGGTTTGTAGGAAAAGTGTTGCATTTCATTTCAAGTTGTTTTGTCTTTTTTTTTTAAAGAAAAAAAGAAATATATATACTTGTATTCTAAATTTCACTTAAAAAATGACTCAATAAACAGTGACTTGAGTCCGATCAAGTCGGAATTAATCTCATCAGACCTCAAATTTGTTTCCACTGCTTTTCATAACTGAAATTAGTTGTATTTTTCTTTCCAAGTCAATTTTTTTTTTGCTTGATGCCTTGTGAAGCATCAAGTATTGTTTTTCCTGTTTCTCTAAATCAGTTGTCACCAACCAGGTCGCCCATAGCGACCGCATCAGTCGCCCGCAGGCCAGTTCTAAAAATAGCACTGATCACGAATTAGCTCTGTCTAACATTTTATTTAATTATGTTGCTACTCTTTTTTAATTTCATTTACAGTGGTGTAAATTTAAAAACGAATACATAAAAACGTAAACGTGTGCGCTGCAAAGATGAGGTTACGAACGTGTTTTCTACCCACAAAAACATGGCAGAAAAAAACGAAGAAAACTTCTCATTTTCACAGTGACTGGAAGAAAGAGTTCCTTTTTTACTAATGTGAAAGAAAACTGTGTGTGTCACATCTGCTGTCCTTATGTAAAAAGGAGTAGTTTTTTGTTAAATCTTACATAATTGATCATTTGTACAAACATTGTTCAGAGTTTATGATTCGATAACTGTTGGTGGCTAGTAAAAATTCAAAAAGATTTCCTGCAAAATGTTGTGGAATTGATCATTTGAAATTTGAAACACTTGGATATTGCATTTTGAAATGTATCTGTTTCCTATCTTGTTTAATCATACTAAAATTATTATTTTGATGGATCATTAATAATCAGTGTCTTCACATAGAATATCATTAATGATAATATCAAATTAAAGGTACACTGTGTAACTTTGTTACTATTTCAGAAGTGTATTATCAAAGTGGTAGCCCTTTGCATTACTCAGTGCCCTTGAAGTAGCTCTCAGGTTCAAAGAGGTTGGTGACCCCTGCTCTAAAAGCACTGTTTAGTAGGCTATATCGCCATCTGGAGGCAAACATGTCTGAAATGACTGACTTGAAAATTTAAGCGTAAACCTCGCTTTAGTTTTACGGTAACATCAGCATTTATGCTAACCATTGCACTTGGGCTTTTAAACCGTTTTCAATTTGTTTTAGTTTTTCTGCCTATCATAACTAAGTGGCAGCGAGGTATCAAGCAGCTGTTTATCACATTTTCGTTCCAGTAGTCGTTATAGAGA
Organism: Neostethus bicornis; assembly: GCA_902685375.1. Lineage (NCBI taxonomy): Eukaryota > Metazoa > Chordata > Actinopteri > Atheriniformes > Phallostethidae > Neostethus > Neostethus bicornis. The sequence continues at coordinate 10,440,141 of LR738549.1, read as the reverse complement.
TTGTTCTCATATTAGCAAAAAATCAAATAGTACATCTTTTTTTTTTTTTTAATCTTCACATTCTTGTTTAAAACTTCCAGGTGTTCAATCTTAACCTGCCAGTGAACTTGTTTTGTTCTTTAAAGATCCATTTTGATCTATTCAGAAGCAAACTCGCAATTGAAAGGATTTCTTGTACCTCGCATGTACAACAAAAGATTTGATATTCCTCCATTCTCACACGAGTCTGACGGATGGTTAGATTAGATTGAAAGCATTTAGAAATGACTTTCTAACCTTTTCCACTTCCATGATGGACATATATTTTGAGCTTTTTAGACATATGTCTAATGTTATCATATTGAAACCTTTACTTGTTTCATCGTCTTACAATAATGCTGCTTTTGTGTTGATATCTGTTGTATGAGAGCATTTCCCTAGAAAGATTTTCAAAGTTCACAGCTAAGATTTTATTGCATTAATAGTTTGATTGGCTGAACAATCCAATGAAAGATAGTTATCCAAAAAATTATTTAAAAAAATTATGTTATTATTATTATCTGAGTATTAAACTTCAGAAAAACAAATGGAAATGATTCACTTGTTGAAAACGTAAGATGGATGAAACAACATATTTACTTTTTTTTCTAAAGTGTGCTTTGGTGAGTCTGATTTTTCCAGTTGCTTGTTAAAAAAATTAAATAAAAAATTGGACTCTACATTAAAAAAAAAAGAGGATATTTTTGCCAACTATTTTATTGTTTTGTTTCTTTGGAGAGAAAAATGACAAAAAAAAAAAAAAAAACAGCAAATAACTTTGTAGCTTTAAAAAAATGGGTTTAATTCATCTCGGTATCAATTATCAGGTTCTGGTCATTTGCATGTGATCAAAATAAATAAGAGCTGAGTTAGTAACAGTATTTGTTGCTGCAACCAGTCTGATGCTGTCATTATTGCTTTCACGTTTTCTCACGCTCACGTGTGCATCTACATAAAGAATGTAAGCTCTCGCCTTGCTGTGTTCAAAGAAAGAAATTAAAGATTAATTAAGTGATGGAGGCTGTGTGTAGGAAGACGAACAAAAATAAACTTAATCACTTAGATAATTTGGAAAAGATACAATAACTTTTTTACCAGAAAGACTAACAAATATATCGTATCGTACCACAATTAGCAACCGGCCAAAACAAAAATAACTTGGTTTAACCATCAGGCATATTAGGACTACCAACCCAGAACAATAATCTGGCCCATTGAACTGAGACTAACGCTCATTTACAGTTTGTTTTCAATTTTGATGAAACCTTTTCAATGCAACAGTAGGCCCCTCTAAAATTTGTTAATCACTGTTAATAGCATCTTAGATTCAAACAAGAATTTAATCAGATTACTTTTTTCTCCATTAAATCTTTACGTAAAGTAAAAGGTGGGCAAGACTGGTTGGCACTTGAAAAATTTAAGTTTGACACTGATGTTAATTTATTTTCCCTTTGTACAAAATATGATGATGAACATGAATATATGCTTCATAACTGTCTGTTTGTCATATGTTGAGATTGATTCTGCGATGTTTTGTAAAAAGGAGTTAATAAAGTTTGTGTTTTTTCTTCTCCTGACTCACATTGTGTGAATTTTTTACAGTGTTGGAAAAGGGTCCAAAACCTAGGCTGGGATAAGGGGTGCAGAAGACTTATGATAAGTAAAGTAAATTTCAACCCAAATATTATTTGTTGTCATTAGTTAAAAGTATTTTCATCTTCTTAACCGTCTATGCCTAATGGAGTTGTTTTGGTGCCAGAGCCTATTCCGGCTGATTCAAGGCAAGAGCCAGGATAAAGCCCAAACAGGTCACCAGTCTGTTGCAGGGCCACACACAGACAACCATCCAAACGTACACTCAATCCTCAGGTCACTTCTATAGCAGCCGATCTACCTGACATGCATGTTTTTGGAGGGAACCCAGAGAAAACCCATGGATGCACGGGGAGAGAATGCAAACTCTACACAGAAGGCTAGTGTTCCAAGCCTCGTCCCCATCTGGGACTTGAACCCCCAATCTTTTTGCTGTGGGCCACTGTGCTAACCATTGCGCCACCATGCCGCCCTTAAGAGTATTTTTCTTTAGAAAAAACAGCACATGCTAGTTTTCCATTAAATGCAAAAGGAGAAAAATGTTGAGATTCACAGTCTGTTTTCAGTCTGAAGATACAGAGTGCACTGAAAGCTGAAGTAATGAAGCTTCTTTGGTGAATGAGGAGGTGGAGTTGCAATTGTGACAAGAGGGCTTCCAAATCAGTTCAAAACAATTGTTTGGCTGTTTTGCAGGAGAAAGAATAGAAGTGAACCAAAGTAAGAAACATTCACATTCTCAGCTGACTGAACAGCAAGTACATGCAGAGCTAACTGATGTTTGGGTTTGGAGCAATTCAAATAGATGAAGTGTCTCTTATTACCTTGGTTAAGCTTCCAGTAAGTATACAAATCAATACAAATACCTCAAATTTGGAGCAGTTCAAGTTAAACCAAATTGAGTCAAACAGACGACTTTTTGTGTTTAGTGATCTTTGGCTGGGGAAAGACAACCTTGCTAATGCCACGCTCCAAAATCCCCACAACTATCCTTATGCAACTTAAGCTTCATGAATCACACTCGCAACAAAAGTCTGTCACAGGGCCACACTGTCATTCCTAGGGGCAATCACACAGTGGCCAATCAACCTAACATGCATGTTTTTGGAGGGCGGAAGGAAACCGGAGTACCCGGAGAAATCCTACGCATACACGGCGACAACATGCAAAAACTCCACACAGAAAGGCCAGTATTCTAAGCCTCATTCCCAACCCATTAACTTCTTGAAGTGAGGCCAGTGTGCTAACCACCGCACCACCGTGCAGCCCGGTGCACATGCAATGGTCCTCAAATGAACCACCAGCAGCTGACATTACTCATGGTGAGGAGTCGCAACTGTGCAGCCTTGTCGACCTCTCACGCAGGCAAAAGACAGTGGAAGGGGGATCAATATGGCAGCTCTGATACTTTGATCTGTCAGTGATTAAAAGAGAAATGTTCAGACCTTAAAAGAGTGAAAAAAGAAAGGAAGTAGCAGCGCACTGGGAATCCATGTCAGCGACTGGAGGCGTTCCAAGTAATTCCCAGTAGAGGCCCCTGTTCCATTTTTCTCAAGACGGTTGCTCGTCAAGGTTGTCTGCTCTGTCCGAGTTTCTATTCATGTAACCACACTGCTATCGATAGACTGTATGCAGATAACTCCACTATCAGAGCTGATTACCAGCAATAGTGAGGTCAATAGGGAGGTGTGGAGTTTAAAGAATGACTTGATCATGAATACAAAAACGAAAAAGTAAATGGTTATTGATTTCTACAAAAAGTGGGTAAATCATTTGGGAATAAGAATAAAAGATGAGCAGTCAAAGAAGGTCAAAAACATTTAGTTTTTTGTTGTTTAAAACTTAAAAATTACGTATCAATGTCAGGCATGTCAGAGAAAAGCACGACAAATTTTTCATGTTCTTCAAACCCAAACTTACTAACAAACACTGCACGTCTTGGTATTCCAGTTGTACAAAAAAGGCCAAAAAGGAGATCATGGGCTATTTTCCTTCCAACTTAACGGACATTACCTTAACATATCTTCAGACAAGTGCAAAAGTTATCCTCAAAGACCCACATCACACTTTTTCCTGTCTGATGTCCAGAGACTCGTGCTCTATCCCACGGTGTTCAAAGTTAATCAAATTCAATAAGTCTCTTATTACAGTTCTCTTCGTCTTCCAATACTTTCATAACCTTATTCAAAATGAGTGGAATAGCTGGCGGTTGGCCTTAAGTATGCCAACATCATGTACGCAGCATGCACCTGTACCCCCCAGTGAGCAAATCTAAATACCCAACTAAGACCAATAATCCTGGATGAGCCTAACTAATGCACCTTGATGACCATAATGTGGAAAGAAAAGCCAGTTAATCTTCAAACTGCAAATCACAAATAAGCTTAATTGCAATTAAGTTGGTGAAAAAACGACGGCTCATTTCCCACAAATAATCACCGACCGGCTCCAAAAGTCACGAAGATTAGCATCTATCCAAATTGAAATATTTAATGTTTGTTGAGTTGGATATCGGTAGATTCAAAGGAGGTGTACTCAAGAGCTGGACCAAAAGCATTTTCTTTCTAATTTAAAATCAAGGAATTGCACTATCTTGGTAACGTACTATGGGACAAAGTATTGTGCATGACAGGAGTGAACAAAATCCCAAATACACTGAATCTCTTGCTGTAATCAGTGAAATATCGGTGGAAGTCTATGGAAGTTTTTAAAGTATGGACCCGCTGATATAATCTTCAGTTAGTTTTCTGGCCGCATCCCCATTTCCAGACAAAACACAAACTTATGGAACTATTGAAAAAAAAAAGAAAAAAAAAAACCTTACAAAACTCTCCGACAAATATTAGATTTTCTAAACGTCAAGAAAAAGACAGTAAGTATTCCAAAGTTCAATCTGTTTTTTTTTTTAGAGAAGTGGCCAAATGTCTTTCACTCTGAGTGTCAACTTAGCTGAATCAGTTGCTCTGGATAATTAGCAGTTAGTGTTTGTGAGCTGGCATTCAGTTGATGTACACAACAAGACACTAAACCACAGGAGGCATCTTTGTCTACAGGCTTCACAAATTAGGAGTACCTCTTTAGGGGCCAAAAGAGGTCACCTTGTCTACAACTCGACCATCAGACCTCACCAAATAGTTCATGGTAGTTAAATATTCCTAGTTTCAAACAAGTCCTGATTGCACTCCCAAAGTCCCTGATTACATTTAGAAGCACATTCACCATGTCTAAATGAGGAGAGATAATCCCAGAGCAAAACAACCGCCAACCTTGACAGAAAATAGAATATTTGTGGGAAGCTGTCGTGATTAAAAACATCAATAACCTAATTATGAGTTTCACTCAAAGAAGAGACACGACTTTGTTTTTGAAACTTTTTTGTCATTTGAAGTGATGTTTTTTTTATTTACCAACTGCAATGAGAAAAAAAAAACGAGTTTTTTCTGTTTTGTCTGACTATTTTCAAACATAAAAAGTCCTTCAACATTAAAAAATAATTTAAAAAGATTTTAAATTATTGCTCCCATCTGCGGTGTAAAAATAGTCAGACTAATTTACAACTAAAACAAGGTAAAAGTCTTTTCAATGATTGTTTTTCACATTATTAAGACTTAAGGAGCTTCTTAATTTAACAAAAAACATTGAAGTTAATGAAGTACAAAAGCTACAATATTTCATTGCTTAGAGTTTTGTTCCTTATGTTTTTTGTTCCGACACTACACAGTCAAGTATCCAGGTGTTGAGAATCTACTCTCCATTGTCTACTCTAGAGACAATGGAGTCGACTCTATTGTCCATTGCCAACCTAAGATATGTTGAAGATAATTCATAAACACAAAACTTTAGTTTGCATTTCTGTCATTTTTGTGAAATTTGATTTCCACATATGCGTTAAATTGTTTTAGCTCAGCCGGGATGGGATCCGGCACCCCGCGCAACACCGTAAGGGATAGATTGATAAGAAGGCGACTGACTGACAATATGGATGCTTTCGCACATTTTGAAAAATCTTCAGTGTAAGAATGACAGTGACAAAACATTGATTTAATTGCATTTACTGTTAAACTTATTTTTAAAAAGAAACTGAACATATTTTAACAGCAGTAAAAGGATTACAAATAAAGCCCAGAATACAGGTTTGACTAAGATTAAATAGCTTTATGTGTTACTTGCCTAAATATAATGGCCAGGATTAGCGGTGCAGTTCCTAGTCAGCCGCAGACTGCTGGACAGTAGATTTTTGAGCTGTACCTGCCGGTTTAGTTATTATTTTTCTGGAAAAATGATGTTGCTGCTGGCATATGTGCCTCAGTGGGAATACAAAGTGACCTTTGCTCTTTCTCATTTTTCTGAGAGTTTACCTGCTTTTTTTGTTTGTTTTACCTCGATAGCCTTTTGAATGTGTGTTTGTTTCTCATTCTGTGGACTTCTACCCTGAAGGAAGCCATAAATTCTCAATGTAATTGTTATATGGACTTATAATTTTGTTGACCTTCTCTTCATGTGAGTGTTTGCTTTAATATGTCTTGCACCAACAGGTTTGGGCGGCATTGTCTTGTTTGTGTATGTGTGAGGTGGGAGTTGCAACTACTAGGGTAATTGCTTTGGTTCTTTTTCATCTGAGACGACAAGGGTGGGCTGTCTTCTTATAGCTGCCTTCAACAGGTTGTTCCACCTCCATTTTTCCTTTTATCTTAACCAAAAAAATTTTTTTATATAAACTATCCATTTATCCCCAACTGGGTTGCGACGGGTGCCTGGGCCTATCCAAGCTGACTGAAGGCGAGAGGTAGGATACAACCCAAACAGGTCACCAGTCTTTAGCTGTCCCACACGCACAATCCTTGGTGCAGTTTTATAGAAGCCAATCAACCTGACATGCATGTTTTTGGAGGTCGGGAGGAAACCTGAGTACCTGGAGACAACCAACACATACATGGGGAGAACATGCAAACTCCGAACAGAAAGCCCCGTCTTTCAAGCCTCATCCCTACCCAGGACTCGAACCCTGGTGTTTTTGCTGTGAGGCCTCTGTGCTAACCAAAATGCCACAGTGCCACCATAAAAAATGTATATATTTCAGCTGTACATTTGCATTTAAGTTTTACAATACCCGTAATTCCCTTGAGTACATCGGCAGCAGGATGCTGGGTTTGGAACAACCAGGAAAAAGAAGTAGAGGAAGACCAAAGAAGAGGTTCATGGATACAGTGAAGGAAGACATGAAGATAGATTGTGTGACCGAAGAGGATGCAGGAGATAGGGTTAGATGGACGAAACTGACTTGCTGTGGCGGCCCCTGAAGGGAAATGCTAAAAGAAGAAGAAGAATACCAACCAAAGGTAGACTCAGAAATAGTTCATTGTATTGCTATCTTTATTGTGCTCTAATGGTTTCACAAAAATTGTAAAACAAAAGTTAATTTTAAACGTGGCACCACTTCGGACAGGATGTGATTCTCTGTGATTCACCTGCCAACTACCTGGGATAGGCTCCAACATCCCAAAGCAAACTCAAAAACAAATGAATTGAACATTTGTCATTGTTACAGCTTTTAAAACTAAATGTGTCCCTGATTATTATATCTGAAATCAAATATCACTTTTCACTTGTGAAGACAAAAAGAAATTTGTGAAGCTGTAATACTTGCATAATTACCAGCTTGTAGCACAGCCCACCTTTCTTCCATCTGGTCCGGATGTTCAGTAAACCTGTCTCTCTGGTGTTGTTTGACAGCTCAGATGGTGTTGTGTTTTGATAGGAATGAAAGGAAAGGCATCATACTTTCCTTTCTGTTAGAGACAATTTCATTTCGTCACTGCTGGTGAAGGTACAGAACAAACGAAATCTATTCAGATTTTACAACAATAACCATAAAGACACGAGGTATACTTGATGATAAAATATCTATATAAATCTGTTAAATCTAAGTTCTTGTGAGAAATCATCAATCTGTCTTAATGTGTAGGCCCTGGGCCTTTTTTGCTGCTGTCTGTCCTTTGTGCATGAGACTGATGCTCCACCTCTGCTCCTGAGCCACACCACAGCCACACCCAGACCTGAGAGGCCCAGTCCTATAATTTGGGTGATTGAGCCTAGCTGTGCTGCTGCCTGCTTGCCAGCTGCCCTGGGTCTCCCATGCTCCACCTGTTGCTCCGTTTTATCATTGTTTATTTTATTATTATTGTTAATAAAAGGCGTTAAACCGCCCGCCTGCCTTCCTCGTCTTCTGTTTTGTCGGGGTCTTGAGCCAAACCCATGACACTTAAATTTCTGCTCTTTGAATAGGTGTTAGTAAAGGAACTAGTTTTGTATTGCGACATCAAATTGAACTTGCTCAAACTTTCACTTTACAGTCAATATCTTGTTTCATTTTTGCAAATATCATATACCTTCAAACTAAACATTTTCAATTGTGCTAACTCATAAATTCTGGCTCTACCCTCCTGCTCATTGATGAAAAATTCAGCTCTGCCCAAATTAACTCTGGTTGTTGGGTTTTCACCATTTAGTTGGTCATGCTAGCTATACAAGAACCAAAATTGGCCATTTGTCTAGATTTTTTTTATAGTAATTTCTGTCCATTTCTACTAATCTTGAAGTGCAGCCATAATTTAAACAGGGACAAGACGCCATGTCTAGTGCATTTGAAAATCTCCCCTTCGCATCACAACGTGAGCTAGGAAACACTTTAAGATATTTTCTCGACACAAAAAGGCTACTGTTACATGTAGAAAAAACAAAAAACAGGTCTCTGCACACAGATTGTCTGATCTGCTTCCAAGAATCTGTGCATGTGATGTTACGCATGAAATATGATTTTTTTTCTTCAACCATTTGCTTGAGGTGTCTTTTTAAAACATGTAGGATAGGCATCTCCTTCCAGATGACCGGAGCTGCTCACCCCACTGCTCGGCAAACCCGCAGGAAAAACTCATTTTTGCAGCTTGTTTTCACAATTTTTTATTATCAGTCACTGAAGCCAAGCCTGCAGCTTGTGACTGATAATACATAAAAAGTATGTCAAATAAAACATATTATAAAATATATGTTGTGGTGTTACAGTGATATCAAAATGTCCATACAGTTGTTGAGATGACATTAACTTAGTATTTGAAAAAAAAAAAAAAAAAGTCAAAATTTTGCTGAAAATAAGGACTTGAGTTAGAAAGTTATTCAATCTAAAGTCATCGTAGAAAAGGTTTCAAAGTTCTTTTTTGGAGCGTATATTTGCTGATCGACACTGTCCCTGTCATGATCCCCTCACTTGCCACCAGAGAGAGCCCTGGATGTTCCTCATCACCCTGATTAGGGACACTTGAGATTGATTCCAGATGCCACACAACTGTGGATCCTGCCATCTATTTAAGGGCAATCACCCCAAACTTCCATGTCGGGTCATACCATTCCTTCCAGCCAGGTGTCATCGGTTGCCTGACCAAGAACATATTCTGACAATAACCTCTTGCCATCCCACTGAAACTTTGTTTTTCTTTTCACAGCAATACTTAAATAAACCATGTTTACCATCCTGCAATTGGGTCATTCCACCAAGACAACTTTGAAGCTTTTTCTACAATGAGTTTATGGAGGAATGGCGTGTTACACGGACTTCTTGTCAAACTAAACTCTTCTACTAAAAATCCAAGTGCGATTTTGGTCCCCCAGGGAAAGGAGAAGGGAAGCAAGTTTAACACATCTGGATTACAACTCAACTAAAAATCTCTTACATTCCTCAACTCAACATTACCCAAACAGCAGTGGATGTTTGACTGGACCAATTTCAGATGATGCAAAAGGGAAGGAATTAAAAACAGTTCACTCTCTGTGAAAAGAGAAGCATATGTTTGCAAGTCTAGTTTTCAACTTGGGCCCACAAGTACTGTAGGTAAGGCAGGGGTGTCGAACTCAGGACCTTGAGTGCCAGTGTTCTGAAGGTTTTCTATGTGTTCTTGCATCTACAAACCTGTGTGAGGTTATTGAGTCAATGCGCTACATTTTATTGGCTGTTGATTTCACAGAAGAAGTGTGAAGCTTAAAGAGACTCCTTGGTTGAATAAGTATTGACGAAGGATGTTAGATCTGTAGCTATCAAAGCGGGTTCTACAGATTATCTTAAGAAAGTGGTATTAACAGTAAAAATTCACATCAGACCATGATCTGCATACAAAGTACACAACACCAGCGATCTAGTAATACCTCTTGTGAAAAAAGACAGAGAAGGTCTATTAAAGATTGTTTCTGTGTTCCTCATCTTCAGATTAGTAACAGAAACTGTTTCCAGAAGCTCTGAAAATTAGATCTTTAAAAGATGGCTTTCTTTCTTCCACTAGAGAATGTTTACGAGCACCAAGGAATTAATGAACTATGAGATGCTAAGTTGTCAAAGAAAAATAAAACATCACCATAAAATGAAAATAGACAAACAAAATTAACAAAACCCATCAGCTTAAAAAACACTAGAGACTACTTGAACACATATAAATGGATATTTTAATAATGTATCTCAAGAGGGTAAATTATTAGGAGACAAAAAAAAAGGGTGAGAACAGAATTCCCCTTTATCAGAAGGTATGATTACAACATTTGGGAAATTTGCAAATATTAGTACAGATTAGGTGCAATGGTAAAGCTTTTTTGTGGATGATCCACCTACATCAGCATGGTATCTCAACCAATACTTACCATTTAAAGGATACTCTTGAGTGGATCGAAGAGTTATGCTTTGGAGCAAACGTGTTACAACACCATCCAACTGCTCAGTATTTTGCAAAGGAAAATAGTTATTAAAATTCAGAATGCTTTAATGATTCTTTATGGCAAAATTTGAGTGTTTGAAAGTGCTCCAAACAGTCCTAGAGAGAGCTCCAAAACAGCTTCAGAGCATCTGTTCGGTGATGCTGAGCTGGGTGGGTTAGAGCTGGGACAGCAGATTAGTGAAACAGAGGTGGAACAGCCACTTGGTGTAACAGCCCCTTGTATTATTAGAGTTAAAACAGCTGTTGAACAGATAGAACAAGTTTTCAGATAATGAAAGAGAAGTGTTCATAGAAATGTGCTGTTTTGTGGTATCATTTCACATGAGGTATGAACTATACTTCAATACATAAGGCACAATATTACTTCCAAGAAACATGCAGAGATTATCCAGCGTAAGAGATTAGATGAATACAGAAAACACACGGAGTGAAGATCCACATACCAACAGGGTGAATATTTGTTTCTAAATACTGTACCTAAACTTTGTTGTTGAACCGTGGATAAGTAGTACTGATCCTTCATTATGGGCAATATTTCATTACAAGGCCAGTTTCATGTTGCAGTCAATTTGGATTGCTGCCATGTTGGGTTATGAGCTCTTTTTGTGTTCATAGCCATTTATTGCTTTAGACTTTATATTTTCTCTTGGTATGTTAGACCTTTAACAGTTGGGCAGAAAAACTTTCCGGAAAAAGTAACCATCAATGTTTAAAATAATTCGTTTGAAGAGGACATAAAGACTTCAATTTATTAATTGCAAAAATGTGTGTGAGGGATCTTGCATAAGCAATGCAGTAAACTACTAGAAATTAATTTAATGAGACAATTAAAATTAAATAAAATATTCTTTTGTCAAAACAAAGACTTTGCCAAAAGTTAAATTAAAAGATTATCTCTTTCAGAAATATTAAAAAATACATATGTTTTATGTGTATTTTAAAACATACGTTTCAAGGCTGCACGGTGGAGCAGTGGTCAGCATGGAGGTCAGCGATCAAGTCCCAGGTGGAACAAGACTTGAAACACTGGCCTTTCTGTGTGGAGTTTGCATGCTCTCCCCATGTACGCTTGGGTTTCCTCCAGGTACTCCGGTTTCCTCCCACCCTCCAAAAACATGCATGTGAGGTCCATTGGCAATGAAATTGCCCATAGGTATGAATGCATGTGTGGATGTTTGTATGTGTTTGGCCCCTCAGAAGACAGGCAACCTGTTCGTAAGGTGCCCTGCCTCTCGCCTAGAATTAGTTGGGTTAGGCTTCAGCGCCCCCTGCGACCAAGTTAGGAGTAGGTGGTTTAGAAGACAAAACTCACAGATTGAGCAAAGCAACAGCCCCAAATTCTTCATAACATGCATCCTGTCCATGATATTGATGTGAGTGGGATTACATGGAGAGGAGTAACTTCAACAAATTATGATATTGATGTGTCAAGATTGAAGAATATGCCATACTTTATAATGTCACACTTTAATATGCCTTGAAAATTGTGATGTTTTATTTTGAGTCATCATTCTAACTCATGTAGCTATTGTGATTTAACCATCTTTAAAAGGTTAAACCATTGAAGTTAAAGTTTCTAAATTCCTATCCATTTGGATCACAATGCTTATGTGCTCAATGCTAACTTCTTGGCGCCATTTGCTGAAGGAATTGTTGGTACATTACCCAGACAAGAGAGAAACTTATTCCATCCAAATTTTGGTTATAAAATGTTGAAATATGAAAAAAAAGTAGTGTTTTCATTCACCCATATTTTTGTGCTTCAAAAAAAATTAACGGATCCCAATGCTCACATGCTGCTTAGCTAGACTTAGCTAACTTTTTGGCGCCATTCACTGGAGGAATTGTAGGTACATTACCAAGACATACCATCTAAATTTTGGTTATAATATGTTGAAATATTGAGAGAAACAGTAGTGTGTTCCTTTTCATAGGAAGGAACACACAATACCGTAATTTCACGACCATTAGGCGCACCGTATGAAAAGGCGCAGCCTCAGTTATGTGCGCCATTGCTGTATTTAATACACACATAAGGCGCACCGTACGAAAAGGCGCAGTCTCAGTCACACACCGCCTTACAACAACACACACACAAGCATGCAAATGTGCGTATTAAAAAATAGATCGGGAGCAAAACTGAGTTTGGTTGTACTTTATTTAAGTAGTAACAATACTAAACAAGCACATTACCGGTAATAGTCTTTAGTCAAATCCGTCAAAGTCCTCATCCTCTGTTTTGGAATCGAACAGCTGCGCAAAATCCAACAGAGCAGGTCCACTTCACTCCTCGCTGTCAAAGTCACTGTCTGTACTGTGCAGCTCCTCAGAAAGGATACCAGCTTTTGCGAAAGCTCGGATAACAGTACCAGCAGACAGGTTAGTCCAAGCATCTACAATCCATTGGCAAACTGTAGCGTAACTCGCCCGGTGCTGCCTTCCACCCTTCGTGAAACTGTGGTCTCCTTCGGTCATCCATCGCTCCCACTCCGCTCACACTTCACTCTTTAACGTTCTCATGCCTTTACTTTCAGGTCCGCCTCGCGGGCACCGCGTTTTCTTTCAGGTCCGCCTTTTCTCACGAGCACCGCGTTTTCTTTTAGGTCCGCCTTTTCTCACACACAAGGCTCACCGCATGAAAAGGCGCACCGCTCATTTTGAAGAAAATCTAAGACTTTTATATGCGCCGTATAGCCGTGAAATTACGGTATTTGCTTCAAAGATAAATGAAATATTTCCCTTTTTTGCCCCCCTGTTATTTTTCTCTGATCAGTTTTTATTATTGGCAAGAAGATTTTCCATTGTTCATTGCAATTTTTTTAGCCTCACTAAGAAGTAGTGTAAGAAAGGCGATAAGGCTACATTTTCTTCTTGATTGTATAGAATAGCATGTCTGCTTGTCAGGAGGGTTATTACTGTCTGGTTTCTACGCTATAACAGGCATGAACATGAATGGCCTAATTATTCTTAGACTTTTATTGAAGGGGGGATAAAGGAAAGAAATGGAGACGCCTTCCCTCATACAATGGATCATTTTAATCCCACCAGGGGTCTGTCCATTGCCGGAAAGTAGCGTTTCAGATTTAAATATATTGTCTTGAAATACATAATTGTCCATTTTGAGAGCGACAAGAATAAGACTTATGTTCAAGTCTTCTGGACCATCCGCCTCCTGTTCTTCACAAGATATGCTTGCAGGTTTCTTTTAAAGTAACACTGTACAGTATTTTTGGTTTAAAATTGACACACTGCTGGTTTAAACTAGTTTTTAGAAAAAAAATTTCCCAAGGATGAGCTAAACAAAAAGTGATAGTATTCCAGTGGTGTTTTTTTTTAAAAAAAGTTTTTCAAAAAAGCTTTCATTTTACATCTAGACATTGCTGAATACCTCAGCAAAAAAGTAGATTATTTCGGTTTAACTTCAATATTTGCATCAAATAATTGCAATTATGGATTTATGAGGTATGAAAAGAACCTTGATAAAATATTGATTTTTAAATGTCTGCTCTGAACAACCTTATCAGTACTTCTCAGCCTGTCAGTCCAATTCCTCCATAACAGCCAATTCCATGCTGTCCTAAAGTTGCAATTTTAAGTGCAGATGCACAAAGAAAAGCTCAATGGTCGTGTGAAAGTCTTTTCATGCATCAACCAACTCACCCAAAAAGTTTTTTATCCATACCCAGGACATAACTGTTATCCTCTCTTTTTCCTTATTTTGTTTACTGTGTTTCATTTTTTAGAAACTGGCAGGCAAAGTTTTTATATAAGAACTCAAATAACTAAAAGTCTTCTGTTGGACAGACTGCTGATGTAACCATTTAAAAAAGAAGAAGCATATAGTAAAGTTTCTGTAGCGTCGGCTTAAATTGAGTAGGCGAGTACTGATGATTAAATTACTTTATTATTTCCGTGCTTTGTTATTAACTAACGTACAAGCTAAACAAGAACACAAATATGCCATCACCATGTTGTTCAGTTGCTATTTCCATAGCTCTATGCATTGGCACGTGTTCCATACATTTTTTATAAAACATCATAAATTAGCTTATAGTACAGTACTTTCATTTATAATCAAATGACAATCTCGTTACCCTGTCGACTGTTTCTAGATATTTTTTAGACCTTTTTTGTCTTTTTCTGTACCCTTATGACAATAACCATAGCTTACATTTTCCTTACGTCCTCCTTGTTAAGCTATTTCTGTTGACTGTGTTTCAACTGGTCAAATATTCAAATATTTACTTCCTGTCAAACAGAAGCCACCTATTTAAAATGTATTTGGGAAAACCTGACTGTTATAGCAACTATTAAATATCGAACTCAATCTGACTTCAATGTAGTGAACAAATTCTTGTTTTTTTTAACGTCCACCTTTTTGTTTGGTTGTGTTTTCAGTGGAACAGACTAACAATACACAGATGAGAACATTTTTTAAAAGTCCCATTTTATCTTTTGGAATTGACTTTTTTGCTGAAATACAGAGGTTGTGATAATTGTTTATATTACAACTCAAGGTAATTCATTCATGGCTTCGAAAACAAGGAGATGGAAAGCTTAGCCGTAGTCGATTTGGGAAGGCAACTCACTAATCACAGTGTTACCTGGTCACTATAACAGTATAAATTTATTTTATTAACTATTAAAGAGTTGGACAACTATGTTGGTGTGAAAGGTCTGACAAGAAACAGCAGACTATGGCCTCATAGATAGAGTTGTAAACCACCGGTGGTTTAATCTAATATCTGAAAATTGAAGACTTCCAGCTTTGAAGCAGCTGATCAATAACATGGATTCATCTTATCAATGTTTCATGCTGCTCATGGCGATCAAATCAAGTGAGAATTATTTTGAGATCAAAGTAGGAATCTTCTAAATGATTAAAATACATTCTTTTTTTTTTTTTTGCTCTGAAGGTATTGACTGTTTAATTTTATGTCGGGCTGTACGTGGAAAAAATTATATTTATTTCTCCATTTGAAATGGATTTGTTTGCGCAATACCAATTCTTTGGTACAACTTTGGTATAACTCAGGCATTGGCAATGATATCCAACTTTAAATGGGTTTTACTTTATTGAGTTTAGAACTTTTTACCTTTCAGAACTGTTTCAGAAACAATTAGTCATAAATCCACTGAGTAGAAATTTTAAAGTTTTTTTTAAAGATATTTGGACAAATTGTATACTAATTAAAAAGGTAAAATGGACAAAGTAGTTTCAGCCTAAAGTCAATTATAGATACGTATGTGTCTTCAATTAATTTTACAACAGACTTCCATGTGTACAAAGATTCTTTTTTTGGCAAAGATGCGCCAAGTTTGCTGATGCTTGATGACCTGTTCTGCATTGGAAAGGGCATCAGGTGTTGTGTACAAAGTGGAAAATTGGATCTTTGGAAGCTCAGACACGTGCCAACGACCAATCAGTGTGTGCTATTCCATTGTTGTAACAGAGTGCTTACTCAGCGAATATGCCTCGAGCATTGCCTTCAACCTACTAATGGTGAAAGCAATTCAGAAGATGAAATCAATCACAAAGGGAACTTTCTCAAACTGATTCACCGTCTTAAAAACAAAGCAGTTCACAAATCATAGGAATATAAATGTGCATTCAAGCTTTTCCTGCTCATTTGCTAACAAGTCTATTCTAGCATTTAAAGTTGCATCTGATGTGATAGATTTTTAGACCCCAGGCATTGGTCGTCATGAATGAATCAACCTTAAAAGGAAATGCTATACTATTGAGATAATCAATAAAAAATAAAATTATCCCTAAAGAAAGGTGCTCACATAATTTCCATACTGTCAGATGACAGATATTGAGTCTTGGTGGTCTGCAAACAAACCAATGACCGTTTCATCCTGCAATAGATTGGGGAAATCCAGAATTGCTCTGGTAGACTAAAAACAATAACCTCCACCTTGCTGTTGTTTTTCTCAAAGATGTAGGGCAATGGGGGCATCTCCAGGAGTGCAACAACCTGTGAAAAGGTTTATACAGTCTGAAATGATTTTGTGATTCCAATTTCTTGCTATTTTTTCAACAACAATACACAGGCAGAGGTTTGTGCTTCTTGACCAAACCCTGCTTTGAAAATGAAGTCTTTTGAAAGTCATTTTTTGACAGGCCAAATTTAAGGTAAATCTTGTACACAATGTGGTTGTGAACATTTATTGTTCAGACGTTGACTTCAAATGTGCCGAACAAGTCTGTAATTTGCTTTCCTTTGTGTTTAGGTAACTTTTTTCCATCTCTCTCTGACTCTTCTCTTATTCACTGACCTGCAGGTGAAAAACTAACTCTTGAAAGTGACTTTTACTTCCAAAAAACTGACCTTCTGTTTTAGTGTTATTCACATCTTGCCAATATACCTAATAATTACAAACTTTCCCTGATTGAGGATTACACATGTTCAAAAGCTTTGGTTATATAACAAAGAAAAGTAAAACTTTCCCTTGTTATTCATTTTAATCGTGCATTTTTACTGAAGCAACTACATTGGCGAATGACACAGGTCTACCTAATACCGAAAATTACAGGATGCTGAGGTCAACCGGTAATTTCACACAATTTAATATTATTTTATTTTTAAAAGGGGACCATGCACAATTATAACGTAAAGGGTTCCATTTGATGCATTGTACTAGAGTTACCCAGAGGCTAATTTGCATCTGCAATCCCCTGGCAAGGAAAAACAACCTAAATATGAATCAATATGAATCTCAATATGCTATCAACGTTTAGAAATTTAGGATCGTGACTTCCTTTCTTTGATGTTGAATTTGTTTGGGGGCAATGGTGTCAAAAAGCCTTTTGGTACCTAAACTCAAAGATGATCACTAAAAGCTCTGGATGATCAAAGGCTGTTTTAGCCCACACCATTGGGGGCATCATATGGGAATTTTACATAGTGCCGTTGGAGTGCATGATCGTGAAAATTCGAAGTCTTAGAAATGGCAGTCTTGAATCCATTTCTGCACAGTCAAGAAAATGTTCCATTTCTAAGTAGACTACTCCACGATCCCCTCATTTAGTATACCGGAGGCTGTTCCTCATCTTCTTTGTTATTACGCTTCTCAAATTTCAGGTTGAGGAGAAACAGTGTTGTTTTGGTCCTGCCCATAAAACAGTAGACCATCTTCATACCCTTTAGGGTCTTGTTTGGTGCATGAACATTCTTGTTTCGTGAGTTCCATGGAAGTTCCTCCAAATGGTCTACATTTGCTTGGTGGATTTTGAGAAACCTTTCGACAATTTCCCTTGGGGTTTTCAATGTAGTCCACAGGGAGTATAGAGTAACACACAAATTAAACACTCAAACAAATGTTGGAAGTCATGCTTTGGTTGAAGTAGCTCTTAGTTTGAGTACAATGATTTCTCTATGACCCCACTTAACAGAGCTCTAGAGAACAATCAGTTTCAGAAAACAGAAACAGGGAGTGAGGAAGAGTGGGGAGGTGAGCAGCGGATTTTTCAACCCATTACTCAACTCCCTCATCCTGAAGGTGGGCATTTGCTGATGGAATCGACAAAGCACAGCGCTTTGACAGTAACAGCAAGAGTGGAAGGGAGTTTAAAAAAAAAAAAATCACTGACAGGATATCTTTCTGAAGGGGAATTAGACCCCAAGCAAGAAGCTGGTTTTGAAGAAGGTCAACCATTTAGACCACAATGGTACATTGGTGAAAGGTTTGTCTGACATTTACAGATGAACCCAAGGCTGCTAAAAGCCAAAATGTCTGTTATTGGCTGTTAAACCTTTTCCCCTTTTATGCAGTTCGATATGATAAATTTCTCCACTTCATGTTAACAGCAAAAAGTCCAACATGCTTTTTGTGTGACTGTTTCACATTGTCTAGTTGCATGCTAAAATGAAAATTGCAAGGGTTTCTCTGAGTTTGGTGATGAAGGTTAAAGACAAAATTTAATAGAGTAATGTTACTTAGGCGATAGCTCAGCGGTAGAATGTTCGCCCTTGAACCGGAAGTTAGCAAGATTGAATCCCACTGATGTCCCTGGGGAAGACACCTTACCCCCTGTACTTCTCCCAATTGGTGCCATCCTGGCAGCCTGCTGCGGTGTAATGCAGCACACAAATTTCCCCGATGAAGGATGAATAAAATGTACATTTAATTTATTGCTCCTCATTTTGGAGCTAGTTTGTGATTAGGGTTAGGGTTTTGGGATTAGGTTGGGTTTAGACACCCCAGCCTTTATTTGATGTTAAATTTTTTGGGAAGAGAACACCAAAATATATTCCTTTTTTTTTTTTTTTTTTAGTGCATTTGCTTAACCAACACTTCACTAATAAAACTAACAGCCAAAAAGGGAACGACGCATTTATATATGTCAAACAAGTCTGTAATTTTCCCTTCTTTGCCCACCTCTACGGGTAATTTATAAATACTGATGAGAGAAAACCTTGTTATATTTTCCGGACCATTGGGCACACTCAAAAGTCTCAAATTTTCTCCAGAATGCAGGGAGTGCCCCATGGTGTGTTGAACCTAAACATGTTGCAGTATGGCTTCGGGAAAGAGAGCGTAGAATAGGACGATTTGAAAACGGTAAAGGAGGAGGTGTGGGCATGGAAAAAGATAGCAAACACAGTGCTACTAAGACTAGGAGACTAAGACTAGGACACAGCACCGGAACCCCCCGTGTGCCCTCGTAGTAAGCGGTACAGAAGATGAATGGATAAAATGCTAGGGCACCTGGCGATCATCATCACTGCTCTGGCCCTCATGAAGACTTAGAAAGCTGGTAGCAAATCTCCAGGTCTGTCAAATAGACTCTAATGGATTTATTTCCTGAAAAAAAAAACTATTCTGATTCTAATTTAATTTAGCCATCAGGGCCAGTTCTCAGGTTTTTGTTGTGCTTCCTTCTCTGCAAGTGGTGTAAGACCCCATGTGGACCTTGTGTCTACTCGTTTTTTTTTCTGTCCATTTGGCAATGATGTCGAAAGTATTTAGTTTTTGTGTTTCACTGTTTGATATTTGCTAAGAAAAACCCCAGAGGACTTGAAGGAGCTAAAACCACTTTGCCTCATGATTATTCTATCATTTCAGTGGGCTGTTTGAAAAAAAAAAAAAAAGATAACAGTGTTTATTTCTGTCCTCTCCCTGAAATGTGAAACACAAGACAACTCCTGCTAATGAAAAAGTTTTCCAGATAAAACTCTTATTTTGATACAGTCGCATCAAAATAAATGTCCCGTTAGAAAAACTGTTACACGAATCATTGCATCTCCAGTCATCAAAATAATCACTTTTACTCTTACAGATAATTCTTTTTTTTTGCAGCACTATAAAATCCTTCCTGATTCTGTAGAGTCTCCAGGATATGTGATGAAGACACTAGATGATCTATAATAACTAGTCAGACATTTACATAATTTCATTCAAGTCTGCATGAGTTTCACCAGTGGTGGTGAGAGCTGCATTTGCAGGCAGGTTTAGAGATAATGGAAAGTCAGCTTCCATTTTTAACACAGACAACATCTCATCGGCATTGAAAATGGTTTTAAGTATGAAAGAATAAGTAGGTATTAGCGAACGCTTTTAAAACTTGATGATGCATCGTCTGAGCATCGTACTAGTTCCACTCTGCTTTAAATAGCTCGCCCTTCATCCAAGCCTCTACTTAAATCATAGAGCTTGTACGTCCACTCAAGCTGAAAAACTAAATATTGAAAAACAAGGTGAGGCGCTGAGGTCGAACTCCCATGTGAAAACTATTTTACTTCAGTAGAGAAAAAGAGGGGTTTGGCTAATAAGACTCAAATAATTGTCCCTAAAAATAAAATTCCCAGGGTGACTCATGTTCTCCTATTGACTAAGTAAGTAATTTTGGTAAGTGTACAGGCAGAATTTATTGGACTGGGTATGAGGTGAGTTCCTGCAATCAGTGAGCAAATGACAGCCAAAAGTTCAAGGACAGAAACTAAAGTTATCACTAATTTACCTCCACCTACACAAGATGAACAGCCGCATGGAAGGTATCGTGTTTAAACTGTGATGTTGTGCCCATTTTACCAGCAAAAGCAACATTGCCAGTGTTAAACAGAAAACAGGGAAATGCCCAGTAGATCTTCGGCTGTCATTGCCAGGCAAGCCGTAAAAATGAAAATGTTTTATTCTTGATATATTTCTTTTTTTACTGCCAGCTTATAAGAAGGTAGGTGGACAAACAGGCAAGCTGAAGACAGGTGAGGGAAGTGTGGGAGTCACAAATCTGCATCTAGAAGGGAAATGTCAAGACAAGTTTCAGTTCAATTAACTTGTACTCTTTGGCGTTTTCATATCTG
Source organism: Neostethus bicornis (assembly GCA_902685375.1). Classification (NCBI taxonomy): domain Eukaryota; kingdom Metazoa; phylum Chordata; class Actinopteri; order Atheriniformes; family Phallostethidae; genus Neostethus; species Neostethus bicornis. The sequence continues at coordinate 10,419,467 of LR738549.1, read as the reverse complement.
CTATCATCCCAAAAACTAAATATATTCCCCTCTAAAGCATCCTTCAGGATGTTGAATTTCTCTAAATGCACATCAAAACAGTGGCGTGTCAAGAGATATACTGTAAAACATCGGTATAAAGTGGAAAGTACTGAATTCCAGTTTCATGTGCATTACGAGTGAATGACGCAAGAAAGAAACACTGATGAACCAGAACATGATTCAGAAACTATAACACTTTTAGTTTATACTTTGGGATTCTCAGACATTGCAAAATGCTCTTAAAATGCCCTTGAGAATAACGACACAGCCTTTACTTGCATGCCATGTCAGCCAGTAAAGCTCGATTTACAAATAACTAGTCATATTGCAAAGTTTCCCAAGTCATATTTCTTTAATCATAACACTAATTTGAGTCTTTAAAAAGTTTTTAAGTGTCAGAGGCCCACAACTTGATTTTTTTTAACAAAATGAAGGAACCAAGAAGGGCTGATGCTAATTTTAGTGAGCACATCGTGTTAAAATATGACTCACTGGAATCATTGATTTCTCTTAAGATATCATCCCTAACGAAGTTGCGAAGGGTGCCGGAGCCTATACTTACTGATTTCTGGCAAGATTCACCCCAAACAGGTCGCTTGTGGGGCGTTGTGGGGTCACACACACACAACAATCCACACACACTCATTCCTAGGGGGCAATTTTAAAGTGGTCAATTAACATGCATGTTTTTGGATGGTGGGAGGAAACCGAAGTACCTGCAGAAAACCCATGCATACACAAGGAGAACATACAAACTTCACACAGAAAGGGTGTTTCAAGAGTCGCCCCTACTCTAGAACTCAAACCCAACCTTCTTAATTTTTTTTTTTTTTTTTTAATTTTTACTTACTCTATTCATCCCTCACCGGGAAAATTTGTGTGCTGCACTCCTACACCGCAGCAGGCTGCCACATTGGCGCCAATGGTGGAAGTCATATGCGGTCCTTGGAGGTGTCTTCTCCAAGGACCCTAGACATGCACTCAGTGGAATGCGAACCCACAAACTTTTTTACTTAAAAAAGCAACAAAATTTTTTACTTTTTATACCATAAATCTGTCTTCATGTCTTGTTTATTTAATAGATTATTGAACTTTTTTTTAACCGAATATTTATAAAATTATTGCTCTTATGGAAGCACTATGCATTGGTGGTGAAAAATATATATTTTTTATTTACTTTACACTCAAATGCCACATACATACTGTACATTGGAATATCACTGCTCACATGGTAATATGCTTTACATTGGAATATCAATTGAACAACATCAACTTGAGGACTCTGCAGAGTTCATTTCTAAGTCTCGAGGTCAGTTTCACACCACAGCAGACAGTGATGGTAGAGGAGATCCTAATGATGTGCATTGTCAAAAAATAGCACAGCAGACAGCTGTCTGAATGACCCCTACCTCTCCAGGGACTTTGGAAATGCAGGTACATGTCGCTGGGATGGAGTTGTAACAAAGTCAAATCAAACTTTGATAGGAAGTGTATTTTTTGGTAAATCAACTCCAAATCAAGCAATTGAAAATAAAAAATATGACAATGTGATTTACGGGTATTGTTATTCTGATCATAAATTTGGATAGAGACAGTTTCTTGGAAGCAGATTTATGTAAAGAGAAAACCTCCTTTTTTATGTTATATGGACAGAATTTCTGAACAAATACAAATATTTAATGGTTTTAATAAATATCAAATTTGAACACATTTGAAATATTATTCCATGCTAATTTTAATGTTTCAATTGCACTTGACTTTTTTTCTTTTTTCAACTTGTTATAGAAAATAAAATGGTGCAAAAGTGATTAAAATATGGTAATAAATGAAGAAATTCACTTAAATAAAATATTTGTCATACGAACTGCTGCTTCATTTCTGTTAATTGGTCACGAGTGCAAAAAACCTTAGCAGGAAGCCTAGACTTCCTTCTAAGGCTCATTTTTCATCTCTTTTAGGACAATCTCGAGGTGTTCGTAGCAGTTCTTGTCAGGATTCCCTCACTTGCCACCAGAGGGAACCCTGGAAGTTACCCATCGCCCTGATTTGGGTCACCTGAGGATTATTTCTGATTCCTCAAAGCTGCGGACCCTGCCATCTATTTAACAGCAATCATCCCAGACCTCCAGGACGGGTCATACTATCCTTCCAGCTAGGTCTCCCTGGTTGCCTGACCATGAACACATTCTGACAATAACCTTTTTGCCATGCCCCTGAAATTTTGTTTTTCTTTTCACAGTACTAATGGACTGCCAAAATTCAAATAAACCATGTTTTCTGTCTGCAATTGGGTCCTTCTCTTTCCACCTGCACACCGCTTCTTGAAAGGTCCGTCCAGCAGGTCCTGGGTCTGCCTGTGGTTCTCCTCCATATTCAAAACACCTCCCCAGCAAGTTTTCTGGGAGGCATCCCAACAAGATGTCCAAACCATCCCATCTGGTTTCAGAAGGAGCCATGACTCTGCTCCAAGCCTCTTCCCCCCACCCAAATGGCACATCTCCTCACCCTATGAGCCAGAATCTGGCAACCCTTTGGAGGAAGCTCATCCCTGATGCTTGAATTTACACTTTTGTTTTTTCAATCATAAGCCACAGCTAACGGCCATAAGTAAGGGTACAATTGTAGGTCGACAGGTATATGCAAAGCTTCATATTTTGGCTCAATATTCTCTTCACAAAGTCAGATTGATGCAGTAATGGGGACGCTCCCTCATTCAGCCTGTGAAAACTCCTACTTAATCCCTTCCTCACTCAAAAAGCAAGACCTTGAAATATTAAAGGGCCCATCTCATGCAAAATAACTCTTTTCACATTGTATCCTATGCACATACACACGCAAAATGTGGGGTTTGCAACATGCATTACATCATAGTTATGAAAATATATTGATTTGGTGGAGCGCAGTCACAGACCCGGAACTATGAAAGGCCGGGTATTGTTCATCCCCCTGCCCGTCCTGAGAAAGTACAAGCTCCGCCCTATGCTCTCACTGAGCCGCTATTCCTCCGCCCATCTCTGAGCGGGAGGGGGAAGGCAGGCGTAAACCCCTGCGTAGCGGTTTGGTAGCGTCTGAAATAAGATTTCAAGCAAGAGAATAAAAAAGACGCAGAGCAGCGAACCAGCCTTTATATCAGACGTTGAAAGCGAGTTTGTGAGGGCGTAAGGCCGGAGTGGAGGCGGGTGAGGAGGTCGGGCGGGTGGTGAGAAGGGAGGGTTTGCTGCGGAGCGGGGCGTGTGCGAAGTCCGTCCTAGCTACGTCAAATGTGTCATACTTTAGACAGCCGCGTCATACTTTAGACATCTGCTCATTGGTTGTTTTGTCTGAGCGTACCAGAAATCCACAGCAATTTGTGAAAAACGGGCTAAATCAATCTAGAAACCCCTTTGGTGACATATACAAGGCCCGGACATCACTCTTACAAGGTAGAAAACTCTGAAAAATCGATTTTGCATGAAATTGGCCCTTTAAAATACATAAACTCCTCCTCTCTGGGCTTCAGCCTTACCCTTAACATATAGGATGTACCCACTTGTTTGTGGTCCGGGACCATCATTTCAAATTTAAAAGACACTGATTCTGAGGCTGATAAATAAGTAAAACTCTTTATCGCTTACTCACTTTAATTAGATGCACAATCCAGAAAACATGATAATCATCCAAAAATAGAACCTTCTGGGATTGCGGTATAGGTGATTGGATATTGTCTGGAACTACCCATTGAAAGAACAGAGTTTTTCTCACTGCTCTGGCACTTCATTTTCTGAAATATCTGGTGACAAAAGAAAAAGTAGTGCGGAAAGGACCACTTTCCGCACTAGATTGCGCCTGTTGAATGAAGGTAGTTTTCCACAAGCAAACAAAAGAACATGATTGAGTTTACGTGGTTTATTGATGGTGTTGCTGATTGGCTCATGGTGCCCAACTGAATAGGAAATGATATTCTTATTGATGCGTAAAAAAGTTAGGGCACTTTTGCTAAAAAAAGAAAAAAAAAGTCTGTTAGACCTATTCAAGAAGAATGGCCACAGACGTCTTTCCAGTCAAATTACAACGATGAGGACAAAAGGTTCCAAACCCCTTTTCTGTATTCAGCTACAAACCCGAATTCCGTTCCGTCATCTTCCGCTTGTTCCGGGATCGGGTCGCGGGGGCAACAGCCTCAAACGGGGAACCCAGGCCTCTCTCTCCCCGGCTGCATCCTCCAGCTCACCCGGAAGGATTCCAAGTCGTTCCCCGGCCAGCTGTGAGACATAGTCACTCCGGCGGGTCCGGGGTCTGCCCCTTGGTCTCCTCGAGGTGGGACGTGTCCGAAACACGTCGCCCGCGAGGCGCTCAGGCGGCATCCTGACCAGATGCTTGAACCACCCCATCTGGCCCCTCTCGACCCGGAGGAGGAGCGGCTCGACACCGAGCTCCTCCCAGATGGCAGAGCTCCTCGCCCGATCTCTGAGTGAGAGCCCAGCCACCCTGCGGAGGAAGCTCATTTCGGCCGCTTGTACCTGCGATATCATTCTTTCGGTCACCACCCACAGCTGGTGACCATAGGTGAGGGTTGGAACCCGAATTCATTTACACCAATTGTTGGACATGCTCAAAGCATTCAGTTAAGATACATTTGACCATGAGTCCCAGGCGGTGTAGCCCAATGGTAGAGACATCACCTTTCGACAGCTTGAAACGGGTTCGAATCCCATTCGGAGCAAAGTCCGCCTGGGACCCCTAACCCTAACAAAAAAAACCAAAAAAAAAACTGAAAGATACATTTGACCATCTTTACATAAAATCATTTACCCTATCTAATTTCCTTTATCCATTTGGGACCATTATAAGTCATCCCAGTGTGCGGAACCTACACTCAATTACCGCCGCTAATCGGACAGTTACACCCACCTCCGCCTCTTGTGGGCACCATTAGCTACTAATGCTCTGCTCCCTTCGACACAGATACAGTAAATACACATAATTGTGATGAATTGTTTCGAACTAAAGGCTGCACTCATCAGTATTTCGAGTCCTCCTCGGATGCGATGAACTTTCAAAGTCAACGAAAATCCAAAGGGACGAATGGGTGAATGAACAATGAAGTCTTTTCCAAAGAATGCAGAAAGTCATAAAGGGTCAGCTAAGTAGGGTCACAAAGGAAGACAAGCCTTTTGGTGACAACGGAACTCATTGTTTTAACCCGGTATGTAAACTTCACCACAGACTTCCAACAAGCCACAGCCCCGTCCTTAATCTTTGGTGTCACAACTGACCGCTCATGCATCAACTGGCCATCTCCTGCTACTTGGCAGAATCGGATGGATAAGCTCTGTTTTTGGAGCTGCTAATAGTTGTCCCAAGAGAAATTACAGGCAAGGAGTGCTCACATTTGTTCTAAACTGTGTGTAATATGAATAGATAGTTTCATTAACAACACTTCTCGATGGAATTAATCAGAAAATAAATGTAGAATTTTTCATTGTGGATCCAAATTGCATTTAGGAGGAAAACATGTTTTGTCAAACAAAAGGAAAGCTGACATTGATGAAAGTCTGTTGAGAATTCATTAATCACGCTAATTTAATCCAGGGACCAGTGTCCCACTGTTGTTCATCTAGATGAATAGGTTGTTGTGTGCATGGCCTTTAATCCAGAGCTTTTCCGTCTGGTTCTTCAAAGTGATGAAGGAAGGCTGGTATAAGTCGCTGATGTGGAAAACCTGCTGCAAGCTCTTTGCCAGCAAATGTGCAGTATTTCTTCTCTCCAGCTGTGTTCCACATTTTCTGACCTTGGCTTATTTTAGTCTCACAGACACAATCCTCCTATTTCTTGGCTTATTTAGTGCTTTTCTCCCTTTTTTGTCACTGCAGTTCGAAACTAAGTACAGTGAAAAAAAAAACATCTGACAATTCTCACAGCTCAGCAGATACGCATTAAGATTAAAATCTTTGTTACGGCTGCTGATGTTGTGTCCAAGCCAAGCTTTTGGATTATCTTTAAATAAATTATCTTTGTGGTAATTTAATGTATTTATAGCTGCTGGGTTCCAGTTTTGTTTGGACGGTATAAAAATGGAGTGGAGGAGTTTAAGTATCTCGGGGTCTTGTTCACGAGTGGGGGAAAGATGGAGCGGGAGATCGACAGGCGGATCGGTGCGGCATCAGCAATAACTAGGACGCTGCATCGGTCCGTCGTGGTAAACAGAGAGCTGAGCGGAAAAGCAAAGCTCTCGATTTACAAGTCGATCTACGTTCCAACCCTCACCTATGGTCACCAGCTGTGGGTGGTGACCGAAAGAGTGAGATCGCGGATACAAGCGGCCGAAATGAGCTTCCTCCACAGGGTGGCTGGGCTCTCACTCAGAGATCGGGTGAGGAGCTCTGCCATCCGGGAGAAGCTCGGTGTCGAGCCGCTCCTCCTCCAGGTCGAGAGGAGCCAGATGAGGTGGTTCGGGCATCTGGTCAGGATGCCCCCTGAGCGCATCGCGGGCGAGGTGTTACGGGCACGTCCCACCGGGAGGAGACCAAGGGGTAGACCCCAGACCCGCTGGAGAGACTATGTCTCACAGCTGGTCGGGGAACGACTTGGGATCTTTCTGGGTGAGCTGGAGGATGCAGCCGGGGAGAGAGAGGCCTGGGCTGCCCGCTTGAAGCTGTTGCCCCCGCGACCCGACCCCAGAACAAGCGGAAGATGACGGAACGGAAAGGAAGGGAAATTGTAGCGAATATAACACATATCACTCCTTCATAAGTCAAATCCATAACAAGAAATGATGTTACAACTTTTATCAGTTATTTACTTACGGACAAAGATACCCCAAGGCTCAACAAAACTAAAACGACTGTCTTTTTGTACTGAACGAAGCAACCGTGCTACTCTTAACGGAAATGAGAAAAAACGAAAACCTAACTGACACTGGCCAACAGACGGCGACAAAGAAGCATAAACAATACAAGATATTTTTAAAGAAACCGTAATTTCACGACCATTAGGCACACCGTACGAAAAGGCGCAGTCTCAGTCACACACCGCCTTACAACAACACAAACGCAAGCATGCAAATGTGTGTATTAAAAAATAGATCGGGAGCAAAATTGAGTTTGGTTGTACTTTATTTAAGTAGTAACGATACTAAACAAGCAAATTACCGGTAATAGTCTTTATTCAAATCCGTCAAAGTCCTCATCCTCTGTTTCCGAATTGAACAGCTGCGCAAAATCCATCAGGGCAGGTCCACTTCACTCCTCGCTGTCAAAGTCACTGTCTGTACTGTGCGGCTCCTCAGAAAGGATACCAGCTTTTGCGAAATCTCGGATAACAGTACCAACAGAAACGTTAGTCCAAGCATCTACAATCCATTGGCAAACTGTAGCGTAACTCGCCCGGCGCTGCCTTCCACCCTTCCACGGTTCGATTCCCATGTTCCTCCGCATAGCTGATTGCCTGCAGCTTAAACTGAGCGTCATAAGCGTGTCTCTTTGCCATTTTCAGAGTTAAAACAGCAATGTTGTGCATACAGCACATACCTTTTTTATACACAATCCACGTCCACACTTCACTCTTTAACATTCTCATGCCTTTTCTTTCAGGTCCGCCTCGCCTAACGGGCACTGCTTTTTCTTTTAGGACCGCCTTTTCCCACACACAAGGCGCACCGCACGAAAGGGCGCACCGCTCATTTTGAAGAAAATCTAAGACGTTTATATGCGCCTCATAGCCGTGAGATTACGGTATATGTAACAGTACGACATTAGTATAAAGTAGCAAGTTGTTGCTCCCACACATCTTTGCACTGCATTTGGTCTTCATGTTTGTAGATTTCAGAGTTTTGCTCATCTCTGTAAAATCTTCACACTGGAAATCTTTACTTACAGGCTTTTAGTCCACTTAACGACCTGCCGTTTAGTGTCACTTGCTGAAATAGGTGTGCAGACAGGCTATTTTAGTTCAGAGCCTGCGTCTTTAAACTGTCTGTAAGCCAGAGAACTTATCATGCCCTGAACATCACATGCACCCGAAGAAACTTCATTACATAAGCAGAGAAAATTCATTTTGCTTGCTGCATGACAAACATAGTTTACCTTGACTATGCAGAGTAGACAGGTGAAGTTTTTCAAAGAAATCACACTTCCTTATCTAAACACTTCCATTCTCACACTGACAACACGAGCACCTCTGAAAATGCAAAGAAAAAAGAAAATGATCTAATCTTGTATCAGCTCAAGTATCTTCAGACCTCTTAGCTGAAACTGAAATTATGCTCACGTCCTTTGCTTACTGATGCTTGACTCAAAGAATGTTATTTAGCATACTTATACATATACTTAACAGGATACTCGTATTGTATACAGTTTGTTTTCAATGAGAGACGAGGATTTTATCTGGGATGTGCCATCTGGGGACGTCAGAGGTCATTTAAGTCCTAATAAGTCATTGTCAATTTTAACCAAGTGCTCTTTTTGCTATTTCTCACCAGAACTGTACGGGTTAGTTCACTTTGAATGCATGTTTTTGTCCTTTGTCTTTTTTGCCTTTCTTGTTTTTGTTTTGTTTGCGCATACTTGTTGTGACCCCTTTTTTTTCTTCCTGTGCATATGTTGTTGCATACTGCAATTTCCCTAATGTGGGACAAATAAAAGTTTCCTTTATTCTTGATTCATGTCCTGCCCAATATGGCTATTAGTAAATAGTCCGCCATCAGAGCGATGGAACATGATCAACAATAAGCTCAAAAATGCGCTACTCGTGATGGCAGCAGGTCCGTTTAGCGCTTAACATTTTTGTTGAAATTTTTGTGTGTTTTTTTTTGGAGTTTGAGAGATGAGCTACTTCAGCAGTGAGAAATGTCGAGTTGGAACAGGGTTTTTTTTCACCAATTTATTTGTTATTGAGTAAAGTCATTTGTCACGTTTCCCATCTGTGTTCCCCACCATTTTTCTCCTTGTATTAACCTCATAATTAGATACATTTATAACCATGAAATAGTTATTGAGGATCTGATTTATGTGGATTGAGCACTAATGAAGGTCTAAGTGTACAGGACACAGATCATCACTCCAAACTATAAATAAAAAGCATTGAAAAATATTAAAGCTTGGATTTTTAACTCAGCAAGATTTGGTTAACACCTTTTTAGAATAATCAATTTTAACAACAAAAAATGAGGAACCACTCAAATATAAATAAAAAAAGCTGCAACTTGGTTTGCAATGACCAGGTTGACTGAATGTTAATAATAATAACACATTTTATTTCTAAGGCGCCTTTCTAGTTAAATAGACTCTACTCATATACGTAGCGCTTTTCCACCTGCATTGGCATTCAAAGCGCTCTACAGTGACGCTCACATTTACCCACATTCATACCTAATGGTGAAAGCCACCATGCAAGGTGCAAACCACCATCAGGAGCAATTGGAGGTTCAGTGTCTTGCTCAGGGATACCGGCATAAATTCCGGACGGGGGATCGGAACGGCTCCCGTTACAAGGCGATCTCCCTATACACTGAGCACTATGAAACTTTAGGATTGACAACATCATGGGAAAGGAAGATCTTTTGCGGCTTATCCACTAAATCACCAGTAAAACTAGGACAAGAATCACACGCTGAAGGAACTGGTAATAATTCTCATGCGAGTTTATTAATAATAGTGACCTCTTTCACGTTGCGCACAATGAACCACAGCTTGCGTAAAAATATGTAATGTATCGACTTTCACATGCTGTTACTTTTTGAAGCTGATATCCACAGTTCCCGTAATTCACCATGAGGTGCCTCTAAGACAACCATATTGGAATTTGAGATTAATCGGCTAATAAACTGAATAGTTAAAAATCTTCTGTTGTAGTTTTACTTTAAGCCTCAGAGACTGCAGGAATTTGGTTCTTAACCAAAAGTACAATTCATCATGCTGGATGTCTAAGACTAGAGCTGGACTGGCTCAATGAAGAGTTTCCTGTACTTTCATAGCTTTAATGACACCTGGAACACGGGGACCAGCTGACCTACATTGTGAATCACATGGGGAAATAAGGGCGCAAACATTGAAACAGTTGGATTAGTTGAATGGATGAGCTCTGTTGCCTAAGCAGAAAATAAGAATGTGCTTCTGTTATTTATTTTTCCCTCCTCCTCTGTAGGTCTGTTAATTGACCTTTTCTGTGAGGTGACAATAGAAATCAATGCAGTGGTGGAGAGTGGGATTAGCTGGTATAAATATTTGATCTGACAACATCCTCCACATCTTTATTATTTTTTTTATGTACTGTATTTATCCTTCAAATAGTAGAATTTCTGCGCTGCATTGCACCGCTGTAGGCAACCATGATGGCGCCAATGGTGGGAGAAACGGGGAGTATACACAGAGTATATGTATAAATGAACAATCTCGTAATCCTTCTAAAATGCTGTTGGTTTTCCTTTTTAACATCAGGTTTGTAGGTGTGCAACCATTAGAATGTTCTACTTCTCTGCCTCGGTGCATCTCTCTCCTCTCTATCATAAAAAATTGCCAAAAGTTGACTAAAACATAAATATAGGTAAACTGAACCTTCAGTCACACATAACTGTGTTGAACATAGTCTGTTTTTGACATTAAGAGACTGAAGCCCTGCTCAAAGAAACAAGTGATGTTTTGGCAATGCGTCTATTTGAGGAAAATTGGCTAATTCGAGTGCATTTGAGCGCAGTACATATTGCTGCAATATTGCTACATGTTGCCCGTAGCGATATGTGCTGCTTGTAGCAATATGTGCTGGTAGCAATATGTACCGGTAGCAATGCGTACTACTAGCAATATGCACTGCTAGCAATATGCACTGCTAAAAATATGTACTGCCACATATTGCTTGCAGCAACATGTACAAGTAGCAAAATGTACAATGCATAACATGTAAACTATTTATGCCAAAGGCACGTTCATTCCCATCACATATGAATAGGCGATATGTCAGCGTTATGTTTACGTTTCATCGCCTAACAGTTGCAAATGCCTTTCATCAAGCGCTTCACGGTTGATTGTCGCCATACAAACAAGACATGCGGTCAATTTAGATAATTTCATCTCCCAATTCAAATGCAGACATGATGCTAACGAGTCGCTTTAATGTGAGCAACACATATCGCAACCATTTCTCACACAATTCACACACACGCAGGAAAATCCCAGCATTATTCCCAGACGCCGATGCAAATCATTCGATGATATTGGGTGGACCTTTTGGTCCACAAAAAAAGCCAGCGAATGGGCCACTAAAATGCAGGAAACTGACTCTTATATTTCAAAATGTTCCGGAGGGGAGGCTGGTGAATGCCCCCAGCCCCTTCTGTACTGGCTTTGTCAATGGCCTCATGCCCCCCTACTCCCTTTAGAAAAACTTAGATCCGCCCCTGATCATCTTCTTAAGGTTACATCTTTTTTGGCTTCATTTATTAATTGAACACAATTTGCACTCATTGTGAGGTCAGTACTTTGACAACTTTAAGATATATTTTTTGAGGAAAAATACAATTTTGTTCAATTAGCTAGACATAAAACTCAAGGCATTATCTTTAATGAAGCTATAAAACAAAATGGTGAGCTCAGTTATGACCTGAGGAGGGTGTCACCTTGCTGCTTTCAGATGCACACGTACACACACAAACACACACAGACGCACCCTTTTATTTAGCGGTAAAAATTCATGTGGCAATAACCTAAAAAGCAAACCAGGGAAGGAAAGCTCCATCTATATTAGAGTTAAGTAGCCAAAATGTACCTTTTCTGTTTAAATGAGACCATTTCTAATGAAGAGTGCAAACCTTAGCACTGAGATGTTGATAAATGGTCGCCTGAACAGCCTAAATCTCTCGGGTTGGGCAGAATAATCAATACACACAACCAAACAACCTCAAGTAATTTGTGTGTATGCCAATTTTTTATAAGAGAAAATGTTGACTTCTAAAGTTATTACTCCTGAACACATCAGGATAGTAAGTTCTGACCCTCAGCATCACCCAGAATTAAAAAATTCCTATTCCCTGAGATTTTCTTCAATTTTTTCCTCTTTTAAATAATTTACTTAGAGAGGAAATGGGGGTGGTACATCCTGACAGACAGACAGTGAAGCAGTGGTGGAGGGGGGACAGGGACATGATGCAGGACGGGTGGGGGAGCTAACAGAACAGCAGACATTTCCACGCGTGGCTGGGACTCCATGAGCGGGAAGCGCACACAGTTCTGTGAGAGAAGAAGAGAAGGAAGCTCCTCTAACACCTGCTTGGACACAATCAGCAGGCTGCTCTTCAACAAGTGTGGCTGTGGCGTTGAGAATCGTTGTGGAGGGAAAAAAGCAAGAGATGAAAAAGGGAATTATTTTTTTCTGGAACTTATTCTGTGATACTATGGAACTTTACCATGGAAACCTTTCCCGCTCAAAGGAAAAGATGTGCATGCAGAAAGTAAACTGCTTTAATTAAAACAAGAAAAAAGAGATTTTTGAGGACGCTTAAAAACATTTTTACCTGGACTTTGTATTGAATTTTAACAAGAAAACTGGAGTTAATTGCCTCATTAATGGTAAGTCATTTTAATCATACCACCCTTAGTATTACTATAGCTTACTGACCATAATGGTCAATGAATTCTAATGACAAAGGTAGACATATTTAATATCTCAAATTTACCTTAAAATAAATCTAATTATGAAGTGGCTTATTAAATCCAGAGTGTAATGCATGCTCATTTGTCTAAAAGGGGGTGATTTTAAATCTAATTGCAATCAATGTCATACCAAAAACCCCTTTGACCACAGCTAAACCAACCTAATCCAAATATCTGGAGTTTATAATCCTAATTGTCTTTTACTTAAGGATGCAGCTGTGTCACCACACCACTGGGTCCTCAGCTGGTCTTGTCTCCTCTGTGTGTGTGTATGTGTCACACCTTTTCTAAACCACATGCTGAGCACACTAATAAGGATGTAGTAGGGGCTCTCATTTAAAAAAAAACAATAAAGAAAAATCACAAGTAAAAGAACTAGAGAGATGCTGATACGTGGCCAGAAGCTGTTCAACTAAAGCCAACAAAAGGAAAGAAGAAAAGAAACATGAAAAGAAACAACAGACCTAGAGCACAGCGAGGGGTTTATTGTGTGTTTCACTTACCCCGGCAGAGGGTGCTGAGATCTGAAATAATGACGTTCTTGCAGGACAGATGGAGTAATTTTAGAGTAAATGGCTATTTTTATCGTAAAAGCTGAGAGTGTGTTGAAATAAAGCTTTGTCCAAAGAGAAAAAGAAAAAAGAAAGTATTGTTTAAAGTGAATAGTGTTCATTTTTGCAAGTTCTTCTCTGGTTCAGCAGTGAAATTGTGCAATTAAGATTATTTTGTGCAGTGTTTGATGACTGAGAACCTGATTAAGCCGTGCCTAATTGAATGAGAAAATCCAGGAGATGACCTGTTTGTTGGGGTGCCTGCTGCTTTATGAAATTTGCAGAAGTGAAATGGATTTTTCCCTGCTCTGTAATCGCATTACACATTTTGTAAACAGTGCAGGAATATCGTTTACTGTGCTGATTCAGAAAATGCAATCATTGGCTTTTGGGAAATCTCTTCCCTGGTTTGGCGGACATTGTTCACATGTGCAAAATATCAAAACTATTATTCTTTATCAAACTCTAACACTCCTTTTTTCTTTTGCTTTCTTTCAGTCCATTTCATGACTTATGGATTCCAGTCTTGCATGGTCTTTCCTGTGATGAATAACCTGGAACTACATGTTCAGGAAGTTTTCTTTTTCGATGGGCTTTTTTGAAATCTTGCCGTTTCTTTCAAAAGTTTACAGACAAAACGTACAAAACAAACTACAATCTCTAAAAGACTTTTCAACTCAGTTGTGATGGATTATCTCCGAATATCCTGGCATACTCGTGTGAATAAACTGACCACTTTTTGAACTTTGTTGAAGTGTCAATGTTCGCCTTCTAATGCCAAGGAACAAATGTAGCTATGATTGGTTTTGCCTGACACTACTCGTGGAAAGTCACTGCTGAATATGCAGGACTTAGCAAGACTTGTTATTACCAGGAAACCCCTGACTTGCAACGGTTGGATCCTGTTACGGAGCTTGTTTTTTGGGATATTTCTTACAGAGGCATTAGTCATGGCTTGTCCCTCAAGCTGTCATTGCATAGAGAAAAATGGCTTGACAGTAGTCCAGTGTATGTCTCGCAACCTGGAAAAGATTCCACCTGATCTTCCTAGAGATACTGTCATCCTGCTTTTGGCAGCGAACCACATCACTCACATCCCCAACCATGCCTTCAAAGAACTGCACTACCTTCAGGAGCTGGATCTGTCCAACAACAACATTCAGACTGTGGATGTCGGAGCATTTCAAGGCGTCTCTGACAGCCTGCTCATGCTGGATTTATCCAACAATCACATCCAAAGTGTCCCCAAAGAGGCGTTTGCCCGACTGCGAGCTAAAATCAGCCTCTCTAACAACCCCTGGCACTGTGAGTGTACTCTGCAGGAAGTCCTGAGGGAACTGCGTCTGGATCCCGAAACGGTGAATGAGGTAATCTGCCACACAGCCGTGCAGGAGGAGTACGCAGGAAAACCAGTGATCCAGGTGCTGGACTCAGGGATCAACTTCTGTAATTTCCATCACAAGACCACAGATGTAGCCATGTTTGTCACCATGTTTGGCTGGTTCACCATGGTGATAGCATACGTCATATACTATGTCAGACACAATCAGGAGGATGCCAGAAGGCACCTGGAGTATCTAAAGTCACTGCCAAGCAACTCTCAGATCAGTAAAGACTTTGACACCATCAGCACGGTTCTCTAGCAGGACCGTATGACTCGGGAATGGTGGTGTTTGTGTGTGTGCGTCTGTAAATAATTAATACACGTGTTGTTCTGAAAAGTCAATTTAAAGCTTTGACACAGGAATCACACAATTTTAAGCACATGAATTGAAGAATTGAAGTGAACAAAATTAATCTTAGTCTTTATAGTTCCGAAGAAACAACGGAGTGATTTGATACCGGTACGTGTTTCACCCTCATTGAATTTAAGTCATTGAACAAGAAACAGAAAGTGTGATTGGGTGAAAGGGACAGATTGAGCAAAAAAAGGCTGAAACTGAAATTTTCCTAAAAAATGAGACATTTCAGAATGGTATGAATCTTTCTGCTTGAGCATTGATCCACAGCGGGATTAAATCTGGTTCGAGATGAGCAGGAGGGATGACAGCGTGTCCCTGTGATCTTGAGCTAAATGATTAATGTTATTTAAGTCAAACTGTCAGGATGAAGGCTTTTTTATGAGGCTTCTACTAATATATGACCCCGGTCAAGATGCTATCCTCCAGTTTGTATATTAGACTGCTGTAAACCCAGAAACGTGGGCACCAGAAATATGTTTTTTTTTTTCTTATGCCGCCATTGAAACAGGGTAAATAAGGACTCAGAAAAATGTCAAGTTTATTTTTATGCTGAAATTAATTTAAAAAATGTACGTATTCTCCAGGGCTATGTAAACCCATTGTCTCTTAAATTCCTCAAAGAAGTGACTGAAATGTTACAGCGATAACGGGCCAGACATTTACGAAAATATCGTTTTGATATTTCAGGCTTCAGTCTTTAAAATCCACTTTCCAGTAGAAAACGATCCATAATTCTCCAAAAAAATGAATGAACACGAACGTCAAATTGTTTTCTAAGTACATTTACGGTCTGACATAAATTGCCACTTTTACTTTATCTGAACAAATTGAAGATCAGCCCAACCTTTTTGATGTTTTTAACGCACCACCAACTCTTTCTAAATATACAGTTTTGTTCCTGCCAGTTATGCTTTTTATGTTCCTCTGACAGCTTTGTGGCTTCAGTAACTCACAGAGGACTCTTCAGACACTCCTACCTCCTGGAAAAACTGCTAATGAGAGTCACAAAACTGAACCGTGCATAAAGTGAGATCTATAATTCTTTGAAACCACTAACCTATCGGATGTATGCCTTTCAGTTCTGCTTTTAAATCAGGTCTGGGTTTGTAACTGGAAATTTGATTGGACAAAGACATGAAATGATAGAAAGTGCCACTTTGTTTTGCAAAAATATTTAAACTTACATTGAACCTGTTTTAGTTACAGTTGTTTGCTATGGAGCATTTTTTAGTTAAAAATGGCTTCTTTGTTAGAATTTTCTGGAATTTGTCTCTGTGCTTGTTTCTTAAATGTGGTCATATTTCATCACTTCCTAAAACAACAAAATGTTCTCTGCCTAGTGCAAGTATTAAGTCATCAAAACACTTAAAGTTCCTCTGGTCCGTCTTTTAAAAACTAGAAAACTAAGAGCAACTTTAAATTAAATTTGGAGGCAAACTTTAATTGCAGACAACTTTGATGATTGTCATTAACCAAGTTTAAAAGACATCTGATATTGTTAAAATATTGAATTCCTGATATTTGAAAGAATTTGAAGGGTTATGTATCTTAAGCAGCATCTTACTTGGTATGAGGTCTATACACAAATTTAGTTAGATTTAAATGCAACCCAATGACACAGTTGACACACTGACTGAAGGTGACACAAGTTCAGTGCATTGAAAACTATCTGTATTGTTATGTTGCTTTTGGAAAGATAAGCCCCGCCCCCTTGTAGCACATGAGGCAAACTTCCTCAATCACCTGTATTACTTAAGTAAAAACTCAAATACTTAACTTAAACATTTGAGACATAGTAAATCAAATAGGACATTCAGTGCTGTTTAGTCTGATTTAAGTAAATCCTTGATTCAAGTAAACCTGTTACGTCGTCTTTGGCTTATCTGGAGCCGGGTCGTAGGGGCTACAGCCCAAGACGGCAAGTCCCGGCTGCTGTCACCTTGGCTGCATCCCTCAGCTCACTTGGAACATCGCAAGACGTTCCCTGTCCAGTTTTGAAACGTAGTCTCTCCACTGGATCCGGGGCTTGCGTCTTGTTCTCCTCTCGATGGGACATGCCTGAGACACCTGCCCAGGGAGGTGTTCGAAAGACATCCTAACCAGATGCCCAAACCATACCATCTGCAACAGATCTTCTCCGAGCTCCTCCTGGATGGCAGAGCACCTCACTCGATCACTGACAGAGTGCCCAACCACTCTGTGGAGGAAGCTCATTTTGTCCAATTTACTCTTGTAGACCGAAAATGTCTTGTAGTGCAGGAGAAAAAGTAAAAATCCAAGAGTAGACCAAAGAACTATGGTTAATGTTAATGTTATGTTAATGGTTAAAGTGAAAATCTCACTTGCATGACAACTCATTGAACTTTGTTTCTTTAGGTTTAAAAAACACTGGACCACCCGTGTAGAAGGGATGCTAAAAAACATAGAGTAAAAACTGAACCCCCAAATGTCCATACACTTCCTCTTCCGTTATAGTTTACATAATCTGAAGTAGTCTTGACTTGTCATGAAGGCAGGGTTTTTGTTCTTTGTTTGGAGTTCAACCGTAAACCACTAACTCTTCTGCTTCGTGTTGTAAGAGCACAATGAGCACAATGTAGCAGTTCAGTCCAGATTTTCGTTATTTCTTCATTCCCAAGTAAAGTAATGCCCTGTGTTCGTGAGCACAAAAATATCGTTCATGAGCTCAATTTGCACGACTTAATTAAGCATGGCTGAACATTCAGCTAAACTTCCAGGTATCTCTATCTCTCGGAAGAGTTCCAGCTGTCTGCGATGTTTCCCATTTGAATGACAGACTCCAGATGGTTTGGTAACTTGCTTACACCCCTTTCCAGAATGCTGTACGTCAAGTATTGATTCCATCAGATTACCGCTGACATCTTTCTATTCCGGTTTTGGGTTGTAACGCCGGCATTTTCCAGCTCAGCGATATTGCCAAGACTAATAGAATTAGTCACGTATGATATCCAATTACAGAATCTTGGTAAGACACAAATGTTTTTGTTATTTGTTTTTCTCCCACGACCTGAATTGTAATAAATTGAAAGGTTGTACTTTCATTTTTTCACATGACATTCCTCATAATGTCATTTGAAAATAATTTATAGAGCTGTGTTTTTGATAATGACCAGCTGCAGAGGCTGAATATTTACACCTTTCCAATCTCCGCAGTGGGCACACATTTCAAGCAAATTGATTTTGGCATGCCAGCTCTTATCAGTAGGTGGGTTTTGGATCGAGATAAAATGGATGCAACTAAAATTGCTTCCCTTCATTTTTCTGTTGTGCAACCAAATTACAGGAAAAAAAAGAATAAATACTGAAAATGTTTTTGTCCATTGGTTTGTCATTGTGAGTCTTTCTGTATTTCAAATCCTCCTAATTTAGTGTTTCATCACAATGCAATAACTTGACAAAGAGCCGTATTTATGGGTTTAGAAGGCCAGAGCTCCTGACAGGGGGTTATGAATAATTTCAAGCAGATTTAAAAAACACGAGGCAGTATACAAGATACCACACTGTTATGCTGCTTACATAGTCGAGTTGAAATGTTCCACCAGTGTATTCCACAGCACACTAATTTGAGTTCCGTTGTGTGTTGGAAAGTATCATGTTGGATCCCGTTTAAAGCAAAGGTGGACAAACAAGCCATTAATAAATTCTTGTCGTTTTACTGAAAAAATGAATTGTTAATTTTCAACTTGCAAATTTTAAGGGATTGATTTTTTTTATCTGAATGTAGTAAAAGCCAAACACCGTGTAATGTCTTTGTAAATTTTGGACCAAGATGGACGCCTTTGATTTGATTGTAGCAGTACAGCATTTAGTCTAAACAGTTGATTTATTCTTCCAATTAAACATTGGTGGTAAAGAGCTGATTGGTCAAAAAGTGCCTCTCTTTGGGATTCCTGCACCATAGCACTGTGCACTATGATGGACAAGTGAGTGTAAAGCTGTCCTCCTGTCCACCGTAGCCATGCCAGAGACAAATCCAATTTTAAAGAATACTGTTACATGTTTTGTCATCTAAACAAAACCAATATCTGAAAGAGTGAACCTGACTTACTTTGAACTGTTTTCCCTTTTGTAGTATGTACTGTATTTGGAAAAATGTGTCTTTTTTTTTTTTTTTACTAGAACTGTCCTTGTAGGTGTCTTTGTTACCGATGTGTCTGTACGTGCAGTTTTGATTCGTCATTAAAAAAGCATTTGTGCTGGCCAGTGTGTAAAATAACTTTGACAGTTTTTTGAAGGAATTCACTTGCCATCCGTGTTCAAAAGAAATGTCCTCGAAGCAAACTGTTTGTAAACTTGTAACTGGTTAGTATTTGTTCAGAATCTGTAGAAAGATTAGTTCGTAAGTCGTGTGTAATTTGTGCGACAGAATTGAAAGGGCTCTAATAAGACTGGGAATCTCATATCACTTTTTTATGTTTTTAGTAAATGTTGTTTCTTTTTTTTTTTTTTACTTGTGCGTTCAGATGGACTCTTTACCAGCATTTGGAAATAAAGATATCTCGCGCAGCACAGTTTATTGGCTTTGAGTTTTTGTACCTTGGTCTCTAATAAAGTTCTGTGCTGTATATTCAAATGTACATTGTCTGTTAAAAGTTTGTGCCTTTTGTGTTTTTCTGTGTAGCTTTTTTTTTTTTTTTTTTTAACATTTTTGTTTTTTGAGAGTGGAAAAAAAAATCAACTGAAGAAGCCAGAAAAAAACTTCTTTATTGTTTAATAAAGAGTACTTTTTAATTAAATGAGTGTGTTCTTCATGGGTTAAGTTCTCATTTTAAATCAATACATTGGTGGAGATTTAAAATTCGAGGATTGTTTCAGTGTGACCTGGGTGCTCCAGCAAACTCAATTTAAAAAAAATAGTTTTTTTGTCTTCTGAACCGCTTGTCCCTAAAGGGATTGCGCAGGTGCCGGAGGCTATCCTGGCTGATTTAAGGCGAGAGGCAAGATACTAAACAGGTCACCAGTTTGTCACGGGACAGCACTCTCAACCATCTAAACACTCATTCATGGGGACAATTTTGTCGCTGCTAATCGACCTAACATGCATGTTTTTGGAGAGAGGGAGGAAAACAGAGTAACTGGAGAAAACCCAGGCCATACATAGGTGGTAAAGCGCTGATTGATCAAAAAGTATTAGTATTGTGGCCATAACGGCCTGTCAATTCCTGATCACGTCAGACCTCAGAAGCTAAACATGTTGGGCCTTGGGTGTATTTGGATGGTAGGACGCCAGAACCCCAGGTGCCATGGTGGGACGGCCATTGAGATTGAATTGCCGTTGTGTCCCTGGTTAAGACACTTCACCCACGTTGCCTAGTCTGAATAGTGTGTGCGCGATTGGTTGTGATGGTCAGAGGAGTCGATAGCACAAAATGGCAGCCTCACTTCTGTCAGTTTGCCCGGGCAGGTGTGGCTACAACAGTAGCTTACCATTACTTGGTATGGCGTGAATGAATAATGCATATGGGAAGCATCTTTGAGAGTCCTGAAAAGTGTTATATAAATACAAGGCATTGTTATTATTGTTACATGCAAACCACATACAGAAGGACCGGTGACCCAAGCCTCGTCCTAACCGGGATTGAAAACCTCAACCTTCTTGCAGTAAGGCCACTACGCTAACTACTGCAATAAAACATTATTTATTTGTGTAGTTACTTTTTGTCAGTAAAATTATACTTGTACTAGCAAATGCCAAATATTAATCACCAATGGCGAGTTCGACATACTGGGTAATGATACCAAATAAGTAACAGTGCAAATAATCCCTCAAGTAAATGGCACATACTCAGTTGCTTGGAGATGTAAACCCAAAAGAAGATGCAAAATTATGAGGGGACTCTCACGTCCAGTGACTAAGAGTCACTGTGCTCGAAACACTGCAAGACCTTCGATACTCTCTTGATGTGAAGCAGTTACAGTAAATTTGGCATTCAGTAATTCATATTTAACCAAATGTAGTTATCGTCGGTGATTGATCTTCACTTTAAAAGGGTTAGTTTTGATTAATAGACTTGTGTTCCACATTTTAGTGACAGTGCTTCTGCTTTTAATTCTCGGCACTAAACCAAATTACCAATGATTAATGTCTACCGATATGAATTGTTTTTTTTGTTAAGTGCGACATACAGTATATACATTTGAATACAAATCATTGACTCTAAAAAAGTACAGTAGCACCAGTTTCTTCTGGATAAACATTGTTATCTTAATTACTTGAGGGCGTCACATGTGAAAAGAAGAAATATTTAGTTGAAAACTCAATTTTTATATTTTTAAATTGATGTCAGAGTTGCGCAAACTTGGTCAGTGGTGTTATGAAGAGGAATCTAGTTTTAACATCAGTGGAGTTTCCCATTTTTCGATACCTCTTTCTGTCAACTCAAATATGTGTTCTTAGTCAAGTGTAACTTTGTAGGTGGCAAAAAAATTTGACGGTGCTTCAAACCCTTTCTATTTGAAGAGTGTTCCAGCAACCAGTTGGACTGATCTGAGTTTCATAGAGAAATGTGATTACTCCCTCCAGGATTTCACTGGCTATGTTCTTCACAAGTTGGCAAAAGAACATGATGTGACTACCTTAGAAACCATGCTGGCGTTAGGTTAGAGGGAGACTGTTGCTCCTTCTCCACCAGGTGTTAGACTTGACTGAAGACAGCCATTATGGATTCTACTTTCATCTTCTCTAAATGACCAGACTGGAGTTTCCACACGTCTGGAGTAAATCTCAAAGCCATTTATTCTTCAAAATCCATCAAAACTTGAAACTCCCTTTGCGGGAGGCTTTTTTTTTCATACTGCTTCAGGTGGAATTCTAAATGTTTGTGTACGCGGAAAAAAAACCCCGACAACACTTAAAATTCTTTAGCCAATGTGGAAAATCTAACATGATGTGTAGCCTGCTGTCTGCTCTTGCTGGGACAGAAATTTTGTTGTGGTCCACTTCAGATGCCCCCCACTTTTCTGAATTAGACCAGTGGTAATGTTTACAGCATGATTTCTAACGCAAGCTGTTCTATCAATGAGGTCCACGCTGACTGCTGCCTGGTAATTTGCTCTGTTAGTGAGATTGTCACTAAAACGATGCACAACCTCTTTTTTTCCACCATCTTTTGCGTCTCAACAGCAAATGGCAAAATATGTTGCTGTTACTGTTTGTTGAGGTATGTTTCAAAGAGCTTCATTTCTCCTTACTGCAGTCTCACTTTTGGAGAGATTATGATCTCAAATTGGCATGTATTTTCAATACTTGTGAAACTTTAAATTAAATGTACCATATATTTCTGGCTAAAAGTGGCAACAAAATTTATTCTATTCATCTTCTTTTGGCATTTCCCTTCAGGGGTGCCACAGCAAGTTAGTTTCTTCCATCTAACCCTATCTGCTGCATCTTCTTCGGTCATACCAACTTTCTTCATGTCTTTCTTCACTGTATCCGTGAACCTCCTCTTTGGTCTTCCTCCAGTCCTCTTTCCTGGTGGTTCCAAATCCAGCGTGGACCTCCCGATGTATTCTTTCTCTCTCCTCTGCACATGTCCAAACCACCTCAGTTAAGCCTCTCGGACTTTATCTCCAAAACCTCTAACATGTGCTGTTCCCCTGATATACTCATTTCCAATCCTGTCCATCCTGGTCACTCCCAGAGAGATCCTCAGCATCTTCATCTCTGCTACCTCCATCTCTCTTTCCTGTCTTTTTCTCAGAGCTACTATCTCTAGACCAAATAGCCTTGAGGGTCTCACCACAGTTTTGTACACTTTCTCTAAACTCTTTTGTCACACATCACACCTGATACTTTTCTCCACCCGTTCCAGCCTACCTGCATACACTTCTTCACCTCTTTTCCACACTCTCCAATTGCTCTTAACTGTAGATCCTAAGTACTTAAAATCTTCCACCTTCTTTATCTCTACTCCCTGTAACCTCACTTTTTCATTTATTCCAGATGTAATTAATTTAATGAAGTGCGACAACTATATACACTATATTGCCAAAAGTATTCGCTCACCTGCCTTTACTCATTCTATGAACTGAAGTGCCATCCCATTCCTAACTCATAGAATTCAATATGATGTTGGTCCACCTTTTGCAGCTATTACAGCTTCAACTCTTCTGGGAAGACTGTCCACAAGGTTGAGGAGAGTGTTTATAGGAATTTTTGACCATTCTTCCAAAAGCGCATTGGGGAGGTCACACACTGATGTTGGTTGAGAAGGCCTGGCTCTCAGTTTCCGCTCTAATTCATCTCAAAGGTGTTCTATCGGGTTCAGGTCAGGACTCTGTGCAGGCCAGTCAAGTTCAACCACACCAGACTCTGTCATCCACGTCTTTATGGACCTTGGTTTTTGCACTGGTGCACAGTCATGTTGGAAGAGGAAGGGGCCCGCTCCAAACTGTTCCTACAAGGTTGGGAGCATGGAATTGTCCAAAATGTTTTGGTATCCTGAAGCTTTAAATGTTCCTTTCACTGGAACTGAGGGGCCAAGCCCAGCTCCTGAAAACCAACCCCATACCGTAATTCCTCCTCCACCAAATTTCACAGTTGGCACAATGCAATCTGAAATGTACCGTTCTCCTGGCAACCTCCAAACCCAGACTTGTACATCAGGTTACCAGATGGAAAAGCGTGATTCATCACTCCAGAGAACGCGTCTCCTCTGCTCTAGAGGCCAGTGGCGGCGTGCTTTACACCATTGCATCCGACGCCTTGCATTGCACCTGGTGATGTGTGGCTTGGCTGCAGCTGCTCGGCCATGGAAACCCATTCCATGAAGCTCTCTGCGTACTGTACTTGGGCTAATCTGAAGGTCACATGAAGTTTGTAGCTCTGTAGCAATTGACTGTGCAGAAAGTCGGCGACCTCTTTGCACTATGCGCTTCAGCATCCGCTGACCCCTCTCCGTCACTTTACGTGGCCTACCACTTCGTGGCTGAGTTGCTGTTGTTCCCAAACGCTTCCATTTTGTTATAATAGAGCTGACAGTTGACTGTGGAATATTTAGGAGCGAGGAAATTTCACGACTGGATTTGTTGCACAAGTGGCATCCTATGACAGTTCCATGTTGGAATTCACTGAGCTCCTGAGAGCGGCCCATTCTTTCACAAATGTCTTGTTTCACAGTTTGCATGCCTGAGTGCTTGAATTTATATACCTGGGGCCAGGCCAAGTGATTAGAACACCTGATTCTGATCATTTGAATGGGTGAGCGAATACTTTTGGCAATAAAGTGTATATATATTTATTTGTCTTTGTTTGAAACGTAACCAAAATTGTTTGAAATAATCTCAGTGTTTCATCATAAAATAAAATGTATTTTAAACAACACATTGGGGAAATTTCAGTGTTGCAACAAAGTGCAGCAGGTTCATAAAAAGCAAGCAAAAAAAAAAAACTGATAAAAGCTCCAGAGAAGATAAAGAAAGATTTTGGATCGAATTTCATCATATTTCCATCTGACACAAAGTCAAGCGTAGACGCTTGTGGAGCAGTAAAAGTAAAACTCCAGGAATAGGAAATTTAATTATGGACTTATTTAATGTAGATTTGAATATCAGCGCATGTTGGGTCAATAACATCCAGCATGGGTCATCACACTAGCCTGCAAGGGGAAGTAAAAATGCTTGGAAGTGTCTGTTATAATACAATCTTATATCTAGTCGTGGGAGGCATCATTATTCATTACACACACAAATAATTTGATCTATTAGGGGACTGGTTGGACAAGGTTTCTCTCTCTATATTGACAAGTTGAGATTTACTCCCGAAATGACATACATTTCCTTTTGTCATTCCCTGTATGAATTCAATATTTGCCTTGATGACAACATCATGTGAAATATTTGTGCCGATATCCCAGTTGCAAAAACGTTAATGATGAAAGTACTGATCAAAGGAGGAGGCATTGGCTCAGAGGTAGAATATTCACTCTAAGCCTGCAAAAAATGGTTTGATTTCCTCTAGGGCAATGCCTATGTGTCTTTGGGTAGGACAGTTAAATCCTGTGTCTTCCACCATTGGTGCCATTATGAGTACCTGATCCGGAGCAATGCAACACAAAAATTTTCCCATGTGAGAGATGAATACAGTCCGTTAAAAAAAAAACAACGTATTTTTCTGCTCAAATTATTCACTTTGTCACATTTTTTTCTTTCTAATTTAAATAATTAAAGACAATATGTTTTTTAATAAAAAAAGTGAATGAAAAACGGTAAAATGTGTGTTTTTGTTGAGATTTTTATTAAAAATTCTGAGCAACGCTGTTAGGGAAAAGCGGTTCAGACGATAAAACGATGAAAGATAAAGTTATGGAAATATTAATCATTCAAATTTGGTTCAGTGTAAAGCTAATTAACACATATATAATGCAAGTGCCAGCAAGTTTGTGTGATGTCACATTTCGTCCTTTTTAATTGGCACCAGGCTGGTCACTGGTTGGTTTTAATCAATTGTGTAAAAATACAAACGTCTAATTTTCTTTTCTCTCAATTAATACAACCAACTAATAAAGAATAAAATAGTCAGTGAGGTCCCCAAAAAGCATAGCAAGTGTTTTCCCACAATGGGCGGTAATAATAGATAAAAAGACACAAACAAACAAGAAACTCTCGAGTATTTGCGGTTTTACAGCCTGTCAAAGTTTTGAACTTACTGCTTCATCCAAAAAAAAGTTGCTGTGTGCAAACATTCGACTGGTAGATTTTTACAGTCTACAGAGTAAATAGGTCATGAAGTCAGACAGAGAGCCGAAGCACGGAGAAGCTTGCATAAAGGAAATATTGGAAAGTCAAAAAGATAAATCAATATCTTTTATAGAAAAATGTCTTGGACTCCAAGATATAGGGGTTAATGTTAAAAAAGCTGCAAGGGCTTTTTATGTGTGGTCTTGTGCAGGACACAATGTGTGTTTATTTGAATTTTTAAATATAATTTTCTTATCTTCTTTTTTAATTTGTTTTACTTGTGAGATTCTGTATGGTGTGGCAAATTACTAAACCACTGCTGCAAAATAATGTCCTCTGGGATTAATAAAGTTTTTATGAAAAATTTAGAGGACATTCGTGGAGCTGTTCATGTGAAAACCACAGTGCGAAAAACATCACACACAAACACCTGTGTTATTTTAAAAAGTTTTGAAATGGTAAATTAGTCCGCCAGCCTCCATACATACACTGCTTATTTTTTTTCCTCACTCTTCATTGGATCAGACTGGGGCTGCACCTAACGATTATTTTCATGATCGATTAATCTGGCGATTATTGGCTCGATTAATCGATTAATTGGGTAAAATTGTCAACTTAATAAATAATAGTTTTTTGGCATTTTATTGAAAGTAGTTATGCAAAACACAACTCATAATCACTTAAACAACACGTTGGGCTCATTCTAATAAGTAAAAATGTTAATCTTTCTGTGAAATAAAGATGGAGAATATTACCATTTCTACAGCAAATATAAAATAATAAATCTACTTACTGTATACAGTAAAGGTAAATTACGAGCACCTATAAAATGTGTTTTATAGTACTGGCTAAAAAAACATCAAATGAAAACTGTTGACCATCCAGGATCACATTTAAAAACAAGAAATCGTTAACAGTTTTAGATTTGCAAATTTAACCTTGTTCAGAGGTATAGTACCAAACAAAAATGGCCTAGATTAACATGAGTAAAAATACACAAAAAACAATCAAGTTGTGTAATATTAAGTGCAGTTGACAGCAAAAACTTTCTAAACGATTAATCGATGACTAAATTAGTTGACAACTATTTCAATAATTGAATATAATTGATTAATTCGATTAGTTGTTTCAGCCCTAGTCCAGACTGTTGAGCCCTGAGAACTTAAATTCCCCCTCTTTAGTTAGTATTTCTAGTTATCTACTGAGTCTCTCTCATTTATACACATGTGCTCTGTTTCAATGTGGCTAACCTTCACTCAAGAGGTTTGTCCTTTCCAAGACAAACCTTCAGCTTTTTCTCCACCCGTTTGTTGCTCTCATTACATATTCATTATGTCTTCTGAAAGGATTGTAATACATGGGGATTCTTGTCCTACCTCATTTGTCAGTCTCTCTTTCACCACGGCAAACAATAAGGGTCCGAAAACAAATCTCTGATCTAGTTCTACCTCTACTCCTCTGTCACATCTACAGCACCTTCTACCACAGCCATACGTATCCTGCGCAACTCTGATAGACTCCGCTAGCTTTGTAAACATCATCGTACAGCGGTGTAAAGTTCATGATGAAGAAAAAAAGAAAATGCAAGCCAGCAGTAGCCATCTCCAAATCTGCAAAATGCCAAGTATATTAGTCGGAAAACTGATGTTGGCATTCACAAATGTAATCAAGTCAGTACAGCAGTCTATACAGATTTATTGCTTGTGGGACTTAGCAAAAAGTTAGCTTTTTTATCATATTTGACACATTATTAAATTGGGTAAGGAACTCAACTGAAAACATAATACTTTAAGCTGTTGATAAACCGGGCAAAAAAAAAATGTTGTGATATGGAGATGGGAAAGGAGGAGGACCCAAATGCGGGACATAAACAGGATTTATTTAACAGAAGTTAGGCAAAGCTGTAAGGCAAAAGCATAGGATTAATCCAAATGAACGTCTTTAAGTCCAAAATATAACAGGGTGCAAAGATAAACTTGGTCAGGCAGCCAGGAAGACCTGGGTTGGAAGGATGACATGACTCAACATGGAAGTCCGGAGTGAATGCCTCTAAATAGGCAGCAGGTGGAATGATTCACAGGTGAGTGTCATCCGACTAACCACCCTCAGGTGTCTCTATTCAGGGTGATGGGGAAGGTCCGGGCTTCCTCTGGCGGGAGGCAAGGGAATAATTCAATGTCTATCATCCATTTCAAAGAAATGTTTTGCTTATATGAAGGCAAACACTGTATTATCATGGTCATAAATAATTAGTTTTTAGAGTTTAGAACACCTTCTACATGTGTCTCAAGTTCTTCAATGACCCTTTAACCTGAAACAGTCCTGAAGTCGTTTTTTTTTTTTTTTCAACACACCTTTTAAACCTGTTGCTCAAGCAACAAAACGGCTTTCTTTTGACAGTTTCCATGTTTACCCCATGGATGGGTGGGTTTTCTCTGGGTACTCCTGTTTCCTCCCACCATTTTGAAGGTTGCATGTTAGGTTGATTGGCCGCTACAAAATTGCCCTTTAGAATGAGTGTGTTTGTGTGGATAGATGGTTGTCTATGTGTATGGCTTGGCAACAGACTGGCAACCTGTTCGGGATTTACCCTGCCTATCCCCCTGAAATCAACCAGAACGGGCTCGGGCACTGGATAAGTGGTTCAGAAAATGAATGAAGGAATGTTTTAATATATTAAAAAAATATATCAAATTGACTGTATAAGCTGATTTAGAATGTTGATTGTTGTTGACAAACCATCTTCTTGCGATACAGCAACGAAGCCTTCGTCATGTTTTCCAGCCACTTTCTCCCTCAATCTTTTAAAAGGATGCCTAACGATGGCAGTTACCTTTGAATTGTGTAATTTGAATATGTGATTATGTTCAGGTTCTCCAGAGAAGAGCTCTCTGATTAGAAGGTATATGTTGTCTTCAGATGAACAGGCTAAATCAGTCTTTTTTCTTCAACACCCACCTATTTTCGGGCTGTGCACAATAGCTGGACATACCCAAATGCCATTGCTTATTACAGCAGCATCTTTCAAGTCACATGCTTGTACTATACATCAAAATAAAGCTTGGACCTTCTAGTTTCTGTAGATATGTACATGGAGAGTGTCAGAATTTCAGAGCCTATCCTACAGTAGTTCAAACATAAAAAAAATTGTAGAATTTTAGCCTCGCCTAATTTTTTTCATTTTCCAATGTCCCTAGCCAAGACATACTTCTTAGTAGGCATAATTCCTTCCATTTGTATGACAAAAATCTTGTTGACAACAACTGTGTAAAGTTTCAGATCTCTAGGTACAAGTGTTTTTGACCTATTGACCTTTTACTATAAAAAGTGTCCATTCGGCACAAGCTGTCCAAATCTGTGCCAAAATGTGCCAAAGTGAATTTATGCCATTCTATCACTTTTTTAGTCATAAAAAATGCATATTAGTGTTTCTGTGACTTTGAATGCCTCCCACAGATATTTTTTTTTTCATAATTTTTTAAATGTATATTTTAATATTTTTTACTGTAATTATAAATTTTTCCATAAAAATTATGCACAAGAAATTAAATATACAACTGGATAAATAATCTGTTGTGTATGACAACAACTGTGTAAAGTTTCAGATCTCTAGGTACAAAAGTTTTTGATTTATTGACCTTTTGTTTTAAAAATGTCTAATCTGAACAAGCAACAAATTGAATTTTTGCCATTTTATCACCTTTTTAGTCAGAAAAAATACATATTAGTGTTTCTGTGACTTCAAAAACCTCCCACAGATCTTTTTTTTTTCCTTTTTTTTTTTTTTATTATTTTTTTTTTATTTACATAATTTTTGCTGTAATTATAATTTTTTTCATAAAAATCATGCACAATAAAAAATTTTCGGATAAAAAATATGTTCCAAAACCCCAGAAATATAGTTTGCTAAAAGAAAAGTTGAAAATAAACTAAAAAATCTTTCAATCTGTGATCACCTCACTCACTCAGTGTCTGCTCCTCATTCGCGTCATGACGCACAAAAATGGCGCCGTTTGTTTTGATAAAATTTCCGTTACGCAGTTGAAATACACGCGATTCTATTGGTCCGGTTTTGAACCAATCCCCTCGTTTTGAAGGTGGAAGTATCAGCTTTCTTTATTGGCTAATCATATATTTTTAAGTGACGTCGTTAGCCCGCTAGAAGCTAACATGCTAGCAGTGCTGTTAGCTGAACGAGGAGCGCTTGATTCATTCAAAGCCTTGTAAAAAACAAACCCTTAATCGGAATATTTTGCGAAAGGTCTCATTTTGTAGATAACTTCGTGAAGAAAATAAACATACCCAGGATGAAGTTAAAAACACAGCTTGGCAATTACTATGGAGATTGGAACGTGACTGCTACGATTTTTCGCAGAAAAAAAAATCACGTTTTCTGGAGTTTTTCTCCAAACTGGTTTACTTTTGAGAAAATACAATTTTATATAGTTATTCTGTGGATTGTTACGGACAAAATGAGACCAATCAGATGATGATTGAACCTGTCTGAGCCCATTACGACTGGATCATAGGTGAGAAATGCGCTCTAAACAGTTTGATTTTGTTTGCGGATAGTTAGCTATTTCTTCTTGAAACTAGTGAAAACATAAATATGGATGCTATGATCATTTTCTTGACAGTCTAAGCTTTAAAATGAGGTATAACTTAGTGGAATTAAACTAAGACTAAGTGTCTTTATGAGTGAAAAAAAACCCAAAAACCCACAAACGTACCGTGGGCGGGTCAGTGGAAGTTAAGAGGTTAAGAAAGATTGTAATGGATTGAAATGAATAAAATATAGAGTGACAATTATCTAAATATTCATCACCTCATTTGCGACAACAGATGGGCCCTTGTGAAACAGAGCAGATAATTTTTTCTTTAATTCACAAAATAATAGCAAAATACCCCTTTTCCGGGCGAGGACCATGGTCTCGGATTCGGAGGCGCTAATTCCCATCCCGGCCGCTTCACACTCGGCAGCAAATCGATCCAGCGACAGCTGGAGATCACGGTCCGATGAAGCCAACAGGACCACATCATCGCCCGGAAAAGGGTTGAATGCCCCCTGCGGGTCAGGGACAGGGTCCTGCCCCAAGTGAAGGAGTTTAAGTATCTCGGGGTCTTTTTCACGTGTGGGGGAAGGATGGAGCGGGAGATCGACAGGCAGATTGTTGCGGCATCAGTAATAACTAGGACGCTGCATCGGTCCGTCGTGGTAAAGAGAGAGCTTAGCCGAAAAGCAAAGCTCTCGATTTACAAGTCGATCTACGTTCCCACCCTCACCTATGGTCACCAGCTGTGGGTGGTGACCGAAAGAATGAGATCGCGGGTACAAGCGGCCGAAATGAGCATCCTCCGCAGGGTGGCTGGGCTCTCACTCAGAGATCGGGTGAGGAGCTCTACCATCCGGAAGAAGCTCGGTGTCGAGCCGCTCCTCCTCCAGGTCGAGAGGAGCCAGATGGGGTGGTTCGGGCATCTGGTCAGGATGCCCCCCGAGCGCCTCGTGGGCGAGGTGTTTCAGGCACAATCCACTGGGAGGAGACCAAGAGGCAGACCCCGGACCAGCTGGAGAGACTATGGGGAACGACTTGGGATCCTTCCAGGTGAGCTAGAGGATGCAGCCAGGGAGAGAGGCCTGGGCTGCCCGTTTGAGGCTGTTGCCCCCACCACCCGACCCCGGAACAAGCGGAAGATGACGGAACGGAATAGCAAAATACGTCTGAAGATTCATCCAAGTTTGGATGGCGATTGCTCAGTGATAGACTGTCTGCCCTTGGAGACCAAGACTCCTAGAGACCAGGAGAACTCGGTTTGAAATCAACTGAGCTCATGCCAAGGTGTCCTTAGGGAAGACACTTAACCAACCATTAACCCTACCATTGGCGTCGTCATGGCTGGCTGCTGCGGTGCAGTGCAGCATAGGAATTTCCTTATTGAGGGATGAATATAGTATGTCAAAATACGAAATAAAAAAAAATTGTAAGATATTATTCACAGTAGTTACCATCAAAGATAAGTTTCAACAGACAGTTAGCAAATAAGAAAAAGGGAAAGAACAAGATGAGTTTTAGTTGCTGTAAATGGTTCCAGTCACCAGAAACTGCAAATTGGAAAGAGAAATGGCCAAAACAGAGGCAGCCTCTTTGGATGAATGGGTTACTGAAGCTACCGGTGCTCAAATTATAGTAACTCCTGTGGATAATGAGTAAAAAGAATAGGTAAGAATGGTATTGAGCCAATTAGGGTTTTGTAAATGAACTTGTTAGTGGTGGATCTGTCTGGATTGATTAAGCAACTGTTTGTGCCTAAGAAATCCAGACGGTAATGTGACTCGGAATATCAGTGAAAAGTAGAAAGCTACATAACAGACGACGTTTATTTTATAGTATTTCCATAAAATCCGAAGAAATGAAATTTTAACCATTAACTGCTTTGAAGTAAAAAAAAAAAAAAAAAAAAAGAAGCGATCTACGATTGAATGCAAAATAAATAATAAACTTAACGCTAGAAACTTGAAGAGGACATGATAGAAGAGGAATTTGCTATGGTAACCTGTACTTGATCAGACCCCTGCCCCCGCTTACTTATCTTTTAATGCTTCAATGGGTTCATCAAAGAACTTACCCTCGCTCCAGGACTCAAACTCCCGACCTTCTTGCTGTGAGTCCACCGAGTTAACCACTGCACCTCAGTGCAGACTCAAATTAAACAAGTGAAAGGAAATGTTGAGGGATAGTACAGGTGATCGAGTCTAGCACACTTATGGCAAGCCATGGTAACAGTCCACCTCAATCAGAATGAGTTCAAATTTTGACCGACTGGTCAGGATTAATGGGCAGTGCCAATAAATTCAGTGGTGGAACGTAATGAAGCAAATGTACTTCGTTACTGTACTTAAGTAAAAAAATTGTGTATCTGTACTTTACTTAAGTAAAATTTAAGACCGGTACTTTTACTTTTACTTCACTACATTTTTAGAGCAAATATCTGTACTTTTACTTCGCTACTTTTTAAAAGTGTGTTTTACATTTTTTGTTACATTTTCGTTCAGGAATTTGAAAAATACACAGGTTTTTTTAGCGCATCTTGAAGCCGCATTGCCAAAATCAAAATAAGCAGTTCATCGGGAGAAGAAGTAATGAATCGAGAAACATTTTCTGCATTCATTCAGCGCCAAAAACCTAACATCAAATATAGTACAAATTAAAAAGAGCCAGAAGATCGTTGTTCATTGTGTTTACTTTTAAATAAAAAGTTGAGCCATCATTACACAGAGCAGGGACGGATCTAGAATTTTCCAAAGGGGGGTGGGGGTTTGACAAAGCCCATACACCGTGACTGGGGGCCTCCCCCCCAAAACATTTTAAAAAATAAGTGTCATTTTCTTCCATTTTGGCGGCCCATTCACTGGCCCTTCTAGGGGATAGCTTGACTTGTCCCCTTTCCTTTCCTTTTATTTTTTTTTTTTTTTGTGGACCAAAAGAGACGGGAGAAGAGGGGTCACACCCCTGCAGAGTATTTATCCTGGTTACCATGGTGACACCCTATAGCACATCAAATAACATTTGAATTATGGTTGAATACTTTTACTTTTTACTTAAAAAGTACAATTTACACCAACTACTTTTGTACTTTTACTTAAGTAGATTTTTTTATTGGTACTTTTACTTTTACTTAAGTAATTTTTTTGCCTAATTATCTGTACTTTTACTTAAGTACAAAAAGTGAGTACTTCATCCGCCACTGAATAAATTTCAGTTGATTCTAAATGGTTTCAATTATATGGATTTAATGAAATACATCTATGAATTTAAAATTAAATACAAATACCATATAGCATAGAAATTAACATAGAATTTAATTCTTACAATTTTGTTGGTGTGAAATATTTTGTTCTCTTAATTTTACTTTAGCTCGATGAGTCCCACCAGTTAATTTAACTCTAATGTTGTTTGTTTGTTGTGTGCTAAAGTTTTGTGGTGAATAAGAGTACATTTTTTTCTTTGATTCTGTTTTAACAACTTGTATACTGTCACAACAAAACATTAATAACATATCCCACTGTGTTTCAAGGACTAATTTATGCATGGACTCACAGGCACAAGAAAAAGCTAAATTAAGGCTGTTTCGGAAGTCCGTGTATGATTTTACCACAGCTCAAAAAGATGCCAAAGGCACTTTAGAATAGTTTTAAAAAACCACAAATTTTTTGTTTTTAATTGCATCGGCATTATCATTTTCTTGGTCTTAACACTTCTAAATACATATCTTCTTCTTCTTCTTTTGGCATTTCCCTTCAGGAGTCGCCACATCAAGTCAGTTTCTTCCATCTAATCCTATCTGCTGTATCTTCTTTGGTCACACCAACTATCTTCATGTCTTCATTCATTCACCATGAACCTCCTCTTTGGTCTTCCTCTAGTCCTCTTTCCTGGTGGTTCCAAACCCAGCATCCTTCTTCCTATGTACTCTCTCTCTCTCCTCTGTACATGCCCAAACCACCTCAGTCTTGCCTCTCGAACTTTATCCCCAAAACCTCTAACATGTGCTGTTCCCCCGATGTACTCATTTCTGATCCTGTCCATCCTGGTCACTCCCAGAGAGATCCTCAGCATCTTCATCTCTGCTACCTCCATCTCTTTTTCCTGTCTTTTTCTCAGGGGTACTGTCTCTAGACCAAACAGCATTGTGGGTCTCACCACAGTTTTGTACACTTTCTCTAAAACTCTTCTATCACACATCACACCTGATACTTTTCTCCACTCATTCCAGCCTGCCTGAACACGCTTCTTCACCTCTTTTCCACACTCTCCATTGCTCTGGACTGTTGATCCTAGATACTTAAAATCTTCCACCTTCTTTATCTCTTCTCCCTGTAACCTCACTTTTCCATTTGGATCCCTCTCATTCACACACATGTACTCTGTTTTACTCTGACTAATCTTCATTACACTTCTAAATACATATATTCTTATCAAATTGTAAGGAACATTGTAATTTGCAAGAGTGGAAGAATTTCTTCTTCTTTATTTGGACGAAACAAAAAATAGGCTCCATTTTCGTCCACGGTCTGAAAAAAACAGGCAACGACACGCAAGTAACTACCACAATCTAGTTTTTCTTTTTTCAACGCATTTAAAATCGACTTAAACATTTTCAAGACAAAGAGGGGCTCCGAAACCATGAAGGTGAATAGCTGGACAAATCGATACAGTACTGCTGGAGTAAGACTGGAACGGGGCTGAGCAAACTACCTTTAAAGAATTTTCCTCCATATTTAGAATTGAGTAGACACAATGAATATTAAAAATATAACCAAAACAACAAGGCAGTAAAGTAAAATGTAATACTTTACAGGCTAATACCTGTAAAGTTCTGTTCCGTTCCATCATCTTCTGCTTGTTCCGGGGTCAGGTCGCAGGGGCAACAGCCTCAAACAGGCAGCCCAGGCCTCTCTCACCCCAGCTGCATCCTCCAGCTCACCCGGAAGGATCCCAAGTCGTTCCCCGGCCAGCTGTGAGACATAGTCTCTCCAGCGGGTCTGTGGTCTGCCCCTTGCTCTCCTCCGGGTGGGACGTGCCCAAAACACCTCGCCCGCGAGGCGCTCGGGGGGCATCCTGATCAGGTGCCCGAACCACCCCATCTGGCTCCTCTCAACCTGGAGGAGGAGCGGCTCGATACCGAGCTCCTCCCGGATGGCAGAGCTCCTCACCCGATCTCTGAGTGAGAGCCAAGCCACCCTGCGGAGGAAGCTCATTTCGGCCGCTTGTACCCGCGATCTCATTCTTTCAGTCACCACCCACAGCTGGTGACCATAGGTGAGGGTTGGAACGTAGATCCACTTGTAAATCGAGAGCTTTGCTTTTCAGCTCAGCTCTCTCTTTACCACGACGGACTGATGCAGCGTCCTAGTTATTGCTGATCTGCCTGTTGATCCCTCGCTCCATCCTTCCCCCACTCATGAACAAGACCCCGAGATACTTAAACTCCTCCACTTTGGGCAGGACCCTGTCCCTGACCCGCAGGGCGCATTCCACCCTTTTCCAGGCGAGGACTATAGTCTCGGATTTGGAGGCGCTGATTCCCATCCCGGCCGTACCTGTAAAGTATTATTTCTAAATTATCGACTTTTGCATGTGAAGTGAAAAAAATGACATTTTTATTTTAAAAAAGAAATTGAATCTCATATTTTCTACAATTTTCAAACGACCTTTTTGTTCAAGGAAGTGTTTTATCCAAACACATGATACCTGTACTCCTAACTTGTTCTTTTAAAAGCTGAATTTGAAGCCCATGTGTAAACATGTTTGTACACCATTGGGCTGGAAAATCCGTTTGGAAATGTCCATGAATTTGTGAGACACTACTTGGATTATTTTCTTTTACTTCCAACCATTTATTTAAAAAATATTTGAATGTTTATAGAGAAATTGATCTGAAAATAGCCTAAACTTTTCCGATAGATAATTGGAAAAAAGCTCCCCAAGGCTTACAGTGTTCCCTTTTAGGATCTCAAAATGTACCGTTAGGAATTCACATGCAAGCTATGTTTCTAATGGCTGCTTTTATCGGTCAATGTGTGACTGGATATGCCACACATTATTATTAAAAATAAATCATTATTCGTGTTCTTGTTTTTTGGCGAAGTCTTAGAAGCAGAAACGATCATTTTTGTTTTCGTTTCATCACCCGATCCGCTTATTGTTAAAGGGACTGTGCGGAATGCTGGAGCCTATCCCTGCTGATTTCAGGCGAGAATGTGGGGTACACCCCGAATAGATTGCTAGTCTGTTGCGGGGCCACACACTCACAACAATCCACACATATGTACATTCTTGGGGGCAATCAACCTAACGTGCATGTTTTTTGAGGGTGGGATAAAACCAGAATACCCAGAAAAAACTCAACCCAAAAGGGTGTGTTTAAAGCCACACACCCTTTCCGGGACTTAAACCCCAACCTTTTTCCTGTTAGGTCACTGTGGTAACCACAGCGCCCCCTTGCAGCCCTGAAGAGATCATTTTGTTACACCAAATTCCAGCTATTTAAGCACTTGTTTAAGCACGAGCTACTGTTGTACCTAGAAATAAGAGCAAAGGTAGTGCTTTTTCTTTTTTTATGTGCAGGTAGAGGCTAACAGATAGCACAGGGATTATAGTAATAGAGTCATTCTCTACACCCCTGGCTGCTCACACCAGTTAAACTTTTGCCCCCGTCCAAGTAGATGGATATTTTGAACCCATCCATTCAGCTGAACACGGTGAGATTGCTTCTCTCTGGAATGAGATCTGATGGGTTTTTTTTCACTTGAGGACTTCCAGCACTATCAATAATGGGATCCTTTTTGTTTCAAGTTTCAAGTTTCAATTTTATATTTCCCATTCTGTCACCTTGCGTTAATTATTGTCTGGTGCAGTTGCTCTTTTATGGCAGATGTTTGTCAGCGACTAGTTTTTTGGGGGGTTATTTTGCCATCAGCTTCTTATTAGTATGCCACAGAAAGTCTGCAAGGAGAGATAACACCTGCTTGGTAAGGCTCACTGCGACCAGTTGTTATAAGTACTATAAATCTGTATTCATATCCTCTCACAGTGAAGTTGTGTCTGAGAAGAGTTCAGGCCCGAACAGCAGTATGTGAAGGCATATAAAATTGGTGTATCCTGCATTTTATATATTAGAATTGCTACAATGATAGAATTGCTTTTTGGAGTCAAGGATATAACCTTTAAAGTCTAGGTTTTTAAAACAGGACACTTGTGCAATGTTTCAGACAGGCAGCACAAACTAAAATCTAGAATAAAATGATCTTCTCAATAAAAAGCAAAAATATTCTTTTTCCCCATTATATTTTGATATTAAAGTATGTAATTAGGGGTCGAGAGAAAGTTTCAACTACACTTTGGAACTTTGCCCATTTTTATTTGTATTGCCCACCGTAACTAATTCTTTTACCGTATTATTCATAATTACTTGAAATGAAAGGGAAAGTGTTCAAAACCGTGGTGAGACCCGCCATGCTGTTTGGTCTAGAGACAGTGGCACTGAGGAAAAGACAGGAAGCGGAGATAGAAGTAGCAGAGATGAAGATGCTGAGGATCTCTCTGGGAGTGACCAGGATAGACAGGATCAGAAATGAGATGGCTTGGACATGTACAGAAAAGAGAGACTGAGTACATCGACAGAAGGATGCTGGATTTGGAACCACCAGGAAAGAGGCCTAGAGGAAGACCAAAGAGGAGGTTCATAGACACAGTGAAGGAAGACATGAAAATAGTTGGCGTGACCGAAGAGGATGCAGCAGATAGGGTTAGATGGAAGAAACTGACTTGCTGTGGCGACTGCTGAAGGGAAATGCCGAAAGGAGAAGAAGAAGATTCATAATTATTTGAATCCGAAAGGAAAGGAGGACAGTCTAAAGCAAAATTGAGTTGTGCGGACATCATACCGATCAAACATGATGGTTTACATTCAAACTACAAGTCAAGTTGTTCTTTTGAGGGCTTTGGAAAATCATCAACATTTCCTGCCTCCTGCTTTTCATTCATGTTACAACCTCAAAAATTCTTAAAGAGGAATAAACAAGATTTCTGTTCTGTTGTCTTCCGCTTATCCGGAGCCAGGTGAGCCTCATTTGGAAAGCCCGGGCTTCTCTCACCCCAGCTATCCTCCAGCTCACCCGGAAGGATCCCGAGCCGTTCACCGGCCAGCTGTGAGACATAGTCTCTCCAGCGGGTCTGGGGTCTGCCTCTTGGTCTAATCTTGGTTAAACAAGATTTAACATTTTTATTTACTTTCAACATATGAGCATTTTAAATACTAAACCCCAAACATACCTTGGGTACATAGACGAGACAACATTCTGCGAGTGCCATAGAGTTTTGGTGATAAACTGTACAAGCTAAACAGAATCTAGTCAAGGTCAGTACAATGGCACAGTAGTTATGGCCTCATAGTAAGAAGGTTGGGGTTCAAGTCCTTGGTTGGATGTATACACTCTGAAACCTCTGTGTTGCCTTTGCAGATAAGCAGCTCTGAAGAAAATTCAATCAAATTTAAATTATTTTAACATAATGAAAAAGAAGCACAGAAACCCCTAATTTCCTCTTTTGAACAGAGTCAATTTTTGAAAACGTTGACATTAAACCACACAACCAGAAACTTGTGAAATCACCAATCAAATTTGACCTCGTGGGGCACACGGTTTGTTCATTTTAACACAAACCTGTCACCCAATAACACCCTGGGCAAAGTTTTATAGAGATGATAAAGAGGGAGATCCAGCCAATTGGAAGATCCAATACCGTTATGATTCAAGATAGGTAGTTAATTAGGCTTAACTAACCGTAAGTGCCTTTTATTAATTAGTAAATGAACAAAGTTCACAAGTTTTTTGGCACGTAAGCCAATTTCAACCTCTAAACCATGAAGTGTTTAAATGTTTTTTCTCTTTTGCACTTTGGAAAAGATATCCCTTTATAATTTCAAACCCATACAGAAGTGAGACTGTTCCATTATGTTTTGGAGAATGCCGGTAATATTGGACATCTAAATAATGGATTATTGGTCTACCGGACTAGTCCTTGTTACAGTTGATTCATGTCTGATAACTTCTCCACACAAACATCCTTCCTAGCCTCCATGTTCACAAATTCACCATGTCCATGTCACATCTGTTTTGATTATTCAGTTGTTTTGATTCACAATTTTCATTAAAGCCAACCCTCCCCTCCTGTTTGTCTGGCCTATTGTGGAGGTGGTCATGATGATTGCCATTTGAGTTTTTGAGAAAATTTCAGGCGGTTTTCTTTTTTGTTTGTTTGTTTGTTTGTTTCTTGTTTGATTGAGCAGCCATTTTTGTTGCTTAAAATCCCTTGTATCTTGGTTTTTACCTCACTTCTTTTTTATCTAATCTTCATCTGTACCTTTACTTTTCATGTTGTGTCTAGCCTTATTTGTAAATTCAGCCATTTTTAAAGATAAAAATAACTTACACTGTATAAAGATATGGGAATCAGCACCACTAAATTCAAAACAATAGTACTATATTGGAACAGGGTAAAAAGTACAGTATTCTAAACAGGTTTCAGATAGCGTCATGTATATCATCGCGAGTGAGGCAAACATGAAGTGGAAGATTGACAGTTAAATTGGTTTTGGTATTTGTAGCAATTAAGACACGTCATTGAATCATTGTGCTGAAAAGAGAACTGAGCAAAAAAGCAACACTCTCAATTTACCATTCGATGTACAGTACATTCCTCTCTTCACGATGGCCACCAACTGAGGGTAGTGACTGAAAAAACAGGAATACAATTGCAAAAACAGGCAGCTGAGATGAGCTTTCCATGGAGGATGGCCTGGCTCTTGCTCAGAGATAAGATGTGGAGCTCTGGCGTCCAGGGGAGTCTCAAAGTAGAGCTGTAAGTCCTAAGGGTCGAGAAGAGCCAAATGGACTGGTTAGGGTATTTTGTCAAGATGCCCGGCGAGAGAACTAGAGCTAAACCCAAGGCCGATAGGAGGGCCTACGTCTTGCATTTGGTCTTGGATTCTCTCTAATGAGCCGTGAGATGTGGGTGAATGGAGTTGAAAGTTCTTTAACTATCCTGGTTTCAGAAAATCTTATAATATGACAGTACAAAGCATCAATAAAAAAAGACGGTTTTACAAAACTTGAGCCAGACATTGCTATGGGACTTTGGTTATCTGCTTTAATACTACATTGGACAAGCAAAAACCACCAAACGAAATCATGGTCTTATTTCTAGTTACGCTCAGCTCCAGAGCCATATTTAACAACCTTATTGTCATCAACTGGTGGTGCTCCCAAACATTCCGAACATCAAATTGTCAGTTCAAATCAGACTGTTGTAGTGTTTGTACAGTCTGTCAAGTAGGATCAATCACATATCTGCCATTTTTGTTCTATAAATAGTTTAACTTTCTATTGTAGGACAATTTACTCACCTCTAGCAGCTGTGGGACTCTCCTCCATACTCCCTAGAACGATTCTAACTCAACCTGCCAACCTCAGCTTAAAATTGATATTTACAGGAACATTTTATTGCTTTTTCTAAAGGCCAGGTCTTAGCATCATAACAACAACTGAAACCCCAAGATACTTTTTTTTAAGGTTTTCTGGTTTAGGTTTTCAGGTTTACCGATACCACTGGGGGTATCAGTAGACATGTCTTTGAATTATTCCAGACCTTTTCTTCTTTTTATTTACCTGGGTCAAAATAATTTGCCCTATTAGTATTACTTTTTTTTAAAAAATGCTAAATAAAAATGGCCGCTATCAAATATTTTCACAGATTCTTTTTTCCCCTGTATACTTTTTGGCTAAAATATATCAAAATCACCTGGATTTTTTTTTCCAAGAAAAAAAAGAGATCTTTTTTTAATCTTGCACACCGTTGCAGCTTGCAGAAACCTGCTGTCTTGTGAGCAAGACACCTCTTCGGCTTATCCAGTTGGTACCCCGCGTATACAGGGTAGAAATCGATATGACTCATTACAGAGAGAAGTGTGTCTGTGCTGCATTTCTTTCCAAAGGTCTTTTGTCTCAAGAGTCCTGTGTTTTACTCTTGCAGTGATAAGCCTCCTGAACCTCGAGAGGACCCTTTGGAAACTTGTTTTTGTGTTGGAAATAAAATTGAAATAAAAACGTGCAAATATTACTTTTGTAAATGAATCATTTTCTGCAATCGATCCAGTAATGTGTGCCAGCATTTATTAACGGGCTTGTGTGAGTCTGTGTGAAATCTGTAGCAACGGAGAAAGGATCAGCTCACTAACAGTGATTGGATGTTTAATTCGCTTATCTGCAGGGAAGTGCTGAACCATCAAGGCTTTTTTGTGATTGAATATGCAAATTCATTTAGTGACCCATCTATTCATCAAATTACTGTTTGTTTATGTTTCTGTAACATTTACCAGTTTAAAGAGGTCGTTTCAAATGACTACTTCCTTCTTCAACTCGTTTTTATTCGGAATGCTCCTATAAATAATCATAGAATCGCTTAAAAGTTGTCTTCTGGAAAACATATTTGAAGATCGAGATGGTTCGACTGTCATCCGAAAGTCCTTTACAATCGATTAGATGAGAATCAAAATGTGTTCATTTTCAAGTATGCTTTCTGGAAGATACTGTAACTTTTAAGGCTGAATCGTATATAGTTGCAATTGTTATACATGTTATAAAAAATCTTTGACACCACCGACCATATAAATCTTCCAGAAAAAAAGACTCAAAGACGCTTCACTTACATATTATTCATTTGCTACGTGCGAGGTTCACCCATTGAGTCCTGATGATGAGAGATGCCATGCAAGTCGCATACGACTATTATCAGGAGCAATTGGGGTTTCGGTGTCTTGCTCAGCATGAACTCTGGGCGGGGTATCGAACAAGCGACCTTCCAATTATAGGACGGTTGCCCTACCCACCGAGCCATCCTTCCCCCAAAACAATAAACATATGGTGTTAGAGGTTTGATCAAACTGGCCAGAGACAGCAGCTGGTTCAAACCAAAGACAATACAATGTGGCATACCTCATGAGTTAACACATGGACCCATTATTTTAATGTACAGGGATAATATTAATAACATTTCGGGGGGGAGGGGTTTCTAATATTTTGTTGTTTTCACTGATGACAACATCATAACTTGTGAAATGAAGGATTCAAATCAACTTGTACAGAAAAGTTTGATATCAAACTAAACTTTTTAAACCCTTGTGAAAAAGTTATGTGATTCAGTTTAAAATAGCTCGAATAATAAAAACAGAGTATTTAGAAACTTTACATACGACCATCTACAAACAAGTTCAGAGATAGAAACTCAAGTCCCAAAATGAATCTCAAAAAATATGTCAACCAAAGTACGGACAACTTTAAAATCAATGAGCCTAACAGTAAGAGTGGTGAAAACGGGGAACAGTTTATAACAGAGAAGCTAAAACTTGTCAAACTTTACCTAAAGCCATAAAATCTCTGCCAGGAAAGCCTGGTCGAAAAGGGAATAGTCTGGGCAGAAGCAGAATTCTTTGTGATGAAGGATGATTTGATCTTCGTGGAGTGCCAATGAAAATGAACTTGGTTTTATTGCTATGGCTAAGTGCCATCTGTAATGTTAACGTTGAAGAGAAGCAGCTCATAAATCCTTTGAGCACTTGGGAACGTTGAGGCTGACTTGTCAAGGTGATGCAACACTCCCAGTTGTTTTTCATGAGGACATGTCTCTCCCATGTGAGTTTCACATGATATGGGCATAAATTTTGATTATAAAAAATCCCAAACAGATAATTTTTCTGCTTTTATGTGAAATTTTGACAATCGGGCCCCACATAGGTCACAATGCCTGATAGTCTTTGTTCTCTGTCCTTCAAGCAATACAAATAGCAATTTCAATTATTCTACGGTAACCTCCAAAGAATGTTGAATAAAATTTGATTCTTATAGCTATTGGGTACACTTACAATAATATTAAAAATTCAGGCTCAATTAATGAACCCGCTTGTCTGTGGAAACTCTCCAGTGTTTCAATCAGGGCTAAAATATTTCTGCTTGAAGCTGCTTTTTATCAAAGTAAGTCCCAATTTCTATATTTCTTTTGTTTCATTAAATCTTTTAACTTTCGCAGTCTGAGTTTAGTTTTTGATGTGATTTCAATGATTCTTCTGCACCCTGCTATCACACATAATGAGTACAAAAGTATATGACAGGCATCTTATTTTAATGTAAAAAAAGAAATGTATTCAATGTGTTTGAACAATTTAATTGACCTTTAATTCAAAACATTGGAAACTGTAAAAATGTGACTCATATTTTTTTCAATCTTTTGTTAAACATTAATGTCGTCATTTATTCTCTTGAATGCTTGTCATGACTTTGAAACCAACCGAGACAGGTACAGTTTCCCTGACTGGTTTGACCAATGCGAAACCAATGACCAATTGAGAAACTAATGTAGACTCACTAAAATACGACTCTGGTGGGACTCGAAAACACAACCTTTGAATGCCCTCTGATTTAGGTGACTAGAAGTCCATTGCGCTATCCATTGCGCCACAGAGCCCTGGTCAATTTTAAGAGCAAATACAAATGATATTTTATGGCTCATTGATAATCAAATTGATGGTGCGCTAAAGCAACAGAAATTGCATTTAAAGGTGATCCGGCAAAACATATTTACTAAAATTGTTGTACACTTCTCATTGCTTTGACATTAAACTCAAACAGATGCAGTTTCTGTAAACTAGTTTACATGACCTCTGTGCATTAAAAAACAATGTACAGATACCAAAACACGACTCTGGTGGGACTCGAACCCACAACCTTTGAATGCCTTCTG
The DNA here is from genome assembly GCA_902685375.1 of Neostethus bicornis. Lineage (NCBI taxonomy): Eukaryota > Metazoa > Chordata > Actinopteri > Atheriniformes > Phallostethidae > Neostethus > Neostethus bicornis. The sequence continues at coordinate 10,375,479 of LR738549.1, read as the reverse complement.
AAGCAGATGACTAGAAGTCCAATGCGCTATCCATTGCGCCACAGAGCCCCAGTAGAGTTTGATCTAAAGAGCAAACATAATTGACAATTTAGATGTCATTAAGTATCACTGTGTAGTAGTGCTGGACAAATATGGTTCATAAGTGATTGAGAAATATATACAGTATTTACGTAAAAATGTGATGCAAACTACGTAGCACATCTTACAAAGCCCGGTCACTCGGAAGATGTGTATTACAGATTAGGAGCCTTTTCATTACTTTCAAGCCAATCCTGGCAAGCACAGTTTTCCGGACGGGTTGGACATGAAAAACCATCAATTTATAGAAAAGAAAGCATGACTCCAGTGGGACTCGAACCCACAACTTTTGAATACCTTCTCACGTAGGAGACTAGAAGTCCAACACGCTATCCATTGCGCCCCAGAGCCCTGATACTGGTTCATTTTTCAAAGAACAACACACAAATGACATCTGATCACCAAAATGACGGTGCGCTAAAGCAAGAGAAATTGCATTTAATTAAAGGTGATCCAGCAACACAAATGAACTAAAATTGCAGGTCACTTGTCATTGCTTTGACACTAAACCTAAGCAGGCTGAGTTTCTGTGGTCTGTTTTAAATGGCCTGTGTGGATAAGAAATCGATTTATATAAACTAAAGCACGACTGTAGTACGACTCAAACCTACAACCTTTGAATGCCTTCTCAAGCAGGTTACTAGAAGTCCAATGCGCTATCCATTACGCCACACAGTCCTGGTACTGGTTAACCTTAAGAGCAAACACAAGTATCATTTCAAGGTTCATTGATTATCAAATTGAATATGCGCTAAAGCAACAGAAATTGCATTCAAAGGTGATCTGGCAACACATATTTCCAAAAATTGTAGTACAATTCTCAGTGCTCTGACACTAAACTCGAACAGCCAGAGTTTCTACAAACTAGTTTACATGACCTGTGTGCATAAGAAACCATTTTATAGATACTAAAATACAACTCTGGTGGGACTCGAACCCACAACCTTTGAATGCCTTCTGAAGCAGATGACTAGAAGTCCAATGCGCTATCCATTGCGCCACAGAGTCCTGAAAATGATTGTTTTAAGGAACAAACACAAATGACATTTGATCATCAAAATGACTGTGTGCTACAGCAAAAGAAATTGCATTTAAAGGTGATCCGACGAAACAAATGTACTAAAAATTGCAGGTCACTTCTCATTACTTTTGACACTAAACCTACAAAGGCACAGTCTCTGTGATCTGTTTTACATGACCTGTGTGGATAAGAAACCAACTTATAGAAACCAAATCACAACTCTGGTGGGACTCGAACCCACAACCTTTGAATGCCTTCTCAAGCAGGTTACTAGAAGTCCAATGCGCTATCCATTGCGCCGCAGAGTCCTGGTACTGGTTAACCTTAAGAGCAAACAGAAGTATCATTTCAAGGTTCATTGATCATCAAATTGAATATGCGCTAAAGCAACAGAAATTGCATTCAAAGGTGATCCGGCAACACATATTTACTGAAATTGTAGCAAAATTCTGCGCTGACAAAAAACTCGAACAGGCAGAGTTTCTATAAACTAGTTGACATGACCTGTGTCCACAAGAAACCAATTTATAGACACCAAAACACGACTCTGGTGGGGCTCGAACCCACATCCTTTGAATACCTTCTCGACCAGATGACTAGAAGTCCAATGCGCTGTCCATTGCGCCACAGAGCCCTGGTAATGGTTATTTTAAGGAACGAACACAAATGACATTTGATCATCAAAATGACTGTGTGCTATAGCAAAAGAAATTGCATTTAAAGGTGATTCAACAACACATATGTACCAAAATTGCAGGTCACTTCTCAAAACTTTGACATTAAACCTGAAAAGGCACAGCTTCTGTGATATGTTTTACATGACCTTTGAGGATAAGAAATCAAAGCACATCTCAGGTGGAACTTGAACCCACAATCTTTGAATGCTTTCTCAAACAGGTAAACAGAAGTCCGATGTGGCATGCATTGCGCCACAGAGTACTACCACTGGTTGAGCCTAAGAGCAAACACAAGTATCATTTTATGGATCGTTGATTATCAAATTTGATTGTGCGCTAAAGCAAAGAAAAATTGCATTCAAAAGTTATCCGGCAACACATATTTGCTAAAAATGTAGTACACTTTTCAGTGCTCTGACAACAAAACTCGAACAGCTAGAGATTCTACAAATTAGTTTATATGACCCTTGTGCACAAGAAACCAATTTATAGATACGAAAACACAACTCTGGTGGGACTCGAACGCACAACCTTTGAATGCCTTCTCAAGCAGATGACTAGAAGTCCAATGCGCTATCCATTGCGCCATAGAGCACTGGTACCACTTATTTTAAGGAACGAACACAAATAACATTTGATCATCAAAATGACTGTGCAAGAGCAAGAGAAATTGCATTCAAAGGTGATCCGACATTAATACTATATGTACTAGAATCGCAGTTCACTTCTCTTTGCTATGACACTAAACCTGAAAAGGCACAGTTTCTCTGATCTGTTTTACATGACCTGTGTGCATAAGAAACCAAAGCACAACTCTGGTGGGACTCGAACCCACAACCTTTGAATGCCTTCTCAAACAGATATCTAGAAGTCCAATGCGCTATCCATTGCGCCACAGAGTCCTGCCATCAGTTAATCTTAAGAGCAAACCCAAGGATCATTTCATTGATTATTAAATTGACTGTGCGCTAAAGCAAAGAGAAATTGCATTCAAAAGTTATCCGGCAACACATATTTGCTAAAATTGTGGTACACTTTTCAGTGCTCTGACACTAAACTCGAACAGGCAGAGTTTCTACAAACTAGTTTTTACGACTCTTGTGCATAAGAAACCAATTTATAGACACCAAAACAAGCCTCTGGTGGGACTCAAACCCACAACCTTTGAATACCTTCTGAAGCAGATGACTAGAAGTCCAATGCGCTGTCCATTGCGCCACAGAGCCCTGGTACTGCTTATTTCAAGGAACGAACACAAATAACATTTGATCATCATAATGACTTGTGTGCTGCAGCAAGAGAAATTGCTTTAAAAGTGATCCGACGACACAAATGTATTAAAATTGCAGGTCACTTCTCATTGCTTAGACACTAAACCTGAAAAAGCACAGTTTCTGTGATCTGTTTTACATGACCTGTGTGGATAAGAAACCAATTTATAGACACCAAAACATGACTCTGGTGGGACTCAAACCCACAACATTTGAATGCCTTCTAAAGCAGGTGACTAGAAGTCCAATGCGCTATCCATTGCGCCACAGAGCCCTGGTACTGCTTATTTAAAGGAACGAACACAAAATAACATTTGATCATCAAAATGACTTGTATGCTGCAGCAAGAGAAATTGCTTTAAAGGTGATCCTACGACACAAATGTATTAAAATTGCAGGTCACTTCTCATTGCTAAGACACTAAACCTGAAAAGGCACAGTTTCTGTGATCTGTTTTACATGACCCATGTGGATAAGAAACCAACTTATAGAAACCAAAGCACAACTCTGGTGGGACTCAAACCCACAACCTTTGAATACCTTCTCAAACAGATTACTAGAAGTCCAATGTACTATCCATTGTGCCACAGAGTCCTACCATTAGTTAACCTTAAGAGCAAACACAAGTATCATTTTTAGGATTATTGATTATTAAATTGACTGTGCGCTAAAGCAAAGAGTAATTGCATTCAAAAGGTGATCCGGCAACATATATTTACAAAAAAATGTAGTACAATTCTCAGCACTCTGAAACAAAACTCAAACAGACACAATTTCTGTAAAGTAGTTTATATGACCTGTGTTCATAAGAAACCAATTTATAAACACCAAAACACAACCCTGGTGGGACTCGAACCCACAACCGTTGAATGCCTTCTCAAAAAGGTGACTGACTAAAAGTCAAACGTGCTATCCATTGTGCCACAGAGTCCTGGTATTGGGTAATCTTAAGAGCAAACAGAAGTATCATTTCTAGGTTCATTGATCATCAAATTGAATATGCGCTAAAGCAACAGAAATTGCATTCAAAGGTGATCCGGCAACACATATTTACTGAAATTGTAGCAAAATTCTCAGTGCGCTGACACAAAACTCGAACAGGCAGAGTTTCTATAAACTAGTTTACATGACGTGTGTGCACAAGAAACCAATTTATAGACACCGAAACACGACTTTGATGGTACTCGAACCCACAACCTTTGAATGCCTTCTCATACAGTTAACTAGAAGTCCAATGCGCTGTCCATTGCGCCACAGAGCCCTCGTACTGCGTATTTTAAAGAACAAACACAAATAACATTTGATCATCAAAATGACTGTGCTGAAGCAAAATAATTGCATTTAAAGGCAATCCGACGACACAAACGTAGTAAAAATTGCAGGTCATTTCTCATTACTTTTGACACTTAACCTGAAAAGGCACAGTTTCTGTGATCTGTTTTACACGACCTGTGTGCATAAGAAACCAAAGCACAACTCTGGTGGGACTCGAACGCACAACCTTTGAATGCCTTCTCGAAAAAGTAACTACATGTCCAATGCACTATCGACTGCGCCACAGAGTCTTGCTGCTGGTTAACTTTAAGAGCAAACATAAGTATCATTTTATGGATCGTTGATTATTAAATTGACCTTGCGCTAAAGCAAAGAAAAATTGCATTCAAAGGTGATCCAGCAACACATATTTACAAAAATTGTAGTACAATTCTTATTGCTTTGACACTAAACTTAACAAGGCAAAGTTTCTATAAACTAGTTTACATGACCTGTGTGCACAAGAAACCAATTTGTAGACACCAAAACACAACTCTGGTGGGACTCAAACCCACAACCTTTGAATGCCTTCTCATACAGTTAACTAGAAGTCCAATGCGCTGTCCATTGCGCCACAGAGCCCTGGCACTGCATATTTTAAAGAACAAACACAAATAACATTTGATCTTCAAAATGACTGTGCTAAAGCAATCCGACGAAACAAATGTACTAAAAATTGCAGGTCATTTCTCATTACTTTGGACACTAAACCTGAAAAGGCACAGTTCCTGTGATCTGTTTTACATGACCTGTGTGGATAAGAAACCAATTTTTAGACACCAAAACACGACTCTGGTGGGACTCGAACCCACAACCTTTGAATGCCTTCTCAAGCAGGTGTCTAGAAGTCCAATGCGCTATCCATTGCGCTACAGAGCCCTGGTACTGGTTATTTAAAGGAACGAACACAAATAACATTTGATCATCAAAATGACTGTGCTACAGCAAGACAAATTGCATTCAAAGGTGATCCGACAACACATATGTACAAAAAAATGCAGGTCACTTCTCATTGCTATGACACTGAACCTGAAAAGGCACAGTTTCTGTGATCTATTTTACATGATCTGTGTTGATAAGAAACCAAAGCACAACTCTGGTGGGACTCGAACCCACAACCTTTGAATGCCTTCTCTAACAGATATCTAGAAGTCCAATGCGCTATCCATTGCGCCACAGAGTCCTGCCATCAGTTAATCTAAAGAGCAAACTTAATCATCATTTTATGGATCATTGATTATTAAATTGACTGTGCGCTGAAGCAAAGATAAATTGCATTCAAAGGTGATCCGGCAACACATATTTGCTAAAATTGTAGTATACTTTTCAGTGCTCTGACACTAAACTCGAACAGGCAGAGTTTCTATAAACTAGTTTTTACGACTCTTGTGCATAAGAAACCAATTTATAGACACCAAAACACGACTCTGGTGGGACTCGAACCCACAACCTTTGAATACCTTCTCAAGCAGGTGTCTAGAAGTCCAATGCGCTATCCATTGCGCCACAGAGCCCTGATACTGCTTATATTAAGGAACAAACACAAATAACATTTGATCCTCAAAATGACTGTGCTACAGCAAAAGAAATTGCATTTAAAGGTGATCCGACAACACATACTGTATGTACTAAAAATTTACATGACTTGTGTGGATGAGAAACCAAAGCACAACTCTGGTGAGACTCAAACCCACAACCTTTGAATGCCTTCTCGACTAGAAGTCCATTCTAATGGATAGCGATCCATTGCGCCACAGAGTCCTGCCGCTGGTTAATCTTGAGAGCAAACACAAGTATCATTTTATGGATTGTTGATAATCAAATTTGACTGTGCGCTAAAGCAAAGAGAAATTGCATTCAAAGGTGATCCGGCAACACATACTGTATTTACTAAAATTGAAGTACACTTCTCAGTGCTCTGACACTAAACTCGGAACAGGCAGAGTTTCTATAAACTAGTTTACATGATCTGTGTGCACAAGAAACCAATTAATAGATACCAAAACACGACTCTGGTGGGACTCGAACCCACAACCTTTGAATACCTTCTGAAGCAGATGACTAGAAGTCCAATGCGCTGTCCATTGCGCCACAGAGCCCTGGTACTATGTATTTTAAAGAACAAACACAAATAACATTTGAACATCAAAATGACTGCTAAAGCAAAATAATTGCATTTAAAAATGATCCAACAACACAAATGTACTAGAAATTGCAGGTCACTTCTCATTGCTTTGACAATAAACCTGAGCAGGCACAGTTTTTGTGATCTGTTTTACATGACCTGTGTGGATAAGAAACCAACTTATAGAAACCCAAAACACGACTCTGGTGGGACTCGAACCCACAACCTTTGAATTTCTTCTCAAGCAGGTTACTAGAAATCCAATGCGCTATCCATTGCGCCACAGAGCCCTGGTACTAGTTTTGTTAAGGAACAAACATAAGTAACATTTGATCATCTAAATGACTGTGTGCCACAGCAAGATAATTTGCATTTAGAAGTGATCCGACAACACATATTTACTAATATTGGAGGTTACTTCTCATTACTTTGACGCTAAACCTGAAAAGGCACAGCTTTTGTGATCTGTTTTACATGACCCATGTGGACAAAAAACCAACTAATGGAAATCAAAGCACAACTCTGGTGGGACTCGAACCCACAACCTTTGAATGCCTTCTCAAGCAGGTGACTAGAAGTCCAATGCGCTATCCATTGCGCCACAGAGTCCTGCCACTGGTTAATTTTAAGAGCAAACACAAGTATCATTTTATGGATTATTGATTCAAATTGTGAGCTAAAGCAAAGAGAAATTGCATTCCAATTGCATTGGCTTGGTGTATTGCTGATTGGTGGAATCACATTTAAGATTACAAATAATTGCTTTGTGGAAGAGTCTTTCCTGACAGCTGATCAGTATTTTATACATGAAATGTATGTATTTACATTACAGTTAAACTGACATTAGGATCATTAATATTGGTTTCAAAGGATTTTGTGTTTTGAATACTTTCACAACTTGATAGATTGTTCTGCTTCCTTGTTTGGTATTTCTTCCGTTGCGCTCAAAAGTTTCTTTTTATTTTCTGATATTTATCTTTTCTTTGTTTTATTGTGTTTTGTAGAATGTACAATACTATCGTTACTAAATTGGTAAAAATGAACAAAGACATTTACTTTTAAGTTTTAAAACCCTTTGATGGATGAATCAGTATAAAAGTTTACTTTTGTATTTCAAAAGAACTACGAGGCTTCCAACTGATCTTCATCATTTTCTCCACAGCGGTCACCGTTTGAGAACAAGACTCCCTCCCAAACAGCAACAGTGTTTCTTTGCAGACAACTACAGCACGACTCGGTTTTCAACTGTTCTTGACAGTTTACCTGAATTACTTATTGCCAAGAAAACATATTGTACAAGAAAGTTTCTGTCATTAATGCTCATTTCCACATTTAATAGCACTTTTTTTGTAGATAACTAATTCTGTGAGCTCTTTTGTCCCATGTTATTCCCAATAGTTGCACATGATGGGGTGGGGGTCTATAAAAGAGCTATGTCCAAAAAAAATCTACATGGAAAAAAATGGGCTCAGTATGGTACTTGTACTATACCAGCACAAGCTGCACATGGGGGCTAGCAGTCCCTGTTGTAAATTAGACCAGGCTTATTTATGTCAGCCTAAGCTTCGCCGTATTCAAGTTTCGGAAAAAATACGGTAAATGTGTACATACTAGAATATTTTATTCAAAATTGGAAAAACAAGTTTATTTTTCCCTCCATAACTAAACAAATAATGTACGATATTTTCTACTTATTTGTGGTTAGTACTTCATCAGCAACTCCCTTTCTGTTTGCTTAAGGTTTGCTTAGGCTTTGCTTAAACCAAACAGAAACCAAATTTAAACCAAATTTAATTAGATTAAATGAGAAAATAGTTCAGTCACTTGAGATGGAACCTTTGCGTGGAAAACCAGGATGCATAGTACCGTATTTTCCGCACCATAAGGCGCATTGCATTATAAGGCGCACCTTCAACAAGGTTTTTTTAAAACTTTTGCCATACATAAGGCGCACCGCATTATAAAGCGCTACAGTAAAGGCTCAGGTTACGTTATGCATTCACTAAATGGTTCTGCGCTAAAGCGAATGTTAAAAAAAAAAAAAAAACAGTCAGATAGGTCAGTCAAACTTTATTAACAATTACAAAACAGCTTTCTGTTTTTACTCCCAAAATGAATAAACAGCTGTTTTATTATTTTCTCTGAGATAAAGTATTAGTATTTTCGTGATACAGTTTATCTTCCATTGGAGATAAACTCTGTTTAGTCTTACTCACATGGCGCAGCGCATCCTCTTGCTTCCTCCACTTCCTCACCATTGATTCATTGATGTTAAACTCTCTCGCTGCAGCTCTATTCCCGTGTTCTACTGCGTGACCGATCACCTTGAGTTTAAACTCTGCGGTGTAACAGTGTCTCTTGGTAGGAGCCATTTCCAGGTCTTTACACAAACACACAAATGGAAATGAGACGCCCTTTCATAGTATATCTCAGCATGCACCCACTACTTCTTCTTCGGGGGAAATGGAGTCGCCAGCTGCTTACTGCAGTTGCGACACCTGTTTTAGCTCAATATTAATCCATACATAAGGCGCTCCGGGTTAAAAGGTGCATCGTGGACTTTAGAGAAAATTTAAGGTTTTTAGGTGCGCCTTATAGTGTGGAAAATACGGTAAGTGTCATTTGTTGCTTTTTACATGTAACCTATCGTGTTCGATTCTCACCTTGAAATCTCCGACAAGCATGACAACACCTCACATTCACCATGTGAAACATGCCCTCAGCTGGAATATGACCTGTTTGCGTGTCTTGTACATTCTGCTTGTTTGCCCTTTGGACCATCTGCTCATAACAATATCATTAACATTTTAATCAAACAACATGACACTTCCTATGTGCTCGCCAAGAAGCAGCTGATGTCAGTCTTCATCTAAAAGGTACCAGAATAAAGAGGGGAAGTCATTTGTAATCTTTCCCTTCCGTGATAGAGAAATAGAGGAACAGTTTTTTTTGCATGTAATTGTACTGGCACAGCTTTAGAAAGATAAATTATGTTTATCTCCACCGTTTTTGATGTCAGCCACACAAATGTGAAAGAGCAATTTAGTTGGCGTGAGGTGTTTAATCTTCATGCTTGGCATACAAATTTAAAGTCGAGTGACTTGAAATGTATTAGGCTTTAAAACAACAATCCTCATATTATATTTATATTTTATAGCAACTGTTCTTTCTCTTCTGTGCTAATTGTGTTTTGGCACCAAGAGGAAAATAAGGCTCGATTCTCACGTGTGATGACACAAATGGGATAGACCACTACTAAAAACAAAAGGTTTAACGATTTAATAACTAAAAACAAAGGAGAATGAAGCCCCGGCCGAAAGATAAAAGACAAATCAGACTAATCATGCAATGCGCTGTCGCAGCCAAGCCAACCCGCTGACAATTAACCATTCCTTAACAAAACAAAAACAAAGCCAAACCAGATTACCAGAGAAAAGCAGAGCCAGAAATGATGGTGGCTCTCCTGGGGGGCACAACCTCAACTCTCCCAGCAAGAGACTTCTCAGCCGATCCCCAAGGAATAGAAAAAAACAACATTATTTTATGATCAACACAAATTACAGGCAGACTCTCACCCCAACAGTGTTCCATATAAAAATAAACTCAAATTAAAACTAAATGCAAGGCTACACACCAGTGGTGGAACACTGAATCGGAAAATTGAACTTTGGATTAGGAGGTTGGGTGAAGTTGGCAGTTTGTTTTAGCACCACTTGTTCTGAGTGGTCCCTAAACAGGTCGTCCAGGTTTTTTTTTTTTTTTTCTTACCCTATTAGTTACTGATTTATTTGCAGTGGTGGAACGTAACAAAGTAAATGTACTTTGTTACTGTACTTCAGTAAAAAGATTGTGTATCTGTACTTTACTTAAGTAAGTTATATATTATTCTGTTGGTTTTTTTTTAGCTCAACCATCATCCAATTAAAGTTTTTATGTTCAGAATACTTATTTGTTTGTTTCTAAAAGTATTGTTTAGAGGTTCATTAAAGATTTGGTTCGTTAAGCGGTATCGATAAGAGGACTAGTATCGATAAATCCTTATCGATACCCATCCCTACCCCCGACCCGCACAGGGAATAAGTGGTTCAGAGTACTAAACAAGTATTATGTGACTGTGCAAAAAAAAATGTAACACATTAATTTGTAAAAACAAAATGGACAATGTTAATTCCGATTTAAAGAAGATTCGATTGCACAACTCAAAGGATCGATAGGTTGAAAAATTTGCAGATGCAGTCAGATGAAAGTAAACTGTTGGGATTTAATTAAACATAATTTGTATTTGTCTAATTTATAACAACCAATTGTACAAAGAAAGAAGGAACAAAGGAAGTAAAAATACAACCCTCTTAAAATCCAATATGCTCTTAATTTTTTAGTTTCAAGTCCAAGACACTAAAGAATATTATATTTTAAACTATCAATGACATCTTTGCCTGTTTCAAGTTATAGAACGAGTTATTACAGTAAGACTCTGAGTATTTTAAGTCAACGAGAGGCCCCTGAATTTTAATAATGTACGTGAGGAGGTTTCTGAGGTGTGAATGAGGCACAGAGGAAGTCCGACTTAGAGTCTAAATGCGGGGTGTGATGAGTGAGAACAAGTTGAAAAGACAGGAGAGGTCATGACATCAGAAAGAGAGAAAAATACAGGCTGATTTATTTATCTGTACTCATGTGTAGAAAATTAACAGCAGAAGAAATGGAAAGAAAGAGAAAAATATCCGTCAAGTATTGTGCTCATTGTAGGCTTTATTTGGATTCTTCAGAAAATTGGTACAACTGTTGAGAAAATTTTTCCGATTTCTTGCATCCGCTTCCCAACAGCACCAAGCTATATCAAATTCTCACTGGGATGGGATATCCAACCAATGAGCAAACGGAAGATAATCCAGTTTATCTTTATTGTTCATTTATTCTTTTCCCTGAAACCTTAGTTGCCGTATACTGGCACATCCACCACATCAATGGGTTTCAGAAGAGACCAGTTTCAGCTCTCACCCTCAGCTCGATTTTCACCTGCTTTGGTGTCAACCTGTCTTCTTTGAAAAAGCTGCCTGCAACATGTTTACCTGCCTGTTTGTTCTGGATCCTGTTAGAAGGATCCAGGATATTCTTTCTTTTCTGCCACTAAACCTGCCAACCCCCCACTGAAGTCCTTTTCTTGCCCACGTTGAAAGAAGCAGATACATCTCGCTGTCTTGGAAGGGCTTCTTTCTGCTAAAACTAAGTTCAGACCATTCATATTTGACCATGTAATATTTAGCCACATAATCCAGAATGAACTATGGAAAAAGAAAGTCTTAATTACGCTGACATAATAAGCTAAGAACTTGTAGTTGTCAGGGAAGGAGGAGGGACCCAATTGCAGGACGTCAAAACAAGGTTTGTTAACACAATTCAGGTAAGTCTGTAAAACAAGAGGCACAGGATTAACTCATGATTCAAAAGTTCAAATAATAACAGAGTCCAATCATGGTCAGGTAACCAGGAAGATCTGGCTAGATGGGATGGTAATGACCCGACGAGCAAGTCTGGGCGTGGTTGTCTTTATATAGGCAGCAGGCTGACAATTTACAGCTGATTGATAACAGGCTAATCTCCCAGGTGTTCAGGATAAGGTTGGAATCCAGGTGAGGGAGGAAGGTCCAGGGCTCTCTCTGGCGGCAGGCGAGGAGATCTTGACAGTAGTGGTTTAGCATTTTACTACTGGGGAAAAACCCAAACAATCAGAGAGACTCTGGAAGAAGAATCTTACAAACTTATAAATAATATTAATTTAAAATCAAAATCAAATGACGACTTTCAACATAGGTATCTTCCACGTATTGTTACCAATCAGCAGTCCTATTTTGGTTTAAACAACGCAAGTGCCGGTAAATAGTAGTTAGCTCAACCAATACTGCTGTGGTAAAATATCACAAAAAAACTGATTAAAGTAAAGAAAAAAAAATGGAATAATCAAAAGATTTCCAATGAGTGAAACAGATCCATCTTGTCCGACTTAGGAACCGTCTACTCTGTCCCCCAAACTAGTCACGGTAACAAGTGAAAACTGTTAAGGGTAAAACGATGAGTCTGTCCAGGTTGTTTCTTTCCCACCAACACAAACCTTCTTTGGACAAGTTTCTTTGCAAACCAAAAAAAGAAAAGATTTGAGAACTCATGACCTCTCCAAAAAAATTCTCTCGTGCTCAATTCCTCCATTTACCCGGCTTATCTTTTCTTTTTGTGACAGCAAGGTTTGTAGTAGAAAAAGTTTCAAAAAAGTCTTCTGGACAGTTTTGAAACTTTTTCTACTATGGATCACTCCTGGATGAATGAGGGACTACACGAGCAAGGTTTGTGTTTATAACCCCAGTGTTTCTGTTGTAGAGTGATTTTCCTAACCAGTTAAACCAGATCCCATGTGAGGAATAGGTTTACTTTGTCAGGATCCCTCACCTACCACCAGAGGGCGCCCTGGATGTTCCTAATCAGGTTGATTAGGGTCACCTTAGGATGAATCCTGATGCCACACATCTGTGCACCCTCCCATCTATTTAAGGGCAATCTATTTAAGATCCGGACTTCCCTGTTGGGTCTTAACCATCCCTTCCAGCCAGGTCACCCTGGTTCCCTAACCATGTTTGAATTTTGTTATTATTTGAACTTTTGAAATCCTGAGTTAATCCTGTGCCTCTTGCTTTACAGACTTACCTGAATTGATTTAATAAACCTTGTATGAAGTCCTGTAATTGGGTCCTCCTCCTTCCACATTCCATAAAAATTGACATACTTCGTGTTTTTAGAAACTTTGATAGGTTTAAAACCTGCAGCTAAAACTGAAAATCCAAACTTTTCAGGTTGAAGCAATAAAAGAAGTAAAGAATGGACACATATTGAATAATGTAACACATCTGCATTGGAACAAGTTAAAATTTTGGGTGTATTGTGATGGTGGAGAAGCAGGACTCAAATGCATAGCTGGTTTAAACCAGTTCTATTGCAGGTAGCAAGAGTGCAGAACCCGACATAGAAGTCAGCATAATGAGGGACCAGACGTGTAGCGACAGCAAGGTGTAGGGTAAGGTACAACATCATGGCTGCAGTAGAGGGTATGACAGCGGCATCGCAGGAGGATGATATTACCTGCAAATACGGACACCAGGTTTAAGTAACCAGGGGAAGACGACGCACAGCTGGATAAAATTTCCCACGGTAGGAGAATTACCTCTTTAATGATGGAAAGGCAATTGGGACTATAGGTTGCCAGGGACTAGTGACCATCTCAGCCTGGCAATGCTTGATCCCGTCAGATCTCAGAAGCTAAGCAGGCTTGGCCTGGGTAGCTCTTTGATGGGAGACCGCTGGAACCCCAGGTGACACAATTAGAAGGCCGTTAAGATCAAATTGTTGCTGTATCCTTGGGCAAGACGCTTCACCTCCATTGCCTAATCTGGATGGTGTGTGTGATTGGTTGGTGATGGTCAGAGGGGCCGGTGGCACAAATATGGCAGCCTTGCTTCTGTAAGTTTTGCCCCAGGGCAGCTGTGGCTACAACAGTAGCTTACTATTACCCAGTATGGCGTGAATGAGGGGTCTTTGAGCGTCCTGGAAAAGGGCTGAGTACAATGCATTATTATTATGGGTGTGATGAGTTAGAATAGAGGACAGGATTTGGAAGGAGGGACCAGGAGTATGTGAGTTATGAACCAAGTTTTCACAACGGGCATCTCTATAGTTTTAATTCTTTGGGCAAAAACAGCGGGTGCAAATTGGAACAGGTTTTTCCTTCAGTGCATGACTGATTAATCACTTTATTAATCACTTTATGGGTCACAAGTGCATCACCAGCATCTACACTCTACATTAACTGTATCGATTGCCCATGTAGAGTACCAGTAGTTGTTTAAGTGCACAGTGCATTCTAAACCGAAACCTCAAACTTTCATTGTTCATTGTTTGGTTTTGCAGGTGAACGAAGACATTTGGGTTGTCAACGAAAAAAAAAAAATCCTTACCTGACCTGTGCATGAGCACACAACTTTAAATGACCTGTTTATGGAAGGAAACCAAACAGCAGTAGATTATTGCAACTATTTCTCTGAAATACACACCTGCGGCGTCTCAAACAGAGTAAAACAAAGTACATGTGTATGAATGAGAGGGATCCAAATGGAAAAGTCAGGTTACAGGGAGAAGAGATAAAGAAGGTGGAAGATTTTAAGTATCTAGGATCAACAGTCTAGAGCAATGGAGAGTGTGGAAAAGAGGTGAAGAAGCGTGTTCAGGCAGGCTGGAACGGGTGGAGGAAAGTATCAGGTGTGATGTGCGACAGAAGAGTTTCAGCTAAAATGAAAGGAAAAGTGTACAAAACCGTGGTGAGACCGGTGATGCTGTTTGGTCTAGAAACAGTTGCACTGAAGAATAGACAGGAAGCAGAGATGGAAGTAGCAGAGATGAAGATGCTGAGGATCTCTCTGGGAGTGACCAGGATGGACAGGTTTAGAAATGAATATATCAGAGGAACAGCACATGTTAGAGGTTTTGGAGATGAAGTCCGAGGGGACAGACTGACATGGTTTGGACATGTACAGAGAAGAGAGACCAAGTACATTGGCAGAAGGATGCTGGATTTGGAACCACCAGGAAAGAGGCCTAAAGGAAGACCAAAGAGGAGGCTCATGGATACAGTAAAGGAAGACATAAAGATTGTTGTCGTGACCGAATAGGATACAGCAGATGGGGTTCGATGGAAGAAACTGACTTGCTGTGGCGACCCCTGAAGGGAGATGCCGAAAGAAGAACAAGAAGAAGACACACCTGCGGAGTCTGAGATACTAAATCAATTCACCTGGTAATTTTTTATGAGTTTTTTTCATTTTTAATTGAGTGTTAAGTTGAGGGTAAGGATGGCTCAGTGAGTAGGGTGACCGCCCTATTGCTGGTTCAATCCCCCGCCAGGAGTTCATGCCGATGTGTCCTTGAGCAAAACACCAAACTCCCAGTAGCTCCAGATGGCTGTTTGCGCCTTGCATGGCAGCATCTCCATCAGATATAAATGTGTGTGTGAATGGGTGAATATGAGCTACACATTGTTGTCCGTAAAGCGCTTTATGTGCCAACGCAGGTAGAAAAGCCCAATAGAGTCCATTTACCAAAAAATTAATGAAGAGAAGCTCAACTAAAGATTTAAATTGGGACATTTTTTTTAAATTATGTGATCTGACAAGGTTACTCTTTACCAAATGAAAAAAATCCAATTAAATTTAAACTATTGGCTCATGGAAACCTCTACTCTACATCATGTCCAAGTAAAACCAATCAAACCAAACTATGTTAGTTATCATCACGATAAAGCTTTGACTATTCTGTAGAAGATAGACATAAACTAATTGAATTTCTTGAGGTGTTTTCCAGACAACGCCGTGACAATGGTACTCCACAATGAGGGGGTGAAAAGGATGTGAAGAGTGAGGTGTGATTCAACCACTAAGAGTTTTAATTGGAACAACATCAGTGTGACTGAGAACAGATGGAGAGCCTCGTAGTCCTCAAAAGCTTTTCTAACAAGCGAGCAGCTGTTTGGATGGATTGCAATCTGATGGTAATGTAATTATGAAAATGCAACAACGTTCAGAACAAGATAAACACGTTGACAATGTGAAAGGGGACCACATGTGCACTCACTCAGTTTCAGGAGTCAAAACAATTTTGATTGCTGGATCTAAGCAGGTTATTGTACAATAGTGTACGTAGTTTCTTCACAACAGAAGGAGAGACGGATTATATTTCAATTACAGCTTTTTATTTGGTCTGTCCACAAAAGACCTGTCTGGAGGGACAGTCTACTGGATTAACGCCACTTCTGATTAACTCCGGTAAGCTGGTTGAAAATGATCCAGTGTTTAAATGCTAAACAAATATGGGCAATCTCAGCAGCAAATGATCAGTGTTGATAAGGTTAAGCTACCATTACTGGCAACAGCTTTGACTTTGTAAAGCCTTCAAAATGTACCAATCCGAGACTCCCTCCGATGATGGCATTTTTACCGACTATTAAACCTTGAAGACAGGAAGTGCTTTGTTGAAAGTGGTAATTGTGTCCCGAATGGTCACCTACGAGACGGAGTTGATTTTCAGACCTCTGTTGATCAATCTTCACATGCAATGCTCGTTAGTTAGTTAATGTGTTCGTAATTTCACGACTATAAGGGGCATATAAACGTTTTAGATTTTCTTCAAAATGAGCGGTGCGCCCTTTCGTGCGGTGCGCCTTATGTGTGAGAAAAGGCGGACCGAAAAGAAAACGCAGTGCTCGTGAGAAAAGGCGGACCTAAAAGAAAACGCGGAGCCCGTGAGGCGAGGTGGACCTAAAAGAAAAAGCGGTGCCCGTGAGGCGAGGCGTACCTAAAAGAAAAGGCATGAGAACGTTAAAGAGTAAAGTGTGGGCGTGGATTGTGTATAAAAAAGGTATGTGCTGTATGCACAACATTGCTGTTTTAACCCTGAAAATGGCAGAGAGACACGCTTATGACGCTCAGTTTAAGCTGAAGGCATCAGCTACGCGGAGGAACATGGGAATCGAGCCGCCGCAAGAAATTTCAGCATTAACGAGTCGATGGTTCGTAAGTGCAGTACAGACAGTGACTTTGACAGCGAGGAGTGAAGTGGACCTTCTCTGTTGGATTTTGTGCAGCTGTTCGATTCCGAAACAGAGGATGAGGACTTTGACGGATTTGAATAAAGACTATTACCGGTAATGTGCTTGTTTAGTATCGTTACTACTTATATAAAGCACAACCAAACTCAGTTTTGCTCCCGATCTATTTTTTAATACGCACATTTGCATGCTTGCGTGTGTGTTGTTGTAAGGCAGAGTGTGACTGAGACTGTGCCTTTTCGTACGGTGCGCCTAATGGTCGTGAAATTATGGTACTAATAATGTATCCAATCAAATCACTCTGTTTTACAAACCTCTCATAGAAAGTGATCACAAACCTAAGGATTCCCTTCTGTTCTGTCACCACATCCAATAGGTTCATCCATAGATGAGAAAGATTCTCTCCAATTAAACACAAGCAATAGTGAAATAATCATCTTTCACCTTGTTTTTGTTGCTCAAAAAAGTGTAAAAAAGAATTCATACAACACTAAGATAAAGTTTGGTGGGTTTTGAAAACACCAGTGGTCATTCCAACATAGCTCCTATTGTTCTACTACTAACCTGTAATAATTTTGAGGGTCTTTGTTGAAGTGTTGTGACACCATCAGATCCCCGGTGACAAAGGATATAGAAAAAGAAAAAGAGCTTTAAAGATTTTTTACTCAGTGTTTTCTTCTTTGTGTTACAGTCAGATGGCTTTCCAGCACCAGCAGCTCGGTATGGAAGGACACATGTGGTTCTGTGACCTTGCTTTATACAAGTACAATTAAATCAATCTCATCTTCAGATTTACATGAAAGGAGGACATTATGATAAATGCGGCTGTGCTGGCCCATAAAGACACTTTTTTTTTTTTGCGGAGCATAAAAATGACCTAAATATATTGATTTTTTTTTTTTTTTTGTCGTAAAGCAGGGATGTTTGAAAATGATGCATCGCAAGCTTTTATATACAGTATCGGGTAATTTTCTGACATGTAAAAGTACTGATCAAAACTAACTTTAATTTAATTAATTTTCTTCTAAATTAACAAATGAGGGTTGGAACGTACAGTAGATCGACTTGTAAATCGAGAGCTTTGCTTTTCAACTCAGCTCTCTCTTTACCATGACGGACCAATGCAGCGTCCTAGTTATTGCTGATGCCGCATCTACGTTCCCACCCTCACCTATGGTCACCAGCTGTGGGTGGTGACCGAAAGAATGAGATCGCGGGTACAAGCGGCCGAAATGAGCTTCCTCCGCAGGGTGGCTGGGCTCTCACTCAGAGATCGGGTGAGGAGCTCTGCCATCCGGGAGGAGCTCGGTATCGAGCCGCTCCTCCTCCAGGTTGAGAGGAGCCAGATGGGGTGGTTCGGGCATTTGGTCACAATGCCCCCGAGCGCCTCCCGGGCGAGGTATTTCGGGCCCGTTTTACCGGGAGGAGACCAAGGGGCAGACCCCGGACCCGCTGGAGAGACTATGTCTCACAGCTGGCCGGGGAACGACTTGGGATCCTTCCAGGTGAGTTGGAGAATGCAGCTGGGGTGAGAGAGGCCTGGGCTGCCCGCTTGAGGCTGTTACCCCCCTGACCCGACCCCAGAGCAAGCGGAAGATGACGGAACGGAACGGAAAATGACTAATCAATTGAATACAGTAAAAAGAGAAGATTTTAAATCCAATTTATAACAGTGCATCACGAGGCCAGGTGCATCATTTAAAAAAAGTAAAATGAGGGTTAGGGTTCGTTAGGATTCGTTAGGGTTCATTCTTATCTTCAACGATAGAAATTGGCCCGCAATCAGCAGCAACCAAGTTGTGATAGTATTTGTTAATTTCTCTGTTGAAGATTTGCTCATTCGCTTGCCAAATTCAGCTAGCTTGGTTTGTCGGAGCGAGCTCCTGGTACCACACTTGCAACAGAGGAACTTGCCTAAACATGTTTTAGGTTTAGATGGTATGTCAGGCTGGAGTTGCTCTGGTGGTAAGAGAGCTACTTTTTGAAAAAAACTACAAATTTGTACGTTTTTATTTCATGTTCTGTCTCTATTAGATTTGTAGAAAACTTTGCCGTTTAGTGGCCCGACTCAGGGGCAAAACCCCGATTTTCTAAAAAGGGGGTGGGGCATGAGGAGGCATTTCCCCTCCCCTTTTACACCGCCTTCCCGCCTCAGAACATTTTGAAAAATAAGTCATTTTTCTGCATTTTGGTGCATATTCTGCCCAAAGTTTATAATAGAAAAGAACACTTTTTTGCTGTTGTTGTTGTGGATCAAAAGGTGATCCGCCCCTGCGACTGTCTCATCCTCTTGAGTCTTGCCCATGTCTGTTGTGTTGGACCACTGGTGCCTTCTTAATTTGCCAGCGCTGGCGATGTAGCACAGGCGAGAAAACTACGGGTCCTTCAATAGGCCAAAATTCAAATGCACCAGCATTGTCTCGCCACCGTTATTACGTCATAATTAATTGTGTTCATTTTTAAAAAATACAGCGTAATTAATTAATCAAATTACCATTAATAACAGCACCAATCAAAACTCATTTTAATTTAATTAATTTTCTTTTAAATGAACAAATAAGGCGTTGACTAAGGGAGGACGCTTTTACTCAGTGGTAGAATGTCCGCCCTTGGACAGGGAGAAGCCAATTTGTTTACTACTGTTCTCTTGCTTCAGTGTCCTTGGGGAAGACACCTAACCAGTGGCGGCTGGTGGTAAAACAAACTGGGGGGGCGCACATTTTTCAAACACACACAAAAATTTTTTTTAGATATATTATATAAAAGTATATATAAATATATACTGTATATATAAAATAAATATAAAATTATTTGTGACAATATGTGTCTGTTTTTGGTGACTTCTTCATTCTGTTTCCTTATGCCAGTTCGGTAGCCTTCATTTAATTGTGCCAGGATGTTACTACTGCCAAAAACACCTAGCTTATAGCTACTATCAAGATGGGTGCGGCAAGTTTCATGACGTTTGCACTTTTCAGACAAATGCTTCAAGTCACTCAACCCTGTTGATATCCACACCTTTTCAGATGCTGCTGAACTAAATAATAAGCAGGGGAAACAAAAAAAAGTGTTTCTCATCCAGTGTTTCTTATCCTCTCACATAAAAGCGGCCGCGATCTCCACTGTTTTGTTGCACAGTCAAATCTGGGGTGTCCAGTCCAAGCTCCTTCACTCTTCTTTTTTCTTCTTTAGAACACTTAGAAAACGGATTCTGTAGAAGGGAGGACACTGAATTCTCTTTGAAAAAGCCAGTAGCATTGTTAGCAACTAAACTAGCTTCCAACGCCATGATGGAGACTCCCAGAATTCCGCAGTGAAAAGAAAGGTCGTGGCGTGGGTGGAATTTATAGGTCAGCTTATAGCTAATTGATTAGTTCATGTAACAGACTGACAGAGAGGATAACCTATCACACACCAGATGGGCGGAAAATCTCTGCGCCCCGCGGGCGTGGTTATGGTTTGCAATACACATGAATGGGAAAAAATTTAGAGCTGACGTCACGTTTTTTCCATACAAACCGGAAGCCACATACACACTCATACGTTTTCTTGGGAGGGCGTACCTACCTTTCGCCCTCGTTCCGGTTTGCACAGGAAGTAAGAAAATAAAATAAAATAAAACGGTGTAAAACATTATTAAAATGCATGTAATCTTCACACTCGACAGTTTTGCATACTTATAAACACATACATGTTTATATATGTATATATAGATATATATGCTTATATATTTTTTGGTGATCAGGTCGGGAGGGCGGCGCCCCTGCGCCACACGTCACCAGCCGCCACTGCACCTAACCCCCCATTTCTAACCCCCCATTTCTCCCACCATTGGTGCCTGCTGTGATGCAATGCAGCACATGTATACAGTATACATTCATGTACATACAAAGTATGTCTTAAGACCTTTTATAGTTTTTAATCAATTTTAGGCTCACAAACATATGCTCTACATAATTGTCTTCTCATTTTTTCATCCATGCCTGAAAAGTTTTATTGCCATAAGAAATAAATGATCCGGTTCCTAAAGAATCCCTTTGCATCCACTTTACTATGGGGAGGCCGTTCTGTGGCTGCTATTATAAAAGTTAATGTTGGAGTCAATGTGAATGTTCACAGCTTCTCTGTGTGTGCAGAGCGGGTCGTCTACTACGCTGGTTGTCATAGCAACAACATGTTTTTGAGATATAAATATAGTTTAATAAAATCCATAAATTGATGCGATATGCATGAATTCAAAAGCACAATTAACGAAGAAGCTTCAGCCTTTTTAACGATGATATGAGAAGTCTAGTGTCTTTCAAAGAACGTTAAATAGTGTGAATCAAATATCTCAGAACAGCCTTAATTAACCAACTTGATTTCACCAATTAGCACAAATAAATGATTTCAGTTGTTTTTTTACATGAATGTGTACCGCTATAGTTTTAACAAATATTCTAACATAATCCAAAAGAAAGACCGAAAACCACCAGGTAATTATTATAAAAGTGCATGAGCTTCAGAGCTACGATGATGGATGCTCCCTGAGTCGCTACATCCTGTACTTTGTTCTCACAATACACACATTTCACCGCCCGTACATAACACAGCTCTGTATGTCCCCATTTTAAAAATCCATTAACTAAACGCTGCTCTGAAGCAGGTCACCTCCTCTTCTGGCTTCACTGGAAATCTGATTTATTGTGGTGTGTAGCTTGACAGTTTCTGACATCATGTTATTGAAACTCATGTATTGATTTGGGTCCGATGCCCTCCAAAATCTTCAGTCATGTATGGCTAACATTTACTTTTGCTTAATAGACTGCGATTAATCACTAGCGGGGTGGGGAGCGACTGCTTGGAGCCAAAAGGCTGGAGCCTTTGGGACTTCATAAGATATTACTTTGATTTGAGTGCATCCTTTTCTTTTTGTGTGTCTGAGCATGTCCTGCATATACAAATCAATGCATTTCATGCAAAGAAAAAATACTAACGGCACCAAATGCATCTCCATTAACTGACAAGACAATCCATCTTCATAAAACTAGCTGTAATTAATTCAGAAAAAAGCTACTGAGGCACAGTTCAGTGATAAAACCAAACTCCCACAGAGGCTGAAATGATGTGGAATAAGGATGTTCGCTCCAACGCAAACCAAAAGCCCGGCCGCTCCCTGTACCAGCTGATGCCTGTGAAATATAGCAGGGGGCTAATTGAACACTTTCTACTATCAGCACCTGTGGAGAGGAGGTGGTGATTATAGTTGTCAAAGAAAGCATTATGATGAAGTGCTCTTGATCTTGTGGGAAAGCAAAGTCTCTCCTCGTCAGAGTGAGATTAATAAAAACAATGCAGAGACACCTTGTTCGGACTGGATTGTGTAACGAGCTAGCTGAGAGGTACACCTCATACAGACGAGCAGTGGTGGATGAAGTACTCACTTTTTGTACTTAAGTAAAAGTACAGATAATTAGGCAAAAATATTACTTAAGTAAAAGTAAAAGTACCAATAAAAAAAATCTACTTAAGTAAAAGTACAAAAGTAATTGGTGTAAATTGTACTTTTTAAGTAAAAAGTAAAAGTATTCGACCATAATTCAAATGTTATTTTTTGTGCTATAGGGTGTCACCATGGTAACCACGATAAATACTCTGAAGGGGTGTGACCCCCCCGGCCTCCCGCCTCTTTTGTTCCACAAAAAAAAAAAAAAAAATTAAATAAAAGGAAAGGTGACAAGTCAAACTACCCCCTAGAAGGGCCAGTGAATGGGCCACCAAAATGGAGGAAAATGACACTTATTTTTTAAAATGTTTTGGGGGGGAGGCCCCCAGTCACTATATATTGGCTTTGTCAAAGCCCCTTCCCCCTTTGGAAAAATTCTAGATCCGCCCCTGCTCTGTGTAATGATGGCTCAACTTTTTATTTAGAAGTAAACACAACGAACAACGATCTTCTGACTCTTTTTAATTTGTACTATATTTGATATTAGGTTTTTGGCGCTGAATGAATGCGGAAAATGTTTCTCGATTCATTACTTCTTCTCCCGATCAACTTCTCCTTCTGATTTTGGCGATGCGGCTTCAAGATGCGCTAAAAAAAAAAAAAAACTGTGTATTTTTCAAATTTCTGAACGTAAATGTAACAAAAAATGTAAAACATACTTTTAACAAGTAGCGAAGTAAAAGTACAGATATTTGCTCTAAAAATGTAGTGAAGTAAAAGTAAAAGTACCGGTCTTAAATTTTACTTAAGTAAAGTACAGATACACAATTGTTTTACTTAAGTACAGTAACGAAGTACATTTACTTCGTTACGTTCCACCACTGCAGACGAGAAGGTAACAATAGTTGTGGTTTAATTAGTATGAATGAAAAATGAATAAAGGTTCACATATCAACCATACACAGATGAACCGGGAAAAGCTCCGAGTCTCAAGTTTTGCATGGTCTCTTTCCAAGCTTACATAATTCATCTTGTGTGCGTAGATTGGTGCCGCAGTGGAGACCTCCACAACCATTCAGCACACAAACATCCAAGACAATAAATAGATTTTGACGTGTGGCTGGTTGTCATCTTGTTCAAGGACGTGTTGATGCGACTGGACGAATTAAGGGAAATCATTCCGTGACCTTCCTTTGCCACCTGCTACCCAAGCCTTCAGAGGGCCCAAACTGTCTTGATCTGTGATCCCAGACAGGGTCATAAAGCACAGCTGGGGGTTTTAGGGAAAATTAGGATCTCTCTTGACACAAAGTACAGATGTTTCTTTAATTTTACTTTAATTTAATTTGTCTTCAAAACGTGTTGTATCTTGAGTGCATCTTTGTCTTTCAAATGTGGCCATATCACTGGCACTAGGGTGTGTCCGGCTTTGAGTGTTTTTGTCTCCTTTTTTCAAACTGTGAGATTAACAAAATGGTATGGTAAGTAGTTCAATATGGCCTTGAGAAACCTGTTGTATGCTCATACTACATGGGAGGTATTTACCTCAGGTTCCAGCCCTTCAAAAAGAAGAAAAACGAAATCCCCATGGAAACTTGCAAAAACATGTTTTGTCTTTTACACTTGGTTTCTTTCACTTGATAGTAAAAAAAACCCAAAACGTCAATACCTGGTTGGTAAAAACTCTCACACCAATGGTGTCACCATATCCTTGATTGTAGTCGATTCAGTTGTGTACTTTGGTTTTGCATACAGACAAATAAACAGTGGTGGATGAAGTACTCACTTTTTGTACTTAAGTAAAAGTACAGATAATTAGGCAAAAAAATACAAAGTAAAAGTACCAATAAAAAAAAATCTACTTAAGTAAAAAAAAGTACAAAAATAATTGGTGTAAATTTTTACTTTTTATGTAAAAAGTAAAAGTATTTGATTATAATTCAAATGTCATTTTTTGTGCTGTAGGGTCACAGATAAAGACTCTGCAGGGGCGTGACCCCCCTCTACCGCCTCTTTTGGTCCTCA
The DNA here is from genome assembly GCA_902685375.1 of Neostethus bicornis. Lineage (NCBI taxonomy): Eukaryota > Metazoa > Chordata > Actinopteri > Atheriniformes > Phallostethidae > Neostethus > Neostethus bicornis. The sequence continues at coordinate 10,350,898 of LR738549.1, read as the reverse complement.
AAAAAAAAAAAAAAAGGAAAGGGGACTAGTCAAGCTATCCCCTAGCAGGGCCAGCAAATGGGCACCAAAATACAGAAAGATTACAGTTATTTTTTTAAATGTTTTGGGGGGGAGGGGAGACCCCCAGTCACCCTATACTGGCTTTGTCAATGACCTCACACACCACCACCCCACTTTAGAAAATTCTAGATCCGCCCCTGCTCTGTGTAACGATGGCTTAACTTTTTATTTAGAAGTAAACACAACGAACAACGATCTTCTGACTCTTTTTAATTTGCTCTATATTTGATGTTAGTTTTTTTGGAGCTGAATGAATACAGAAAATGTTTACTCTCGATCCTGATTGGTCCTCGATTCATGACTTCTTCTCCCGATCCACTGCCCCCTTTGATTTTGGCGATGCGGCTTCAAGATGTGCTAAAAAAAATTGTGTATTTTTCAAATTCCTCAACAAAAATGTAACAAAAAATGTAAAACACACTTTTAAAAAAGAGCGAAGTAAAAGTACAGATATTTGCTCTAAAAATGTAGTGAAGTAAAAGTACCGGTCTCAAATTTTACTTAAATAAAATAGGATACTTCAAAATAAATCTGAAGTGGACTTTAATAAAAACAAAAAAAAAAGTCAAAGTTAGAAAGCAAAATGAAAATAAATATTACCGGTTGTTAAGTTTAACAGCAGCAAATGTGTGGTTTTTTGACAACAATAAAAAATGTGTAATTTTTTTATTAACAAATAAGTTAAAATATTAATTAAAGCACTTTCATTTCACTTTACTGTTTTTTTTTTTTATGATAAAACATGGAGCACATGCCTTTTCAAACTTGATTGTGCCGTAATTTATTAGCATGCCCGTTGCATCGGATTCGGAGCTGCTTCAAAGCGCTCGTCAAACAAACGCGTCTTTCAGTCTGAATGCCGTGGATTTTGGTACCGTATTTTGAAAAATGCTTGTGGTTCCACTTTTACATGAAAATACCTTATTGCGCTTTAAACAACGTGCGTTGTCGGCATTAATTTAGGTAAAATAAAGACAAACTCGAGATGCACGTTCTGCCGTTACGCCCTGCTCGGCTTGAAAATATGCGCGTGTGTTGTAGCAGCACGTGCGCACCGCCCCTTAGCGAGTAAGGGGGCGGAACTGGAACCGATAGCGGATCAGTTTGGACTAGCGCTTATCGGTCCGGGTAAAATGACCGCCGCGGAACCGGTTCCGAAAAACCCATCTCAGTCGGGGGTACCGGAGCCTATCTATAGCGGCTGATGAAAGGCAAGAGGCAAGATACACCCGAACAGGTCACCAGCCAGTTGCGAGACCACACACACCTAGCGGTGATTTCATAGCGGTCAACCGACCTAATCAAGCCACCGCCCATGATACATGTTTCCAAAATAATCTCATCTAAACATTTTTTGTCTCTATAAAACGATCTTATTATCATCTCGACACAGCGTAGTATCGAGCATCCATTTTCTCTCTGCAGTAATGAGACAAATAAATCAAAACTCACATTTGGTACATTTTGATTATGTCCCTCATTATTGAGAAAGCTGCCCGGAGATGGAGATGACAATCCTCAGCAGGACAACAAACATTAATGATGTTGGTCTTTGAGCATGGCAGTGATTGTGATGATTACGTCTAAATGCTGGTGTGACTGAATTATTGATTTAACGTCACACCCATAATGCACTTGTGTACTTGTGTTTCTCTTTTGTTTGATTATTCTGATTTTATCTGCTACACACCTGGATTATTCTGTTAGGAAATATTGTTGATTCATTAAAACATAGAGTGACGGCATTCTTTTTATTTTTCTATTTGCAATGAGAAAAAAACAACCATGTTGCCAGAAGAGACAAAAAAACCCCACATTTTTTCTAAAGCAAATAAAAACATGAATGCCAAAAAGGTTTTTTTTCCTCCAAAAGGCAAAACATAAAAGTTTTTGGTTATCTGAAATCTTTCTTGATTAGTTCCACTGTTTTTAATTTTTTTTTTTTTTTTTAAAATCAGACTTAAAAAGAACCGATAGTCTTTGCATCGGTGGTTCAAACACGTTATCAACTTGTTAACTTCTTTTGTTTCAAACAAACTTGAATTTAAGTGTTGTTTCACATTTATACCAACATTTAAACTGAACCAGCAGATTTCTGATTTAATTCACTGGCTCTTGTCATGAAGGTAAAGATGGCGGCGAGGTGGAATTCAGATGCATAGGGGAGACGGTTGCTCAGGGGTTAGAGCGCTCGCCAGCGGACTGAAAGTTAACCGGAAGTTAACTGGAAGTTCCCGGGTTTGCATCCCACTGAGTGCGCGTCTAGAATCTTTGGAGAAGACACCTAGCCCCCCGTTTCTCCCTCCATTGGCGTTGTCAAGTGGCAGCCTACTGCGGTATAATGCAGCACATAAATTTCCCGGTGAGGTATAATAAAATATATTAAAATTGAAAATAAAAAATAATTGAATGCATAGCCAGGTGACCCAGTTTATTGAGTAGAGAAGGACAAAGAGAATCATGGCGGGAAGGTGTGACATGGAAGCCAACCAGAGCAAGTTTAGGCTTGACAGGACCGGAGAGGGTTTGCTAGATGTGGGAAAACAGACTTCAACAAGGTACCAATACAACAGCGGGTGACTCAACATTAGACTAATGGTTTTCCAAGACCAGGAAGACAAAACACTGGTGAAAAGTAAATAAATAAATGAATTACTCTCTCTATTCATCCCTCACCGGGGAAATTTGTGTGCTGCACTCCTTACACCGCAGCAGGCTGCCCTTTGACAACGCCGATGGTGGGAGAAGCAGAGATTAGGTGTCTTCTCCAAGGACATTACATATGCTCTTTGTGGCACACAAACCTGCGAGCTTCAGGTCCATGCGCGAACGCTCTAACCACTGAGCTGCCGTCTCCTCCCAAAAATTAGAAAAAACATAAGAAGGATGTGAAGAATCAGGGCTCTTGATTGTGTGTCTTTGTTTTGAAGGTGCTTCAAAAATTTTGTCCTGGGTGCAATATTTGGGGGTCTTGTCATTTTGCACCATTTTTGAAAAAACAAAAAACAAAAACTTGAACATTCATAGATTCAAAATTACAGAAAAAAGTCAAACACTCTCATATATTATTTGTAAAAAAATGGTTAACGTTTCCGATTTTCTTCCTGATCTCAGTTCTAAAACCTACCACACACACACTCACCAGGCCCACGTCAATATGCACCTGACTAAAGCCTTAAGCACAAAGTAATTATCTTGTTCTCTAGTTCCAGTCATCCATGACCAAGCAAATATTAAGTCACCAACATTTCCGAGTCATGTGTTTGCTTGGTGGATGACTGATAAGGTCCAAATTATTTTCATGCCTTCCAATTCTGTCATGTACTTTACCATTTAATTCACATTTTATACTGACCTCTAATATGTTCACTGGAGACCTGGAGAGTCTAAGATGACATTTCTGTGTGCACTCAGAGGTCTGATTGCTGGAAAATGACTTGCGAGTTCCTGGTGGGAGTACTAACGACTGTCTGAATTCTGTCTTTATGTAGAATCTGGGATTCATCGCATAAGGTTATTTTTAAAACTCATTTCGGAGGAATATTGAGTTTATACTGTCTATAAAAAAACGATGTATGACCTTGTCAGCTATGAGATACCGACTGCATATGACCTCTTTTTTCATGGCAAGTGTAGTGCTCATAGGTTAGATGCAGGTGCTGCCCTGAATGGGATATGTCCAGACTATCTCTAACCCGTTTGGCTTTGTGCCTTGTCTTTCAAAAATAGATACACTAAGACATTCAATGACACGACTAAAGTGCTTTGGTGTTTTCTGATAAGGAGGAAGATCAAGTATCACACAACCAGGGGGGATTTATCAAGCATGCCCCTCAGTCTGGATGTGATAAAGAGCCAAACAGACACTTACTTAGTGTCGACTTCTTACCAAGAATGAACCCAGGCGAGAATGATGAGCTAAATCTGCTCTGTCCTGTTTTCCCTTCGGGAAGACTAGCTGCTTGTAAAACCTGCATATGTCAGCGAGGAACTCCTGCTGGGTCCGTGGAGACTGGTATACACAAAGTGGAATTAATCACAGCAAAGGTGGATGATTTTCCTTCCAAGAAGTAGGTAAAAGAAAGAAAGATTCAATAAAAATGTGCTGAAAAAAATCTTTAAAATTAAATTGATGTGAGTAAGCTCCTTTCTGCTGCATTGGTGTAGAAAAAAAAAAAAAAGCCGTGACAATCCGTTCCCAAATAAGATGAATATAACACAGTAATTACTGTGAAAATGATGCTCTCAATAGAAAAAAGGAGAAAATGTCTATAAATAGCTTCTGTGAAACGTAGGGTTGCTTTTATGCGTGCCCTGGAAAAGTAAATAAAGATACTAGTCTTGGTTAGCTCGTGGTGAAACCAATGCCACGCGCTATTGGAATTATTTATAGTGATAGGACTACGGCCATGACTTCAAGCCCTTTTCTGTTATCTTGTGGTTCGATCGAATATGACAGAGGTATGACAGCAACGCCTTTACGTCTTCACAATCAAAAATAATCCCTTCTGACACTTCTAAGAAGATTTTGAGTTACATCTGTACTATTTGGCGACAGTCTTCGTTCACCTGCTATGACTCGTAAACGGTGGAAGTGACATCACACTTCTAATCCATTGAGTTAAATAGGTCAGTCAATTTTTCAGAACAGCCTGTTTTCAAGGTTTAGGATTGTGTTTGAGGAGATTTGCATGTTTCTAAAAGGTCGCTACATATTCTTTTTGGGCTAATTTGAAGGTCAGGAGGATGGAGTCGTTAAAAGCTCATACGTACAGCCCCTTCGCATTAGAGTTTCATTTGAGCCCTCCATCGGTTTATGTGGTCGTTCAGTCACTGCCTTTCTCAACCAAATTCACTTTTTACCGAATAGAGTTGACTCAAAATTTTCTAGATGGATGTTTTGCACTGTTAGTTTTCTCTCCCAGTTCCACCCTTAAAGTCACTGAGCTCCTTAAAGAGACAAGAACTTTCTCGAATGCTTACAAAAGCGGTTCGAATACCATTGGGCTCAATTAACTTTTGACAGTGAAAACAAGTGTAATGCTTGATTACTCAATATAACCGTCCTCATTCACTACAAGTTCTGTTCCGTTCCGTCATCTTCTGCTTGTCCGGGGTCGGGTCGCAGGGGCAACAGCCTCAAACGGGCAGCCCAGGCCTCTCTCACCCTGGCTGCATCCTCCAGCTCACCCACAATGATCCCAAGTCTTTCCCCGGCCAGCCGTGAGACATAGTCTCTCCAGCGGGTCCGGGGTGGGCCCCTTGGTCTCGTCCCGGTGGGACGTGCCCAAAACACCTTGCCCGCGAGGCAATCGGGGGGCATCCTGACCAAATGCCCGAACCACCTCATCTGGCTCCTCTCGACATGGAGGAGGAGCGGCTCGACACCGAGCTCCTCCCGGATGGCAGATCTCCTCACCGGATCTCTGAATGAGAGCCCAGCCACCCTGCGGAGGAAGCTCATTTCGGCCGCTTGTACCCGCGATCTCATTCTTTCGGTCACCACCCACAGCTGGTGACCATAGGTGAGGGTTGGAACGTAGATCGACTTGTAAATCAAGAGCTTTGCTTTTCGGCTCAGATCTCTCTTTAATACGACGGACCGATGCAGCGTCCTAGTTATTGCTGATGCCCCACCGATCCGCCTGTCGATCTCCCGCTCCATCCTTCCCCCGCTCGTGAACAAGACCCCGAGATACTTAAACTCCTCCTCTTGGGGCAGGACACTGTCCCTGACCCACAGGGGGCATTCCACCCTTTTCCAAGTGAGGACCATGGTCTCGGATTTGAAGGCGCCAATTCCCATTCCGGCCGCTTCACACTCGGCAGCAAATCGATCCAGCGAGAGCTGGAGATCACGGTCCGATGAAGCCAACAGAACCACATCTTCCGCAAAAAGCAGAGATCCGATCCTGAGGTCACCAAACCGGATCCCTCCAACGCCTCGGCTGCGCCTAGATATTCTGTCCATAAAGGTAATGAACAGAATCGGTGACAAAGGGCAGCCTTGGCGGAGTCCAACTATCACTGAAAATGGAATCGACATACTGCCAGCTATATGGACCGAGCTCTGGCTCCGGTCGTACAAAGATCGGACAGCCCGTACTAAGGGCTCCGTACTCCGAGACTCCGTACTCGATCTAGGGACACGATCGAATGCCTGATAAATTGTTAAATATTTTTAAAACCCAGAATAAAAAGCAAACACCACAACAAAATGATCTAATTCATCAATAGCCTACTTTTTTCCCGTATTTTCCGCTGCTGCTTCAAAAATGTCTTTGTAAAAAATTTGCTATAGGCTATTTTCCAATATGTTAACCTCAACTTTCAAGACTTATCTAGAAATTGCATACTTTATCCAGACAACAAATTTCTTACTCTCTTCATGGTATCCCTTCAATAATTATGTCACTCAACCTTTCTAAAATGTTTCTGCAATGGCGTCAGAGTCCTCTTTGTCTCTCTCTACAAATAGAAACACACACACACGTATGTGGATATTATAGCAATGGGTTTGTTGCCATAGCAACATAGCAACAACTTTCTGCAGAAGTTGTTGGTATGGCAAAGCGTGCTTCCCCACAGCTGCTGCGGGGCGCAGCAGGTTGGAGGAGATAAAATGCTTATAAATTTTGAAATGTTCATTTTTAGAACACAAAAAATACATGATAAAACAGAGAAAAATGTTTATATTAAATGTCATTAAAGGTGAGCCTCCTAGGTTGTGTTTCATTCACATTGACGGCTGCAGCGGTCTTAGTGTTAAACCATTACATTGTGTTTTATTTTATTTTTTTTAATCTTCTAACTCATGTAAACAAAGTTCACCATCAAACAACATCTGGTCCAGCTGTTTGGTCACATTCTGTTTGGTCACATGGCCCTTTAGGCCCACAACTGTCACAGATTTCTCGCCATGGTTTTAGCTTTTATATCTTCTTCATGGATCATGACAAGTTTTTTTTCTGTGCCAGAAAAGGTCCATTACCAGTTCTCTAAAGTGGTTCAGGATCTCCAACTCGCATCCCGATGTTACTCTATTTCTTCTGGAAACATTTTTGTATGCTGTTGAGTGGTAAATTATTCATACTGTTTGCAATGTGCTCTCTTTCAGAAAATCCCTCGATTTAGTGACCTGTAACAACCTGTCGATATAACTATAGTATCTAGTCACATCTGGTTCTTCTGTCCCGTTCCAGATAAGCGGAAGGGGGCAACACCCTCAGACGGTAAACCCAGGCTTGTCTCGCCCTGGATGCATCCTCCAGCTCACCCAGAAAGATCCTGGGGTGTTCCCTGGCCAGCTGTGAGATTGCCTATGAGTCTCCTCCCGGTGGGACGTGCCCGAAACACCTCACCAGCGAGGTGCTCAGGAGGCATCCTAACCTGATGTCCGAGCCTCTCCAATTGGCTTCTTTCGACCCAGAGGAGCAACAGCTCTGCTTCGAGCTCCTCCCAGATGGCATCTAGTCCTGTTAATGTAAAATGATTCATACATTTGACAATATTTTATTAATTGTTAAAATTTTTTGTAAGTTTTCGAAATTCACCTTCTTATTTCACCTACGGTATTTTCATTCGAGTCAACCAAGTATTAACTCATATGAGAAACTTGCTTATGTTGTTCAGGTCTCTGAAGCGTCTGCTACGCATCACAGAGCAGAGGATCATCACTTTGTTTCCATAAGTGCTCTACAAATAACTGCTGAATGAAAATGCACAACCATTCACTCTTTCAGAGAGGAAGTAAAGAGAAGCTCGACTTTGAAAAAAAAAAAAAAGTACCTCTGTTTTTTAAATATTGCATCAGTCCATTCTCCAAAAAGCCTTTTATCCTTTCTAAGGTCAGACGAGCTGCGGACCTCCTCATCGTCTCACTGGGTAACACACACACACAGATATGGACTGATGTCAAAAGCACAACAAATGCTGCTAAAAACAGCCAATTTTTCTCCGCTGCCTATGTTCAGATAGAAAGTTAAACAAGTTTAGCCTCAGCTTTAATCACTGGGGTGGTTTGGATACATGTAATCATTAACCCTTAAAACTCCATTAAATGTTATGCTAAACTTTTCTTTATAATTGCCTGCCAAAGATCAACTTTTTAAAATTTTATGCTAATATTTTATGTTCAGGGTTTCCTCAGTTTATGGATAATGAAGATGAAATACTGTAAAATATATCAAAAGATCATGAAGGCCAACCAAATATTTGTACTTTCAGAACTTTAAAAACAAAATAATGATGTTGGATTGAGATCTGTTCACTTCGCCATGGACTTAAGATCATTTGCAATTATTGTCAATGTAGACCTTAATATTTTTGCTTGCATAAATAAGCCATGTCTGAAAATGTGTCTGAAAAAACTGCATGAAAATTTATTCAGTACCGATAACTCGTCCAGTGTGAATCACCATTTTATTTGGGCTGGTTCATCATTCATCTTCTGGACTGTCTATCCGTAACGGGCTTACGGGGGGGGCTCGAGCCTATCCTGACTGATTCAAGGCAAGACACAGGATACAACCCGAACAGGTCGCCAGTCTGTTGCGGAACGACACACACAACTATTGCTGGGGGCCATTTTATAGTGGCCGATCAACCTAACATGCATGTTTTTGGAGGGTGGGAAGAAGCTGGAGTACCAAGAGAAAACTCATTTATACACGGTAGGAACATGCAACGTTGCACAGAAAGGCAAGCATTCCAATCCAATAACCGGGACTTGAACCCCTGACTTTCCTGCTGCTAACCACGGTGCTAACCACTGTGCCACCGTGCCATCGGGCTGCTCATTGGTCAGTTTATTATCTTTTACTAATAGTATCAACAACAGAAAATTTAGAATTTTTTTAATCACACTAAAGCCATGCTAGCAACAAAAATCTTTTTTTTTTCCAATAAAACTTGTAAAATATAATAAAACTCTTGCACAAACACACCAAAAATACAATTTACCTTCTTATCATGGAAAATGTGAAGCGAAGTCTTTCAGATTAGCAGTTACTTTGTTGTATTGATATTCAAAAGCATCTGTGGTCCCATCAGGTAAAGTTCATTGTAATGACGGGAAAGAACTTTATGATTCTCTTTGGAACTGATGATGATACGCAATCCTGATGCAATATCACGAGATTTGGTCACATTTTAAAAATTAATAACATTCAGATACATGTTGGAATGAGCCTCTTAAACTTGAAAATCTGTGGGAAATCCAAATAGTTTAGGTCCTGGGGAAATGCTAATCCAATCCAAATGGGACTTTGGCACAGCTTTCCTGAAACATTATCTCGCTTTGTTTTACTAAACCTCTCAGATAAATGCACATACAGCAGGAATGAACAAAAAGTTAAGCCATTGATTGTGAGACAAACATCGTTCACAGTCTTCGGAAACGCCTCCTGAATGATGTCTTGTGAACCTGTGACCTCGCACGTACAAGAAGTATTACAAATAAAATGGAGGAAGTCTTTGATGTTGAACTCTGTGTTTAAAGATTGTTGTCTTTGATTCATCTGGCGACTTGAGAGAAGCTTCTTTAAATAAAATTACACAAACAAGTTTTCCGGAGAATAAAAAAAAAGCTTTTCATCACAAATTAGTAGCAAAAACACGGCGTATTTTAGAGAAATCCAAAAGGGTAAAAAGCAGAGCATTGGAGAGCATTACGTGGCTGTCAGAGTAATGCTCCAGCGGCCGTAGAAAAAAGTAGCTAACCATGCAGTGCTGAATGTTTGTGACACTTTTCCTTAGATCTTGATCATGACGATGATAGAGAGCAGGAGTCCTGGCCCGTCCAAGACCTCCACCTAAAGGAAAAGAAGCCCACATAACAGCACAAACCAATAAATGCACAAAAAATTGAAAAGCTACCCAGAAACTCCGAAACTCACTCCATCAGCAGGCTATAAAAACTCCTGCAGAGTTTCAGCTTCCCTAATGTAATAAGTCTGTGTGTCTTTTGTTTCTACATTTCTGACTAACTAGATGACTTGGGACTAAGCTGGGACCACACCATCTGTTTTATGACTCTTTTGTCTTCTGGTTTAGGCACGTTTTCACATTAACAGACCAGATTCAGGGCCTTTTTTTTTTTGAAAGATTTAAAAAGCCCTGAAGCTTTTGCACCATACTGCACATAATATCATCGGTTTACATCATAACTACAACAAAAACATATTAAAAATAGGAAAGGTACTAGTTTATAAAATATTTAAAGTGTTTTATGAACAAACAGAATTCCCGAGCATTCTTTTCTCTACTTATTAAAACCGGATAATAAAGGTACCACATTTCAAATTTTGAGGGGTGACATTGAATGGCCATTAAAACTCTTTTTCAAGAACTGAGATACTTTGTATTAATGACTTCATCAATCTGTTGAGGCGACAGCGGTCTGTCTTTCAGACATGGGTCACTTTTCCATTCCTGTTCTTCACAATCTCATCCCAGTATTCTGGTGACGATGATGTAGTGCCACAATAGTAGTGCCTTTTTACCAATTGAAAAACCTAGCGGTATAAAAGGCAAGGACAAACTCATTCAAGGTTAGTGTTTGTTTTTTTTTTTTACTTCAACATGCCATGTTGTCATGACAGACCATATTAACCTAATAAGAGTCCTGTCACTGTATGAGACTAACTGGCTATGAAAGGGAGCAGCTGTAGCATCGACACATTAAATAACAGAGTTAAACCTGGAGGTATCAATGGTGGTATTGTGAAGATGTCTAAGATGTGGGACGAAAGTGACAAATAAACTGTGGTTACTTAAAAAAAATGGATAAAACCATATCTGTAATGCTTGATTTAATATTATCGACATGGGGGAGAGAGTGACCGATCCAAATAAAGATTCGCCCTTCAGTGATAAAGTGTGACCTCTGAGAACATGTTTGTCTAATTTGTTTAACCTGCATCTCTCTTGGGTGAAAAGATCCCAATAAAACTGGCAGATCAACATGCCCTCTGACTTGTTACTCAAAAACTCACACAACTGTAGATTCGTTTCTTCTTATGAACGGCTTATCTCTTAATGAGTCACAGGGGCTGCCGGAGCCTATCCCAGCTGATTTCTCTCGAGAGGTAAGGTACGCACCAAACAAGTCGCCAGCCTATCGCAAGACCACAAACACACAACCATCCACACGCACCTGGGGGCAATTTCATAGTGGCCAATCAACATTACATGCATTTTTTTGGATGGTGTGAGGAAACCAAAGTACCAGGAGAAAAGCCACACATCCAAACTCGACACAAAATTACCAGTTTTACAAGCCTCAGGATTCAAACTCACAACCTTCTAGCTGTGAGGCGGCTGGTAACCACTGCGCCACCATGCCACCTCAACTTTAAATTCTTCCTTCATTTTTTTTTTCTTCCTTTCAACCGCAGTTTTACTTTGAATACTCAGTGTGAGGGACCTTAACAACAGAAGCCAGCACCAGGTATGAGATGAGAAACATCGCCCTCAGTAAATACTGACCTACAGAGAAGAAAGAAACACCTGCCATCGTGTTCATATGATGAAACCTTTTCTATGTTTTTACTCAAACTCATTTCAGGAACCTAGCAGGTGATGCTCAACAAAGCAAGTGGACAATAATGTCCAAGAGTTTCACCATCTTCATGTCTTGATTTTTGGTGGCTTGCGCAAATAGTTGTACAATTTTTTTTCAAAAGAAAAACTCTTGGTTAGTTTTTAAAGGGCTTGTTCCATGTAATTCACAGTTGCAAAACTGATTGCAAAAGGTAGCTGTGGGTCAGAAAAGAACGCTCTTAATATGAATTTCCATCTGATTACTTTTATTTTGTAGGTTTTCCTCAGATAGTAGGAAGTCCACAGTGCAGGAAAGTTCTGAATATTCTGAACAAAACAAAAAAGATGCCAATGTTTATGTTAAGCTTTGATGAAATTCGACTTAACAATGTTGTGTACAGTCAATACTAAATCGAGGCATTAATCGAGGCAGTGGGAGGAGACGGCAGCTCAGTGGTTAGAACATTTGCGCACGGACTGGAAGCTTGTGGGTTTGCGTCCCACAGAGAGCACGTCTTGGGTCCTTGGAGAAGACACCTAACCCCTGCTTCTCCCACCATTGGTGCCGTCGAAGGGCAGCCTGCTGCGGTGTAAGGAGTGCAGCACACAAATTTCCCCGGTGAAGGATGAATAGAGTAATTTTTTTTTTCTTTTAACACCTCACAGATGATGAGACGTGTTTTTTATGGAAAAATTATTAAATTTTTTGCTGCAAATATTAGAAAAGAATGCATTACTATTTGTTTGGTTTGCTGCCATAAATTGTTGCGAAAAGCCAAACTGGTGAAAAACAAGCTTCTCAAAACTGGTGACAGGTGCTATGAATACACTGACTCAGTCATGTTCAAATGCCATTGTTGACCAGAATACCGACATTGAGAAGTCTCCTGCCACCTCAACCGCCTACATGTACAAGTGCCTCGAGGACTTTTGCCCATAGAACAAACAACTTTCAGTCAGGCAGAATGAGAAAACCACAGATAATCTGATGATTTAATGACTCTTTGGACAGTTTGAGGTTGTCAACATTGTCAGCATCTATCATCAAGAACTGGTATGATTTGGAACCTACTTAGACAAAACCTTGATTGTAACTGGATACAAGTCATGGAATTGATCCTTGCAGATTCTCAGGGTATGTCTAATGTCTTTTTGTGACCAGAAGAAAAGACATTTTGTAACCAAGTTTCTGGCATGATTCTATTATCAATATGACATTGTCATTGTGAATGTAACAAGAGAATTTAACAAAGTGGCCTAAGTTTTTATGAAAAGGCAACCACAGTTTGGACACCATACTATTTAACAAAAGAGAAAATTCGTAGCCCCACTGCTCAACTGTCTGAAGAACCAAGAAACAGTCATAATGGGTCTTATCCAGAAGATAATGTGAGGGACCACAAGGAGAAACCACTTTTTGTGGAATTTTTAAGTAGCGTCAACCGTTCCTTTCCGTTTTCTTCCGCTTATCCAGGGCTAGGTCCCAGGGGCAACAGGCTCAGACGGGAAACCCAGGTTTCTCTCACCCTGTTTTATCCTTCAGCTCACCCGAGAGGATCCCGAGACGTTCCCCGGCCAGGTGTGGGACATAGTCTCTCCAGTGAATCCGGGCTCTGCCTCTGGGTCTCTGGGACATCCACGTAACACTGTCACACCTAACCAGCGAGGCAAAAACCCAATCTCTGATCTGGAAAAAACACATAACTTCTGGACCCGCTGGAGAGACTATGTCTCAAGCTGGTCAGGGAATGACTCGGGATCCTTCCGGGTGAGCTGGAGGATGCAGCCGGGCAGAGAGAAGCCTGGGCTTCCGTCTGAGGCAGTTGCCCCCGCCACCCGGCTTTGGATGAGCGGAAGACATTGGAACGGAACATAACTTCTGATCAAATTTGAAAACAAACAAACTGTGATACTTTGTTTTGCATTAGGGTCATGCTCTGGTGATTTTCTAATGTACACTGTCTAGAAGTTCACCTTGACGGTAACGCTTTGCTGTCAGAAAGACTCACCATTGCTTGTACTTTCCTGCAGAGCACACCTTAGCCCATCAATTCTCACCCATTTCTATTGAGCATTCTCACCAGCAGCATCTGTGGCATGAGAACAGCATAGCCTCACACAGGAAGTCTCTGAGAGCACAGGAGATTATTGAGGTCATACTGCCCTCAATTGAAGATCAGTCAAAACTGTGCAGTTCAGCTGTGGACAATATGAATAAACTCCCTGACGCTCCCCCTCCAAAGCAGTAAACAACTGCGACCATTTTTACCCCACTGCTTCCAGATACCTTAAGCACAGTAAAATACTTTGCAATCTATTGATCTTCTGACTTGGCTACATTGGCAAGGCAGCACGGCATTCATTTGTTCTTAGTCTTCTGATACTCTTTTATTAAATTCAGCTGGTTGCAGGCTGTTGTTTTCCATTTTCTCATGCCACAGCCTGCCTTTGTTCTGGTGGCAAAATACAGAGCTATAAACAATCAAGTACCCGTTTATATCAGAAACCATTTGTGGCCTCTATGACCTCAACAAATCCCTGAAAAAAATTCATCTTTGTCGGAATGTTGTGAAGCAAAAAGCTGAAAGTTAGAGGTGACATAACATTTGCGATAGAAGATCTCTTCAGGGTTTCATCCTCACAAATTCAGATCTGAAGACTTTGTTATCTTTTGAAAAGCAAATGAATCTAATCACATGTAGCCCTAGTGATTTCTTTGACTGATTTACCGAAGTTTCTATTTGTGTTTTATGTCTTTTTGTGAAGCAATTAACGGTTTTAATCTTGAACAATGGTTGTCATATTAAATGGGAACATGGGACTCTTCCATATATACTGCATAAGGACACAAAAATACTACAGTATTTTATTATTTTGTTCAAATTTTACAGTCGAGATCCATGGATGAACAGGAAGAAATTGTCCCTCTTCCCTGTCAAATTTTATGCAAATTACATGAGCACTATTCATTTGTCTACGCTTCTGTCACTGGAGAGTGGCAAACTGTAAAACTGTCTGGAAAAACTATGGCGATGACATAATGACAGAGGAAACAGAATCAAAATGGTTACTGTGACAACAATAGTGACTGAGTAATAGCAGCCAATTTTAAATGGAACCCTGTGGGCACTGAGGTTTTTTGGAGCCAGAAGCTACTTTCTATTTGGCAAACAGGCAAATAAAAGCAACTCCCTATGTAGGGATCCAGTAAAAAGCTGTGAAAGGGTGAGGTAATGAGCTGCAGCTCAAGATGAAAACTAGTGTATTTCTGGGAAATGCAGTCCAGATTAAGCAATAAATTGTAAATGTAGAGTAAGGTTCAGCACAATACTCAACTAGTGATCCTGTAAGCTAAAAAAATCCATCCCACCCAAACTTATAGAATAGAATATATAGTATAGAATAGAATATACTTAATTAACCCCTGTAGGGGTATTTGAGTGCTGCAGTGCAAACACCTGGATGCCCCCTCGCCCTTATCCACTGGCATCCCAGCTTTCGGGTCGCAACCTGGCAACCCGGAAGCTGGAGTCCGGAATGGGTCCACAAAACCAGGCCGCAGGGAAGAACACTAAACTGGCCTGTTTGTATTCCACTGGATCATGTGTGCGCCACCAGTTCCTCAAGCGAGCAACCGGACATTTCTATGGAAACTGCAAAAACACAGGACCCGAAGCACCTTCTCTAGACCGTCTCCTTCGCCGCACCTCCTCCAGGTCACCTCCTTCTTCTCAGCTCCACCGGGACCATACCGACTCCTCCAGCCAAGATGGATATGGCTCCGAGAGCCAGCTGCTAGTCATGCGTGGCAACATGCATGTCAACAGCAGAATGACTCCATCACCAGCTAGCTGTTGGGAGCTAGCCGGACGATTTCTAAAAAACAGCTGTCTGACACAAAAACAACAAAGTCCAAAATGATCGCATCGGCACTCACACAGCGCTCCAAACCCCCATGCACTCATCCTTTGCCAACCCCCATTTCACCTGAACCTCTAGCTACTGTCTCTTTAACTGAAATAAGAATAAGCATCTGGCCTGATGCTGTGAGGAAATAATAACTGGGGATCGATTTACACCAGGTCTTGGCCTGCCCATGACTGCAACGGCTAAAACCACAGGGGTCCACCCAGCTCCAGGAAACACAGGCACCCACAGAAGCCACCTGGCTAAAGTGAGGCACCCGCACCACCCAGGTCAGTCAGACCCCCAAAGAGTAGACCCTACAGACAGTTAAAAAGAAACTGACTTCATTGCAAAACAAAAACATTTCATTGGTCATCCTCCATCCTCTGTTATTTCTTTGATCATGTTTCTTTTCTTTTTTCTCCACTCCACCCAATTTAGTACCACCTAGCAGATGTTCATAAGCTGTTTGGAGCTTACCGAGCTCATCACTCTCACTTGGACTTCTTGGTGTGAGACCGGACACTCAAATTTCTCTAGTAGAGTATTATTATCATTAAAGTATTTTTAATAGAATCGAAAAAATTGCCATGCTTTTTAGTCTTTTTATTTTGTAAATAACTAATGAGAAATCTGAGCCTCTTGGGTGTATTAATCTATTCTGAAACTTGGCAAGGACTGTCAATATACAGTACAAACAAATGTTTTCCAATTGGCTCCATAGCTTTAAGAAGACCTTTTCATTTTTTGAACATTCAGAAATACAGGTAGAATAAAAACCCAAGTATTAAAGATAAAACCTAAGAGAAAGAAATAGAATTTAAAACTAAAATGTTAAAGAAAAGTGTTTTTTTTACATCTGTAATACTAACACATAGAAACTCATCTTGACAGCGAGCATCCTTGAAAATGCTGTCGAAAAGTTTCTGTTTGCTTTCTGTGGAAGTTAGCTTTTCTAGCTCATTCTTCTACCATCCAAACATGTAGGGATGCTGCAGAGTTCAACGCATCACCTCTATTAATCATTCAGAGAACATGTCTGTGATTGCAGAAGGTCGGTTTTACCGCTGACGCTGACCGGCTAACAGAATAGAAGCAATAAATAAACCTCTTTTTCAAACTTTCTCTGATAGATTTAGAAAGTTTTCTACGGAGGATTATTCAGTTTTACAACCAACGATAAGTTTAATTCAGAAATTCTTGAGATTGAATTTTGGTTATTTATAATATATTAAATTTTAATTAACAGGAGGACATGTAAAATCTACAGTTGGATTGTTTCCACAGAAAAGCTCCATAAACATCTATTTCTGTGACGACACTTCTCTGGACAACCTTCTACCATCACCACATGCTAATACAGCAGCGGCCATGTCAGTTTTATGCTTTATTAACTCCGGATAGAAAAGAGAAATGAAGGGCGTAATAATTGCCCGAGGCAGGCTGCCAGCGTCGTATTCCCCAGTTACTGAAATGGCATATTTATACTTTTATGACATCGTAAATAGTTAGTGTTCATAAAGGTTTTTTAAACCTCACCTAAGAAACTGCTCCACAAAATATTCACTGTGTTTCTCTCCCTGTTTTATTCTCATCTGTCACTTTATAAGCTTATTCTTCTATTTCTGTCCACCAGACTTAATACTTAGTGGCATAAATCAGGCTTTTCAGCTTCTTTGACCTCGGGCAAAGTGATAGGAACACATTCATCTGATTTCACACTTGCTTGAATTTATATTCACAACCTCAATCACATTCACTTGAGTTCTAATCTTATCAAACACACATTTTATTACGGGATCACCAGAATGAAGTTACTTTCTCTCAGCGGGAGGAAGACACACGCTCTCAGTTAGGAAACAATTCTGCATGTGTCGGTGTAGAGCCAGTAATGTCATTCATTCATTGTATCATTTGTCATGCAATTGATCCAGAAAAAGATGGTTGCTATTTCTCTTTTTTAAACGTACTGTTTTCATCCCACAAATAGGGATATTTGTGTGCTGCATTGCCCCGGACGCAGCCAGACGGCGCCAATGGGGGGGAGAAACGACAGGTGAAGTGTCTCCCCAAAGGACACTTGTTCGGAATTGAACAAGCTTCCAAAGGTGGATATTCTACCACTGAGCCAAAGCCTCCACCCTGTTTACTTATGTTAATACAAATAATCTTTTTTTTTGTTCAAAGTGGGTTTTGCATCTAATTTTTATCTCTCTGAAGACATTTAAAGATTTAACGAGTATGTAGTAGATGTAGTCAATGTTCCCTCTAATTTTTTATGGGTCTGAGCAAACACTCAAGCTTCCTGAGCAGAAGGGGCCGGAGCAAAAACTTTTACTCTTTTGTGACGTCACCAGTAGCGACGCGCCAAACTTCGATGCGGTGGTTTGAAGCATTTTGTTTCAGAAAGATTGTAGAAAAAAATATGCTCCGGAGCTTTGTGTCATTCTCCCATCTTTAGTTTAAATTGAGTTTCCTTTTTCTGCGCTGCATAAGTTTTCTTGTGCGCTATTATTCTGCGAGCAGTGCGCAATTGCGCAGGCGCGCAGCTTCGAGGCAACATTGAATGTAGTATTTTTTAAGCAGTGACGTCTTGATTTTGTGTTCTTAGCTGACAGTCTCACAGTAGTGTCGAGGCTAATCTTGGAGATAATTTCCCATAAACCGATGTTTACTTTTAACATTTTCCCATCTTTTCAATTTTTTTTCCATTCTCTTTTTGCAAAATAAAATCTTTTGTCCTAGATAATTGCATCTCGGTGGACATAGTTTTTTCTTTTTTTGCTTTTAAAAACTATTGTGTGTCAGAGATGCTCACAAAGAGTTAAAATGATTGGAAATAAGCAGTTTGTGAGACTCTCTATTGTCAAAAAAACTATTTCACATTCAAGGTTATTCTGGTTTATTTAGGCAAGAATGGTTCTTTTTTTTTGTTCTGTTTCCCCCCTCTATAATTACTAGCAGTAAAACGAGCACAATTAAAAAGTTTTTGCATCTATGTTGTAATGCAGTATGACTACTATTTTCATCCAAACAAACATGGATGTACCTCAAATCCTGATGACCTTGAAATGCATATAGTTACATCTGGACTTCCATCATGACTCTCAGGGCCTGTCCACACGTAGCCGGGTATTTTTGAAAACACATATATCTCCTGTCCTCTGTTTTAGGAAAACACTCGCAACCACACGTAACCGTTTTCAAAATATCCGCGTCCGCACGAGCCATATAAATATGCTTTTGAGTGCGATAATGAGCATGCCAGACCAGTAGTTGGCAGTATTGATGCAAACATAAGTTCTGAACTATCCAATCAGAGCACCTCTCTTGTCATTTCCGCAAAACCTGAAACATGGCGCCAGGCATCTTGTTTGTGTGGACCGACAAGGAGGTGAAATTGCTTTTAAAAGTTGTCATCGATCATAAAGTTAATAAAACACAGCGAAATATAAAAAAGTAATGCCTGTTTCTGTGGATCCATGTTGCCCATTGTATGCTTTTGTAAACAAGGACACACACGAATGACATATGTGCGTTACTTGTCGCAGGTAGTGACGCATAAAAATGCAAATCTCTGTTTTCGCACACCCACATGCAAACGCAAGACGGAGTTTTCCAAAATCTCCACTTTAGCCCGAGTTTTCAATAACGCCAGTTTTTGGGTGGACGGCAGGCCAAAACGGATAAAAATATATGCGTTTTCAAAAATACCCGGTCATGTGTGGACAGGGCTACAGGTTAAGCTGCATCATTATTGTGCTTAGTACAGTAGGAACCAAATTGCCTATTCTTTGGTTTTGTTCACCCATCTCATTGTACTAAGCCCTCAATCATCTTTGTTTGGTAATCATCCATTTCTTCGACTTCTGTGCTGCACAGCCATTCGAGTCTAACCCGGCTTTAGACGTGAACAGGTCCGGTCAGTCACAACAAATAAGTTGGATATACAGTACCGCTGTTGTCTGTGACAGACTGACTATTTACTTTTTCTAGGTGTCCCCTGCCTTCTACAGGGTTTGACTCCTAGTCGTTCTAGTGTTGGACAAACAGTTCTAACAATAAATGGATGACTAAATCAATGGATGCAGTATTTGGGATTTTAAAGACTTTTAACAAACAGAACCTGTAAAGGAGCAATGGGTGATGGCATTTTGCAGTTTGAATTGAGAACAACTTCAATTGCACTTTTTAGAGCACCATTTTTGTTGTTTCTATACAATTATATGGCAAAACAAATGTCTTACGAGACATTCAGGGAAAAGTCGCTGAGGTTTCTACTGTATTTACAAATAAAAAAGAAAGCAAACTGATCAAAATTTAATTGAAATTGCCAAGAAACTTTCAACACCTTCCCTCCAATGCTGCAACTTGGAGCTTATCTCTGTGTGACTTAATAACAAAGTCTTTTTCATGCTTTCTTTCCACTATTTGCAAAGTATTGTGCAACAGGTGCCATCTTCCAGTGCATCTCCTAAACCCTTTGTACCGTCGATATGAATTTCAATAGCTGAAAATCTTTCAAAGGCTTCAGGTGCGGGAGTTTTTGCCTCTTTTGCACAAACTGCATATAAGCTATCGATCCGGTACTGAATATGACAGTCGGAGGGATATGAAACGTCAAATGAAGACGGATGTCATGTATGTCTGAGTTGTGCAGATTAACTGAGTCATGATGTAATGTCCTGCAATGCCTTCTTGCATGAAAAAAAAAAACACAATCAGAGACATTCTGCCCGACCTGACTTTCCTTTATAATTTTTATCTGGGGTATTTATTATCTCTCAATTACATTCCACAGCACACCGGTACACTCCCAAAAAAAAACCATGCTGACATTGTGATTATTAATGGCGAGTCATGCACCTGTCTCTCTGGGCAAGGACTTCTTCTCCATGTGTCCGTGTCTGTCACTTTGTCATGTTTCCTGTCTACCATCCTCACATCTCCTCATTGCCTTCAGTCCAGCTTGGATAATTTGAAAAGAACCACAGCTGCTTGGTCTTTGATTTGATGCTGTTCGCCCATTTAAATCATCACCTGGCAAGCTGTTCACTCCTCTAAAATGCCTCCAACCAATTACGAGGACAATGAACTTTTTAGTTGAAGGTATTTTAAGATAGAGTAAAAATGACATAACAAGGATGTGACTTGACTAAGAATTTTTAAAAATTTATATACGTGTTTATTCATATAATGCCGCATAGAAAAGCATTCCCGCTATCAGATTGATTATCAGATACGTACCTTAGCTGGCACTTTTGTGTCAATTAATGTCAATTAATTAGTGTCTGGTCAAATTTTTTGACTCCTCCTCAGTGCATTTAAAGTATCTCACTTTTTCCCATTTTATTGTGTCACAGGCTTATTTCAAAAGGGTTTTAAATCAGTTTCATTTATGAATAATTATTTTAAAAAAACATCCCATGGTGACAATGTTGAAAAACATTTTTTGGAAATTGTTGCAAATTAGTCAGTCATCTTCTTATCCGTCTGTCCCTTTCGGGTTGCGGGGGTTGCTGGAGCCCATCCCGGCTGATTTTAAGGCGAAGGGCAGGAATCACTCCGAACAGGTCACCAGTCTGTCGCAGGGCCACACACACATAACCATCCACACACACACACACACACACACACACACACACACACACACTCATTCCTAGGGGGAATTTGGTACCGGCCCATCAACCTAGCATGCATGTCTTTGGAGGGTGGGAGGTAACCGGAGTACCCAGAGGAAACCCACCCAGACTCAAGGAGAACATGCAAACTCCACACAGAAAGGACAGTGTTCCAAGCCTCGTCCCTACCCGGGACTCAAACCCACGATGTTGCAAATTTTTTTTTTTTTTAAAAATCTGAAAAATGATTGGTCCATAAGGATTCACAGCGTTTGCTGTGACTCTCAAATTTCCCTAAGGTTTAATCTCTTTCCACGGACGATTCTTGAAATGTTTCAGCTGCTAAATTGAAGTCAGCCGGTGATATATCCACTGAATTGGGCGCAATTTGAAGAGGTACACCCCTGTCTATATAAAGTCCCAGTGTTGACAGAGCATGTCAAAGCACGAAGAAACGGAAAGTGAAAGAAAAGGAATGGTCTGTATACCTTTAACAAGATTGTGTTGAGGCACAAGACTGGGTCAGAACACGGAAAAAAACTCTGCTGCCCTGTATGTTCAAATGCCCACAGTGGCCTCCATCTTTACTAAATGGAGGAAGTTTGAAACCATCAAAATTCTTCCTAGATTTTTTCCGGTCATGATATTGTATTCATCTGGGAGAAGAGCCTTGATCAGGAAGGTGCCCAAGAGTGACTAATAAACCATTGGGTTATTGAAAATATTAAAGTTACCTAACAAGCTTAAAACCCTAGAGTTAGCTGAACAGCTAACAAAGCTAAAGTTAGTCGAAAAGATTTTTTTTAAAAAAACAAAGTGTTCTCGAAAGCTAAGATTAAAAAAAAAAGGCGTTTTAAAAAGTTTTAAAATGGCCGAAGTTGGCTAAAAGTTAGCTAAAGAACTTAAAAAGCTAGAGTTAGCTAAGAAGCTAAAACGTTACAGCTAGCTAAAAAACCTAAAAAAAAACCTAACACGGGCTAAAATGGCTTAAAAGCCATTCCTTTTAAGTTAAAACAAAAAAAAAGTTTAAGTTAGTCACAAAGCTAAATTTAGCTGTAAAAACGAGTCAAAGTTAACCTTGAAAAAAAGCAAAAGTTAGATTTTTAAAAAGCGTGGGAAATAAGCTCGTTAGCTAAACAGCTATAGTTAGCTTAAAATGAAAGGTAAACAGATCTTTTAAAACACTTTTGGAATCAAACCGTGAGCCGGATCACCCTCAAAACTTTAAATAACTTCTTCACTTTTCCATTCCATAAAATTTCCATATCCTGAAAATTTTATGAAAATCCACCTGTAACTTTTTGAGTTATCTTGCACAGGCGAGCACACAGACACACTACTCATCACATAACCTCCTTGGCTGAGGTAAATATAATATACATACAAGTTTAATTGACACATGTAAATGGCTAAATCTTACTTCGGGGAGTGAGGGGGGGGGGCAGTCTTTTAAGAACCTTGATAAGGTTAGATGAAAAGAAGCAGTTAGGGATGGAGGGCAAACCCAGCCCAGATTATCAGGGTGAGAGCCAGAATATCTCCAAAATAGTCCCATTGAAGCAGCTATTTATGAGGAGAAATGAACCATCACTGAATCTAATTTGTGGTAAATTGATCCTAGAGTCTCTGCCTGTCATCCATCCTCCTGCATGTGTGTTCAGATGTCCAACTTTTACAGTGTCAAAAGGGAATAAAAAGAAAGACAAATGTGCAGGACGTTGCTTCTCTGAGACCACACAAAAGACCTGATGGTAAGTGGCTAGAAGGATCCAATTGTGTTAGAGAGTCTGGGATCTCTTCAGGCAGACATTACGTGGAAAAACCACTGTTAGAAAAACCAGGAAAAACCAGGAGCAACTTGGATACAATAATGTTTAAAGTGGAGGTATTGTTCTTTTTCTGGGTGAGAATTCTTATCTCAAAGTGGAGATAAGTGTTATACGATATCAATACTGCTAAACTTCAACCTCCCTCCGTCATCTTTTTTTTAACCAGGCATGACTGATTTAAAGAGGAAAAAACAGAAGATAGACTTCTTAAACTCTCCTTCTCTACAAAGGTGTCACCATAAAGTCTTATACGGAGATAATCATCGCCAGTCATAATCAGAGACTGTCTGACATCTTCACTATCCAAAAATCAAAACGGAAGTTATTCTTAAAGAAATCAAATTTACTTCTCAAGCATGGTATGATTAAAGATGTCTTAAGAATGGCAGGGTTTACTTTTGATTTCCCCTAAATGTGAAGTGTCAAACTGAAAACCAGAAAAAAGAAAATGGATTTTATTGGGAATTGTCAAACAATGTAAAGTCTGTTCAGATCCAGGACTGTTTCTCCTCTTATATTTGAGGACTAGCTGACCCCGGACAGCTAGTCGCACAGCTAGCTGTCAGGGGTATACCTCTTGGTCTCCTCCCGGTGGGATGTGCCCAAAACACCTCACCAGCAAGGCACTCCAAGGGTGGGCATCCTGACCAGATGCCCGAACATCCCCATATGGTTCCTCTCGACCTTGAGGAGCCAGACAAAACGTGGTTCAAAAACCCCTATGAAGTGATCAAGCATGGCCAAGTTGACCTTGCCCGGACGCGGGTCGCCGGTGCTCACCCTTGGAGCCAGTCCCGAGGTTGGGGCACTAGAGCAAGCGCCTGGTGGCCAGGTTTTTACCCATGGGGCCTAGCTGGCTCAGCCCAAACAGAGGACATGGGCTGCCCTTCCAGTGGACTCACCACCTGCAGGAGGGACCATTGGGGTCGGGTGAAGGAATAGATGGGTAGCAGCCAATGTTTGGTAAAAGTCTTGATTTAAAACATAAGCAAAACGAATAAAGAGAATACTTTAAAAGTCCCGAGGCTAAATGTTAAAAATTAATAAAGGCACTTAATAGCTCTGCAAAGTCTAATTTATTAAAATCTCCTTGGAAAAATTGAATTTGTTATATTTTTATTACAACTCCAACGGCTGATGTCAGACCAACAGTTTTACTATTCAGAGTTCACGTGCAATCTGTAACCCTGAAATCAGAAGTGTGAAATTTAACAGAATAGAAATATTTAATGACTTATTTAATTAATGATTGATTAAAAGATAATGAGTTAATGTTATGTTACTACCACCTACTGGTACAAACCAGAAACTACAAGTCATTCTTTTTTTTTTTTTTTTTTTTTACTGAGAAATTTTATATTAAATAAGCTTCATCAAAATTTCATTGAAAAAATTTAGTCTTCTGAGCCACTTAGGCCTTGGCAGGGTCTCAGGGGATGCCAAAGCCTATCCCGGCTGATTTAAGGGTGAAGGGCAGAATACATCCCAAAACAGGTTGCGAGTCTGTAGCGGGGCCACACACACAACCATTCCTAGGGGCAATTTCATAGCGGCCAATCAATATGCATGTTTTTTGGAGAGTGGGAGGAAACCGGAACATCTGGAGAAAACCTATGGATAACCCATATATACGGGGAGAACATGTAAATTTCACACTAAAAGGCCAGTGTTTTCAAGCCTTGTCCCCAGTCTAGGACTCAAACCCCTGACCTAATTGCTGTGAGGCCACTATGCTAACCGCTGCGCGACCATGCAGCCCTGATCAGAGAAGTGATGTTGCAAAATAATTTGCACTTCAATGTTTTGTTATGAGGGCGGCACAAAGGCGCAGTGGCCTCACAGCAAGAAGATCGTGGGTTTAAGTCCTGGGTCGGGACGAGGCTTGGAACACTGGCCTTTCTGTGTGGAGTTTGCACGTTCTCCCCATGCCTTCCTTGGTTTTCTCCCATCCTCCAAAAACATCTATGTTAGGTTGATTGGCCGGTGCCAAATTGCCCCTAGGAATGAGTGTGTGTATGGTTGTATGTGTGTGGCCCTGAGACACATTGGCAACCTGTTCGGTCGGGATGCACCCTGTCCCTTGCCTTGAATTAGCCGAGATGGGCTCCGGCACTGCCCACAATCCCTACAGGGATAAACGGTTAAGAAGGTGACTGACTGAATGTTTCGTTATGTTTTTAAGTGATAAGATGATCATGTAAATCTAAGTTGGTACTTCATCCAATCAAAGTTCAGGAGACTTGCATAGCCAGGTATTTTTAAAAACGCATACATTTTTATCCGTTTTGACCTGCCGTTCACACAAAAACTGAGTGTTTTTCACTCAAAACCGGCGTTTTTGAAAACTTTGGCCAAATTGGAGATTTTGGAAAACTCCGTTTGTGCGTTCGCGTGTGGACGTGCGAAATCGGAGATTTGGGTTTTAATGCGTCACTACCTGCGACAAAAAATGCACATACGTCATTCGTGTGCGTCCTTATTTACAAAAGCAACCAGTGGGCAGCATGGATCCACGGAAACATACATTATTTTTTACCCTGTTGCAGACCCTCTTTTCTTGCCTTTTTATCCACTCTCAACTGCTCTTGCTTCTTGTTGAGGAGCAAAGGAGGAGGAATTTGTTGCAATTGGCGATTATTAATCACATACGCCGTGTTTCAGGTTTTGCGGAAATGACGAGAGACGTGCTCTGATTGGACAGCTCAGAACCTACGTTTACATCAATACTGCCCACTACTGGTCTGGCATGCTCATGACCGCACTTAGAAGCATATTTATACGGCTCCATGTGGACGCGGATATTTTGAAAATGGTTACGTGTGGACGCGAGCGTTTTCCTAAAACGGAGGACAGCAGATATGCGTTTTCAAAAATACCCGATTACGTGTGGACGGGGCCTTAGTTTAAGTCATTTGTTGAAAATGTAACAAAGCAACACAGAGGGGTGTGTTAAAGATATAAAACTAACAAGAACGATATCAGATGAGAGCCTAGTCTTGCTTCCTTGTTACATGGCAAAATGTAAACATCAACAACATGTCACGAGAAAATTTTCCCATAGTTCATTTTGTGTGCAAAATGATAGCAAACCACTGAGAGGGATTTACTCTCCTTATGGAACACTGAAAGGAAAGTCGCTGTGCCTTTTGTTTTTTAGAAAACCAGTGGCATTAACTGCTCTGCACAGATATCTGACACTCATATTTATCTTGCTGACCGTTGCCGTCTTTCTGTCATGACACCATTACTGACCTGAGATTGCTCAGAGAGCAAAAAAGAGAACAGAAAGGTCATGATGGGACAGCATACTGGAGTCATTTTCCAGTTTAGTTAAAAGTACCTGCAATGTTCTAGACAGAAAATTACTGACATTTCATTCACAGTCATTCAAATATTGCATCAGATTTTATGTAGGAATGACATAGTTGGCTGTAGAGGTTAGCATCTATGCAGAGCTTCATTAACTGGTCTCTTTTCCGTCCAGAACGTTCACTCATAGAGGAGATTTTAGAACATCCTTGAAGCAAAAGATCAATTGAGAAGTTTTGAAAATAAAGTTGTTTGGCATCAAATTTAAAACAAGGTTGTTTTCTTCTTAATATAAAATTTAGACCTGTGATAAGTTGTCTTCCAGTTCAATTAAAAAAAAGTTTGGCTCTGTTCTGTTCCATTGTTTTCATCTTCAGCTTAAGATTAGTTAAATAAGTCATCCGGAATCAAAGAAAAAATGTAAATAAAAGATTACAGTTCATCATCCAAATTTGTGTTTCGTTCCGTTGTCTTTCACTTATCAGGGGCTGGGCTACAGGGACAACAACCTCAGATGGGAAACCCAGGGTTCTCTCACCTTGACCACATCCAACAGCTCAACCGGGAGAATCCCAAGGCGTTCCTCAGTCAACTAGAGAAATATAGTCTCTCCAGCAGGTGCAGGGCCTACTTCTGGATCTCCTCCCGGTGGGTCGTGCCCGAAACACCTCACTAGCGAAGCGCACAGTCGACATCCTAACCAGATGTCCAAACCACCCCATCTGGCTTCCCTTTACCCAGAGGAGCAATTGATTTTTTTTAATCTAACAGTTTTGCAAACCACTGTTTTTTTACGTCAAATTTTGGATGACCTATTTTAGGTTTCAGATATCTGCTTTTTTTTCTGAGATAATCCAAGGTGTTTTCTTGGATTCCTGCCATACAGGCTTTTTTTTTTCTTAAAAAAAACTTTTTTAATTATATGTAAAACTCTGCCATTCATAGAAGCCATATTTCTCACTCCTCACCAGTGCTCAAAGTCCAGCTTGTATTGTCATATTCTCGTTTTTTTTTTTTTTTTTTTTTTTTTTTTTTTTTCTTTTTTACAAATGTGAACACCTCTCTTGCACTACGCTGCTTAGATTTCTTGACTTTAACTTCTTTTGAAAACATCCGGCTCAAAATTTACCTCAAAAGTAAATGAGCCAATAAATTCAATTCAGTTCAATTTTATTTGTATAGCCCAAAATCACAAAATTTCTGTCTCAATGGGCTCCATATTGCAGATTCAGAAAGATGAGAAACAAGAAAAAAGAGGAACGTATAAACACAAATACACAGCAAGAAAACTAGCTAACACACACAAGCTAGACAATATTAGCATATTCCTGCCCTCAGACTCTCCTTCACGGAGAGGAAAAACTCCTAAAAAAAAACCATCAGTGGGGAAAAAAAAAGAAACCTCATGAGGATCCACACGAAAGAGGGATCCCTCCCCCGGGATGATAAATCAGTTCATTGTCCTCCAGTAGACACGATGACACTGGGAAATGCAAGAATCATTACACAAATGAAAGAAATATTGATAAACATTGCTCATGAGTTCATGATTTAA
Organism: Neostethus bicornis; assembly: GCA_902685375.1. NCBI lineage: Eukaryota > Metazoa > Chordata > Actinopteri > Atheriniformes > Phallostethidae > Neostethus > Neostethus bicornis. The sequence goes on along the minus strand of LR738549.1, from coordinate 10,323,077 downwards.
AGACATTTTTGTTCTTAAATCCTACTTGATTTTAAAGCATGTTTTTGTCCTTAGTCTATTTTGTCGTTTTTGTTTTTGTTTTGTTTGTGCATACTTGTCGTGACCCCTTTTTTCTTCCTGTGCCTATAGTACTGTTGCATACTACAGTTTCCCCATTGTGGGACAAATAAAGGTATTCTTACTTACTTGTCAAGTGCCTATTGTTTTATTGTCAAATTGATATGTGACTAATTATTCGAGGAAGATAGTTTTTAATTTTTAAAATCCAAAGTAGTGCTGACTGGAGAACATTTGAGAGAACTCTCAATTTGACTTGTCAGACATGGGTAGCACTCTCCTCAGACGTTACCAGATGTCTACAAAGAGTATTCTCCCTGGCTAGTCTATTTATACTGTTGAGGAAAACAGAGGTGTGTTTTACAGAGTAGTGGGGGTAAATAAATGTGGGGGTGCTCATCAAACAGTGTTATCACATTCCTCAGTTAAAAAATAACTCTATGGAATCCCAGGGAGACGTTTGTCTGAAAATCCCAAGAAAGCACATTTCAAGCTAAAAAACACTTGAATGAAACAAAAAAGAAGTATACATCTATCAATCTGGGATTTCTTTATTTTTATCCAGGGATTTCAGAATATTTCCTCTCCCTCATGGAAAGCATTAAAAGTAAAATGCAATCTTTTCATCACTGAGATCAGTAATCGGCAGGACATGGGTAATGTTGTGCACCCTGAACCTTATCTGCTACAGAACTTTCTGGATTACACCACATGGGGATGTTTACCTGAGGAAATTAAATCAGTAGGAAGTAACTCACGAACTGGGAAAGAGAAATCATGTTTTGTTTGCGTGTGTATTACAAGGCACCATGTTGGGTGTGGAGTTGATCCATGTGCTAAGCTGGGTCACAGCTTTCAGCCACAAGGTTTATTTCAATATAAATATCTGTAAAGTCTCGGACCTAAAGATTGAGAGGGATATTGAAGTGACGCTAAAACAAACGAACAAGATCGTTCTCCACAACTGTAGTTGATTAATTAAAATTGTGGGTGAACAACTTAGACTCGTGGAGAAATTCAGGGACGGATCCAGGAGGGGCAGAGGGGGATGCGCCCCTCACGCCCTCCCCCTAGACAAGCTATCTTTTTTATTTTTTTTAATGTATTTATTTATTTCGGTCACAGTGTAATTTCACATTAATGAAAGAAAGAAAAATAATTATATTTTAGCAAAGGACCGAAAAGGTATCGGCTGAAGCAAATGCTTATCTCCTTAGAGGGCCAGCAAATTGACCATCAAAATGCAGGAAAATGACTCTTATTTTTCAAAATTTTTGGGGGTGGGAGGGTAGGGGATTGCCTCCACGCTCCCCATATTGGCTTTGTCAATGACCTCACGCCCACCCTTTAGGAAATACTAGATCTGCCCCTGAAATTGAGGGGTGGAGTTATTAACTGACCACCACTCAACAATCTGACACTTTATTTTATGAGTTAATAACATTTTGACAATAACCGCATTCATTAATTGAAATTTGTGTTAGTTGTTTACTTTACTTGATTAAGATTTTTTCCCGGATTTTTTTATTATTTTGCCATCTTAAAAAACAAACAAACATAAAGACGAGACATACTATCTCTTCTGAAGAGTGGCTTTTTTTTTTCATTCAAACTTAAAAAGGTGCCAAATATTAAAATGAGACACAGACAAAAATAAGTATAAACACTATTTGTCTGCACGGTAACTGTTAATTATTGTTTCAAATTACAAAAAAAAAAGTTTTTTTCATTTTTGTCTTTGGAACCACTTATCCCTAACGGGTCACAGGACAAAAAAAGTTTAATTTGATTTATTTTCCATTGGTTAACACTTTTCATCATCTTCCAATGGCAATTTTTCCTTTGATTTTTTTTTTTTTTTTGCCATAAAAAACTAAAATAGACTAACATTGGGGCAGAGCCCCCAGTGTTTCAAGAAGGTAGCATCGCCCCTGGGACCAAAACAAACAGACATGCAGACAGAAAGAAAGATAGAAAAAAAGACAGAAAGAAAGACAGAGAAATAAACAAACAAAGAAATAAAAAATGAAAGAAAGGAAGAAGAAAGAAAGAAAAAAGAAGAAAAATGGAAAGAAATAAAGAAAATAAAAAGAAAGAAAGAAAAAGGAGGGGGTGCTATAATGGGCGGGGCTTATGGGGGTTTCTTCTCAGTTTTGCTGTGAGTGACAGATGAGAAGTTTTGGGTTCCAGACAGCGATCTGAGGTCAGCGACACTTTTCTATCTTCTTGTAAAAGAAATTTAAAAGAAAAAGTCATCGATCATAAACTTTATGTAAGCCATGCTCCTTTTGTGGAGTTGCGTGCTTTGCGCGCTTTTTTCCCGCGGGATGGGAGAGAAGAAAGAGTTTATTCTGTCTGCAGGACACCTCCTGAATAACGATGACAGCAACTTTTCAGAACTGGATCCCATGAAACAAGAAGCTTTTCAACACCACCAGCAAGCTCATCCAGGTTTGCACAAACTCATTAAGACTTTAAATGTTTGCTTTCTTAGTCCATCAATAGATTTTTGGAAATAAGGCTGAAAATGAGTGAAACTTCTGCAATTAAATCATGTAAATTTACATGTTTACTGCAATCACTTAATGGATAGTTGTTTAAAATGATCAACTTAAAAAGTCCATATTTTCTATTTCTGAACCATCTGCACATGTTTTTTTTGCTGGTTTATTCATCTGTTAGAGCTGTCTATTCATGAGTAACGGCCTCTCCATCTGGCTCCCTCAACCACCATCAGGCAGCTTTTTATTATTTCATGTGGACATCATTTGCAATATTAAGACATATTAACATTTAAAGAGCTCTGGGAGGTGCTTAATATCTTTCAATGGAGATGCCAAATGAACTGTGGAGAGAGCAGCAGAACGTATGCTGTCAGAAAGTTAATAAGGATTCATTTCATTCTGATCACATAGTTGTGTTTCACAGTGATTCTCTGCTCAGTTTGTCTCCTGCTGTTTGGTTTTTATTTAGATGATTGGATTGAGAGTAGATGCTCGTCTTTGTGAAGCATGTCTGTCCTCCTCCTGAACTTCTCCTGACATGCTTTTTGCTTACAGAGGGGGTGAAGAGCTGAAAGAAGGACTTGTAACCATGTTTGCTTATCAAGTTATTCATGACTAATTCATTCTGATGTAGGAGGACATCACCATCCAGCATCACATGATCTCCACTCTCTGTCTGTAGTGGACGACTCATTGAAATGTTAGCCAAGCATGCTGTTGTCTTTAGTACAGCCCTTCCTCCCTCTTCATCCTCCTCCTCCTCCCCTGCTGGCTTTCAGCTAAGTGCTGCCAAACTCCCCGACACTCAATCCCTCCCACAATGACTGCCCACTCTCCGCTTGTACCAAATAGAAATTAAAACGTTTCAAAACAGAGATTAGAAATGCAGATGGTCACCACTTCCACATCGAGATTAACATCTCCATTGTTCTGCTACTTAATGAGCAGATTTGGAGGCTTTGATCATTCACCCCTCGGGGTATGTAAAAAGAAAGCCAATGTTTGTCTATCTGTTTCTAACCGACTCATCTTTTGGCTCAGAAGTCACTTCAGTGTGTTCTTGCAGAGATGTTCTGGTGAAACAAATCAAAGAGAACGTTTGTTTCTGCCCCGTCGGCGGAATGTATGGCCTAATTCCAACACATGCAGGGTGATGGGGTGCATCATGGACAAATCCCTGCTGGACCATCTGTCTGTGTTGTCAAGCCCAACTGACCAATCTACCATGTTTTTAGATGATATAATATTGAAATCTATTTATTATTGATTATAAAATCACCATGTAGGATGAGAGCTTTGGGAATTAAAATATTTGTTCAACTCAAATGCTTACAAATTAGAAAAACAGAAATGCATGATGATGTTTTTTTACGGCTGATTTACGGCTGATAATAGTTGATTCAATCCACAGAAAAAGCTAGCCGTGAATCCATCTCTTATCCTTACTGGCCCCAGGGAAGTCTGGCCACTCTGTAAACCTCTTTGTGGTGTGTTTCGGTTCGCCAAATGGGGGGATTTTAGTAATCTGGTACAAAACACTTCCAATTCAAATTTCTTAACCGCCCCTCCTCTCCCCCTTTTAGTTGTGTTTGGATCCTAAGGCCAGCCCTAGATAAGCTGTCTGCTCCAGAAAGTTCATAAATACATTACACAAACAGAGGAACTGTGTTTTAGGGATGTGGTGATGTTGGATCTGGTTTCTTGGTTTTGGCCTGCATACATGAAACATGGTTTTATGTGTTCCCAGAAAACATTTTGGCACATTTTTAGCAAAAGGATTATAAGCGGCCACTGCCTGTGTCAGGTTTTTTTTTTTTTTTGTCACTGATCCTTGCAGCAATATGAAGGGATACATTACTGCTGTAACCATGCCTCAGCATTTTGTAGATAGAAAACAGGTTCTGGGATTTTGTGTGGCTTTTTCTTTTACAAAAAAATAGCCAGAGAGTTGATGACAAACTGGCTGTGGAGATTAATGGCTTTCCAAAACAAGCTTCAATCCAGCCAGCAGCAGACGAGACAATTCGGGAGATAATATTTATAGCAGGGCAGAAGGTGAGAATAGATACCTCTATGATGCCTGATGTTGGCAAATTTCGGTAGTGGCACAATAGGAATCTTGGCACAAAGTTTATTTGTTCTTTTATAACATTGCTTGATTTTGTCCAGTAACTGATTGTTCGGAGTCACCTTCCCATACAAAAATTCTTGTTTTCTTTTTTTTTAATTGTCTGCTGTTCTTTGAGCAATAAAACTCTGACAAATTTACAGTCTAAATCTATGATCTGTGTTGGATACCTGCAAATTCGTAAAAGGCTCCCTCGTTCTACTTTCAACTTTGTTTGTAGTTTCCCGATGAGTCTATTCGTGTAGTATCAACTCGATAACACCTAATAGCTGTTCCTTTCTTTGTTTAGTCAGCCCTAATTGGAAAAGATTGACTCAGTATGTTTGTCCACACATCCAAAGTGGAGAAAGATCAAGTTCTTAATAAGATTTCAAGTCTCCAGTTGGGCTGCTGCTTTCACATCGTATTATCTGAATGTTTAAAGAGTCTAAAACCGTGTGACTAAATGAAACCCCAGCATCATATGATGAAATCACCATCTTTATTTCAGGACGGAGAGATCAAAAAAGCTATTTCATTAGCGTGAGATACTTAAAATGCATAATTAGAGTCTAAAGCTGCACCGCGGCTTAACGTGATGTGGCAGATGAGAATTTAGAGTCTGGTGCTAGGCTTTGAGGGAACAGACTTCTTATCACATCTTGGGGAAGTCTGAAAGGTGCAGTCAGGGAGGTGAAGGCATGAGTGACATAGTTTAGGAGAGGAATGACAGTATGAGTGGGATTTAGAAAAATAAAGAGGAAAGAGAGGAACTTAATAAAGCAAAGAGAGAGAAGAGGAGTTAGGAGAGGACAAGCCATGCAACCCAAACTGGGTGAGAAACTTAATCATCAACTATTGATTAATTTGCCTTTATTTACATCGTGTGGTGACTTCCTTCAACATTTTTTCACCCATTCTGTATTTAGCAACCATGTTTTACTCTACCGTAAGTCTTTGAGCGGCACGGTGGTGCAGTGATAGTACAGTGGCCTGGCAACAAGAAGGCTGGGGATTTGAATCCTGGAGTGGGTACAAGGCTTGAAACACTGGTCTTTCTTTGTGGAGTTTGTATGTTCTTTCCGTGTATGCATGGGTTTTCTCAGGTACTCCGGTTTCCTGCTAGCCTCCAAAAACACCCATGTTAAGTTGATTAGCTGATATGAAACTTGCACCTAAGAATGAGTGTGTGGTCCCCTGGCAGACTGGAGACTTGTTCCGGGTGTAGCCTGCGTCTCACCTTAAATAAGCTGGGATAGGCTCTGGGACCCCCGCGACCCTGTTGAGAATAAGTGGTTAAGAAGACAAAACTTTACATTTTCTAAAACTCATTTTTCTGCTTGTCAAAACATGCCGTTACTCTTTTGTTTTTCAAAACACACTGTTTGTGGCCCTTTGTTCACATGACAGGAACCTTTGTGGTCCACGAATAACAAAAGAATCCCTACCCTGATATAGAGAGATTACCTTCCTAGCAAAAATCATCTAGACGTGCATTCAACTTTATCAATCTCCTAAACTTCCTTTCCATTTTCTTCCAGCAACTCTCTAAAACTAGGGTATCCAACAAAGAATAGGACCAAAGGGTGTACACCAGAGAGCTGAGCCCAACTGTACTCCATGACCTCATACCCAGTAACCAGGCAATGACCTCTGTGGCCTAACTACTGGCATTGGTCAAGAGGACACTGCAGTGACTCATATTTAGACTTTCGAAGTTGGGTTCTATTATTGTACCTAACACAGACCCCTTTGTCATCGGCGACCGTGCCAGAGGTCTAAAACCAGTGGTATCATCGGGATGCAAAACCCCTCCATCACATGATTGCTACTCAGATTGCTTGATCATGTTTCGTCCATCATTGATAACTGTCAGTTTCTGTTTCCTTCATTGCTACTATTAACTCATCCTGTCGTGCTGGGATGGATTATTGAGTACTCGGTTATTGTTTCAGAACGGTTTCCCTCCCTGATGCAAAGTCTTGTAATGAGTTTATTACTGAGTGTTGCTGTGTTCTACAACCGGCTAATTGAGCAAACTTTTCTATTGTCATTATTAAGCCTTTAAAGGGATTCTCAGGAAGCTATTTGATGATTGAAACTCCCTGCTGGAAATACATACAGTATGTGGCTGCATGCTGATGCGGCTAAAGCAGAACGAACTGTAGACTTTGCTCTGCTAATCGCACAATTTACTCTTGGCATTTATGTCGTTGTGGGATTAATTGACTGATATCCTCGAGGGATTCCACAAATTAGTTTCCTGTTGTGTTGTCAATAAGGTCCCAGCTAGGTTAATTGGAAATTGCCACCACCTTTATTCTGTAAGGGGTAGAGTTCGTAAGCATGCCACGCTGAAAAAGAGGGGTGAAAAAGCAGGATCCGTGGCTAATAAATCTAACCTAGAGCCTGAGCTGTGGATTAGGAAAGCTTTATTTATTTTTATTTTTAATGCACTTTGTATAATTGGGTTTTGATTGGCTTGTAAACTGTTTAGTTGATGTTTTATACTTTCCGGCAGATTCTTGTCTTGAATTGAATTTACCACATGCGATCTTTAGTACTCCATAGCATCTTTACGAACATCTTCTTGCCACGTATCCAAAGTTGAGTTGAAGGAAAGCCTCGACTTTTCTCACCCTTGCCATTTCTTCCTGTTCATGCGGAGGACTCCTAAGGAGTTCCTAAACCAGCTGTGAGACATAGACCCTGCTGTGGTTCCACGGCCTACCGGGAAGAAGGGCTCAGTGAATGGGGCGACAGCCCTATAACTGGAAGGTTGATGGTTTGATCCCCGTCCGGAGTTTGCGCTGAGGTGTTCTTGAGCAAGAAACCAAACCTCAAAGTGCCCTTGATGGTGGTTTGCGCCTTGCATGGCAGCTTCCACCATTATGTCTGACTATGTGTGTGAATGTGAGGTACATTGTAAACCACTTTGAGTGCCAATGCAGGTAGAAAAGTGCTATATAAGTAGAGTCCATTTACGATTTGATTGGATGTATTCAAAACACTTCTCCACTGAGGCATCTCGAGGGCATTCTAAATGCGCCCCAACCAGCCCATCTAAATCCTCTCATTACAAAGTAACAAGTGCTCTACTTTAAGTGCCTTTCTATTTAAGGGTAAGAGCCAGGCCATCCTTTGGATGGAGTTAATTTGGTCATATACATTTGAGAGCATCATAGTATTTTTAGGTGGTTTTTATGTGGTTTATGTGGACACTAGTTCAAAATCTTATTGGTTGGAGCAAAAACCTTATTGTCATTGTTTTTGTGTGGATTTGAACCATCAAAACAGATTCTAAAGGCTAGAACAAAATTTTAGCCTACCTGGCAACACTGGAAAGGTATATGCCCATACCAGCCTGTCTACACCTGGTCCCGTCAGACCTCAAAAGCTAAGCAGGCTGGGACTTTGCTGTACATGGATGGGAGACTGCTGGAACCCCAAATGCCACAGTGGGACGGTCGTAGAGATTAAATTGCTGTTGTGTCCCTGGGCAAGACACTTCACCCACATTGCCTAGTCTGAATGGTGCGTGTGCCATAGGTTGGTGATGGTCAGACGGGCCGATGGCGCAAAATGGCAGCCTCGCTTCTGTCAGTTTGCCCCAGGACAGCTGTGGCTACAAGAATAGCTTATCATCACCTGGTATGGAGTGGATGAATAGTGCATATGTGTGAAGCGTCTTTGAGAGTCCTGAAAAACGCTATTTAAATACAATGCATTATTATTAACACATTTTGGCTGAAATGTAATTGGTGAAAAAAAGCAAAAACAAACATTTTGAAGCAGCACCTCCATCAAAAAGGAAATGGAAATGGTTTATAAATATTAATTATCAAAATTCAACTTCACATCAGTTTATGTTTCAGATAGTTTCAAACCAGCAGAAAAGATTAGTAAGGCATGGAGCATCTGACACTGATTCTTATTCTCATTTGGTTTCGTTTTCCTTTAGGAAAATCCACCTTCAATCTGAGGGTCCAGGTCAACGACGTCCTGACTCGTCAACCACTGAGTCAGGCAATTGTGGAAGTCTTTGTCAACTTTACTAAGAACACGTCAGCTCTGAGTGGAGATAACGGAAGTGCCTTGCTCCAAGTTCCTTACAACTCTGGGCTTCCAATCACAGTTATAGCCAACAAGGCCAGCCACGTCCCAGCACTGTTACTCTGTAAAACCAACAGAATACCAAGTACGTATCCACACTCTCACTCAGTGCAACAAAAACATCGCAATTTCACCCATAGAAAATCAATATGTATTTCTACAGTCTTTGTACTAAATTTGACTTTTTTTTCTTCTAATATTTGGCCTCACTCATGAATATATTGTTTTTCAATTCTCCTTGGCGCTTGTCTATATTCTCCTCTGCTAAGAATTAGGACCAAACTTTTTAAAAATCAACTCTGAGAACTTTAGATAAGCTCGATTCAGCCAGCCCATTTTCTCTTTTAGCCTTCAGTTCTCTAGATTGTAGGGTTTTTTTTCTTTCAAGGATCAAGTGAAAATTGGCATCTGGTCCTTAATCTGAGATGTCAGAGAACAACTAAGAAGTGACCAATTCCACAAAAAAAAAAGAAAAGAGAAGAAGGGATAAACTTGGTTTCGAGAGGAATTGGGATGAGTCGCTGGTCTATAAATTCTCGGTTGTGCACACGTTGGGATGACGGGAAATTAAATACAAAACAACACTGCCATCATGTGGGAAAACACATTTTGAGCTTCATTTTAATTCTGAATCATCTTTTTTCCCTTACTTTCTGTTTTCTGAATGGTGAAGTATTTTCATCAGTGACCGTGTCGGTGCTCAGACACACCCCTGGAAACATCTGGCTCTTTGAAGACTCAGTCCTAATCACAGGAAAAACCATGGGTATAGATTCACTGCATTATTTCATTTTACATTGTTGCTTTTAAAGTCTGTTTGAAAAGAAATGTGATTTGTTTTTTTGTTTTTTTTCAGTTGCCTTTTCTTATCCAATAGTCAGGTTTCCAAAAAGCCTTCTGAACCTGACAGAAAGCAACAATGTCTCCTTTGTTAAGTCCTACGTCACGGTTCCGGAGTTAACATCAGAGGAGGATGGCTCTCTGAATACAGTTGGAATCATCACCTCCAAATCAGGTGGATGCACTCACCTGTTGTTTTTGTGTGAAGTCACAAAGCAGCACACAAGAAGTTTTCGTTCAATATGATATTTACCGTCAGCCATTTTTTTCAACTTTTTCTTTTCGATGGGTGCACAGAGCAAAAACAAATCACAGTTCATCATAAATTAAGAATGGAAAGACAAGTTTACACATTGAAAAATTTAAACTCTGAAATTAGTATTTTTTTAGTCTATTTTGAACAAAGGATTAGATACTTTTTTCTTTGTGTACTTTTAGTTTAGAACGCTTTAAAAAGAAATGAGCCTGATCGTAATTTTTGGATTGATCGCTGACCCAGAACAGATTTAAAAAACGTAATTTTGTGAGGACAGGGAGCACGACAGAGTTTGAGAACAAATATGGATTAATATTTGATTGGTTGAATTTTTAAGAAAACCTCAAAATTTCAAGTTCCCTCCACTTAAATAATCTGAACTGTGTTGTTCACGTGTGCCGTATTTTGGTCTGTTTTCACTCCTAAAAAATGTACCATATTTGAACTTCTGTAAAAAAAACAGGTAAAATGGAAAAAAAGGGATGGAATAAACACAACCACAGAAAATAATTTAACCCCGAATAGTCTTATTTTATTTTTTAATGTAAAACAAATGCCCTTTACTAGTGAGAATCGAAATTAAAAAAAAAAAATAAATCACCAACTTTTTTTTTTTTTTTTGGTCGTCTCAATACGAATAATACAAGATTTATTTCATTGGCCTGAAAAACAATGATCCCAATGTGGTTTTTCATAGAACACATCAGTGTGCAGCTGAGTCCTTTGGCGGCCGTCTGTGTGCAGCTTTTCCTCAAAGATGTGGAACTAAATGTCAGTGGCCCGATCCAGGTCAGCCTCAGTGTTCCAGATGGTCATGGGCTACAGACTTCGGATGTGGTTCCTGCCTGGTTCTTCAACAGAACGATTGGTTAGTACCTTTTAAAAGAATCCAAATTGGAAGTCAAAGACAAAAAAAATAATAACTTTTTAAGTTTTTAAAAAAATTTGTTTCCGTCCAGTCCAACCAAATGATCAAATGGGACTCAGAACATGTTTGTTTGGCAGAGAACTTGCATGTTTGAGAATGTTATTCCCATCTTTAAATTAGTCCTCCGGAACCAGAAAAAAATGGTAAGTAAAACATCACAGCTCATCATCCAAGTTTCTGTTACTATCCGTTCTGTTGTCTTGCGCTGATCCGACTCCGAGTCGTGGTGGCAACAGCCTTAGACAGTAAGCCCTGGTTTCTCTCATCCTGGCTGCATCCTCCAGCTCACTCAAGAGGATCCTGAGGCGTTTCCCAGCAAGCTGTGAGACATAGTCTCTCCAGTGGGTCCGGACTCTGCCCTTGATTTTCCTCTTGGTGGAACATGCCCAAAACAGCTCACCAGCAAGGCGCTCAGGAGGCATCCTAACCAGATGCCCAATCCACTCAATCTGGTTTCTCTCGAATTTCTCCGAACTTCTCCCAGATGGCAGAACTTTTCACTCTATCTCTGAGTGAGAACCCAGATACCCTGTGGAGGAAGCTCATTTCATCCGCTTGTATCCGTGATCTTATTCTTTCCATGACCACCCACAGCTGGTGACCAAGTTTGTGTTACCATTTTAAAGTCTATACAAAAAAAAAAACTACTTGTGTTCTTAAAAAAAACGTTTTCTTTGAGAATTTTGAAGATACTTACTTTGCTTTATTTGAAGGAGAAAAAAACTCATTTCTAAACTTTAATATGCATACGTGACATCACACACACTCCCGCTGTGTGTTTCCCTAACGTTTGCGTGTGTGTTTGTGCAGGTGGCTGGATGAGGAAAGGATTCGGGACGATAACGTCTGCAAATGGGAAACTCACGTGGACTTTTACTGCTCCTCACCTTGGTTACTGGATGGCAGCGCCTCTGTCCTCCAGTACAGGTGAATGTTCTGTGTGAAGTCGTAAAATTTTGTTGTTGACTTAAAAGTAGAATAATTTTTCATCCATGTTTTCCGTTTTTTTTAGGTTTCTTTGATCTCGGCATTTCTGTTGATTTTATTTTCCATCATGCCTTCATCTTGATGGTGATTTTCGGAGGAACACTTATTGCTGCCATCTGTCTTCTGTTTGGTATTTTATATTTCTGCAGGTAATATTTACAGTGTGATTTTTTTATTTAAGTTTTTGGGAAAACTAGTGTTCATTTTGTCTGGTCTGCAAGGATGACTCCAGAGGCACAGCAGTGCCGTGAACTCATCATACTTTAATGCGTAAATTCGATTAATTAATCACACAGCATTTTAATGCGTTAAAAAAAATTAACACAATTAATTATGATGTTATAACGGTGGCGAGCCAATGCTTGCACATTTGAATTTTGGCCCTTTGAAGGACCGGTAGTCTTCTCGGCCGTGCTACATCACCTATGCTGGCAAATTAATAAGGCGGCAGTGGTCAAACACAACAGACATGGACAAAACTCAGGAGGATGAGACAGCTGCAGGGGCGTATCCGGGGGGCCGGAGTGCGGGGGCGCACACTCACTCTATTCATCCCTCACCGGGGAAATTTGTGTGCTTCACTCCTACACCTCAGTAGGCTGCCCATGACGGCGCCAATGGTGGGAAAAATGGGGGGTTAGGTGTCTTCTCCAAGGAAACTAGATGTGCACTCAGTGGGATGCAAACCTGTGAACTTCTGGTTGACCTCCAGTCCACGGGTGAACACTCTAACCACTGAGCCACCGTCTACCCCCTCTCCCTTCCACCGTCTTCCTCTTCCTGGCTCAAAATCATGGCTTCATTGAGAGACACAGTTTTAATTTCAACAAATTCTCCTCACATTAAGATGATTGCATCTTTATATATAATTAAGATAATTGATTAGACTCCAGTTTCCTCCTTCTCCCTAAAAACATGTGTGAGGTCAATTGGCCACTTATAAATTTCCTCAAGAAGTGAATGCGTTCATCAATGGTTGTTTTTCTTTATATATGGCACTGCAACAAGACAGGTGACTTATTCAGGGTGTACTCCTTTCTCCGGATATAACCACCTGGGATAGGGTCCACCATTACCATACCCTGCTTAAGTACAAGTGGTTCAGATGATGAATGAATGACTGAGAACCTAAATATTGACATTTATTTTGATATATATTTGGGTTGGTTGTACCAGGTAATCAGTTTTGAATCAATAAAAAAAAAAAAAAGAACCTAACTTTGATTGCAAAATATTTAAATAGTTAATCAAAAAAAATTAAAAAAATTAATTTCTGTAATTATATCTTTGCAGAAAAGACGAGCGTGATATTAAAACAACCAAAATCCAACCAGTGATGAGAAAAGATCAAACGACGTCTACATGTGACGATGACGTTTTTGAGTCTTCTTCGGAAGTGTACGATCCAGCGGAAAGTCAGAACCTGCTGGAAACAGGAGATAACCAACGCAATGCCTCTTTTATTTCAAAGCACAGCAGAGACGTGACCGTGAAATCCGGCACGGTGGTCATCAATGTGGATTCAGCTGCACTGGAGCTAAAAGAGAAGCAGAGGGATCGAACTTGTTCCCAAACAAGTTCAGAGCAAGTCAGTCTTCCTGCTTCTCTAACAGACAACTTTTTCTTCTACAACCAACCTATTGCCATCATTCCCGCCCCAGCTTTCTTCCAGCTGGAGGATCACGTGGAGCAATCCCTGTGGAGTAAGTCAGCAACCCTTCCTCGAGCTGGGGCTTCAAATGGTGCTGCCACTGAGCCAAAAGGACCATTTCCAACTCAAAACAGAGGAGCAGAAACTGAAGATCAGACTGATGTTACAGAGAGTTCTCAGATCGAAGGCTCGGCCGGCACACCCAGGACTCCTTTTAGTCTCCCAGAGTCAGTATCCGTTCCAGGAACGTTGAATAAAATCTGTGAAAGACGGCACTTAGCAAATAAGCTGGGAGGATTATCGAAGATACCCTCGGCTCAACCTCCCAGAGCATGGTTTGTGTCACTGGAAGGAAAACCTGCTGCCGAGATTCGTTACTCCGTCCCAGAGCAGCAGAGGAGACGGAGACCTATCGAGAGTAGGGATACTAGTTTGGACTCAGGAGTGGACATGAGTGAAGTGAACCAGAGCTCTTCTGGTAGAAGAGCCGTGACACTGGAACGCAAAGCTACTTTTGTTAAAAATAAAGACACAACGAAACCCTAAAAGGCTGTTACAGAGAGTTCTCACATCGTAGGCTCGGCCAGCACACCCAGGACTCCTTTCAGTCTCCCAGAGTCAATATCCGTTCCAGGAACGTTGAATAAAATTGGTGAAAGACGGCACTTAGCAAATAAGCTTGGAAGATTATCGAAGATACCCTCGCCTCAACCTCCCAGAGCATGGTTTGTGTCACTGGAAGGAAAACCTGCTGCCGAGATTCGTTACTCCGTCCCAGAGCAGCAGAGGAGACGGAGACCTATCGAGAGTCGGGATACTAGTTTGGACTCAGGAGTGGACATGAGCGAAGTGAACCAGAGCTCTTCTGGTAGAAGAGCCATAACACTGGAACGCAAAGCTACTTTTGTTAAAAGTAAAGACACAACGGAACCCTAAAAGGCTGAATGAAGACGTCCCAGAGATTAAAAAACAAAAGCATGAGTTTTTGGGCAGAAATGTTACGGATAATCAAAGTTTTTATCCTGCAGCTAAAAAATGAAATTACAACCCAGAGATTACAGCGGTTCCATTTTTAACGTATGCAGTCTGAAAAATAACAAAGATTTTTATGTATTATTACTTGATTATTTAAGTAGGTCTTTTTTTTTCTTAAAAATATTAGCGTTGGTTATGCTAACATAACTTTTGTTCTGACAAACTGGACGGCAAGAATGCTTGATAAAATTTTTGATGTGATATTGTACATACAGTACCTTGAAATGTACTCTGCCTTAGAATGGAGGGATGCGGTGGGGTGGGGCGGGACAGGGGAGGGAGGCTTGGCTGTTTCGATATTAAAATGTTATTTATTTTCTTCAATTAAAAAAATTAATGAAAAAATTCTGGGTCAATTTAAATTTCTGTAATTTCATGACAGGGCGGCACGGTGGCACAGTAGGTAGCACAGTGACTTCACAGCTAGAAGGTCTGGGGTTGGAGTCCTAGGTGGGGACGAGGCTTGGAAAACTGGCTTTTTTATGAGGGTTTTCTCCAGGTACTCCATTTTCCTCCCACCCTCCAAAAATATGCATGCTAGGTTGATTGGCCACTGCATGATTGCTGATATGAATGAGTATGTGTGTGGCCCTACGACAGACTGGCAACCTGTTCGGGATGTACCCGCGCGCCCCGTAATCCCGTAAAGGATTGTCATAACCCCCCACCTGCCACCAGAGGGTGTCCTGGACCTTTTTAATCATCCTGAATAGAGACACCTAAGGACTATCCTGACTTCTTTGGATAAAACCAGTTTATTTACTGCATTGGGGTACTCCTCCTTCCACATCACAAGAGAATGACCCTTTCAGGGTGATGAGGAGGGTCAAGGGCTCTCTCTGGCGGTAGGCAAGGGGATCACAATAGTACCCCCCTCCAACAACCACCTCCAGGTGGTCGAGAATCCATGGGCAGACTTGACATGGCTGGGCTGGTCCTGTTGCTGTGATCTCCAGGGCCGGAGCTGTGTTAAACAAGGGGGGTTCTCTTGAGCCCTACTGTCATGATCCCCTCACATGCCACTAGAGTGAGTCCTGGACCTTTCTCATCATCCTGAATAGAGACACCTGAGGATTATGATGACTTCTGTTAGTAAACCCTGTTTATGTCTTGCATTTGGGTCCTCCTTCCATATCACAACATAATGACCCTTTCAGGGTGATGAGGTGGGTCAAGGGCTCCCTTTGGCGATAGGCGAGGGGATCACGACAAGAAGAGGACTGACTGACTAATTTCAGGACAGTTTTAGAGATACAAGAAATCATGTCATAATATCTTATTCATTCATTTTACACCCCAACACATATCATAGCTGATTAAGTCCCAGTAGGAACTAAATAAGATGGACCATGGATACCCATCATCACTGGCAAACAGTACAAGTTTCCTACGCTGAAGTTACCAAATCTTAATTATAAGGCCATGCTTTGACAGATTAGTTCTGTACAAATATTTTAATGTGAGTTAATGTTTGACAACCAATAGCAATGAACAAAAATTTAAGCGAATCATTTTTTTTATAATGGCACTATAAAAGTATGCACTTTTTTTTTTTTACATACTGTATTCATTTTAAATTAGGACATTTTTGTGCTGCATTGCACCGCAGCAGGCTGTCATGATGGTGCTAATAGTGGGCGAATTGGGGGATAAAGTGTTTTCCCCAATATTGATTTGGCATGGGCCTAATGGGAATCAAACCAGTCTCTACCGGTCCAAGGATGGACATTCTACCACTGAGCTATTGCTTCCTCCTTTCTTAATTTTATGAATGAACGTAAAAATAAAATCTGCAAAGATTGTGTAAAAACATACATAAATTGGAAAATCATAGAATCTTAATTCTACATTTTGCAAAAAGAAAAAAACATAATTAAATATGATTTTAGTTGCAAACTTCACAACAAAAAAATGTGTACGAAAAATTGTGTTTTTTAATTAAGATTAAAAGTAAAAATATTGGGGTGCAGAGTGGCTTCACAGCAAGAAAGTCGGGGTTCAAGTCATGGAGTGGGACTGAAGCTTCAAACACTTGTCTTTTTGTGTGGAGTTTGCCTGTACTCTGTGTGGTTTTTTTTTTCGGGTACTCTGGCTTCCTTCCTTTCTCTAAAAACATGTTAACTGGCTGATATGAAACTGAACCCTAGCAATGAGTGTGTGTGGATGCTTGTTTGTGTGTGCGGCCACGCAGCTGACTGGCGACCTGTTCGGGGTGTACCCTGCCTCTCGCCTAAAATCAGCCGGTATAACCTACGGCAATAAAGTGGTTCAGAAAATGAAAATGAAAGTAAAGATGTTCTGAACTGAACTTAGTGTAATAACAACAAGTTATAACCTACTTATAACCTATTTACAACTATTATCTACGAAAAACAAACTTTTTTCATTTGCAAAATAAATTTTAACTATTAAAAAGTTAATATTTTAACCTAGAAATAGAAGAGTGAAATACTCCTTTGATGAATCATACTGCTGTGACTCAGACACCGGATACACTTTTTTTTTTTTTTTTTTTAAAGTATTTTACGACCCAGAAGCAAACAGGAAATTTCCTCCTTCGTGTTGACGGTGAGTTTAGGTTTTCATTAAGTTTTTCTAAAGTTTCTAAGACAAAAAAAAAAAAAAAACAGAAAGAAAGAAACTTTATTTATGTGGTAGATTTAACCTAAAATTTCAGCAAAGACAATTATTTATGCTTAAAGTTACTTAGAGTTGTTTTTTTCTAAAGATACACGACATAGTGTAAAAAAAAGTACCTTAAAAATTTCTACTCTTTTAAAATACTGTTTTCAAATTGTCCATGATTAAATATGATTTAGGGTTCTGAAAGGAGGAAACCAACTATATTAAACACCATATGTAGCTAAACAGATATACAGTATGTAGGAATAATTGCCCCAAAACTACTGATCCAGAGTTTTTTAAGCCTTTTTAAGACAGAATATTTGAACTTTATTGACTTTGACTCAAATCTTTCACGTTTAAAAGTCCATTGATGTTAAAATTTGCTCCAAAAATGACATTTTAAATTTACTTTCGCTTTCATTTTTGACAATGTCTTCTTTCCATTCATCTAGACAGTGAACAAGCTGAGATCAGGACAGGATCAACTTTCTTTGTGGCTTTCAAGGGATGTTGATCACATCCTCGATCAATGTGGTGGCATTTTATTGATGAATGAATGTAAAGAAGTGGAAAAACAAAAAAGTGATGTGGAGAAAACAAAGAAACTTTTGAACATAATCATTAACAAAGGAGAAAATATCTGTGAGCGTTTCCTTAGAATTCTGAAGCGGAATAAAGAACGGTATCCCGAACTTCAACAGTTTTTGAACCCCACCAACATGGGTTTGTAACTTCTTGTAACTCCTTCTTCTTTTTCTTTCAACATTTCCCATCAGGGGGCGCCACAGCAAATCAATTTCTTCCATCTTATCCTGCCTTCTGCCTCCTATTTGGTCACACCCACTATCTTTATGTCCTCCCTCACTATATCCATGAACCTCCTCTTTTGTCATGGTTCCGCTTCCTGCCGCCAGGTGGAGCCCTGGTGCTTTCTTCCTCTACCAGATTCAAGCCTGATACTAAACACCTGTGGTCATTAATCTCATGCTGATGGTTAATGACCCTTTCATTAACCAGGGTCATAAATGTAAGGCAAGGCAATCTTGTGCCTTGCCTTACAGCCTTGCTGTACATTTTTTTTGTTGTTAATAAATACTGTTTGTTATCCTGTGATTGGGTCAGAGGTGAGATCGGGCCTAAAAAATCCAGCCCGACCCGACCCGACCCGAGCCCGCGGATATTAAAACCCGACCTGACCCGAGCCCGACCAATCAATGTGATTTGCGGGCTCGAGCGCGAAACAAACCCGAAATGTCATATTTTATTTGTGAGGAGGAGGGAGGGGGAGGGTTATTTATAAATTGGAACATTTTCAAGAACACGTTTTTTAATGAAAAAAAAAAAAAATCACCTATAGAACCCCTAACGTCTGTGATGGTCTGCTTAGCGCGGAGAGGAGGGACGGTCTTTGAAACAAATGATAAAATAGATATTTGACGATCATCACTTTTGCCAGTCCAGCTGTTTAAATGCCTCCTCAGCGTCGAGGTGCCAGTCTTTTTGGTGTCGTATGAAAGCAAAGCGCCCCATTGACTACATTCAGCGAAGCCAAAGCGAGTCTCTGTAGCATTTTGAACAATAAATTTGAAGCTTTTCCACACCTCACTCTTACTGGTGCGTGTTTGTCTTTTCAGTTCTCCTGCCTTTAGTTTATCCATAACTTCTTACTCCTTCATATTGGGGATACCAGTTCAAAATAAATCAAATAAAGACATGCACAGGAGAGAATTACCAAATTAAGAGGGGGGCGCTCACGTGCGCAGAAGATGAGCTGGCTCTGCGGATCCTGTTTAGTAGTTAAAAGTTACTTCTCTGTTTTATTATTAATTTTATAACAAGTATTTATTAGTTTAGTGCACACACCTTGTTTTAGTTTACATTTTGTAAACATATATTCATTAAAAAAAAAAAAAAAGTCAGCGAGAGAGAAGCCCCAGCCCGACCCAACCCAAATTTTTAGGCCCAACCTTTGGGCTCAGGCTTAAGATCTTACCTCTGAATTGGGTCCTTCCTCTGCACCCTCACCATAACATCTTTGGTCTTCCTCTTGGCCTCTTGCTTGGTGGTTGCAATCCTGGTGGTTCATAGCATTCTTCTTCCAATGTACTTTCTATCTCTCTCTTCTGCACATGTCCAAACCATCTCAGTCTGGCCTCTCTGACTTTATCTCCAAAATCTTTAATTGATAGTTTCAAAAACAGTATTTTCTGTTGTGATCATCCTGTTTTCCAATTTACAGGTTCAGCCCCTCCAACCGTGTCTGCTAGTGCCAGCAGTGTGGTACTGAACAGAAAAATCACAAACAGTAATTTAAATTCTCTCCATACAAACGTTGAAATGACATCAGGAGACTCATCAAGTACGCACAAATTAAATCTATGTATCACAACTACATACACTGGTTGCTTTACAAAATTGTTTTTTTCTTCTTTTTAGGGAGTTCTGTTCTTCCCCAAGCACATTTTGTTGCAGATGGCAGCAGTTTCATATGTGCTGATCAAATCACTAACAGTATTATAGCCAGTGATGTAAATTATTCTGTAACTATCAGACCGAATCAGCCAAATCCAGGTAATTCTCTAGCCTCAGAAACCAACAAACTAAACTATTTATCAATGAATTATTGATATACGTGTTACTTTCTGCTACTTTTCTTTCTCAGATAAAGACAAAGATAATCCATCTCCTCCTCAAGTAAGTAAAGCAACTTAAGAGCAGAGCTCAGAGTAGAGCCGTTGCTCCTCCGTGTCAAGAGAAGCTTGATCAAGCATGGGCAAACTACGGCCCGCGGGGCACGTGCAGCCCGTTAAATGCTTTAATCTTGCCTGCCGAACTTGAAAAATTAAATAAATAAACCTCGTTATTGTTTTATTTATCCTGCAATTCTGATGTTTCCTCACTAGATGGCACACTCTAGATTTATTGGCTTTCTTGAGAAAACAACAACACTGCTCCCATTATTGTGAGTGTGTCTCAGTGATGTGCACGCTGTCAAAATAAACAGTGTGCACAGATATGGAAAGTCATCAGGACCAATACACGAACCTAAACAAGTGTGTTAGATGTTAAAAACAAGCAAAATGTTACATCAAGCGCTTAGATTTCATTTGCGCCACTAAAGGCACATTTTTAAGAGCTATCACACTAGATTTCAGACCTAGCGTTGCTAGATTTGAAATTTAACGCTCTTGATATAACATTTAGCGGCGCTTGTTTAAAATCTACCACATCATTCCATCGGTCTAATGTAGTGGTTATCAAAGCATGCCATCCATCTGCTCCTGTTCCGGCCCACTTGTCAAATTTTAGAACTCAATGTGGCCCGCGAACCAAAAAGTTTTCCCACCCCTGAGCTAGATGGAGGGGTTCATGCATCTGTTTAGGAAGTCTCCCGAATGCCTTGAGGTGAGGTAGTTCGGATACGTCCGACTGAGAGGAGACCAAGAGGCAGACCTTGGACCTGGTTGAGAGACTACATCTCACAGCTGGACAGGGAGCGCCTCAGGATCCTTCCAGATGAGCTGGAGAATGCAGCTGGGGTGAGAGAAGACTGGGTTTCCTGTTTGAGGCTGTTGCCCCTGCGACCCGGCCCCAGATAAACATAACATAAAAAAACGAAACAAATTATGTGAATAATTACACACTCTGTAGTGTTTTCTCACTCGATGGCACACTCTAGATATATTGGCTTTCTTGAGAAAACAACAACACTGCTCCCATTAAAATGAGTGTGTGTCAGTGATGCGTAACCAAAGAGGATACTGGTGCCGTGACCAAAGAGGATATTGGTGTGACCAAAGAGGATACAGCAGATAGGATTAGATGGAAGAAACTGACTTGCTGATAAAGTGATTATCCTGACCTGTTCTTTTTTTCAAGGGTCCAGTTGTAAAATGGATCATTGATCACAAAACCCAGCTGATCTCCTGCCTGATGGCCGATGCCTGGATTCTGCAGTTTGCCCATGAAAGAAAAATTGTTACAAACAACCAATACCAACAACTGAAGCATTCAAGTCATCCAGAACAGATGGTGACCAACCTGATCGATCTGGTCACCAGTAGAGGTCAAGAAACTTGTATGAAGTTTCTTCAGCTTCTTAAAGAACCTGAAATTCAGAAGACGTATCCACAGACAAAAGATCTTCTTCAAAAATTTAATTGAGATTTTAGTTTTTATCTTAAAACTACTGACTAAAGAAACCACAGATGCCAATGTTTGTATCTATTTTTGTTCAGTGGTGGATGAAGCACTCACTTTTTGTACTTAAGTAAAAGTACAGATAATTAGGCAAAAAGTTTACTTAAGTAAAAGTAAAAGTACCAATAAAAAAAATCTACTTAAGTAAAAGTACAAAAGTAGTTGGTGTAAATTGTACTTTTTAAGTAAAAAGTAAAAATAATCGATCATAATTCAAATGTTATTTTTTGTGCTAAAGGGTGTCACCATGGTAACCTGCAGGGGTGTGACCCTCTCTCCTGCCTCTTTTGGTCCACAAAAAAAATAAATAAAATAAAAGGAAAGGGGACAAGTCAAGCTATCCCCTAGAAGGGCCAGTGAATGGGCCGCCAAAATGGAGAAAAATGACACTTATTTTTTAAAATGTTTTGGGGGGGAGGCCCCCAGTCACTATATATTGGCTTTGTCAAAGCCCCACCCCTCTTTGGAAAATTCTAGATCCGCCCCTGCTCTGTGTAATGATGGCTCAACTTTTTATTTAGAAGTAAACACAACGAACAACGATCTTCTGACTCTTTTTAATTTGTACTATATTTGATGTTAGGTTTTTGGCGCTGATTGAATGTGGAAAATGTTTCTCGATTCATTACTTCTTCTCCCGATCAACTGCTTCTTTTGATTTTGGCGATGCGGCTTCAAGATGCGCTAAAAAAACGCATTTTTCAAGCATTTTTCAAATTCCTGAACGAATATGTAACGAAAAATGTAAAACACACTTTTAAAAAGTAGCGTAGTAAAAGTACAGATATTTGTTTTAACAATGTAGTGAAGTAAAAGTACAGGTCTTAAATTTTACTTAAGTAAAGTACAGATACACAGTTTTTTTTACTCAAGTACAGTAACGAAGTACATTTACTTTGTCACGTTCCACCACTGTTTTTGTTACAAAAAAGCTTTAATTGAGAGAAAATATATTTAATTTCCTTTTGACAAATTGGGATTTTACAAACACAACCACAAGAGAGTGCTGTTGTATAAGTTTTTTGGGCACTTTTTAAACGCTTCAGTCTCAACAAATAACTTAATGTACAAAATTGTATTTATGAAAATTAACTTACCCTTTTTTAAAGTAAAATAATGATCATCGTCAATAAACTCTGATGTATAGATGATTTTTAAAAACTTCTGCTTGTAAATTTTGTTGCGTTTGTCTTTGTTATGACTAAAGTGTCCATTATTTTCGGGGAAGTTACATCTATATGAGTTGTGATTGGGAAATAAAATCATTTTAATTGATTCCAGATGAGGGTGTGTGAGTGTTTTACCCAATCAGAGCATCTAAGACCTCACACATTCATGATAAATAAGCGTGGATAGGCTCACGTCCAAAGGCCTCTCCTATACTCTTGTTGACTCGTACACAGTAACGCATGCTCCTCCACCCTGGAAAGAGGTTTCAGGTTGTTGGCTTGGAACCAAAAAGCAGAAGTGCAGTGGCCAGAGGATCTGTTTGGAAACAGTCTGACGCACTTGTAGGGTCATAAAACGGCAGCAGGATTATCACCAGACTCCTGGGGACGAGGGATGACACTCTTACACCTCTGCTTGCCTCACTACTATATATTTATCTGGCGTTTTTACAGCTTTTAGCCTCTGTGGAGACAAAACAAACAGAACAAAGCATGATTTGTTGTACTATCTCTTGCTGTGTTGACTAGAACCACATTGTCTCCGCACTGAGTCGCTTATGGGAATCACTGATTGATTTGATTCTCTAAAAACACAAGGCAGACACAAAGGCAGAGCTCTTCCAATATTCTTATAAAAAAATATTTGCAACATTTAAGGTTTTTTTCTGTTTTGTTTTTTTCCAAGCCAAAGATGCTTCAATATAAATTATTCTGAGTGATCGTGAGTGACCGCCTACCACCAGAGGGAGCCCATACTCTCCCTCATTTCTCTGATTCAGGACACCTGTGGGTGATTGGCCTGCTACCTAAGGTGGCAAACCAAAGATGGTTTGCCTTTCATTCAAGGTCAGGTCACCATCCCTTCCAGCCAGGTTTTCCTGGTGTCCTGACCAAGACATGCCTCTGAACTTTTACCATTTGACACTCATCTGAACCATGTGTTTTTCAGCTTTTACAGCTTTACTAGACTTCTTTACTAAATAAATCATGTTTGTTGTCTTGCATTTGGGTCCTCCTCCTCCCTTTGCACCCACATCGTGACACATCAACAGTATCAAATAGAACAGCATTTGATATAACAGTGTCAAATGGAAAAGCACATGTTAGAGGTTTTGGCAATAAAGTCAGAGAGGCCAGACTGAGATGGTTTGGACATATATGGAGGGGAGAGAGAGAGTACAACAGAAGAAGGATGCTGGATTTGGAACCACCAGGAAAGAGGCCTAGAAGAAGACCAAAGAGGAGGTTCATGGATACAGCGAAGAAAGATAGTTGGTGTGACCTAAGAAGATGCAGAAGATAGGGTTAGATGGAAGAAACTGACTTGCTTTGGCGACTCCTGAAGGGAAATGCCGAAAGAAGAAGAAGAAGAGAATAGTTTTTAACAGTTTTGATTGGTGGTGGCCTTCAAGATTATTTTTGATTGAAAACATACCTTGACAAGAAAAAGTTTGAACAACACTGTTCTACTGCCCCAAACTTTTTAATCTCATTTCCAGCCATTGCTACATAGCCCTAATCGCCTTCACATAGTTTTCTTGACTTATGTTGTCTTATTCGTAACACCCTTTGACTCTTAGGTCACCATTTTCCATCTGACTTCCTGTAGGTTTTTAGAGCTGCCCAATGCCGGTGTTCAAACGGAACCAAAGTTGTCAGTAGGCCTGTTGTTCAGGCTCTCCCTGCTGACCTGACATGGACATTTTTTACATGCCGCTGCACTGCCAAGCTTTCGAAACGAAATGTGAACCACCCTTCACCCCCCTGCCAGGCCAGACATCGAACACAAGCTGGCGGTGGAAACGAGGTATCTGTTACACAGGCTCTCATCCAGCTCAACAGTATTTGTTTTAACAGCGGGCTATTAGCAGACATGCAAGCCTTTTGTGTTTCTAAAGCTTTCTGGTCACGTCAGAAATGGATCGCTTTAAGCCAGAAAAGACCTTCGATTTTCACTTTACTTTCACTGTTTTCCATCAAAACTGAATTTAGGTGATCTTTCATAATACATTCAGAGGCACTGGTTAATATATTTAAGCTGTTTATGTGGTTTTAACTTTCCCAGAGGATAGTTAAACTAAACCAAAAGACATGTATTATTAAGACCGCAAGACTGACAGCCTCGATTCCTTTCTCTGCGAGGCATTGATTGTATTCCGTCTGACTGGAAAAAAGGAGGTCATGAAGCGTGTTGTATTTAAAATATGCTCTTACATTTTTAAATAACTGTAAATAAATTATTACCCTTTGTCTTTGTAAGGGAGGTGGATTGTTTCCTCAAAACACGAGTCGGGGTGTGATCATATACCAACATGAGATTATGTCATCTGAAAAGCTGCTTATTTTAATAATAATAATGACAATTTTATTTTTAACGCACTTTATATCTCCAGTGGAGATCTCAAAGTGCTACAATGACCAAAAGGAACAACAAACAGCAAAATTAAATAAAACCACAACACCAAAAAAACAACACTAAAAACTTTGTTGAAAAGCCTTTAGAAATAAAAATGTCTTCAGTCTTTTCTTAAAAACCTCAACGCTCTGTGGAGCCCTCAAGCTCTCGGGAAGAGCGTTCCAGAGTTGTGGAGCAGCTGCCTGGAAGGCCCTGTCTCCCATTAGTGTAGAGTTTGGTCCTTGGTTGGTGAAGGCAGTTGGAGGACGAGGAGGAGGAGCGCAGGTCTCGGACAGTGGTGTGGAGGGTTAGGAGTTCTCGGACAGTGGTGTGGAGGGTTAGGAGTTCTTGGAGATAAACAGGTGCAGTGCCGTGTATGCACTGATGGGTAAGAAGGCAGAGCTTGTACTGAATACTGTATTTAACGGGTAGTGCTGTGCTTAATTTTAAAATGAGGCTAGAACATAGGTGGGCAAACTTTTTGACTCGCGGGCCACATTGAGTTCTAACATTTGCCTAGCGGACCGGAACAGGAGCAGATGGATGGCATGCTTTGGTAACCGCTAGATTTCATCGATAGAATGGCGCGCTGGATTTTAAACAAACGCTAAATATTACATCAAGAGCGGTAAATTTCAAGTCTAGCGCGCTAGGTCTGAAATCTTGTGTGATAGCGCTTAGAAACGTGCATTTAGCGGTGCTAGGTTTAAAATCTAAGCGCTTGATGTAACATTTTGCTTGTTTTAACATCTAACACGCTAGTTCACGCGGGTGCTTTGGGCCTGATGACTTTCCATGTCTGTGCACACTGTTTATTTTGACAGTGTGCACATCACGAAGACACACACATTTTAATGGGAGCAGTGTTGTTGTTTCTTTGGCGCTATCTCATGACTTAGATAGACATAGAGACATAGAGACACACACATTTTAATGGGACCAGTGTTGTTGTTTTCTCAGCAAAGCGAACCAATCTAGGGTCCGCCATCTAGAAAGGAAACATCAGAATTGCAGAAGAAATAAAACATTAACAAGTTTATTTATTTAATTTTTTTCAAGTTTTGCGGGCCGGATTAAAACGTTTAACGGGCCACATTTGGCCTGTGAGCCATAGTTTGCCAATGCCAGTGGTTAGAGTCATTTTTCTCTCAGAACAAGTTTAATTTTTTTTTTTAAATAAAAAAAACTTAGTTCCAAGTTGACTCAAGAGATATCTTGATAGATAGATGGTGATAATGGAGGTCTAAATTTTCTCTTTTTGTTTTGAGTAGATCACGTACAGCACTGTTTTTAAAACTTTTTTATGCCAAGGTAAGATTTTGCACCTTATTTGTCAAATTAACATGTTTAGTTCAGGCCACTGAGCCTTTCAGTGGATTTATCCAGAATGCTAGAGAAACTTTTTTCTCTTTAAAGTCTTGCAGAAAATGTAAAATTTTATTAGAATCTCCAATTTTTTACTTTAAAATACAAGTTAACTGTTCTCATAATGTCTCAAAAACATGTAGAAAATTTGATCACAAAAACCAAGAAGAGTGGGTTGCTATGGTTACAGTACACCAGTCGCAGAACAGTGATGCTTGTGTCTAAATAAAATGACAAAATTTCATACTGATAAGCATAAATAAATACACTTTAATTATTTTTTTTACAGAAACACCATGAGATCAATTAAAACCGTCTTTGGGAGCTACCGGTAGATCGCGTTCATCGTACTGATAAAATGGAATAATTTCCAATGGCACACCTGACGATCTTTGCCGGTACACAAGTATGCCACAGAACACTGGTTGAAAAACCCTAGTGTACTTACTTCTGCCACCAGAGCTCATCTGCTTCAAGGTTGATCTTATCGAGTATTTAAAGATTCCCTCCTTCTTATCTCATGCTAATCAATCCTTCAGTTTTCATTCACCTCCAGTCTACCAACTCTCCTCTATAGGACATCTCTAAAAGCCTCAGGGATGGTTTTTGGCTGGCACAAACATGTTGTGAAGGTCTACTTGATTCATTTAGAAACCCCAATAAAAACAGCAACCATGTTATTGACCCATGGAAGGAAGCCAAACATCCCAGAGAGACCTTTTGGATGCACAGGAAGAGCATGCAGAGACTCCAGACAAAGAAACAAGTCAAAGTTCAAATCTCCACACCATTCATACCGCTCTCACAAATGTCTGATGTTCGACAGGACTTTGTATACGTTTCAACCATAGTTTGAACCAGTTTCTTTCCAAATCACAGGAGGAACTTCATTTTGTGATTCTCTGGTTGCAAAATAATGTCAAAGATGGCAGAAACAATTGAAAAAAGTGTTTTGAGCTTTGATTGTAATTCTAGAGTTGTAAGGTACGTAAGTGGTTAAAGCCGTTGCCTCATAGCAAGTGGGTGGTTCCAAACCAGGTGGAGCCAAGACTCTTAAGACAGTTTTTCCTGTGTGAAATTTGCATGTTTTCTATATGTACATACTGCAGTGATGGAACGTAACAAAGTAAATGTACTTCGTTACTGTACTTAAGTTAAAAAATTGTGTATCTGTACTTTACTTATGTAAAATTTGAGAGCTGTACTTTTACTTTTACTTCACTACATTTTTGGAGCAAATATCTTTACTTTTACTTCACTACTTTTTAAAAGTGTGTTTTACATTTTTCGTTACATTTTCGTTCAGGAATTTGAAAAATACACAGGTTTTTTTAGCGCATCTTGAAGCCGCATCGCCAAAATCAAAAGGAGAAGTTGATCGGGAGAAGAAGTAATGAATCGAGGACCAATCAGAATCAAGAGTAAACATTTTCCGCATTAATTCAGCACCAAAAAACTAACATCAAATATAGCACAAATTAAAAAGATTCAGAAGATTGTTGTTCGTTGTGTTTACTTCTAAATAAAAAGTTGAGCCATCGGTATTCGGAGCAGGGGCGGTTCTAGGATTTTCTAAAGGGGGCGTTGACAAAGCTAATATAGAGTGACTGGAGGACTCCACCCCCCAGAACATTTTAAAAAATTAGTGTCATTTCCCTGCATTTTGGCGGTCCATTCACTGGCCCTTCTAGGGGATAGCTTGACTTGTTCCCTTTCGTTTCTTTTTTTCTTTTAGTTTTTTTGGGGGGGACCAAAGAAGACGGGAGAGGAGGGTCACGCCCCTGCAGAGTATTTATTTGTGACCCTACAGCACAAAAAATAACACTTGAATTACGATAGAATACTTTTACTTTTTACTTAAAAAGTACAATTTACACCGATTACTTTTGCACTTTTACTTAAGTAGTTTTTTTATTGGTACTTTTACTTTTACTTAAGTATATTTTTCCCCCTAATTATCTGTACTTCTACTTAAGTCCAAAAAGTGAGCACTTCATCCCCTACTGACATACTGTCATTCTTCCATCCTGCAAAATACATGGACGTTGGACTTATTGGTCACTTGGAAAACTGTCCTTCGAAATGCATGTGTGGACGAGTGATTGAATGTCAGTGAGTAGGTGAGAAAGACTGGCAACTACTTAAATATTTTGTTTGAATTGTATTTAATGTGGTGACACGGTGGTGGCTAGCACAGTACCTCACAGCAAGAAGGTTGCTGTGGCCTCACAGCCGTACCCAAAGTGAGACGAGGCTTGGAATACTGGCTTTTCTGTGTGGAGTTTGTATACTCTCCCCGTGTATGTGTGGGTTTTCTACGGGTACTTGAATTTTCATCCCATCCTCCAAAAACATGTGTGTTAAGCAGTGGTGGAGCGTAACGTGGTAAATGTACTTCGTTACTGTACTTAAGTAAAAAAATTGTGTTTCTGTACTTTACTGAAGTAAAATTTGAGACATGTACTTTTTACTTTTACTTCACTATATTTTAGAGCAAATATCTGTACTTCATCGCCAAATCATACTGTAGAGGGAGCAGTTGATCACTTACGATCTCCAAGAGGGAGAAGAAGTAATGAATTGAGAACCAATCAGAATTGAGAGTGAACATTTTCCGTCGTCATTCACCGTCAAAAAACTAACATCAAATATAACACATATTGAAAAAGAGTCAGAAGATTGTTGTTTGTTGTGTTTACTTTTAAATAAAAAGTTGAACCACCGTTACACAAGGTATTTATCTGTGACCCTGCAGCACAAAAAATAACATTTAAATTATGGTTGAATACTTTTTACTTTAAAAATAGAATTTACACCAATTACTTTTGTACTTTTACTTAAATAGATTTTTGTATTGGTACTTTTACTTTAGTAATTTTTTTTCCCTAATTATCTGTACTTTTACTTAAGTACAGAAAGTGAGTACTTCATCCACCATAGGTTAACCGAATTGAGAATTGCCCCTATAAACGAGTGTGCGTGTATGGTTTTGTGTGTGACCCCATGACAGATCGGCGACCAGTTCGGGAGTGTACCCAGGCTCTTGCCTGGAATTAAGATAGGCCCTGGCATACCCCTGGTACCCTGTTGGAATAAGTAGTTCAGAAGACAAAATGAAACACACATCCAGATGGACAGGTACAAGAAACAGGTAATAAAAATTGAAGAAAATCTCTTTCAAGTAAAAAAAATACAAACTTACTCAGTTAACTACTTTAAAAATTGAGGACTCACAAGACAGTCGAACATTGAATTTTCGAAACCGTGATTTACCACAAAGTCAGCTTCGTACCTGGTATCAGAAGAAAAGGTTAAAAACAAATAAACGCTGATAGAAAAGTGTGTAAACGATTAGCTTTAATTGCACCTTACAAATTATCCAAGTGTGTTAGATAGTAAATCTTTCCCTCGAGGCGTGGCTGTAAAAACAAAAATAAATAAAAAGCCTTCATTAGTGGGAAGGGTGGAACATGCTTCAAACAGGAAGTTGACCATTTATTTTAAGAGGAAAGTGGATTTTTATTTTCATTTCTTGACCCAGATTTATCAGTTAATTTACAGCTCAAACATTAAATGGAAACATGCGGCCGTTGTGGTGAAAAGGACAAGACGTGGAATGTTATTGTGCGGACGCTGGATGGTTTCGATTAGCGGTTTTTATTCTTTGTTACGTGTACAGATCCATTATTAGATGGATAAAATGCTTTTGATGCCTAAATAATGTTGAGTTTTGATCAAACAGATACTTGATGGTCCTGACATTACCACCCAAAACCATTAGCAGGCAATGTGGCTAAAACGTGTATAACATGACAGCACACTCATAACATTTATGTTAATCACACAAACCAGACTTCCATTAGTTCTCAATCCAACGTCTTAATTTCCCGAAACCAAAAGAATTCTGGTCTGTGAACAATTAAAGCAGGACATGTGCACCGCAGACAGGGAGGATCAAAGATGGCCGCTGAAAGCTCTGAAACCTCAAGAAAAAGCAAACTGATTTACAATGCCGGACTTTCTCGTCTTTCACAGCTGACTAAATTACATCCAAACATTTGGTCCAGAGTGGACACATTGCCTGTGTTGCTTAGAGGGTTTAGCTGGAACCTCTTTCACTATTTATTTGGCTTTGGGCGCAAATGCAGAACAGCTGCTGCTCATGCTGCTCTGGGCTCAGTTGTGTCCCAGGAAACACTTGCTAACCTCTTCTCTGCTGCGGTTAAAGGTTTGACAGTTTTTCTAATATCTTGCATTAACTTTTCATGATGTGGGCGTGTCCAAGTTTCATGTCACGCTTCATTTAAATTTTATACATGACAGATGTTCCATGTTTTTTGTGCATCGGAGGGATTTGGAACTCTGACTGTTCCACAAGAATCTGTTTGACTTATTCAGATTACAAAGTTTTAGAAGCTAGGAACGAGAGTTCTAGAATATTTGAAACAGCGTTAACTTAACAGCTTGAGAAATCTGGGTAAGATCTTACGTTTGACGTCATTGGGGCTCAATTGCTGTTTTAATTTGTATGAGTTTACTGAATTTGTTCCGTTCCGTCATCTTTCGCTTCTTCCGGGGTGGGGTCGCAGGGGCAACAGCCTCAAGCGGGCAGCCGAGGCCTCTCTGCTAGCTCACCTGGAAGGATCCCAAGTCGTTCCCCGGCCAGCTGTGAGACATAGTCTCTTTAGCGGGTCCGGGGTCTGCCCCTTGGTCTCCTCCTGGTGGGACGTGCCCGAAACACCTCCCCTGCGAGGCGCTCGAGGGGCATCCTGACCAGATGCCCGAACCACCCCATCTGGCTCCTCTCGACCTGGAGGAGGAGAGGCTCGACACCGAGCTCCTCCCGGATGGCAGACCTCCTCATCCGATCTCTGAGTGAGAGCCCAGCCACCCTGCGGAGGAAGCTCACCAAATCCGAGACCATGGTCCTCGCCAGGAAAAGGGTGGAATGCCCCCTGCGGGTCAGGGACAGGGTCCTGTCCCAAGTGGAGGAGTTTAAGTATCTCGGGGTCCTGTTCACGAGTGGGGGAAGGATGGAGCGGGAGATCGACAGGCGGATCGGTGGGGCATCAGCAATAACTAGGACGCTGCATCGGTCCGTCGTGGTAAAGAGAGAGCTGAGCCGAAAAGCAAAGCTCTCGATTTACAAGTCGATCTACGTTCCAACCCTCACCTATGGTCACCAGCTGTGGGTGGTGACCGAAAGAATGAGATCGCGGGTACAAGCGGCCGAAATGAGCTTACTGAATTTGTGTTTTGGAAAAATGAATGAATCTATAGAGTTCTGGGTCCACTTACTAATTAGAAATTGGCTAGCCAAAGATACCCAATTTATAAGCCATTTGTTACCCGGTCGACAAGAAGATTGCAGCTATTCTGTGCATATTTTTTTCATCTAAAATACTTCCATATGTCAAGCAACAAATCCGTCTGGTCGACCATATTATTTTATCCAGTCATTGGAAGCTACATCTGCATATTGTTTTTTTTCCCCCTTTCTTTTGGATAAAAAAAGCACTGAGTTTATTCTTATTATTAAGCGCATCTAATTTCTGACTCTGCCATAAATCACATTTAAGCATTCTAATGCAAAGTTGTCCCAAGTGGTACAGCAGTGGTACTAGTTTGTTGCATCTACAAAGTTGTTAAAGAACTGGGGTACAAGTAATTGGGTACATACGCTACTTAAGAGTGTATGTTGAGTGTATGATATCCCAGCTAACAATTTAATGTTCCCAGAACGTTCTGGGAAGGTTTTTCAAAAGTTAGCAGGACGTTCCTTATAGGTTACGTTTGGTTCTCTAAACGGTCAAATGGAAAGTTTCGTGATGGTTGTGAAATGTTAGTTTTTGGTTTTCAGAACGTTCCTCTAACCTTAATTTTAACTATAACTTTTGGAATTTGGTTCTCTCAATGTTCTGGGAACGTTAGGTTCTAACATAACCACCAACTAAGGTTTAGGCAACGTAAGTTTTTGGTTAGGTAAAAACAAACCTTTAGAGAACTTCAGACTAACGTTCTCTGGAGGTTTTCTGGAGGTTCTCTGGAGGTTCTCCGGAGGTTCTCTGTTTGCTGGGTAATCACTGGTGCAATGAAAAACAATTGATCATTTTGAGATTTTGTTATTTTAATCTTTGATTTTATTCAAACCAAAATAATCACTGAAACACGGAAACGTTACAGCTTTTTTTTTTGTACAAAGCAAAAATGAACTGGTACACATGTGGGCGTGAAATGTCAATAGAAAAACATGTTGACTAAATGATGCATGCGCTGAGTGATTAAATAAAACAACTTCCTGTGGATGTACAGCTCAGACTTAATGGCAAGGTAATGAGGTTAAATATTTGACGGTGGCAAAAGCAGCTATCAAACCAAAGCTGACCAGACAGAAAACTACTTTATGTCTAAAATGTAGATTTTTTATCAAAAATAATATTCTGAGAAAAAAACAGATCTGGATAAACTTGATGATTTAAGACAATTTAAAAACACCTTCTACGTTAAGACGGATTGCCCAACATTTTTCGTCCCAAGATCTACTTTTCAAGTAACGAACCTCCTGAGATCTACCAGTCCTATGTCAACATCACAAACACACACAGCTCATTTCGAGTCAGCAGTAAAACTACCCACACAACTTGTTTTGCTGTTACACAACCATTAGACATCACATCACAATACCACTCTCTCTCAAACACACAAACACACAAAAATGTCTCTCTCTCAAACACACACACAGACATTTTCCACATGCATTGCTTTGGGATGTGGAGGGGCCAGAGCAACAGCAGGCGCCGCTCATTGAGAACTGGTTTAACAATGTGCTATCACGCCACAAAATCCAAAAAATTTCTAACACTGAAAAAAGTTGCTAGATTATCATTAAAAAAAAAAAAATTACTAAATTTTAGAGATTAGCGGCTAGAGCAGGGGTGGGCAAACTTCTTGACTTGCGGGCCACATTTAGTTCTAACATTTGACAAGCGAGCTGGACCCAGAAAGGGGGGAGTGGGAGGGACGTTCCCATCCCCTCTAGGTTGACATAATAATTGTTCTTACTACTTTAATTATTGTAAACTTTGGTTACAATATGCACCAAAATGCAGAAAAATGACTTATTTTTCAAAAACGTTCAGTGGGATGGCCCCAGACCCCTCTATACTGGCGATTACCACAGGTGCTCATTTTCTGTCCCCCCTCCTCTTAGGAAAATCCTGGATTCGCCCCTGGGAACAGGACCAGATGGATGGCATGCTTTGTTAACCGCTAGCTTAGACCGATAGAATGGCGCGCTAGATTGGCGCGCTAGACAAGCGTGCTAAATGTTACATCAAGAGCGTTAAATTTCAAATCTAGTGGTGCTAGGTCTGAAATCTAAGCGCTTGATGTAACATTTTTCCTGTTTTAACATCTAACACACTTGTTTATGTGCGTGTATTGGGCCCGATGGCTTACCATATCTGTGCACACTGTTTATTTTGACAGTGCGCACATCACGGAGACACACGCATTTTAATGGGAGCAGTGTTGTTGAATTTTTGGCACCATCTAATGACGAACATAAAAAAAAAAAAAAGAAAATGAAGAAAAATCAAATCAGCATGGTTTATTTATTTATATTTTTAAAGTTCCGCGAGCCGAATTAAACCGTTTAACGGGCCGCATGTGGCCCGCGGGCCGTAGTTTGCCCATGCCTGGGCTAGAGGGTCTTAATACTCGCTAAAAATAGCCTCAAGTTGGCAACACAACTTCATGACTCAATAAGATAGTGGAACATCTACTCATCCCCGTCCTGGACATCTCCGGGCTGAGGAGTCCCCCGTGTTTCCATCAGGATGAAGAACATCTATTGACTTCTTTAGATATTTAGCTGTAGATTAGAATAAGCTAATATTTAAACAATAATCTTTGACACATTGTTTGCTCGTCCCGGGGGAGGGATCTCTCTTTCACGTGGATCCCCATGAGGTTTCTTATTTTTTCCCCACTGATGGTTTTTTTAGGAGTTTTTCCTCACCGTGAAGGAGAGTCTAAGTGCATAATTGTGCTAGTCTTGTTTAGTTAGCATTTGTTAGTTATTTTTCTTGCTGTGTATTTGTGTTAACACGTTCCTCTTTTTCTTGTGAAGCCCATTGAGACGGAAATTCTGTGATTTTGGGCAAAACAAATAAAATTTAATTGAATTGAATTGGAAGCTAATATTGAAAATTAAGAATGGGAGTAGACTCACTGCAGCCTACTTAAGATGCTTCTATCCTTTAGGGAAGAGAAGTTGTCATGTTAACCCTCTGGCATCACTGCATGCAAACGAAGGGACAACAGCTCGGTACACCCTGGGTTAAAACTCCATCACCGCTGCTTTAAAGTGACAGGTTGACAGGGGAGTGAAATGTCAAATAAAGCAGGATAGTGATCGAGTGAAAGCTCTGAGTCACACCAAGGATACGGATGTTTATTCTACCTGACTTTCTCATGCAAAGGTCTGTCATGTATTCGGTAACGCAGCAGCATCATTTCTGCCTTTCAGCCGAGGTGACAGGGGGCTTCAGCTGTACAAATAAAAGGAAGCAGCCTCTGGCTGGGGTAATGTGTTTATGTTGCCATGTTTGCGGTCTCACACCTGCATTGAGCCAGATAAGAGATAGAACTAAGGTTTAGTTACTCTTCACCATTCTTATTCCTTTATTTCAAGCTCTGCATACATCTGTTTCCCAAAGTGATTCAGGAGTGGAGAAAAATATAGCAGTAACAATACAAGTGCAAACAAGATCATAAGAACATTAAATGGTCATCAGAGAGCAAGCCAACTCTGGTTTCTCTGCACAGTTACAAGCAGGAAGATGGTTATGCTCAGACAATAATGGAAATAAATCACCCACTTGGGGCTAAATTGTAAATTGGTGGCTGCACACAGATGATTGTGTGTACGTGCAGCTAAGGCTCCAAATGAAATAATACGAGACCCGGGCAAAGTTTAAAATGTCATTTTAATTGAACAAAACGATCTAATTAGGTGTTCCAGATGGAGGTTTGGAAGATAATACTGTATGTGTAGCAAGTAGCCATTTTGATTTTGCGCAAATGTGAGATTATAGCATTCATTTTTGATTCGTAAGTCTACGAAAGTCATCTGATCAAAACGAGTTCCAGAAACATTTTCAGCTGCTAGATATTTTTTTTTTTGTTAACAATATAATTCTAGCTATCTCAGTCTTTGTTTTTTTTCATCCCGACAACTGAATGCAGGTCACTAAATGCTTTAACCATATTCAGACGTTGGGGTGGTCTTGGTTAAACCAAATAATTAGTACATAACTAACCTTATGTGGTTGTTGTTTATCAGTTTTATACATATGCTGAACCAATAGGAAAAGTTCATTTCATCTTCTGTACTGCTTATCCTTATTGGTGACACTAGGGGTGCCATAGCCTATCCTGACTAAATACAGGACTAAGTCAGAATACACCTTGAACAGGTCACCAGTCTGGTCACACACAGACAACCATCCACACACACTGTCATTCCTAGGGACAATTAACGTAACGTGTATTTTTTGGGGGGTGGGTGGAAACCGGAGTACCTACAGAAAACCCACACATACATGGGAAGAACATGCAAAATCCACCCATAAAGACAAGTGTTTCATGCTTCGCCCCATTCCAAGACTTGAACCCCAAACATTCTTGCTGTGAGGCCACTGTGCTAACCATTGCACCACCATGCAGCCCATAGGTGAAGTAGTGACAAAATTTCAATTCAATCAAATTTGATTTGTGCAGCCCAATATCAGTCTTAGAATAACTTTGATCTCCTGTTGTTGCAGATAACTAATCATTTCTGTCCAGTGCCCACACTTAGACAAATCATTGTACACTATTGTACATTCTACACTTCACAGTCACTTTCTTATCCATCTATCCCTTATAGGGTTGTGGGGGGTGCCGGAGCTCGTCCCGGCTGATTCATGGTGAGGGGAAGGGTCGCCAGTCTGTCACGGGGCCACACACAGAAAACCATCCATACACACACTCATTCTTGGAAGCAATTTGGCACCGGCCAATCAACCTAGCCTGCATGCCTTTGGAGGGTAGGAGGAAACCGGAGTACCCGGAGGAAACCTACGCAAACACGGAGAGAACATGCAAACAGAAAGGACAGTGTTATTATTGGGACCAACGGATCCTCACCAGCCCCAAAAGACTGGAACAAGGGAGGCAGAGACACACGCAACTAGGGCCCACGCCCATACAGATCCCGGGACCCCGAGGCCAGGCCGAGGAGCCCATGGCCCATGGCCTTCTTGCTGTGAGGCCACTGTGCGCCACCGTGCCGCCCCATTCTACACTCAATTTG
Source organism: Neostethus bicornis (assembly GCA_902685375.1). Lineage (NCBI taxonomy): Eukaryota > Metazoa > Chordata > Actinopteri > Atheriniformes > Phallostethidae > Neostethus > Neostethus bicornis. The sequence continues at coordinate 10,286,488 of LR738549.1, read as the reverse complement.
GAAATTTAGAAAACGTTGTTTTCAGTGGTGTATTTTTTTAAATTTGTATTGACCAGTGGTTAGCTTTTTTGTGTGATGTCTCAGGTGGTACACATCAATTGGTTCTGCACAAGATTTGTACTTCCTTTTCCAACCTGCGGTCACCCATTATCTTGAAATACTCAATAAAGATGATTTGAGTTTGAAAAAAATTAGACCACTCAATTGTTTTTTCTGTAAACTTGATTATTAGTTCACATAAACAGACATGTGTTTTGTTTTTTTAAATATGTTGAGAAGGATAAAAGTTTATTTTAAGAAATTTGGTTTTCTCATACTGTATGTGTCTGTAACAATGCGGAAATCCCCAAAAAAATTCTAAATCGCCACTGTCCCCAGCTATTGCTAATCAAAGCCATAGTGATATTAAATCCGCCACACCATCTCAGTGTTTGGTATGGTCACCAATCAGTCAAGTTGGCCTTTTTCTAATTACTTCCCCGTTTTACTGGGCACATCCCAACCCAACCTTCCTGTAGCCTCAGCATACAGTATACAGGTTTGTACCATTTGAAAGCCATCAGTCTGCCTATGTTGTTTATTCCCGATTGCTAATGATGTGCATGTTCCTACATGGCTCTTTCCAATCTTTCCTGATATGTGGACACTAACCCCTTCTTTGTTTCTTGCCTCCCGGAAGCCAACCGGCAAGTGAGTTCTATATTAAATTCTTTATGTTTAACACTCAAGCACAGATATTCAGACGTTATTGAAACGGTGTACTTTTTACAGTGAGGGTCATACGATATAGCTATGTGAGAAACCAGATGATAAACCTCGGATTCTTGTGTCTTACCAGGTACGTTGTGTCCACAAAGAGAGTACATTGGAGTTGATCTGCAGTTTTGACCTCATAGGAATACTTTCTCCTGTTTGGTTTCATTCCTGAAATACTGTGTTGTAATTGTTGTGAAATTTTTTGGGGCAATGATTCACGGTGCAGAAAGAGAAACAAACGTGCAGAAAACAGCATTTCAATTTTAAGATGAACATTTTGTAACCTTAAATTTTGGTCGGGAGTAACCCCATCTGAAACTATCTTACACCACACAAAATTATTCACAAGAGAAACACCAACATGCTGATTGTACAAAAGTAAATTTTGCAACATCTCTGATTTACTACCCCCTCCCTGAGCATATTGCCGAAGTGGGGAAAATGAAAAAGAAAAAGATGTGCTCTGAGTACCTGGTGATTTTATTTTGAGTAGTTTCACTGCCTCTTCTCTGCTTCTGTTCTTCTTTCAAAGTTAATTTTGTTTTAGATTATCTGCAAATGTCTTCACACAACCGTACAAATTTAAGACAGAAGAGAGCAAATCATTGGCTTATGGGTGACATTCTGCTTCATCACTGCCGCAAAAAAGTCAAACATAAATTGAAATATAAATTGACCTAATGGCACCGCAAAGTTACTGCAGTGAGAACCATTGAATTCCTGGTCTTTTTCTTTGGATTTACTATGACCATGACAATCATTGGAGAAAAGTGAACTTGTCATTATTTCAACAAATCAGTTGATGAAGATTTGGGTATTTTAGCAAAGCGAAAAACATGTATCGTATTTTTACGACCATAGTGCGCACCGTATTAAAGGGCGCAGTCCAAATTTTGCGTGCTCTGTATTTAACACACACATAAGGCGCACCTGATGATAGGGCGAGGGTTTTCTATACACATCCTCTACTACGTACATCCACCTTACAACAACACACACACACACACGCGCACGTATACGCACACACATGTGCGTATTTAACAATAGATCATTTACCAAATCCATCCAAGTCCTCATCATCTGTTTCAAAATCTAACAGCTGCACTAAATCCACCATAGCAGGTTCACTTTCCTCGCTGTATGAGTCACTTTCTGAACCGTGCGGCTCATCGGAAATTATGCCTGCTTTTGCAAAAGCTCAGACAACAGTGTCAGCAGACACGTTAGCCCAAGCATCTACAATCCACTGGCAAACTGTGGCGTAACTCACCCGGCGCTGCCTTCCACCCTTCGTGAAGCTGTGGTCTCCTCTGGTCATCCATCGCTGCCGGAGTCTTTGCTCCAACTCTGGCCACCTCGCCTTATTTCCGTGGAAACTCAGCTGCGTCTTCTTCACCTGTCGCAGCTCGTTTTCCAGCTTCCTCCACTTACGAACCATGGACTCATTAATTTTAAATGTTCTTGCGGCGGCTCGATTCCCATGTTCCTCCGTCCTGCTGACTGCGGTAACTGGCGACATGTTTGTGGTATACCCCGCCTCTCTCCTGAAAAGTGCCGGGATAGGCTCCGGCACCCCACGTTTCCCGATTAGAAATAAGTGGTTACCCTGGTTTGTTGTAATTGTTAAAATGGGATTTTTTTGGACTATGTGCCTGAATGCCCCACCCATCACTACATCGCCAGAAGGTGGATTGTTTCCAAGTTTCATACAGTATTTTCCACCGTTTGAATATGACTCTCAAATGGGAACTCATCAGGCCAGGCCATGTTTTTCACGTGTTGATTTAAATCTAATCAGAATAACTTCATTGTTTCTTTGTACGGAAATGAACTTAACAAAAACAGAGCTCCAAACATTGGGGAATAAAACAGTATTAGTGCTGTGTCAGCTTGATCTTGAGTGAGTCTGTCCAGGGTGGGGAAATGAAGGAAGTGTTGAGGAGCCTGAAAGCAGCTCGTACGACTAAACTTCTCTATTGTTCCTTTAAGAAGTGGAAGAAATTAGCTGGTGAAGCTTTTTCTCAAATGTCGGTACAGCACAGAGGAGTCGATGTTATTTTCACAAAGTGAGCATGTTTACCAGCTTTCCGAATTGTTGTTGTCTAGTTTGGGTGAATCTGTGAATTTTTGCTTTAGTTCCCTCTGGTTTTCAAGCTATTGTTACTTTGTTTTGTTTCAAGGCATGTTGGAACCAGTCCTCTGACTTCCTGCTGCCTTTTATTGTCTCCAGTTTGCCCTTTCTACCCTGACCCCCCTGACAACTTTTCACCACTAACTATTTTCCTTTTTTCAGACCAGTCCCTCAATACCCTCAGTATTGACTCACCACACTACAAGGAAAGAAAAAAATAACCTTCTAAATACCTGTAATAAATCTTGTAAACAGGAACAACTTGATGACAAATCAAAGGTTCTACCCACATTGTTTTCTGTTGTGACCAGTATCAGGATCAGCTGTGTGAAAAGTGAACAGGATGTAGCTTTGATATCCGAGTAGCTTTAATGTTTGTTTGGCTCTGCAGTTTTTCAGATATCAGCTCTTTAATTTGAAAAAAGTCCTACTCAAATATGGTCGCCTTTCGTTACTTGAGAATAGAAAATATCAATTTTAAGGGATTTGTTGCAGATTTTTTAATAGAACCTAGAATATAAATTAATGACAGTTCCAGATAATCAACTATAGCTTTTCTGGTTCACAGGTTCATTCTGTTATTCCTGCCGGAACGTTTCCGGAAAGTTTTCTCACAAATAGTTGTGAGTCATTGTCCTTCCAGTACGTCCATGCTCGGCAATTGGTTCCAACCCTCACTAGTGAGGTCTCCAGGAAGCTACTAACAGATGTTTGAACAACCCCATTTGGCTCATTTAGATGCAGAGGAGTAACGACTCTATTTCAAGCCCCTTCTGGGTGGGAGAGCTCTTCACCCTTTCTCTACGCAAGTGCTTGGTCACCCTGTACGGGAAACTCTACTTGATCATTGTATGAGCAGTCTTTTCAATTGGTCACCACCAACAGCTGGTAAAAATATTTGAGACTCGAAATGTAGATCAATGAGAATTAAGACGTTTTCTTTTTGCCTCATCTCTCTCTTCATCAGAGAGATGCAGCTTCGTAATTATAACGGATGCAACACCAATCTATTTTTCAATCTCTCGTTTCATTCTTCCCTCACTCATGGACAAGATCCCAAAATACTTAGACTCCTTCCCTTGGGCTAGGACCATATCCTGGCCTTGTACTTCACTCTTTTCATGAAGAGGATGGTTTTGAATTTTGAGGTACTGATTCAAATTTTAGGCTGCTTCAAATTTGGCTAATTATTGTTTAAATGGCATCTTAGCTTTCTGAAATTGAGTTATACCCATAGTATTTCTCAGAATCTTATCTTTTTACCTTTTACACATTCAATAAGTGGGTTGGACAACAAGTGCTTGTGGAGAACTACGGATCTGGGGGGTATTAAGATCCCTAGACATGGCCATGTTTTTTTTTTCTATTGTACAAAAAAATTCAAAGATCTCGAATACAATGGTGACGGCATGGTATGTTATTCTGTTTGATGTCTTGTAGGGCAATTTTTTAACTGAGCCTCCAGCATTTTATGTACCGTAGTTTCGCGACCATTAGGCGCACCGTACGAAAAGGCGCAGTCTCAGTCACACACCGCCTTGGAACAACACACACGCAAGCATGCAAATGTGCCTATTAAAAAAAATAGATCGGGAGCAAAACTGAGTTTGGTTGTGCTTTATTTAAGTAGTAACGATACTAAACAAGCACATTACCGGTAATAGTCTTTATTCAAATCCGTCAAAGTCCTCATCCTCTGTTTCGGAATCGAACAGCTGCGCAAAATCCAACAGAGCACTTCGCTTCTCGCTGTCAAAGTCACTGTCTGTACTGTGCGGCTCCTCAGAAAGGATACTAGCTTTTGCGAAAGCTCGGACAACAGTACCAGCAGACACGTTAGTCCAAGCATCTACAATCCATTGGCAAACTATAGCATAACTCGCCCGGCGGTGACTTCCATCCTTTGTGAAACTGTGGTCTCCTTTTGAAGATTCATTCACACGCTTTTTCTTTTAGGTCCGCCTTCTCTCACGAGCACCACTTTTTCTTTTAGGTCCACCTTTTCTCTTGAGCACCACTTTTTCTTTTAGGTCCACCTTTTCTCACACACAAGGCGCACCGCACGAAAGGGCGCAAAATCCAAGACTTTTATGTGTGTCTTATAGCCGTGAAATTACGGTAAATATGATGTTAAAGCTTCAATTCTTAGAAAAATTAAAATGCAGAAGGTGGGTTGTCCCACTTAAAGGCACTGAAATAATAATGGTACCACAGCTACAATGTGAATGATTGTATTTCTTTAAACATTAATCTCGTCAGACAAAACAGTTTTTACCATGTGTAACATGTAGCTAATTCTAATAACTAACTCTATGGGCATAAATCATTTCTGAACCCCCTAATTGTCGTTTAGTGCGGTTGAATTATTCGCTATACATCTTTTATTCCTGACGTTAAACAGGCCTCTGTGCCTGCTGTTGGTTATTTCCTCTGAAACCAAAAAAGCCTCAAAGGAAGCGGCTTGATAAACGTTCATCTAACACATGCTAGCAGGTCATTCGTTGCTGTGGTAACGTGGGACCTGAGATAGAGCCTCCAGGCTTTTGGCAGTAAAGGTTTCTGGTGCAGATATTTTAATCTAAATGGTTTCCTTTCCATTTTTAGAAATGGGTAAATAAGTAGTTTATGTCCGAATTGTAACAGATTTTTGTTTAATATTCTAAAAGCAGCAATTTGACAAATGACTGATTCTTGGATTAAAATTTCTCTGTGGAATCTGCAAAGGCAAACACACCACTGTGGGAACTTTAAATGTCTTCAACTCTTTGTAATAATGCATTGTCTTTCAAGTGTGTTCCTTTTTTGATGCATTCTTATTTTTGTGCTGCTTTCATAACAACATCTGGATTTTATTTCAGAAAATATTTTGTAAAAACTACAATAACAAGAGTAAATAACTTTGGTTAAAAAAGTCCTTTGAAAGTGGAAGGGCATTCTTTCTTTCTTTTGAGCTCAAAGAAATTCCTCCTTCTCTCCCAGTCTTTCCATCTTTTTTGGCACAGCAGCTTAATGAGAAAAAACAGACTAACCTTTACAACCAGGTTTTCCAGTTCTCACGGAGCAGTCTAAAGGGTTTTGCTAAACCAGTTGGAAACAGAGGTGAGATCGGGCCTAAAATATCCAGCCCGACCCGACCCGAGCCCGCGGATATTAAACCCGACCCGGCCCAAGCCCGACCAATCAACGTGATTTGCGGGCCCGAGCCCGAAACAAGCCCAAAACGTGATATTTTATTTGTGAGGACTCAAGAGGACTTGGGTTTTTTATAAATTGGAACATTTTCAAGAACATGTTTTTTAATGAAAAAAAAAACAAAAAACACACACTATCGGACCCATAACACACTTGTCTGTGATGGCCTGCTTAGCGCGAAGAGGAGGGACGGTCTTTGAAACAAATGATAAAATAGATCTTTGACGATCATCACTTTTGCCAGTCCACTTGTTTAAATGCCCGCTCAGCATCGAGGTGCCAGTCTTTTTGGTATTGTATGAAAGCAAAACGCCACATTGACTACATTCAGAGAAGCTAACGCAAGTTTCTGTAGCATTTTGAACAATAAATTTGAATCTTTTCCACACCTCATTCTTACCGGTGCGTGTTTGTCTTTTCAGTTCTTCTGCCCTTAGTTTATCCTTGACTTCTTACTCCTTCATATTGGGGATACCAGTTCAAAATAACTCAACCTGGTTCCAGTTTGTGATCCTCAGTAAAACACATTGAAGAAAAAGCTAATCTTCTACAAGCATGAGGGTTTAGCATGATGGGAATTTAAAAAAAAATAGGCTTCATCTTGCTTTAAAGAAAGAAGTAACAAAAATTATGGTTTCACTTGTGCACGTGTGAGTAAAAGTCAAATAATTAGTTTTAATAGATTTCTTGTTTCCTTTGATCAAGTTCGTAATTTGTGTGTTATTATTTAATGTTTTTGTGCAAGAAGCTTTAAATAGCTTTCTCAAGAAACCTGATCACATTTACTTATCTAGGTTTAAATTTTAATCAACCTTGTATTGTGTTTGGGAACGAAGTAAATTAAGCTTTAATGACCAAGTCGGCCTCTGGTTGAGCAAAAATCTGCAGATAAATGTATCTAAAAATTGAAAGCCAAAGTAATTCATCGTCATGAGTCCACACTTAATGTTTTTGCAAGAAAAAAAACTACTTAAAAAACTCAAAGTAATTTTTGCACAATTTATCTCTGGCTATTTTCATGTTGATTCAAACCTTTAAAAAAGATTAAAAGATAACGAACGCAGTAAGCGTTGTGACATTTTTCACGCTCAACAACTGACTGGATCTCTCATTACCAACCCGTCAGCAGACCACTGGCACCATCCAGACTTCCTTCCTCCATCAACACCTTCCCTTTCTTCAGTCCCCTGACTGATTCCGTCTGCTTGCATTAACAATGCCTTCAGGCTCGGCTATCTTCAAAGTGCAAACACGTTGTAGGAGAGTCTGGTGAACAACAGGGTCTTTACACCTACCACAACACTTTCAGACCATTTCCTTCTCTTCCTCCTGAGTTTCTTGTACTCTCCAAAGTGTGAGTCTTTACTCACAGACCTTTTCTCTTTTCACCTAGCCCTAACCAATAAGATTTGCTTTTCTAACTAACTTATCCGGTATGTATTTATTTATTTTTTTTAAGATTTAAATCTCACTGTGACTCGGTGTTTTCACATGTTAACTCAAGGGTCAGACGTAACTCTGAAGTGATAAAAAAAATTGAATGTGTTGAGACCTCTGGGAGTAATTTTTGATGTAAGACAATATTGTAATGTATGGTAATATGTGGTAATCTATGGTATGGTAATATGGTAAATAAACCTATGAAAGTTGGCCTATTGGAGCTTCTTCCTCTTCTTCTTTCAGCATTTCCCTTCAGGGATCGCCACAGCAAGTCAGTTTCTTCCATCTAACCCTGGAATATGCCCTAAACTAACGCTGAATCTAACCGAATCTAAACCTAATCGAACCCCGTATCTAACCCTAAATATGCAAGTCAGTTTAAGAAATTGGAGCGAAACAATTTATTTTTGCTTTTCCTATTGGTTTGCTATTTTTCTTCTAGGGGAGAGAGATCAATCTGAGACCTTTAAATAGAGCACCATTTGTCCAACAGGTTTAATAACACAATAAAGACGGAAATAAACGCTCTGTTGTAGCCAAAAATAACCCCAAAACACACACATAAAATGGCAGCTAACACCAGTTTCACATGGTTTATTATGTTAGATGTTTCTTTGTACAATAGATTTTTTTTTCCTACAACAATATTAACCCTTAAGAAGCCCATTTTTCCCAGTCCTCTGAAAAGGACAACAGATTTCCTATTTCCTGTTTTTATCCAATCCCCATTATTCAGGAAGGGGTTGGCTTATTAGGGCAAAGAGGATTTTACAGAAAAGTGCTCAAGAGGGTTTGAGTGTAGACATCTCAGGAGAACAAATGAAGGGAAGGTACTGTAGATGTTAAGAAAAATCAAATAATGCAACTGTTGTGTTTATTAATTTACTTCTTCATCTATGCTTTAATTTGTCTATACATCTCTCAAGCCAACAGTGGTGGATGAAGTACTCACTTTTTGTGCTTAAGTAAAAGTACAGATAATTAGGCAAAAAATTTACTTAAGTAAAAGTACAAAAGTAGTTGGTGTAAATTGTACTTTTAAGTAAAAAGTAAAAGTATTCGATCATAATTCAAATGTTGTTTTTTGTGCTATAGGGTGTCACCATGGTAACCAGGATAAATACTCTGCAGGGGTGTGACCCCGCTCTCCCGCCTCTTTTGGTCCACAAAAAAAATAAATAAATAAAATAAAAGGAAAGGGGACAAGTCAAGCTATCCCCTAGAAGGGCCAGTGAATGGGCCGCCAAAATAGAGGAAAATGACACTTATTTTTTAAAATGTTTTGGGGGATGGCCCCCAGTCACTATATATTGGCTTTGTCAAAGCCCCACCCACCTTTGGAAAATTCTAGATCCGCCCCTGCTCTGTGTAATGATGGCTCAACTTTTTATTTAGAAGTAAACACAACGAACAACGATCTTCTGACTCTTTTTAATTTGTACTAGATTTGATGTTAGGTTTTTGGTGCTGAATGAATGCGGAAAATGTTTCTCGATTCATGACTTCTTCTCCCGATCAATTGCTTCTTTTGATTTTGGCGATGCGGCTTCAAGATGCGCTAAAAAACCTGTGTATTTTTCAAATTCCTGAACGAAAATGTAACAAAAAATGTAAAACACACTTTTAAAAAGCAGCAAAGTAAAAGTACAGATATTTGCTCTAAAAATGTGGTGAAGTAAAAGTAAAAGTACTGTTCTTAAATTTTACTTAAGTAAAGTACAGATACACAATTTTTTTTACTTAAGTACAGTAATGAAGTACATTTACTTCGTTACGTTCCACCACTGCAAGCCAACTAACCCAGTTCTCGCTGGTCTTCTAACTTGGGCATTTGGCACTTCGTTGCATTGCCTTGAATTGCCCTCATATGGGTGATTCATAAAGTTGTTGCAATTCTGGTGCAGTAGCATACCTATTGAAGCTAGAAACATAATTTTAGCCCATCTGGCTCACACAGCAAGGCCTATAGAAAGGAGTGCAAAGTTTTCACTGAAGGTGTATTTTAGGACTTCCTTTTGGAGTTCCAAAATATTCCCACCAGTAAGAACATTTTTAGAGTGGACAAATGCACCTGTTGATGTTCAGATGGTATCTACGGAAACAGCTCGAACGGCTAACGACTGTACCTATAATCTAAAAGAGAGACTTCCTGTTAGATCTGGAAAAGTTATTTCCTCTGGGAAATCAGTTCTTTTTATGACAGCTTGTTTCAACTAAAAATAATCACAGTGCATCTGAGAGGAGAAATACTACAGTTAGTCTTTGAAAAATGAACTAAATAGTCTTGCATGTATCTTTTTCTGGCAAGGGAAATTTATGGCAACTGCTTTATCTTTGTTTGAACAGCTTTCTGTTAAAATCACCAGAGTCTTGCTGACTTTGGGTAGAACCTTGAGAAAAGGATGTCGATGAACCAGAAGAGTGAAAATGTGGAGAGAGTAACAAGCATGATGTGCAGTTTGGGTCTTCTATTCTGTGGAATACTAACCCAGCAAGGACCCCGAGCCTTGTCAAATCTGTTCCAGATGCTGCAAAGAAAGTCACAAGGTGGTTCTAGTTTAGGATAAAAGCTTAGGGGTTAAGTGCTTCTAAAGTCCAGGCTGGGACTGATTATCTGTGACTGAGATGATAAAGAGAGTTACGCCCAATGAAAACGTGGCACATCACCACTGATACACGCCTAACCTTAAGGACACGTTTACGATTCTCAAACTGTCTACATAATCATCTACAACACATAGACAAAAAAATTGGTCCAACCAAAGTAAACCAAAAACTTTTGTGTCGACAAAGCTTTCAATTTTCATAGTTTACACAATGACCAGAAGTGGTCAAACTTTTCAATTCATGGGGCGCAAGAAGTAAAAAAGAATGGGACCAAACAACCTAACCAGTGAGTGCATTATGGGATTTGATCAATTCTGTCAGCCATATGTATTATAACATTATTTGTGAGTTCACAAACTCTCAAAAATCCATCCGGTCATTTTCTTGCTGATTGATTTGAAGTCTGCAACAGGTAAGAAGCAACCAAAGCAGGACGTCGGACAAATCGCCTCAAATCATGACACATCTTTAAAACGCATTTCTACTTTTGAACCCCATTATTTGGTTCATATAGATGCTTCAGATGCCTTTAGCATACAAATTAATGCTACAAGACAACAAAACTATTTAATGACCTCATAGCAACTGTGTCCTTTAACAGAGCTGACATCATAGAAATAGAAGAATAGAATTTGCTTCAATATTGTTGACCATTGGAAAAGCGGTCAACAACAGTGAGAATGGTGGTGTTTCGATTAGAGGGTGGTAAACCTGTCACAAAGTCAACTGCTGTGTGGGACCAGGGCCTAGAAGGAACCTCCAGTGGCTGGTAATTCAACTGGGGAGCTGGATTAAGCTGCTGGCCTGTCAGCTTGGAGAGACAGATAGTCTAAGAGTTGATGAGTGAGTTCAGACACTTGTCTTGAGAGTTTCTGATTGACTTCAAACAAGGTGCGGATACTTTGTTCATGCTGTCCCAGTAGTACTCTCTGGTGAGACCCAGCATTGTGAATGACTCTCTTGTCTGGGTTTGTGTCAATAGGGTCCATGTCTTGGCCAGATTGTTCTGTCATAATGTGGAGCTAAGCCCAAAAATATACCCTTGACTCAACAGACAGGCTCAGATGAAGAAATCACAAGCAGATTTATTAGATTGATAAAAAGTAAAAAAAAGAAGTCAAAAACAGATTAATTAGGCAGGTTCTGATGTAGGAGCTTGAGCCAAAAACTGGATAACAAGTCAAGCATGGTAAACAAATGATCTGGCGAAGAGTGTGTCAAAAACTGATCCATTTATGCTCCAGAGAAAAGTAGATGTGTTTCAGGTGTGACTTGTGCACACACACATACAAGAGGGAGGGGGGAAACAGAACATAGAAAGGGAACAGACTACTCTCCTGACATCTTACTTTATATATTTGTCTCTACTTTGTCTACAACATGACACACATCGATAGAACAAGCATGATACCGAATAAGCAGTGGCTCAAAGACCAGACTTGCTATATAAATTTTTTTGTTATTAATATTATTATTGTCTAGGTCCTTCCTGCTTTTCCTAACATGTGTCTTGAGATTACAGAATGTTCTCATCTTCATTCCTCACACCCACATGACAAAGCCAAAATACAAAGCATGAGCATCATTTTAGGAGTGTACAATATGGGTCCTCTGTCATTTTCACGTACGAGCCACAAAAAATGCACACTTTAACAAACCAATGAGAAAATTAAAACAAGTGTGCATTAATGAAGGCACTACAAATGCACATGGCACAACGGAACCTTGAGAGGGACCATCAGCTAGTACCTCTCAAGTACCTATTACCAGTACCTCTCGAAATTTTTCGAGAGAAAAAAGAAAGCCCAAACAAAGGTTATCGTGCTAACAATTTATATTAGTTTAGGGGATTACTCCCGTCTCTGCCGCTAACTGAAGATGATCTAACCAGAATGTGATGTGAAAGAGTACTTTACTGATTAGGTTTCATCATTTTAAAAGATTAAATAAACAGTTTCAGACCAAAGCTCAAATTTAGAGCCATTAGAAAAGTGTCTTTTTCAGCTTATGGTATTAACTTTTAATAACAGTCATAATTCTCTATTAGAAACAAAGTGTGCTGGTGTAAAAGGTCAAAGCCATAAAGTGTGAGTCGTTATTCCAATTTCTCTTCCTGCTTTGTCTTCCCACGGTCAGGGAGGAACGCTGATCAGGGTTATGTTAGGTTGAAGTGTGTATTGTTACCAAAAATTTAATCTAAGTTTGAAATTTCATTTAACCGGTGATTGTATAAAACGAACTGTACACTGCAAGTTGTACCATTGTGTTTTCCAAATAGGAAGACCCACGGACGCTGAAAGAGCTTATAGATGGCCCCTGAAGCGTCCTTGCATCCCGGATTATGATGGAAAGGTATTAGTCTAGTTAGATTAAATACTGTAGATGCAAAATTCTTCACATTTCTGAGATGTTTAACACTACCAGAGTTCTAGAACTAGAAAAACTCCTACGGCGTCAATTTAACGATTAGCGCTTTGGCGTCATACACAGAAGTGCCTCAGTGACTGAAAAACTTCTTCTCAAATCCGATTTTTCCTTACCTGAGTGGCGTCACAAAGGTTACTAGGCAACAGTAACCGCCCTACGGTCAGGCCCAGGAAAAAGTTAACGTATTTCATGGAGGCGTCAAAATGACGGGTGTGGGAGTTAGAGGAAGAATTACTCAGCACTCGTTTTTAGTGTTCTATTTCAGTTAAATTACAACATAGAAAAAAATTACAAAAAAATGTAGGAAAAGTCAAAAGGAAAAGAACGTCAAAGATCAACGTAACAAAAGTAATTAGACGTCAACCTCTGAGAAATGTCAAATCGACAGCGTTGGTAGTTCTAGGGTTAAATGTTAGATAAAAGAAAAATAAAATAGTGTGTTGCAAGCAAGAGAGGGATCTTCTTCTTCTTTCAGCGTTTCCCTTTAGGGGTCGCCACAACAAGTCAGTTTCTTCCATCTAACCCTATCTGCTGCATCTTCTTCAGTCACACCAACTATCTTCATGTCTTCCTTCACTGTATCCATGAACCTCCTCTTTGGTCTTCCTCTAGTCCTCTTTCCTGGTGGTTCCAAATCCAGCATCCTTCTTCCTATGTACTCTCTCTCTCCTCTGTACGTGCCCAAACCATCTCAGTCTTGCTTCTCGAACTTTATCCCCAAAACCTCTAACATGTGCTGTTCCCCTGATGTACTCATTTCTAATCCTGTCCATCCTGGTCACTCCCAGAGAGATACTCAGCATCTTCATCTCTGCTACCTCCATCTCTGCTTCCTGTCTTTTCTTCAGTGCTACTGTCTCTAGACCAAACAGCATGGCGGGTCTCACCACGGTTTTGTACACTTTCCCTTTCATTCTAGCTGAAACTCTTCTGTCACACATCACACCTGATACTTTCCTCCACCCATTCCAGCCTGCCTGAACACGCTTCTTCACCTCTTTTCCACACTCTCCATTGCTCTGGACTGTTGATCCTAGATACTTACAAGCTTCCACCTTTATATATCTTCTCCCTGTAACCTCACTTTTCCATTTGGATCCCTCTCATTCACACACATGTACTCTGTTTTACTCTGATCAGTAGTCTGTTTTTCATTTATTCGAATGAGCGCATAGTTTCTTACAGCAGGTGGCGATAGCAATTTTGCTGTGAGTTTATCGAAAGCTGTGCCGAATGCCAGCATGGTCACAATATCTGCGAGGGCTCTTTTCGCCGCTTGAGGCTTTAATTTTGTTTGTCATTCATCATCTGTTCAATATTTTTCTAAATTCTTTTTAATCTGCATGCGATGAGTTGGTTTTAATGTTCCACTCTGTCAGTGGGTGATAAGTAGGCTGCTGGGTTTTATCTGACTGACTATAAAGATCCATCCATCATTTCTACCCACGGACAGCAGCCGATCCCAGCTGAGTCCATGGGGGAGAGGTCACCTGTCCACAGTGCAGATTACTGTGAACACCACCAGCATTTCCGGGGTTTAGAGAGAATTTTAAGTAGATTATCTAAATATATACCATCAAACTGAGACAAGATGGACACAATCAAAAAGTATTCAAATTGATGTTTTTCAACTCAGCATTTGCTCAGTTTTAAACCAAGAGAATAAATGTATTAAAAAATGTATTAAAAAACGTGTTAAAAAATCAATGCAATTAATTATGACGTAATAACTGTGGTGAGCCAATGCTAGCGCATTTGAATTTTGGCCCATTGAAGGACCCGAAGTTTTCTCGGCCATGCTACATCGCTTATGCTGGCAAATTAACAAGGCAGCAGAGGTCAAACACAAAATGGACAAAACTCAGGAGGATGAGAGAGTCGAAGGGGTGGATCCAGGGGTGGGTGGGGGTGCATTTCCCCTGCCCCCTTTTTTGTCCACAAAAAAAAAAAAAAGTGTTCTTACTACTTTAATTATTATAAACTTTGGGCAAAATATGCACCAAAATGCAGAAAAATTACTCATTTTTCAAAATGTTCTGGCGAAGAGGGAGCTGAGGGGGGGACAAAAAATGCCTCCACACTTCCCTCCCCTCCCCCACTTTAGAAAATCCTGAATTTGCCCTTGAGTCGCGGCAACTGAACGGCAAGTTTTTATACAAAAATAATAGAGACGGGACAATAAATAAAAGTGTAGTAATTTGTAGTTTTTTCAAAAAGGAATTCTCCCACCACCGGAGCAACTTCAGCCTGACATACCATCTAAACACAAAGCATGTTCAGGCAAGTTCCTCCGTTGCGAGTGTGGCTACCGGGACCTCATTCCGCTAAACCAAGCGAATGAGCGAATCCATGACAGAGAAATTGACAAATACTATCGCAAATTGGGTTGCTGCTGATTGCAGGACAATTTCTATTGTTGAAGATAAGAACGGACCCTAACAAACCCCAAACCTTGTTTAACTTTTTTTAACAATGCACCTGGCCTCATGAGGCACAGTTTACCAAGAATAAATTCGATTTAAAATCTTCTTTTCTTACCGTACTTAATTGCTTAGTCATACAATACAATTTTTAATATCCTAGAATTCTAATTCTTTATCAGGAGACTTTTAGCAGATATGACATTAAATGTGATTAATTTGATACATTTTTTTAAATAGACTGACACCACTAGTTTAAATTGTAGCAACGCATGGATACACAATCAAGTAACAATACGATTTGGTGTTTCTTTTTCTGTAAATTTTTCAGTAAATTTTTTTGGGGTAAAAAAATTTCTTGCAAGATGTTCAAGCCAACAGTATAAAATACATTTTTGATTTAAAACTATCACAAGTATTATTGTGATTTCAAAAGCAATAAAATAATGAAAGCTGGTCACATAAATGGTTGCATAGAACAGGAGAGACAAACTACCGTATTTTCCGCACTATAAGGCACACCTAAAAACCTTAAATTTTCTCTAAAGTCCACGATGCGGCTTTTATATAAGTCCGGAGCGCCTTATATATGGATCAATATTGAGCTGAAACAGGTGTCGCAACTGCGGTAAGAAGCCGCCGACTCCATTTCCCCCGTAGAAGAAGTAGTGCTCGTTGCATGCGTTTCATTTCCATTTGTGTGTTTGTGTAAAGACTCGGAAATGGCTCCTACCAAGAGACACTGTTACACCACAGAGTTTAAACTCAAGGCGATCGGTCACGCAGTAGAACACGGGAATAGAGCCGTAGAGAGAGAGTTTAACATCAATGAATCAATGGTGAGGAAGTGAAGGAAGCAAGAGGATGCGCTGCGCCAAGTAAGTAAGACTAAACAGAGTTTATCTCCAATGGAAGATAAACTGTCACAAAAATACTAATACTTTATCTCGGAAAAAATAATAAAACAACTGTTTATTCATTTTGGGAGTAAAAACAGAAAGCTGTTTTGTAATTGTTAATAAAGTTTGACTGACCTATCTGACTGTTTTTTTTTTTTACATTCCCTTTAGCGCAGCACCATTTAGTGAATGCATAACGTTACCCCAGCCTTTACTGTAGCGCCTTATAATGCATTGCGCCCAATAAGGTGCGGAAAATACGGTACTGTTATTTTATACAATATTAACACCAATATCAACATCAATGAGTTTGTAAAAGGTCAAAGTTGGTTCAGAAACATTCTATAACTCGAACATGGGACGATAAAATTGTTTTGCTTGTAGGTATAGCTGGAATGAGCTTTACTGCTTATGTGGTTGATCCGGCTGGATGACTAGACAAATATGTACATTTGTTTTCCAAAAAAGAGGCATTTTTTTGTCCAATAGTGAGTTTTTAAACTGCATGAGGGTTGAACTTGATTCTGTGACGCAGGTTCATGGATTATGTAGTGTGCCTTTGGCCACACTGTAAAATTCTTTGAAAGATCAGAAAGAGTGTAACGTGATCAGGCAGCTGTTCCAAATCCAAATAGGCCTCAGGGCTTTCAGCTTTTTCGAAGTGTTTTTCTGGCTGGAGAAAGTTGGATCTTCAAATAATCCAAACATTTTCACTTTGGACTTTCAAAACTTTTCAGAATAATTTGATCCTCGTTTTCTTCTTTCTTTTCTTTTCTTTTCATTTCTTTGTCATACTTCAATAAATAGTTTTTTTTTTAACTTTATTAAAAAATATTTTGTGTTTTTGGGACACAATCCAGATGCAGCCATGATACGTACATTCGGATGGTGCCCCTCTATGTTAGGGTCTCATGTTTCCCTTTTGAGCAGCCCTGCCCAGGATACAAGCCTGCCCAGGTTTTATTCCAGGCTACACATGCCTATCCCCTGCTCCTAACCCCTAATAAACTGCAATAAACTGGTTAGTACTAGTTTTAGAACTGGGTTTCCAAAAGAAAATGTAAAAGAAGAAAATATAATGTACCCTCGTTCAATTAAGAAACAAAAAAAAATGGAAGCGATTGATACCAGGGCTTAAATAACCAGGGGGAAGATGAGACACTGGTGCAAATATTAGGGAGATGCAATTGGGAACAGATGTGCCGAATTAGGGCAGGATGAAGATGGAGGAAATGTTCCAGAAGGGAGGAGGATCATGATGAAAAAAAAAAAAGCATTTATATACATTTACGCAATTTTCGCAATAAATTTTGTTTGATTACAGCGTACGCACTTCAAGACTACAAAGCTGGTACATATTTTTTTATTTATCCATAGTGGTGCATTTACCTAACAGTAGTTCCTGATCAAAGAAAGACTGAGCACGAGCAGAAAAACACCTGCTGCTTACATTTAAATCTGGGTGTGGTTGAGGACAAAATGCTTGGCCAAGAACCATTGAGCAATCAAAAATATCCCAATATTGTACGTGACAGCTTTCAAATAAATCAAACAAGCACAAATAAACTAATAAAAAATACCTTTAGGTATGTTTTTTATGTTGGACCAATGTCTCTATAGAATCTGAAATAATGTGTTTCATCAGCAAAATAAAATGGTGGTCAGGTAAGAAGTAAAAATTGAAAAAAAAAGGTCTTTGTCTCCACCATCACAGCTGTGTTATCTGAACTGTGAAAGTCTGAGGTCACTAATGAAGTGTGAAAAACAGATTTGCAGAAGAGGTCATGGAGAGTTCCATCAGCTGGAAGGACACCAGTTCTTCTAACTCAGGTCGAGGAAGCCTTCATGCTTTTAAAATTGCTTAGCAACATGGGAATACCCAAGTCATTATTCATGCACAACACAATCCCTTAAAGAGTACGTTTAAAGAGCAATGTTTGAACAAACAAAACCAAAAATTAGAAAGTCGTGTTGGACGCAAATTTGGAATTAAGGAAATGATCAAAATAAAATAACGGACACAGAAATTGAGGCAGGAAAGAACACAATGTACTACAGCCATGTGGATTTAAATTCTCTTGGAATTCTTTGGCAATCATTTGAGAGAATTAGCTTACATGAGAAGAATTTAAGAATTGCAGTGATTTGGATCTTGTTTTTTTAAAAAAAATAAATGATAGTAAATGGATTAAAGTAAATTTTCATGATTTACATTTGGAATAGATTTAACTTTTAAAAATGCTTTTGTAAACCTTTTGTTTTGAATGTTTCTAATTCACAGAGTACATGGGTGAAATATAGATTGGTTATAATCTTTCATAGCTGCGCTCCAATTCACCAGTGGTGGATGAAGTACTCACTTTTTGTACTTAAGTAAAAGTACAGATAATTAGGCAAAAAAATTACTAAAGTAAAAGTACCAATAAAAAAATCTACTTAAGTAAAAGTACAAAAGTAGTTGGTGTAAATTGTACTTTTTAAGTAAAAAGTAAAAGTATTCGATCATTATTCAAATGTTATTTTTTGTGCTATAGGGTGTCACAGAGGTGTCAAGTAACGAAGTAAGAGTACTTCGTTACCTTACTCAAGTAGAAAATCTCGTTATCTCTACTTTAACGAAGTAATTATTTTTTTGTCTACTTTTTACTTTTACTCGCTACATTTTTATACAATTATCTGTACTTTTACTTCGTTTTTTTTTCAAAAAGTAGTCGCTACTATCGCCATTTTGTCACTGTTAAAAATAAAGAAAAAGTCAGTAAAACTAATCGGATCATTCGCGCCATTCAGTTTGAATGTGATTGGATGAGCCTAGTCAACGCAATCTCAACGCAACTTCCTGTTGCTCCATCTCCGACATGAGACACACAGGACCACACAACGAAGAAGGACGGGACTCCTAAAGCAAAAATGAGCCAGCCATCGACGAGCGCGGATACCCGGGATCGGGACAATAAACAAGAGGATGAGACCCAAAAGGAAACTGGTTTAGCCCACCCATGGCCTTATTTGAAAGAGATTTTTGACTTTGTTGAGCGAAAAAAACGATTCATACAAAATGCTTTGCAAACTCTGCCTTCCAAAGAAACACGAGCTCATGGCGTTCAAAACTTCGCCTTCAAATTTGAGGAAACATGTCGAGGTAAGCTGAAAACATATTACTAACCTAATAATGATCAACCTAGTTAAATCGTAGTACGCCATGCGTACGGATTTCGCCTTGCTAGCTATGGCGAGCTGCATGCTAACACTTTGTCTTTACTTCCTGGTTCTATTTTATTTCGTAACCATTGAACTGTGTTTGATTAGCTCTCTGTTAAATTATTGTTTAGAGTTTTGATTGTAAGATGTTGTGTGATTTAATATTGTTGTTTTGTGTAATACTGTTTTAATATTAAGTGGATCGACTGCTTTAACAATGAGATAGAAATGCATGCAACACTCAGTAACAACTGAGAGCAGGAACTTTAGATGTGTTCGAGATGATTTGCGCATTTCATGGATTTCAGATAAGACCAAGCATTGCAAGGATCGGGGAAAAGCCCCTGGAAGTCTATGAGAAAACAGTTTCTTCTTATTTTAGAAAAACAAGATCAGAAAGTAACATTTACATACATCCGCTTTAAAATTTTTACACAATAAATTTACTAATTTGTTGAAGAAGCGCAACAAGTCAATACGTGTTCAAGTTCATTTCAGTTTTTGTTTTTAGACTTCATTAAACAAAAACACAGACAGTAAATTATTTACACCGTTCATTAAAAGTTACAATCAATTTTATTGTAATGATTTACTTGCATAACTTTGAAACAATTATTTAATAAAACTGAGATAAAATTTCAAACCTCATTCTTAATATTGAGCAGTTTTTAGCTCTTTAAAATATTAACAAATCTACCATTTTTTCTTATTTCCTGATTTGCGAAGCTGTAATGTAAACATTAAATGGAAGATTTTCTTTATTATTATTATTGTTGATTCTATTATGTAGTTTAGTTACTGGTGCAATGAATGAGTTTTAAATCCTAGAGATCCAGCAGATTTCAGTGTGTGAAATCGCTTAAGAAACAGACACATTTTTACATTAAAGGGCCCATCTCATGCAAAAGTGACTTTCCAGAGTTTTCTAGCTTGTAAGAGTGATGTCCGGGCCTTGTATATGTCACCAAAGGGCTTTCTAGATTGATTTAGCCCGTTTTTCTGTGGATTTCTGGTACGCTCAGACAAAACAACCAATGAGCAGATGTCTAAAGTATGACGCATTTTGACGTAGCCCGGACGGACTTCGCACACGCCCCCCTCCGCAGCAAACCCTCCCTCCTCACCACCCGCCCTCCTCACCCGCCTCCACTCCGGCCTTACGCCCTCACAAACTCACTTTCAACGTCCGATATACAGGCTGGTTCGCTGCTCTGCCTCTTTTTTATTTTCTTGCTTGAACACGCTTTTTAGATTAATCGACATGATAAAATCTTATTTCAGACGCTACCAAACCGCTACGCACGGCTTTACGCCCGCCTTCCCCCTCCCGCTCAGAGATGGGCGGAGGAATAGCGGCTCAGTGAGAGCAGAGGGCGGAGCTTGTACTTTCTCAGGATGGGCGGAGGGATGAGCAGACCCGGCCTTTCATAGTTCCGGGTCTGTGACTGCGCTCCACCAAATCGATATATTTTCATAACTATGATGTAATGCATGTTGCAAACCCCACATTTTGCGTGTGTATGTGCAGAGGATACAATGTGGAAAGAGTTGTTTTGCATGAGATGGGACCGTTAATGTATGCTTTATTAATTTAATAACATTCACACAGAATGATACTGTGAAGGTTTTGTAAAAACACAACTGCATCATATATGTTGGTCTGATATTTATTAACATGTAACATAATTCTTATGAAACACAGTCTTATGATTGTATAATTATTAGTATCCTAACTCAAATCACATTTTCTCACATATAACCAAGCTCACCTACTCCACATCTTGTTTTGGCTTGTGGTTCTTGAAGTAATGTCAAGATAGTAGCATAGACCAGTGGAACCAATCCCTAACTGGTGGGTTTACTTTCATCCATAAACTTCAAGCATGACATTACTACCACAGTACAAGATAATCTGAGTTTGTGATTCCAGAGAAATGACACAACTCTCAATATGCCTTTACTTTCTCCACAGAAGAAACACCCCACAAAGCTGGAAAAGTACATCCAACTAACCCAAAAAAGGAGATCATCCACACAAGATTTGTTGGCTCCGCCCATAAAGCAATCAAAGTTGTGGGAGAATCAAAGAGTCTCCCAGGAAAGTGTAGACAAGGCAGTCCTGAAGTTTGTGGTCCAAGGCTTGCACCCACCCCACATTGTCCAGCAACCATGTTTTATTGATCTTGTTCAGCAACTTCAGCCAAATGTGAATGTTATGACACGCAACACTCTTGTGAATAAAGTTGCAAAAGCCGCAGCGGAGATGAAGATAAAAGTCAAAGCGGTTCTCGGTGAAGCTGAGTATATCGCAACTACTGCAGATTGCTGGACCGCACACCACCGCAGCTTTATTGGGGTCACTGCCCATTGGTTTTGCTCACAAACAATGCAAAGATTCTGTGCTGCCCTTGCCTGCAAACAACTAAAAGGATCTCATAATTTCTCAACCCTGGCTGGAGCCCTAAATGACATTTACACAGAATACAATATAAGAGAAAAGATTGTACGAACAACAACTGATAATGGGTCAAACTTTTTGAAGGCCTTCAGAGTGTACGGGCAGACAGAAGAGAACGATATTCAGTTTGATGGAGACGGTGAGGAAGGAAATGGTGGTGGCCAAAATGATGAATGTGATGAAGAGGAAACCACAGAGGGTGAATTCATTGACACTGGAGCACTTTTGGATGAAGATGATTTCGTAGAATTCCAGTTACCCAAACACCACAGATGTGCATGCCATCTCCTCAATCTAGTCTCCACAGTTGATGCCTCAAAGGCAGAGGACAGTCCAGTGTACAAGAAAATATCAAGGTCCACATTTGGTAAATCTGCTAGTCTGTGGAAGTTAAGCTCAAGATCAACAACTGCAGCTGAAGTAATCGAAGACTACTGCAAACTGCAACTTGTAAGGCCAGTTCCTACAAGATGGAATTCATTCTTCTCAGCCGTTGAAAGACTAGTGAGAATAATAAAAGAAAGGGGTGAAGTAGCACTTGCAGCTGTCTGCAGTAAACTAAACATACCCCAGTAAGTGTTTTATTTGCCTTTTAATTAACGTGATTCAACAATTTTCTACTTTTGTACATTAACTAAAGTGTTGCTCTTAAAATGTCTATTAAAAAGACAGAAAATTATCAAAACTGTTATCAGAACTGTGAAAAACAAACACAAATTTAATTTTAGCAGGCTGAAAGTTTAGTTTGATAAATTGCAATACATACCTAATTAAAACACCACAGTAAAACCCAAGTTACTTGTCAAGTCTTTTTTAATAAATTTAGAAAACAAAGTAATTTATCTGAATAATTTATTTTTCAAACTTTTTGAGAAAAGTTCTTTCACCCTAGCAGCAGAACTATGTAAGAGCACAGAGGGAATTAATGTGTTTAAAATGATTGTAAACTAAAAGTTTTTCATTTTGTTCTTCCCTACTTGTTTTCACACTGAAAAGTATCAATAAGAATACCGACGAAATATCAAATACAAAGCGGTATGAGGAAGAGTAGAAGTATTGATAAAATGGCACCAATACCCATCCCTAGTGAACAATCTTTTTTTCTGAGATTGAAGTTGTATCAACTCGGCTGAATCTTTTATATTATTTTATTTTCCTTTTTGTATTTGTGCAGGTTTACACCAGCAGAACTTGCATTTCTCTCAGAATATGCAAAAACAATGAGTCCAGTTGCTAAGGCACTTGATGTTCTTCAAAGTGAAACCAGCGTGCAGATGGGATGTGTTGGTCCCTACCATAACTCTGCTGAAGAATAAACTACAGCATTTATGTGGATCTACCAAGTTCTGTGAGCCTTTGATTGCTGCCCTTCTTTTAGGCCTTGATAAACGGTTTGGAGAGATGCTTGCTGACCCAGAGCTGATAGCCTCTGCCATTCTTGTTCCTAAGTTTAAGACCTGCTGGACAAGTGATCAAAATGTCCTGAAACTTGGTAAGTGCTCAACTGTCCTGTAATTCTTTGAATTTCTTTGGAGCCGCTGGAATGAGGCTGACATTTTATTTATTGGCACACACAAGCACACATAATAGCCATTGCACATTACAGTAATTTTACAATAGTCTTATATTATTTCATCTGCACTAACTTTTTGTATTATAATTTATTCTGCAGGCCTTGATTATATTAGAACACACTTGAAGGTTCAGGTCGGGAATCTCGCCAGCGAGAGCTCTGTTTCATCTGAGGAAGACGACTTGTTTTCCTCTTTAAAAAAGACTAACCCTCTTGAAATGACACATCAACTGGATGCATACCTTGGGTGCCCAGGAGACACATCAGAAGTCTTAAAATGTTTTCCTGCTGTATTCCAGCTGTCACGCAGGCTGAATGTGGCACTCCCAGCCTCAGTAGCCTGTGAAAGACTGTTCAGTGTTGCCGGACTTGTCTTCTGCCCGAGAAGAGCACAAACTGTCTCAAAGAACTTTGAGAACCAGCTGCTTTTGAGGCTTAACAAAGCCTTTTGGTAATTTTTTTTTTTGGCACTGATGCAGAGTGAAATTTGGTAGCTGCAGGAATGTTGCTTTTTGCCCTATTTGTGTTAATAAACATTTGAGTGTGTTCATTAATTTCCAATAAAGGTTGTTAAGAAAAAAATGTTTCTGATTCATAAAGTTTCACACCACAACACTGAATCATTTAGTTATTATATTCTGCTCCTTGAAGCATGTGATAATGGTTAAAAACATGTTAACACGCTTTTGTTAACAATATTCCATTTTTTCTGAAAATTACTTTTACTTTTTTTACTTTAAGTAGTTTTAAAATAGGTAACTTTTTACTTTTACTTAAGTAGAAAACTTGAGTTGATACTTCTACTTTTACTAAAGTTGTTTTTTAACTCGGTATTTATACTTCTACTTGAGAAGAAAATGTTAGTACTTTTGACACCTCTGGGGTGTCACCATGGTAACCAGGATAAATACTCTGCAGGGGTGTGACCACCCCCCTCTCCCGCCTCTTTTGGTCCACAAAAAAAATAAATAAAATAAAAAAAATGAAAGGGGACAAGTCAAGCTATCCTCTAGAAGGGCCGGTGAATGGGCACCAAAATGGGGGAAAATGACACTTATTTTTTAAAATGTTTTGTATTGTGACCCCAGTCACCCTAAATTGGCTTAGTCAAAACCCCACCCCCCTTTAGAAAATTCTAGATCTGCCCCTGCTCTGTGTAATGATGGCTCAACTTTTTATTTAGAAGTAAACACAACGAACAACGATCTTCTGACTCTTTTTAATTTGTACTATATTTGATGTTAGGTTTTTGGCGCTGAATGAATGCGGAAAATGTTTCTCGATTCATTACTTCTTCTCCCGATCAACTGCTTCTTTTGATTTTGGCAATGCGGCTTCAAGGTGCGCTAAAAAATCTGTGTATTTTTCAAATTCCTGAACGAAAATGTAACGAAAAATGTAAAACACACTTTTAAAAAGTAGCGAAGTAAAAGTACAGATATTTGCTCTAAAAATGTAGTGAAGTAAATTTACCGGTCTTAAATTTTACTTAAGTAAAGTACAGATACACATTTTTTTTTACTTAAGTACAGTAACAAAGTACATTTACTTCGTTACGTTCCACCACTGCAATTCTCCCAGTGCTGTGGTGGCATTTATTCACCTTTGAGATGGAGAAAAGCTAAGTATGCAAAAAGTTGCATACCATGCACAGGGGTCTCTTTGCACATGCTGCACAAATTCAAAATGCCATGTTACAAAATGTACTTTTATCAAAAGAAGCAAGAAAGTTCATAAAATATTTTTTTGAGAGCTGCAAGAAAGAGAAAGTGGGGTATTCCCAAAAGCTAATAAAATATATGAGTACTTAAAAATGTGGGTTTGCTGAGTTGTTTTTATGCTGCAACACAATCAGAGCAAACTGTGTTCCACACCTGAATTGACTGTCACTTCAAGCGCGCCCCGCAGGTCGTAGCTGTGTTAGTCATTATTGCGATGACTCATTCATGCAGCAGTGATAGAACTACTGAGAAGGGAACATAATAATTCTGTGGACAGTCATTACATGCTTTTTTTTTCTTTCAGTTGTTAAAGTCCTACATAATAACAGTGGATAAAACAAATCTTATTACAATTATTAAGCAACATTTAAGGGAATTATCGGAGGATATGGAATTAGCTATTCTGGTTTACAGTACTTTGATACGTGTCATAGGTACTGAGCCCATAGTCTCAGAAGCCACCACTGGCCGGTAGTAAAAGCACAAGCGAAGTCTTGGATTTAGTTTAAATCTTTCGGTTCCGTCATCTTCCGCTTGTTCCGGGGTCGGGTTGTGGGGGCAACAGCCTCAAACAGGAAGCCCAGGCCTCTCTCTCCCCGGCTGCATCCTCCAGCTCACCTGGAAGGATCCCAAGTCGTTCCCCGGCCAGCTGTGAGCCATTGTCTCTCCAGCGGGTCCGGGGTCTGCCCTTTGGTCTCCTCCCGGTGGGACGTGCCCGAAACACTTGTCCCGCGAGGCGCTCGGGGAGCATCCGTACCAGATGCCCGAACCACCCCACCTAGCTCCTCTCGACCTGGAGGAGGAGCGGCTCGACACCGAGCTCCTCCCGGATGGCAGAGCTCCTCACCCGATCTCTGAGTGAGAGCCCAGCCACCCTGCGGAGGAAGTTCATTTCGGCCGCTTGTACCCGCGATCTCATTCTTTCGGTCACCACCCACAGCTGGTGACCATAAGTGAGGGTTGGAACGTAGATCGACTTGTAAATTGAGAGCTTTGCTTTTCGGCTCAGCTCTCTCGGACCGATGCAGCGTCCTAGTTATTGCTGATGCCGCACCGATCCGCCTGTCGATCTCCCGCTCCATCCTTCCCCCACTCGTGAACAAGACCCCGAGATACTTAAACTCCTCCACTTGGGGCAGGACAATTCACATTAGTCGTTTTCCTCCCATATGAGCAACTGAATGGCTAAAACTTCCAGCTTTATATAGGATTTCTTCTCTGGAAGATACCATCAAGACAGGTTGACACAGAAAAACTATTTTAAAAAAGATTAAAATATTTACATTAAAAGTTTCTCAATCCCAATAAAAATAGATTTTTACAAGTACAAAAATAGAACTCAATAAACTGCTCCTAATAAATATCAATAATTCACTCAAATAATAGAAGTATTCCTCCAAGCTTCCCCTCTTAGCTTTCAGTAGTCCATGGAAGTCCCCTCCATGGAGCCAACATGAGGTTGTTGAAGGCTTGGGGACCTCTTTTGCTGGTTGACCATTTCTAGGCACAAAGACAATAGGTGAGGCACCACAATCACTATACAATTAAAATAATTAATCATCTTTGACTCTGATGTCACAACTGTTGATTGTGACACTGAGTAATAAGACTTTGTTATACGTGACTTCACAAAAGAGTCTTTAAATGGTCAGGTTTTATCAACATAACCCTTTTTGGTTAAACTATTGACCTATTCATGGGGTGGCCTACCTCTTGTGGCTTACCACCCAAGATGGGTTCAGATGACCCCCAAATTTTAAAATCGAACAAAAATGACCTCTTTACCCAACTCTTCCAAAACATGCATGATAACAATGGGCTTGAAACAAATGGCCATACCAGCCTGTCAATGCCTCAGAAGCTAAGCTACTCAGGCTGGCAGGATGGGATACTGCCGGAACCCCAGGTGCCACGGTGGGACGGCCATTGAGATTAAATTGCTGTTGTGTCCCTGGGCAAGACACTGCACCCACGTTGCCTAGTCTGAATGGTATGTGTGTGATTGGTTGGTAACGGTCAGAAGGGCCGATGGCGCAAAATGGCAGCCTCGTTTCTGTCAGTTTGCCCCAGGGCAGCTGTGGTTACAACAGTAGCTTACCATCACCCGGTATGGCGTGAATGAATAATGCACACAGTATGTGAAGCGTCTTTGAGAGTCCTGAAACGCGCTGTATAAGTACAATGCATTATTATAAATGGGTTATTTTAAAAGTCCCTATAAATTTCCGATAAACCAGTAGGACAATTCTTCCCCTTAATTCAAAATAATAATTTTATTAAGTTGGTAGTTAGAAAACCTATTTATTGGCTTCTTGCCAACAAAACCCTAGTCTGAATATTGACTGAATCCATTTGAAAAATATTTTGTTTGTTTTTGTGGCCAAACTACCAAATGTGTTAGACAAAAATCCGAAAATGCCGTTCACTACAAGAAAGACACTCAAAATGTCTCCTTGGTTTAAAATCCAGAAGGATTATTTTAAGCTTTGCTACATGCATCATTAAAACTAATGTTGCCCATTTTCCATAAACTAGTGGGAACATTTTAGACTACGATCTCTTCAGTGTTTTGTGTTGTTTTTGTTTTGACCCAAAGTAACCTGCATAAGTTTCCTATTTACTTTCAAGCACACACGTGCTGGATAAATCTCAAAATATCCTCTTGGGATCCTGAACAAGAAAAAAACAGGCTTTGGAAATTGGATGAGTCGAATACCAAGTTGTTTTTGTTAGGGTTAGATAAGACTTTTGGTGCATGGTGCCATGTTCTAAGAGCTGTGTAGATAAAGATGGAAGGCAGGCGGGCTGTGGGAACATCTCGATTTCCGGAACAATTTCACCAAATCTATTTGTACTAAAGAAAGATTTTTTAACGACTTTGTTCTAGTTGGGTGGAGAAGGTGGCCGCGTGGTTAGCGCGTTCGCCCGCGGACCGGAAGGTCGCGGGTTCGCGTCCCACGGAGGGCACGTCTAGGGTCCTTGGAGAGGACACCTAACCCCCGCTTCTCCCACCATTGGCGCCGTTGATGGGCAGCCTGCTGCGGTGTAAGGAGTGCAGCAAACAAGTTTCCCCGGTGAGGGATGAATAGAGTAATTCAAAATAAAAAAAAAAAATAGTTCTTGTCAAAATACACATTTTTTTTCAGCCATGTTGTAATGTAAATATATTGTTTTCAGATTGAAGTGAATTAATTCAACCTAATTTTCTCAATTGCCTTAAGAAACAAATAAGAAGGAGCAAGAAAATTTTTTTTCAGTGTCAACAGTCACATCTTATCGGGGAGGATGTTCAGAGATTTACATTTGGGAGACAATTAGATTTGTTTGGGAAAGAAAAAGAAAGCAGCTCTGCTCTTCCAGCAACCAAAGATACAATCAGAAATACAACATTCATGCAACTCTCTTTTCAACTCCAGCAAGTTTTCCCATGACACATGAATTGTATATTAACCTCTAACTTTTAATAATTTACTTTCCCCCTGTAATTTTTAAAGTTCCCATTGGAAGGAAAAACTGTCTTTGGATGGTTGAAAAAATGACAGTGTCTGCATTTGGTTTCTCAAATTTACATTGTGCTTTCAGACATTTCAGCCAACAGAAGAAAAAGCTGTATCAGTGGTTTCTGTAGGGTGTAGGTTTTCATTTTTAGTATGCACAGCAGATATGCTGTAAATATCGGTGGTCAGCAGGTTAAATCTTCCATCTGAGCGAAAATAAAAAGTCAGAGAGTTTTAATAAATAAATAAAAAAAAAAAAAACACTTGCAAAGGTTGAATAAATGAACATTACCGCATCGAAAATATCGAGATTAATTCTTCTTTTAAAAAGATAACATCTAATTTTGTCATTCATAACAACGTCCAATAAATGAAAAGCTCTTCACATTCATTTCTATTTGATAGAAAGTGTGATTGGTCTTGACACCAGCAACTTTGAAACATGATCACTGATACCAAGCTGGTATTTAGAACATCGCTGCGATGGGTATAGACCTGATTCAACCTTGTAATATTAAACTAACCACACATCCTGCTCAGACGTCTTCTTGGAGCCACTGTCTGCCAGGTTATTTTGACAAACGGTCTTTTATTGCATTGATTTTTTTTTTTCTCTTTTCTGGCAAGTGTTCAGAGTGTATTTTAAAGCTATAAAATAAATTAAGTACCTGAAGTAGCAGATTAATCATTTCTTTTGATTACGCACAAGAGCAGATTTATGTGTGGAGGTACTGCTGGAGCCGTTGTGGTTTCTGGGTGAATTTCATCTCAAGTTAACAACAGCTTATAAGGGGAATATTTCACATGTTAATCGACATTCTTTCTATTATTAGCGGTTAAATAATATCCATCCACGTAGGCCAGACACTTAGTATGGCTTTAATAATGATGTGCCATGTAATTTATCCTCTTGCCTCTACTTTAGGATAAGCCCAGATATTTTAAAGGATATTTGGTGAAGGCAGGAGCCTTTGACAGATATAAGTACCTGAGAACCAGAGTAAAGTAACGATGATATATGAGCAGAGAGTGGAGGAGATAAAGATAGGATGTGATACGGTTCAATAAAGATTATTTTTACATCCAGAGTCTACTTGAGTTGTAAGAACGGATAGTGGGTTTCTTTTTTTTTGGCTGTTTAAGAGGGGAACTTTATTTAGTAAAGCAGTTTCAACATATAATTAACAACAGAGCAGTTATCTCTATCATTAATTAGCACTTTCTCTCTTAGCAGGACCTCTCTCTTCTTCGGCCTCTTTCAGAAAGCTGAAAAAATGGTTTGTTACAGTTTAGACCCGGATAATTCAACCAAATCGTGTAAAGCACGCGGTTCAAATCTGCGGGTTCATTTTAAGAACACCCGTGAGACAGCACAGGCCAACAAAGGAATGCACATCCGTGAAGCCAACAAATACGTTCGTGATGTGGATGTGAAGCATCAGTGCGTTCCGTTCCGTCGCTATAACAGCGGTGTGGGGCATTGGGTTCAGGCCAAATAGTTCGGATGGACGCAGGGTCGCTGGCCAAAGAAAAGCGCCAAGTTTCTGCTGCACATGTTGAAAAACGCAGAAAGCAACGCAGAGCTGAAGGGTTTGGATGTGGACTCATTGGTCATCGAGCACATCCAGGAAAACAAGGCTCCTTAGATGAGACGGTGTGCGTACTGCGCTCACGGTCGTATTAACCCGTACATGAGCTCACCATCCCACATTGAAATGATCCTGACCAAAAAGGAACAAATCGTTCCCAAACCGGAGGAAGAAGTGGCGCAGAAGAAGAAGGTTTCCCAGAAGAAGCTAAAGAAGCAGAGCTTATGGCTCGGGAGTAAAAGTTCAAAATAATACCTTTAATAAAGTTCTTCTAAACCACTTTAGTAAGCACTTAATTCCGTTTGAACCAATTAAGCATTTAACTTCCACCCAAAGTGACACAATTTAAGGATCTAAAGAATCCTAAGCTCACATCAAATGTCTACAAATTAGTATTTAACACAGACAACACGATTTATCTTCCGGTATCAAAATGTGAATCTGACCAATCATTGAAGAGAAGAAGAGTCTGGTATTGTCCACAATTGGTACATCTTTCATTTGGTTGACTTTTAGATTGGAGATACTGAATTTGAGCTCATTGCTGATCTTAAACTTTGCAAGTAAACAAGCACTCTGTCTTGCTCAAATATCTTTGTAACTTTGCCTCGTTGCTTTGCAAACTACTGTGTCTCAGTCGTTGTACTCTTTCTCACATCCTCTTCATCTGTATTTCCAGTGCATCTCAGACCTCTCCTCCTATCTCAACTCTACGGGGTTGAATTTCAGTTTTCTTTCCTCTGTCAGACTTCCAGATGGTTTATGATGGGTTGCTCCAGCTGTGTCCAAGCACAGAAGATAGTTTTTAAAAAATATCCGGGGCAAATTATATTCATGTTCTTCCAACATGATACAGTCTGTCTCACAGTAATGATGCCCTGTGGCTGCAAAACATCTTTCACCTTTTCAAAATCCTAACTGCATTCTGTCACTGTAATACTGGGGTCTCACTGAAACTCAAAACCATCCATCTTCGCACCTTAATGTTTCAACACATTTTCAAGATCGCTGCTGAAGAAGTGGCCTTCCCTCTATGTAGGAAAATTAATAAGGCTGTGCTCGCCAAAACAGGAACCGTCTATCACTTTGTGTTTGTATTTATTTGACTCCCAGCAACCACAGTAAGGACTACAAAGGCATTGAAAGAGTTCTGTCTACCAATGTCGTTTACTGTCTCTTCCCATCTATACAGTGTAATAGGTAGTCTGTTTGGACTTCCGGGGTCTCATTCATAAAGACTTGTGTAGATCTTGAGCTGAGCAAGTGTTTTTACTTCTAGCTCAGCATTTATAAACACCTCTGTATCTCCCTTTACGCACTCTAAGCATGCAAAATACAAATTTCAGGCCAACTAGATTTCCATTCTGTCCCAATCATACTTCCAGCACTCCAAACATGAATTACGCAAATGACAAGATGCAAATGCAATGTATTCAAATGTGCAGGTTGCTAGAAAGGCGCTCAACATCAGCAGTGGTATTGGGAGGGTGTGTCTGCACGGTATGGCTAGTAACACTGTACCAACCTCATGACAACCTTCAAGAGTATTGAAGAGTACTGAAGCAACTTATTAGTCATGCATTATTATATTTGAGTGGTCGTGAAATGCTCTTTTTGGTCTGTGACACTAGCTACCTTCTGTACAATACTGTTCCCTCGCCCCTATTCACCGGTGTCTCAGTTTCGTCGCACTGTGTCCAACTTGGCAACCCAATAGCTGGAGTCTGGAATGGGTCCACAAAGCCAGGCTGCAAGGAAGAACACCAAACTGGCCTCTCTGTATTTCACTGGGTCCGAGTGAGCGCCTCCGGTTCCTCAATCCTGTAGCTGTAGAGAATTATTACCCTACAAATTCACAATACCCCGTCTTTACTATGGCATGGGATACAAAACCTAAATACAATTTATAATCATAGCATTTGTCTTTGTTTTACTTTCCATTTCTATAAAGTAGATGTTTTACTTTGCTTTGTACATTCAAAAGTCTTTGGACAGACAAAATGTTTTTAACCAACATTAGCTTGTACTCACCAAGATTAGTAACATAAACAAAAGAGCCAGACTGTTTATTGTGGGCTTCAATGAACAAAATGTACCTCCTCACTTCCATTAAAGACATTTTAAATGGAGATAAGATGCCATCAGTTCTCAAGCCAAATGTTTTTTCTACCCTAATTTGTATTTCTAAGTTCCATTTGCGTTCTACAAGATAGCTTTCAGAGGATATGCATTGTTATCTCTGTAACTATAAGCAATGAATGAAAGTGTGCACTTTAAGACGTTTCAACAATAGCAGGAAGACTGGTTCGCAGTAGGCAGCCTGGGCGAACATTTTTGTTCTAAAAGCTATGCTCTCTTTGTCGTCTTGTTAACAGACGTCTTCAACAATCAACAAACGGAAATAGCTTCTCCCTCTGCTTATCTGTTAAATGAAATGAATTGTGTAAATTGTTGGACATTCTAGTGTGAGTACTTGAATGACAGACTTCACTTAGAAAAACTGTTTTGTCTACATGAGGAAAGAAAAAACAAACTAAAACATTCAAAGCCCACCAGTCTAATAATGACATTAGTACCGTATTTTCACGCCATAAAGTGCATATAAAAATCTTAGATTTTCTTCAAAATGAGCGGCGTGCTCTATGGTGCAGTACGCCCTATGTGTGTTGTGAAAAAACAAGCGAAGCAGATGAACTTGCTGTGGGAGACAAAGGAACTCCAACCGCTGGGCATCGACGTGAACCGGCCGTCCAAAGTAAGGCTGCGAGCGATGTGGGAGCGATGGGTAAGCAAAGGAGACCACAGCTTCACGAGGGGTGGAAGGCAGCACCAAGCGAGTTACGCCACAGTTTGCCAGTGGATTGTAGATGCTTGGGCTAACGTGTCTGCTGGCACTGTTGTCCGAACTTTCGCAAAAGCCGGCATCATTTCCGAGGAGCCGCACAGTACAGAAAGTGACTCTGATAGCGAGGAAAGTGAAGCAGCCATGTTGGATTTAGCACAGCTATTTGATTCCAAAACAGAGGATGAGGACTTGAATGGATTTGATTAATGACTATTACTGGTAGTATGCTTGTTTTAGTTTTGTTGTAACTAATATTTAAATAAAGCACAACCAAACTCAGTTTTGCTCCAGATCTATTTTTGAATTTGCACACTCGTCTGCTTGTGTGTGTTGTTGTAAGGTGGACGTACGTAGTAGAGGGTGTGTCTATCAAACATGCGGCCTATCATCAGGTGCGCCTTATGTGTGTGTTAAATACAGAGCTCACAAAACTGGGACTGTGTCTTTTAACACGATGCGCCTTTTGGTCGTGAAAATACGGTAATAATTTTTTTTTAAGTCATTTTAATTTTCAAAATGAAATATGTATTAAAAATGTTTAAACACAGTTTTAAAGAAAGAAAGGTTGTACTATGGGTAAATTTTAAATGTTATATTTTAAGTTACAGAGAGACCTTTTTTAATTTCAAACAATTATCTGAACAAACTTGATGGGTTTTTTTTGTATTTGAATATAAAATCACATATAGCAAATGTCATGCGTTGTTATTGTAATCAGAGAGTACAGATTACATATGTTCTTTCATTTCACCTTTAAGCTCTTCTGTTTTTTCTGTTCTATTTTTTGTCCAGAACCTGGTCCTAGTCTGGTGGGACAGATGGAAGAAGTCCTGGTGGTATTGGTGACAGCTAAAGTGCTGATCTCTTACGGGTTCCATGCGACAGATTTAGCAAGAAGTTAAATCCCAAAACCTCGGGTGTCACATCTAAGGGCAAAGAAAGTTTGCTTGTTGCACTACACATAGGAGATGTTTCTGTTGCCATGGATATAAAATATGCAACTTTTAAAGCTACATTGCATGTATTTTTATGATGAAAAACAATTTTGTGTTTTTGTTGCACAAAGCTGACTCGTGCAAACTATTTGCAACATGCACATTTAAAACTGCAAATTAATAATTAAAAAAAAGCATGCAAGACACAAATACACACAGCTCTCGTTTCACCCATAGCTTGCCCCTCTTTTCCCACTTTCTGTCTGTACCACTGTGTGATACACCTGTCCTTACACTGTGAGCACTGCCAAACAGATCCCTGGCTGATGAGCATTAGCTGTTCCAGGAAGCTCCACCAGCTGAATTTAGACCCACACATAACTGAGTTTCACGAGGAGACAATAAAAACTAAAAGCTGCTCACACTTTTCATGAATTAAAAAAAACACCCATGGTATCAGAGTTGGAATAGGCCGAAAAAAAAATCTAGTTTTGTCAGCTTTTATCAAATAAATACTTTAAGTTTTGATTGCACATTTACCAATGTCCTTTCCATTAAGCTAATGCTTTCTAGCTTTGACTGTCCTCATTAAACACAGCTAATCAAGTCAAATGGCTTTTAAAATGGTCGTCTCGTTATATTGGTTATGTCCATCTCCATTGTCATTTTAGTTGCCTCCGGTTCTTTCAACACACAGTGTTTGACCTGTGGGTACTTATAGCTTCCTTCATCTGCCTGTATACACGCCCACATATATGGTGTTGTTATTCTTCTTAATGTCAACACAGGCTCATTTACGTTCCCAGAACACTTTTTCCTGTCACTTCCCGTGGACCAAACAAAGTCCTCGTGAGGGTTTCCCAAGGAATGTAAAGGCATAGTGAACCCCCTCCCAGTCCCGGAGAGAGGCAACATAGAACCTCTCAGATGTCTGCACCTGTCAAAGCTGTGAAGCAAAGTCAGAAGGGTTAGATGTTACAGGGCTGGTTTCAGGAGGAGCTTAGTTTGGGAGTCTGTGGAAGAGAGGATATTCAGAGTGATTATTTCAAACGGTAGTTTTAAGAAGAATACCTCTATTAGTCCTACAATGGGGATATTACTTTGCTGCATTGCACCCAAGCAGGCAGCCACGATTCCGCCGAAGGTGGGAACAACTAGGGGGTTAGGTGTCTGCTCCAGGAACACCTACGTGGCTCAGTGGGATTTGAACTGGCATTTTAAGGTCCATGGACAAAGACTCTAAGCCAACACCTCACCAAACTACTCTTTGTGTGTTTTGTTTGTGATATTTCACCCCAAGAAATATGCAAGAAATCAAACTGCCAAAGAGCAGGAGGAAAATAGCATCTAGTTTAGGCTTGGGTTCAATTACCATGAACACCACTTGAAAAAAACACGTCCCAAGTCTTGTTTTAAAACCGTCCTGCATGTAGTCTCAAGACATTCCCGTTGGAAAGACAAACTCAATACTATAAAATGGCTAACCATTAATCATTTTAGTGTGGCCGTATACAATCTCTGTCAGTCATCATTCTCTA
Organism: Neostethus bicornis; assembly: GCA_902685375.1. Classification (NCBI taxonomy): domain Eukaryota; kingdom Metazoa; phylum Chordata; class Actinopteri; order Atheriniformes; family Phallostethidae; genus Neostethus; species Neostethus bicornis. Next base: position 10,251,259 of record LR738549.1, on the reverse strand, counting down.
ACTTTGTTTTTCCCATCCACTCATTTTATTTGCAGATTTTCCAAGAGAGATTTTAAATACACAGAAAGGTCTGTTTTGCTTCTCCTTTTTTTTAAATTACACTTGCATGACCTGCATGAACTTGCATAAACCTCTTTCTAATGTTCTTGAAATACAAACATTGTTCTTCAATGCTCATGAGAACTTTGTTGTTTTACTGCATATACAATTTTAGTTATCAACAGATGTCACGGTAAAGGTTTTTATTAGTCTGTGAAAGTCCAATTCTTCTTCCTCTGCTGTTGGAGGAGGTGGTTCACGATGAAAAAGATTAGATAGCAATGGCTCCATGCATCTACCCCTTTGACATTGGTCAGATAGGTCATGGTGTCCCACTGGGGTTGCTAAACAAACTATTAACGAACAATCTACAAGGAGGGCCAATGGAAGAATAATCGTCTTTGGACCAGGAAAAGCTAGTTCAATTCCCATTGGGCCCATGTCTAATTGTCCTTGGGGAAGACACCTAACCATCTCTAACCGTTTGGCGCCGTCGTGGCTGCTTGCTGCACATCAATGCAACACAGAAATTTCACCATTTGAGAGATGAATACAGTACATTTAAAAAAAAAAAAAAACAAAAAAAAAAAGATGTTACAAATTCTTATCAACGAATGGTGCTCGATGAAAAAACCTTAATTGGCGACACAAATCAATAGAATGTGGTCCACGAGAATAAAAACCCTTTCACATGCTAGCATCATGTCTTCAAACACCATAAATGAAATATTATTGCATCTCTCTCAAAAGTGACGCTTTACATCTTTCTTTTTCTTAAAAGTTGGTGTACACTGCTATGTGTTGCACATGACAGAAACAAATTGTTATTCTAAAAAACCAAGACCCCAATTGTGGATACTATTAGCCAAAGTTAATCTCCTTTGGTGTTACTGCTTTTCTGACTTTTGAGGAGCCAGATGGAATTGTTCAGGCCTCTGGTCAAGATGCCTTAGGTAAATTGTTTGATGAACATTTTGACTTGGGAGAACCCTTTTAACTTCTATATGCAATTTTTTTTTTTTATTCAATGGGAGTGACCTTATGGCAGGATGTGTAACAGGAAGGTAATAAAATTGCTAAAGGGCAATTTCGAATTGCAATTTTTCAAATTGCAACTTCGAATTGCAAGTTTGAATTGCTAAAGTGCATCAATAATATGTGGTCATAGATATTTGTTGTGGTATCAGGCGATACCAGCTTGGTACCAGCGCAAAAATGGCCTCCTCGCTTCTGTCAGTTTTCCCCAGGGCAGTTGTGGCTACAACAGCAGTTTACCATTATCCAATATGGCGTGAATAAATAATGCTATGTGAAGCGTCTTTGAGCGTACTGGAAAAGTGCTATATCAGTACAATCCATTGTTATTAATAGACATTTTGAATACTGTGTTAGAAAATGTTGCAAGCAACTGGAAATTATTTGTGAAAGTGCTCGTGAAAACAATACATAAGCAAACGTTGTGTCTCTTTTTTTTTTTTTTTTACTTTGCTAAGACGCTAACGTATGGTAAAAACAAATAGCATACATTTTTCTCTCCAAAAAAAAAATACTGTATATGTCCTTTGTAGCCTGCGGGACGCTTTGGGTTGTGAACAGTTCACATTGAAGTCACATGCGTATGATAAGATTAATTTAATAAATAAAAAGATTAGATTTCAGTAAATAAGTTGTATCTGAACATTAAGAGCTGCAGCATGAACAAAAAAAAAAACGTGTTTAAAATTTAAGCGATGTTTCAAGTTTTACAAAGTTCTCACTTCGAAAAAGTTGTTGCTAAATGTGACCTTTTGGTCTTATATAAAATGTTAGATTGATGATATGTTTGATCTTGGCTATAGATAAGAAACAAAGCCAGTGTTTATTTGAGGTTGTATTTGTATTTGAGGTTGTATTTACCTCTTTTGAAGACTTAGCAATATATTTTTAGCCCGTGTCAGGTTATTACAAACGAAGAAAAGATGAGCTTTCATCACACAGTGGTGTTAGTCTTGCTGGGGTGTAGGTAGCAAATATTTTTAGAGTTGGACAAAGCTTAATACAGCAGCTGCAGTCAAGAGCAAGCCCAGGAGAATGAGTGTGAACTTTAACTGTAAAGTTGACAGCTGCAATGAGGACAAAGCTCACTGAAGCCTGACAAAACTGTTCACTTCAGTTCTCAAGAGGTAGATTAACATGATGGAAGCATGCAGCTTCCACATCATGGACAACCTGTGCTCGGCACAATGCTGCAATGTAACTGTTGTATGTATACACACATATACACACGTATAAATTTACCTATTCCTATTCCAAGAAGATTACTGTATGTAATGGGAGTATGTGTGTTTTCACTGTGTGTTTGTGGTTGTGTGTGTGCAAGATAACTCAAAAAGTTACGAGTGGATTTTTATGAAATTTTCAGAATATATACGCAATGGGAACATTAGGACGTGGTTATGTGTTGGCCGTGATTTAGCTCACCATGTTTTAAAGGTTCTGTTTAGTTTGAAACTTTTCAGCTAACGTTAGCTTTTTAGATTTTTAGGTTACTTTAGCTCTTTTTTAAGGTTTTTTCTAGAATTTTTTTCAGCTTTTTTCTTAGCTTTTCAGTTAACTTTAGCTTTTGGCTTTCAGACTAAATTTGGCTTTCATTTTTAGTTTTTTTTTTTAGTTTTTACCTGATGTGACCTTTAAAAAAAACAAATTAGTTTTTCCCTTTTTTTTGGATTTTTTTTTAGATTTTTACCTGACTTTGTCTATTTTTTTAAAGTTGTTCAGTTTTTTTTCTTTCTTTCTTTTTTTTTTAGCAGTTTAGTTAACTTTACCTCTTCCGTTTGTTTATTTATCAATTTTCTACACCCTTCTTCTTAAATACTTATTTGCCGCACTGCATAGGCATACACATTGATAGCTGAAATGTGTATGTCTGTATTGTATTTGGTTCAAATTATGAAATGAATTAGTCTATTCATCCCTCACCGGGGAAATTTGTGTGCTGCACTCTTTACACCGCAGCAGGCTGCCCTTCGATGGCGCAAATGGTGGGAGAAGCAGGGGTTAGGTGTCTTCTCCAAAGACCCTAGATGTGCTCTCTTTGGGACGCAAACTTCTGGTCCGCGCGCCAACGCTCTAACCACTGAGTTGCCGTCTTTTCCCTAATGCCTGTAAAACTTCAAAAATGTATTCCTGGTAAACACAAAGCCATGCACTCTTTGGAGTTAACAGTGTGTCAGTTTTCGATGCTGGGTACATATGGCACCCCCCTAAAACCACCTCTCCCAACTTTTTACCAGCCACTTGTGACCTTCCCTATTCTCCTCACGCACTGGGTAACTGAGATAAAAGATTTACAAAACATCCCTTTAAACCACAAGTGTGTACTTTCACTGTTGATCTCGACCAAAGACAAACATATTAGTGCAGATTTTGCGCCAGGGTGACATTTTGTTTTTCACCGCATGCTGAAAAGTCCAGATGAAGTAATTGTTCGTGTCAGCCCAGGTTGCTTTATGCAGTGGAGTATCAGAAAGCGAGTTGTGCAGGGAGTTTTAATTGGACTCGGTGAGAAACAGGCTGGGCTACTGGTGGAATGCCTTTGTGTTGTTGTACAGTTAAACAGCGGTGGATGAACTTTTGAACTCATTAGAGCAGCTTTGGAAGCAGCATTATGAATGCATTCCTGTGAAGAGATAGCTCAATGCTAAAAAAAGACTCTTTGCTCTGTTTGCGCTGGTGGGCTTTTTGCTAGGAAGTTGATAATAAAAATTGCTCACAGATACAAACCAGGAAGACTTATAGAACGCGTAGAAATGCTAAAGCAGGACACAGTTGAAGAGGTGCTGCTTGAAGGTGAAAATACTACTTATAAATAGCGGCACATAAATATTCTATTTGAAGTGTTGTTTCTTCAATGTTAGACCGTGTAAATCCTTTCTGAATGGCAATTTCAGAAACACTACGTGTTTGAAACCTTTAAGAACATAAGTGTTGTGTCTAGAGTACCATCTATTGTGTTAGTGGGCATATTGATCTAAGTATTGATATTATGACAAAGTTGGTCTCTGTGTTATATTGATCCCACCTCTTTCAGATAGATTTGTTATATTAATTTAATCAAGTTGTTCTTTGCAAAGTTGCTGTTTGGCTAAAACTAACACAGCCTGCCATTTGTTGAACTTGCCATACTTGTGTCGGCGCAGAGTAGAATCCCCTGAATATTCTTTCCCACTCTAGATGTTGTGCCATAATGTAAGTCATGGGATGTGATTTATATGTGCAAAGCAAACAAACAAGCTGTTTGTTGCCTCGGGCGCTGATTTTCTCTGTGAGTTTGCAAATCAACACACCAGCAGTAGTTGAGATTTGTGGAAAAGCTGGTAGAAATGCTACCAGCTCAAATTGACATAAAGATTCTTGTCAAAAGAACCCAGACACTTTTTTTTTTTATGTATCATTGTTTTGTATTGCTGGGTATCACTCAAGATATCTTTATCTTTATTTTAAGGTATCAGCAAGAAGGTAGGGGTTTGAATCCCGGACGGTACATAGGGCTTGAAACACTAGCCTTTCCGTGTCACGTTTGCGTGTTCTCCCTGTGTATGCATCTGTTTTCTTTGAGTATCCCAGTTTCCTCCCGCTCTCCATAAACATGCATATCGGATTGATTGGCCACTATGACATTACTCCTAGAAATGAGTGTGTTTGTTTCGGGTTGTGAAGAAGTGGCCCCGCAACAGACTGGTTACCTGTTTGGGGCGTATCCTATCTGTTGCCTAAAATCAGCCGGGATAGGCTCCGGCACTCCCCTTGATCCTGTTAGCGATAAGCAATTCAAAAGAAGAAATGAATCAGTATCAATCAATACAAATGTGTGCTTTCACACATTATTAATAACTTCTTTAGTAACAGGTCAGACTTAACAGAAACGGCCATAAACAAAAAAGGCTGGTTTATTGAGTAACTCAAACCCTAGCAAAAACAAACCCTAACCCACTGTCCCGGACCTTTACAAAGCAATTTTATACATTACACAATGACATGATTCATGTGCTGGTGGTCATGAACATACCAGGCACAGTGAGCACAGTTTCAAGGGAAGTTATTTAAAGACATTACAGGATTGAAGATCTGACTAAGCGGAATGTCGGTTGGATTTCTAATTAAATGAACTTTACAGATCGGACGTGTTAACAAATCACTGTTTCAACTTGCAAAACATTTCAAACCACTATGGAAATTCCTTTTAACAAAATTTGTTTTGAGTGACTTCATAAAACAGGCTGCCTGGTTTAATTTAATTGAAAGTAAAATATTCGAATCATTGTACAAAAAAACAAATTCACAAGCGGCCGTGTTGACCGCGGTTTACTTGCGGTCAACTCCATATTTTTTCTATCAGCGAAGTAGTTTGGTTACATGCTACTAAATTTGGTCTTTTTTTTTAACCTCATAGAGTTTTAGAGCATGGTGGCTAGAAGGTCAGGGTTCGAGTTCTGGGTGGGACAAGGTTTTAAACACTGGCCTTTATGTGTCGAGTTTGCTTGTTCTTCCTGAGTATGAGTGAGTTTTAGTCCGGATACTCGGGTTTTCTCCCACCCTTCAAAAACATGTTGAATGGCCACTTTCAAATTACCCCTAGGTATGAGTGTGCGTGTGGCTCTGCAGCAGACTGGTGATCTTTTCGGGGTGTACCTTGCCTCTCGCCCGAAATCAGCTGGAATATCTACAGTACCCCCTGCTACGGCGTTAGAGATAAGCGGTTCAGAAGACAAAACAGAGTTTTAGGCAATCGAAAGCAATTTTTTTCAGGATTTATTGTGAGCTTGCATCTGAATTAAAAGAATATTTACATAATCCCGACACAGCCTCAGCCCATTGAGATGGACGTGTAGGCCCGTGAACGACAGCTGAATATTAAGTTTTCTCATTAGAAACACTTGTGTTTTTGTAGCTTAGATTTTCCCATGCCATGCAGTATTTGTTTTTCGTTGGCACTTTCAAACCCTATATCTAGCTTTTATCCAAACAGCAGTATGCTCCACTCACACTTCAAGGTCAGCGTTGTAAATTTGGAAAACTGATGCGAAGGCTTACCCGGCTCAACAGGTCTTGTGCAACTCTAAAAATGTGTCCTTGCTTATATTACATTGTATTTATATCCATAGGGATACCGTTACTATTTATATAACGGCATTCATTTTATACAAAGTTCCGAATACTATAGCATGTCGTGTTCAAAGTATTAGTAATAGAAAATACACGGCCGTTTTTAATGTTTTTTGCTATGTATTTTATACTTTATCATTGTTACAATTTTATAATTGTTAATATAATTAACAATCACATGATAGTTTGTATTTTCTGCGCATACGGTACATATTACGAACATTTGTATATTCTCTCAAAAGCCAACAGTGCGCCTAAAAGTTCGGTGCGCCTTTTATATGGATCAATACTGGTTTAGTGTGGCTGCCGATGTTTCACCCCATTAAATTTAAACCCCTAAAGTAACAAAATGAGTGAAAAGATAAAAATAAAACAAATTTCTATATGATATTAAGGGGAGTTATAGAGTTACGAAGCTGACTGGACCCTAGAAACACTCTTCGGGTTTCAGGCCAAGATAGGTTTTTTCCACTTGTTGCAGCAAAACAAACTCAGAACTCCGATAGATCAAGTCTCACTGTGAGGAGCCTAGCTGGTATTTTATTCACTTTGGTTTTGTGATACTTATATTTTTAGGGTATGTTTACCGTTACCATAGCAACCAGAGTTCGTTAGGCCACCTTATAAAGACTCCGCTAATAAATTTTCTCATGAAGACAAGGTGTTAAGTTTATTATTATTGATGTAAAAAGACAGTTTTTCAGGCTGGTCTTATTTCGTTTTTCTGCTACACCTATAGACCGGTCCGTGAAAATACTGTCAGACACTAAACCGATCCGTGGCGCATAAAATATTGGGGATCCCTATTCTGGTGGATGCATTACGCAACCCCAGACACCACAGTACGGTGTCTGGGGTTGCGCATCGCGTGTACCTTATAATGCGATGCGCCTTATATACGAAAACGTTTTAAAATGTTAGCTTTATTGAAGCTGTGCCTTATAATGATAATAATAAATAAAAATAATATGATATTATTGATATGATAATATATTGATATGATAATAATATGCACATTCAGTCTTTATTGTCCTTGATGTTTAGTCACATTATTCTCTCAATTTTTTTATTGATTTTGTTTTCTTTAATATTTTATTATTTTTTATTTTCCTTCTTGTATATATACTGTCTATTTCTTTCTTGTTTGCTGCTGTAATGCACAAATTTCCCAAGTGTGGGCTCAATAAAGTAATTCTAATCTAATCTAATAATACGGTGCGCCTTATGGTGCGGAAAATACGGTACATTTCTATAGTGTATCCATATGTTTTCAATAATAAAAAATGTCTACTTCTAACCAATCATAAACAACTTTAGATGAAACAAGTAGTTTTTGCTTTAAAATTAAATTAGTTTGTTGTAGTGGTAAATATGTTTACAGTGACTTCCAACAGTAAAATATGAGTACAAAAACACAATAAGGAAAGAATCTTGTTTGTTCGCCGAGGCAGTCGCAGTGGGGATTTTTCCAAAGTGGACATTTTCTCACTGCCACAGTCTGCATCCCATCAGCCACAGAGTTACATTCTTTGGGGTTTTTTGTTGTTGTTGTTGTTTTTGCTGGATTCACTTTGAACTGCCATATTTCACAATCAAAATTGAGACTTTCCTAATAGTTTTAGATAAAAAAGCCAGACTCGCATTTGAATAATGTAAATAAAAGGAACACACAGTGATTTTCTGTGCTATACTGTATTTGTATGCAGATACACACATGATAGCAACATTGTCAAATCCGCAGACATAATAAAAAAGACATTTTAAAAAGAAAATATATAGTATCGTTAGATATGCGTAAATCCTTCACGACCAGAGAATCAAGCAAAACATTTACATTCAGAAAGCAGTGTGGCATTGATGTGTCAAAACTATCAATACAGTATGAACAAAAAAATAAAAACACATTTTACTAAAAACTTTTCTTATATTTCGCAACATTTCAACAGAGTGTTACAAACTGGCAGAGGAGTCACATAAAAACATTGAACACATAAATACACAACGAGAATATTACATAAAAAGTACACAACACGCCAAAATTCTCTGGCTTTTCCACAGGTTTTTATCAGCTTCTTAAACGTTCATAATTCTTCTGATGAAGACTTCATTATTCTATCATTGCAAGTGAATCACATAAACAAACCAGTACAAGGACGGCTACAAACACGGGTCGTACATTTAAGAAGAAAAACAGTCCGTTTTTAGAGAAAAAAGCAGTGTGGGAAAATCCCACACACTAAGGTCACATGTCCCATAACCCCCTAATGAACCGTGGTTACCATAGAAATGTATTCTACATTACTATCACAACTGTGTTGAAGACATTAAGTTTGACTGATGACTATTGAAGGCTGGTATTTTTGGACCAATCACGGAAGATTGACTTCATCCTTTCCATCTTTGAACTTACAGTAATTGCCAATTTTGGACTTATACAATAAAACAAAACTCGACGGTGACGGAGACGGTGGCCGCGTGGTTAGCGCGTTCGCCCGCGGACCGGAAGGTCGCGGGTTCGCGTCCCACGGAGAGCATGTCTAGGGTCCTTGGAGAAGACACCTAGCCCCCACTTCTCCCACCATTGGCGCCGTTGAAGGGCAGCCTGCTGCGGTGTAAGGAGTGCAGCAAACATATTTCCCCGGTGAGGGATGAATAGAGTAATTCAAAATAAATAAAATAAAAATAAAATAAAAACTCATCTGGACAGTTGTGAGCAACGAGGCACAAAAAGACAGAGTGATAAAAAATATCTTGACAGTTTTTAGCTTGTTTTTCGAACATGGTCAAGTTGAAAATGACACATTCCGAATCTAAATTACTGCTTCTGAGGCAAATTGAAACCAGGAAGCGAGCTGACACAATCCATTAGGGGTGATGAGGCAACCAGAGAGAAACATTTACAGTAGCATGATGCAATGTCCTGATTCAGTCACTGCTCACCTTCCAAAAAACACCAAACTAGTGGTTGAATTTCTCCAGAATACAGCATACCCATAAATAATCTTTACACAAAATCGTGCACATACACTTTCACGTGTTTAACCTCTCCGTTAAGAGACGTTAGAGTTAGAAAAAAATATTTACATCACCTGATAGCGACTCATCCCAGCATTATGGGTAACATAATAAAACAAAACGTCGGGAAATAAAAGTTGAGATGTGCAGGAAAGGGACATGTTAAAAGGTTCAGATAATGCCATTAATAAACATGTTTTATAAGGTCTTTATTTGTCTATTTAGGATGTAGTAATGTAGTAATTAATTGTAATTGCAATATTTAATCAGATTTTAACTGTATTTGCAAGTTTTTTCTAATCATAGTGCATCAGTGGGTAAAATAAAGAATGGAACCTAAAAACTAAAAGTGCACACTTCTTTTTGTAGTCATTATTTATCTTCTCTGCTGTCCCAGAACTGATATTAGTTTTGTTTTTCTATGTACCTAATGACTTCAAAGGGTCTGTCCAATTCTTTTTATAACTTTTGCTAAATTTGAGCTTCTTCCAGACTTGTAAATTTAGAATAAAGCATTTACTCAATCATATTTTAGTATGGTTCGGATAAATGGTTAGAATGCTTCCCGGACACCTCGCCGAGAGACTATGTCTCACAGCTGGACAGGGAACACATCAGTGTATTCCAAGGTGAGCTGGAGGATGTGGTTGGGGTGAGGGAAGCCTGAGCTTCCCGACTGAGATGGTATAGCATATTTTAGACATGTTTTCTTTGCTAGATAGGGCCAAAATCAACAAAGCTGTCACAATACGTCCACAGACCCTCTATTTGATAGATTGGAAAAAAAATTTTTTACTTCAACCAATCAGATTTTGAACTGTTGTGTCAAATGTATTCCAGGCTCTTCTTTGCTACGTCACCATATTTAGGTTTGCTGAGTGGATAGTCGGGCAAAACGGACGAAAGTGTCCGTGCCCACTCACGTTTGAGAACAAAATTATTTCCAGGAAGTTACTCACTTCCGGTGTCTTGTTAGTTCGAAAGCATGTGCGCCCGTTCAGAGTAAGGAAGGTGATAAAATTTAGCCAGTTAAAGGGTGAAATGATAATGAGCATTTTACTAAAATACAGTCAAAGAAATAGAAATAAAAAAAAGAAGTCTTCTTGTAACCAGTCTTAAGTTCCGATAAGGGTCTACCCCACCGTGTGCTGCTTTCAGTTCTTTTACCCGGTGACGCTAATCCGTTTCTACAGTACGTCTTTAGAAAGAATGAGGATGAAGACGGCAGTGAAAGGGAATGTGACATGCTCTTTACCTCTTAAACTGACTTTTTACAATCAAGTGAGTTGAAATAATGAGCAGTTTTATGATGATTACGGTAGTAAAAAGATCAAAGTGGTATTCAAAGGATTTTTTTTTTCAATATTTATGTTTGGCTATGTTTGGTTGCTTGACTGACCATTTTCATACCACAAGATGTGCACAGTAAAAATGTCCAAAAACTAAGCAAATAAGTTTGAAAGTGAGTATTTAACTGGTAATAAGTCACATCAGTATTTACGTGTCGGAGTAAATTATAGTAAGATGTCTTTAATAAATACTGTTTGGTATTTTTCTGTTAATAGTTATTAAAATTATGTAGTGTTTGACAAATTAGCATCTGAAATTGATAATATAATAGCACTTGTTTAGATTCTAATGCACCTGTTCGATGTTTTTAACTCCATTTCATAATTCGGCACTAACAGTTTAGTATTTTTTTTCTTACAAAGTGTCGCCATTTGTTCATTCACTAAAATCTGCTTTTCGGGCAGAAAAATTGCTAAATTTTTTTAGATTATCAGAATGAAGCGGCTCAGTTGCAAACTGTAGATTAAACACAGTGAAGGAATGGTTGGACCGAGCTCACCTCGCAGTGTTAAAGGGCTTGAGTTAAGGTGTCCATTATTTTTATGAAGATGAGAATCCTTCTTTCCTCTGACGTGTGTCTACAGGAAGTGGTGAGTTTTCCAAACACGCAGCAGATCTTAAGGATGGATGACTCCGATAAGAGGTCAGGCGAAAGGATTGTCCGACTTAAAGAGAGACACGTCTGCATCGTGGAAGCTTTTGCCGTTCATATGTTCCGTGTGGCTGTCGATGGTGTAGCAGCCCTGCACCTCGGTGATAGAGGAGGCCGTGTAGGAGGCTGAACGCATGGCATCTGAGTGGTTTCCTATGCTGTTGCCAAACTGGATATTGTACTGGTTCCAGTGACGCCGCAAAACAGCTTGAACCTAAATAAAAAATAGTAAGACACCGTTCAGACACAGACAATACAAATTAAATTGTATTATGAAATATATTAGCTTCTTCTAAACAACACAGGCGAAAATCACTTCCTATTGTCGAACTTGTTTGAAAACATTGACTATTTTTCGACAAAAAGCTTTTGTTTAAAAAAAGATAAAGACTATGCCAAAGGTAGCCGAGTTGATTATGCTGTACTAAACCCTAGAGCTTCAAGTCTAACTCTTTTTCCTCTTCTTTCGGCATTTCCCTACAGGGGTCGCCACAGCAAGTCAGTTTCTTTCATCTAACCCTATCTGCTGCATCCTCTTCGGTCACACCAACTATCCGCATGTCTTCCTTCACTCCGTCCATGAACCTCCACTTTGGTCTTCCTGCACTTTTTTTTTTTAGTTAACTAGTTTAACTAAAAATCAAAGAACCTTTACAACTGAGATCTCCATAAGCAGAATACATGCACTGCAACCGCAAAAAAAACATTCTGGCTACGTTAGAGAGCAAAAGGCGTGGCCAAGAACAACCTGTCATTTGAATGGCACTCGAAATACTGGAAAACTCATAGATTACTCAAACATGCGTCAGATATGTTTTAGATGAGGGAATAAAGTTCAAATATGGCAAAAAAAACCCCACCAAAAACCATTTAACTTTGAATATTACACCCTATTTCAATCCCGAAGTTCCAGGAGCACTTTGCCTGTGTTTTCCAGACATTGGTTTATGTAATTGTATCCATTAACTTGCACGTGGCCAATTATTTACGTTATTCTCCTAATTTTATGCCCCCTTAGATGGGTTATAGATGTAACCTAAGTATGGCAAATCAAGTTGAGATGACTGTCGGCTGAACCTAGTGGCTGAAAACGGAAACCTAAATGTGAAGATCGACCAAAGAACAGCCCTGGGAAGCCTCAGCCCTTCAGTCCCTCTGAAAACCACTCTGGCAACACTCATTCATCTCCCGCAATACAAAGCTCTGAATATATAACCGTAATCCCTATTCTGCTCTATGGCTTGGAGACGTGGCTGCTGAACAAAATTCTGGCGGCCTGAATTGATGGGCCGACAGCAGGGTTTTCCAAATCATTGAAAACATCAGGTGGCCCTAGCGAGTATCTAACCAGGCGCTCAGAGCCTGTGCAGAGCCTTGCTCATAATAATAAATAATGAGATAACTAAATTGCTTAAATTCACAAGATAGAAAGTGTAAAACAAGAAAAACGTGGTACTCCTGTGAGAGAATATATAGAGCTGGTTACTGTGCCAATGTTCATCCACTGGTGCCAAGACAATAAACTCTTTAATTGACAAAGCTTTGCTTAATCATTATCACTAAAAGACTCTCTCCCTAAGGTGCTTTTTGTGATTTATGTTCTTTGTTAAAACATACTTTATTACTCGGGAATTTGCTGTCTTTTGTAAAAACGACACAACTGTTTTTTGCTCAATTTTCTGCATCACTTTAACAAATGATAAATCTATTTTTAAACATTTTTCGTGTAATATTGGGTTGATTTCTAAAAGGAAAAAATTATTTCCCATGCAGTCAAGGAAAATAATGATTCGAATGAGTAGAAATGAAGGTTATGACCCCAACTTACTTCTCCGTTGAAAAAGCAGAAGATTGTGGCCACAAGAAGACCCTGAAATAGAAACAAGAAGAAGAACTCAGTTTAGCAACCGTACGTTTTCTTGTAGACAAAAAAGGTTAAAGCTGTGAAACTAAAAAACCCGAATGAAAGAAGTTTACAATTTTTTTGCATTCAATTGGCTAAGACATTGCTCATCTCTGGATGGTCTGATAGCCAGAAATGAACCGGTGACACTTTGTCACAACAAACCGACTCCAGAAAAGACAATTAATGTCTTCCTTCCTGCTGTTGTTCTCCGAGCTACAACATTAATAACTCTTCTGTCCAAAGAATGTTGAACTTTAACTAAAAGTTAAGGTAATATTAAAAGTCCAGGCAACAGTTTTAATTAAATAAACTGGTATCTAAATATTTTTAAAGACGCTATAAGAAAGTTTAAAAAGGTCCAAAAAGACGATCTGATCAAAACCCCGGCATTGACCAGTAACCCTGATCTTACCTGGTAATGCATTAGTATGTGCATAATGTAGTCGTATATTTCTGAGAAAACATGTCCTTCAGGCTTGTACGGAACTAGAACGAACTGGATCCCCAGAAGAGGCACCAGGATGAGAGTTGCCCGCACGGCCTTCATGTACAAACTGGACTCTGCTTGATGGGTCACCTTCAGTTTGGTGATGAGAACTCGTACAATATTTAGGAGAAAGAACAAATTGACCTGGTGAGAAAAAAAAAACATTGCACATGAGAACCCCGTTTAGGGTGGAATCCCCCTACGGGTCAGGGACAGTGTCCTGCTTCAAGTGGAGGAGCTTAAGTATCTTGGGGTCTTGTTCATGGGTAGAGGAAGGATGGAGCAGGAGACCGACAGATGAATTGGTGCAGCGTCCGCAGTAATCAGAACGCTGCTTCGATCCATCGTGGTAAAGAAAGAGCTAGCAAAGCTCTTGATTTACCAGTCGATCTACGTTCCCACCCTCACCTATCGTCACCAGCTGTGGGTGGTGACCAAAAGAACGAGATCGCTGATACAAGCGGCCTTAATGAGCTACACTCTAACTTTGAGTGAGAGCCCAGCCACCCTGCGGAGGAGCTTGAAGTAAAGCCGTTGCTCCTTCGGGTTGAGACAAGCTAGATGGGGTAGTTCGGACATCTGGTTAGGATGCCACCCTAGTGCCTCGCTGGTGAGGTGTTTCAGGGAACGCTCCACCGGGAGGAGACCCAGAAGCAGAGCAAAATCTAAGGCTGAAAAGAACATACTCGAGGGCTGAGAGTAGAAAGTAGACAGACTAATACCCCTTACTTATAATCCATTATTCAAGGATTGGTTCTGTTGTTTTTGGCAACATTTGAGTGGGAATCAAAGCCCATCAAAGTGACGCTGGTTTCTTTTAAACAATCTTTGATCCACTTCCAATAACATTGGATTTTGTTTTGCACCTCTGTAAACACAAGCCAAACATCTGCTGACTAAAACCTAAGTCAGATGCTTCAGTTCAATCGCAAATAAACTCAAGAAGTGAAGTGAATACAAATGATTTAGTGAACCAAAGAGTGTATAAATCGCTGTGTAGATTCCTATTAAAAAGTTCTCTGGGTCTGACTTGAAATTAAAAACAAAAACCACCATGACTTTGTAACCGTATTGTTACAACACCTCATTTTTATTTGTGACCATTTTAATGTGGATTCTTTTTCTTCTTTGGCTTTGTTCTGGAACAAATCAGAGGGAGCATGTCTCACAGCTAGGTCGGAGACTTTGGGATTCCGCCACATGTTTCCATCTTTTTTGTGAACCGTTTGTGGGTTGTGGAAGGTTCTGCGGACAAATCCTGCTACACTCGTGCAAAAGCTGGGAATGTACCAGACAAGTCAGCAATTTGGCTTGGGACGTTTTGCTACGAGGTCACGGATTTTATTTTATAAAAGGAGATAAAACTTATTAAGACACTAATGTCGCCAACCCTTTCCAACAATCTATTACGCATGTCTAACTTGTACTTGGTAGGGAGCTGGAGATTTGACCATTTCCCAAAAACATTACCCTCAAATTAGCCATTTATCTGAATCAATTTGAGTTAACAACGTCTTAAGGGACCAGTTTCCAGAAAGCACGTCTCCATTTGCTGATTAAACAAAGTCAGAAAAAACAACAGCGGGCTCACAGGCTGGGGGTCCGGATGTCGAACTCTCAGAGGAGCAGATGAATTGATTTCCCAAGACAAACACAATTAAACATGCTATGAAACTGTCCTGCTTCAGGCCCCCTACTGTCTCCACTCACAAGAGGACAAAAGTGGATTTTGTGCTCATTGCGCAAGTAAAACAGTGAAGCTGGAGCCACATGAAAGAGATCCGTGGTTTCATTTGGGTAAACAAGCCCATTGTGGTTTATTCTGTTGCCAGTGAGTTGTGTTGGAATAAGTGTGTGGCCTCTTACCAAAAGAGCAGCACATACGGGACCATGGATGATGTAGAGTAGGGATGTTTTGGCGCTAATCCAACAGCTACAAGGAAGAACAAAACAAAACTGGAATAAGCAACACTGACACACGTCCGTCATATCACATGCAATCAATAATTTAGATTAGGTTTCTTTGATAAAACAAACTGATAAATTGTTTTTAAAAATGCCTCATTTCTTGTGTTTAAACGAACAATTAGCTTACTTGTCGTTGTAATAATAGCTCCGCGCGATTGCGTGTATAGAAGCAGGAATCAGAGGAAAGCCTGTGGAGAAAAGATGAAAGCAGGTTTTTAATTTAAAATCTACATGACATCTTGAAAGAACTGCAGATTTTAATTGAGTTTGATGTGTCGAAAATCCCCCACTTACCCCATCCCAGGAGGTAGTACCACATTAGATGCTGCTTTTCTGCAAACACAGCCACCACGATGAGCGTGTGCAGATAAATTCCCTCACATAACATCCAAAAGTAATTACAGCCAAACAGGTACAGATGAATGAACTGGCAAATTTTGCAACTCGCCTGAAAAGAAAAAAACATAATGAAACCTAACTGGTAGACGTTAACAGCGTGGCTGCTTCACAGCTGCACTTTTAGCCCATTTAGTCAGTTTATGTGCCAAATGGGCTCAATTTGTGCAAATCAAAGCAATGGATGTGAATGAACAAGAAAAACTAACTGGATTCCTCTGCACCAAGTCCTGGTTGTTTGCCACCGCGGTTAACCAAATAATGGTGATCACAGAGTTGAGAACAAATGAGAAGAAGAGGTTTTTGTGTAAAGTGATTCTTTGGCAACTCAAACTTCTGCAAAAAATAAAGAAAATAATTCAATTTTATTACAACTTAAACATTCAAGAAAAAAATGAATAACTTACACTGACATTGAGAGCTTGACTTACTTGAAATGAAAGAATATGGCAAGGGAAACAAATAGGGAGGTCAGGGAGAGTCCATGTCCAATAAGAGCCAAGTAGAAGAGATTCATTGCAGTCTGGAAGCAAAAGAGACATAATTCAATTAAGTTGGAATATTTTTTAACTAAAAACTCTTTGTGCTTGAAAAGTGAAACAAAAAAAAAAACCAAAAAATTGCTTTCATTTTTCTCCTTTTCAACACATTTTAATATCACATCAAACAGAAAAAATATTTAAATTTTACAGGTAAAATTTGGTGAATTTTGAATAAAATTTAAAAGAACCTCAAAACGTAACCCATAATATTTGCAAAGCAAGATGGCATTTGACAGGTTTTTTTTAAACTGATACATAAAGGCCAAAGACAGTGTTGACTGGGATGTTTCTGGGTAAATGAAAACATACGATTCTGCCCATATTGGTGTGTTCGTTGCAGCGTGTGTAGTTGGTCCATGTTCGGTTGCTGTCGGGATGCAGAAACCAGTGTCCACTATCGGTGCAAATCTTTGTGACAATTTCTATAAACAAAATGTAGAAATAAATTATTATTCAAGATGTCTAAAGAAGAGGTTATTGATAACACGAATGAGTTGTTTCAACAAAACTGGGTCATAAATGTAGGATCTAAAAAGGCTTCATTCAATTTAGTACCTCAGTATCATTACCAAAAATTCATCTCACACAAGGAAACAAGCGCTTTTCCACATTGCAATGGGGGAGAGATGAGGAGAACAGAGACGTAACTCTGTTTGGCTCCTACAATCTTCTCTCAGTCATCTCACCCCGGTCGCATCCTTTTATTAGAAAAAGTAGGTCACAGTTTACATAAGGACACTCACAGGTGTCTGAAGAATGAGTTAATCAGTCTGAAGAATGAACTAATGTCTGTGTGTTGCTAAAGGTGAAAAAAGCCATGACTCAAGTTTAAAACAACACGCTATAGGTAAAAGCAGTGTTGAAAAAGTTATCCAAAAAATCTAAACATTATTTTTTTAGTACCGTAATTTCCAGACTATAAGTCACAACTTTTGTCACATGCTTTCAACCCTGCGACTTATGCAATGATGCGGCTAATTTATCCTTTTTATCTTTTTTTTTTTTTTTTTAAATGAGGAAAAGTGAGGAAGGAGAGATGGAAGTAGCAGAGATGAAGATGCTGAGGATGTCTCTGGGGGTGACCAGGATGGACATCAGATCAGAGGAACAGCACATGTTAGAGGTTTTGGAGTCAGAGAGAAAAGACTGAGATGGTTTGGACATGTACAGAGAAGAGAGAGAGAGAGTACATTGGCAGAAGGATGCTGGGTTTGGAACCACCAGGAAAGAGGGCTAGAGGCAGACCAAAGTGGAGGATCATGGATACAGTGAAGGAAGACATGAAGATTGTTGGCATGACCAAAGAGGATGCAGCAGATAGGGTTAGATGGAAGAAACTGACTTGCTGTGGCGACCCCTGAAGGGAAATGCTGGAAGGAGAAGAAGAAGAACTTGTTTTTTTTTTAAATGCATTTTTTTTATGGTCGCCAGGGGCGCTCGAGCAGAATAGGTAAGAGTGAGACAGGTAAAATATACTGTATGTGTCGAAGAAAATGCAAGTGTAATGTAACTTCGCGCTTTGTCCATGAATAAACTTAGCATGAACAGACACTCATCATGGAAAACGCAAGAATAAATGCATATGATGCAGCTTTCAAGTTAAAAGCTGGCTGATAAAGAAGGAAACAGAGCGGACCTCCATGGTTTCAGTGCACAGGAGGAAGATGAAGACGGCTTTCCGTGACTTTTACCGGTATGTTTTTTTAACCAGCCCTGTTAATGCCATGCTACCGTGTTACTGCTGTGTTACTGCCGCATTTCAGTGACTTTTACCGGTATGTTTTTTTAACCAGCCCTGTTAATGCTGTGCTACAGTGTTGCTGCTGTGTTAATGCCGCGTTTCAGTAACCTTTACCGGCGTTTTTTTTTTTAACCAGCCCAGTTAGTGTTGTGCTACCGTACTCCTGCTGTGTTACTGCCGCGTCACAGGCATTGTTTGGAAATAAAAGCCAAGGTATATTATTTAAACTTTGAAAACTCTCTCTGTGTACCGTCTTTCTTTGTAAATATCTCATGTTTCAATATGGGCACATGTGGTTTATAGACAGGTGCGGCTTATATAGGTACAGAATGTTTTTTTCTTTAAAAATGTGCTAGGTGAGGCTTATAATCAAGTGTGCTCTATAGTCCAGAAATTACTGTGTTATTATATACTATTATAAAATAATATCTAAACTGCCTTTAAAGTAAAAACCAAGACTTTGGAAAAATTGCCGACTCAGCATGTTTAGTTGAATGAAGCTAACATCCCACCTGAAGGATCAAAATCCAGGAAATAATCCGGGCACTGTTGCTCTGATGTAACTCCTGCTTTAGTGTCATCCCAGCATAGCCAGCCATCCCACGTTCGATTACACATGGGCTCTGAAACAGAAAAGAAATGGAGGATTTAAAAAAGGTTTTTCTGTTTGCCTGGTTTGCCGAGTATAAAGTACACGGTCAGTAGCTCAGTTTAGATTTATAAATGTATCTCTCAAAGAAAAGCTGGTTTATCATTCATAAAAATCAAATATACCTTGTCTTCCTTGGGTGTTGTCTTTCATTATCTTTTGATAGCACTCGAACTGGGCCGTCACTATTTTGGTCCGAGTAACTCCTGTGTCGTGGTAGACATTTATAGGGTGTTGTTGGTGGGTTTCGTTAGGGTCTAGGCTTGCTTTTACTAGAAACTACAAAAGAAGGAGAACAACAAACACATTTAATCCAAAGCATCTGGATACAAACCACCAGCTCCGAATGGTGTTTCATTTTAGAATGTCCGAAATGTTCTAGCTTATTTGGGCTGCCTCTTGAAACATGGAAAATGTACCTTTTTGTGAACCAGCAACACTATTCAATAGGTCTTTTCTACATCTGCCCATAAGATACAGGCTACAGACTATCGTTTTTCATTTGTTTGGGAACAAAATGTAATTCTGAGCATTACTGTCTAAATTGACTATTAATTGTGAAAAATCCCGAGATGTTTCGTACCGTTGTTAGGTTGCACAAAAGCAGAAACCCCACCATCCATCTCTGCCCTGAGCAGCCTGGCTTCTCCTTTGCCATTTCACGACCAGTTTACCGGGAGCAGATCTGAAAAAGAGACAAATGCCTTTAAAGGTCAGTTCATTACACGTCTCTCACATAGCATGTCTGCTACTGCTGTAACTACACTAATGTTAAAGAGGTGATTAATATTCTAGCCAAGACAACTATTGATCTAAGGCTTCTATAACTCTAATTCCTGGATCGATCCCAGCGATTGATAAGCGACCTTACAATACCAGGCAAAAGAAAACTTGGCAGTGAAGCAACTCCAACACTTCTTCAGTGTCTATCTTTTATAAACTACACAGTATGCCAAAGTCAGTCGGGGTGAGTTTAATTAAATACCCCCATGATGCATTTGGCTTTGTGATTGAAGAATTACACAGCTGAGGAAACAGGCTGTTGCAAATAAGGCCAACACAACCTTATCATACTATCATCCCCGTACTTGACATCTCCAGGCTGAGGAGTCCCCCGTGTTTCCATCAGGATGAAGAACATTTATTGACTTCTTTAGATATTTAGCTGTAGATTAGAATAAGCTAATATTTAAACAATAATCTGTGACACATTGTTTGCTCGTCCCGGGGGAGGGATCTCTCTTTCACGTGGATCCCCATGAGGTTTCTTATTTTTTCCCCACTGATGGGTTTTTTAGGAGTTTTTCCTCACCGAGAAGGAGAGTCTAAGTGCATTAATGTGCTAGTCTTGTTTAGTTAGCATTTGTTAGTTATTTTTCTTGTTGTGTATTTGTGTTAATACATTCCTCTTTTTCTTGTGAAGCCCATTGAGACGGACATTCTGTGATTTTGGGCTATACAAATAAAATTGAATTGAATTGAATTGAACCTAGATCCAGTTTTGGACCAAATTCATGCAGACACATCCACAACTCTACACTGTGTATGTGTCACAGATTTTATGTTTGACGGTTATTCTTCCAATCCCCACAGAGCCTTGTGGAGTTGTTTGGAGAGATGCGGAAGGCCACTGAGATTTCAAGGTTGCTGCATAACAGATGAGCCGGAATTCAAATAGAAATGTCTCCCTCAGGTAGGACATGTTTGCCTTACAAAACAGCTGATTTACCCTCGTTCTGAATGCAGTCGACAGTCAACTTGACCCGTTTTTTTTTTTTTTTTTCTAAACAGGAGCTTATGAATTCTGCACCTCTGTCAATGCAGCGTGCATCGTTTTACAACTAGCTATTTTGGATCCAACAATATACAAATCTCACAATGCAATATTTGCTTAATATCACGAGGAGGGTCTCAATGTCAGAGAAGATTTTATAAAGTATGTTCAGAACACCAAAACTCACAATGTACTCTAATTTCCTCTGTCCAATAATGTTGGATGGTAAAGTTTTTCATTTTTAGCCCAAAGCTGCACTGACTGGAGAACAAAACGAGAAACTCTCATATTTTACTAGTCAGACAAGGATAGAAACTCCAGCAGACTGGGGTATCTACAAAGAAATGCATCCCTGTCCGCTTTTTTATACAGTAATGAAAAACAAGAGGTGTGTTCCAACACACTAGTGGGAAAAAAGGAAAGTTCCAGACCCCCAATTACATTTAAGTAGAAAGGTAAGGGATGCTCAGCAAACGGCATCAACACATCCCCTAGTTAACATAACACTGTCTTACAGCAGCGTGTCAAGATGGAGTATCACATTAACTGAAGACACTTTTGAATGATAAAAATGATCAAAAACAAAAGAAGTAACAAAAGAAGTAGTAACAAAAGGAGTACTTACATTTTATACCTAACAATTAGCCATTAGGCCGGTTATTGTCCGGTTTTACAGCAACAACAGTATAAACAACTGGTCACATTTACTACATCAAAGTACTTTTTTCAAGTTAAGTGAGCCGGGATATTACACTTACTGAAGTCAAGTCACTTAAACAGATTCTTTACACAGTGTAATGTAACTCGAACAACTGTGACATATCAGAGAACTGCTCGTCAGCGTGATTCAAGCAAAGACCAAAGAAAGTAAAGCTTACAGCTTTACTTTCATTTACAATTTATTTTTTCAATTATTTACTTTCATTTACAACATTTACAATGTTCTAGAACTACTACCTTCTTGCAACAGTAGATATTGTGTTTTCACGACCATAAGGCGCACCGTATTTAAAGGCGCAGTCCCAGTTTAGTGTGCTCTGTATACATATAAGGCGCACCTGATGATAGGGCGCGGGTTTATATATATTTCCCGCGCGTCCCTACATACGTCCGCCTTCGTACGTCTGCCTACGCACGTCCGCCTACGTACGTCCGCCTACGCACGTCCGCCTACGCACGTCCGCCTACATACGTCCACCCACGTACGTCCGCCTATATGCGTCTGCCTTACAACAATACACACAAGCAGACAAATGTTCGTATTTAAAAATAGATCGGGAGCAAAACTGAGTTTGGTTGGCTTTATTAAATATTAGTTACAGTCATCATAACGTCATTTACCAAATTCATCCAAGTCCTCATCCTCTGTTTCGGAATCTAACATGAGCGCTAAATCAAACATAGCAGGTTCACTTTACTTGCTGTCAGAGTTACATTCTATACCATGCGGCTCCTTGGCAATGATGCTGGCTTTTACAAAAGCTTGGACAACAGTGCCAGCAGACACGCTAGCTCAAGCATCTACTATCCGCTGGCAAACTGTGGCGTAACTCGCCTGGCGCTGCCTTCCAGCCTTTGTGAAGCTGTGGTCTTCTCTGGTCATCTATCGCTCCCATGCCACTTGCAGCTTTACTGTGAACAGCGGGTTCACGCCAATGCCCAGCAGTTGGCGTTCCTTTGTCAGCCCTTTGGAATCACAGCAAGCATAGTGTTCAACTGCTTCACTTGTTTTTTCACAACACAAATGGGGCGCACTGCATGTTAGGCCGCGCTACTCATTTTGAAGAAAATCTGGGTCTTTAAAATGCGCCTTATGGTCATGAAAATACGGTAACTGTATTTGCTTATCCTGCTGATTTCCAAAATGGATTGGGAACTTGTTTTTGACTGAAATTTTAATATCGTGACGAAATGACAATATTGCAATATTGCCACCATTGTTGCAAATCTAACTACCTCTAACTTCAGAAGTCAAGAACAAACAGAATTTTGTGTTTATTATTTCTATTGATAAAACAACTGAGACAAGCAACTGTGGTTAAAATATTAATGAAGTTATTAAAAACATCTACATATTTATAAGGAAGCGCCTGCTCTTCGCGTGCCTTCACTTACACATAAATGCTAAGTCCCTCATTCCACAGAAAGAAAAAGTATTTTATCCTGAATAATATTTGAACTTCTTATTGTTATCCAGCCTTCATCTTGCTATAGGTTCAACTATTCATGATTCAGCACCCAAATCAATTGAATGAGCTTGAAATATTGGCTGCATAAAAGCACAACAATTAAAAATTATGATGACGGCATCAGATTTTAAATTTATTTACACTTAAAACTTAACACAGACAGATTTAAGCATGCATTTTCTCACAGGCTTCTATAAAACCCGGTCATCAGTCATGGTCCTCATGTCTGCTAATGGTTACATGAACATTACACTTGAGGAGCAGAACAGAGAGGGATGGGCTTACTGAAAGTGGGATTGTAAAACATTATGGTGATCTGCAAATTGGAAACAGTCAAGAAGAGGTCAGCTGCTCTATCATACATGTCTGCAAACATGCACGATTGCAAAACACACACACACCCTACCACACAGACACACACACCACTCCGCCAAAATCCCCAGCTGTTTCTTGGCAAGAGTTTCTTTTCATGCTTTAGCAGGAAAAAGGATGATGTATCACGTCAGATGGCGACAGAAAACAGACGCCAATATGGTTTTCTCAGACGTGGACTGACTGCTTCACAGTTGTGGTTCAAGTCTCTAGTCAGTCCTTAAACACTATCCACATCCACAAGATGGAACAAGTTATTTGGAAGAGAAAATAAGACGGTTTGTTCATCAAGAATTTCTTCACATTGTTTGTGACCATTCTAATGGCACAAACAAAACCCGTTTTGTTTGTGTTTGTGTTTCTATTCCATTTTTTTTCCGTTTATCTGGGGCCAGGTTGTGGGGCCAACCGCCTCAGATGGGAAACCCAGACTTCTCTCACCCCGGTTGCATCCTCTAGCTCACCTGGAAGGATCCCGATGTGTAATTTCCCCATTGTGGGACTAACAAAGGTTTTCTTGATTCTTGTTCCCTGGCCAGAGACATAGTCTCTCCAGCAGGTCTGGGGTCTGCCTCTGGGTCTCCTCCTGGTGGGATGTGCCCAGAACACCTCTCTGGCAGGAGGCAACCCAACCAGACACCCAAACCACCCCAACTGGCTTCATTTGATCTGGAGGAGCAACGGCTCTACTTCCAAGACCTCCCGCATGGCAGAGTCCCTCACTCTATCTCCGAGTGAGAGTCTAGCCACCCTGCAGAGGATTTGTCTTTGTGTTACATTTATTTTATTACTTTTGTCAGCTATGAAATTAGTTGTGTTTTATAGGTTTTGTAACGATGGGAGTGAGGAAGGAGGATGAGGACCCAAGTGCAGGACGAAAAACAGAATTTATTTTGTAACGGAGTCCAGTAAAGCTGTAAAGTAAAAACACATGGTTCAAAGGATTGTCTTATGGTTATTGTTAAACATCATCTCTTGGTTGGGCAGCCAGGAAGACTGGGCAGAAGGGATAATGACCCGGCACCGAAGGCAAGGCAGGCTGTTTTTAGATATACAACTGCTCAGTCACCATCAGGTGTCCCTAATCAGGGAGATGAAAGACAGTCCACAGTTGGTGGGCGAGGGGACCATGACAAGTTTCTTTGGTGATTTCAACTTCGATGTATCAGTATTGACTTCAGCTTAAATGAACCCTTTCAGTCTTGTTGTTTATTAGAAGAATGAAACTGTTTTTTTATTCTGTCCTTTTCTGCTTATCCGGGGCTGGGTTTCAGGGGGAACAGCCTCAAATGGGAAACCCGGGTTCCTGTAGCCGAGGAAGATGTCTTTTTCCATTTACTCAAATGAACATTTTTACATCTACTTCTGAAAAGCATACACTAAAATACTGTTGGCTATTTTTAAATATTTAGTTGAATGAAAAAGGGTTTATTCCAAACTGCATCAATCTATACAGCAGAGGTGTCAAGTAGCGAAGTAAGACTACTTCGTTACCTTACTCAAGTAGAAAATCTCGTTATCTTTACTTTAACGAAGTAATTATTTTTTGTCTACTTTTTACTTTTACTCACTACTTTTTTATGCAATTATCTGTACTTTTACTTCGTTAATTTTATAAGAAGTAGTCGCTACTTTCTCCATTTTGTCACCGTTAAAAAGCCGCGACTGTTTGTCGGAGTTTTTTTTTTTTTTTTATGAACCCTGAATGCATCAAACAAAGGAACAGATGAATGATTGGCTGAAAGGTCCAGTCAATCATTACTTTGGGGCGAGTAGCCCCGCCCACAAACTTTTAAAGAGCAGCCAGGAACGTTAATTTCCGTGTTTGAGACTTGATGCGGGCTCGGAAATCAAAGTCTTTCTGATGCTGCAACACTGAACTTTGATTGAATTATCAGTTTTTTAAAAAAAACAACAGCAAAGAAATGTTTTATTATTATTATTTTCAGTCTGCGGTTATTGTAAACGTCTTTGCTGAAAATGTTGTAGATGGTATTTTTATAAAAATAACTTTGATCTGTGACGCACTATTTTATCTTTAGAAACAAAGCTGATTGAACTGATTTATCCATAAATAGTAGTGGATAAAGTATTTGTGCTTAAAAGCATCCAAAATGTTATTGATTAGTTTATAAAGACTGACTGAGGAGATTAAAACTACACATCGCTTAGATTTTGTATCATGTAGATGTTTGGGTTAACATTAAAAAAACCTTATATGTACACATATATGTAGATATGTATATATATAAATTTATATATACCGTCTCCTAAGTCCCACCCTTATTGGTTTCTTTCTGGGTTTCTTAAAATCTTATTTCCCTGGTTATTTTTTCATTTTTACAGTTCTTAAAATTTTAGAAAAAGAATCCAAGGATTTTGCCTCCTGTGTGTTTCCTTCACTCCCACTGCCTTACGAGTGCATGTAAAGAGTGTTATTTTGTCAATGAGCGTGGTTTTACTGGGTGTACGGTATTTTTTGTAAAATACGATAATTTTACGTCATTAGTACGATAATCCAGCACCTCCCACCTGGCAACGCTGGTTCCAGGTGTCATGCAGGCTGTATGTGGCACTCCCAACCTTATCAACTTGTTAAAGACTATTCAGTATTGCCTCAAAGAACTTTGAAAACTAGCTGCCTTTAAGGCTTAAAAAAGCCTTTTGGTCATTTTTTTTTCATTTATTTATTTTTTTTTACATTGAGTGTGTTTGTGTCTGCTGAAGTTGGTTAAATTAGGTGATGCAGAGTGAAGCTTGGTAGCTGAAGGGACGTTACATAATGCCCTACTTATATATTAATACATTTGATTGTGTTCATTAATCGATTTCCATTAAAGATTATTAAGAAATAAATGTTTCTGATTCATAAAGTTTCACACCAAAACACTTTCATTTATTATCATATTTTCTGCTCCTTAAAGCATGTGATAATAGTTAAAAAATATGTTCATACGCTTTTGTTAACAATATTCCTTTTTTTCTGAAAATTACTTTTACTTTTTTTACTTGAAGTAGTTTTAAAAATGGTTACTTTTTACTTTTACTTAAGTAGAAAACTTGAGTTGATACTTCTACTTTTACTAAAGTAGTTTTTTAACTCGGTATTTATACTTCTACTTGAGTAGAAAATGTTGGTACTTTTGACACCTCTGCTGCACAGCCATCTTGGTTTGTTACAGGGAGGATCATAAAGAAACCCTTGATGTTCACTCCATCATGCATGAAGCTGAGCTTTGCGTCAAGCACTTATTTTGCTGTTCTAAATCTCTTAGGATAGAAATAATAAATTTGCTGCCTGATTCATACAAAGATTCAACACGCCAGCTCACACCACCGAGATGTCCCATCATTCTTTTTTGCAGTTCAAAGAGGTTTAGATATAGTTTTATTTTAACCACTTTTGTTGCAATATTATTCATGACGAAATAATTACGACGTCAAGAATAGATTGTAAATTGTATATCATAATGCTAGCTCTACTTCAGCTGGCAGGTTGCTTTTATAAAGACTGTTAATGATTTCTTGTGTTTTTCTTTTATGAATCTAATAATGATTTGTCTCAATCGGAGAGCATGTGTAGTGTTTTTGAGTTCCAAGGTTTCCAGCTTTACATAATTATCAGAACATCAATTCTTTTCATAGCGAAGATAAGAAACAGCAAGGCTTTTAAAAATCCGCAGCTATTTCTCACAGCACACATGGAATAGACGTCCATAAAATAATATAGAAAAAACCCACTTTCAAACATCCTGCTGGACAAACATTGTACGGTATTTGGGGGTAAAGGACATGTTACCTAGCTTTTGGCTTCAAGCAACGTAAGCAACCTTTTCAGAATCTGGCCCGTTAATTATTGATCTAATAGAGTCGAACAAACGGTGGGTTTCCCACTAATATCTGTAGCACCTCAGAGAGTTTCACTCAAGTGGTTAGTCATGTAAACTTTACACAAGAGATGACATCAGTGAGAACATCTGTTGGCATGTAGGAAACTACCCAGGGAAATAACTGCTGCCCACCCACCCTGTGCCAGTTCCTTTTCAATGCTTATCAGCTCCCAACGTCCGTGCTGAGATGTTCTGGTTAGCTATAAACATCCGTTTGCAAACAACAGGATGTTTAGAGTTCCAAACCCTAAATTACATGGCATTCGGATGTTCATTAAGCTGGCAGAGGCCAATAACTTCATTAACGCCTCATTTTGTAGCAGGAAACAGGGTTAAAGACCAAACGACTGAAGGCAACACTAGTCCAGTGGATTAAGTGTGCAATAGAACAAATAATCAGCATGTGTACTTGAGGCAAATCCCCGTATTAAGTTTGTGCCGCTTTCAAATATTACAATTAGTTTATTTCCTCTGCAGTAAGCTGATGTTGATGCAGATGTGCAAACAAACAAAGCAATGAAAAAACCTAACTTATTCGAATTTTCTGGCCGCTGTCATGCAATTGGAGCAAAAATAAGAAATAACTAGTAAATACTTTGTAGTCAACTCACTGAGGCAAAGTAATTATAGATATTTATCATTGGCATTGTCATTGGCAGCAAACAGGACTCACTTGAGGCAGTGGTGGAGACGAGGTCACTGAACAAACTTTTGTCCATGATGGACAATCATGACCATCCTCTCTACCCACTCCTGGACGAACAGCGGAGCTCCTTCTCCAAGAGGCTCAGACAGCTCCGCTCAAGAACATCTCATTCCCGGAGGTCTTTCTTTTCGTACATGATCGGGCTCTATGTATAACGACTCACTTAGCAGATAGGAAGTTGTTGCTGTGACACACAAATTTCCCATGTGTGGGATCATTAAAGTATATTCTGGTTCTGATTCTGATATATTTTTAAACAGACTCTCTAACTTAAAGATAGTGTGAAAGATCTAATGTCGGAAGTGCAGCAACTCTTTCTAAATACTTTGTAAAGTCTGAAGACTGGCTTTGGTTTGTTTTGACGTAGTGAGACGTTCTCTCATTTAGAACTCAAACGAGTCAGATGAACATAGCTCACTTAAAATACTTGCTTTTATGAAAGAATTTGCTGAGAAAAAAGCAAATTTTTCATTGACTTAATACATTTTTCAGTCAACGACCTTTTATCGTGCACTTCTTAAATACGATCTCAACACCAAAATTGTCTGCAGGTTTTACTGGAGTCACTTGGCAAAAAAAAATGACAACAGATAACCTGGAACGGGTTAAACATCGTTTTTGGTTTTTAAAACATAAAGCAGTGACCGGTTCATTATGCTCTTGGTTCAACATCTTTGCATTTAAAAAACAGATTGCAGAAAATGGCTCGATATGCGGCTGGATATCATTCTTTCTGGCCAATAGTAAGTTAATAGAAACCCTGATGAGAAAGCATTTTTGTAACCCTAGATAATGACGAAATGGACTCATATTTGTTCTTCCTGTAGCTGTGTCTAGGGCAGTATTTTCAACCTTTTTCATGGCAAGGTACATTTTTCCATCGAAAAAAATCTTGAGGCACACCACTACCCAAAAATGTTGAAAACTGTTCTCTACAGCCGTCTATATTAACAATATAGCGATTCTCACCAAAATGTCCTGAATAAGAATCAAATCAAAATATCAAAACTTATTTTGTCATTATTTATGATTCTGCTTTGAAATAAAAAGTGAAGTTAATGTGTCCACTTCTGAAATACAGCTGGACCCGGAGTTGTTACAACATCATACAAAAATCTTAGAACTTAAAAAAAAATTCAGTATTTTGCTCATTCAAATTTTGTCTAAAGTTAGCAGGGATATAAAAAATAATGCTTATTTTGACAGAAGCAACACTATTTAGGAAAAAAAATTATAAAAAAAAAGTTTATTGTGTATTTATTAATTTTTTACATATTCTATTCATCCCTTACTGGGGAAATTTGTGTGCTGCCCTACTACGCGACAGCGCCAATGGTGAGAGAAATGGGGGGTTAGGTGTCTTCTCCAATGACCCTAGACAAGAACTTAGTGGGAATCGAACCCACAAACTTCCGTTTCACGGGCAAACGCTCTACCACTCAGCCACCATCTCCTCCCAATTTATATCAATTGGGGGGATTTAAATTTATTTAAATTTAACTTTATTTAAATCAAACACCTCTATTTAATAGAGGCGTCAAATGACGGGTGTGGGAGTTAGAGGAAGAATTACTCCAAACTCATTTTTAGTGTTTTATTTCAGTTAAATTACAACATGGGAACAATATATAAAAGATGTAGAAAAAGTCAAAAGCCAAGGAATGTCAAAAATCAACATAACTACAGTAATTCGACGTCATCTTCTGAGAATTGTCAAATTGATGGCTTTGGTAGTTCTAGTGTTAAAACGCAAACTAAATTTTCTCATAATATCTCAAAAACATGTACAAAATATTTTCCACTAGGTGGGGTAGTTTCTGGGAGGGATGAACAGCAGCAAAAACGCAGAGAAGAAGAGTGGATTGCTATGGTTACAGTAAACAACCTATCAGGACAGCCCTGACAAGTTTTCATTTTGATTTAACATAAATAAAAACGCTTTAATCCAATTTCTGTTGTTTTTGTTTGTTTGTTTTTACACAAACACTATCAGATCAACCATAACAAAAAAAAAAAAATTGGGATCTGCCGGTAGATCCCGATCACCTTATCTAGGTCATATCCCATGGCACACATCTGACAATCTCTCATGGTATACAAGTGTGCTGCGGAACACTGGTAGGAAAACGCTGGTCTAAAGTATTTAAGGTGTAACTACAGACACAATTATGAGGCTCAAGTTAAATAAAATTCTTCTTTAGGCTCTGCGTCTTAGTTGTGGGGGTGCCCATAACTCCTGCACTCTTTCCCAAGCATCAGCTGCGCATATTCCCATGTGCATGATAAATGTCTACAATGGAGTTTATAAGTGCAGCTGTTGATGCCGTGTAGCCTGCACATAAGGGTGAGTCTCCGAGTTGCCACGGGCAACACCAGATGTCACGGGAAGAAACAGCAAGTCTGTAGAAATGAATTAGCTGTTACAATCGTCCCGTGACGCACAAACGAACCCCCTTACCCCCCACTGCACAAACCCTCACTGATCTATTGGTTGCACTGAAGTCTAAAAGGGAGGTTACAGTATGTGTTTGTGGTTTTGAAGGAAATAACAAGGGAGATACCAAAGTATTCATGTCATTGCTTTCACACTCAGCATGCCAACATCCTCAAGGCAAACACATGGATCCATTTACGATAAGGTGATAAAAAGAAAAGAAAAAGTCTGTTTCTTTTTTTATTTCAATGAACATGACCCACGTTTTAAGAAAAAAAAAGAAAGACAAAGATGAGAAAGATTCATGCTGGTGCAAAAAGAGAAGAGTTTTCATGTCACAGAGTGCATCCCAAACTGTTGCACCCTGGAGCTAGCTGGTCAAGTAACATATGATGATGCCAAGTATCTGAAAGAATTATGAATATTGAAAGATTATGCCACATCCAATCTCCATCTGATGTTACCGCTTGTACGCCGTGCAGAGCATGAGTCCAATTTTAGTAACTCGGAACATTAATGTGTGAAGTGTTGATGGAGGGAATGCATCCGCTGGAGCTCTTCTCCCTTTTTAAAATCAATCTTTCATGCACTTTAGTTTTTAACGGATCATGCCCGGCTGGCACTGTCCTCCCTTGGCAATTCACAGCTGTTGTGTCGTGGAGATTATTTATTAACAGCTTTTTTTGCTCATTTTCACAGTTTTAATTTTTCATTTGGATGAGTATTGGAAACGAAAACTAACTCAAAAGTTATTTAGTCTCAAAATCTAAAGTAATAAATTTGCTTGGACCAAAATTTTTTAAGCTAACCATAGATTAGAGGTAGATCGTAAAGCTTTAAAACAAACAAAAGACAGAAAAGAAACTGTCGACTCATTCAATTCTTTTCTATCCTCTTACATTTAATGGATGGCATTATTTTTTAATAACAATTTTAGCAAGTTAATGAAAAACAATGAGAATCTTAAACACATGCAAAGACACAAAAGACCTTTCTGAACACCTGCTTGGATAAGACAATGTGTCATGATTCCCTCACCCACCACTAGAGGGAACCTGAGACCTTCCTTCATCTTCCTGATTTGGGACACCTGTTGGTGATTGACCAGCTGCCTATCCAAAGACAGTCTGCCTTGCCTTCAGTGTTAGGTCATCATCCCTTCCAGACCAAGAGATCATTTTGAATCATGACCAAGAGACATTCCTTGTACAAATCATGTGCCTTGCTTTACGGCCTTGCTGGACCTTGTTGTTAATAAATACTGTTTGTCTTCCTGCGATTGGGTACTCCTTTTGCATCCACATTGTGACAGAATGGAACTGTTCCAAAGTTAAAGTATTTGAAATTTTCTTTAATACGTATAACCAATTTTACCATAATCAAGAAAAATAATTTATTCTGAATTGTTGCAAAGTGTCTATTAAAATATCTAATAGGACATCAACAAATTGTTCCTTGTAGTCGTAATCGTAGAATAAGAGATCTGTTAACACTGTGCGTTACAGTTTTTTCTCTAAATTTACAGTGGGCTATTGGCAGCAGGGTTGCCACACTCCTTTAGTTAGTCCTTAAACTAACTGGAACGGTTATTCTCACAGTGCAGTAGTACCGCATAGCCCTAAAGAAGAAAACACTTGTTTCCACTCTTTTTGGTTTGAAAAAAAGCAACAATATTCTGCCCTACAAGAAATGCACAAAAACACTTTGAGAAAAAGAGAGAATATTCGGTGCTGGGATCGAATCGGATCCACATACCTGATACCGAATCGGCAACACTTGGGTCCAAAGATGGCAATTTTACCATTGAGCTATGACTCTCTCCTGCCTTCATTTCTAAATTTAAGTTTAATTTAATGAATAGACCAAAGAGCTGACATTTTAATGAAATACTGTGCAGTTTCAACGTTTACTAAAGAATCTTCACAAAGTCAATCATAACATGATGCTAATACACCCAGAAGATCAAAAAAAAAAACATCACCAGTTTTAAATTCTCCCATGACTGAAAACATACAACCAAAGTTTCCCTATTGTCCAATTTACAAGCAAGACTACAACTTGGTGTTCAGTACATGAATTAGGCCACATTAAATGTTCTATGTTACAGTTGAGCTCCAATATTAGAAATATTGTGTAGTATAAAACTTATTCCAACAAGAGCCACCTGGAGCAGTCTGTACGCAACAGTTAAACAAATTGAACTTCTCACTTTACTTTTAGAAACAAAGCAACAAGCGGCTTAAATACAGCCAAACAGTTTTATGAAAGAGCCACTATGTCCTGACATGGCATCTGTTTGAAACATCTTGGTAAAACCACCATGGCTGTCTTCAGATGAAAAGGTTTTACGAGAAGTCTCGCCATAGAAAGATGATCCAATTCACGGGGCCTCTAGTCTACGCACAGGAAAAAATAGTACAAATGCTCAGATAAAAATACACAGGTTAAAAATAAAAGCGGCCTCGTCGTGGCCTGCACCTGCATAGCTACTTGTTTTCCTTTGCGTTGATGATAGAAGCTCGGCTTTGGAAGCTTTTTGCACTAATCCAAAGCACGTGCACAAATGTAAGCGAAGTAAGCACTGTACACTACAGTGACAATCTGCATCCAAGAACAAAAATTATCATTACATGTCTTTGATTTTCTGACTGTTTTTACTCTCAAACCTTCCCAGAAAAGCTTCGTCTTCCTCCAGGATGCAGCGGAGCTTTTTCCTGACCTTCTGCTTCAGTAATCAAATTCTTTAAAGGGGCATTAAGCCAAAGGGGAATTTAAAAAACCAAAAGCTTAACTTAGGAGTGAGTGAATACATATGCATGATATGCTTATGGGTTTTGCTTTTAACTTCTTAACATCCAGCGGCCTGGTGACAGTACGTTTTGTGTTTGTTTGTTTTTTTCTTCACTCATAAAGACACTTATTCTTTGTTCAACTCCACTAAGTTATACCTCGTTTTAAAGCTAAGACTTTCAAGAAAACGATCATAACATCCATTCTTATGTTTTCACTAGTTTCAAGAAGAAATAACTAATTATCCGCAAAAAAAAAAATCAAACTGTGTAAAGCGCACAGCTTACCTATGATCCAGTTCTGTCGGCCTCAGACGGGTTCGATCTTTATGTAATTGGTCTCATTTTGTCCGTGATAATACACAGAATAACTATATGAAATTGTATTTTCTCAAAAGTAATCCAGTTTGGAGAAATACTCCAGAAAACATGATTTTTTTTCTGTGAGAGATCCATGGTAAAACGTGGCAGTCGCGTTCCAATCTCCATAGCAACTGTCAAGCTGTGTTTCTAAGTTCATCCTGGATATGTTTATATTTTTCACGAAGTTATCTACAAAATGAGACCATTCGCAATTTTTTTCCGATCATGGGTTTGTTTGTAAGATGACTTTCAATGAAACAAGCGCTCCTCCTTCAGCTAACAGCGGCGTTAGTTTGTTAGCTGCTAGCTGGCTAATGACGTCATTTAAGAATATATGATTGGCATATAAAGATGGCTAATAATTACAGCTTTAAAATAAAGAAAAAAGTTTTGCTTGCATATCAACTTTTTTTTCTTGAAACAAAGTAAACAATATACCAAGATGGCCGCTCAAATCGCTCTGAAAGCAAGTGAAGCCACCTACTCTAATGCCACCTAGCCTTTCTGTTCTTTTATGTTATTCTATCCATCTGAACATTTCCCACTCTCGCATAGAAATAATTCTCCATGCCTCGAGGCGAGAAATGATGGACAGCTGTACATCCATTATGCACACCGACTGAACATGGGAGACCAATAAAGCGGCAAAAAAAAGTCCCTGTAATGTAGGTTTTTATTCCTTTGGTAACATTTAAAACCATGCAGACACACTTATTGAACTCCTGCGACATCAGAAATACAGTCAGACTCTTCATGAACTGCGGTGAGTGATTCCCAGTGGGCAAAGCGAGGACAAAAATAAACGTTGGAAGCCAATCAAATTCAGAGGACACTGAAAAATATTCTCCATATGTGAACTGTTGACCTGAGTCTCGACCTCACGGAATGCAATTGTCGTCATCACTTAAAAGTCTCAAGCTGCTCTAGAAACCTTTGCAGACCAAATCCACGTTGCTATCACAACATGTAAACAGGCTTTTATTAACACAGTATCATCAGTTTTCTGCATAAAGTCAAATACCGAGCAGAGAAGTTTCCCTAATTTTTAAGCTTATTCTTTTTGACAATATGGGATCAATTAAATATTCCTGATTAGAAAAAGAAAAAATACGATGGACATTGCTTTTAAAAACCTATTGATTATTTCTTTTTGGCTTTTTAGTGCCACTGCTGTACTTAATTGAGATCATCGGACGTGCTGTCACACATAAAAATGAAGATAAAACTAAGAGTTCAAAGGTTCATGGTGGGAACCAAGCACATCAAGAGAGCATGAAGTGTATCATCAGTATGCTACTAAATTATTCAACCTACAAACAGATCAGAAAGCAAGTGTGTACACACAAAAAACTGTCCAACTCCCAATTTGGCAAATCAGATTAGAATATTCTTCTTAACCCTGTCCATCCTGGACACTCCCAGAGAGATTCCCAGCATCTCCGTCTCTGCTATCTCCATCTTTGCTTCCTGTCTTTTCCTCAGTGCCACTGTCTCTAGACTAAACAGCATGGCCGGTCTCACCACGGTTTTGTACACTTTTCCTTTCATTTTGGCTGAAACTCTTCTATCACACATCACACCTGATACTTTTCTACACCCGTTCCAGCCTGCCTGCACACGCTTCTTCACCTCTTTTCCACACTCCATTGCTCTGGACTGTTGATCCTAAGTACTTGAAATCTTCCACCTTCCACTTTGGACACACATTCCCAGCGTGTCTGGTCTTGGATGACTTCATCAAATCCAACCATATACCTTATACTGGTAAACACATGAGTGAAACAAGTGCAAATATGTTGATTTTGAAAAATAAGGATACAACAACCATTCAGGACTTGTATGGTTTTTCTAGTTGTTGACTACCCATTTTCAGTCGTAGATGACATCTTTACAGTATAGCATTGTACAGTTTAGTCAACCACCAATTGAGCAAGTTCTTCCCCTTAAAAAGCGCTAGGGAAAAATCTGTATGGAGAAATGGGCAGAAATACCAGCAACATTTTCTGAAAACCTTCAAAGTCTTCAAAAAATATTTAACCTCAGTCATTGTCAAATAAGTCAATGACTGAAGTAATTGATATTGATCAAATACTTATTTCCACCATATTTGCAAATGATTTATTTAAAAACAGGCAAAGGTAAGCTCATAGTGGAGCTTACCTCTGATGAAAATTAAAAGCCTCGCATTACCTCGTTAGGTATGGATGGTTCGGAAGACCAAACGAATATTCTTAATACTTCTCCCAATAGTTTCTACTTTGTTGGTTTTCCCCACTGAATAAAGCCCAGTCTTAAAAGAGAAATGAAAGACTAAAAACACTAAAAAATGGATGTAGAAGTATTGACTTTGTAAATGTGCCCTTTCACATCGTGGGATTCTTTCATTAAACAACTTCAGTACTCTAAGGGCTTAGAAAACTCCTCAAAAACATATCATGGGGCTCAGCAGAATGCAGTAAGATAGCCTAATATTTTAGGCCCTGTCCTACACGTAGCCGAGTATTTTTGAAAACACATATCTGCTGTCCTCCGTTTTAGAAAAACGCCCGTGTCCACATGTAACCGTTTTCAAAATATCTGCGTCCACACGGAGCCGTATAAATACGCTTCTGAGTGCGATTATGAGCATGCCAGACCAGTAGTCGGCAGTATTGATGTAAATTTAAGTTCTGAGCTATCCAATCAGAGCCCCTCACTCTTCATTTCCGCAAGCAAGAGGAGGGAGGCTTATGTGATTAATAATTGCCGATTGCAACGCATTTCTCCTCCTTTGCTCCTCAACAAGAAGCAAGAGCTGTTGAAAGTGGACAAAAAGGCAAGAAAAGAGGGTCTGCAACAGGGTAAAAAGTAAAACCTGTTTCCATCGATTCATGGTGCCCACTGTCTGCTTTTGTAAACGAGGACACACACGAATGACGTATGAGCATTTCTTGTCGCAGGTAGAGACGCATAAAAATGCAAATCTCCGTTTTTGCACGTCCACACGCAAACGCAAAAATGAAGTTTTCCAAAATCTCCACTTTGGCCAGAGTTTTCGAAAATGCCGGTTTTGAGTAAAAAATAAACTCCGTTTTTGTGTGGACGGCAGACCAAAACGGATAAAAATATATGCGTTTTCAAAAATTCCCGGCTACGTGTGGACAGGGCCTCAATATTCAAGATGAATGGTCACACCAACATGAATATAGTTGGTTTGACGGAAGAGGATGCAGGAGATAGGGTTAGATGGACGAAACTGACTTTCTGTGGTGACCCCTGAAGGGAAATGTCCAAAAGACAAGAAGATAGATTCAAGATGACTAAAATATATATTTTTCAAGATCATTTGAATTCCATTGAGTATTTTTGGGCGTGTCAGCACAGAATTAATTGTTTTATATTCAACCAACTCAATAGTATGATCTAGCTTTTAACCAATCAAATTTTGAACCTCAAAGTGGCCCATCAGCCAGATAAAAATAAACTATTTTAACTCATTATTCTGGGAGCATGTTCACAAGGAACAGCTTCATTAAGTATTTCATAGCAGCGTAACGATGCCTCGTGTTTTCAAAAGCAACCCATTGCAACTTCGAATTTTTAACAACCCTAGAAACCAATTACCTCCAAAGAAACAAGGAGATTTTCTGCACAGCTTGCAGCAGAATGAGCCCAGTAATTATAACAGTCATATTTTCACAGTAGAGTAATTCAGCTAATTGGAGATTCAGAAAAAATGTCTACCGCACATGTTTGTACGCAGCAACATAAAATGCTAAGTGGAAGCAGCATTGTCAGTGTTTGTAAAGGGAGTTTTTAAATTCACCAGGATTCACTATGGTGATAAAATTATTCATCAATGACCTTTTAATAATAACCTTAATAACATGGTGGGTTTTTTTTTTTTTCAAAACAGCTAACCGGATTATTCTGGCTAACGTATTTGTAATGACAAGGTAACTATAACAGTATCTTTGAGAACATTCAGAGCTTGTCATGAAAACGTCCTTGGATTTTTTTCACCAGTAACTCGTCCCACACAGTAAATAGAGATGTGTCATTGACAGTTTGTTTAGCTTGGCCAAGGCTTTTAAAAATACTGTTTTCTCTTCAAGCAGCCACAGTTTAAAGTGCCAATAAACCCACTTCACAACCCAGTGGGCAATCAGAGCTAAAATTAAACTCACAAAGAAAAAAAAAAAAAAATCAGTGTTCATAATGCATGAGTGGAAAAAAAAAATCCAACAGGTTTCACTTCCCTGAAACTGAACCCTGCACCAAAGTGGGAACGCTCCATATGTTCGTTGCTTTGCTTTTGTGAAATATGATAAGCTCAGTCTGAGGTAAGCAGAGACGAACTGGTGGGTTAGCCCGAACAGAACAATCAGGATGCTGTGAAATGTTGACTTTAATTTGTGAGAACTCTGCAGAAAAAAGGCAGAGAAACATAACAGGAGGTTCAGTAATGGGCAGGCTGAATGAGCTCGCCATGCCTTGGTAATTAATGGGACGGTTACGTTCCATGAGAATCATCATTAGTCTTGTGAGTGGGAATTGGATGGCCTCTGCACTCGGCTGCGTCCCACTGGTGATGATAAAGGTTCTCAAAAAAGCTTAACATAGATGAAACAATAACAAGAGGGATCATCCTTTTCCTGTCTGACTATAGAGCAGAATTACAGCCGAAAGCAATGAACAAATTCCACTGGACTCCACTGACACGGTTTCCTAGATCCCACTGCTTTAGGAAGATATCTGATGAAGACATGCAGAAAGCTCTAGGGAAATACTATGAAGACCTGTACTGTGGCACCAAAAGAACATAGACATGGCAGAAAGTCTATGTTTAATCGGGAATTATTTAAAAACAAACCGATCGTCAGAAATTAGTAATCTAATGTGGTCATCAGTGGTGGATGAAGTACTCACTTTTTGTACTTAAGTAAAAGTACAGATAATTAGGCAAAAAATTTACTTAAGTAAAAGTATCAATAAAAAAAAATCTACTTAAGTAAAAGTACAAAAATAATTGGTGTAAATTTTACTTTTTAAGTAAAAAGTAAAAGTATTCGATCATAATTCAAATGTTATTTTTTGTGCTGTAGGGTCACAAATAAATACTCTGCAGGGGCGTGACCACCATCTCCCGCCTTTTTTGGCCCACAAAAAAAAAAAAAAAAGAAGAAAGGAAAGGGGACTAGTCAAGCTATCCCCTTGCAGGGCCAGCAAATGCGCCACCAACATGCAGGAAAATTACACTTGTTTTTGAAATGTTTTGGGGGGGTTGCCCCCAGTTACTTTATATTGGTTTTGTCAATGACCTCACGCCCCCCCACTCCTTTAGAAAATTATAGATCCGCCCCTGCTCTGTGTAATGACGGCTGAACTTTTTATTTAGAAATAAACACAACGAACAACAATCTTCTGACTCTTATTTGATGTTAGTGTTTTGGCGCTGAATGAATGCAGAAAATGTTTACTCTCAATTCTGATTGGTCCTCGATTTATTACTTCTTCTCCCGATCAACTGCTCCTTTTGATTTTGGCGATGCGGCTTCAAGATGCGCTAAAAAAACGCATTTTTCAAGCATTTTTCAAATTCTTAACTGAAAATGTAACAAAAAATGCAAAACACACTTTTAAGAGATATTTGCTCAAAAAATGTAGTGAAGTAAAAGTAAAAGTACAGGTCTCAAATTTTACTTAAGTAAAGTACAGATATACATTTTTTTTTTAACTTAAGTACAGTAACGAAGTACATATACTTTGTTACGTTCCACCACTGGTGGTCATACCAGCTTGTCAATGCCTGATCCCATCAGACCTAAGAAGCTAAGCATGCTAGGCCTGGGCTGTACTTGGATGGGAGACCGCTGGAATCCCAGGTGCCACGATGGGACGGTCGTTGAGATTAAAATAGTCGTTGTGACCCTGGGGAAGACACTTCACCCACATCGCCTGGTCTGAATGGTATGTGCGCAATTGGTTGGTGATGGTCAGAAGGGCTGATGGCGCAAAATGGCTGCCTCGTTTCTGTCAGTTTGCCCCAGGGCAGCTGTGGCTATATCAGTAGCTTACCATCACCTGGTATAGAGTGAATTAATAATGCATATGTGAAGCGTCTTTGAGAGTCCTGAAAAGCGCTATATAAATACAATGCATTATTATTATTAATAGTAATAATCTAGTAATAATTTAACCATCAACATAGGCCCCAAAAAACCTCAGTTTGGCTCAGAAAAAGAGATTCTATCAGTGAGAAACAGTAGTCTGGAAGGAAAGATCTAGTTTTTGTCAGAGAAGAATGAGAAAACTGGTTGAATATTGTCAAAAGGAAACAGGAAGTCAAAAAAGCTCTGTTTATAACCGATATAGGAAAACATCTCCGTGCACACAGCACGTCCAACTTTGAAGCAGATGTTCTACAATAACAGAAGACCACACCAACCTCATCTTTTAGCCAAGAACAGAAAACTGAGGCAACAGATGACGTAAAAACACCAAAACAAGACAACAGAAGATAAAAGAGGGTAAAATAATAAATCGACCCAACCTACGCAGCACTTTTCCACATTCACAAAAATATTTATATCTGAGAGCGGAAACTGGCATACGAAGGTGTAAGTGAGGGTGGTAGTCTTGCTTAAGGACAAGATTTTTTGGGAAGAAATCAAACTTGCAACCCTCTTTTACAAGACGAAAGCTATAACCGCTGGACAATCTTTCCCCATAAAAATAGTGATGGTCTATATCAACTTCATGAACGGTTTACATACCAAAAATGTTGCTGACCATGTCCAAAAGTATTTTGGCTATTTTGTTTTCAATACCACAAATATAACCGATAAGGAACTATTGCTTTCTTGAGAAAAAACAATGAGCTTCATATTTATCAATCATCGTCAAGCCAGTTCACTTGAGCCATTTTCACTATGGTTCCAACCTACATAGCTCCGTGAAGCTGGCCCCTCTTATTGTGCTGTAAAAAAATTTGTTTGTGCTATTTTAGTTTTTAGATATTTACGATTTGTTTTTTTACAGATCAATATGACGCTATCCAGCCCCTTATTTTGCTCAAAAATGCAAGCAAAGAAAAAAATGGTGTCAATTGTTTGTGCTACGTTTGTCCTGTTATGTACTGTAAAAAAATTTTGTTTGTGCTATTTTAGTTTATTTTAATTTTAAAGAAATATAATTTGGACGATGACGCCATTCAGACCTTCATTTATATACAGGCGTCGTCATTTTTGAGCACAAATGTAGCACAAATGATCGACACCCTTTTTAGGAGTTTTCTTGCGTTTTTAAGCAAAATGAGGTGCTGGATGACCGCAGATTGACCTATAAAAGAATCGTAAATATCTAAAAGAAATAAAATAGCACAAACAAAAATTTTAACACCACAAAAGTAGCACAAACGATTGACATATTTTTTGTTTATTTTGTTTATATATATTTTTTTAAAGAGGCCAGCTTACGTAGCTAACCTACACGGACCTATCGTAATGTTTTAACTAGATTTGTAAAAACATTTGATGAATCCCAAGTGATTAAGGTCTGTTGTACATAAATAAAGCTAAACCAGACCAAAACATTTTGATGGTGGTGACCAAAAGAATGAGATTGCGGATAGAAGCCGCCCAAATGAGCTTCCTGCGCAGGGTGGCTGGGCTCTCACTCAGAGATCGGATGAGGAGCTCTGCCATTCGGGAGGAACTCGGTGTCAAGCCGCTCCTCCTCCAGGTCGAGAGGACCCAGATGGGGTGGTTTGGGCATCTAGACAGGATGCCCCCCGAGCACCTCGCTTTTGAGGAGTTTCGGCACGTCCCACTGGGAGGAGACCAAGAGGCAGACACTGGACCCGCTGGAGAGACTATGTCTCACAGCTGGCGGGGGAATGACTCGGGATCCTTCCGGGTGAGCTGGAGGAAGCCGCCGGGGAGAGAAGCCTGGGCTTCCCGTCTGAGACTGTTGCCCCCGCAACCCGGCCCCGGATGAGCGGAAGATGACGGAACGGAAAAAAACATTTTTCAGGATTTTATAGAGAAAAATAAAAAGCTATCCATCTTTGCTTTTGTTAATAAAGAAGACGTCATGAAAAAACTGGAGAACCTTTGAGGTCCAAACAGATACCATCTTAATATCCAATCCCTTTAGGGAGTGGACAGGGAGCCATCTGTACTCCACTTCCTCCCTCAATAAAACTCCAACCTGTTTTTTTTTTTTTAAACACAAACTTCTCTTCTAATTATCGTCATGCATCTTCTAACCCAAACCTTAAATTAGAAACATATTTATAAAAATATTTAAAGAATCACCAGCTATCGAGGTCTGTTGTACATGGCGAAAGCCAAACAAACCCAACTCATAAAATATTGCACTGTCGTATTTTACGAATAATTTTAAATTTTGCTTTACAAAGCAAATGTCATAAAAAAAAAAAAAAAAACATGTAGAAAAAAATATGATCCACTAACTGGGGTGTTTTTAAGGAGGGATGAACAGCAGCATGCAACAAAAAAGCAGAGAAGAAGAGTGGGTTGCTATGGTTACAATAAACAACCTACCGCGGGACAGCGGTGTCTTTCTCTAAATAAAATGACAAAATTTCATTCTGATAAACATAAATAAATACGATTTAATCCTTTTTTTTCACATTGACACCATAAAATCCATCAAAACAATCCTTAGAAACCACCGGAAGGTCCAGATCACATTATGAGGTGAAATAATAGGATCATTTCCCACGGAACACCTGACGATCTCTCACGGTACACTAGGGTGCCGCGGGACACAGGTTGAAAAACGCTGTTCTAACCTAAACCCATCATTTGAACCATCATTAAGCACCAAATTCAGCCCACCAACTCCTAGCATTTCCAGAACTACTGCTGCTTATGTAACCCCGCAGAGGGCTTAGGATGGAGCCCACCGTGGAGTTTCTTCAGCATCAAGCATGCATGTCCAACATGACAGGTCAGAGCTGACTCAGCACCAATCAGAACACAATTTGTGCGGATTTATTAACCTTTTGAAGTGAATCTATTGCTTTTCACTGTAAGTCAGAAAAGCAGATGAATAAATTAATTCTAGAACTAAGCAACAGCTCTTAGATCTCCAACATCAGACATCACCAAGAGAACAGGATCAGGTTCTGATGGACCACATAATCCCTCAGATGACCTGAATAAAGCTGCTAATGTCCTGTCACCATGGCGTTCTGCGGCTCCGCACTAAAACCCGACAGGATTCTCCTGCACAAGAAGAGCAAATAAGAGAAAGAGAGAGAGAAAAAAAGAAGAGTACATCGCATGTAAAAATATTTCTATTCCATCGCGTCCTACCAGAGAGAAATCCAGCAGAGAAACTCTCAGCAAGAAGAAAAAATACCAGAGGTGTTCTGGTCCTCTGGGTTGAAGTGAATGCAGTGGAGCTCGGGCTCGCTTTACGCGCACGCCTGTCAGCTTGACGTTAGAAGGCAACCCACCACTTCCTGTGACGTCATCGTGCTTCAGCTGGACCTGGAATCCACGATCAGGATGGTTCAAATCCCACACACACTGCTTTACGTCATCCTGCAGGTTTATTCCACCGAGCAAACCTGCATAACACACAGTTTAACCCGAACTAATAAATATCTAAAAACATGCAGGTTGATTGGTCACTATGAAATTACAACTAAAAATGAGTGTGTGTGTGGACCTGCAACTGGCTGGCGAACTGTTCATGGTGTATCCTGACATTCATCTGAAATCAGCAGGTGTTGCGCCCAAAAAGCGCTCAAACATGGCTACAACAAAAGCCTTCTAAAAATGTGAAAAAATAAAAATAGGGGGTCCTGTAGCATGGTATAAGTATTTCAAGTGTCCTGCACATTATCGGAGGTGTTTTTGTACAAACAATGACAAGAATGTACGGTTTTTGAAAAAGTAATATCATCTCTTTTTCGGTTCCCGCAGCCACGTAACGTGTTTTTACGCTCTAAAGCCGGCAAAAAGCGAGACCAAAAAAAACTTTTTTTTTTTTTTTTTTTTTATGCAAATAGATGAAAAAAAATGTTTAGGAGGCAATTTTATGTTAGTTTGATTTCTTTTTTTTTTCAGCGCAAAAAGTTGAGACGGAGACGCACTTTGGTGACGTCATAGGTCGGTGTTTCGAAGCTCCTATTGTTTGGAATCTATCCGATCTGTGACGTCACCAATATGCGTCTCGGTCCTGATAAATTCCTTTTTTTTTTTTTCTTTTTTGTTACTATTACCTAAATCATCTTTTACAGGCTGAATTTAAAAATAAAATATAAAAACAAAAAAGTCTATATAAAACTGTACTTTTATGCAACAAATAAAAACCTCAGCCAATATTTTTTGCATGGTGAAAAGGAAGAAAAAAAATGGCCCAGTATCAATCACTCTGACGTTTGCAGAACTTTCAAAGCAAGGTAACTGCTTCGGTGGAATTTCTGTAGATTTCTAGTTACTCCTAAATAGCGCTGGTTATTGTTACCATCTTATCAATACAAATATTCTTATCAATACCGCTTATAAATCTGTTATCTCATCTACACTTTTTTTTGGTGTAAAAACAAGAAGAGGAAGACAAACAAACTATGCAGATGCAACCACACAATTTAAAACAAATTAAATGATGAATTAATTAAAATTGAGGGATCTCTCCTTCATGTGGATCCCCATAGGGTTTCTTCTTTTTTTTTTTTCCTCCTCACTGCTTGGTTGTTTTTTTGTGGAGTTTTTCGTCACTGTAATGGAAGGTCTATGGACAGGAATTTACTGAATGATTTAGTTAACTTTTAACTGGGTATTTGTTTACATACTATTCTCACACTTTTTTTGTTGCCGTTTGTT
Source organism: Neostethus bicornis (assembly GCA_902685375.1). NCBI lineage: Eukaryota > Metazoa > Chordata > Actinopteri > Atheriniformes > Phallostethidae > Neostethus > Neostethus bicornis. The sequence goes on along the minus strand of LR738549.1, from coordinate 10,207,012 downwards.
TCTGTTTTTTTTTTTTTTTCAAGCTACCATGTGAAGCCCGTTGAGATTTTTTTTTTTTTTTTTTTTGTTAATATGGGGCTTTCAAAATTGAAAGTATGCCCAAAAATCTCACATGACCTTTTGAAATTGTTTAAGTAAGCCCCACATTGCTGTGTCTTGGTTGATCTGGTACATTTTTATTGTTCATAAATGAAAAATATACTGTTATTCTTTTATAGAATTGATAAGACAAGTGCACAAATTAACCCCCCAAAATTGTAATGAATCTATTTGTTCCCAATAGTTTAGGTAGTGACAAACATCAGATTCTTCCACTAAATTTTCCAACTCCCAAAAAAATCTAAAATAGTAAAAATGTTATGATGTGGAGGGAGAAGGACCCAAATGTAGGACAAACTAAGATTTATGTAACCAAAGTATCCAGCAAGGCTGTAAACAAAGGAACAAGAGTAAAAAAAAAAAAAAACGGCAGTTCATGATCAGTAACGTTTCCAAAGGATATTCGTTGGGTTTAGAGTCAGCCAAGGCATGAAGGAATGAAGACCCTACATCTAATGCTGGAGAACCTGCCTTTAAATAGGCAGCAGGACAAAGTGGGCACAGGTGATCAGGATCAGGTAGGATTTGGGGAAAGGGAAGATGGTCTAGGGCTCCCTCTGGTAGGTGGGTGAGGGAACCACAACAAAAAAGAAAAAGAAAACAGAATTCTTTAATATTTCTCTACTTTTTCTTTGGAAAATGTAATTTTTTTTTGGAAGTGACCACCTCATCATGGATGCTCAATTTCACACAAATGCACTGTTTATGTCAATAAATAAAATGGGCACATCTTTAAAGAAAAACAAGAAAAACACACATAAATACTTTATGTGTATTCTTTGTGATTTCTCTGTCAATAAATACTTACAAATTTATTTTTGACAAACTGGCTGAATTTGAAAAATTGCCACATCTGTTAAATGTTGATCTTTGCTGTACAATAAACATATTTACCTGTTTCGACATCTGAAAATAACCAGGCATGGAGAAAGAAACAGATTTTATTTGTGTGTGTTCTAATGGCTGTTCAGGCATGCTGCCAAAAAATTCCCACATTAAAGACAAATAACTTAAACCAGACTGTAGCCATTTATTTCTGGACACTCCTAAACCTATATTCTTATATTGTCATCATAAAAAGTGTGTGCAAAAAAAGAAAAGTTATTTTTGTGGAAACAGAGCCCTCTGTTGATCTACCAACACAATTACACCAGCAACACTTTTAATAGCTTTGTATTGAGTAGACCAGGCCACTTGGGGAGGTGGGGTCCCTGGGCCCTTGGGGTAAGTGCGCTCCTCTCGGTCCGAGTCTTGGGTTATGACACCCCTGGGCTCGCCTGCGGCCGGGGGGTACGGTTGCCACATCTGCCCCGTAGCTTGGGGGTCCTGGCATTGGGGACGCCCCTTGGTGGTGGGGGAGCCCCGACAGGGGTTTCTCTTATGCACCTGGCCGGGCGGGTGGGCCACTCCTCGACCTGGCCTTGGGGTCCCAGGATCTGGATGAGCGCAGGCCCGGGTTGAATTGGTCTCTGCCTCCTTCGTTCCAGTCTTTTGAGGCGGGTGAGGATCTGTTGGTCCTAATAAGCACATGGTTCACAACATGGTTGGCAGCATGCATGTACTTTCCCTCACCCTTGCACACTGTATCACACTGTTTACTGCCCGCTATGTTCCTCGCTCCCAACCAATATTATTATAGCTCTAGTAACATGTGTTTGTGTTCTACATCATTTGCTAGAGACGATTTTGTTGTGTGTGTCAGTTTTACCTCTGGTTTAATCTCTTGTTTTTTACTTTTTTTTCTCCTTAGATAATCCAGCAGGTTTATCTTGATGCTGAATACTGTAACTTCAGATTTTCTCTTCACTTTATCCCCCTCTCCTCTTCTTCTGTATCCTTTTCCTCTTCATTTTCACTCCCCCTGAGTTTTTAGATTGATGTTCGAGGCGGTGATGAAGGAGAGTGGTCACGTCTGTAGTCCTGTAGTCATTCGAACGCCTGGTCCTTCCTCATCTCAAGTACTTCACCTCTCCCTATCTGGACCCTCTGAAGTTTGCCTATAGAGCCAACACGTCTGTAGACGACGCCATCAACCTGGCCCTCCACTTCACCCAGCAGCACCTGGACTTCTTGGGAACCTGTGCTAGGATCCTATTTGTGGACTTCAGCTCTGCATTCAATACCATCCTCCCTGCCCTGCTTCAGGACAAGCTCTCTCAGCTCAACGTGCCTGACTCCACCTGCAGGTGGATTACTGACTTCCTGACAGACCGGAGGCAGTGCGTGCAGCTGGGGAAGAATGTCTCCACCTCTCGGACTATCAGCACAGGGTCTCCACAGGGCTGTGTCCTCTCTCCCCTGCAATTCTCCCTGTACACCAACTGCTGCACCTCCAGCCATGACTCTGTCAAACTGAAAAAGTTTGCGGATGACACCACCCTCATTGGGCTCATCTCTGATGATGATGAGTCGGCCTACAGGATGGAGGTAGACCGGCTGGTGTCCTGGTGCAGCAGCAACAACCTGGAGCTCAACGCTCAGAAGACAGTGGAGATGATCGTGGACTTTAGGAAAGCTATAGCCCCCATTACCCCCCTTGCACTGACAGACTCCCCCATCACCACTGTAGACTCTTTCCGCTTCCTCGGCACTACCATCACACAGGACCTAAAGTGGGAGCCGTCCATCAGCTCCCTGATCAAAAAGGCCCAGCAGAGGATGTATTTTCTTCAGCAGCTGAAGAAAGCCAAGCTACCCGCCCAGATGTTGGTGCAGTTTTACACGGCCATCATCGAGTCTGTCCTCACCTCCTCCATCACCATGTGATATGCTGGAGCCACAGCCAGGGACAAACGTAAACTGTAGTGCATTGTGCGCTCAACTGAAAAGATGATTGGCTGCAGCCTTCCATCTCTCCATGACCTGTACGTCTCCAGGACTTGGGGGGCATGCAGGTCGGATAGCAGCTGACTCTTCCCACCCTGGACATGGACTTTTTGAGCGACTCCCCTTGGGCAGGAGGCTCCAGTGCATTCGGCAAACTGCTCAGGGTCCATGGAGAGAGAGGTGAACAACTTGAGATGGGGATCCTGATTCTGATTATGAAAATTCTTGGTGCAGTAAAAATGGTAAAAAAAAAGGATGTAAAGTATTGAAAAATGTCATGCTCTCGAGGAGCCGCAGCAAAAACGTCTCATATGCTCATTTTTTTCTGGCCAGAAGCCATGAGCACATATTTTTGTCTGAATAACTACATTTGAATAACTACTACGACCGAAAGAATGAGATCGCGGGTACAAGCGGCCGAAATGAGCTTCCTCCGCAGGGTGGCTGGGCTCTCACTCAGAGATCAGGTGAGGAGCTCTGCCATCTGGGAGAGCCGCTTCTCCTCCAGGTTGAGAGGAGCCAGATGGGGTGGTTCGGGCATCTGGTCAGGATGCCCCCCGAGCGCCTCGCAGGCGAGGTGTTTTGGGCACGTCCCACCAGGAGGAGACCAAGGGGCAGACCCCGGACCCGCTGGAGAGACTATGTCTCACGGCTGGCCGGGGAACGACTTGGGATCCTTCCAGGTGAGCTGGGGGATGCAGCCGGGGAGAGAGAGGCTTGGGCTTCCTGTTTGAGGCTGTTGCCCCCGCGACCTGACCCCGGAACAAGCGGAAGATGATGGAACGGAACTACATATTTATGTTATTATGTTTACTTTTTATAATACATTTATCACTTCATCTTCTTCTTCTTTCAGCATTTCCCTTCAGGGGTTGTCACAGCAAGTCAGTTTCTTCCATCTAACCCTCTCTGCTGCATCCTCTTAGATCACACCAACTATCACTTTATTAGTTAGAATTTTATTTGTAACTCCTTATTCGGCCACAAGATGACAGACTAGTTTCAGTAAAGATTGCTAGTCATTTTTGGAAGTTTGTTTCAATTTAAGTTTAACTCAGGTCTCAATTGATCAGGTGTTTTGTTAAAAGTAAGTCTAGACATTGAATCCTAAATTGTATCATCATATTCACATTTCAGATGATGCGCTTAAAATGTCAGAGTAAAATTCTGATAAGGAACTTCCTATTCCTGAAGAACGGAATTGAATTTTTGGATTGATGTCTTAGGCGGTGATGAAGGAGAGTGGTCCGGGTTTCATTATGTCTCATATTTTCAGGTCATATTGAAAGTATACTACTTCATTACAATGATTATTGTTTAATTTATTGTTTTTCTAATCTAATAACAGCAGTGTGGTGAAGAGACAACTGAGTGAAAACCCAACATCCTTCATTTACCAGTCAAATCTCCCTTCCGATATTTTTCTATGGCCACCAGATGTGGGTTGTGACATAAAAAAATTCCCCAAGATCTTCTATACAAGCAGCTACAAGGAACTCCTCTGATAGCAAGCAACTTGTGCTTGGCTGGATTTATTAAAATGAACTAAAGTGCATCCATGTACAGAAAGAAAGAAACTCATAGGGTACCAGATGGAAGATATTTATTTCCACAAGAACTATCGATTATTTTTTCCATACAGGCATCATTATCGCAATCTTCTCCGGAAGGCATGGTGACTTTTCGCCAGATGAGCTCCTGTCCAAGCTTTCTCCATCAGCAGGAGTTATCCAAGGTAAAGGCCTGCAATTCCCGATCACCAGAAGAAAAAGTAAAAAAAAAAAAAATTAAAACAAGTTTTGTTTATTTTTCTGAGCAGTTCATGGTAAGTGTGCACCAACCAAGTTTCGATTTAATACTTTTTTAAGAAAAATAAATTCTTGTGATAAAGTTCTTTCCAAAGTACCTGCGCTCTGTTTCTCGGATTCCTTCTCCCTTTTGTCTATTTCTTCGACACAAAAGCAAACCACTACAGTAGCTTTGAGTATTGACGGAAAATTAATTGTTTTTTATAGTTTCACTTAACAGGTGCAAAATACTTGCTCACTAGCAGAAACCTAAAAATATTTAATTTATCATTATAGAATTATGTTCTGATAAAGGATTGTTAGTATGTATTGTCAGTCTTGTAGACTTAAAGGGCCCATCTCATGCTAAATAACTCATTTCACAATGTATCCTATGCACATACACACGCAAAATGTGGGGTTTGCAACATGCATTACACGATAGTTATGAAAATATATTGATTTGGTGGAGCGCAGTCACAGACCCGGAACAATGAAAGGCCGGATATTGTTCATCCCCCGCCCGTCCTGAGAAAGTACAAGCTCCGCCCTCTGCTCTCACTGAGCCGCTATTCCTCTGCCCATCTCTGAGCGGGAGGGGGAAGGCAGGCATAAACCCGTGCGTAGCAGTTTGATAGCATCTGAAATAAGATTTTATCATGTCGATTCATCATGTTCAGCCCTACATTTTGGATCCAGAATCCGACGAGGATTTTGAGGTGCACGAAGCACAAGCATAGGCGTAAGGCCGGAGTGGAGGTGGGTGAGGAGGGCGGGCGGGTGGTGAGGAGGGAGGGTTTGCTGCGGAGGGGGGCGTGTGCGAAGTCCGTCCTGGCCACGTCAAATGTGTCATACTTTAGACAGCCGCGTCATACTTTAGACATCTGCTCATTGGTTGTTTTGTCTGAGCGTACCAGAAATCCACAGCAATTTGTGAAAAACGGGCTAAATCAATCTAGAAACCCCTTTGGTGACATATACAAGGCCCGGACATCACTCTTACAAGGTAGAAAACTCTGGAAAGTCCATTTTGCATGTAATGGGCCCTTTAAGAGGTAGTTGTGGAGTCATGGTGCCAAATGAATGAACCTTGAACCTTACTGTAGGACTTTATTTTATAAAGATCTAAATACTTTATTCAGCAAATGTAAATGAACTCTACTTACTATGTAACGCTTTTCTACCTGCATCGATACTCAAAGCGCTTTACAAGCTCACATTCACCCATTCACACATACACATTCATACCTGATGGGGATGCCGCCATGCAAGGTGCAAACCACCATCGGGAGCAATCAGGGGTTCAGTGTCTTGCTCAAGGACTCCTCGGCATGAACTCATGGCGGGGGAATCGAACCGGCAACCCTCCGGTTACGGGGCCTAACCCTACTCACTGAGCCATCCTTCCCCTAAATGTATTTATATTTCTTGTGGTTCATAGAAATATGAGTACATTGAGTAGTCTGCATTGTAGACTTTACAGCATCATGATGTGATCAACACTGTGTAAACTACAAATTTGTTTTAATCCCTCTTTCATTTGGAACACTTCTTCCCTCCTGACCTGCCCTCAGCCCTAATTTGGCACACCTAGTCCCAATCCACAGGTTTGCCTTGTTTCCCTTTGAACTTTTTAAGCTCTGATGTCCCTCACTTTCCTGCTGGATCATTCGCCGCATCACTCCCTTGCTCCATTCCTCTGCTGCTTCTCCTTGTGCACACTGCTCCGCTGGTCATGCAGCCTTCCTGTGAAGCTCCATAACTCTAATCCTTATCCTGCTGAGCTCATTCCCCCTGGCTCCTGGTGCACCTGCCTTTCCCTTTAAAAGCTCCTCCATCTGGTCCCTCATCACCCAGCCAAGCTTCAACCTTCTGGTTCTTCACCCATGCTGTCAAGCTTCATCCCTCTGGTCACTTCGATGTCCAGCTGATGTCTCCCTCTGGTCATTCATCTTAGAGAGTTCTGTCTGGTTCTTCACTTCTTTCAGTAAATTGGCAATGCTTCTGGGTCCAACTTCACTGCTTATCATCCTTGATAGAATTTTTGCAATAATAATAATAACAAAACTGGCTGTTACTTATTCAGCTTAGCAAATTATATTTAATACAAACAAAAACATAATTCAATTTAGATTAGCACAGGTAGTTGGCTTTGTTTAGTAAAACTGCTTTGTTGTCGTGGTTCATCCTGTTGAACAAAAGTAAAAAGCCCACATGTGTATTTGTGTAAATTTGATAGAAACTTTGCATCATCTTAAACATGATATGATAATAATTTCTAAAATGAATTGAATATTTGTGGTTGCAAATAAGTTTAATGAGGAATAATATTTTTGTGAATGCAAGATACAAATTGTCACAACATTGTAGTACTATGGTATAAAATCTGTGTGCAGCTAATCTTAACAAAAATCCAGAAAGTAGATGCTATTATTCAAATAATAGCATCTAATGTTTAATGTTTAATGTTTAATGGTGGGACGAATAAAGCCTATTGTATTGTAAAAGACTTACCATACCAATTACATTCTCTCATACACTCCTCCAAGGTCTTAAAGTTGTTGGTGTTGCCCCTGCATCCTCGATAAAAAAAAGGCAAACATTTTTTCTCAACGGTACTGAAGTAGAACCTTTTCATATGGACGTCACATTCACCCAACGAGAGGTTTTGCTGACAGCGCATATTCAAGTCAGGTTTTTCGGTTAAACCTAAGATAAAAATAATAATTTTATTTCAGCACTGTTAAAGACAAGAACACCCTTTTAGGTCTTGGAAACATTTAAAGGAGTCCATGAGGTCTGCAGTTATTCAAAAATTCAATTTCCATTTGTAAAGTGATGGCAAAAATATCTTTATATAATCTTTGGCTTTTTTCTGGCTTTTGACTTTTACCTATAGAGTAACCATTAATACGGGTCTTGTTATGTTATAATTAGAGAGTTAGTTTTGCGTGTGTGATTTTTAATGTATGCTCACTTTTAGTTTGTTATTGTTTAATGATCTGGATTTTAATTTTGTTTGAGTTTTACTTGTTCTGTTTTTGTTTGAAAAGTGCTTCCCAAATAAAGTTTTATTTGATATAATGTTTATATTTATACCCCACAATAGTACTTCCATATCATAGATATGGAGAGATACACACTCTATGTCAAGGTAAAACTCAATGTTTAAAAAAATAAATAAATAAATAAATAAATATATATCTAAATGACGGATTCTGACTCTCGGATCTTTGTTTGTTCATTCATCAGCCATCCATCAATAACATGGTTGCGAAGGGTGGAGGTGCCGGAGCCTATCTCGGCTGATTCAAGGTGAAAGGCAGGGTACACCCCGTACAGGTCACCAGTCTGTCACAGGGCCACACACTACCACTATCCACACACATACTCATTCATTACTTGAGGCAATTTTTTTAGTGGCCAATCAACCTAACATGCATTTTTTTTGGAGGGTGGGAAGAAACTGGAGTACCTGGAGGAAATACACTCATAAACTGGGAGAACATGCAAACTCCACAAAGAAAGACCAGTGTTGTAAACCGTCCCACTGCACACTGTACCACCCATCTTTGTTTGCGTGACTCAGAAATAATTCTGAAAATAGTCAACTTTTTGATAACTATTAGACTTCTGATGGCAGTATGCAAGAGTCTATGTGGTCACAGGGGTTTAAGGCTAACCAACAACAAAAAAAAACCCCACTTTCATTAAATAAAAAATTATATTTTAACAAAATTCTTGAGAAGAATGTCTTATTCAAATGGTTTAATCTAGAAATGATTGAAAGCCATTGTACTCTGTCAGACTCACCAGATGGATCACATGCTTTCAGACACTCCTCCACAGTTTTGAAGTTATTGCCATTTCCCCTGCAGCCCGAATATGTAAATCTTGAACAACTTCTAGTTCTGGTGTCAAAGTAAAACCTTGCAAAACTAGGATGGCAGGGACCTGTTTCGGGTTTTAGGTTACACACCTCATTGGTGGAAAAAGTCTCTCGAGCTCCTAGGATGAAAAAAAAAAGCAACAACATTATTTTTACTCCTCCCTAACAGTGTCAAATTACACCAAATGTATTTTCCTACCTCATGAATACCTTTTTAATATACTAGTTTTGATCAACAACAGCATTTGTTATCTGTGTGTTTGTGTGAAATAACCAGTGGCGGATGGTGACGTCAGTGTTGTTTTCGTCAACGATGACGAAATGATTTCGTTGACGAAGCATTTTTTTAAGACGATGACGTAACGAAAATGAAATAAATGCGAAATTTTGGTGACGATAACGTGACGAGACGTTTGCAAGTTTCTGCTGACGAGACAAAAACGTAAAGAAATAGGCGTCAGACTTTCACATTTCTGTCTGTGAAAAGAAAAAACACAGCGGCTGCATCTGTCTCTCATGGCGGCACGCCCCCCACAATGCTACACGTTCACACAACACACCTCCAGCCATGAGGAGGTCACACACCATGGTGAAAACAGCAGCAAAGGAGCTTGGTGATCAGAAACTTAAAGTTTTCCACATATTTTGCGCAAACAGCATACTAACTTCAAGCCAATGCTAGCTTGTGGGGGCTGCTAACTTCCTACTTAGCTTGGTTGTGCTAACGACTGCTTTAAATGAATTCCAATGTTTACTTTGTTTACAGGAGTTATTAAGAGGTGTCATTTTTAAGTATTCATAAGTTACAACGTTCCTCACCCACTGAAAAAAATTATATTTATTTACGTTGTTTTACAATGTTCGCTGTTTTGCGCAAGTTAAAGCTCGGCAGAGTTTTTTTTTTTTTTAAAACAAACAACCTGCATTATTCTCAGTAATAAAGACACGACTGTGAAAGTTTTTTTTTTTTTTACACTAAAACTAGACTAAAAACGTTCTAAGTCTTCCCTGACGAAAACTAGACTAAAACTCTTTTGGGTTTTCGTTGACTAAAACGTGACTAAAACAAAACTATAAAGAGATGACTAAAACGTGACTAAAACTTAAATTAAAATTTGTCCAAAGACGAAGACTAAAACAAAAAGTTAGATGGCTGCCAAAAACAACAATGGGTGACGTTGGCGCAGGGGCACCGCTCTCCCTGACCATATGATAATAATAATAAATATTGAATTACTCTATTCATCCCTCACTGGGGAAATTTGTTTGCTACACTCCTTGCACCGCAGCAGGCTGCCCTTCAACGGCGCCAGTGGTGGGAGAAGCGGGGGTTAGGTGTCTTCTCCAAGGACCCTAGACGTGCTCTCCGTGGGACGCGAACCCGCGATCTTCCGGCCCGCGGGCGAACGCTCTAACCACACGGCCACCGTCTCCACCCAAAATATATACAGTATATATATATATATATATATATATATATATATATATACATATATATATATATATATATATACACACACATATATATATATATATATATACATATATATATATATATATATATATATATATACACACAGTATATATATACATGTATTTGTTCATAAGTATGCAAAACTGTCGAGTATGAACTTTAAAACTTTCTTGTATGAAGATTACATGCATTTAATAACATTTTACATTGTTTTATTTTAGATTATTTTCTTTTACTTCTTCCTGTGAAAACTGGAACGAGGGCGCAGCCCGGAATTTCTGTTCAAGTGGGGTGGATTATATACATGTAAAAATAAAACTTTTAAACATTCATGTACTGGCATGTGACATCTTTTATATAGAGGATATCTCAAAATATAGATGTATATTTTTGTGTGTGTGTTTGAAAAATGCTCTAAAATGTAGAGATACAAAAAGTACAAGTTGTTTTGCGAAAGTTGGGCACCTGCTGCTCTTTTTATGCTTCTGTTTTTTTAGGTGTTGTGGAGCTACCTGATTGGCAAGCTGGGAGCCAATCAGGGTTTAGAGGGAAGTTTAAAGGTGGAAACTGTGTGTGTTCACTCCCTCTCTCTTACTCCCTCTCACTGTCTCTCTCTCTCTTTCTCCTCTTTGTCAAGACTGAGCAGTAGGGGTGTGCGATACCGCGAGCTTTGGTATCCATCCGATACCTAGTAAACACCAGACCGATATCGCCGATACCGAAATTTTATCTTTTTAAATGACTATTCTTGCATCTAGAGTTGGGGTCATATATATATAGTATGACCAAGTCTGTGTATATACACAGGTTGGTAGATAGATCGATTGAAGTGCCCAGTTTCACGCAAACAAATGTTAACTATTGTTGAAAATGATTATGTTGTACTTTCACAATTAGTATCTACCTGGGTGTTCTCTGGAAAATTGGAGCATCTCTGTTAATGAGCGCTGCCTCTGTGGGCAGGGTTTTCTCCTCCACTCGCCGTTTCTGAAGTTGCTCATTTTCTTTGGGGTGATTCTTTAAATGTTTAAACAAATTTTTAGTGTTACCACTATATTTAACAGCCTTTCTGCAAATGGTGCAGGAAGCCTCAAAATACAGCCACACGCTACTTCTCTTTTTTCCTTCCGTCTCTCTCTACTTTTACCGACTTCCGTTTTTTTTTTTTTGTTTGCTTCCTGACCCCGAGTCGCTTAGTCATGTGACAAGTCAAAGCGAAGAGAGAGGAGAGAGGGGGCGGGGCTTCCTCGCTTTAGCATACAGGCGCGACACACAACATTTACGCATATTTTGCAGACAGATAAGTAAGGTTGTCTTTTTGAAAAAAACGGAAGCAAAGTGCGGGGTTAAAACTTCAACCAAAGTATCGATATTTTAGTTGGAGTATTGATCAATATCAATAGTAGCATTGGTATCGATATCATCGATATTAGGATCGATACGCCCACCCCTACTGGGCAGTCTATCAGCCAGGTAACGTGGGCTGGGAGGTTGGTGAATATAGTTTTGGGGTACCCTATTTGCTTTACTTCACAGTTTTGATTTAAAGTGTACAGTACAGTTTTACAGTTGTGTGTTTGTTAGACACCCTAGACACCCTAGTTATTAGCTGTGCCACCCTTGTCACCTTCAATGGTGCCTTCATTTTGTAAATACGTTAGATTAGGTCCTTTTTCTTTCCATTTCTTTCTGTAGTCAAGGTTGTTCTAGTTCAAGCCCTGTTTTATTTTGGCAGCTAGAATAAGCCACGTCCCTCCCATTTTATGTTGTAAATAAATGAGTTAAAACTGCGGTCCTACCTTTGTGTGTCTCATTTTGATTGTTTTATGTTCGTTGTGTGTCTACTATTATGGCAAACAACACAAGTCTTAAAACTTACATAAATTACTAACACAACATTTTTTTCAAACTAAAGTACAGTAACAAAATAAAGTCACTTTGTTACCTTCCACTACTGCTTAAATATGACGCTGGTGAATATTTCCACATGTTTGATTACCCTTGAAATATCATTTGTGTGGAAAAACGCTTCATTTCAGCTTGAGATAAGACACACACGTATGCTAGTTCTCTGGCCAGCAGGGAGGTCAGCTGGCGTTTGCAAAGGTGGCATGAAGAAACCATGGAAATACATTTAAAAGAACACGTGCAAATCTAATTTTTACAGCATAATGACACCATGACATATAAATCCTGTTACTACACTGTTCCTGTTACTACACAGTGGGTTGAGGTGTTCAGGTGCATGGCTGTCAGCCCAGGCCTTGGCCTCCTCTTTGGACACATTACAATGGAGCAAAAAACAAAAAGCAGGATCAGCTTTGTTTTTATGGTAAAGCTACAGAAAGTTTCAAATAAGATCACATAATTATGATCAATTTTACCTTTGCCAAAGTATGACGTCAGACTGACAAGAGTGACGATCCAGAGGATCCAGAACCTGGTCAGAGCCATGATAGGTGCAACGACTGAGCCAAGATGAGTGTAAACCAAGTTTTATAGCACTGAGTTTTCTGTGTGTGGACGTAGATAGAGTTGGGAGTGTACTTTCGTGTTTGACAACCCCACTGCAGAAAAATGTTTCAAGGTATTTTTATTTTTAAGTAGAACACGGTAAAATAAACTTACAGACATGTACATGTTAGTTTTTAATTTTTTCCCTCTCTCCTTACCGCCCTCCCAACCCTTGATAAAGCAAAAAGAAAAACAGGGAAAAAAAGGACGGATGGATACGGAGGGTGTAGGGGAGGGTGCTGGGGCTACTCTTCCAACACAGTGCCTGATTTGTTAAAAAGAAAAAGGGTGCCGTAGCTTGCAAAATTTACTCTTTGTCCCCTGAACAGTATTTCAGCTAGAATGAAAGGGAAAGTGTACAAAACCGTGGTGAGACCGGCCATGCTGTTTGGTCTAGAAACAGTAGCGCTGAAGAAAAGACAGGAAGCAAAGATGGAGGTAGCAGAGATGAAGATGCTGAGGATCTCTCTGGGAGTGACCAGGATGGACAGGATTAGAAATGAGTACATCAGGGGAACAGCATATGTTAGAAGTTTTGCGGATAAAGTTTGAGAGGCAAGACTGAGATGGTTTGGGCATGTACAGAGGAGAGAGAGTACATAGGAAGAAGGATGCTGGATTTGGAACCACCAGGAAAGAGGACTAGAGGAAGGCCAAAGAGGAGGTTCATGGACGCAGTGAAGGAAGACATGAAGATAGTTGGTGTGACCAAAGAGGATACAGCAGACAGGGTTAGATGGAAGAAACTAACTTGCTGTGGCGACCCCTAAAGGGAAATGCCGAAAGAAGAAGAAGTCCCCTGAACAGTATTTCAAACTTCATTCAACATGAGGTCTTGAATCCACTGTCCATGTCATGGAGGTGCCGGGTTGTTCCATTTAAACAAAATTGCTCTTCAAGCAATTAGGATGGGAAAGGATAATGCTTTGAATTCGGTCCTTGACAGCGTCAGGCTGGCAGTCATGTGCTTAGGTCTTTGAAGAATAGCTTCTCTTAGCCTGACATGTTTACCGTTCCAAATATAACCATTGAGCAGTGAATCCAAAGACCTAAAGAAAGACGTGGGTAGTAAGATTGGTATGCGTTGGAATAAGTAGAGACATTTAGAATGCAAAGTCACTTTTAAACAAATTTTTAAGCGTTTTGTGACACAGATTCCAAGATATTTAAAGTTGTGAGTGAGTACTATAAAAGAAAAATGCCCATAATTCAGGGAACTTGCTTTCTCATTGATCGGGAACAGTTCACTTTCAATAAGATTAGTTCTATATCCTGATATTTTACTGAAACGGTCCAAAACATCAAGCACAGCAGGTAGGGGGTAAGATGGGAGAGAAAGAAACAACAGGATATCATCAGCATAAATAAGAGTGAAACCACCTTTCTAATTGTCTGTGACTCAAACAAGTACAATTTCATTGTTATAATAACGTAGCCATTTTTTGTTTTTTACCTTATTAGATAAATGAAATCATCAACAGTGTTTCATTCTTTACTGAAGAACAAAGTGTGGGGAAAACCTGCATTTTTTTTCAGAATGAGCTTGAACAACTTTTTCTCCTCGAGAACGCAACAAAATGACCAACTTCTCAGTTTCAAGTGCAAAACTCTTTGCAAAATAAAAAGAAGTGCTCAATATTTTATATCATTTGATATTTCAGCTACAAAGCTACAAAATGAAAAAAAATATTGCAACAAAATGTAACAAACGGGGACAAACAGTTATATTTTGACACTGAAATCTCATGAATTTTTTTTTCCTGTTATTTCAGTGAGACATTTATAGAGGGATGATCAAATTTGCATTTTAAAGTAACAAGAAAGTTACAATTTGTTTTGATATCTACTTCAAATGACGAACAAAAATTGAGTAACACTAATTAATGCAATTGAGGGTTGTTTGAGGACATAAACAAGAACTGCTGTGACACCGAAGACCTGCTGATCTGCGTCTGTTCATCTACAAGCTTACATTTCAATCCTCTACGGAAGAAAATATTCTAAGCACATGGGTAGACATCTTCATACAGTTCCAATAAATCTTACATCTGTCCATAGAGATTAAATACATCTGATGTCAGGGTTTAATGTAACAGAGAAACAATTGTTAGCGTTTCGTATTTTAACTGTTCGTATCATTTAAACAATGAATATTTCCATGTTTATCCGACTGCACGCTTAGCTCAAAAGAAAGTTGCTTTGAATTAAATGCTCTTTATATACCCTGTAATGATTATTATTTAATTTATTGTTCACATACACTCATCGACCACTTTATTCAAAACATCATCTTCTATTTTGCCTTTAAAAATGCCTTAATCAATCGTGGCATGTCATAGATTTACCAAGTTACAATTTTAACGAATGCACACTCATGAAGAAAATGTTCAATTCCACCATATTGTCCAGTAAAAATCAAAGTTTGGCAAGTTCGCTTCAGGAACTCTGATTACCGCTTTCATAGGTATTTTCATAGGTCCCCGGCAAAGTTTGATGACCTTCTGAACAATATTGGTGCATACCTGTCAAGTCATTCCTCTTGCTTCCCATATTGGGAACGCTTTGTAACACCATACCATAATAGTTAATAATTCAAATGTCTTTATGAACGATTTGAAATAACATGATGCTCACTCTGTTCCACCACTCTATGACGCAATGCATTGTGAAAATATAAACTTTTTTTTTACATCATTTTTATACAGTATATCCATTAATTTTCCATTTTCAACAAAAGACCGGATCACCCCATCTGGCTTCTCTCGACCTGGAGGAGGAGCGGCTCGACGCCGAGCTCCTCCTGGATGGTAGAACTCCTCACCTGATCGCTGAGCGAGAGCCGGGCCCCCCGGAGGAAGGTCATTTTCTCCCAGATGGGGTGTTCGGTCACCTGGTGAGGATCCCTCCCGAGCGCCTCGCTGGTGAGGTGTTTCGGGTACTTCCCACCAGGAGGAGATCACAAGGCAGAGCCCGGACCTGCTGGAGAGACTATGTCTCACAGCTGGCCGGGGAACAATTTGGGATCCTTCCGGGTGAGATGGATGCAGCTGAGGTGAGAGAAGCCTGGGCTTCCCTTCTGAAACTGTTGCCCCGCGACGTGGCCCCAGAGAAGCGGAAGACAATGGAATGAAACAACAAAAGACCACGTGCCTGCTCTTTCTTTTTACCAGGAATCACTAACCTTTCTGAGGCCGAAGGCTACCGTATTTTCAAAGTAGAACTTGACATTGTGTAGTATGCAGTCCAAGCTGGACATAGGAGAGTTCACAAATGACTTCGGGTTCATGTTTCTCATCTTTGAATAATGTATTAAAATCAAACATTATACCTTCTCTATCCAAAAAGCTTTCCTTGTTCTTAGCAAAAAAAAAAAGATTGCCGCTCTAAAAGAGGCTTTAGCTGCATTTTGTTTTCACCAGTGGTCTGTTGAGTTATGCTACCCATCGGCATCTCGACAGCAAACCTTAAAATCCATGTTACTTTCTAAATATGTACAAATACTTTGTTACTATGCTACTTTGTCAAAACGTGCTAATGACGAGAACCTAATGAGGAGAACTTTGTTTAAACTTTATTCCACATTTATTTCACTAAAGAAATTGCTGCATTACAGTATATAAGTCTATTGTATACTTTATTGATCTTGTCTCTAGCCCATTATTCTTTGATTGATTAAATGAGCCAGTTTTGTGTTCAGTTTAACGAGTTAATTTTTTTTTGCTCATAACTTGCAAACTCTGTCGATTTCTCGTAAAATGGAAAAGTCAACTATTTATGCCCATTAAAAAGTTTATATTAGATTGTTGTTGTTGTTTTCATACCTACACTGCGTTCCAAATTATTATGCAAATGATGTTTTTGTTTGATTTTCCAAAATACTTGATGCAAATGACGATCAGCATCATTTTCAAGTCATTAGCTGTCAAATTGTATTTCAAATATTATTGAACAAACCTCCTAATGAAAACAGTATTTAAAAAATAAATGAAAAACTTAAAATGCACTGTTCCAAATTATTATGCATAACATAGTTTCAAGACTTTTTCTAGTTTATAAAGAACTGAAAATAGTAATTTGTTGAATTTACAGCAATATGAGGTCATATTCACTGAAATAAAAAGCCATTTCAATCCAAAACATCTTAACAGGTCAAGTTACATGTTAACATAGGACCCCTTGTTTGATAGCAGCTTCACAATTCTTGCATCCATAGAACTTGTGAGTTTATGGAGAGTTTCTGCTTGAATGTCTTTGCAGGATGTCAGAACAGCCTCCCAAAGTTGCTGTTTGGATGTGAACTGCCTCCCACCTGCATAGATCTTTTGCTTGATGATGCTCCAGAGATTCTCAATAGGGTTGAGGTCAGGGCAGGATGGGGACCACACCATGAGTTTCTCCCCTTTTATGCCCATAGCAGCCAATGAAGCAGCCAATGAATGCAGCATGAGATGGTGCATTGTCGTGCATAAAGATAATTTTGTTTCGGGAAGCAGGATTCTTCTTTTTGTACCACGGAAGGAAGTGGTCAGTCAGAAACTCAACATACTTTGCAGAAGTCATTTTCACACCGTCAGGGACCCTAAAGGGGCCAAGCAGATCTTTCCCTAGGATTCTGGCCCAAAACATGACTCCGCCACCTCCTTGCTGACGTCGCAGCCTTGTTGGGACATGGTGGCCATCCACTACTCCATCTATCTGGACCATCCAGACTTGCACGGCACTCATCAGTGAACAAGACTGTGTGAAAATCGGTCTTCATGTATTTCTGGGCCCACTGCAGCCGTTTCTGCTTGGAGCATTGTTTAGGGGTGGTCGAATAGAAGGTTTATGCATAACTGCAAGCCTCTGGAGGATCCTACACCTTGATGTTCGTGGGACTCCAGGGACATCAGCAACTTTAAATACCTGTTTGCTGCTTTGTAATGACACTTTAGCAGCTGCTCTCTGTAACCGATGTGTTTGTCTAGCAGAAACCTTCCTCATTTTGCCTTTATCTGCACGAACCCGTGTGTGCTTTGAATCAGCCACAAATCTCTTAATGGTACGATGATCACGCTTAAGTTTTCGTGAAATATCTAAAGTTCTCATACCTTGTCCAAGGCATTCAACTATTTCACGCTTTTCAGCAGCAGAGAGATCCTTTTTCTTTCCCATATTGCTTGAAAATGGTGGTCTGCTTAATAATGTGGAACATCCTTCTTAAGCAGTTTTTCCCTTAATTGGACTCACCTCGCCAACTAAATATCATGGGTGTATGTAATTGATTTCAGTGATCCACAGAGCCCTGAGACACAATACCATCCATGAGTTTAACTGAAAAACACTAAATTTAATCTTTATGACACTTAAATACAATTTGCATAATAATTTGGAACGCAGTGTATACCAAAAATGTGAAATATTTCTATAAATAAAATTTAAAAAATGATGAAAGTCAATTATTTCACTCAATCATTCTACCAGAAAAAGGTGTGTGGGATGTTCGTCAGCATTATGTAGCACATTTGCTGAATTGGTTTCTGTCCAGCAGCGTGCTTGTTATTTTGCCTAACCATTTCAATACCCAAATGACTTTCAAGTTATGCTTTGCTAAGCGTAACTAAATTGGCCCCAATTTGAATATAAAACATATAGTTATGTGTGGCCACTGATTTCTAAATGAATGGGACATCTCTCTACAGATCCCATTCATCTGCAAGCGTTATAGTCCATGGAATTCATATCTGACCTCAACTGTTGACATCATTGTCTTCATAGCAACAAGAAGGACTGAATGAGGGAAACCTTTCTGATACTTATTTCTCATCAATTTTTATTCAACAAGTTTTTGTTTCTTGGCTGTGGTTTTATCTGCACAGTTATTTCACTTTTTTATTACACCAAAATAAAGTCTTCTAAAATGGATCCTAAGACACCTGCGGGATTTATCAAAGAAATAATTTCTCGGCAGTGAAAAGCTGTCAAATAAAAGAATAACATTGTGTTACGAGCGAGAGAAGAGAAGGCAGTTCATGCTTCATTCATGCAGGAGGGCAGGTAGTTTCAAAGAACAAGGAGCGAGAGCAAGGAGTTTGTCGAAAGAACGTGAGCCAGCGTGCCACTGGGCAGCAAGGGCCTTTATTGCCTCTTGCGGCTTTAAATGTGAGTCGAAACCTGGCTCCCATTCTAATAATCTGTGGCCCACCAAGCTGTACCAAAATTCTGCTGATTAGTTCACCGAAAAGTGTCTTTTGACGGCGTATTTACACATATTTGTTTTTTGCTTTCCTTGTTTAGCTTTTCTGAGCTCAACAATTGATTGTTCAGAAGTGGATTTCATTCCGTTTTAAACTTTTTTTTTATCCCAATGTGTGGTTTTAAAGACATCCTTTAAGCCATAGCCAATTTTCTTTTACTATTTTATAGGCCAATAACACCCGTGTGAATGTTTAGGAGTTAGACTCAACGTAGGTATACGTACGTAGATATTAGATATCAGAGTAAAGATTAAATCATTCCTCTCCAAGTGTGTAAATACTGAAAAGCTGCTATGCCTCTTCTGTCATGTGTCCATGTTTACTGGTTTCTTATGTAAAATACTTCAACTAAATGAGTTTGTTACTTTTGTACAAGAAGTAGTTTATTGGGCCATGGTAGATGGCCCACGTAGCCGTTTTGCTACTTAGATTGTCTTTTTTTTTACAACACATGCAAGAACTTGAAATTTCATGCATTATATTTTAGGATTGTTTATGTTAGTGATCGGCACAGTCACCCCAACAGACAGCAAAAAAGGAGTGACATAAATGTTTCTTTGTACCTGTATATTCGCATAACTCAGAAAACAATTATTTTTAGGGCAGCTAATTGGTGGTACCTACCCAGTGGTACACGTGACAATGGCTCGGTATTGATTTTTGGCTCATTGGATATTTGACCAATGAGCCACTGTGTCAGTGTCTGTTAAAAAACAATAAATAATTTCTGAAAGACTTTATTTTTCTGTTATGTGGATCAATCCTTTTTATTTTATTTTATTTTTTTTATTTTGAATTACTCTATTCATCCCTCACCGGGGAAATTTGTTTGCTGCACTCCTTACACCGCAGCAGGCTGCCCTTCAACGGCGCCAATGGTGGGAGAAGTGGGGGTTAGGTGTCTTCTCCAAGGACCCTAGACGTGCTCTCCGTGGGACGCAAACCCACGACCTTCCGGTCCGCGGGCGAACGCGCTAACCACGCGGCCACCGTCTCCACCCTTATCTGCCACAGAAATAAAATATGTATATATAATAAGAAACCTGTCCTCAGCAATTTTCAGGTCATATTAAAAATAGATTAATTAATTACAACAACAATTTTTTAATCTATTGTTTTTCAAATCTATTAACACCACTAATGGTAATCAGAACAATACATATGGATCTGTTTTGGTGAAGAGACAAATGAGTGAAAAACCAATACCCTTAATTTACCAGTCAAATCTACATTCCGAATCTCACCTATTGTTACTATATTGTTATTGGGGCCAAAAACAAGATCTTCAATATGAGCAGCCAACAGGAACTGCTCTGATAACAAGCAGCGTAGAGTAGAAAGAAACTCACAGAGTACCAGTTGGAAGACATTTATTTGCACAAAAACAAATTAGGTTTTCTTCCATATATGCATCCTTATCACAATCTTCTCCGGAAGGCATGGTGACTTTTTGTGGAAAGGTCATTACCAGAAGAGCTTCTGCCCAAGCTTTCTCCAGAGTTATCACCAGTAGTCGGCTTCTGTTCCCAATCACCAGGAGAAAGATTACTTAAAAAAAGCCACACAAAAATTTAAAAACAAACTTTGTTCATTATTCCGAGCGATACATTGCACGTTTAGTGTACGTTAGTGTTCCCTCTAAATACTTCTTGAAGAAAAAGTTGATGTCAGTTGTTAGGTTTTTTTTCAAAGTCCCCGCTCTCTGTTGGTCTATCTCCGTCCCGCTCTTAGCTCTTTCTTTCTCTTAGTCTCTGTCTTTCTTTATCTCTGTCTCTACCTCTATTTTTTGTTCCATCTTCTCTTGGTCTCTCTATCTCTCTTGGTCTGTCTTTTGCTTTCTTTTTTGTCATTTGTGTCACACATCAAAAATTGCCTTTAAACCCAGAGCTATTTCTATTAAATTTACACATGTTAACAACTTATGCGCAAAATGATTTTGCAATGGATTTATTTTCTAATGGTTGCTAGAAAAGAACCCATCACAACATTGTAATGTCTATACATAAACTATGAGTGCAGCTAATCTTTAAAAATGCATGAAAAGGAAGATTTTCATGGAGATTGTTTCATCTGAAAATTAATCAAAGTCATTTTATTGTGACAGACTTACCAGTTGGATCACATGCTTTATGACACAAGCGCAAACTCCCAAAGTTATTGTTGTTGCCCTTGCAACCTCCATACACAAAAAGCAAACATTTTCCAGCAATGGTGTCGTAGTAGAACCTGGGCAGGTTCCTGTTGCATTCACCCAGTTCAAGTTTTTCGCGACAGATTGCATTCTTTGGAAGTTTTTTGCTTATTATAATGAAACCTAACAAAAAAAAAAACAAAACATTATTTTACTTCAACACTGTTAAAGAGATAATGTTATGTTAAATGCACCTTTTTGTGACCACGAACTTTCTTTTGGTTCCTGAACTGTTGAGACTAAACTGACTAAACAGGCACACAGCCCTGACAACGGTATGCTCTATTTGTGCGTCTGGACTTCTCAATTTGGGTGTGAAATCATCAAGTAACTGCATGGGAATTGTGAGCTGCACTTCTAGCGCTGATGTCCATATGTTGGCATAAACTACTCTAACACCTCAGCTCCAACAGTGCTCTGACCAAACAATACATGCACAAAAATTAATGGCAGCGCTCATGGTATGCTTTATAGTAGCTTTGTTTGACATTAATAATAATAATACATTCTACTGATATAGCGCTTTTCAGGACACTCAAAGGTGCTTTCTTAACTATTTACTGTTTATTTTGAGCAAATTTTAAAGATGTCTGCTTTCAGAAAACTTGAATGTCGTACCAAATATTTTATTTTGTATTAAATTTAGTAGCAATTTAAAATTAAATTGTATATCTTTTAATATCATTTATATATATATATATATATGTATGTATATATATATATATATATATATATATATATATATAAAACTTACCAGGTGGTTTACATTCTCTCTGACACTGGTGCAAGCTCCAAAAATTATTGGCATTGCCTCTGCAGCCTCCGTATAGAAAATAAAAACATTTTCCGTATCTGGTGTCGTAGTAGAACCTGGGCAAGCTGGCTTTGCACATACCCACTTCAGCTTCGAGGTTACACCTAGGATTTTTTGAGGACATCGATCGAGGTTTTCTGGTTTCTGGAGTGGAAACAAAAAATCACATATATGATGTGTAACACTATAAAGCAAAACATTGGTTGACTTGGGTATCATACACAACGTAAAACCCCAACAGATGTATCTGCTTGAAATAAGATTTTTTGTTATAACTTCAATTAAAATTATTTCAATAGTGTGTACAACTCAAATGTAAACAATTTCGTTGCAAAATTGCAATGAAATTTAAACTTTATGCATGGCATACATTATTTGTCACTATTTTCTAAATATAAATCTTAGGTAATATGTGTCCTTCATTTGGTTGTTTTTAGCACCTCTTGTCTCTACTGCAACTACATTATTGCTGGGCTCGCAACAGCAGTGAGACTTTTGAAACACTTTGCTGTTTTGGCCAAGTTGCCTCAGACTTTTAGTAATCATAATTATGATAATGATACATTTTATTTCTAAGGTGCCTTTCAAGGTAATTATGGTTGCTGTACGACATTTATTAAAAAGACAATAATTAGTTTTTTAAAATACCCAACAGCTGTATATACAAATTCAGACTATGTATAGGTGTATATCTATTCTGAATTTCTGAAGTGCTGAAATGAGACTGGGAAACGCCTCCAAAGGTGATTAAAAAATGGTTTTAATGGTTCCAAAATTCAAAAGTCCAGCAAGCCCTGTCAAATTAACCATAAAAATACATGATCACAAATAGGCTAAAAAGAAATAAAGAATTAAAATGCTTTAAATTATTATGATAAACTGTCAAAACGACAGTATGGGAGCCCTATCTACAACTAAATTATTACAACATATTTCTTTTAAAACTAGAGTAACTATTATTTTTAGATGAGAGAAATGCACAAATTTTCTGTCTCAGGTCGTCGAAAGTACAGTATATACAAGTATGTAAGTATGTACTATGTATGCATGCACGTATGTATATACTGTATATGTATACATCTATGTATGTATGAGCTTGAGGGTGTTTGTATATTTGTTTGCATTTTTGTTTTGCTTTGTTTTGTTTTTGACACATTACCTTGATGCTGGCACCAATCTGGCATTAGTTCATTCACAAACACAAGGTTTAAAAGTTACACTTTATGTGAGTAGTTGATCTGGATATGTTACAGCTGGAATGAAACTTAATCTCCTCTTGTCAGTTTCACATTTGTTTAGGTCTCTTTTTTTAAGAGTACACTGATAAGCTTTTCTATCAACCATGCCCTGTGACTGACTTGTCTGAACTGGTTCAAAAAGCACACAATGTGATTTCTTTTCAACAAGTTCAGACTTAATTCACCTTCTTCATTTTTGCACAGTAATATTTGTTGACTCAGTTCATTTTAACAGTTGAGTGAAATCATCACATCTATTGCTACAGAATTGGCATTTATTGTCATTTAGGTCATAGTGAAAAAAAAACTGTGTGTATGGTATTGTGTAACACCACCATCTGCACTGGCCCTACCTCCTTTGCAGAAGAATTGAACACTTTCTTCAGCAGGAACAACAACAACAAACCATCGGAAAGTGTAAGCCCAAACCAGACCAGCAACAAAGTTCTCATTGTTAACAAGCGGGTGGTGACCTCCATTTTGAAGAAAACAAACCCCCACAAGGCTTCTGGCCCTGACAGGCCAAGAGGCAGAGTGCTGAAAACCTGAAAACCTAATTCAATCCATCCTCACTTCCAATATCACATCCCGGTACAACTTCCTCTCCTGCAAACAAACAAAAAAAACCTCTCAAAAATCACTAATCAAGCTGGGGAAATAATTGGTTCACCACAACGTCTCTACAAGGTAGCGCATTGAAATGGGCTAAGGCGGAAGACTTCGGATCTCCACTGGCCACCCAATCTCTAGATTATTTTCTCTTCTCTTTCAAAGCAGCCTTCAATCTCTCTGATCATGCAGGCAATGTGTCCCAAAGGTTACTCTGGCTCGCTCAGGAAAAGCAGTCGGTTTCTGAATACTCCATCCTTTTCCGAACTTGTAGTAGTTTGTAGTAGTTTATTTTATTTTTCCAGACATTTGAACATTTTCTTACAAAAGCAAACAATATATATAAGGTCTGGAAAGGAGCAGTCTGAAGCCGAAGCTTATGATGCCTGCCCCTAACTCATCCAAACTATATGTAATTAAGCTGTTGACTCTTTAACAACAACAAAAAAATTCACATGTAGAGTAATTTACATGAAATAAAGTGTCCATCTTTAGAGCTCTTTTTCTTCGTATGATTTTATAATATATTTTTAATATAAAGTGTTGAACTGCTTAAGTGTTTTACATTCTTTTAAACGTTGATCCAGGTTGTTCCAAAGATTTACACCAATACATGAAATAGAATGTTGTTTTACAGTTGTTCTTATTGCCATCTTTTTAAACACATTACATCCTCTGAAATTATACACAGTATCCCTCTTATGAAAAAAGTTTTGAATAGAATTGGGTAGATGATTATTGTTTATTTTAAACATGATTTGTGCAGTTTTAAATTGAACCAAATCCTTACATTTTAAAGCCTTTTTGTTAATAAACAGTTGATTTGTATGTGCCCTGTAATTGGCTTTACTTACAGTTCTTATTGCTCTTTTTTGAATAATGGTAATTGGACTGGTATTTGTTTGATATGTGTTGCCCCACAACTCGGAGCCGTATGTGAAGTAAGGAAGAAACAGGGAGCAGTACAAAATATAAAGTGTTTTTTCGTTTAGAAAATCTTTAGCTTTGGTAATAATTGCTAACGTCTTGCATAGTTTCGCTTTTATAAAATTTATATGACTTTTCCAACTCAAGTTTTTTTGTATCATGATTCCTAAAAATGTAACTTCATTTACACACTCTATCTCAACATTATCTATGGATAATTTATTGTTGGCATTAAAAGGACGGTTTGCAAAATTAATACATTTTGGTTTTTTTTTAGATTTAAAGTCAGTTTGTTTGAGTTAAACCAACTTTTTAATAATTGTAATTCTTTTCCCATTTCACATATTAGTGTTTCTAAATTTTCACCACAACAAAGTACATTAGTATCATCTGCAAACAGTATTAGTTGCAGAGTTTTGGAGATCAAACAGATATCATTAAGATATAAAATAAACAACAAAGGGCTCAGCACAGACCCCTGGGGGAGACCACAGGTCACTGATTGAAGCTCTGAATCATGTCCATTAATGTGGACATACTGAGATCGGTTTTCTAAATAGCTTTTGATCCAGTGATAGGCCACACCTCTGATACCATATCGACACAGTTTTTTCAGTAATACCGTATGGTTGACTGTATCGAAAGCTTTTGTTAAGTCTAGAAACACACCAATGGCAAATTGTTTTTCATCAATAGCAGTTGATATGTTTTCAACTAAGTCTATCAATGCTAGGGTGATGGTCCTTTTGGGTCTGAAACCATATTGCTGTTCACAGAGCAGATTGTGTTTTTGTAAAAAATTGTATAAGCGTTTGTGGAATAATTTCTCCAATATTTTTGCAAACTGAGATAAAATGGAAAATGGAAACTTAAAATGGAACTTTAACAAGGCAAAGTGGGATGAGGGCCCCCTTTGAGTGATTTTCATTGAAGAATTAAATGATTGGCTGCAATATAAATTGGCTGTGCAGGGTGAGTTGTCTAACCTTATATCTTTAGTAACTCTTGCTATCCAAAGAGACCATCATCAAAGGAACCATTGGCAGAACTCGGATTCCAAACCACCCCGACAAATCGCCTTCACTCCCGTTTCCTGTTGTAAATCTCCCCCGATTTTGTCCCCATGGGATCCAGTATGACTCAGGATAATCCCAGCACCCCAGAACCTATGCAGTTGGGAATTACCTGCCTTTCCCCAAATGAAAGGGAACGCAGAATCAGGGACGGTTGCTGTTTGTTATGCGGCAAGCGGGGACATTTCTTGTACTCATGTTTTGTAAGGCTCAAAAGAAAAGGCTCACCTGCAGTAGCAGGATACCTGGTGAGCCATACTCAACGTGTTTTTGTCAATCAACCACATTTTGCCTTATTTGTGACTGTCTGCTTCTCCCTCATCTTCAGTGACTGTGCAGGTACGGATCGACTAAGGTGCCGACGGCAATTTTCTCAATGGCAAGTAGAGAGATTATAAACCCACCTTATGTCAAAATTTGTGATTGATGACCTAGAGAGGTCACAGGTCAAAAACTAAATGTCAAAATCGTGATTGATGATATGAACTTGATATGAACTTAGGTGTAGATGAGCATTTAATGACCGTAGGGGTCACAGGTCAAAAACTAAGTGTCGAAA
Organism: Neostethus bicornis; assembly: GCA_902685375.1. NCBI lineage: Eukaryota > Metazoa > Chordata > Actinopteri > Atheriniformes > Phallostethidae > Neostethus > Neostethus bicornis. The sequence goes on along the minus strand of LR738549.1, from coordinate 10,180,776 downwards.
TTGTGATTGATATTGAAAACTTTGTGTCACCTGCAACCACCTGCAGCTAATGATGCCCAATGAATGACCATAGAGGTCATAGGTCAAAAAACAAAATGTCAAATTGAAAGATGACGGCCGAAACAAGCTGTCGAGCATTAATTGATGATGGGAACCCAGGCTGTTGTTGAGCGTTGAATGACCACAGCGGTCATAGGTGACGAAACAAAGTGTCAAACGTGAATTGATGACGATCAGAAACTTTTGATGAACTCAGGCAGTCCAAAAAACTAAATGTCAATTTTGATTGAATAACCCTAAACTAAACGTCAAGCCAGTTGGATTGATTCCAGATTCTCAATGAAGCCTGTGTGAGGGGGGATAACGAATGAATCTACTAGCGATGTTATCCCACAATTTTAAATGAATCTTTTTTATTTTATTGTATTTATTTGTATTTGATAGAATTGTATACAAAAATATTTTTATTTTTAAAAAATAAGAGTCGATCGTTACAACGGACAAGGATGTGTTTCAGCCAGGAGTTTAAAGCACAGTTTTTCTCAGCTTACTGAAGCAACTCTACTTTTTCACACACGCACCCACACACCCCCACACCCACACCCCACACACACAAAACAAATTGAAAACAAATTTCTGCACAGATGCGCGACGTACTGCCCCGTCTGCATCAAACCAGATTGTCGACAAAATCCCACAGACGATCCCGTTTTCTGTAAAGATTGCAACAGAATCTGTTGAAACAGTTTCAACAGAAACGAAGATTTTCTGTTGCAATCTTTACAGAAAACGGGATTGTCTGTGGGATTTTGTCGACAATCTGGTTTGATGCAGACGGGGCAGTACGTCGCGCATCTGTGCAGAAATTTGTTTTCAAACCCTTTAAAGCACGCGGAGCAGAAAAACTTTACACCCAAAAAACCTTTTGGGTCTTTAACCCCGTAGTAATGCGAATCCAGTAACAGCAAGAATACTGTTTTAACCCCGCCGGAAAAGTCTGTCAGGAATTTAGCCATCGTTCTCTCGTTTGCATTTCTGTAAAAGACCACAATTTTGTGATTTAAGAGACGTTCAAATTTAGACACGTCGCTGAATGTAACGGGGGTTTGTTCCGAAAGACCCACGCTGGATTGCCACTCCCTCGCCATTCGTTCAGCGTGATCGTCGGATAAACCAGAATTTATCACATGAGCCAGGCTAATGGCGAAACAGAGCTGGTTATTGCGATGAAAAGGCACGTAAAGATGGCGTCTCTTTTTGCTAATTAATTCTGCATCTAGAGTTTTACTGGCTTTTCTCTTCCCGCCCCCTCTAGGATTTTTCACAATCTCGATAGCTGCTTCTAACACCGCGTCAAACGCAATTTCAGAATTTGACTGTACAAGAGGAGCCATGAGCTCGTTAAGTAGAGACTCCCAACTTGTGGTTTCGGGATCAAACGTCGTCGTTGTGTGCTGATTAACACCGTCACCATTTATTTAAATCATCACAACATCGCCTCGGTCAAGCGTACTCGTCGCATGTTCGACGAGTTCGTTTAACTTAATTTATAATCTCTCTGCGAGTTTTTTGTCCTCCATACCTTTGAATAAACTGATCGCTCTTGACGGTCATCTGTTGTCTCATGTTTACACCTCACTCCAGTCATAAAACTTCTCACTTTCGGTAATCATCAAGAACACATCAGTTTAGACTCCCCTGACTCTCCAAATATTTCTTGATAATGCCTTTTGGATTCACTAATGCTTTCACAGATTTTCAGGCCTTTATCAATGACATTTTGTGGGCCTTCATTAACCATTTTATTTCACACTCCCCTTTTCCAGAAGCTCACCAGGCTCAAATCAAGGCGGTCTTTCAACTTTTTGTGAAGGCAGAAAAATGTTAGTTCCACACCAGCTCTGTCAACTTCCTGACATTTAGGATCAGTCCAAGAACTATGGAGACAGATGTTGAGAAGATTCAAGTCATGAAGGATCGGCCTTGCTCTGGCTCCCGGTGACAGTTGCAATGATTATTGGGGTTTAAAAACTTTTACAGACGTTTCAATCGGAGGTACAGCCAATTGGCTGCACCCTTTACCTGACTCACCTCTGCCTCTTGCCCTTTTAACTGGTCTTCCAAGGCTGAGAAAGCCTTTTGTGTCTTGAAAGGAAAGTCAACAATTTGTGTGGGGAACTAAGAGCTGCTTGCCATCAAAAGCTAATTATAATTTCACCCTCACTTACAGACCCAAGTCCCGCTATGGAAATTCTGATGCACTGCACAGTCTTCATATTCTGGATGATTCCATGAGAGGGCCTGCAAAAACCATTCCCTCCGCTCAGGTGGAGATTGAGAATATGGCCAGGTAGACTGAGAATACTGCCTGGGATGCCCTGATGGAGGGCACCAAAACTGGTCACCTGGTCACCTTTTTGTTCATACCTCTGTTCGTCCATAAGGCCCTGTATTCCCACTGGGCTTGTCACCCAGGGTCAGTAAAACAGTGGCCATAATCAAACAGAGCTTTTGGTGGCAAGTTCTGTTGAAGGATGCCAAGAGTTTTTGTTGGCCTGCTCAGTTTGCACTCATTAGAAGTTCTCTTACCATCCTCCAGCTGGATATCTACGTCCACTTTGAATTCCTTCACGCCCTTGGTCCCACATTGCGTTTGACTTCATCACTGACATGTCTCCCTCAGAGGGCAAAACTGTTGCCCTAACTGTCGTTGGCCAGTTCTCCAAATCTGCTCATTTAATTCCTCTGCCCAAAATTTCTTCCGCCTTGGAGATGGCTCAATTGTTCGTCCTTCACATTTGCCACATCCACGAACTTTCCAGTGACATTGTATTAGATCATGGGTACCAACTCATTTCCCGAGAAAAGAAGGCCTTATGTCATGCCTTGGAAACAACAGTGAGACTCTCGTCTGGCTATCATACCAAGAGTAACGGCCAAACGGAACATGTTAACCAGCACCTCAAGTTCATCCTCTGTTGTGGGAAATCTGACACCCCGTCGTCTTGGACATCCCTCCTATGGGCAGAGTATGCCTTCAACTCTCAAATCAATGTAACCATTCGATGTACTCCGTTCAGTTTTCTCTGGGTTTCCAACCACCACTTTTTCAGTCCCAAGAGACAGAGATCTCTGTGCTTTCTGAGCACCGATGCGCATCCACATCAGTTGTCATCTGATGTGGATGCACATACAGAGGGCGCTACTTTAGACTACGGAGTGCAACGAGCAGGTCGCCAACTGGCAGCAAACACCAGTTCCAGACTACCAGGTGGGAAAAACTGTTTAGCTGTTGTTGTACATCATGTACTTGTCTAAACTGAGCTAATTTGATATTTGAATATCTATATTAAAAAAAAATAAAAAAGAAGAGTTTCTTTCACTATCCATATATTGTCACAAACTGGGTTGCAATAGAAAGCCTGGGCTTTTTTCAGATGAGTAAACTTCACCTGAGTTGTCCTGACCTGATTACCCACTAATTTTGTCTGTAAACGTTTCAATACATTTCAGTAAATACTTAAAGGACTTAAAACAAAAAAAGTCTTAAATATTCTTAAGTATGACTCTGTTGAATATTTCCAAATAGTTTGATAAACCTCAAAATATCAGTGTGGGAGAAAATGCCTTATGTCAGTTTGAGACTTTTCAGACCGACCTGTCAAACGCATGCTTATTCTCGGGTCAGCAGCAAAGTCAACTGGAGTTTGTAAAATTGACGTAGGACAACCATAGAAATACATTTCAAAGAACACTTGAAAATCTAATTTTCATAGCTTAATGACACTGCAAAGTGTTACTCCTGTTGCTACACAGTGGGACGAAGTGTACAGTTACCGTCAGGTCGGAATTTGGCCTCCTCATTGAACATGTCTGTCACCACAGTGGAGGGTTAGGGTTAACCGTAACCCCAACCACAGGGAGCAATAAAAAAGCAGGATTAGCTGTGTTTATACAGAAAAGCTATAGAAACTTTCAAATAAGGTCACAAAATTATAATCATTTGTACCTTTTTTGCCAAAGCATAAAGCCAGACTGGCAAGAAAGACGATGTAGAGGATCCAGCACCTGGTCAGAGCCATTAGGGGTGCAAACGCTGAGCCACGATGAGTATAAGCTAAGGAAAAAAATGTCAAGTTTTTTTAGCACTGAGGTCTATGTGTGTGGAGGGAGGGGACGTCGGCGTGGATTGTGGGTGTGTACCTTCATCTTTGACAACCACCCTGCTGCAGAAAATTAAAGTGAAATTTTTGGTAACTTTGTACGTTTTTCTCTACAATGTATCAACATTTTGCTAATACAATTCAAAAATGAACCAAAGAACTTTTTGTGTTTAGCATGGTGACCTCGTAGCAAGAAGTTTAGGGGTTCTCGCCCAGATGGAGTGAGGATTGAATCATTTCCCTTTTTGTGTGGAATTTGCAAGTTCTCTATGTGTATACCTGTACATGGGTTCCCACTGGGTTTTCAGGTTATGTCCCACCCTTCAAAGACATGTATGTTAAGTTGCTTGGGCATTGAGATTTTGCACCTAGGCATGAGTGTATGTGAAAGGTTGGCGGCAGACTGGCAACTTGTCTGGGGTGTACCCTGCCTCCAGCATCCTTTAAATCCTAAACAGTTAAGGAGATGTATGAATAAATTAACTTCATTATCGCAGCTGGCCGGGGAATGCCTTGGGATCCTCTTGGATGAGCTGAAGAATGAGGCCGGGTGAGAGAACCCTGGGGTTGCCGTCTGAAGCTGTTAGCCCTGCGACCCGGGCCCGGATGAGTGCAAGACGACGGAATGGAAGTCTGCAATGGGAATGTTGTGATCTCGTGTTGCCCTCCAGGGCTCTTTCCTCACCTGCAACTACTCTTCATCAGCCCTACTATTTATTCACCAGAAGAACCTTCAGTCATCGCCAGACTGTTGTTCACCTTGCGAAATCCAGTAATGCTTTTTCGTTCACATGCCAGCTTGTCTGCTCATCTCTTCTGTCTACTGAACACGAAAACTCATTATCTCTTCCTGCCAGTCATCTCCAGTTCATCCCCATTTCCAATAGAGATTCTGGTCTTTTACTCTAAGTCTGCGCTTGGATTCCTTTCCCACTCACCTTAACATAAAAGGGGAATCAAAATCTTAATAGAAATGTTTTATAAAGTGTTAGAACGCTGTAAAGATACATTCAAGTTTCTTGTCAATCATAACTCAAAAATAAATTAGATAGAAACTACATTTCTAATTTCCTTTGAGTAAAATAAGTACAATTTACATTGTTATAATGAAGTAGGCTTTATTGTTCCTTCGTTAACTTTTTAGATAAATGAATATCTTAACGGTGTTCAATTTTTTACTGAAACACAAAGTGTACTGAAAAACTGAAAATTATTTTAGGATGACCAGAAACAACTTCTTTTTCATCTTTATAACACAACTAATTTTCCAACTTCTCAGTAATGAATGTGATACTCTTTGCTATTCAACAAACTAAATATGAAGCACTCAGCATTTAATGCATTTTGCTGCTTCAGCTACAAAGCTGCAATATAAGAAAATAGAAAATACAAATTGTATAGAATAAATAGTGATATTTTGTAATTGAAATCAGATCAATTATTACATTTTGTTTCTTGTGATTTCATTGAGACCTTTATAGAGGGATAAACAAATCTGAGTTTCAAAGTAACAAGAGAGGTGCAGCATGTTTCACGTTAGCCTAATGCAACTAGAACAAAGATAGAGTAATGCTAATTGATATGGTTGAGGTTGTTTAAAGCCGTAAATCAGACCACTGTGGACACCAAAGACCTGCAAGTTTATACACTCACCCCAAGGCTTATCAGAAATACAATACTAATAAAGTATTTGACCCGCATTTTGCCTTCAGAACTGCCTTAATTATGCAAGACATTGATTCAACAGTTTAGATGGAAGAAACTGACTTGCTGTGGCGCCCCCTGATGGAAAATGCCAAAAGAAGAAGAAGAAGAAGAATTGATTCAACAAGGTGCTGAAAGCATTCTTGGGAAATGTTGGCCCATATGGATGGAATAGCATCTTGCAGTCAATGGAGATTTATGGGATCCAAATCAAGGTGACGAAGCTACCGTTCCACCACATCCCAAAGATGTTCTATCGGTTTGAGATTTGGTGAGTTTGGGGGGGTCATGTTAGTACTTTGTTATGTTTAAGAAAGCAATTTGTAGCTAGATGTGAAGCTGTGTGCGGGTGAAAGCCATCCTGTTGCAATTTTAAACTGCATTGCCTTTAAACTAAAATAATTCACTGTAAAGCCTTTCTGCGATAAACTGTAATGCCAAAATGCTTAAGAGCAAAGAGTTGAAAAAGCTAGACATTGCTAAAAATAATTTTAAGAAAAGTAAAGATGGCTGAAAAGGTTTAGGATGCTGGAAACCTTAAAGCAGCCATGTAGTTTAATGGACACTATATTACCAAAAGTATTTGCTCTTCCCATCCTCTTCCTAACCCAAAGTTCAGTATCATGCCGATTAACCTTCCACTGGTATTACAACTTAAACTCTTCTAGAAAGACTGTTCACAAGGTTAAGGAGAGAGTTTATAAGAATTTCAGACCTTTTTTCCTAAAGCGCATTGGTGAGGTCACATACTGGTGTTGGTCGAGAGGGCCTGGCTCTTAGTCTGAACTCTAATTCATTCCAAAGGTGTTCTATCAGGTTCAGGTCAGGACTATGTGCATACCAGTAAAGTTCATCTACACCAGACTATGTCACCCATGTCTTTGAGAACCTTGCATTGTGCACTAGTGCACAGTCATGTTGGTTTATATTTTTCTATTTTTGAATCTTGTCTTATTTAGGCTGACTCTTAAGAGACCTAAACCCACAAAATTTTTTGTCTAACAAACACCCTCAGTGTGGAGCCCCACGAACCATTTGCGGGTCATCATCACGCATTTTAATGTGAATTCTTTTCTAAGTACCCCCTCCCCCATTCAGGTGGACTTCTACTTCAGTAGGGTTGTCTTTTCAGAGTTACTCAGTGGATGGAGTAAAGGTTTTTTTTTTTTTTTGTTTTTTTTTTTTATTTACTGTATTTGCTTAGTAATGTTTTTTTCATTTTATGTAAATTTTGTAATGTAAATTTATATGTATTTTAAATGATAGACCCCTGAAAAACTAGCGTCTACCCTAGTGGCAACTGACGAGGATTATTTAATTAGATAAATCAATAAGATATCACAAATCCCAAAATGCTCTGCTAGTGTGTTGGGGGATCAGTCAATAGGGCCAAAGAAACACTCTGCTTTGTTGACACTTGTCAAAGCAACATCATTTTTACAGAACAATTGATCAAATACGAGCATGGTGCTATTTTGCATGATTATAGTATAAAGTAATATGCAAGCCACCTTATTTGTTGCAAATTAAGCAAAACTGGTTTCCTTTCCAAATGAAAGGAGTAATCATTTCATTCAAGGAAATGCTTTCAGTAAATATCAAAGTTGGCACGTGATATTGATTTTCGGCTCGTTGGACATTTGGTTTTGTCACCCCTAAGTTAGTGGCTGTTCAAAGCAATAAATGACTTCAATGAATAAGAGACTTCATCTTTCTGTTACGTGGATCAATCTTTTTTCTCTGCCACAGTAAAATATCAAACATAAATCACAAGGGAGCTTTCCTCAGCAACTTTTAGGTCAGATTAAAAATGATTCATTAATTACAATGATAATTTTCAATATCTTGTTACTCTAATATAATAATAGCAGTAATAGGACACTAGATATGGATCCTTTGTGGTGAAGAGACAACTGAGTGAAAACTAACATTCTTGATTTATCAGCCTTTCTGATACAGAACTATGTTCACCAGCTGCGGGTTGTGACAAAAAAAAAAAAAAAAAACAGGATCTTCAGTATAAACAGCTAAAATAAACTCCGCTGATATAAAGTAAATTGTGTTTGCTGAAATTTTTGGAATGAACCACCGTGCATCAATGTAGAGTAGAAAGAAATTCGCAGAGTACCAGTTGGAAGACTTTTATTTGCACAAAGACAGGAGAGAGAACCCTGGAGAACCCTTGCTTTTCTTCCATACAGGCATTATCAACACAATCTTCTTTGGAAGCCATGGCGTCTTTTTGTGGAAACGTCACCAGAAGGAGAGCTCCTGTCCAAGCTTTTCCCATTAGCAAGAGATATCAAGAGGATTTGTCTGCAATTTCCAATCACCAAGAGAAAATTATTAAAAAAGGTCATATAGAAATTTAAAAACAAGTTTTCTTCGTTTCCTGAGCTAAGTCAACAAAGTTTCACATAAAATACATTTTACAGAATAATAAGTAGTTCTTATAATGTCTTTTCCAGTGCATTAACTCACTGGAAGGAGCTGTAATGGCCATAAAGACAATGTTAGAATGCGTGGGCAAGATTACAGTAAATCTTTGATTGCAAAAACGATAGCTATAAAAACAAGTCTTAAAAACAGTAAAGAAACTTTTATGTTTTTACACTGTTTCTCCATACCTTTGACCTAAACATGTTAATGTAATACTAAAATAGGGCCCTACAATTTACCGGATCTGGCCGAATCTGAAGCACAAATCAATTACTTTATATCATAAAACCTGTGTGAATCTGACCTGAATCTGTCTACTATGACATGTAAAGGAAGTTGGGAGACCCAATTAGACCCATATCCTACCATTTTTAGCCTTAATACGATCTTGTAGTATCAGAATCTATCCACAGCTGCTGCTGTTCAACTGCAAGTCTACTCGTCAATAGTTTCGTTAAGTTTTTGTATTTTTGTATTTTGTATTTTGAATTACTCTGTTCATCCCTCACCGGGGAAATTTGTTTGCTGCACTCCTTACACCGCAGCAGGCTGCCCTTCAACGGCGCCAATGGTGGGAGAAGTGGGGGCTAGGTGTCTTCTCCAAGGACCCTAGACGTGCTCTCCGTGGGACGCGAACCCGCGACCTTCCGGTCCGCGGGCGAACGCGCTAACCACGCGGCCACCGTCTCCACCCACCAACAATAATTAATAAATGTGTATTTCTGCTGGTGTCAATTTTTGAAATTCTCATTTATCATGTTTTCCTGATTAAGCACTTATCCATTCCGTTGTCTTTCATTTATCTGAGGCAGACATCATTAGTGACAGTGTTGTAAACACAACTCGATAAAAAGAAGTAGAAAAAATAATCTGTTTTGTATTTATTGGCCTAACAAATCTCCAGGTTTTTTCTTTAACATTAGTTTAAATCATATTTCTGCATTTTTGAAGACAGGAGGATTGATCTGCATCGGTCCGTCGTGGTAAAGAGAGACCTGAGCCGAAAAGAAAAGCTCTCGATTTACAAGTCGATCTACGTTCCAACCCTCACCTATGGTCACCAGCTGTTGGTGGTGACCGAAAGAATGAGATTGCAGGTACAAGCGGCCGAAATAAGCTTCCTCCGCAGGGTGGCTGGGCTCTCTCTCAGAGATCGGGTGAGGAACTCTGCTATCCAGGAGGGGCTCGGTGTCGAGCCGCTCCTCCTCCAGGTCGAGAGGAGCCAGATGGGGTGGATCGGGGATCTGGTTAGGATGCCCCCCTAGCGCCTCGCGGGCAAGGTGTTTCGGGCATGTCCCACCGGGAGGAGACCGAGGGGCAGACCCCGGACCCGCTGGAGAGACTATGTCTCACAGCTGGCCGGGGAATGACTTGGGATCCTTCCAGGTGAGCTGGAGGATGCAGCCGGGGAGAGAGAGGCCTGGGCTGCCCGTTTGAGGCTGTTGCCCCCGCGACCCGACCCCGGAACAAGCGGAAGATGACGGAACGGAAGGATTGATCTAGCAACAATCTACATAAAGCCTAACCAATTAATTTCTACTTTTTCCCATTGATGATGTATATTTGCAGGTAATATTTTTCTTAAACCAAACACACAAATTTGCAAATTGAAGAAACACCAAACCTGCATGTTTGGTGTGTAAATGCCATTGGAAGATAGGATTGTAAAATCCCTCTTTAATTTATAATCAGCTTAGCAGTGATTTTTTTTGTAATCTAAAAATAACAAAACAAAACTGCAGCTAAACCAAGTTCTAATTTTTTCATCAAATTCACGCATGTTTGCAACTTATCTTCAAAACAAATTTGTAATGGAATTGTATGCATTAGTTTTCACATCACAATATACATAAATAATATGTGTGCAGCTATTCATAGAAAATACAGATGATTAATAAAATTAAAATAAATAAAAGCCATTGTATTTTGTCAGACTTACCAGATAGATGACATTTTTCCTCACAATTCTTCAAAGAATAAAAACTATTAGCACTGCCCCTGCAGCCTATATCTGTGATGAAAGATGTACATTTCCCGTTTTTGGTGTCGTAGTAGAACAATGGGAAGGCGGTCTTACACTTAATCATTTTAAATTCAAGGTTACAGTCAGGATGTTTGGACGGCTTCCCTTGAGTTTCTGGAATGGAAACAATAAAAAATAAAATTGTATTCCTCTTCAATACTGTACAAGGGGTAAAAATATGCTACTTTAAATCAAATCAAACTTTATTTACAAAGCACTTTCCAAACAAAGTTAGACAAAGTGCTAAACAGAACAAACAAAAACTCTAACAGAATCAAAGTCCAGATTATTAAAAAAAAAGACTAATTAAGGATAAACACACATTTAAAAAATGGCACAGTTACACATGATACTGCAAGAAAATCTGTATCAACATTCACACAGCCCCACACTTGTAGCTCTTTAGACCAAGTGTTTCCTGTTTGACTCGTAGTAGATGAGGTGTTGAGCAGACTTAAACATTTCAATTTCAAATTTTGCATATCAAATAATTATTACAGACTAGTCACAAGTTGTAAATGTAAGATAATATAATTCATTGCTTTAAATGTGTGGTTTGCACCCTTGGCGTATACTGAAACAGCTGGACTCACAACAGCAGTAAGACTTTTAAAGTGTTTTACTGTTTATTTAACTCAATTATTTTTATTCATTAAAAAAAAAAAAAAAAGAACTAATTGAAACATCAAAATATTTTTTTAGCTAACTGATATTTAAATCAAGTTTGTTTTTTTATCAAAAAAACTTACTCTGTATTTAGGACCAAAAAACTTGAAATAATCCCGTAATGTGACTTGTTAAAGTAGTAGGACAACCTCCACCATTCTCAAAATCCCTTTAAAATAAAAAATAGGTGATAGGAAAGAAGTCAATATCGACTATGCAAATTTGGGTGCCAATGACAGCCAGTTTTTTCCAAGCATTATGCACAGTGTTACCGCATTATGCACAAAAGCTCAGCGAATCTTTCAATGTTTTGCATCTTAGTAGATCAACACAAGTGACAGACAACCAACACAATTAATGGTCTCTGTTTTCAAATCCAATAAAAATATAGTTGTAAAAATATGTGATGTGTTTGATTTCTTCTATATTTGATTTAGGTACAGTATGATTGTTTTCAGAAATGTTTATGTTAAAAACATGTTTAAACCTCCATCGGACATATTTAACTTGTGGTGATGGTCTGAGTTAGTTATCAGAGTTTTATCCACAAGGCAGAGCCCCATAAATATATTTTATTGTTAAAAGCTTGTTTTTTTTTTTTCTGTAATTCCTTTTTGTTTTTTACTATCAACAGCACGTTTCCTGCTTATCCATGAGGTCGTAGCAGAAACCCATGTATCACCAAACAACTCCAATGTAGAAAACAAGACCCTAAAAAATATACTGATTATGTTAGACAGACAACAAAGTTCAGGGGTGTGGGGCTGATAAAATTTTGATGCATGTGTGCAGTGTTTTGTACAAGTGTGTGATTTTTTAAAAATGTTTGCTTGTTTTTTATGATCTAGATTTTAATGCTGTTAGAATTTTTTCTTAAAACTGCTTTCAATGGTTGATTGGCGTTGTGTTCAAATTGATGTCTTAAAAGAATTTATTAATAAAATATTGTCTTTGTGGGAGTTAACTCCCACAATTCGTGGGCTCGGTGTCGAGCCGCTCCTCCTCCAGGTCGAGAGGAGCCAGATGGGGTGGTTCGGGCATCTGGTCAAGATGCCCCCCGACCGCCTCGCGGGCGAGGTGTTTTGGGCACGTCCCACCGGGAGGAGACCAAGAGGCAGACCCCGGACCCGGGGTCTGCCGCTGGAGAGACTATGTCTCATCAGCTGGCCGGGGAACGACTTGGGATCCTTTCGGGTGAGCTAGAGGATGCAGCCGGGGAGAGAGAGGCCTGGTCATCCCGTTTGGGGCTGTTGCCCCCACGACCCAACCCCAGATCAAGCGGAAGATGACGGAACGGAATTAACTTCATGCTAACTTAGTGGTAGCATTTGCTCTAGTGATTGAGGGAACTTTTATCTACTTGTCTAAATTGAGCTAATTTAATATTGGATTATAAAAAAAAAAAAATGAAATGTTTCATTCACTATTCATACACTGTCTCAATCTCTGTCACATACTGGGTTGCAACGGGAAGTGTAGGCTATTTCATAGAAGTAAGGTTCATCTCAACTGTTGTACCTCTTTTTTTAACTGATTTACCCATATATTTTGGGTGTATGCATTTCAATTCATTACAGTAAATATTTAAAAGTTTTTAAACAAAAAAAAGTCTTCAATATTCTTACATACTGTACGAATCTGATAAATATTTCCACATATTTCGATAAGCCTTAAAATATTTGTGAGGGAGAAAAATGCCTTGTGTCAGTTTGAGATAAGAATTTTCAGACTGACTATCACATGCATGCTTGTTCTCTGGCCAGCAGCAAAGTCAACTGGAGTTTACAAGGTGGAATGAGCTGACCATGGAAACACATTTAAAAAAATCACTTGCAATTCTAAATTTTATAACATAATAATACCCTAACCTATAATTCCTGTTACTACACAGTGAGATGAGGTGTATAGATGCACGTCCGTCAGCTCGCACTTTGGCGTCCTCTATGAACATCTCTCACTGTATTTATGCCTCATGGTGAAATTCCTGTGCTTTGTTACACCTCACCAGGCAGCCAGGATGGCGCCATTGGTGGGAGAAACGGGGTATTAGGCATCTTCCCTAAGGACCCCTAGAAATGAACTCAGGGGGATTTGACCCAGGGAACGGTGGAGCAATTAAAAAGCACGATTAGCTATATTCATATAATAAAGCTACATAAAGTTCTTACGAAAATAAGATCACATAATTATAATCAATTTTACCTTTGCCAAAGCAAATGCAAGCAAGAAAGACGATGCAGAGGATCCAGAACCTGGTCAGAGCCATGATGGGTGCAAATACTGAGTCAAGATGAGTGTAAGCTTAAGAGTGAAAGTGTGCTGTCAGCTCATTGGTCAGAAAACAGGAGAGGGTGTGGGGATCAGTTTACCATTAGTTTTTGTAACAAAACTTTTAATACTGTTTACATTTTATAGACTAATTTTGATTTTCACGTTAATACAGGACAAAGTAGCAATAGCAGCAAGATAGCAGCAAAACAGCAATATCAATAGCAGCAAAACACAAGCCATTCTCATAGGTACCCCTCACCAAACCCAGGCAGTTTCCCTCAGTAGCATCCCCATTTTTGGACACAGCATCCCTCCGTCAAAAAGACAGAGGGATGGTAAAACTACTCAAACACTTCTAACTTGGGAAAGCATGTCCTTACTTACACAGCAAAAGCTTCGTAGATTTAGACTTACTCTAAATTCCATGGCTTCCCTTGGACTAAAATGAGATGAAGCAAATATTCGAGAAAAAACATTGAAACTGAATTGCTTTCAGAAAAGACTGCCCTCATTTGACGCTTTAGCTACATAGTTAACATCAAGAAGATAATGGTAAAAATCTTTAAAAATAAATGTATTATCTCTCTTAATTAAGTATAAGAAATATTTTTCTTTCATTGATAAAAATAACAAGAATTACTTACAATATTCTTTCTAAAAGGGATTGTGGTAAAGAAAGATATCAGTTTTATTGCAATTCCGTGGAACTAGACCAAGGGTGGGCAAACTGCGACCTGGAAGCATTTATTCAGTTGAAAAAAGTAAAAAAAAAAAAAGTAAAATACAATGTTCCTCTAAATTTTAAGCAATCATCAATACAGCTCCAAAAAACATTGTAAAAATGGGAGAATTTTCTTAAAAAATATATTAATTTATATTGATACATTCTTTGAATATCCAAAAATGTTTATAACAAGGTGTCCAGAGAGGAACTATGGTTTTGTTTATGGAAGTGTGCAGTGGCAAAAAAAGCATGTTTCTATAAATCTTTTTTTAAATGTTTGAATACTAACAAAACAAATTAAGTTTCTCTCAATTCATAAACCAAAAAAAAAAAAAAAAAAAAATTAGAGATAACCTAAACAAAATAGGAGTGAAAATACATTTCTAATTTACTGAGTCAAACAAGTACAGCTTGCATTGTTATTATAAGGTAGTTTTTATTGTTCCTTTTAAAAAAATCTGTCCGGATCAATGAACACATTAAACCTCCGTGATACTGGCCCCTCTTCAAGCAAAAATGTAAACAAAAAATATATAGTTCGTTTGTGCTTCATTTGTGCTCTTTTCTGCTGTAAACATTTTGTTTGTGCTATTTTAGTTTTTTATAAACACAATTCTTTTATAGGACAATCTGATCGAACACAAACAGTGTTTCATTCTTTACTGAAGTAGAAAGTGTCCTAAAAACCGACAAATCTTTTAGACTGACCTGAAACAACTTCTTCTCTGGAACGCAACAAAATGATTAATTTCTTAATTACACGTGGCAAACTCTTTGCAAATCAACCAATTAAAAAGAACCACTCAATATTTAATGTCATGCGATATTTCAGCAACAAAGTTTCAAAACAAACAAACAAAAATTGCTACAAAATGTAACAAGTACAGTTACTCCCAGGGACAAACACTGATGCTTTGTAATCTGATCAGTTATTGGATTTTTGTTTTCCTCTTACTTTAGTAATGCATTTATAGAGGGTTGAACAGATTTGCGTTTTAAAGTAACAAGACAGGTACAGCATGTTTTGCTTCAGTCTTATGCAATTAGAACAAAGATAGAGTAACAATATTTGGTTGTTTACGGACAAAAACAAGAAACTCTGCGGACACCAAAGACCTGGACGGTCATACACTTGCAAGGTTATACACCCCGCCCGTCCCTTTTAAATTGCATGTTTAGTGTATGTTGTAATGGTCTGTCACACACAACAAGTCATTCTTCAGACATGTCCTTAATATCTCCATACTTGAAGCAGCAAGAAAGGCCTCCAAATCTGTCATGATGTGGAGCTGAGGCCAAAATATACACTTGACACAACAGACTGGCTCAGATAAAAAAATCACAAAGCAGATTTATTAGATTGATAAAAAGTCCAAATAAAGCAGACAACAACAGATAAACTAGGCAGGTGCTGATGATGGAGCCAAAAACTGGATAACAGATCAAGCATGATAAACAACGATCTGGAGAAAAGAGTGTGTCAAAAACTGTTCCATTTATGCTGCTGCAGATGAGTAGATTAGTTTCAGGTGTGACCAGTTGCACACACACAGACAAGAGGAAGGGGGGAAACAAGACACAGAGGGGGAACAGACTACTCTCCTTGACCAAGCTCAAGGTGTACTCATGTTTTGTATATGATCCCCCTATTTGAAAAGAAAACACAGTTAATTGTTCGTAACAACATGTGTCTGTTTTTAGCAACTTCTTCTTTATGTTTCCCTATGCCAGTTCGGTGGCCTTTATCTAATACGGATAAGACTAAAAGTTTTCAGTCCGGTAAAATATGCTAAACCGATAACGGTGCCAAACGGTATGCTTAGTGCCAGTCCTCTCAGTCACTCTTGTGACACAGATGATCTCAAATAGGAGTTTATCGGTCTCAAGCACATAAAATGCAGTTTCAACTGCATTTTATGTATTTGATTTTTCATAATCTACTGTGGTTTACAGGTCATTTATTTATTTAATATCGCTGTCTCGTTTTTGTTTTTTCTTCCTCCTCTTTTTCACGTTGCCTTTTTGTGAAGCCAGAAGGGTAAGAATACTTTATTTTTAAATTCACCACTCTGCTGTCAGTCAGCTGTAGTCTCGGGGCTCCTAAAGGTAAAAGCGTGACATACAATTGTCATTTCAGCACGCTCAGTGTTTTATTTGGTCGTTGCGTTTGGCTACTTCAGGGAGCCCTGTCTAGGGAACCCTTTGTAAGATAAGCTTATGATTTTACTCTTTATAACTTTATCATGTGTGTTTTTCACATTTGCTAAGGATACATGGGCATCAGCCATCTTACGAATGTCAGCTATTTTAGATTGCTTTCCCATCCCCGAAGGGTTATTCAGCACATATAGAGACCAACTGGTTACCAGAACATTCCCGCCTTGTCAGCTAATCACAGATAGTTGCAGGACATGAAACCCACTGTTTTGATGAAACCATTTTGCATACAAACAATGTTGGGTGAACTTTCTGCCCTTTTAAATAACACATTCATCAGACGCCTGGTGAGTGTCCTCATGAAACCTGTGACCTATTTTCTCTAATAAAAGGATGCAGCCGGGGTGAGATGACTTGAGAGAAGCTTGTAGGAGCCAAGCAGAGTACAGCTCTGTTACCCCTCATCTCTCCCGCACTGCAGTGTGGAAAAGCGCTTGTTTCCTTGTGTGGGCTAATTGTTGGTTATGATACTGTGGTACTAAATTGAATGAAGCCTTTTTTCAGATCCCACACCTTTCTAGGGCCACTTCAGGGGAATAGTCACATTATTGTAACTTTGTCAATATTGAAATAACTAGTTTTTTTTTTTTTTTTTATTAAACTAAACAATTTTAGTATCCACGAGCTGTGGCCCCCTTCAGCTCGGGGCCCTAGGTATTTACCTAGTATGCCTACCCTATTGGGACGGCTCTGGCTGCAGTGCATGCCAGTGTGAGCTTGTTTGTGTGCAAGCCTACGTTTAAGCAGCTGTACTTTTGTATACGTGTGACTACATTGCTCCTGCTGTGACTGGTGTACAGATGCATGTTTATGTCTTTACATTCAGATGCACAAGATTACCTGCAAATGTACGTATTTTTTTTACAGTAATGAAAACAAACATTTTGTAATTAATTTTCAATCAAAATATTATAAACGTCTGCACTAAACACTATAAAACATACAGAAATGTTTCAAATTATAACAAAATATACAACAATTAAGAATATAATAAGTCACAGTAAAATTGATTTTCACCCCAAATTTATTTTTCCATATTTACAAAAGAAGAAAACAACAACAGTGTGTAAAAAACAAAAAAAAAAAAATGAGACAGGATTAAAAGAAATTTGGAGAAAACAAAATGAATACAAAGGATATACTACTTCTTGCCCTACAAAAAACACTGCTGAAAATTTTGCACTTCTTTTAATTGTGTTGCATTTTTCTTTATTCAATTGATAATTTATTCATTTGGAATTTTGACCCCCATTTATTAAAGCGGAAGCAGTAAGAGCAGAAAATATTGCTTCTGTCTTCCATTATCTTCAGTGAATGTGTGTGTTTGTTTTTCCCGCTCCAGCTTTTATAGGGTGTGTTTCCTACGTGGGCAATTCTGATAGGTTGGCGGATCTGGCAGGTGGAAAAAGGTTCTCCATCTTTTATGTTGTCTAGCATCAAAATCACTGCAACGCAGACAAATTCTGACCGGGATACACCAGACATGCAGAAAACACATTTATATGAGCAAATTTATCAGGCGCAAAATCACCAAAGATGCAAAAAAAAAAAAAAAAAAAAAGCAAAAATCTGTAAAACATAAACATAAATTTGTACACATTAGCGGAGCAAGATGAAATGTTGAGTCAACCTTTCAGGCAGAACGGTTTAAAATGTTATTTATGTTCTTCTTCTTTATGCGGACCATCCCATTAGCTGAAACACAAACAAATATTGGATTAAACTTCAAAAGATCTTTTACAGAAAAGATGATTCTAAAAAAAAAAAACAAAGAAACTCTGAACTCTCACACCTTTCTGGCCTTTGATGCACTTGTGGAAGCATTCTCTGCGGGTCTTGAAGTTGTTGGCATTTCCTCCGCAGCCTGAGTAGGAAAACTTCACACATTTTAAGGTTTGTGTGTTGAACCCGTATCGTTGCTCCTTCTCACTGCATGTGCCCGAGATCATTGGGCTCAGGCAAACATCCTCTGTTCATCACAGACAAAGCAGCGATTCATTTAATTTAAGACAGAGAATTCAGTCACTTTTCAGATGAAATACAAGCAAGTACTCCTTAGCAAAACTTGAAATAAAACATAGATTTTTAAGTGTGGTTGAAGAGCGGTACGGGTATTTCATTCCTTACTTTCATACGTCTTTTTTTTTTTTTTTTGGTAAGTAATAAGGATATGGAATGTTTTCACATGACCGCATGTTTCTATTTTGTTTGTTTTAAGGTATTTCGGCTACATGGTGGTGCAGTGGTTACAATCATTGCTTCACAGAAAGAAGGTCAGGAATCTGAGTCCTGGAGTAGGGCGAGGTTTGAAACACTGGCGATGTTTGAACATGTGAAGTTTACATGTTCTCCCCTGTATGTGTTGGTGTTAATGGAGGGAGAGTGTGTGATGATACTAGTGCGACTGTGGCGACGCATAGGCGCACCGCAGATGAGACACACACAGTTTTCTTTCACGTTAGTAAAAAAGAACTCTTCCTCCCATTCACTGTGAAAATGATAAGTTTTCTTCCTTTTTTCTGCCATGTTTTTGTGGGTAGAAAACGCGTTCATAACCTCATCTTTGCAGCGCTCACGTTTACGTTTTTATGTATTTGTTTTTAAGTTTTTCAGTACATCACTGTAAATAAAATTTAAAAGGAATAGCAACATAATTAAATAAAATTTTAGACAGAGCTAATTCGTGATTAGTGCTATTTTTAGAACTGGCCTGCAGGCGACTGATGCGATTGCCGCGGGCGACCTGGTGCTCGTGGGCACCGGGTTGGTGACCCCTGCTATAAGTGATACTGATTCTTTGTTTGATTGAGCTACAATCAAACAGCTGTGCCAACGCATATTATTTGCACATTGCAGAAGAGCAAGAATTTATTTATTTTGTATTTTTTTAAATTTATTTATTTGCCAATGATTTAATATAAACAAAATAAAATGACAAAAACATATCAAAAATAAATAAAATGCTTGCACTCACCAAAACGGCTGTCTTCCAAAACACTTATTTCAACACAAAATCCATTCTCTTTTCTTTCCTCAAGAAGACATCAATGACTGTGTCTGTGCATTTCAGTTCCAACAATAAATCCTTTTTCTATCGACACGGAGGCCAATGCTGAAAGCCGTGTCTGTCCAGTCATATTTTTTGCATATGTTTAATTTGCTTTAAGACTGAGAATGACCACTCAACAGAAGCATTGGACACAGGGATTGTCACAGCCAAAAAAGCCAATATGTAACGTTGTCTCAAACTCTCAATCAGTTCTTTGTTCCTAAGAAAGTCAAGGAGATCAGCTGGATTTTTCCTTTCAAAATCAGTCATGGCATACATTACAGTTAGTTCTATTTGTAATTTGAGTCGGGCAGAAAGAACAGCGCGCCGCGACTGTGTTAGCTTGGTAGCTTGGTTGACATGCAAAGCGTTGCCTCTGCTTGGGTCAATATCCAATCACAAGACGCGTACATGTCATGTTTAACGTGAGGCCTTCTAGGTGGCCTTAAATCACCAACTCGTGATCTGATTGGCTGTCGCAACTATCTCAACTATACGTGCCCGTTCACTTGCAGTGCACACAAACCCGCACTGTTGAATCTAAAGGCCGCAAACAGATTTCATACAGCTTGGCGACACAAGCTAGCTGAATTATGATTGGATAAAAACTAACCTAACACTACAACACTGGAAGCAGTATAAACGAATGGATATAATATGACATGTAGAAAACCGAATGTGGAGAATAATTATATACAGTATTTATATAAATATTTAGGAAAAATGCATTTAAAATGGAATTGACTTTTTTCTTATAATTATGCTAATGATGTCTGGTTATGTTAGGCCAGCAGAGAAGGCCTTGCTGGCCCTGACGGCCCACCATGGTTGTATATATATATATATATATATATATATATATATACTGTATCATCAAAAGTATTTGCTCGTCTGCCTTGACTCATACTATGAAATGAAGTGCCGTCCTAACCCAGCGTTCAATATCATGTCGGTCCACTTTTTGTAGCTCTTACAGCTTCAGCTCTTTTGGGAAGAATCTCCACAAGGATGAGGAGAGTGCTTTTAGGATTTTTTACCATTCTTCCAAAAGTGCATTGGTAAAATCACGCACTGATGTTGGTCGAGAAGACCTGGCAGTCATGCTCCCTTCTCCTGCCGCCAGACCTGGATGTTTCTCATCAACCTGATCAGCGTCATCTGACGATGATTACAGATTCCACACATCTGTGCACCCTACCAGCTATTTCAGGGCAATCACCCCAGACTTCCCTGTTGGGTCATACTTTCCCTTCCAGCCAGGTCTCCCTGGTTGTCTGACCAAGTACACATTCTGTCAACCTTACGCCATGCGACAGAAACTTTGTTTTTTCTTCCTACAGTTTTAATGAACTGCAAAATTCAAATAAACCATGTTTTTCTGTCTGCAATTGGTTCCTCCTCTTTCCACCTGCACTCTGACTCATGACAAAATGACCTGAGCAATATGGACCCAGCGGACTGAAGTATGTCTCAAGTGAAGTTTGTCTTCAACTGTTCCTGCTGGAAAAGCTGCTGCCCAGGTGTCGCTGGAAAAGCCGCTGCCCAGGTGTCGCTGGAAAAGCCCACGCCCATGAGTCGCTGCAAAATCCCTGCCACGTCAGACTGCACCGAGCCCCGCCAGGTCAGGCTGCCCCGAGCCCCAACACGTCAGGCTGCGCCGAGCCACACCACGTCAAGCTACGCCATGTCAAGCCACGCCACATCAAGCCACGCCCCGTCAAGCCACCCCCAAGATCTTTGACCACCCAGAGGTGGTCGTTGAGGAGGGGTTACTGTCATAATCCCCTCTCCTGCCGCCAGACCTGGATGTTTCTCATCAACCTGATCAGCGTCATCTGAGGATGATTAAGATTCCACACATCTGTGCACCCTGCCAGCTATTTAAGGGCCTGTCGGGTCATTCAATCCCTTCCAGCCAGGTCTCCCTGGTTGCCTGACCAAATACACATTCTGGCAATAACCTTTGCCATGCGACTGAAACTTTGTTTTTCTTTCCACAGTTTTAATAGACTGCCAAATTAAAATAAATTATGTTTTTCTGTCAGCAATCGGGTCCTCCTCTGCACTCCGCCTCATGACACTGGCTCTTAGTCTCTGCTCTAATTCATCCCAAAATTGTTCTAACAGATTCAGGTCGGGATTCTGTGCAGGTCAGCCAAGTTTATCCACACCGGACTCTGTCATCCATGTCTTTATGGACTTTATTTTATACGTTGGTCATATTGAAAGAGGCTGCCCCAAAATTCCCACAAAGTTGGGACCATGGAATTGTTTTGGTATCCTGAAGCAATGGAAGCTTGTTTCACTGGAACTAAGGGGCCAGGCCCAACCCCTGACAAACAACCACACACCATAATTCCTTCTCTACTACATTTCACAGTTGCCACAATGCAGTCTGAAATGTATCGTTTTCCTGGCAACCTTCAAACCCAGACTTGTCCATCAGATGCCAGATGGAAAACTGTGATTCATCACTACAGGAAATGCGTCTCCACTACTCTTGAGGCCAGTGGCGACTTACTTTACACCATTGGATCCAACGCTTTGCATTGCACTTAGTGACGTGGTGCCTGACTGCAGCTTAGCCATGGAAACCCATTCTATGACGTTCTCTGCTACTGTACTTGGGCCAATCTGAAGGTCACCTATCATCAAGTGTGCCTTATGGCTGTGTAGAATACACAGCACACGAAACTGGGACTGCGCCTTTTAATACCGTTTGCCTTTTGGTCATGAAAATACGGTATTTTTTTGGCCAAATTAAATCACTCTGAACAACTTGATGAAATTAGCGTGATGTTGTGTAGCGTTTGAAAGACTGCTGACTTGTCCAGGGTGTACCCTGACTCATCTTCTTACCAGCTGGGTTATCTTGCTTCACAGTCTGTGTCTCTGCAGTGGAAAAAAAAGTATTTAAAAAAAATCTCTGAAGAACATGTGATGTATTGTTTCTGGTAAAAAAAAAAAGATCTAGCCTACCTGGGGCAGAACATTTTTCTTTGCACTTATCGATGGTTAAGAAGTTATTCGCGTTTCCATAGCAGCCACCATAGAAGAATGGCATGCACTTCTTTTCAAGTTTGTCATAGTAGAAGCGTTGGAAAAGACCTCGGCATGGACCAGCATCTGCAGGTGAAAAGCATGGGCCTTTGTTTTCTGAAAAAAGAAAGACAAGCAGCCATTAAAAGATCTCCTTAACCTAATGACACCAATAGACATGGGTGAAAACTTAGCGTGCATGGCGTATTTCCCGATTATAAGGCACAAATAAAAGTTGTAGATTTTCTTCACAATATGCGGTGCACCCTATAATACTGCGCGCCCTGTGTGTATGTTGAGAGTACACCATGAGAACATTAACACTAGAATCGCCGCAGCCATCAAAATGACTCTACGCCACTTTAATATGCTAATTAGAATAAAAAAAACACAGTCTATCCGACTGACTTTTTGTGAATTTTAATATGAACATGTTTTTTATTTTATTATGTATTTTTTATGTTCTAAAAATGAATATTTCAAAATTCCAAAAGCATTTTATCTCCTCTACGCAGCTGAGAGAAAGTGTGCATTGCCAAATTAGCAACACAGCAACAACTTCTGCGGGAAGTTGCTGCAATGTCAATAAACACATTGCCACACAAAAGTGTCTGTTCTTTATATTTGTGGAGAGAGACAAGGAGGACAATGATGCCATTACAGAAACATTTTAGAAAGGTTGAGTGACATAATATAGAAGAGATACCATGAAGAGCGTAAGAAAATTGTCTTTTGAATAAAGTATGCCATGTTTTCTAGATAAGACTTGAACGTTCAGATAACATATTGGAATATAGCCTATAGCCAATTTATAATGAGCTGCTTTCCTGCATCTGCTTGGACATTTTGTTTTCTTTATGGGTTTTCTCTTTCCTTTTCTTCTTCTCTTTCATCTCAACCATATTAAGGAACTTAGCGTCGCTCAAAGAACTCATGACACTTTTTATAATACCCATCAAAGTTACCAAATATTAATATGGTCTGATATAACAGTGTTGAAAATTGCATTTGCAGGGCCACTTATTGGTCATACCGCCAATGCCATGGAGGGAAATTTGTAAAATTGTGTAAATCAAAGTAAATCAAAGTTTAGTACTGTTTAGCATCAAAATTTACTAGAAAAACAACACAATGGTTAGTTCCACCTCCAGAACAATCTGTACCCACCAAAATTGCGAGAAAGTTAAATTATGTAAGAGCGCAAAAAAAAAAAAAAAAGCCTCTTGGTTCCATACGCTAATTCAAATAGGAAGTTGACCATTTTAGAAAATATTGGTAAGTCCTATGATGATGATGGCTTTTGGGAATGCGGCTGTAGGAAGCACATTTGTTGCAACATCTTTACTTAGAGGGAAACAAGAGACTGACCGACAGGGAATGTACATCCTCTCACCAGTCTCTACTGTGGCCCATGCTAATTCAAATTGGAGGATCTGGGTACTTGAGAGTTTCTTGTGTCCAGACAAGAGATGACGACACTGTTGACAAGGATGGCAGCGGTGTGGGACGTGAGGGAAGGACGGAGACGATTAATGTTGGGAATTTGAAAGTAAGCAAACCGAGTGATATTATTTATGTGGAATTGAAAGGACAGTGAGGAATCAAGGATGACACCCAAGCTCTTGACTTGAGGCTAAGGGGAAATAAATGAACCGTCAATTGGGAGAGAGAAACTATCGACTTTGGATAATGTGGATCTGGAGCCGATGAGTTTTATCAGAAACTCATCGTTTCTCTTTTCTTTTTTTTTTTTTTTTTTTTTTTTACAACACAAGTTATAACATAAAAGATATGCATACTATATTGGTCATCCCAGTCATCCTACCAGACAACAAACAAGGAGGGAAATTAATGTTTCTTTTCTAGAATTTGTACAGTTATATTATAGAATTTGAACAGTTATTAATAGGGCTGCTAATTGATAGTACTTACCCAGTTGTGCTTGTGGTGGAGCTTATAAAGTACAGTATGTGTCTATTTAAAATGGTTCATATTACTCTATTTTCGATTCTTGTCTTATATATACTTACTCCCTTCAGCTACTGTGTTTGTCTAGTAATGTTGTTTCATTTTATGTAAATTTAATTATTGTAAACTTACACATATTTTAAATGATAGACCCTGCGAAAACTAGTGTCTACTCTGGTAGCAACTGTCAAGTATTCATTTAACTAGATAAATAAAAAAATAGTACAAATACCAGAATGCTCCACTATTGTGTTGCCGGATCAGTCGATAGGGCCAAAAAACACTCTTCTTTGTTGGCAGTTGACATAGCAACATACTTTTTACAAAACAATCTATCAAATGTTAGCACGGTGCAATTTTGTGTGCTTACATATTAAGTGACATATTCCATAATATCGCTTGATTTGTTATATATTGTTCAAAACTAGTTCAAGATCCTTTGAAATGAGTTATTGTTTCATTCAAGAAAAAGTTATCAATGTTGGCCCATAACTTTGGCTCAGTATGTATTTTAAGCTCAATTTTAAGCTTGTTTTTTTCACTGTAGTACTCATTTTAAAAACCTACACAATTTGCAAATTGCAGAAAGGACATTAAGTTTATTGTAAAATGCAGCAACAATTCAACGACAAATGAGATGTTACGGTTAGGAGTGGGTGAGGGTTAGCAGTGGGTTGGGGTAGGTTAGGGGTTAGCGAGGATGGAATTGCTTGCGAGCAATTTGCAAATTGTCTATATTTCTACAAAGAGCACAACAGTGTTAGTGTTAGTGATTGTTCAAAGCAATGTGTTAGTGATTGTTCAAAGCAATAAAGGACTTCATAAAGACTTCATTTTTCTGTAATGTGGATCAATACTTTTTGTCTGCCACAGTAATGTAATAACCATAAATGCTAAGAGAACTTTCATCAGCAATTTTCAGGTCAGATTACGGATTACAGATAATTAATTACAATGATCGTTTTTTAAATTGACCGTTTCTCTAATACATCAACAGCACTATTAATAATTAGAACACTACATATGGATCTTTTGTGGTGAAGAGACAACTGAGTGAAAAAAAACCAATACCCTTGATATACCAGTCAAATCTACATTCCGATACTCACCAACAGTCACCAGTAGTGGGTTGTGACAAACAAACAAACAGATCTTCAATACAAGAAGTCAACAGGAACTCCTCTGATAACAAGCAGCAGTTTTGTCAGAATGAACCAACGTGCTTCAAGGTGGAGTAGAAAGAAACTCACAGAGTGCCAGTTATAGGACTTTTATTTGCACAAAGACGATTTAGCATTTCATCCATTAACAAACTCTTCCCCGGAAGGCATGATGACTTTTTGTGGAAAGGTCATCATCACCAGAAGAGCTCCTGTCCAAGCTTTCTCAAATAGCAGGAGGGATCGAGAGGACTAGGCTGCAATTCCCAATATCCAAATGAAAAAAAGGCCACATAAAAATGTTAAATCAAGTTTTTTTCATTTGGTCGTGATGGAGGAATTAATACAAGTTAGAAGTCACATCACATTAATGTAATGCCAAAATTCATAAAATGTGTGCAGCTAATCTTAAAAAAGTACAAATGAATGATGAAATTAATGAAAGCCATCGGACTTACCAGATGGATAACATATTCTCTCACACTCCTCCAAAGTCTGAAAGTTATTAGCATTGCCTCCGCAGCCTCTATATGTAAAAAATAAACACTTTCCAGATTTGGTGTCATAGTAGAACTTGGGAAGAAAAAGTGTACACAAACCCCTGTTAAGTTTGAGGTTACACTCATGATGTTCGGATAAAATCTCTGAAGGATCTGTGGTTTCTGGAGTGGAAACAAACAATATATATTTTACTCCTCTTCAACAGTGTAGAAGGGGACATATTGTGCCAATTGCATCTTAAACTATTGGGTACATTTTAGAGAGTCTATGAGGAATGTAATTATTCAGAAAACCTGAATTTATTCTTTAAATAGATGGCAAAGATATCTTAAATGATCTTTGAAATGTTCTTTTTTTCTGCTCAGATGGATTCAGAAGCCTTGCTTAGTTCAGGATGAGCTGTTACATTTTTTTTTTATTATGTCACAGTTTTCAGAGGAAATCATCAAATAAGGAAAAGCAATGGCTGACTTGTGTATTATACACACTGTGAAACCCCAACAAATGTACCAGGTCATAATTAAAACTTATAGTTGCGAATCAAACTTTTCATTAATTAAAGGGGAGGCTTAGTTCAATGGTAGAGAGTCTGTCCTTAGACCAGGAGTTACTGGAAAGATTCCCACCATGAGTGAATGCCCAAGTCTCTCAAGGGACATTAGGCGTCTTCTTGAGAGTAAGGAGAAGACACCTAACCAATGTTCCCTCTAAGCTGCGCGCCTGCGCAATTGCGCACTGCTCGTAGATCAATAGCGCACAGAAAAACCTATGCAGCGCACAAAATAAAAATCTATTTCAACTAAAGATGGTAAAATGAGACAAAACTCCAGAACATATCTCTTTCTTCTTTCTTTCTAAAACAAATTGCTTCGAATCGCTGCTTTGGACTTTGGCTCGTCACTTCTGCTGACGTCACAAGAGGAAAAGTTTTAGCTCCGGCCACTTTTGCCCCCTTCTGCTCAGGAAGCTTGTGTGTTTGCTCAGACACGTAAAAAAGTAGAGGGAACATTGCACCTAACCCTCTGTTACTCCTACCACATGCGCCTACATGTTATTGGCTGCCTACTACTAATTTTAGACACAGTAGTGGGGGGTGAAAAAAAAATTTTGTGGCAATCATTCTATTTTCGCTCAATTAGGCAATGCTGTGGCATAACAGTTAATTTTGTGATCTGACAAGAAGAAGATCTTGCCGCATTTTGAACACACAGTTTGCAGCTACGATATGCATGCAAATACCATAAAGACTGGTCCAACAATCTCAGGATAATTGAAAGCAAAGATTTGGGTGGTCTCGGACTCAGTCCGAGCTTGTAGGCTTGCACAATCAGATTGTTCCTCTGTTTCATTCCAAGGTCCTTTTGTGAATTGGATAGTATAATCATATGTACAGGAGCAAAACACTACACTATTCTCACGGTAAACGTTAGCCACAACCCTAAATGCGAATTTTAGTTTAGTGTGGCTAATTGAAATTTTGCATAATTAGCCAGTCTGTGGTGAATCTGTTTTAAGACGAATCAACAATCAACAGATCATAATCTAGCCTGTGACTGACATTGGAATCCATATTGCCTTCCAATAGTCATGGGAACCATCTGGTGTTATGAAACAACAAGATTTACAGTCGTCCCAATTAGTTACACCAATCATACTAACCTGGGTACCCAATCGTCACCTGATATGTACCAAACAACTTTCATTCACACTCACACACTGTATCACACTGTTTACTGTCCGCTATGTTCCTTGCTCCCTCCAAATATTATTTTAGCTCAAGTAACATGTGTTTGTGTTCTACATCATTTGCTAGAGAAGATTTTGTTGTGTGTCAGCTTTATCACTGGCTTAAACACTTGTTTGTACTTTTTTTTTCGTTAGATAGTCCAGCAGGTTGGTTGTGATGCTGAATACTGTAACTTCAGATTTTCTCTTCACTTTATCCCCTTCTGTACTCTATTCCTCTTCTTTTTCACCCCCCAGCTCACCCACTCACCTCTCCTCAGTATTTCCTGTCAGGTCCAGGAAAAATAAACACAGAAAGCACGGACTTTTGATTGTGAAGCATTCAAAATAAACCAATAAAGCTATCCACGGCCATCAAACGAGAAAGATTCCAATTTCCTGACATTATGCACGTTACCAGACTGTGTTGTTTTTGTCAACGATGACGAAAACTAAACGATTTAGTTGACGAAGCATTTTTTTATGACGATGACGTAATGAAATAAATGCGACTTTTTGGTGACAAAAATGTGACAAGACGTTTGCAAGTTTCTGTTGACGAGACGAAAATGTAACGAAATAGACGTCAGACTTTCACATTTCTGTCTGTGAAAAGAAATAGCACAGTGGCTGCATTCTGTCTCTCACGGCGGCACGCCCCCCACAATGCTGCACGTTCACACCGTCTACACAACAAACCTGCAGCCACAAGAAAGTCACAAACCATGATGAAAACAGTAATAAAGAGGCATGGCGGTCAGAAATTTATAGTTTTCCACATATTTCACGCAAACAGCATGCTAACTTCAAGCTAATGCTAGCTTGTGGGCGCTGCTAACTTTCTTTAGTTAGCTTGGTTGCGCTAACCACTGATTTAACGACACAATGCAATGTTTACTTTATTTACAGGGTGTTTAAGAGGTGTCATTTTTAAGTATTCATACGTTACAACGTTCCTAACTCACTGAAGAATTTGTATTTATGTTACATTGTTTTACTGTGTTCGCTGTTTTTGCGCAAGTTAAAGCTCTGCAGAGTTTTTTTTTTTTTTTTTTAAACAAATAACCTGCATCATTCTCGGTAATAAAGACACAATTGTTAAAGTAAGTTGTTTTTTTTTCTTACACTAAAACTAGACTAAAAACGTTCTGAATCTTCCCTGACTAAAACTAGACAAAAACTCTTTTGGGTTTTCGTGACTAAAACGATAATATAAAGAGATGACGAAAACGTAACTAAAACTTAAATTAATTTTCGTCCAAAGACAAAGACTTAAACGAAAACTTAGATGGCTGCCAAAAACAACAATGTTACTAGGGGAATGATTTAACCAGCAATGGATCAAGAAGCTTCATTATACAATGACAGGGTTATAGTAGTTCCCCTTCCAATCTCCTGGCTCTTTTGTATGGTGTTGGAATTGAAAGGGTTTGGTTGCAATAAAGAAATACAAGTTAGAAGTCACATCACATTAATGTAATGCCAAAATACAAAAAAAGTGTGCACCTAATCTTAAAAAGTACAATTGAATAATAAAATAATACAATAAAATTAACAAAAGCCTTTGTACTTTGTACGACTTACCAGATGGATAACATGTTCGCTCACACTCTTCCAAAGCCAAAAAGTGATTGGCATTGCCCATGCAGCCTCCATATGTAAAAGGTAAACATTTTCCAGATTTGGTGTTGTAGTAGTAACTTAAAAAAACACCTTTACACACACCGTCGTCAACTTTGAGGTTACACTCATAATGTTTAGATAAAATCTCTGAAGGATTTGTGGTTTCTGGAGTGGAAACAAAAAATATATATTTTACTGCTCTTCAACACTGTAGAAGGGGACATACTGTGTCAAATACACAGTAGCTCGGTGTCACGCCGCTCCTCCTCCAGGTCAAGAAGAGCCAGATGGGGTGGTTCGGGCATCTAGTCAGGATGCCCACAGAGCGCCTCACAGGCGAGGTGTTTCGGGCACGTCCCACCGGGAAGAGACCAAGGGGCAGACCCCAGACCCGCTGGAAAGACTATGTCTCACAGCTGGCCGGGGAACGACTTGGGATCTTTCCAGCTGAGCTAGAGGATGCAGCCGGGGACAGAGAGGCCTCGGCTGCCCGTTTGAGGCTGTTGCCCCCGCGACCTGACCCCTGAACAAGCGGAAGATGACGGAACGGAACGTTAAAACTTTTTTTTTCTGCTCAGATGGAATCAGAAGCCTTGCTTGGGTCAGGATGAGGTGTTACATTTTTTCTTCTATTATGCCACAGCAAAAAAAAAAAATCAACAGCAACAAGATAGTACATAGCTAACCCCCATCATTCTCAAAACTCCTTTTTTTTAAATAAAATAGATGATCGAAAAGAAATTGATACAAAATTTGCAGATTTGTTTACCAATGACAGAGATTTTTTTCAAAGCCCATATATAACTTGACTACCACACCCGGTGTATTTAGAGTTGAATATTTTATATTCCACAGCAACTATAAATCAGAATTGGTTTTGTCTTTTCCAGCCTAGATTACTCAATTTGGTTTTTAATATTGTTTTATTTCTCCAAAATACAAACAAGTGTTCTGGCAATCATTCTAGTTTAGCTGAGATAGATGTGATCAAATTTCAAATGGCAGATAGTTACTTGAAAAATGCTGACAGCTCTACCTTGAAGAAGATTTACTCTCACACATTTGGATAAAGATCTGAGTTTTTCAAAGCTGTGCCAACAATCTCAGGATTTTTGATAAGCAAAAATTTTGGCAGTCTTGGACCCAGTCTGAGCGTGTAGGTTTGCACAATCAAATTTTTCTTCAGCTTCATTTCAAGGTCCTCTGGTGAATTAAATAAATAAAAATAAATAAATGAATTACTCTATTCATCCCTCACCGGGGCAATTTGTGTGCTGCACTCCTTACACCGCAGCAGGCTGCCCTTCGACGGCGCCAATGGTGGGAGAAGCGAGGGTAAGGTGTCTTCTCCAAGGACCCTAGACGTGCTCTCTGTGGGACGCGAACCCGCAAACTTACGGTCCGCGCGCGAACTTTCGGTCCGCGCACGCACGCTCTAACCACTGAGCTGCCGTCTCCTCCCATTAGATTACGGTTATTAGATTAAAGGGTTATTAGATCAAATTACCATCATTACATGATCAATGGTGTGGTAAACAACAGCAAAAACCCAACACTTAGTGGCTACGGGAATGACAAAACATAAATAACACATTATTATCAATCATTTGAAGTAAGAGGACGTTAAAAACATTTACCCAGAGAGAAGGAGTTAAAAAAGAAGTTTGCTAACCTCTAAGTGGAGATGGAACAAATTACGATGTAGTAAACTACTGAAAACTAATTCAAAGTAGTTTAGTCTAAATTCTGAATCATGGTAATGTCCTGAGGATTATGGATTGTGTGTCAGCTGCTGTGATCGGTCACATTTGCTTGACAAAGTAATGCTAATTTTACAAATAGCAACATTTTCCATACTTTGATTTGTGCTGATTCAAAGAAACCAAAAGGCTGCACCAGTTTTGCTAACATAGGTAGGCAGGCAACTTCAGGGGACTTTCAATGTTTATCAGGGCCGAGCGCTGAGGCCAGCAAATTAAGAAAAGTGAGTCAGAGCCTATCCCAACGTTTTATAGCATGACCTCAAACTAAATTAGAAGAATAAGCTAATAATTAAACAATAGTCTTAGACACATTGGATGCTTGTCACAGGGGAGGGATCTCTCTTTCGTGTGGATCCCCATGAGGTTTTTTTTTCCCCAATTGATTGGTTTTTAGGACTTTTCCCTCACCGTGAAGGAAGATCCAAGGGCAGGAATGTGCTAAAATTGTTTAGCTAGCATTTGTTAGTTAGCTGTTAGCTGTGTATATGTATTTATATATTCTTATTTTTTCTTGCTTTTGCTATTTTTAAATCTGCAATGTGAAGGCCGTTTAGACAAAAATGTTGTGATTTTGGATTTACAAATAAAATTGAACTTAATTGAAATTGAATTATAAAACACGATAAGAGGAACACATTGTTATTTATTGCTACGCTATTTATCTAGCTTACAACCTAGATTTACAAACAACGTTTCCATTCATAAGAAACCATTTGTTTGCCACTTTGAAAGACTCAATGCCATAATCGCCTAAAACAAAACAAAAAAACACACTTTGCTACTTTGTTGTTTCATATTTAAAATTTTCTGTGCTGCTGTCCGAAATACTTGAAGAACCCCTGAACTTCTTTATGTGAAGCATTGTTCATTTACAAGCTCCGTTTGTGTGCAATTTCTTTTAAAAATAATCAGTAAATACTAGAAGATAGATGTATTAGTTATAAGTCACGATTAAGAAATCTAAACTAATAGACATAAAAAGAGCAATTGATTATTTATGCAAGGGGTTAATCGTTTAATAAATATAGTTACTTTAAAATTCTACAAGAGAGTTCTACTTACACCCAAAACAATGTATTTAAAATGTTGAGATTGAGATTAACTAATACTAAGGTTTTAATTTTATCCACAGCATCCTAGTTCAACAGTTAAAACAAGTAGGACAGTTTATTTTAAAGATTCCATTTCCAGAGAGAATTGGACTCCGCCAAGGCTGCCCTTTGTCACCGATTCTGTTCATCACCTTTATGGACAGAATATCTAGGCACAGCCGAGGCGCTGGAGGGATCCGGTTTGGTGACCTCAGGATCGGATCCCTGCTTTTTGCAGATGATGTAGTCCTGTTGGCTTCATCGGACCGTGATCTCCAGCTCTCCCTGGATCGATTTGCTGCCGAGTGTGAAGCGGCCGGGATGGGAATTAGCGCCTCCAAATCCGAGACCATGGTCCTCGCCCGGAAAAGGGTGGAATGCCCCCTGCGGGTTGGGGACAGAGTCGTGCCCCAAGTGGAGGAGTTTAAGTATCTCAGGGTCTTGTTCACGAGTGGGGGAAGGATTTAGCAGGAGATCGACAGGCGGATCGGTGCGGCATCAGCAATAACTAGGACGCTGCATCGGACCGTCGTGGTAAAGAGAGAGCTGAGCCGAAAAGCAGAGCTCTCGATTTACAAGTCGATCTACATTCCAACCCTCACCTATGGTCACCAGCTGTGGGTGGTGACCGAAAGAATGAGATTACGGCTACAAGCGGCCAAAATGAGCTTCCTCCGCAGGGTGGCTGGGCTCTCATTCAGAGATTGGGTGAGGAGGTCTGCCATCTGGGTGGAGCTCGGTGTCAAGCCGCTCCTCCTCCAGGTCGAGAGGAGCCAGATGGGGTGGTTCGGGCATCTGGTCAGGATGCCCCCTGAGCGCCCCGCAGGCGAGGTGTTTCGGGCACGTCCCACCGGGAGGAGACGAAGGGGCAGACCCCGGACCCGCTGGAGAGACTATTTCTCACATCTGGCTAGGGAACGACTTGGGATCCTTCCGGGTGAGTTGGAGGATGCAGCCGGGGAGAGAGAGGCCTGGGCTGCCCGTTTGAGGCTGTTGCCTCAGCGACCCTGCCCCGGAACAAGCGGAAGTTGACGGAACGGAATGGTTAACATATAACCCTTGTTTCAAAACTGCCCATTAAACATCAAAGCAAGATAAATACCAAATATCGAATTGAAATTACAATATCAGAAACAATATTGTCATCGTCCGGCTCTACGTAGTTTGAGGTAGCTGTTTGGAGATTGGAAAATTAACATTGGCCTCTGACACCTCCTCAAAAACATTTTCTATTAGATCAAAAGAATCCTGTTTTAAAAGGAGTGTGTTTGTGTCTCTAGCGGGGTAATGTGTCACTATTTTAATTAACAATATGAGCTTTGAAAGCTCACTTGTGTGGTCATAAAACACACTGGGAGCCTGCCGGGGGGACAAGCACGTATTTCAATATATTTATGTATTCATGTTTGGTTGGCAACAATTTGAGTCCTTCAAAACTCTGCACACATGGCAGAACACAACATTTGTGATCAGTGGAAAATGGGAAAAGACGTGAGCAATAACATAAGCTATTTCGAGAATTTCATAGTGTTGCAAGTGCAGATAAACACTGCTGCTACAATTGGTATGGGTTGGGCTTTCCAAGGAAACCAGCTTAATTAACTAAAAGGCTTGTGAGACCCATGCATTTTTAATTACAGCCTGTACTGGTACAGCAGGTGGCAGGGGAGGAGACAATAAGCAAGGTAATTGTCCCACCGCTTGATAGAATTTGCAGATCCATTTGTTGATGCCAAACGAGTTTCCATTTTGTCTGTGATTGTGCCCCATTCATACACACATTCCAAAATGTGTCTGTGTTTTTGTAGAAAACTGTGTTCACATAAACTTTCTTCCTGCTTATTCATATGTAACTCTAGGTGAACTGAACAGCTGCCTTTTTAAATCCACCAGACTTTAGGAAGACTTCTACCAATGTCCAAGTTCAGCTCTACATGTCTGACACAATTTTACAAAACAAGAAGAAATGACAAACACAATTCTAAAAAAAAGGATATTTTTCCCTTCAGTGCATCTTCTAAAATCCCAATCAGTCTTTTCTTTGCTAAATCCATGTGAGCCTAGCCATACTTTTCCAAGCCAATTAACTAGCCATGTTGGATTGGTTTTTACTGTTCAGATGAATGCATGCACATCCCGAATGGGGCTATAATGGCCACATGTGATTAAACTGACAGAGAATGGCTATTGTTATTATAGGCGAGGTGTTTTGGCGCAGGTTAGTCATTAGCTGTAAAAGGGACCAAACAGTGCAGCAACAACTGTCAAACTGTGGTAGATCCGATTTCAGATAACTCAGTGAATTATTCATCCCATCACTCCCAATCAGAACAGAGGGATCCTGAGGAACATTGGTGTTGGGACCAATGAAACCAATGATTTTTTTTTTCAAGGTCTTAATATCAAAGGTCATAAGAAGAATGTAACAAGACTGTTGAAGCAAATGGATTAAAAAGTACTGTGGACTTTGAACAACTTGATGCCCATCCCAGCCAATTTAAGGCGAAGGGCAGAGTACACCCCGAACAGGTCGCCAGTCTGTCGTGGGGCCACACATATACAACCATCCAGACACACTCATTCCTAGCGGCAATTTCGGCACTCATTCCTAGGGGCAATTCTGGCATACATGTTTTTGGAGAGTGTGAGGAAACCGGAGTACCCGGAGGAAACCCACGCAAACATGGGGAAAACATGCAAACTCCACACAGAAAGGACAGTGTTCCAAGCCTCGTCCCCACTGGGTGCTCGAACCCACGAACTTCTCACTGTGAGGCACCTGTGCTACCCACTGTCCCACCGTGCTGCCCATATA
Source organism: Neostethus bicornis (assembly GCA_902685375.1). Classification (NCBI taxonomy): domain Eukaryota; kingdom Metazoa; phylum Chordata; class Actinopteri; order Atheriniformes; family Phallostethidae; genus Neostethus; species Neostethus bicornis. The sequence continues at coordinate 10,145,835 of LR738549.1, read as the reverse complement.
TTTATATATATATATATATATATATATATATATATATATACATATATATTGATATATGTATATATATATATACATATATAGGCATATATATAGGCATAAACTGTATATACTATATATATAATAAATTAAACAGCAAACTCAGTGTGGTATGCTGTATACAAAGACATTTTATTTTAGAGACCATTTCCAAATTTTGCACATTAAACAAAAACTGTTGCAGAAACTCTAAAAACTATCGTAGCCTGAAAGGATGAAGATGGATTATGTGCATTCCAATGAAATGCTGTCCATCTGCTACAGATTAGGTGACTCTTCATGTGACATTTAATCTTTACAGGTTACACAGATGGAGATGTTCACACGAAGGCAAATGCATGATAACAGGACAGGACAGACCTACGACAGATTGCCCCTGTTAAACCTACCGGGAGCGACCGCCTATGCCCACATGACCCTTATTCATGCAGCAATGGCAACCAGATAACACCAACAGAGCGACAAGCTATTTCACTCTAACAAATTACCTTGATTCCTGACCTTTGCAAACTTCAACTTTTGCCATTATTCTATTTTTTGAAACACTTCGTCTGATATGGGATTGTAGAGTTCAAGCTAGAATCAGGCAAAAGGCAGGGCACACTTCAGACAGGTCACTGGTTTGTTCATTTCCACATTTAATGATTTATTTTGTCAGGTCCGTGTAGTCTCTCATTCATCCAGGAGTGATCCATTGTAGAAAAAGTTTCAAAAAAGTCTTCTGGACAGTTTAATTCTTGATCGAGACGTTTCGACTTCCACCTGGAAATCATTTTCAATCTAATAGAAATGGACTGAAAACTGGATCTATTTATACTAACCTAAGTAAAAGGTAAAAAAAAATAGTAAGGAAGGGCTCGACCAATGAGCCCATTTTACCTATGATGGCTGTGAATGGCTCCTATTGTAGCCACAGACCAGTAAACGACCCTATTATAAAAATGCTAAAAGCCTAGTGAGTAGAAATTCCTGCTAACGAGAGGCGTGAATCTGGGTCACGAGGTGTCCTCTTTGGTCCAGGGCATCAGAATGCTGCTGTAAATCCCAGCAGCATTTTGTCCTGTTCTATTTTGTCAGCCATTTTGACAAAAACAGAACTTTCTGAACAGCTTTCTGGAGATGAGATGTAATGCAAAAAACCCAACAGATTACATGTGGCATGAAAAGACTAACAACCTGCTGTGTTGCATTTGTGAACTGTGATTGTTTGTCTTCCAATTTGTTGCTGTTTCCAGAAGTCGGTTTTCCTAATGGCATCAATACTCCATGTCCCATTCAATGAAGCCATCATTTGGCGTACATTGGAAGGACCTTTAAGGACTTTAAAAACTGCAGTCTCTGATGTTTGGGGCTCAACTTGTTCGCTTTAACAAGGATGTGGTTACAGAGCCCGATCAATAGGTTTGTCAGGAAGAGAGAGAAAAAGGCTCATTTCCCATTTGTGTGAATCAGAATCAGAATATACTTTATTGATCCCACACAGGGGAAATTTGTGTGTCACAGCAACAACTTCCTATCTGCTAAGTGAGTCGTTGTAGAGCCCGATCACGTACGGAAAGAAAGACCTCCGGTAACGAGATGTTCTCGAGCGGAGCTGTCTGAGCCTCTTGGAGAAGGAGCTCCGTTGTTCGTCCAGGAGTGGGTAGAGAGGATGGTCATGGTTTTCCATGATGGACAAAAGTTTGTTCAGTGACCTCCTCTCTACCACTGCCTCAAGTGAGTCCTGTTTGCTGCCAATGACAGAGCCAGCCATTCTGATTAGTTTATTCAGTCTGTTGGTGTCACTGGCTGCGATGCTGCTCCCCCAGCAGATGACAGAGAAGAACAAGGTGCTGGCCACCACAGACTGGTAGAAGGTCTCCAGGATCTTGCCGCACACATTGAAGGACCTCAGCTTCCTTAGAAAGTAAAGTCGGCTGCAAGTCTTCTTGTACACAGCAGTACTGTTGCTCCTCCAGCTCAGTCTACTGTCGATGGTCACTCCAAGGTATTTGTACTCCTCAACCACCTCCACATCTCTACCCAGAATGCAGAGCGGCTGCAAAGCAGTCCTCCTTCTCTTCCGGAAGTCAATCACCATCTCCCTGGTCTTGTCCACATTGAGGAGCAGGTGATTCTCTCCCGCCCACACCACAAATCCATCCAACACCCTCCTGTACTCCTCCTCCTGCCCACCACTTATACACCCTACAACTGCAGAGTCATCAGAGAATTTCAATTCTTTGATGACTTTCAATTCAATTGGAATGTCATTCCCTTCCAACTGTGCAGCAGATCGATAATGCATTCTTGTTCTGCAATGCAAGTTCTCTTTCAAGCACTCACATAAGAAAACAAATGTTTCTTCTGCTGCCAGTAGGAGAGTGAAAGTGAGCTAGAACGTCTGAAAGTGTGTTTTTATTCACAGCTGCTGTTGGAGTCACAGTTATGGTCAAAATGATTAACCCCGAGGAACCAAAAGCTCAGCACAGCCTTTAGTTTCCTTTCTTCAGGAATCCTTTGTAACTATTAACAAAGTCAATTTATTATTATTTTAGTCTCTGAACAAAAGACAACAAAAAGTCCCCAAAATTATTGTAACAAATTTGTCAGCAAAAAATGAGTTAAATGAAATTATGAGCTTTTGGAATTTTAGAGGTTTAATATACAAATGTATATATATTTTTTTTTTGAGGGGGAAGGGTGCAGGGGAGGGGTCAAGTAAAGGGGAGAAGCAGGGGACGTTTACAGATTTAAAATGTATAAAGTTAAATTTATTCTAGGAAAAAAATGAATTGATTTAAAAATACTTTTAAGGTACAAATATAAGATGAAGAAAAAAAGTTCAAATGTAGATTGTTGACAGTTTCAATGGTTTTGTCTGAAAAAAGACTTCACGTAAAAAAAAAAAAAACAAACAAATAAAACTACCAAAAAACAAACTCAAAGTCGAGGTTTTAAATTATTACTGTATTTTAATAATAGGTTAAACTAACTTTGTTTCGTTTTTGAATAATTACACTAATTATTGGTGGGAGACGGTGGATCAGCGCTAAAGCACTCGCCCACGGACCGGAAGGTCACGGGTTTGATTCCCACTGAGACCACCGTCTGGGGTCATTGGAGAAGACACCTAACCCCCGCTTCTCCCACCATTGGCGCCGTCGAAGGGCAGCCTGCTGCGGTGTAAGGAGTGCAGCACACAAATTTCCCTGGTAAGGGATGAATAGAGTAATTCATTTTTTTTTTTTTTTTTTTTAATGCAGGCACCAATCTGGCACCAGTTCATTCCCAAACACCATGTTAAAAAGTGACACCCCATGTGAGTAGTTGATCTTGCTTGCTATGTTACAGCTGGAATGGGACTCAACCACCTCTTGTCTTTTTCCCATTTGCTTATGTCTCTCTTTTTAAGAGTTTATGGATAAGCTTTTCTATCAACCATGTCCTAGGACTGCCTTGTCTGTACTGGTTCCACAACATGATCTCTTTTCAACAAGTTCAGACTTAGCTCACCTCCTTCTTTTATGCATGGTAATAATAAACTGTTTATTTCAACAGTTGAGTGAAATCATCACACCCATCTTTACAGAGTTAGAATTTATTATCATTCAGGAATTTATGAAGAAAAAACATGTAACCGCATACACTATATTATTAAGAAATTTATTTTTCCGACTAGCTGCTTATCAAGATACAAATGTCTGCTGTATTTTTTTACATTAGCGGCAAGATTAGCAAAAAGTGTGTTAAACGAGACTTCAGTGTTGTTTTTGTCAACAATGAAGAAAACGAAATGATTTCGTTGACAAAGCATTTTTTCATGACGATGACGTAACAGTAACAAAATAAATGCGACATTTGGTGACAAAAAAAAACAAAAAACAACTAAAAACAGACCTCTTTTTGTTAAGAAAACTGACAAGAAAAACAAGATTGTATTTGTTCAAATAAGAAAATGAAAATACAATCCCAGGTTTCTGTTGACAAGACAAAAATGTAACGAAATAGGCGTCAGACTTTCACGCCCCCACAATGCTGCACGTTCACACCGTCTACAAAACACAACTGCAGTCACGAGAATATCACAAACCATGGTGAAAACAGCAGCAAAGGAGCTTGGTTGTCAGAAACTTAAAGTTTTCCACATATTTTGCGCAAACAGCATGCTAACTTCAAGCTAATGCTAGCTTGTCGGCGCTGCTAACTTCTTTAGTTAGTTTGGTTGCTCTAACCACTAATTTAAAGACACAATGCAGTGTTTACTTTGTTTACAGGGTTATTAAGAGGTGTCATTTTTAAGTATACATATGTTATAACGTTCCTCACTCACTGAAAAATCTGTATTTATTTTACGTTGTTTTACTACGTTGGCTGTTTTTGCGTTTTGCAGTTAAGGCTCGGCAGAGTTTTTTTTTTTTTTTAAACAAATAACCTGCATCATTCTCAGTAATAAAGCCACGATTGTTAAAGTAAGTTTTTTTTTTTCTTTTTACAGTAAAACTAGACTAAAAATGTTCTAAGTCTTCCCTGACGAAAACTAGAGAAACACTCTTGGGTTTTTGTTGACTAACACGTGACTAAGACGAAAATTAATATTCATTCAAAGATGGAGACTAAAACGAGACTTAGATGGCTGCCAAAAACAACAATGTGAGACTCAGTACGTCAAGCGTGAACAATAAAGATAATCTGACAGAACATTTTCACTGAGTGATTGAGCAAGCTGATGAGTTGCATGGCTAAAATTTCACAGGGAACCTATTTCTATGCAAAATTTCAAAACATTAAGTGTAAACAGCCAAACTGGGATCATCTTTTATTGTTCTTTTGTGTGAATTACAGAAAAAAAAGCAATATGCACCAATCCAACCATGTTCCCGTGTACACATACTGCCATTTCAAAATGAAAACCCTTATCTCATATAAGTTCTGCATCCTGGAAGCAACTGACTTCCTCAAGGTCTTTTTAATAAAACTCATATTTATTGTAAAATGAGTCATACAGGAAGAGATAAAAAAGTTTTATCCTTCCACAGACACTATGCTAACTCAACCACTTCAACTTTACAGGTCATAAAAAACACCACAAATACAGATGAACCTAAGTTCGCATGTCTTTGTGACCTATGAGGACATGTAATTACCGTAATTTCACGACCATTAGGCGCACCGTACGAAAAGGCACATTCTCAGTCACACACCGCCTTACAACAACACACACGCAAGCATGCAAATGTGCGTATTAAAAAATAGATCGGGAGCAAAACTGAGTTTGGTTGTGCTTTATTTAAGTAGTATAAACGAGCACATTACCGGTAATAGTCTTTATTCAAATCCGTCAAAGTCCTCATCCTCTGTTGTGGAATCGAGCAGCTGCGCAAAATCCAACAGAGCAGGTCCACTTCACTCCTCGCTGTCAAAGTCACTGTCTGTACTGTGCGGCACCTCAGAAAGAATACCAGCTTTTGCGAAAGCTCGGACAACAGTACCAGCAGACACGTTAGTCCAAGCATCTACAATCCATTGACTCGTTAATGCCGAAATTTCTCGCGGTGGCTCGATTCCCATGTTCCTCCGCGTAGCTGATTGCCTTCAGCTTAAACTGAGCGTCATAAGCGTGTCTCTTTGCCATTTTCAGGGTTAAAACAGCAATGTTGTGCATACAGCACATACCTTTTTTATACACAATCCACGCCCACACTTCACTCTTTAACGTTCTCATGCCTTTTCTTTCAGGTCCGCCTCGCCTCACGGGCACTGCTTATTCTTTTATTGACTCTTACAAAAGAGTCGACTCCATTGTGAGAGTTGACTCTTACAATAGAGTTCTTACCAATCACATTATCTGATCACTCAGTGCTTTCACTTCAATGGAACTTAGGTTTGAGACCAAAACGAAATAGTTGACAATTAAATGCCTCACTTTTAAACGATAGACAGTTTTGTGGTTTCATAAACACTGCATTGAATATTTATACCTAGAACTGAATACAACCCCTGAGACATCACCCCTAACTCTTTGGGATTGTGCCAAAGAGTACTTTAAAAAAAATAAATAAAAAAGAATTACTCTATTCATCCCTCAATGGGGAAATTTGTGTGCTGCACTTCTTACACCGCAGCAGGCTGCCCTTTTGACCACAGCCAGGGACAAACACAGACTGCAGCGCATTGTGCGTTCCGCAGAGAAGGTGATCGGCTGCAGCCTTCCATCTCTCAAAGACCTGTACGTCTCCAGGACTCGGGGGCGTGCAGGTCGGATAGCAGCTGACCCTTCCCACCCTGGACATGGACTTTAAGAGCAACTCTCCCCTAGCAGAAGGCTCCGGTCCATTCGGACCAGAACGTCCCACCACAAAAACAGCTTCTTCCCTTCTGCCGTTGGACTTATGAACTCTTTATAACCTGTATCCCCACATCTGTTAGTCACTTCCCTCTTGTCACTTTACTATCTTTATTATTTTCTAATATTTTCTATGACATTGCACTACTTTTCTTTTTCTTCTGAGCACTCTTAGTTTTGTTAAAATTATTATTTTTATTTATTTTAATTTTTATTATTTTTATTTTATATTTTTGCACACCTGTATCAAAGCAAGTTCCTAGTCTCTGATATTCTTCATTGACATGGCAATAAAAGCATTCTGATTCTGACGGCACCAATGGTGGGAGAAGCGAGGGTTAGGTGTCTTCTCCAAGGACCCTAGACGTGATCTCTGTGGGACGCGAACCCGCAAACTTCCGGTAACGCTCTAACCACTAAGCTGCCGTCAAATTATAGTCTGAATAACCTCTTTCATACGGTGAAGCATGAGTGCCCAAGTTTATTTGAACAGTTACATAATCAGTTTCAACTCACCTTCAACAACTTTTGAATTCAAATGTAATTTTGTTTTGTTTTTTTTTTTTTACCATTTCTCGGTGCCCGTGGACTTGGATCATATGAAGACGAGGTCATTCACAGGTGGGTTTTACTTTTTCAGAGCTCAGCTTTTCTCTTAACGGGGCTTCAAAATACCTTCCGACTCTCTCACATTCTTTTTTCAAACCATCTTCCTGTCCTCCTTTTAGCAGCTGTCAAAAGGCTGCTTTAATTCCAACTGAAATATGTTTTCTAGCACCTCAAAACTAATGTCAAATATGTTTGACTGCAAATGTTTGATAATCCACTTTGAAATGGTTTTACATCACATTACACACTTTTTGAAATAGGTTGAGAAATTTCTAAAAGATTCCAGCATCCTTTGGTTCTAATCTTGGCCTGGATTAATTTTTAACTAATGGATTAGTAACAGTCTTAAGCAAATAACTGTCTGCTCCTTCCTGCAAATGATAATTAAAATGATGGCTCATGCCCTGCTCTTTTTTTCTCTACTACTGCCTTAGGCTGACTAATATAAGAACAACTTCAAACAGCAAGGGAGCATCTTATTAAAATTCTCTACAAATTAATGAGATAATGTTTATCCCCAAGTCGATACCAAAGCAATTTGGAAGTGCCCAGATGATACCAATGGTGCTCCAGAAAAGCTCAGCAAATCTTTCATTGCTTCGGCTCTCAGGAGATCAACATAAGTGATGCACTAACACCACAAGCTAATGGTCTCCATTTACAAATTAAATAAGTGTAGAACGATGTAGTTGTAAAAGTATGCGCTATGTTTTGTTTCTCCTATCTTTGATTGAGGTGAATTGAAATTCAAAGTGAAACTTTAGCTCAAGTCTTACTTGACCGTGTCCTTTTAAACAATGCTAAATAGCGCTTTAAACAGTGATACTGCACATGTGCAGCTGGTGCTGGAACCGCTACCGTACTGACCTGTATTTTTCCCCCTGCAGATTTTTTTTGGCAAATAGCTTATTTATAGACGAGCACACTATCAGTTCGGCTGTGCATGCGCGTGTATTGGGAATAATACGGTGGTATAAACAGTTACCCCAGTATCTGCTCACACCATATCTAGGATCGGTGCGGTGTCAGCAATAACTAGGGCGCTGCGTTGGTCCGTCGTGGTAAAGAGAGAGCTGAGCCGAAAAGCAAAGCACTCGTTTTACAAGTCGATCTACGTTCCAACCCTCACCTATGGTCACCAGCTGTGGGTAGTGACCGAGAGAATGAGATTGCGGATACAAGCGGCCGAAATGAGCTTCCTCCGCAGAGTGGGTGAGCTCTCACTCAGAAATCAGATGAGGAGCTCTGCCACCCGAGAGGAGCTCAGTGTCAAGCCACTCCTCCTCCAGGTTGAAAGGAGCCAGATGGGGTGGTTCAGGCATCTGGTCAGGATGCCCCAGATTGCCTCACTGGTGAGGTGTATCGGGCACGGCCCACCGGGAGGAGACCACGAGGCAGACCCCGGACCCGCTGGAGAGACTGTGTCATAGGACTTTGTCTCACAGTCCTATGACTCCATTGGGAAGTTACTGCCTGCCTCAACCCGGCCAGCCCTTGGACAATAAGGTGCTACTCAGCCACAACTTACTTGCTTCACTGGGTGTATGAAGCTTAGACAAAATAGACTGACTAGTCGTAAAACTGAGCACCTCGTATGGACTCCATTGTCTCTAGAGACAGAATAATACCAACAAAAAAGTTCACCTAAACTGTTGTACATTCTATTTTACCTGATTAATTTGGATGTATACCAATATTTTAATTCATTACAGTACATATTGAAAGGATTTTGAACAAAAAAAAAAAGGTCTTAAATATTTAGAAATATGACTCTGGTGAATATTGTCATATATTTTGAGGAAATAGTGTGATATCAGTGTGGGAGAAAAACGCCTCATGTCAGTTTGAGATAAGACTTCACACTGACTGTCACACGCATGCTCGTTTTCTTGCCAGTAGTGAGATCAGCTGGAGTTTACAAAGTTTACGTGAGGCAGCCTTAGAAACACATTCAAAAGAACACTTGCAAATCAGTTTTTTACAACATAATGACACCGTAACGTATAAATTCCTGTTACTACACAGCGGGATGACGCGATCAGGTGCCCGCCCGTCAGCTTGGACTTTGAACACATTCTCTCACCACACTGGAGCAATAAAAAAAAAAAAAAAAGAAAAGCATGAACAGCTGTATTTATACTGAAAAAAAAACTGACCAAGAAGACGTATATTACCCGTGTTTAAAAATTTAAATACAATTCGAACCGAATAAAACTTTTTTTCCGTTTCTTAGTTAGATGTCTCTAATTATGTATTTTTTTCCCTTCGAAATAAAAAAATTTGTCAAGTAAACGCAAGTAATCGCAAGTTTAAAATAAGATCAAATAGTTTCAGTTTTACCTCTAGCGTTAGAGCTTGAAGCCAGACTGACGAGAGGGACGATGCAGAGGATCCAGCACTTGGTCAGAGCCATGATGGGTGCAAATGCTGAGTCAAGATGAATGTAAACCTAGTAGAAAAAAAATCAAGTTTTATACCACTGAGATCACTGTGGGTATGTGTGGGTGTGTACTTCCGTTTGTTGATAATCACACTGCAGAAATTTTGAATGAAATTTTCTGTTAAATGTACTTTATTCACAATTTATAAACATAGTTATTAACAAAACTAAAGAAAAATACTAAAGAATTTATTTCAACTGAATTCAGGGTTGCGATTTAAAGTATGTTTAAACATACTTTAATCAAATTTCAACACAAACAATTGTTGTGAGAATGATTTCAATTTTTTTTGTATAGCCCAAAACAATTGTCAAAATAGGCTTTAAATTGGAGATTGAAAATGCACAAAAAAAATCAAACAAGAATGAAAAAAAGTAGATACACAAGTATGCAGTTTAAATCTAACTAAACAATAGCTTGCTGAACAAATACAGCACATTTCCTTGGGTGTATTTTGGAATGACCATCCTTCAGTAAAGTAAAAACTGAAAACCCCACGGTTAGTAAAAACTGAAAACCCCAGCAGTGAGGGAAAAGGAGAAACCTTATGTGGATCCACAAGAAAGAGAGATCCCTCACCCAGGACGAGCAGCCAATGCGACTGTTAATTAAATATTAGCTTATTCTTCTCTACAGCTGTATATCTGAAGGAAAAAAAAAAATTAATGTATTTACAGGGTATTTAATAGAGGCGTAAAAATGACGTGTGTGGGAGTTAGAGGAAGGATGACTCAAAACTTGTTTTTTAGGGTTTTATTTCAGTTGAATTACAACAAATGAACAATATACAACAAATGTAGAAAAAATCAAAAGCCCAGGAACATCAAAGATCAACGTAACTACAGTAATTAGACGTTAACTTCTGAAAACTGTCAAACTAACGGCATTGGCATTTTTTATTTTTTTCAGTTAATGGCTCTTAGAAAGGTTTGCATACAACATTCAGTTCATACAGGCTGTTTGCAATGGACCTTACAAATAACACACATGCTAAAATGCTTATTGGTAGCCTCTTTACATTAATCTATCATAAGAAAACAGAATACATAAATACTAAATTTGGACACAATTACAAACAACTTAAAAAAAAAATTGTGTCCAAATATAAAACATGGTGAAACGTTAGACAATCTTTCCGGGTAGAGCCACAAATGCAATTAGAAAAACTCTATGGGAACCCAGCTAGCACACAACGTCCAGCAAACGTTGCGGGCAGATTGTGTTCTGGTCACATCAAATATGACGTTGTTGCAATGTTCATGTTAAAGAAAAATATGTTGCAATGTTGTCTGGACGTCTTCTCACAACGTAAAATTGTTAGGTAGTAATATGTTGAATTTTCTGACTGTTTCATGTCCTTATACAAACACATGTACTTCTCCAAAGAGGGCCGCAGAGGGCCACAGTGGTTAGCATAGTGGCCACACAGCAAGAAGTTTGGTTGTTCGATTCCTATATAGGGAGCAAGTTCATAAACCCTATACCCCAGGGTCGTAACAACTGACCTTTCTGTGTGGAGATTGCATGTTCTCCCTGTGAGTGGGTGGGTTTTCTCCAGGTACTGTGATTTCCTCCCAACCTCCAAAAACACGTTAATTGCTCGCTATCAAATGTCCACTTGGAACAAGTGTGTGGCTGGTCGACCCCTGGCAACCTGTGAACTGGTCCAGGTTGCCAGGGCCAGAACAAGTTGACTGGCAACCTGTTTGGGGTGTACCCGACCTCTTGTGTAAAATTAGCTGAAATAGGCTCCAGCACCCACCACAGCCCCATTAGGGATAAGTGGTTAAGAAAATGCAACATCTCTAAAGACATTTGTTTTCATCAAATAAAAAACATTCATACATTAAAATGTTAGTCAAAACCACTTGTAAAAATGAATAGTTTCAAAGCAAAGAAATTATATTACTGCAGGTTAAAAGATTGAGGGTCAGTTGAATGATGCATTAAAAATGGCACAGTCAAAAACATGTGGTTAATTTCAAACCAGCGGGTTTGAAAAAAAAAACCAAGCTGAAAATTTAGCACGACTCTTCTTAAGACATTAGCAAACATCTGATTGCTCTTTAGCAATTTACATTGCTATTTATATTGATCAGTTTGACCTATATAATCTAACTCATATACTGATCAGTTAGATCAATATAATATTGGATGTATTACCGATTTAAGTTAACACAGTTATTTATTCAGCAAGCATTTCAGATTGAAAATGATTTCCAGATGGAAGTCGAAACGTCTCGTTCAAGACTTAAACTGTCCAGAAGACTTTTTTGAAACTTTTTCTACTCACTTGTATTCAACATTTTGAACATTAAACAGACTACAGGCTTGTTTAGCTTTAGATGGTACTATATGGTAGCATTATTTTTAGACAATAACCCTCTAGGGTAAATTACCCAACATACCCTGGGAAAGAAATGAATTTTCTGAAACAAATTTTATAGGAAAAAACCCTCGAGGTCAATAGTTGGAGTGAATCATTGTACCACATTACCTGAGAGTCTTTGCGAATGTGTTTCAGGGTGTGCACGCTTTATTCTCCTTTGTTGACACGGGTAAGATGTCAGTGGACAAGAATGTGCTTGTTTGTGGGATTAATTTTGCAGAGCCATTACTCATTGTTCAGGGAAACTGGCTGAGATGTCCTTCTGAATGGAGAAGCTGAACAAAGGCCAGTAATAGTTAAAAAGCAGAACTGGCCAAAAAGTTCTTAGAAATGTTCTGCATGACAATTTCCCCACAAAATATGTAAACCCCAAAGCTTTGTCTTTGACAAACTAGATAAAAGAATTGAATTGCCCACTAACGTTGTGATCCCTGCTCCTGCTTCAAGGAGGGTGTCTGTCTACTTTGTTTAATGTCTGGTTATCCTTGAACAAACAAGTCCAGTTCACTTTCTATTTGACCATTTTATTTCCAGTCAGTTCTGTTCACTCCACACACCAGGTTCACTCTCTGGTGTCTATACGTACATATATACATATGATCGCCCACTATCGGCTGATCTTTTGAACTCGCTATTAACATACAATATCACATATTGTAACATCTTTTCTCTTTTTTTTTCAATTTGTTTTTCTCCTCAACAAAACATGCCTGACTAACTAACAAAGTCTTTGTAGCGTTGGGGCTTGTGAATAACTGTACCACTTCTGGTTGTTATTGGTGCCTTAATGATGATCTGAGAGACTGGTTGCATAGGTTCGGGGTTTGGTGACTGGTTGCATTTGTCCTGGGTCTGGTGGGTCTACAATCTTAATGTCCATAGGTACCGACTATGCTATGTCATGGGTACACCCGAGGTGTCTCCGATTCCTCCTGAGCACCGCACCAGATTCCATCTCAACCTCATATGATCAACAATCGATGCGTCTTTTCACTATGCCGTGCCTCCATTCGCTGTGAGGTGGGGAAGGCTGTACTCTCACAAAATCGCCTGTCCCCAAGGAAGAGAGATCTCTGGCTGATCAATTGTAGTATGTGGACTGGCGTTAGTGGTTGTTACACAGTGCCTGTGTAGCCTTAATTACACTGGGCTGTCACATTCTGTAACATTGTGGACAGTTGTCTTCCTTCTTGTTGCAGGGTGGGTTTTACACTTAGCTGCAAAGTGGTTTTCCTTACCACACTTTTTGTGTTGCCCCAGAACTTTTTACTTTAAAAGAGGCAACGCTAGCCTGGAGGGGCAAAAGGATCCGTGACGATCCCACCCACCCAGGACACTTCCTATTCTCCACACTTCCATCTGGTAGACTGCAGACCAATCAGATGAGGAACAGCTTCTTCCACATGGCTGTGAAAAGGCTTGAGTGATGGAGTGACACCAGGAAGGAGTGAAGGAGTGACACCAGGGAGTGAAGTCTGATGAGGAGCTTTTGTTTTTTTCTCTGAAATGGAGACTTGATATAAATATTATTTTCCTGAAAGAACGAGTTTTACTTAAAGAAACAACATGGGACCGAAAAAGAATCCAGGAGTGGAGGAATTAGAAGACGTTAAGGCCGCTATTGATTCCCTCGCTACTACCGTCACAACGATCAAGACGCAACAAGACAAAATATTAGACTTGATGGAGGAGGTTAAAGCCTTACGTATTCAAAACGCAGCCAAGGAGAAACGTATCGTGGAGTTGGAGAGACGTGTGGATGATCTGGAGCAGAATACACGGATGAACGATGTGATCGTCACCGGCATTAAAATCAAGCCGCGAACGTACGCGCGCGCGGTCTCCAAAGGAGAAGAGCATAGTGAGGAGGACGCACGCTCGGTGGAACTACAGGTAGCAGCTCATCTCCGAGACAAGGGGATAGAACTCGACCTGGAAGACATCGAGGCCTGTCACCCACTGCCGACTGGACGAGGAAGACCACCTGCCGTCATCATGCGTTTCATCAACCGAAAAAACAAAACGGAACTCCTAAAGCAAGGTCGAAAATTGAAAGGATCAAATATCTACCTTAATGAACATTTAACAAAGAAAAACTCAGAAATTGCCAAAAAAGCTCGAATGCTAAAAAAGGGACGGAAGATACAGCACACTTGGATCCGGAGCTGTGAGGTTTTCATCAAACTCAACGGCAGCCCAGAGGAAGCAAGAGTGTTACTGGTGAGAAACCTAGAGGAACTGGAACGATTCTAACACCAGGTAACCAACTCAACAAACACCTCATACATAAAAAAACAGCAGTATGGAAAAACTCCAAGAACTTCTACAACAGAACAAAAAAGAACTGGACACCTTCACAGTAGAAGACATGCAGAATGATAAAATCTATGATATTGAAAATGATTTTGCTCACGAATTATTATCTTATGAAGAATGTAATTATTTGACAGTAGAACAGTTTAATAAAACAATAGAAAAGGTAACAGATAATGCATTTTCCGTCATACATCTTAATAGTCAAAGTTTGAAATCTAAGTTAGACCAAATCAAGGAATTTGTTTGTGAGCTTAAACATGCCTTTAAAGTCATTGCTATTACAGAAAGTTGGTTAAAAGACACAGATATTAATAATGTGCAAATTGATGGTTATAACATGTTTTATGTAAACAGAACTAAAAAAAGGGGTGGAGGTGTTGCCCTCTATGTTGACAAACATTTAAAATGTAAAGTTGTTGAAGAGAAAACAGTAACTGGAAGTGACGTGATGGAAATGCTTACCATAGAAATCATAAATGACAATGGTAAAAATATATTGATTAGTTGTGTGTACAGACCTCCTGGTGCTGATGTTGACTTGTTTACGGATAAGATCCTTGAAATGTTTGAGAATGTAAACAAATCAGTCATTCTGTGTGGTGATTTTAATATAGATCTGGGAAACACAGTTGTACCAAATGAGTTTAAAAATGACATGGGAACTGTTGGTTTAAGTGCTATGATTAATAAACCAACCAGGATCACAACTCATAGTGCTACAATTATTGATAATATATATACAAATCAACACGGTGAAATTATTAGTGGTATCTTTTTGAGAGACGTGAGTGATCACCTCCCTGTGTTTATAATTTATGAAAAATTGTGCTATGACAAGGCTCAAGAGGAAATTTATTTAAGGGATAGATCAGACAAGGCTTTAGAAGCTTTTAGAGAAGACATTAAAAAACAAAACTGGAATCATGTATATACTCATAACATGAATGATGCATATAATGCGTTTATGGTGACATTTAATCACCATTCTTCTTCATTCTCCTCTTCATCTTCCTCCCCATCATCATCCTCCTCATCTCCAGGTGGTGCATCTTCATCGTATTCTTCCTCATCATCTTCATCTTAATGTTAATGGTAAAAAGACCATTCATAAGCCATGGATGACAAACGGGTTGAAAAATGCGTGTAAGAAAAAAAATCACCTTTATAGAATGTTTCTCAAACTAAGAACTAAAGATGCTGAAGTAAAGTATAAACAATACAAAAATAAACTAGTATCAATAATGAGAAGGCAAAGAAAAGATTATTATACCGAATTATTAGACAAAAACAAAAATAATGCCAAAGATACATGGGGTGTGGTAAACACCATCTTACAAAAAGATAACGTAAATGCTAATGTTCCAAATTACATCACAAAGAACAATGTTGACATTTTTGGAAAAGAAGATATTGTAAATGAATTTAATAATTACTTTGTGAACATTGGCCCTGCGCTGGCACAAGCTATCCCAACGGAGCACGCTGATGGTCGAACCATAGTTGAAAATGTAAATACTATTTTTCTTTATAATGTGCAAGCAAGTGAAATTATGAAAATTGTTAAGGAATGTGCAAATAAAAAATCAAATGACTATGCAGATGTAAACATGATATTGATAAAGAATATTATAGATGTTATTATTGAACCATTCACTTATTTATGTAATCTTTCTTTTTGCACAGGAGTCTTTCCTGAACATATGAAAGTAGCAAAAGTTATTCCACTTTTTAAAAAAGGAAATAAAAATGACTTATCCAATTATAGACCTGTATCACTGCTTTCGCAGTTCTCTAAAATTTTGGAAAAACTTTTTGTGAATAGATTAAATAAGTTTATTTATAAGTATAGCATTTTAAGTCACAGCCAATATGGATTTCGCTCAAATCATTCAACTGCTACAGCGTTAATGGAACTGGCCGAAGAAATTACCAACGCCATGGACAAAAAACATTTTTTAGTCAGTGTCTTTGTAGATCTGCAAAAAGCCTTTGATACTTTAAATCATAAAATTCTATTGCATAAATTATTCAAATATGGCATAAGAGGTGTGGCACATCAATTGGTCACAAGTTATTTAACAGACCGTTATCAATTTGTAGAAATCAACAGCACAAAATCTAAATATAGCAAAATAATGTGTGGAGTTCCCCAAGGTTCGGTCCTTGGCCCAATACTCTTTCTTCTCTATATTAACGATATTATGTCCGTTTCCAACTTACTAAAATGCATCCTTTTTGCAGACAACACCACTTTTTTTATTCTGGGAACAATATAAACGAGGTTCTAAAAACTGTAGAAAATGAGTTTGAAAAAATATTAAAATGGTTCAATGCCAATAAATTATCTATAAATATAAATAAAACTAAGTTTATGGTTTTCAGTTGTAAAAACAAAGACATAAATCCAAGACTGTTCACACATGGATTAGAAATCGAAAGAACACAAAAAATAAATTTTTTAGGTGTTCTGATTGATGAACAGTTAACATGGAAACCTCATATAGAAAAAGTAAGAAATAAAGTATCACAAACCATTGCTGTTCTACACAAGGTGAAAGACTCTCTGAACAAAGACGCTATGTTTTTATTGTATAACTCTTTAACTGTTCCATATTTAATCTATTGTGTTGAAGTCTGGGGAAATGCTTGCAAAACACACATTGAACCACTTTTTCGTTTAAAGAAGAGAGCTCTTCGTATTATCAGTGGGAGTGGTTACAGAGCACACACAAATCCAATATTCATCCAATTAAAAACATTAAAATTCAATGAACTGTTAGAATATAACCTTCTCAAAACTATGTATAAAGCTCATCAAGAGGTATTACCATATAGATTACAAAAACAATTCAAAAAAAGAGAAAGTCTGCATAATTTAAGAGGAACTGATCTTTTTGTTAAATCACAGTTTCGAACCAAACCAAAACAAAGATGTGTTTCAATTCAAGGTGTTAATCTGTGGAACAACCTGGACAATAAAATTAAATCATGTAAGTCCATCCATTCATTTAAGAAAAGTGTGAAACAACTATTAATTGATAGATATATGTAGCAGAAAACTCTTTCTTGTTGTTGTTTGATGTTTTTTTTTTTTTATGTTTTTTGTGTGCATCACCCTGGTTGTACATTATATAATTGTTGTTGCTAAGGGGCAGATATTATAAGCATTTGCTTCTTTCTGTACCCTTTCATTCATAATTTCTTTTACTGAAGACCTTTTTTTGAGATGCGTTTGTTCTTTTGTTTTGAATGAAATAAAACATATGATGAAGCTTGCCAAATCCAGGACATCTTTGTTTCTCTCATGCATCCTGCCAAAAAACTTGCATTCCATTATCTTGTCTTTATCCTTCTGCAGCCAGCGCGAAGCTTCATGCACTGTGTGAACTTCCTTCACTGTCGACCCTACTATGGCTTTACAGTTTTCTTTAGATGACTCAGCTGCTCAGCAGAACTGAATACAAGTGTCCAAGGTCATGGCTCTTTCCATTAGAAGCCTTTCCCGCATGCTGGTGTTGTTAATACCACAAACAATCCTGTCTCGGATTAGAGGGTCTCTCAAAGTGCCAAAATTGCAAGTTTTGGTGAGCAGATTAAGTTCAGTCACATAACTATCAATGGACTCACTGGATCTTTGATTCCTCATAAAAAATCTGTCTCGCTCCACTATTTCATTCACCGGAGGTCTGCAGTATTCATCAAAGTTTTCAATCATGTCCTTCACCTTCCAGTCAGATTGTGCTGTGTATCCCATTAAAGTAGCCAGCAGCTCTCTGCCACTCTAACCGACCAGATAACGAAAGAGCATTGCCTTCTTTCCTTCATTCATCTGCGGCGACTGTAATCCAACATAAAGTTGAAAATCATCTTTCCATACCTTCCTTCTCTTGGACAGGTTGTTGGAGTCCAAACCCAACGTCTGTGGTGCTGTTAGTCCATCCATGCTGCTAGCATTTAGCCGATCTGGATGCTAAGCGTTGCAAACCGCTTCAAAGGACTTAAACAAATCTTGGGCAAGATTCTCTATCGCTGCCATCATGTTTAATGTCTGGTTATCTTTGAACAAACAAGTCTAGTTTACTTTCTATTCGACCACTTTAATTCCAGTCAGTTCTGTTCACTCTACACACCAGGCTCACTCTCTGGTATCAACACATACACATGATCGCCCACTAGTGGCGGATCTATGGAACTCACTATTCACATTCAACATCACATATTGACAACTTGCTCACCACCTGCAGATCATCAGCAAGCTACATAAGCCATCATCCACCCCCAGCCTGTGTCGGATTGTTGAGTTCTGCACTGTGGTGGGTGCGGTAACAACAAGCCTTTAGTAGATCTTTGCTGATGTTCTTGCCTGTGGTCATATATTCTGTTTTCCTTTATTTAAAAACTCACCTGCCTTGGATTACCCGCCAGCCTCCGACAACCTGCCTGCCTCAGAAGAACCCGCCTGCTTCGAAGAACTTTTTTTTTTTTTTTTACGTGATTAGAAATAAATTTTATGTTTCTTCTTTTTATCCTGTGTATTCTACCACATCTTGTATTTTGTATTAAGTATTTTGTATTATTTTGTATCTTGTATTAAGGCGTGTATTCTACCACATCTCTTCACTACAGAACAATCTGTCCAAACTATGGATCCAGCGGACACACAACCCGGAAACTCCACGCAGCTGCAGAAAGCTGTCTGACCCCGATGCGCAGCTGAGACAGCATGGACAAATGATGATGAATCTAAACCTCAACCAGCAAGCTATCATGACACAACTGGTGCAAATTCCCTACCATGTTACCAGTCTCTCAGCGGCTTTACCCCCCCCCCCCCCCACCTCCAACCAGCCCACTGCTTCTTCCTGTCAGCTCCTGATCATTCATTCTGTACTGGTAAAAGAGACTCACGTTCCGGATCCCAAACGTTACGCTCAGGAGGAAGTTGTGGCTGTTCTGTCTGTACAGTTACAGGACAGCGCTCCTCCGCTCGGGTGAGTCAAGTCGTCGGTAGGCTGATCGGCACCGGACGCCAGCGCCTTCCTATGATCCAGGACAGAAGGTTTGGCTTTCGTCCAAAAATGTATCTTTCCGGACAGACTCTAAGAAGTTGTCACCCCATTACTTGGGTCCTTTTGAGATTGAGCAAGTCATCAATCCAACAGTTGTAAAGCTTAAACTTCCCAGCTCCATGAAGGTTCACCCCACCTTTCATGTGTCTCAGTTAAAGTCTGTCGCCTCCAACACGTTGGTACCTCCTTCCAGACCCCTTCCGCCTGTCCAGCTGGTTGCTGGCCATCCTGCCTACACAGTCCGGCATCTGATGGATGTGCGTCGTCATGGCTGTGGTTTCCAGTACCTGGTCAATTGGGTGGGGTATGGACCTGAGGAACGTGCCTGGGTTCCCCAGCTTTCCTTGATGCATCTTTTATTTGAGACTTCTGGTGCTCCCACCCGGAATTTTTTCGTTCGCCTGGAGGCTCCCTTTGAGGGGAGTGATGTTGTGATCCCTGCTATTGCTTCTACGAGGGATAGAAGCAATAGCAGCCACTGTATCTGTGGCTACTTGCTCACCACCTGCAGATCATCAGCAATAAGCAAGCTACATAAGCCGTGCTCCATTCCAGCCTGCTCATTTATGTAGACAGATGTTCCCTTTAGCTTCTTTCCTTGGTGTAGCAGCACTGTTTTATATTTATGATTTGCGAATCATAATATAACTGCAGGTTTGCTTACATCTTTTCGTGGGGGAGTATGACACACCACAATATCATATTCTCCTGATTCAAATTGAAAGTTGACCATTTTAGAAAATGTTGGTAAGTCCAATGGTGATGACTTTTGGGAATGTGGCTGTAGACAGCACATTTCTTGCAATGTCTTTATTTAGAGGGAAGCTGCGGGTGGGAGTTTGGGGGTTTCCACGTACAGGCCAGATGTCCACTCTCTCACCATTCTCTACTGTGGCCCATGTGAATTCAAAAGGAGGATCAGGGGATTTGGGAGTTTCTTGTGTTTGACATTACTTTGGAAGAAATTTAGCTTAGTTGTGATTTTCTTTCAAAATACAGAGCTGTGTTGATTTGAGTAGGTGAACTTGCCAGATTATGAACAGGGTTTTGTTCGATAATTGATCTCAACCCATCAGCTGACCCTAAAACTGTGGTTGTCCAGACAGACATAAACAAAGTTGTTCCCCTCGTAGTGAAGCCATTATCTTAGGAGAAAGTCCAGAATGGATATGGCAATTGGTGAGTGGAGGTACTTCAAAGTCTTGGACCGTGGATGCTTTACTAGGGTGGCAGAAATAGGTTTTCTCTTCAGAGGAACTGCTTGCTGTTAAACAGCCTCTGTGTCAAAAACTTGCAGTGTTTAGTCAAAGGAATAAGGACTTAAGCCATACCCAGCTCATGACTTACAAGATTGAAACAGGGTATGCGGATCGCTTTAACATGTACCTACAGCGAGTACCTCTTCATTTGCGGCAAGAAGTTCAGGAACACTTGAAGCTTAAATTGAAAAATAAAATGATTCAATCTTCTTGTAGTCTATGAGAAGCCCTAGTGGGTTTGTCGAAAAAGAAGGGGATTCACCTTCAGTCACCAGCAGTGGGTTGTGACAAAAAAAAAAACAAAAACAAAAAAAAAAAAAACCCAACTAACACGATCTTCAATACAAGCAGCCAACAGAAACTGCTATATAACAAGCAGCAGTTTTTTTTAGAATGAACCAACGTGCATCAATGTAGAGTAGAAAGAAACTCACAGAGTACCAGTTGGAATACTTTTATTTGCACAAAGACAATTTAGTTTTTCTTCCATACAGGCATCATTATCACAATCTCATCTGGAAGCCATGGCGTCATTTTGTGCAAAGGTCATCACCAGAAGAGCTCATCTTCAAGCTTTTTCTATTAGCAGGAGTTATCCTACTAATAATAGAAGAGCTATGTTACTGAAATGGTTGAACGGGTTTGTAGTTGGCTTCACATTTGTCAGGAACTCTGCTAAAAAAAAAAAAGAACTATTTAATATTTAGTCAGACGTGACGGTAGGAAGACTTTTAATCAATAACGCTAATTAAAACAACATTTTTCAGGAGTTATCCTGCTAATCACCAAGAGAAAATTATTTATAAAAGGTCACATAAAATTTTAAAAACAAGTTTTCTTCATTTTCTGAGCTATTCAATTCATGGTTTGTGTAAGTCAACCAAGTTTGACATGAAATACATTTTACAGAATAATAAGTAGTTCTTTCAATGTCCTTTCCAAAATCTCTCGCTCTTTGTCTGTTGATCTCTCTCTTTCATAGTTGTTTCTTTCTTTTCGTCTGTGGCTTTCTTTATCTCTGTCTCTATCTCTCTTCTCTTGTTCTATTTTCTCTTTGTCTCTCTATCTTTCTTGTCATCTCTCTCACTTTCTTTATCTCTTTTTTCTTTTTCCTTTCTTTCACACGTGAAAAGGACATGATTTGTAGCCTAAAGTTATGAACTGACAACATTTATCCTATTGGACAAACTTGGTTAATGAGGTTGACTGTAGAACTAGCCTTCAGGATTTTTTTGTCAGCCCTCTAGTTTTATTGTCCTCTGAGGGTTTCACACCCATTCATATGCTGGTAGTCTTTATCCAAACAGGTTTTGCAATTCAGGCTCTTTGACTTTTGGACAAGACACTCAACACAAAGAGCATTTGCTTTTGCATCGACAACTCAAATTTCCTTTCAGGGATGAATAAAGTATTTTCATTTTCAATTTAGGTCTAACACTGAGGCAGTGCAACTCTTGTTAAACAAGTCTTTGGACCCAATGTTTTGTTGAGGTCACAAGAAACACACCACCATGTGTCTGCATTCCATTAAGTTACTACCTCAGTTTAGATGATTTCAAACATATCTCTCTCATCTTGGTGCATGCCTTCAATTACTCTTGCAAACAGCACCTCTAAGTCAACCGTTAGTTTGGCATCACGTAAGCAATGAGGTGTGGTCAGTGACAGTGGTCAGCACACCTCACCACTGTCCTCATACATGTCCTTCACCGCTTCCTCACACCTTCCCCACACTAAACTCCCCCACACAGGAGTTCAGTGTGGGAGTGGGACTGCATCAGGGATCTGCAATGATGACTCTGTTGTTTGCTATGGTGATGGACAGGCTAGGTTAGACTGGAATGTTCTAGGACAATAGTGTTTGCAGGTGACATTGTGATCTATAGCGAGAGGAGGGAAGAGGTGAAAGAAAAGCTGGAGAGGTGGAGGTTTGCACTAGAAAGAAGAGGAATGAAGATCAGTCAGATTAGTCAGAGTAAGACAGAGTACACGTGTGCGAATGAGAGGGATCCAAAAGGAAAAGTGAGGTTACAGTAAGAAGAGATAAAGAAGGTGTATCAACAGTCCAGTATCAACAGTCCAGAACAATGGGGACTGTGGGAAAGAGGTGAAGGAGCATGTGCAGGCAGGCTGGACCGAGTGGAGAAAAGTATCAGCTGTGATAGACGAGTTTCAGCTAAAATGAAAAGGAAAGTGTACAAAACCGTGGTGAGACCGGCCATGCTGTTTGGTGTAGAGACAGTGGCACTGAGGACAAGACAGGAAACAGAGATGGAGGTAGCAGAGATGAGAATGCTGAGGATCTCTCTCAGAGTGACCCGGATGGACAGGATTAAAAATGAGTATAGCAGGGGATTAAGTCCGAGAGGCCAGACCGAGATGGTTTGGACATGTACAGAGAAGAGAGACTGAGTACGTCGGCAGAAGGATGCTGGGTTTGGAACCACCAGGAAAGAGGGCTAGAGGAAGACCAAAGAGAAGGTTCATGGATACAGTGAAGGAAGCCATGAAAACAGTTGGTGTGACCGAAGAAGATGCAAGAAGAAGATAGGGTTAGATGGAAGAAACTGACTTGCTGTGGCGACCCCTGAAGGGAAATGCCGAAAGAAGAAGAAGCAGGGTTTTTGTAGTCTAAAAATAACAGCACGAAACTGCCTTTAAACCCAGATCTATCTTTCTATTTTATTCACTTATGTTAGCAACTTTTCTACAAAATGCATTTGTAATATGGTAATAGTAATGGTAATAGTATGGTTGTTTGTAATGGGTATGAGTATGGTTGCAACAAAGAAATACAAGTTAGAAGTCACATCACATTAATGTAATGCCAAAAATACAAAATGTGTGCAGTTAATCTTAAAAAAAAAAACAAATCAATAATAAAATAGAAATAATAAAAGCTATCCGACTTACCAGATGGATAACATGCTTTCTCACACTCCTCCAAAGTCGAAAAGATATTTTTACTGCCTCCGCAGCCTCCATATATAAAAGATGAACATCTTCCAGATTTGGTGTTATAGTAGAACTTGGGAATAGAGGCCATACAAGCTGCCTCACCAGGTTCAGGTTCGTCATTACACTCATGATTATCGGATAAAATCCTCGGAGGCTCTTCAGGATCATAGGTGGAAACAAAAAACATTTATTTTACTCCATGTGAACACTGTAGAAGGGGACATACTGTTTCAATTGCATCTTTAAATCATTGGAGACATTTTATAGAGTGTATGAGGTCAGTAGTCATTCACAAAATCTGAATATATTCCATAAAGTGATGGCAACTATATCTTTCTATGATCTTTGAAACAGTTTTTTTTTTTTCTGCTCGGATCTAATCAGAAACCTTGCATGGGTCAGGATGAGCAGTTACATTTTTTGTTCTATTATTTCACAGTTTTCAGAGGAAATCATCAAATAAGTCAAAACAATGTCTGACTTGTGTATTATACACACTGTGAAACCCCAACAAATTTACCAAGTCATAATTAAAGCTTATAGTTGCTAGATCATACTTTTTACTCTCTAAAGCGAGGCGAAGCTCAATGGTAGAATTGTTGTTTCAGCACCAGGAGTTACCGGAAATATTCCTGCCATGTTTGCATGCCGAAGTTTCTCAAGAGACATTAAGTGTCTTCTTAAGGGTAAAGAGAAGACAGCTAACCCTCAATTACCCCTACCACTTGCACCATTTTTGCTGCCTTCTGCTAAATTTAGATTCCGTATGTGGACTGAAAAAAAATATTCTGTGGCAATCATTCTACTTTAGCTCAATTAGGTGATGCAAAGGCGTAAGAGATGGACCTACTGTATACAGGTTGGCAAGACAGAGACAAAGATGGGAAGGATGTGCAGCAAGTTATGGTAATTAAAGACAGGAATGGATGTCTTTTGACAGATACCAATAATGTGATGGGAAGATGGAAAGAGTATTTCAAAGAGTTGACGAATGAAGAAAATGAAAGACAACAAAGAGTAGAAGACGTTACCATAGTGGACCGGAAAGTGGCTAGGATTAGTAAGGTAGAAATAAACAGGGTACTGAAGAGGATGAAGAGTGGAAAGGCACTGGGTCCTAATGATATTCCTGTAGATGTATGGATATGCTTAGAGGAGGTGGCAGTAGAGTTTCTGACCATGCTGTTTAACAGGATATTAGAAAGTGAGAAGATGCCTGATGAATGGAGAAGAAGTGTGCTAGTTCCTGTTTTTAAGAACAAGGGAGATGTGCAGAGTTGTGGTAACTACAGAGGAATTAAACTGATCAGTCAAACGATGAAGTTATGGGAAAAAGTTGTCAAAGCTAGGCTAAGGTCTGAAGTAAGAATTTGTGAGCAGCAGTATGGTTTTATGCCTAAAAAGAGCACTACAGATGCAGTATTTGCCTTGAGGATGCTGATAGAGAAGTACAGGGAAGGTCAGAGGGAGCTGCACTGTGTCTTTGTAGATCTTGAGAAAGCGTATGACAGGGTACCTAGAGAAGAACTATGGTATTGTATGAGGAAGTCTGGTGTGACGGAGAAGTATGTTAGAGCGGTGCAGGACATGTATGAGGGCTGTAAGACAGTGGTGAGGTGTGCTGTAGGTGAGACAGAGGAGTTCAGTGTGGGGGTGGGACTGCACCAGGGATCTGCTCTGAGTCCTTTGCTGTTTGCTATGGTGATGGACATGCTGACAGACGAGGTCGGACAGGAATCTCCATGGACAATGATGTTTGCAGATGACATTGTGATCTGTAGTGAGAGGAGGGAAGAGGTGGAGGGAAGAGATGGTGAGGTAGAGGTTTGCACTAGAAAGAAGAGGAATGAAGATTAGTCAGAGTAAGACAGAGTACATGTGTGTGAATGAGAGGGATCCAAATGGAAAAGTGAGGTTACAGGGAGAAGAGATAAAGAAGGTGGAAGATTTTAAGTATCTAGGATCAACCGTCCAGAGCAATGGAGAGTGTGGAAAAGAGGTGAAGAAGCGTGTTCAAGCAGGCTGGAACGGGTGGAGAAAAGTATCAGGTGTGATGTGTGACAGAAGAGTTTCAGCTAAAATGAAAGGAAAAGTATACAAAATCGTGGTGAGACCCGCCATGCTGTTTGGTCTAGAGACAGTGCCACTGAGGAAAAGACAGGAAGCAGAGATGGAGGTAGCAGAGATGAAGATGCTGAGGATCTCTCTGGGAGTGACCAGGATGGACAGGATCAGAAATGAGTATATCAGAGGAACAGCACATGTTAGTGGTTTTGGAGATAAAGTCCGGGAGGCCAGACTGAGATGGTTTGGACATGTACAGAGGAGAGAGACCGAGTACATCGACAGAAGGATGCTGGATTTGGAACCACCAGGAAAGAGGGCTAGAGGAAGACCAAAGAGGAGGTTCATGGATACAATGAAGGAAGACATGAAGATAGTTGGCGTGACTGAAGAGGATGCAGCAGATAGGGTTAGATGGAAGAAACTGACTTGCTGTGGCGACCCCTGAAGGGAAATGCCGAAAGGAGAAGAAGAAGAAGTCAAACGATGAAGTTATGGGAAAAAAGTTGTCGAAGATATGGCTAAGCTCTGAAGTACAAATTTGTGAGCAGCAGTATGGTTTTACGCTAAAAAAAGAGCACTACAGATGCAGTATTTGTCTTGAGGATGCTGAAAGAGAAGTACAGGGATGGTCAGAGGGAGCTGCACTGTGTCTTTGTAGATCTAGAGAAAGCGTATGACAGGGTACCTAGAGAAGAACTATGGTATTGTATGAGGAAGTCTGGTGTGACAGAGAAGTATGTTAGAGTGGTTCAGGACATGTATGAGTGCTGTAAGATGGTGGTGAGGTGTGCTGTAGGTGATGCAGAGGAGTTGAGTGTGGGGATAGGACTGCACCAGGGATCTGATCTGAGCCTTTTGCTGTTTGCTATGGTGATGGACACGCTGACAGATGAGGTCAAACAGGAATCCCCATGGATAATGATGTTTGCAGATGACATTGTGATCTGTAGAGAGAGGAGGGAAGAGATGGAGAGGTGGAGGTTTGCACTAGAAAGAAGAGGAATGAAGATTGGTCAGAGTAAGACAGAGTACATGTGTGTGAACGAGAGGGATCCAAATGGAAAAGTGAGGTTGCAGGGAGAAGAGATAAAGAAGGTGGAATATTTTAAGCATCTAGGATCTGCAGACCAGAGCAATGGAGAGTGTGGAAAAGAGGTGTAGAAGCGTGTTCAGGCAATCTGGAATGGGTGGAGGAAGGTATCAGGTGAGATGTGCGACAGAAGAGTTTCAGCTAGAATGAAAGGGAAAGTGTACAAAACTATGGTGAGACCGGCCATGCTGATTGGTCTAGAAACAGTAGCACTGAAGAAAAGACAGGAAGCAGAGATGGAGGTAGCAGAGATGAAGATGCTGAGGATCTCTCTGGGAGTGAGCAGAATGGACAGGATTAGAAATTAGTATATCAGGGAACAGCACATGTTAGAGGTTTTGGGGATTGAGTTTAAAAGGCAAGACTGAGATGGTTTGGACATGTGCAGAGGAGAGAGAGAGAGAGAGCACATCGAAAGAAGGATGTTGAATTTGGAACCACCAGGAAAGAGGACTAGAGAAAGGCCAAAGAGGAGGTTCATGGACGCAGTGAAGGAAGACATGAAGATAGTTGGTATGACCAAAGAGGATACAGCAGATTAGGTTAGATTGAAGAAACTGGCTTGCTGTGGCAACCCCTGAAGGGAAATGTCGAAAGAAGAAGAAGAAGACAGGCGTAATGATTAACTTTGTGATCTGACAAGAAGAAGATCTTGCCGCACTCTGAACAAACAGTTTGCAGCTACAATATGCATGCAAATACTGTATAAGACTGTACCAACAATCCCAGGGTTCTTGAAAAGCAAAGATATTGGCTGTCTTGGACTCAGTCCAAGCTTGTAGGGTTGCATAATTAAAGTTTTCCTCTGTTTTATTTCAAGGTCCTTTAAAAAATTGGATTAAGTAATCATCTGTACAAGAGCAAAACACTAAGTGGCTATTGGGATGACAACACATCAAGAAAATATTTATGTCAACAATTTGAAGTTAGAGTGCGCTAAAAAGAAGAACGTAACAAAATTAAGTGTGGAGATGAAACCATTTAAGCCACCGGAAACTAAATCAAAGTAGTTTAGTACATTGGTTTTTGTTAACAGTGTTTTGCAGCTTGCTTGTGTACCGTTAGAGATTGTCAGGGGTGGCATGGGAAAATAACCTATTTCACCTTCATGCTGGTACCCTGAGGCCGAGGAGAGGCAACCCCCACCCACCCAGCAAGGTGAAGAAGAGATCTCCCACAGAAGTGCTCCCGGCACAAAGGGGTGAGGGAATCCCCCTTCACAGCCATCAAACGAGAAAGATTTTAATTTCCAGACATTATGCACATTATTTGGTAAATTATTTTGCATTATGCAATGCCAGCATTGTAGTAGTTCTTTCTCCAATCCACTCGTTCTTTTGTATGGTATTGGAATTGTATGAGTATGGTCACAATAAAGGAATACAAGTTAGAAGTCAAATCACATTTATGATTGCAATTGTTTATACTTTGTTATTACGCCTATTGAATTGATGTATAGAAGAAGCAAATATTGTACAAGACTGTTCCAACAATCCAACAATCTCAGACCTCTTGAAAAACAAAAATCTTTGCTGTCTTGGTCTTAGTCCGAGCTTGTAGGTTTGCACAAACAGATTGTTCTTCTGTTTCATTTCAAAATCCTTTTGTGAAATGGATGTAATTGCATGTACAAGAGCAAAACACTAAGTGGCAATGGGGATAAAAAAAAAAAAAAAATCAAGATGCTCACATTAATATCACGCTAATCGGTTGCTACGTTCCCAAATGCAAATTTTATTTTAGTGTGGTTAAATCAGGGGTGTCCAAAGTCGGTCCTCGACGGCCAGTGTTCTGAAGGTTTTCATTGTTTTCCTGGTTCAATTCAGCTGATGCACAGAAAGTGAAATCATGAGCCAATAGACTTTGGCACAATGACTCAATTAACTGGATCAGGTGTGTAGATGCAAGAACATGTGGAAAAGCTTGAGGACACCGGCCCTCGTGGACCGGATTTGGACACTCCTGGGCTAAAAGCAATTCTGCATTATTAGCCACTCAGCCAGCTTGTGGCAAATCTGTTTTAAGACAAATCAGCAATCAACAGATCGTATTTTAGCCTGTGATTGACATTGGAATCCATATTGCTTATCGGTAGTTATGAGCGCCATCTGGTGTTATGAAACAATAACGTTTACAGTCGTCCTGACTAGTTACACCCATCAGACTAAACAGGGTATCTGATCGTCACATCATGCACCAAATAATGCGAGATTTGGAGCATGTAGTTTACAGTGAGGTGGCAACCAAAACAATTGCGTGATATTTTGGTGAAAAAAACTCAAATCCAAACAAAGAAAATGTATCAGATGAGGAAAAAAGTTCGAGAAGGGTAAAGTATGATTGTGATGACTCACAATCTGTTCAGGCGAAATGGTTCAAGGACTTTTCTTGACTAAAACTTTACAGAGACCTCCGAAAGTGTACACTCTACACCCAGGTTGTCCAACGAGTCAATCGCGGTCCAGGTGTGGAGGGGAAAAAAATGACCGTATTGTCAACTCAGCCACTTTGACGCTACATTTAGCAAGTATTCAGTCACTGGAGTCACTAAAATTTCCAACATTTTTGGTGTTTGTTGAACGGGTCAATCTAGCGGCCTTTCTAAAGTTACTGGAGACTTTCAGAGTCTGTGAAGTGGAAGCAAGCTGTTAACTCTGTAATCAATAAGCACTGCCTGGTGCTGCTGCAGCCCGTCCCAAAGCCTGGTGCTGCCTGTGGGCAGAAAATGTGCGTGTGTGTTAGAGAAAAAAAGAAAGCGAGCAAGAGAGAGGAAAATCTCAGTGTGTTTGAGAGAGGAATTTGTCTTTGTTTTTGAAACAGTGAGGAACTTGTCTTGTCTGTGTATATTTGATAGAGAGAAACTTGTCTATGTGTGTGTCTGTGCGTGCTTGAAAGAGAGGAACTTGTTTTTGTTTGTATGTGTGTGTTTGAGAGAGAGGGATTTGTCTGTCAATTCAAAACTCAATTATTGTGGAATGGCATATTCAAAGCCCTGAATACAGCTTTTCAGCAGTTATTTAAAAGAAACCAACAGTTAGCTATAATGTACAATTCCTGTTACTACACAGCGGGATGACACGTTCAGGTGCCCGGCCGTCTGCTCGGACTTTGAACACATTTCTCACCACACTGGAGCAATAAAAACAGAACCCAAAAAAAAAAAAAAAAAAAACTTACCAAGGAGACAATTCAATCTAAATACAATTCAAACCGACTAAAACTAATTTTTTTAATTGTTTCTAAGTTAGTTGTTTCTAAGTTGTTTTTTTTTTCCTTCTCAATGAAAATTTTTTGTCAAATGAATCGCTGTTCAAAAGTGAAAATTGATTATAGACGGTCTAATATCCTAATAAATTTTATTCTGAAACCAGTGAATAAAACATGGAGTCAAATGTTTCAGGAAAAACTTCAAAACACCAGGAAATACAAAATACAAGGAATACAAAACGCAAGAAATTGTAAGTTTAAAATAAGATCAAATATTTATAGTTTTACCACTAGCGTTAGAGCTTGAAGCCAGAATGACGAGAGAGACGATGCAGAGGATCCAGCACCTGGTCAGAGCCATGATGGGTGCAAATGCTGAATCAAGATGAATGTAAAAGTAGGAGAAAAAACTTCAAGTTTTATAGCACCGTGATCACTGTGGGTGTGTGTGGGTGTGTACTTCCATTTGTTGATATCACACTGCAGAAATTTTAAGTGAAATTTTCTGTTCAAAGTACTTTATTCACAATTTAAAAACATAGTTATTAATAGAACTAAAGAAAAATAGTAAAGAATTTATTCTAACTGAATTCAGGGTTGCAATTTAAAGTTTGTTTTAAAACATACTTTAATCAAATTTTAACACAAACACTAGCTGTAAGATTGATTTCATTTACATTTGCATGGCCCAATCACACAAAATAATTGTCAAAACAGGGTTTACATTGGAGATTGAAAATGTACAAAAAAAATCAAACAAGAAAGACAAAAGTAGATACACAAATGTGCAGTTAAATTCTAACTATTCAAATGCTTGCTAAACAAAAACAGCATATTTCCATCCTTAGACCCTCCTTAACCGTGAGGAAAAACTGAAAACCCCAGCAGTGGGGGGAAAAAAGACGAAAACTCATGTGGTTCTTCACCCGGAACAAGTAGCCAATGTGACTGTTAATTAAATATTAGCTTATTCTACTCTACAGCTGTATATCCGAAATATATATGTATAATGTATTTACAATGTACTCAATAGAGGCATCAAAATGACGGGTGTGGGCGTTAGAGAAAGAATCACTCAGAACTTGTTTTTAGGGTTTTATTTCAGTTGAATTACAACATAGGAACAATATACAACAAAAATTGTAGGAAAAGTCAAAAGTCCAGGAACGTTAAAAATCAACATAATTACAGTAATTAGACGTCAACTTCTGAGAATTGTCAAACTGACAGCGTTGGTAGTTCTACGGGTATTCTTCTTCTTCTTTGGGCATTTCCCTTCAGGGTTTGCCACAGCAAGTCAGTTTCTTCCATCTAACCCTATCTGCTACATCTTCTTCCGTCACGGTAATTATCTTCATGTCTTCCTTCACTGTATCCATGAACCTCCTCTAGGAGTAATGCCTTTTAGAAAAGTTTGCAAACCACATTCAGTTCATACAGGCTGTTTGTAATGGCGCTTCCAAATAACACACATGCTAAAATGATGCAGTTAGAAAAACTCTATGGGAACCCAGCTAACACACAATGTCCCTGCAACGTTGCGGTTAGGTTGTGTTCTGGTCGCATCAAATATGACGTCATTGCATTGTTCACGTAAATGATAAAGATGTTACAACGTCGCCTGGATGTCTTCTCACAACGTAAACTTGTTAGTTAGAAATATGTTGAATTTTCTGCCAGTGTTTTACTGTATGTCCTTCTATATAGTATCTGTTTATGTTCCTCTGTCGGCTGATGCTGAAACGGCTGGTGACGTCATTTTAACCACCGTTTCCCACCTGCCAACACAGCGGCCTAACTCCTTCTGTATCATAACTGGTGACTTCAACCACATCAACATGAACAGATCACTTGTTGACTTCACCCAGTACGTGGATTACCCCACGAGGGAGAATAAAACTTTGGACCTCCTGTATGCAAACATACTGAATGCATACAGAGGTACTGCCCTTCCACCCCTCGGCAGGTCTGATCACAACCTAGTTCATTTAAAGCCGTGTTATGTCCCAATTGCCCTGCAGAAACCTGTGTCCAAAAAGACTGTCAGGAAGTGGACTCCGGAAACTGAGCAGGCCCCGCAGGACTGTCTTGGTTCAACGGACTGGGATGCACTCTGCACACCTCATGGAGAAGACATGCATTACAGAATACATTAAGTTCTGTGAGGAGTCTGTCTGTCCCACCCGGACTATTTGATGCTTCCCCAACAACAAACCCTAGGTCACCTGTGACCTAAAGACTCTCCTTAACAGGAAAAAGATAGCCTTTGTCACCAGAGATCGCGCAGAACTGAAGAGCGTGCAGCACCAACTCCAAGACCAGCCGGGGAAGGGAAAAGATACTCATAAGAAGAAGCTTGAATCCAAACTTCAGCAGGACAACATGAGGGCGGTGTGGTCCGGAATGAAACAAATCACTGGATATGAGTGGAGAAGCAGACCCACTAGTGGCAGCAAAGATAGAGCTAATGACTTCAACATCTTCTTAAATAGGTTTAGCTCTACCAATGCCTCTACCTCCCCTTCCCTACCTTCACCACACCTGCCATCAGCATTTGCTCCTTCTTAGCTATTCAATCGACCAGTTCTTTGCAGCCACTGTACACTCTAAGCTCTAAGGAAGCTGAGGTTCTTCAATGTGTGCAGCAAGATCCTGGAGACCTTCTACCAGTGTGTGGTGGCCAGCTTTTTGTTCTTCTCTGTCATCTGCTGGGGGAGCACCATTGCAGCCAGTGACGCCAACAGACTGAATAAACTAATCAGACTGGCTGGCTCTGTCATTGGCAGCAAAAAGGACCCACTTGAGGCAGTGGTAGAGAGGAGTCACTGAACAAACTTTTATCCATCATGGACAATCATGACCATCCTCTCTACCCATTCCTGGACAAACAGCGGAGCTCCTTCTCCAAGAGGCTCAGACAGCTCCGCTCGAGAACATCTCGTTACCGGAGGTCTTTCTTCCCGTACGTGATCGAGCTCTACAACGACTCACTTAGCAGATAGGAAGTTGTTGCTGTGACACACAAATTTCCCATGTGTGGGATGATTAAAGTATATTCTGATTCTCATTCTGATTCTACATAGATATGCTGTACATACACACATTACACATCTTCAAAGAGGGCAGCATGGAGGTGCAGTGGTTAGCGTAGTGGCCTCACAGCGAAAATTTGACCACATCACCCCGTTCTCAAATCACTTCACTGGCTTCCCATCCGTTTCAGAATTCAGTACAAAATCTGCCTCTAAACTACCAATGTGTCCATGGGATTGCCCCAACTTACCACACTGAGCTCCTCTCCCTAATTATCAATTCAACACACTTTTGCTCTAATTCCACGCACCGTCTCCACCAGCCCAGGACAAGGCTGACCACAATGGGGGACAGAGCCCTCCAGGCCGTTGCCCCACAACTATGGAATGAGCTACCAGAACTACTCAGGGCCCCACAAAGTACGGATACTTTCAAAAAAGGCTTAAAGACATTCATTTTCAATAAGACTTTTAATTTTTGACTTTATGGTTTTTTGTTTTCTGATTGTAGATTTTGTTTGTTTTTTTTAAACTGTTTTAATTGTTTTTAACTTGCCTAGTTTTTATGTAGCGCTTTGAATTTTTTTTTCTTAAGATATAAGGCGCATTATAAATAAAATGTATTATTATTGTTATTATTACAGCAATAAGTTTGATGGTTCAAATCCTGTTTAGGAGGCAAGTTCATAAACAATGACCTTTCTATGTGTAGATTGCATGTTCTCCCTGTGTCTGTGGGGGGAGGGGGGGTTCGGGGGGGGGTCTTTAAGTACTATGGTTTCCTCCCAACCTCCAAAAACATGTTGATTTTTGCTACAAAATTTCCGCTTGAAACCAGTGTGTGAATGGTCACCCCCTCAACAGACTGGCAACCTGTTAGGGGTGTACCCTGCCTCTCATCTAAAATTAGCTCAAATAAGCTCCAGCACCCACCACAGCCCCATTAGGGATACGTGGTTCAGAAAATGAAACGACATTTGTTGTTATCAAATAAAAACATTCATACATTAAAATGTTATTCAAACCCAATTATGAAAATAAAAAAGTTTTGAAGCAAACAAATTATATTACAGCAGGTTAAAAGATTGAGGGTCGGTCAGATGAAGCCTCTGTAATTCTGACATGCATTAAAAATGGCACAGTCAAAACTTGTGGTTAACTTCAAAACCAGTTGCTGGGTTTGGAAAAAAAAATGAAAGTAGGGTATGACTATTTAAGACATCAGCAAATATCTGATTGCTTTTAGGAATTTATATTGCTTTTTATATTAATCAGTTTGAGCAGTACAATCTAATTGGTATTGATTAGTTAGACAAATATGATATTGGATTAATTACAAATTTAAGTCAACACATGTATTTATTCAGCAAGCATGTTATAAGAATCTGTAGCCAGACAAAAACAATAAATATAATTTCAATACATCAGATGTGCAAGTTTGAAACTGTTCCTTCATAAGCCAGTTTTTTTTTTTTTGACGGTATATATCTACTGTTGACCTTTTATAAATGTGGAGATCTCTGGGATTTAGGATACTGACGTTATTTTGTTGTTTTCCTGTGATGGTTTTGTTAATTGAGGAGCAATCTAAGTTGGCCAAAATATATAGGAGATTAGTGAGAAACAAAAAATAAAATAAAATAAAATTCTGAAAGGACTTGTTTTTAGTCCTGTTTTTACTTTTTAGTCTTGGACTGTTTTTAGTACAAGGACAGATAAAGTCTTTGGAAAATTAAGGAAAATTTCCAATTTTTCTTAATTGGACTATCCCCACTTATGTGCTAAGAATATTTTCTTTTGTAGAAGAGAAACTATTTTCTTCGTATAAGAATCCAGTTGGGCAGCATTTTATTGGCAGTCCTTTGGTGTGAGAAGGGTTCTTGTTTAAGTCCTCAAACAATTTTAACAGTGGTACTATCTGTTATTCTATATTTGTTGTTATTGCATAATCCAGAAGTGAAACATGCTGCAACTTTTTAAGTTTTTGTCTCTTTCTTTAGTTTTTACAAATTATTGTTATTGAAAGACAAATTTGTTAATTTTAAAACAATATGATCGTTTATCAAAGGTCAGTTACAAAGACTTACTGTTTGTTTCTGGGAGTTATTTGTTACTTTTTGTAGCAATGCTTTTTTTTTTCTTGTTATTTTTTTGTAGCTTTGCTAGGATCATCTTGTTCCCAGGATTGTTGTTTTGTTTATTAGTGTAGAGTTGCTTTATCCAACTTCTATCTGCTTGACAATTGTGGTTTACATTTAGGACATCCTTTGATCGACATGAACGCACAATTAGCTTTTGTCACCAAACTCAAAAACTGCTTTTTTTTGTCTTAAATGTTTATTGACAGTCCAAGTTAATGATTTAATGAAGACTGTGAGAAACCAGTGAATTTCACAAAGATCAAAATAAGAGCCATTGTTAGAAGAGTATAAATAGTCAGATTATTATAATTTATCATTTTAATAATCAATTAAAAAACAATGTCATCAAGTGTTAAAGCAGTCATTTTCCACAGTGCCATGTCTCTGTCTTATTCGCCATGGTAACTCTGCTTGTTTATTGCCATTTTCCTTATGATATATTTCCACCTGAAGTTTAGTGTGATACTTGTGCAATATCAGAGGTCGGTTAGAGCAACACTATATCATCGTCTTCAGGGAATATTAGCTTGGAGGTGCAGTTCGGTTTGGTCTTTTACAACTTTTGCACAATGCATTCAGCATTTGTTGCCTTCATTATGAGGCTAATATAAGGCTTTAAATTTTTTGCAGCTCCAGACATATTTGTTTTTCATTTTTTGGTCCAATATGGCTCTTTCAACATTTTGGTTTGCCAACCCCTGCCTTAACGGGAAAACTCTATAGACTTGAAGATGCAGTTTGTTTGGTCTTTTACAAGTTCTGCGCAAGGCCACCAAACAGGTCAAATCACCTGCAAAGGGTGTGTATCTGCAGTTTATCAGACTTAAAATCTACGTCTTTAGAATTTTAACATTTTTAGGTGGGTCTAGTTCTCTGGTCTTCTCTGTTATCGCAGTTCCACTCTGAGTCATGCTGTCTCTGACTGTTTTTATGCTGTCATACTTTCTGCTGCTTGACAAGCATCAATGTGAGGTTTTATCTACAGTTTTGGTCATTTTTCACCCTTTTAACTCAAGTGAACCTCTGTGCTGCAATGGAAACAAATGCTCTTCCTTTCACTGGGGCGGGTCTCATGAGAGCTGTTTTACAACATCACATAAAGAAATAAGATGGACTGACCTCCAGTTCTAAAAGTCCTCAAACTTTTCTTGTAACCTGAAATTTCCATTAAAAAAAGGCTTTCTGTGAGCAAGACCAATTTTGACAATATACAATAATGTTACTAAATGGATTAAAGCCTGTAAAATACTACAATTATAACTCAGGCAGTTTAAAACACTGCAACTGTACCCTCTTGTCAATGGGTACAGTTGGGTACAATGATCAATCAAAAATAGCAACACAGATACAACACTGTGAGTACTGCGGTGTGTCCAATGACATCCAATAATGACCCCAAATCAACAAAAGATAACAAAAAACAACACATTTCCTTCTTCATCAGGTTGTAATCATTATCACCTGATAGATTTACTGATATCAGATATTCTACTTTATCTACAAAACTCTCATTTAAATGAAAATGGGGTAAAAATCTTTGGTACCTAGCTTAATCATTTCTTCAATGTGTTTTGCAGGTGGGTTTTTAGAGAGCACATATTTTGTAATTCATGACCACTTAAAGAAGATGAATCATAGTTGAAACAGCATCTGGCTCTAAGAGGAAGCTCCTGAGTTGATCAAGTACCCACCTCACACATCTATTCATCTTCTCATACAAGATTTTTTTTTTTTCAGTTTCTCCGAGATTATGTGAATTATAAATAACATTTAATGATAAGTGGCACCATAGTTAAAGTTTAGAAGGCAGAATGATACCCTGAGTAGGGATGGGTTCCGAGAAATTTTTTTTCGGAACCGGTTCCGCGCCGTCATTTCACCCGGACCGATAAGCGCTATTCCAAACGGATCCACTATCGGTTCCAGTTCCGCCCTCTCACTCGCGAAGAACGGTGCGCATGTGCGCTGCTGCTACACACGCAAATTTTCAAGCCGAGCGAGACGTAATGTCAGAACGTGCAATGCAATCTTGAGTTTGTCTTGATTTTACCTAAATTGATGCCGACAACGCATATTGTCTAAAGTGCAATGAAGTATTTTTATGTAAAAGTACAACCACATGCAATTTGCCAAACACGTTACCGAAAATCCACGGCATTCAGACTGAAAGTGTGTTTGACGAGTATGTTGAAGCAGCTCTGACTCCGATAGAACAGGTATGCTAACAAATTACGGCACAAGTACGCTTGGAAACGCATGTGCCCCATGTTTTATCATGAAAAACAATAATAGTGAAATAAAAGTGTTTTTATGAATATTTTAACTTATTTGTTTGAAAAAAATGCACATTTTTTATTGTTGGAAAAAAAAACATTTGTTGCTGTTAAATTTAAATCAATATTTATTTCTCTTTCTAACTTTGACTTTTTTTTTTTTTGTTTTTATTACAGTCCAGTTCAGATTTATTTTGAAGTATGCTATTTTATTTAATATGGTACTTTATTTAAATATTGTTCAGTTTGTCAGTTCCACCATCATCCAATTAAAGTTTTTATGTTCATAATACTTATTTGTTTGTTTCTAAAAGTATCAATAAGAGATTCGTTAAAGATTGGGTTCGTTAAGCGGTATCGATAGGAGGACTAGTATCGATAAATCCTTAAAGATACCCATCCCTAATCCTAAGGGGTTGTAAAATATCCACCAACTTCATTTTGTGTCTAGAAACCCTGCTGCTCTGATGGTTAAAAACGTATAAATGGATTTTTCCAAAAGAGAAGGAAATGAACTGCTTATCTACCTGTAGCCAGATTATAAAATGCTTATGACTGCATGCCAAGAGGAAGACAGATATTTTGATCTGCACATTATCGTTAATGGCTGACCACGTCTGCAGTTTCATCTGAGACCGTTGAACATTGTGTTCAAGGCTCAGCAGAATAAATGGAAGCTTTCATCTCCGACAGATGATGAATTCACGAGCAAAAGGAGGTTTCATTAGAGCTTGAACACAAATTAAAAGTGGGTATGGTTGAAGATGTATGTCTGTGTATTTCAGTGAAGTGACAAGACTCGTTCATTCATGTTCTGTTCGGTTGTCTTCCAATTAGGGCTGCAACAAACGATTATTTCGGCAATCGATTAATCTGTCATTATTGGATCGATTATTCGATTAATCGGATAAAATGGCAATTTTTTTAAATATTGCTTTTTCGGCATATTATAGAATGTAATTGTGTAAAACACTACTCATAACCACATAAACAACACGCTGGGTTTTTTACAGTAAGAGCAAATGTTACTCTTTCTGTCAAATAAAGAGGTAGAATATTATCATTTCTAGAAAATAATAAATCTAGTTACTGTATACAGTAAAAGTAAATCATAAGCACCCATAAAATGTGCTTTTATTACTGGCTAATAAAACATGAAATGTAAACTGTTGGATCACATTTGAAAACAAGAAACCTTTAACACTTCCGGTTCGCAAATTTAACATTGTTCATACATTGTTCATATCATACAAAAAAGGCCCCAGATTAACATGAGTAAAAAATATACAAAAACATTCAAGTTGTGTAGTTTTAGTGCAAAAAAAAAAAAAAAAAAAAAACAACTACCAAAAAAGCACCATCTCTACTGTAAAAATGGTAACTTTAATAAATAAAATGACCATCTTTACCACTTATATTACAAACACAGACCTACTAATCGGTAAAGGTGTGCCCAACTATAACAGCACTCTTTTATTGTGGGAAAAAAATGTGCTTTGCGGTGTAGAGGAGGGGGTCTTGTATCCTGGAATGAATTTAGCGATCTTTGTTTTTTTAAACTCTCGTCTTCCTACTGACATCGGCCTCTTATCGGACACGATAATTTCCAAAATAAGAGTCCCCGAGAGAAGTGCCCTGCTGGGGAGTGCAACCGTTTTCCACAGAAAAAAGTCCATGCCGGGTTGTTTTTGGGTTTTTTTGCAGACAATAAAAAGTGTATTTAGGGACCTGTAAAATTGTTTTTATTAGAAAAAACATTGTGTATTGCTCCGGTTTGCCGTCTCCTGCTTCGAGTCCGACATGTTTTTTTTTTTCAGATGTTCTTGCAGTGTTGTTGTGCTTCTATTCCAAAACGTGTCGCAAACTTTGCATATTAACGCAAGTCTTTTTCAAATTTAGCGGAAAATGATCCAAACTTTTCTTTCTGCCATCTTGTTGAATCTGCCTGATCACGTGAGGCGGGGTTGAAATGAAGGCCAATGATTGGCTGCTATCTTCTTCTCCTCCTATTTTGGTAGCGCGCATCGTCAATTTGCAATCTACTGCCCCACTTGGACACCAATTTAAGTGCATTTGACAGTAAAAACTTTTTAGACGATTAATCGATGACCAAATTAGTTGACAACTATTTTGATAATCGATTATAATCGATTAAATCGATTAACTGTTTCAGCCCTACTTCCAACCACAGTATTATCCATCACTGGGTTGAGGGGCAACTGCCTCATGCTTCCCTAACCCTGGCCACAATCTCCAGCTCACCCGGGAGGATCTCAACAAATTGGTCCAGTGAGAGTTGGAGATCATGGCCTGATGAAACCAACAGGACCACATCATCTCAGCTGCACTGAGAAATTCTGTCCGTAAAGTAATAAACAGAATCAGATGCTTCCACAGACAGAACCACAGTTCTTCTCTGGGCACCCTCTTGTCAACTGTTCTGGATCAACAAAAATGTTGCATCTAGCAGTTTATTTTATCTCTTTCTCAGATATGAAAGTGGCAAAGAACGACACTGCACAGCTTCTTGTTGTGATTATAATCTTGAACTCTGGCTCAGAAATCTTTTTATCAAATCTTCTTCACACGGAATCTTCATCTCATAAGTGAAATGTATATTTTTGACTTTTTTGTTTGTTTTGTCTGTATTTTAGTTGATTGTCCAGGTTGGTTTAAGCCTGAAAAATGTTGTGTTCTTAAAAGTTAGTTTGGGTTGAGAAAGCTTAAATAAAATTGTTTTGTTGATGTAGTCTTTTGGTTCTTTAAAAGTAAGTGGTACTGCAAATCGCCATGGTGTTGAAGGACAATATGCTGCGAGGCCAGTTCAGAGTTAGGGTCAATCTTCACTACAATACCCTTTCCAGTAAAACAGGAAAATCCCTCGTCAGAGTTGTACAAAGCCAGCCAGATGCAGGAGCTAACTATGCGGACACTTGAGGCCTTTGGAGCATCTTGACAAACAAACCTGGCTGTGGTTGCACTCTTATCTCACACGCTGAAGTGAATAGAAGAAACATTTATTATCACAATGGCAATCTTTTGTTAATTTGGAGTCATTATTGGATGTCATTGGATATACCACAGCATTCACAATATTCCATCTGAGTTGCTATTTTTGATTGATCATTGACAAGAGGGTAGAGTTGCAGTGTATTAAACTGCAGGATTTATAATTGTAGTATTTTACAGGCTTTAATCCACTTAGTAACATTATTATATATTGTCAAAGTTGGTCTTGCTCACAGAAAGCATTTTTTTTAAAGCAACGTTTCAGGTTACAATGAAAGTTTGAGGACTTTTAGAACTTGAGGTCAGTTCATCTTATTTCTTTATGTGATGTTGCAAAAAACAGCTCTCATGAGACCCGCCCCGGTGAAAGGAACAGCATTTGTTTCCATTGCAGCACAGAAGTTCACTTGAGTTCAGAGGGTGAAAGATGACCAGAACCGTAGATAAAACCTCACATTGATGCTTGTCAAGCAGCAAACAGTATGTCAGCATAAAAACAGTCAGAGACAGCATGAATCAGAGTGGAACTGCAATAACGCAGAAGACCAGAGAACTAGATCCAACTAAAAGCGTTAAAAATTTTAAAGACGTGGATTTTAAGTCTGATACACTGCAAATACACACCCTTTGTAGGTGATTTGACCTGTTTGATAGCATTGTGCAGAACTTGTAAAAAACTGCACGTCCAAGCCTATTGAGTTTTCACCTTAAGGCAGGTGTTGGCGGCCCAAAATGTTGAAAGTACTGACTTGGACCAAAAAAAACAAAAATGTCTGGAGCCACAAAAGATTTTTAAAAGCCTTACATAAGCCATATAATGAAGGCAACACCTGCTGAGTGCATTGTGCAAAAGTTGTATAAGACCAAACCAAACTGCACCTCCAAGCTAATAGAGTTTTTTCCTGAAGACGATGATATAGTGTTGATCTAAATGACCTCTCATGTTACACAAGTTTCACACTAAATGCCAGGTGGAAATATATTATGAGGAAAATGACAATAAACAAGCAGAGTTACTATGACGAATAAGACAGAGGCATGGCACTGTGGAAAATGACTGCTTCAACACTTGATGACATTGTTTTTTAATTTACTATTAAAATGATAAATTATAACAATCTGACTATTAATACTCTTCTAACCATAGCTCTTAATTTGATCTTTGTGAAATTCACTGGTTATCTCACAGTCTTCATTAAATCATTAACTTGTACTGTCAATGAACATTTAAGACAAAAAAAAAAACAGTTTTTGAGTTTGGTGACGAAGGGCTAATTCAGCGTTCTTGTGGATCAAAGAATGTCCTAAATGTAGACCATAATTGTCAAGCAGAAATAAGTTTGATAAAGCACCTCTACACTAATAAACAAAACAACAATCCAGGGAACAAGATGATCCTAGCAAAGCTACAAAAAAATAACAAAAAAAAGCATTGCTACAAAAAGTAACAAATAACTCCCAGGAACAAACAGTAAGTCTTTGTAACTGAACATTGATAAACAAACACATTGTTTTAGATTTAAAAGATTTGTCTTTCAAAAAAATAATTTGTAAAATTAAAGAAAAAGACAAAAAACTTAGAGCGTTGCAGCATGTTTCACTTTTGGATTATGCAATAACAACAAATGTAGAATAACAGATAGTACCACTGTTAAAATTGTTTGAGGACTTAAACAAGAACCCTTGCCACACCCAAGGACTGCCAATAAAATGCTGTCCAACTGAATTCTTATACAAAGAAAATAGTTTATGTCCTACAAAAGAAAATATTCTAAGCACATAGGTAGGAATAGTCATTAATTTCCAATTAAGAAACATTGGAAATTTTTCTTAAATTTCCAAGGACTTTATCCATCCTTGGACTAAAAACAGTCCAGGACTTCAAAGTAAAAACAAGACTAAAAACAAGTCCTTTCAGATTTTTTTTTGTTTCTCACTAATCTCTTATATATTACGACCAACTTAAATTGCTCCTCAATTAACAAAACCATCACAGGAAAACAACAAAATAATGTCAGTGATCAAAATCCCAGAGATCCTCAAATTTTTAAAAGGTCAACAGTGAATTGATTGTCAATACTGTGTACAAAAAAAAAATCTGGCTTATGAAAGAACAGTTTCAAACTTGCACATCTGATTTATTGAAATTAACAGGACATAGGTGGTTTTAGCAGTGGTGGCTAACACAACTTTGAGTTTTAATAATCAAGAAAAGAGTGATGGGATTTTGGTAGTCCGTCTGCTCCATCAAGATCAGGTTTGTACTTTATTCAGTGTTCCGCCATGGGACGTAGTCCTTCCAGAGTGTCCTGTGAGTCCTCCAGTTTGGTTGGGCCTGGAACACCTGATCTGCATGTTATCGAGAACATGCAGATGTTGCACAAGTTTCACACAAAACAGAAGTTCTTTGACACGCAGAGGAAAGTGGAAGGGTCAAAGTTTGAAAGTTTAACCCTTTAGTGATGTCAGCAACAGAAATGAGGCAAGCTCCGGGACAAAATTATGATATTAACACTTGATGACAAAATATTTCAGAAAGATCGAGATATGCTGCGGAACCGCGCCTAATTTTTACCCGTCTCTAGCTTTTAATAATTCATAGAATACCTACTTGGTGGGAACAGAAGGACAGACACACCAACAGACCAGATAGACAGCAATAAGCTAGTCTATCATTTAACTTGCATTGAGTTAGTTTAAAACTTAATTTTGTACTTTTAATCCAGATATTTAAATTTTAATATTTAAGTTTTTCTTATTTGGAAAACTAGGAACCAATTTTATTCTTCTTGGGAAGTGTGCATCCTTCTGTCTCAAGACATAATAGAGTCTGCATCCGGATACTGATCTGTTTGTGCCCCATCGGCTGTGGCTAAAGAAGCCAATACAGGAGCTGCAGCTCCTATTAACTTGCTGCAATTGTGATAGGTGGTATGAGTGATGTGGGGAGCATGCACATAATTTCGCACAAGTTTACATTTTTTTTTAACATTTTGGATGTGTTGTGATGTGGAAGGAGGGGAACCCAAATGCAGGGTGCAAGGATTAACTCAAGGGTTCAAAAGTCCAAATAATAAAGTTCAAAACATAGTCAGGCAACCAGGGTGACCTGGTTAGAAGGGAAGTCCGGGTGTGATTCCCCTTAAATAGACGGTAGGGTGCACAGGTGAGTGGAATAAGGAATCATCACAGGTGTCCCCAATCAGGGTGATTAGGACCCTCAAGGAATCTCTCCGGCAGCAGGTGAGGGGATCACAACAGGGTGGATTACAAGGGAGACTTCAGAGAAGAGTTTAGAGTTCTTTCTGTCTTATTTGAGCCACAGCCCCCTGGCCACTTCAGATGATTGTGTCAGTTTTTTTGACAGATTATGAATGGTTGCAGAAGTCAGAGGAATCCTACTGACTATTGAACAGCTGTTATTCCATTCAATGAACTTTGGTTTTCTCCAGGAGATTATTTAAATCAATAGCATAACACAGAGAATAGCAAAAATGAAAAGTCTATTAAGGACACAGACTTTTAAAGAAGTATTTGATTTATTCCTGCAGTTAGACTTAAAAAAAAAAGGAAATTGTTTTAGTTGAAATTATTGGGAATAGATGTTTTCAGTGCATTCAGTATTTGAATTACATAAATAAAAAATATACAACAAGGTCCTGATGTTTACCTAAATTGATTAAAATAAAAATTCTGCACACAAATAACTGAATTTGAGGATGTATCGCTATGGTTTGATGTGAGTAACATTTTTTGGAACGTCTTTCTCACTTCTGGTGTAAAAAAAAAAGGAGTAGACATAAATTCGCGTTTGGAGACTGACGACATGTGTGACTCGCTTCTCTCCTTTGTAGAGTTAGATCTGTTTGATAGGTCCTGATAGATGATGCTCTTTATCTCGCTGACAGGACAGGAACCCTCAGAGGTGCCAATTCTGTCTACAAAAGGCTCAGTACGTTGAGGAGCGGTGACAGAAATTTTAGACTTCTCTCCTGAGAGATGATATTACCTGCTAACAGGATCAGTGGGAGGGCTCGGAGACTTGTCAGTGATGAAGATTTTGCTGTCATTTAATCTTGCATGAAATGAAAGATCAAAACTAAAAAGGAGTTGATTTAAAAGCCCAACAGTTCCCGGAACAAAGTTCATTTTCCCAAATATTTTGCCTCAGACACTTTAAGAATGTGTTCATGATGAAACATTTCAACAAATTTCTGACATGTGTAAGAGTGAAATTTTGAAAACTCATTTAATTTGACTGGGTTAGGGAACTATTCAATTCAGGATCAGATGTTGGAAAAAACATGACTTGACAGGAAAAGGAGGAAATTAGCACTCATGCAAAGTTTTGCTAGACAGTTTTTGGTTGACTGCTGCAGAAAAGTTCCCCATGCTGGCCAACAAAGCTGTTTTGCTCCTATTTTCTACACCATAAATATATAAGGTGAGCTTTTCAAGCCTCACTGCTCTAAAAATAAAGAACCATTTAGAGCTGTGGAGGAAGAACGCCGTGTTTGTCTGTCATTGATTTCTGCCCGTTTATCAGCTCTGTTTATCCAAAAAGGCACTGGTTCAGTTCAAGTCAATTTTATTTGTATAGCCCAAAATCACAGACTCTCCTTCACGGTGAGGAAAAACTCCTAAAAAACCCATCAGTGGGGAAAAAATAAGAAACCTCGTGGGGATCCAAATGAAAGCGAGATCCCTTCCC
The DNA here is from genome assembly GCA_902685375.1 of Neostethus bicornis. NCBI lineage: Eukaryota > Metazoa > Chordata > Actinopteri > Atheriniformes > Phallostethidae > Neostethus > Neostethus bicornis. Next base: position 10,100,903 of record LR738549.1, on the reverse strand, counting down.
TGGGACAAGCAACCAATGTGTCAAAGATTATTGTTTAAATATTAGCTTAGTCTACTCTACAGCTAAATATCTAAAGAAGTCAATAGATGTTCTTCATCCTGATGGAAACACGGATGGCTGCTCAGCCCGGAGATGTCCAGTACGGGGATGAGTAGATGTTTTTCATCCTGATGGAAACACGGGGACTCCTCAGCCCAGTACGGGGTTGAGTAGATGTTCTTCATCTTGATGGTTACACGGGGCACTCCTCACCCCAGCGATGGCCTGGACGGGGATGAGTAGATGGATTTCATTCTGATGGATCAGGGATGATGAAGCGCGGACGTCTCCTCAGGGTGGCCATGCCCAGGACAGGAACGCAAAGTCCTGAAATGGGGCTCTCTCCCAGAGAGGAGGGAGAGAGGTGGACAACATGTGAATTGTAACTGTACCAACGAGCAGTGTAAAATCTAAATAAACAGACAATAGAGAACAATGAATGAGGTAGAAAGCAAAGCGTAGGGAGAAAGGAAGGGAATACAGACCCTGGTTAGGGTAGGATGTAAGGGATAAGAGGGATACAAACCCTGGTTAGGGTAGGGGTAGGGGGTTAATGGTTTCACATTAAGTATAGGCATGAGAAGTTATACAAAACTTGTGTTTTTTAAGATGTTAATATATAAAATAATTCTTCAACGATGAAACATTTTTAATATGAACAATTTAGCACTTTTATAGTAAACTTTTGCTTTTCCCGCTGCATTTTTAGCTGGTGGTGTATCCCAGAATTTATTTTCAATGAAAGAAACATGCCCGGCCTTGAACAAGATTGAAAAACACTGATTTATGTCACATTTTTCAAATGTTGCTAGGTATCTGCTTATAAGAACCATTGACAGTGTGTCTGAGACTATTGCTGAGTTGAACTACTTTGTAAATAATAATGTGCTAATTTGTTGTCTTAGTGATCCAGTCAGGATCAGTACCCTGACTTGTTGTAGACCTGTACAACCTGTGGTGCGACACAGCTCAGTTGAAACTTAGTGGCCAACTTTGGACAAGAGAGTCGCAGGTTTGATTCCCGCCACAAGCTAAAGTGTCCCTGGAGAAGACACCAAGCTTTCCAATTACTTTATCGCACCACTGGTGCTGCCATGGCTGCCTGCTGCGATACATTCCAGCACAGAAATGTTCCCATAAGGGATTATTATTTTATGCAATTATTAACATGTATGTCAGATCTTCTCAGAGATCAAGCCACTTTGAAAGGAAAATCTGCATGAAAGGATCTATCTGTCATACGGACTCCACCCTTAACACAGCAAGTCAGTTATCGTTTTCTTTGGCAACAGGACCAAGTTACACATAATTTTATGTGCCACCATAGTTTATGATTTTAGCTTATCCTTTTATTTTGAACCACAACTCATGCATGCAAATTAAGCCTGCAAGCATGATGGAACATTCTCACAATCCTTCATTAGGTCGAGCAGAATATTCTCAAAAGATCCAAGCTCTCATTCAATAACACCTTTGCCTAAAGGAACCAGACTTCATACATGGATGGTATTGCTGGAAATTAAGCCTGAAATTAAGTCTGCAATTTTGCCAAAAACGAGAATAGCTGGACACTCTGGGTCAGGGTAAAAGCTTGTACCTCAGAAGCTCATTTTAAAAACCTAAAGATTGTCAATACATACAGTACACTTTCTCCCACACTTGCCAGGAATATGATTCAAGTCTGATTCTGTAAAGGACAGAACTGTCATTGAATTGGGGATGACAAAATGAAGGGTTGGGTAGAGAGAAATTGATGAAACAATGTACATCATCTTCTCATTGCAGAGAAGAGAAATACATTAAGATGAGCCTTGTTTTACTCAAGCACAAAAAAATGATGGCCTGCCCTGTTCAAAAAGCAACAGGCATTTTTGTGATGCCATGTCACCCAATCTATCCTATGCTATTGTCGGGAACAGTAAGGATCAATAGGCTGTGGTTGGAATAAATAAGATTCCCATTAATCTTTACTAATTTAAAGAGGGTCTTTTTAAAAGTATAAAAAAGTTAATCTCGGTACTTTGTAGCACTTGTCAGCCTGTTAATTGCTCATCTCAACAAAGTAGCAAAAGACCGCAATCAGGCCATGACTTTGAAAACTACTAAACACGAGCACCGCAACTGCATCAGCTCAAAATGACTGATTTGTAAAGTAATGATAACTTTGATCGTACAGCGTTACAACAGCTCATGCTGTTTTATTTATGGGGTGGAAATATGCAATTCCCCCACTGTGGAACAAATAAAGGTTTTCTTGATTCTTGAAAGGAGCAGTGAGAGTGGTCAGAGTCTATGTGAAATGATTCCTACTATGTAAAACGTGTCATCATGTAGCTAGCGCTTAATCAATGTATCAACTGCTTGCTCCTGGCCATGCATGGTGGGGGCAGAAATAAAATTCTTTCAAAACTGCTGAATCATTCTAAAAAACCCTTTGGTGACAAATAGAATGCACAGATATTAAAAGGTAGACAGCTCTGGAAAACTGATTTGTATCATTAACGCTTCCCTGGAATCTGTTCCGTCATCTTCCGCTTGTTCCGGGGTCGGGTCGCGAGGGCAACAGCCTCAAACAGGAACCCAAGGCTTCTATCACCTCGGCTGTATCCTCCAGCTCACCCGGAAGGATCCGAAGTCGTTCCTCGGCCAGCTGTGAGACATAGTCTCTCGAGTGGATCCGGGGTCTGCCCCTTGGTCTCCTCTCGGTGGGACGTGCCCAAAATACCTCGCCCGCGAGGCGCTCGGGGGGCATCCTGACCAGATGCCCGAACCACCCCATCTGGCTCCTCTCGACCTGAAGGAGGAGCGGCTTGACACCGAGCTCCTCCCGGATGGCAGAGCTCCTCACCCGATCTCTGAGTGAGAGCCCAGCCACCCTGTGGAGGAAGCTGATGCTGCACCGATCTGCCTGTCGATCTTCCGCTCCATCCTTCCCCCACTCGTAAACAAGACCCCGAGATACTTAAACTCCTCTACTTGGGGCAGGACCCCGTCCCTGACCTGCAGGGGGCATTCCACCCTTTTCTGGGCGAGGACCATGGTCTCAGATTTGAAGGCGCTAATTCCCATCCCGGCCGCTTCACACTCGGCAGCAAATCGATCCAGCGAGAGCCGGAGATCACGATCCGATGAAGCCGCCAAAAACTTTTTAGATATAAATACAGCAAAATATTTTTTGCAAAAACTTTCAGTGAGTTTAGTAATTATTTCCTCCAAGGTGCTGACCACAAAATAATAATACATTTTATTTGTAAATGCACTTTATATCTCCAGTGGAGATCTCAAAGTGCTACAATGACCAAAATGTGGTCTTGTCACCAGCAAGTAGAATGATTAGGGGGTTTTAGGAGTGGTCTTCAGGGGTGAGGAGAGAGTTAAATTAGTTCTTCTGCTTTCATTCAGTTATGCTTCAGGCTGTAAAGACATTATTGTAACAAGCTGAAATGAAAAATAATTTTTAAGATAAAATTTACCCTAATGTAAAAAGACGTTAGAACAATTAACAAGCCCAGACAGCTAGCGTTCTTTATGGTCATGTAGTTATATAAAGTGATGTAAAACCCCCTCTGTAACCCCACTTTCATCCTCCTCTGCTTGGCAGAGGAGATTATGTCCCCATGGACCCAGAGGGGGACAGGCAGCCCAGTAGCCGGGTACAATGACTCCATCATTATAAAGTTACCATGACTATTACTATGGTCGCCATGGTGACAATGCTAGATGGAACCAAAGGCGTCCACACGATCTGCTCCTAAATTGAAAGAGACAGCTTTTCTCACATTTCAAACAGCAAGCAGAAAGACAAGAATCTCATTTTTGTCTGCAAACAGAAACTGTATTTTTCATTACGAAAATGCGAAACTAACCCTACTTTCCATCAAATTTCAGACTTTTTTTTAACAGTGCTTGCGGAAGTCCAGGTAGATTGTTAACCAGCTGATCCAGAGTAGTGAGCTTACTATCTCTTAGATATTGATGTGTTATTGATTATCTCTTGTGATATTCATTGGGATTATTGTTTTATTTATGATAATGTACAATATCCTTACATGGTCTGAAAGGCACTTTAAATTAAGTGTATTATTAACATTCATTGTTTGATTTCTTTTTGTATATCTGCACCATGGTTAGCATCATCTACGTTCCAACCCTCACCTATGGTCACCAGTTGTGGGTGGTGACCGAAAGAATGAGATCGCGGGTACAAGCGGCCGAAATGAGCTTCCTCCACAGGGTGGCTGGGCTCCCACTCAGAGATCGGGTGAGGAGCTCTGCCATCCGGGAGGAGCTCGGTGTCGAACCGCTCCTCCTCCAGGTCAAGTGGAGACAGATGGGGTGGTTCGGGCATCTGGTCAGGATGCCCCCCGAGCGCCTCGCGGGCGAGGTGTTTCGGACACGTCCCACCGGTAGGAGACCAAGGGGCAGACCCCGAACCCGCTGGAGAGACTATGTCTCACAGCTGCCCAGGGAACGACTTGGGATCCTTCCAGGTGAGCTAGAGGATGCAGCCGGGGAGAGAGAGGCCTGGGCTGCCCGCTTAAGGCTGTTGCCCCCGCGACCCGATCCCGGAACAAGCGGAAGATGATGGAACGGTTGGCATCAGAAAGCCCTTAAAAATGACCACAACATCATTTGTTATAGAAAGTGTTGTGTGTCAGCTTTATCTTTGGTTTTAACTCTTGTTTGTACTTTTTTTTGGTTGTTTTTTTCTTTTTTACCCGTAGATAATCCAGCAGGTTGGTTGTGATGCTAATTATTGTAACTTCCGGTTTTCTTTTTACTTTGTTTCCTCTCTTCCGTACCCTATTCATATTCTTTTCACTTCTTTTTCCTCTCCCCCTCTCTTCAATATTCCCGGTCAGGCCCAGCAAAAAGAAACACAGAAAGCATGGACGTTTTGGATGAACAGCATTTAAAATACACAACTGGAGCTTGACAGCGTCGGCATATGGTATTGACCCTCCTTGGCAGAGCAAAACTGTCCAGCAATAGTTGACATACAGATCATCTTTCTGCTTGTCACAATGCCAGACAGGACAGGGTAAAAGAAAAAACAAAAAAAAAACAACAGTCTCATCACTATAATTAGGAAGCGTAGTTCTCTTCTATTCTGTCTCTTCTATACTGCACTATGGATGCTCTGTCACTTGTAAAAGGCAAAAATAATCCTGTTACTCCAAACATGATACATGTGTTTTTCAGACTTCTACATTAACAATGGGATGTTATTTCCCTGAAAAACCCAAGTAATGAATCAGATAAGTGCACTGTAAAGAGGATCAACTGGAGTAATCTTTGTACAAGAGATTTCAGCACCCTCAAGTGGATATGTATGTTTTCTTTTCGAAAAAAATATCGAATAACAATTTATCATTTAAATTTTGAGATGAACTGGAGTAATTTTTATACAAGAGATTTCAGCACCCTCAAGTGGATTTGTATGATGTTGTTTTCTTTTTGAAAACATATGAAATAACAATTTACATTTTGAGTCCCTAATTCCAAAAAAAAAAAAAAAAAAGCTTGGCTAGTATAACACTCATTTATACTAGAAATGACCAAATTCTGTGTTTTATTTAATATAACCTGCGGTTCCCTGCGCAGGTTCGAATCCTGCCGACAACGCCAATTTGTTACCAGTGGCCGAGTGGTAACAAAAAGATTTCTTTTCAGGTTCTGTTTCGCAGGGAAACCACACTCAGGGTATTCCTTCTACAACTGACAATTCAAATTACCAACAGTACTAACGGTCCGCTTTTGTTATATTTAAAATATACATCAACCGCTTTTAAACTGTCAGCCTCCATAACACAACAGTCGTTGCTGTCATGGTAACAGTTTTTATTGAGTGAGCTAAGACCATAATTTGAATTGTTCGTTCGAAATAATTATAAACCTTGGTAATTGAAATGTTCTGCAGTCTTTAGAAATCAATAGGGTTGTAATGGTGTGGAGCTGAGGCCAAAATATACTTTTGACACGAAAGACAGTCTCATATGAAAAAATCACAAAGCAGATTTATTAGATTGATTAAAAGTCCAAATAAAGAAGACGAAAAAAGATAAACTAGGCAGGTTTTGATGTAGGAGCTGGAGCAAAAAACTGGATAACAGGTCAAGCATGATAAACAACGATCTGACGAAGAGTGTGTCAAAAATTGTTCCATTTATGCTCCAGCAGATGAGTGGATTGGTTTCAGGTGTGACTTGTTGCACACACACAGTCAAGAGGGAGGGGGAAACAGGGCACAGAGGGGGAACAGACTACTCTCCTGACATGGATCTTGTAATTCTTTCCATTTTTTTTTTCTTTTTTTTTTTTTTTTTTTTTAGGTTGCAGTTGAAAGTTAAATTCTATTCATCATTTTCACAATTTTTAGATATGAAAATGTATTCCTTTATTTGGGTACACACTGTAGAGGGAAAATGGGTTTCAGATGACAGGACGCAAGATTGTCTTAACTGTATGTCAGGATGGCCTGTTCCTTGGTATCTGATATAGAGCGTTTTCATCTTTTTGGGTCAAGCACAAGATTGCTAACAATCTCCTAATAATCTTTACGCTAATGTGTTTCGTAGTCCAGATGTATCTATGAAGGTCAGGCTACACGCAAGAGGTTGTTATCAGCATGTATAAAGTAAACTTGCTCCTTGGGCAACTCGGGTCTCTGCAGATTCCTCCACCGTGTTCACGGTGTTTCCATAATAAATCTCTGTTAAAGGACACTCGACTGTTTGGTTTATTCTCACTGATTGTTTTCCACAACAGTTTGGTGTCAGAAGTGGGATGTCGAGCTCGTTCGCTGGGATCGAGGACTGAAGGGGTTGGCCACCTGAACCATTAGAGGTTCATCCTTGAAACCTCGCATAGTATTTAAGAGAGATAGAGGGACTTCGGTCTTCCTCCCAGTCGACGGTGACGACATCTTCGGACTTGTCTTGGAAGCAATCGGTGAGAAGTATTTTTTCTGATCTAAATTGTTAGAAAGTGGTAACTTGTGCTCATATTGGAGCTCTGGGGGGTGTAAAAAAAAAAAAAAAAGAATTTAAATGTTTAAGAATTGTGGGGTTTAACATTAAGTAACTTCATTAACACGGTCGAGTGCCCTCGGCAGTTCTGGTGTCTGCTCGTTACCCAATTTTATTCTTTTTCATTATCTTTTCTCCTTTTCTATTCCTGGGGTTGGGGAGGCTATTTATAGGGTATAGCAAGATCCAGTGAGGCTATAGGGTATAGCAAGACCTGGTGCGGCTATTCATAGGGTTTAGCAAGATCCAGTGAGGCTATAGGGTATAGCAAGACCTGGTGCGGCTATTCATAGGGTTTAGCAAGATCCAGTGAGGCTATAGGGTATAGCAAGACCTGGTGCGGCTATTGGGAAGCTCTGTTCTGTCTAACTAACAAAGTAAAAGCAGTAATGGGTAACACTACAGCTGTGGAGCAGACGCCAGGGCAACCTGCCTCAAATACAATGTTGTTCATGAAAGAAAAGTATGGGGAACGGGCATGTACATATGTTCAGTGGTGGTGTGAAAAATGTGGCTTCCCCGAAGGAGGGTCTCTTAGCAAAGAACAATTGACGAAACTATGTGAAGAGTTGACAAGAGCAAGAGATAAAGTGTGAAAAAAAGAAAAAAAAAAAAAAAAAAAACCCACAATAGAGCAGGGGAAGAGTTGGAGAAGCCACTTGAGGAGGTTGCAAATGTTAAAGTGATGAAAAAAAAAAAAAAAAAAAAAAAAACTGTATCCCTCTTTGCAGGAAGGTGGTTGGGGACCCTCGCTGGACCACACACTGGACTCCGCCCCTCCACCCTACCTGAATCAGCGCGCTGCCCGATCACCACCGGGTGACCAACAGAGGAACATGAGCTCGGACGGTGCCTCCCAACCGACCCCCTCCACAGGAATAACGCCCCCTTCAGGCCCAAAAGAGGAACCGAAATGCCACGAACAATACAATGGATTACAGCCACTGCCACAACCTGACAAAATCAACGAGCTGCCCCCACCACCACAATCGTGGGCAGACCAGACTGACGATCGGCCACCGTGGCCAGCTGATGGTCAGGAAATTAAACCCCTGCCGTCATCTGCGGATAATACCCGTGAGAAGCACACAACAGCTGGTCGACCTCATGAACTGCCTCCTTACAGAAACAACAACCCATCTGCGTATGTGGGACCTGAGCAGAACTCGCCCCCACACACACGGTCAGGGGCCACCTTTCGAGAAAGTCGTAACTGCCCCTATGATTCAAGTTATGGGGACAGAGGGGGACCAGCCTATGTTTACAGACCTCGGACTCCTGACGACGTTATAGCAGCCCACAGACACCTCCCCAAGCCTGAAAAGGGGGAGAGACCATGGCAAAGGCTATCAGAGACTTTATCAGAGGATATACACCAACTTCTTCAGAAATGGCACAGTCACGTCCAACGTGCTGACTCCTGCGCAGTTCAAACTGATTAGTGGACACTTCAAGGTTCCTCGCCAGCCAGCCACCCCAAGGTGGGCTAAAACAGACGCCGATGATACAGAGGATGAGAACGCAGGACATCAAAATGGACTGTATCGCACATGGGTTCAAGACCTTATGAACAGGCCACTCGTGTCCCTCAGACTGGCCCTCCAGCTTCTGCTGCAAGAGCAGGCAACGCTTCACATGATTGGACGAAGGGCGGCTGTTATTATTGTGGAGGACAAGGTCACTGGGCTCGCACATGCCCCGTTCGGAGAAACAGCGAGAGGGAGAGAGCAAAAGGCGTTACGTCATAACAGAGGGGCGAGCAGTATGGATTACGCAGACATCAATTTTTGGACTGAAACAAGGAGCGGGGTGCGGATCCAGTGGGTGCGTCGAGTGAGGATCCTCATCTGACTAAAGATAAGAACACCACAACACACACACATTAGCCCAGTTTCCTTCTGAAGAGAGTATTTTGAAACTGTCACTTTTGAAACTCACTATTGATGGTAGAGTAATTGTGTTTATTGTAGATTCTGGTGCAACATTTTCAGTGGTGAAATCTGTTGACTTGCCTGGTATCAAAACTTTACTCTGTAGGTGCGAGTGGAAGAGAAACTAAAGAATATTTTACTATGCACATTTGCCACTCGCCCCCCAATAAAGCATTCATTCCTATTGTCCAAATGGTGCCCGTTTAATTTGTTGGGCCGAGATCTCATGTTAACTTTGGGCCTCGGGCTTCGGTCCTCACCCGAAGGAGTGGTGGTCTCCACACCCTCAAATTGTACATATGCAATGGTGAAAGATATTATAACAGCACCACCCATCTGGGTGTATCAATGGTGGATATCGTCAGACCAATTTCTTCCCCTGATCACCATGGCAAAAGACAGAGTTTCAACCACTGCCACATTCATGAACCCAGCACATGGTCACTGCATGGCCTTGATTACAATGTACCCTGATCCAGAATTTGAACAACGATTTTTCTCTGATATCAGAATTAGAATGCTTTTATTGCCATGTCAATGAAGAATATCAGAGACTAGGAACTTGCTTAGGTACAGGTGTGCAAAATAAAATAAATGAAAATAATTTTAACAAAACTGAGAGTGCTCAGAAAGAAAAAAAAAAAAAAAAAAGAAGAAAAGTAGTGCAATGTCATAGAAAAATAATATGAATGAAAGTTTGTCTACATGCAGCCTTTCCTGGTCTGCAACGCGCTGCGCTGTGTCTGTCTTGTTAACAGCTGTTCAATCATCTCTGTTTACGAGGCTGGATACTAACCCTCATATCCCTCTGGCCAAACATGAAGATGACCAATGGAGCGACTTGAGCCCCTGGCTTAAGTCCTGCCTTTTGGTGACAAATTGAATTTCCACCGGTGATTAGGTGGTTAAATTTTCCCCCACACTATAGGCATGTACCTCGGCTTGCCTTCTCCAATTGGCAGCCCTGCGGTCGGTCCATGCTGTGACGACCACCCCTGACATTAGAGTTCTTGTCCTGGTTCCAGCTCCTTTTAAAGATGCTCCCGAACTTGATGTGGTCCCTGATTGTGTTTGGGCCAATAGTAAATATGATGTGGGCCTAATTTAAAGCTGTGGGCCCCTGGTGGGTTCCTGTCAAGAATTAGCGGCCCCCACCTGCTCCAGAAGAATGGCGTTTTGAATGTTTCATGGTTGTGAACTCTTTATCTTTTTTGGGGTGTTGTGTTCAAGACTTGACAGCTGTTAATGCTACCGTGCATGCGTGTACCTCATGCAATCTGGACACTATGCTCTCTAATATTCTGCCTTGATCAAAGTGGTTTTCAGGGCTGGTTTTTCTGTGTGGATGGTTCCACTTCTCGAGATCCGGACACGGCCGATTGCCGTGTTGGCTATGCTGTTGTTCAGATTATGACGCAGTTGAGTCTGCTTCTCTGCTCTGCAATCGCTGTGCACAAGCTGTTGAGCTTGTTGCGTTGATTCGTGCGTGCATTCTCGCAGTAGACAAGACGGTTATTGTCTGGATTGAGTTCAGATGTTGTTTTAGGGTTGTGCGCGATAATGGTCAGTTTTGGAAACATAGTGGTTTCCTTAAATCTGATGGGAAGCTTATTCTAAATCACATTTTGGTTGCTGACCTGCTTGATTCTATTTTGCTCCCTAAACAGGGTGCTGTCTGCAAATGTGCAGCTCACACTAGCGCCTCTGACTATGTTTCTGTAAGGAACAGCTGTGCAGATAAGACTGCCAAGGTCGCAGCTTCCAGTACAGTATCTCTTGTAACACGTCATTTCATTATGTCTTTGGTGGCTTCCTCAGTTCCATCCTCCCTCGCTTCGCTGCAGAGTCACGCGTCTGTGGGTGATAAGTGTCCTTAGCAGCTCTTTAGGGCGAAACACACCTCATTTGGGTGGTTTGGGCCAGATGGGTAGCCATGTCACCCATCTGCATTGTTTCCACACTATGCAAAGCTAGCACATGGACTAGATCATGTTTCAAAAGGTGGTATGATGGAGATGATTGCCCAAAAATTGGTTCACAAAAGGGTTTTGCATTTACGCCCAGAAGTATTGTCATGCCTGTATGATCTGGGCTTCACACAATCCAGGCAGACTACAACAAAACACACGCCTTGTAGGACACCCACCACCGACGGCTCCATTCAAACATGTCATGATGGATTTTGTTGAGTTAACTCCATCTGAGAGTAAGAAATATTGCCTCGTAGTGGTAGATATGTGGTCTAATTGACTGGAGGCGTTCCCTACGTCAAAAGCTGATGCCTCGGCTGTAGCTCACGCTATGCTTAGTGAGAATATTCCACGTTGGGGCATCCCGAAAAAAAAAAAAACAAAACTTTTTTTTTCAGATAATGGCGCACGTTCTGTAAATGAGGCACTTTCTCAGGTTTCCTTGTATCTGGGAATAGATATTAGAAAAAAACTGTGCATACTATACGGCGGGGCTGTTGAGAGGGAGAATGGAACTCTGAAGCAGATGTTGGCTAAATGTTTGAAAGGTTCGAAATAGTAAGTGCTAACCTTACTAAGACTCTCTCTCTGATATTCGTTCCCAGGTTGGTGCGGCACTCCCTGAGCCTGCTGAAGGACCACTTCACTCGTTGGTCTCCGGGGATTTCGTGCTGGTAAAGAGCTTCAGGAGACACAGGTGGCATCATAAGTACTGGGTCGGCCCGTACCAGGTCCTCCTCACTACGCAGACATCAGTGAAGGTGGCTGAGAGAGCCACGTGGATCCACGCTTCACACTGCAGGAAGGTTCCTGCTCTGGATCAATCACCGCTGAAGGTCGGTGGTGACCTCAAAATCAACGCGGAAGGTGCTGTATCTGGGTCATCGCTCCCTAGCAAGATCAGTGCGGAGTGAAATAGCGTCCCACTGCAACAGTAGCGTACCAAGCTCCAACCCTTCACTTCGGAACAACCATGGAACAACCTCGTCCCTGGCACCCTTTCAGGCGTATTGGGTTGTCTCTGAGGGTCACTATCGACACCCACACAGTCGTGGCCATCGTTGTTGTGGCTGTCATTCATCTGCTGGTGCAGGAGCATGCCCCTGCACCCCAACTCAACCTCACTGCTGCTCATGCCCCTCTCCACGTCACCCCTGCCTATGGCGGGCAAAGGAGGAGAGTGCGTTCCGCTCATCGTGTGGACAATCAACCAGCGGATGATTCTTTGCCCCTTTCCTGGCTAAAAAGCCTCTGCGGAGCCCCTGAACGAATAAAGATACCAGAACCAAATGTTTGTTACAATTCCACTAGCATTATTATTACAGTTCACCTGCCACTGACTTCTGTTTACATTGACAGCCATTGGGCCTCTGCATGGTTGGGATATGACTTCTATCTGAACGCTGCCGGGACTGATAATCGAGACTTGGGCTGGGGTGGGCTTTTGCATACACTGGGACTGATTGGGCCCCGGGATCTTACGGGAGTGAACCTTTGGCCATATATGTTTTTTTTAGTATGCCCTAACCTTCCTTTTCAGGGGGTGGCCTTTCCAGATCGACCTGTTGGACTGGGCGTTGGGCCCTCTTCGACCGTCAGTACGTTCACTATTTTAAATGGGGGTCCTGATGAGGGTGATTATGTGGAGATGAGCTCTGGTATCTCTGGGTAGTCTAATAAATGATTGTTGTTGGCAGGACAAGTGGTTAAGGTGGTTGGATCAGGTTGCACTGTACGTTTAGGTCCGCGCCCAGTGTTATATGTGGTCCCTCCGCCTGCTGGTTTACATCTTAGGTGCTTGGTAGACTTGGTATCTAACCTAAACTCTGGCACTTCTTGCATCGTTTGGGATGTGCTGGTTCCGTTTGCCTCCTGTACTAACACCCCTCCCGTATTTGATACTAATGTAGCCCTGAGGTAGATTCCTGTGCTTTACCAGTTCTGGGCCATGTTCTCGGCCACGTTCCCGACTTATAGTTTGGGGCATCGTAGGCATGCACTCGGGAGTATTATCCCTTTTAAAGATAATTCTACGTACACTGACACGATTGGGGTGGCTCATTTTTGGGGATCAATGTTGCACCTATATTCCAAATAACACCTCGCCACAGGGAGGGTTCACTAGAAGGGTGGAGCAACTGCGCACGTTTAGTACAGAGTTAAAGAAGCAGTCGGGGGTGGAATTGCCTCTCCCTTTCCACTCCTGGTTTTCCGCATTCGGTCGCTTCAGAACGTGGGCGACGTCGATGTTAATGACGGTCGTTGTGTCTCTCACACTCTTTATGATGTGTGGCTGCTGTTGTATCCCATGTTTTAGGATCCTGGTGACATGCACGGTTGAAGCTGCACTGGGTAGGCGTGTTCCCCAATTTCTGCGTAGCCCTTTGGAGCAGAGTTCGGTTCCCATGGAGCAGCTGTCCGACGATGATGAGGGAGCCTCCTCTGTTTTTGGTAGTGAATCGGTCCCCGGTACGAGCGGGACCCCGAAATTGATCACATGGACGATCGGTAGGCCATCCCCAGAACCTAGACCTAGTGCTGGCTGTGCTGAGCCAGTAGTAATGTGTCCCTGGCCTTAAGCGACTGCCTCACTTAAAGAGGGGTCGAGGAGGAATTTTTCCCCAATCAGGGTTTTTTTCGCCTTCTCCTTGGACAGAAGATTCTTTGTTTAATTATGTTTACTTTTCTGTTTGATTTTTCTCTCTTCGAAACAAGATCAACAACACCGTTTATGGTTGAATTGTATTCAAAAGGAGGGGAAAAGTGGTTAAGGTTGCATAAGTTTTGATGTGAATCGATTTTTGCTAAGATTATAATTTACGTGATTTAGTTTGTTTAATGTGATCCCGTGAGTGATTAGTATATTGATTTACATGAACCTGTGATGGGAAATGTGTGATTTTGCATTTCACTGTTGGGGATAGGATTGTATTCTTTTCCACTTTTGTTATATATTCCCTTTTGTGTGAGTTAATGGGTAAAGATAAGACAAAAGAAGTGAGATTTTTTTTTTTTTGGGTTATATCAATACTACCCCTTGATTTAGTGAGTATCTTGTTTGTGTTAATAAAGTTCTGTGATTTTTTTTTCTGATGCCTGTGTTAGGTGATCCATAAAGGATCAAAAGGAGGGAATGTAGAGGGAAAATGGGTTTCAGATGACAGGACGCAAGATTGTCTTAACTGTATGTCAGGATGGCCTGTTCCTTGGTATCTGATATAGAGCGTTTTCATCTTTTTGGGTCAAGCACAAGATTGCTAACAATCTCCTAATAATCTTTACGCTAATGTGTTTCGTAGTCCAGATGTATCTATGAAGGTCAGGCTACACGCAAGAGGTTGTTATCAGCATGTATAAAGTAAACTTGCTCCTTGGGCAACTCGGGTCTCTGCAGATTCCTCCACCGTGTTCACGGTGTTTCCATAATAAATCTCTGTTAAAGGACACTCGACTGTTTGGTTTATTCTCACTGATTGTTTTCCACAACAACACCTTTAGTAGAGTTATTGTGTCACTGATTATTTGATTTCTTTAAACTAATCGGTATTCTTTGCTCATGTAATGTTGTCATGCAGCAAATACAATCGAGAAAGAAGACATCTTTTTGTTCAGTTGGCAGATACAGGTTTAACCGTTTTTTCACTCAAGTCGTTGTTGTTTTCAGTAGAAAAACAAGTTGGAGAAGCCGTACTTTTTTTTATCTGCGCCGCACTGGCCTTTTTTCAAGGATCTAATGTCAACCTTTGGTCTACCTGTGGAGGGCAGCATTGCGCACTCTAGCGTATATCCTGCCGGAAATGATTTGAAGAAGAAGAAGAAGGGTCACCAGATCCTGTGGGCGGGGCATGGCTAGCAGCAAGGAGAGCCAGCTGAAGGAAATAGCCTCTTTGTCTTTCCCATTTTGCCAAGTGTTAATTTGTTTAGAACATTTATTTAGTTGAGTTAATTTTACTTTTCCTAAAGTTTAGTTAGTTAAAGGTTTCTTTTTCTTTTAAGGTTATTATTTTTAAGTAATTATTTTTATGTCTATTGTTGTGTTTTCTTTGTCTGTTTCAATGGTCTGATCAACCAGTATTATATGTGTCAGTGAGCAGATGAGGTGTGGTTTACTCCTTTGCTATATCTTTTAAAACTCAGACTGGCCTTAAATCTGTTGGGGTGTTTTTGCAAATATTTGGACAAAAACCTTTACTCCTATGTCATTCTTGGTTCGGTTACTTCACAATTTCACCTCACTCACCTCCCTTTAGATATGACCTTTTGCTTCTCCATACTGGACATGCTTCCGAAGATGGTTGTAGATAGCTCTCAAGGGTTGGATGCACCTCCACGCAGAGATTGCATCTAAATCCTGTGGGCGTTGAGTTTGCAGGGCTTTCCTTCACAGGTTTACCCTCCAGGAGCTCAGTGGTTTTTTTCCTGGCCAAGAGCTGGCTTTTGCTGCTTTTTTTGCTTGATGCCCGTGATCTTCTTCTCGGACTCTTAATTGTGACTTGGGCTAGCCATACTGAGAAGCAATGATCATCAAAAAATGATTTATCATAGTTTATAGTCTTCCAGTTTAATGATGGATCTAAAATGAAAATGGCTTAATTGTTGTTCATAAAACTGCAAAAGTTTTTTTTTTTTTTGTTTTAAACTGAATTGGAGCAGCCTAAACAAACTTTGAAAATGCCTACAGAATGACTTTGAAAATAACAAACACTATTGAGCGTATTGCTGTTGAGCAGCCATAGTTCAAATTTTTGTTCGAACTTTGACTTCATTTAGCATCGACAATGCACCTACGCTGGAATTTCTTGTAGATTGTCGTTTGGATGCTCAAAGATCAGTTTAGCCTCAAAACAAAGTTTGGAGTGAATTGCCATATACATGTAAAACGTTTGTTTGATTAAATTTGTTGATAATCTTCGTTATTCTTAAGTCACTACAGAACTTTGTAGACTCAATGTCAAATTAAAAACTTGGAAAAAATGTCATAGCACGAAAGAAGCTGGTCCATTGGTTTCTTCAAATTTTCCTAATCTGCTTTGCAAAACGGGTTAGCCCCAAGGCAAAGTTAGGAGCCTTTATGAGAATGTCTATAGAAAAAAATCATGTGGCTATAGGACATTCAAAATCTGTTTGGGGAGATATGAGGAGAGCATATTTCCACCGAAAATTTTGCTTTCTCAAGTGACTGATTTAGTTTGATGAAGAGCTTAAAGCTTGTTACTAGAGTATGTTGAATTTCATGTAATCTTGCCAATGTAACTCCTAACTGAACGTTGTTCGTACAAATGCAAACTATTCTGTTTGCATGTGTTTTAAATGTATCCAAACTGAAAACTAAATGACTACATTCAAATGTTGGTTAATTACATATAGTATATATACATATATGTATGTTGATCATGTATGCACAGCATGTTTTTTTTTTTTTTTTGTTAATTTGGTATGTTGGTTCTATTCTGGGTATAATTATACAAAAGTTTCGGTTTTAAATTGTCAATGTTTTTATGATACTCATTTTTTTTTTTGTTTTACCGGGCGGGGTGTTTACATGCCAAGTTTAATGGAAGCATAAAATCTCCTTTTTGGCACTTAAAATTTTACCTCCATTATGTTTTTCACAGTGTTTAAGACCATAGCAAGCCAAACGAATATGAAGGTCTGAATGCCTTTCCTCGCTACCCCAACATATGCTTGCAGGAAAATAGATGGACAAAACAAAAGACAGAAAAAAAACAAAACCGGGGTACTGACATGTCACAGCGCTAATATCAGAGAACACATTTATACTTTAATAAACAAAATTGAACGTCTTGGATAGATGGATACTTCATTGAGCCCCATGGGGACATTTCTGATTATCGGTTAAGTCAAGAACCTGGAGACTGGTGTATATTTGCTGTAAAAAGCTCACTAGATTTCTCCTCCTTACTAAGTATAAAACTATGCAAACAATCTGACGACCAAACACAAACAAATGCCTCAAGTGTTCATCTTGTCAATCGGAGTCTATTTAAAATTACACTATATAAATAAAGCCAAAAGTAGCATGTGTTGCTAAATTCTAAACTGCAAAAGTTTTGTTTTTATTTTTTAAACTGAATTAGGGAAGTCTAAACAAACTTTGAAAAATGCCTACAGAATGACTTTAAAATTGACAAACACTAGTGATAGAGTATTGCTGTTGAGCAGCGATAGTTCGAATTTTTCTTCGAACTTTCACTTCATTTTGCATCAACAATGCACCTATGTAGGAATCGCTTGTAGATTTTCTTTTGGATCCTCAAAGAAGATCAGTTTAGCCACAAAACAAAGTTTGGAGTGAATTGCCAAATACGCTAAAACGTTTGTTTGATCAAAGTAAAGCCTTTGTTGATTAATTATGGTTAAATGATCTTCGTTATGCTTAAGTCACTACAGAACTTTGTAGACGCAATGTCAAATTAAAAACTTGTAAAAATGTCAGAACACGAAAGAAGCTGGTTCATTAGTTTCTTCCAATTTTTCTAATCTGATTCGCAAAAAGGGTTAGCCCCAAGGCAAAGTTAAAAGCCTTTATGAGAATAACTATAATAAACTCAAGTGGCTGTAGGACATCCAAAATATGTTTGGGGAGATATGAGGAGAGCGTAATTCCACTAAAAATTTTGCTTTCTCAAGTGACTTTCAACATAATGAAAACCCGTTCAGGTGCATTAGCACTGGTCTTTTGACAAGTGCCCGAAGTCTGGCTAACCCCACTTGACCCAGGTTGACCAAATCCCCTCTCCTGGAGAAGTCGCTCAGTGTCCGCCTCAAGCTGGGACATTTGTTCTTTGAGCTCCTGTAGCTCCTCTTCCATTTTAGTTGCAAACACACACGAATACCAAAAGGTAACAATAAAGAATAGGAAAAACAGTTACTAACCTTAAGTTGGTTACCCTGAAAGAATGTTGTTGTTTTGTCCAGAAAAATAACACAATCACTTTTAGAAAAAAAAAAAAAAACACCTCTAGTTTGTGTCCAAATCCTGCCGACAACGCCAAATTGTGACGTGAGGGTCTAACAGACTTCGATGACAACGCCACCCAGGAAGCTTAATCCTGGGACAATGGAGGCCTGGTTACTGTAAAACACCAGGACCGCGCTAGGTCTGGACACGAGTCAGGTGGACAAAATACAACAAAACAAAATGACTTCAATTACCTAATACAATGAAGTTCAAAATAAAATGAATATACAGAAAAGCTACACGCAGACAGAGAAACTGGTGATCAGATAAATCAAATTCAAATAAAACAAAAGAGTAGGATCATGCACACATGGGTTCCTACACAGTTCCTTGTCTGAGGAGCACAGTATTAAACAGACTGATGATTTTCAATAAGGTGGACAAAACAACGGCTTTCTGCTGAATGGTGACGCCAACGAGCAGCCACACACCTGCCGGTAACGTGAGTGTTAGTAGTGCAGCGGAATGAGGAAGGGGCTGCAGGCAACCACCGGAGCTTTCAACAGCCAGTATGAACTCCGCTCATAACGCAGCACGCCTGATGTGCGCATTCTGTCTAGGGTGAGGGGCAGGGAACTGGAGAACCCAGCAGGTCTCAAGTGGTCCTGTAGATCAGGACGAGGTTTGGATCCTCTGATCCACACCGTGAGTCCACTCATTCAAGCCTGTTGTGTGGAGGCGAGCACATGTCCAAAATGGCGCTAGTACCGCTCACCAGACACGTCATAGAGGTCCCACCTGCCACAGAAAGGAATAAATTAATATGACATAAAGGAACCTGTTCTCTAACAAGTTTGTACGCGCAATTCAAATAAACTATTAGGTTTATGTAAAAAAAAAAAAAATGTTTCTAGCTGAAAAAGCACTTGGAGAGTGCAAGAATAAGGCTGCACCATCAGTACAGCCAATAAGTGCAGATTAACAAACTAACAGGACTAATAGAAACTTGACATGTCTGAAGGATTCCATAGAGACCCATAGAGTCCCAGTGTCCTCTACTCCGCCTGTTAAAGTGTCAGCTTCTGATAAGACTCTAGACATTAAACTGGACCTTTAAAACACTACTGGACCCTAATGGTGACCCAGATCAGGTAAAAAATGTAATAACTTTTTATCTTTCCATTGTGGATATACCCTGAAAATTTCAGAAAAATCCATCCATAACTTTTTAAGTGTTCTTATTTACACACACATGTACTCCTCATCACACTGCTTCCTTGGTGAAAAATATAGGGACCTTTATTCATCCAAAGGTATACATTCAAACTTTATTTACTGTATTATTCCCAATACTTGCACATGCACGGCTGCATTGATGGGGTGCGTGTCTATAAAAAAAGCTATTTGCCAAAAAAAATCTGTAGGGCAAAAAAAATTGGCCCAGTACAGTACTGGTAGCAGCACAGATTGCACATGCAGCAGATAGCAGTAGCGCTCCTTAAAGCACTATTTAGCGCAAATTAAAGGACAAGGACATGTAGGACTTAAGCCAAAGTTGCATTCGGAAGACTCATATTTTTTGGCCTAAGTCTTGCTGTATTCAAGTTTCAAGAAAAAAAACAGGGGTGTGCTTTTATTAGAAAGTGTGGGGAATATTATTATGGTTGCGTATCTGTATATGAGACCGTTCCCAATATTAGAAAGTATTGGGAATAATGTGGTACATTTATTTCTTTCCAAACTTATTTATCCAGATTATTACCCTCTGAAACCATTTGAGCTTTAAAATTTGATGAGTGATGGAAGTGATGAAAGCAAACATGTTGGATGTAACTTGTTTTATCTAAGTTTAGAGGAATTATCTTCCATTTTTGATTGGCAATCATGACAGCAAAGCATATTTTCTCATTTGAATTAGATTGCCTCAAATCCCAGGCTCATCAAGACTCTTGAAGTGTTGCTTGTGAAAGCATCTGGAAACACTTTTATTTTCTTGACACTGGTAATTCTGATTTTGACAACCATGTGGGGAGATTGAATAGAATTTATTTGATCATTTGGATAAAATGAAAAATTAAGAATGAAAACTTGAAAAACGGGATCAGTCATGAAACCATTGATTAAACTTGTTGAGTAAATCTTAGAGAAATGAGCCTTTGTGCAGCCACTGTGATGTTCTCTGAAACTAGAGTATGCTGTTTCGGAGAAACAGCGCGTTGAATGCCTGCTCGCGGGGGACGAGGACGCCGATGCCCTTTTTTTTTTTTGTTTTCATCCTCTGATGCTGAAAATGACCTGAAAGCTGGCTAAAAAAACCCTGAATGTACATATGTGCTGGAAAAGGATTTCAAACACATAAAATTTTTATAAAGTTTTGTCTTTTATTGTGAAAATCTCGATAAAGTTGTGTAATTATGCTTTAAAGTTAAGAAAACAAAACAGCGTTAAAGTTTTTAAAAAAAAATAATTTTAATGTAAAAGTGTGTAAAAGATAATCATTTTTCATTATTTTGGGTCTTTTATTGTGAAAATCTCATTAAAAATGTCGAAATATGCTTTTAAGATGAATTTTAAAAAAAAGACGAAGAATTATTAAAAAAAGAAAAAATTTAATGTAAAAATGTGTAAAAGATAGTATTTTTTTATTATTTTAGGTCTTTTATTGTGAAAATCTCGTTAAAGTTGTCTAATTATGCTTTAAAGTTAAGAAAACAAAACAACCCCAAAGTTATTTAAAAAACATAATTTTAATGTAAAAGTGTCTAAAAGATAATAATTTTATATTATTTTAGGTCTTTTATTGTGAAAATCTCATTAAAGTTGTCTAATTAGGCTTTAAAGTTAAGAAAACAAAACAACTGAAAAGTTCTAATGAGCTGTCTTCCCATCAGAGCTCCTTAATTGCGCCTCAAAACACAGCTGATGCAGGTCACAAGACCACAGAAACAGAATCTGCATACAGCCAGCACAGCCTACTTCCAAATAAGGAGATGTCTGTGACATCACACAGACTCCTTCATTACCTTATAAGGAGATGAGCCTCTGAGTGCTCATTAATTGGGCGGCAAAACACACCTGCTCAGGTGGGACAGAGAATTTCTGAAAAGGCAAACAAATGCTAATTGCGCAAAAACGGTAATAGATAGAAAAAAAATTCTTTCAGATTTAGAAAGAGGACGATGAAATCTACTTGGGGATGTAATTTCGTTTGCGATGGTAATTCAGAAATGAAATGGCAGCCATTTTAGTGTCCAAAAATGTCACTTTTTAGGGGGGAGGTCTCCTTCTGAGGACCATAGAGGAAATTCTGTTGGTCTGACAGATTCAAGAGTCACCTTGGATGAAAGAGGACAAGAATTCCTCCGTTTTGAGCTAAAATTTATGTTTGTGGGATAAAAACTCAAAGAGTTATAAAAATTTGTTTGGAAGGGTAAAATTTTAAAATCCGGTCAGAGGGACGAAAAATAGACCTGACTTCTCGACCTTCGGGAGCCCGTAGCGGCTAAACCGTCGCTCTGACGAAAAAATGACCCCAGTCGCAAAATTTTCGCAACGAAATTTCCTTCGTTTTGATATAAAGTTTTTGCAGATCGGTTCAGAAATGTAGTCTCTGACGCTCCTTAAACACAAATTTTGTGAATTCTGTTCGCACTCTGTTTTTACAGTGCGAGCGAGGCAAAAAAAAAACCCTGATTTTTTCCATTTTTTTACTTTTTTTATAAAGTGATTGCTCTGAAACCGTAGAAGGTATGAAAGTGCCCTTTAGATGTTATAGAGGTCAAATCCTTGTGACCCTTTTAAACTTTAAATGGTGTTTCTAGCTAAAAGTATGCCAGAGCTGGAAAGCTTTGAAGAGCATGTGGTTTTTGGCCAAAATCCCATTATTTCCAATGGGGCCAATTTTTGTCGTGTTTTTTTGCGATAAATCGGAAACCGATTAAAATTTCAAAAAGTTGAATAGATCCGTAAATGTCATTTCCGAGCCGGTCGTTTTGAGCCCTGAACGGCTGCGCTCGGGCAAACGGATCTTGAGATTTTACGTGCCAAAAAAGGGGCGGAAGAATACGGAAGATATCTAGAAAGTAGAGACGGATCACTATAGTTGAATGCCTTTTAGGCATTCAACTGATTACGGAAACACAAATGTATGTGTGTGTGTGGAAAATTTGCTCTTCATAACAGACCATCACTAATCACTTGATGGAGAAAGCCGAGCCTCTCTGGTCAAGGATGTGCCAGGCCTCACACTCAGGCTTGCTTTAAGCCAAAGGGTGCCCCATCTCTACTCCATGATCTACAGGGAATTACGGGCTCTTTGGAAGCCTTTGGAATAAATAAGATTCTCTGTTTTCTAAGATTCCAAGCAATGTCTTTCAGTTGTTAAAAACAGCAGCATTGATGTCTTACTCTGGAGATCTATATTTTATGCCTGTTATCTGTTGTTCGTTTGTTGTGTTGGAAATAACAAAGAAGATTTGACCGTGTACCCTCCGGAGGAAAATTGCTTGTGATAGCTTGGAGTACAATGGTCCATTGTCACAGACATGACTTATGGCAGACACTGGAAGTAGTAAACAGTTAGTTCCTGTTGTCAGAGTGGGATGCAGAAGGAAGAAAAAGAGTTGGGAAATCCTACCACCATGTCACCATCCGTCTTCTCGGCTCATTAATTACCTTCCCTTGTGTGTCCACTTGTTTCATCCTTAGTTGTATCTTGGTTTCTGTTGTCTATACAGACACGCAACCATGAAAACAACCCCTCTGTTTCATCCAGCTACTTTCTGTCTAAAAAAAATCTTCCGCCCCAATCAGGTTGGCTAGTCTTCTCTTCATCACTAATTGTCATCCTGACCATTTCTCTGTTGGGTACAAATGGTTGTGAGAGTAGAAGCTCACAAATACAGTGGGGATCAAAAGTTTGGGCACCCCAGGTAAAAATTTGTATTAATGTGCATAAAGAAGCCAAGGAAAGATGGAAAAATCTCCAAAAGGCATCAAATTACAGATGAGACATTCTTACAATATGTCAAAAAAAGTTAGAATTTATTTCCATCATTTACACTTTCAAAATAACAGAAAACAAAAAATGTCGTCTGCAAAAGTTTGGGCACCCTGCAGAGTTAATACAGTGTACTGCTCCCTTTGGAAAGCTGAGACCTGACAGTGTCATGGATTGTTCTCAATCATCGTCTGGAAAGACCAGGTGATGTCAATCTCAAAGGTTTTAAATGCCCAGACTCATCTGACCTTGCCCCAACAATCAGCTCCATGGGTTCTTCTAAGCAGTTGTCTAGAACACTGAAACTGAGAATAGTTGATGCTCACAAAGCAGGAGAAGGCTATAAGAAGATAGCAAAGCGTTTTCAGATGCCAATATCCTCTGTTCGGAATGTAATTAAGAAATGGCAGTCATGAGGAACAGTGGAAGTTAAAGCAAGATCTGGAAGACCAAGAAAAACATCAGACAGAACAGCTCGCAGGATTGTGAGAAAAGCAAGTCAAAACCCACGTTTGACTGCACGATAGTGATGGGAATTACGGCTCTTTTTGGAGAGCCGGCTCTTTCGGTCTGGCTCACTAAAAAAGAGCCGGCTCTTTCGTTCGCGAACGGCTCTTCAGATCTTTTTTTTGCTTGTTTGAAGTGATTCATTTAAACTATGCGCAAATTAATTCCTGCTTTTGCTTTTAAATATTTTTATGGAATAAACCTGCCATTATTTAAAAAAATTTAAAATATAAAAATTTATATACGATTTATAGTAAAATGTATACAAAAAAAATCTAGCATTTACAATTCAAGTTTGAACAATTTGAATTTCTCAGCTTTTTAAACAACTTTAAAATCAACAGATACAAAACATTGGAAATCAAAATTGTCTTTTGTTTAAATTGATTAATTTAAACTATGCAAAAAAATGAATTCCTACTTTTGTTTTTAAATATTTTGTTATATAAACTGGCCAATATTCACTGTAAAAAAATATAAAAATGTATATATAATTTATAATAAAATGTCAGTCATCTTCTTAACCATCTATCCCTTACGGGTCTATCCTGTCCTGACTGATTTGAGGCGAGATGCAGGTTACACCCCTAATAGGTCGCTAGTCTGTCGCAGAGCCACACATACAACCATACACACACACACACACACACACACACACACACACACACACACACACACACACACACACACACACACACTCACTCCTAAGGGCAATCATGTTGTATAATAAAATGTAAAAAATAAAAAAATCTTACTCTTTACCTTCAACTTTGAACAAATTTTAATTGTTCAGATTTTTAAACAAACTTAAAATGAACCAACACCAAACATTGTAAATTAAAATACAGTATAAATATAAATTAAAATAAACAAAACAAACACATGCAAAAAAAGAGCAACCGGATCTTTACAAACACAACCAATCACATGCAGCATGAAGAGTGGGTGAGAGACAGACAGAAAAAGAAAGAGAGAGAGAGAGAGAGAGGGGGGGGGGGGAAATCGGGGGGAAAAAAACAAGGCTCCCAATTAGGAGACGGATTCGGTCGTTCACTTCAAAGAGCCGGCTCACATCGTTCACTTCAAAGAGCCGGCTCTAAGAGCCCTAAAGAGCTCTAAGAACCGACACATCACTACTGCACGATCCCTCCAGAAAGATCTGGCAGACACTGGAGTTGTGGTACACTATTCCACTATAAAGAGATACTTGTACAAATATGGTCTTCATGGAAGAGTCATCAGAACAAAACCTCTTCTACGTCCTCACCACAAAAATCAGCGTTTGAAGTTTGCAAATGAACATATAGACAAGCCTGATGCATTTTGGAAACAAGTCCTGTGGACCGATGAGGTTAAAATAGAACTTTTTGGCCGGAATGAGCAAAGGTACATTTGGAGAAGAAAGGGCACAGAATTTAATGAAAAGAACCTCTGTCCAACTGTTAAGCATGGAAGTGGATCAAACATGCTTTGGGGTTGTATTGCAGCCAGTGGCACAGGGAACATTTCACGAGTAGAAGGAAAAATGGATTCAATAAGATTTCAGCAAATTTTGGATGCTAACTTGATGCCATCTGTGAAAAAGCTGAAGTTAAAGAGAGGATGGCTTCTACAAATGGATAATGATCCTAAACACACCTCAAAATCCACGGTGGATTACATCAAGAGGCGTAAACTGAAGGTTTTGCCATGGCCTTCACAATCTCCTGACCTCAACAAAATTGAAAATCTATGGATAGACCTTAGAAGAGCAGTGCGTCACAGACAGCCCAGAAATCTCAAAGAACTGGAAGACTTTTGTAAGGAAGAATGGGCGAAGATACCTCAAACAAGAATTGAAGGACTCTTGGCTGGCTACAAAAAGCATTTACAAGCTGTGATACTTGCCAAAGGGGGCAGTAGAAGGTATTAACTCTGCAGGGTGCCCAAACTTTTGCAGACGCCATTTTTTTTTTTTTTTTTAATATATACTTTATTGTTTTCAAAAATGTTAACAACACAAATACACAAACAAATGAACAATTTAAACAAAAGAGTTGAACCCATCAACCCTCCCACCCCACCCACTCACTTCCGACAGCCATCCAACTAAAAGAAAACAAAAAACCAAACACAGGTAATCAATACATACAAACTGCTAGGCCACAAAACGTGTTTTTTTTTTTCCCTCTTTCCCCCCACTGCTTGAGAAAAACCAAAAAATAAAATGATTACAAAAGCGCATCAGTCCACCGAGAATGCTTTTAATGGTTGTTTTGTCCCTTTAAAAGTAGATTTTTAAGGTCGGTAGGCAGATGATTTAAAAATGGAGTCCATGTTTTGAAGAACATCTCCTCTCGTCCTTCAACAACTGCATGTAGCCTCTCATGAGGGAGTGTACTAAACACCTGTTTGTACCACAGGGTAACAGTGGGAGGGGACTCCTTTATCCAGTTAAGCAGGATACATTTTTGAGCGATCAGAAGGAGTTTCTCCAAAAGCTTATAATGTGTAGAAGGGATCTGTAATTTTCTCAGAGGAAGGCCCAACAGAAAGACACCCGGATCCTTTTTGATTTTTAATTTGAACATCTCACTGATTACAGATGAAATATGCGACCAGAATCTAGAAATTTTTCTGCATTCCCAAAAACAGTGAAAATATGTTCCTCTCTCCAAGTTGCATTTTAAGCATAAAGGTGACAGAGAGCGTTTGATTTTGTGTAAAATAACAGGAGTTATGTGTAGTCTGTGGATTATCTTATACTGAGTTTCTCTTCGTCTATTGCATGTAAACGTAGATTTAATCAAATGGAGTGCTGTTTGCCAATCATCCTCGATATATTGAGAGTCCAAGTCTATTTCCCATTTGCGGGAAATATCTGGAAGGATATATGTGCCTATAGAGTTAAGAAGAGAATAAAAGGATCCAATGAGGTGTCCTCTATCCTTGCGATCCCTCAAGAACTTTTCTACATCAGTAACAGAGGTGGGTAGAACATGGGAAGAAATAAAATGTCTCACTTGAAGGAATGCAAAGAAATGTTTTTGAGGAATGTTATATGTGGTTTGTAAAATTTGAAAGGACATTAAGGTGTTATCTTTAATTAAATCGCCAATTACATGTATCCCTGAATTACGCCAGGAAGAGAACACAGATGGACCCACACCAGCAGGAAAATCAGGATTTTGTGTTATGGGGGAAAGTAAAGACTTGGTTTTTATTTTACCCAGATATTTCAAAACATCGCGCCAGACTCTAGTAGTATTAAAAATAACCGGGTTTTTCCTAATTGTTGGTGGGATTTTGGTCACATCACAAGTGATCAATCCCCAGGGAGAATGAGGAGAGCATGCCCATGAATCAATGCAGCTCTCCCTCTTCAGATATGTATGTAACCACAGCCAGTAATGTTGGGCATGACAGGCCCAGTTATAGAAAAGTATATTTGGTACAGAGAGACCCCCCATATCTGGGCGTAACTGCAAAATCTTAAGTTTCTGTCTTGGCTTCTTTCCTAGCCATATAAAATTAGTAAATGCTTTTTCCAGGTCTTTGTTCATTTTCTTCGATATGTACAAAGGAAGCATCTGCAGAGGATGCAGGAGGCGTGGCAAAACATTCATTTTAATCAAACTTATTCGACCCAGCATCGACAACGGGAGTTTATGCCACTGCAGTAAATCCTCCTTTATCTGTGTGCAAATGGGAGAGAAGTTAAGTCTCAACATGTCATTCAGGTCCGGGGACACTTTCACACCAAGATAAAGGAAGCCACTAACTGTCCATTTGAAAGGGAAATTGCTGGGAACATCAGCCTTAGTCAGACCTCCTAATGGCATAGCTTCTGATTTGGTGAAGTTAATTTTGTAGCCAGATATAGAACTAAATTGATTGAAAGCTTTAAGAATAATAGGAACGGATTGTTTAGATAATGTCAAAAATATAATTATGTCATCTGCATACAAAGCAACCTTGTGCTCGATGTTCACTAGCGATATCCCCTTGACCCCAACCTGCATGCGTACAGTTTCGGCCAGTGGCTCCAATGCCAAGACAAAAAGAAGCGGGCTAAGAGGGCAACCTTGGCGAACACCTCTTGCTAATGTGAATGGTTCAGAGCGGCGACCATTAGTCAGTACGGAAGCTGTAGGTGAATGGTATATGGCCTGTATCCATCTAAGAAAGCCATTCCCAAGTCCAAATCTATGGAGTACGTCAAAAAGGTAATCCCACTCTATTCGATCAAAGGCTTTTTCGGCGTCAAGAGAGACAGCCAGAGCTTTCTGCTTCCTCTCAGAAGAGAACTGTACAATGTTCAACAATCTTCTCACGTTAGTAGTGGAGAACCGACCTGGTACAAACCCCGTCTGATCAGAATGAACTAGAGTTGGGAGGAAGTTCTGCAGCCGGTGAGACAGGAGTTTGGAGAGTATCTTGCTGTCAACAGAAATAAGACAGATAGGTCTGTAAGACCCACACATGTCAGCTGGCTTGTCTTTTTTTTAAAAATTACAGACACATGTGCATGGCTTAATGTGGGGTGGAGGAAGCCTTTCTCGAATGAATCTAGAAACATATCTGTTAAAGGACCAACCAGCATTTTACAATTTTTTTTGTAAAATTCAGGTCCAAAACCATGTGGTCCTGGAGCTTTGCCTCCCTTTAGAGCAGATATGGCATCAGAGACTTCCCGTGCGCTTATTGGATTATTTAGAATTTTTTTCTGTTCATCGGATAGGGTAGGCAGTTTTATTTTGTCAAGAAAATCTGCTCTGCTATCAGCCGAGGATTCACATTGAGAAGTGTACAGATCTTGGTAGAATAATTTCATAATTTTGTTTATATCTGCAGACTTACTTTGCCTTTTCCCATTTCTATCTGTAAGAGCAGGAATCACATTAACTTCCGTCTTACTTTTAGCCAGCCGCGCAAGCAACCTACCAGGTTTATTTCCAGACTCAAATAATCTATGTTTAGCATAAAAAAATTGTGTTTGTGCTTTATTTGTTAATAGTTGGTTTAGAGCTGAGCGAGCCGCTTCCAGCTGCTTTGCTACTGAGTCAGTAGGATGCTGCCTGAACTGAACCTCCAGCTCTTCTACAAAGTATTTTCTTTTCCAGGTCTGACTGTGCTTTCAGAGCTTTCTTCTTCTGAGCGGATGTATATGCTATGATCGACCCCCGTATGTATGCCTTACCAGATTCCCATAGTGTAGATGGGCTTATCTCAGGAGTTTTATTTATAGCAAGGAAAAACTCCCATTCTTTTGTAATGTAATCTACAAAGTCTTGGCTGCTCAGTAAAGTTGGGTATAATCTCCAGTGTCTACAGGCTGGGTCTAGATACGGAGGGGAGATAACTACGCTAACTGGAGCATGATCAGAGATGAATTTGGTGTCAATTGTACATTTTTTTATTCTATCTAGAACACACTGAGATGAAAGAAAATAATCTATACGGCTGAAAACTTGATGTGGGATTGAGAAAAATGTGTAATCTCTCTCTGTTGGATGTATAATTCGCCATGCATCATATCATGCAAGTTCAGGTCACTAAGAAATTCTAACATTTTTTCCGATTTACTGCGGCGGTCTGATTTTGGAGGAGACATATCTGCTCTTGGGTCTAGTACACAGTTAAAGTCACCTCCTAAAGTATATATGAGGATGAGAAGGCTGTCAGGTCTGAGATAAGTTGAGGGAGAAAAAGCGGATCGTATACATTGGGCGCGTAAACACATCCAAAGATGACTTGCTCTACGTACAGGTGACCAGACAGGAGTACATAACGCCCTTGGCTGTCTTTAACCTCTCTGTCTAAGGTGAAAGGTAAACTACGGTGAAGAAGAATAGCAACTCCTCTGCTTTTTGAATTAAAAGATGAATAATGACGCCATTTTTTTGTTTTCTGTTATTTTGAAAGTGTAAATGATGGAAATAAAATCTAACTTTTTTTGACATATTATAAGAATGTCTCATCTGTAATTTGATGCCTTTTGGAGATTTTTCCATCTTTCCTTGGCTTCTTTATGCACATTAATACAAATTTTTACCTGGGGTGCCCAAACTTTTGATCCTCACTGTATTATCGTTTTATACTGAAAATGTAAATTATGTGGCCATACCCGTCTGTCCATGCCTGATCCCATCAGACCTCAGAAGCTAAGCAGGCTGTGCCTGGGCTGTACATGGATGGGAGTCTGCTACAAAAAAAAAAATCAAACAAGAATGAAAAAAATTAGATACACAAATATGCAGTTAAAATCTAACTTAACAAAAGCTTGCTAAACAAATACAGCACATTTCCTTGGGTGTATTTTGGAATGACCAAAGTAAAAACTGAAAACCCCACGGTGAGTAAAAAATGAAAACCCCAGCAGTGAGGGAAAAGGAGAAACCTTATGGGGATCCAAAAGAAAGCAAGATCCCTCACCCAGGACGAGCAGCCAATGTGACTGTTAATTAAATATTAGCTTATTCTTCTCTACATCTGTATATCTGAAGGAAAAAAATATATATTTAATGTATTTACAGGGTATTTAATAGAGGCGTCAAAATGACGTGTGTGGGAGTTAGAGGAAGGATGACTCAGAACTTGTTTTTAGGGTTTTATTTCAGTTGAATTACAACATAGGAACAATATACAACAAAATATAGAAAAATTCAAAAGCACAGGAATGTCAAAGATCAACGTAACTACAGTAATTAGACGTCAACTTCTGAAAACTGTCAAACTAATGGCATTGGCATTTTTTTTTTTTTTTGAGTTAATGGCTCTTAGAAAGGTTTGCATACAACATTCAGTTCATACAGGCTGTTTGCAATGTACCGTCCAAATCACACACATGCTAAAATGCTGATTGGCAGCCTCTTTGCAATAGTCTATCATAAGAAAACAGAATACATAAAATACTAAATTTGGACACGATTACAGACAACTTAAAAACAAATTGTGTCCGAATATAAAACATGGTGAAACGTTAGACAATCTTTCCGGGTATAGCCACAAATGCAGTTAGAAAAACTCTATGGGAACCCAGCTAGCACACAACGTCCAGCAAACGTTGCGGGCAGGTTGTGTTCTAGTCACATCAAATATGACATTGTTGCAATGTTCATGTTAAAGAAAAATATGTTGCAATGTTGTCTGGACGTCTTCTCACAACGTAAAATTGTTAGGTAGTAATATGCTGAATTTTCTGATAGTGTTTCATGTCCTTATATATACACATGCACTTCTCCAAAGAGGGCCACGCAGGGCCACAGTGGTTAGCATAGTGGCCTCACAGCAAGAAGTTTGGTGGTTCAATTCCTATATAGGGGGCAAGTTCATAAACACTGACCTTTCTGTGTGGAGATTGCATGTTCTCCCTGTGAGTGGGTGGGTTTTCTCCAGGTACTATGATTTCCTCCCAACCTCCAACAACATGTTAATTGTTCGCTATCAAATGTCCACTTGGAACAAGTGTGTGGATGGTCGTCCCCTGGCAACCTGTGAACAGGAGGCAACCTGTTTGGGGTGTATCCTACCTCTCGTCTAAAATTAGCTGAAATAGGCTCCAGCACCCACCACAGCGCCATTAGGGATAAGTGGTTAAGAAAATGCAACATCTCTAAAGACATTTGTTGTCATCAAATAAAAAACATTCATACATTAAAATGTTAGTCAAAACCACTTGTAAAAATAAATAGTTTGAAAGCAAAGAAATTATATTACTGCAGGTTAAAAGATTGAAGGTCAGTCGGATGAAGCTTCTGCAATTCGGAGATGCATTAAAAATGGCACAGTCAAAAACATGTGGTTAATTTCAAACCAGCTGCTGGGTTTGAAAAAAAAAACAAGCTGAAAATTTAGCACGACTCTTCTTAAGACATTAGTAAACATCTGATTGCTCTTTAGCAATTTACATTGCTATTTATATTTATCAGTTTGACCAATATAATCCAACTGATGCAGTATATTGATCAGTCAGATCAATTTAATATTGGATGTATTACCGATTTAAGTTAACACATGTATTTATTCAGCAAGCATGTTATAAGGATCTGTAAGCAGACCAGATCACCCACTAGTATTCAACATTTTGAACATTAAACAGACTAAAGGCCTGATTTAGTTTTAGAATGTACTATGGCAGCATTATTTTTAGATAATAACCCTCTAGGGTAAGTTACCCAACATACACTACCCTGGGAAAGAAATGAATTTTCTGAAACAAATTTTATAGGAAAAAACCCTCAAGGTCAATAGTTGGTGTGAATCATTGTACCACATTACCTGATAGGCTTTGCAAATGTGTTTCAGGGTGTGCACGCTTTATTCTCCTTTGTTGACATGTGTAAGATGTCAGTGGACAAGAATGTGCTTGTTTGTGGGATTAATTTTGCAGAGCCATTACTCATTGTTCAGGGAAACTGGCTGAGATGTCCTTCTGAATGGAGAAGCTGAACAAAGGCCAGTAAAAGTAAAAAAGCAGAACTAGCAAAAAAGTTCTTAGAAATGTTCTGCATGACAATTTCCCCACAAAATATGTAAACCCCAAAGCTTTGTCTTTGACAAACTAGATAAAAGAATTGAATTGCCCACTAACGTTGTGATCCCTGCTCCTGCTTCAAGGAGGGTGTCTGTCTACTTTGTTTAATGTCAGGTTATCCTTGAACAAACGAGTCCAGTTCACTTTCTATTTGACCACTTTATTTCCAGTCAGTTCTGTTCACTCCACTCACCAGGCTCACTCTCTGGTGTCTATACGTACATATACATATGATCACCCACTTGCGGCTGATCCGTTGAACTCACTATTAACATACAATATCACATATTGTCACATCTTTTCTCTTTTTTTTTTAATTTGTTTTTCTCCTCAACAAAACATGCCTGACTAACTAACAAAGTCTTTGTAGCGTTGGGGCTTGTGAATAACTGTACCACTTATGGTTGTTATTGGTGCCTTAATGATGATCTGAGAGACTGGTTGCATAGGTTCTGGGTTTGGTACCTGGTTGCATTTGTCCTGGGTCTGGTGGGTCTACAATCTCAATGTCCATACGACCAGATTCCATCTCAACCTCATATGATCTACAATTGATGCGTCTTTTCACTATGCCGTGCCTCCATTCGCTGTGAGGTGGGGAAGGCTGTACTCTCACAAAATCGCCTGTCCCCAAGGAAGGGAGATCTCTGGCTGATCAATTGTAGTATGTGGACTGGCGTTAGTGGTTGTTACACAGTGCCTGTGTAGCCTTAATTACACTGGGCTGTCACATTCTATAACACTGTGCACAGTTGTCTTCCTTCTTGTTGCAGGGTGGGTTTTACACTTAGCTGCAAATTGGTTTTCCTTACCACACTTTTTGCGTAGCTTGCCAAATCCAGGGCATCTTTGTTTCTCTCATGCATCCTGCCACAAAACTTGTATTCCTTTATCTTGTCTTTATCCTTCTGCAGCCAGCGCGAAGCTTCATGCACTGTGTGAACTTCCTCCACTGTCGACCCTACAATGGCTTTACAGTTCTCTTTAGATGACTCAGCTGCTCTTGCAGAACTGAATACAAGTGTCCAAGGTCATGGCTCTTTCCATTAGAAGCCTTTCCCGCATGCTGGTGTTGTTAATACCACAAACAATCCTGTCTCGGATTAGGGGGCCTCTCAAAATGCCAAAATTGCAAGTTTTGGTGAGCAGATTAAGTTCAGTCACATAACTATCAATGGACTCACTGGATCTTTGATTCCTCATAAAAAATCTGTCTCGCTCCACTATTTCATTCACAGGAGGTCTGCAGTATTCATCAAAGTTTTCAATCATGTTCTTCACCTTCCAGTCAGATTGTGCTGTGTCTCCCATTAAAGTAGCCAGCAGCTCTCTGCCACTCTAACCGACCAGATAACGAAAGAGCGTTGCCTTCTTTCCTTCATTCATCTGCGGCGACTGTAATCCAACATAAAGTTGAAAATCATCTTTCCATACCTTCCTTGTCTTGGACAGGTTGTTGGAGTCCAAACACAACGTCTGTGGTGCTGTTAGTCCATTCATGCTGCTAGCGTTTAGCCGATCTGGATGCTAAGCGTTGCAAACCGTTAGGGCTTTAACGTCTTGTCCAATGCTTCTGCAGCAAACCGCTCCAAAGGACTAAAACAAATCTTGGGCAAGATTCTCTGTCACTGCCATCATGTTTAATGTCTGGTTATCTTTGAACAAACAAGTCTAGTTTACTTTCTATTCGACCACTTTAATAGCAGTCAGTTCTGTTCACTCTACACACCAGGCTCATTCTCTGGTATCTACACATACACATGATCGCCCACTAGCGGCGGATCTATGGAACTCACTATTCACATTCAACATCACATATTGGCAACTTGCTCACCACCTGCAGATCATCAGCAATCTACATAAGCCATCATCCACCCCCAGCCTGTGTCAGATTGTTGAGTTCCATGCGGTAACAACAAGCCTTTAGTAGATCTTTGCTGATGTTCTTGCCTGTGGTCATATATTCTGTTTTCCTTTATTCAAGAAACTCACCTGCCTTGGATTACCCGCCAGCCTCCGACAACCCGCCTGCCTCAGAAGAACCCGCCTGCTTCGAAGAACTTTTTTTTTTTTTTTTACGTGATTAGAAATAAATTTTGTGTTTCTCCTTTTTATCCTGTGTTCCGGGCTTGTATTCTACCACATCTCTTCAATACAGAACAATCTGTCCAAACTATGGATCCAGCGGACACACAACCCGGAAACTCCACGCAGCTGCAGAAAGCTGTCTGTGACCCCGATGCACAGCTGAGACAGCATGGACAAATGATGATGAATCTAAACCTCAACCAGCAAGCTATCGTGACACAACTGGTGCAAATTCCCAACCGTGTTACCAGTCTCTCAGCGGCTTTACCTCCCCCCACCTCCAACCTGCCCACTGCTTCTTCCTGTCAGCTCCTGATCATTCATTCTGTACTGGTAAAAGAGACTCATGTTTCAGATCCCAAACGTTACGCTCAGGAGGAAGTGGTGGCTGTTCTGTCTGTACAGTTACAGGACAGCGCTCCTCCGCTCGGGTGAGTCAAGTCGTCGGTAGGCTGATCGGCACCGGACGCCAGCGCCTTCCTATGCTCCAGGACAGAAGGTTTGGCTTTCGTCCAAAAATGTATCTTTCGGACAGACTCTAAGAAGCTGTCTCCCCATTACTTGGGTCCTTTTGAGATTGAGCTTAAAGCTTGAACTTCCCAGCTCTATGAAGGTTCACCCCACCTTTCATGTGTCTCAGTTAAAGTCTGTCACCTCCAGCACGTTGGTACCTCCTTCCAGACCCCTTCCGCCTTTCCAGCTGATTGCTGGCCGTCCTGCCTACACAGTCCGTCGTCATGGCTGTGGTTTCCAGTACCTGGTCAATTGGGTGGGGTATGGACCTGAGGAACGTGCCTGGGTTCTCCAGCTTTCCTTGATGCATCTTTGATTTGAGACTTCTAGTGCTCCCACCCGGAATTATTTCGTTCGCCTGGAGGCTCCCTTTGAGGGGGGTGATGTTGTGATCCCTGCTATTGCTTCTACGAGGGTGTCTGTATCTGTGGCTACTTGCTCACCACCTGCAGATCATCAGCAATAAGCAAGCTACATAAGCCGTGCTCCATCCCCAGCCTGCTCATTTATGTAGACAGATGTTCCCTTTAGCTTCTTTCCTTGGCGTGGCAGCACTGTTTTATATTTATGATTTGCGAATCATAATTTAACTGCAGGTTTGCTTGCATATTTTCGTGGGGGAGTATGACACACCACAATATCATATTCTCCTGATTCAAATTAGAAGTTGACCATTTTAGAAAATGTTGGTAAGTCCAATGGTGATGACTTTTGGGAATGTGGCTGTAGACAGCACATTTCTTGCAATGTCTTTATTTAGAGGGAAGCTGTGGGTGGGAGTTTGGGGGGGTTTACACGTACAGGTCAGATGTCCACTCTCTCACCATTCTCTATTGTGGCCCATGTGAATTCAAAAGGAGGATCAGGGGATTTGGGAGTTTCTTGTGTTTGACATTACTTTGGAAGAAATTTAGCTTAGTTGTGATTTTCTTTCGAAATACAGAGCTGTGTTGATTTGAGTAGGTGAACTTGCCAGATTATGAACAGGGTTTTGTTCGATCATTGATCTCAACCCATCAGCTGACCCTAAAACTGTGGTTGTCCAGACAGACATAAACAAAGTTGTTCCCCTCGTAGTGAAGCCATTATCTTAGGAGAAAGTCCAGAATGGATATGGCAATTGGTGAGTGGAGGTACTTCAAAGTCTTGGACCGTGGATGCTTTACTAGGGTGGCAGAATAGGTTTTCTCTTCAGAGGAACTGCTTGCTGTTAAACAGCCTCTGTGTCAAAAACTTGCAGTGTTTAGTCAAGGGAATAAGGACTTAAGCCATACCCAGCTTATGACTTACAAGATTGAAACAGGGTATGCGGAACGCTTTAACATGCACCCACAGCGAGTACCTCTTCATTTGCGGCAAGAAGTTCAGGAACACTTGAAGCCTAAATTGAAAAATAAAATGATTCAATCTTCTTGTAGTCTATGGGAAGCCCTAGTGGGTTTGTCGAAAAAGAAGGGGACTCACCTTCAGTCACCAGCAGTGGGTTGTGACAAAAAAACAAACAAACCAACAAACACGATCTTCAATACAAGCAGCCAACAGAAACTGCTATATAACAAGCAGCAGTTTTTTTTAGAATGAACCAACGTGCATCGATGTAGAGTAGAAAGAAACTCACAGAGTACCAGTTGGGATACTTTTATTTGCACAAAGACAATTTAGTTTTTCTTCCATACAGGCATCATTATCGCAATCTCATCTGGAAGCCATGGCGTCATTTTGTGCAAAGATCATCAACAGAAGAGCTCATCTTCAAGCTTTTTCTATTAGCAGGAGTTATCCTGCTAATCACCAAGAGAAAATTATTTAAAAAAAGGTCACATAAATGTTTAAAAACAAGTTTTCTTCATTTTCTGAGCTATTCAATTCATGGTTTGTGTAAGTCAACCAAGTTTGACATGAAATACATTTTACAGAATAATAAGTAGTTCTTTCAATGTCCTTTCCAAAATCTCTCGCTCTTTGTCTGTTGATCTCTCTCTTTCATAGTTGTTTCTTTCTTTTTGTCTGTGGCTTTCTTTATCTCTGTCTCTACCTCTCTTCTCTTGTTCTATTTTCTCTTTGTCTCTCTATCTTTCTTGTCATCTCTCTCACTTTCTTTATCTCTTTTTCCTTTCTGTCACACGTGAAAAAAACATGATTTGTAGCCTAAAGTTATAAACTGACAACATTTATCCTATTGGACAAACTTGGTTATTGAGGTTGACTGTAGAACTAGCCTTCTGTATTATTTTGTCAGCCCTCTAGTTTTATTGTCCTCTGAGGGTTTCACACCCATTCATATGCTGGTACTCTTTATCCAAAAAGGTTTTGCCATTCAGGCTCTTTGACTTTAGGCAAAGACACTCAACACAAAGAGCTTTTGCATCAACAACTCAAATTTCCTTTCAGGGATGAATAAAGCATTTTCATATTCAATTTAGGTCTAACACTGAGGCAGTGCAACTCTTGTTAAACAAGTCTTTGGACCCAATGGTTTGTTAAGGTCACAAGAAACACACCACCATGTGTCTGCATTCCATTAAGTTACTCCCTCAGTTTAGATGATTTCAAACATATCTCTCTCATCTTGGTGCATGCCTTCAATTACTCTTGCAAACAGCACTACTAAGTCAACCGTTAGTTTGGCATCACGTAAGCAATGAGGTGTGGTCAGTGACAGTGGTCAGCACACCTCACCACTGTCCTCATACATGTCCTTCACCGCTTCCCCACACCTTCCCCACACTAAACTCCCCCACACATGAGTTCAGTGTGGGAGTGGGACTGCATCAGGGATCTGCAATGAGGACTCTGTTGTTTGCTATGGTGATGGACAGGCGAGGTTAGACTGGAATTTTCTAGGACAATGATGTTTGCAGGTGACATTGTGATCTATAGCGAGAGGAGGGAAGAGGTGAAAGAAAAGCTGGAGAGCTGGAGGTTTGCACTAGAAAGAAGAGGAATGAAGATCAGTCAGATTAGTCAGAGTAAGACAGAGTACACGTGTGTGAATGAGAGGGATCCAAAAGAAAAAAGTGAGGTTACAGTAAGAGGAGATAAAGAAGGTGTATCAACAGTCCAGTATCAACAGTCCAGAACAATGGGGACTGTGGGAAAGAGGTGAAGGAGCATGTGCAGGCAGGCTGGACCGAGTGGAGAAAAGTATCAGCTGTGATAGACGAGTTTCAGCTAAAATGAAAAGGAAAGTGTACAAAACCGTTGTGAGACCGGCCATGCTGTTTGGTCTAGAGACAGTGGCACTGAGGACAAGACAGGAAACAGAGATGGAGCTAGCAGAGATGAGAATGCTGAGGATCTCTCTCAGAGTGACCAGGATTGACAGGATTAAAAATGAGTATAGCAGGGGAACAGTACATGTTAGAGGTTTTTGAGATAAAGTCCGAGAGGCCAGACCGAGATGGTTTGGACATGTACAGAGACGAGAGACCGAGTACGTCGGCAGAAGGATGCTGGGTTTGGAACCACCAGGAAAGAGGGCTAGAGGAAGACCAAAGAGGAGGTTCATGGATAAAGTGAAGGAAGACATAAAGATAGTTGGTGTGACCGAAGAAGATGCAAAAAGAAGATAGGGTTAGATGGAAGAAACTGACTTGCTGTGGCGACCCCTGAAGGGAAATGCCGAAAGAAGAAGAAGCAGGGTTTTTGTAGTCTAAAAATAACAGCACGAAACTGCCTTTAAACCAAGATCTATCTTTCTACTTTATTCACTTATGTTAGCAACTTTTCCACAAAATGGATTTGTAATGGAATTGTATGAGTATGGTTGCAACAAAGAAATACAAGTTAGAAGTCACATCACATTAATGTAATGCCAAAAATACAAAATGTGTGCAGTTAATCTTAAAAAAAAAAAACAAAAGAAAAATAAAATAGAAATAATAAAAGCTATCCGACTTACCAGATGGATTACATGTTTTCTCACACTCCTCCAAAGTCATAAAGATATTTTTACTGCCTCCGCAGCCTCCATATATATAAGATAAACATCCTCCAGATATGGTGTCATAGTAGAACCTGGGAAAAGCGGCCATACAAACGATCCCATCGGGTTCAGGTTTGTCATTACACTCATGATTATTGGATAAAATCCTTGGAGGCTCTTCAGGATCATAGGTGGAAACAAAAATATTTACTTTACTCCATGTGAACACTGTAGAAGGGAACATACTGTTCCAATTGCATCTTTAAATCATTGGAGACATTTTAGAGACTGTATGAGGTCAGTAGTTATTCATAAAATCTTAATTTATTCCATAAAGTGATGGCAAATATATCTTAATATAATCTTTGAAAACTTTTTTTTTTCCTGCTCAGATGGAATCAGAAGCCTGGCTTGGAACAACTTGAGCTGTTACATTTTTTTGTTCTATTATATCACAGTTTTCAGAGGAAATCATCAAATAAGTCAAAACAATGTCTGTCTTTTGTATTATACACACTGTGAAACCCCAATAGATGTACTTGATCATAATTAAAGCTTATAGTTGCTATATTAAACTTTTTATGATATAAAGGGGAGGCATAGCTCAATGGTAGAATTGGTGTCTCAGGACCAGGAGTTACCGGAAATATTCCCGCTATGTTTGCATGCCGAAGTCTCTCAAGGGACATTAAGTGTCTTCTTAAGGGTAAAGTGAACACACCTAGCCCTCAATTACTCCTACCACTGGAGCCGTTTTGGCTGCCTCTGGTAATTTTAGATTCGTATGGGGATTGAAAAAAAAAATCTGTGGCAAACATTCTATTTTAGCTCAATTAGGCGATGCAGTGGCGTAACAGTTAACTTTGTGATCTGACAAGAAGAAGATCTTGCCGCACTTTGAACACAGTTTGCAGCTACAATATGCATGCAAATACTTTATAGGACTATTCCAG
This sequence comes from Neostethus bicornis, assembly GCA_902685375.1. Classification (NCBI taxonomy): domain Eukaryota; kingdom Metazoa; phylum Chordata; class Actinopteri; order Atheriniformes; family Phallostethidae; genus Neostethus; species Neostethus bicornis. Next base: position 10,061,513 of record LR738549.1, on the reverse strand, counting down.
CAATCTCAGGGTTCTTGAAAAGCAAAGATATTGGCTGTCTTGGACTCACTCCGAGCTTGTAGGTTTGCACAATCAGACTATTCCTCTGTTTTATTTCAAGGTCCTTTGAAAAATTGGATTAACTAATCGTCTTAACAAGAACAAAACACTAAGTAGCTATTGGGATGACAACACATCGAGAAAATGTTTATATCAACAATTTGAAGTTAGAGAGCGCTAAGAATACCTTACCAGATAGGGTAAGAGAAGTAACAAAATAAAGTTTGTAACCTTTCTGTGGAGATGGAACCATTTAAGTGGCATCAACGCCACCGGAAACGGAATCAAAGTAGTTTAGTACACTGTTTTTTTTTACCAGTGTTCTTCAGCACGCTTGTGTACCATAAGAGATCGTCGGGGTGTCATGGGAAATTAACCTATTTCACCTTGATGCTGGTACCCCGAGGCCAAGCAGAGGCAACCCCCCACCCACCCAGCAAGGTGAAGAAGTGATCTCCCTGCAGAAGTCCTCCCGGCACAAAAACACCAGGGCATCCCCATCCACAGCCATCAAACAAGAAAGATTTTAATTTCCAGACATTATGCACATTACTTGGGAAATTGTTTTACCACCAATGAATTAAGAATGTACATTATACAATGCCAGCATTATAAAAGTTAATTTTTCAATCTACTCGCCCTTTCGTTTGGTCTAGGAATTGTATGAGTTTGGTCACAAGAAAGGAATACAAGTTAGATTTCATATCTTATTTATGATTGCACTTATAATTATTTTGTTATTACTCATATTGAATTGATGGGCAGAAGAATGTTTATGTTCGTTTAAAAACATGCTACCATGTCAATGATAAATTAAAAATAGGATAAGAATCTACAGCCAAAATGCGAAATGTGTGCAGCTTATCTTAAAAAATACAACTGAATAATAAAATAGAAATAATAAAAGCCATTGTTCTCTGTTCGACTTACCAGATGAATAACATGTTTTTTTACACTCCTCCAAAGTCTGAAAGTTATTATCATTGCCTCCGCAGCCACTATATATAAAAGATAAACATTCTCCAGATATGGTGTCATAGTAGTACTTCTGAAGCGTGGCTATACACATGCCCGCTTTAGGTGGGAGGTTACACTCAAATTGTTCAGAAAAAATCCTTGGAGGATCTCTGGTTTCTGGAGTGGAAACAAAAAATATTCTCCTTTTAAACATTGTAAAAGGGGACAGACTATGTCAATTGCATCTTTAAACTATTGGATTTGTTTTAGAGAGTCTATGTGGTCAATAGTTATACAGAAAATCTGAATTTATTCCATAAAGTGATGACAAAGATATCATTATATGATTGTTGAAAAAAAAAAAAATTCTGCTCAGATGGAATCAGAAGCCTTGCTCGGGTGAGGATGAGCTGTCACATCATTTGTTCTTTATGTCACAGTTTTCAGAGGAAATCAATAAATAAGGGAAAGCAATGGCTGACTTGTGTATCATACACACTGTAAATTATACAAATTATACACATAAATTATACCAAAAAAAAACTGTCTAAAGCAGGGGTCACCAACGCGGTGCCCGCGGGCACCAGGTCGCCAGCAGCGACTGCATCAGTCGCCCGCAGGCCAGTTCTAAAAATAGCACTTATCAGGAATTAGCTCTGTCTAAAATTTTATTTAATTGTGTTGCCAATCTTTTTTAATTTCATTTACAGTGATGTAAATTTAAAAACTAATACATAAAAACGTGAAAAAATGTACCGTATATCACAAAAAAAAGTTTAATATACGAACTCTGACGCGGTATGGTTCGGAGGTCACTCTTTCTATTAAAGTGTGGATCTTTGGAACAATTGTGTTGATGAACTTAAATTATTTTCCAATCTTTTCTGTTTAAAGAAGAAATTAAAGTTATTATTTCTTAAAAAATATGCAAGTCTTGATGTTTAATTTCAAGCTTATATGTGTAAAGAATTTAAAGTAGTAGTTGTAATACTCTTCATTTGACATACTACTTTTTTTCTCTCATTTTATGTATCACTATAAATTTCTGTTTATATATTTATATCATTTTGTTTTTATAATGATAATAATGATTTGTTTTCAAAAGGGTCGGCGAAACAAGCATTTCCTTCAGCCGGTACCGTTTCGGTTCTTTTGTTATATATAAGTTCAGAAAAAATGTAAATTTATTTATTGTGAATGTACAATCTTCTTCTTCTTCTCCTTTCGGCATTTCCCTTCAGGGGTCGCCACAGCAAGTCAGTTTCTTCCATCTAACCCTATGTGCTGCATCCTCTTCGGTCACGCCAACTATCTTCATGTCTTCCTTCACTGTATCCATGAACCTCCTCTTTGGCCTTCCTCTAGCCCTCTTTCCTAGTGGTTCCAAAGCCATCATCCTTCTGCCGATGTACTCGGTCTCTCTTCTCTGTACGTGTCCAAACCATCTCAGTCTGGCCTCTCGGACTTTATCTCCAAAACCTCTAACATGTGCTGTTCCTCTGATACAGTATACTCATTTCTGATCCTGTCCATCCTGGTCACTCCCAGAGAGATCCTCAGCATCTTCATCTCTGCCAGCTCTATCTCTGCTTCATGTCTTTTCCTCAGTGGCACTGTCTCTTGCCCAAACAGCATGGCCGGTCTCACCACGGTTTTGTGACTTTTCCTTTCATTTTAGCAGAAACTCTTCTGTCACACATCACACCTGATACTTTCCTCCACCCGTTCTAGCCTGCTTGAACACGCTTCTTCACCTCTTTTCCACACTCTCTATTGCTCTGGACTGTTGATCCCAAGTACTTAAAATCTTCCACCTTCTTTATCTCTTCTCCCTGTAACCTCACTTTTCCATTTGGATCCCTCTCATTCACACACATGTACTCTGTTTTACTCTGACTAATCTTCATTCCTCTTCTTTCTAGTGCAAACCTCCACCTCTCCAGCTTTTCCTCCACCTCTTCCCTCCTCTCACTACAGATCACAATGTCATCTGCAAACATCATTGTCCATGGAGATTCCTGTCCAACCTCGTCTGTCAGCCTGTCCATCACCATAGCAAATAGCAAAGGGCTCAGAGCAGATCCTTGGTGCAGTCCCACCCCCACACTGAACTCCTCTGTCACACCTACAGCACACCTCACCACTGTCTTACAGCCCTCATACATGTCCTGCACTGCTCTAACATACTTCTCCGTCACACCAGACTTCCTCATACAATACCATAGTTCTTCTCTAGGTACCCTGTCATACGCTTTCTCAAGATCTACAAAGACACAGTGCAGCTCCCTCTGACCTTCCCTGTACTTCTCTATCAGCATCCTCAAGGCAAATACTGCATCTGTAGTGCTCTTTTTAGGCATAAAACCATACTGCTGCTCACAAATTCTTACTTCAGACCTTTGCCTAGCTTCGACAACTTTTTCCCATAACTTCATCGTATGACTGATCAGTTTAATTCCTCTGTAGTTACCACAACTCTGCACATCTCCCTTGTTCTTAAAAACAGGAACTAGCACACTTCTTCTCCATTCATCACTTTCTAATATCCTGTTAAACAGCCCAGTCAGAAACTCTACTGCCACCTCACCTAAACACTTCCATACTTCTATAGGGATATCGTCAGGGCCGAGAGCCTTTCCACTCTTCATTCTCTTCAGTGCTCTCTTTATTTCTACCTTACTAATCCTAGCCACTTTCCGCTCCACTATGGTAACATCTTCTACTCTTTGTTCTCTTTCATTTTCTTCATTCATCAATTCTTCAAAGTACTCTTTCCATCTTCCCATCACATTACTGGCATCTGTCAAGAGACATCCATTCCTGTCTTTAATCACCCTAACTTGCTGCACATCCTTCCCGTCTTTGTCTCTATGTCTTGCCAACCTGTATAGGTCCATCTCTCCCTCCTTGCTGTTCAGCTTAGCATACAATTCGTCGAAAGCTGCTTGTTTTGCCTTTGCCACCTCTACTTTAACCTTATGCTGTATCTCCCTGTGTTCTTGCCTACTCTCCTCAGTCCTTTCAGTGTCCCACTTCTTCTTAGCCAGCCTCTTTGTTTTGATACAATCCTGCACCTCCTCATTCCACCACCAAGTCTCTTTATCTATCTTCCTTCCAGATGACACACCAAGTACTCTCTTGCCTGTCTCCCTGATCACATTAACTGTAGTTGTCCAGTCATCTGGAAGCTTCTCCTGCCCACCAAGAGCCTGTCTCAACTCCTTTATAAAGTTCAAGCAGCAGTCTTCCTTTTTCAGCTTCCACCATTTAGTCTTCTGCACTCCCTTCGTCTTCTTAAACTTTCTCACTACCAGGGTCATCTTACACACAATCCTATGCTGTTTGGCTACACTGTCTCCTGCTACAACTTTGCAGTCACTGATCTCTTTCAGATTGCACCGCCTACACAAAATGTAATCTACCTGTGTACTCCTTCCTCCACTCTTGTAAGTCACCCTGTGTTCCAGCCTTTTCTTGAAGAAAGTACTCACTACAGCCAATTCCATTCTTTTCGCAAAGTCGATCACCATCTGACCTTCTGCATTCCTGTTCTGGATACCAAACCTGCCCATCACCTCTTCATCATCTCTGTTTCCTGCACCAACGTGGCCATTGAAGTCTGCTCCAATAACAACTCTCTCACTTCTAGGGATGCTCTGGATTGCTTCATCAAGGTCTGACCAAAATTTCTCTTTTTCCTCGACCTCACATCCTACCTGTGGCGCATACCCACAAACAACGTTGAACATTACCCCTTCAATTTCTAGCTTTAAGCTCATCACCCTGTCTGACCTTCTTTTTACCTCCAGAACATTCTCAACTAACTCTTCCTTCACTATAACTCCTACACCATTCCTCTTCCTATCTACACCGTGATAGAACAACTTAAACCCCGCTCCCAGACTTCTAGCCTTGCTGCCTTTCCATCTAGTCTCCTGGACACACAGGATATCTACTTTTCTTCTCTCCATCTTGTCAACTAACTCTCTACCTTTACCCGTCATAGTACCAACATTGAAAGTTCCTACCCTAACTCCTAGACTCTTGAGGTTTCTCTTCTCTCTCTGCCGATGTACGCGTCTTCCTCCTCTTTTTTGACCTTTTCTTCTTTGACCACCAGTAGTCCAATTTCCACCGGCACCCTGTTGGTCAACATCACCGATGGCGGTCGTTGTTAACCCGGGCCACGACCGATCCGGTATGGTATTTCTTGAACTGAGTTGCATATTTTAATTTGGCATAGTTTTACGTTGAATGCCCTTCCTGACACAACCTCTGTGATTTTCTGGGCCACTCTGCCCATTGCACAATCATTTGGATGGTTAGCGTTTAGATGTTTCACTGAGGAGTACAACATCTAAATATGCAATGAAAATAAATACATAATAAATAAAAGATTAAAAGAAAAAAGTAAATAAATATAACCTAAAATAAGTATGTAACAGCAATGGCTGGAACATGCTACAAAAACTTTCAAAATTCAAAAAATGCCAATCTGAGCTGGTCGTCTGGTTAAGCAAAACGACCATAGCTATTGCAAAAATACTACTAAAAAAGTAAAAACGATGGCAAAACGGATAACGAATTTATATAACTCTTCTAAGTTTTTAAAGAATAATAAAAAAAAATAACTAGAGTTTCAGACGCTGATTGCCTGATTAACCAAATTCATAACCTTAGCTAATAAAACGAAAAACAAAACAATAAATTACTTCACAAAACTATACATAGCGATTAAAAAACTCTTCAACTTTACAAAAGATGCTCTGAACAGTTAAAAACTAGTAAATAACAGCTACATTTGGATTGCAAAAGAGGAGCTCCAGAAAGTGCTACTTGTTCTGCTGGTGCATTTTTCGAAAAAAAAAAAAAAAAAAAAAATACAATACATTTTATTTCGGTACAATATAACCGAAATAAAAGATAAAAAGAAAAAAAAAGAAAGTGAAGCACTGATCCAGGTTATAAAGTGTTCATGAGTCCAACGGTAGAAGGGAAGAAGCTGTTTTTGTGGCGGGACGTTCTGGTCTGAATGGACCAGAGCCTCCTTTTTGAGAGCTGCTCAAAAAGTTGTGTAAAATTGCACCATCATCTGGGCGGGCATTTTGGCTTTCTTCAGCTGCCACAGAAAGTACATCCTCTGCTGGTCCTTTTTGATCAGGTAGCTGATGGACGGCCCCCACTTTAGGTCCTGTGTGATGGTAGTGCAGAGGAAGTGGAAAGAGTCTACAGTGGTGATGGGGGAGTCTGTTGGTACCAAAGGAAGAATGAGCTCCAGGTTGTTGCTGCTGCACCAGGACACCAGCCGGTCTACCTCCATTTTGTAGGCCGACTCAACACCATCAGAGTTGACCCCAAAGTGGGTGGTGTCGTCTGCAAATTTGATCAGTTTAACAGAGTCATGGCTGGAGGTGCAGCAGTTGGTGTACAGGGAGAAGAGCAGGGGAGAGAGTACACAGCCCTGTGGAGATCCTGTGTTGATAGTCCGAGAGGTGGAGACATTCTTCCTCAGCTGCACGCACTGCCTCCAGTCAGTGATCCACCTGCAAGTGGAGTCGGGCACGTTGAGCTGAAAGAGGTTGTCCTGAAACAGAGCAAAGAGGATTTTGTTGAATGCAGAGCTGATGTCCACAAACAGGATCTAGCATAGGTTCCCAGGGAGTTCAGGTGCTGCAGGGTGAAGTGGAGGGCCAGGTTGATGGCTTTGTCTACAGACCTGTTGGCTCTGTAGGCAAACTGCAGAGGGTCCAGAGAGGGAGAGGTGAAGTACTTAAGATGAGGGAAGACCAGGCGTTCAAATGACTTTATGACTACAGACGTAAGCGCCAGAGGCCTGTTGTCATTAAGTCCAGTGATATGGGACAGGAACATTGCCGACAGCTTGAAGCAGGCTGGAACGTGGCAGGTTTTAAGGGAGGTGTTAAAAATGTCCATGAAAACCAGAGACAGTTTATCAGCGCAGTGTCTCAGGGTGGTTGGGGAGACATCATCTGGGCCCAAAGCTCGAGAGTTTTTCTTGTGGAAGAGCTTGAACACATCCTGTTTTGTTACTGAGAAAGTGATCTCTTGGTGATAGTTACTCCATTTTTGAATAAATGGGTCTTCTAATGTTAGTAATCAAAAGTGTTAGTCATCAAAATAATAATAAATCCAAATACAGAGCGAGTAAAACAGATGCGCAGCCTAAGTCGCGCAGGCGCAGAAAACAAACAGAACTTAGGTTTGAGACCAAAAAAAAAATGTTGACCATTAAATGCCTTACTCTTAAATGATAGGCAGTTTTGTGATTTCATAAACACTACCAGCCAGCGGATCGGAAGTCCATCGGAAGTTCCCACTGAGTGCACGTCTAGGGTCCTTGGAGAAGACACCTAACCTCCCATTTCTCCCACCATTGGTGCCGTCTTGGGCAGTCTGCTGCAGTGTAGAAGTGCAGCAGACAAATTTCCCCGGTGAGGGATGAATAGAGTGAGTTAAAAAAAAAAAATTCTGTGGGATTTTGCCAAAGCGTACTTTAAAGGTTGCATAATGGCATTTGCAAGTTCTAGAGGGAAAAAAAAAGAGGAGGCTCGACTTTGTGAATTAGAGACCAAAATTAAACATTTCCAGCAGCGACACAAGTAAACACAAAATAGTGCGCAGTGAGCTTGATAGCCTAATAAACGAAAACATTGAAGGCGATTTAAGAGATATATACAAAAGTCCTATGAGGAAGATAACAGCTTCAATGTACAGTCAAATTATGCCCTGAATATTCTCTTGTATGAGGTGAAGGATGGTTGTCTACGTTTTTTTGAACAGTTATGAGATAAGTTTTAACTCCCTTTCTCTGACTTTTTTGGGTTTCTACAATTAAGAAGTTTCTTCCATAAAAATTGGAAGAACATTCTGAAGCCCTCACCTATTGAGGAAATACAGTACTTCTAAAGTTACACCACGGTACTTCATCCTCAAAACTGATCAGTAGTTTTTATAAAGCTTTTTAAAAAACTGTCTTACCACAAACACAACGTTACGTGTTAAGGCAAAATGGGTTGCCGAAATTGACGCTCAAATTTCTGAGGAGACCTGGAAGAAATGTTTGGAGAAGCACATCTTGCAACTAATTGGCGAGAATTTGGTGGCGAGAATTTAAATGAAAGGTGGTTTTGAGATTTTTCACAACTCCACATTTAACTGCAAAAATAAACCCTGCAAATTCTGACACTTGCTGGTAAAATTGTAGTACTCACTTGAAGACCCATTCCCACATTTTTTGGTCATGTTCAAAACTCAATTATTGTGGAATGGCATATTCAAAGCCCTGAATACAGCTTTTCATCAGTTATTTAAAAGAGACCAACAGTTAGCGACAATTCCTGTTACTAGACAGCGGGATGACCCGTTCAGGTGCCCGGCCATCAGCTCGGACATTGAACACATTTCTCACCACACTGGAGCTATAAAAAAAAGAACAAAAAAAAACAGGATCAGCTGTGTTTATACTGGAAAAAATAACTGACCGAGATGTAAACAAATATTACCTCGGTTTAGAAATTTGAATACAATTAGAACCGAATACAACTCTTTTTTTTTTTTTATTGTTTGTAAGTTAGATGTCTCTAATTATTTTTTTTTCCTCCTAAATAAAAAAAATTGTTAAAAAAAAAAAAAACTTACCAAAGAGACGTAAACAAATATTACCTGTTTTTAAAAAATTTAAATAAATTCAAATCGACTAAAACTTTTTTTTTTTTAATTATTTCTAAGTTAGATGTCTGTAGTTATTTTTTTTCCTCCTCAGTGAAATTTTTTTGTCAAATGACTCGCTGTTTAAAAGTGAAAATTGTTAATAAACGGTCTAATATCCTAATGCATTTTATTCTGAAACCAGTTAATAAAACACGGAGGGAAACAATTCAGGAAAAACTTCAAAACACCATGGAATACAAAATGCAAGGAATCGCAAGTTTAAAACAAGATCAAATAATTATAGTTTTACCACTGGCGTCAGAGCTTGAAGCCAGACTGACGAGAAAGACGATGCAGAGGATCCAGCTGCTGGTCAGAGCCATGATGGGTGCAAATGCTGAATCAAGATGAATGTAAACCTAGTAGAAAAATTTCATTCTTTATAGCACTGAGACTACTGTGGGTGTGTGTGGGTGTGTACTTCCATTTGTTGATATTCACACTGCAGAAATTTTAAGTGAAATTTCTGCGGTGTCTTTTGTGAAGCCAAATGATAAGCACTCCAAGTCTCACTTGTGGCTAGTAAAACAAGATTCCCAATGTAAGTGGCTGGAATACACTTTCTTCACTGCCTGGCCAGCCTGTCAACACAGAGAAGTTGACGTGGTTTGGGCATCTGCTTAGGTAGTCTTCTTGACAACATGCAGATCATGTGTTCTAGGCCCAACCAAACTGGAGAACCCACAGGACACCCAGGAAGGACTACGTCCCATGGCGGAACACTAAATAAAGTACAAACCTGATCTTAATGGAGCAGATGGACTACCAAAATACCATCACTCTTTTCTTGATTATTAAAACCTCAAAGTTGTGTTAGCCACCACTGCTAAGACCACCTATGTCCTGTTGATTTTAATAAATCAGATGTGCAAGTTTGAAAATGTTCATTCATAAGCCAGATTTTTTTTTCCCACAATATTGATAATCAATCTACTGTTGACCTTTAAAAATTTGAAGATCTCTGGGATTTAGAACATTGGCGTTATTTTGTTGTTTTCCTGTGATGGTTTTGTTAATTGAGAAGCAATGTAAGTTGGTCATAATATATAGGAGATTAGTGGAAAACAAACAAACAAAAAAAATCTGAAAGGAATTGTTTTTAGTCCTGTTTTTACTTTTAGGTCCTGGACTGTTTTTAGTCCAAGGACAGATAAAGTCCTTGGAAATTTAAGGAAAATTTCCAATTTTCCGTATATTGAAATCGATGACTATCCCTACCCATGTGCTTAGAATACTATGTTCTTTTGTAGAAGAGAAACTATTTTGTTTGTATATGAATCCAGTTGGACAGCATTTCATTGGCAGTCCTTCGGTGTGAGAAGGGTTCTTGTTTAAGTCCTAAAACAATTTCAACAGTGCTACTATCTGTTATTCTATATTTGCTGCAGTGGTGGATGACGTACTCACTTTTTGTACTTAAGTAAAAGTACAGATAGTTAGGCAAAAAATTTACTTAAGTAAAAGTACCAATAAAAAAAAATCTACTTAAGTAAAAGTACAAAAGTAGTTGGTGTAAATTTTAAGTAAAAAGTAGAAGTACTCGATCATAATTCAAATGTTATTTTTTGTGCTATGGGGTGTCACCATGATAAATACTCTGCAGGGGTGTGGCCCCCCTCTTCCGCCTCTTTTGGTCCACCAAAAAAATAAATAAATAAAATAAAAGGAAATGGGACAAGTCAAGCTATCCGCTAGAAGGGCCAGTGAATGGGTGTACTATATTTGATGTTAGGTTTTTGGCACTGAATAAATGCGGAAAATGTTTCTCAATTCATTACTTCTTCTCCCGATCAACTGCTTCTTTTGATTTTGGCGATGCGGCTTCAAGATGCGCTAAAAAAACTGTATATTTTTTAAATTCCTGAATGAAAATGTAACGAAAAATGTAAAACACACTTTCAAAAAGTAGCGAAGTAAAAGTACAGATGTTTGCTCTAAAAATGTAGTGAACTAAAAGTAAAAGTACCGGTCTTAAATTTTACTTAAGTAAGGTACAGATACGCAATTTTTTTTTACTTAAGTACAGTAACGAAGTACATTTACTTCGTTACGTTCCACCACTGATTTGCTGTTTTTGCATAATCCAGAAGTGAAACATGCTGCAACTCTCTAAGTTTTTTGTCTCTTTCTTTATTTTATATAAATTATTTTCTTTTGAAAGAGAAATTTGTTAAATTTAAAACAGTGTGATTGTTTATCAAAGTTCAGTTACAATAACTTACTGTTTGTTCCTGGGAGTTATTTGTTACTTTTTGTAGCAATACTTTTTTTTATTTTTGTAGCTTTGCTAAGATCAATCTATTCCCTGGATTGTTGTTTTGTTTATTAGTGCAGAGGCACTTTGTACAACTTCTTCCTGCTTGACAATTGTGGTCTACATTTAGGATATCCTTTGATCCACAAGAACATTCAACAAGCCCCTTGTCACCTAACTCAAAACCTGCTTTTTTTTTTTTTTTATCGACAGTCCAAATTAATGATTTAATGAAGACTATGAGATAACCAGTGAATTTCACAAAGATAAAATTAAGAGCTATAGTTAGAAGAGTCTAAATAGTCAGATTGTAATAATTTATTTATTAATAATTAATTATAAAAAATAAAAAAAAAACAAAACAATGCCATCAAGTGTTAAAACAGTCATTTTTCACAGTGTCGTGGCTCTATCTTTTATTCACCCTTAATTATTATATTCTGCTTGCTTATTGTCATTTTCCTCATGATATACCGTATTTTCACGACTTCCTTCACTGTATTCATGAACATCCTCTTTGGTCTTCCTTAGGCCTCTTTCCTGGTGGTTCCAAATCCAACATTCGTCTTCCGATGTACTCGCTCTCTTTTTGTCTTTTATTTCGGTCACATTGTAAATTCACCTCAAAAGAAAGCTTTTTTTTTTTTTTTCCAAAATTGTATCTTACAAAGGGACCGAAAAGATGTCGGCTGAAGCAAGTGCTTATTACGCTGACCCCTTTTTCAAATCACCATGAAAGCAAAAACATATAAGTATATACTCAGAAATTCATCATAACACATAAAATGAAAAGAAGAACATCAAATGAAAAAGTAATACAATTGTTACTTTAAATTAATTTTATATAAGCTTGAATTTAACCGTCAAGACTTGCATGTTTTTTAAGCAATAATAACGTACGTTTTTTCTTTAAGCAGAAAAGATTGGAACATAATTTAAGTTCAACATCACAGTTATTCTGAAGATCTAAACCATTAATAGACATACATAATTTTTTAACAATTTTTTTTTAATGAACACATCGTTTCCTCTTAGTTCGTATGGACTTTTCCTAATGTTATATATATATATATATATATACATATATATATATATATATATATATATTTTGTAGAGAGTCTGACATTGAATTTTTTTTTTTTATCATAAACATAAATTTTAAAATATGCAATTCCAATAAATGATAGAATTTTAATGTTTTTAAATTTATAAATAGATCATTGGTTGGTTGATTAGAATATGAAATTGTTATTACTCATATTGCTTTTTTATGGTAAAATATAAATTGGTTTTGTGTTAGTTTTGTACGTATTTCCCCAAATCTTGATACAATAAGTTAAATATGGGAGTACTACTGTATCATATAACATAAACAAACTGGTTTTTTTTTAGGACAAATCTGAATTTATGAATGATTGCTATTACTTTCAATTCATTTTTTGTATAACTTATGTGCAATTTCCAGGTTAATTTGTGATCTATAATCATTCCAGGGGACTTACTGTCATAAGTTCGTTTTAAAGGGGTGTTATTAAGCATAATTTGAATTTGTTTAGGTACGTTCAATTTTGTAAATATTATAAATTTAGTTTTTTTTCATTATTTAATGATAATTTACTTATGTCAAACCATATTTTTTTTTTACCCAATTATCTTTCAACTGATTGTATCATTTGGTTTAGGTCTTTACCTGAAAAGTAAAGAGTAGTGTCGTCTGCAAATAGTACATAATTTATTTGTTTGGATGTGTAACACAAATCATGAATGTAAAAAAAAAAAAAGTTTAGGCCTCAGCGTTGAGCTTTGTGGAATTCCACATATTAACATTAACAAGTCAGATTTTTCCTCCTTTATTTGTACATATTGGTATCTATTTTCTATGTATCTCTCAAGCCATGTCTATGCTGTTCCTTGAAAACCAAATCTGTCTAGTTTGCGTAGTAATATATTGTGATCTATGGTGTCAAAAGCTTTCTTAAGGTCTATGAAAATACCAATACCATAATTATTTGAGTCTATTGGTGTAGAAATATTTTCTATTAGTTCTGTAAAAGCCATATTAGTGGATCGGTTTTGTTTAAATCCATATTGTTTGTCACTAAGGAGCTGGTGTTTCTCTATAGATGTATCTAATCTTATTACCTATACTTTTTCTATTATTTTTTAAAACTGTGGAAGTATAGATATGGGCCGATAATTTGAAAATAAGCGTTTATTGCCATTTTTATAGACTGGAGTGATTCTAGCTATTTTCATTTTTTCATGAAATTTACCGATTTGAAAAGACTTGTTGCAAATATAGTATGTTGCTCAACAGATATATGTTGAGCAATATGCTCAATTGTATTCTTTGTTAAATTCATATCAATGCCAAGTGTATCTTTAAATGTTTTTGATTTAAATTGATCTACTACTTTATTTATTTATTTTTTCATTTGTTGGGTTTTAATAAAATGTAAAATGATTTCTATTAACAGCATCACATGGGCCTAAGTCATGCTTTACAATACTTTCGGCCAAAGTATTTCCTACATTAACAAAATAATCATTAAATTCTTCTACAATTTATTTTATATTTTCCAGCTTTGAGCTTTTGTTCATGAAACGTTTCGGTATTTCATATTTTTTATCTTTTATTTTAATTATTTTATTAATGACATTCCATGTTCCCTTAATATTTTCTTTTTGCTCCTCGAATAATTTATGAAAGTAGTCATTTTTGGTTTTCTGCAAAATACTAGTCAATTTGTTTTTATAATTTATATATTTTATTTCAGATTCCTTGGTTTTGTATTGAATAAACTTTTTATATAATATATTTTTGTTCTTACATGCATTTTGTAATCCACTTGTTATCCATGGCTTTATTTTAGAATGTTGTTTAAGTCTTACCTTTTTTTAATGGGTAGTTTTTATTGTAGATTTCTAAAAACATGGATATAAAAATTCCATATGCTCCACTTGGGTCAGTTTGATTGTAGACCTCATCCCATTTCTGTTTTAATAAGTCTTCTTTAAGTTTATTTATAGTTTGGTCTGTCACTTGCCTAATATGTTTAAATGTTTCTGAATTTTTTTTGTCATTAGTTATAATGTGTTCAATGGGATTCAGATCTGGGCTCATGGATGGCCACTTTAGACTAGTCTAACGCTTTTCTCTCAGCCATTCTTGGGTGTTTTTGGCTATGTTTTGGATCGTTGTCCTGTTGGAAGACCCATGACCTGCGACTGAGACCAAGCTTTCTGACACTACGCAGCACATTTCTCTCCCGAATGCCTCGATAGTCTTCAGATTTATTTTTAACTCACACATTTTCAAGACACCCTGTGCCAGATGCAGAAAAGCAGCCCCAAATCATTGTTGGGCCTCCTCCATGTTTCACCGTGAGGACAGTGTTCTTTTCTTCATTTGCTTGGTCTTTGAGTCATTTGTAGTTTGTTGAGTCAAATGCTTTTCCAGCCATTTGAGCAATGGCTGGAACATGTTACAAAATTGTTAAAATGTTTAAAATTCAAAAAATGCCAATCTGAGCGGGTCATCTGGATAAGCAAAACGAACCATAGCTATTGCAAAAATACTACCAAAAAGATGAAAAACCATGACAACTGTTCGAAGCTATTAAAGAATGATAAAATAAATAAAAAAATAAAATTAATAACAATATAGTTTATAACAATGAAATAATTTTTACAACATTTTTACAAAACAATTGATCAAACATTAGCATGGGGCAATTTTGTGTGCTTGCATGTTAAGTGATATGTTCCATATTGCTTTGTTTGTTGCATATTGATCAAAACTAGTTCAAGATCATTTGAAAGGAGTCATTGTTTCATTCAAGAAAAAGTTTTCAATAATTTCAATGTTGGCATGACTTTGGCTCAGTATTGATTTTAAGATTGTTGGATATTTGGTTTTGAGACTGTGGTACTCATTTTAAAAACCCAAACAATTTGCAAATTGCAGGAAGGACATTAAGTGTGTGGTAAAATGCGGCACAATTCGATGACAAGCAAGAAGTGTTACAGTTAGGAGTGGGTAAGGGTTAGCGGTTGGTTAGGGTGGATTGGGTCTAGAGAGGATGGAAGTGCTTGCGAGCGAATTGTCTACATATCTTAAAAGAGCACAACATCACCCCTGTGGTAGTGATTGTCCAAAGCGGTAAAGGACTTCATAAAGACTTCATTTTTCTGTTATATGATCGATCCTTTTTGTCTGCCACAGTAATGTGATATACATACATTCTAAGAGACATTTCCTAAGCAATTTTCAGGTCAGATTATATATTACAAATAAATAATTACAATGATCATTTTTTACATACTGTTTCTCTAATATATCAACAGCACTGATGATAATAAGGACACTACATATGGATCTTTTGTGATGAAGAGACAACTGATTGAAAACCAATAACTTTGATTTACCAGTCAAATCTACATTCCGATACTCATCTACAGTCACCAACAGTGGGTTGTGACAAAAACAAAACAAAACAAAACACAAACAAACAACATCTTCAATACAAGCAGCCAACAGAAACTGCTCTGATAACAAGCAGAAGTTTTGTTAGAATGAACCAACGTGTATCAATGTAAAGTTAAAAAGAAACTCACAAAGTACCAGTCAGAGGACTTTTATTTGCACAAAGACAATTTAGCATTTCTTCCATACAGACATCATTATCAAATCTTCTCTGGAAGCCACGGCGTCTTTTTGTGGAAAGGACATCACCAGAAGAACTCCTCTCCAAGGTTTTTCCATTCACAGGAGTGTCCTGCTAATGAATAACTCCTGCAATTCCCAATCACAAAAAGAAAATTATTTAAAAAGGTCACATGAAATTTAAAAACAAGTTTTCTTCATTTTCTGAGGTATTATATTCATGGTTTGTGTAAGTCAACCAAGTTTCACATGAAATATAATTTACAGAATCATAAGTCTTCTTATAATGTCCTTTCCAAAGTCTCCCGCTTTTTGTCGCTCGATCTCTCTCATAGCTTTTTCTTTCTCTCAGTCTGTGCCTTTCTTTATCTCTGTCTTTATTGTTTTATTCTATTTTCTCTTTGTCTCTCTATCTCTCTTGGCCTGTCTCTCACTTTCTATGTCTCTCTTTTTTATCTGTCTGTCACACGTGAAAAGGTCATGATTTGTAGCCCAAAGACATGAACTGACAACATTTATGCTAGTGGACAAACTTGGTTGATGAGGATGACAGAAGGACTAGTTTTGTGGATTATTTTTTATCTCAACACTCTAGTTTTATTGTTCTCTGAAGGTTTCACACCCATTCATTCAGGTCTGAAGTAAGAAGCAGTATGATTTTACGCTTAAAAAGAGCACTACAGCTGCACTATTTGTCTTGAGGATGCTGATAGAGAAGTACAGGGAAGGTCAGAGGGAGCTGCACTGTGTCTTCGTAGATCTAGAGAAAGCATATGACAGGGTAACCAGAGAAAAAACTATGGTATTGTTTGAGTGAGTTTGGTGGGACAAAGAATTATGTTAGAGTGGTGAAGGACATGTAAGAGGATAGTAAGACAGTGGTGAGGTGTGCTGTAGGTGAGACAGAGGAGTTTAGTGTGGGAAATGAACTGCACCAGGAATCTGCAATGAGTACTTAATTGTTTGCTATGGTAATGGACAGGCTGACAGACGAGGTTAGACTGGAATTTTCTTCGACAATGACGTTTGCAGTTGGCATTGTGATCTGTAGTGAGAGGAGAGAAGAGGTGAAGGAAAAGCTGGAGAGGTGGAGGTTTGCACTAGAAAGAAGAGGAATGAAGATTAGTCAGAGTAAAACAGAGTACATGTGTGTGAATGAGAGGGATCCAAAAGGAAAAGTGAGGTTACAGGGAGAAGAGATAAAAAAGGTGGAAGATTTTTAGTATCAACCGTCCAGAGCAATGGAGAGTGTGGAAAACAGGTGAAGAAGCGTGTGGGATGGGGCTGGAACGGATGGAGAAAAGTATCAGGTGTGATAGAAGAGTTTCAGCTAAAATGAAAGGGAAAGTGTACAAAACCATGATGAGACCAGCCATGCTGTTTGGTCTAGAAACACTGGCACTGAGGAAAAGACAGGAAACAGAGATGGAGGTAGCAGAGATGAGAATGCTGAGGATCTCTCTGAGAGTGACCAGGATGGACAGGATTAAAAATGAGTATAGCAGGGGAACAGCACATGTTAGAGGTTTTGGAGATAAAGTCATAGAGGCCAGACTGAGATGGTTTGAACATTTGCAGAGGAGAGAGGGAGTACATCGGCAGAAAAATGCTGGGTTTGGAACCACCAGGAAAGAGGACTAGAGGAAGCCCAAAGATGAGGTTTATGGATACAGTGAAGGAAGAAATGAAGATAGTTTGTGTGACCGAAGAAGTTGCAGCAGATAGGGTTAGGTGGATGGTTAGATGCTGTGGCAAACTCTGAAGGGAAATGCCCGAAAGAAGAAGAAGAAGAAGCAGGGGTTTTATGTAATTTAAAAATAACAGAACGAAACTCCCTTTAAATCAAGGTATATTTTTCTATTAAATTCACTTGTGTTAGCAACTTTTCTACAAAATGCATCTGTAATGGAATTGTATGAGTATGGTTGCAATAAATAAATACAAGTTAGAAGTCACATCACAAAATTGCAATGCCAAAATAAAAAAAAAAAATGTGTGCAGCTTATCTTAAAAAATTAATAAATAAATAAATAAATAAATAAATAATAAAATAGAAACTATAAAAGCCATTGGACTCAGTCCAACTTACCAGATCAATAACATGCTATCTCACACTCCTCCAAAGTCAAAAAGATATTAGTACTGCCTCCGCAGGATCTAAAGAAATTAGATGTACATTTTCCAGATTTGGTGTCATAGTAGAACATGTGCGTAACGGTCAAACACTCAGCCTCTTCATGTTCGTCATTACACTCATGATTATCGGATAAAATCCTTGGAGGCTCTTCGGGATCATATGTGGAAACAAAAAATATTTAGTTTACTCCACAGGAACACTGTAGAAGGGGACACACTGTTCCAATTGCATCTTTAAACCATTGAAGACATTTTAGAGACTGTATGAGGTCAGTAGTCAGTAATAAAATCTGAATTTATTCCATAAAGTGATGGCAAATATATCTTTCTATGATCTTTGAAACTGTTTAATTTTCTGCTCAGATGGAATCAGAAGCCTTGCTTGGTCAGGATGAGCTGCTACATTTTCTGTTCTATTATATCTCAGTTTTCAGAGGAAATGATCAAATAAGTCAAAACAATGTCTGACTTGTATATTATACACACTGTGAAACCCCAACAGATGTACCAGGTCATAATTAAAGCTTATAGTTGCTAGATCACACTTTTTATTCTCTAAAGGGAGTCGTAACTCAATGGTAGAATTGTTGTCTCAGGACCAGGAGTAACCGGAAAGATTCCCTCCATGTTTGCATGCTGAAGTCTCTCAAGAGACATTAATTAAGTGTCTTCTTAAAGGTAAGGAGAAGACACCTAACCCTCAATTACTCCACCACTGGTGCCGTTTTTGCTGCCTTCTGCTAATTTTAGATTCAGTTGGTAGATTGAAAAAAATATTCTGTTGCAATCATTCTACTTTAGCTCAATTAGGTGATGCAGTGGCGTAACGGTTAACTTTGTGATCTGACAAGAAGAAGATCTTGCCGCACTTTGAACACACAGCTTGCAGCTACAATATGCATGCAAATTACTGTATATGACTGTTCCAACAATCTCAGGGTTCTTGAAAAGCAAAGCTATTGGCTGTCTTGGACTCAGTCCGAGCTTGTAGGTTTGCACAATCAGATTGTTCCTCTGTTTTATTTCAAGGTCCTTTGAAAAATTGGATTAAACAATCGTCTGTACAAGGGCAAAACACCAAGTGGCTATTGGGATGACAACACATAAATTTGAAGTTAGGGTGTGCTAAAAAGAAGAACGTAACAAAATAAAGTTGTAACTTTTCTGTGGAAGCGGAACCATTTAAGTGGTATCAAAGCCACTGGAAACTAAATCAAAGTAGTTTAGTACATTGTTTTTTTAATGGTATTTTGCAGCACGCTTGTGTACCATGAGAGATTGTCAGGGGTGGCATGGAAAATTAACCTATTTCACCTTCATGCTGATACCCCGAGGCCGAGCAGAGGCAACTGCCACTCACTGAGCAAGGTGAAAAAGAAATCTCCCTGCAGAAGTCCTCCCGACATACAATTAGAACCAAATAAAACTCTTTTTTTTTTTTTTATTATTGTTTCTAAGTTAGATGTCTGTAATATTTTTTTTTTCCTCAATGATATATTTTTCGTCAAATGAGTTGCAGTTCAAAAGTGAAAATTGATAATAAACGGTTTAATATCCTAATGAATTTTATTCTGAAACCAGTGAATAAAAAATGTGGGAACGTTCAAGGAAAAACTTAAAAATACCACAAAATACAAAATGTAAGGAATTGTAAGTTTAAAATAAGATCAAATAGTTCTAGTTCTAGTTCTAGTTCTGGCTTTACGTTAGAGCGTAAAGCCAGAATGACGAGAGAGACGATGCAGAGGATCCAGCATCTGGTCAGAGCCATGATGGGTGCAAATGCCAAATCAAGATGAACGTAAAAGTAGAAAAAAAACTTCAAGTTTTATAGCACCAAGATCACTCTTTGTGTGTGTGTGGGTGTGTACTTCCGTTTGTTGATAAAAACACTGCAGAAATTTTAAGTGAAATTTTCTGTTAAATGTACTTTATTCACAATTTATAAACATAGTTATTAATAAAACTGAAGAAACATACTAAAGAATTAATTCTAACTGAATTCAGGGTTGCGATTTAAAGTTTGTTTTAAAACATACTTTAATCAAATTTTAACACAAACACTAGCTGTAAGATCGATTTCATTTACATTTGCATGGCCCAATGACACAAAATAATGGTCAAAACAGGGTTTACATTGAAGACTGAAAATGTACAAAAAAATCAAACAAGAGAGAAAAAAGTAGATATAGAAATGTGCAGTTAAAATCTAACTAAACAAACGCTTGCTAAAAAAAAACAGCATATTCCCATCCTTTGGCCCTTCTTAACGGTGAGGAAAAACTGAAAACCCCAGCAGTGGTGGAAAAAAGACGAAACCTATTTGGTTTCTCAGCCGGGACGAGTAGCCAATGTGACTGTTAATTAAATATTAGCTTATTTTACTCTACAGCTGTATATCCGAAGAAAATATACATATATAATATATTTACAATGTACAGTGTACAATGTAGAGGCGTCAAAATGACGGGTGTGGGGCTAGAGGATGAATTACTCATAAATTGTTTTTAGGGGGTTATTTCAGTTGAATTACAACATAGGATTAATATACAAAAAAAAATTGTCAAAATGTTAAAGTCCAAGTACGTCAAAAATCAACGTAATTACATTAATTAGACGTCAACTTCTGAGAATTGTCAAATTGACGGCGTTGGTAGTTCTAGTTGTATTCTTCTTCTTCTTTGGGCATTTCCCTTCGGGGTTTGCCACAGCAAGTCAGTTTCTTCCATCTAACCCTATCTGCTGCATCTTCTTCGGTCACGCCAATTATCTTCATGTCTTCCTTCCCTGTTTTCATGAACCTCCTCTAAGGGTAATGCCTTTTAGAAAGTTTTGCAAACCATATTCAGTACCGACAAGCTGTTTTGTAATGGAGCTTCCAAATAACACACGTGCTAAAATGATGCAGTTAGAAAAACTTTATGGGAACCCAACTAACACACAACATCCCTGCAACGTTGCGGGCAGGTTGTATTCTGGTCGCATCATGACCTTTTGTGTGGAGATTGCATGTTTTCCCCGTATGGGTTTTCTCCAGGTACTATGGTTTCCTCCCAACCTCCAAAAATATGTTAATTGTTTGCTATAAAAATTAATCGAGTGTGTGGATGGTCATCCCCTTAACAGACTGGAAACCTGTTTGGGGTTTTTTTTCGTCTGAAATTAGCTAGAATAGGCTCTGGCACCCACCACAGCCCCTTTAGGGATAAAGGGATAAAGGCCAGTAAAAGTTAAATTGTAGAACTGGCAAAATAGTTCTGAAAGATGTTTATGCATGACAATCTCCTCACAAATTATGTAAACCCCATAAACTTTGTCTTTGACAAACTAGATAACAGAATTGAATCGCGCACTAATTTTTTCACGTAATTATGTGGCAAAGGTTATCCTAAAAAAAAAAAAAAAAAAAAAACTTTTCTTTTTTTGTTGTTTCAGTGGAGATTATCAAACATCAGTCAATGTGAAATAGAAAAAAATCTGAAGGTGATTACTGACGTTACGTTTGATTCTGTCCCCTGTAGGATATGTTTTATGGATCAGGCTTTTTTCCAGCAGGTGAGATCAGGGAGAGTTGTGGAAAGATGTACACTTTTCTTTTACTGTTGCGTTCTTTAAGTGCTTCTAAATCTGAACTTTGCAAATGAAACATACATGGTGGTAGTATAAATGGCATTAAATTGATTTTGGTTAGTTTTACTCTGACCATCAATGATTGTTGTCTAAAAAAATTTCCAATTTGCTTCTTTGTTGCCTTACAGATGAAGTGAAAGAACAATGTCATTTTGTTCTTTCACTTCTTTCAGTAATAGTGAGATACTGAAAGAACAGTATGTGAGATACTGAAAGAAAATTATCAGTTGAGCAATATTTCAAACGTGGTAGGGTCCAAATTTGGTTGATGTAATATTGCATGTGTTTATTCTGCTGTGTGGTGTCAGATTTGCAACTGTGTCGGAAATAATTTTGAGAAACAAATAGTTTGTTGAGTCAATCCAACAAACTCAACCATGCTGTTGTCATAGATTGGACTGAGGCTGGTGTTTTTCCTATGCATCTCTAAAACCTGCTACTGCCACACCTGTGTCTAATGCCCACCCTTGAATTCATCTCTTTGTCCTATATAAACCTTCAGCTTCCAGCCCCTAGCAGATCATCATTTGACATGGTAACTCAGCTTTGGAACCCTAAATATCTGTCTGTCTGCCTGCCTGTTTAATAACCTGGACTGTCCTGGTCGTCCCTGATCTCCTGCGCTGGAAACCTGACCTGCTGTCTGTCTTTGACCCTGTCTTTTGGAATTACCCAGTCTATGCCTCCTAACCAGTTCCTCTTATGCAATAAACTGAGGTTTAACTGCCGCATTACCACCACTGCATGCAATCACCACCATCACAGTTGTGGTGATTGCATAGTTCAGTCACCAATGCCTAATGAGAGTTGTTTCTGGCCATCCTTTTATGGACAGAACCTCTAATGAAAATGATGAGTTTCCATTGGGTCTAGGGAGGATGGAAGTGCTTGCAAGCGAATAGCAAATTGTCTAGATATCTAAAAAGAGCACAACATCACCTCTGTGTTAGTGATTGTTCAAAGCAAAAAAGGACTTCATAAAGACTTCATTTTTCTGTAATGTGGATCAAAATTCTTGTCTGCCACAGTAATGTAATACACATACATTCTAAGAGAACTTGCCTCAGCAATGTTCAGGTCAGATTAAATATTACAAATAAATAATTACAATGATCATTTTTTTAATATACTGTTTCTCACTGGTGATAGCACTGATGATAATAAGGACACTACATATGGATCTTTTGTGGTGAAGAGACAATTGAATGAAAAACCAATACCTTTGATTTACCAGCAGTTTTGTTAGAATGAACCAATGTGTATCAATGTACAGTAGAAAGAAACTCACTGAGTACAAGTTGGAAGACTTTTATTTGCACAAAGACAATTTAGCTTTTCTTCCATACAGTTATCATTATCACAGTCTTCTCTGGATGCCACGGCTTCTTTTTGTTGAAAGGACATCACCAGAAGGACTCCTCTCCAAGGTTTTTCCATTAGCAGGATTATCCTGCTAATGCATATTTCCTGGAATTTCCTATCACCAAGAGAATGTTATTAAAAAATGTCCCATAAAAATTTAAAAACAAGTTTACTTCATTTTCTAAGCTATTCAATCCATGGTTTGTGTAAGTCAACCAAGTTTCACATGAAATACATTTTACAGAATAATATATAAGTAGTTCTTATAATGTCCTTTCCATAGTCTCCCGCTTTTTGTCGCTAATTTCTCTCATAGCTCTTCTTTCTCTTAGTCTGTGCCTTTCTTGATCTCTGTCTCTACCTCTAATCTTTTGTCTTTTTTCTCTTTGTTTCTTTATCTCTCTTGGCCTGTCTCTCACTTTCTATTTCTCTCTTTTTTTCCTATCTGTTACACGTATAAAGGACATGATTTGTAGCCCAAAGATATGAACTGACAACATTTATGCTAGTGGACAAACTTGGTTGATGGGGATGACAGTAGGACTAGCCTTGTGGATTATTTTCTATCTCAGCGCTCTGGTTTTATTGTCCTCTGAAGATTTCACACCCATTCATGTGTTCACACTGGTTATTCGAACACGTTTTGCCATTCATGCACATTGACATTAGGCAAAGACACTCAACACAAGAAAACATTCGCTTTTGCATCGACAACTCAGATTTCCCTTCAGGGAAGAATACATTTTTTTCAATTCAATTTAAGTCCGACCCTGAGGCAGTGCAACTCTTGTTAAACAAGTCTTTGGACCCAATGGTTTGTTAAGGTCACAAGAAACATACCACCATGATTCTGCATTTCATTAAGTTACTCCCTCAGTTTAGATAAGTTCAAGCTTACTTCTCTCATCATGGTGCATGCCTTCAATCACTCTCGCAAACAACACTTCAAAGTCAACCGTTAGCTTGGCATCATGTAAGAATTAGGACCTGTGCATATTTTTAGTGGCACCATGATATGCATTCCTAACAAATCAGTCCTTTTGATACCAGATGCATCTATTCAGCAGCATCTCTTCCAACCATTTTTAGTGTCTCTGAAGCCTTCATTTTCACCTTCAGGTTTCTTGTTTATACGAACCACTGACCTCTTGTAGTGTTAAAGCCAGCTGAACAGATCTGATTATATTTGCATTTCTAATCTATCTGAGATCTTTGCCTCGATATGAAAACATTGTTCCAAGCTAAGTGAGACAGTGGGTTGACTCGCTAGAAGGAGCCATAAGCAGAAATTATGCCATGGTCATAAAGAAATAAAGCCTATCTGCAACAATGTTAGGGTGTGTTATCGAGGTTAAACAATAGCTTTGATTGCAAAAATTATTGCTATAAAACAAGTTCTAAAAAAAAATAGAAAAATATATTTTTACACTTTCTGCATAACTTTGACCTAACCATAGTAATGTAATATTAAAAAAGGGCCCTACAATTTATGGGATCTGGCCGAATCTGAGCCACAAAACAATGACTTTATATCATAAATCCTGTATGAAACTAACCTGAATCTGTCTACTAAGTTATTGTTTGTTATGTTTGTTATGACGTGTAAATGAAGTTGGTAAACTACAGTGGTGAGGTGTACTGTAGGTGAGACAGAGGAGTTCAGTGTTAGGGTGGGACTACACCAGGATCTGCAATGAGTTCTTTGCTGTTTGTTATGGTAATGTACAGGCTGACAGATGAGGTTAGACAGGAATCTCCATAGATAATGTTTGCAGTTGACATCGTGATCTGTAGTGAGAGGAGGAAGGACGTGGAGGAAAAGCTGGAGAGGTGAAGGTTTCCACTAGAAAAAGAGAAGAATAAAGATTAGTCAGAGTAAGACAGAGTACACGTGTGTGAATGAGAGGGATCCAAATGGAAAAGTGAGGTTACCGGGAGAAGAGATGAGGAAGGTGGAAGATCAACAGTTCAGAGCAATGCAGAGAGTGGAAAAGAGGTGAAGAAGCGTGTGCAGGAAGGCAGGAACGGGTGGAGAAAAGTATCAGGTGTAATAGAAGAGTTTCAGCTAAAATGAAAGGGAAAGTGTACAAAACCATGGTGAGACAGGCCATGCTGTTTGGTCCAGAGACAGTAGACTCAATAGACTCAAAAAAATATGGTATTGTAATTTTCATAGACCTTAAGAAAGCTTTCGACACCATAGATCATAATATAATTACTAAGCAAACTAGACAGATTTGGGTTACGAGGAACAGCATTTACATGGGTTCAGAGCAACTTAGAAAATAGATATCAGTCTGTACAAATAAAGGAGGGAAAATCTGATTTATTAAAAGTCATATGTGGTATTCCACAAGGCTCAACGCTGGGGCCTAAACTCTTTATTTTATCCATCAATAATTTGTGTTACACATCCAAAATAATAAACTATGTATTATTTGCAGACAACACTACAGTACTCTTTATTTTTCAGAATTTTTCAGAAAAAATAAAGAGTAATAATTAAAAAATATGCGAGTCTTGATGTTTAAATTAGCGCTTATATGTAATTAATTTAAAGTAGTAATTGTAATACTCTTCATTTGATGTACTTCTTTTTTTTATGTATTATAATGAAATTTTGTTTATATATCTATATCATTTTGCTTTCATGATGATCTGAAAAAAGGGTAGGTGTAATAAGCTTTTGCTCAAGCCGATACCCTTTGTTAAATATAAGTTCAGAAAAAACAAACAAATAAAACCAATGCAAAGTAATGCAATGTGAATGTACGATATGACCGAAATAAAAGATAAAGATAGAAAAAAAAAAAGAATAGCAGGGGAACAGCACATGTTAGAGGTTTTGGAGATACAGTCAGAGAGTCCAGACTGAGATGTTTTGAACATGTGCAGAGGATATAGAGAGTACAAAAGCAGGAGGATGCTGGGTTTGGAACCACCAGGAAAGAGGCCTAGAGGAAGACCAAAGAGGAGATTTATGGATACAGCGAAGGAAAACGTGAAGATAGTTGGTGTGACCGAAGAAGATACAGCAGATAGGGTTAGATGAAAGAAACTGACTTGCTTTGGCGACCCCTGAAGGGAAATGCCGAAATAAGAAGAAGCAGGGCTTTTTTGTAATCTAAAAATAATGGAACAAAACTGCCTTTAAACCAATATATATTTTTCTATTAAATTCACACATGTTAGCAACTTTTTCATAAATAGCATTTGCAATGGAATTGTAAGAGTATGGTCACAATAAAGGAAATACAAGTTAGAAGGCAGTGGCACATAACATTATTGTAATGCCAAAATACAAAATGTGTGCAACTAACTTTAAAAAGTGCAAATGAATAATAAAATAGAAATAATAAAAGTCATTGTACTCTGTCTGACTTACCAGATGGATTACATCTTTTCTCACACTCCTCCAAAGTCCAAAAGTTATTAGCATTGCCTCCGCAGCCTCCATATATGAAAGTTGAACATTTTCCAGATTTGGTGTCATAGTAGAACTTGGGAATATAGGCTTCACACAAACCTGTTTCAGGTTTGAGGTTACACTCTTTGGCACCTGATGTGGAAACAAAAAAATATATTTTTCTCCTCTTGAATACCGAAGAAGGGGATATACTGTGTTAATTGCATCTTTAAAGTATTGGATGCATTTTAGAGAGTCTATGAGGTCAGTAGTAGTAGTTTGAGGTTACACTAATGATGCTCGGATAAAATCTCTGGAGGATCTGTGGTTTCTGGAGTGGAAACAAAAAAAATATATATTTACTCCTCTTCAACAGTGTAGAAGGGACATACAGTGCCAATTGCATCTTTAAGCTATTGGATACATTTTAGAGAGTCTATGAGGTAAGTAGTTATTTAGAAAACCTGATTTTTTTTCTGACTCAGTTGGAATCAGAAGCTTTGCTTGGGCCAGTATGAGCTGTTGCATTATTTGTTATGTCACAGTTTTCAGAGTAATTTATCAAATAGGTCACAACAATGGCTGACTTGTGTATTACACATAGTAAAACTCCAACAGATGTATCAGGTCATAGTTAAAATTATAGTTGCTAGAGCAAACCCTTAAATAATTGTAATGGAAATGTTATATCAAACAGTAGTATTTAGCAAACATTATTAATTGATCATTAAAATCTGAACATTTCAGTTTCTCATTAAAGTGTAACAATGATCCTGTGTTCTGCTGTGCTTCTCTGTCGTCTGGAATGCCAGGTGTCTTAGGGAGAGTCAAGGAATATACAAGCACTGTCCTCATCCTGCATTTCTTATCTAACTCGAAGGCCGAGGTGACTCTGAACTTCAGTTGAACAATCTAGGGGGAGGTTAAACCTTCAGTACAGCAATGCGTTAAAGGTTGTAGAATCAGAATCTTAGGGAGAGATCACTCCAGCTCTTCACAAGTGCATATATGAGAGTACAATAAACTTGTACAAAAAACTTTTTCTTTCTCTTAGTCTAAGCCTTTCTTTACGTCTTATGTGTCTCTACCTCTATTCTTCTGTTCTATTTTCTTTTTGTCTCTGTCTCTTTTGGCCTCTTTCTCACTTCCTTTTTCTCTCTTTTTTTTTTTTTTTCTTTCTGTCACATGTGACAAAGGACATGATTTGTAGCCCAAAAATATGAATTGACAACATTTATCCTAGTGGAAAAACTTGGTTGATGAGGATAACAGTAGGACTGGTCTTTTGGATTATTTTACATCTTAACACTCTAGTTTTATTGTCCTCTGAAGGTTTCACCACATTCATATGTTGGTACTGGTTATTCGAACATATTTTGCAATTCAGGCTCATTGACTTTAGGCAAAGACACTCAATACAAAGAACATTTGCTATTGCATCAACAACACAGATTTCCCTTCAGGGATGAATAAAGAATTTTCAATTCAATTGAAGTCGAACACTGAGGCAGTGCAACTCATGTTAAACAAGTCTTTGGACCCAATGGTTTGTTAAGGTCACAAGAAACACAACACCATGTGTCTGCATTTCATTACGTTACTCCCTCAGGTTAGATTGAGTTCAAACATATCTCTCTCATCTTGGTGCATGCCTTCAATCGCTTTTGCAAACAACACCTCTAAGTCAACCGTTAGCTTGGCATCATGTAAGCATTAGGACCTGAGCACTGAGCATATTTTTAGTGGTACAATAATACGCATTCCTAACAAATCAGACCTTTTGATATCAGTTGCATTTATTTAGCAGCATCTCTTCCAACCAATTTTAGTTCATGAACTCTTGATTTCAACCTTTAGGTTTTCTGTCAATACAAACATCTGACCTCTTATAGTGTTAAAGCTATCTGAACAGATCAGATTATATTTGTATTTCTAATCTATCTAAGATCCTTGCCCGGGTATGTAAACATTGTTACAAACTTAGTGAGACAATGCGTTGACTGGCTGGAAGGGGCCATAAAGAGACATTCTGCCATGGTCATGAGGAAATAAAGTCTATCTGCTACAATGTTGGGTGTGTTATCAAGGTTTTACAATAGTAGCTTTGATTTAAAAAATGGTTGCTATAAAACAAGTTCTAAAAACAAGTAAAAAAAGATTATGTTTTTACACTGTTTCTGCATAACTTTGACCTACACATGTTAATATGATACTAAAATAGGGCCCTACGATATACAGGATCTGGCCAAATCTGAGCCCCAAAACAATGACTTTATATCATAAAACATATGTGAATCTGATCTGAATCAGTCTACTAAGTTACTGTTTATGACGTGTAAAGGAAGTTTTGTAAACTACAGTGATGAGGTGTGCAGTAGGCGAGACAGAGGAGATCAGTGTGGGAGTGGGACTGCACCAAGGATGTGCAATGAGTCGCTTGCCGTTTGATATGGTGATGGACAGGCTGACAGACGATGTTAGACAGGAATCTTCATGGACTATGATGTTTTATATTGTGATCTGTAGTGAAAGGTGGAAAAAAAAAAACTGGAGAGGTGGAGGTTTCCACTATAAAGAAGAAGAATGAATATTAGTGAGTAAGACAGAGTATATGTCTGTGAATGAGAGGGATTCATTTGAAAAAGTAAGGATACAGGGAGAAGAGATGAAGAAGGTGGAAGATTTTAAGTGTCAATGTCCAGAGCAATGAAGAGTGTGGAAAAGAGGTGAAAAAGCGTGTGCAGGCAATTTGGGACTAGTGGAGAAAAGTATCAGGTGTGAAAGAAGAGTTTCAGGTAAAATGAAAAGGTAAGTGTACAAAACTGTGGTGGGACTGGCCATGCTGTTTCGTCAAGAGACAGTAGCACTGAGGAAAAGACAGGAAACAGAGATGGAGGTTGCACAGATGAAGATGCTGAGGATCTCTCTGGGAGTGACCAGGATGTACGGGATCAGGAATGAGTATATCAGAGGGACAGCACATGTTGGAGGTTTTGGAGATAAAGTCAAAGAGGTCAGACTGAGATGTTTTGAACAGGTGCAGAAGAGAGAGAGAGTAGATCAGAAGAAAGAAGCTGGGTTTGGAACCACCAGGAATGAGGCCTAGAGGAAGACCAAAGAGGAGGTTGTGAACTAAAACATGAAGATAGTTGGTGTGAGCAAAGAAGAGGCAGCAAACAGGGTTAGATGGAAGAAACTGACATGCAGTGGCAACCCCTGAAAGAAAAATGCTGAAAGAAGAAGATGAAGCATGCCTTTTTGTAATACTAAAAACAACAGAACGAAACTGCCTTGAAAACAAAGATTGATTTTTCCATTAAATCCACACATGTTAGCAACTTTTCCACAAATACCATTTACAATGGAAATACGTGAATATGGTCGCAATAAAAGATTACATGTTAGAAGTCACATCACATTAATGCAATGCCAAAATACAAAATGTGTGCAGCTAATGTATTAAAAAGTACAAAATAAAAATAGAAATAATAAAAGCCATTGTACTGTGCACAACTTACCAGATGGATAACATCTTTTCTCACACTCCTCCAAAGTCCAAAAGTTATTAGCATTGCCTCTGCAGCCTCCATATATAAAAGTTGAACATTTTCCAGATTTGGTGTCATAGTAGAACCTGGTAAAATAGGCCAAACACCATCCCTTTTCAGGTTTGAGGTTACACTCATGATGCTCGGATAAAATCTCTGGAAGATCACTGGTATCTAGAGTGGAAACAAAAAATATACATTTTATTCTTCTTCAACACTGTAGAAGGTGACATACTGTGCCAATTGCATCTTTAAACTATTGGATACATTTTAGAGAGTCTACGTATGAGGTACGTAGTTATTTAGAAAACTTGATTTTTGTACCCTGTTCAGATGGAATCAGAAGCCTTGCTTGGGTCAGGATGAGTTGTTACATTATTTGTTCTGTCGTGTCACGGTTTTCAGAGGAAATCATTAAAAAGGTCTAAACAATGGCTGACTTGTGTATTACACACAGTGAAACTCAGATGTAACAGGTCATAATTAAAAATAATAGTTGCTAGAGCAAACTTTTAAATAATTGTAATGGAAATGTTGTAACAAACAGTAGTATTTAGCAAACATCATTAATTGATCATTAAAATCTGAGCATTTTAGTTTCTCATCATAGTGTTTCAATGATCCTGTATTCTGCTGTGCTTCTCTGTTATCTGAAATGCCAGGTGTCTTAGGGAGTGTCAAGAAACAGACAGGCACCGTCCTCAACCTTTCTTATCTAACTTCGAGGCTGAACTTCAATTGAACAATCTAGGGGGTGGGGGGATTAAACCTTCTGTACAGCAACGTGTTGAATGCAGTTGAAACAGAAACTTAAGGGGAGATCTCTCCAGCTCATCACGTGTGCACATGTGATCTGTCCAATAAACTTGTAAAGAAAGCAGTTGACATTTTCTTCCACCGAGGCTGTTTTCCACCACAATTCTTAAACCAATAATATATCAACAGCACTGATAATAACAAGGACCTTAGATATGGATCTTTTGTGGTGAAGAGACAATACCCTTGATTTACCAGTCAAATCTACATTCCGATACTCACCTTCAGTCACCAGCGGTGGGTTGTGACAAAAAAAAAAAAAAAAACACGATCTTAAATACAAGCAGCCAACAGAAACTGCTCTGATAACAAGCAGCAGTTTTGTTAGAATGAACCAACGTACATCAGTGTATAGAAGAAATAAACTCACGGAGTACCAGTCGGAATATTTTTATTTGCACAAAGACAATTTAGCATTTCTTCCATACAGTCGTCGTTATCACAATCTTCTCTGGAAGCCATGGAGTCTTTTTGTGGAAAGGTCATCACCAGAAGAGCTGTTGTCCAAACTAGCAGGAGTTATTTTGCTAATGGACAACTCCTGCAATTCCCAATCACCAAGAGAAAGTTATTAAAAAAGGTCACATAAAAATGTAAAAACAAGTTTTCTTCATTTTCTAAGCTATTCAATTCATGGTTTGTGTAAGTCAATCAAGCTTCACATAAAATCTGTTTTAGAGAATAAAAAGTAATTCTTATAATGTCTTTTCCAAAGTATTCCGCTCTTTGTGGGTCAATGTCTCTCTCATAACTCTTCTTTCTCTTAGTCTGTGTCTTTCTTTTTCTCTGTCTCTACCTCTATTTTTTGTTCTATTTTCTCTTTGTCTCTCTATCTCTCTTGGCCTGTCTCTCACTTTCTATTTCTCTCTTTTTTTTCTGTCTGTCACACGTGACAAAGGACATGATTTGTAGTCCAAAGATATGAACAGACAACATTTATCCTAGAGGAAAAACTTGGTTGATGAGGATGACAATAGCCTTTTGGATTATTTTCTATTTTAACACTGTAGTCTTATTGTTCTCTGAAGGTTTCACCACATTCATATGTTGGTATTGGCTATCCAAACACGTTTTGCAATTCAGGCTCTTTGACTTTAGGCAAAGATACTCAACACAAAGAACATTTGCTATTGCATCAACAACTCAAATTTTCCATTGGGGATGAATATAGTATTTTCAATACAATTTAAGTCTATCACTGAGGCAATGCAACTCTTGTTAAACGAGTCTTTGGACCCAATGGTTTGTTAAGGTCACAAGAAACACAACACCATGTGTCTGCATTTCATTACGTTACTCCCTCAGGTTAGATGAGCTCAAACATATCTCTCTCATCTTGGTGCATGCCTTCAATCGCTCTTGCAAACAACCAAACAACAGCTCTAAGTCAACCATTAGCTTGGCAACATGTAAGCATTAGGACCTAAGCATTGGGCAAATTTTCAGTGGCATAATAAAACGCATTCCTAACAAATCAGTCTTTTTGATACCAGTTGCATTTTTCAGCAGCATCTCTTCCAACCATTTTTAGTTCATGAAGCCTTGATTTCCACCTTCAGGTTTTCTGTCAATACAAACCCACTGAGCTCTTGTATTGTTAAAGCTATCTGAACGGATCAGATTATATTTGAATTTCTTATCTAAAATCCTTGCCTGGGTATATAAACATTGTTGCAAACTTAGTGAGACAATGCGTTGACTTTCTGGAAGGATCCATAAAGAGACATTCAGCCATGGTCATGAAGAAATAAAGTCTCTCTGCAACAATGTTATGGTGTGTTATCAAGGTTTTGCAAAAGTAGCTTTGATTTAAAAAATGATTGCTATAAAACAAGTTCTAAAACAAGTAAAGAAAGTTTAATGTTTTTCAGCATAACTTTAACCGAAACATGTTAATCAGATGCCAAAATGGGGCCATACAATATATGGGACCTGGCCGAATATGTCCCCAAAAACAATGACTTTATACCATAAAACATGTGTGAATATGACCTGAATCTGTCTACTATGTTACTGTTTACGATGTGTAAAGGAAGTTGGTGGACCAAATAACACTGATATTCCACCATTTTAAGCCTTACTCTTATATTGTAGTGTCAGAATCTATCCACAGCTGATGTTCTTCAATTGCAAGTCCACTGGTCAATAAAACCTTTAAAGTTTTTCTTCCTACATTAATTATGAATGAATGTGTATTTCTGCTGTTTTCAATTTTTGAAGTCCTGATTTATCATCTCTTCCTAATTATGCACAATTCTGATCTCTTCCGCTTATCCATGGCCAGGTTGCTGGGGCTATAGCCTTTGATAGTGAACCCTGGATTCTTGGCTGTGAGACATAGCATCTGCAGCGGGTCCAAAGCCTTCCTCTTGGTCTCTTCCTGGTGGTCCGTGCCAAAAACTTCTCACCAGCGAGGCAATTGGGAGCCATATTTCCTAATCAAGATATTCAATGTGTAGCAGAAGTCTAACCTTCTGTAATTACTTCTAGCACTGTGTACAGAAAATCTGCAATAAAAACTGTAATACATGAGAGAGCAACTTCTTACCAGCAATAGAAGTAAAAAGCCCACATGCGTACTCGTTTTAATTTTAAATAAACTTAGTTTAAATTTGAATGTGAGTCTGCCAAAAGTTAGTATATCCTAAAATGTTTCATCTTTGTCTCCTACTGCTGTAATCTCAATCTGCTCCAGTTTGATTTGATGTCACCTAAAGATTACTTGGCGCTAAAACACAACAATGCATGTGTCTCCACAACCCTGAATTGCTTGTGAGGAAAATGGTAAAAATAGATGTGACAAAATCATCTGATTACAGATCTCTTTGTGATTTCGGCTGCCCAATGCGACCCGTAGCGAAGCAGTAAAGTGAAGGTTAATGTTTTCTAATGGCTGAAAGCACTTTGTCATGTTATTGAATTATACGCTGTATACATGGGTTATCGCCTTGCATGCAAGAATTTAATTCACGTTGATCAGACATGTCTCAGTATGAAAAATGTCAAGTCTTCTTCGTGCAAGTGAAGGATCCTTTTGAACAGGGCACACAGCTCCACTAGCAAGCACAATATTGTCTGAGATGAAGATGCTGAGGATCTCTCTGGGAGTGACCAGGATGGACAGGATTAAAAGGAAGTATAGCAGGGGAACAGCACATGTTAGAGGTTTGGATATAAAGCAAGAGAAGACAGACTGAGATGGTTTGAACATGTGCTAAGGATAGAGAGAGCATACATTGGCAGAAAGATGCTGGGTTTGGAACCACCAGGAAAGAGGCCTAGAGGAAGACCAAAGAGGAAGTTTATAGATTCAGTGAAGGAAAACATGAAGATAGTTGGTGTGACCCGAAGAAGACACTACAGTAGTTGTGGTTTATAGTTTAAATAAGAATTTATTTATTTTTTTATTTTAAGTTAATCGATGCACTTTTAATCTTTTCTGTTACAGACTGAAATTTTTTTTTTAATAAATCTGTTCCTTGTTGTAGGTGCTTTTTCTTTTCTTTTTTTTTCTTTAATGTTAATGAGAACACAACCTTATGCAGAAGTGTACTTATAACATTTTTATAGATAAATTACACAAACAACATGCAAATTATTTTGTTCTTCCTAAGGGGGGCGCAACAGGACATAATTGAGAAGAACTGCTTTAAACCAAGATTCCACAAAATGCATTTGTAATGGAATTGTATGAGCATGGTCACAATAATGAAATACAAGTTAGAAGTCACATCACATTAATGTAATACCAAATGGAAAAATGTGTGCAGCTAATCTTAAAAAGTACAAATGAATAATAAAATAATATTGTACTCTGTCTGACTTACCAGATCAATAACATGTATTTTTACACTCCTCCATAGTCGAAAAGTTATTAGCATTGCCTCCGCAGCCTCCATATGTAAAAGTTGAACATTCTCCAGATTTAGTGTCATAGTAGAACTTGCGGTATCTGGCTTTACACACACCCATTTCAGGTTTGAGGTTACACTCATCATGTTTGGATAAAATCCATGAAGGACCTTTGGGATCTGATGTGGAAACAAAAAATATATATTTTTCTCCTCTTGTACACTGTAGAAGGGGCATACTGTGCCAATTGCATCTTTAAAGTATTGGATACATTTTAGAGAGTCTATGAGGTCAGTAGTTATTCATGAAATCTTAATTTATTCCATAAAGTGAAGGCAAATGTATCTTTATATGATCTTTGAATTTTTTTTTCCTGCCCGGATGTAATCAGAAGCCTTGCTTGGGTCAGGATGAGCTGTTACAATTTTTGTTCTATTCTATCAAAGTTTTGTGAGGAAATCATCAAATGAGTCAAAACAATTATATACACACTATGAACCCCCAACAGATGTACCAGGTCATTATTAAGGCTTATAGTTGCTTGATCAAACTTTTTTGGTATCTAAAGGAGAGGCGTAGCGCAAGGGCAGAATGGCTGACTCCAGAACAGGAGTTACTGGGAAGATTCCCGTCTTGAGTACATGCCGAAATCTCTCCAGGGACATTAAGTGTGTCCTTAAGGGTAATTACAAGTTACATAATCCTCAATTAATCCTACCACTGGTGCCGTTTTGGCTGCCTTCTGCTAATTTTAGATTCGATAGGGGTTTAAAAAAAATATTCAGTTGAAATCATTCTATTTTAGCTCAAATGGCCAATGCAGTGGTGTAACGTTAACGGTTAACAGGTAACGGTTAACACTTTGCTGCTACAACATGCATGCAAATACTGTATAAGACTGTTCTAATGATCTCGGGGTTCTTGAAAAGCAAAAATATTGGCTGTCTTGGACTCAGTCCGAGCTTGTAGGTTTGTACATTCCTGTTTCATTTCAAGAACCTTTGAAAAATTGGATTAAATAACCGTGCGTACAAGAGCAAAACACTAAGTGGCGATTGGGATGACAACACATCAAGAAAATGTTAATATCAACAATTTGAAGTTAGAGTACGCTAAAAAATGACCAGAATAAAAAAGGTAACAAAATCAAGTTTGTAACCTTTCTGTGGAGATGGAACCATTTAAGTGGTATCAAAGCCACTGGAAACCAAATCAAAGTAATTTAGTGCATTGTTTTTTTTACCAGTTTTCTGCAGCATGCTTGTGTACCGTGAGAGATTGTCAGGGGTGGCATGGGAAATTAATCTATTTCATCTATAGGTGAAACCTAAAGTTGCTGGAGCAAACTTTTAAATAATTAAAGAGGAGACTTAGCTCAATGGTAGAATGGCTGTCTCTAGACCAAAAGTTAACGGTTAGATTTCTGCCATGAGTGTTTGCAGCCACAATATGCATGCAAATACTGCATAAGACTGTTCCAACAATCTCGGGACTCTTAAAAAGCTAAGAAATTGGTTGTCTTAGACTCAATCCGAGCTTGTAGGTTTGCAACAACATTTACAGTCGTGCCAATTAGTTACACCAATCCCACCATACAGGGTACTAGATTGTCACACTATGCACTAAATGACGTGAGACTTGGAGCCAGTAGTTCACAGCAAGGTGGCAACCAAAACAGCCGACAATTGTGTCATATTTTGGTGCAAAAAATTCAAATCCAAACAAAGAAAATGTATCAGATGAGGGAAAAAGTTAAAAAAGGGTAAAGTATGATCGTGATGACTCCCAATCTGTTCAGGTGAAGTGGTTCAAAGACTTTTCTTGACTAAAACTTTACAGAGACCTCCGAAAGTGTACACTCTACATCCGGGGTGTCCAACCAGTCAATCGCGGCCCAGGTAAATAGGGAAAAAAAATGACTGTAATGTCAACTCAGCCACTTTCGACGCTACATTTAGCAAGTATTCAGTCATTGGAGTCGCTAAAATTTGCGACATTTTTGGTGTTTATTGAAAGCGTCAATCTAGCGACTTTTCTAATGTAACTGGAGACTTTCAGAGTCTATGACGTGGAAGCAAACTGTTAAGTCTGCAATCAATAAGCAGCGTCTGGTGCTGCTGCAGCCCCTCCCAAAGCCTTGTGCTGCCTGTAAGCATAAAATGTGTGTGTTAGAGAGGGGAAAAAAAAGCAAAGAAGAGAGAGGAATATCTCAGTGTGTTTGAGAGAGGAATTTGTCTTTGTGTTAGCAACACAGAGGAACTTGTCTGTCTATGTATGTTTGAGAGAGACAAACTTGTGTCTGTGTGTGTCTGTGTGTTAGAAATAGAGGAACTTGTTTTTGTTTGTGTGTGTGCTTGAGAAAGAGGGATTTGTCTGTCTGAGCTGGGCTCACTCTAGCGTCAAAAAATCATTAGCCACTGTGTCTAATCCAGTTTAGTTTTTATGAGCCACATTTAATTTGTTATGATATGCTCTGTATCATAAGGTGTTTTCTCAGTTTGTGGTTAACAGTAAATGTACATACTCTTTTACAGTAGCTTTGTTCATAACAAATCTGGTGTAATTAATTGCAGAACGTGTCATTTGAAACAGATTCGAATCAGAATGCTTTTATTGCCATGTCAATGAAGAATATCAGAGACTAGGAACTTGCTGTGATACAGGTGTGCAAATAAAATAAAATAATAAAAAATAAAAATAATTTTAACAAAACTAAGAGTGTTCAGAAAGAAAAAGAAAAGTAGTGCAATGGCACTACTTGATACTTGGCACTATTTGATTAATATTAATAAAATTTGTGACACGAAAACCAAAAATTGACACAACCTTTTATTGAGGTTTCTTATTTTCCCCACTGATGGGTTTTTACGAGTTTTTCCTCACCTTGAAGAACAGTCTAAGGGCAGGAATGTGCTAAAAGTGTCTAGTTGAATTTGTTAGTTAGCGTTTTGCTGTGTATTGTGTTTGCAATACATTATTCATTTTTCTTGTTTTTGTTCTTTTAAAGCTGCAATGTGAAGCTCGTTGAGACCAAAATTTTGTGATTTTGGGCTATACAAATAAAATTGAATTAAATATACATCACATCAGAAACCCATCTTCTTCCAAACACAGACACACACACACAGACAAATTCCTCTCTCTCAAACTCACAGACAAATTAATTTCTCTCTCTCAAACACACACACACACAAAGACAGACAGACAGGCAAGTTCCTCACTTTATCTCAAACACACAAAGACAAGTTCCCCTCTCTAACACACACTGATTTAGTCCTCTTTCTCTTTATTCCTCCCTTTCTTTTTCTCTCTCACAGGCACACACACACACACATTTTCTGAGCACACGCAGCGCTTTGAGGGGGGAAGGGGCCGCGGCAGTACCAGGTGCTGCTTATCGATTAAAATTAACAACTTGCTTCCAAGTCACTGACTCCGAAAATCTCCAATAACATTTGAAAATGCCACTAGATTGACGCTTAAAAAAACTCGCAAATTTTAGCAACTCTTGCAACGAGAGGGCCTGAATACTCGCTAAATGTAGTGTCAAAGTCGCTAAGTTGACAATACGGGCTTTTTTTCCTACATACCTGCCGGTCAACTTGAAATTGATATACACGATAATGATAAAGTGTTTCTTTCAACAGTTGAGTGAAATCATCACACCCATCTTTACAGAGTTGGAATTTTTTATCATTCAGGATATTATGAAGAAAAAAAATACAACCATATACACTATATTATTAAGAAATTTATTTTTTAGAATAGCTGCTTATCAAGATATAAATGCCTGCTGTATTTTTTTACATTAGCCATCGAGATTAGTAAAAAAAATGCTAAATGAACCTCAGTGCATCAAGCATGAACAATGAAGATAATCTCGCAAAGCGTTTTCAATGAGTGACTGAGCAAGTTGATGAGTTGCATGACTGAACTTTCATAGGGAACCTATCTCTATGCAAAATTTCTAAACATTAAGTGTAAACAGCCAATATGGGATTAACTTTAATGTTCCTTTGTGTGGTTTAAAGAAAAAAAAGCAATATACACCAATCCAACCATGTTCCCGTGTACACATACTACCATTTCAAAACGAAAACCCTTATCTCATACAAATTCTTGCACTGACTTCTTCAAGGTCTTTTTTGATAAAACTCATTTATTGTAAAATGAGTCATACAGGAAGAGATAAAAAAAAACCTTATCCTTCCACAGACACCATGCTAACTCAACCACTTCAACTTTACAGGTCATGAAAAAAACACCACAAATACAGATGAACCTACGTCCGTATGTCTTCATGACCTATGAGGACACGTAATTAGTTTCTCAGTTTGTGTCATTCAAACACTAGTGCAGGAGATAAAAGCTCCTTTTATGTCTCGTGGGAAGCGTACATTTGAGATATTGTCAACAATGACAGTAGTGACCAAGTAACAGCTGCCAATTTTTCAAAAGTTACTCAATGGATGCTGGACTTGACGGATCATTTTCAAACTGGTGTTGGAGAAATGTTCTGATATTTTACTACTTGGTGGAGATTTTAACTGTGTTTTATCTCCCCACTTAGATAAACGATCAAGAAAAATAAAGCATCCGAGCTGAGTGAAGCGTTGAAACACTTTACAAACGAACTCGGGCTAAGTGATATTTGGAGAAATAGATTTTCTAGAGCCAGAGATTTTACTTTTTATTCACACAGACATACCTCCTACTCCAGGATAGATTACGTCTTTACTCCTAAAACAGAAGAACATAGAGTTGACATTGTTGAAATCTTACCAATCACATTATCTGATCACTCACTGTTTTCACTTTGATGGGACTGAGAATAAAACAAAAATGTTGACAACTAAATGCCTCACTTTTTAACGATAGACAGTTTTGTGATTTCATAAACACTGAATTGAATATTTACTTAGAACTGAATACAACCCCTGACATATCACCCCTAACTCTTTGGGATTGTGCCATAGCGTACCTTAGAGGTTGCATAATATCATTTGCAAGTTCCAGAGGAAAAAGAAAAGAGGCTCGACAGTGTGAATTAGAGACCACAATTAAACATCTCCAGCAGCGACACAAAGAAACGCAAAGGTATTTTGAGCTCTGCATTCAGAGCTTTGCTTTCAGAGCACTGCTTTCAGAGCTCAAAATACTGCGCAGTGAGCTTAATAGCTTAATAAATAAAAACATTGAAGGCAATTTAATACAGTATGTATCAAACAAAAGTACTATGAGCTGAGGAAGATACCAGCTTCAAAATATGGTCAAATCATGGTCTGAATAATCTCTTTCATGAGGTGAAGGATGGTTGTCTAAGTTTATTTGAACAGTTATGAGGTCAATTTCAACTCCCTTTTTCAGACTTTTTTTAGGTTTCTACAATTAAGAAGTTTCTTCCGTAAAAATTGGAAGAACGTTCTAGAGCCCTCACCTGTTGAAGAAATACTTCTAAAGACACACCACGGGAATTCTTCCTCAAAACTGATCGGCAGTTTTTATAAAGCTTTTATCAAAACTTAGCACAAACACACCTTTGTGTGTAAAGGCAAAATGGGAAGCCAAAATTGGCGCTCAAATTTCTGAGGACAATTGGGAAGAAATGTTTGCGGAAGTACATCTTGTAACTAATTCTGGGTTGTGGCGAGAATTTTTTTTTTTTTTAGTAGTAGTAGTTTTTTTTTTTTTTTTTTCCCAGACATTTAAACATTTTCTTGCAGTACAAAAGAAAAGAAAACAATATGTACAAGGTCTGAAAAGGAGCTGAAAGGTCTGTAGGTGGTTATGAGATTTTTCACATCTACACAGATAACTGCAAAAATAAACCCTGCAAATCCTGACACTTGCTGGCAAAATTGTGGTACTCACTTAGGGACCCACTCCCACAGTTTTTGGTCATGTTCAAAACTCAATCATTGTGGAATGACATGTTCAAAGCCCTGAATACAGCTTTTTAACAGTTAGCTATGACGTAAAATTCCTGTTACTACCACTCGGACTTTGGGTAAAGGGAAGACACCTAACCCTCAATTACTCCTACCATTGGCACTGTTTTTGCTGCCTTCTGCTAATTTTAGACTCGGTATGGGGATTGAAAAAAAATATTCTGTGGCAATGAGGTGATGTTGCTCGAGTCCTAACAAGAACTAGAAAGTATGATCACATTAATCCTGTGCTCAAGTCTGTGCACTGGCTTCCTGTGGCTCAGAGAATATACTTTAAAGCTGTTTTGCTTGTGTTTAAGTCTCTCCATGGTCTAGCACCAAAGTACATCTGTGATATGCTAGTACCTTACGAACCATTAAAACGCTGAGGACCTCTGGGACCGGTCTCCTGCTGGTGCCTAGAGTCAGGACTAAAGATGGAGAAGCTGCATTTAAATTTTATGCTGCAAAAGTCTGGAACAAACTTCCTGAGGCCGTGAGACAGGCCTCTACTGTGACAATGTTTAAATCTAGGCTGAAAACACTTCTGTTTTTCAGAATTATTTTATTTATTTATTTATTAAACTTTTTGATT
Organism: Neostethus bicornis; assembly: GCA_902685375.1. Lineage (NCBI taxonomy): Eukaryota > Metazoa > Chordata > Actinopteri > Atheriniformes > Phallostethidae > Neostethus > Neostethus bicornis. Next base: position 10,020,594 of record LR738549.1, on the reverse strand, counting down.
TTATGTTTTGTGATTTTAATGCATTCTTTTTTTCCTTCTTGTGAAGCACTTTGAATTACATTTTGTATGAATTGTGCTATACAAATAAACTTGCCCTGCCTTGCTTTGCATTGGCGTAACAGTTAACTTTGTGATCTGACAAGAAGAAGATCTTGCCGCACTTTGAACACACAGTTTGCAGCCACAATATGCATGCAAATACTGCACAAGACTGTTCCAACAATCTCAGGGTTCTTGAAAAGCAAAGATATTAGCTGTTTTGGACTAGGTACGAGCTTGTCGGTTTGCACCATCAGATTGTTTCTCTGTTTTATTTCAAGGTCCTTTGAAAATTTGGATTAAACACTCATCTGTACAACAGCAAAACACCAAGTGGCTATTGGGATGACAACACATCAATTTGAAGTTAGAGTGCGCTAAAAAGAAGAACATAACAAAATAAAGTTTGTAACATTTCTGTGGAGATGAAATCATTTAAGTCAGGGGTGCCACACCGGTCCACCTCAACCTACCGGTAGATCGCGGACTGGTCCTGCGTAGACCGTGAGACGTGTTGGGAAAAAAAATTTGAAAAAAAATAATTTATGACTTTTTTAATGACAGAAAATCAGTGTTGCCAATTTAGCGACTTTGACAATATATTTAGCGACCATTCAGCCACTCAAAAAAATGACTAGCGACAATCTAGTACCCTTCTTGTGTTATAGAGTGCATTAACCCACGTGACTAAAACCCGGAAATCAGGCAGAATCAGGATAAAACAATCAAAGCAATATTTTTTGTTGACTAGTGGAGAAGATCCTTATACAATTCTAAATAATTTATTTTCAAATAATCCGATTTGATGCCTGCAATTCACCCCGAATTTCCACTCAGCTGCTGATCTGAAGGCTAATAAAGGAGTGGACGCTACTTCCGAGCTGGTGACGTCATTACGTGACGTCTACACATGACGTCACGGGGCAGCTAGATCTAAAGAGGTTTGCTAGTTGAAAAGTATATCTCGGGACAAAAAAGGTTGGGCACCCCTGATTTAAGTAGTATCATAGCCACTGGAAACTAAATCAAAGTAGTTTAGTACATTGTTTTTTTAACAGTGTTTTGCAGCATGCTTGTGTACCATTAGAGATCGGCAGGGGTGGCATGGGAAATTAACTTATTTCACCTTGATGCTGGTACCCCAAGGGCGAGCAGAGGCACCACCACCCAAGTGGCAAAATTGTGGTACTCACTTAAGGACCCACTCCTACATTTTTTGGTCATGTTCGAAACTCAATCAATGTTCCGTTCCGTTATCTTCCGCTTGTTCTGGGGTCGGGTCGCAGGGGCAACAGCCTTAAGCGGGCAGCCCAGGCCTCTCTCTCCCCGGTAGCATTCTCCAGCTCACAATCATTGTGGAATGACATATTCAAAGCCCTGAATACAGCTTTTCAGCAGTTATTTAAAAGAGAACAACAGTTAACTATAACGTTCTATTACTGTTACTAAACAGCGGGATGATACGTTCGGTGCCCGGCCGTCAGTTCGGACTTTGAATGCATTTTTCACCAAAGTGGAGCAATAAAAGACAAAAAAACAGGATCTGTTGTGTGTATACTGAAAAAAAAAAATGACCAAGGAGACGTAAAACAAAAAAATTACCCGTGTTTAAAAATTTGAATAAAATTCGAACCGAATAAAAGTCTTTTGTTTTATTGTTTCTAAATTAAATGTCTCTTAAATGTCTTTTTTTTTCATCCTCAATGAAATTTTTTTGTCAAATGAATCGCTGTTCAAAAGTGAAAATTGATGATAAACGGTCAAATATCCTAATGAAATTTATTCTGATACCGGTGAGTGAAACATGGAGGCAAATGTTTAAGGAAAAACTTCAAAACACCACAGAATACAAAAATGGAAAGAATCTCAAGTTTGAAATAAGATCAAATAATTATTGTTTTACCTCTAGAGTTAGAGCTTGACGCCAGACTGACGAGAAAGACAATGCAGAGGATCCAGCACCTGGTCAGAGCCATGATGAGTGCAAATGCTGAGTCAAGATGAATGAAAACCTACGAAAAAAGCTTCAGGTTTTAAAGCACTGAGATCACTGAAGGTGTGTGTGGGTGTGTACTTGCGTTTGGGGATAATCACATTCCAGAAATTTTAACTGAAAATTTCTGTTAAATGTACTTTATTCACAATTTATAAACATTGTTATTAATAAAACTGAAGAAAATTACCAAAGAATTTATTCTAACTGAATTCAGGGTTGCGATTTAAAGTTTGTTTTAAAACATACTTTAATCAAATTTTAACACAAACACTAGCTGTAAGATTGATTTCATTTACATTTTTATTGCCCAATCGCAAAAAAAAAAAATGTGTTAAAACGGGCTTTACATTGTAGATTGAAAATGTACAAAAAAATCAAACAAGAAACAAAAAAGTAGATACACGAATGTGCAGTTAAAATCTAACTAAACAAACACTTGCTATAAACAATTACAGCACATTCCCATCCTTCGTTAACGGTCCGGGAATGAATACACTGAATGAAGTACAAACCTGATCTTGATGGAGCAGATGGATTTTTAAAATCTTATCCATCCTTTCTTGATTATTGTTACCTCAATGCTGTGTTACCCATCTCTGCTAAAAGCGTGAAGATGGCAGCTCAGTGGTTAGAGCGTTCGTGCGCAGACCGGAAGTTCGCAGGTTTGCGTCCCACAGAGAGCATGTCTAGGGTCCTTGGAGAAGACACCTAACCCCCGCTTCTCCCACCATTGGCGCTGTCAAAGGGCAGCCTGCTGCGGTGTAAGGAGTGCAGCACACAAATTTCACCGGTGAGGGATGAATAGAGTAATTCATTTTTTTCACTTTTTTATTAAAACCACCTATATCCTATTATTTTCAATAAATATGATGTGCAAGTTTGAAACTGTTCTTTCATAAGCCAGATTTTTTCTTTTTTTTGTCCACATAATTTAGATTTAGAACACTGGGATTTAGAACACTGGTGTTATTTTGTTGTTTTCCTGTGATGGTTTTGTTAATTGAAGAGCAATCTAAGTTGGACATATTATATAGGAAATTATTGGGGAAAAGAAAATTCTGAAATGACTTGTTTTTAGTCCTGTTTTCAATTTTTATTACTGGACTGTTTTTAGTCCAAGGACAGATAAAGTCCTTGGAAATATAAGAAAATGTCCAATTTTTGTTAATTGGAAATTAATGACTATTCCTACCCATGTGCTTAGAATCTTTTTCTTTTGTAGATGAGAAACTATTTTCTTTGTATAAGAAACTAGTTGGACAGCATTTCATTGGCAGTCCTTGGGTGTGGCAAGGGTTCTTGTTTAAGTCCTCAAACAATTTCAATAGTGGTACTATCTGTTATTCTATATTTGCTGTTATTACATAATTCAGAAGTGAAATATGCTGCAACTCTCTAAGTTTTTTCTATATTTCTTTATTTTATACAATTTATATTTGTTGAATCTAAAACAGTGTGATTGTTTATCAAAGTTCAGTTACAATAACTTACTGTTTGTTCCTGGGAGTTACTTGTTACTTTATGTCGCAATGTTTTTTTTTGGTTTTTTTTTGTCGCTTTGCTAAGGTCATATTGTTTCCTGGATTGTTGTTTTCTTTATTAGTCTAGAGTTGCTTTATCCAACTTATGTCTGCTTGACAATTGTGGTCTACATTTAGGACATCCTTTGATCTACAAGAACGCTCAACTAGCCCTTTGTCACCAAACTCAAAAACTGCTTTTTTTTTGTCTTAAATGTTCATTGACAGGCCAAGTTAATGATTTAATGAAGACTATGAGATAAATGGACTCTACTTATATAGCACTTTTCTACCTGCATGGGGACTCAAAGCGCTTTACAATGTAGCTCACATTCACCCATTCACACATACACATTCATAGCTGATGGTGGATGCTGCCATGCAAGGTGCAAACCACCATCAGGAGCAATTGGGGGCTCAGTGTCTTGCTCAAGGACACCTCGGCATGAACTCATGGCGGGGATCGAATTGGCAACCCTCCGGTTACAGGACGGTCACCCTACTCACTGAGCCATCCTTCTCCCAACCAGTGGACCAGTGGATAATCAGTGGTTTTCACAAAGATCAAATTAAGAGCTATGGTTAGAAGAGTAAAATAGTCAAATTGTAATAATTCATCATTTTAATAATAAATTAAAGAAACAATGCCATCAAGCATTAAAACAGTCATTTTCCACAGTGCTGTGGCTCTGTCTTTTATTCGCCATGGTAACTCTGCTTTCTTATTGCCATTTTCCTCATGACATAATTCCACCTGGAGTTTGGTGTGAAACTTGTGCAACATCAGAGGTCATTTAGAGCAACACTATATCACTTGCCTTAAGGGAAAAAAGGTGCAGTTCGGTTTGGTCTTTCACAACTTTTGCACAATGCACTCAAACAGGTCAAATCACCTGCAAAGGGTGTGTATCTGTATCTGCAGTGTATCAGACTTAAAATCTATGTCTTTAAAATGTTAATGCTTTTAGTTGGGTCTAGTTCTCTGGTTTTCTCTATTGTTGCTGTTCCACTCTGATTCCTGCTGTCTCTGACTGCTTTTATGCTGACATACTGTCTGCTGCTTGACAAGCATCAATGTGAGCTTTTATCTACGGTTTTGGTCATTTTTCACCCTCTCAACTCAAGTGAATTTCTGTGCTCGTCCTTTTACTGGGACGGGTTTCTCAAGAGCTGTTTTTTTACAACATTACATAAAGAAATAAGATGGACTGACCTCAAGTTCTAAAAGTCCTCAAACTTTCCTTGTAACCTAAAATGTTGCCTTAAAAAATGCTTTCTGTGAGCAAGACCAACTTTGACAATGTATAACAATGTTACTAAGTGGATTAAAGACTGTAAAATACTGCAATTATAACTCATGCAGTTTAATACACTCAATGACTGAATGAAGTTCATTCATGACAATGAATGAACTTCATTCGGTTATGAATACAACTTTATTAGGTGGGAGACGGTGGATCAGCGCAAGAGCGCTCGCCCGCGGACCGGAAGGTCGCGGGTCCGATTCCCACCGAGACCACCGTCTATGGTCCTTGGAGAAGACATCTAACCCCCGTTTCTTCCACCATTGGTGCCGTCGGAGGGCAGCCTGCTGCGGTGTAAGGAGTGCAGCACACAAATTTTCCCGGTGAGGGATGAATAGAGTAATGTATTTATTTATTTATTTATTACCTACACGTGGTAATCATGATCACCTGACGGAGATATCAGATAGATATCAAACATCCTAATCCTTAGTGCTTGGCTTAATCATTTCTTCAATGTGTTTTGAGAGATCACATATTTTACTGCAATGGTTTGTAATTCATGACCAACTAAAGAAGATGAATCATAGTTGAAACAGCTGCTGGCTCTAAGAGGAAGCTCCCGAGTTGATCAAGTACCTATCTCACACATGTACGCATCTACTCATCTTCTCATACAAGATTTTTTTTTTCAGTTTCTCCAGGATAATGTGAATTGTAAATAACATTTAATGACAAGTGGCACCATGGTGAAAGTTCAGAAGGCAGGATGATATCCAGAGGGGTTGTAAAATGAGATGATGGCTCAGTAGTTAGAGCATTCGCTTACGGACCGGAAGTCAACCTGGTTCACGGGTTTGCATTCCACTGAGTGCACGTTTAGGGTTCTTAGAGAAGACATCTATTCCTCCTGTTTCTCCACCATTGGTGCTGTCGTGGCAGCCTGCTGCAGTGTAGGAGTGCAGCACACAAATTCCCCCGGTGAGAATGGAGTGAGTGAGTAAAAATTTAAAAAAAATATATATATATCCACCACCTTTATTTTGTGTCTAAAGACCTTGCTGCTCTGATGGTTAAAAATATATAAATGGATTTTTCCAAAAGAGAAGGAAATGAACAGCTTATCTACCTGGAACCAGATTACAAAATGCGTGTAACTGCGGCCAAGAGGAAGACCGATATTTTGATCTGCACATTATCGTTAATGGCTAACCACGTCTGTAGTTTCATCTGAGACCGTTGAACATTATGTCTAAGGCTCAGCAGAATAAATGGAAGCTTTCATCTCTCAAAGATGATGAATTCACGAGCAACAGGAGCTTTCACTAGAGGATGCTGGGTTTGGAACCGCCAGGAAAGAGAGCTAGAGGAAGACCAAAGAGGAGGTTCATGGATACAGTGAAGGAAGACATGAAGATATTTGGCGTGACCGAAGAGGATGTCCTTCACCACTCTAACGTACTTCTCTGTAACACCAGACTACCTACGGCCTGTAGTCTCGCCTGTTCACGCCAAGTCTCACAAGAACTATGTCAAATGGCTCTTACATAAAAGACTACAGATATATTTGTTGGAACAAGGGCCAAATTTGGCTAATAATCTTTGGCACACCAAGCTATACCAAAATGCCTGTGGTTCATGATGGTTCATGTAGCAGTTTTCCTACTTCAGTTGTCTTTTTTTTTTTTTTTTTTTTTTTTATAATAAATGCAATAACATAAAAACAATATGCATAATTTTCAAGGTTTGTTTATATATATGATCGGCACAGTTACCCCACCAAACAACAAACAAGGAGTGAAATAAACATTTATTTTTTCTAGACCTAATAGTACTTAACAAGTAGTGCTCGGTTCTTATAAAATATGTATATGTCTATTTAAAATGATGTATACTATTCTATTTTCTAATCTTGTCTTATTTACACTTACTCCTTTCAGCTACTTGAATTGCTTAGTAATATTGTTTCATTTTAAATTGATGTAAATTTAATAGCTGTAAACTTACACATATTTTAAATGATAGATCCTAGAAAATTTAGTGTCTACCCTGGTAGCAACTGACAAGGATTAATTTAAGTAGATAAATAAAAAATAGTAGAAATATCAGAATGCTCTGTCTTGCCAAATCAGTCGATCGGGCCAGAAAATACTCTTTTTTGTTGGCATTTGTCATACCAACAGCATTATTACAAAACAATTGATCAAACATTAGCATGATGCAATTTGTGTGCTTGCATGTTAAGTCATATATTCCGTATTGCTTTGTTTGTTGCATATTGATCAGAACTAGTTCAAGATCATTTGAAAGGAGTCATTGTTCATTCAAGAAAAAGTTTTCAAATAATATCAATGTTGGCAGGACTTTTGCTCAGTATTGATTTTAAGATGGTTGGATATGTGGTTTTGTCACTCTAGTACTCATTTTAAAAGCCTACACAATCTGAAAATTGCGGGAAGGACATCAACTGTGTGGTAAAATGCGGCAACGATTTGACGACAAGCGAGAAGTGTTACGGTTAGGAGTGGGTAAGCGTTACTGGTTTTTGCAATTTGCAAATTGTCTAGAGCACAACATCACCTCTGTGTTAATGATTGTTCAAAGCAATAAGTGACTTCATAAATACTTCATTTTTCTGTTATGTGAATAAATTCTTTTTGTCTGCCACAATAATATAAAACACATAAATTCGGAGAAAACTTTCCTCAGCAATGTTCAGGTCAGATTACAGATAATTAATTACAATGATCATTTTTTAATTTTTTTGTTTCCCTAATATATCAACAGCACTGACAAAAATAAGACCACTAAATTGGGAGTGTTTGTAGAGAAGAGACAACTGATTGAAAAACCAATACCCTTGATTTACTGTACCAGTCAAACCCACATTCCGATAGTCACCTACAGTCACCAACAGTGGGTTGTGACAAAATAAACGACAAACAAGATCTTTAGTACAAGCAGCCAACAGAAACTGCTCTGATAACAAGCAGCAGTTTTGTTATAATGTATCAATGAGCATCAATGTAGAATAGAAAGAAACTCACAAAGTACCATTTGGAAGATTTTTATTTGCACAAAGACAATTTAGCTTTTCTTCCATACAGGCATCATTATCACAATCTTCTCTGGAAGCCATGGCGTCTTTTTTTTTGGAAAGGTTATCACCAGAAGAGCTCCTCTCCAAGGTTTTTCCATTAGCAGAAGTTATCCTGCTAATACGCAACTCCTGCAATTCCCAATCACCAAGAGAAAATTATTAAAAAAGGTCATATAAAAATTTTTAAAAACAAGTGTTCTTCATTTTATGAGCTATTCAATTAATGGTTTGTGTAAGCCAACCAAGCTTCAAATGAAACACATTTTACGGAATAATAAGTCGTTCTAATAATGAATTTTCCAAAGTCTTCCGCTCTTTGTCGGTCAATTTCAATTTATAGCTAATACTTTTCTGGAACCACACACTTAAACATTTGAACATGCAAATAGAAGAATCACCAAACCTGCATATTTAGTTTGTAAATGCTGTTAGAAGAAAATAATATTAATAATAATATATTTCAATCACAAGCACCTCTCTAGACCTGGGCACACAAGGACACTGTATAGTTCACAGAAGATGTGGTTGAATGTTTCCTCTTTATTTTTTTGTTAGTTTAGCAGGGCTTTTTAAGAAAAAAAAAAATAAATAAAATTTTTATAAAGGAGTTGAAACAGGCTCTTGACGGTAAGGAAATGCTTCCAGATGACTGGACAAATACTGCTAATGTGATCAGGGAGGAAGGTAATGAGCACTTGGTGTGTCATCTGGAATAAAAAAAGATAAGGAGACTTGGTGGTGGATCGAGGATGTACAGAATTGTATCAAAAGAAAGAGGCTGGCTAAGAAGAATTGGGACACTGATACGACTGAGCAGAGTACGCAAGGGTACAGGGAGATACAGCTTAAGGTTAAAGTAGAGGTTGCAAAGGCAAAACAAGTAGCCCATGAGGATCGCCCATGGAGACGGTGGCCGCGTGGTTAGAGCGTTCGCCCGCAGACCGGAAGGTCGCGGGTTTGCGTCCCACGGAGAGCACGTCTAGGGTCCCTAACCCCCGCTTCTCCCACCATTGGCGCCGTTGAAGGGCAGCCTGCTGCGGTGTAAGGAGTGCAGCAAACAAATTTCCCCGGTGAGGGATGAATAGAGTACCGTAATTTCACGGCCATAAGGCGCACCTAAAAGTCTAAAATTTTCTTCAAAATGAGCGGTGCGCCCTTTCGTGCGGTGCGCCTTGTGTGTGACCTAAAAGAAAAAGCGGTGCCCGTGAGGCGAGGCGGACCTGAAAGAAAAGCCTGAGAACGTTAAAGAGTGAAGTGTGGGCGTGGATTGTGTATAAAAAAGGTATGTGCTGTATGCACAACATTGCTGTTTTAACCCTGAAAATGACAAAGAGACACGCTTATGACGCTCAGTTTAAGCTGAAGGCAATCAGCTACGTGGAGGAACATGGGAATCGAGCCGCTGCGAGAAATTTCAGCATTAACGAGTCAATGGATTGTAGATGCTTGGACTAACGCAGTGCTTCTCAATTATATCCTGTTGCGCCCCCCTAGAAAGAAGAAAATATTTCGCCCCCGCTCCCCCGCTCTCCGCCATGACCATAATTAGTATCATTTGTCTATGAAATTGTTATGAGCAGTGGTCCCCAACCACCAGGTGGACCACCCCTGGTGTGAGGGGCCAAACTAGTATTTTTATTCACTTTGTTTTTGTGATGTCTTTATTTTGATGGTATGTTTACCGTTACCATGGCAACCAGAGTGCGTTCGAGCAGAGAGAATTTTTCCACGTTATAAAGACGCTGCTAATAAATTTTCTCGTGAAGACAACGTGGATTTAAATGCATTATTATTGATTAAAAAAGCCAGTTTTTCCGGCTGGTCTTATCACCTGTAGACCGGTCCGTGAAAATATTATCAGACACTAAACCGGTCCGTGGCGCAGAAAAGGTTGGGGACCCCTGGTTCTGAGTACACTTCTGGATAACATTGTATCCTCATTAATGTTAAAGGAAAGAAAAAAAAAGAACAACTTTAATGACAGCTTTATTGTTTTTTAGTGTGTAACAGAAAATATTTAAAGTGCATCAATTATCTTGAATTTTAATTAAAAATAATTCTTATTTAAACTATAAACTACAACTACTGTAGTGGATGTACAAATACACTTTATTCTAGTACGGCAAAAAAAAAAAAAAACGTGTTCCACAGGATCACACGCGCCACCACTATTTGAGAAGCACTTGACTATTTTTTAATACGCACATTTGCATGCTTGCGTGTGTGTTGTTGTAAGGCAGTGTGTGACTGAGACTGCGCCTTTTCGTACGGTGTGCCTTATGTGTGTGTTGAATACAGCTACGGCGCACAAAACTGAGGCTGCGCCTTTTCGTACGGTGCGCCTAAATGGCCGTGAAATTACGGTAATTCTTTTTTTTTTTTTTTTTTTTTTTTTAAACGCCGGGCTGAACAGCAATGAGGGAGAGATGGACCTAAACAAGTTGGAAAGACAGAGAGACAAAGATGGGAAGGATGTGCAGCAAGTCAGGATTATTAAAGACAGGAATGGATGTCTTTTGACAGATACCAGTAATGTGACAGGAAGATGGAAAGAGTACTTTGAAGAGTTGATGAATGAAGAAAATGAAAGACAACAAAGAGTAGTGGAGCGGAAAGTAGCTAAGATTAGTAAGGAGAAATAAAGAGTGTACTGAAAAAGATGAAGACAGGAAAGTCTCCTAATGATACATCTATAGAAACATGGAAGGAAGTGCTTAGGTGAGGTGGCAGTAGAGTTTCTGACTGGGCTGTTTAACAGGATATTAGAAAATGAGAAGTTGCCTGATGAATGGAGGAGAAGTGTGCTGGTTCTTATTTTTAAAAACAAGGGTGATGTGCAGAGTGGTGGTAACTACAGATGAAAAAAACTGATCAGTCATACAATGAAGTTATGGGAAAAAGTCGTCAAAGCTAGAATAAGGTCTGAAGTAAGAAGCAGTATGGTTTTACGCTAAAAAAAGAGCACTACAGATGCAGTATTTGTCTTGAGGATGCTGATAGAGAAGTACAGGGAAGGTCAGAGGAGCTGCACTGTGCTTTGTAGTAGATCTAGAGAAAGCGTATGACAGGGTACCCAGAGAAGAACTATGCTATTGTGTGAGTGAGTCTGGCGCGACAGAGAAGTATGTTAGAGTGGTTCAGGATATGTATGAGGACTGTAAGACAGTGGTGAAGTGCGCTGTAGGTGAGACATAAGAGTTTAGGGTGGGGGTGGGACTGCATCAGGGATCTGCAAGGAGTATTTTGCTATGGTGATGGACAGGCTGGCAGACAGGGTTAGACTGAAATTTTCTCGGACAATGATATTTGCAGATGACATTGTGATCAGTAGTAAGAGGTGGGAGGAAATGGAGGAAAAGTTGGAGAGGTGGAAATTTGCTCTAGAAAGAAGTGGAATGAAAATCAGTCAGAGTAAGTCAGAGTACATGTGTGTGAATGAGAAGGATCTAAAAGGAAAAGTGAGGTTACAGAAAGAAGAGATAAAGAAGGTGGAAAATTTTAAGTATGAACAGTCCAGAGCAATGGAAAGTGTGGCAAAGAGGTGAAGAAGACGAGGCTGTGTGGTGACGGGGTGCCTCGGAGGGTGGGCCCAGGTCCTTGGGCCTGTTGGAGGTTGTTTCTGATGGCTCTGGGGTCTCCTGCTGCTCTTGTGTGGCGGAGGACACTACCTCGGTGGCTGTGTCCCGCGTGGCTGCCTCTTTTTGGAGCGTGCTGTTTGCCTCGTGGTTGCCTGGCTGGTTCGGAGGGCCCCTGGCGCTTACCGTGTCCGGCTGGGGAGCCGGTCGCCCGGGGGGATGTTTCCTTCCCCCGGTTGTGCCCATCCACCTGCTCTCTCCCGGTCCCACACTGCCACATGCTCACTGTCACTTAGGGCGCGGGGTCTGGATGGGTGGGGCACGCTGACGAGGCTTGGGGAGGGTGATCCCCCTTCTGAGTCCCCGTCTGCACCCATCCTCCACTCCACTTTTAACTGCATCTTAGTCATTTATATTCATATAGGGTCTTGAGGGGTATTTCGGAGAGGGAGTGCCAAGTGGGGACACCTGCACTCCCCCCATGCCGTTCCCCCTCAATTTTAAATCCCACCTTAGACACTGAACATGGCACAATGGCACCACACACATTCCAAACTAAACTACACACAGAGAGGTCCTCGGGTTGGGGGGCAATGCCGCTTGGCAGCGTCAGGGCCCGCCACCTGCAAGCGCTCTCTCGCCCACTTCAATTGCAGCACATACATACACAGGTGGGACCGGGGGAGGGCGGCCGGTCCTCACCCGCCTGTGTCCCTTCGAATCGGCCAGGATCTCGGGGCTCTGCTGCCTGGAGGGGGGCTGGGTTTGCGGGACTTGGAGGCCAGTCACTTCTGTGTTGCCCACCTCCGGGGGGCGGGAGACACCCAGAGATACGGTTGTGTGGTTTTTGTAAGGGGGAAACGGGCCCGGGGGCGGTCTCGCCTGGTCCTGCCGGGGCCCCTCGTCACCAGTTGGGGTTAAGAGGTGCACTGGGGTGAGCATCACTAGAGAGTTGGCAGGACTACAGTTGAGGGACTAGGGTAGTGAAGAGGGACATTAGGTGGGCAGAGGTGGTCTTTGGGCTGCCTGGGTCGGGCACCTGGCTGTGTGTTGGGCTGTGGCGGCTGCATGTGGGGTAGCCTGGCCCTGCTGGGCCCCCGGTTGAGCCCCGGCTCGGGGAATGTCGGGTCCCTGGGCCCTTGGGGTGAGTGCTCCCCTCTCGGTCCGGGCCTTGACTTCTGTCACCCCTGGGCTCGCCTAGGGCCGTGGGGTACGGTTGCCGCGTCTGCCCCGAGGCCTGTGGGTCCTGGCATCGGGGAGGCCCGTGCTCCTTGGTGCTGGAGTGGCCCTGGCAGAGGTTTCTCTATGCGCCTTGCTGAGCAGGTGGGCGGCTCCTCGGCCCGGCTTCGGGGTCCCGGGATCTGGATGGGCGTGGGCCCGGGTAGCGTGTGTCTCTGCCTCCCTCGTTCCAATCCTTTGGGGCTGGGGACAATCCGTTGGTCCTAATAAGCACATGGTTCACATCGGCAGCATGCATGTACTTTCACTCACACTCGCACACTATATCACTCTGTTTACTGTCCGCTATGGTCCTTGCTTTCAACCAATATTATTATAACTCTAGTAACATGTGTTTGTGTTGTACATCATTTGCTATAGAAGGTTTTGTTGTGTGTGTCAGTTTTATCACTGGTTTAAACTCTTGTTTGTACTTTTTTTTTTTCCCCTCAGATAATCCAGCAGGTTGGTTGTGATGCAGAATACTACAACTTCAGATTTTCTTTTTACTTTCTCCCCCTCTCTTCTTCTTCTTCTGTACCCTATCCCTCCTCTTTTTCACCCCACCTACCCACGCCCCTCTCCTTAGTAATTCCTGTCAGGTCCAGCGCAGAAAGCATATATATTTTGATTGTAAAGCATTTAAAATAAACAAATAAAGCTTGTCAGGGTCGGCACATTGTGCTGACCCTGGTAGAACAAAACTGCCCAGCAATACTTGACATACAGATCATCATTCTGCTTGTCACAACGCCGGACAGGACAGGTATAGGGAAAAAAAAAAAAAAAAAAGAGGTGAAGAAGCGTGTGCAGGCAGGTTCGAACGGGTGGAGAAAAGTATCAGCTGTGATAGAAGAGTTTCAGCTAAAATGAAAGAAAAAGTGTATAAAACCATGATGAGACCAGCCACGCTGTTTGGTCTAGAGACAGTGGCACTGAAGAAAAGACAGGATGAAGGTAGCAGAGATGAAGATGCTGAGGATCTATCTGAGAGTGACCAGGATGGACAGGATTAAAAATTAGTATAGCAGGTGAACAGCACATGTTAGAAGTTTGTAGATAAAGAAAGAGAGGCCAGACTGAGATGGTTTGAACATGTGCAGAGGAGAGAGAGTACAACAGAAGAAAGATGCTGTGTTAAGGATCACAAGGAAAGAGGCCTAGAGTAAGACCAAAGAGGGGGTTTATGTAAAGGAAGACAGGGAGACAGTTGGTGTGACCGAAGAAGATGCAGCAGATAGGGTTAGAGAGAAGAAACTGACTTGCTGTGGCGACCCCTGAAGGGAAATGCCCAAAGAAGAAGGAGCAGGGGTTTTTGTAATCTAAAAATAACAAAAAAAACTGCATTTAAACCAAGATCTATTTTTCTACTAAATTCACTTGTGTTAGCAACTTTTCTACAAAATCCATTTGTAATGGAATTGTATGAGTATGGTTGCAATAAATGAATACAAGTTAGAAGTCACATCACAAAATTGTAATGCCAAAATACAAAATGTCCACCGCTGATCTTAAAAAAAAAAAAAGAATAATAAAATAGAAATAACAAAAGCTATCCGACTTACCAGATGGATAACATGCTTTCTCACACTCCTCCAAAGTCAAAAAGTTGTTATTATTACTGCTTCTGCAGCCTCCATATATAAAAGTTGAACATTCTCCAGATATGGTGTCATAGTAGAACCTGGGAATAGGGGCCATACAATAGACCTCGCCATATTCATGTTCGTCATTACACTCATGATTCGGGGATAAAATCCTTGGAGGCTCTTCGGGATCATATATGGAAACAAAAAATATTTACTTTACTCCATGTGAACACTGTTGAAGGGGACATACTGTTCCAATTGCATCTTTAAACCATTGGACACATTTCACAGTTTTCAGAGGAAATCATCAAATAAGTCAAAACAATGTCTGACTTATGTATTATACATACTTTGAAACCCCGACAGATGTACCAAGTCATAATTAAAGCTTATATTGCTAGATCAGCCTTTTTATTCTCTAAAGCGAGGCGAAGCTCAATGGTAGAATTGGTGTCTCAGGACCAGGAGTTACCGGAAAGATTCCTGCCATGTTTGCATGCCGAAGTCTCTCAAGAGACATTAGGTGTCTTCTAAAGGGTAAAGAGAAGACACCTAACCCTCAATAACCCCTACCACTTGCGCCATTTTTGCTGACTTCTGCTAAATTTAGATTCAGTATGTGGACTAGAAAAAAATATGCTGTGGCAATCATTCTACTTTAGCTCAATTAAGTGATGCAAAGGCGTAAGAGATGGACCGACTGTATACAGGTTGGCAAGACAGAGAGACAAAGATGGGAAGGATGTGCAGCAAGTTAGGGTGATGAAGACATGAGAATTGATCTAGCAACTATCCGTGTAACGACTAGCTAATTAATTCCTATTTTTTTTCCTTTGACGATTTCAATTTATAGCTAATACTTTTCTGGAACCACACACTTAAACATTTGAACGTGCAAATAGAAGAATCACCAAACCTGCATATTTAGTGTGTAAATGCTGTTAGAAGAAAATAATATTAATAATAATATATTTCAATTACAAGCACCTCTCTGGACCTGGACACACAAGGACACTGTATAGTTCACAGAAGATGTGGTTGAATGTTTCCTCTTTAATTTTTTGTTAGTTTAGCAGGGCTTATAAAGAAAAAAAAATATAAAGGAGTTTAAACAGGCTCTTGTTGGGCAGGATATGCTTCCAGATGACTGGACAAATACTACTAATGTGATCAGGGAGGAAGGTAATGAGTACTTGGTGTGTCATCTGGAAGAAAAATAGATAAGGAGACTTGGTGGTGGATCGAGGATGTACAGAATTGTATCAAAAGAAAGAGGCTGGCTAAGAAGAATTGGGACACTGATAGGACTGAGCAGAGTACTCATGGGTACAGGGAGATACAGCTTAAGGTTAAAGTAGAGGTTGCAAAGGCAAAACAAGTAGCCCATGATGATCTAAACGCCGGGCTGAACAGCAAGGAGGGAGAGATGGACCTAAACAGGTTGGCAAGACAGAGAGACAAAGATGGGAAGGATGTGCAGCAAGTCAGGATTATTAAAGACAGGAATGGATGTCTTTTGACAGATACCAGTAATGTGACGGGAAGATGGAAAGAGTACTTTGAAGAGTTGATGAATGAAGAAAATGAAAGACAACAAAGAGTAGTGGAGCGGAAAGTAGCTAAGATTAGTAAGGAGAAATAAAGAGTGTACTGAAAAAGATGAAGACAGGAAAGTCTCCTAATGATACATCTATAGAAACATGGAAGGAAGTGCTTAGGTGAGGTGGCAGTAGAGTTTCTGACTGGGCTGTTTAACAGGATATTAGAAAATGAGAAGATGCCTAATGAATGAAGGGAAGTGTGCTGGTTCTTATTTTTAAAAACAAGGGTGATGTGCAGAGTGGTGGTAACTACAGATGAAAAAAACTGATCAGTCATACAATGAAGTTATGGGAAAAAGTCGTCAAAGCTAGAATAAGGTCTGAAGTAAGAAGCAGTATGGTTTTACGCTAAAAAAGAGCACTACATATGCAGTATTTGTCTTGAGGATGCTGATAGAGAAGTACAGGGAAGGTCAGAGGGAGCTGCACTGTGCTTTGTAGATCTAGAGAAAGCGTATGACAGGGTACCTAGAGGAGAACTATGGTATTGTATGAGTGAGTCTGGTGCGACAGAGAAGTATGTTAGAGTGGTTCAGGATATGTATGAGGACTGTAAGACAGTGGTGAAGTGTGCTGTAGGTGAGACATAGGAGTTTAGTGTGGGGTTGGGACTGCATCAGGGATCTGCAAGGAGTGTGTTGCTATGGTGATGGACAGGCTTGCAGACAGGGTTAGACTGGAACTTTCTCGGACAATGATATTTTCAGATGACATTGTGATCAGTGGTAAGAGGAGGGAGGAGGTGGAGGAAAAGTTGGAGAGGTGGAAATTTGCACTAGAAAGAAGTGAAATGAAGATCAGTCAGAGTAAGTCAGAGTACATGTGTGTGAATGAGAGGGACCCAAAAGGAAAAGCGAGGTTACAGGAAGAAGAGATAAAGAAGGTGGAGGATTTTAAGTATCTAGGATCAACAGTCCAGAGCAATGGAAAGTGTGGCAAAGAGATAAGGAAGCATGTGCAGGCAGGTTCGAACGGGTGGAGAAAAGTATCAGCTGTGATAGAAGAGTTTCAGCTAGAATGAAAGGGAAAGTGTACAAAACCGTGATGAGACCAGCCATGCTGTTTGGTCTAGAGACAGTGGCACTGAAGAAAAGACATGATGCAGGTAGCAGAGATGAAGCTGCTGAGGATCTCTCTGAGAGTGACCAGGATGAACAAGATTTAAAATTAGTATAGCAGGTGAACAGCACATGTTAGAAGTTTGTAGATAAAGTAAGAGAGGCCAGACTGAGATGGTTTGAACACATGCAGAGGAGAGAGAGTACAACGGAAGAAAGCTGCTGGGTTTGGAATCACCAGGAAAGAGGCCTAGAGTAAGACCAAAGAGTGGAATGTATGTAGTGGAATGTAGTATGTAGTGGAATTTATGTAGTGGAAGACAGGAAGATAGTTGGTGAGACTGAAGAAGATGCAGAAGATACTGTAGAGTTAGAGAGAAGAAACTGACTTGCTGTGGCGACCCCTGAAGAGAAATGCCCAAAGAAGAAGGAGCAGGGGTTTTTGTAATCTAAAAATAACAAAAAAAACTGCCTTTAAACCAAGATCTATTTTTCTATTAATTTCACTTGTGTTAGCGACTTTTCTACAAAATCCATTTGTGATGGAATTGTATGAGTATGGTTGCAATAAATGAATACAAGTTAGAAGTCACATCACGAAATTGTAATGCCAAAATACAAAATGTGTGCAGTCAATCTTAAAAAAACCAGATGAATAATAAAATAGAGATAATAAAAGCTATCCGACTTACCAGATGGATTACATGTTTCCTTACACTCCTCCAAAGTCGAAAAGATATTTTTACTGCCTCCGCAGCCTCCATATATAAAAGATGAACATCTTCCAGATTTGGTGTTATAGTAGAACTTGGGAAAAGCGGCCAAACAACCTACTATACCAGGTTCAGGTTCGTCATTACACTCATGATTATCGGATAAAATCCTCGGAGGCTCTTCAGGATCAAAGGTGGAAACAAAAAATATTTACTTTACTCCATGTGAACACTGTACAAGGGGACATACTGTTCCAATTGCATCTTTAAACCATTGGAGACATTTTATAGAGTGTATGAGGTCAGTAGTCATTCATAAAATCTGAATATATTCCATAAAGTGATGGCAACTATATTGTTGGAATAATTAAACTGTATATGAGTTATCATGTATTACATATTCTTTATGGTATATGAGTTGATATGTAATGTTCTTTTCTATTTCACTGGGATGTTAACTTTTCCTGTCTCTAAATGCTCTATGTCAAAGGAGGGGTTTTGACCTGACAATTCGACCTGAGAATTTGGACATGTGCAGAGGAGAGAGAGAGAGTACTTCCGGTTGAGCAGGAAGACAGCAGATCAAACTTTTCTCCGTTTCTTTTTTATAAAACTTTTCTAAACAACGTTTAAAGTGGTTCTAAGATAGAATCTTCATGGATAACCAGACTGGATGTACAAAGGATCTACACATGGAGGTAGAAAGGATGAAAGAAACGCAAGAGACACAGATACAGAGAGCGCCCATTAGCTTTTAACCTATTAGCCTATTAGCTCTTAAGCTTTTAGCGGCCACCAATTCTGTGTGTTTTTGCTCCTGATTTTCTGAAATAATGGCACCAAGAAAGTCACAAGTTGCCATTGACGAAGAATTGCAAGAGATTCGCAAATCGCTGACTTTTATGTCGGAAGAAATGAGTACAGTAGTTCAGCAGCAAAAGAAGCTATTAGCCCTGATGAATGAAGTGGCGGAATTAAAGCAAATAATAAAGACGAAAGACACCGTTATTTCTGGACTGGAACGAAGAGTTGATGACTTGGAACAGTATACTCGGATGGAGGATGTTATTGTGAGTGGACTGGAAACTAGACACCGCAGCTATGCTAACGCTACAGCACAGGCCGAAGAAGAGAACACGTCACCAGAGGAACAACAAACTCTGGAGAGACAAGTCATCCAATTTCTGGCAAATAAAGACATAAAAGTTGATCCAGAGATCCAGATATCCGCTTGTCACACACTTCCGAAGAAGGAAAAAAACGCAAAACCAAATATTATTGTACGTTTTGTTAACAGGAAACACAAAATAGAGCTATTACGACAAGCTAAGAAGTTAAGAGGCACGGGAGTATATCAGAATGAACACTTAACAAAAAGACGTGCAGACATCGCAAGACATGCAAGAAACTTGCGAAAACAGAAAAAATACAAGCTACGTGGACTCGGAACGGGCAAGTGATGATTAAACTCAATGGTATGCCAGAAGAAGCGAAAGTGATCACGATAAGAGAGCTGAAAGACCTGGATCCGTATGAATAATTATTTGGATTATGTTACTCTTAAAAAAGGGTTATGATTTCTCGGAAGATTATAAAGAGCGCTTGATGATGCACGGATTACGCATTGCGGAAAAGGAGACAGGTGAACATATGTGCACCCAACACAAGACAAACTATGGCTTGTATTGATCAACAACTTGATCCAGAATTATATTTCTACAATAACTTGGACTTAAGCTGTGACTATTACACAAACGAACAATTTAAAGAGAAAGTTAAACTGGAAAGAAACTTTTCAGTGCTACATATTAACATTAGGAGTCTCTGGAAGAACATCTCAAAAATCAAAGACCTACTGCATATGTACGGTAAATTTAATGTTATAGCTGTATCTGAAACATGGCTGGACGAGCTAAAGCACCCTCTAACACTGGTAAAGATAGAGGGATACAAACTATTTACAGTCACTAGAAACAACAAAAAAGGAGGTGGAGTTGCCCTCTATGTGGACTCAAACTTTAACTGTAAACTCTTTGAAGATAAATCAGTATCTGTACACAATATATTGGAATTAATCACTGTCGAAATTGAATTTAAAAAAACAAAAAATGTACATTTCACTTGTGTATACCGAACACCAGGTTCACCGATTGATACGTTTAATGAAAAAATGAATGAAATTATAAATATAAATGGATATTCCACAAAGGAATTGATAATATGTGGAGATTTAAATATAAATTTGCTTAAAGCATCTACTCATGGGAAAACAACTGATTTCATAAATATGATGCATTCAAATATGTTGCTACCAATTATCGATAAACCCAGCAGGATAACTATTGATTCCTCCACTCTGATGGATAATATTTTTATAAACAATATTGAAGCTAAAATTGTTGGTGGCCTTCTTGTCAGTGATATGAGTGACCACCTACCAGTTTTTGCTATATTTCAAAATAAAATTATAACTAATGACAAAGAAAACTCTGAAACATTTAGATATATTAGGCGAGTGACAGACCAAACTCTAAATAAACTTAAAGAAGACTTATTAAAACAGAAATGGGACGAGGTCTACAACCAAACTGACCCAAGTGAAGCGTATGAAATTTTTATATCCATGTTTTTAGAAATCTACAATAAAAACTGCCCATTAAAAAAGGTAAGACTTAAAGAAAATTCTAAAATAAAGCCATGGATAACAAGTGGATTACAAAATGCATGTAAGAAGAAAAATATGTTATATAAAAAGTTTATTCAACACAAAACCAAGGAATCTGAAATAAAATATAAAAATTATAAAAACAAATTGACTAGTATTTTGCGGAAAACCAAAAAAGAATACTTTCATAAATTATTTGATAAACAAAAAGAAAATATTTAGGGAACATGGAATGTCATTAATAAACTAATTAAAATAAAAGATAAAAAATATGAAATACCAAAACAATTCATGAACAAAAGCTCAAAGCTGGAAAATATAAAAGAAATTATAGAAGGATTTAATCATTATTTTGTTAATGTAGGAAATACCTTGGCTGAAAGTATTGAGAAGCATAACATAAGCCCAAGTGATGCTGTAAACAGAAATCCTTTTACATTGTATTTAAACCCAACAAATGAAAATGAAATAATTAAAATAGTAAAGCAATTTAAATCAAAAACATCTAAAGATACACTTGACATTGATATGAATTTAATAAAGAATACAATAGAGCCTATTGCACAGCCTCTAACATATATTTGCAATAAGTCTTTTCAAATCGGTAAATTTCCTGAAAAAATGAAAATAACTAGAGTTATTCCAGTCCATAAAAATGGCAATAAACACTTATTTTCAAATTATCGGCCTATATCCATACTTCCACAGTTTTCAAAAATAATAGAAAAAGTATTTTTAATAAGATTAGATAAATTTATAGAGAAACACCAGCTCCTTAGTGACAAACAATATGGGTTTAGACAAAACCGATCCACTAATATGGCTGTTACAGAACTAATAGAAAATATTTCTACATCAATAGACTCAAATAATTATGGCATCAGTATTTTCATAGACCTTAAGAAAGCTTTCGACACCATAGATCATAATGTATTACTGAGCAAACTAGACAGATTTGGTTTTCGAGGAGCTGCATATACATGGCTTCAGAGCTACTTAGAAAATAGATATCAGTATGTACAAATAAAGGAGGAAAAATCTGATTTATTAAAAGTCATATGTGGAATTCCACAAGGCTCAACGCTGGGGCCTAAACTCTTTATCCTGTACATCGATGATTTGTGTTACACATCCAAACTAATAAATTATGTACTATTTGCAGACGACACTACTCTTTACTTTTCAGGAAAAGACCTGAACCAAATAATACAATCAGTTGAAAGAGAATTGAGTCAAATAAAAATATGGTTTGACATAAATAAATTATCATTAAATATTGAATAACTAAATTTATAGTATTTACAAAACTAAAAGTACCTAAACAAATTTAAATTATGCTTAATAACACCCCATTGGAACGAGCTTACGACAGTAAGTTCCTTGGAATGATTATAGATCACAAATTAAGCTGGAAATCACACATAAATTATACAAAAAATAAACTGTCTAAAGTAATAGCAATCATTTATAAATTCAGATTTGTCCTAAATAAAAAAAGTTTGTTTATGTTATATGATACATTAGTACTTCCATATATAACTTATTGTATCGAGATTTGGGGAAATACGTACAAAACGAACACAAAACCAATTTATATTTTACAAAAAAAAGCAATACGAGCAATAACATTCTCATCTTATAATCAACCTACCAATAATCTATTTATAAATTTAAAAACATTAAAGTTCTATAATCTAGTGGAATTACACACTTCAAAATTTATGTTTAAGATAAAAAAAACGTGATGTCAAACTCTCTACAAAATATGTTTAATATTAGGAAAAGTCCATACGAACTAAGAGGAAATGATGTGTTCATTAAAAATAAATTTAGAACAAATGTTAAAAAATTCTGTATTTCTATTAAAGGTGTGGATCTTTGGAAAAAATATGATGATGAACTTAAATTGTGTTTAAATCTTTTCTGTTTAAAAAAGTTATTATTACTTAAAAAATATGCAAGTCTTGATGGTTAAATTCAAGCTTATATAAAAAGTAAACAATTATGATGTGTTATATGTTATGATTATGTGTTATGATTATGTTATGTGTTATGATGTGTTTAATTATGTTATGTGTTATGATGTGTTATGATATTATTATGTTATGTGTTATAACAATTATTTTTTATTTTATTTTTTGTTTATTTTGAATTACTCTATTCATCCCTCACCGGGGAAATTTTGTTTGCTGCACTCCTTACACCGCAGCAGGCTGCCCTTCAACGGCGCCAATGGTGGGAGAAGTGGGGGCTAGGTGTCTTCTCCAAGGACCCTAGACGTGCTCTCCGTGGGACGCGAACCCGCGACCTTCCGGTTCGCGGGCGAACGCGCTAACCACGCGGCCACCGTCTCCACCCATTATTCATTATCCAATTATGATGGATTACTTAGTATTTACTTATGTCTTTTTGCTTTTATGATGATATAAAAAAAAAAAAAAAGGGTCGGCGTAATAAGCGTTTGCTTCAGCCGATACCTTTTCGGTCCTTTGCTGGAATATGGTTGTTTTCTTTATTTCATTGATGTGAGGTTGCACTGTGACCGGAATAAATAAATAAATAAAAAGAAGAATGTTTTAATGAAGAAAACTTTGTTCTTTGATGTTCTTATCATGTTGACAATTAAGTGGTTCCTGTCTCTGCGCTTCTCTCCTTATTAAGAAATAACTTGACTACAGAGTCAGATGTAGACATTAGACTTCCATATATGGAAGTTCCTTTTATTCTTCAAAGAGCACAATGTAACAGAGTAGGATAGCATTGATAAAAAGAGGGGGTCAGACAGCGCTCTCTCATAGCACTTGGGAAATTCGTAGTTGGGTGACTTTTCTGTTTGTTCTCCGTGCACGATAAAGGAAATAAAGGATTACGTCTTGATTACGTCTCTGTCTTCGCTTCTCTTTTGTTAAAAATGTTATAAGTGGATTTTGAACCTAACATATATCTTTCTATGATCTTTGAAACAGTTTTTTTTTCCTGCTCGGATCTAATCAGAAACCACGCTTGGGTCAGGATGAGCAGTTACATTTTTTGTTCTATTATTTCACAGTTTTCAGAGGAAATCATCAAAAAAGTCAAAACAATGTCTGACTTGTGTATTATACACACTGTGAAACCCCAACAAATGTACCAAGTCGTAATTTAATTAAAGCTTATAGTTGCTATATCAGACTTTTTACTCTCTAAAGCGAGGCGAAGCTCAATGGTAGAATTGCTGTCTCAGCACCAGGAGTTACCGGAAATATTCCTGTCATGTTTGCATGCCGAAGTCTCTCAAGAGACATTAAGTGTCTTCTTAAGGGTAAAGAGAAGACACCTAACCCTCAATTACTCTTACCACTTGCGCCAGTTTTGCTGCCTTCTGCTAAATTTAGATTCAGTATGTGGACTGAAAAAAAATATTCTGTGGCAATCATTCTACTTTAGCTCAATTAGGTGATGAAAAGGCGTAAGAGATGGACCTACTGTATACAGGTTGGCAAGACAGAGAGACAAAGATGGGAAGGATGTGCAGCAAGTTATGGTGATTAAAGACAGGAATGGACGTCTTTTGACAGGTACCAGTAATGTGATGGGAAGATAGAAAGAGTATTTCAAAGAGTTGACGAATGAAGAAAATGAAAGACAACAAAGAGTAGAAGACGTTACCACAGTGGACCGGAAAGTGGCTAGGATGAGTAAGGTAGAAATACAGTAAAGAGGGCACTGAAGAGAATGAAGAGTGAAAAGGCACTGGGTCCTAATGATATTCCTGTAGAAGTATGGATATGCTTAGACGAGGTGGCAGTAGAGTTTCTGACCATGCTGTTTAACAGGATATTAGGAAGTGAGAAGATGGCTGATGAATGGAGGAGAAGTGTGCTGGTTCCTGTTTTTAAGAACAAGGGAGATGTGTAGAGTTGTGGTAACTACAGAGGAATAAAACTGATCAGTCAAACGATGAAGTTATGGGAAAAAAGTTGTCGAAGATATGGCTAAGCTCTGAAGTACAAATTTGTGAGCAGCAGTATGGTTTTACGCTAAAAAAAGAGCACTACAGATGCAGTATTTGTCTTGAGGATGCTGATAGAGAAGTACAGGGATGGTCAGAGGGAGCTGCACTGTGTCTTTGTAGATCTAGAGAAAGCGTATGACAGGGTACCTAGAGAAGAACTATGGTATTGTATGAGGAAGTCTGGTGTGACAGAGAAGTATGTTAGAGTGGTTCAGGACATGTATGAGTGCTGTAAGATGGTGGTGAGGTGTGCTGTAGGTAAGGCAGAGGAGTTGAGTGTGGGGGTGGGACTGCACCAGGGATCTGATCTGAGCCTTTTGCTGTTTTCTATGGTGATGGACAGGCTGACAGATGAGGTCAAACAGGAATCCCCATGGATAATGATGTTTGCAGATGACATTGTGATCTGTAGTGAGAGGAGGGAAGAGATGGAGAGGTGGAGGTTTGCACTAGAAAGAAGAGGAATGAAGATTGGTCAGAGTAAGACAGAGTACATGTGTGTGAACGAAAGGGATCCAAATTAAAAGTGAGGTTACAGGGAGAAGAGATAAAGAAGGTGAAAGATTTTAAGTATCTAGGATCAACAGACCAGAGCAATGGAGAGTGTGGAAAAGAGGTGAAGAAGCGTGTTCAGGCAATCTGGAACGGGTGGAGGAAGGTATCAGGTGTGATGTGCGACAGAAGAGTTTGAGCTAGAATGAAAGGGAAAGTGTACAAAACTATGGTGAGACCGGCCATGCTGATTGGTCTAGAAACAGTAGCACTGAAGAAAAGACAGGAAGCAGAGATGGAGGTAGCAGAGATGAAGATGCTGAGGATCTCTCTGGGAGTGGCCAGAATGGACAGGATTATAAATGAGTATATCAGGGAACAGCACATGTTAGAGGTTTTGGGGATTAAGTTTAAAAGGCAAGACGGAGATGGTTTGGACATGTGCAGAGGAGAGAGAGAGAGCACATTGAAAGAAGGATGTTGAATTTGGAACCCCCAGCAAAGAGGACTAAAGAAAGGCCAAAGAGGAGGTTCATGGACGCAGTGAAGGAAGACATGAAGATAATTGGTGTGACCAAAGAGGATACAGCAGATTAGGTTAGATTGAAGAAACTGGCTTGCTGTGGCAACCCCTGAAGGGAAATGCCGAAAGAAGAAGAAGAAGATAGGCGTAACGATTAACTTTGTGATCTGACAAGAAGAAGATCTTGCCGCACTCTGAACAAACAGTTTGCAGCTACAATATGCATGCAAATACTGTATAAGACTGTACCAACAATCCCAGGGTTCTTTAAAAGCAAAGATATTGGCTGTCTTGGACTCAGTCTGAGCTTGTAGAGTTTCATAATTAGAGTTTTCCTCTGTTTTATTTCAAGGTCCTTTAAAAAATTGGATTAAGTAATCATCTGTACAAGAGCAAAACACTAAGTGGCTATTGGGATGACAACACATCAAGAAAATATTTATGTCAACAATTTGAAGTTAGAGTGCGCTAAAAAGAAGAACGTAACAAAATTAAGTGTGTAACCTTTCTGTGGAGATGAAACCATTTAAGCCACCGGAAACTAAATCAAAGTAGTTTAGTACATTGGTTTTTGTTAACAGTGTTTTGCAGCATGCTTGTGTACCGTTAGAGATCGTCAGGGGTGGCATGGGAAACTAACCTATTTCACCTTCATGCTGGTACCCTGAGGCCGAGGAGAGGCAACCCCCACCCACCAGAGGTGTCAAGTAGCGAAGTAAGACTACTTCATTACCTTACTCAAGTAGAAAATCTCGTTATCTTTACTTTAACGAAGTATTTTTTTTTATTACTTATTACTTAATAATAAGTAATTATTATTTTTCTGTACTTTTACTTCGTTAATTTTGTAAAAAGTAGTCGCTACTTTCTCCATTTTGTCACCGTTAAAAAGCCGCGACTGTTTGTCGGAGTTTTTATTTATTTATTTTTTTATGAACCCTGAATGCATCAAACAAAGGAACAGATGAGTGATTGGCTGAAAGGTCCAGTCAATCATTACTTTGGGCCGAGTAGCCCCGCCCACAAACTTTTAGAGAGCAGGAACGTTAGTTTGCGTGTTTAAGACTTGTTGCGGGCTCGGAAATGAAAGTGTTTCTGATTCTGCAACACTGAACTTTGATTGAATTATCAGTTTTTTAAAAAAAAAACAACAGCAAAGAAATGTATTATTATTATTTTCAGTCTGCGGTTTTTGTAAACGTCTTTGCTGAAAATGTTGTAGATGGTATTTTTTATAAAAATAACTTTGATCTGTGACGCACTATTTTATCTTTAGAAACAAAGCTAATTGAACTGATTAATCCATAAATAGTAATGGATGAAGTATTTGTGCTTAAAAGCATCCAAAATGTTATTGATTAGTTTATAAAGACTGACTGAGGAGATTAAAACTACACATCGCTTAGATTTTGTATAATGTAGATGTTTGGGTTAACATTAAAAAAACCTTATATGTACACATATATATGTAGATATGTATAGATATAAATTCATATATACCGTCTCCTAAGTCCCGCCCCTACTGGTTTCATTCTGGGTTTCTTCTTTCTTTCTTTCTTCTTCTTTACAGTTCTTAAAATTTTAGAAAAAGAATCCAAGGATTTTGCGTCCTGTGTGTTTCCTTCACTCCCACTGCCTTACGAGTGCATGTAGATGGTGTTA
The DNA here is from genome assembly GCA_902685375.1 of Neostethus bicornis. Classification (NCBI taxonomy): domain Eukaryota; kingdom Metazoa; phylum Chordata; class Actinopteri; order Atheriniformes; family Phallostethidae; genus Neostethus; species Neostethus bicornis. The sequence goes on along the minus strand of LR738549.1, from coordinate 9,993,605 downwards.
TTTTGTCAATGGGCGTGGTTTTACAGGGTGTACGATATTTTTTGTAAAATACAATAATTTTACGTCATTAGTACGATAATCCAGCACCTCCCACCTGGCAACGCTGCCCAGGCTGTATGTGGCACTCCCATACTTACCAACTTGTTAAAGACTATTCAGTATTGCCTCAAAGAACTTTGAAAACTAGCTGCCTTCAAGGCTTAAAAAAGCCTTTTGGTTATTTTTTTTTTCCATTTTTTTTTCAACATTGAGTGTGTTTGTGTCTGCTGAAGTTGGTTAAATTAGGTGATGCAGAGTGAAGCTTGGTAGCTGAAGGGACGTTACATAATGCCCTGCTTATGTTAATACATTTGGTTGTGTTCATTAATCGATTTCCGATAAAGATTATTAAGAAATAAATGTTTCTGATTCATAAAGTTTAACACCAAAACACTTTCATTTGTTATCATATTTTCTGCTCCTTAAAGCATGTGATAATAGTTAAAAAATATGTTCATACGCTTTTGTTAACAATATTCCTTTTTTTCTGAAAATTACTTTTACTTTTTTACTTTAAGTAGTTTTAAAATAGGTTACTTTTTACTTTTACTTAAGTAGAAAACTTGAGTTGATACTTCTACTTTTACTAAAGTAGTTTTTTAACTCTGTATTTATACTTCTACTTGAGTAGAAAATGTTGGTACTTTTGACACCTCTGCCACCCACCCAGCAAGGTGAAGAAGAGATCTCCCACAGAAGTGCTCCCGGCACAAAGGGGTGAGGGAATCCCCCTTCACAGCCATCAAACGAGAAAGATTTTAATTTCCAGACATTATGCACATTATTTGGTAAATTATTTTACATTATGCTATGCCAGCATTGTAGTAGTTCTTTTTCCAATCCACTCGTTCTTTTGTATGGTATTAGAATTGTATGAGTATGGTCACAGGAAAGGAATACAAGTTAGAAGTCAAATCACATTTATGATTGCAATTGTTTATACTTTGTTATTACTCCTATTGAATTGATGTACAGAAGAAGCAAATATTGTACAAGACTGTTCCAACAATCCAACAATCTCAGACCTCTTGAAAAACAAAGATCTTGGCTGTCTTGGTCTCAGTCCGAGCTTGTAGGTTTGCACAAACAGATTGTTTTTCTGTTTCATTTCAAAATCCTTTTGTGAAATGGATGTAATCACATGTACAAGAGCAAAACACTAAGTGGCTATGGGGATAAAAAAAATAATCAAGATGCTCACATTAATCTCACGCTAATCGGTTGCTACGTTCCCAAATGCAAATTTTATTTTAGTGTGGTTAAATCAGGAGTGTCCAAAGTCGGTCCTCGACGGCCAGTGTTCTGAAGGTTTTCATTGTTTTCCTGGTTCAATTCAGCTGATGCACAGAAAGTGAAATCATGAGCCAATAGACTTTGGCACAATGACTCAATTAACTGGATCAGGTGTGTAGATGCAAGAGCATGTGGAAAAGCTTGAGGACACCGGCCCTCGTGGACCGGATTTGGACACTCCTGGGCTAAAAGCAATTCTGTATTATTAGCCACTCATCCAGCCTGTGGCAAATCTGTTTTAAGACAAATCAGCAATCAACAGATCGTATTTTAGCCTGTGATTGACATTGGAATCCATATTGCTTATCGGTAGTCATGAGCGCCATCTGGTGTTATGAAACAATAACATTTACAGTCGTCCTGACTAGTTACACCGATCAGACTAAACGGGGTATCTGATCGTCACATCATGCACCAAATAATGCGAGATTTGGAGCATGTAGTTTACAGCAAGGTGGCAACCAAAACAATTGCGTGATATTTTGGTGAAAAAAACTCAAATCCAAACAAAGAAAATGTATCAGATGAGGAAAAAAGTTCGAGAAGGGTAAAGTATGATTGTGATGACTCACAATCTGTTCAGGCGAAATGGTTCAAGGACTTCTCTTGACTAAAACTTTACAGAGACCTCCGAAAGTGTACACTCTACACCCAGGTTGCCCAACGAGTCAATCGCGGTCCAGGTGTGGAGGGGAAAAAAATGACCCTATGGTCAACTCAGCCAATTTGACGCTACATTTAGCAAGTATTCAGTCACTGGAGTCACTAAAATTTCCAACATTTTTGGTGTTTGTTGAACGGGTCAATCTAGCGGCCTTTCTAAAGTTACCGGAGACTTTCAGAGTCTGTGAAGTGGAAGCAAGCTGTTAACTCTGTAATCAATAAGCACTGCCTGGTGCTGCTGCAGCCCGTCCCAAAGCCTGGTGCTGCCTGTGGGCAGAAAATGTGCGTGTGTGTTAGAGAAAAAAAGAAAGCGAGCAAGAGAGAGGAAAATCTCAGTGTGTTTGAGAAAGGAATTTGTCTTTGTTTTTGAAACAGTGAGAAACTTGTCTTGTCTTGTCTGTGTATATTTGAGAGAGACAAACTTGTCTATGTGTGTGTCTGTGCGTGCTTGAAAGAGAGGAACTTGTTTTTGTTTGTATGTGTGTGTTTGAGAGAGAGGGATTTGTCTGTCAATTCAAAACTCAATTATTGTGGAATGGCATATTCAAAGCCCTGAATACAGCTTTTCAGCAGTTATTTAAAAGAAACCAACAGTTAGCTATAATGTACAATTCCTGTTACTACACGGCGGGATGACACGTTCAGGTGCCCGGCCGTCTGCTCGGACTTTGAACACATTTCTCACCACACTGGAGCAATAAAAACAAAACCCAAAAAAAAAAAAACTTACCAAGGAGACATAAACAAATGTTAACTGTGTTTTGAAATCTAAATACAATTCAAACCGACTAAAACTAATTTTTTTAATTGTTTCTAAGTTAGTTGTTTCTAAGTTGTTTTTTTTCCTTCTCAATGAAATTTTTTTGTCAAATGAATCGCTGTTCAAAAGTGAAAATTGATTGATTATAGACGGTCTAATATCCTAATGAATTTTATTCTGAAACCAGTGAATAAAACATGGAGTCAAATGTTTCAGGAAAAACTTCAAAATACCAGGAAATACAAAATACAAGGAATACAAAACGCAAGAAATTGTAAGTTTAAAATAAGATCAAATAGTTATAGTTTTACCACCAGCATTAGAGCTTGAAGCCAGAATGACGAGAGAGACGATGCAGAGGATCCAGCACCTGGTCAGAGCCATGATGGGTGCAAATGCTGAATCAAGATGAATGTAAAAGTAGGAGAAAAAACTTCAAGTTTTATAGCACCGTGATCACTGTGGGTGTGTGTGGGTGTGTACTTCCGTTTGTTGATAATAACACTGAAGAAATTTTAAGTGAAATTTTCTGTTCAAAGTACTTTATTCACAATTTAAAAACATAGTTATTAATAGAACTAAAGAAAAATAGTAAAGAATTTATTCTAACTGAATTCAGGGTTGGATTTAAAGTTTGTTTTAAAACATACTTTAATCAAATTTTAACACAAACACTAGCTGTAAGATTGATTTCATTTACATTTGCATGGCCCAATCACACAAAATAATTGTCAAAACAGGGTTTACATTGGAGATTGAAAATGTACAAAAAAAATCAAACAAGAAAGACAAAAGTAGATACACAAATGTGCAGTTAAAATCTAACTAAACAAATGCTTGCTAAACAAAAACGGCATATTCCCATCCTTAGACCTTCCTTAACCGTGAGGAAAAACTGAAAACCCCAGCAGTGGGGGGAAAAAAGACGAAACCGCATGTGGTTCCTCACCCGGGACAAGTAGCCAATGTGACTGTTAATTAAATATTAGCTTATTCTACTCTACAGCTGTATATCCGAAGGGGCGGGGGGAAATATATATGTATAATGCATTTACAATGTACTTAATAGAGGCGTCAAAATGACAGGTGTGGGAGTTAGAGAAAGTTGTAGAAAAAAGTCAAAAGTCCAGGAACGTTAAAAATCAACATAATTACAGTAATTAGACGTCAACTTCTGAGAATTGTCAAACTGACAGCGTTGGTAGTTCTACGGGTATTCTTCTTAGAATCTTCTTAGAATCAAAATTACTCAAGTTTACAGATTTGGTAAAATATAAAACGGCTATTATAATGTTTCAAGCACGACAAAACATGTTACCAAAAAATATCCAGAAATGGTTTTGTGACTGGCAGGGAGGCTACTATTTAAGAGGGGCGCTAAACTTTAAAAAGCAGCTCATTCATACAACAAAAAAAAGATTATGTCTTTACAATTCTGGGGTGGATTTGTGGAACGGGTTAAGTGATGAAATAAAAATTAGTTTGAATTTAGAACAATTTAAAATACAGTTTACAGACAATGTTCTCAACAGCTATGTTAAAAAGAAATGTGTTTTTGTAAATATAGAGAAAATGATTGAATATGGATTATTTAAGCTGAATTATTACAGTGTGTGTGTGTGCGAATAAATATATATGTATTGGTGTGTGTGTGTATGTCTATACATGTTTAGGTGTGATATATATTTTATAAAACTGTAATGTACTTGTATGAAAAAAAAGAGACAATGTAAGTATATGAAATGTAAATGTAAAACAACAACATATTTTATGTTTAGGTGTTTCTAATGATGAAAAAGGGGTAGGACTCAAATATGTCTTACTTCAACCTACTCCTTTTCGAATACTTGTTTTAATTTGTATTTTATTATGGAATATGGAAAAAATGTATTCGAAATAAAGATTAAAAAAAAAAAAAAAATACAGCACAAGTACGCTTGAAAGCGCATATGCTCCACGTTTTATCATAAAAAACAATAATAGTGAAATAAAAGTGATTTAATTAATGTCTTAACTTATTTGTTTGACAAAAAATGCACATTCTTTATTGTTGGAAAAAAAAACATTTGCTGCTGTTAAATTTAAACCAAGTAATATTTATTTCTCTTTCTAACTTTGACATTTTCTTTTATTACAGTCCAGTTCAGCTTTATTTTGAAGTATGCTATTTTATTTAATATGAGTTCCACCATCATCCAATTAAAGTTTTTATGTTCATAATACTTATTTGTTTGTTTCTAAAAGTATCGATAAGAGATTCATTAAAGATTCGGTTCGTTAAGCGGTATCGATAGGAGGCCTGATATAGATAAATCCGTAATGATACCCATACCTAATCCTAAGGGGTTGTAAAATATCCACCAACTTCATTTTGTTTCTAGAGACCCTGCTGCTCTGATGGTTGAAACATATAAAAGGATTTTTCCAAAAGAGAAGGAAATGAACAGCTTATCCACCTGTAGCCAGATTATAAAATGCTTATGACTGCATGCCAAGAGGAAGATATTTTGATCTGCACATTATCGTTAATGGCTGACCACGTCTGCAGTTTCATCTGAGACCGTTGAACATTATGTTCAAGGCTCAGCAGAATAAATGGAAGCTTTCATCTCTGACAGATAATGAATTCACGAGCAAAAGGAGGTTTCATTAGAGCTTGAACACAAATTAAAAGTGGGTATGGTTGAAGATGTACAGTATGTCTGTGTATTTCAGTGAAGTGACACAAGACTCGTTCATTCATCTTCTGTTCTGTTCTGTTGTCTTCCAACTACAGTATCATTCATGACTGGGTTGCATGGCAACAGACTCATGCTTCCCTAACTGTGGCCACAACCTCCAGCCATGGTATATTTTTGACTTTTTTGTTTGTTTTGTCTGTATTTTAGTTGATTGTCCAGGTTGGTTTAAGCTTGAAAAATGTTGTGTTCTTAAAAGTTAGCTTGGGTTGAGAAAGCTTAAATAAAATTGTTTTATTGGTGTAGTCTTTTGGTTCTTTAAGGGGAAAACTCAATAGGCTTGGACGTGCAGTTTTTTTTTTTTTTTGGTCTTTTACAAGTTCTGCACAATGCTATCAAACAGGTCAAATCACCTTCAAAGGGTGTGTATTTGCAGTGTATCAGACTTAAAATCCACGTCTTTAAAATTTTAACGCTTTTAGTTGGATCTAGTTCTCTGGTCTTCTGCGTTATCAGTTGAATGCCTAAAAGGCATTCAACTATAGTGATCCTGTTTTGCTTTCTGGAAATCTTCCGTATTCTTCCGCCCCTTTTTTGACACGTAAAATCTCAAGATCCGTTTGCCCAAGCGCAGCCGTTCAGGGCTCAAAACGACCGGCTCGGAAATGAGATTGGTGCTTCTATTCAACTTTTTGAAATTTTAATCGGTTTCCGATTTATAGCAAAAAAACACGAAAAAAAAGGGGCCCCTTTGGAAATAATGGGATTTTGGCCAAAAACCACATGCTCTTCAAAGCTTTCCAGCTCTGGCATAGTTTTAGCTAGAAACACCATTTAAAGTTTAAACGGGTCACAAGGATTTGACCTCTTTACCATCCGAAGGACACTTTCATACCTTCTACGGTTTCAGAGCAATCACTTTATAAAAAAAGTGAAAAAATGGAAAAAATCAGGTTTTTTTTTTGCCTCGCTCGCACTGTAAAAACAGAGTGCGAACAGAATTCACAAAATTTGTGTTCAAGGAGCGTCAGAGCCTACATTTCTGAACCGATCTGCAAAAACTTTATATCAAAACGAAGGAAATTTTGTTGCGAACAACTTTGGACTGAGCATTTTTTTCGTCAGAGCTACGGTTTAGCCGCTACGGGCTCCCGAAGGTCGAGAAGTCAGGTCGTTTTTTCGTCCCTCTGACCGGATTTTAAAATTTTACCCTTCCAAACAAATTTTTATAATTCTTTGAGTTTTTATCCCACAAACATAAATTTTAGCTCAAAACGGAGGAATTCTTGTCCTTTTTCATCCAAGGTGACTCTTGAATCTGTCAGACCAACAGAATTTCCTCTATGGTCCTCAGAAGGAGAACTCCCCCCAAAAAGTGACATTTTTCGACACTAAAATGGCTGCCATTTCATTTCTCTTTGAGCTACAAAAATAAAATTACATCCCCAAGTAGATTGGATCGTCCTGCTTCTAAATCTGAAAGAATTTTATTTCTATCTGTTTCCATTCTCGCGCAATTAGCATTTGTTTGCATATTCAGAAATTCTCTGTCCCACCTGAGCAGGTGTGTTTTGCCGCCCAATTAATGAGCACTCAGAGGCTCATCTCCTTATAAGGTAATGAAGGAGTCTGTGTGATGTCACAGACATCTCCTTATTTGGAAGTAGGCTGTGCTGGCTGTATGCAGATTCTGTTTCTGTGGTCTTGTGACCTGCATCAGGTGTGTTTTGAGGCGCAATTAAGGAGCTCTGATGGGAAGACAGCTCATTAGAACTTTTCAGTTACTTTACTTTACTTTATTAAATGTCGCGAGATACCAGTGTTGGTATATTACGCCTAACAGGGAACCGAAATCTTGTTTTGTTTCTTAACTTTAAAGCATAATTAGACAACTTTAATGAGATTTTCACAATAAAAGACCTAAAATAATATAAAATGATTATCTTTTACACACTTTTACATTAAAATTATTTTTTTTTAAATAACTTTAGGGTTGTTTTGTTTTCTTAACTTTAAAGCCTAATTACACAACTTTAACGAGATTTTCACAATAAAAGACCTAAAATAATATAAAATCATTATCTTTTACACACTTTTACATTAATTTTTATTTTTTAAATAACTTTAACGCTGTTTTGTTTTCTTAACTTTAAAGCCTAATTATACAACTTTAACGAGATTTTCACAATAAAAGACCTAAAATAATAAAAATTACTAACTTTTACACATTTTTACATTAAATGTTTTCTTTTTTTAATAATTCTTCGTTTTTTTTTAAAAAATTCATCTTAAAAGCATATTTAGCCATTTTTAATGAGATTTTCACAATAAAAGACCAAAAATAATGAAAAATGATTCTCTTTTACACACTTTTACATTAAAATTATTATTTTTTTAAAACTTTAATGCTGTTTTGTTTTCTTAACTTTAAAGCATAATTACACAACTTTAACGAGATTTTCACAATAAAAGACAAAACTTTAGAAAAATTTAATGTGTTTGAAATCCTTTTCCAGCACATATGTACATTCAGGGTTTTTTTTTTAGCCAGTTTTCAGGTCATTTTCAGCATCAGAGGATGAAAAAAAAAAAAGGGCTTCGGCGTCCTCGCCCCCCGCGAGCAGGCATTCAACGCACTGTTTCTCCGAAACAGCATACTCTAGTTGCAGTTCCACTCTGATTCATGCTGTCTCTGACTGTTTTTATGCTGACATACTGTCTGCTGCTTGACAAGCATCAATGTGAGGTTTTATCTACGGTTCTGGTCATTTTTCACCCTCTCACCTCAAGTGAACTTCTGTGCTGCAATAGAAACAAATGAAACAAATGCTCTTCCTTTCATGGCTATTATGAGACCTGTTTTTTTACAACATCACATAAAGAAACAAGATGAACTGACCTCAAATTCTAAAAGTCCTCAAACTTTCATTGTAACCTGAAACGTTGCTTTAAAAAAATGCTTTCTGTGAGCAAGACCAACTTTGACAATGTATAATAATGTTACTAAGTGGATTAAAGCCTGTAAAATACTTCTATTATAACTCAGGCAGTTTAATACACTCCATGACTGAATGAAGTTTATTCATGACAATGAATGAACTTCATTCAGTTTTGAATACAACTTTATTACCGACAGGTGGTAATCATTATCACCTGACGGAGATATCAGATAGATATCAAAAATGATCAATCAAAAATAGCAACTCAGATGCAATATTGTGAGTGCTGTGGAATACCCAATGACATCCAATAATGACTCCAAATGAACAAAAGATTGCCATTGTGATAATAAATGTTTCTTCTATTCACTTCAGCAGGTGAGATAAGAGTGCAACCACAGCCAGGTTTGTTTTTCAAGATGCTCCAAAGGCCTCAAGTGTCCACATAGTTAGCTCCTGCCTCGGGCCGGCTTTTTACAACTCTGACGAGGGATTTTCCTGTTTTACTGGAAAGGGTATTGTAGTGAAGAATGACCCTAACTCTGAACTGGCCTCGCAGCATATTGTCCTTCAACACCATGGCGATTTGCAGTACCACTTACTTTTAAGGCAGGTGTCGGCAGCCCAAAATGTTGAAAGTGCTGACTTGGACCAAAAAAAACAAAAATGTCTGGAGCCGCAAAAAATTTTAAAAGCCTTATATAAGCCATATAATGAAGGCAACACCTGCTGAGTGCATTGTGCAAAAGTTGACCAAACCAAAATGCACCTCCAAGCTTATAGAGGTTTTCCCTGAAGCCGATTATATAGTGTTGCTCTAAATGACCTCTCATGTTACACAAGTTTCACACTAAACGCCAGGGGGAAATATATTATGAGGAAAATGACAATAAAGAAGCAGAGTTACCATGGCGAATAAAAGACAGAGGCATGGCACTGTGGAAAATGACTGCTTTAACACTTGATGACATTGTTTTTTAATTTATTATTAAAATGATTAATTATTACAATCTGACTATTTATACTCTTCTAACCATAGCTCTTAATTTAATCTTTGTGAAATTCACTGGTTTTCTCACAGTCTTCATTAAATAAACTTGTACTGTCAATAAACATTTTAGAAAAAAAAAAAAAAGCAGTTTTTGAGTTTGGTGACAAAGGGCTAATTCAGCGTTCTTGTGGATCAAAGAATGTCCTAAATGTAGATCATAATTGTCAAGCAGCCAGAAGTTCGATAAAGCACCTCTACACTAATAAACAAAACAACAATCCAGAAAACAATATGATCTTAGCAAAGCTACAAAAATAAAAAAAAAGTATTGCTACATTAAATAACAAATAACTCCCAGGAACAAACAGTAAGTCTTTGTAACTGAACATTGATAAACAAACACATTGTTTTAGATTTAACAAATTTGTCTTTCAAAAAAATTATTTGTAAAAATTAAGGAAAAAGACAAAAATCTTAGAGAGTTGCAGCATGTTTCACTTCTGGATTATGCAATAACGACAAATGTAGAATAACAGATAGTACCACTTTTAAAATTGTTTGAGGACTTAAACAAGAACCCTTGTCACACCGAAGGACTGCCAATAAAATGCTGTCCAACTGGATTCTTATACGAAGAAAATAGTTTCTCTTCTACAAAAGAAAATATTCCAAGCACATGGACAGGGATAGTCATTATTTCCAATTGGAATTTCCAAAATTCCAAAAATTGAAATTTTTTCTTAAATTTCCAAGGACTTTATCTGTCCTTGGAATAAAAACAGTCCAAGACTTAAAAGTAAAAACAAGACTAAAAACAATTCCTTCCAGATTTTTTTGTTGTTTCCCACTAATTTCCTATATATTATGACCAACTTAAATTACTCCTCAATTAACAAAACCATCACAGGAAAACAACCAAAATAATGTCAGTGATCAAAATCCCAGAGATCCTCAAATTTTTAAAAGGTCAAGAGTAGATTGATTATCAATACTGTGTACAAAAAAAAAATCTGGCTTATGAAAGAACAGTTTCAAACTTCCACATCTGATTTATTGAAATTAACATTACATAGGTGGTTTTAGCAGGGTAGATTAGTGATGTCAGCAACAGAAATTAGGCAAGCTCTGGGACAAAATCATGATATTAACACTTGATGACAAAATATCTCAGAAAGATCGCGATATGCTTCAAAACTGCGTCTATTTTTTTACCCATCTCTAGCTTTTAATAATTCATAGAATACCTACTTGGTAGGAATAGAAGGACAGACACATCAACAGACCAGATAGATAGCAATAAGCTAGTCTTTCATTTAACTTGCATTGAGTTAGTTTAAAACTTCATTTTGTAATTTTAATCCAGATATTTAAATTTTAATATTTAAGTTTTTCTTATTTGGAAAACTAGGAACCAATTTTATTCTTCTTGGGAAGTGTGTATCCTTCTGTCTCAAGACATAATAGAGTCTGCATCCGGATACTGATCTGTTTGTGCCCCATCGGCTGTGGCTAAAGAAGCCAAAACAGGAGCTGCCGCTCCTATTAACTTGCTGCAAATGTGATAGGTGGTATGAGTGATGTGGGGAGCATGCACATAATTTCGCACAAGTTTACATTTTTTTTTTAACATTTTGGATGTGTTGTGATGTGGAAGGAGGGGAACCCAAATGCAGGGTGCAAGGATTAACTCAAGGGTTCAAAAGTCCAAATAATAAAGTTCAAAACATGGTCAGGCAACCAGGGTGACCTGGTTAGAAGGGAAGTCCGGGTGTGATTCCCCTTAAATAGACGGTAGGGTGCACAGGTGAGTGGAATAAGGAATCATTACAGGTGTCCCCAATCAGGGTGATTAGGACCCTCAAGGGGTCTCTCCGGGGAGGGGATCACAACAGGGTGGATTACAAGGGAGACTTCAGAGAGGAGTTTAGAGTTCTTTTTTGTCTTATTTGAGCCACAGCCCCCTGGCAACTTCAGATGATTGTGTCAGTTTTTGTGACAGATTATGAATGGTTGCAGAAGTCAGAGGAATCCCAGTGACTATTGAACAGCTGTTATTCCATTCAATGAACTTTGTTTTTCTCCAGATTATTTAAATCAATAGCATAACACAGAGAATAGCAAAAATTTCAAGTCTATTAAGGACACAGACTTTTAAAGAAGTATTTGATTTATTCCTGCAGTTAGACTTAAAAAAAAAATTGGAAATTGTTTTAGTTGAAATTATTGGGAATAGATGTTTTCAGTGCAGTCAGTATTTGAATTACATAAATAAAAAATATACAAAAAGGTCCCAATGTCTACCTAAATTGATTAAAATAAAAATTCTGCACACAAATAACTGAATTTGAGGATGTATCGCTTTGGTGTGATGTATGTAACATTTTTTGGAACGTCTTTCTCACTTCTGGTGTAAAAAAAAAAAAAAAAAGGAGTAGACATAAATCTGCGTTTGGAGACTGACGACATGTGTGACTCGCTTCTCTCCTTTGTTGAGTTAGATCTGTTTGATAGGTCCTGATAGATGATGCTCTTTATCTCGCTGATGGGACAGGAACCCTCAGAGGTACCAATTCTGTCCACAAAAGGCTGGGTACGTTGAGGAGCGGTGACAGAAATTTTAAACTCCTCTCCTGAGAGATGATATTACCTGCTAACAGGATCAGTGGGAGGGCAACAGGACCAAGTTACACATAATTTTATGTGCCACCACAGTTTATGTGTCAGGAACCAACAATAAGTAGTACTCAGATGCAGAGTTCTTTACAAAGGTTTAATCCAACAGGAAGATCATGAACATAATCCAAAACACTCTGACACAGGACAAGGGGAGACAAGGACAATTTTACACAAAAGGAAGGGGAACTCAGGTGGAAACAATGAGGGACAATTGAACATGCACAGCTGTGGGGAAACACACTAGGGCAGGAAGTAACAAACATGAAACAAGAGGAAAGTTTGTTTTCAAAATAAAACAGGAAGTGCAAAACACAAGACATTACAGTACTCCCCCTCAAAGACCGGCACTGGACGGTCCAGGACAACGAGACTTGTAGAAGTCCTTTAGGAGAGATTTGTCCAAGATCAATCGCTCCGGAATCCACTCCCGCTCCTCAGGACCATACCCCTCCCAGTCCACCAGAAACTGACACCCCCGACCCCTGCGTCGGACATCCAAAATCTCCCTTACAGTGTACACTGGGCCACCCCCGATCATTCTGGGTGGCGGTGGGGGCACAGTTGGAGGGACAAGTGGACTATCCACCACTGGCTTCACCTTGCTAACGTGGAAAGTAGGATGAACACGGAGGGACCGAGGCAGACGAAGGCGAACAGCCGCCGGACCAACAACCTTGGTAACGGGAAATGGACCCACAAACCGTGGAGCCAGCTTTCTACAGGGCACTTGTAGGTTGAGATCCTTGGTGGAGAGCCACACCCGCTGTCCGGGTCGATAGATTGGGGCCGGACAACGCCTACGATCGGCAGCCTTTTTAACACGATCCCGTTGGTGGAGCAGAACTTGGCGGGCGGCAGCCCAAATGCTGCGACAGCGCCGAACTAGGGCGTGGGCCGATGGAACAGAGACCTCCGGCTCCAGGTCTGCAAAAAGGGGAGGGTCATAACCAAAAACACACTTGAATGGGGACATACCCGTGGCTGTGGTAATCAAGGAATTGTGGGCATACTCCACCCTGACCAGGTTCTTGCTCCATGTTGAGGGGTTCTGGGAGACCAAACACCTGAGACCAGTTTCCAGCTGTTGGTTGAGACGTTCAGTCTGGCCGTTGGATTCCGGATGATAACCAGAGGTAAAGCTGACCCTGGCGTCGATGAGTCGGCAAAACTCCCTCCAGAACCGGGACACAAACTGAGGCCCCCGGTCAGAAACAATGTCCTTAGGGAAACCATGATATCGGAAGACGTGGTTCATCATTATTTCAGCCGTCTTTTTGGCCGAAGGCAGTCTGGACAGGGGAATAAACCTGACCATCTTTGAAAACCTGTCAACAACAGTTAGTACAGTGTTGTTACCTTGAGAAACCGGAAGCCCTGTGACAAAGTCCATGGATATCTCAGCCCATGGGCGAGAGGGAATGGTAAGTGGTTGAAGCAGTCCCATGCGGGCCCTGGATGAGGTTTTGTTTCTGGCACAGACTGAACATGCTGCCACGTACTCCCGGACCTCCTTCTCCATACACGGCCACCAGAATCTCCTCGAGATGCTGTACATAGTCCGCCGGACGCCTGGATTACAAGAAAGCAGTGAGGCGTGGGCCCAATGAATTACCCTTGAGCGTAACGCCGGAGGGACAAATAGACGATTGTCCGGACATCCACTATGCAAAGGCGTCCCACTGTTGGCCTGCTTGACCTCATTCTCTATCTGCCATGTCACCGCTCCAACCACACAGGTTCGTGGAAGGATAGGCTCTGGTTCCTTGGCAACAGGCTCGGGGTCGTATAGACGAGATAGGGCATCAGGCTTGATGTTCTTGGACCCCGACCTGTAAGATAAAGAGAAAGAAAAGCGGTTAAAAAATAACATCCACCTGGCCTGGCGAGAATTAAGTCTCTTTGCATTACGGATATACAAAGTACTCTAGGTTCTTATGGTCTGTCCAGACAATGAAGGGATGGGCCGTTCCCTCCAGCCAATGCCGCCACTCCTCCAGAGCCACCTTAACTGCCAGCAACTCCCGGTTGCCAACGTCATAGTTACGTTCGGCCTTAGACAGTCGCCGAGACAGGAAAGCACAGGGGTGGATTTTGCTGTCGATTTCTGACCGCTGGGAAAGGATCGCCCCCAATCCCCTCGTTAGAGGCATCCACTTCAACCACGAATTGGCGGCGAGGATCTGGAAGTGTGAGCACCGGAGCCGAAGAGAAGCATTGCTTAAGAGTCTGAAATGCTGTCTCAGCATCTGGTGTCCATCTGAACAACGCTTGACGAGACGTGAGAGCATGGAGCGGAGCAGCCACGGTGCTGAAACCTCTGATAAACCGTCTGTAGAAGTTAGCAAAGCCTAAAAACTGTTGTAGTTTCTTGCGGCTCACAGGCGTTGGCCAATCCATCACAGCACTCACTTTGTCAGGATCCATCTCTACCTTACCGGCTGACACTATAAAGCCGAGGAAGGAGATTGTCGTGGCATGAAACTCGCTTTTCTCTGCCTTGACGTAGAGGTCGTTTTCCAAGAGACACTGAAGGACCTTAGTGACATGGATTTTGTGAGACTCCAAGTCAGGGGAATAAATGAGAATGTCATCCAGGTAAACATAAACAAAGTGATCCAAGAAGTCTCTTAGGACATCATTGATCATCGCTTGAAACACTGCAGGAGCGTTTGTGAGGCCAAAAGGCATGACCAAATATTCGTAGTGACCCCTAGGGGTATTAAATCCAGTTTTCCACTCATCCCCTTCCCTAATCCTGACCAGGTGGTATGCATTGCGTAGGTCAAGCTTGGTAAACACCTTGGCCTGCTGGAGCTGGTCAAAGACAGATGACATGAGAGGAAGGGGATATCGATTCTTTATTGTAATTTTATTGAGAGCACTGTAATCAATGCAGGGTCTGAGAGATCCATCCTCCTTCCCCACGAAGAAAAATCCCGCTCCTGCTGCAGAGGAGGACGGACGTATAAGACCTGCTGCGAGAGATGTGTCGATGTATTCGTTCAGTGCGTCTCGTTCAGGAGCGGAGATTGAGAAAAGACGCCCCTTTGGAATGGTGGAACCTGGAACCAGATCTATAGAACAGTTATATGGGCGATCAGGTGGAAGACTTAGAGCTTTAGACTTACTAAAAACTTCTCCCAGATGGTGGTAGCAGACTGGCACCGTACTCAGGTCTGCGGTTCTTGGACCTGAAGTGGGATGAGCAGAGACTGGGTTACTAACAGTAATGCATTGTTTCAGGTTAGTGATGCAATTACGCTGTTTCTCACAATCTGGCCCCCATCTCAAAACCATTCCTGTACTCCAGTCTATCTGGGGATTATGCTTGCACAACCACGGGTGCCCCAGAATTAGCGTCTTAGACGGACATCTGAACAAGTAAAAGTTCATCAATTCTTTGTGTTTCTCAATGGAAACCAGAAGAGGTTCAGAGACGTGAGTTATGTTAAACAGCACTTTCCCATCAAGAGATCTGGCCTGCATGGGTTTTCTTAGCAGTTTAGTACACAGTCCCAAACTGTTAGCTAGATCCCAAGACATCAAACTCTCATCAGCGCCAGAATCTATGAGTGCAGGTAGTTCTACGATGTTGTCGTGGTGAGATATCTCTACAGACGTGAAGCTCCGTGTGGAATGAGCAGTAGTGGAGAACTGACTCACCGTTGTAGATTTCTTCATCGGACAGGAGGAAACATGGTGATTCCGCTCCCCACAGTAGTAACACCGACCTTCCCGCCGGCGCAATCTCCGTTCCTCAGTGGACAGTCGTGCTCGACCCACCTGCATGGGTTCAGTTTCATCCTCCCTGGGTGAACGACGATGTGGGTTGACTTGAGAATGGTGGACTCCTCGTTCAGCTGAGGTGTGAGACAACCCCACTCCAGTAGATCTATAATGCTGTTGGCGAGACAGCTGGCGTCCCCGGTTATCTGTACGTATCGCAAGTGCGATGAGGGAATCCAGGGCCGGTGGTAGATCCAGCGGCACCAACAAGTCCTGAATGTGCCGAGCCAGTCCCCTCAGGAAGGTATCATACAAGGCAGTGGGACCCCACCCGCTCTCCGCCGCCAACGTGCGGAAACAAATGGCGTAATCACAAACCGTTTCCTTGCCTTGTCTTATCCCGGTGATTTCTCAACCCTTCTCCTGGCTGGTGGACACCGGATCAAAGGTGTTCTGCAGGGCGGTTTTGAAAGCAGCAAGTGATGAGCAGAGTGGAGAATCGCGAGCCCACTCCGTCATGGCCCAAGAACGAGCTCTTCCTGATAGGTAGGAGATCATGAAGGCAATCTTGGCTCTGTCAGATCCCAGGCCATGAGGAGAGTGTTCAAAATGTATTGAACAAGCTGTTAAGAACTCCTGGCAAGATCCCGGCTCTCCAGAGTAGCTCACAGGAGGAGCGATCTTATCCTCAACATTCCTGGTAGACATGGTGAGAGGATGAGCTGGTGCTGCTGAGGAGAGACCCGGTGGAATGGGATTCCATAGCTGACCTGAAGGAAGATTCTGGATGTGAGAGGAAATCTGGACCATATGGGATGCCAGGTTCTTCTGGTAATCCTCCTGCTGCGCAAGGCGGGCTTCCAGGTTTTGCAAAACAGCAGCCAGTTGCTTGTTCTCTGCTGAGTCCATGGTGGTCAGAGTGTAATGTCAGGAACCAATAATAAGTAGGACTCAGATGCAGAGTTCTTTACAAAGGTTTAATCCAACAGGAAGATCATGAACATAATCCAAAACACTCTGACACAGGACAAGGGGAGACAAGGACTATTTAACACAAAAGGAAGGGGAACTCAGGTGGAAACAATGAGGGACAATTGAACATGCACAGCTGTGGGAAACACACTAGGGCAGGAAGTAACAAACATGAAACAAGAGAAAAGTTTGTTTTCAAAATAAAACAGGAAGTGCAAAACACAAGACATTACAATTCACTGGTTTTCTCACTGTCTTCATTAAATCATTAACTTGTACTGTCAATAAACATTTAAGACAAAAAACAAAAACAGTTTTTGAGTTTGGTGACGAAGGGCTAATTCAGCGTTCTTGTGGATCAAAGAATGTCCTAAATGTAGACCATAATTGTCAAGCAGACAGAAGTTTGATAAAGCACCTCTACACTAATAAACAAAACAACAATCCAGGGAACAATATGATCCTAGCAAAGCTACAAAAAAATAACAAAAAAAAAAGCATTGCCACAAAAAGTAACAAATAACTCCCAGGAACAAACAGTAAGTCTTTGTAACTGAACATTGATAAACAAACACATTGTTTTAGATTTAACAGATTTGTCTTTCAAAAAAAATAATTTGTAAAAGTAAAGAAAAAGACAAAAAACTTAGAGCGTTGCAGCATGTTTCTTTTCTGGATTATGCAATAACAACAAATATAGGATAACAGATAGTACCACTGTTAAAATTGTTTGAGGCCTTAAACAAGAACCCTTGCCACACCCAAGGACTGCCAATAAAATGCTGTCCAACTGAATTCTTATACAAAGAAAATAGTTTCTGTCCCACAAAAGAAAATATTCTAAGCACATGGGTAGGAATAGTCATTAATTTCCAATTAAGAAACATTGGAAATTTTCCTTAAATTTCCAAGGACTTTATCCATCCTTGGACTAAAAACAGTCCAGGACTTAAAAGTAAAAACAAGACTAAAAACAAGTCCTTTCAGATTTTTTTTTGTTTCTCACTAATCTCTTATGTATTACGACCAACTTAAATTGCTCCTCAATTAACAAAACCATCACAGGAAAACAACAAAATAATGTCAGTGATCAAAATCCCAGAGATCCTCAAACTTTTAAAAGGTCAACAGTGAATTGATTGTCAATACTGTGTACAAAAAAAAAATCTGGCTTATGAAAGAACAGTTTCAAACTTGCACATCTGATTTATTGAAATTAACAGGACATAGGTGGTTTTAGCAATGGTGGCTAACACAACTTTGAGTTTTAATAATCAAGAAAAGAGTGATGGGATTTTGGTAGTCCGTCTGCTCCATCAAAATCAGGTTTGTGCTTTATTTATGGGACGTAGTCCTTCCAGAGTGTCCTGTGAGTCCTCCAGTTTGGTTGGGCCTGGAACACCTGATCTGCATGTTATCGAGAACATGCAGATGTTGCACAAGTTTCACACCAAACAGAAGTTCTTTGACACGCAGAGGAAAGTGGAAGGGTCAAAGTTTGAAAGTTTAACCCTTTAGTGATGTCAGCAACAGAAATGAGGCAAGCTCCGGGACAAAATTATGATATTAACACTTGATGACAAAATATTTCAGAAAGATTGAGATATGCTGCGGAACCGCGTCTAATTTTTACCCATCTCTAGCTTTTAATAATTCATAGAATACCTACTTGGTGGGAACAGAAGGACAGACACACCAACAGACCAGATAGACAGCAATAAGCTAGTCTATCATTTAACTTGCATTGTGTTAGTTTAAAACTTAATTTTGTATTTTTAATCCAGATATTTAAATTTTAATATTTAAGTTTTTCTTATTTGGAAAACTAGGAACCAATTTTATTCTTCTTGGGAAGTGTGCATCCTTCTGTCTCAAGACATAATAGAGTCTGCATCCGGATACTGATCTGTTTGTGCCCCATTGGCTGTGGCTAAAGAAGCCAATACAGGAGCTGCAGCTCCTATTAACTTGCTGCAAATGTGATAGGTGGTATGAGTGATGTGGGGAGCATGCACATAATTTCGCACAAGTTTACATTTTTTTTAACATTTTGGATGTGTTGTGATGTGGAAGGAGGGGAACCCAAATGCAGGGTGCAAGGATTAACTCAAGCGTTCAAAAGTCCAAGTAATAAAGTTCAAAACATGGTCAGGCAACCAGGGTGACCTAGTTAGAAGGGAAGTCCGGGTGTGATTCCCCTTAAATAGACGGTAGGGTGCACAGGTGAGTGGAATAAGGAATCATTACAGGTGTCCCCAATCAGGGTGATTAGGACCCTCAAGGGGTCTCTCCGGCAGCAGGCGAGGGGATCACAATAGGGTGGATTACAAGGGAGACTTCAGAGAAGAGTTTAGAGTTCTTTTTTGTCTTATTTGAGCCACAGCCCCCTGGCAACTTCAGATGATTGTGTCAGTTTTTGTGACAGATTATGAATGGTTGCAGAAGTCAGAGGAATCCCAGTGACTATTGAACAGCTGTTATTCCATTCAATGAACTTTGTTTTTCTCCAGGAGATTATTTAAATCAATAGCATAACACAGAGAATAGCAAAAATGAAAAGTCTATTAAGCACACAGACTTTTAAAGAAGTATTTGATTTATTCCTGCAGTTAGACTTAAAAAAAAAATTGGGAATAGATGTTTACAGTGCATTCAGTATTTGAATTACATAAATAAAAATTATACAACAAGGTCCTGATGTCTACCTAAATTGATTAAAATAAAAATTCTGCACACAAATAACTGAATTTGAGGATGTATCGCTATGGTTTGATATGAGTAACATTTTTTGGAACGTCTTTCTCACTTCTGGTGTAAAAAAAAAAAAAAAAAGGAGTAGACATAAATCTGCGTTTGGAGACTGACGACATGGGTGACTCGCTTCTCTCCTTTGTAGAGTTAGATCTGTTTGATAGGTCCTGATAGATGATGCTCTTTATCTTGCTGACGGGACAGGAACCCTCAGAGGTACCAATTCTGTCTACAAAAGGCTTGGTACGTTGAGGAGCGGTGACAGAAATTTTAGACTCCTCTCCTGAGAGATGACATTACCTGCTAACAGGATCAGTGGGAGGGCTCGGAGACTTGTCAGTGATGAAGATTTTGCTGTCATTTAATCTTGCATGAAATGAAAGATCAAAACACAGTTACACTAAAAAGAAGTTGATGTAAAAGCCCAACAGTTCGCGGAACAAGTTTGTTTTCCCAAAATGTACGATTAGAAATAAAACTAAATATTCCACAGGAAAATATTTTGCCTTAGACACTTTAAGAATGTGTTCATGATGAAACATTTCAACAAATTTCTGACATGTGTAAGAGTCAAATTTTGAAAACTCATTTAATTTGACTGGGTTAGGGAACTATTCAATTCAGGATCAGATGTTGGAAAAAACATGACTTGACAGGAAAAGGAGGAAATTAGCACTCATGAAAAGTTTTGCTAGACAGTTTTTGGTTGACTGCTGCAGAGAAGTTCCCCATGCTGGCCAACAAAGCTGTTTTGCTCCTATTTTCTACACCATAAATGTATAAGTGAACTTTTCAAGCCTCACTGCTCTAAAAATAAAGAACCATTTAGAGCTGTGGAGGAAGAACGCCGTGTTTGTCTGTCATGGATTCCTGCCCGGATATCAGCTCTGTTTATCCAAAAAGGCCATGGTTCAGTTCAAGTCAATTTTATTTGTATAACCCAAAATCACAAACTCTCCTTCACGGTGAGGAAAAACTCCTAAAAAACCCATCAGTGGGGAAAAAATAAGAAACCTCGTGGGGATCCAAATGAAAGCGAGATCCTCCCCTGGGACAAGCAACCAATGTGTCAAAGATTATTGTTTAAATATTAGCTTAGTCTACTCTACAGCTAAATATCTAAAGAAGTCAATAGATGTTCTTCATCCTGATGGAAACACAGATGGCTGCTCAGCCCGGAGATGTCCAGTACGGGGATGAGTAGATGTTTTTCATCCTGATGGAAACACGGGGACTCCTCAGCCCAGTACAGGGTTGAGTAGATGTTCTTCATCTTGATGGTTACACGGGGGACTCCTCACCCCAGCGATGGCCTGGACGGGGATGAGTAGATGGATTTCATTCTGATGGATCAGGGATGATGAAGCGCGGACGTCTCTTCAGGGTGGCCATGCCCAGGACAGGAACACAAAGTCCTGAAATGGGGCTCTCTCCCAGAGAGGAGGGTAGAGAACAATGAATGAGGTAGAAAGCCAAGCGTAGGGAGAAAGGAAGGGAATACAGACCCTGGTTAGGGTAGGATGTAAGGGATAAGAGGGATACAAACCCTGGTTAGGGTAGGGGTAGGGGGTTAATGGTTTCACATTAAGTATAGGCATGAAAAGTTATACAAAACTTGTGTTTTTTAAGATGTTAATATATAAAATAATTCTTCAACGATGAAACATTTTTAATATGAACAATTTAGCACTTTTATAGTAAACTTTTGCTTTTCCAGCTGCATTTTTAGCTGGTGGTGTATCCCAGAATTTATTTTCAATGAAAGAAACATGCCCGGCCTTGAAAAAGATTGAAAAACACTGATTTATGTCACATTTTTCCAATGTTGCTAGGTATCTGCTTATAAGAACCATTGACAGTGTGTCTGAGACTATTGCTGAGTTGAACTACTTTGTAAATAATAATGTGCTAATTTGTTGCCTTAGTGATCCAGTCAGGATCAGTACCCTGACTTGTTGTAGACCTGTACAACCTGTGGTGCGACACAGCTCAGTTGTAACCTAGTGGCCAACTTTGGACAAGGGAGTCGCATGTTTGATTCCCGCCACAAGCTAAAGTGTCCCTGGAGAAGACACCAAGCTTTCCAATTACTTTATCGCACCACTGGTGCTGCCATGGCTGCCTGCTTGCGATACATTCCAGCACAGAAATGTTCCCATAAGGGATTATTATTTTATGCAATTATTAACATGTATGTCAGATCTTCTCAGAGATCAAGCCACTTTGAAAGGAAAATCTGCATGAAAGGATCTATCTGTCATACGGACTCCACCCTTGACACAGCAAGTCAGTTATCGTTTTCTTTGGCAACAGGACCAAGTTAAACATAATTTTATGTGCCACCACAGTTTATGATTTTAACTTATCCTTTTACTTTGAACCACAACTCATGCATGCAAATTAAGCCTGCAAGCGTGATGGAACATTCTCACAATCCTTCATTAGGTCGAGCAGAATATCTTCAAAAGATCCAAGCTCTCATTCAATAACACCTTTGCCTAAAGGAACCAAACTTCATACATGGATGGTATTTCTAGAAATTAAGCCTGAGGTTAAGCCTGAAATTTTGCCAAAAACCAGAATAGCTTGACACTCTGGGTCAGAGTAAAAGCCGGTACCTCAGAAGCTCGTTTTAAAAACCTAAAGATTGCCAATACATACAGTACACTTTCTCCCAGACTTGCCGAGAATATAATTTAAGTCTGATTCTGTAAATGAGAGAACTGTCATTGAATTGGGGATGACAAAATGAAGGGTTGGGTAGAGAGAAATTAATGAAACAATGTACATCATCTTCTCATTGCAGAGAAGAAAAATACATACATTAAGAAGAGCCTTGTTTTACTCAAGCACAAAAAAAGATAGCCTGCCCTGTTCAAAAAGCAGCAGGCATTTTTGTGATGTCATGTCACCCAATCTATCCTATGCTATTGTCGGGAACATTAAGGATCAATAGGCTGTGGTTGGAATAAATAAGATTCCCATTAATCTTTACTAATTTAAAGAGGGTCTTTTTAAAAGTATAAAAAAGTTAATCTCGGTACTTTGTAGCACTTGTCAGCCTGTTAATAGCTCATCTCAACAAAGTAGCAAAAGACCGCAATCAGGCCATGACTTTGAAAACTACTTAACACGAACACCGCAACTGCATCAGCTCAAAATGACTGATTTGTAAAGTAATGATAACTTTGATCGTACAGCATTACAACAGCTCATGGTGTTTTATTTATGGGGTGGAAATATGCAATTCCCCCATTGTGGGACAAATAAAGGTTTTCTTGATTCTTGAAAGGAGCAGTGAGAGTGGTCAGAGTCTGTGTGAAATGATTCCTACTATGTAAAACGTGTCATCATGTAGCTAGCGCTTAATCAATGTTTCAACTGCTTGCTCCTGGCCATGCATGGTGGGGGCAGAAATAAAATTCTTTCAAAACTGCTGAATCATTCTAAAAAATCCTTTGGTGACAAATAGAATGCACAGATATTAAAAGGTAGACAGCTCTGGAAAACTGATTTGTATCATTAACGCTTCCCTGGAATCTGTTCCGTCATCTTCCGCTTGTTCCGGGGTCGGGTTGCGGGGGCAACAGTCTCAAACGGGTAGTCCAGGCTTCTATCACCCCGGCTGCATCCTCCAGCTCACCCGGAAGGATCCGAAGTCGTTCCTCGGCCAGCCGCGAGACATAGTCTCTCCAGCGGTGCTGAGGTCTGCCCCTTGGTCTCCTCCCAATGGGACGTGCCCGAAACACCCCGCCCGTGAGGCGCTCGGGGGCATCCTGACCAGATGCCCGAACAACCCCATCTGGCTCCTCTCGACCTGGAGGAGGAGCGGCTCGACACCGACCTCCTCCCGGATGGCAGAGCTCCTCACCCGATCTCTGAGTGAGAGCCCAGCCAGCCCGCAGAGGAAGCTCATTTCGGCCGCTTGTACCCGCGATCTCATTCTTTCGGTCACCACCCACAGCTGGTGACCGTAGGTGACGGTTGGAACGTAGATCAACTTATTTGAAGGCGCTAATTCCCATCCCGGCCGCTTCACACTCGGCAGCAAATCGATCCAGTGAGAACTCCGCAAAAAGCAGAAAATCCGCAAAAAACCTTTTTAGATATAAATACAGCAAGATATTTTTTGCAAAAACTTTCAGTGAGTTTAGTAATTATTTCCTCCAAGGTGCTGACCTCAAAATGTGGTCCTGTCACCAGTAAGTAGAATGATTAGGGGGTTTTAGGAGTGGTCTTCAGGGGTGAGGAGAGAGTTAAATTAGTTCTTCCGCTTTCATTTAGTTATCGCTTCAGGCTGTAAAGACATTATTGTAACAAGCTGAAATGAAAAATAATTTTTAAGACAAAATTTACCCAAATGTAAAAAGACGTTAGAGCAATTAACAAGCCCAGACAGCTAGCGTTCTTTATAGTCATGTAGTTATATAAAGTGATGTAAAACCACCTCTGTAAGTCCACTTTCATCCTCCTCTGCTTAGCAGAGGAGATTATGTCCCCATGGACCCAGAGGGGGACAGGCAGCCCAGTAGCCGGGTACAATGACTCCATCATTATAAAGATACCATGACTATTACTATGGTCGCCATGGTGACAATGCTAGATGGAACCAAAGGCGTCCACACGATCTGCTCCTAAATTGAAAGAGACAGCTTTTCTCGCATTTCAAACAGCAAGCAGAAAGACAAGAATCTCATTTTTGTCTGCAAACAGAAACTGTATTTTTCATTACGAAAATGCGAAACTAACCCTACTTTCCATCAAATTTCAGACTTTTTCTTGACAGTGCTTGCGGAAGTCACAGTAGATTGTTAACCAGCTGATCCAGAGTAGTGAGCTTACTATCTCTTAGATATTGATGTGTTATTGATTATCTCTTGTGATATTCATTGGGATTATTGTTTTATTTATGATAATGTACAATGTCCTAACATGGCCTGAAAGGCACTTTAAATTAAGTGTATTATTAACATTCATTGTTTGATTTCTTTTTGTATATCTGCACCATGGTTAGCATCATCTACGTTCCAACCCTCACCTATGGTCACCAGCTGTTGGTGGTGACCGAAAGAATGAGATCGCGGGTACAAGCGGCCGAAATGAGCTTCCTCTGCTGGGTGGCTGGGCTCCCACTCAGAGATTGGGTGAGGAGCTCTGCCATCCGGGAGGAGCTCGGTGTCGAACCGCTCCTCCTCCAGGTCAAGTGGAGACAGATGGGGTGGTTCGGGGGCGAGGTGTTTTGAACACGTCCCACCGGGAGGAGACCAAGGGGCAGACCCCGAACCCGCTGGAGAGACTATGTCTCACAGCTGGCCGGGGAATGACTTGGGATCCTTCCAGGTGAGCTAGAGGATGCAGCCGGGGAGAGAGAAGCCTGGGCTGCCCGCTTAAGGCTGTTGCCCCCGCGACCCGATCCCGGAACAAGCGGAAGATGATGGAACGGTTAGCATCAGAAAGCCCTTAAAAATGACCACAACATCATTTGTTATAGAAAGTGTTGTTGTGTGTCAGCTTTATCTTTGGTTTAAACTCTTGTTTGTACTTTTTTTTTTTTTTTTTTTTTTTTTTTTTTTTTTTTATTCGTAGATAATCCAGCAGGTTGGTTGTGATGCTAATTATTGTAACTTCAGGTTTTCTTTTTATTTTGTTTCCTCTCTTCCGTACCCTATTCATATTCTTTTTCACTTCTTTTTCCTCTCCCCCTCTCTTCAATATTCCCGGTCAGGCCCAGCAAAAAGAAACACAGAAAGCATGGACGTTTTGGATGAACAGCATTTAAAATACACAACTGGAGCTTGACAGCGTCGGCATATGGTATTAACCCTCCTTGGCAGAGCAAAATTGTCCAGCAATAGTTGACATACAGATCATCTTTCTGCTTGTCACAATGCCAGACAGGACAGGGTAAAAAAAAAACAAAAAAAAACCAACAGTCTCATCACTATAATTAGGAAGCGTAGTTCTCTTCTATTCTGTCTCTTCTATACTGCACTATGGATGCTCTGTCACTTGTAAAAGGCAAAAATATTCCTGTTACTCCAAACATGATACATGTGTTTTTCAGATTTCTACATTAACAATGGGATGTTATTTCCCTGAAAAACCCAAGTAATGAATCAGATAAGTGCACTGTAAAGAGGATCAACTGGAGTAATCTTTGTACAAGAGATTTCAGCACCCTCAAGTGGATATGTATGATATTGTTTTCTTTTCGAAAAAAATATCGAATAACAATTTATCATTTAAATTTTGAGATGAACTGGAGTAATCTTTATACAAGAGATTTCAGCACCCTCAAGTGGATATGTATGATGTTGTTTTCTTTTTGAAAACATATGAAATAACAATTTACATTTTGAGTCCCTAATTCCAAAAAAAAAAAAAAAAAAAAAAAGCTTGGCTAGTATAACTCTCATTTATACTAGAAATGACCGAATTGTGTGTTTTATTTAATATAACCTGCGGTTCCCCGCGCAGGTTCGAATCCTGCCGACAACGCCAATTTGTTACCAGTGGCCGAGTGGTAACAAAAAGATTTCTTTGCAGGTTCTGTTTCGCAGGGAAACCACACTCAGGGTATTCCTTCTACAACTGACAATTCAAATTACCAACAGTACTAACGGTCCGCTTTTGTTATATTTAAAATATACATCAACCGCTTTTAAACTGTCAGCCTCCATAACACAACAGTCGTTGCTGTCATGGTAACAGTTTTTATTGAGTGAGCTAAGACCATAATTTGAATTGTTCGTTCGAAATAATTATAAACCTTGGTAATTGAAATGTTCTGCAGTCTTTAGATCAATAGGGTTGTAATGATGTGGAGCTGAGGCCAAAATATACTTTTGACACGAAAGACAGTCTCATATGAAAAAATCACAAAGCAGATTTATTAGATTGATTAAAAGTCCAAATAAAGAAGACGAAAACAGATAAACTAGGCAGGTTCTGATGTAGCAGCTGGAGCAAAAAACTGGATAACAGGTCAAGCATGATAAACAACGATCTGACGAAGAGTGTGTGCCTGTGAAGCGAGGCGGACCTGAAAGGAAAGGCATGAGAACGTTAAAGAGTGAGTGTGGGCGTGGATTGTGTATAAAAAGGTATGTGCTGTATGCACAACATTGCTGTTTTAACCCTGAAAATGGCAAAGAGACACGCTTATGACGCTCAGTTTAAGCTACGCGGAGGAACATGGGAATCGAGCCGCCGCGAGAAATTTCAGCATTAACGAGTTAATGGATTGTAGATGTTTGAACTAACGCAGTGCTTCTCAATTATATCCTGTTGCGCCCCCCCTAGAAAGAAGAAAATATTTCGCCCTCCCTCTACCCCACTCTCCGCCATGACCATAATTAGTATCATTTGTCTATGAAATTGTTATAAGCAGTGGTCCCCAACCACCAGGTGGACCATCTTGGTGTGAGGGGCCTAACTAGTATTTTTATACACTTTGTTTTTGTGATGTCTTGAATTTTGAAGGTATGTTTACCGTTACCATGGCAACCAGAGTGCGTTCGAGCAGAGAGAATTTTTCCACGTTATAAAGACACTGCTAATAAATTTTCTCGTAAAGACAACGTGGATTTAAATGTATTATTATTGATTAAAAAAGCCAGTTTTTCCGGCTGGTCTTATCACCTGTAGATCGGTCCGTGAAAATATTATCGGACACTAAACCGGTCCGTGGCGCAGAAAAGGTTGGAGACCCCTGGTTCTAAGTACACTTCTGCATAACATTGTATCCTCATTAACATTAAAGAAAACAGAAAAGAACAGCTTTATTAACATTGTTTATTAGTGTGTAACAGAAAATATTTAAAGTGCATCAATTAACTTGAATTTTAATAAAAATAATTCTTATTTAAACTATAAACTACAACTACTGTAGTGGATGTACAATTACACTTTATACTAGTACGGCAAAAAAGAAAAACGTGTTCCACAGGATCACACGCGCCCCACTATTGGAGAAGCACTGGACTATTTTTTAATACCCACATTTGCATGCTTGCGTGTGTTGTTGTAAGGCGGTGTGTGACTGAGACTGCGCCTTTTCGTACGGTGCGCCTTATGTGTGTGTTAAATACAGCAACGGCGCACAAAACTGAGGCTGCGCCTTTTCGTACGGTGCGCCTAATGGCCGTGAAATTACGGTATTTAAAATATACATCAACCGCTTTTAAACTGTCAGCCTCCATAACACAACAGTCGTTGCTGTCATGGTAACAGTTTATGTTGTATTGAGTGAGCTAAGACCATAATTTGAATTGTTTGTTCGAAATAATTATAAACCTTGGTAATTGAAATGTTCTGCAGTCTTTAGATCAATAGGGTAGTAATGGTGTGGAGCTGAGGCCAAAATATACTTTTGACATGACAGACAGGCTCATATGAAAAAATCGCAAAGCAGATTTATTAGATTGATTAAAAGTCCAAATAAAGAAGACGAAAACAGATAAACTAGGCAGGTTCTGATGTAGGAGCTGGAGCAAAAAACTGGATAACAGGTCAAGCATGATAAACAACGATCTGACGAAGAGTGTGTCAAAAATTTGTTCCATTTATGCTCCAGCAGATGAGTGGATTGGTTTCAGGTGTGACTTGTTGCACACACACAGTCAAGAGGGAGGGGAAAACAGGGCACAGAGGGGGAACAGACTACTCTCCTGACATGGATCTTGTAATTCTTTCCATTTTTATTATTATTTTTTTTTTTTTTTAGGTTGCAGTTAAAAGTTAAATTCTATTCATCATTTTCACAATTTTTAGATATGAAAATGTATTCCTTTATTTGGGTACACACCTTTAGTAGAGTTATTGTGTCACTGATTATTTGATTTCTTTAAACTAATCGGTATTCTTTGCTCATGTAATGTTGTCATGCAGCAAATACAATCGAGAAAGAAGACATCTTTTTGTTCAGTTGGCAGATACAGGTTTAACCGTTTTTTCACTCAAGTCGTTGTTGTTTTCAGTAGAAAAACAAGTTGGAGAAGCCGTACTTTTTTTTATCTGCGCCGCACTGGCCTTTTTTCAAGTATCTAATGTCAACCTTTGGTCTACCTGTGGAGGGCAGCATTGCGCACTCTAGCGTACATCCTGCCGGAAATGATTTGAAGAAGAAGAAGGGTCACCAGATCCTGTGGGCGGGGCATGGCCAGCAGCAAGGAGAGCCAGCTGAAGGAAATAACCTCTTTGTCTTTCCCATTTTGCCAAGTGTTAATTTGTTTAGAACATTTATTTAGTTGAGTTAGTTAAAGGTTTCTTTTTCTTTTAAGGTTAATATTTTTAAGTAATTATTTTTATGTCTATTGTTGTGTTTTCTTTGTCTGTTTCAATGGTCTGATCAACCAGTATTATATGTGTCAGTGAGCAGATGAGGTGTGGTTTACTCCTTTGCCATATCTTTTAAAACTCAGACTGGCCTTAAAACTGTTGGGGTGTTTTTGCAAATATTTGGACAAAAACCTTTACTCCTATGTCATTCTTGGTTCGGTTACTTCACAATTTCTTCAGCTAATTCCACACTACGGCTCGGGCTTCAGCTGTAAGAGTTGAGGCTGATCTTCCAGTGGTTGGCTTCAGAGTCTTCAAGGCAACATCAGCTCCACATGAAGCGGTGGAAAATGATGATCCCATCGTTGAAGCTGAAGGTCTGTCAAGAACATCGACTTCCGCTGGCTCATTCCTGTCCAGATCAACATTCGTCAGAAGGACCTCACTCACCTCCCTTTAGATATGACCTTTTGCTTCTCCATACTAGGACGTGCTTCCGAAGATGATTGTAGAAAGCTCTCAAGGGTTGGATGCACCTCCACGCAGAGATTGCATCTAAATCCTGTGGGCGTTGAGTTTGCAGGGCTTTCCTTCGTTTACCCTCCAGGAGCTCAGTAGTTTTTTTCCTGGCCAAGAGCTGGCTTTTGCTGCTTTTTTTCCTTGATGCCCGTGATCTTCTTCTCAGACTCTTAATTGTGACTTGGGCTAGCCATACTGAGAAGCAATGATCATCAAAAAATGATTTATCATAGTTTATAGTCTTCCAGTTTAATGATGGATCTAAAATGAAAATGACTTAATTGTTGTTCATAAAACTGCAAAAGTTTTTTTTTTGTTTTAAACTGAATTGGAGCAGCCTAAAAAAACTTTGAAAATGCCTACAGAATGACTTTGAAAATAACAAACACTATTGATATTGTCTTGCTGTTGAGCAGCGATAGTTGAAATTTCTGTTCGAACTTTGACTTCATTTAGCATCGACAATGCACCTACGCTGGAATTTCTTGTAGATTGTCATTTGAATGCTCAAAGATCAGTTTAGCCTCAAAACAAAGTTTGGAGTGAATTGCCATATACATGTAAAACGTTTGTTTGATTAAATTTGTTGATAATCTTCGTTCTTCTTAAGTCACTACAGAACTTTGTAGACTCGATGTCAAATGAAAAACTTGGAAAAAATGTCATAACACAAAACAAGCTGGTTCATTGGTTTCTTCCAATTTTCCTAATCTGTTTTGCAAAAAGGGTTAGCCCCAAGGCAAAGTTAAGAGCCTTTATGAGAATGTCTATAAAAAATTCACGTGGCTATAGGACATTCAAAATCTGTTTGGGGAGATATGAGGAGAGCATATTTCCACCAAAAATTTTGCTTTCTCAAGTGACTGATTTAGTTTGATGAAGAGCTCAAAGCCTGTTACTAGAGTCTGTTGAATTATGTGTTTTCGTGTAATCTTGCCAATGTAACTCCTAACTTAACGTTGTTTGTAACAAATACAAACTATACTGTTTGCATGTGTTTTAAATGTATCTAAACTGAAAACTAAATGACTACATTCAAATGTTGATTAATATTTTCTGTATATATATACATTTATATATATGTATTGATGAAAATACAACCAAAACGAACCTCCATTTCATTAGTCAAATGGAAATTTTAACCTGCAAGCTTTGTTGTATGCTTAAAAGGATTGAAAGTTTTTCTTTGACCTAAGAAACCATGCATGTAATGTTCTCTCTTTTTTTTAAGTTGGCATTTTGGTTCTATTCTGAGCATAATTACACAAAAGTTTTGGTTTTACATTGTGAATATTTTTATGATACTCATTTTTGTCAGGGAATTTGCTCATTGTTTTGCTTGGTGGGGTGTTTACATAGCAAGTTTAATGGAAACATAAAATCTCCTTTTTGGCACTTAAAATTTTACCTCCATTATGTTTTTCACAGTGTTTAAGACCATAGCAAGCCAAACGAATTTGAAGGTCTGAATGAATGCCTTTCCTTGTTACCCCCAACATGTGCCTGCAGGAAAATAGATGAACAAAACAAAAGACAGAAAACAACAAAACTGGGGTTCTGACATGTCACAGCTCTAATATCAGAGAACAAATTTATAGTTTAAAAAAAAAAAGGAAAATGGGTGAGTTTAATAAACAAAATTGAACGTCTTGGATAGATGGATACTTCATTGAGCCCCATGGGGACATTTCGGATTATCGCTTAAGTCAAGAACCTGGAGACTGGCGTGTATTTGCTGTAAACAGCTCACTAAATTTCTCCTCCTTACTAAGTATAAAACTATGCAAACAATCTGACGACCCAACACAAACAAATGCCTCACGTGTTCATCTTGTCAATCGGAGTCTGTTTAAAAATACACTGTATAAAAATAAAGCCAAAAGTAACATGCGTTGCTAAATTCTAAACTGCAAAAGTTTTGTTTTTATTTTTTAAACTGAATTAGGGCAGTCTAAACAAACTTTGAAAAATGCCTACAGAATGACTTTAAAATGAACAAACACTAGTGATAGCTTGTTGTTGTTGCTGCTGTTGAGCAGCGATTGTTCGAAATTTTCTTCGAACTTTGACTTCATTTAGCATCGACAATGCACCTATGTAGGAATTGCTTATAGAGTTTCTTTTGGATCCTCAAAGAAGATCAGTTTAGCCACAAAACAACGTTTGGAGTGAAATGCCATATATGCTAAAAAGTTTGTTTGATCAAAGTAAAGCCTTTGTTGATGAATTATGGTTCATCAACCATAATTAACCATAATGCCAACCATAAAGGCATTTTTCAATTTGCTTAAGAATAATCTTCATTGTTCTTAAGTCACTACAGAACTTTGTAGACTCAATGTCAAATTTAAAACTTGGAAAAAATGTCATAACACAAAACAAGCGGGTTCATTGGTTCCTTCCAATTTTCCTAATCTGCTTTGCAAAACGGGTTAGCCCCAAGGCAAAGTTAGGAGCCTTTCTGAAAATGTCTATAAAAAATTCACGTGGCTATAGGACATTCAAAATCTGTTTGGGGAGATATAATGAGAGCATATTTCCACAGAAAATTTTGCTTTCTCAAGTGACTGATTTAGTTTGATGAAGAGCTTAAAGCTTGTTACTAGAGTATGTTGAATCTCGTCTTTTCGTGTAATCTTGCCAATGTAACTCCAAACTGAACGTTGTTTGTAAAAAATATAAACTATACTGTTTACATGTGTTTTAAATGTATCCAAACCAAAACAAACCACCGTTTCATCGGCCAATTTGAATTTTTAAGCTGCAAGCTTTATTGTATGCTTAAAAGGATTGAATGTGTTTCTTTGAACTAAGCAACCACACATGTAATGTTTTCTTTTTTGTAAGTTGGCATTTAAGTCTAATACCAGAGAACACATTTATACGTCAAAAGAAAAAAAGAAAATGGGTGAGTTTAATAAACAAAATTGAAC
Source organism: Neostethus bicornis (assembly GCA_902685375.1). Classification (NCBI taxonomy): domain Eukaryota; kingdom Metazoa; phylum Chordata; class Actinopteri; order Atheriniformes; family Phallostethidae; genus Neostethus; species Neostethus bicornis. Next base: position 9,961,386 of record LR738549.1, on the reverse strand, counting down.
TTCTTGGATAAATGGATACTTCATTGAGTCCCATGGGGACATTTCGGATACCAGAACCTGGAGACTGGTGTGTATTTGTTGTAAACAGCTCACTAAATTTCTTCTCATTAAAATATGCAAACAATATGACAACCCAACACAAACAAATGCCACATGTGTTCATCTTGTCAATCGTAGTCTGTTTAAAAATACACTGTATATAAATAAAGCCAAAAGTAGCATGCCTTGCTAAATTCTACAGTCAAGTTGTCACTGAGAATGTGTATGTCCCTGAAGATGGAGTGCTGAAGTCTGGGGTAGACCGGGATTTCACCAACTTTCGTGGAGCTTGGTGGAAATTCCATTTAATGTTTACTGGTCTGCTGGGTGCAAGTGGAAAAATACTGTCGTTTTGAAAAACGTTTTTTCGTGTTTCAAATGGAAAAATGAATGAATCCATTTGAAGAATATGTCATGCTTAAATCAAGCCAGCATGACAAATTTATGGCAAAAGATATAAGAAGAATCAGATCGTTTGTAACACCAATAAGGTTTGTTGTTAAGGACAGTGATTATCAAAACTGTTATGAAATGATCAGAGACAACGTAGTGTATGCTACCAACACAGCATAACTTTGTGAAAAATCAATTAACAAAAGGAGACATAGCTGGAGAGTTTACAACCATCAACGTCACTGCATAGATGCAACTGAAGAGCCAAAATTGCCCTTGGGGAAAGAGCACATCCTGAATGTACTCCTCCCAGTTTGACTAAATTTTAGCCACTGCACTGGTTCACTTATCTGTACTGTCCATTACCTTTTTTGGACTTTTCAGGATCCAGGGGTTTACATAAAATTCCAGCAGGCCCAAGTAACTAAAAATCGTCACTAAGACTGGAACTGCCAGAGGAAACGGTTACTATTGTGCGTGTTTGCAGGATAAAAAACATGGTAAGAGAAACCAACTGATCAGATAAAGGCTTGTAACATAGCAAAATTTGTCATCCCTCCTCTTTCAAGTCAGTAGCAGGTATTTCAAACCTCACTACTGCTCTTGTGAGCAAAATTACCTCAGCTCCATCTCTTTTCCTACCACAAAAAATGCAGTTGAAAGATATTAGCTGATGCCTGTTTAATTGCAACTGACCTATTACCAGATTCATGCAGGTGTAAACAGTTTCCATGGCAGCCAGTCTAATAACAGCCTTGTAGTTATGCTTTAATGGTAAATATAGAAAACAAAAGCATGAAAAAAAAAAACAAATTAGATGCTACCTGCTATTTATTTGACAGGTTTATGAGCAAGTCATGTGGCGCATAAAAAGAGGACACGGCGCTAACGGGCACATTGGTGAACCCATATCTGGAACAACTGTGAAGCAGTTGACAATAGCTTTCTAGTACTGTACTAGTTCTTTTACTACTATCAATATAAAATGGTATCTTGGATCAGTAAATAAAGAACCTTTTAAAACCAAGAGTCTACGTTTGAAGACAGTGTTTTGTCACAGCGCTTGGGCCGCAGTGCCTGGTGGCCAAAACCTTTATAACATATTCCGACACAGGGAAGTGACTTAATTGCTATTGCAAATTGTTTTTCCGGGTGCTAAAAAAAAACCTGTAAAAAATAAAATTGTAATACATGTGAGGTGAAATGTATGGAGCAAAGTAAGCCATAATACTTTAAATCAGACAATTTTCCTTTATAGGTTTTAGTGGATCAAGTCATTTAAATGGGTGGCTCCTGGGCCATAGTTTGCTAATGCCTGGCTTAAGTTGTTAGGGTTTCTTTTGGCTGAAATACTACCACATAAAAAAGAGTGAAAATATCTTTAAAAAAGCAAAACTTTAAAGGTTAAAATCCAAGAACAACCTAACTGTGACCTTTATACTTGAACAGTCAGCTAATTTCCCAACAGAACACACAAAAAAGACAAAAGGCATTTTTCTATTTGGTTAAGACCAGAAATCAGCCAATACATTTAACGCTGGGAGACAAGACAATGGCTTTTGAAGAGTTCACAAACTCCCATGTGGAAAACATTCATGAACATTATCCACACCTCATGTCACGCTACTTAGCGTAGCTGATGAAACTAGACCCTGCAATCTCATTACATCCACTGTCACAGTGCCTCAGGTGTTCTGAGGGAACAATATGGACAGGGTCCATATTTCTGATGAAGTCAAAAAGGTGCGTTTTCTTTTCCTCTTCATGAACGATAAGCACCGTCTTAGCGTAGCTGATGAAACTAGGCCCTCCAATCTCATTACATTCACTGTCACAGGGTTCCCTCATATTTGAGTGTTCCCTCAAATATGGACAGGGTCCATATTTCTGATGAAGTCAAAAAGGTGCGTTTTCTTTTCCTCTTCATGAACGATAAGCACCGTCTTAGCGTAGCTGATGAAACTAGGCCCTGCAATCTCGTTACATCCACTGTCACAGTCCCTCAGAGGGTTCCCTCATATTTGAGTGTTCCCTCAAATATGGACAGGGTCCATATTTCTGATGAAGTCAAAAAGGTGCGTTTTCTTTTCCTCTTCCTGAACGATAAGCACCGTCTGCTGCAGTGTCACACACTGACACTGCAGAATTCGCTGCTGCCGATTAAAACTTTGTGGAAGCAGAAATTGATTCTTTGGCTCCAGTTTGCAGGCAGTCCAAATTTAATTGAGTTACAGACTGATGCATCTGCATTCTACTGTGAGGTGTCGACGATACATGAGCTCTTTCTGGCTTGAGGAACTTAAGACTCACTTTAACTGGCAAAGGTTTTCAAAACTGCCTCAGTAGAAGGATAGCTCTCTTGATGCAATCCAATTCGAAATGAAATTTTAGTTTTGTCATTTTATTGTTTTTTTTTTCTTCATTTCCCTTGAGTAACTTCGTTTCCCTCATAACTTACAGTATATTAACCAACTCTTTTGACCAAATTATATCAACTCAACTTTGTAGACTTTTTGGAACTACATATATTATTTTTTACTTTTAATACAATCTCTAATATTCACAATGTCCTTTAGTTTTAAACAGTTGCTCATTTGTAGGTTCATAAAATCCTGCAAGTTAACTAGCGAATCTATCTAGAGATTTGTGTTTTGTTTTTTTTTTTGCAATCACCCAAATCTCAGCACAATAGGAAAAGTGTGGCAAAATCAAAGAGCACCTAATCAAATATAGCAATTTTTTTCAGCGACTAAAACGCCCACAGGTTTTAATTTATTACTCCATATCAGCCAGCATTCTAGGCAAATAGAATCGGGTGCGAGCAAGATCTAAAATACGCTTAATTCCTATGTGACCCATTTTATCATGTAGCTTCTGTAAAACAGTAGAACGAAGGTCCCGGTGTTAGACAGCCTAGTATGCTGGTTGCTCATCATCTCAGTGATTTCTATAAAGAACACTTTCAAACAGTTCTAGTTTGTTCAACCCATCTGAGCAGCAAGAGGATTTCTGGAAGCTCCACCTTGAAAACAGGAGGGATCTTATCACCTGTCTCCATCTGATATGACCTCCCAGAGGCTATGGTCTGATCAGTGCTTCTCCTGAAGCTCTGAATTTTAATAAAGTTGGAACATTAGGCAGCTCTTGCTGTTCATCAAAACCTTAAGGAATAGCGTTGGCTGATGGGGACAGAGATCTGCCAGAGTTGCATGATCCACACCGAAGTAGCAAGCATCTGATCAAATCTCTGTCCTTAGTAGATAAACTGTCATCCAGAGAAAGTGCATCAGCTTCTACATTGTGTCTTTCAGCTCGATACTATAGTTTAAATGCGAATGAAGAAAATACTGCCAACCATCGATGGCTAGTCGCATCCAGTATGGCTGAAGTCAGAATATAAGTAAAATGATTGTTGTCAGTTACAACGACAAACTCAGCACCATACAAGTACCGGATAGCGGTGTAATCACTATGCACCAGCTCCTTGCTGGCTCGCCAATATGTACTGTTTAGGAATATGAGGTTTGTGCTGATATCAGAACTTTAAGTTTCAGCTGGTGAAAGTGATGATTGAAAAGTCTGAGACCACGGTTAGAGTTAACATCACTTTAACAATCACCAATTCCCTGATGGTACATGATGGCTTCGTCTACTTCCCACAGGTTGTAGTTGGCACTAACAAAAATGTTATTGGGAGCTGTTTAAAAGAAAAAACAATCTCTTTACTTTACTCTCCACAGCTGCGGTATAACATGGTCACATGACCAACAGTGAGCATGAACAGACATATGTACATGAGACACCACCGCTTCACCCACTGTCTTTCCCAGTCTCGGTTAGTACCAACAACCCTTCAGTTTCTAAGACTGTCAATACACATTCTCTTAACACACCCACGCGCAAAGTTGAGAAACAGGGAGATTATGACGTGTAATCTCGAACAGGTCTCTCTTCCTACATGATTCCAGAAGTGCTAGCGTCGGACTCGCTAACCTAGAGTTTGCCAAAATACCCGTTGTATCACAGGTCTCACTCAGTCAAGTTCCACCGTCCTCCAAGCAAACGCTCTGGCGCATGCATACAAACATTGGACAGCCAGAGCGAGTCTTACAAATACAACTTCAAATCCTGTACAAACGTAAATAATTTCAGATGGATACCCGACGGAATGGCCATATGAAAAAAACAAGCTGGACACCCCCCCTATTCTAGTCTGGGAAAATTAAGTGCAGTAGTATAACACTACTGACCAAACCCCACAGGTTCGCACCCACTCAAACTCACCTAAAAGTCATCCCACAAATCCAGAAATTTATATCCCGGACGAGTCCCTAATTGTTAGCGCCTATGGTGCTATATGTATGGTTTGGCACATAAAAAGATGTCAAGAGACAGAAATACCGGTAGTGGAACAAACGAAGAATGAGATTGAGTAAGGTTTCGACAAAAGAACAAAAATCAACTACTAGTTCCAAAACAAATTCAAAACTCAATCAGACGAAAAGCCCTTGTGTGCAAAAACGTACTTGTGTTTTCTTTGCAAAGATATTTCTTGCAGTTGAAAAACAATACACTGGTCTTTCTGTCCTTACTGCTTTGGCAGACCTGACACCTCTTCCTTTTTGAATCAGGTTGCCTGTCTGGGGTTAGGGCTGTTCTGGTTGGTGTTGAGGTAGGGCTAGCTAAGGAGGATGCTGATGCAGATTCACTCTTGTGTTGCTGATGATATGGATGGAGTGATGGGTGAGCTCTTCAGCTTGGACAAGTCCCTAATTGTTAGCACCTATGGTGCTATATGTATGGTTTGGCACGTAAAAAGATGTCAAAATAGACATAAATTTTGGTAGTAGAACAAACGAAGAATGAGAACTAGTAAGGTTTCGACAATTACTGTTTATTACAAAAAAAAAGGACTAACAAAAGACAACAACCGAAAAGCTTAACAACAGAATGCTGCACGACGGTCCCAACCAGCATGGCACCAGTCCTCACAATATCGAGCCAGCTAGCAATTATCCGGATTGCCAACAAATGGGGAAGGTGGGTGCCTGGGTGAAGGAGGCAAGGGAGACAAACAAACTTAAACATCCCAATGCTTAGCCCATAACAAAACAAAAAAGTTAAGAGGTCAGGCAAGGAGGAAAACAATGAAGACTCGTTGACTCAATGGGGAGAAAAGTATTTAAATGTCAGTGTCTGATGGCGGTGTTCAGGTGGGGCTGATATGGGGAGAAAGAGGCCGGTAAAAAGTGCTCTCTGTTGCAGTTCTTTTCAAGTATTTTTTTTTCTTCTTACCAAAACTAAAACCAGTCTATGCAGAAGTTTGAGTTTTTGTTTTTTTTTCAGTTATGTTAACAGTCTTGTCCTCCACGTTATTTGAAATGTTCGTTTGTTTGCATATTTTGTTTTTTTTATTTTTAAAAAGTTGTTTAATGGGAGGCTGCTAAATTTGATGAGAAAAAAAAGTATTTAAATAATTAGGCTAATGTTTAAAGTTTTGTTTGTTCACTGGGTTAAAAGCATGCTTTTAGGTGGCTTAACCATCCTAATATTTCTCACACTATGTAATCGTAGTCGGACGCAACGCTACCATTAGGCATGAGTAGGCGGCTGCCTAGGCTCCCCGAGTTTCTGAGGGCCCTGAGACAAAACTAACAACCAATCATTTATTTTCAGCCCCAAAAGATTATTCCAGTTCAGGATCAAGCAGGGAGCGCCAGAAAACCAACACCACAGACCATAGGAACAGTTTCAAAATATTTATTATAGGATAATAAATAGCAGCCCTTCAAAGAAGGCAATGACATTTCCAGCCGCAGCCTACAGGCACGTCACGGTTTGCAGCCAGCGGGCACCACCCCATAGAGGTAAGATCGGACCCAAAAAAATTAAGGCCTACAGGTATTAAAGCCCAGGCCAATCCCGACCAATCAACTTGATTTGCAGGCCCGAGCCCGAAATTTCATATTTTATTTGTGAGGAGGGGTGATTTATGGTAACAAATTAAAGCCTGTTGTTTGTAACATCGAAGTTAAACATTTACATATTTTATAGTTGCAGAGGTTACATTAACAGACCATTTTACATCATAAAAATTGTTTTTAAGAGTCGACAGGAAAAATTTAAGGATATCCGTCATTTTGATGGGTTGAAAATTGGGCCATAAACCATTGCAGCAGTGGGTTCTTAAGAATCTATCGCGACACTTTAAGAAAGAGAGAGGCAGAGAGACAAAGAAGAACAATTACGGGTGGATAAGAGACACATCCTTTTAGTCAGTCAGAAAGAGAAAGAAGCCCGACCCAAACTTAATGATTGACAATTTAGGCCTCAGGCTTAAGATCTTACCTCTACGGTCCCGGTCCGCAGCCTACGGGCTTACTCTTCGCCCGGACTTGCATGAATCCCCTTACCCAGATTGCCGCCATTTCATTTAAGGCCCATACTGATCTTAGTCCTTTTTAGGAGTGGCCCCGTCCCACGCAGCCCGTTGGCGTACAGGCCAACATACCACCATGCCACCACCTGTATTGTCCATCACGAGGGTTCACTGGTATGTCTCAGCTGCTGCTCCGTTGCTTTAACCCGACTGCTACATTACGCAACAAACTCTCCTAAAGGCACAAACTGTATCAGTTAATGTGATGTATGATTACAGCTCAACCGCCAAGCATTTTAATGTGAAAACATATAAATTGAATATAGTTAGAAAGTCAATTTATCCTGTACCTTTTCTTAGCTATCGTTCTGATTGCCATGAAAAATAAATCATGTGAAAGCAAAGACCCTGATCCAACACCAAACTATATAACTGCTTATTCACAGAATCTAAACTAATTTTTTTTCTTTCGTTACGTAGTCTTCTGCTTATCCAGGGCCGGGTTGTGGGAACAATAGCCTCAGATAGAAAACCCCGGCTTCTCTCACCCCTCCTGCATCCTCCACCTCGCCCAGAAGGATCCCAACCTGAAGGAGCAACAGCTCTTCTTTTGCTATTTTTTTTCCTATAACAAAGATTTGACTAATTTATAATTAGAATCAAATTTACCTTTATGGATTACTAAAGTATTTTCAATTCAATAAAAAGTTATTTTGTTGTATTGTTAATTCCTTATGTCCTTGTTTGCAGACCTACTATTTTTTTATTGTGATACAATTTTTTCAATGTAGAAAAAAGAATTGTAGATCCAATTAAATAATAAATGCCTCTGAAAATAGGATTTTGATTTTCTAAATTTTGAGGCGTCTTACTTAATGACCCTTTTATGAGCCAAAATATCAAAGATTAACAGTGCTCCATTTGAGCCTAATTGTATCTGCAAGGAGATCATAGAGTTCATTTTCACATAAAGACTGAGCATTTTGAAACAGCAACAAATATTAAAAGGTTCTCAACAGAAGATGAAAGGTATACACAGCTGAAGGTTAAACTTTTTCACATTAGTTGGAATACCAAAGATCTTATGACATTTCAAAGTCTTTTAATCTTGAATATGTTTCTAAAAAGGCAACTTAGGTAGAAAACTAGATTCAGCAATGCGGAGATGAGATAACCTTCAATAACCTCAACGACAGTTGGGTCGTATTATCGTTCAGAATGATTAGTGATGGCTGTTTTTTTATAAGGGACGTCATTGAGGAGACAATTCAGGAGGGATTTTTTCTTTTTTCCCTTGACGTGAAGACAAATGATCTTATTGCTCAGTTAGACAACACAGAGTAAAGTCCTGGTTTCACCAGAACTGGTTGGGTTAATGGGGATAGATATGACTTGAAGCAGAGTAAAATGGAGAAGATATGAATCAGAGAAGTTGTTTCTGAAAAACATTTTAAATTCAATATCATCCTTCTGTTCAAGTGACTGTTCCCATTTGTCTCTGTTGATAGATGTAAAGTGACTAAGCCTCATGGCGCTGTCTTCTCAGACTGTGGCGTTTAAATGAGAAGAAAAGTATCAAGAAAAATGAATTGCTGAACAGGTAATGCCATTTCATTCAAGTGAAAAAACAAAATGCATTTATATTTTATGAAGATTAAGTGTCTTTGTATGAATAGAGTATTTAGAGGCCTAATTACATTGGCTGTTTTTCACACAGATATTTTATCTTTATGTGCATGGTTTTTGTTGTGCGTTTACAAGTGCAAATAATTATTCCACTCCAAAGTTAATTTGCTTAAACTACCTTTGATAAAGTTGTTGTGAGTGTGTTTTTTAAGAAAAATTGTTCTCATAATTATGAGAAAAGCCTGATATCCAATTAAAAGTTTGACCTATTGGCTCTGGGACTGATTTACAGGGTTATGTTGCTAAGCAAAAATAATTTGGATACCAACTTTAACAATAGTGGGAAAATCACTTCAAAGTGTTTCACAGGAACATTTTTTATACAATACAGTTCCAATCATGCTTAAATAGTGAAGCGACGAGAACCTATTCTTGGCTCCAGCGATCTCAAAATTATCACTCACTAACTCAGCAATCCCTTAGCAAGTTTACTGACCAAACCATTACCCTATTAATAATTTATAATACTCTGGACAATGTTTATTTGCATTTTCCTCTCCAATTCCAGTTAATTTTGTCTCTAAATTTCATTGCTGCGGGCAAAGGAATAGAAAAATGATACGGTGATACTGGCAGCCCTCCATTAATAATAGGTGGTAAAAAACATCACAACTCCCATAAACAGCTGACCTTTTCAAATGCTTGTCCAACTCAAACTATCCTGCTTTGTAGGAATTCAGCATACTCATCAACTGACCGCTCATCTGCCATGGAGTTATTGTATCATTCAGCTAGTTATTGTGCTGCTTTCACTTTGCAGAATCTACAAGACTGGCTAATTTATTGTTCACACACACGTCTGTTTCAGCTCAAATTTGTTGTTGGTTTTTCTACCATGCCCAAAAAGATACTTAAGCTTATTACATGTAGATGGTTGGAGGAGTTTAATAATTGCATCTCATGCAAAAACAGCTTTTCTAGAGCTGTCTTTTCCCTAACCTTAAATATTGGTATATAATTTTATTTGGACGAAGAACACTGGTCCACACGTGACAAAAAAAAATGATGAAATCTTGGAGATGAGACAAATCTGATCAGCGTTGCCAGGTGGGAGGTGCTGGATTATCGTACCAATGACGTAAAATTATCGTATTTTACAAAAAAATATCGTACACCCAGTAAAACCACGCCCATTGACAAAATAACACCCTTTACATGCGCTCGTAAGGCTGTGGGAGTGAAGGAAACACACAGGAGGCAAAAAATAACCAGAGAAATAAGATTTTAAGAAACCCAGAAAGAAACCAGTAGGGGCGGGACTTAGGAGACGGTATATATAAATTTATATACATATCTACATATATATGTGTACATATAAGGTTTTTTAATGTTAACCCAAACATCTACATGATACAAAATCTAAGCGATATGTAGTTTTAATCTCCTCAGTCAGTCTTTATAAACTAATCAATAACATTTTGGATGCTTTTAAGCACAAATACTTCACCCACTACTATTTATGGATTAATCAGTTCAATTAGTTTTTTTTTTTAAGATAAAATAGTGCGTCACAGATCAAATTATTTTTTATAAAAATACCATCTACAACGTTTTCAGCAAAGACTTAAACAATGACTGCAGACTAAAAATAATAAAAAGATTTTTTGTCTTTGCTGTTGTTTTTTTAAAAATGATAATTTAATCAAAAGTTCAGTGTTTCAACATCAGAAACACTTTGATTTCCGAGCCCGCAGCAAGTCTCAAACACGCAAATAAACGTCCCTGCTCTTTATAACTTTGTGGGCGGGGCTACTCACCCCAATGTAACCAATCGCTAGCCAGAATGATTGACTGGACCTATCAGCCAATCATTCATCTGTTCCTTTGTTTGATGCATTCAGGGTTCATTTAAAAAACAAAACTCCGACAAACAGTCGCGGCAGATGAAAACAACTAACCCAATTACACAGACATGAAACGTTCAAATTATTGTATTTTGAGCATTTTTTGACAATTATTGATCGTACATCGTGCAGAGGGCAAAAAAATTGTACAAATACAATAATTATCGTACACCTGGCAACGCTGAATCTGATCCACATATAAAACAAAAGCAAGTCAACTCAGTTAAAGGCCAATGTCAGGGGTTTCGCTTAAGACCCCGACAAAACAGAAGACGAGGAAGGCAGCGGGATGGTTTAACGCCTTTTATTAACAATAATCTTGAGTTAACCAACAATAAAAGGAGCAGAGCTTGGAGCATGTCTGTCCCAAGCGGCAGCCAGCAGGAAGAGAGACGCAGCTGCTCTCAATCACAAATTTCCCAAGTGTGGCAGCTCAGTGGTTAGAGCGTTTGCGCGCGGACCGCATCCCACAGAGAGCACGTTGGGGGTCCTTGGAGAGGACACCTAACACCTGCTTCTCCCACCAATGGCGCTGTCGAAGGGCAGCCTGCTGCGGTGTAAGGAGTGCAGCAAACTAATTTCCCTGGTGAGGGACGAATGGAGTAATTCATTTTTTTTTTTTCCATTAAAGTAATTCTGATCTAATCAATCCATTATGTGGCAACGGCCCCTCCAGAACTATGTGGCGGCGGACTCCCTGGGACTATGTGGCAATGGAGCAACAGTCTCCTGCACACAGGAGAGAGAGACAGAGACAGACAGCAGCAGGAAAGGGCCCAGGGCCATCACAGCCAAAAAAAAAAAAAACTACTTGAAATCTGGTTCAGCAGGTTTTGATTGGACAACGCTCCAAAAGTGCAAAAATTCTATTGTAAGGGCTGCTTTATTTTATCCAGAGTGTTTATCATTGCATGGTTAAGGCCTATTCAGATCACCTTCAGTCTCACAAGAAGTAATTTAAAATTTGTGGTCTCTTCTCTCCTGACCTTTTAGTTATTAATGGTGAACCGGCACATCAGTGTTAACCTCCCCATTTCCCTGATATGAGCTCTCATTGCCGCTCTCTAACATGCAGCCTGGTGTTACAAAATCGCCTCGGGCAACAGCAGGCTGGACCACTGAGTATACTGTGTATTTAACATATTAGACGGGATATTAAATCTAGACCACTTCCAGACTTAAAACGTTCCCTGAGGGATACATGCACATGGTGCCCTGCGTGGCATCACACCTCCTAGCCACCTGCTGAGGTTAATCGAACAGGTTCCAGCTGCACTATTTTTCTACAACTGCAGTGAATTTCCACCCAATTTGTTGGGTTTTGAAATAAATTCCTTGTTTTCAAGTAAACATTTTAGTAACAAAAGTAAAACAGAAAAATTGGACAGTAAAATCACTGCTTTTGGCAAAATACTCTACTTCCCAGAGTTAATTAAAAGACTTGTTGGTGCGAGTAGGTGCCTCTGCCAAGAGTTGTACTCACTGAACAAATCAAGTCACATTATTTATTGCATTGCTGTCGTTACGTCATCCATTCTGCATTAGAGAGGCAATAAAAAAGTAGATCAGAGAGCTACTTAGCCAATAAAAGAACAAAAACTTATTTTCAAACCTCCAGACTGATAGAGTTGTATATTTTCTTCAGTTGTGTTGTGACTTGTGTCTAAAAGCTTTGATCAAGAGATAATTTGAAAGGGAAATGAAACCACTTCTTTCAGAAATGTGTCATCTGAACAGGATGAAAGTCAGCATGGTGCTTGTCGTCTATAAATGATCACAGCATGTCGATAAAAAATTCCTCTTATGGCAAACACAACATGAGTCAGAAAATCCAGTAATAGCTGTCCGACAGAGAGCAGATGAGACATGACCACAGAAGCGGTAACTCCAATCTCTATGATGGGTCTCATCACAGTCGGATCAGCATAGACTGCGGCAGTGCATGCATTTAGTAGATAAACACAGAGCTAATGTATGGTAATGTCCCTGATTTGGAAAAAGTGTGACAGAGTAAATGTTTTAGCCAGATAACAATTATCTGGCTTGTTTTGTGTCATTTTAAACTGTCTCTCACGGAGTCAGTACGGCCAATTTAGGTCATTTTTTCTTTTCCAGAAAGTCCAGCATCACGTCACTGAAAGGGTGGATCAGCTGCTCAGTCCTACTGAACATTTTTTGCTTTCCAAAGTGAGTCTTGTGTCTAAGCTTCACTTTTGTTGGATTGGTGGATACATTTAAGGGTAGGCTTAAAGCATTCCTCTTTGAGCAAGGTTATCACCAGGCCAGTTAGAAAAAAAACATTTAGCTGATATAGTTGCTAGTTGTCTGATATTTACTAGAAGCTGGGGAAACTGTGACACATTTGGTTCTGCCCTTAGATTCCATCTGCTATTCTCTATAGCAGACTGCCTTGGTCGCTTGATGTATCAACATCACCATGGCTGATCCCTGGCTTTTCTTTTTGTGGCTCCTTCCTGCTCTCTGGGAGAGATGTCTGTTTTAGATTCCAAATGGCACTGTAGACTAAAACTAATATCTGAAATCCTGAATTTTATACGCAATTCAATGCACTACGCAGAGTTCAGAGCTTTGATATATTAAATTGTAGCACTCGGTATACAACAGTGTGCAATAGGCTACAGCAGTGTTCAGTTCACATCAATTCAGCACTATGATAGGAGGTAGAAAAAAAACTGATCATATTGGTAATCACTATTCTAGCAGTGGTCAGGTTAAAAGTTTGAGACTGATAGTGGTTATGGTGATGCTGACTTACTCTGAAGATTCTTCAAAATTCTTGTGAACAACCAATCTAAAAGTAATCGAGAACACGTGCGGGCAACTATTTTTTACGGGCAACATGATGCACAGAAAATACTTCTGTGGGTTGGGTTATATGACTGACTTTTCCTTTGAGCATGCTACTATTTGCTACTTTTGAGTTTTCACTGACTAGGAAAAGTTGCAAAACAGTCACAAGGTCAGTCATTGTGTTGTGTGAAGAGGGATGACATAGATTTAGTTGTTTTTTTTTTTTTTTTTTTTTTTCACAAAAAGGGGCCGCTAAAACAAAAACTAGTGATCTGAGTTCAAAACACACCATATACACAATTGCCATTTCTATCATACCTTCTAAAGAATTGCAGCAGTGTTAATACATGAGATTACACATCAACTGAAAAGACATTTGAGGGTTTTTTTTTTTCCTCTCCAATATACAATCAAGTTAAGGCAAATGTAAAAAGTTACAAGTTCACAATATGTAAATTGAAATCTTTTTGATGACTGAGCTATTTTCTATTCTTCACTCGTATTGATGCTTGGTATCGACAGAACAACTGTGATATCCTTCTGTTCCCTGACAAATGACAATATACTCCTCCATATGTATGACTGTAGTATAGCCACTATGCAGTCAACACCTGCTTTGTGGATTTCATTTCAGGCTGATAACCTGCAGGAACTAGGCAACAATGTGAGTGGCTGTAGGAAGTCAACTTTTGATAGGTAATCATTACCCCAAGTGATGAAATCTATTTCAGAGAGACATCGGTAGCATGGCCAAATGGAGACGCCAATCTTTACAATTTCCCTGCAGTGCAGAGATTTTTTCCTTCATTCGCAGCAGATTTAACCATTTATTTTTGTAATATCATTGACTTAGACGTGTTTGCCATTTCTAAATTAAAAAAAAGTGCAGTCTTATAATTCCAAAAGAAGTTTACTTTTAGTCTTAAAAAAAATGTCATACTAAGTAAACACGTTCAAAACTTTATTGGAGGCCCGATTTTTAATGACCAGAAACCTCTTCGTTCGAGTCTTGGAGATGCTGTACATCTGTGGAAAAGGTTACCAAAAGTGAATTAGTCAAATTTTTAACCTGTGATTTAACCTAAACTCAAGATTCTAAAGAGGAGCAGAGAGAACAAATAGACTCCTACTTTTTCCAATATTTCCCATAACCTTTATGCCGAGTCATCAAATGCCAAAGCCAAGTTAGTCTATGAGCCATTAAGCAGGGTTGCTCTAAAGGGCAGTATTGGCTAAGAGAGCGAGACCTTTTTTGCTGCAGAAAGACAGACTTACATTAAAAACACTTGAGTTGAGTTACTGTGTTTTTAGCTCATCAGTTTTGCTGGAAATTCACTGAGGTGTTAGGTTGCCAATATTTTGTGGGACTATGAGTACTGTCGGCAAAAGAAAAAGCTTTAAAAGAAATATTTCCACCTTCCTGAAATTCTGTTTTACTTGATGAGCCCCTGAGTGCCAGCAATTCAATATTTTCTTCCAAACTCCAACATTGGCTTCGGTATTATTAAAAATGTCAGTGCTAAGCCTCAGCTCCTTGATTTTTTTCTCCTTTCAAATCTTCTCATTCACTGAAAACCCAGAGAAAAAGAGACTCATTTCTGGGCTGCTTTCACACATCATAAGGGGGAAAAAAAATCAGGAATGCCATCATGCTTTTATCCTACATATGTCATGGATTGACTCTATTGTTGGTTTGGCATTTTCTCACAGTCTGCAGCTGCTGAGTGGGATTGTTCCCACCTGGTTCTTATCAGCTTCATCCATTATAATGAAAACCTGTTTTATCAATCACAATCAGCCATCTGGTGTTCACTGCGAAGGTAACGCCACAAATTGACGATGTAAATCTGATTAGTAAATCTGAAATGACACATTTGAATTTTTTTCAGTTCAACACATCTATGCCTTTTAGAATTAAAGTGCCTTGTGGGAGACAAAATGTCAAATTGTTCCACTTCTTTGAGGAACAGTGGCCCTGTTGGACCACCAAAATTCATCCAGACCTACTCTTGCGAAGCTAAAATCTTCAGCACACCAACCCACTTTTAAACACTGTCAGATAGTGAGCTCAGTCAGATTGATCTGAGAATGAGGCTTTTTAGGTACTGCAATGCTAAACAGTTATTTGGGTGTGAATCATTAATCACTTATTTGCCCCATTTAACTGAACAATAAAAAGTCATTCATCACAGAAAATTTGATGCTCTAAATTGACTGATTTCTGACAGTTGATAATAATCACAACACATTTTTAAAGCAAGCAATATTGGAGAGCATCAAACCAAGAAAAACAATTTTCAGAGAGAATATTAGAGCTGAAATCCTTCAAAAAAGTGTGCGAAAAAGAGAAGTAAAACACTTTTAAAAAAAAGACACGAGCTGCCTTTTAGTTTGCTGGGTTCATTCTGCGGCAGGATAATGAACACTGGAGCGGTATGAATCACGATGAATAAAGACGACCAGGGACCGCTGATGTGTAAAAAATGTCCTGAGTATTCACACTTCCACCTCACTGAGCATTTCTTTGGCCCCTTGGAGCGAGAGACGGACAAGCACTAACATCATTGCCCTCAGGAAGGCAAATGGAACATGTCCTCTGAAGTTCTTACATAGTGCCCAAGTCTTTGACTGAACTAAGACAAATGGTTTTGGGGACCCACCAACCTTAAAGTTCAATTTGAAATGTTTGATTTGGTGGTTAAACTGGACCTAAATAGGCAAGGCCAAACTGAGTAATGGATGGAAGGAAGGATGGCTCAGTGGGTAGGTCGACTGCCATATGACCGAAGGGTTGCCGGTTCGATCCCCTGCCTGGAGTTCATGCAAAGATGTTCTTGAGAAAGACACCAAACGCCCAATTTCTCCTAATGGTGTTTTGCGCCTTGCATAGCTGCATCCACCAAATTACCGTATTTTCACGACCAAAAGGCGCACCGTATTAAAAGGTGTAGTCCCAGTTTTGTTTGCTCCGTACACATAAGGCGCACCTGATGAATGGGCGTGGGTTTTACAGTATATACATATCCTCTATTAAGTATGTCCACCTTACAGCAACACAGACACAAGCAGGCAAGTGAGTGTATTTAAAAATGGATTGAGAGCAAAACCAAGTTGTTTTTTTAAAAATACTTAAATGTTAATTACAGGCGTCATTTAAAAAATCCATCCATGTCGTCCTCTGTTTCAGAGTCTAACAGCTGTGCTAAATCCAAAATAGCAGGTTCACTATCCTCACTGTCACACTCTCTTTCTGTACCGTGCGGCTCCTCAGAAATGATGTCGGCTTTTGCAAAAGCTCGAACAACAGTGCCTGCAGAAACTTTAGGCCAAGCATCTACAATCCACAGGCAAACTGTGGCGTAACTCACCCGGCGCTGCCTTCCACCCTTTGTGAAGCTGTGGTCTCCTCTGGTCATCCATTGCTCCCACGTCGCTCGCAGCCTTACTTTGAACGTCCGGTTCACGCCGATGTCCAGCGGTTGGAGTTTCTTTAACGGATCTCTCGGAATCACAGCAATTGCAGTCGTCATCTGCTTCACTTGTTTTTTCATAACACACATATGGAAAGCTGCTCATTTTGAAGAAAATCCAAGATTTTTATACGCACCTAAAGGTCGTGAAAATATGGTATTTGTCCCAGTTTCAGAATGCCTATAGCTGCAAAGTGTTCATTATTATAAAAAAAAACACATAAACCGGTCAATGCTGTCATCTTTTCAGTTAATAAAAATTGTCAGAGATTAATCTGCTAAAATATTTTAATAATTTGAGTTGACTTGTGGTTTGAAATCTGTGAGACAGGAATATCACAATTGAAACCAAAGGATCAGCCAGTCGTGTTTTATACATTTGGCGAAGGCATGGCGCAGAGCTGCTACGGACATTCATTGCTGATAGCAATAATTATCTTCATGTCTCAGTTTATGTCTCGGTTTCTTCTGGGCACAGAGGTAAAATAGAGTGCAGAGGGAGTTGATAGATTTCTGTTTAAAGTCTGAATTGCTTCTGTGGGACTTCATGACCATGTGAATGTGTGCTGTCAACTGCTTTGACCTTGGGAAACATTTATTCTGGACCCAGACGTAATCCGTCACTGTTGATGGTAGCCGAGGGCAGGCCGAATGCCAGTGGTTTAGAGTATGAACACGTACTCACACGAGAGGTTTAGAGTATGAGCATGTCACATTTCAAATGATAACAGTTTTTCATTACATTATGCAATCAAAGTGCTTAATTTTTTAGAGTATTTTTTTTTTGCCCTTTTAGACTCCAGGCAGAAATTAATGAAGTAGATTGGTTCTGTTAACTGCAAACAGCAAATATCACAATTGTTTCAAGCTAATTAAGATATTTTTATTAATACTAATTTGTCATGTCTTGTCAATCTTCTGTTTTGTTTTTGCAATTTATGGTCCATGTCTCGCTTGTGTTGTCTTGCGTTGCTTCCTGTTTTATTTTGAAACACTAACTCTCCTCTCGTTTCAGGCAATTTTACTTCCTGCCATGGTGTGTTTCCCTCAGGTGTGATTGTCTAATCATCCCTGATTGTTTCCTCCTGTGTTTTCCCCTTCCTCTTGTTATAAAAGTCTGCATCTTCCCTTGTCTTGTGCCAGATTGTTTTGACTGTTGATGTTCAATCACATGTTAGAAAATAAAGCTATTAAGTTACGTTCTCCAATTGGGTCCTCCCTCATTCCAAGTCTGACATAATTGGGGAAGTGTTTATCCTAACTGAGATGACGTTCATAGACTCTCATTAGTATTTCATCAAATGAGTTTTTGTCTCTTTATGAAGTTGTATTGTATTGTCACAACACTTTATTGTCCGTCAGTTAGATGGTTACATTGAATGTGGTTACATTCATGGGGTTGCAACTCGAGTAATCTAAACTCTGCCCCCAAAGGAAGAAGAAACACTTGTTAGTTTTATAAACTTTCTTTCTGGTCTCTGCTGAAGAAGAAACTAATATGACTAAAGTAACAATGATTCCCTTGTGTGCTTTCTTCAATCTTTGTTGAAACTCCGACAGAAAGACTTTTTTCCCCTTTAACGAACATTGTTTTTTTTTAACTCTGAATGAGGAGGACACAAACTCCTCCGGTTTTCTGTTAGTTTGAAAGTGTAAGTATCTTGGGGTCTTGTTCACGAGTGGGGGAAGGATGGAGCGGGAGATCGACAGGCGGATCGGTGCGGCATCAGCAATAACTAGGACGCTGCATCGGTCCGTCGTGGTAAAGAGAGAGCTGAGCCGAAAAGCAAAGCTCTCGATTTACAAGTCGATCTACGTTGCTACCCTCACCTATGGTCACCAGCTGTGGATGACCACAGCTGGTGACTGAAAGAATGAGATCGCGGGTACAAGCGGCCGAAATGAGCTTCCTCCGCAGGGTGGCTGGGCTCTCACTCAGAGATCAGGTGAGGAGTTCTGCCATCCGGAAGGAGCTCGGTGTCGAGCCGCTCCTCCTGTTTCGGGGCACATCCCACCGGGGGGAGACCAAGGGGCAGACCCCGGACCCGCTGGAGAGACTATGTCTCCCAGCTAGCCGGGAGAAAGACTTGGGTTCCTTCCGGGTGAGCTGGAGGATGCAGCCGGGGTGAGAGAGGCCTGGGCTACCCGTTTGAGGCTGTTGCCCCCACGACCTGACCCCGGAACAAGCGGAAGACGACGGAACGGAAAGGAAACCGGATGTGATCAACTTCCTGGACGTTGTTCACTTCTCAATTAATCTAGTTTTTTTTAGAGTTTTCTAACGTGAGTTACCACGAACGCTTACGACTGTTTTGCCCGATGACTTGTTCTGCCGCTTTCAGCTACTACCCCCAGTAAAGGGTTAAACCTTGACTAAGTCTGGAAATGGTGTGTATACTAGCTAACTTTTTAACTGAGTAGAGTAAAAATATTTCCCCCCTAAAACAGCTTGTATCTCTACGGTATTGCTTGACTGTGAGTGATCACATCATCCTTCAACCACAGTTTTCTAGACAGCCGCATGAGTCTGCAAAATGAAATGCAACTCTCATCCAGACATTGTAAAATGTCTTCACAAGCTATTGACTTTGCGTCATTTCAACAAATGGATTGGATAATTAGTTCTGCAAATGTATATTCCAATTTATACTCATGGAAATATAAATAATTCAAACAGATGTCCATGTGAAATACGCCACCATTATTCATATGTAAATGATGGAATGGTCTTTCCATTTAAGAGACGTTAGAAGCTGCTCTAATTAGTTTTTTTATTTTGTAATTGCTCATAAAAGACTTCATAAGGCACAAATAGAGAAGTAATAATATCCAGAAGTGCTTTGAAACACATTGAAATAATGACTATTAATGAAATTCAGTCAAATATATCAATCTTCTTATTCTAGACGAGAATATTAGAATCGAACTGATGACGGATAGAATAAAGCTTTTTTTTTGTTGTTGTTTGTTTGTTTTTGTAGAAATCTTGGTTGGGTATATAACTTTTACTCAAAGGAAAAACTTGCATAAGATCAGAATCTGAATTCTAATTTCTAACGTGTTTGATTTCTTTAAAGAGGAGATATCGAGCTTTGTTGAGGTGATAATACTGTAATTGCCTTGTAAAAGAAAAACGGTATATATTGTATACCCCTTTATTAGTTCAGATATTCAATATTTAACCCCAAAAAAAGTTAAAAACACAGTCTTTCGACCGGAAGAACCTCATTCGATTCCCACTGGGCCCATGACATCCCTGGGACCACCTGAGAGGCAACTTTAAAATAAAAAAAAAAAAAAAAAAAGAGACAAAAATACAAGCAGCACAATGGCGCAGTGGCCTCACAGCAGGAAGGTCGTGGGTTCAAGTCCCGGGTGGGGATGAGGCTTGGAACACTGTCGTTTCTGTGTGGAGTTTGCATGTTCTCCCCATGTTTGCGTGGGTTTCCTCCCACCCTCCAAAGACATGCATGCTGGGTTGATTGGACGGTGCCAAATTGTACTGGGAATGAGTGTGTGTGTGGATGGTTGTATGTGTGTGGCCCCGCGACAGACTGGCGACCTGTTCGGGGTGTACCCTGCCCTTCACCTTAAATTAGCCTGGATGGGCTCCGGCACCCCCTGCAACCCGAAAGGGACAGACGGATAAGAAGATGACTGACTGACAAAAATACATTTCCTCAGTTTCAATTTTATTTCTGACAATAAATTTTCTCCTCTCTCGTGTGACAGAAGAGTTTTAGCTAAAATGAAAGAGAAAGAGTACAAAACCATGGTGAGACCCGCCATACTGTTTGGTCTAGAGACAGTGGCACTGAGGAAAAGACAGGAAACAGAGATGGAGGTACCAGAGATGAAGATGCTGAGGATCTCTCTGGGAGTGACCAGGATGGCATCAGAGGAACAGCACATGTTAGAGATTTTGGAGATAAAGTCCGAGAGGCCAGACTGAGATGGTTTGGACATGTACAGAGAAGAGAGAGAGAGAGTACATCGGCTGAAGGATGCTGGGTTTGGAACCACCAGGAAAGAGGCCTAGAGGAAGACCAAAGAGGAGGTTAATGAATACAGTGAAGGGAGACATGAAGATAGTTGGTGTGACCGAAGAGGATGCAGCAGAAAGAGTTGGATGGAAAAAACTGACTTGCTGTTGCGACCCCTGAAGGGAAATGCCGAAAGGAGAAGGAAAATAAATTTTCTCCTCTCTCGCACCATGTTTAGTCTCATTCATTTTTTCATCCGTTAATCCATCTTCTGAACCACAGGTTAATTCCCCATTAAAACAAAAAATAGTACACCTTGAAGCAGGTGGCACAGTGGCCTCACAACAAGAAGGTCAGGATTTGAGTCCCAGTGGGGACGAGGCTTGGAACACTGGCCTTTCTGAGTGGAGTTTGTTGTGTTGGTTTTCTCCGACCAATCCAGTTTCCTCCCACTCGCCAAAAACCTGCATGTTAGGTTAATTTGCTGCCATAAAATTACCCCTAAGAATGAATTTGTTTATTGATGGTCGTGTGTGTGTGTGGCTCCGCGACAGACTGGCGACCTGTTTGGGGTGAACACTGTGTCTCGCATAAAACCAGCCGGGATTGGCTCCAGTGACCCTGTTAGGGATGGACTGTTTGGGAAATTAAACGAAACTTTTAAGCTTCAGTTTTTCTCCCTGTTTTTGTCTGTATCATAAAAATTTTCAATTAAAATGATTGGTTTCTATCACTCATCACTTACCCATCTCTACATCAATTCATTACCTTCTCATAGTCTCTGCTGGGATTCTTTGATATTTAATGAGGTTACGGTGCTTTACAACCTCTCCCAGACTGCCCACGCATACTGCACCACAAGGTTCTTGCGTAGGTGGGTTAACTGCACATTGCTGTGTTTGTGGTAAGATCTTTGTACATAAACTGCCTGGCTGAAAAAAAATAAACTTGATTCAGATGAGAAATTGGTCCGAATTACTGTGTGGGCAATTGTCTACAAGCCAGCGACATGTTATTGAAAACCCGACTGGTCGCCTCGCATTTCTCAAGCAACCATGTGAAAAGGCATCACTTTCCTAGCATGCATCGACCAGAGAAAACCTTGAAGGAGACTACAGTGATGACTAAAATTGGGTGTGTAATGATGAATTGTAGTGTCGAGACATTTTCTTCAAAGAAAAAAATTAACTGCTTTTTTAGTCTGATTAAATCTAATAAAAACAACATTACGAAGTCAAAGTAGCAACCTTTGGACACGTGAAAGCAAACCAACAAACTGTGACTAAACTGTTGTGTTGCCTCCCAAGATACACTAATCAGTCAGTCTAATCAGAAAATGAGGCCCAATTTAGCAAGAGAACATAAAACTCCAGATTTCTTTGACAGACCTAGGATTAAGAATTTTGGGCACACTACAGTAAACATATCTTTGTAAATATGCATTTTTTTTCTCAGTCTAATGCTGGAGGCATGCATGCAAGCAACATCTCCTGATGGGTCTCTGAGGAATGTTACACACACAGCAGCAGATGTACAACAAAAAATGTTAAACACACAGACTCCATGTGTTTAGCACAAGAACACCTGATCAGGAGCCGTGGATACTGGAGTCACAATTTCTGAGTTGTTCATATGAGTTGTTCTAAAACAAATAATTTAGTTTTTATTTACACAGTGTCAAATCCAGCTTACCCAAGAGTAGTAATGATAACGGTGTGTTTTATTAATCTACTTAGGAGCTGCTTCTAAGTCACAGAGCTTTTGGAGAGACTGTCCCACAGCTGGCGGAGGAACGCCTCTGGATTCAGCAGGTCAGCTGGAGGACGTAACTAGGGACAGAAGCCTGACTTTCCCGTCTGGGGCTGTTGGCGCCGCAACCGGGCCCCGTACAAGCAGAAGACAATGGAACAGAATGGAAAAATGTTTTGCTGAAAATGCTTTTTTTATTAAAATTTTTGGGATTTTTTGGGACCTTATGGGAGGTTTGAAATTGTTGATTAACTGTTAAATTTAGAGCTTTGCTTTTTGGCTCAATCCTCCACCAGATAGACTCACTTAAACTTAACTAAGGAACATCTCGGAATCCCCTGGGATGAGTGCCCGGAGTGAGGGAAGTCTTGCGCTCCCAAACTGAGGCCTGAGGAACCGAGGAACACAACGCTATGTAACTTTTTAAAAATGTGTTTTTAAAGTGAATAAAATCAGTGATTGTTTTAAGAAGTTTTACTTTTCAACAGTCAGAAACTTTCTGAGTTTTTTTTTTATTATTATTTCTTTAGGTAATTTTCTACAAGTTTTTCAGGCCCTTAAGAAACTTTCTAGAGCACTTCTTCAAACATTGTTTGAAGTAGTGTGGGTTCACTTTCACCCCACGAGGATTTAATCCAACACCACTTCATGTATTTTGAAGTGTGCCGCTTGGAGAAGACTCATCTTTTTCTTAGACCACACATATCCGTATTTTCTCACGATGGACTCTTATATTTAACACATTAAGAGAAGGGAAGGACAAGAAGGATGAAATACAGATAGTAACATCCTCAATAAATTTAGAGGTCAACTCTTCCCAACAGCGGTTCCTCCCACTGAAACCGACGAATTAGAATGAGGACTATTGATTAGCTTGATTGATTCTGTGAGTTAAAAATAAAATATGTGCCTCCAGCTTCTATTCTAAGGAGAAAATGTCAAATTCTGCCAACAAAACTCTTTCTCAACAGAAAGATTAAAGGGGTTTTGCTTTTAAGCTTTGACCTCACAAATATCTATACATTCTGGTTTTGGTTCATTTAACTCAGGGCTTCTCAATTATTTCCTGATCCCCCGCCCCACCACCACCACTCTCCGACGTGACTATAATTAGTATCATGTGTCCATGAAATTGTTATAAGTACACTGCATAATATTGTATTGTATGTCTTACTGTGAGAAGACTAACTGATATTTTTATTCACCTTGTTTTTGTAAAGTCTTTTATTTTGAAGGTATGTTTACCGTTACCAAAGCAACCAGATAACGTTCGAGCAGAGAGAATGTTTTCGTGTTACAAAGACGCAGTAATACATTTTCTCGTCAGGATAAAAAGGCCAGTCAGTCATCTTCTTATCCGTCTGTCCCTTTCGGGGTCGCGGTGGGTGCCGGAGCCCATCCCGGCTAATTTAAGACGAAGGTCAGGGTACACCCCGATCAGGTCGCCAGTCTGTCGCGGGGCCACATACGTACAACCATCCACACACACACTCATTCATTCCTAGGGATAAAAAGGATTTAAGTTTATTATTTATTTAAGAAAAAAATTTTTTTTTTGGGCTGGTCTTATTTCGTTTTTCTGCTACACCTTTAGATCGTTCCGGGAAAATATTATCAGACACTAAACCAGTCCGTAGCGCAGGAAAGGTAGGGGACCTCTGCTGTAGTGGATATGCAATTACACTTTAATCTAGTATGGCAAAAAAAAAAAAAAAAAACATGTTCCACAGGGTCACACGCGCCCCACCGGGCATCACGCTGGGGTCGCGCCCCACTATTTTAGAGGCACTGATTTAACTCGAGTTGCTTCAGTTCAACCACATTTAGCCATTTTCTAGTGTAAACAGAAACTTTGACGTGACCCAAAATCAACTTAAGTGAAAGTTATGTATCTTAAATAAATTGTGCAGAAACACACTGTTTAATGTTGCGTAGCTTGCTAGATGTAAAAGTGTCTCTCAGAACAATGTCGTCCCGTTTATTTGTTTGATAAGTTTAATGACTAATTCACATTTAATTTTAATTTCTCAAGCGTAATGCTTGTCAGTCTTGAAGGTCAGATTGGTAGTATGAACAGAGCAAGGTTAATAGATTTTGCGTTTAAGCCTCTAGATCAAACACATTAACAGATTGGAGTCAAGATGAAGGACACGAAATTTGTAATCGCCGAAATTAACCATATATAAAAAGGTTAAAACTGCATCAGATGCCCCGCGACGGTGATAACTACAGATGTGCTGTGCAGATGATGAGCAGCGCCAGACTGAGAAATAACCTGGCAAGATGAAGTACCTTCACAGCAGTGCTGCACCATCAATCTGTGATCTCCCCCAGTCATCCTTGCAACCAGCAGAGAAGCAATGACTTCAGAGCTTTGAAAAAGTCACTTTGACAGGTTTTGGGTTTAATGATGGAATGAAGGTATCAAATATGATTATCCAAACTAATACTACATGTTGTGTGAGAGACCTTTCAGGGCCTGTTTTTCCCCCTTTCTGTTTCTCACTCTCCAATTTTCACAGGTGCTGGATGGCTACTAATGGGAAGATCGGGCTGATAACTACCACCTTCACATACTTAACGTAGGCTATAAAAGACCTGTTCTCGCCCACAGTCTTCCTCAGTTCTTCAACTACTCTTGTGGTAAACTGTAGGGTTGTGCAATACCGCAAGTTTTGGTATCGATCCGATACCAAGTAAACTCTAGACCAATATCGCCGATATCAATACCGATATTTTATATTTTTTTTAAATGACTATTTTTGTATCAAGGGTTAGGTTCATATATATAGTATGACCAAATTTATGTATGTACACAGGTTGGTAGGTAGATTGATAGAAGTGCCCAGTTGCACACAAACAAATGTTAACTAATGTGAAAGATGATTATGTTGTACTTTCACAATTAACCTCCTAAGACCCGAACTCCTGCATGGTATCCTTTAATAATTTCTTTTGGGATGATTGGGACCTGATGAGTCTAAAATCATAAATATTTTTTCTACATTATGTAGTTGTTGTAGTTGTAGTTATTATTATGTAGTTGAGCATTCTACATTATGTAGTTGAGCACAAGGCAGCCATCTTGAATCTAAATAATAATGTGTCATACACTTCTATCGCCACTAAGTGGCAGTATAATGACCTCTTATGTGGACAGCAGGACCTTGTAGAGAAATAGTGTGTTTTGTGGTCTAGATAACCCAAAATTTGTTGTCCACAATTGTGGACGCCAGGTCCTAGGAGGTTAAAATTGGAGCGTCTCTGTTAATGAGCGCTGCCTCTGGGAAAAAGAAGGGGTCAGGGTTTTCTCCTCCACTCGTCGTTTCTGAAGTTTTTCTTTGGGGTGACTCTTTAATTTGTAGTGTTACCACTATATTTAACAGCCTTTCTGCACATGGTGCAGGTAGCCTCAAAGTACAGCCACACGCTACTTCTCATTTTTCCTTCCATCTCTCTCTACTTTTACCGACTACCTGTTTTTTTTTTGTTTTGTTTTCTGGCCCAGAGTCGCTGAGTCATGTGACAAGTCAAAGCGAAAGACAGGGGGCGGGGCCGCCTCGCTTTAGCATACAAATGCTACACACAGCATTTACACATATTTTGCAGACAGATAAGTTAGGTTGTCTTTTTGAAAAAAAAAAAAACGTGTGGGGGAGAAAACTTCAACCAACGTATCGATATTGTAGTTGGAGTATCGATCAATATCAATACTAGCATTGATATCGATATTATCGATATTAGGATCGATCCGCCCACCCTTAGTAAACTGACCACCTCCAAGTTATGTTTATTTGACATCTGAGACTTATATATTCCTTCTCCCCACAGGAATCTTCAGCCCTTCTTCCTGGCCATCCAGCACCGCCTGAAGCTATCATCACTTCCCTATGAACCAGACATGGGCAAATTACGGCCCGCGGGCCACATCCGGCCCTTTGTACGCCCTTGTCCAGCCCGCGCGAGGCCAATCATAAACACCATAAATTAAACTGTTTTTTAAACTTTTATTTTGAAATTTTATTTTATTTTGAAAAGCGTTACGTCGCTACGTATGCGCGTATGCGGAGTTTTCAAGGCGATTTCAAAACTCTTGCGAGTGAAATGCACATGGTTTCTTCTCCCTTCAACTGCAGTGTGGATGATGCACCAAGTGAAGTGATCTGCAGTCTGACACACAGATCACTTCAAGTCAGTATCACTGCTGGACTTTTACTCCGCCCTCAAAGAGGAGAACTTTCCACACCTGAGGAGGCAACTCAGAGGATCCTAGTCCTCTTTGGATCTACCTATCAATATGAACAGACATTCTCAGTTATGAAGTTCAATAAATCCAAACACAGATCCTCTATGACTGATGACCACCTCTCAGCTGTCCCTTGTTCAAGCCCAGAACAGACTGGATTATTCTCACTGAAGAGGTAACATGAGGTGGAAAGCATTACAAGTTAAAAAATAAATTGCACTGGTTCAATAATTGTTTTTCTTATTTAACAAATAGACCACAGTTTCACAAAACCTAATATACATATTTACAAAGTGCTTTATTCTTCTGATTATCAGTACCAGCTATGTATTTTACAATGAAAGAAAGTTGGTGGCCCTCTGACACAATTCAATCTTCTCATGCGGACCCTGAAAAAAATTAATTGCCCACCCCTGCTATGGACACTTTTTGGTTACTCTTTCAATAAACTATTGCATACCTGCATTTGGATCGTCCTCTCTTCCTCCACCACACAACACTCCAAATAAAATGGAGAACTAAAAGTTTCACACCAATGTCTACAGTAGAAGGGGTTTGATGCTTATTTTGATAATATTTGAACATTCTATCTTGATCTAAAACATACATGAACTGTTTTTCTATTGTATTCACACATGTTTGTGTAAATTTGTGAGTTCATCCCTCCATTATTTGTGAACTATTCAAAGGATTGTTCTTGACAACAGGTTTATTTCTCTGCCATGCCCACATTTTAATCTATTGAGAAGCACTTTGTTCTTGATGTTGAAAAATGCTAATTAAGTAAAGTTTATTTGAAGTTGCGAGGTAATGATTATAATGTAAGCTGAAAGTGTTTTACTGTGTCCGATGTCCTCCATGGTCGCTAATGACCAGGGAGCATTGGGTTCCCCACAGCCAGTTTATTGTACACAAAAACACACGTGGGGCAAAGGTTGAAAAAACAACTCTTCTCTTACCAAATTTTATGTACTTTCTGTGAGATTGAAATCACCCTGATTATCGTCCAAATATGACCTGAAAACGGCAACACGGTGGTTATAGCAAGCGCCTTACAGCAAGAAAAGTGGGGGTTTGAGTCCCAGGTGGGGATGTGGTTTGGAACACTGGCCCTACTGTGTGGAGTTTGAATGTTCTCCCCGTGTATGCATGGGTTTTCTCCGCAGTAACGCTATACAATTGTCCCTTCGAATCAGTGTGTGTGTGTGTGTGTGTGTGTGTGTGTGTGTGTGTGTGTGTGTGGATGGTTGTCTGTGTGGCCCCATGACAGACTGATGACCTGTTCAGTCTGAGATAGCCACAGGCAGTGGTGGAACGTAACGAAGTAAGTGTACTTTGTTACTGTACTTAAGTAAAAAAATTGTGTATCTGTACTTTACTTAAGTAAAATTTAAGACCAGTACTTTTACTTTTACTTCACTACATTTTTAGAGCAAATATCTGTACTTTTACTTCGCTACTTTTTAAAAGTGTGTTTTACATTTTTTGTTACATTTTTGTTCAGGAATTTGAAAAATACACAGGTTTTTTTAGCGCATCTTGAAGCCACATCGCCAAAATCAAAAGAAGCAGTTGATCGGGAGAAGAAGTAATGAATCGAGAAACATTTTCTGCATTCATTCAGCGCCAAAAACCTAACATCAAATATAGTACAAATTAAAAAGAGTCAGAAGATCGTTGTTCGTTTTGTTTACTTCTAAATAAAAAGTTGAGCCATCATTACACAGAGCAGGGGCGGATCTAGACTTTTCCAAAGGGAGTGGGGCTTTGACAAAGCCAATATATAGTGACTGGGGGCCTCCCCCCAAAACATTTTTAAAAAATAAGTGTCATTTTCCTCCATTTTAGCGGCCCATTCACTGGCCCTTCTAGGGGATAGCTTGACTTGTCCCCTTTCCTTTTAATTTAAGTATTTATTTTTTTTGTGGACCAAAAGAGGCGGGAGAGGGGGGTCACACCCCTACAGAGTATTTATCCTGGTTACCATGGTGACACCCTATAGCACAACAAATAACATTTGAATTATGGTCGAATACTTTTACTTTTTACTTAAAGAGTACAATTTACACCAACTACTTTTGTACTTTTACTTAAGTAGATTTTTTATTGGTACTTTTACTTAAGTAAATTTTTTGCCTAATTATCTGTACTTTTACTTAAGTACAAAAAGTGAGTACTTCATCCACCACTGGCCACAGGCACTCTCCACAACCCTGTTAGGGATGGATGGCTCAGAAGATAAATGACCTGAAAACAGATTTTTGCAGTTTTTAAGTCAGCTTAAACAGACGTCTACATGTCAAGTGACCACTTGGTGTTTACATAACCCTTTTATAATGAATCCACTGGTCCCAGGTCAGCCCGACCTCTTATAAGCTTGTTATGTTGAATTTAGCTCTGTATCAAATCCACAACTCCGGGGTCAGCATGACCAACCACCCACCCATGTCAAAAATATAGCTCCGTATCAAATCACAAACTAGCCGCAGAAAATCCTCATACCATGTTTTCGAATATGTGTGATGAGTTATTTTCCCACAAAAGCACAATACCCCATCTCTAAGTGTTGTGATGTGGAAGAAAGAGGAGGACCCAGTCCAGTAAGGCAAAAAGTCCAGTAAGGCTGTAAGGCAAAGGGAAAAGAATTAACACAGGATCAAAAGCTCAAATTATTTGACAGAGTTCAAGGGTGTAACTCGTGGTCAGGCAGCCAGGAAGACCTGGCTGAAAGGGATGGTGATGACCCGGTATGGAAGTCAGGAGAGACTGCCTTTAAATGGGCACCAGGCTGACGATGCACAGCTGATTAGCGTCAGGCTAATCAACCAGGTGTTTGGGATCTGGTTTTAGATCCAGAAGAGGGAGGATTGTCCAGAGCTCCCTTTGGTGGCAGGTGAGGGTATCATGACACTAACCAGTGCTCTGTCTATGTACAGTAAATGCACCTTTCAATAACTATTGTATGGTTGTAAAAACATTTTCCTATGCATAAATCCAGGTTCCCAGATTGACTTGACATTAAATACCTTTCCTCAATTATAGACCCCCAGGTAACCCATTCTCTTTCAATTGGTGGTACGGCTACTCATTTATAAAAAATATAAAAAAAAAAACAATTAGAATTGCTGTTGGGGAAATGTCAATATTTCACACCAACAGAACTCCAACTCTGCCATCCGGGAGGAGCTTGGTGTCGAGCCGCTCCTCCTCCAGGTAGAGAGGAGCCAGATGGGGTGGTTCGGACATCTGGTCAGGATGCCCCCCGAGCGCCTTGCGGGTGAAGTGTTTCGGGCACGTCCCACCAGGAGGAGACCAAGCTGGCCGGGGAACGACTTGGGATCCTTCCGGGTGAGCTAGAGGATGCAGCCAGGGAGAGAGAGGCCTGGGCTACCCGTTTGAGGCTGTTGCCCCCGCGACCCGACCCCGGAACAAGCGGAAGATGATGGAACGGAACTCCAACTTAAACTCCAACCTTCCTGCTGTGAGACCACTGCGCTACCGTACAGCCACAATTAGTTGTGAAGCCAATAATTATAACTAGTTAGTAGTTATTTTTTTAGTTATTTGGGACAAAGAGCTCCAGCTTCTAAACAGCTAAATCCTCGAAAAGCTGTGATTCTGGAGTTTCCTGTGCTGAGTTTTGCCAAAGTCTCTAAGCAGCTTTTTTATGAGTAAGGGGCAAATGGAGCGTGAGATGGGCGAGTAGAGGGTTGCAGCATCTGCAGTCATCCGGGAGTTGTACGGAACCATTGCACAACCAGAAGGTCTGTTTTCTAACCCTCGCTCTCTCTCACAAGAATAGGAAGTGACTAAATGAATGACATTGCAGAAGAGATGGGTTTCTCCAACAGGGGTAGATTTAGTAAGGAGCTCAAATTTCCCAAGAGGGTTTAAACAAAAAGCTGTGGTCTATATGTCAGTCAGAGTCATCTGATGTGGCATCTGTTTAGGAATGTTTTCCACTGAGGGCCTCAGGACAGACCCAAGATTAGCCTGTAAGGCATTTTCTTTCCATTTTTACATCTGACTTTGCCAGGATACATTAATGTACAAAAAAAATCCCGGGACAATTCAGCCAGCCAGACACATTCTTTTTCTCCTGTTTACCCCAGATAACATTTACTCCTAGCTGTCTTTGGACTTTTATTAGGAGGTTTCTACCAACAATCCATCTGTCTGGTGAACTTCGATCAATAACCTATGCCCGTGTAGTCTTTTTAATATTTTAAAACTGCTAAATTTACTACTTTTCAGCACAGCTACAAATGATCCTTGAAGATATAAACATTTACTTAATTTTACCAAATGGTTACCAACCTACTTCTAATTTTTTGTCTTCTTCTTTCTTTAGAATGTTTGTGCATTTATTGCCAACTTCTTCTTCTTTCGGCATTTCCCTTCAGGAGTCAGCACAGCAAGTCGGTTTCTTCCATCTAATCCTATCTGCCGTATCCTCTTTGGTCACACCAACTATCTTCATGTCTTCCTTCACTGTGTCCATGAACCTCCTCTTTGGTCTTCCTCTAGTCCTCTTTCCTGGTGGTTCCAAATCCAGCATCCTTCTTCCGATGTATTCTCTCTCTCTCCCCCGCACATGTCCAAATCATCTCAGTCTGGCCTCTCTGACTTTATCCCCAAAACCTCTAACATGTGCTGTTCCCCTGATGTACTCATTTCTAATCCTGTCCATCATGGTCACTCCCAGAGAGATCCTCAGCATCTTCATCTTTGCTACCTCCATCTCTGCTTCCTGTCTTTTCTTCAGTGCCACTGTTTCTAGACCAAACAGCATGGCCGGTCTCACCATGGTTTTGTGCACTTTCACTTTGATTCTAGCTAAAACTCTTCTGTCGCACATCACACCTGATACTTTCCTCCGCCCGTTCCAGCCTGCCTGAACACGCTTCTTCACCTCTTTTCCACACTCTCTCCATTGCTCTGGACTGTTGATCCTAGATACTTAAAATCTTCCACCTTCTTTATATCTTCTCCCTGTAACCCCACTTTTCCATTTGGATCCCTCTCATTCACACACATGTACTCTGTTTTACTCTGACTAATCTTCATTCCTCTTCTTTCTAGTGCTAAACTCCACCTCTCCAGCTTTTCCTCCACCTCTTCCCTCCTCTCACTAAAGATCACAATGTCATCTGCAAATGGCATTGTAATGACATGTAATGGCATTATAACATGCCAACATGTAAACAAATTCAATTTTTTATTTACATCAAACAAATGAAAGAACGTTCACTGCCTTTCACCTTCTTCCACATTGAGTTCCACACTTTCTTTTAAATCAAACATGCCAAACAACTTTAAAAACTCTCCAATTTTTTGTTTATATTTAATTAACCTCATGTGGCTTTCTCCTTTTTCCACACACATAAAAGTGACTGCAGTTAAAATGGTTGTAATGAGCATTCCTCATCACTAGTGGGCTTACGATTGGATGTCCTTACTGAAAAGAAAAGAACAAAGTAACATGACATAAGGGAGTCTGGTCTCTGGCATGTCTGAACAAAAATTATATAATGTTTTTAATTAAAAAAAAACGTATTCATATCCATTTCCACAGTATGACATTGGTATTTGACGACTGGGATCTTATTAAATGAATTGATGCAACGAGCCAATAAGTCTTGCAAAACTAGGGATTTTACACTGACTTCAAGGATCAATGAACGGCTTGATTTAATTTTCAGTAAAAGTGTAGTTTATTTCTGTTTGACCGTGACATTTGCCTGCCCAAACCTAAATGAGAAATTTCTTTCCTTCAGGGAAATTAACTAGTTCTCTGTGCTGCTTCAAATGTTTTCATTAACAGACTCATTTGAGTATCCAGAGCAAGTTTAACTTGTTTTTCTTTCTTTTTAAATAGAACGGCTCCATAAATGGTACCGTTGGGGGAGTCCAAGGGCTGTGAATTTTTCATTTGGTAAATTAATTATTTCACTAAAAGTATTCCGTCACTTCCATTTTAAATGAATTTTGAAAAAGGTAGGAATAATAAATGATGTCTCAATCGATTCTTCTTCTAGAGAGGTAAGGAGTGCCATCCAAATATTTAGCAGCTAGTAAAAGGTAATTAGACTGTTGCAAGGAATGCTAGTAATTATATTTAACTAAAATATTGCATTGTGACAAAATGTCTATGATTGTGACTTGATAAAATTGTTTAAGTTTAGCTCTTCCCAAAATTACAAGTCAGGAATGAGTCTTAGCAAGTTCCAGAAAAAGACAAAATCAAGCAAGTCTATAGTGGTTTAAATGAATGCAAATGTATTTTAATTGACCTCATGTGGCTTTCTCCTTGTTTCACACACATAACGGTGTCTGCAGTTAAAACTGTTGTGTACTCCAGGTTGCTGTCGGACATTTAGCTGGGGCCATCCTCATTACTAGCTGCCTTATGGTAGCTGCTACTCACTGAATAGAAAAGAATAAATTAATATGACATAAAGGAACCTGTTCTCTAACAAGTATGTACGCGCAACTCAAGTAAACTATTTTGTGAAAACAAAACAAAAAACGGTTTTAGCTGGAAAAGCATTTGAAGAGGGGGGGAGATGGTGGCCGCGTGGTTAGAGCGTTCGGACCGGAAGGTCGCGGGTTCGCGTCCCACGGAGAGCACGTCAAGGGTCCTTGGAGAAGACACCTAACCCCCGCTTCTCCCACCATTGACGCCGTTGAAGGGCAGCCTGCTGCGGTGTAAGGAGTGCAGCAAACAAATTTCCCCGGTGAGGGATGAATACAGTAATTCACTTTTTTTTTTTTTTTTTTTACACACACATGCACTCCTCATCACAGTACTTCCTTGGTGAAAATAACAGGGACCTTTATTTATCCAAAGGTATACATTCAAACTTTATTTTCCATATTATTCCCAATACTTGCACATGCACGGCCGCATTGATGTGGTGTGTGTCTATATGCTACTATATGCAAGCTATATTTTAAAAAAAATCTATAAGGCAAAAAAATTCGACCCAGTACAATACTGATAGCAGCACAGATTGCACCTGCAGCAGATAGCAGTAGTGCTACTTAGCGCAATTTAAAGGACAAGGACACGTAGGAGTTAAGCTAAAGTTGCATGTGGAAGACTTACATTTTTCGGCCTAAGTCTTGCTGTACTCAAGTTTCAGGAAAAAAAAAGGGGTGTGCTTTTATTAGAAAGTGTGGGAAATATTATTATGGTTGCGTACGAGATACGCAACCATTCCCAATATTAGAAAGTATTGGGAATAATGTGGTACATTTATTTCTTTCCAAACTGATTTATCCAGATTATTACCCTTTGAAACCATTTGGGCTTTAAAATTTGATGAATGATGGAAGTGATTAAAGCAAACATGTTGGATGTAACTTGTTTTATCTAAGTTTAGAGGAATTAACTTCCATTTTTGATTGGCAATCATGACAGCGAAGCACATTTTCTCACTTGAATTAGATTACCTAGAATCCCAGGCTCATCAAGACTCTTGAAGTGTTGCTTGTGAAAGCATCTGGAAACACTTTTATTTTCTTGACACTGGTAATTCTGATTTTGCAACCATGTGGGGAGATTGAATAGAATTTATTTGATCATTTGGATAAAATGAAAAATTAAGAATGAAAACTTGAAAAACGGGATCTGTCAGGAAACCATTGATTAAACTTGTTGAGTAAATCTTAGAGAAATGAGCCTTTGTGCAGCCACTGTGATGTCCTCTGAAATTACGGAAACACAAATGTATGTGTGTGTGTAGAAAATTTGCTCTTCATAACAGACCATCACTAATCACTTGATGGAGAAAGCCGAGCCTCTCTGGTCAATGATGTGCCAGGCCTCACACTCAGGCTTGCTTTAAGCCAAAGGGTGCCCCATCTCTACTCCATGATCTACAGGGAATTACGGGCTCTTTGGAAGCCTTTGGAATAAATAAGATTCTCTGTTTTCTAAGATTCCAAGCAATGTCTTTCAGTTGTTAAAAACAGCAGCATTGATGTCTTACTCTGGAGATCTATATTTTATGCCTGTTATCTGTTGTTCGTTTGTTGTGTTGGAAATAACAAAGAAGATTTGACTGTGTACCCTCCGGAGAAAAATTGCTTGTGATAGCTTGGAGTACAATGGTCCATTGTCACAGACATGACTTATGGCAGACACTGGAAGTAGTAAGCAGTTAGTTCCTGTTGTCAGAGTGGGATGCAGAAGGAAGAAAAAGAGTTGGGAAATCCTACCACCATGTCACCATCCATCTTCTCGGATCATTAATTACCTTCCCTTGTGTGGTCCACTTGTTTCATCCTTAGTTGTATCTTGGTTTCTGTTGTCTATACAGATACGCAACCATGAAAATAACCCCTCTGTTTCATCCAGCTACTTTCTGTCTAAAAAAAAAATCTTCTGCCCCAATCAGGTTGGCCAGTCTTCTCTTCATCAGTAATTGTCATCCTGACCATTTCTCTGTTGGGTACGAATGGTTGTGAGAGTAGAAGCTCACAAATATTATCGTTATATACTGAAAATGTAAATTATGTGGCCATACCCGTCTGTCTATGCCTGATCCCATCAGACCTCAGAAGCTAAGCAGGCTGGGCCTGGGCTGTACATGGATGGGAGACTGCTGGAACCCCAGGTGCCACGGTGGGACAGCCATTGAGATTGAATTGCCGGTGTGTCCCTGGGCAAGACACTTCACCCACGTTGCCTAGTCTGAATGGTGTGTGTGCGATTGGTTGGTGATGGTCAGAAGGGCCGATGGCGCAAAATGGCAGCCTCGTTTCTGTCAGTTTGCCCCAGGGCAGCTGTGGCTACAAGAATAGCTTACCATTACCTGGTATGGAGTGAATGAATAATGCACATGTGTGAAGCGTCTTTGAGAGTCCTGAAAAGTGTTATATGAATACAATGCATTATTATTATTATTAAAAGGCTGGATCTAAGTGGCAGTCTTTTTTGTCCTTAGTTTAAAAAACTTTCACTACCATTCTGAATGTTTCCTCATTAAAAGTCAAACATGCCAAATGGTACCATTTAGTATAAGCGGCACTATTTTTTCTGTCATGTCTTATTTCTAGCAAATTGTTCTATGCAGATGTAAAGACTTTTGCCTTGTCAGTAAGATCTCTAACTTTATTCCATTTTCAATTCTATCTTGAAATGGCCTTGAAAGAAATTTCCACCTCATTCATCCTTCTGTCACTGTGAGGTGAAAAAAAAAAATCACTTTTACACTGACGGTCACATTTCCATTTGTGCCACACACTATGGATTCTTAATACGCTAACTATCCAATTAGCAGGTATGAATGTGACATCATCAGCTGGGAAAAGTTGTAAGTTGATCAATTCAAACCGATGCATTCGCCGACAAGTAAATATGTTATCAAAACCAAAACCATTAGTTTTCTGTAATTTTTCTGTTATTACTGATTTGTTTACTTTATCATGTGACTTTACCAGTGGGTTCAACCTGGTAACAAATGTATTCTGCCAATGGTGCGGTGGGACACTTATTTTTGTGTTCGTCCAGGATAAAAAACCAAAGAGAATACATAGCCTCCAGTGTTCTCTCTAAGCTGCGCTTCTGCGCAATTGCGCACTGCTTGCAGGTTAATAGCGCACAAGAAAACCTATGCAGTGCACAAAATAAAACTTAATTTAAACTAAAGGTGGTAAAATGAGACAGAGCTCTGAAGCTTCTCTCTTTCTTCTTTCTTTCTGAAACAAATTGCTTCAAACCGCTTCTTCGGAGTTTGTCTCGTCATTGCTGTTGACGTCACAAAAGAGTCAAAGTTTTTGCTCCGCCCACTTCTGCTCAGGAAGCTTGAGTGTTTGCTCAGACACATAAAAGATTAGAGGGAACATTGATAGCCTCACACCAAAGTTTTCCCAGACCATACAGTACTAAGCCTTATAGGATTAAGACTTAGTACGAAGAAGCATCATTTACCATATAAGGTCAGGAAGCGTTCAAATCTCTTCAAAACTTATTACAACAATGAGTTTGTCTAAACCATTACCTAAATCTACACTCCGCTGTGTAAAGCAGAGCCGTGAGAACTGGAAGATAACAAAGTCGTTGTATCGGGTTTCAAAAAGTTATACTTAATTAGAAAACTCCAGTGGGAAGGAACTAACGAAAGCTGAGTTTCAGAATGAGCTTCTCTAAAAGTAAAAAAATGTTTGAGATTAGCTTTACACATAATTAACTCTTGACTGACCCAATTTACAAAGAAAGATGTTGAATAATGCGGGTTTTAACTGGAATGTCCGAGCCCATCTCTTTACCAGAGTACTAACACAATTCACCTGGATTTAAAATACTGGATCTTCTAGAGATCCTCAAATAAGTTTAAGATTTAATTTAGTAATGAGACAGAAATAAATAACAAACCCGATTTAACAAATCAGATGATAAGTGTCTCATAGCAAACCAATGAGTCGCCTCTTAATGAGAGAGTTGCATGCCTCTCCTTTTCACTGTCTCTAGCCATGCACACAGATAATAATAACCACTGAGGAGTGTAGCCATAAGCTGGTTGCTGGCCCATGCTTAAACCCTGAATGCTTCATTCATCCAAACCACTGTGGCCTCAAAACTGGGCCTCCCCTGGAAACACTTTGCTTTAGGAGTGAAGGAAACGAACAAATCATCACTCTTTTGTTAGTAGGTAATTCCATCGGGACCGCGCTCTGCTTGTGGGCTGTTACAATCCATTTAGGCTTGGC
This sequence comes from Neostethus bicornis, assembly GCA_902685375.1. Classification (NCBI taxonomy): domain Eukaryota; kingdom Metazoa; phylum Chordata; class Actinopteri; order Atheriniformes; family Phallostethidae; genus Neostethus; species Neostethus bicornis. The sequence goes on along the minus strand of LR738549.1, from coordinate 9,924,070 downwards.
TCTACTTTTCTGCTTTGCCATTTAAAAACAAGTTCCCGGGTTTGTTCACTCATTTTTATTCCTATAGTTTTTTCTTCATTCTTATGTGTTTTGTTCTCCTCCTCTTTTATATCTTTCTTTAGAACAAACCGCTATGTGACACCAAGGCCAAATTTTGTGGAACCTCTCCGGAGAGTGACAAATCAGAGCCTTTATGGAGCAGAAAATTGCCCTTTCTGGTGGGATTTGAAATTAAATGATGCAATGACGGTTCCACTTAGCAGCTACCCTGCTGGAGATGTTCCAACATTTTTATTTGAATGTCAAAAAATATCAACTCTTGGGACCAAAATTTTGGTACATAAAGCAGAGATCTTAAAGAATAAATGATAACTGTCTTATCTTTGTTGTTTGGTTCACAACAATGTCCTTTTGGGTGGCCATTTAAGGCCAAAATAGAAAAAAAGTAAGAAATACTTACAGAATCGATGTCCACTCCAATGTCCATTCATTTTCCCAGGAGATAAGTTTCTTCTGGCTGGTTTGATACCACTACAGGCCTTTTCCACAAACAATGAACTGCCCAAGGTGCTTTCCAGTTGCCTGATGAGCTGTCAAGGAATTGTCACTGTAATGGAGCTCAGGCTGACCAGTTTGTTGTGCAGCCAGCAAAACCCATTTGTCATCTTTCAGTGGACTTATTTTTGGGGAAAATACAGAATTTTGTCTGGATATTTTTTTTCTTTGAGTTAGAATTGAGCTAAACCAAGTTCTTACTACACAACCCGTTCACAAGGTATCATTCTTAAGCATAGCGCCTCATAAAGCAGATGACTGGTGAAGAAATGGCATGACTTTTATCATCCTCTTACCATTTAAAAGAACATGTGGGAAGTCAGCTTTGATGAGCAAACCGTAAATAAAATCCTCCACATACGTATTCCTATACAACTAAACTAAAATCTTAGTCAGTGCCAAAATGCTAATTCAAAATGCTAATGCTAATTCTAGTTCCGGTCATGTTTCATATAGTGTGCCTGTAGATTTATGAGACAATCTACAAGCAGAAAACTTTAAATAAGTATCATTGATGAAGATATTTACCGCAACTTCACGGCTATAAGGCGCATATAAAAGTCTTAGATTTTCTTCAAAATGAGCGGTGCGCCTTTTCTTGCGGTGCGCCTTGTGTGTGAGAAAAGGCGGACCTAAAAGAAAACGTGGTGCCCGTGAGGCGGACCTGAAAGAAAAGGCATGAGAACATTAAAGAGTGAAGTGGGAGCGGCGTCGGAGCGATGGATGACTGAAGGAGACCACAGTTTCACAAATGGTAGAAGGCAGCGCCGGGCGAGTTACGCTACAGTTTGCCGATGGATTGTAGATGCTTGGACTAACGTGTCTGCTGGTACTGTTATCCGAGCTTTCGCAAAAGCTGGTATCCTTTCTGAAGAGCCGCACAGTACAGACAGTGACTTTGACAGTGAGGAGCGAAGTGGACCTGCTCTGTTGGATTTTGCGCAGCTGTTCGATTCCAAAACAGAGGATGACAGATTTGAATAAAGACTATTACCGGTAATGTGCTTGTTTATACTACTTAAATAAAGTACAACCAAACTCAGTTTTGCTCCCGATCTATTTTTTAATACGCACATTTGCATGCTTGCGTGTGTGTTGTTGTAAGGCAGTGTGTGACTGAGACTGTGCCTTTTCGTACGGTGCGCCTAATGGTCGTGAAATTATGATATATATATTTTTTTAATTAAAAGTGAATAGTGAAATAGTGATACAATCAGAACAAGAAAATGTTCATAGTCCCAGAGGGCAATCATTTAACAGCTTTTCTTTGGCAATTACCACACCATACAAAATCTCTTAAAACAAGACTAAAAAAAAAGGTTAACAAAACACATAAATAATACAATAAAAACACATACTTTGGGTCAGACCAGTCCAGTTTAGAAATCCTGTACTAAAACCCAGCTAGATCCCCCATTTAAAATTATGAATAGTTTAAGAATTTTATTGCCAACGGCACAAAAGAATCTGAAAAATAGTTTGTTGACCTTGGGGGGACATAAAACCGATGCCCTAAAGGTATAAAAATAAAGTAGGGGCATAAAGGATGCTGAGGTTAACCAAGGATACAGAATAGCTTTGTTAACTTTTTATTATTTCCAAGTGGGTTGTAGGTCTCTCAGTGGAACTCCAGATGTTAAAAATCCCTTACAACTTGTTTTTATCCTTAATATTCAAACCACCAAACCAGCAGATAAAAGAAAAGATATGAAGACTTTTAATGAAAGAACAATAAAAATGGTTTAAAATTATTCGGTTTACAATAAAAGAATTTTACTTTCTCAGCAAGAAATTCCTTCGCTGTGCGGTTTTAGCAATGCTTTCTGTATTTTTGTCGAACCTTAGTTCATCATCAATAATTGTCCCTAGGTTTTTTGTTAGGTCTCTACAACTTCTACCTCTTCTGGAAGGAGCTCGTCTGAAATCTATCTCCATGTCTTTTGTGTTTGAGACATTTAAGTTATGGTAGAAAATTTTGGATTAAGTAAGGTTAATATTCACTTTGAATATAGTATCTTGATGACAATAAGTGTCTTTGATTGGCGTGATGTGATAAAACAGTACATCTTTCTGACATCCATGGTATGAGAACACTTTCCCACCCTGTTCACATAGACTCCAAGCCGTTCAAGAACAAGCAAAGATACATTTTATGAACTCTATCCAAATAAGGCAGCCTCTGTCCAGCAAGTTGCAGGTGCAAGATAAGGACATGTTTAGTTTGCTCAGCGCAGTAATAAATATTAATAAATTATCAGCCTATCATACATAATGGTCAGCCCAACCAAATTCGCCTATCAGAATGCCTAACAACGAAAAAGCCCACCCTGACAACGGGGATCCTTAAAACATGTGTCTGTGGGGAAGTTCATGGAACTTCTGCCGATCAATGTTTGATTTGCATGAAATTCCAATGCTGCAGCATTTAATCTGTGTACATTATTAAATTCTTTATTTTCTCTTCTCATTTGTGTGACATCTTATTAAGAAAATTCCACAACAAAGTCTAGATAGTTTGCTTCACACCATCCTAAAAATGGTGGTAGTGCTGGACCATGACCAGTTTCAGATCCTGATAATAAAGACACCAAAACCGTGTCATCTGAAAATATTAAGTAAAATTTGTTTATTTTTCCAAAGACCTTAGTCTTTTGAAAATCTCCTTGCTTGCTGCCAGAGGTAGCCCTGGACTTTCTTCATCACCCTGATTAGGGACACCTGAAATTGATTTCTGATGCCTCACACCTGTGGACCCTGCTGGCTATTTAAGGGCAATCACTCCTGACTTCCACGTCAAGTCATCATCAGGTCATCGTCATCCTTCCCAGCCAGGTCCTCCTGGCTGCCTGACAATAAGTTATCTTTGAATTCTGTTATATCATTTGAATATTTGGATCCTGAGTTAATACCGTGCCCTTTGCTTTACAGACTTACTTGACTTCTGTTAATAAACCCTCCTCCTTCCACCTCACAGCAACCTGCAAGCACGTATCCTTCTTTTGCACTCACTGCTTCTAATGACAAGTCCAGTGTTTTTCTAAATTTGTTAATGACACCCATTCATTCAAATTTAGGCGTCAAATACAAATAAGAATAATTAGTAAAGGAAGTGCCTTGGTGACAGACCACTTGAAATATTTTTTATTCTGTAAAAAACAACAACATTGTGTTCATATCAGTAGATACTTTGAACATGTGGTTCATCAGTTAAGGGAAAAAAAACTTCCATTATGATTCAGATGCTGAGTGAAAACCCAACAAAGCCAACATTGTCCTGAAATAAACTTTCAAAGTTCACTTCAGCAACACTCCCATTGTATTTAAAGATCAATAGAAAGTCTGGCTGCTTGTACGGAACAAAATCAAGACACAAGTGAATTCTTGTGTTATTTTGCACAACTTCTCTGACTTTTTTAATCTATGACATGGAAGTTGTCTTTTACATCGAGCCAAATAATTAACAAAATATGCTGCTTATTTATGCCAAACTGCTACGTAAGTACTTTCAGCTTCTGTCAGTTTATTGAGGACAAAAAAAATGTGCATCTCAAAGACCCATGGGTATTTACCTCAGAAGACCAAATATTGCGAGCCATTCATCCCAAAAGCCCTGCGTCCACTGTGGGTCGTCTAGTCGCCAGGGAAGAAAAAATCAATGGAAAAGCTGAATAATGAGTTGAAGGAGCGGCAGGTGTTGTGGCACAACTAGCGAAGAATCAAAGAAAGTGAGGTTCTCAAAGAAAAGACTCTGAAACTAAATCTCCAGAACAATTTGACCAAAAAGTGACGAGCAATAAATTACCTGTTAGATGTGATCTGTTCTGGGATTTTTTTTTTTTTATCAATAATGTCCCCTTGCTCCCTTAGGCTAACTCTCCCCAACTGGAAAAAAAAATTCCTTTCACTTACAATGTAATTCATCATTTCACTGAAGATGGAGAGACATTTTATAGCTGTCAGGCAGTAAATGTCTTTTTTTTTTTCTCAATTAAAAAAAGATTTAGGTTCAATTCTGCTGACTCTTCTTATTCACCTGAGGATTTATTGATTTATTTACAGTAAGTTAATCTGATCAGTGTTTATTTTCAGGAATACGTGACAAAAGTAAGAAAATGTGCTACCTGTGGTGTGAGTAAAGCAGTCCACAACTTCACTCTTTATTGCTTTTACTCAATCAGTTTATGTTTTATTGGTTATACTCTTCTCGTTTTTCCCCCGATTTGTGACATTTTACCATCTCCTCATCTTCAATTTTTCAGTTTGTTCTTCGGCATTGTGCCAACACTACTAAGCAAACAAACGAAAGCCAACCGGCAGCATTTTCAGTTCTTTTTTTTATTATTAATGTATTAATATATTCAATAACAGAAATTTTCTGCCTAAAATTGGAGCTAAAAATATTTTCTTTACACTACATTAGGCTGTAAAGATGATGACTCATGGCACGTCTTGGTTTCTCAATAAGACAAAACAATGTGTCCATTTTCTCTCCATTAGGGAAAACAATTTGTAAAACCAGAGTATTTCCACAGTGACATGAGCCAGTAGTGGGCAGTGAAGGCTAATTAAAAAGGTTTAAAAGATGGTCCAAATACCTCCCACATGAGAACATAACAATGCTAAGAGGACAGCTAATATTGATTTTTTTTTTTTTTTTTGTCTGACAACTAATAAAGTAAAAAAAAAAAAAAAAAAAAAAAAAAAAAAGCTCCTACATGTGCAGCTAAGTCGTTTTCTGAATTTCTCACACTTTTTGAATTGCAAATATATATTTTTTAATTTTCATACCCATCTGCTACTGACTTAATATTTTGTTATCAGACTCAACAGGGAGCAGAAAAAAGACGTGAGCAACCAAACCAGAAGGCTAAAATTGAAACGAAACTACCAACATCAGGTAGCAAGGAAAAAAGAACATCAGCCGTTCATTCAAAACAAACATCTGGCACACCTGTGCGAAGTAAAGAAAAACAAAGATAGCAGTCATCAGAGAGCACCACCGAGACCACGGAATGGCTAAATAACACTCTTTAATCACAAAAATAACACAAGGATTTGACACGCATCTGGAAGTATTGTTGATGTGAATTCCAGTCTGAATGTAGCAGCAGGTGACAGGAAAAGAACACCATGTGGACGGAGAGAGACGCTCAATGGAAATTGTTTCTCCAGGTGGTCAAAAATGACACTGAACAATAACAATGGCATATTTGCTCCCATACACACACTGTTTTGCGATATTATGCATCATGCAAACATGGGACACATTGTGGTTTTATATACCGTGTATAGACTAGCCAATGCAGTAGTACGTACTGTATATATGTTAATATGTGTGTAATATATTCCCTAGTCAACGTGAAAACTAATTTAAAATTATGCTGATGCTAGAAAAAAACTGTTCACAACCTTCCTGACCTCCAGTGTGCAAATTAGGGACCTCACAAAACTGTGGCTTTCCTGTCATTTGATCTTTTCCCAAAAGGTGGGATTTGTTTACATTGATGTGCACACTTTGGTCAGGTCTCGCCCGCATGTATAAGCTGTTTTCCTCATTGCATTTCTTGTTTTGCAGAACAGAGATCAAAGTGTGAAATTGGGAATCACTTGGGGTGCAAAATACTCGTCTCTTATCGGCTGACCTAATTTTAATGGGATTTCCGATTCAATGCATTCGGTGCCTGTTGGTGACATCTTGTGCATTGACCTTGTTTGGCCATTGCCTGGGAAAGAGAAAGCAAGGGAAATGTGTAGAACCTCTGGTTTATGTACTCATCAACGGCTTGCTTTTAAACATATAATCAAGAATCCGTCCTCATACAGATAGATTTCGTAACAACACACTATCCCAAAGGAGTTCTGTGGACAGTGAAGGTCACCGGCACTCATTGAAATTGAAAGAAGCATTTTATAATGTGCACTTTTAGTTCAGTAAATGTATCTGTAATATATTAAAAATGACATAAGTAAGTGCCTTTCTCTAGGGTAATTTTATGTGCAGTGCTGCTGCATGTTAAAAATGAGATCAAATTAATTAGCTTCAAGTTCAAATGAACAACAAAACATTGAATATTCTTACTTTTTTTTGAAAAATTGATCAATGAAATAAATTAAAAAGCAAACAAGCAATTGAGGCTTTTGCCTCATTACCAGTAGGATCAACCCGTTTGGTTTTATTTATTTATACACAGAACATACTCTCTCCCTTTCTGGCGTGCACACACCATATGCCCAAACTACTGCCAGTTAAAGCAATTCACCCGCGGCCGAACAGACTCCCTAGCCTGGTACCCAATGAATCCAGTAAACACCTCCATGGGTAAAACTAGCCCCATCAAAAGCTAACCTAACAAAGTCAGTCTGCCTGTCCACACCCCTTTTCAGACTCTCAGCACCCACCACCTTCTAGTCACACACCCTCAGATGCCCAACCAGTTCCTCCATCTGGACCGCCACTGGATCCCGAGTAATGACCCCCTCACACTCACCTCAATCCTATCCCCCACCCTGATAACTTGAAACTTACCCTCTTTGTGCAGCGTCATAGGTCTAGCAACCTAACCACCATCAATACACCCAACTAGCAGATTCACCTCCCTAGCCGGCCCTCCCAACCTGCACCTTCCCAACCTGCTCCCTCAAAATCTTAGTGAATTTCAATGGAGCCTACTTCTCAAAACCTCTTCTCCTTCAAACCACACGATGGGGCACAAAACAACCTCACCCAAATACCGCCCTCATTCTCCCGCCGAGACAGACCGGCATTATCTTTTTACTTTTCAGGGTCCTAGGAGCCCTTGACCATGACCCATTCCCATCTGTCCTCCTTGCTGCTACCACCCACACTGCTGCACTGCCCCCCGTCTTCCTTCAGGAACTGACTGTGAGCACAAGAGTTAAGACCTTTAGAGGCCGCCTGAAGGGTAAACAACCAAACCCACGAGGAAAAGGAATGGAGAGACACACCCCAACAAAAGTCAAGACTTGGTTATACTCAGTAGCTGATGCATTGTGCTGTGATTGTGTGAACGGAATCATGGACAGTATATCTGGCTGATTGCGTCAAATTATTGATCGATAGGTGCATATTTGATGTACACAAGTAGGAACAAAAGAAAGCATTTACTAGAATGTATTTAACAAACTTGCACTTGCACAAATGTTCCCTCCCTAAAACGATAAAAAAAACCTACTCCAAATGCTAATGTTTTACTGAACGAAAGCCATAATGAAAATAAGCACACGCTTGTATGAAACTGTAACAGCTTGATGGATATGTGGCTTTACAGTGCATGTGCATGAATCAACTCCAAAGTCACAACTTGGTTTTACATATAACCTCATTAGTACAATCTAGTCATGCGGACAAAAATTTTATGCATTGTGGTTTTGATAATCCAGTTGACTGAGAGACATGATCACCGCAGTGTTAAAACAGCAATGCACTCAGTTGCACCCTGATAGCTCAAGGGATGCCCAAGGGCAGTGATGTCCTTCATGGAGATAAACGTACGACAATTCACTGTTACTAAAAATAATCAGCGATAAAAATAAAATAGTAGTGAGAGCCTGTATATTTTAATAGGTGAATTGAATTACAAAGAATTTGCCTTAAATTTTGGAAAGAATGTTTGCAATAATTTTACAATAGGAGATTTAAAATAGGAAAGATTTTAATTAATTCACCTCAAAATGCAAAAATGAATTAGTCAATTAGGAATTTCTTTAATCAAAACAGCATATAGAATCTGAAGAGCAGCTTCTGCAACAGACTCCTGCAACCCGGTGCTCAAAGGAACGTTACAGAAAATCATTCTTACCATCCACCATCAAACTATTTAACCTTTCACTCTCAAACTTTTAATTACTTGCCATTCACAATGTTTTATGAGATTGTATGAATGCAACACTCAAATTTCCCTTCGGGGATAAAGTATATTCAATTCATTAAAGAAACTGAATATTTAATTTTTATGTGGAACATGTGGAACAGCATTTCTGGAAATAAAGTCAGATGCCAGATTGAGATGATATAGACATGATCTGAAAAGAGGAAAGGTTGGGAATTTGATGTTAAAAAGAGGTTGCTTTTGGAACCGCCAAGCAGGATGCCAAGAGGAAGACCAAAGACCACTCGGAATGAGAGCATATGATGCAGAAGACAGGCTTTAATGGTGATAATATTGACTTTCTGTGGCAACCTTTGTATGGAAATAGTTAAAAAGAATTGTTCTCCAGGGTGAATAAGATATTGAATTAAAAGATTTGCAAAATCTTCTGTACGTTTCTGAACCAACCATAATTTACGTTCTGCTGATTTGGATTTATTACTGAGCTTGACCAGTTCCTATAGCCATTTAAAAATAAATTGGTCGAAGTTTAAAGCAGTTCAACTCTAATATGATCTCTAATATGATTAAATTCTGTACATCACCAAATAGTAAGCACAGAATGTCTTGATGTTATTCAAGTCTTTGGTTGCAAGAAACACGTTCACTACTAACTACTGATGCACATTGGCAGTAGCTTTCATCTTATTTAGTCATTATCTTTTAGCATTTGCATTTTATTCATAACCATTTATTCCAGAACATTTCACTCCTCCAGTTGCGTAGGGGGATAAAACAATATTTCCCAAACGCTCCAGTCACAGTTGAATGCTTTAATCCAAGGCTCTGACTAAACATTCCTACATGAAGCTGTGATGGTTCAAAGCTGTTACTGCTGAGATCAAGAGCAGAACCTGAAGGAAAAATGACAAGAGGTTTCTCTAATCCCCTGCTCTAATCCACCTGTGCTATCAACAAACTTGCATGCTTTTAACAAAGGTGCACCAGTTGCCAGGACACTTGATTCAGCTGGGATGGCCCTAAAACAAGTAGAGAAAATTTCTGAGTGAGCAGAGATCAATTGTAACTCATTTGTCAAAGAGAAAAAGATAATTGAATTTTGAGAATTTAAAATTATTTGGATTGTTTACAATCTTGTTCTTATGTTTTGTAGTAGAAAGTCAGCGTGATGGGCAATCTGATGTAATCTGGGGACAGGACTATACTGTAGATGTCAGTTTTGATTGAATTATTTTACTTGATCTGGTGCTATTCTCACGACGATCCAATTGACTGTTGGGAAATAGTTTTTGTAGTTACTGGGAATTCTCCAGGCACCAGGCTGCAGATAACAAGAGCAAGAGCTGGCAATGTTTTCTGAGATAGCAGATTTAAATTGAAAAAAAAAAGTGTTCCAAGTCATTCTTGGCAAGTGATGGCTAATAAGTAGATTTATTGCTTTCGCAAGACATGATCTGATTTATTTACTCCGCTACTTGAGAAGAAAAGTGAGTGTAATACAAACAGAATTCACTGCCTGAAAACATGGTGGGATAATAAAAAGTAGATTTGCCATTGGGATGTCCTCTCTCTGGGGCGCAAGTTAAAAAGTCAAAGAACAGTTGAAGTGTTGGAGATGTGAGTGAGTTTTGATTTAAGATGAACACAGTCGGAGTTGTTCACCTTTTTTCTTTTCATGGATTATAAAACAACTTATCAGTGCTTTGGCTCGTTCTCGTTCGTGATCTGCCAAGAAGCACAATCACGAGAGTTAGAACATCCCAAATACATGAACCCGAAAAAGTTCTCTACTCAGGAGAAGTGTTTGGATGTACTTTCCTTGCCCTCTGGGTCTGGCATGCCTTTGGCAACAATCACACTCAGTTGCAGATTTAGTTTTTTTCATGTTTATTTAATCTTTTTTTTTTTTTAGATCTCCACTCCTGCATGAAGAGAGAAACCCAAATTAATAGTGTCACGAGAAATTCCTTGTCTAAATTATGTTTACTGAATAATGCCTAACATTACAGCAGAGCACAAACAAGCACAGCCATTTTTGCAATCATATATCCTAATTTCTTCTAGATGCGTTGACTTAGTTTGTCAGCACATTTCGGCATTGTTCTAGTTACCGTTCTTGTGTTATGATGTTGGTTTAAACCTCGATATGTCATTGATGTGAACCTACCTGTTTATGACATTAACAAAACCTAACTGGAAGGACTATGTCCTACTGATAAAAATTCTTCTAGATATTTGATCTTGAAAGGAAGCAGTAAGGTTTCTGATTTCCCTGTAATTGAGGCCGTTCCAGAATAAAGAGTATGATGAACGGTTGTGCAAGTCTGTGAGATGGTACTAGTCATCTTAAAATGTCAAAAAAGATCTTATCTTATGACCTATGCACATAAACATATAGTATACTGTAAAATTTCCTTTTACTTGCACAAGCGCAGCTACAGTGATAAGGTGGACGTCTATAAATAAGCTATTTGCGAAAAAAAAAAAATCTGCGGGGCAAAAATATCTGGGCTCATTATGGTACCTGTGCCAGCACAGTACATGCGTGGCAGCACTATCTGAAGTGATATTTAGCGCTTTTTAAAAGGACAACGACATGCCAGACTTGAGCTGAAATTGCATAGGGAAGACTAATTTTGCCAAACAAAGCTTTGTTGTATTTACGTTTCGGAAAAAAAAAAGAGGGGTGTGCTTCTATTAGAAAGTGTGCTTCTTTTGGGAATAATACGGTAAATACAGTTTTACACAACACCAGGAAATGTCATTTAATGCCTGTTGAACCAGCGTCACATTCAGACAAGCACTGGGCAGCTTTGCGTTAGAATATGATACATTTTTGATAGGTTTTTGAACAGGTTCCTGGTGTTACTGCCATCCTCATGCAAGTGGTGTTAACAATATTGTTGAGGCTGAAACTTACCGGTGCTATAACAAAGGATAACTTGAAACTTTGGTGAAAAAAGTATTAGGTTAGGTTGGGATACTGTATATTTTACACATATTTTATCCTCTATGTATTTAATTTATCACTTCAGTATACACTTTGTAGCACATTTCCATGATTTATAGATCAATGTCAATTTAATTAACTCATTTTTATTACGTGTAAAACTGCACCGTTGATGAAAATGCTACTACTTCGAGTCTCTTCTTTAGTTATAACTGTTGGAGTGTGTATTCGGCAGCCTAATGGACATTCAGTGTGACCTTTTCACAAGTTTCTTTTATATTTGTTCATTTGCACATCACTTGCTTTTTGTTTCATTGTTTTCAATAATAAAAAACAAAAGCCCTCGGGTGTAGTAATAAAATCAGTATTTTCCATGCGGCTTTGCTAAAAAGCAATTATCTAATTATACAGAGAAATACGAACTTTACTTGTTATTTTGATGCTAATTTACGAATGCTTTTTTGTAATAATTTACATTACATTCATTCATTTCAATCAGACAAGACAGTGAAGTGAGTCCGTCAGAAAGGGCAAACATGACAACATAAAAGCAACCCAAACATGAATCGTTCAGAGGTAAAAACAAAAAGTCTCAATTGTGAATACGGAGAAAGCGAGTAAACATGGCCATTTTATTTAATTGATTTCATGTCTTCTTTTTTTCAGCTAAACATAATAAACACTTGATTTGTCGCTGTGCCATCTTGTATTCAGTCTTTGGCTTACAAATACCACAAGAAAACAATTTTATGGTGTTGTAAAGGTTTGGGTTCTTTCGGGTGCATTTGAAGTATGGAAGGAGTTACTGTTGTGTTAGAGGGGTGCGCGACTGCACTGTGAGGTAGAAGAAAGAGTGAATAGTGGTGGCCCTACGAGTGGTTTCCTGAACATTAATAAAGAGTTTTTAAGCTTTAATGAGTCTCCGAAGTTCTTCCTGCTGCACAGACATTACATTTGTGTAAGAAGTGGGATGTTTTCTTTTCCTTCTCATTCTCCTGGTGGTTTTCATCAGCAGGCAGGGTTCTTTTATGCCCTTGTGGAGTCCTCACAAACAGTTCCTCTGAGACTTCCCTCACTCTTCCTCACTCTCTGGACTCTTTCTGGGTTTCAGTCAGTCTAATGTCCTCATAGCTTCCAAGCTCTTCATCATAAATATCACTGGCACTTTGACAGGAGTTGGAGTCTGTGTAGGTTCTGCAACACATACTAGCCTCTTTGAATCTTCTGGGTTTTTCCTCTGTGGAAGTTTGGACTTAAAACCTCCAACTGTGAAATCTTGTTATGAGTTTGTTGGTTTTGAAATCAAGAGTGATTGCTGAGAAAACTTGTTCATTCTGGAGGGCTAAAGCTTGTGTGTTCTGTTAAATATTTGTTGTATTGAGCTCTGGTTCAACTTCTGGCTGTGGTGTAATTTCAACTGAATCCTGGATCAATGCAGGACAAGGATTGCTCTGGGCTCTGACCACACCATCATGAGCTTCTTTTATTATTTAGCTCAGAAGTCTGACTTTAGACTGGAGATCAGCTAGAAAAAGCTAGCACGCGGCAAAAACAGAACTACGACCTCAAAATAAAGTAAGAGACTTTAAGGCTGGAGAATACGCGTGGGTCTACACACCCAAACAAAAGAACGGACGCTATCCACTGGAATGGTCCATGCAGGGTTCTAGAGCAGGTTGGGGAGGTAGTTTCTTTGGTACGGGTGCCCCTTAAAGGAAGGAAAGTGGTCCTCCACCGGGACAGATTAGCACCATACCGCGGGCAAGGTGTTCCAACGTTTGAACGGGATCCTGAACCACAAGAAAAGGCTGGAAACACTGTGAATGAAGATGTGCCGGTCACAGCTGCTGTAACTCCCAAAGTGACAGGTCCACGCTGACCACAGAGATTGAGACTAAGTTCTCGTCTTTACAATGACTGTCCCCTGGAGGCTAAGGGGCTTCATAAAGGGGAGTGCAGTGTAAGGATTCGGGTGCATTCAGGTGCATTCGGGATATGGGAAGAGTTACGGTTGTGTTAGAGGGGTGCTCGGATGCGCAATGAGTGAGTGAGTGTGAAGAGTGGTGGTCCTACGAGCGGTTTTCTGAACATTAATAAAGACTTATTATGCCATACGGAGTCTCCTAAGTCCTGGCGCACAAACATTACAGTGTGAATTTGTCTATATTTGAATGAGACTGTTCTTAGTTGCATCTAAAATGGTAAATTCCAGATGTTGGTTTGATGTAAATGCCCCAAATGGAACACCCTCAGATATGATGGAAAAGGAGACTCATTGTTGATCTTTGGTAATTGTGTGTTCTTATGAAGCCTAAATACATTTCACCATTTAATTAAAACTTGAGGAACTTCTCAAACTTCAAATCTGGGATTTCATATCTAAGAAAGTTCAGAAAGAAAAAGAAAACCCAAATGGTAGTTGGATCAGAGACTTGAAGAAACATCATTAATTAAATTTCAGGGAAGCGCTGAATGTTCATGACCAAACACGTCAGACAAACTTTAGTCAATCTTGCTTAATTTGTCACTTCCCACTAATTTCTGCTTCTTTTCGATGTTGCCTGAGTAGCAAAGGCAGTTACATCAACACGAAAAAACAGAAGTGAAACAAGCTGACACCAACAATGGCAATGAAGATGATTCATCCTGATGGGAAGCACTGCATCACGAGCAGAACAAGATCACGAAGTAAAGACTGTTACTGGCTCCTACCTAATGAGTCTGCAGACTGAACAGTTTTATGATGTTGTTTATCCTGACAGTGGTACATAGCAATCTGCTTTCTTCCTTCCGTCTCATCTACTAAGCACTCTATTAAGGCGCTGCCATTGCATTTCAGTTCTTCATTCTCTGGTGATTCATGAGGGGCCATTTTCTCTGCTTAGTGAAGCTATTAAGTTTTTGCCACTAGGCTTGGCGTGTAGCTCAGAACTTGTCTTGCTCGCTGTAAAGAGAACTATTTGAGCTGTGTTTAAAAAGTCTAATCAGCAAATATAAAACTCAAGGTGAGGGTTGACCTACGGCGGCAGAAAACGTAAGCGTAAACCAATCGTTGCAAGGTTATGTTTAATAATTTAGTTTGGAAATACTTTATGGGGCTCATTTCAGACACGTCAGTGAGAGGAAGGAAGGGGCAATGTATCATAATGCATGCAATGATTTGTCATTTTTTACAGCTATTAAAGACAAGTCAGCAGGTGAAACATGCACGAGTACAGCTTCCCTGATACCATTTTGATGCTAAGTCAATTCTCTCAAGTCTAATAACTACAGGAACAGATACAGAATTTAGAAACCTGCTCAATGAAAGCTTCTAATGATCAATAAAATAAAGAATCCAATCCATCAAAAAATTGTTTTAACTTCATAAAACCATGAAAAGAGGGACAATATGCAATCATTTTGACATCTCTTAAAACATGATTATTCCCCAACAACATGTTAAGTATTGAAAGTGAAAACTGTAATGGTTTAATGGACAATATGGAATTCTGTTTTTCGAAATGTTAAACTCTTCACATGAACAACTTGAACCCATCACAACGCCAAGAGAGTCCAAAGAATAGCTGAGCAATTGGTTTAAAAGTAAATAATTGCTCTTTTTTAGTGGCTAAGTCCAAAATTCAGAGTTTTTTTTTTTTTTTTTTACCACAAAGCAACACTTCATTACTGAGCTGCCAAAGTTCAAAGTCACTCTCAATTTGCATGTTTTTAAATAGGCTAATTTGATCTTCTTAAATATTTGACACCTCCTCTATGTCAAAGGGTTGTTCTGTATTAATATTTTCAGTGTTTCAAAGTAATTCTTAACGCCTTGAAATTAAAATGTCAGTTTCCATTTTGTCTTTGATGGACCGGTACTGCACAGGTCAGCTTTTTGTTTTGGAGGTGCCTTATAAATAATTTTGATTTGATGGATTTGATGGAAGCAAGATATTTGCACAACGCAGGATTAGAAACTGGTGTGCGTATAAAAAAAAGTTTTAGTAAAAAAAGTCCAGGTAGAGAATTTCCTAACTTTTCAGGTTTACTAGTATTACTTTGTAGACTGCTATCATGTCCAAAGAAATTTTCAGAAACAGAAGAGCCTCATTGATGCAAGTAAATGTTTACATAAAGCTGGCACTTCCTGTTTAGGGAAGGGACTAAGCATGAGCAGAGTGCATGCTACAAAACCCCACCCTGCTTACATTAGAAAGTGGGTGTGGCACCATATACAACACATCTAATACACAGAGGTAAATGCTGCTCAGCAGTGGCAGGGTCTGCCTCCTCACTAGAACCCCCTCATTTTATGCAGGACATGAATAAACTAATTACACAGGTGGAATCGGGAGGGCGGGAAGGGAAGAGACCAGGAACAAATCCAAGCAATCAGTACAACAGCCGCTACGGATGTCTCTGTACCATTGATGAATCCTCTTCCTCCCACATATCTTAGGCCTTAGTTGCTTTCTGTTTTCTCTGTCTTACTTTGACAAATTCTTGACAAAGCATAGACCCCTCGATTGCAGAAAAGCACCGTTCTTAGCAGCTGTCAGCAGCAGCTCCCTGTATTGCCACGGTAGAAACTGGAGGACATGCCGGGAGGTTTTTGGTCGTCTCTTCGCCTCCTTCCAGTTCAATGAGCTTCGTCTTTGATGTCAGTGTTTTTCTTTTTTTCAACTGTGGCAGGGTTAATGTGAAACACTTACGGCGTGTGATTTTTTTTTTCTTCACATGTTGCACAGTCTTTCAACTTTCAGGGCTTTGTGTTCATGAGAAGAGGTGCAGGAAAGAGTTAAATCTGCCGTTGACTCAGAACTAATTTGATAAACAGAAGAAGCTGCTGCTAAGCCATTACAGCCTCATTTTCACAATTTAATCACAAAAGCAGACGCTCCTTTTTTCTCAATATCTGTTTAACCAATTAAAAAAAAAGAGGGTGAGAAAGTGCTGCTCTTGCATTTTCTAATAATATCACATTTATCATTTCGCAACGGCTGATCGGTCACTGTAATGATGGCTAAAAAGAATTTTGTCGTTCAACCCTACAGCAAAATTAACGAAAATCATTAGCTTGGAATTTTAATGATAATCTACCATGACTTTACGTTTTAGAATTTAAACATAGGATTACAAATAGGTAAACAAAATTCCAAATCGGGTTATTCATAATACAACACCACAATAAATACATATAAAAAAAAAATCTGTTCTTTGGAAAGAGGACCTGCTGTGAGTTTGGTAGGAGCCTTGTAATAGCCGTGGAGCTGAGTGTACACATGCCAGGTCGGAGACAGTCAGCTCTGAGTGCACTCAGCAGGTTCCACATTAGTATACAGCAGAGACAGCATTTCTAATGCAGGGATGTTTTTGGAAAAAATCAGATGCTACCTTTCAGTGCACTGTAAAATGAGAAGGTAGCTGACCAAATGGGGGAAAAAAATGATGCTGTTTGTCGTGTTCCATTGCACATCCGCAGTAGAGGTTGTTGTACATCGAAGTCCTTGCTGCACAAAGAGAAAGCTCAACATTACTTTGAAAAATGACTCAGTGGATTTATTCATCAGTTGGATTTTATATGTAACATTAAAGATCTATAAATAGCACAGAAATCTTTTTTATTATTTTTTTTCATATTATGAACCAAAACACACTCAGAAATTATTATTTTTTATTATAAATGTCCACATATTTGTATTAAGTCTGTGAATACAGGGTACACAACAATTAGCAAGGTCAGGGTCTTTGGTTTATGTTATATTTGTATGTGCATTTTTTAGAAAGAATTTTGCATATTTCTTTTAGCAAATTTCAATATAACTTTTAACAAATTTCCCCGGTGAGGGATGAATAGAGTAATTCAAAATAAATCAAAAAACAAAAAATAAAAAAATATACTTTCAATATTTTTTTCAATATTCTTTCAATATTCTTTCAATACCCTTTCAATATTCTTTACCCTGTGATTCGTGATCAGATAAAAGGAAAAAGAAAATGAGCACAGTTTTAGGCTTTTTTGGTTTTGTTGCAACTAGACTTATCTAAGAAAAACTCTACGCTCAGATATTGAAAGTTGTTTAAGCTTTTAAAACTATTTAGAAGTTATTTGAATGGAAAATTAATACTAAAAAGCCACCAGTTTACTGGAGGTATTGATATCAGGGCTACCAACAAGTCC
Source organism: Neostethus bicornis (assembly GCA_902685375.1). Classification (NCBI taxonomy): domain Eukaryota; kingdom Metazoa; phylum Chordata; class Actinopteri; order Atheriniformes; family Phallostethidae; genus Neostethus; species Neostethus bicornis. Next base: position 9,906,552 of record LR738549.1, on the reverse strand, counting down.
TTGATTGGGCAGTAGACTCCGACTAGTAAATGGCTTTATTTACCATTTATAGTCTTGCCAAATTAACAAAAGAGTTTGCTACTGCACATTTAAGAAAAATTATTCCATTGCAATTAGAGGGGTGTCCTGTTCTAAAGAAGAAAAAAATGTATTACTTTTTTTGCCTACTATATCAATCCCTCAATTAGGAAATTACTGCACTTTATTGGACTGCAGTAGGCAGACGTGATGGCACCAATGGTGGGAGAAACCAGAGGGTAAGGTATATTCTCCAGGGACACTTAGGCACGGACGCAGTGGGAATTGAACCAGCTTCTCTCAGTCTAAAGATGGAGTTTCTACCACTGAGCCGACGCTTCTCCTCTACTACTATTTTCTCCACTCAAACCAATTTTTGGTATTTTCCAGCAACTTTTTTTGTTGAATATAAAAGCAAACATAAACTAGATCTATTGACAATAAAAGCGCTGAATGATAAACTTTGCAAAGCACATGTCATCTGTACAATAGCCAGTATAAAGATGGTCTGGCTCTTCTGTTGGGAAAAACAAGCAGAACTTTGTGTCACCCATCTATCTTCTATAGTACTTGTCCTCTCAGAGTCGTTAGGATACCGGAGCTTATTGCTGTTCTTCAGGAATGTTCTTCATTACTAGAATAATGTATTCCTAATTTTCCTTCTGTTCTCAATTCTGACAAAGATGAAGTGAAAAAATGAAGACAAAAATACACAAGGTCAATATATACAGGATCAGATGTTCAAATAAACAACTTAAACTAGACAATTACCAGTGAACTGTTTCTCACCGATTCAGTCCTACTTTTTGAATGGATGAATGAATGATCTTTATTCGGTTCACTCTGTAAAAGGAAAAACAAGACAAAATTGTACTTCCCTCCTTAACCAAAATATTTATTGCATCAGCTCACATTACAGAATCAGAGTGATGCTGTTCTTGTCCCGGGCATGATGTCACTTCCTGTTTCCAGACGGGTTTGGTTGTTTGTACAAAAAACAATTTTGAATCAGAATTTCACTTGTGAATACCGAAAAGTAGTGGGTCGAAGCAATGCTTATTCACCCCACCCCTCAAACACTGCAATCAAAATCAAACTTATATTCATTCCGCTTCTGTCACAAACTATTATTACATAATAGTGAATTCTAAAAATTAATATCTTTTTGTTTTAGTAACTTTGTCTGATGTCAGTTGGGTTGCCATCCAATTAAATGAGCTGCATTGATTTTAAAAGCCTTTACATTAATGCACAAGTATCATAATTGAAGATTGACATAAAATTTGTCTTTGATGGGCCCCGACGGGATTGTTCAAAAGCTTCTCAGGTAATTTTACAATTTCCCTTCTCTCGATTTGTTGCCAATGTTACTCGAATAGCGAATTATGACGAAAAAGAAATGAAAAGTATGAATATTTGTTCAAGGTCAGTCAGTCACCTTCTTAACTGTCTATCCTAAGGTAGTTGGCTTGAATGATTTTCTGGGAAGTTCATGGTTAATGGAAGAGCCAAGAATAGGGGTCTGAATTACAGACCATTTGCTGCAGCAGTTAGCTTGGTTGTTCAGCTTTCTGTTTTCTGATTTTTTTTTCTTAAAAGTGGGATTTCATAAAAGAAGCAATTTTGGTGTAAAATGGGTCACAAACAAGAAATCTTGGTTACTTATAAAAGACAAGCAAGATTTTATCACTCCCCAAATAATGTCTGAAAAAATCCGGTTGTCAAGGAAAGGAATGCTAACGGCAGATAAGACGCTAATGCCAGATAAAATATGCAAGCTAAATTTGATATTTTGTCACAAGTAGTGTTAGTTATTGTTTACAACTGAAGGTCAGTGCACTTCTTAGATACAATTGAATATCTTCTACTGAACTCTTGAAGGTTGAATGTCAGTGCTACTGCTCCACTTTGGCTTGGTAATTCCTGGTAGTACTACAGTATTTACTCTGTCAGAGTGTAAAACCCCTGCACCCCAAAATTAAACTTACGTCCAAATACAGCATATAGCATACACCAAAAATTATGTTTGAAGTTTGGTTTAGCTGTGAAGGGTCAGGTCTCAGCCTAGGGCTTCTATTCTTGCACATTGAAGAAACTCGAAAGATGTTTGAAGCAAATTGTGGAAAGGTGACTGAAGTGCATTCCACTTGGAGAGACCCAAAACACATTACAAGATTACAAGGAGTGTTAACCCCCAATCACTTATGACTAATTTCAAATTTTACAAAGTGATGGGTTTCAGGTCCTGTAATTTCATCTCCAAAGAAGTGGTAGAGAATGGATCAACAGAAATGATTGTCTTGGTTGTGCGTTCAAGTATTTTTTTGCCCACCAATGTTTCAAAAATAAATATCTAAATGGAAAAGTGAGGTTACAAGGAGAAGAGATAAAGAAGGTGGAAGATTTTAAGTATCTAGGATCAACAGTCCAGAGCAATGGAGAGTGTTGGAAAAGAGGTGAAGAAGCGTGTTCAGGCAGGCTGGATAGGGTGGAGGAAAGTATTAGGTGTGATGTGCGACAGAAGAGTTTCAGCTAGAATGAAAGGGAAAGTGTACAAAACTGTGGTGAGAGCGGCCATGCTGTTTGGCCTAGAGACAGTAGCACTGAAGAAAAGACAGGAAGCAGAAATGGAGGTAGCAGAGATGAAGATGCTGAGGATCTCTTTGGGAGTGACCAGGATGGACAGGATTAGAAATGAGTACATCAGGGGAACAGCACATGTTAGAGGTTTTGGGGATAAAGTTCGAGAGCCAAGACTGAGATGGTTTGGGCACATACAGAGGAGAGAGAGAGTACATAATAGGAAGAAGGATGCTGGATTTGGAACCACCAGGAAAGAGGACCAGAGGAAGGCCAAAGAGGAGGTTCATGGACGCAGTGAAGGAAGACATGAAGATGGTTGGTGTGACCAAAGAGGATCAAGCAGATAGGGTTAGATGGAAGAGGCTGACTTGCTGTAGCGACCCCTAGAGGGAAGTGCCGAAAGAAGAAGCAGAATTTTGATCCATGCCATGTTTGGTGTTTGTGACAATGGTAGGCATAGTTATGTGTTTCCCACGAAACCTGAAGCTTAAATTGCATTCAAGCTACAATCAGCAGCAATACACTAAACCCAATTTACTTTTGGTATTTGTTGGATTGGTGTTGGTCCAGTGAAAGCAGCACCGTCTGGTTGCTCCTAATAGGTAATTTTCCTCTAGTTTATCTAATCATTATTTGTTTGATCCTATCAGGAACCTACCACTTTCTCTGCTGCTGCATGTTTTTGCATTCGTCAACTTGTCTCCAGCCATTATATCAATTGTACATGCCTGTTAGTTGCTCATGATGGTAATTTTCCTTGCGTTTGTCAAATCATTGTTTGCTCCCGTTAGTACTGTCTACTGCAGCAATTTTTTTATATTTCTCCAGTTGTCTCCCGCCTGTTTCATCAATAGTTAATTTAAATGAAAACCATTCTCTCTCATAAACAGCCCCAAGCTCATGATTGTACCTCTAAACACACAATGGAAATCAAACCAAGAATGGAGCCAGTGAATGCTAATCTTTCAAACAGATATGGCAAACTCTTCTAGACCGAACTCCTGCACAGATCAACATAAACAAATAGTCCAGGCTCTTCATTGAAACCATCAAATAATCCAAGCACTGAGAAGATAACTGGTGGCTCAACCGACATGTTCCCAGCTCACAGTCCACATTACTCATCTCGCCCCCAATCTGTCTTCTGCCTCTTTTCCTCCCTCACCTCAGTCCGACCCTTCCACCTCAGTAAGATATGCACATTACAAATACCACCTCTCATGCTGGAGATCAGGTAAGTGGAGATGACTGTTAGGACTGTCAAAATGTTGCATTCATGGGGGAGATAAAGAAAGTTTTTGTTTTATTATTGCAGGGGTCAGAAGAAGAAGCCTTGAAGCGTGTTCGATCTTACCAGGACTGACCTTGTGTGGCTGACAAAACAATCATCACTAAATAAACTTGGGATGAAGAGTCAATCTATCAATTTTTGGTACCTTATTACTTGATGCCTCTAAAGACATCAAGTAATGCCTTTCAAGTAATGAGATGGCCACTGGTGACGCATCCAAAATTTATGGTTAATTTGCCATTGGGAATAAATAATCAATTAAGAGTGATAGATCCACAGCTCAACCATTTTTCATTTGCTCTTCAATAATCCATCTTCCTGTAGTGCTTCTATTTATCCAGAAGACTTGGAAGTCTGTTTGTAATCCTTTCAAAAAGCTTCTACTCTACTGAGTTGAAGTATAATAAACCCAACATAGTTCAATCCCAAGTACTTTAGTGGCTCCACCATCATGGTGTGAGACAAATGGGAATTTGTTTCACTCTGAACTACTTCCGCAAAAAGGACCCAATGGGTTCCTTTATCTTTAATTCCTCCCAATAGCCCATGGTTAATTGGAGGAATCTGAGGAGTTTACATGCCAGCCGTCAGACATGGTCTGTCCAGTGCACACTGAGTCTAAGCCAGGATCACCTGATCATCGAGGGGTCCTGAATGCAACTCCTGACATCTACGTATACCGCAGAAAGCTCACTGACAATATCCTGCCCCATCTTTCCTCATTCGTGAACAAGACTTTGATATAGTTAAAGTTATTCACTTTGAGCATGACTCTATCCCCAACCCAGATGGTGATGATCATAAAACCATGTTTTAATGGTGTAATCACCCTTGTACATCAGCTGCAGTAAAACTATACTTGTAAAGGAGAATTATATGTGCTCAGCTTACCGTAGATAATCTAAATATACAGTGTATAGTATAGATTGACTATACCAGCCTGGCAATGCCTGATCCCATCAGACCTCAGAAGCTAAGCAGGCTGGGCCTGGGCAGCACTTGGATCGGAGACTGCTGTAACCCCAGGTGCCACAGTGGGACATCTGTTAAGATTAAATTGTCGCTGTGTCCATGGGCAGGACACATCACCCACATTGCCTAGTCTGAATTTGGTGTGAATGTGATTGGTCGGTCATGGTCAGAGAGTCTGATGGCTTCTGTCAGTCTGCCCGAGTGCAGCTGTGGCTACAACAGTAGCTTACAAATAATGCATATGTGATGCGTCTTTGAGTATCCTGAAAAGCGCTATGTAAGTGCAATCATTATTACTATTAGTATTGTACAAGTGACTGAAGTTACTGTCCTGAAAAATTGAAACCCTCCTTGTAGAGCACATTGTCTGATCTGAGCTAAAACTTGGAGGCATTCATAGAATCTGTAAGGTCATCGACAAAGTGTAGTTAGCTGGACATTGAAAGACTAATAACACTCTGACAGAACCTGAAGCTTTTCTTCTCTCTTTTCTTCTCTATATATTACACTATTGCAGAGTTAATCACTAATTTGGATGTTGGGAACCATGCAGCTTTTAAAATTTATATTCGTGTTCGGTTTTTGAATCGCCATTTCTTCACTTAAAACTTCTTCTTTCGGCATTTCCCTTCAGGGGTCGCCACAACAAGTCAGTTTCTTCCATCTAACCCTATCTGCTGTATCCTCTTCGGTCCCACCAACTATGTCTTCATGTCCTCATGTCTTCCTTCACTGCGTCCATGAACCTCGCCTTTGGCCTTCCCCTAGTCCTCTTTTCTGGTGGTTCCAAATCCAGCATCCTTCTTCCGATGTATTCTCTCTCTCCTCTTTACATGTCCAATCCATCTCAGTCTTGCCTCTCTGACTTTATCTCCAAAACCTCTAATGTGCTGTTCCCCTGATGTACTCATTTCTAATCCTGTCCATCCTGGTCACTCCCAGAGAGATCCTCAGCATCTTCATCTCTGCTACCTTCATCTCTGCTTCCTGTCTTTTCCTCAGTGCCACTGTCTCTAGACCAAACAGCATGGCGGGTCTCACCACAGTTTTGTACACTTTTCATTTCATTTTAGCTGAAACTCTTCTATCACACATCGTACCTAATACTTTTCTCCACCCGTTCCAGCCTGCCTGCACACGCTTCCTCACCTCTTTTTCACACTCTCCATTGCTCTGGACTGTTGTTCCTAAGTACATACAATCTTCCACCTTCTTTATCTCTTCTCCCTGTAACCCCACTTTTCCATTTGGATCCCTCTCATTCACACACACATACTCGGTTTTACTCTGACTTATCTGACTAATCTGACATTTATTCATTTAAAACAACCAGTAAAACTGTACCATAGTTGTTTTACATTTAAAAGAGCTAAATAATTGTAGAAAAAAATGTGATTGACTTTTAGTAGCTCCAGAAAAATGGTGGAGATACCAGAAGATCTAAAGACCATAATGTTTAATGATTCCAGAGCATCTATTTTGGTGTACCACTGTGAATTGTTTTAAAGGGAAAAGTCAACTGCCGAATTTATAAAAAAATTTAATGGTGCAAAAAGTACTTTAGTATTGGTTTGAATTAATTTAACTAGAAATTACAGCTGAGAACTAGCCTACATTTTCATCACTGATTTCTGATTTTTACCTTAAAGACTTTGAGTCATGTTCAACCCACACATGTCATGTCACACCACAGATGGTCTGATACTTTAAATCAGATGTGGGTGAAATATTCAAGGACATCTTACTTGGAAGCTGGCCAAAATATTGTAGACACTGTACACAAGTACTTACAGGCCAAAAAAATCATTTTGGAATGTAGTTTTTGTTACATTTGTTTGGAATGAGATGTGGAATACTGTGTTTTAGTGGTAGATGAACAAGCATTGGCTATATGGTGGCGCAGTGGTTAGAACAGTGGTCTCACGGCACGAAGGTTGGAGTTTGAATGCCGTGTGGGAACGAGGCTTGGAACACTGGCCTTTCTGTCTGGAGTTTGCATGTTCTCCCTGTGTATGTGCGGGATCTCTATGGCAACATGTCATCTTTGGTTTGAGAACTTTCCGTTCCGTTCCTTCATCTTCTGCTTGCTTCAGGGTCGGGTCGCGGGGGCAACAGCCTCAAACGGCAAGCCCAGACCTCTTCAGGATCCCGGCAGCTCTCACTGGATCGATTTGCTGCCGAGTGTGAAGTGGCCGGGATGGGAATTAGCGCCTCCAAATCCGAGACCATGGTCTTCCCCCGGAAAAGGGTGGAATGCCCCTTGGGGGTCAGGGATAGGGTCCTGCCCCAAGTGGAGGAGTTTAAGTATCTCGGGGTCTTGATCACGAGTGGGGAAGGATGGAGCGGGACAGTGATTAACACAGTGGCCTCGCCACAAGAAGTTCTGGGATGGAGTCCTGGGTGGGACGAGGCTTGGAACACTGGCCTTTCTGTCTGGAGTTTGCATGTTCTCCCTGTGTATGTGCGGGATTTCTATGGCTACTCTGAATCTCTCACTCCCTCCAAAAACAGGCGTGTTTGGTTAACTGTCCACTGAGAAATTGCCTCTAGGAATGAGTACACGTGTAAATGTGTGTGTGTTTGTGGCCCCATGACAGGCTGGCGACCTGTTCGAGGTGTATCCCGCCTCTCGCCTTCAATCAGCCGGGATAGGGCCGGGCAACCCCACGATCCCGTCAGAGAAAGCGGTTCGGAAGATGAAACGAACAAACATTGTCTAGTTTAAAGTCATAAGCTGCATCAATGTGGAAAAAAGTGTTTAATATTTGTTCTTTTGTCTCATTAGATAAAAGTCAAGACTTTGTTGTTTGCAAAACCCTCTTCATATCCAATAAAAGTTCTAACCCTGCTAGGTTCTCATTCTTTGTTCAGTATCTCAACCTTTTTAGTCAAGAAGATGTATTTTTTTCTGCTAATATTTCACACATTTGTGAAAGACATTTCGAGCTGGATATCTAGCAGATATATTTCCACGCTTCATTCTCTTTGCCTCAAAGCCTGTCAGGAAGAAGACAGACATGTCTTATTAGATTTGCAAATTCAACACTGTGCTGGAAAAAAAATACTTTGATCCACATGGGGAAAAACTTTTTTACACCATTTCTTCTTTCTTTGTTTCAAAAAGACAATATCGCATCACTTTTAAAAGTATAAAAACAGAACGTTCTTTCTTGTAGCAGCAATTTTTTTAACCAAGTCTAACAAAACTATTTATCAAAGACACAATTATTATCCGGAATAATAACTCACTGACTCGGGGTCTGAGATTTTTGACAGTTCACTGGTGCTACAATCAGATTAAAAAGAGCAAGTCGTTTATTTTTCTATACAAATGTGCAGCCTCGTGTTTGCAAAGAAAAAAAAAATCCCATTCTTTTTTGAGCAGATATCAATTATTCTTAGGTGTGACTAGTTTCAGACTAGAAATGAGAAAAGAAAAATATTGTTTTTGGAATGGAAACCAATCAAATACTCATCCATCAAACTTTTGAATTTCCAATCAATAGCTGAGAATTAGTTTTGGTTGTTTGCTTTTCTGGCATAAAAACTAGTTTAATCAATAAGTTTTCTCAAGAGCTGGAGAAAGAAAATTTTAAGAACAACCTGAATCACTGTTTCACAAAAAAAAACAATGTTTGATCTGGATACAAGACAACTTTGTACCAAAACGTAAATTTGGTTTGACAACGAGTCATTTCAGTTTACACGCTTCACATACATCGTCACGTACGGCTAAACCGCTTATCCCTAATAAGGTAGCTGGTGTTTCAAACCCGGCTGATTTCAGGCGAGAGGCAGAGTACACACCGAACAGGTCGCCGCTCTATCGCAAGACCACGCATACAACCATCCACACATACACAGTCATTTCTAGAGATAGTTTTATAGCAGCTAATCAACCAAACATGCATGTTTTTGGAGGGTGGGAGGAAACTGGGGTGCCTTGAGAAAACCCACATGCACAGGGAGAACATGCAAACGCCACACAGAATGTCCAGCGTTCCACACCTCGACCCACCTAGGACTCCATCCCAAAACTTCTTGCGGCGAGGCCACTGTGTTAATCACTGTCTCGCTCCATCCTTCCCCCGAAACATGATCAAGACCCAGAGATACTTAAACTCCTCCAGTTGGGGCAGGACCCTGTCCTTGACCCGCAAGGGGCATTCCACCCTTTTCCGGGCGAAGACCATGGTCTTGGATTTGGAGACGTTAATTCCCATCCCGGCCGCTTCACACTCGGCAGTAAATCGATCCAGTGAGAGCTGGAGATCACGGTCCGATGAAGCCAACAGGACCACATCATCCGCAAAAAGCAGAGATCCGATCCTGAGGTCACCAAACTGGATCCCTCCAACGCCTAGATATTCTGTCCATAAAGGTAATGAACAGAATCGGTGACAAAGGGCAGCCTTGGCGGAGTCCAACTCTCACTGGAAATGGAATCGACATACTGCCAGCTATACGGACCAAGCTCTGGCTCCGGTTGTACAAAGACCGGACAGCCCGTACTAAGGGCTCTGAGACTCCGTACTCCCGGAGCAGCCCCACAGGAGAGGAGTCCCCTAGGGACACAATCGAATGCCTTCTCCAGATCCACAAAACACATGTAGACCAGTTGGGCAAACTCTCATGACCCCTCCGGGATCCTAAAGAGGCCTGGGACTGTTGAGGCTGAGGCTCTTGCTCTTGCGACCGACCCCGGAACAAGCGGAAGATGACGGAACGGAACGGAAAGTTCTCAAACCAAAGATGATATATGTTGCTGAAATATGTTTCTTAAAATATGTTTCTTAACCAACTTCACAAAGAGATGGGCATTGTTCAACACTCAGAACTGAAAGCTCACTGCCAAGACTGAAAAATTATGGACCAAGTCCAATACAGGAGCAAACCAGGTCACCAGGAGTCTAACAGAAAAAAAAATTATCTGCTTTCCTCACATTGTGTGAAACTACAATAATTCACTAATTAGCCAATTGCAAACTTCAATTGCATGAGATTTATTCTTTAATCAACCCGGCAATATTGTGAAAATCTAATAAAACGCCTGCAAATAAACACATCGTAAATGGAACTGACATTTTGAACAAGAAAATTCAGGCCATTCAATTATTCTTAGAAATATGACAGCTTAATTTTTGCAACAGATTGTGATTGTTTACTTGGTCCACTCATTTCATTAAATCTGTCATCAAAGATCTGTTATCTACTTTATTGTAGCAATATCAACATTTTTAGTCCGAGAAATTACATCTTCATACTATTTCAGTCAATAAAATAATGTCTGCAAATTATAGCTTGTCATATAAAGAATGACATATTGTTCAAGTGCATTATTCCGACACGGTCATTTATCTTGTTTATGTATTTGTGTAGAGTTTTTCTGTATGATTATTGTTTTGAGTAACCAATGAGAATTCATTCAAATTCACTTACTTTCGTGAGCCAAAAAAAAACCAAACAAAAGCCTTACAACACAAATGTTTGCTCATAATGGAAATTCAATTAAAATTTCCAACAACTAAATTATGCAAAAACAAACACAAGAAAAGTGTGTGTTAACTGCATATTTAGTCGTGATGAGCTGATCGATGAACATGTCCAAACCGTTCCGTTCCGTCATCTTCCGCTTTTTGCGGGGGCAACAGCCTCAAACGGGCAGCCCAGGCCTCTCTCACCCCGGCTGCATCCTCCAGCTCACCCGGAAGGATCCCAAGTCGTTCCCCAGCCAGCTGTGAGACATGGTCTCTCCAGCGGGTCCGGGGTCTGCCCCTTGGTCTCCTCCCGGTGTGACGTGCCCGAAACACCTCGCCTGCGAGGCGCTATGGGGGCATCCTGACCAGATGCCCGAACCACCCCATCTGGCTCCTCTCGACCTGGAGGAGGAGCGGCTCGACACCGAGCCCTTCCCGGATGACAGAGCTCCTCACCCGATCTCTGAGTGAGAGCCCAGCCACCCTGCAGAGGAAGCTCATTTGGGCCGCTTGTACCCGCGATCTCATTCTTTCAGTCACCACCCACAGCTGGTGACCATAGGTAATAATAATAATAATAATAATAATACATTTTATTTGTAGTGCGCTTTACATTTTAAGAAAAAATCCCAAAGCGCTACATAGAAAGGTAAAAACAATAAAAACATTTTAAAAACTAAAATCTACATTCTGAAAACAAAGAATCATAAAATCAAAGATTAAAAGCCTTATTAAAAATGAATGTCTTTAGGTCTTTTTTAAAAGTGTCCACACAGGTGAGTGTAGGAATGTCCAAACCATTGATACCAAATGACATCGGTATCCAATTGATACTAACCTGTTGAGATCAATTTTTTACTTTGCATTCCTGTAGCCGGATTCATCAGACTGTTATGTTTACTTTGTGGAAACAGTCTGACCTTGTACTATTTGGGTTTGTTCTCTCCATGGGGGGGCAGGGTATCGCTGATTTCTGGTCAGAACCGCATCTAATGCACATACAGTACCTCTAAATAAAGTTATTTGAAGGTTTTATTGGCAACTTTCAGTGAACACTGGAAGTTTGGTTCTCTCAACGTTCTGGGAAAGTTAGGTTCTAACATAACCATCTACTATCGTTCAAGAAACCTCAGTTTTTGGTTGGGTAAAAATAAACCTTTAGAGAGCCTCAGTCTAATGTTCCCTGGAGGTTCTCTGTTTGTTGGGGACACAGGGCTACCTGAAAAATAATAATTTACCTAAATGCTGTCAGCAGCAGGGCATAAAACAATTTTCCCGAACAAACTTTTCAAACAGAGATTTTTAACAATTTTTCCTGGCTTAAGTATTTCAATTTTAGTAATCATAGCTAACGCATGATGGACGCAGTGAAAGAAGACATGAAGATAGTTGGTGTGACCAAAGAGGATGCAGCAGATAGGGTTAGATGGAAGAAACTGACTTGCTGTGGCGACTGCTGAAGGGAAATGAAGAAAGAAGAAGAAGAAGCTAACGCAGACCGTATAGTTCAGGGGTGGGCAAACAATTTGAATCGCAGGCCACATTGAGTTCTAACATTTGACAAGCGGGCCAGACCCAGGGCGAGGTAAGGCGTGCCCCCACTTATTTTGAAAGTGTTCGCATCATGGAGACACACACATTTTATTGGGAGCAGTGTTGTTGTATTTTTGGCGCCATCTAGTGACTAACATAAAAAAATCAAGAAAAATCAAACTAACACGGTTTATTATTTATTTAAATTTTTCTAGTTCGGTGGGCCGGATTAAAACGTTTAACGGGCCGCATGTGGCCCGCGAGCCGTAGTTTGCCCATGCCTCGTATATTTTATTCAACCTCAACGACCAGCTGTCGAGCCACAAACAAACTCAGATGGATTATTGCGTGCATAGCATCATCTATATACACTGATTGGCTGGATGCTTTCAGGGGGTTCTCAATTGTATGCTAATGGGTTTGATACCTGACCTAGAGGCTGAGGTTAGCATTCTTGGCAAAAATCTGTGACACACCAACCTCATTTTTTAAAAGTATTATTTAATTTAAGGGTACGTTGGCTGCTACAAACTAGAAGCTGGGGGAATTTTAGCTCATTGGAGTTTTGTTCGCTACAATATTCTATTATTCCCTGGCAGACTGCCTTGGGCGCTTGATGTATCCACATCGTCCTTGGCTGATCACTGGCTATCCCATATTATGGCCACTCCCACATCACAGTCTTTATTCTTCAATGTCTTTCACAGTGTTTTACAGCACTAGTTTATACAGTATGATTCACATGTTTTCCACCTCTCTCTTCCTTGGGAGAGAGTTCTCATTCAGATTCCTGATGGATCCTCTGTGTTCCTGTCCTGGGCGTGGCCGAAAAGAGGAGGTCTCTGTGATTGATCTACCATCCCGTTTCAATCAGGATGAAGTCCGTCTACTGATTCCTTCAGATAAATAGCTGTAGAGTAGAATAAGCTCATCTTTATAAACAGTCTTCGACACATTGGCAACTTGTCCAAGTAGAGGGGTCCTTATTTCACCTGGATCCCCATAAGGTTTCTTTTTTTTTTTCCACTGCTTGTTTTTTGGACTTTTCGCAGGAGGATCTAAGCCAACAATGCATTGAAATTGTTGAGCTGTACAAATATAATGTCTTTGAATCCATCAAAATCTTTTCTTTGAGACACAAACACAGTAAAATGTTCTTTTCAATGCCATGTTTCTTTAAGCAACAAGTTTTCTGCCAGTTTAAAAGCTTGCCAACTTCTGTAAGACAGCTGGTGTTTGCTACATTAAAGAGTTTTCCTTTGAAACTAAAAAAAAAATCCAGGGAAATTCAAGCTTTCAAAAGAGATGACATGCATTTTCTTTCTTCTTTAATAAGACCATTGTCCTGATCCGGTAGCCTTTAATGCGACCCACCCGCCGCCCCCCTCCTTTTCCACCTATTATTCTTGTTGAGACCACTTTTTTTTTTTTTTTTTCTGAATGCATGTTGACGTCAGCCAACTTGTCCAGCAGCTGAGGAGGAGAGGGAATGAGTCTGCTGCATGTGGAGCAAACAGGACACTCTGCACGGCTTTTTTTTTAATTGCATCGGGACACTTTAGGATCTTTTTTCTGGTTTTAAAAGTAAGTGCATGTGTTTTTGTTCTTGATTTTTAGATTTGTCTAATCTGATTGGGGTTCCCTAAAGGGAACAGTGTATTATGTAGCGCTGGGGAACAACGTTCCCACACTTGGATACACGCTGGTTTTTAGTTTGCTTTCTTTTTCTGTTTAATCACAGAGCGTGTTTTTTTTTGGATTTTCACTCATATATTGAAGTCACTTTTGGGGGGAAATGTGAAACTTTTCTCGACAGTTTGCGATCTTTGGCACTGCCAAGATTTACATATGATTATAGTCTTGATCGGGACGCATAGCGGGTTTTATTTATGAAAAATAAAGACGCAAGAAAATCTGGTATTTATCATACTTTTTTCTCCACAGTGGCAAAAAAAATGTTCCGCTCAGTTTGCGTGTTTAGCCGCCTGAAAATCCGTCAAACGGAACCTTTTTATGTACCGTTATTGACATGTTATTAACTCTGCACAACATGTGAAAAAAAAAAAAGAAGAAAAGGGTTCATATTTAACTGTGACTCTCGTCTTGCTTCTCGTTTCATGGCTTAAAAGTCGCGTTCTTTCCGGTTGTGTAATAGTTTTGAGTGTGTGTGTGAGAGTGTGTGTCAGACTTGGTATTACTAGCAGATTATCTTCTCTTTATAAATCTAATAATATCTGCATGAACACGCTGCTGATTTCTGAAAAAGACTCATGAGAACAGCCTTTTTTCAGTTTCTTGGTAATCCGACAGGACTGAACCCAGTCAGTATTTTAAGTTCATTTGTCTGTGCTAGACTGGCACCCTGTGCAGAGTGTACCCTGCTTCAAGTCTGATACTAACCTGGAAAAGCTGCTGCATCTTTAAGAGTTAATGATAAAACTTTGATGTTTGCTGACCAAAAGAAAAAAAGAGGTCCATGCATCTATTTTTAAAAGCGTTTGGCTTTTGCTGATTTAGCTTTGAAATGCGGTAGAAGTCCCAACTGGGGAGAAAAATTGCTTCCTTTTGGGCTTCTTCAGTTCAGATGTTTTTTTTTACCCCCCATCGTGCTCTTTTTTCAAATTATACACATTTATCACTTAATATTTCTAGAATCTTTTTTTTTTTTTTTTTCATATGCACATTGACATCGGTGGGGCATCAGCAATAACTTGGACGCTGCATCGGTCCGTCATGGTAAAGAGAGAGCTGAGCCGAAAAGCAAAGCTCTTGATTTACAAGTCGATCTACGTTCCAACCCTCACCTATGGTCACCAGCTGTGGGTGGTGACCAAAAGAATGAGATCGCGGATACAAGCGCCCGAAATGAGTTTCCTCCGCAGGGTGGCTGGACTCTCACTCAGAGATCGGGTGAGGAGCTCTGCCATTCGGGAGGAGCTCGGTGTCGTGCCGCTCCTCCTCCAGGTCGAGGGGAGGGGTGGTTCGGGCATCTGGTCAGGATGCCCCCCAAGCGCCTCGCGGGTGGGGTGTTTTGGGCACGTCTCACCGGGAGGAGACCAATGGGCAGACCCTGGACCCGCTGGAGAGACTATGTCTCACAGCTGGCCGGGGAACGACTTGGGATCCTTCCAGGTGAGCTGGAGAATGCAGCCGGGGTTAGAGAGGCCAGGGCTGCCCGTGTGAGGCTTTTGCCCCCGAGACCCGACCCCGGAACAAGCGGAAGATGACGGAACGGGATGCACATTGACGGCTGCACGCCACGGTAGTATAGTGTTTAGCACTGTGGGCTCATCTCAAAAAGGTCAGGCATTCAAGACCCGTGTTGGAGAGGGTTAAGTCACTGGCTTTCCTGTGTGGAGTTTGCATGTTCTCCCTGTGCATGTACTGTATGTTTTTTTCCAGATACTCCGGTTTCCTCCCACCTTCCAAAAAAATGCACGTTAGGTTGACTGGCAACTGAGAAATTTCCCCATAGAATAAGTGTGGATGTTTGTCTGTGTGGGTGGCTCCGGAACAGACTAGAGAACTGTTTAGGGCACAGGTATCAAACTCAGTTCCTGGAGGACCGGTGTCCCTGCAGGTTTTCTATGTGTTCTTGCATCTACACACCTGATCCAGGTTAACGAGTCATTGTGCCAAATTTGGCTGTTGATTTCACTTTATGTGCATCAGCTGTGTTGAACCAGGAACACAATGAAAACCTGCAGGGACACTCACCCTCCAGGAACTGAGTTTGACACCCCTGGTTTAGGGTGTCTCCCGCCTCCACCATCAGCCGGTATAAACTCCGGTACCCCCCCTTGACCCTGACAGGGATAAGCAGTTCAGAAGATGACTGACTGACTGTAGTACATTGATACACGGAGGGGGGAGACAGTGGCTTAGTGGTTAGAGCATTCGCCCCGGGACCGGAAGTCAACCAGAAGTTCGCGAGTTCGCATCCCACTGAGAGCACGTCTAGGGTCCTTGGAGAAGACACCTAATCCCTGTTTCTCCCACCATTGGTGCCGTTGTGGCAGCCTACTGCGGTGTAGGAGTGCAGCACACAAATTTCCCCGGTGAGGGACGAATAAAGTAAGTAAAAATTTCATTTAAAAAAAGTCTACTTGAAAAAGTAATGTATAAAAATCAGCTTTCATAAAAGTGGATGGGCAGCAGAACGGATGTAAAGAAAAAATCAACTCTGACTTGTTGCTGTTGAGTTTCAAGCACATGCAAATGTGGCCAATCAGGTAGGCTGGATGGGTTAGGTGTTAATTTGTTAACATATCACCTAGACCGGAATGTTTTGAGTCAGTCTAGCCGTGTTGTCTCTCTAATCATGCTCATCCTTTTTGTATGACCAACAGGGAATCTTCTCGGCCACGGCATGACAAAATTAATTTGTGCAGAGATGTGCACACATAGTTTTCTTTACAGGTTGAGTTTTGGAATCCTGTTTTTTCTCATGACGAGGATCCAAAGACAGATGTTTATGGATTTAAATGAGTAACTGTGTGAGACTTTCCAAGCCAAGTAATTATAAACCTCACACTATGTCCCTATTGTAGCACTCTAGAAAAGCTAGTTGGGAAAATGTATCAACATTTTCTTATCAATTGGACTAAGATAAAAAATGTAAACTTTTCTCCTGTTTGGTTGCAAATATAACTCAAGATTTGAAATGATGTATGTACTGTAACCTCTTCTTCCACTTATCTGGGGTCGATCTTCCATGAATTTGAACAAATTTAGCAGAGAATTCCAGTCTTCGTTCAACCTGGTCACAACAAATCCGGGTGGATCTGGAGCGAGAAACTCATTTTAACAGCCTTAATTTGCGATCTTGTTCTTATAAACCGCACTCATGGCTGTCGACCATAGGTGAATGTGGTTCTAATAATTCAGCATTTTAGTGTACCAGGAGATTGTCAGGTGTTTCGTGGGAAATTTTTGTATTTCACTTCATACGGTGATCGTAATCTACCGGTAGCTCCCGAAAATTGTTTTGGTTGATCTCATGGTGTTTGTGTAAAAAAAAAAAATGGATTGAAGCGTATTAATTATATTTATCAATATGAAATCTTGTCATTTTACTTAGAGACTGGCAGGGCTGTCCCGTAACCATAGCAACCCAGTCTTCTCTGGTTTTTTGTTGGAGGCTACTTGAAATTGAAATAAAAACTACTCTATTCATCCCTGAATGGAAATTTGAGTGCTGCAGTGGTACAATCATACAAACAACATAATCTTTTAAACTGTTTCGAGTGAAAGTGAAAAGGTTTGAAAGAGGTTAAATAGTTTGATGGAGGATGGATTTTTTTTTTTTTTTTTCTGTACCGTTCCTTTGAGCAGCTGGGTTGCAGGAGTCTGTTGCTAAAGTTGCTCTTCAGATGGTCCACAGATTCAAGGTGAGGGAGGGAACTGTCTATTCCTCCCAAAAATGACCCATATTGTATTTTCTACACGTTTTTGAGAAGTTATGAGAAAATTAAGGTTGCGTTTTAAGGCAGAAAAATCGTGGATTCTAAAGAGATCTTTCATTTTCTGCAAGACGTTCAACAGGAAAAAGTAACCGCACTTTTTATTTAAAAGAATCATAAAAGATGACAAAATAGGTTTTGCTGTGTTGATTTGATTCCTATTCAGGACACTTTAGTGAGAATAATTATAACATTAATAAAGGCAACTATGAGGAATTGTTTTTAACATTTATGGTTGGTGGCGCCTCAAGATTTTTTTGATGGCAAAAATATCTTTTTGCCAATCCAACCTTGGCATGAAAAGGTTGAAAGACACACACTTATTGTAGATGCCACACTGATCCGCCCCTTAATTTCCTGTTCACACTGGTGAACAAGATCAAAATATACTTCAAACTACCCTCCCTTTAGGCTCTCGACCCTTTTTGTGGTTAACTAGAAGCCAACAAAACCACATCATCCTTAAAAGGCATGTAACCATCATGCAATATAATTTATTCTAATTAATTATAGTAATTGAATATTTTTAAGAATGATGTAAAATCTTGTAATCTTAAAAGCGAAACTATTTCAACCTAAAAAATACATTTTTTTATGTCAGGGTTGATGCTGAAACGTGTATCTGCAGGATGATAAATTTAAGATGTGCTTGTTTTCTCCACCTAAATCATGCAACAGTCTGAACACTGTTAGATCTCTCTGTAATGTCTCAGGTCTTAGTCACGTAGTTTCTATTTCTGTCTCCACTTTGAGATGCTGTTCAAGTATTCTGGGTCATCAGAGCTACAGTTTGTAGAAGCTTCTATTTGTCCAGATTTCTGAAATATTTGACGACATGCTTTTAGAAAACATTTTTTTTTAAAAGTATATTTACTTTATAAAAATGGCTATTTTATATACTACTGTAGATGTACTGTACGTGTTTTATATGGAAATTTAGTTGAATATGGAAGAGGAACCACGTTTTGTGTTTCTTGTTTTGTGTCTGGGCCGTTTGTAACAAAGTCGAAAATTCCTGAAATGTTAGCTAACACAAATAAATGTGAAATGTGAATAGAATTTTTTTTTTTTCTGTGAACTACATGATTTTTTTCTGTATTTGTGATATTGTACCACAAATCAAAAGAAATATGACTTACAGTTGATAGTTTTGCAAATGAGCCAGCATAAGATTCTTTCAAAGTTAGAAATTGCATTTTTCAAATATCTTTACCGTTCGAGTCCCGGGTCGGGACGAGGCTTGGAACAGAAACTGTCCTTTCTGTGTGGAGTTTGCATGTTCTCCCCATGTTTGCGTGGGTTTTCTCCAGCTACTCCGGTTTCGTCCCACCCTCCAAGACATGCATGTTAGGTTGATTGGCCTGGTGCCAGATTGCCCCTAGGAATCAGTGTGTGTGTGTGTGCGGATGGTTGTATGTGTGTGGCCCCACGACAGACTGGCGACCTGTTCGGGGTGTACCCTGCCCTTTACCTTAAATCAGCCGGGATGGGCTCCGGCACTCCCCGCAACCCCGAAAGAGACAGACGGATAAGAAGATGACTGACTGACTGAAATACCTTTACCATAGTTAAAGTAGTTTAAATATCTTGTGGTCTTTCTGACAAGTGGGGGAAGGATAGGGCACGAGATCAGCACATGGACCGATGCATCATCCGCAATACTCAGGACACTGCATCAATCCGTTGTAAAGAAAGAGCTGAGCCAAAAAGCAAAGCTTTCAATTTACCAGTCGATCTACGTTCCTGCCCTGTAGGGGTGGCTGTGGGTGGTGACCGAAAGAACAAGATCGCAAGTACAAGCAGAGGAAATGAGATTCCTCTGCAGGGTGGTTGGGCTCTTGCTAAGAGGCAGAGTGAAGAGCTTTGCCATCCGAAGAAGCCAGATGGAATGGTCGGACATCTGGTTGGGAAGTCTACCAAACAAGTGATGTGTTTCGGGCACATCACACTGGGAGAAGACCCAGTGGAGAGACTCTGCCACGTAAACTACAAATTTTGGTAAACCTCATTAATACAGTAAGAGATGCTAGCTAACAGCACTAGAGTTAGCGCTAACAGCGCCAACTTTCCAGACCCACTCATTCCAGCTCTCATTCAGTGTTTTGCAGTTATCGCAATGACTCTAACTCAAGTAGCTGCACAGAAAAAGGTTCATTTTTGACAATATGAACTTATTCTAATATCAGATTAGCATTTCTAATGCTAATTAGCATTAGCGCATTTTACAATGTGGCCAAGACTCAGTGACTGACTGTTTTAGTCCAGTTATTTGGCAAAAATGGAATGCTCCCGATTTACAAGTCGATCTACGTTCCAACCCTCACCTATGGTCACCAGCTGTGGGTGGTGACTGAAAGAATGAAATCGTGGATACAAGCGGCCGAAATGAGCTTCCCCGCAGGGTGGCTGGGCTCTCACTCAGAGATCGAGTTAGGAGCTCTGCCATCCGGGAGGAGCTCGGTTTTGAACCGCTCCTCCTCCAGGTCGAGAGGAGCCAGATAGGGTGGTTCAGGCATCTGGTCAGGATGCCCCCCGAGCAACTCGCAGGCGATGTGTTTTGGGCACGTCCCACCGGGAGGAAACCAAGGGACAGACCCCAGACCCGCTGGAGAGACTATGTCTCACAGCTGGCCGGGGAACGACTTGGGATCCTTCCAGGTGAGCTGGAGGATGCAGCCAGGGAGAGAGAGGCCTGGTCTTCCCGTTTGAGGCTGTTGTCCCCTCTGTCGACCCAACCACGGAACAAGCGGAAGATGATGGAACGGAATGTTTTAATATTGTTTTTGGATCGTTGAAAAGACTTCAAATTGGTTTTTTGGACAGTGAATTTGACGATCGAGACAATGGAAATTATTGTGGATCGAAGTCGAAACTTCTCGATTGTGAATAGATTGCCGGGAAGACAACTTAGAAAGCTTTTTGGACTATGATCCCTCCTGGACGATTGAGGGATTACACTGAGTCATTATTGAACGTTTTAGTTATCCAGTCAGAAGCGACTGAAATTATCTAAAATTGACTATCGGCAAAACATCGATAACTAAACTATAAGCAATTACATGTGATCAAAAACACATGTTTTTGTATTGTATTGTCAGATTTTCTGTCAATACAAAGCAAAAAAAACAAGGAGATCTTACGATTCAAAATAGCAATCAATAAACCACGTCTATGCAATATCCTAATGAAGTAACGTACATCATTTGGCTGGTCGTTAGCAGAGCTGGTTGCAGAATCTACTTGTTGTTCCTGAGATGTTGACATCGTAGCTCCTCTCTTTTCTGCCAAACGCTCAGCACACACTTCATTTATCAGTCCACAATCACACAGTGACTGATAACGCCATTACTATCAGCCCATGCACCCGATCCCTCACTGTCACCACAAACTCCATTACAACAAGTTCATCTTTCCACCTGGAGCTGTTCGCTCTCACAGAGCAGGAAGGACTTCAGGCTCATCCGCTCTCAAAAACATCAAACACTTCCTATCTTTAGTTCTTCGCTCACTTTTTCTGTCCTCAAGGTTCTTCATTTAAGAGAGATACCTCTTAAAACTTCAGTAGATTGATTTTTTTAATCTTCATTGGCTGCTGACTCTCACAAATGTCAAAGCTTTTGCACCCGCCACTTCTGTAGGTCAATTAATCCGTTAAACGCTTTTTATACACGTTAATTAATCATGAGATTTGACAGCGACCGCTTCATAATTTGTTGCGTTCCTCTGCTGGATTTTTATACTCTTTTGTCTCGCTGTCCTTTTTCTCAATGACACGGGCATTGTTTGTTTTAATAAAGGCTTTGCCGTGCTAATGGTTGTTCTTTGTTGTCAAAATGATGGATTATTTGGAAAAATCTGGAATATTAAGACCTACATTGAAGAAGAATAAACACATAAAGCTCTAACTCCTGTCAGGTTTGATGATATATTTAATATCTGGCTCTTTGATGTTTAAAAATAATCCTTTTGTTCCACTTTTTTGCTGCATAAACCATATTAAAACACCCGACAGAGCTAATCAGAGTAATTCTGAAGCATTCTGGTGTTGGCACATGGCTTTTCATCTTCTCTGTGGGTGTCTGTGTTCAGTTGCAACAATTAAGAGGAACTGTTTTACAATGTATAGAACTCTTTGTGGAGGCAACGAGAGAGAAGTAATGATACTTCAAATTATGGTTTAGATTATTGGTTAGAAACAGTAGCACTGAAGAAAAGACAGGATGCAGAGATGGAGGTAGCAGAGATGAAGATGCTGAGGATCTCTCTGGGAGTGACCAGCATGGACAGGATTAGAAATGAGTACATCAGGGGAACAGCGCATGTTAGAGGTTTTGGGGATAAAGTTCGAGAGGCAAGACTGAGATGGTTTGGACATGTGCAGAGGAGAGAGAGAGAGTACATAGGAAGAAGGATGCTGGATTTGGAACCACCAGGAAAGAGGACTAGAGGAAGGCCAAAGAGGAGGTTCATGGACGCAGTGAAGGAAGACATGAAGATAGTTGGTGTGACCAAAGAGGATACAGCAGATAGGGTTAGATGGAAGAGGCTGACTTGCTGTGGCGACCCATGAAGGGAAATGCCGAAAGAAGAAGAAGATTATTGGTTATGAAAAGGAAATTGAATGGAAACACCACATGAGCATCCTTGAAAGGATTCAGAACGATGTTGTCCGGAATTTAAAAAAAAAAAGCCTAATCAATTTTATACTTAACAATTGTGTAATTAATGTGGAAACATTGGAAAGAGGCCGGGTGCATCAGGCACTACAGTAGTTGAATGATATCACAATGGAATTACAAGTTTTGTTCTACAACTGTCGTGGCCTGTGACTTGGAAATAGCGCAGCAGATAACTCTTGTCGTTTGGTTATTGAAAATCTTCTTGTTAAATCAGACATACCATGTTTACGGGACACTTTTTTACCGCAACAAGACTTGTCTAAACTGAACTCCTTTAATGAGTAAAATCAGAAGCTCCACATGTAGTGACTGCTTTGTTTATCCTCGCCCCTCCACGAACCCTTCCCTTACATCAAATCAACGTAAGGGATTTGATGTAAGGGAAATCCCAGGCGTAGTTTCCTTTACGGAGGAGACGATGGACGCATCCCACCGGGAACTGGAGACCAGCACAAGAGCCTGCGGATCTTACCCTTGGCGTGGGCTTTAGCTCCGGTCTTGCCTTTTCCGGACATAATGGCAGTTTGAGTTCTCGAGTTCTTCTTAATTTGCTAGATAAGCGGGTAGCAGTATGTTTATGGCTGTATATGTTATTGCTAAGTAACTGGGGCTGTTTTTTTTTTTTTTTTAACTTGCCCTGCTTCACTGACCTTGTTGGTGAGGCTGGGTAACTTATTTTTTTTAAACACCAAATCTACCCTCTACCCTCGCTTCCCTTTGTATATCTATCTCTTCAACAAAGGTAGCGCTGTTATGTATGTCTGCAGGCCTTAATTCTTGCAATTTGCCCACTGTGGGACTAATAAATGTATTCTTGAAAACATGGAAAGTTTTCCGTGAGGTGTAACATAGATATACACTATTTTGTGAAACCGCATGCAATTGATGGGTAATTCCCATGGAAACGACATGTCATTCTCATCTGAACTATAATCTATTGCCCCTGAGGGTAATTTGTGCATGAGTGGACGGTCATCATTTGTGTGGCCCTTGGAAACACTGGAGAACTGTCCAATATTTACCTGCTTTGCCTGATTCTAACAGGGTAGGGCTTTGTACAGCAGTACTGCACATGTCTTACGTCAGTTTTCAGTTTTGTTTTTAAGCAAAATTTATTTAAACATGCGATCACACATTTACGGACAGACCTAAATCATAATTTTAATATATAATATACTAAGAACATTGTAACAGTTTTTCTTTACACTCATGAAAGAAAGGTTCCACAAATTGGACAACCTGTTCAATTGATTCATTCCTAGAAGGTCAACAAAGCTTGTTTTTTTCTTTCATAGCACAACCTTGAAGTTAAGCAACTGAAAACAAATTGCAGGAGAAAATGATGAAATGAAGAAAAATTAAATTAATAAACTATCTTGATATTAAAAAAAAAAAAAAAAAAAAAAACTTAAAAAACTCATAGCAAGAAGGTTGGGATTCGAGTTCCGGGCGGGGACATAGCTTGATACAGTGGCCCATATTCCATGTGTATCAGTGGGTTTCATACAGGTACTGGCAGAGAAGACAATCAATATGAAGAGTGAAGTGACCAAGTGATGAGCAAATGGTTGTTTGTGTGGCCCAGTAACATACTCATGGCGTACCCTCCCTCTCGCCTTTAGTCAGCCGGGATAAGATCCGGCACCTCGGGGATCACACAAGGCTGAAAAAAACGTCTTTTTCTACCATCATGAGAAACATTTTATGTCCACAATCTCTATTTCCATTAACCTTCGAGAAGCAGTTTTGCCTGTACGGTGTTTGTACTCTCCATCCATCTCTTGCTTTCCTATTAAAGTCTGTGCTTCCAGCAAATGTGTCTTTAAGGGATGTCTGACCCAAGTCTCCTCCAGCAATTTCAGTTTCACTCAGAAAATATTGAGGATTAGTTTCTGACATTCTTGATGTTTAAAAATAAATTTGTATATTGGTTAAGTAGGAGCAAGGCGATGCCAAGAGTTTATCGTCACCATGTCTCAATGTTTTCTTTAGTAGTGTGATCTATGTCTGATCTTTTAAAACCAAAATATCCCCAGACTGCAGACATCTTTTTTTTTTTTTCCCTCTAAACATATTCAACTTCAAAGACTCTCAGAAACCTTCTTCAGCAACAGAGGGCAGCCATAATTGGAAAAACAGGGTATCATTAACTGGAGTTAAGTTCCTGCTTTTTCCAAGATAATTAGAAAATGAGAAAACTAGAGAAAACACAACTACTTAATTGGGAAAGTACTGTTTTTGAAAACTAAATAGGGTCATGGTTAGAGTTATGGAAAGCCAATAATGAGTTATTGTTGTTGGCCAAAAGCTACTGAAGTGTCTGTTTGTACAAAAGTTATGTTACCAGTAAAAATGAGCTTTTTGCTGCTCTTTTATTGGTGAACTGCTCGTGATACCATTGTCACCTTTTTCATCTAGAGCCGGGGTCGGCAACCCGCAGATCCGGAGCCGCTTTCGTCTCTTTAGGTCCGCACTAGTGCTTCTCTGGAGCTTTGTCCCTGGGGCTCTAGATTCTAGAGCGACAGCTTGTTAAAAATGGCAGGTATGTGTGGATGAAAGACTAATTTCTGAAGATAATGGTCATACAGAACCTTTTGAAAAGGGGCACAGAAGTTGCACACAAGTATAGGACTCAAAGTGTCAGAATATTTATTGGCTATGAGTTATTCCTTATGTGTCAAATATGGGATGCTTAGCAATTTGGGAACTAAATCATTTTTAACCGAATGGTCACAAGCTCTTTGCAATAACTCTACACCAGTGGCTGGAGAAACGGAGGGTTAGGTGTCTTCCCCAAAGACACCTAGACATGAGTTTAGTTGGATTCGACCCAGGGAACTTCCGGTCCAAAGGCGAACATTCCATCTCTGAGCTATCTTTACCCCTAATTAGTTCATTATTATTATTAGTCTATCAATGGGGAAAATTCCTTGCTGCGTTAAACCGCAGCAGGCAGCCACGACGGTGCCAATGTTGGGAGAAACTTGGTGATTAGGTGTCTTCTCTAGGGACACCTACAGGGCAGAGAGATTCAAACCAGCTTCTCCTTGTCCAAGGACAAACACTCTACCACTTAGCCAAGTTGTCTTGAGGACAGTGTTTTTGATGATCAAGATGTTTCAACTTCCATCTGGAAATTATTTCCAGTTGTATAGATCGAAATGATGGATTCCTGGACAAATGGGGGATTACACGGACTTGTTGCCAAACTACTAATATCCTGAAATGGATTGGATTATTGGGACTGTTTTGTTTAAATGCTAGTTGATAGTATCTGCTTGTATTTACGTAATGTTCTTGAGTGGTTCAAGAATTTTGTTTGGTATAGGTTGGTGACAAATGGGTGGTTCTTCCCACCCCCGCCCCCTCTTCGGATTGAGTGGAAGGACTACAGAAGCGATAGTTCATGTGTTAGTAGTCAGATTTCTTTGCAGAAGCTGTTTATCGTATGAAATGCCTTTGAATATAACTTGGGATAATTGTTTTTTTCTCATTTGATTTTTGCTAATCAATGTAGGTAGTATTCGTGTGCATGTTTTTCCCAAACTAGTACTTAGTGAGGTGATTTTGAAATCATCGTTCAGAACCACATGTCTTGTGTAACAAGCGTGACACAAATACCTGGGGTTTGGTTTATAAACCTTTACTTGATGTCCGACCGCGGGGAGCTGACCAGCTAATGAGAGCAAAACATCTCTCCAGCACGTAACCTCCAACTCTGCTTGGATCAGAGTACCAGTGAGAAGGAAACAGCCTGGGAACAGATTGAACCATTTCTAGGAGTCCAATAACTTGAAAGTAATGAGTGTAAATTGAAATTAGCTTCATCTTGCTCGTTGTCAATTAAGTAAAAACATTATATAAATTAATGGGTCAATGTTTTTGGTTCGTCTTCTGAACCACTTACGTATCTGTAACAGGATTGCGAGAGGTGCCGGAGTCTATACTGGCTGATTCAGGTCGGCAGTCTGTTGCGGGGTCACACACACAGACAACCATCCTCACACACACTCATTTCTTGGGTCAATGTCATTAGGGCCAATCAACCTAACATGCATGTTTTTGGAGAGTGGGAGGAAACCAGAGTACCCAGAGAAAACCCACGCATACACGGGCTGGACATGCAAACTCCAAACGGGGAGAACATGAAACGCCAGTGTTTCAAGACTCACCCCTTTTCTAAAACTCGTACCCCAATTTTTCACAAGAAGCAACTAAATAGATTTTTAAAAATCTCTAGTTTTGACGTGTCACCAAGGTAACTGGCTTTAGCCTCAGAACTGGCAGCTTAGTTGTTCGTAACTAGTACAGGAGGTCCAACTGCGAAATAACATATATTAACTTATGTTCTGTGTTTTTGTTGCCATGGATACTAAGTAGCATTTGAGCTTTGATATAAAACAATCAAGCTATTTGACCGGAACTTTTTAGCTCTCTCTTATTACACTTTTAATGGACGATCTGTGGCAAATCAGATTTGAGCGTACGCTTAGACCTTCATATAAGAAGGCTTGTTTTTATAAAGTTGTGTTTTCTTTCTGGTCAGCTCTCTACCAAGGTGGAATGTCCTCCACTAGAAAGGCAAAAGGAACCAAAGTGTTGAGTGCTTCATTAGTGAACAGAAATAAGGTGTTGCTTGCAATGAGAACTTTGAGGATGATAAATGAATCTCTTTGGGCTTTCTCGATCTCTGTTACATCACACACCAGATGAAAAAAGCTTTTCTGTAAAATAACTCCGTCAGCAAATTGTCATTAAGTGTCTCCTTCTGACCTGTTTGTCCATTTGCTGCGTATTTCCCAATGCTGTGATATGAATTTATTGCTGTTTGTGTAATAAACTAAAAGGATAGCTAAATTGGTTTCTTTTTTGCTTCTTTTGCTTTGAGAATTTTCAGTCTAATGGCAAGTGATAGAAAAGGTCAGAGGCAGAGATAACCTAGAGCATGGTGGGTGGGACACAAAAGCACAAATTTGCCATAAAAGCCTTTTCTCCAGATTTATAAAGACTTAAATAAACACATCTTTCATTTTCAATTCGACCCATTCTAACCCTAAAAAAATGATCTAGTTCTTTAGAACAAACAAACAGAATCACAATCAAAGGATTGTTTATCTTACTCACGACCCATCAGAGAAGACAAAGACGTCCCTAAGTGTCTATTATTTAAACTTTAACAATAAATCATTTTGGGCAATCCAAGTTGTGAAGTAACATTTTTATAGATTGGGCTTCTTTCCCACAGCCATTTAAAAACCTGTCACCAGTTTAAGTGTTGTGACTAATTGGTCTATAATACTATTGTATGTTTTATTTAAGCAAAACCATGCCAAGCCTTTTTCGACAAGCCAACTCTGCTCAACGTTTTATCAGTTTTACCTTCATCAACGCTCAAATTTAACATCCTGCCAGAGATCTGTTGTCTGAAATGTCTTATAAAGGATGGCTCGGTGGGTAGGGCGACCGCTCCGTAACCGGAAGGTCGCAGGTTCGATCCCCCGCCCCGAGTCCATGCCGAGGTGTCCTTGAGCAAGACACCGAACCCCCAGTTGCTTCTGATGATAGTGGTCTGCACCTTGCATGGTAGCTCCCATCATCAGGAATGAATGTTGTGTGTGTGAATGATTGTATGGAGTGAATGAATAATGCATATCTATATAAATGTAAAGCGTCTTTGAGTGTCTAGAAAAGCGCTATATAAGTTCAATGCATTATTATTATTATTATTATTATAAATGTTTCTATGACAATGGCATAGACTAGGAGTGTCCTACCTTTTTTGTCCCAAGATATACTTTTCAAGTACCAAACCTCCTGAGATCTGCCAGTTTGGCGTTACGATCTCAAACCCTAGAGATCTTTTTGTTTATTGCACACACGGACAAATTCCTCTCTCTCAAACACACAGACACACATACAAAAACAAGTTCCTCTCTCTATCAAACACACACACAGAAAAATCTCCCTCTCTCTCAAACACACACCAACAAATTATTCTCTCCTGCTCACCCTTTTTGTCTCTCTAACACACACACACACACACACACTGACATAATATGTGCGCACGAAGTACTTTGCAAGGGGGAGGGGTCACAATACTAGGAAGGTCTGTATACTCGTTATGTAGCGTTAAACATGCTGAGTTGACATTACTGACTTCATTTCATAATTTTTTTCTTACATCCCGGGCGGTTGACTTGGAATCAGTTCGATGGCTACCAGTAGACTGCAATTGACTGGTTAGGCACCCCTGGCATAGACAGTTCCAGTGGAGGTAAACCACTACATTTTTTATGTTCCACAAGATAAGGATCCTCTGAAAGCAAGATTGCTGTGTTACTGTACACTTGAAAACATGCTTTTCCACATTTTTTTCAGTTTTTGTCAAATGGTGGTTGGCATTAAAGACCTGCAAACACTTCTCAATAGGTCAAATTAAATGTTCAATAACAAACTGATTAGACTTTTGCCTCGACCAATCATACTCAAAGTTGGTGTACCAAACATCCCTTGAGCCTCTTGATCCTCCTGGATTGTCAGAGAGAAACTTCCCTTTCGTTGAATTCTTTGTAACAGATATTTTGTCAATCCACAATTAAAAGAAGAGACGTAATAGATTTTAATATTTAGAAACATAAATTAACTTATTTTAATTTTAGAACGAGCAATGAAAGGGAACGTGATTTGTCTACCACAGACAAAGAATTTCTTAATGGAACTTTTTCACAGAATACATTTGTTTCGTCTTCTGAACCGCTTATTCCTAATGGTGCCGCAAGAGGTGCTGTAGGCTATACTGGCTGATTTCAGACGAAAGGCAGGATACACCCTGAACAGGTCGCCAGTCTGTTACAGGGCGACACACACTCACACATTGCTAGGGGTAACTTATAGTGGCCGATTAACCAAGCCTGTATGTTTTTGGAGGATGGGAGAAAACTGAAGTACGTGGACATAACCCACATATACATGGGAAGAACACGCAAACTACACACAGAAAGGCCAGTGTTTCAAACCTTACGCCCACTCCTAGACCTCAAACCTTGATCTTCCCGTTGTAAGGCCACGGTGCTAACCACTGCACCACTGTGCAGCCGAGTACATCTTCAACCTATACTTAAGAACAATTGAAAGTTTTGCTGAGTAAAATATCGCAATTTTTCTTCTTTTTTTTTTTTTTTGTGTTCACAACAGAAAATCTCTGTGAATCTTTGATGTGTTTCATCTACAGCTAGAAATTTACCAACTCCAATTTCTTTTGATAAAATTTCTTTTGAAGTTAGCCGTCAGCGATAAACACACAGTATGTAATTTTGCACTAAACCACATTTTTGTTACTATAAAAGAATTAGTGAGCAGTGATTTTGTTTTTTTTTGTTAAAGCTGTACTGAAGGTGTTAACTTGATTTATTTCAATCCACTTATTTTGTTAGGGCTAATTAAATCCCTTTTTTGTTCACTTTACAAACATAATTTGTTGACACAAAATCATGTCAGCAAAATTTTATTAGCCAAACTCCCTTTGAATGCTGTCTAGTATAAATAAACACCGCTGATGCATAAAAACATAAAATGTGATTGGAAAATGGCACCTTTTTGTTGCGCTCAAGAATAAATCTTTTTGATTGTCTTATTTTATAGAAACACATCAAATGGAGTTTGATCATAAATAACCCAGCTTACTTTGATCAAACGTGTAAAAGATTTAAAAGGCTTTTTATTTTTATAACTTTTGTAGCCTTTAATCATAAATAGTAGACTGACATGAGAGCTAGCGGGGGAATGAGAAGGTGACATTCAGGAAGTAGACTCAGAAGTACGATCTACGCGGGGTGTCCGCTCCATCATCTGAGCTACCTGGCACTTCGTCTCCAGACATTTCAAATGTCTTCAAATGTCAAACAACCTTTCACAGTCGTTGTGACAGACACAGTTGTTTCACTTTGCCAGTCAGCTTTTTGCTATGACAAACCGTCTGATTAAAGCAGAGCCCCCTCACAGCAGGCGGTTTTAATGTGACAGTCCAGCTGGTACAAATTTACATTTATTTTTTAACTGTGATGTATGTGAAAGAAGGATTTAGGTTGATTTTGTTTTCAACACACGTTTTCTTAGTTTTCACAAAGTTAGTTTTTAGTTATAATAAATGAGATTGTGAGCTGCACGGTGGTACAGAGTTTTACATAGTGGCCTCAAAGCAAAAAGGACAAGGTTTGAGTCTCGGGTGAGGACGAGGTTTGAAAACACTGTGCTCTCTTTATGGAGTTCTCCCTGTGTATGCTCGGGTTTTCTCGGGGTACCACGGTTTCCTCCGACCCTCCAAAAACATGCATATTATGTTGATTGGCCACTATAAAAATTGCTTCTAGGAATGAGTGAATGTGTGGAAGGTTTTGTGTGTGTGGCCCCACAGCAGACTGGCAACCTGTTTGGTGTGTATCCTGTCTCTTGCCTGAAATCAGCCGGGTTAGGCTCCGCAAAAATAGCGTTTCTTTAACTGTTTTCACAAACTTTCTGATTCACTGAAAGAGTTTTGCCCATTATCAGTTCAAACTGTTTCATGTTTCTTTATGCGTCATTTAAACCAAGCTCTCACAAGAAAAGCCACCATTATAGACCAAGCAATTTTATTTTTCATTTAAGCATGCAGATGGATGAAAGCGTAGCATCCCACTACTTCCTGTGCTGTTTCTTTTATAAGGTTATTTGAAATAAAGTCCCTCGATCTCAGCTTGTCGCTTTCTCAATTAACAAATGTGCATCTCTGGGGGTCAGCCTGGTTTCTGATATTTTTCCCTGAGATTATTATCTTAATCTCAACATGCTGACTGTTTGACATGGTGAGGTTGGTTCAGCAAAAAGAGATAATCTAAGGGTTAGTAAAGAAAGACAGGAATATAAAACCCATGACTCAAGGTAGGCCTCTGTTTTCCTTTCAAGAGAAAACGGAAAGCAAAGGCGGAATGGAAGATGGACGCGACAATCGACATGTATAGAGGCCATGCTACTATACAAGCGTTTTTTTTTTAACGCTTTTAAAAAGGGCGTAGAAGACAAAAGCGGCCCCACTAGTTGTTGGGAAAAACGGTAGAAATCAAGATTAATTCAATTCAATTTTATGTGTACAGCCCAAAATCACAGAATTTCTGTCTCAATGTGCTTCACAAGAAAAAGAGGAATGTATGAACACAAATACACAGCAAGAAAAATAACTAACAAATGCTAACTAAACAATACTAGCACATTTATGCCCTCAGACTCTCCTTCACGGTGAGGAAAAACTCCTAAAAAACCCATTAGTGGGGAAAAAAATAAGACACCTTGTGGGGGTCCACATGAAAGAGAGATCCCTCCCCCGGGATGAGCCTCCAATGTGTCTGTCAACAAAGATTACTGGTGTTCTTTTCTTGAATAACCTTGTTTTCTAGCGTTTTCTTACGTGAATTGCCATGGATGCTTTTGGCTGCTTGCTCCGATAATTAATGTGGCCGCTTTTGGGCGCAACGTCTTGTAAAGAATTAAAAAAGGCTCATGCTAATATACATAGCATTTTCAAATATTGGTGCTAATAATTAGACCAATATAGTTAGACCAATGTTTAGCAATAGTTGGGCTAACATTATAGAAAAAAAATTCAACCCATACAAACTTTAACCCTAGTAATCTTGTAATTTTAATCCTGAAATCTGCTTCTATTACAGCACGTTCAAAGCATTAACTTTCACAAAAAATGCTTTTGACCAGTTTTTAAAACAAGTACGCCCTACTCAAACTTGTGTACACACATTGTTTTTCTTCTTGCTTTTGTTTAAAATATCTATCCACACTTGTTTCCTTTTTTCCTATTTACCATATTCATTAATGTATTTATTATTGGACGTCTGGCATTCCTGGGATGTTAAGGGGATTTTTGAAGACTCTTCAATGCTTTTGCTCTCTGACTTCAAGTCAGTGCCAGTCTGGAACGTTTCCCCTGGTCTGATGCGTGTTATTGGGCTGTCAAATGCACACTGCTTGGAGCTTCTTGGCAGCGACTGAATCAGCCTTGGAACTGCCACAGTCTGACAGAGATGTGTATGAGCTCGGCTTGTAGCCAAACTCTTTGGATTTGATTTAATTCTCAAGGAATTATGAAAGCTTTTTGCATTCTATGCTTAGTGAGTCAAAAAAATATTTTCTTAAAAAATGTTGGCTTTTTTTTCAAAAGAGATCCTCAAATTTGAACAGACGTCTGGCAAGATTATTTGCTCAGGAGTTTGACAGACACGGAACACTCTGGGCGACTTTCACTAACAAACCCAATAGGGTTCACACTCTACATCAACTTTTTGACAACTTATTAAATCCCACAATTTCAATGTAAGCCATTCCTGGAAACAGTATGGAATTATCTACAAACTTTCGCTTGTAGATAACAAAACCACCAGTTTGGGAAAAGGACTGTACTTAAAACTCTTGTGGGGCTTTACGAAGGGCCTCGATGTAAAAAAAAAGCTGATACATTTCTACCCCAAAATTACGTCGAGTCATGAAAATGGGGCTTATCTCTCAATCTTTCCTAGCCTGTGACATGTGGATTGAATTGAAGGATTGCTCTCGTCAGATGGTCGGGAAGCAGAGGATATGGCAGAACTAGCGAGTGGGGCGTTGAGCTGCCAAGCATGGGCTGCGCAACGATGCCTTGAGCTGGCACATATGGGCTCCGAGTCCCTAGTTAGAGACTCACTAGGAAGTCACTAGAGAGTGACTCTAGTGACTAGATCACTCTCTAGTGACCTGGAGAGTCACTAGAGAGTGACTCTCTAGGTCACTCTCTAGTGACTCTCTAGACCTAGAAAGTCACTCTCTAGGTCTAGCGACCTAGAGAATGACTCTCTAGGTCACTAGAGAATGACTCTAGTGACTAAGTGTCCCTAGTTAGATGACTGGGGACTAGGTGTCTCTAGGGACACCTAGTCTAGTGACTAGGTAGAGTCACTAGACTCTACCTAGTCAGAGTCTAGTGACTAGGTAGAGTCACTAGACTTTACCTAGTTAGAGTCTAGCGACTCTACCTAGTCACTAGACTTTACCCAGTCAGAGTCCAGTGACTCTGACCAGGTAGAGTCACTAGTGACTAGGTGTCCCCAGTTAGAGACTCACTAGGGGCACCTGATCTTTTCGATGGTTTGGAGAGCCCCCGCAGCCCTCCAAAAACTTGGAGTCACCATCGAGAAAGCATAAAAGCTGGCCCAAGATCGCCAGCACTAGAAAAACGTAGTTAATCCCAACGCTTCGTGGATGGGACCCACTCCCCTTTGCTGGACACTTGGGGTAGAAATCAATTGGGGTAGATTGATTTCTACCCCAAGCTTTCACAAGAATGGAAGTTACGAGGGGATTGATTTCCAAACAGGTCTATCTTTGATAGGAAATTATTCAAACTGTGTTTTGATGTGAAATTGCGCATATCAACGTATATGTAATTGACTAAAAAACGTATTCTTTAGACTAAAGTCGATGGTTAGTGAATCATTTGAAAGTTGTTATTTGTTGATTTCTCTCTGAAAGTGAGTTGGTGTTTCTTGGCTCCCACTGGAACTCTTTTATTGCTAAAACATGAAGACATTTCTTAGACGAGCCAGAACATTCTTTTGTATTCATAACCACCTGTTGTGTGTTGACATTTGGAAGAAATGTCTTTGAGAAGAGGTCAGGCTAAGCTTGTAAGTCACAACAAAGACGAGAGGGAGCCGGTGATGAGCCAATGAAAAGAAAGCCTCATTACATTATTGCTTTCACACTGTGAATCATCCACCTCCTCTGATCCGAGGGAAATAACAAGCCCTGATTGGATTCATTGTGGTCTTCATCTTAGTCTTTGTGTGCTCTTTTTTGTCACCGTTTGAATCTTTGCTTTGACAATTTTCAGCTTTAATGCTCTGTTCCTTTCCATCTCCTCTGGTTGCTCTCTAATCATGTGTCTACGTAAACTGGGGACTATGTGGATATTTTAATGTCATGGTGTGCTGCAGCATGGCTGAATGACAATGAGGACAGCTCGCTGTAGTTAATTCATTGGTGAAGTTGATCATTTTGATTAATAAAATGTAATTTCCTTTTGATGGTGTTTGTACCAGAGAAGCCAAAGCATGAAAAACATGACTTCCTATAAATGAGCAAAGCGCTATCGACGTGTATCGATGATAAGATCGGTAGATAGGCCAAGCTTGTTTTTTGACGTGTTGTCTACTCAATACCCACACTTCTAAGGATTGATTTAAATCAAAAGTCCCCACTCTTTTTCAGCAAAATGAAAAAGTCAAAATAAACCACCTACAATAAAAAAGTAAGATATTCACTTTTAAATATCGCTTAATAAAACTGCCGGCACGGTTGCACAGTGATTAAAACAGTGACCTCATAGGAAGAAGGTCAGGGTTCAAGTTCCGAGTGGGAAGAAGTGTCTTGACGCGGAATGCAGGTGGAAAGAGGTAGACCCAATTGCAGACCGAAAACATGGTTTATTTGAATTTGGCAGTTCATTACTACTGTGGGGAAAAAAAAACAAAATTTCAGTGGCATGGTAAAAGGTTCTTGCAAGAATGTGTACATGGTCAGGCAACCAGGGAGACCTAGCTGCAAGGGATTGTATGACCCGACCGGGAAGTCCGGGGTGATTGCCCTTAAACAACTGGCAGGGTTCACAGATGTGTGGAATCTGTAATCATCCTCAGATGACCCTGATCAGATTGATGAGAAACATCCAGGGCTCCCTCTGGTGGCAGGAGAGGGGTTCATGACACGAGGCTTGAAACACTGGTCTTTCTGTGTGAAGTTTGCATAGTCTCGTCGTGTTCGCATGGGTTTTCTCCAGAAACTCCGGTTTCCTCCCACCCTACAAAATCATATATGTCATGTTGATTGTGTGTATGGATGGTTATGTATTTGTGAATGATTGTGCATGTGTGGCCCCGCGACGGACAGGCGACCTGTTTGGGGTATACCCTGCTTCTCGCGATCAATCATCCGGGATAGATTTTGGCACCCCGCTGTGATTCCAATATTAACTGTGTTTAAAGAGTTACATGTTATTGAATTCTTGAGCTTACATTTCGAGGTTTGGTTCTAAATACTGAAACTGTACTTTTAAGAAGAAGAAGATTTAGACTCAATAGGGGAGGAACTTTTTAGTTTAGAGTAAAACAGAGTACATGTGTGAATGAGAAGGATCCAAATGGAAAAGTGAGGTTACAGGGAGAATAGATGAAGAAGGTGGAAGATTTTAAGTATCTAGGATCAACAGTTCAGAGCAATGGAGAGTGTGGAAAAGAGGTGAAGAAGCGTGTGCAGGCGGGCTGGAACGGGTGGAGAAAAGTATCAGGTGTGATGTGCGACAGAAGAGTTTCAGATAAAATGAAAGGAAAAGTGTAAAAAACCGTGGTGAGACCGGCCATGCTGTTTGGTCTAGAAACAGTAGCACTGAAGAAAAGACAGGAAGCAGAGATGGAGGTAGCAGAGATGAAGATGCTGAGAATTTTACTGGGAGTGACCAGGATGGACAGGATTAGAAATGTACATCTACAAATGAGTACGTCAGGGGAACAGCATATGTTAGAGATTTTGGGGATAAAGTTTGAGAGGTAAGACTGAGATGGTTTGGACATGTGCAGAGGAGAGAGATAGTACATAGGAAGAATGATGCTGGATTTGGAACCACCAGGAAAGAGGACTAGAAGAAGGCCAAAGAGGAGGTTCATGGACGCAGTGAAGGAAGACATGAAGATACAGTAGTTGGTGTGACCGAAGAAGATACAGCAGATAGGGTTAGATGGAAAAAACTGACTTGCTGTGGCGACCCCTTAAAAGCAAAAGCAGAAAGAAGAAGAATTGAAAAATTTGCAGAGCAGAAAGAAAGAAGGGCCAAATTTCTGTTCAAGTAGGGTGGATCATATTCGTGTGAAAATAAAACTTTTAAATATTCATTTACTGGCATGTGATATCTTTTATATGATATATCTAAAAAAAAAAATGTGTGTTTGATAAATGTGTGCCCCCCCAGTTTTTTTTTACCACCAGCCGCCACTGCATAGGAAGAAGGATGCTGGATTTGGAACCACCAGGAAAGAGGACTAGAGGAAGGCCAAAGAGGAGGTTTTTGGATACAGTGAAGGAAGGCATGGAGATAGTTGGTGTGACCAAAGAGGATACAACAGATAGGGTTAGATTGAAGAAACTGACTTGCTGTGGCGACCCCTGAAGGGAAATGCCGAAAGAAGAAGAAGAAGATGGTAGGAACTTTTTCTCATTTTTGAATGTGCACAGAATGTGAGTTTAAGATAATAAATTATCCACGCTGTAATGCAGAGTGAACACTCAGACATGAAACACCTCCCTGCAACAATAAAATTAGCTGCCAAGCTTGTCATTGAATTTAATTAAAATAGATGAAAAGATTTGTAAAGACAGTGAGAAGATGTGGAAGAGTGACCTTAAGGTGGCCAGATGTTTGATTGTCCTTAACTTGTAATCAAGATGTAAATGAGGTCCCTGCAATGAGGTCTCACAGGTCAAGCTGCATCGCCCACATACCATGAATTTGATGTTAAAGCAGAGCTCACTCAAGCCAGATTTGAAGATGGATTTTCATCACTAAAAGAAATGTGGAGATCACAGTCTGAGATGAAATATCTAGCTT
Organism: Neostethus bicornis; assembly: GCA_902685375.1. NCBI lineage: Eukaryota > Metazoa > Chordata > Actinopteri > Atheriniformes > Phallostethidae > Neostethus > Neostethus bicornis. Next base: position 9,869,860 of record LR738549.1, on the reverse strand, counting down.
CTGATGTTCTTAAAAGGATGTGATGGTGGAGAGGAGTTTTTAAAATATGAGCGTCTGAGATGCCAAGGAGGTCGGTAAAAATCGGTTAACTAGTTTAAGTTTGTTATTTTACACTAGTAATGAAAGACAATTAACACCACATCTACAAATTTGTCATTTATATGCCAATGAATGATTTTCAAATATGTCCAGTTTTCTAACTTAAGAAAAATGACTGTGCTGTTATTAAAAAATAATAACAATAAAATTAAAAAGTAAGTGAAGTTTGACCAAAGAAAATTATGTTCTGTCTTCAGGATGGGATGGTGAGGCTTCCAAATAAGTGACTCTTTTTTTTTTTTATTTTAATATATTTTATTAATCCCTTATTGGGACAATTGTGTGCTGCATTACACCGCAGCAGGCTGCCACCTATGACAGCGCCAATGGTGGGAGTAACACGGGTTAGGTGTCAGTGGGTTGCGAACTCGCAAACTTCCGGCTAACTTCCAGTCCGCGGGCGAATGCTCTAACCACTCAGCCACCATTACCGACTCTGGTTTGCTTTCTGAGGAAAGACTGGGATCTAAAATGGTTTCCTTTTAGTGTTGCACCTTCCGCATTTATTTTATCTATAGGAGGAGCCATTACCAATTTTTCTTTCTTCCTGACGCGGTGGCTCAGTAGGGGGCGGTGACTCAGTGGTAGAGCGTTTGCCCTCGGACTGGAAATTAAACAGAAGTTCGCGGGTTCGATTCCGACTGAGTTCGCATCTAGGGTCCTTGGAGAAGACACCATTGGCGCCGTCATGGCAGCCTGCTCCATTGTAATGCAGCACAAAAATTTTCACGGTGAGGGATTAATAAAGTATATATTATGATTGGAGGTGGAGTATTGCATAGAGTTTTGGGGGTTTTCAACTTATTTCAAACAATAATATTTTAAGAAATCTAGCTGGTGACTAAACCAAAATTAAAGTACAGGCTTCAATAGGCAGAAAGAAAAAATCTGTGCGAAAATTTGTTTATCCTAAGAAAAATGATGAATACTATCAAATAAATGGAATTTTTGTACCTTATTTGCTTATTTGCTTTTCTCTCACATAATCTTAGCAGTGTTTTGGATCAGTTTAGACAAACTCAATCAGACTATAACCATCTTGAAAGTGATCCATTAGCCAGTTTTCTAACTAATTGACATCTCTGTGAGCCCCAAATAAAAAGCCTTTCACATGCTGTGGGGGAAAAAAAAACTTCACTAATAAATGATAGCGCCTTCATTTTCCTGTGGATTTACATTTTCTGTACTTTGTGCTCCAGTGTGTCGTCAAGCTTGAAAATAACTTGGAAATTTGGATGCAAATTAGATGATATGCCCCTTGAGGCATGCTATTATGATGAAAAAGCATAAGGAATTTAGCCTGAAAGCCTGATAAAACAAAACCTGTGACCAGCGTTTTACTGCAAATATATTCATTTTCCCTCATCTGCAGTTTCACCCCGAACACTGCCACCATCAAATTAATCCCTCTGAGCAATTTTGTTGTGAGTGCAACATTAAATAGACACAAGTTGGTAAAAAATGATATCTGTAGCTAATTTGAAGTCAGTTAACCTTTGCTGACTTACAAATTTACAACTAATGAAGAGCAGTGCAAACTAACGCCGACCGAAAATCTGAATATTTTAACAACTTACGTGAGAGTTTACATTTGACATGGTACGATAAGCCAAGCTTTTTAATACCATATATCCAATTAGTTTCTTTTAAGCACACACTTTGCTTCAAATGAGCTTCTACGAAACCAAAGTAGATCAAAACCCAGAATAGACATTGTTCTCTTGTTAAATGTGCGAGTTTTGTTCTTAAAACTAACCCTAATAGTCAAAATTTTGGGGCATCGTGGTGACAAAAGAGCTGAGCCGAAAAGCAAAGCTCTTGATTTAACAGTTGATATACATTCATACCCTCACCAATGGTCACCAGCTGTGGGTGGTGACCAAAAGAATGAGATCGCGGATATAAGCGGCCAAAATTAGCTTCCTCCGCAGGGTGGCTTGGGTCTCACTCAGAGTTAGAGTGAGGAGCTCTGCCATCCGGGAGCGGCTCGAAGTAAAGCCATCCCAAATGGGGTGGTTTGGGTATCTGGTTAGGATGCCCCCTGAGCGCTTCGATTGTGAGGTGTTTCAGGCACGTCCCACTGGGAGGAGACCCAGAAGCAGACCCCAGACCTGCTGGACAGAGTATGTCTCACAGCTGGCCGGGGAACACCTCGGGATCCTCCCGAGTGAGCTGGATGATACGGCTAGGGTGAAAGAAGCCTAGGTTTCTTATCCTAGCTTGTTGTTGCTGCAACCCGGCCCCAATGACGGAATGGAATGAAAGGACGTAATTAATGCCTAAATGGGAATTTTATCAATTTAACGTTAGTTTAATGATTATACCAAAAAAATGTAAATTACCAGATGTTACCCGTGAGGGTTTCGTCTGGTTTCATCATATTCCGTGGTCACCTTATTACAATGGTTTCAAATGAGGAAAATGAAAAGAGCAAAAACATTAATTGATTAAATTGAAATCCATCATCAAAGAGGAAAAAACTAATTTAGAATATTTTGTGTTTATTGTGCTATATCGCGGCTCTAAAGCATTTAAAAAATTAAAACTTAAATTGCAGTTTTGAGGCTCAATAAACTCACTTGACACATAGTTTGTTTGTCCTTTTCAGAGACAGTAGAGGAGAAATAAATTAAATTGGAATTGAGCATCATCAAAACAAATTTACATGCTTAGCTCGTTTTGAGTGACTTATTGTTACCGTACGCTTCATTACCAATAAGACAACCAGAATTCTAGAACTCCCACAGTTGTCAATTTGACGATTAGCACTATGGCAATGACGTTTTACTCTGAAGTGCTTCAGTGATTGACAAACGTCCTCTCAAATTCATTTTTGCTCACCTAGATTTCACCTGAGTGTCGCCACAATGGTTACCAGGCAACTGCGTTATGGTCTGGCGTGGGAAAAAGTTACAGTATATTTAATAGAGACGTCAAAATGACAGGTGTGGGAGTTCGAGGAAAAATTACTCAGAATTCCGTTCCGTCATCTTCCGCTTGTTCCGGGGTCGGGTCGCGGGGGCAACAGCCTCAAACGGGAAGCCCAGGCCTCTCTCTCCCCAGCTGCATCCTCCAGCTGCATCCTCCAGCTGTGAGACATAGTCTCTCCGGCAGGTCCGGGGTCTGCCCCTTGGTCTCCTCCCGGTAGGGCATCCCCAGAACACCTCACCCGCGAGGCATTTGGGGGCATCCTGACCAGATGCCCGAACCACCCCATCTGGCTCCTCTCAACCTGGAGGAGCGGCTCGACACCGAGCTCCACCCGAATGGCAGAGCTCCTCACCCGATCTCTGAGTGAGAGCCCAGCCCCCTGCGGAGGAAGCTCATTTTGGCCGCTTGTACCCGCGATCTCATTCTTTCGGTCACCATCCACAGCTGGTGACCATAGGTGAGGGTTGGAACGTAGATCGACTTGTAAATCGAGAGCTTTGCTTTTCGGCTCAGCTCTATCTTTACCATGACGGACCGGTGCAGCGTCCTAGTTATTGCTGATGCCGCACCGATCCGCCTGTCGATCTCCCGCTCCATCCCTCCCCCACTTGTGAACAAGACCCCGAGATACTTAAACTCCTCCACTTGGGGCAGGAACCTGTCCCAGACCCGCAGGGGGCATTCCACCCTTTTCCGGGCGAGAACCATGGTCTCGAATTAGGAGGCGCTAATTCCCATCCCGGCCGCTTCACACTCGGCAGCAAATCGATCCAGCGAGAGCTGGAGATCACGGTCCGATGAAGCCAACAGGACCACATCATCCGCAAAAAGCAGAGATCCGATCCTGAGGTCACCAAACTGGATCCCTCCAACGCCTCGGCTGCGCCTCGATATTCTGTCCATAAAGGTGATGAACAGAATCAGTGACAAAGTGCAGCCTTGGTGGAGTCCAACTCTCTCTGGAAATGGAATCGACATACTGCCGGCTATACTCAGAATTTGTTTTTTTTTTTTCTAATTTCAATTTAATTAAGACAATATACAACAATATACAAATTTTTTTTAGAAAAATGCAAAAGCCCAGGAACGTTAAAGATTAATGTAACTACAGTAATTAGACGTCAACATCGATCAACATCAAATTGACAGCTTTGGTAGTTCTAGCATTGAAGGGATTGGGAACTGTCACCGTCCCACTTGTTGGATTTGCAATGGCCGATAGATGTGCACAGAATGAATAATTATATCTCGTAAAAAATAAATACACACTCCTAGTTTTTAAAATAGATTGAGCCTGATAAAAGTTTAGTGACGAAGGCAAAAAGAGAGAAAAAAAACCCAAGCAAGAAAGCTTTGACCTCCAATGTCAGGATATGGTAAATGGTTGGCTGTTTGAAGTTGAAATTGTTTGGGGATAGAATGATTACTCTGAGCTTTAATGCCAGGGTTATTGAGGAATATTTTTATAAAATGTAGAAAGACACAGCTCGAAGAAAAACAGTTATCGTTAACAGGCATATAATTCATTTTATACGAGCTTCCATTTATAAGAAACTGGATTAGGAGCCTTGGTCGAATGTTTTCAGTCACGATGACGCTCAACTGTCTCACTTCTTATTAGTGTAAAACTGTTGGAAAGGACTGTGAAGAGCAGACAAAGGTCACACGTACGGTATCTATACTTTATCAAACCATGAACACATCCTGTGTAACATCTTTGAACCAGACAAGCAGCATTAAAGGCTGATTGCTTAGCGAATTCGACAAGGACACTGGTGTCCCGTTTTGGCTTTTTGATGCATTTCATCCTGACAGCCCACCCAAATACAATCTAATAAAAAAGAAAGACAGAAAAAAACACATGAAAGGCCAACCGATCTAAAGACTTGTGGTGGTTTAAGAAGCCATTGTGCGGGTGTTGGAAGGTGACATCGCTTTTATTACGCTTTCATTTTTTGATGAGTACCGTTAATTTCCCTGCACTTTTTTTGCAGCTGGCCTTTTCTTTATCCGCTTAAGACCAAATGACTGCATTATCTTCCGCTTGGAAATGAATTGGCAGGACTTGCATGCTTTATTGGCATCGTTTAGCACCTCGGTCTAAAGGCTGATTCCTCTCTTCACTCTCCAAGTATACGGCATATCTCACAGTCACAGGCTGTGTTTATGTGAGGTTTTAGTTGCCAACTCTGCAGTCTAGAGTAAATACTTTCATGTCCGATTTATTTACTTATTTATTTTAATCATCAGTCTGGAAGCTTCTCCCTCATAAAGATCATTCACATTAAAACTAATTAGATTTATTTGGCCAGACTTTCTCTGCAAACCCAATCAAGTTCTCGGTTGGTGTTGTCTTTGCTTCTAACCGCCCACATAAACATTCTTTATGTCGCAGACCTGCTGGTTGTCTCGGGAAAAACTCTGCCGAGCCGTGATATTGCTGTTTGTTGGCAGAGACAGTGACAACAACAATGAAAAATCAACTGATTACCGTTTAATGTCAGATTATCCTGAGTTTTCTGCACAAATACAAGATGTTTTAAAATAGCCATCCCCAGGGATTTGATTAATAACGCCGTATCAGGCTGTGATTTCTTATCTCTTTATAATTTGGCATGTTGCCAGAATTTAGCATTCAATCTTCAGCTGAAATCTAATTATGTCTCCTTCATTTTTAATAAAGCTGGACAACGTGACTCCTGATTGTTCTTTTGGTGCCAATGTTACCACTTAGAATGAATATTTTATCACATTTAATGAATAGACTTCATTACCAACAAAGGAAACTAGAATTTTTCTCTACAGACTTTCTTGAGAAGTAATTTTGTTTGTATAGATTTTTTTTCCTTTCGTTTTCTGGTAAAATAACACTCATTAGTGGAAAAAACAACAAAAACCTTAATTAAATAGAAAGAATAACAAGTTTTCTGTTAAATGCTCTCAAGAGACTGCAAATAAAAATCCTTCAAGAAAATGGGGACTGTTTACAGCTTGCTCGTTCCATGTTGAGTGAGAAGGAAAAACTATTTTTACCAGCGTCTGTACGCAGGAGACAGTAAGAACAATGAAAGCTGTGAATGGGCTCCGAGTGCAACATGTGGAAGGGTAGATAAACAGGCAGGAGGGTGGTGATGGATTTATAAAGAGTTTTAGTCTGTACATGGACACGATGATCTTCTACGTCTAAAAAAAGAACACCTCTCCAGGCAGCATCAACTAAAAAAAATACCCATAATCAAATGGTAGCGACAGACCAGGTCTTTTTTTTTTCTGAATAATTTTACTAGTAGAAAATTGATGTCGTGTTTCAAAAACAAGATGTGACATCTTCGTAAGTAAGATGAAAAAAATCAATTATTTTTTGTCCCTGATTGTATTTTTCATCCCAAATACTGTTTAAAATGTGACCTCGTGTTTCCTTTGATTAGTACATTTATGAAGAAAGACAGATGTAGTGGATGTGGTATTAGGCCACTTAACTGGGTAGTGCAAAGAGATCTGTTTATAAATCGGTTCAATCAGTCTACTGGAGGCTTCCTCTGTCGGGTGATGTTTCTATTCATTAAGGTTTAAGTTGATTAGACTTGTCACTTTCTAACTAACTTTGGTGCGGGAGGACCACAGATTTTTTTCTGCTAAAAGCTAAACGCTATCTTTATTGCTGGACATTGCTCTTGCATTTAATTTATTGTGGCCATACCAGCCTGTCTATGCCTGATTCCGTCAGACCTCAGAAGCTAAGCAGGCTGGGTCTGGGCTGTACATGGATGGGAGATCGCTGGAACCCCAGGTGCCACAGTGGCACGGTCGTGGAGATTAAAATGCCGTTGTGTCCCTGGCCAAGACACTTCACCCACATTGCCTGGTCTGAATGGTGTGTGTGCAATTGGTTGGTGATGGTCAGAAGCGCCAATGGTGCAAAATGGCAGCCTCGCTTCTGTCAGTTTGCCCCGGGGCAGCTGTGGCTACAAGAATAGCTTACCATCCATCACCTGGTGTGGAGTGGATGAATAAAGCACATGTGTGAAGCGTCTTTGAGAGTCCTGAAAAGTGCTTTATAAATACAATGCATTATTATTATTGTTATTATCAAAAAGGCCCGGATAACCTGTGACGCATTTTATATACAGAACCTGTATATAAACTGAACTTCAGGTATTCTAATGTTCCGTCATCCCCTTTCACGCGGTTCCATATCAACCAAAGACAACACAGTTAGCATCTTTTTCACATGGCAGGTATCATTGTCTTCTTGGTCTTTCAGAGGTTACAGAGTGTCCCTGTGAGTGAATGCAAGACATAAATGATGAGGTAATCTAGAAGCTTTACCATAGATTACCATTTGGTAAAGCTTGCAGCTTTTTTTTTTATTTTCTTTGTCATCCACTTATCAAGGGCCAGCTCGCGGAGACAAATGCCGCAAATGGGAAGCCTAGGCTTCTCTCTCCCCGCCTACATTCTCCAGCTCACCCGTAAGGATACCGAGGTGTACCCCAGATTGCTGGGAGACAGTCTCTTCAGATGGTCCTGGTTCTGCTTCTGGGTCTCCTCCCCAAAGAATATGCCCGAAACACCACACCAACGAGTCGTATCAGGAACTTTGCTTTTTGGCTCAGCTCTTTCTTCACCATGACAAACCGAGGCACTGATAAATGCGGACTCTGCACCAATCCGTCTGTCGATTTACGCCTGCATTCTCAAGCTCATCCAGGATACCAAAGTGTTCCCCGGATGGCTGTGAGACATAGTTTCTCCAGCGGGATATGGTTCTGCATCTGGTTCTCCTCCCAATAGGACGTGCCCGAAACACCACACCAGCGAGGCGTATTGGGAACTTTGCTTTTCGACTCAGTTCTTTCTTCAACACGATGGACCGATGCAGTGCACTCATTATTGCAGACACCGCACCAATCCGTCTGTCGATCTCCTGCTGCATTTTCCATCTCACCCATGAGGATACCGAGGTGTTCCCCGGATAGCTGTGAGACGTAGTCTCTCCAGCGGGATGTGGTTCTGCTTTTGGTTTTCCTTACATTGGGACGTGCCCAAACCACCTCACCAGCAAGGCTTATTGGGGACTTTCCATTCCGGCTAAGTTCTTTCTTCACCATGACGGACCGATGCAGTGCAGTGATCTTTGCAGACACCGCACCAATCCGTCTGTCGATCTCCCGCCCCATCCTTCTCCAAAACATGAACAAGACTCAGAGATACTAAAAGACCATTTTAAAATGAAAAAACTTTGAAATTGTTGTTCCGGTTAAGTTTGTTGTTATGTACAGAGCTGAACAGCGAAAAGCCAGTGTGAAAACTTACAATGTTATGGCAATGTTAACAGTAGTCCAGATGGAGCGCTTTGAATCGGCGCCCAGACAAAACCTGGTTGCATGGAGACAGATGGAGTCTCTATGGTCCTTCTCCACAAGTGGGATCATCCTTCAGAAAGAATTTAATTGTCGTTAAATTACATGCAGCGTTTCCCTCGCTCCAAACAACACAAGATATAATTACAGTTCTTGCCCGTTGTTGGAATCTGGAGTTCAGTGGCATTTAATCAGTGCTTGACAGAAAACTATTTTTTTCATGTAAAAAAAACCCAAGTGCGTTTCACTCACGGTACGCACTCAATAGTTTATCGTCTGGTGTTCTCTTTTACAACAAACTCTGATGGTGGCCTTTGTGCAGTGGTGTGGGAAATAGATTGTCTATCAACCAACAATCTGGTTAATCTAGTTCTCTACAAGTTTATTGAACAGTTAATTAAGTTCTTTTGTTTGCAAAAAGAAGCAGGGAAGGGAGTTTGTCATCCGCATCAATTTAAAAATGTCAGTCCTTTTACAGAAAAAATTAATATTTTTGTTAATTCATCTAAAATAAAACTGTCCAAAGCAAAGTCCACAGCAACTTCTGCAAGGTAATGTTAGCTTCTCTAAAGAACTGTGTGTCACGATGGGGGTAGATGTGGTAAGTAGGACCCAAATGCAACGCCACTTTTAATCGGTTTATTACAGAAGCGCAGAACCAGACGTGGAGCTCAGCAGGATGAGTGACCAGAGGTAGAGCTTGGCAGGGTGCACCAGGATGGAGATGAAGAGCTCAGCGGGACGTTGAAGGACCAGAGGGATATGAGTTCTGCAAGATGAGGAACCAAAACAGCAGGGTGCACCAGGAGCAGGTCGAGGAACGAGACAGGAAGCGTAGACCATCATGGCTGCATGGCAGCAACATTACAGGCCAGGGGAGCAGGGTGCAGTAGGGTAACGATCCAGCCGGGATTTGAGGAACACCAGGATACATTTGGACATTGGGACAGAAGCGCAAACTTAGGGTGAGGGGTAGGACGGGAACAAGGAAGCGTTCTCAATGAAAGGGGGTCTTGACAGTCTGAACGCCAGCTCTATAACAAAGCATCCAAAATTAAGTTTTTCCACAGACTGAAACTAAAAGTTAGCTTTGAAACCAGATGATGTTTAATGGGCTCTCCATTACAAAATAAAAGCACAGTTGTTCTGAAGGATGTTGGTTTGAAAATTCTTAGAAATGTTATGTAAAGACTTTTGGTTAGACTTTGATTAGAGATTCACCTGGTCACTTTAATGAACCACTGTCTTCCCAGTACACAAACACAGAAGAGTGAGTTTTTTGTCTGGTTATTCATCAATCCATTCTGCTTCTTTTGGCTTGAGTAGTGGTAGGAATCTTGGCGCGCTGTCCTGCTTGGTTGCCTGCTGAATATTTTCCATTCTTCCATAATTCCGCTCCATTCCGTTGTCTTCCGCATATCTGAGGCTGGGTCATGGGGGCAACAGCCTGAAACTGGAAAGCTAGGCTTCTCTCACTCCGGCTGCATCCTCCAGCTCACCCGTGAGGATCCAAAGGTGTTACCTGTCCAGCTGTGAGACATAGACTATCAAGTGGGTCCGAGGTCTGCCTCTGGGTCTCCTGCCAAGATGAGCAAGCTATTCCACTTCAACATGCTTAGTTACAGACTTGGCATTTTCAAAGTCATGTTTCTTCACCATTGACCTAATTGGACTCAGACAAAACTAATATAATGATCTATAATTAAACAATAACTTAAAGGCAGCATGGAAAATATAGTGTTTACAACCCTGACACATTTTCTGGAACTACTGGGCTATTGCCAAGTCCTGCTTTGGTCTTTCCTGGCTTCTTCTGGGTTTGTGTGTCCAATTAATAAAAATACTAACTTGTTGTCAAAACCAGTAAGTTTACTTGCTCTGGACCAATGGCTTTTGTTCACCAGGCTAAAAAAATACCAAATTACCTATACATGGCAAACAGGACACCCTCAAAGGCCTCGCACGGTTGCATATGTGAGAATAACAAATTCTCCAAAGCATACTTCGAAACTTTGTGAAGAGGCTTCCTAAAAAATAGAGCAAAAAAGTAGACTCGACTTGTTGCTGGGGTCACGTTCTTAGTATTAGTCTTTTAAGGATAGATTTAACATCTACCAATGTTTTATTCATTTCCTTCAAGAGTAATAAGTTGATGGTTTCAGTTCTTTGGAAGAACTTCCTGATTGATCTTCTGCCTGTAGCTTCCTTGTACTGGTTCCACTGACATTGCCTCCATTTTTTCCCGCACAATAACAACCAGCATTCAGAGCTACTGACATCTTCCCAAAGGTGCTTTCTCTTTATACGTATCCTGACCTTTAAAAGTCCAGACTCAGTCGTTTCTTTCCGCAGACCAGGGTCATGTTCTCCCTTCCCAGTCTTCTGTTTTCTGCCACACTGTTCTGCTTCATCCCTGATTGTGTCCCGTTCATCCGTCACCGCTCTCTCGCTGCCTGAAAGGAGCAGACAGTGATGGATGCTAATCACTTTGCCTGTGAGACCATCCAATCTGCCGCTCAGACTGCAGGCTAAGCCCCGGCTTCCCCCATATGGCTCATGAATAAAGGAGCAGCTCCACAACTCTGCCGCTAATACACCTTCGCTCGTTATTGCCAACCCCAGACAGATAATGTTGCTATTGGTCTTGGCGGGTTGAATAATGCTCACGTGGAGGATTGTTAAACAAACAAGGAATTTATGAGCACCATGAAAATTAAACTCACTGAGGTATCGAACACCTCATGTTATTATTTAGTGCATTTGTACTTACCCAGTTTAGAGAATAGAATGACCCTGTTAACGTATGTAATATTGATCTTATTCGTGCCCAAACCATCGAGTTCCATAGCTAACTGTTCGGTAAAGACAAGGTTTTCTTTTTTCCTTGAAATCATCCCTTTACTTTGTGTTAGGGGGAGACTGTTGTGAGACTGTTTTCCAATTTCTGCCCAGGCTGACGCTTGTACTACCATGGCAGTCCATGGTTTCATGATGCTTTTTAGGGCCCTGTGCCCGGGTGTGTTTGGGGTCCAACTACTTTTTTTCTATCCTCTCCCTAATGTTGCCTGTAGAGTCTGTGAAGGATCTGCTCCTCCCTAAAAACCCATGGTACTCCTTGGCACATGTGTCATACTGTTTCCTGTCTGCTGTGACCCTGTGCCCTATTTACAGTGTCGCTACAAAATCATAACATTTTCTCCAACAAAATTAAGGGTAAGCTATAAAAAATGACTTAAGTGGATCTCCACTGTCTTTGTAGGGCACAGAGGGAATTTTAAAATGTCTAAAATATTAATAGTTTAGAAATGTAAAAAAAATGCCAAAGACAGAGCAAACCTGAGGAGAGATGGTGGCTCAGTGGTTAGAGCATTCGCCCGCGAATCGGAAGTCAACTGGAAGTTTGCAGGTTCGCATCCCACTGAGTGCATGTCTAGGGTCCTCGGAGAAGACACCTAACCCCTTGTTTCTCCTACGGTTGGTGCTGTCATAGGTGGCAGCCTGCTGCGGTGAAATAAAGCCCGTAAATTTCCCTGGTGAAGGATTTATAAAGTACATTAAAAAAATCTGTTCGGTTAGACTTGACATAAACTGTCGTTTGGCAACGTGGAAATTTTTTGAAAAATACTTATAAAGTCAATTGTCTTCTTTTTAAAAAAAGATAATTTAGTTAAAAACTGGTACATAATTTGATTAGGGTCAAATAATGCATCGGTATGTTTTCAAAGTCGGACAATTTTCTTTTTGTTTTTTGGGGGGGTTTCTATGGTCTGTGCATGTAATGCAGACGCTAAAAGCTAGTTTTTTCTTTTTTTTAAAAAACAAATTTTGTTTCATTTGGACTTTAATATTCATTTTTGTCATTGAACTAGCTGGAACAAGTTAAATATTTGTTGGAAGTACCTTGTTGAAGAGTTTTTTTGTGTATAGTAAGAGTTTCTGAAAAACGAGCATGAAAGAATTTTTGAAAAAATTTTACTATCACTATTTCTTCAGTGCCAATGTTTCATATATAAATGTATGAACTGGATTTTTTGTTTTGTTTTTTAGATTGATATTTTATTCATATAAAATGACTTTCAGTATTCAGACAAAAAAAGCACCATTCTTTGAAAATTTCTCCTTCAACTGTATCTGAATGATTCATGGTTACCTTCGGTATTGTTTGTCCCCTGGAAACCTCGACTGTGCCTCAGAGAAAATGAGGGGAACCATTTTATAGACTATTGAAGTGCAATGACCTGAAAAGTAGCCGAAAATCTAAGCTTTGTGAATATTCGGAACGTCCCGTCTCTGAAAACTTTGTTCTGATTCAGAATAAAAATGGACTATTGTGGACTCTTGGAATACTGTAATAACTGCATGGAGTCTAGAATGGACCTCTTCTAATACACGTTAACGCAGGTGGTCGGGTTCAGTGGTTCACTGTTGCCATGGTGACGTTAGAAGCCATTAATTGAACATTGACGTTCAAAACTCCAGCTTCTCTTTCTGAGTTTGTGTGGGTTCTCTCTGGTTTGCTTTCACTTGGTAAGCTTCCACTTACATTTGCACTTGCGGCAGCTCCACCTGGAGCAATATCTTTGCATCCGTGCACACCATGGTGGCCCTCCAAAAACATTTTACATGTCTCGATGTGTGAGGGAAGGGCCCGGATACACAACCAAATCAAAACAATTTTATTGAGCAAAGGAGCTTCATGGAGAGACGAGCACAATTCATCTGATAGCCAACCTGGGCAGGCTCGGTCTTGAGCAGGCTTGGCAAATACAGACATGGGCATGACAACAAGTGGTCTAACAAAAAATGGTGGGCACCAGCTTTCTGTATAAAATTTCTTGTGTTTTTTTTTGGGTTTTTTTCAGTATGTCTATCCCCATTGGAAGTAAACCCTTAGAAGGAACGTTATTCTTGGGGAGTCAAAGCTGAACAGTCAGACAAATGATCAACATAACTAATTATCATCAGTAAGACATTTAATTATAGCCAAAGCAAATTTCCCATTTGAGGTCTTGCAGGGAGTAATATATTCTGGTTTAAGCTTCCAATGTTCTGTGGAGTCTCCCAGAAGATTAGAGGAACCATGTTCGAAAGACGGAAAAAAATGTCTGACAGTCCCATACATCTGCTGCAGAGCCGTCTTATCTGCTACAGAACAGGCAGCATACAGTTTATTCTGTACACAACAAGCACATAATGGTACATAATGGTATGTTTCTGCAAGCTGCAAGTACAATGAAGTTTACAGACAAAGTTTGTTTTGATCCACCAGTTTGAGTTCTTCCAGGAGAAACAGCAGACATGATGGAGTGATGAGACGAGGATGTTTAAGTCCCATAAGTTTAATACGTGAGATATGCACATATACAGTAGATGGATCTATTTAAGTAGTAGTATTCGTAACACACCCCATGATTTATGACTGTTACCTGAGGAAATAACACTTTAGACTGGACAGAGAGAACGTGTCAGATTGTTTGAGGTTGAGGACACACAGAGGTGTCAAGTAGCGAAGTAAAACTACTTCATTACTTTACTCAAGTAGAAAATCTCGTTATCTTTACTTTAACAAAGTAATTATTTTTTTTGTCTACTTTTTACTTTTACTGACTACTTTTTTATGCAATTATCTGTACTTTTACTTCGTTAATTTTATAAAAAGTAGTCGCTACTTTCGCCATTTTGTCATGGTTAAAAATAAAGAAAAAAGTCATTAAAAATCAATCCGAATCAATCGTGCCATTTGATTTGAATGTGGTTGAATGAGGCGAGCTCATCCAACCACATTCTCTTGCTTCATCACTTCACCACGTGAAACACAGCACGCGTGCATGCACCTATGTATGTGGCACTCCCAACCTTAGCAACTTGTGAAAGATTGTTCATTATTGCCTCAAAGAACTTTACCAAAAAGCCTTTTGGTATTTTTTTTTTACATTGAGTGTATTTGTGTCTGCTGAAGTTGGTTAAATTAGGTGATGCAGAGTGAAGCTTGGTAACTGAAGGGACGTTACATAATGCCCTGCTTATGTTAATACATTTGATTGTGGTCATTAATCGATTTCCAATAAAGATTATTAAGAAATAAATGTTTCTGATTCATAAAGTTTTACACCACAACACTTTCATTTAGTTATCATATTTTCTGCTTCTTAAAGCATGTGATAAATGTTAAAATATGTTCATAGGCTTTTGTTAATAATATTTCTTTTTTTCTGAAAATTACTTTTACTTTTCTATTTGATTTGTTTTGAAAATAGGTTACTTTTTACTTTACTTGAGTAAAAACTTCAGTTGATACTTCTACTTTTACTAAAGTAGTTTTTTATCACGGTATCTATACTTCTACTTGAGTAGAAAATGTTGGTACTTTTGACACCTCTGAGGACACACACTAAGGACAGTTTGCAGTTTTCAACAAAAGTTTTATTCTCAAAACTCAACTCAAGTATACCCACAAGCAAGGCACATCTTAATAGGTCACAAAACATTTATAAAACTCTTGGGCTTAAAAAGACCTGTAAATAAATGTTTGACACAAGACAACCTGGCGACAGGTGAAGGACAAAACATATTAAATGCAGACGGGAGGGAGAGAAAATGAAACACACATGAGAGACAATAGGAAGGAGCAGGTAATCACCAAAACAAAGGGAGAGCACAAAGGGAAGTCAAGATACCTGAAATGAGGGTGAGGTTAGTGTTTCAAAAGAAAACAGGAAGCAAACTTAAAAAACAACAAAACAATCAGCAAATCCCTGAAGCCCTCACAGAATGGGATTTACAGGCTCTCATAACATATGATTAAAGTTTAAACTTTAATCATAGTTTAAACTTTAAACTATGATTAAAGTTTAAAAGTCTTTTATCGAATACCAAAAGTTTTGGGGTGGATTTGCCATTTGTTATATACACTGACGACTTCTAACACATAAATATATATTGTAGTTTCACAGCTATAAGGCGCATATAAACGTCTTAGATTTTCTTCAAAATGAGTGGAGCGCCCTTTCGTGCGGTGCGCCTTGTATGTGAGAAAAGGCGGACCTAAAAGAAAAAGTGGTGCCCGCGAGGCGGACCTGAAAGAAAAGTCATGAGAACATTAAAGAGTGAAGTGTGGGCGTGGATTGTGTATAAAAAAGGTATGTGCTGTATGCACAACATTGCTGTTTTAACCCTGAAAATGGCAAAGAGACACGCGTATGACGCTCAGCTTAAGCTGAAGGTAATCAGCTACGCGGAGGAACATGGGAATCGAGCCGTGGAAGGGTGGAAGGCAGCGCCGGGCGAGTTACGCTACAGTTTGCCAATGGATTGTAGATGCTTGGACTAATGTGTCCAAGCATCCAAAAGCTGGTATCCTTTCTGAGGAGCCGCACAGTACAGACAGTGACTTTGACAGCGAGGGGCGAAGTGGACCTGCTCTGTTGGATTTTGCGCAGCTGTTCGATTCTGAAACAGAGGATGAGGACTTTGACGGATTTGAATAAAGACTATTACCAGTAATGTGCTTGTTTAGTATCGTTACTACTTATATAAAGCACAGCCAAACTCAGTTTTGCTCCCGATCTATTTTTTAATACGCACATTTGCATGCTTGCATGTGTGTTGTTTTAAGGCGGTGTGTGACTGAGACTGCGCCTTTTTGTACGGTCCGCCTAATGGTCGTGAAATTACGGTAGCTCAGATCCCAGCTTGAATAGCTAAATTCCAATGCATCAGACATTTTAGTGTCAATGTGTTGCAATATTTATCGCAGCAAAACAAAAAAGTCAATTTGTCAGACATCTGTATGACACGGACAGCCATCTTGTTATTTATAGTGAGGTAGATGATGCCCAGTGTAATAAATCTAATAAATGAGCCTCTCTTATATTTTATATTTGAAATACAATATAAATAAATGAGGTTTCAGATGGTCTTGAATTTGTTCAGAACTCAAAAATTTATGTCTAACCCTGTTCAGGACGTTCCTGTACCTCAGGGAGTTTTGGTTATGTGGAGGAAATTTCAACCTCTTGAGCTAAAATACTAAA
Source organism: Neostethus bicornis (assembly GCA_902685375.1). NCBI lineage: Eukaryota > Metazoa > Chordata > Actinopteri > Atheriniformes > Phallostethidae > Neostethus > Neostethus bicornis. The sequence continues at coordinate 9,853,434 of LR738549.1, read as the reverse complement.
TCAAGATGAGTTGAAAGAAGTCTGAAGAAGGGGTTGGCTTGCTTTGTTACCCTCAAGGCCACTTCCTGTCGTGGCTCCTATGTACACTGACAGAGATGGATTAGCTCATGGTAAATTGTTTTGTCCTGCTTCTAACTTATAAGGCTGAACAAAAATGGCTAAAGACTAATGTGATAAGTGCAGAAACAAAATAACATAAAAAAAAGACAATTTTAGATTTCAGACAGCGTAACAACTCCTGGAAAAATGAAATGACCTTCAGAGTCTGCAACCACAGCGAGATTGTTGAAGTTAAAAGAGTTGCCTTAGAAATTATTGTTAGATTTATAAATGCTTGTATAAATCCAGAAGGTTGACCTTAAGCGTTACCATTTTGTTATGATGGAAAATCTCGAAATTTTGCTTTCCTTCTTCTTCTTCTTTCGGCTTTTCCCTTTAGGGGTCACCACAGCAAGTCAGTGTCTTCCATTTAACCCTATGTGCTGTATTCTCTTTGGTCACACCAACTATCTTCATGTCTTCCTTCACTGCATCCATGAACCTCCTCTTTGGTCTTCCTCTAGTCCTCTTTCCTGGTGGTTCCAAATCCAGCATCCTTCTTCCTATGTACTCTCTCTCTCCTCTGTTCATGCCCAAACCATCTCAGTCTGGCCTCTCTAACTTTATCCCCAAAACCATAACATGTGCTGTTCCCCTGATGTACTCATTTCTAATCCTGTCCATCCTGGTCACTCCCAGAGAGATCCTCAGCATCTTCATCTCTGCTACCTCCATCTCTGTTTCCTGTCTTTTCTTCAGTGCTACTGTCTCTAGACCAAACAGCATGGCCGGTCTCACGATGGTTTTGTACACTTTCCCTTTCATTCTAGCTGAAACTCTTCTGTCACACATCACACCTGATACTTTCCTCCACCCATTCCAGCCTGCCTGAACACGCTTCTTCACCTCTTTTCCACACTCTCCATTGCTCTGGACTGTTGATCCTAGATACTTAAAATCTTCCACCTTCTTTATCTCTTCTCCCTGTAACCTAATTTTTCCATTTTATTCGCTCTTACTCACTGACAATGATACATAGCTCTCTGCTTTGTATGTATTTATAAAGCAATTAAATGTAATGAATATTGATGACTTCCTGTCACAGTAGCTTTACAATTTATCATTAAACATGTTATCATCAAACTCCAAATCAAAGCTGAAGCCTTTTGTCAATCCGTCCTAGCTGCTCTGGATTCTGGTAGGGTTAACAGCTTGGAAAGGTCACTTTCCCTGAATAGTTTCAGAAACACTCAGAGTTTAGAACATAGTTGGAAAAAAAAGTCCCCTTGGATTAGATAAAAATAGAGCCATCGCACCACCTGTCTGGTTGCTGTAAGTGTTGTGACCACTGACATTTAAAATATAATACACACAAAAAAACTGTAGATATGTTTTCATTGGTATCACTATGGAATAATGGAATTAAATTATCTTTCCTGAAAGGCTTTATCTATTTAAAGATTGTAGAGGAGTTTGTTTCATATCTTTGCTAGTTAGCAGACCACAGGCAGGGAATCCCAGTACAGATTTCCAGTCTCTTATAGAGCCCAAAGACACAGAAAACCAATCATAGACACACTCATACTCATTTGCAATTTAATCCAACCAATCAGCCAAAAGCCATGGTTACAAGATATAAACAAAATTCAGACTAGTTGTGTTTACTAATTAGCTGGATGCCATTTTCTGAACTTTTACACTTGCAGCTCACCGACTCAAACTTGACTAAAGCATGCAAAATAAACTTTTTACAGTTCTGACTTTTAATGGTAATACGTGGGTATTGTTTTTGTTACCAAAGCGATTTTTAAATTGTTCCACCACTGGAAACATTATTTCTGCACCAGACCCACGTGACAATAAACGAGTGCCAGTTGCAGTCATGGCGCGACTAGCTACAATCATTGACGCAATTTAGTGGGAAGCTTTTTACACTTTGTTACCTCATGCACCTCTCATTTCTTTCTACAATTTGGGTTGAGAAAAAGGACCAAGTCTTGGTTTTCTTTGGATGGGCAGGCAGATGATCAATGATAAATGGACTCTACTTACATCGTGCTTTTCCACCTGTGTCGGCACTCAAAGCGTTTTACATTGTAACTCACATTCACCCATTCACACATACGCCATCAGGAGTAATTTGGGGTTCGGTGGCTTGCTCAAGGACACCGCGGCGTGAACTCCTGGTGGGGCATCGAACCAGCAACCCTCTGGTTCCAGGGCGGTTGCCCTACTCACTCAGCCATCTTTCCTCAACAGTCAGACTTTCACATTTCAGAAAGATCCATACATTAGTGACATTGTATATCTATTTTGTTATTTAGTATCGGATGTTCCAAAACCCAAATTTTGATTGTTCATATGTGCAAGATGCAATTAGAAAAGAGTTCTTTGAATTGAGATTTTTTTTTTTAAAAAGATGGTATTTGTCTCAGTTTTGTTGGTGCAAGTTTCTCTCGACGTTTTTGTGGATTATTTACTTAGTGAGTTATTATTTTAATAATAATCATAGTTTATTAATCCCTCATGAGGAAGCCATGTGGGATGGGTGGGTGAGGGTTGGGCGGTTGACCTCAGGGAACACATTTTTTTATTTTTCTATTTTTTCATTTATTTATTTTTACTGTTCTAGAATACAGTGCAATACCACTCCACCACATAAAGGGGCAGTGTCGCTCTCATTTGCAGAGTGTACCTAGAGAGGATTCCCTCGGTGTTATAGGTAGCAATGACAGCGTCAATGATGGGAGTAACTGGAGGTTAAGTGTCTTCTCCAAGGACACTCAGACATGAGCTCATTGGGAATCGAACCGGCAACTCTTCGTTCCGAAGTCGGAAATTCTACCATTCTATCAAACTCCCAGAGAATCTGAGGCAGCAACTAGCTTGTTTGCTTTGACCGTATGAGTTATGTTTACAGCCCAAATAACGGGTAAATACAAAGACAGCAAACTGATGTTTCCATTTAGGCTCATACACAAAAAAATTGAAAATGTTGCGCTGCTATAAAAAACTGAGTCAGATTGTATAAAAATAAAAAGTCCATTTTTGTTCTGGTATTGCAAATGGTGTTTGCTCTCATTTGTAAAAAGGACTGATCCTTTGAGTGACGGGTGTTGATCTTTAGACTTTAGTAAATTCACATACTTTCCGAGCTGAGCTTTGGAGGGATTGTTGCGTATTGTGTCTCACACGGAATCTTTTTCAAAATGACGAGGGTTTGAAAACTGAATGCAGAACAGATTAAAGCAGACAAACCTCACAACTTCTGCAGACACAAATCATAATGTTTGGAATTTTTCTTTGTAGTAGTTGCTGAATCAGAATTTCTAGAACGATCTGAGAGGTGCTTCTTTAGCTCCACAATATGATTTGATTCGTTCCGACAGAATTGTGATGATGGCCAGGGATCCCTTTCATCTTTTGCCTGCCCGACTATAATTTCTATAAAGTATTTCACATTTTCATCCATCAACCTCAGACACTTTAAAGCTTTTGATCTTAAGTAGATAGAAGAATTTCTGGATAATTTCCACATATGGCTTTGACTTTGCATGTTAGAGCTTCACTATATGGATTTATTTTTTTATGACAATAACTTCTCATCTTTTCCCTGTGTCCATGCAGTGTTTTACAAAAGTATGTCTGCACTGCCTGAAGACATATCAGTTTTTGTCTTACAAACATCCTGTGCTTGAGGGTGGTGGGATTTTAAAATCTGCTCAGATTATCAAGATTTTGTTGTTCATTGGCAGAAGTTACTTTTTCAGCTTGTTCCATCTCTTCAGGCATGTTTTATTCCCATCATTGACTCAGTTTTAGATTAATGCAGTGGTGCATGCCCAGGCTCCATCAGGGAAGAGGGAAGGGCACATTTCGCCCTTAGGGAACACGCTTTTTTTTTTAGTGTTCAAGAGTAAAGTGCAATACCACTCCACCACATTAAGGGGCAGTGTCGCTCTCATTGACAGAGTGTGCGCAGGAAGCATTCCAGAATCAGATAATACTTTAATGATCCCACACATGGAAAATTTGTGTGTTACAGCAATAACCAAAGTCCAACTGCCAACCAAAATCCAAGCCGAAGTCGAACCGCCATCAGCATCACATGCGGTGTACTACGCTTGTGTGTAGATTAGCGTCATTAGTTCCTCAGTCTTGGTGGCGAGTGAGCACATATGTCCCATAATAACTGCAGGCACAACAGGCTTCAATCTCTTCCTGTTCATCTTAACGTGGGTCCCGGCTCTGCGACCCCGACAGCTTCTCCGGATCTCTCTCGGAATTTCACGCCGGGCTCCATGAAGAAGGCTAGGTTCACTCAGAGCTCACAGCTGGTCGCGGGAGTAAACAATAGCCATACTTCCAGCACAAAAAAAGACATAAGCCATTCCAGTTGGAATTATTTTAAAATTATTGGTGTTACAGTTAAAGCAATTCTTTGTTGTAAATTGATCCATATTTATTTCTTTTTTTATTCTCTTATGCATTATTAAGGATACAGTGTTGTGCAGAGGTGTACTTAAAACAATTTTATAGACAAATGACACTATTTATGGTCGCACAGGGGGGTCGCGAGAGGTTTTCTTCTTCCTGGAGGGGGCGTTACAGAAAATAATTGAGAAGCACTGGATTTATGCAACTTATATCGAAAATTACCTCAGTGGCTTTGAAAATGTCTTCATTTTTGCGGCTACTACGGTTGAAAAAAACAATGCATTGGAAAATTTGGTTAAGATTACAGACATTTTTAGTTCTCATTACTCTGGCTTCCAATCACAACTATCAATTAATAGAGTTTATAAATAGATTTTAACCAACAATATGTTCTAAGATGTTGATGCGTTGTTACTTCAGTCCCTTCTTACACAGAAACTATCATTATGGTTGTAAGTTTAGATGTCCTTAAATGAACTTTAGAAAACTAAAAATATATAAATAAAATGTGTTCCAGAAAAAATCAGGAGGCAGAAACTGTAATCCGAAAACCCTCTGAGCATCTTTTGTTAAACGAGACAGAAACTTGGAGGCATTTTTGTAACTTAAAACTCAAGTAGGATGAAAATCTTATTTATCTTTTGAGTCGCTTGAGTTTATAATCTCTGTTACTACATGGATATTTATCAAAGAAGAAGATGGATTATTCATTACACAGTTAAACGTTTTTCCGCTGGTTTCGAGGGTTTGTTCCAAAACATCAAACATTACTGGGTTATTGTAATTTTATGAATAAAAATTTCTAATTCCTTCCAGTCAGGGACGCCAGACTGAGATGATTCAAACATGGTTATACAGTGGCAGAAGGATACTAAGTTTGTATTCACCAGGGTGGAGGCCTAGAGAAAAACAAAGTGAAGGTTTATGGACTTAATCAAGAAGGATATGGAGGTACGACAGAGGACCCCAACCGTTTTTGTCCCAAGATCTACTTTTTTGTTTTTGTAATTTGAGTAGTATCAGACATCTAGACCTCTACTAGTCCAGTGTCAACATCACAAACACACACACAAATGGTTTCCAGCCTACAGTAAAACTATCTTCACAACATGTTTTGTTGTTGCCACACAACCATTTGAAATCAAATCACAAACCCACACTCTCTCAAACACATACACACAGACAAGTTCCTCTCTCTCAAACACACAATAGAGAGACGAGTTCCTCTCTTTCAAACACATACACACAGACAAGTTCCTCTCTCTCAAACACACATAAAAACAAGTTCCTCTCTCTCAAACACACACACAGACAAGTTTCACTCTCTCTCGCTAACACACACACAAACAAACTCCTCTATCTCAAACACACACAGACAAATTTCTCTGTCAAACACAGACACACACAGACACTGTCTGCGTGCACACAGTACTTTGAGAAGCGTGGCTCATTTAGGACAGGCTTGACAACGTGTTTTCACTCCAATAACACAAGAAAAAGTTGCCAGATTGTCACTTTTTAAAAAAAAAAAAAAAGAGTTCCTTAAAGGTCTGAATACTCGCTAAAAATAGTGTCAAAGTCGCTGAGTTGACTTCCTGTCATTTCCTTTTGTTCCACACACCTGGTGGTCGACTTGGGATCAGTCCGATCGACTGTTTCGGCACCCCTGGTGTGAGAGAAGCGGACATAGGGGGAAGGAGGCAGGGTTACATAAAGGAAACTATTGCACTGGAGGACAAAGCTGAAAGAGTCTTACTCTCATCATCCTGAGGAAAAAAAAAAGAATGAAATGAAATTGTATTTTTTGTGTGTGTGTGTGTTTTCTCATACACTGTTAATAAATCTCAAAGATATTTCCCATTTCAAACAAATATGTATTGAACTAACATCCCACATCCACTTAAATTCTAAGAATGAACTCTTCCTCTGCCCGCGCAGACTGAGCCCGCAAACAACTCAGTATGTCAACAGAGAAGAAGATATACAGAACGTTGCTTACAACACACATGTGGTATGAAAATCAATACAGCGATTTTTTTTCAACGTAACATTTTCTGGCACGCTTAAATAGCAGTGGGAAATGTCAAAGAGAAAAAAAAATACTTTCATGTCTTTCTCTTCTACAGTAGTTTATTCAGGGTAATTAATGGAAAATAGCTGGGCTAGCGCCACTTTGTGGGTCATCCTAATTGAATTCCACTTCAGCTACTAGGTCAGGCATTAGTGCCTGTCCATATTACTCTGGGAAAATGGATCCAGAGCATTCTGCTTTTACAGCCTCCCTCAATGAAGAAAAACCAAGACCCCTACAGGTTACAGGAAAAAATTCTTCAGCACACGAAAGGGAGAGGAGTTTTTGCAAATCTTGGCCTAAATGTTTGAAGAATGGAGCAAACATGTTGTCTAGACTGGAAGCCCAAGAATTTCTCTCCCGGCTTGTTCACCTCAGCATTTCTTCTTTCCCTTAACGGATGTTTTAGGATTTTTTTTGTCTCATTAAGCAAGATTTTAACATCATAAATATCCTGGGTCTTTTTTTTTTTTTTTTATGGCGGCACGGTGGTGCAGTTGGCCTCACAGTGAGAAGGCAGGGGGTTTGAGACCTGGGTAGGACGAGGCTTGGAAAACTGACCTTTCTCCCGTGTGGAGTTTGCATGTTCTTCCGATACATACATGTTTTTTTTTCCTAGTACTCTGGTTCTCTCCCTCCCTCCCTCCAAAAAGCATGCATGTTAGGTTGATTGGCCAAATCCAAATTGCCCCTAGGAATGAGTTAGTGTGTGGTCCTGCAACAGACTGGCAACCTGATTGGGGTATACCCAACCTCTCTCCTGAAATCAGCCAGGCTAGGCTCCGGTATTCCCAAGGACCTCTTTAGGATTTAAGCAGTTCAGAAGACGAAACAAAATTATTTTTTGTTAACTATGTCAAGTCTGATGCGTTTCTGTTTGATTAACTAAGTGTGAAGCACTTCAGATGACTTTATTCTGTTCCTGGTCGGTAAAATTACAATTGAACGTAAAAATTAAACTGTAAGAAATGCACTCAGTGAGTTTAACGTCAAAATTTGTGTAAACTTTTGCCTGCTTCTATGCAACACAAAAAGGCTCCAATTTTGTCGCACCGTGTCAAAACAAACTGGCAAATAAAAAGCGGTGCAACATCCATGACAAGTTTAGATAAGCTGTTGTATTAACTACAACTGGGAAGAAACGATGGAAGCAGAGAGCGTGTTTAATCTTGTTGGAAAGATAGTCACACACATCTGAGATGGACAAGTTATCTGACTGTGCGGAGCCAGCTCACTATTTCTAAGACAGAAATTCTCTCTGAGGAGATAAAAGAGTTGCAATTACAGAACAATAGTCTCTTCTTCTCCCAACCAACATGGGCCTTTCCTCACAAAAAAAAGGGAAGTCTGTAAAAAAAGAAGATGGATTTGGAAAATAAACGAGGCATACCTTAGAATCTCCGCTGGGCAAAGCTGAGGTATAGCTCAGTGGTTGAATCACCGTCCTAGTTTGATTCCGATGAACACATGCCTAAGTGCCCCTTGAGAAGACACCTAACCCCCAGTTATTCCCACCATTGGCACCGTCATGGCTGCCTACTGCGGTGCTGTGAGACATAGTCTCTTCAGCGGGTCTGGGGTCTGCCCCTTGGTCTTCTCCCGGTGGGACGTGCCCAAAACAACTCGCCCGCGAGGCGCTCGAGGGGCATCCTGACCAGATGCCCGAACCACCCCATCTGGCTCCTCTCGACCTGGAGGAGGAGCGGCTCGACACCCAGCTCCTTCCGGATGGCAGAGCTCCTCACCCAATCTCTGAGTGAGAGCTCATTTCGTCCGCTTGTACCCGCAATCTCATTCTTTCGGTCACCACCCACAGCTGGTGACCATAGGTGAGGGTTGGAACGTAGATTATTATTGTTAAACAAATATGCTTAAAGAACGAGACTTTAAAGACTTCAGAAAATAACAGAAAACTGAACTCAAAGTGGACATAAATTGCTGGAGAATTGATGTCAAAATGGATTTTTAAAGCTTTGTAACTCCCTACCCTAAAAACGGCTAGTTTGATCAGCGCTCGTAGTTGGTATCTCTTTGTTGGGGCATTAGCATATTGACAATAAGGCAGAAAATATTCTATTTTTTTCTCTCCTAAAACATCAAATTACCTTCACAATGAAGAAAAAGCTCATGAAAAGACTCTTCATGTGGTGTTTTTATCCACTGATAACAACAATGGGAAACAATCTCATTCCTTGTGACAGAGAAACCAGTCACTGTTCCCACTTTTCACTCCCCTGCCAGTTAATCAGTCACAAAAATAGATCATTTTCTCCCAGAGCAGACTAATGATTGCAGGTCTGTTATGAGTCAAGCCAGGGGAAGATCCAGATGTCCGACATAGTGACAAATAGAAAATGAAGGTATGAATCTATCTAATAAAACAGCGAGTTTGACTCCTTCAGTTTTATGGAAATACTGAGATAAAAGTATTTCTAGATCACAAAGCTTGTTTTGTTTTGTCAGCCACTCCAACCCTAGTTTTGTATTCGCTTGTCAGCCATGAAATCCTGCTGTGAGTACGCCGGAGAAGAAGCTGATTAGTTTTGCTTTGCTACTGTGGAAACGGCTCATCCTGGTTTGGCTGAGTTTAATTTGAAGTATAAGTCAAAATTGGGGTTTCAAGCAAAATCCATTTTTTGCAAGTTTTTACCATAAATGCATTCTTTCTACATCAAAACATATCTGTAGTGGTTTTCAATTTAATTTATGCATGTTTGAGTCATTTGTAAGCTTACTCGTATCATGACGTGTTAGTGTGAGGACACACACGGAGGACCGTTTGCAATTCTAAACAAGAAACAGATTTATTCTTGAAACTAATGCGAAAATTTCCAAGAGCAAGGTAACTTAACTAGGTCACAAAACATTTTAAATACTCTAAACCTGTAGGGAGAGTAGTCAGTTCCCCCTCTGTGTCCTGTTTCCCCCCTCCCACTTGTCTGTGTGTGTGCAACTAGTCACACCTGAAACTAATCTACTCATCTGGTGGAGCAGTTTTTGACACACTCTTCACCAGATCGTTGTTTTTCATGCTTGACTTGTTATCCAGTTTTTGGCTCCAGCTCCTACATCAGAACCTGCCTAGGTTATCTGTTTTTGTCTTCTTTATTTGGACTTTTTATCGATCTAATAAATCTGCTTGTGATTTTTCATCTGAACCAAGGGTATATTTTTGGCCTGTAGTCTGATTGAGGACGCAAGATTGACAAAAGACAACCTGGTAACGGATGAAGGACTGTACCGATATTACACACAGATGGGGGGAGAGACAATAGGACACACGTGAGACTCATTAGGAAGGAGCAGGTAATTATCAGAACAAAGAGAGAATACAAGGACGGGAAGCGCAGCAAGAAAACTTAAGTAACAAAACCAACTGCAAAGACCTGAAACGCTGACAACTTGTCCAGAATTTTGATACAACTTCAACATTGGTTGTTTTCTGTCACACCTACATTCTAACATAAGCAGGAAGAGTTTTTACAGTTGCAGTGCTCAAGCTCTGCTTATGCTTGTTTTCTCCTTTTTCTGTGAATGCACAAAATAATATAAAAGATAATGCGCTAGTTTTGCTAACTTGAAATATTATTTTTATTACATCTAGTTATTTTTTTTTTGTTATTTTGAATTACTCTATTCATCCCTCACCGGGGAAATTTGTTTGCTGCACTGCTTACACCGCAGCAGGCTGCCCTTCGACGGCGCCAATGGTGGGAGAAGCGGGGGTTAGGTGTCTTCTCCAAGGACCCTAGACGTGCTCTCCGTGGGACGCGAACCCGCGACCTTCCGGTCCGCGGGCGAACGCGCTAACCACGCGGCCACCGTCTCCACCCTTCTAGTTAGAGACATAGAGACATAGATCCAAATTCTGCAAAGGCAAATTCAGGTTTATCGAGATTGCAAAATAAATTTTTAAAGATCTCATTTTGAAGTCTCATCTAAAGCCAGCCAATCAGGAGACGGCAAAGACTTTGCCAACTGTGTCAGATTCGGTATGTACACTGCTTTTTTCAAATTTTTCTTCCATCGGTTGCTCATCTTACCTGAAGGGTGTAGTATACACGCCTTGGACAACCGTTGTGTTTCACTTAAAGGCTGGAAACGTCTACAGTGTTTTTCATTCACGTCACAGCCAGTGTTTTTGCTGGTACGTAAATTAATGCAATAAATAAATTTGCTTTAAATTTCGTTCCGTCATCTTCCGCTTGTTCCGGGGTCGGGTCACGGGGGCAACAGCCTCAAACGGGTAGCCCAGGCTTCTCTCACTCCAGCTGCATCCTCCAGCTCACTCGGAAGGATCCCGAGTCGTTCCCCGGCCAGCTGTGAGACATAGTCTCTCCAGCGGGTCCGGGGTCTGCCCCTTGGTCTCCTCCCGTTGAAGCGTGCCCGAAACACCCCACCCGCGAGGCACTCGGGGGGCATTTTGACCAGATGGCCAAACCTCCCCATCTGGCTCCTCTCGACCTGGAGGTGGAGCGGCTCGACACCGAGCTCCTCCCAGATGGCAGAGCTCCTCACCCGATCTCTGAGTGAGAGCCCAGCCACCCTGCGGAGGAAGCTCATTTCGGCCGCTTGTATCCATGATCTCATTCTTTCGGTTACCACCCACAGCTGGTGACCATAGGTGAGGGTTGGAACGTAGATCGACTTGTAAATCGAGAGCTTTGCTTTTCTCAGTTTACCACGACGGACCGATGCAGCGTCCGGGCTTTAAATGTGTGGTAAAAGAAAAAAAGAAAACTAAAAGCAAACAAAAGTTGAAACCTTTCTAGTGTAGTAAATCCGCATGTAGATCTGCATCATCTGGATTTCTCCCCAACTCAAAAACAGAAAGAAATGTTTCCGCTGCACAACCATCGCCTCTTTTTGCGATACATCATTGATGAAAACCACATTTTAGTGTTTTACTTTACGTGCATTCCTAAGTTAAAGAGCCCCGTTGGCTTCACACTGCTCAGCCGGCAGCTACACGCGGTAAAACACTTCCTATGGAATGAAGTCATTCTACTGAAAAGCTAACATGAGCACATATTTTCCTGGCTGTGGGGTTTCTTTATTTAGTGCTGATCAAGCAGTCTTTTTTCCAGTTGTTGGAGGCTGTCGTAATCCCCCCCCTCACACGCCACACCGTGATTATGACTGTACCTTGATTCAAACAAAATAAAGCTCAAATGAAACCATGGTATTTATAATCTGGTTATTAAGCTACCACATTCAGGTCAGTGAAACAAGCAAAAAGAAAGACTTTTTTTAATACTTAAGACCTTGATTTAGAAAGATGTACTGCTTTTACGAGCTCAGTCCGTATGGGGAAAAATTTGTAACCTGTTTACCGTAATTTCACGACCATTAGGCGCACCGTACGAAAAGACGCAGTCCTAGTCACACACCGCCTTACAACAACACACACGCAAGCATGCAAATGTGCGTATTAAAAAATAGATCGGGAGCAAAACTGAGTTTGGTTGGACTTTATTTAAGTAGTATAAACAAGCACATTATCGGTAATAGTCTTTATTCAAATCCGTCAAAGTCCTCATCCTCTGTTTCTGAATCGAACAGCAGCGCAAAATCCGACAGAGCAGGTCCACTTCGCTCCTCGCTGTCAAAGTCACTGTCTGTACAGTGCGGCTCCTCAGAAAGGATACCAACTTTTGCGAAAGCTCGGATAACAGTACCAGCAGACACGTTAGTCGAAGCATCTACAATCCATTGGCAAACTGTAGCATAACTTGCCCGGCGCTGCCTTCCACCCTTCGTGAAACTGTGGTCTCCTTCGGTCATCCATCGCTCCCACGCAGCTCACACTTCACTCTTTAACGTTCTCATGCCTTTTCTTTCAGTTCCGCCTCGCGGGCACCGCGTTTTCTTTTAGGTCCACCTTTTCTCACGAGCACCGCGTTTTCTTTTAGGTCCGCCTTTTCTCACTCACAAGGCGCACCACACGAAAAGGCGCACCGCTCATTTTGAAGAAAATCTAAGACTTTTATACGCGCCTTATAGCCGTGAAATTACGGTAATTTGTTGGGACTAAATTAAACTTAATTTTGAAATGCTAAAATTGGTTAAAGGTACACATTCAGGGTTTCGGGTCTTTGCGGGTGGTTTTGTTGTTGTTCAGGTTTGTTTCCTGTTTTATTTTGAAATACAGACCTCTCTCTCATTTCAAGTGTCTTGACTTCCCATTCTTGTGTTCTCCCTTTGTTCTGGTGATTGCCTGCCCCTTCCTAATGTTTCTCACGCATGTCTCGTTGTCTCTACCTCTATTTTATATTTAATGTGTGGCTTGTGCTTCACTCGTTTCCAGATTATCTGATGTCCAAACTCTGACAACAGGTCCTAGTAGTAGTTTTTAAAATGTTTGTGACCCACTTAACTTACCTTTTTCTTGGATATATTTGAGTTTGATTAGAGAATAAATCTGTTTCTTGTTTTAAACTGCAAGCTGTCCTGCCCGTGTTTCCGAAACTTGTTTTCTCTAACATTTCCTGGAACTTGTTTAGATGACTCAGACCATTTTGTTTGTGTTCAGCACAGAGATCAAGTTCTCACAATCAGTAAACTTTTGAAAGCTTAAAGAAATAAAAATAGTTTGACATCTTCTTGGAACTCTAGGTCTAGTTTATGATTGGTTTATTATTCGCTGCCTTTCGTGACTGGTTTCTTCTTGTTTATGGAAAGTCTTTGACCCACGGGGTTAAAAATCACTCAGAAGGTTTATTTGACTTTTTACCTTGTTGTGGATTTACTCAATGAGTAACGGACTTGCGATGTTTCTGCTGAGCTGTAACCAGTAGTTCATTCTGATTGTTTGTGTGTTTATTTTCACAAATTCTTGGATTTTTACTACCTTTTAGCATCAAGTTTATTGTCCCGTTCATTGTTGTTTTTGCAGCCATCCAAGTTTTCGTTTTAGTCTTCGTCTTTGGACGAATATTAATTTAAGTTTTAGTCACATTTTTGTCATATTTTTATAGTTTCGTTTTAGTCACAAAAAAAAAAAACTTTAACAATCGTGTCTTTATTACTGAGAATAATGCAGGTTGTTTGTTTAAAAAAAAAAAACTCTGCCGAGCTTTAACTTGCGCAAAACAGCGAACATTGTAAAACAACGTAAATAAATATAATTTTTTCAGTGAGTGAGGAACTTATTCATACTTAAAAATGACACCTCTTAATAACCCTGTAAACAAAAGTAAACATTGGAATGCATTTAAAGCAGTCGTTAGCGCAACCAAGCTAACTAGGAAGTTAGCAGTGCCGACGAGCTAGCATTAGCTTGAAGTTAGCATGCTGTTTGCGCAAAATATGTTGAAAACTTTAAGTTTCTGACCAACAAGCCTCTTCGTTGCTGTTTTCACCATGGTTTGTGACTTCCTCATGGCTGGAGGTGTGTTGTGTAGACGGTGTGAACGTGCAGTAGTGTCGCTGTGAAAGACAGATGCAGCCGCTGTGTTTTTTTTTTTTTTCACAGACAGAAATGTGAAAGTCTGACGCCTATTTCGTTACGTTTTCGTCTCGTCAGCAGAAACTTGCAAACGTCTCGTCACGTTTTCATCACCAAAATTTCACATTTATTTTGTTATTGTTACGTCATCGTCATAAAAAATGCTTCGTCAATGAAATCATTTCGTTGACGATATGTCTTCCCTTATCCGATATGTCTTCTATCGTCCAACCCGATTGTTAATGAAAAGGAGGAAGACAAAAAAATCGCGCAACTATTTTAGTCACGGCTGCCTAAACATTTATGCCTAGAATGTGCTGCTTGACTTGCATTTTTTTTAGGATTTTCTTTAAATTTCAGCATACTGTTTTAAACATGTCCCAACACAACTTTGTTCCATTCAAAATGTCGTAAACAAATTCAAGAGGTGACATTGCCCACTATTATACCGTAATTTCACGGTTATAAGGCGCATATAAACATCTTAGATTTTCTTCAAAATGAGCGGTGCGTGAGAAAAGGTGGCCCTAAAAGAAAACGCGGTGCTCGTGAGAAAAGGCGGACCTGAAAGAAAAAGCGGTACCCGTGAGACGAGGCGGACCTGAAAGAAAAAGCTGGAGAACGTTAAAGAGTGAAGTGTGGTCGTGGATTGTGTAAAAAAAAAAGGTATGTTCTGTATGCACAACATTGCTGTTTTAACCCTGAAAATGGCAAAGAGACACGCTTATGACGCTCAGCGAGCGGCGTGGGAGTGATGGATGACCGAGGGAGACCACAGTTTCACGAAGGGTGGAAGGCAGCGCCGGGCGAGTTACGCTACAGTTTGCCAATGGATTGTAGATGCTTGGACTAACGTGTCTGCTGGTACTGTTATCCGAGCTTTCGCAAAAGCTGGTATCCTTTCTGAGGAGCCACACAGTACAGACAGTGACTTTGACAGCGAGGAACGAAGTGGACCTGCTCTGTTGGATTTTGCGCTGCTGTTCGATTCTGAATCAGAGGATGAGGACTTTGACGGATTTGAATAAAGACTATTACCGGTAATGTGCTTGTTTAGTATCGTCACTACTTAAATAAAGCACAACCAAACTCAGTTTTGCTCCCGATCTATTTTTTAATAGGCACATTTGCATGCTTGCGTGTGTGTTGTTGTAAGGCGGTGTGCGCCTATTCGTTCGGTGCGCCTAATGGTCGTGAAATTACGGTACACGCCCCTTTTCTGAAGTGCCGTGGCCTATTTTCGCTTGACTTAATTTAAACTGAATTTCTTTCTGTAAAAGCCTTTGTTCTCTGATCATGTTTTGAGTTTGTGAATCATCCAAACGGGACCAAAGGATACAGACCTGACACGAGTATACAGATCAAGGTTCATTTTTAGAGGCAGCTTTCCTCCTGGCTGTCATGGTTTGTCAGAGCAGATTAATCTTATATTTTCTTCAGGTCCTCAGCCTTCATGTTTTTTTAGGGATGATTGACTCTGTAATATCAAAAAGCAGCATGAAGTGACATCGGCCCGTCGTTCATCTTCCTCTATAATTGTGTCCCTCATCTTTTCATGTTAATATTACATTTCCATTTTTACCTGTCTGAATTTTGACTCAACATGTTTGATGTAAATAACAGCTTTTTAAAGACCAGGAAATGAAATTTCATTTTATTTCACAAAACAAATCATATCTAAACACATGCTTTTCTTATTGCTTCAGCATCCAGAAATGGCAGCTACTTACGTTTCTATTTTCCTCCATCATATGTTTACCACCACAGGCTGAAAGGCAGCCCCCCTCTAACAGAGAAAATCCATTTTTTATTATTCCTGCTCCTGTAGGCGGGAGAAATCTGATCATGTCACCTTTGTTGATTTGATGAGGGAAATAAAAAAAAAAAGACGACAGTCTGACAGATTTTGAGAATGTAACTTCTTCCGAGATGTAAAAAAAAAAAAAAGCACAGTTCTGAATTTTGGTTTGGAAAAGAAATGTAAAGAAAAGGGAGGAGACGGCAGCTCAGTGGTTTGAGCGTTCGCTGGTGGACCGGAAGTTTGTGGGTTTGTGTCCCACAGAGAGCAAGTCTAGGGTCCTTGGAGAAGACACCTAACCCTCACTTCTCCCACCATTGGCGCCGTCGAAGGGCAGCCAATTGCGGTGTAAGGAGTGCAGCACACAAATTTCCCCGGTGAGGGATGAATAGAGTACCGTAATTTCACGACCATTAGGCGCACCGTACGAAAATGTGCAGTCTCAGTTATGTGCGCCATTGCTGTATTTAACACACACATACGGCGCACCGTACGAAAAGGCGCAGTCTCAGTCACACACTGCCTTTCAACAACACACACACAAACATGCAAATGTGCGTATTAAAAAATAGATCGGGAGCAAAACTGAGTTTGGTTGTGCTTTATTTAAGTGGTAACGTTACTAAACAAGCACATTACCGGTAATAGTATTTTTTCAAATCCGTCAAAGTCCTCATCCTCTGTTTCAGAATCGAACAGCTGCGCAAAATCCAACAGAGCAGGTCCACTTCGCTCCTCGCTGTCAAAGTCACTGTCTGTACTGTGCAGCTCCTCAGAAAGGATACCAGCTTTTGCGAAAGCTCGGATAACAGTACCAGCAGACACGTTAGTCCAAGCATCTACAATCCATTGACTCGTTAATGCTGAAATTTCTCGCGGCGGCTCGATTCCCATGTTCCTCCGCGTAGCTGATTGCCTTCAGCTTAAACTGAGCGTCATAAGCGTGTCTCTTTGCCATTTTCAGAGTTAAAACAGCAATGTTGTGCATACAGCACATACCTTTTTATACACAATCCACACCCACACTTCACTCTTTAAAGTTCTCATGCATTTTCTTTCAGGTCCGCCTCACCTCACGGGCACCGCTTTTTCTTTAGGTCCGCCTTTTCTCACACGCAAGGCGCACCGCACGAAAGGGCGCACCGCTCATTTTGAAGAAAATCTAAGTCGTTTATATGCGCCTTATAGCCGTGAAATTAGAGTAGTTTATTTATTTATTGAAATGTGAACTCTATTCTTATTGAAGCAGGATATTCGGACATCACGATTTGTCTTCGGGGTTTGTATTGAAGATAAATGTTTGTAGATAAAAAATGACTTAAAGTTTTTTGTTGCCGTAGATTATTTTATTATGGTAAAAAATACTTTCAAACAAATCTTATTTTTTTTGTCATACCTTTTGCATCAATCTTCTAGCGTCCCCGTTCTTCGGAGTTCTCAGTATCTACCCAACAGAGCGATGTATCCTTAATGGGAAAGTGTGTTTCTCATTTATCAAGTGAATAGACTGGTGAATTTCTTATAGAACTGATTTTGAGTCAGACACGCTCTGATATCAAAACCGAAAAATAAAAAAGGGAATCGTTCTGATGAGCGTGCTTGGTCCTCGTATCGTCGCTGGCTTTGATTCCACTGCAGAGGCGTGCCATTGATTTTGGGTTTTCTATGTTGATTTTTTTTTTGAGTGATTGATCAATGCGTATGTTTGTTTTCTCTGAACCATTAATAAACACAGACAGCTCACAAATCTGCTGGAACTGCCTCTGTGCTATAAAGTGGATGGCTTATATGAGCTGAAATGTCTGATGAAATTGAACCGAAGGAAAGGCTTACGGTGCCTGAATACCAACATTTTTCATCCAGACAGGGAATCAAGTCTGACCGGTTGTCGTCCAAACCCCCTTTACACTACACTGAGAGTGTATTGGAAATATTACTTTGGTCTAAGAAGAAGTAAGGTTTGTGAAACCATGCTAAGAACAATTACAACGGCTAATCCCGCTATTGTAACCTGGATCAGGCTCTGAGACAAGTTTACTTGTTTTCTTTTGTGGTCAGGATCAGAACCAGGTTTTTTTTTAAATCTTAAAAAGTTTAAGTGTCTCGGGGTCTTGTTCACGAGTGGGGTAAGGATGGAGCGGGAGATCGACAGGCGTATCGGTGCGGCATCAGCAATAACTAGAACGCTGCATCAGTCCGTCGTGGTAAAGAGAGAGCTGAGCCGAAAAGCAAAGCTCTCGATTTACAAGTCGATCTACGTTCCAACCCTCACCTATGGCCACCAGCTGTGGGTGGTGACCGAAAGAATGAGATCGCGGGTACAAGCGGCCAAAATGAGTTTCCTCCGCAGGGTGGCTGGGCTCTCACTCAGAGATCGGGTGAGGAGCTCTGCCATCCGGGAGGAGCTCGGTGTCGAGCCGCTCCTCCTCCAGGTCGAGAGGAGCCAGCTGGGGGTGGTTCGGGCATCTGGTCAGGATGCCCCCCGAGCGCCTCGCGGGCGAGGTGTTTCGGGCACATCCCACCGGGAGGAGACCAAGGGGCAGACCCCGGACCCGCTGGAGAGACTATGTCTCACAGCTGGCCGGGGAACGACCTGGGATCCTTTCAGGTGAGCTAGAGGATGCAGCCGGGCAGAGAAAGGCCTGGGCTACCGGCTTGAGGCTGTTGCCCCCGCGACCCGACCCCGGAACAAGCGGAAGATGACGGAACGGAACGGAAAAAAAAAAAAACTAAATTTTTGTGTTACCATGACAGCAACGATTATTGTGTTATGGATGCCGACAGTTGATAGTGGTTGTTGTTTATTTTGAAGAACAACAAAAGCTAGCCGTTGCTAACTGTCAGTAGTTTGTAGTTTGTTAGTTTTCGACAATGCCAGTTTCCGACAACACCAGTTTCTTACTATCCTGCCGACAACGCCAGTTTGTTACCGCGGGCCGAGCGGTAACAAACAGATTTCTTAGCAGGTTCTGTTTCGCCCAGAGACCACACTCAGGGTAGAGTCAAAACATGAATTTAATCCAAGACAGCTCTTCATAGGTATCATACCACACTCATCCTAGTTCAACATTCGAAAACTAACAAACTACTAACAGTTAGCAACGGCCAGCTGTTGTTGTTCTTCAAAATAAACAACAACCGCTGTAAACTGTCAGCATCCATAACACAACAATCGTTGCTGTCATGGTAACACTTTGACTGACTATTGTCTTAGATCCAGCTTAGGTACTTTAGTCGCCACTAGCTATTTGTTAGTGGCGTTTCAGATGTGTTAGCAAGTTAGCTGAGCTGAACAGTGTTGGCACAGGACCGAAGTGTTATGCACTTGTCATTTTCTATTTCAATACTCAACCAGGAAACCAAAGTGTTCCCAAAAAAAAGACATTAGCAACAAAGGAGGGTTTTCGAGCTCTTGCTGGTTGATAGTAGAAGATACACAAGTAGTTTGGAAGGGAAGAATCTTTACTATCAAAACTTTGATATCAGAGTCTTGGTAGCAAGACATTGGTATCAATGTCTTGATGCCAAAAGAACTTTGGTATCAAAGGAACTCATCTTTGATTGATTAATGGAAAAAATAATCATGCCATGAAAATGATGATGAGGTGGAGGTTTGCACTTGAAAAAAGAGAAATGACAATTAGCCAGAGTAAGACAGAGTACGTGTGTGAATGAAAGGGATCCAAATGGAAAAGTGAGGTTACAAGGAGAAGAGATAAAGAAGGTGGAAAATTTTAACTACTTGGGATCAACAGTCCAGAGCAACGGAGAGTGTGGAAAAGAGGAGAAGAAGTCTGTGCAGGCAGGCCGGAACGGGTGGAGAAAAGTATCAGGTGTGATGTGTGATAGAAGAGTTTCATCTAAAATGAAACAAAAACCGTGGTGAGACCGACCATGCTGTTTGGTCTAGAAACAGTGGCACTGAGGAAAAGACAGGAAGCAGAGATGGAGGAAGCAGAGATGAAGGTGCTGAGGATCTCTCTGGGAGTGACCAGGATGGGCAGGAGAGGAACAGCACATGTTAGAAGTTTTGGAGATAATGTCAGAGAGGCCAGACTGAGATGTTTAGACATGTGCAGAGGAGAGAGAGAGAGAGAGTACATCGGAAGAAGAAAGGGTTTGGAACCACCAGGAAAGAGGACTAGAGGACGACCAAAGAGCAGGTTCATGGATACAGTGAAGGAAAACATGAAGATGGTTGGCGTGACTGAAGAGGATGTAGCAGATAGTGTTAGATGAAAGAAACTGACTCACTGTCGCAACCTCTGAAGGGAAATGCCGAAAGAAGAACTGACAGTTGTAGAGAGTCCAGTATTTTGCAAAAATTGTGCTTTCAAAGGGAGTCTTGCACACACACAGGGGCGGGTTATAGAGGAACAAAACCGTAGTGATATTATACATGGATGTTATATCACTTTTATGTGTTGCAGGAAGAGGGAACCCAAACATATCTGAGGTTTGATGAATTAGCTGCTGTTACATATGATGTTTTTCAGGGTTTACTTAATGTTTTTTTCCTGCTGCGACATTGAACTTTCCAGTTGTGTAACCGGAGTTGGCAAGCCGTGTGTTGTACCTTGTAAGTTCAACCTCACCCTTCCTCCACCTGCCAGCAACTTGAGCTAAATAGGGAAAGTATTGGACCTTGTAAACAAGGTACAACAAGGCCATAAGTATTATTACAACAGAAACTCACAGTTGTTTCTTTCAGGCTACAAGTTCATTTTCCAATGATGTCATTATGATTGATTTCAGCGTACGTTTTTAGTAGTAGTAGTTTAGTTGTAGTTTATTTTATTTTTTCCAGACATTTAAACATTTTCTTGCAGTATGAAACAAAAGCAAACAATATGTATAAGGTCTGGAAAGGAGCAGTCTGAAGCTAAAGCTTATGATGCCTGCCCCTAACTCATCCAAACTATGTGTAATTGAGCTGTTAACTCTTTAACAACAACAACAAAAAAATCCACATGTACAGTAATTTAGCATGAAATAAAGTGTCCATCTTTAGAGCTCTTTTTCTTCGTATGATTTTATAATATATTTTTAATATAAAGTGTTGAACTGTTTAAGTGTTTTACATTCTTTTAAATGTTGATCCAGGTTGTTCCAAAGATTTACACCAATACATGAAATAGAATTTTTTTACAGTTGTTCATATTGCCATATTTTTAAACATATTACATCCTCTGAAATTATACACAATATCCCTCTTATGAAAAAAGTTTTGAATAGAATTGGGTAGATGATTATTGTTTATTTTAAACATGATTTGTGCAGTTTTAAATTGAACCAAATCCTTAAATTTTAAAGCCTTTTTGTTAATAAACAGTTGATTTGTATGTGCCCTGTAATTGGCTTCATTTACAGTTCTTGTTGCTCTTTTTTGAATAATGGTAATTGGACTGGTATTTGTTTGATATGTGTTGCCCCACAACTCGGAGCCGTACATGATGTAAGGAAGAAACAGGGAGCAGTACAAATTATAAAGTGTTTTTTCGTTTAGAAAATCTTTAGCTTTGGTAATAATTGCTAACGTCTTGCATAGTTTCGCTTTTATAAAATTTATGACTTTTCCAACTCAAGTTTTTTTGTATCATGATTCCTAAAAATTTAATTTCATTTACACACTATCTCAACATCATCTATGAATAATTTATTGTTGGCCTTAAAAGGACGGTTTGCAAAAATAATACATTGTGTTTTTTTGAGATTTAAAGTCAGTTTGTTTGAGTTAAACCAACTTTTTAATAGTTGTAATTCTTTTCCCATTTCACATGTTAGTGTTTCTAAATTTTCACCACTTTCACCATTTTTATTTTTACTTAACGCAATTAATACGGTGATGAAGCAGGACTGGATCATCTAAAAAACCACTTTGTTCTTCTGTCTTTCTTTTCACAGAGGATGCAGCGCTAATGAGCACCATCAACGTTTAGATGAGTGAAGCACAACCGCGGAGCCCGAACATCAGCAGTCCACAGTAATCGTAAGCTTTCTCATCTGCCATCGTCAGACCTGTCAAAATATAATTATGTGTCATTATCAGTAGATCATTATATAGTCTGCTTAAAATCCTTCCTGTGTGTCTGCTCATTGTTCTGGATGGTGGATGTCATTCGGACTGAGGGAATTATAGACATCAGAGAGCACTTGGCAGCAATCACACATCCCAACCTGACACATTATGCAGCTGTGCATTCGATCACCAAGGTTTCTCTGCTTCATAATAAACCAAGGGAGGAAGTGTGGTGACATTTGATAGCAAACTATAACTACTATTATTACATCAACGTTGAAAATGTATAAACTTGACTGTGACATTTCAGACTTTTTTCTACCGGGATCATTCCCCGCTCTCTATGGAAATGCTGCTCCATGAAATCCCTTCACAATGTTGTTTTACTGTCTTTTTTTTTCAAATCTTACAAACTCTAATATGCACACATACAGCCAAGAGTAGAGTGCATGCAGCGTTCAAGCGTCCAAGCTATTCCTTCTGTGTTATCCCTTCACATGAAAAATTCTCCAGAAAATGCAGCTTACTTGATATTTGTTCCATAGAATATTTGCATCTGCTTATTCAGGTCACTCAGAGTCTATTTTGCTCTGATTGGTTGGATCCAGTGACCTGATCATGCTCCGCCCCATGCTCCGCCCCTAGTGGGTGAGTCATTTCAAGCTACCTAAACATGGCAGCTAACTTAAATTAAATCAGATAAATGGTTTGATTGATCAAAATATCAAAGTAGCACATTAAAAAATTCTCTTCCTAAAGCTTTTTTTGTTGGGAACAGCAGGGGAACAGCAGGGGAACAGCACACGTTAGAGGTTTTTGGGGATAAAGTTCGAGAGTCCAGACTGAGATGGTTTGGACATGTGCAGAGGAGAGAGAGAGAGTACATCGGAAGAAGGATGCTGGATTTGGAACCACCAGGAAAGAGTACTAGAGGAAGACCAAAAGAGGAGGTTCATGGACGCAGTGAAGGAAGACATGAAGATAGTTGGTGTGACCAAAGAGGATACAGCAGATAGGGTTAGACGGAAGAAACTGACCTGCTGTGGCGACCCCTAAAGGGAAATGCTGAAAGAAGAAGACTTTAGCTAATACTTTACATAATACTTTTGCAATTATAATGCGTGGTAAAACTTTTTAAGTTTACAACACTTCCTCCTAAAAGGACTAATAATTCTATTCCATTGTCTTCTGTTTATTCGGGGCACGGTCAAGGCAGAAAACCCAGGCGTCTCTCATTCCAGAGGCATCCTCCAACTAGTTGGGGAGGATCTTGAGACGTTCCCCAGCCAGCTATCAGACATAGTCTCTCCAGCGAGTTTGGGGTCTGCCCCTTGCTCTCCTCCCGATGGGACTTGCCAGAAACACCTCACCACCGGGGCCTTTGGGATGCATCTTAACCAGATTCTAGAACCACCCTATTCAGCTTCTCTCGACCCGGAGGAGCAAAGGCTCTACTCCGAGCTCCTCCTGGATTACTATTAATACTTCTACAAAATGCTTCAAATAGTAAAACAATAATATTTAACCTTGAGTAATACTTTTAACGCTATAGCGGTTTCTTTAAGAAATCATTGTCTTCAAAGCGACACAATTTTTATCCAGTTTATTTGGTCTAACCACTGTAATTGTGAGGTGCTAGAACAAGGTTTTTTAAAGCTCTTTAAAAAGACTAATGCCAAAGAAAAATCTTTAACTGTGCCATGACCTTTACATTCTTTTTCATCCCCCAGACAGCTGCCGAGAGCAGCCCAAGATTTCACTTAATCCACACTACTGACCCATAGCTGTATCTTTTTCACATCTTCCTACCGTTTATAAGACACCACAGACGTCCTTGGATTAGATGAAATGCACAGTAACCTGCGGGGTCGCTCCACTCTCGGTAGACGCCAGGAAGATATCTTTATCTTTTTAAGGAATCAGTCTTACTGCGGCTGGTTTTAACTGTCCTCTGCACTTTCGCATCAAGAACATCCTTCAAGCTTTTATTTCATCCATTTGTGGGCTTTAAGTTAATCATGCTCATACATCTTTCACTGTTGGCTTGTGGAGCAGAAAGACAAGTAGGGAATATTTTACATAATTCAGCTGGTGGAGATACCCACATTTTTTTGTGCGAGAATAATAGAGGATCCCTTTGTGATGCTGATAAAAATGTGTTGAAAAACCTGCATATTGTGATGTTTCCCTGTTCCGAGACAACAAAGCAGTTATTTTTGTCTCTCATTCTTCTCCCAGTAAGCTCAGGGCTTCAGATGATACCAAGCATAATCTCGGCTGCCCACATCTCGTGTTGTTCTCAGAACTTACCCAATCTTCACATGAAACTTCAGATTGTTTGTGACGCATTTCTTTCCAAAATTTCCAATATTTTTTTTTACATAAAGCAATGCAATGTATTTTGTTCATAGTGGATTTTGGATGCGACTGAACGTTGAGCAATAATTTGCAAATGTTCGGGAGAAAATGTACCATGAATTGACCAATTTTGAGTGATCAAAGACACGTCATCGTATAGTCCGCAATGTGTCTTTGATCACCTGGCTATAAATTGCAGATGAGTATGATCGGCGCACAATAGTCTCCCATTAATCAACCTCATTTCAAGTGCCTATAAAAAGTAGCTGAATGCCTAAAAATCTAAATCCTAGTCTTTTTCCAAATTCACGGAGAATTGTGAAGATCTGCCGTACTGTGCTGTGAAGTTCAGGATGCCACCATCAAGACATCTTATCTGCCTCTTCATCTTTGCCCCCTCCATATCATTGTGTTACTCTAAGCCAGGGGTCACCAATTTCTTCAATACTGAGGGCTACTTCAAGGGCACTGAATAACGCAAAAGGCTACCACTTTGATAATACCCTTCTGAAATAACAAAGTTACACATTGTACCTTTAATTTGATATCATTATTAATAATATTCTTTGTGGAGACACTGATTGTCAATGATCCATCACAATAATTATTTCAGTATGATTAAACAGAAACAGATACATTTCAATATGCAATATCCAAGTGTTTCATTTTCAAATGATCACTTCCACAACATTTTGAAGGAAAACTTTTTCAATTTTTACTAGCCACCAACAGTAATCAAATCATAAACTCTGAACCATGTTTGTACAAATAATCAGTTATGTAAGATTTAACAAAAATCTACTCCTTTCAAAAGAAGGACGCTGGGACTGTGCGTCGCCACAGTCGCACCGCAGACGAGACACACTCAGTTTTCTTTCACATTAGTAAAAAAGAACTCTTCCTCCCATTCACTGTGAAAATTATAAGTTTTCTTCCTTTCTTCTGCCATGTTTTTGTGGGTAGAAAACGTGTTCGTAACATCATCTTTGCAGCGCTCACGAGCTCATCTCAGCAAACCTAGTTTGTCATGCGTACTAGACTGACCTCCGACCCATACTACGTCAGAGTTCGTACAATAAACTTTTTTTGTGATATACATTTTTTTTTATGTATTTATGTATTCGTTTTTAAATTTACATCACTGTAAATGAAATTAAAAAAGAATAGCAACACAATTAAATAAAATTTTAGACAGAGCTAATTTGTGATTAGTGCTGTTTTTAAAACTGGCCTGCAGGCAACTGATGCGGTCACTGTGGGCGACCGGGTTGGTGACCCCTGCTCTAAGCAATGTGTACAACTAGCAATATGTACAATGTGCAACTTGCGAAGTACTCATTACTAAACCTACAGTGCGGACGTTTCCTTAGCATATGCATAGGCAATAAGGCGCAACGTATCAACATTATGTTTGCATTGCATCGCACAACAGTCTGTGAGAGCCTTTCATTGAATGTTTTATGGTCGATTATCACTATACACAGGCAATTCACACGCACAGAAAAATCCCCACAATTTTCCTATATGCCAATGCATGTCTTGGCAGGGCTTCAGCAGGGCTTTAAATGGCTTGAATGAGAACATTGTATGAGGTACAAAAACTCAAAAAACGTACAAAACTTCTAAGTTTAGCCTGCAACCAGCCAAAATAGTCAAAATGTGTCTTTTTCTTCATTTATTGCACTGGTCTGAAAAGAAAACTTCGTTTTTATTCTTTAGATTTGGTGAGTGTTGTTATGCACAACTTCCTGGAATGACCTGAGAAAACACTTGGTATTACTTATGATATTGCACAGGAGAAAATAAGTAATAAATGAGGAGTTTTATTGTTTTTAGTTGTAGGATGGAGTCTAATTTTAATCAGTTGTGGCACAACAGCTCCAAAGATAAAAAATCTGGTAAACAAACAGATTGTCCCTAAAGCAGCAATTCACATAAATTACAAGAGCAACATGAAGTGCCTTCACAATATTTGCTTAATTTATAATAAGAATGAATGGCTCCAATTGTTTATGTTCCTTTTATAGTTCACATTAAATCTTCCAAACAAGGCAATAAATTTTTCACAGAAACTGCATGACTGTTCTTTGTCTGTTGATCCCACAGCCCTTTGTCCTCACTGACCCAGTTCAGTTTGTGCCATAAGTTTGTGGGTTTTTTTTTTAAGCAACACTATCATTCAAGAAGCTCAAGTTTAGTGAGAGCTTAGGAAGATGAGAAGTTAGGTAACAAAAGTTGATGATAAACTGGTGTTTTAATGGTTCAAAGTTGGCTTCCTCTTCTTCCGGCATTTCCCTTCAGGGGTCGCCACAGCAAGTCAGTTTCTTCCATCTAACCCTATCTGCTGCATCCTCTTTGGTCACACCAACTATCTTCATGTCTTCCTTCACTGCGTCCACATGAACCTCCTCTTTGGTCTTCCTCTAGTCCTCTTTCCTGGTGGTTCCAAATCCAGCATCCTTCTTCCGATGTACTCTCTCTCTCCTCTGTACATGTCCAAACCATCTCAGTCTTGCCTCTCGAACTTTATCCCCAAAACCTCTAACATGTGCTGTTCCCCTGATGAACTCCTTTCTAATCCTGTCCATCCAGGTCACTCCCAGAGGGTTCCTCAGCATCTTCATCTCTGCTTCCTCCATCTCTGCTTTCTGTATTTTTCTCAGTGCCACTGTTTCTAGACCAAACAGCATGGCCGGTCTCACCACGGTTTTGTACACTTTTCCTTTCATTTTAGCTGAAACTCTTCTGTCACACATCACACCTGATACTTTCCTCCACCCTTTCCAGCCTGCCTGAACACACTTCTTCACCTCTTTTCCACACTCTCCATTGTTCTGGACTGTTGATCCTAAGTACTTAAAATCTTCCACCTTCTTTATCTCTTCTCCCTGTAACCTCACTTTTCCATTTGGTTCCCTCTGTAGTTACCACAACTCTGCACATCTCCCTTGTTCTTAAAAACAGGAACCAGCACACTTCTTCTCCATTTATCAAGCATCTTCTCACTTTCTAATATCCTGTTAAACAACTCTACTCCATTGTTAACTCCTCCTACTTTACCTCTTTTTTTATTATCAATGTCATTCTTCAACTGGTTTACCTTTAAAAGGTGGATGTTGGAAACATTTAGCATTTTCATTGCTGCATTAGAGATCAGATGACTTTGTTAACGTTGTTAAAAAAAGAGGGGGGGTCTAATTTCAATTTCTCTTTCTTTTTTGCTTTGATTTTTTAGTTGGAAGACATAGGGTTGTTGTGACTTTTAAGAAGTAAAATCCATGCTCGATCACGACTATGATAAACTTGAGATTTCTGATTGTAAATTGAAAGGTAGAAAAATATGCTTTTCACGTGTTTATTTACCAAATTCTTCTGTGAAGAATGAAAGGTCTGGACGAGTGTTTGCTTTTCTCAGATTGGAGCTCAGCATCTCATCTGTCTTTTTCTTGGTTTCCAGCTGCTTTTGTTTTTGCTCTGACTGCGCAGTAAACAGCACGGACCACAAAATTGTTAATAACTCTGTTCTCCTCTCAAAATTTGAACAGGCGAGAAAAATGCTTGAAGACCTCAGTAAATATTTCTAAATATTCAAGAGGATTTAAGATGTTTTTGTTTTTTTTTGAGGGTATGTAGACAGTATGTGGAGTTGAATTTACAACTTTTTGGTTTTTGAATTTGTGCTGTCTTTTTTCAACATAGTTGCTCGACATGTGAAGTGTCATAAACAAATGTTGAACAATGTCTCTATGATAAAAATGAATCAATACAGTATGTGTTTATATATCGTTTCTATCAAAACAAAAAAGCTACAAGTTTGTTCACAAGATCTGCATAAGAACTCCATTTTCCAGTTGAAGAAAGCCAAGCTGCCCGCCCAGATGTTGGTGCAGTTTTACACAGCCATCATCGAGTCCATCCTCACCTCCTCCATCACTGTATGGTATGGTGGAGCCACAGCCAGGGACAAACATAGACTGCAGCGCATTGTGCGCTCTGCAGAGAAGGTGATCGGCTATTGCCTTCCATCTCTCGAAGACCTGTACGTCTCCAGGACTCGGGAGCGTGCAGGTCGGATAGCAGCTGACCCTTCCCACCCTGGACATAGACTTTTTGAGCGACTCCCCTCGGGCAGGAGGCTCCGGTCCATTCGGACCAAAACGTCCCACCACAAAAACAGCTTCTTCCCTTCTGCCGTTAGTCTAATGAATACTTTATAACCTGGATCCCCACATCTCTTAGTCACCTCCCTGTTGTCACTTTACTATCTTTATTATTTTTTATTATTTTCTATGACATTGCACTACTTTTCTTTTTCTTTCTGAGCACTCTTTGTTTTGTTAAAATTATTTTTATTTATTTTAATTTTTATTATTTTTATCTTATATTATTGCACACTTGAATCAAAGCAAGTTCCTAGTCTCTGATATTCTTCATTGACATGGCAATAAAAGCATTCTGATTCTGATTCTGATTTGGAGTATAATCTTTGCACCAAGCGTGGCTCATATTTTCCTCCTTTGTTCGGTCTCTTTTTGACTTTGCCCCATGGCTTTGGTGTTACATGAGTGTAGCTGCAGAAACAGCCAAATGTGGGTCACAAAACGCCTTAACACAAATTC
Organism: Neostethus bicornis; assembly: GCA_902685375.1. Classification (NCBI taxonomy): domain Eukaryota; kingdom Metazoa; phylum Chordata; class Actinopteri; order Atheriniformes; family Phallostethidae; genus Neostethus; species Neostethus bicornis. The sequence continues at coordinate 9,824,646 of LR738549.1, read as the reverse complement.
TGGTTTGGTCTTGATGTTCAAACCACATTGGCTTACAGCTGGCTCACCAATGCTGCAACTGAGCTTGAAGTCCAAAACTGCCCATGGGTGGACTTATTTGAATGCACTTCTAGATTTAGATGCATTTAACTGAAAATAAAATAGAACACTCAGTTTAAAAAATAGAAATCTTAATGAAAAAATCTGAAAGTGGTAAAAAATATGAAGAAGATTAAAGTAGATTTTGTTTGCCAAGATGGCTCTAAGCAGACAGTAAGCACGCTTATACAGTAAACAGAGTGAGCAATATTTCATCATTTTTCTGGATGGCAGCCCTGAAATGATCTTTATCTAAAGTCTTTTGGTGAAACTTCCATGCAGTGCTTGGTCAGCTGCTCTCTTTCCTCCGGAATTCACATTCTCGCTCCAATCAGGACACCCATCACGGTTCAGACCACAGAATTGACTATGACACTAATGACAACCTCGTAAAGCCAGAGCACTAATGCACTGGCTCAGAAAATGAAACCCTGCAGTGCTGATGGCCGACAAAAAATAAACAAATGATTGTTGCAGAAACTGAAAACGGTAAAAAAAAAAAAATGGTGTCAACGCCTCTAATGTCTATTAATTTCCGCTGCATCAGCAACAAAATGACATAAAACATCTCAATGGCTGTAGAAAAAAAGTGTAAAACCATTTGTGGGATTGAGTCATAAATCAGTGTTTTGTCATTGAATTTCTTGCTTTGATTGTAAAATGTAAGCGGTTAAGCGATTAGAAACATAAGGAAATTCTTTTGGTCTACAGTAATTACAAAGTTAGGCTGAGATTTGGCATCAAAATCATTATTCTGCTTAGAGATCTTGAAATTCTTTGGAAAAGGAAAGAAAAACCACGGAAAGAAGCTTTACTACAATGATGAAGTAATGGGATTATATTTTATGATTTTTCTTCGAGTTCCTTGGCTTTCTTTCTTTCCTGTGGGGATTTTCTACTTGGCGTCGGTAGTCCGTCTGAAGTCATGTGGAAATACTTTAACGTAAAGCTTTTTAACTCTTTGTGTTTTTCACAACTGAAACTACAGTTTACGTCAAAATTACTATTGATTACAAGCAAAAAAAGAGATGACCATAACTCTGAATAAGAAACATATCTTGTCCGGTTAAACTTTACGAAGTCATCAAACAAGTTCGTTTCTTTCATTTAGAATTTATGTTACTCCTTGTTTTATTGATTTAAAAAGATGTGGAACCAAGGACTCAGATTTTTTGCTCTACATTGATGTGGTGTAGTGGTTAGCACATTGGCCTCACAACAAGAAGATCAAGGGCTCGAGTCTTGTCATGATGTGGAGCTGAGGCCAAAAATATACCCTTGACACAACAGACAGGCTGTGATGATAAAAATCAGGCTCAGATGAAAAAAATCCTGACAAGTCCTGGATGGGACGAGGCTTGAAACACTGTCCTTTCTGTGTGGAATTTACATGTTCTCCCGATGTATGTGTGGGTTTTTTCTGAGTACAGTGATCCCTCGCTATACTGTGGTTTACTTTTCACGGTTTTGCTACTTCACGGATTTGCATCACGCATTGTATTCTGCATTCTGATTGGCTAAAAAGTCACTCCGCTTCTTCTCTACCTGTGCATCAATAACGTCGCAGTTTAATATGTACAGTTGCGTGAAAAAGCTTGCCAAATTTACATCACGTACATGCAAATTTTCTTGTAATTTCGGGTTTCTCTAAAACCCATAATGTTGTCAAAACAATCTGGACCGAAAAAAGCACATCCGGCAGAGCCCAAAAGGCAGCAAAAAATGCTTTCTTTCCGTTCCATTATCTTCCGCTTGTTCCAAGGTCGGGTCACCGGGGCAACAGCCTCAAACGGGCAGCCCAGGCCTCTCTCACCCCGGCGGCATCCTCCAGCTCACCTGGAAGGATTCCAAGTTGTTCCCTGGCCAGCTCTGAGACACAGTCTCCCCAGCGGGTCCGATGTCTGCGCCTTGGTCTCCTCCCAGTCAAACGTGCCCAAAACACCTCGCCCGTGAGGCGCTCGGGGGGCATCTTGACCAAACGCTCGGGGGGCATCTTGACCAAATGAACATCCCCATCTGGGTGGTTCGGGCTCGGGTGGTCCGAGCTTCCTCGGCCGAAACGAGGAAGCTTGTTTCGGCCGCTTGTACCCGCGATCTCATTCTTTCGGTCACCACCCACAGCTGGTGACCATAGGTGAGGGTGGGAACGTAGATCGACTTGTAAATCGAGAGCTTTGCTTTTCGGCTTAGCTTTCTCTTAACCACGACGGACCGATGCAGCGTCCTAGTTATTGATGATGCCGCACCGATCCGCCTGTTGATCTCCCGCTCCATCCTTCCCCCACTCTTGAACAAGACCCTCAGATACTTAAACTCCTCCACTTGGGGCAGGACCCTGCCCCTGACTCGCAGGGGGCATATAATAATTGTATTATATGTAATAATTGTTAAAAGAAAAAAGGGTTTTCATTCACGAATGTTGCCTATCACGGGTTCTTTTTGGAATGTAACCTCCGCGAAAAACAAGGCTATACTGTACTCCAGTTTCCTACCACACTAAAAAATACATGTCAGGTTATCTAGCTGGTGCCAAATTGTCTCTGGGAATGACTTTGGATGGGTGTGTGTGTGACCCCGCGACTGACTGGTGACCTGTTCACGGAATACTCTGCCTCTCACCTTGTATCAGCCGGAATAGCCTCTGGCACCCTCTGCGCCCCTATTAGGGATAAGCGGTTTAGAAGACGAAGTAAATCAGACAAAATTATACAGAATGTACATTCTCATGACATTTTATCCACAAGTTGTCGTCATGGTAACTAGTTAGACAATGTCTACTACCATCAGAGGTGTCAAAAGTACCAACATTTTCTACTCAAGTCGAAGTATAGATACCGAGATAAAAAACTACTTAAGTAAAAGTAGAAGTATCAACTCAAGTTTTTACTCAAATAAAAGCAAAAAGTAACCTATTGTCAAAACTACTTAAAGTAGAAAAGTAATAGTAATTTTCAGAAAAAAAGAAATATTATTAATAAAAGCGTATGAACATATTTTTAACCATTATCACATGCTTTAAGGGGCAGAAAATATGATAACTTAATGAAAGTGTGAAACTTTATGAATAAGAAACATTTATTTCTTAATATTCTTTATTGGAAATCGATTAATGAACACACTCAAATGTATTATCATAAGCAGGGCATTATGTAACGTCCCTTCAGCCATCAAGCTTCACTCTGCATCACCTAATTTGGTGGAGACGGTGGCCGCATTTAATATTTGTTAAATGCGGCCACCGCATTTAATATTTGTTAAATGCGGCCACCGCATTTAACAAATGCGGGCACGACCGGCCGGGCCCAGTGCGCGACCTTCCGCCCGCGCACCGGAAGGTCGCGGGTTTGTGTCCCACGGAGAGCACGTCTAGGGTCTTTGGTAAAGACACCTAACCCCTGCTTCTCCCACCATTGGCGCCGTTGAAGGGCAGCCTGCTGCGGTGTAAGGAGTGCAGCAAACAAATTTCCCCGGTGAGGGATGAATAGAGTAATTCATTCATTCATTTATTCATAATTTAACCAACATCAGCGGACACAAACACACTCAATGTAAAATAAAATTACCAAAAGGCTGTTTTAAGCCTTGAAAGCAGCTAGTTTTCAAATTTCTTTGAGGCAATATTGAATAGTCTTTCACAAGTTGCTAAGGTTGGGAATGTCACATACAGCCTGCGTGACATCTGGAACACAGCGGGGGGGTGCAGGTACGGTGTATACATGTATGTGCATGCATGCGCGCGTGCTGTGTGTCACGTGTTGAAGTGATGAAGCAAGAGGAAGTCGTATTGAGATTGCGTTAGCTCTCCTCATCCCACCACATTCAAATCAAATAGCGCAATTGATCCAGATTGGTTTTTAATGACTTTTTTCTTTATTTTTAACGGTGACAAAATGGCGAAAGTAGCAACTACTTTTTATAAAATTAACAAAGTAAAAGTACAGATAATTACATAAAAAAGTAGTGAGTAAAAGTTATCGTAGACAAAAAAAATAATTACTTCGTTAAAATAAAGATAACAAGATTTTCTACTTGAGTAAAGTAACGAAGTAGTTCTACTTCGCTACTTGACACCTCTGACTACCATAGTGTACAAAACTGTTTTAAAATGTTGTTGGTCGAACAGTCTCAGATTCCAGTGTGTGACCCTCTTAACTCAGCAACACGTCTCCTCTTCCTTTGTAATTATGCGGCAGCAACCAAAGATTGATTAAGCAAACAGTTGAAAACAAGTTAATATATTCTAATCAATATTACCGCATGGCAGCTGTGTGACCTTCTGATCTGTGCGCAGCGCCTCAACAACAAGAAGGTGTTAGGAGACACCTCTACACACACACTCACCTCATGATGCTGCACGACTTTAATTAGCTTCTGGCGGAGAATCAGCAGAAAGGCCAGTTCATGACCTATTGAGTTTACTGGTGGTACAGATAGAAGCAAACTGAATCCAGATTGATGGGATTATTTTAATACGAAGTGAATATTAATGTACTAAAAGCTGAAAACACTTAGCCTTAGACTCCAATGCACTCTTTTGCCCTGAAGAATGATCCGTGGAATGTAAACAATAATACCAGATCTGTCCTTGGATTAGCTTGCGCCACGCCCAACTGAGACATAGGCCACTCTAAAGTATTACATGGTGACTCAATTTCAAATGAAATGACATTATTCACCTTAAACTTAATGTTTTGCATTTTTTCTTCATTTTTCTAATTAGAAAACATTTTTATTTATGCGTTCTAAAAGATCGGTGACAAAGCGCAGCCTTGGCGGAGTCCAACTCTCACTGGAAATTGAATCGACATACTGCGGGCTATACAATCCAGGAACATGTTCCTCACCCGGAAAAGGGTGGAATGCCCTCTGCGGGTCAGGGACGGGGTTCTGTCCCAAGAGGAGAAGTTTAAGTATCTCGGGGTCTTGTTCACGAGTGGGGGAAGGATGGAGCAAGAGATCCACAGGCGGATCGATGCGGCATCAGCAATAACTAGGACACTGCATCGGTCCGTCGTGGTAAAGAGAGAGCTGAGCCGAAAAGCAAAGCTCTCGATTTACAAGTCGATCTACGTTCCAACCCTCACCTACGGTCACCAGCTGTGGGTGGTGACCGAAAGAATGAGATCGCGGGTACAAGCGTCCAAAATGAGCTTCCTCCGCAGTGTGGCTGGGCTCTCACTCAGAGATCGGTTGAGAAGCTCTGCCATCCGGGAGGAGCTCGGTGTCGAGCCGCTCCTCCTTCAGGTCGAGAGGAGCCAGATGGGGTGGTTCGGGCATCTGGTCAGGATGCCCCCCGAGCGCCTCGCGGGCGAGGTGTTTTGGGCACGTCCCACCGGGAGGAGACCAAGGGGCAGACCCCGGACCCGCTGGAGATACAATGTCTCACAGCTGGCCGGGGAACGACTTGGGATCCTTCCGGATGAGGTGGAGAATGCAGCCGGGGTGAGAGAGGCCTGGCCTACCCGTTTGAGGCTGTTGCCCCCGCGACCCGACCCCGGAAAAAGCGGAAGATGATGGAACGGAACGTTCTATAAGATATTAAATCCAAACGACTAACAACAGAGGTTGTTTTTCATTCAATTTCACACCTTCTCATGAAGCCTTTTTAGTGTACTGTAATTTCACGGCTATAAGGCGCATATAAAAGTGTTAGATTTTTTTCAAAATGAGCGGTGCGCCTTTTCGTGCGGTGTGCCTTGTGTGTGAGAAAAGGCGGACCTAAAAGAAAACGCGGTGCTCGTGAGAAAAGGCGGACCTAAAAGAAAACGCTGTGCCCGCGAGGCGGACCTGAAAGAAAAAGCATTAGAACGTTAAAGAGTGAAGTGTGAGCGACGTGGGAGCGATGGATGACCGAAGGAGACCACAGTTTCACGAAGGGTGGAAGGCAGCGCCGGGCGAGTTACGCTACAGTTTGCCAATGGATTGTAGATGCTTGGACTAACGTGTCTGCTGGTACTGTTATCCGAGCTTTCGCAAAAGCTGGTATCCTTTCTGAGGAGCCGCACAGTGCAGACCGTGACTTTGACAGGGAGGAGTGAAGTGGACCTGCTCTGTTGAATTTTGCGCAGCTGTTCGATTCTGAAACAGAGGATGAGGACTTTGACGGACTTAAATAAAGACTATTACCGGTAATGTGCTTGTTTAGTATCGTTACTACTTACATAAAGCACAACCAAACTCAGTTTTGCACCCCATCTATTTTTTAATATGCACTTTTGCATGCTTGCGCGTGTGTTGTTGTAAGGCGGTGTGTGACTGAGACTGCACCTTTTCGTACGGTGCGCCTAATGTGTGTGTTAAATACAGCAATGGCGCACATAACTGAGGCTGCGCCTTTTTGTACGGTGCGCCTAATGGTCGTGAAATTACGGTAAATTGTGTCTTACTGTTTTGTGTTGATGTCGTTTCAAAAGGCAGATTTTTAACCTAATTTGTCACAGCTAGCCGTGCACAGGAGCCAATATCACCACAGGACCTGGAACTTGTTTTTTTCCCTCACCTTTCACAGCCAAACTAGGCCAAAGCATAAAGACAGATCTCTTTTTCCACAACCGACCATTCATTTTTTTCTTTTTTACTTCTGTGTGAGTACTTATTGTTAAGCTGTAACCAGTCACTGCCTTTTTAAAAAAAAAGACGATAAAAAAATAACCCCCCTGTTTTTCTTTGCTTTTGCTCAATCTTTTTTTTTCTGGTCATTTGTAGAAAAAGTAGAATAAAAAAGATAACGTTTTTTTCTTCGAAATTCTTTTCACAGATTTTATTTACTGACCTAATTTTTTCAGGTGTGATTTGATTTTATTTGAAGACTTTCTGTATTGGTTTTTATGTCAGCGCTATAATTTATTATCCGTGAAATAAGACTTTTTTACGCACAGGATAAGGTTCAATTCAATTCAATTTTATTTGTTTAGTCCAAAATCACAGAATTTTCATCTCAATGGGCTTCAAAAGAAAAAGAGGAATTTAACACAAATACACAGCAAGAAAAATAACTAACAAATGCTAAGTAAACAAGACTAGCACATTTATGCCGTTAGACTCTCCTTCACGGTGAGGAAAAACTCCTAAAAAACCCATCAGTGGGGAAAAAATAAGAAACCTCGTGGGGATCCACATGAAAGAGAGATCCCTCCCCCGGGACGAGCAATCAACATGTCAAAGATTATTGTTTAAATATTAGTTTAGTCTACTCTACAGCTAAATATCTAAAGAAGTCAATAGATGTTCTTCATCCTGATGGAAACACAAGGACTCCTCAGCCCGGTGATGTCAGAGAATAAAAATTATAATTAGATTTTCAGCAATTAGTGTGTTAAATTGTTTTTTATTAGGGATATAATGATGGCATAATGTTTTTTATGAAATATTGGAAGTTAACCAACAAACAGAGAAGGTCCAGGGAACGTTAGCCCGAAGTTCTCTAAAGGTTTGTTTTTAACTAACCAAAAACTAACGTTCCATGAACGTTAGTCGCTGGTTGTGTTAGAACCTAAATTTCGCAGAATGTCGAAAGAACAAAATTCTATACATTCTCTGAATGTCTCTATAGAGAAACCCTGGTACCTGATTTTTGAAACAGATACCACTTTGTTATAAACAAGGGGTGACCAAATCCGGTCCTCGAGGGCCGGTGTCCTGAAGGTTTTCCACATGTTCTTGCATCTGATCCAGTTAATTGAGTCATTGTGCCAAAATCTATTAGCTGTTGATTTAACTTTCTGTGCATCAGCTGTATTGAACCAGGAACGTGCGGAAAACCATCAGGACACCGGCCCTAAAGGACCGGCTTTGGACACCGTTGTTATAAACCCTGTTGTTACTGACGTTACAAATTTAAGTCCGTTTTGATCAGCAAAAAAAAAAAAGCCAGACTTCAATTTTAATTGTAAAACACGCTACTGTGGGTCAAAGCCAATTTCAAAATGACACTGAAAATGTCCCAATTGAACCTTCAAATCTTGCTGCGGGTCCAAGTTCTTTCTTTTTCTTGATTGGCCCACCATTGTAAAGTAGAGCCGGTGTGTGATGCAGCTGCTCTATTATGTGCATTTTGTTGTTTTCCACAGTAAATGTGTATGGATGAAGCGCATATATGGGGGAGACATTGGCTCAGTGGTAGAGCGTTCACCCGTGGACCGGAAGTTAAAAAAAAAAAAAAAAAAAATGAATAACTCTATTCATCCCTCACCGGGGAAATTTGTGTGCTGCACTCCTTACACCGCAGCAGGCTGCCCTTTGACGGCACCAATGGTGGGAGAAGTGGGGGTTAGGTGTCTTCCCCAAGGACCCTAGATGGTGGTCTCAATGGGAATCGAACCCGGCGACCGCTCTAGCGCTGATTTGCAGGTTTGATTCCTACTGAGTGCACGTCTAGGGTCCTTGGAGAAGACACCTAAACCCCAGTTTCTCCCACCAATGGCACAGTCATGACAGCCTACTCCAGTGAAGTTTGTACAAGTTAAAAACCCCAGCACACAAAAGCAAAATAAGTCCCCTGCCCCACAGATAAAAAACCCACTTACCCCCCCAACACACACACACATAAACACAACCATACTTAATACAAAATAGAGCACACACCCTCATATATGTACACACACACTCACTTTAAAAATGCAATAGGCTGGATGCAGATGGAACACCTGAGAAAACGGTCTCTGAAGACCCACCGCAGCAGGAGCTGAGGCACACCTGCGATTACCGGCCATGATCCAAGGCTCCGAATAAGAGACGAGGCTGGAACCAGATCTCCACCGGGGCCCAGGAGCCAAGGACCAGCAGCCACCAATCACCGCAGGCTCCTGCTGCAGAGGCCCCCCCGGAGGAAACACTGGAGATGATAAAAGATTAAAAGTAACTAAAGCTAATAAATAATAAGAAATATTCGGGTAAAAACATCAAGAAGACACCTAACCCCCTGTTTCTCCCACCAATGGCACCATTGTGGCAGCCTGCTGCGGTATGAGTGCACCACATAAACAAAGTGGGTAAAAATTAAAAAATAAAGCTGGTATGAAGAAATCCGAATAAAATGAACATATCTGTCTCTGCTAAATGTTATTTAAAGGCAGTAAATGAAGGCAATGTTTTTTATTTTTAACTTATCCTAATATTTAAGGAGGAAAATTTCGAACACATTTATTTTTATTAAATATATTCATTTTACTGACATGGCTCAGTTCTACACGTCTGATTTCAAAATAAAAAGAATAAACATGACAGAATTTTTCATTTTAATCTCTGCTGACGTTCCTTCTGGTAACCAGCATGACAAGCTGCTAAAAATCTTTTTAACTCAACCTATTTTTGTATTTTACTCATCAGTATGTTTTTTTTGCAACCTTTTTCCTTGTTTTATCTCTACTTTGCATTACGGTGTGAATGAAACAGAAATCGTTGCGGAGGCTGCAAGTTTTAATGGAAATCCAGTGAGAAGCTTCTTATTGAGATTCAGATTCCTCCCTTGCCACCCACTCACACAAATACTCACATCTAAGGCAAGGCCTGAAGTAATTACTGGCAATGTGTAAACCACAAAACACGAAACAACAGCAGCAGACTTCGATTCCTTAAAAAAAAAGTTTTTTTTTTTTTCAATCAAAAACCATATTATGCAAATCTATTTTTCCTCAAGTCATTTACACTTGTGAAAAATTACAAGTTTACACAACAAGTTTATTCTAAATAAAATTTGAAAATCATTTCTAAAGTGTCAGAAGAGTAGTCTGTTCCCCCTCTGTGTCCTGTTTTCCCCCTCCCTCTTGTCTCTGTGTGTGCAACTAGTCACACCTGAAACCAATCTACTCATCTGCTGGAGCATAAATGGAACAGCTTTTGACACACTGCGCCCTGGCGGAGAGTTTAAAATTAGTAGGCAAACATCCTAGTGGGCTGTGTGAGTGTGGAAACGCTGAAACTGTTAGTCATGTAATGTTGTCATGCAGCAAATACAATCAAGAAAGAAGACATCTTTTTGTACAGTTAGCAGATACAGGTGTAATCGTTTTTTCGCTCAAGTCAATGTTGTTAGGTTCCGTCATCTTCCGCTTGTTCCGGGGCCGGGTCGCGGGGGCAACAGCCTCAAACGGGCAGCCCAGGCCTCTCTCTCCCCGGCTGCATCCTCTAGCTCACCTGGAAGGATCACAAGTCGTTCCCCGTCCAGCTGCAGTCTCTCCAGACTCTCCAGTCTCTCCAGCTGGAGAGGACATAGCGCTGGACATAGTCTCTCCAGCGGGTCCGGGGTCTGCCCCTTGGTCTCCTCCCAGTGGGATGTGCCCGAAACACCTCGCCTGCGAGGCGCTCGGGGATATGGCTCCTCTCGACCTGGAGGAGGAGCGGCTCGACACCGAACTCCTCCCGGATGGCAGAGCTCCTCACATGATCTCTGAGTGAGAGCCCAGCCACCCTGCGGAGGAAGCTCATTTCGGCCGCTTGTACCCGCGATCTCATTCTTTCGGTCACCACCCACAGCTGGTGACCATAGGTGAGGGTTGGAACGTAGATCGACTTGTAAATCGAGAGCTTTGCTTTTCGGCTCAGCTCTCTCTTTACCGCGACGGACTGATGCAGTGTCCTAGTTATTGCTGAAGCCGCACCGATCCGCAGGGTCAGGGACAGGGTCAATGTTGTTTTCAGAAGAAAAACAAGTTGGAGAAGCCGTACTTTTTTACCCACGCCGCACTGGCCTTTTTTCAAGGATCTAACGTCAACCTTTGGTCTACCTGTGGAGGGCAGCGTCGCGCACTCGAGTGTATAGCCTGCCGGAAATCATTAGAAGAAGAACACTCTTCACCAGATCGTTGCTTATCATGCTTGATCTGTTATCCAGTTTTTTTGGCTCCAGCTCCTACATCAGAACCTGTCTAGTTTATCTGTTTTTGTCTTCTTTATTTGGACTTTTTATCTATCTAATAAATCTGCTTGTGATTTTTTCATCTAAGCCTGTCTATTGTATCAAGGGTATATTTTTGGCCTTAGCTCCACACCATGACATAAAGTTTCAACCCAAAGGGGCCTCACATCTTCAGAGTTAACCACTTCCACCCGTTCCATCCCCCACTTCCCACAGCTGTTCATACAAGATGTGCACATGAAATCATACGAATTTAAAAGACTAGAAAAATAAAGTCCAACAAAGAACCACCCAAATACCGAGACCTTCCCTGTTTTAAATGCTCTCTCATGCAGAAACCAACATTCATACCAGCCAGAAAAAACACACACCACCCAGGGGCCCTGACCGAGCTGAATGTGATACTGATACAAAGAAAATAGAATACCTTACCTCGGGATGGCCTCTGAAAATGAGATGATGGCTGGTTGTAGGTTAGATACTCTAAAAAGAGGAACCATTATCCAGTGTTTCTGTAACCAATTAAAGTTTTTACACCTGTGACCTTCCTGACTAATGCATAGTTGAAAAAGTGTAAAAAAGTCACCCCCTGGAATTGTGGTGTTGTTGAGTTCACGCCTTCTTGTTCTGTGGAAAAAAGATGGTCAAATGTGTCACAACTTTACGACAACACAAACCGTGCAGTTGTTGTTTACCGCTTATGGGAGCCAGGGTGTGGGGGCAACAGTCTTAACAGAAAACCAGACTTTTCTCGCCTCGGTTACTTCTTCTAGTTCATCCAGCATGATTCTGAGATGTTTTCTGGCAACTTGTGAGGGATTTTTCCTTTTGTGAACCTCTGGGTCTTCTTCTACTGAGTTGTGACTCTTCCATCATAACCCTGCTTATCCGAAGCTGGGTCGTGGGGGCAACAGTCTCAGACAGGAAGCCCAGGCTGCACCATCTTCAAGCTCACCCAGAAGGATCCCAAGTCGTTCCATATCCAGATGTAAGATATCGTCTCCGAGTCCGGAGTTTGCCACTTGGTCTCCTCCTGGTGGGATGTGCCCAAAAAACCTCACTAGCGAGGTGCTCGGGTGCATCCTGGCTAGATCCCTGAACCATCCCAATTGGCTTCTCATGACCTGAAGGAGGAGAGGCTCTTAATTAATTTACAGATTTTAATTAATATGTTATTCAAAAAGAAAAGGTCTGCGGAGTTTAGGAATGAAAAACTTTGTTCAAACAAACAAAAACACTTGGAGTGTACCTATCACAGCCAATACCACAGATGTTGAGCATGTGGATGAATAAATTGAGTTTCCAACATGGGATCGGAACGTCTTATAATGCCAGTAGGGCGTTGACAGCCCAAACAAGTCTTTGAGAATACTGGGCAGGGTTTACAATCTGCCTGGTTTATCCTGGGTTTCCAACCAATAGAAATGCTCACGTTTTGCTGAAACCATGAAATTGGGTTCTGATAGATCACTGTACAAAAGTGATTGGCTGAGGTTGTCAATGTGTTACAGGATCTGCAGTTTTTCTAATATTTTTCATTTGAATTAATCTATTTGTTAGCACAAGTCTGATTTAAGTCGGATTGAAGTAATATTGAAAAAAAATGCACATGTAAACATCTTCCATTCACTAACTTATTTGCTGACCATGGTTGTTCAACATCTTCTTCTTCTTTCGGCATTTCCCTTCAGGGGTCGCCACAGCAAGTCAGCGTCTTCCATCTAACCCTATCTGCTGCATCCTCTTTGGTCACACCAACTATCTTCATGTCTTCCTTCACTGTATCCATGAACCTCCTCTTTAGCCTTCCTCTAGTCCTCTTTCTTGGTGGTTCCAAACCCAGCATCCTTCTGCCGATATACTCTCTCTCTCTCCTGTGCACATGTCCAAACCATCTCAGTCTTGCCTCTCGAACTTTATCCCCAAAACCTCTAACATGTGCCCCCTTATGTACTCATTTCTAATCCTGTCCATCCTGGTCACTCCCAGAGAGAACCTCAGCATCTTCATCTCTGCTACCTCCATCTCTGCTTCCTGTCTTTTCTTCAGTGCTACTGTTTCTAGACCAAACAGCATGGCCGGTCTCACCACGGTTTTGTACACTTTTCCTTTCATTTTAGCTGAAACTCTTCTGTCGCAAATCACACCTGATACTTTCCTCCACCCGTTCCAGCCTGCCTGAACATGCTTCTTCACCTCTTTTCCACACTCTCCATTGCTCTGGACTGTTGATATTAAGTACTTAAAATCTTCCACCTTGTTTATCTCTTCTCCCTGTAACCTCACTTTTCCATTTGGATCCCTCTCATTCACACACATGTACTCTGTCTTACTCTGACTAATCTTCATTCCTCTTCTTTCTAGTGCAAACCTCCACCTCTCCAGCTTTTCCTCCACCTCTTCCTTAATCGCTGACCATAGTTGTTCAAATAGCTTAAACTCCCCAAACCTGAGGTTCCACCCAACCCCGTAACTTCGATTTATATCTTCTAGTTTCCCCTTAACAAACTACTAAATCTGAAAATGTCCTTCCTTTCCTTTGTTTTTTATGTATTTTTCTTTACGTAAAAAAGAGAACAGCGTTACATTTTGTTCATCTTAAATTGAAATAATCAAGTCGTAACGACTTTTCATGAATATAGAGTCCTGATTCATTAAGCCGTTTAGTGTCGGCGGCAGGTTCTTGTTCTGACAGAAAACTGATTCCCTGTGAAATTCTTGGATTTTAGAAGCAGAGAAGATGACAGTTCCAACTCGAGTTAACATCGGAGGGTGGCTTTAAGATAAAGAAAAATTGTGACTTTGAAGTCACAATATTTTGGCTGCTTTTGTGATTGATGCCGCGACATGGAGTTCAGACTGCTGCCCGTGCGCTCAGCACGTCGATGAATCACACTGTGCTGCCAAAGGATCAAACTACTACCTCTCAGGCATGGCGGCTTTTTATAGGTCACATCTGGTATGCCTCCCTGGATCGCCCTAGAATCCTCCTGGTCGAGGGAGTTTCATCTTTACACATTCAAAACTCCTTTTTGGACAAATTGTGGGCGGAGGAAGTTTGGTTTGAATGTGAAGCATCTCCTGTTGAGGCTAATGCTTCTTGTTTGGTTCAGTGAGCCCCATCATCTTTCCATAGTGCAGTCCTCAGTTTAGCACCATCTGGTCCACAGCTGAAAACCATTAGGACCCGCTGGAACTTCCTCTTTTCTATTCCACCGCAGTTTGAAGGCAAGTAAGAAGCTTTTTTTTTTCCCCCAAATCTCTATTCTGTTGTTGTTTGCATCTTTTTCTCATTGATGTTCCCCCCAGTTTTTGTGTAAGATGTGCTTTTCTTTGATAAGGGACGTCAGGGACTGCCTTTGATCCAGAGGAGTTAAGGTGGTGGGCTGTGATAAAGCAAGTCTGGATTTTAGATTAAATGGGCTCAACACCGCGGTCGGATCAACTGGAATTCTTGGACAAATTTTTTTTTTTTAAAAATGCGGTGATTTGTGTGTTGTGTGTTGTGTTCAGCCGGCAAGCATCCAGAGACGGGGGTGGGAGCAAAGTGAAGAAAACAAAGAATCTTTGTTGATTTTTTTTATGTTGATACCACAATGCATGCTTTCCTTGTGTCCAGTGTTAAAGTCCTGCTGGCTTTTCGATGCATATGGATCAGATTAGCAAGTTGCTGAAAAGGCGGTTAGAAACGCCGCATTAACTTTGCTTTGTTTCCTTCATTCTTAGTCTTTAAAAAATGTTGTTGGTCACTTTTTTTTGCATTCGGAGTTCTTTTCCAGGTGGTTTTTGAACCTTGTTCATACTTCCAGTTATTTTTCTATCTCAACCTAAATTCCAAATGTTTGAGTCACTGTAAGTAAATCATAAAGCCGAACATGCTTTTGCTTATTTTCCCTCAGAACGTCACTTTAAGAGCTTTACACAACTTAAATGAACGTTTATTACAGAAACACATTCTTGTTTTTTTTCCAGTCACACCTTCAAACGTCTGAGACTTTAACATTTACAGCCCATGTTGTTTTGTCCTCTCCGAAAAGTTATGGTTGAAGATTTCATCAGATCTAACCGGCTGCAGCTGGTAAACATCGCAGGGAGACTCGAGGATGTTTGCAGTTCGGTGTTAAATCTGTGTGTATGTCTGTGTGCGTATGTGTGTGTGTATGTGTGTCTTTGGGGGTCAGCAGTTCTCCCACAGGGATTCGGTTGAATCACCAGACAGGAAGCTATTAAAACGAGCCCAACAGGGCAGCTGTCAGTCACAAAAAGTGAAATAAAAGTCATATGTCAACCAAAGTGTTGCATTACACCCGATAAAAGTATGTCACAGACAAACTGGGAAGTGGCCTGGATTTGTCTTTATTTTTACTTCCTTTTTGAGAAATGAAAAGTATAGCTTGCCGGACGTTTTTAAAAAAGATAACCAGCTCAGAACCATGAAATAGTAATAAATGCAGTGGTGGATGAAGTACTCACTTTTTGTACTTAAGTAAAAGTACAGATAACTAGGCAAAAAAATACTTAAGTAAAAGTACCGATAAAAAAATCTACTTAAGTAAAAGTACAAAAGTAGTTAGTGTAAATTGTACTTTTTAAGTAAAAAGTAAAAGTAATCTATCATAATTCAAATGTTATTTTTTGTCCTATAGGGTGTCACCATGGTAACCAGGATAAATACTCTGCAGGGGTGTGACCCCCCCTCTCCCGCCTCTTTTGGTCCACAAAAAAATAAATAAAAATAAAAGGAAAGGGGACAAGTCAAGCTATCCTCTAGAAGGGCCAGTGAATGGGCCGCCAAAATAGAGGAAAATGACACTTATTTTTTAAATGTTTTGGGGGGGAGGCCCCCAGTCACTAAATATTGGCTTTGTCAAAGCCCCACCCCCCTTTGGAAAATTCTGGATCCGCTCCTGCTCTGTGTAATGATGGCTCAACTTTTTATTTAGAAGTAAACACAACGAACAACGATCTTCTGACTCTTTTTAATTTGTTCTATATTTGATGTTAGGTTTTTGGCGCTGAATGAATGCGGAAAATGTTTCTCGATTCATTACTTCTTCTCCCGATTAACTGCTTCTTTTGATTTTGGCGATGCGGCTTCAAGATACGCTAAAAAAAACTGTGTATCTTT
Organism: Neostethus bicornis; assembly: GCA_902685375.1. Taxonomy (NCBI): domain Eukaryota; kingdom Metazoa; phylum Chordata; class Actinopteri; order Atheriniformes; family Phallostethidae; genus Neostethus; species Neostethus bicornis. Next base: position 9,808,585 of record LR738549.1, on the reverse strand, counting down.
CAAATTCCTGAACGAAAATGTAACAAAAAATGTAAAACACACTTTTAAAAAGTAGCGAAGTAAAAGTACAGATATTTGCTCTAAAAATGTAGTGAAGTAAAAGTAAAAGTACCGGTCTTAAATTTTACTTAAGTAAAGTACAGATACACAATTGTTTTACTTAAGTACAGTAACGAAGTACATTTACTTCGTTACGTTCCACCACTGAATAAATGCAACATTGGATAATATTTTCTGATGATGTAAAGATGGCATGCTCTTTTAGTAGAGTTAAAATTTTGCACCAGCTAACTTTGTCAGAACATGATGAAACTATAAACATCGGGTAGCTAGCCGTTTCACAAACTGTTAGAAACTGTGGAATGTTTTCAAATTTTGTCTTCTTGACGAAGATCAAGCGAGATAGAAGCAAAAGGAATTATGCTCACGACCTAAAATACATCTTTCAGGGTCAAATTATACTCTTTAAGTTAGAATTTCAACATCAAAGTAAAATTATCAACAGCAGATGAATTAAAAGTTTGGTAAAATCAAATTGAAAAAAACAACAGTAGAACTCCAGGCTGTGTTCAAAAGTGAAAATAAGAATATATATTTGTATTTTTTTATTATTTTCATATACTGTATTTTCCGTATGTAAGGCACACCGCATTATAAGGTGCTACAGTAAAGACTGCGGTTACGTTATGCATTCACTAAATGGTGCTGCGCTAAACGGAATGTAAAAAAAAAAAAAAGTCAGATAGGTCAGTCAAACTTTATTAACTTAACAAAACAGTTTTCTGTTTTTACTCCCAAAAAGAAGAAACAGCTGTTTTATTATTTTCTCCGAGATAAAATATCAGTATTTTCGTGACACAGTTTATCTTCCATTGGAGATAAACTCTGTTTAGTCTTGTTTACTTGGCGCAGCGCATCCTCTTGCTTCCTCCACTTCCTCACCGTTGATTCCTTGATGTTAAACTCTCCGCTGCGGCTCTATTCCTGTATTCTATAGCGTGACCGATCGCCTTGAGTTTAAACTCTGCAGTGTAACAGTGTCTCTTGGTAGGAGCCATTTCCGGGTCTTTACACAAATGGAAATGAGACGCCCTTTCATAAATCCCAGCATGCACCGCGCACTACTTCTTCTACGGGGGAAATGGAGTCGGCGGCTGCTTATCACAGTTGCAACACCTGTTGTAGCTCAATATTAATCCATATATAAGGCGCTCCGGGTTAAAAGGCGCATCGTGGACTTTAGAGAAAATTTAAGCTTTTTAGGTGCGCCTTATAGTGCGGAAAAAACAGTACTTTATTAATCCCTCACCGGGAAATGTGTGTTCTGCATTACACCGCAGCAGGCTGCCACCTATGACGGTGCCAATGGTGGGTTAGGTGTCTTCTCCACGGACCCTATAGGTAAACTCAGTGGGATATAAACCCGCAAACTTCTGGTTAACTTCCGGTCCGCGGGTGAATGCTCTAACCACTGTAGCACTGTCTCGCCCTTAAATATGCAAAACGCAAAAGTAATTCAAATGGATGAAGCTCCAGTTGGTTGCTAGCAGCAGCTACGCAGGAAGTTTGCGAGGGAATATTCTAATATTAACAAGGAAACTCGTCCATAATTGGTTTATGTCACATTTATGCCGTAAGTGCAATACACACTTTTTCAAAAGGTAATTTTCAATACAAATTCATCCACTGTGACATACCTATAAGTATACGCATACTTGTACTTTTCCCACAATTGTTTTGGAAAAAATGTGTTGTGTGCTCTTTAAGGGCCACTCCTTATTTTTGTGCGTTGATTAAAAAGCATATCAAACAAGAAAATATATGAGAAACCAGTAAAACCGACAAATATTTACTTAGAATGACTCTTTTTTGTTGTAAAACATAACCAGCTAAGATGAAAGTACAGGTTGCACTTAAGCAGAGAGCCGGTTGTGTGAAATACAGAGGCTAAATACCAAGGCCACCGCTGCCAAGGTTTTCATTTGGCAAACCAGTTACTGCAGAGCAGTCTGATGCAGAGATCTGCAGAATTGTACTTGGAGAGAAACTTGAATACCATTTCTTTTTGTCCTACCAGAACTCTGTGACCCTGATCCTTGAATATGAAACACAAGTTGTTAATTTGAACCAAAAAAAAAAATGGTTTAAAGGAGAAAGGAATGTCCAACTCTGTTCCTCAAAGCTTAGCCAAGTTTAGCTTTTAGCTAGCTCTTTCCAGGGCTTTGCTAAAGTCCAAAAGTTTCTGAATATAATCCATTTGGAGTTTCTAACTGGAAGAAGAGTTTGATTATTTATCAGCATATGAAACTTTTTAAATATGTGGCTTTGTGACAACTTGTGGTCTGCTTGTCATTTGCAATTCTTTCTGGGTTTTTTTCTTGCCTGCCGACATTTTGCATTCATTGCTTTTAAAGAGTAGGTCCCAAAATATTAAACTCATGATTCTTTGTTCAGACAACTCTTGATAAATATCAGAAACTTCAAGCTAATTTGGGTGGAGCTTGATCAAGTGTCCAAGAACAAAGATTGAGATTCCTCTTTGACGTTTGGAATTCAGCCTGAGAACTTTGACAACCGTAAAATGCTGGCAGGGCCAGAAAATTCTGGAAATTTCTTTAGATTTTTTTTAATCCATAAAACACAGGGCTGTCATATGTTGAAATAATGAATCAATCAACATTAAAAACTTTGGCTCGTAACACTAAAGGATTTTTTTTCCGTTAGAAAGCATCACATCAGTTCCGTCAAATTCAGGATTATCTTATGATTAAAGACTAAAGCTAAGATTAAAGCTTAGTTTTTCTGCTGTGTTTTAAAACAATTGTACCACTTTGAGATTGCCAAACTTAATTACCATATCTTTGTAGGTATTCTGAATGGTTGTTAGCTTTGTTGGTTCAAAAGGAAAGTCTTTTTTGTTTTAGTTGTAAAGTTCTTTTGAAGGGTCTCCTTTACCGGTCTTTACTCATCAGACTCGATTTGCCAGATTTCGTAAACAATCATGTAGAAATTTACCCAAAAACGTTTTATTAAATCATATTTTTGAAAATCCTCAGACCAAATACCATTGGCTTTGCCGTATCGAGGATGGTCAATCTTTTTTGTTCATAGTTATGATTTAATCAATTAATCAATCAAGGCTGCAGCAAAAGGAAGATGGGTTCCATCCCCATGCGTTCAGTTGACCAGATGGACCAAGTTTTTCTAGTTCTGACGGACATTGCCAGCTGTTCTGCTTTTTCGACAGTGACTTCGAGTTGCTAGAGGTCATTCGCAATTACATATAGGCCATCTGGTATGGGGCATTGTAGTCTTTTCAAGCTTGCGATCTTTGTGTTAAATTGAAGAATCACTCTCCTAGGATGGTCAGTAGGACATGGTCAAACCAGCAAGTGTGGCGTTGCGACGTCTAGGCTGCAATGCCTTAATGGTATTGGGGCACAATTATTGCATTTGTTGTTTTTTTTCCATTTAGACAATGAGTCAAACCGAGTTCACCTAATGGTACAATGATCATTTGAAGTACGACCGACACCATCTAACTGAGGACAATTTTTGTAGCAATTTGTTGAACTTTTTTATTTTTTGTTTACTGTAGACCAGAGTGCTCATTACGTCGATCGCGATTGACTGGTCGATCGCAAAGGCATTATGGGTAGATCGCGTGGCATTGAAAAAAATATATAATTAAAAAAAAAAAAAAACTTGTCAATCTCGCGGCTTTTCTGCTGTTACTGAAGATTTTTGGAGTCTGTGACGTAAAATCACGTTATTAAGCCTGTAATTAATAAGCAGCCCGCAGTGCTGCTGTGGCCCATCCCCCTTGCAAAGCTTTGTGAGTGTGTGCGTATGTAACAAATCGTGTTGTAGGGGTAGTTACAATAGACTGGAAACGATCCGTGGGGTTTGCGATGGTAATATGGGACTGGTGGATCTTAGGAGGTTTGATATTTGTTAAAGTAGATCTTGGGACAAAAAAGGTTGGGCACCCCTGGCCTAGCGTCTTTCTTGTGTTATAGAGCGCATTAACCCATGTGACTAAAACCCGGAAGTAGATCCCAAGAAAAGTAGATCTTGGGACAACAAAGTTTGGGCACCCTTGCTGTAGACAAACTCCATTCCACATGATCGAAAAGAAAAGGCGTCACTTGCATACCAAATCTTAGCATCGCACCCTTACAGAAAACTTCTTCTTCATCTTCTTTCGGCATTTCCCTTCAGGGGTCGCCACAGCAAGTCAGTTTCTTCCATCTAACCCTATCTACTGTTTCCTCTTCGGTCACGCCAACTAGCTTCATGTCTTCCTTCACTGTATCCATGAACCTCCTCTTTGGTCTTCCTCTAGGCCTCTTTCCTGGTGGTTCCAAATCCAGCATCCTTCTTCCTATGTACTCTCTCTCTCTCTCCTCTGTACGTGCCCAAACCATCTCAGTCTGGCCTCTCGAACTTTATCCCCAAAACCTCTCTAACGTGCTGTTCCCCTTATGTACTCATTTCTAATCCTGTCCATCCTGGTCACTCCCAGAGAAATCCTCAGCATCTTCATCTCTGCTACCTCCATCTCTGCTTCCTGTCTTTTCTTCTATGCTACTGTTTCTAGACCAAACAGCATGGCCGGTCTCACCACAGGTTTGTACACTTTCCCTTTCATTCTAGCTGAAACTCTTCTGTCACACATCACACCTGATACTTTCCTCCACCCGTTCCAGCCTGCCTGAACACGCTTCTTCACCTCTTTTCCACACTCTCCATTGCTCTGGACTGTTGATCCTAGATACTTCCACCTTTTTTATCTCTTCTCCCTGTAACCTCACTTTTTCATTTGTAACCACCCTTACAGAAAACATTCTTTGTTAAATAAAGGTTTGATCCAAATAATCACTGAAACATTTCTGTACTTTTTGAAAATTAAAGTTGGTGTTTTGCTGTGAGAAGAAAAAAACATGACTGTCCATTAAAATAAACCTTCAAGGCTCTTCATAAAAGAGACCAGAACTGGAGGGCCATTTATCATGGGGTACAACATGTCGGCAGTTTGTTGCTGTGACCTGACTGATTTATATTTCCATCCAATAAGAACGCATAATCACTCACATTTCTCCTGATAAATAGAAAACGCTGGACATGGGAAAAAAAAATCTTATTCATTTTCCAAATTGCCCTGCACAAGTTAATGTGTTTGCAAAGGCTCGGATTGAAACAGCCGGTGTACGAGGGGACTGTGGGAAAAGGTATTAATGCATATTTTCCTCCTGACAAAAAAGAAGCCTGATCGACAGCATAGGGTGTCCTTGCAAGCGAGCGTATTGCCGAATGATCCCGGGGTTTCGTGCTCATACGCTGTAAAGTTGGACGTTTCTCATTTGCGAAAGAAATTGCTCCATTTTCTGGGAGGTGGTCGAGTGTCAATCCACTCAGATCACTTCCACCTTTCACTCCCACCTGCTAGGTTCAGAAATGAATACATGTTTGCATTTATTTTAGTCCTGATGAGCTCAGTTTGAGAAGGGCGGTGGTGTTTGTGAGACTGAAATGTGGAAATGATTTGGAGGAGCAAAATTTAACACCGGTCATTTTTCCGATGACTAAACATTAAGAATTGTTCTGAATGTTCTTTTGGGCGCAGCTAAAACTAACAGGAAGAACATTTAGTTCTGGTGAAAATATTAGAGCGTTATTGTTATCGACCAACATCGTAAATTAGGTTTTGCAGTTTTGGAACGCGACTTGATATCCATCCGTCCACGAGATTAAAGGGCCCACCTCATCCAAAATGGACTTTCCAGAGTTTTCTACCTTGTAAGAGTGATGTCCGGGCCTTGTATATGTCACCAAACGGGTTTCTAGATTGATTTAGCCCATTTTTCACAAATTGCTGTGGATTTCTGGTACGCTCAGATAAAACAACGAATGAGCAGATGTCTAAAGTATGACGCATTTGACGTAGCCAGGACGGACTTCGCACACGCCCCCCTCCGCAGCAAACCCTCCCTCCTCACCACCCGCCCGCCCTCCTCACCCGCCTCCACTCCGGCCTCACGCCCTCACAAACTCGCTTTCAACGTCCGATACACAGGCTGGTTCGCTGCTCTGCGTCTTTTTTATTTTCTTGCTTGAAACGCGCTTTTTGTAGCTACGCACGGGTTTACGCCTGCCTTCCGCCTCCCGCTCAGAGATGGGCGGAGGAATAGCGGCTCAGTGAGAGCAGAGGGCGGAGCTTGTACTTTCTCAGGACGGGCAGGGGGAAAAGCAATACCGGCCTTTCTTAGTTCAGGGTCTGTGACTGCGCTCAACCAAATCAATATATTTTCATAACTATCGTGTAATGCATGTTGCAAACCCCACATTTTGCGTTGGTATGTGCATAGGATACAATGTGAAAAGAGTTGTTTTGCATGAGATGGGCCCTTTAAGACTTTCTCTGTCTCAATGGAGATTTTGTCAACAGAAGAACTGGCAGGTTCTTCAGGATCGGGAAAAAAAAATCGGCTATTATTACTCAATAAAATGGCAGAAATGTGTAGCCACACTCCAAATGGATTTATAACACATAACAGTGGACAATATTACACTTTTTTTTTTTTGCCATCATCAAACGGGAGGCACTTACACTTAAAACCAAATTAAAAAAAAAAAAAAAAAAACAGTAGAACTCCAGGCTATGTTCAAAAGTGAAGATAAGAATATATATTTGTATTTTTTTACTATTTTAATATACTGTATTTTCCGCACTATAAGGCGCATAGGAGCAATGTGAAAAGAGTTATTTTGAATGAGATGGACCCTTTAAAAACATTTCCACTGAGTGACTTTGTTGTAAGTAAATGAAATAGAGATACTGCTTGAAGTTTAATTTGAAAATTTTCCTGATATTTTAGGGCGGAGATGTTTTTCTCCACATAAAAAAAAAAAAAAAAAACCTGTTTTGCAAAGATCGAAGCTTGAAACTGTTTTTAATAACTTTCCCCCTTGCTGATTTTTCAGGTGGAAGTTTGGCAGACAGTAAGGTGGGACCTCGCTGACGCACAGTTTCCACTATGAACCGCGCCTTCAACAGAAAAAAAGGTGAGCAGATGTAAACAGTTAACAGCGTTAGCTTGTGGGAATGTGGTAGGCCTGGTTTTGCACCAATGTGGGAAACTGTTTTTACCCTCAAAAGTTCCAGACAAGACTTGTGTTGTTCTCATCTTCTCAGCGTTTAGTTGGGAGGGGTATGTCCAAACATCCGCTGTGTGGTCTGACACTATATTGTCAGAGCGTTCTGAAGACTTCAAAAGATTTTTTCAAGTTCAGGGTCTGAGTTTAGACCGTTTTAAATAACCAGTTAACGAAAATATTCCGGTTGTTCCATTCCGTCATCTTCCGGTTGTTCCGGGGTCGGGTTGCGGGGGCAATAGCCTCAAACGGGTAGCTCAAGGCTTCTATCACCCCGCCTGCATCCTCCAGCTCACCCGGAAGGATCCCAAGTCATTCCCCGGCCAGCTGGAGAGAAATAGTCTGGAGAGATATAGTCTCTCCAGCGGGTCCGGGGTCTGCCCCTTGCTCTCCTCCCGGTCGGACGTGCCCGAAACACCACGCAGGCGAGGCGCTCGGGGGGCATCCTGACCAGATGCTTGAAACACCTCATCTGGCTCCTTTCGACCTGGAGAAGGAGCAGCTTGACACCGAGCTCCTCCCGGATGGCAGAGCTCCTGACCCGATCTCTGAGTGAGAGCCCAGCCACCCTGCAGAGGAAGCTCATTTCGGCCGCTTGTACCCGCGATCTCATTCTTTCGGTCACCACCCACAGCTGGTGACCATAGGTGAGGGTAGGAATGTATTTTTTCAAATCAGGGTCTGAGTTTAGACCGAGTTTAGACTCAGACTGAGTTTAGTCTGAGTTTAGACCGTTTTAAATAACCAGTTAACGAACATATCCCGGTTCTTTGCTGGGTCAAACTTATGCATGTATAGTTTTTATGTCTCCTCCTATTGAATGTGGGGTGCTTGGACTGTCTGTGCATCTGTACTTCTGTAACACTTGGAAACACAATAAGTCTCAAACCATTGAAAGGATTTTAATGAAACTCCCCGAGTTACGAGATACCAACTATAGTTGAACTGATAAAGTTGACCACATTGGTCAATGGAAACATGTTGTTCGGTGACTTAGCTTCCTTCTTTTTGTTTTTGAGTAATAAGGATGGTTTCGTCAACTTCATTTTCAGTTTACTGTTGTTTTCGGGTTTTTTTCAACTGTAAATAGGTATTTTTCTTCATTTTCTCCATTTTTTTGATGATTAATTTTTTTGCCATCAAACTGAAAAAAAAAATCAAAACAAAAATGGGAAAATTGAATGTGAAAATACGAAGTTCATAAGAAAAAGTATGAGGACAGAATGAAAAGAAAAAATGTCGGCTGCCAATGGTGCGAGACATTCCACAGATTTTTGTTCACAGTAAAAGACATTTGCAGCTCTTAATACGAAGGACAGCACGCAAGAAAGACGTGGTTATTTACCAACAATAAATCAAGTTTAGGAAAAAATATGCTTTACAAAAATAAATACAGCCAACCAAAAGTTTTATTAACATTTAAGACACAAAATCCTCAAAATACCTTTGTTTCATTTAGACAATTTTCTTTGTTTCGTCTTCTGAACTGCTTATTTTCTATCAGAGTCGCAGGGGTGCTGGAGCCTATCTCAGCTCATTTCAGGCGTCAGACAGAGTGCACCCCAAACCGGTCACCAGTCTGTTATGGGGCCTCACAAACACAACCATTCAGACACAAATACATTCCTAGGGGTAATTTTGTAGCTGTCATGACGCAGTGTACAGGTGGAAGGAGGAGGACCCAATTGCAGGACAGAAAACATGGTTTATTTCAGTATGGTAGTCCAGTATTGCGGTGAAAAGAAAAACAAAGTTTCAGTGGCATGGCAAGAGGTTATTGTCAGAATGTGTTCTTGGTCAGGTAACCAGGGAGACCTGGCTGAAAGAGATGGTATGCCCGACATGGAAGTCCGGCATGATTGCCTATAAATAGATGGCAGGGTCCACAGATGTGTGGAATCAAGAGTCAATCTCAGGGCTCCCTCTGACGGTAGGTGAGGGAATCCTGACAGTAGCAGCCAATTAACCTAAAATGCATGTTTTTGGAGGGTGGGAGAAAATCGGAGTACCCGGGGAAAAACCCACGCATACACGCGAAGAACATACAAACTCCACACAAAGGCCAGTGTTCCAAGCCTCGCCCCCTCTTCACGACTCGAAACAAGATGTTCATACTGTGAGGCCACTGTGTTAACCACTGCACCCCAGCGTTGCCCATTTTAAATAATTTTATAAAGGAAATGAATACTTAACACATACTCATCTTACAGAGTTATATTTATTTGTTCTAGGACAGGCATGGGCAAACTACGGCCCGCGGGCCACATGCGGCCCATTAAACATTTTAATCCGGCCCGTTGAACTTGAAAAATTCAAATAGATAAACCTTGCTAGTTTTATTTCCTTGCGAGTCTGATGTTTCGTCACTAGATGGCGCGAAAGATTTAACAACACTACTCCCAATAAAATGCGTATGTCTTTGTGAAATACGCGCTATCAAAATAAACGGTGATGGAAAGCAATCGGGCCCAATATACGCACGTAAACTAACGTGTTAGAAGTTAAAACAAGCAAAATGTTACATCAAGCGCTTAGATTTCAAACGTAGCGCCGCTAAATGCACGTTTTTAAGCGCTATCGCACTAGATTTCAGACCTAGCGCCGCTAGATTTGAAATTTAACACTTTTGATGCAACATTCAGCGCGCTTTTTTAAAATCTAGCGCACCATTGTATAGGTCTAATGTAGCGGTTACAAAAGCATGCCATCCATCTGATCATGTTCTGGACCCCTGGTCCAATGTTAGCACTCAATGTGGCCCGAGAGTTGAAAATTTTGCCCACCTCTGTCTTGGATTAGAAACCAGATGTTTACCAGATTTGTAATTAAAATTATTTGCATAATTTGAATGAGTTCTCCTGAGTATTAACGTGACATAAATTTCTTTATACTTTTTTTATATTATATTTTAGAGGCAGCCGTGATGAATTTAGCCAGTTTGAAAGATGGAGCATGTATGTGATTTGTTGCTATGGTGATCCAAAAAAGTATAGAGGGATAGGGACATTAGAAATCTTCAAAACCCCATTTCACTGCCTAATTGGCTGATTGTTGGCAGCTAAACTGGATATAAGATTTTTTTAATGCCAGTTTTTTTTTTTTTTTTTCACAAAGTGGTACACATAATACAAAAAAAACCTCAAAACAATTTTAAAAATACACACCCAATGACACAGACAGGTTACAAACACAGTGAATCCACAAAGTTCCACCCTGTCTGAACAAACATGTCCAGTGAGACTAAAAATGGAAGTTTGTGACCACATCTTAAACCTGGTCAAGTTGACCGTACACAAAACAGATTACATTATAAATATTAAGTTCACAAATGATACTTTAAAATTTAGAGTACAGTCATCTACAGTATTTTACTGAAAAATAAACTTTTAAAAGTATTCTGTTCCGTTGTTCCGCATATCCGGGGCTGGGATGTGGGGCCAACAGCCTCAGACAAGAAAGCCCAAACTTTTCTCACCCTGGCTACATCCTTCAGCTCTTTCGGGAGCATCCTGTTGCATTCTCTGGCCAGCCTTCGGACATAGTCTTTCCAGTGGGTCGAGGTCTTTCCCTTGGTCTCCTCCTGAAGGGACGTGCCCGAAACACCTCACCAGCGAGGCATTCTGGAGGCACCCCAACCAAATTCCCAAACTACCTCATCTGGATTCTCTCAACCTGGAAGAGTAATTTCTCTACTCTGAGCGCTTTCCGGATGGTAGACCTCTTCACTCTATTTCTAAGTGAGAGACTAGCCATCCTGCAGCTGTATCGCATAAATTTACACCACAACATGCCTTGTATCTATTTCGTTCATAAATTTTTGAGTAATTTGCGAGCTCTTCCGCCCAAGAGGCATTCGCCCTATACATACTTGGTCGCTCCCCTCAGGTAATGCTCTCCATTACCTCAAATTTGTTTCAGTATTTGTTTCACCAAAGAGCTACTCTGGTTCAGTGTTGTTTTCATCAACGATGACAAAAACAAAATGATTTTGTTGACAAAGTATTTTTTCATGACGATGACGTAACGATAACGAAATAAATGCGAAATTTTGGTGACGAAAATGTGACGAGATGTTTGCAAGTTTCTGCTGATGAGACGAAAATGTAACGAAATAGGCGTCAGACTTTCACATTTCTGTCTGTGAAAAGAAAAAACACAGCGGCTGCATCTGTCTCTCATGGCGGCCCCCCGCCTCCCACAATGCTGCACGTTCACACCGTCTACACAACACACCTGCAGCCACGAAGTCACACACCATGGTGAAAACAGTAACAAAGAGGCTTGGTGGTCAGAAACTTAAAGTTTTCCACATATTTTGCGCAAACAGCATGCTAACTTCAAGCTAATGCTAGCTTGTCGGCAGTAGTGGATGAAGTACTCACTTTTTGTACTTAAGTAAAAGTACAGATAATTAGGCAAAAAATTTACTTAGTTGGTGTAAATTGTACTTTTTAAGTAAAAAGTAAAAGTATTCAATCATAATTCAAATGTTATTTTTTGTGCTATAGGGTGTCACCATGGTAACCATGATAAATACTCTGCAGGGGTGTGACCCCCCTCTCCCGCCTCTTTGGGTCCACAAAAAAAAAAAAAAAAATAAAATAAAAGGAAAGGGGACAAGTCAAGGTATCCCTTTGAAGGGCCAGTGCATGGGCCGCCAAAATGGTGGAAAATGACACTTATTTTTTAAAATGTTTAGGGGGGTGGCCCCCTGTCACTATGTATTGGCTTTGTCAAAGCCCGACCCCCCTTTGGAAAATTCTAGATCCGCCCCTGCTCTGTGTAACGATGGCTCAACTTTTTATTTAGAAGTAAAACACAACGAACAACGATCTTCTGACTCTTTTTAATTTGTACTATATTTGATGTTAGGTTTTTGGCGCTGAATGAATGCGGAAAATGTTTCTCGATTCATTACTTCTTCTCCCGATCAACTGCTTCTTTTGATTTTGGCGATGCGGCTTCAAGATGCGCTAAAAAACCTGTGTATTTTTCAAATTTCTGAACGAAAATGTAACGAAAAATGTAAAACACACTTTTAAAAAGTAGCGAAGTAAAAGTACAGATATTTGCTCTAAAAATGTAGTGAAGTAAAAGTAAAAGTACCGGTCTTAAATTTTACTTAAAGGTCCCCTATTATGCCTTTTTTCCCTTATTTTATCCTGTGCTTATGTATCTGATATGCATAATTTTACATTCCGCCACAATCTTAACACAATAGTTTATAAATAATAGCCTGTTTGGGAGCGCAGTTTCAGACCCGGAAGTCAAAACAGCTTGTTTCAGTGTTTTTTTATTTTTTTTTTTCCTGGGACCCGCCCCGTTGGTTGCGATTGGTTGTCATTCATTGTGATTTCCCCACCCACCCAGCACAGCGTGGAGCGGGAGGGGCGAGGTGTGAGACGTATTGAGTAAACAAAGCGGTTCGGAGGAAGGAATAAACTTTGACTATGGCTGTCCCCGTTACTTTGCATTACGTTTATGATCCAGAGTCTGATGAAGATTTTGAAGTCCATGCTGCACAAGTACCACGAAGACTTCATCAAGACGTAGCAGACTGGTAAACATGCTAACCCATATTCATTGTGAGATTACAGAGTAGCACATGCTAATTTTAGCTTTCATTGTAACTTAGGTGTAAGTGTGGTGTCTGTCAGACAATGCCAACTGAACAAGAAAATGTTTGCTGTCAGGAAAAACCAAAGGTAAAAGTTTAGTATGTTTGTATCTTTGCATTCAAGTAAAAAAACAAAGCACCAACATCATTGTTGGATAACTGTCACACAAACGTGTTTTGCTCTTCAAAAATATGATGCACATTAAAAGTAATGTACTACAGCAAAATTCTGGGACAAAACATGTCAGCTGTATTCCGTTTGTACACGTCTATCGTGCCAAATTTGATGCTAACATCTATAAATACATTCGGAATATAGCGTTAGCATGCTAGCGCCAGTGTTACTTACAGCTGCAGGTTCCTCTTCTCCTCTGTTTGTGGGAACAGCTCCAGTTTGTAAAATCAGCTTTTTGGTAAAACCACTTTTGAAAAGGCCAAAGTTTTGAAAGCAGGTTTCAGAAAAATGCCGTTGGCACACGAAGACATTTGAGCTGGTGGTGTAATTTTTTTTACTTAAGTACAGTAACGAAGTACTTTTACTTCGTTACGTTCCATCACTGCTTGTCGGCGCTGGGTTATAAAGAGGTGTAATTTTTAAGTATACATAAGTTACAACGTTCCTCACTCACTGTAAAATGTATATTTATTTTACGTTGTTTTACAATGTTCGCTGTTTTTGCGCAAGTTAAAGCTCGGCAGAGTTTTTTTTTTTTTTTTTTTTTTAAACACACAACCTACATCATTCTCAGTAATAAAGACACGATTTTTAAAGTAAGAATTTTTAAACTAAAACTAGACGAAAATTCTTTTGGGTTTTCATTGACTAAAATGTGACTAACACAAAAATTTAAAGAGATGACGAAAACGTGACTAAAACTTAAATTAATATTCGTCCAAAGACAAAGATTCAAACAAAAATTTAGATGGCTGCCAAAAACAACAATGCTCTGGTTTTCTTTTTTTTTTTTCTTACTAATTAAATAAATGCTAATAAATCAGACACTAAATACAGAAAAAAACAAAAAAAACAAAGTGACTTAAAAGTTCAGATAAAGATAAAATATTTCAAGCACAAAAAATGACCAAACTTAAATGGTCTTGACTTGTTTTCAAATACCACGAATAGTCCTTTTAGACCTGTTTTCCCCATTTGGACAGTGATGGAATAAGTTTCAGTAGAAACTTTGAAAAAGAATCCAAAGGCCAACGACAGGTAACCTCGGGTTCCATCGGGGTTCAAGGACTGTTCCATAAAAGCATTTCTAAACAAGTGCAGAAGTCTTCAAATCAATCATGAAGTGGAGCAGCCTCTGCAATGCTTGATGAATGTCCCCTCCTCTTGTTCAGAATCACAGCATTGATTTTTACCTCTGCAGGTCTCTCACTCCACACACACATATATTTTTTACTTTATTTCAGTACTTTTCCAGACATTCTGCACCCGGAATAGAGGACACCAGATGGAACTAATTTTCTTTTATGTACTCTGCTGATGAGTTTCTCAGCTTCTCATCTGGCGGGTCAGCATTTCTTCCATTTCTCGCTCTTCTTTTTTAGGTTTAGTTAAACTCTAAAGGTGGAGATGTAAAGTAAATTTATTATTAATAGGTAAGTTTGGTTGTTAAGCTTGGTGGGGTGCACAGACAGACATCGGGTAGTGCCAAAACACTTGCTGCCAAGGCATCAAAAGTGTTTGATTACACGTTTGCACTTATTTTATTTTATTATATTTTATTTTTTCTGCGATGCAACGTGGTTCAGATTGGCACGGATAAGTCGAGACAGTCACACATACTCAAACTTTGAAAGTATTTTTTTTTCAAGCACGTAACACCAAGTGGAGGAGTTTAAGTATCTCGGGGTCTTGTTCACGAGTGTGGGAAGGATGGAGCGAGGGATCGACAGGCGGATGGGTGCGGCATCAGCAATAACTAGGACGCTGCATCGGTCCGTCGTGGTAAAGAGAGAGCTGAGCCGAAAAGCAAAGCTCTCGATTTAAAAGTCGATCTACGTTCCAACCCTCACCATGGTAACCAGGATCTACGTTACTACCCTCACCATGGTAACCAGCTGTGGGTGGTGACCGAAAGAATGAGATCGCGGGTACAAGCGGACGAAATGAGCTTCCTCCGCAGGGTGGCTGGGCTCTCACTCAGAGATTGGGTGAGGAGCTCTGCCATCTGGGAGGAGCTCGGTGTCGAGCCGCCCCTCCTCCAGGTCGAGAGGAGCCAGATGGGGTGGTTCGGGCATCTGGTCACAATGCCCCCCCGAGCGCCTCGTGGGCGAGATGTTTCGGGCACGTCCCACCGGGAGGAGACCAAGGGGCAGACCCCGGACCCGCTGGAGAGACTATGTCTCACAGCTGGCCGGGGAATGACTTGGCATCCTTCCAGGTGAGCTGGAGGATGCAGCCGGGGTGAGAAGCCTGGGCTTCCCGTTTGAGGCTGTTGCCCCCGCGACCCAACCCCGGAACAAGCGGAAGATGACGGAACGGAACATAACACCAAGGAGGCATGGTGGTGCAGTTGTTAGCACCTTGGGCTTATAGCAAGAAGGTTGGGGGTTCGAGTCCTGGGCGGGGACGGAACTTTAGATACTGGTCTTTCTGTGTAGAGTTTGAATGTTTTCCCCGTGAATGTGTGGGTTTTCTCCAGGTATCCCGGTTTCCTCCAGAAACATCCATGTCAGGTTAATTGGCCGCTATAAAATTGTTCCTAGTCCAAAGGAGCGTTGGCCTAGTGATAGAGTTACCGTCTTTCGACCGAAAAATCCTAGTTCGATTCCGCTGGGTCCAAGCCATCATTGGGACCTCAGAAGTGACATAAAAACAAATAAAATAAAAAAAAATAGTAATAATGAAGTTGTCCCTAGGAATGAGTGGGTGTGTACCTCCACGACAGACTGGCAACTTGTTTAAGATATACCCCGCATCTCACCTGAAATATCCCGGGATGGGCTCTAGCACCCCTGGACACCCTATCAGGAATAAGCGGTTCAGAAGACGAATCGAACAGAGCACCATATGCGCTGCTTTAAAATAGTGGTTTGGATGGTAAACGACATGCAGACAAATAGTGAAAATTTCCTTCAACACTTGACATTTTTTTATTTAAACTCACATTTTTAGCCAGCTAATCCACGTGCACGTGTACGTACCATAATTTTTCTATTGATCACCTGCCCTTCAAAATGATTTTATTAAACATCATAGAATATGGATGAAAGTATAGATGGACAGTATTTTACAATTTTTTCTTCTGTTTTCCATCATTTTTTTTTTTTCTTCTACTTAATCAATTAAAATATCTGTTTAACATTTTCGTTCCGTTCCGTCATCTTCCGCTTGTTCCGAGGTTGGGTCGCGGGGGCAACAGCCTCAAACGGGCAGCCCAGGCCTCTCTCACCCCGGCTGCATCCTCCAGCTCACCTGGAAGGATCCCAAGTCGTTCCCCGGCCAGCTGTGAGATATAGTCTCTCCAGCGGGTCCGGGGTCTGCCCCTTGGTCTCCTCCCAGTGGGACGTTTCCAAAAACACCTCGCCCGCGAGGCGCTCAGGGGGCTTCTTGACCAGATGCCCGAACCACCCCATCTGGCTCCTTTCGACCTGGAGGAGGAGCGGCTCGACACCGAGCTCCTCCCGGATGGCAGAACTCCTCACCCGATCTCTGAGTGAGAGCCCAGCCACCCTGCGGAGGAAGTTCATTTCGGCCGCTTGTATCCGCGATCTCATTCTTTCGTTCACCACCCACAGCTGGTGATCATAGGTGAGGGTTGGAACGTAGATCAACTTGTAAATCGAGAGCTTTGCCTTTCGGCTCAGCTCTCTCTTTACCACGACGGACCGATGCAGCGTCCTAGATATTGCTGATGCCGCACTGATCCGCCTGTTGATCTCCCGCTCCATCTTTCCCCACTCGTGAACAAGACCCTGAGATACTTAAACTTCTCCACTGGGGGCAGGACCCTGTTCCTGACCCGCAAGGGGCATTCCACCCTTTTCTGGGAAAGGACCATGGTCTCAGGAGACCATGAGACCATTTTTGTTATGAGAAAATTTTTGTCATGAGAAAATTTTTGTTATGAGAAAAAATATTAATGAGTAATGAAGACAGAATTTGACAAATTTTGGTTGATTTTACTAAAAATAATCAGAATAAACTTTATTTTTTCAGTTTTCTGTGACGATATTTATTCTAAAATAAAAAGCGACAGAACATATTTATTCCGTCTGCTGGAAAAGAATGACATGTTCAGGTAGACGTCTCGTGTAAACATGCACGCCCCCAACCAAACACACACACACACATAGAAATCTAACATCCAGGGTGACTCAAAGCAATGTGTGTGTTAGTCCAGAGCCTGGAGGTGACCCACACATGGCCGGAAAAGTTTGGGACTGCGAAAAACAGCTTGGTGTTATTACCATCATCTGTCCTGCTCCCCTCGGTGTGAGTCAGCAGACCTGGAGAACCCTCTGAGCATCGTCGGGCTTCAGACTTTAATGCAGTGGTGGATGAAGTACTCACTTTTTGTACTTAAGTAAAAGTACAGATAATTAGGCAAAAAGAAAAAATACTTAAGTAAAAGTACCAAAAAAAAAAAAAAAAAATCTACTTAAGTAAAAGTACAAAAGTAATTGGTGTAAATTTTACTTTTTAAGTAAATAGTAAAAATATTTGACCATAATTTAAATGTTATTTTTTGTGCTGTGCGGTCACAAATAAATACTCTGCAGGGGCGTGACCCCTCGTCCCGTCTCCCGCCTCTTTTGGTCCGCAAAAAAAAAGAAGAAAGGAAAGGGGACTAGTCAAGCTATTCCCTGCAGCGCCAGCGAATGGGCCAACAAAATGCAGGAAAATACACTTATTTTTTAAAATGTTCTGGGGAGTGGGGCCCAGTCACCCTATCTTGGCTTTGTCAATGACCTCACGTCCCTGCCCCTTCCCCCCACTCCATCTTCAGAAAATCCTAGAACCGCCCCTGCTCTTTCCGCTGAATGAATGCGGAAAATGTTTACTCTCGACTCTGATTGGTCCTCGATTCATGACTTCTTCTCCCGATCAACTGCTCCTTTTGATTTTGGCGATGCAGCTTCAAGATGCGCTAAAAAAAAAAAAAAACTTTACATTTTTTAAATTCCTGAACTAAAATGTAACAAAAAATGTAAAGCACACTTTTAAAAAGTAGCAAAGTAAAAGTAGAGATATTTGCTCTAAAAATCTAGTGAAGTAAAAGTAAAAGTACTGGTCTCAAATTTTACTTAAGTAAAGTGCAGATATACATTTTTTTTACTTATGTGGGTCAATTTCAAATTTCTTTCCGTTTTGTGTCCTAGCCTGAAAGGGCAAAGTTTCAGTTATCTAAATTATTGAAAAGTTGATTTCACTGTTAATTCTAAGTCTGCTACCATAATGTTGCATACACATTTATTTAAAACTGTTATAGGATAAATATTTTATTCACTTTGTGACGATCAAAAATCTCTACCCAGCCAAATTTTAATGTCCCTCAATAAAATGCTTATCTTTCAGTAGCATATCAAGAATCTTTTCTGTAATAAAAAATATTAATTTTTTGCCGTAAATAAACAAGGTCATCTAAGATTATAGACCCTATTAACTGTTTGCATGAAAATGTTAACAAAAAATGACATAATACACGCAAAAAGACCTGTCCCTCAATATGATGTCCACTCTGTTACTTTTACTCTGTTACCATATTGTACATCATAATGTTCATCAAGTTCCAACAACTGCTACCAGGATTCACTGCTGCAGACAGGAAGTAACTTTTGGAGAAGAATCCATGTGGCTAAAGTATTTTGGCTAAAGTTTATGAAGGTTTCAAATCTTAAAAAGGGTAAGGTTCATTTTGAAATGTCTTCTCTGTTACCAGCATAATATATAGATTATCTGAACTATAAGAGAAATGCCATTTACTGGTGATAATATTTGTGAAATAGTTTTAAATGATGTAATCTGAGTGATAATACATCAACTTTCCTAGCTGTAGGGAACAGAAGAAACAAAATTTGTCCACTCTGTTACTGTCCACTCTGTTACTGAAACTGAAACAGTTATTATACTGTTATTGTAAATGACTCCAATCAGGTATGTAACAGAGTGGACACAAAGAGGTGAATGGCCAAACTTAAATTTAATTGTAATTAAAACTACATCTGTAAAAAAAGGGGCCATCGGCAGATTTGGGTATCTAAATCAATTCTTTATCAAAAACAAAAGAGAGTAGGAACCTATGGATATACTTATATTTTATTTTTTCACTAGCTAAAATGGAAAGAAATTTGAAAATGACCCAAGTACAGTAACGAAGTACATTTACTTCGTTACGTTCCACCACAACTTTAATGAGATTTTCTTTTGATTCACTTCCTTTTTTTTCACCTTTTTTTCAGAGCAAAATATGCTAATGAGCTAGGGCAGACATTGTTTTTTTTTAGTTAAAAATACCTTTTTATTAAACTAGAAATGCTGAGCGGATGCAGACATGTCTCCTGGGTGTGTAAGGACATGTTAAAAAAAAGAATTAGAGCACGGAGAAGAGGGAAAGTTTGCAGAAGCTAACGAGGGCTGCTGGGAAAAAGGGGCCGGTTACCCAGACAGGAGACAAAAAGCTCGGAGACAGGCGGCAGTCCTCTCACTGTTACTCTCAGACATGTATCGAATCAGCCATCATTCTGCTGAAACCTTTTCACATAGAGAGAAAAAAAATGCCTGTTACTATGACTACTGTGTGTCAACGGACATCTAAACCTTCAAAGTGTTTCTGGGCTTCTGCACACTTACCGCTGTCATGGTGGTGGAGAAGGTCATGGCAGATGCACACACATCAGAAACACTGAGAAAAGCTTCTTTTGTTGTTTCAAATTCAAATGATATAATGTAATTTAATTTGGAGATGATTTTGTATGTCTTTGGTTGTCCTTAGCATGTCTGTTTATGGGCAGAGGCAGTGGCTCAGTGGTAGAGCGTTCACCCTCAGACTGGAAGTTTGCAGGTTCGATTCCCTCTAAGTTCAAGTCTCAGGTCCTTGGAGAAGACATCTAAGCCCCCTTTCCTCCTACCATAGGTGTCATTGTGGCAGCACACAAATTTTCCTGGTGGGGGATGGATAGGGAAATTTGTGTCCTGCACTCCTATACCGCAGCAGGCTGCCACGACGCGCCAATAGTGGGAGAAACAAGGGGTTAGGTGTCTTCTCCAAGGACCCTAAACGTGCACTCAGTAGGATGCGAACGCGCGAACTACAGGTTGACTTCCGGTCCGCAGGCGAATGCTCTAACCACTGAGCCACTGTCTCCCCCCAAATAGAGGTTTATAATTCCTCCATTCTTCTTCTTTCGGCATTCCCCTTCAGGGGTCGCCACAGCAAGTCAGTTTCTTCCATCTAACCCTATCTGCTGCATCCTCTTCGGTCACATCAACTATCTTCATGTCTTCCCTCACCGTATCCATGAACCTCCTCTTTGGTCTTCCTCTAGTCCTCTTTCCTGGTGGTTCCAAATCCAGCATCCTTCTTCCGATGTGCTTCCTCTCTCTCCTCTGTACATGTCCAAACCATTTCAGTCTTGCCTCTCGAACTTTATCCCCAAAACCTCTAACATGTGCTGTTCCCCTGATGTACTCATTTCTAATCCTGTCCATCCTGGTCACTCCTAGAGAGATCCTCAGCATCTTCATCTCTGCTACCTCCATCTCTGCTTCCTGTCTTTTCTTCAGTGCTACTGTTTCTAGACCAATCAGCATGGCCGGTCTCACCATGGTTTTTGTACACTTTCCCTTTCATTCTAGCTGAAACTCTTCTGTCACACATCACACCTGATACTTTCTTCCACCCATTCCAGCCTGCCTGAACACGCTTCTTCACCTCTTTTCCACACCCCCCATTGCTCTGGACTGTTGATTCTCCATTATGTATTATATATACATAATGGAACCATGGATTGAGGGGGTAGGACTGAGCATGAGCAGAGCACATACATGTACTAAAACTGTTCATGCAGACATTATAACGTAGGTATGGTGAAAAAAAAATTCTTGTCCAAGAACAACCAGGCATTTTATACTTTATTACAATACTCAAAAGTGTCCAAACAACCATGACAGAAATAGAAAACCGCCCCAGAATTGTTTCATGTTCAAACATGGTGGAAACCGTTAAAAAGTGGATTTCCCTTTGAAATAAAATGAGATGGCTTGAAATTATTTCCTGGCTTTCTATTGATTTGTTTGCTGGCATGGACATCAGATCGACGTGAAACATATTAAATATTCAACTTCCCGCCGTTAGCATGCTCCCCAGGGGCTAGACCTAGTCTCGTTTCTAGGTTCTTTCACATTAGAGCAAATTTATTATTTTCACATTTCCGTATTTTTTTCACCAGGGAGTCTTTCTCGTTTTCTTTCTAATGGAATTAGCTGAAATAATGAGCCGACCCAAACATCTCTCAGTCTGCATGTCTCCTGCCTTTTTTTAGCTTTAAGAGTTGAGGCTAGCTCCAGCTGCTTGTTGGCTGGTCTTTTATCTCGATGCCGCTCAGAGTTCAGGGAACATCACGTCCAGCAGGTAATGCCAGCAGGGCTCTTGATCATTTTTATCTCCTATATTTATTAGCCCTGGTCTTGGACGTGACTTGCACTGAAGTGTTGGACTTTAACATTTTAGAAGGTAAGCTGAGGTAAATGTCAGACATCATCGACGTGGCTTTTTTCGGCTTTTCATGACTTGACAGCTAAAACTTTTATGGTAATGCAATTAAGTGGTTTTGATTCAACAGCAAAACAAAAAGGGGATTTAAATATTTCACCCAACTTAATATCATTTCCGTGGTTTGTGTGTTATATAGGGGCAAAGAAAAATTTTCTTTGTTGGGTCACTGACGAAGGAACCCTCAGTAATGACAGTGTACTGTTGCACCCAATGTGACCCCGTGTCCTAATTAGGATTCACAGCCAGCTAAACTCTCCTTTCCATAAACTCCTCCAAAGAACAGTCTGTTGTAGCTTTTTTAGAATTTAATAGAAAGAAGTGTGAAACTGTAAACATACATAAAACAAATAAATGAGCATCTAGTCATACACATTTGAAAATAATGCTACAAACAAACATACAATCATGAACATAACAAACTACTCACTCATATGGCAATATGAGTGAGCCACTTTTCGCTCAAAGGGCTCGAAAAGTGTGGATGGTTGATGATTAGATTTAAACTAGGATGGTCTCCGGCACTGCAAGCTTAACACGTTGTCTTCTTCTTCTTCTTCTTTAGTTTGCGGCATGAAGCACCAACCTGGGTGCATTACCGCCACCTACTGACTGTCACGAACCTCAAATCCTCCTCAATAACCCTGTACACCTCAAAAAAGTGTACAGGGCACCAAAACCCCTCCCCTGACGTCCATACAAAAACACCTCCTCCAAGCTCACTTGTCTCATCCCAACACTCCTCAGCACCACCATCATAGCCTCTTTAGCACGTTGTCTTCTTCTCTCTGACTACTTACTTCCTATTTCCTACTTCCTGAACACGAATAAACATTAGATCGCTAGCGCCCTCTACCGGCCCGGCGGAACAATAAATTGTTCCAATACAGACAGTTTAAGTCTATATTTTTTACAAATATTTTTGTTTCATCAACTGCTTTTCTTAGCGTCTTTATTTGTTTTCGTTTCCTTTCGTCTTCTGAACCTCTTACCCCTAGTGGTATCATGGGGTGCCGGAGCCTATACCAGCTAATTTCAGGCAAACGGCACAATACCCTAAACAGGTCGCCGGTCTGTTGTGGGGCCACACACACTCAATCTTAGGGTGAATTTTGTAGAGGCCAATTTCCACACATTTTTTTTTGGAAAGTAGGTAGAAACCGGAGTATCTGCAGACAACCCACGCATACACAGGGAGAACATGCAAACTACACACAGAAAGACTAGTGTTGTCAAGCTTCGCTTCTACTCCGGGACTCAAATTCCAAACCTTCTAGTTGTAAGGCTACCGTGCTAACCATTGCGCGACCATGCAGAACCATTCCATTCAAATTACATTCATGCCATGTTCAATTGGTTTACAAAAAACAAAACCAGGACCAGGTTGGCAATCGAATACCCAATCTAAATTCTTAACAAAATTCTGAGAAAAAACATTAGATAAATTTGGGAGGAGACGGCATCTCTGTGGTTAGAGCGATCGCGCGCGGACGGGAAGTTCGCAGGTTTGCGTCCCACAGAGAGTCCTTGGAGAAGACGCCTAATCCCCGCTTCTCCCACCGTTGGCGCCGTCGAAGGGCAGCCTGCTGCGGTGTAAGGAGTGCAGCACACAAATTTCCCCGGTGAGGGATGAATAGAGTAATTAATTTTTTTTTTTTTTTCATTTTAACTGTTAGCGTAAATCTCTAAAGCGCTACCTTTGCCAAAAATTGTTCTTTCGCTTTTACTTTGAACAAAAAAAGCTTTCCATACGTGAAGCTTTTTTAAAATCATCTATTGTTTTATTTTAGATATTCAATTCCCCCTCTGTAACATGTTATGCTACCTTCCCGTTCTCCACAGACCCTAGTTTAATTTGCTTCATCCAGTCAGTAATCAGCAGTTTATAAATCAAAAGAATTAAAGTGTCTCCAAATGTGATTTTCTGGATGCTCAGAGTTATACCTCTGCGACAGAACTGTTGAACCACTTGCCAAAGTGTGTTCATACCTTAATAAATCACTACTACAAATTAGTTTAGGATGAAGTGCATCTGGTCCTAATGTGTTGATTTTAAAATCATTTTAGATGGTTTGTACTTTATCTTTAAAATATTAAATTGATGATGAAATATTAAAATAAAAGCTGTTTTGTTATGAAGGTTTTTGTAGAAGAAAGTTTGGCTTCAAATGTGTTCCGATTAGTGGACCTCAGAAATACAAGATAAAATTCTTTAATACAGACATAAAAGAAGATCGTCTGTTTTAACAATGTTGTAAACTTGATATGTCGGGGGATGGTATCGTTTATATTAGCTGTTTGGAAAGCCCCCAAAATTCCTTTGAAGCAACATGTATATTTATTTTTTCTTCCTTTGATGGAACATTTTATTTTCAGATAAACTCAGAGTCACAGACACAGAAACAGATTTACGCCATGACCATGTTTAATCATAATTTTGTTACAGTTGAAATTCTTCTACATTTGATCAGGTTTAAGCATAAAAAATATCAAAAATACATACCAAGTATTTTAAATATTGAAGTTACAAATAAAAAAATTAGCTCGCTATAGTTCCATTGTATTGTTAGTTAGCTATGTCCTCTAGCGTTAAGCTAATTTTTAGCAATACCAGTGGTGGAACGTAACGAAGTAAATGTACTTCGTTACTGTACTTAAATAAAAAAAAATGTGTATCTGTACTTTACTTAGGTAAACTTTGAGACCGGTACTTTTACTTTTACTTCACTACATTTTTTGAGCAAACATCTGTACTTTTACTTCGCTACTTTTTAAAAGTCTGTTTATAATTTTTGTTACATTTTCGATCAGGAATTTGAAAAATATACAGTTTTTTTTTTTTTTTTAGCACAATTTGAAGCCGCATCGCCAAAATCAACCTGTACAGAAAGCAGTTGATGGCCTGTGGTTTCTCAGAGGGAGAGGTAATGAATCGAGAACCAATCAGAATTAAGAGTAAACATTTTCCAGCAGTCATTCACCGCCAAAAAAACTAACATGAAATATAACAAAAATTGAAAAAGAGTCAGAAGATCATTGTTCGTTGTGTTTACTTTTAAATAAAAAAGTTGAGCAATCACTACACGGAGCACGGGCGGCTCCAAGGATTTTCTAAAGGGGCGAGGCGGGGCGTGATGTCATTAACAAAGCCGTTAACTGTATCATATTCTGGGCCTCCCTCCCAGAAAATTTTGAAAAATAAGAGTTTTTTTTCCTGCATTTTGGTGGCCCATTCGCTGGCCTGCAGGGGATAGCTTGACTAGCCCCCTTTCATTTCTTCTTTTTTTTTTTCATGAGGACCAGAGGAGGGACAGGGTGGGAGGGGTGGGTGCCCCCTCCCCCTCTTCTTGTATCCGCCCCTGCAAAGTATTTATCTGTGACCCTACAGCACAAAAAATAACATTAGAATTATGGTCGAATACTTTTACTTTTTACTTAAAAAGTACAATTTACACCAACTACTTTTGTACTGTTACTTAAGTAGATTTTTTTCATTGGTACTTTTACTTAAGTAATTTTGCAGCCTAATTATCTGTACTTTTACTTAAGTACAAAAAGTGAGTACTTCATCCACCACTGAGCAATACCACGTGATGAGTTCCAACTTCACTTCTTTCTTGTAGATATTACATTTACAGCGCCAACTATGTCAGGCCCCGACATTACAGCGGCATGGTCCAAA
Organism: Neostethus bicornis; assembly: GCA_902685375.1. Classification (NCBI taxonomy): domain Eukaryota; kingdom Metazoa; phylum Chordata; class Actinopteri; order Atheriniformes; family Phallostethidae; genus Neostethus; species Neostethus bicornis. The sequence continues at coordinate 9,783,405 of LR738549.1, read as the reverse complement.
ATGTTGCTCAGTGTTTTACGAAAGGGCATGCTTCATTTGTTGATGTTGTGCCAAGAAGTGACTCGCTCAAGGATGTGTGCCCCACACAGTCACATAATCACTTTTTGGCAGAACATCGGCTTGCCTTTCTTGTTTGCTTCAGCCTGAAATTCTCCCGAAACATTCATTTTCACACCTCTTTTAACACTATTAACCAAATAGTTTAATTCATTTTCTAAGTATGACATGATTTATAGAAATTTATGTAAAAGTCTTTTGTTGCTTTTGTCCTTTTTTTTCGAGATTTAAACATTTTGATTGCTCTTTTGTGGGTCTTCACATCATACATCTGAATATATTTTTTACCTCTGACAGCAGCTCAGTTAAAGCATGTCTATTCTTTATCTCAAATAAACACCCCCCGACTACGTTTTGGTTCAAATTGAGGCTTTGGCCCGTTCCGTGTGAACTCTGTTTGAAGTTGTTCCATACGAAATGGAGAGCTGTGCGAAGGCAGCAAATTCTTTCTGTCAGTGATGGAGTACTGTGGTGAATTAGGCTATTGGCTGCCCACTTCCTGCGGGCTCTGTGGAAAACATTGTGGACCAACTGTGCTGTACTCAAACTGAATGGGGCAAGAGTTCACTTGGAAAATCATAAACCCTGTTTCTCTGGGACTTTGTTTTTAAGGTGAAAATTATGTAGTTTATTTCAAACCAATAAAAGAAGCATTTGTGGTTCATGTGAAGAGCTTAAGCTTTTCTTACAGAGTAGTGCTCTAAAGATAACTTTAGGCTCAGTCGGCAAGCAATAATCTTTGTGCTTGGATTAGTGGGAAATCATCCTAAACATTTTTGCTCAAAAATTGGTCTTAGTCCATAGTGTGTACTGGTTAAGAACAGATGTTTACTGTGATCAAAAGTTAATCAGGGTTGCTAATTCATCTCTAAAATCATTAACAATATCTATCTTTTTACTCAGATTAACTTAAAGCAAAGGCGGCATGGGGTGCAAGGGTTGGCACAATGGCCTTGTAGTACGAAAGTCCGGGGTTCAAATCCTGGGTGGTTTGACAAGGCTTGGAACACTGGCTGTTCAGAATATACTTTAATCATCAATACATGGGAATTTGTGTGTCACAGCAACAACTTTCTATCTGGTGAGTGAGTTGTGTAGAGCCTGACCATGTACAGTACGTCGTAGGGGATGAAAGACCTCCTGTACCGAGATGTTCTCAAGCGGAGTTGTCTGAGCCTCTTGGACAAGGAGCTCCACTGTTCGTCCGAAGTGAGTACAGAGGATTGTCATGGTTGTCTCATATGGACAAAAGTTTTTCAGTGACCTCTTCTGTACCACTGCCTCAAGTGGAGTTTACACGATTTCCCCATGTAGGCCAATGTGTGGGATTTCTCCAGGTACTCAAGTTTCCTCCTACCCTCCAAAAACATGTATGTGAAGTTGATTGGCCATTAAAAAATTGCCCCTGTGAATGAGTGTTTATGTGTGTGGCCCTGCGACAGACTGGTGACCTGTTTTAAAGTATACCCTACTTCTTGCCTTCAATCAGGCAGGATAGGCTCCAGCACCCCATGTAACCCTGTCAGAAATGGATGGTCGAGAAGATGCATGAATAATTTAAAGTAATTTACCTGTGAAAGTGTTTTAGACAGTAGTTATTAACATATTCAATAACTCAAAGTAGAACTTTCTATTTCATAGTTTGGAACACAACCACTGTGCAAAAATATGTGGTGCATCAGGATGAGATTCATATGCAGAGGAAAATTAAATACACCAAGGGATTGACAGCTTGAAGATCTACTTTTATGAGCAATAACTCACAGAAATTGTTTCACAGGCTCTCTACTCCTCTCCTCCCGGTGAGGAGTGTTCATTGATGATTATCTGTCTGTTTTTTTCCTGATCTCTGTGAGGATACATTTCCCTCTTTTATGATCCACGCTACGCCCAGCTTCAACTATCTGACAGATGGTGTTCAATGTAATTTTAAAGTACATTGGGTACAGAAAAGATAAGGCTATACACAGTGACTACAAAGTTTTTGTTGTACGCTGCTAAAAGAAAATCGATTAAGGTGATATTGGCGTTACTTGTTTTGTTAATAACAAGTTAATATATTTAAAAGTAGAAATAAATATTAGGGCTAAGAGCCCAATGGGTGGAGACGGTGGCCACGTGGTTAGCGCGTTCGCCCGCGGACCGGAAGGTCGCGGGTTCGCGTCCCACGGAGAGCACGTCTAGGGTCCTTGGAGAAGACACCTGGCCCCTGCTTCTCCCACCATTGGCGCTGTTGGAGGGCAGCCTGCTGCGGTGTAAGGAGTGCAGCAAACAAATTTCCCCGGTGAGGGATGAATAGAGTAATTCAAAATAAACAAAAAAAATAAAATAAACAATAATGCTCGGTTAGAGGTATGCACGTGTTTCCAGATTCTTGGTTCTGGACTTGTTACTAAGTATGTCAGACTCTACAAATAGAACTGCTACAGGTATAAAAACACAGGTATTTAATCGACACACACTGCACATGTATGCTTCACCAAATTCAGAAAGTGAGTCATTGACCGGCTGTGACAATGTTTGGGTGTGGTTTTCACCCAAAATATGATTGGCTAAGTTTTGATGGTCTTTAAACTTGCGCTCAAAGTAATTCATTATTTGTTTGTAGATTAACTTGTTTTCAGGGTTGGCACAGTAGTGCAATAGCTAGCACAATGGCCTCATAGCAAGAAGGTCTGGACTGCAAGTCACAAGTGAAGGTTTTTTAGGTACTCCGGTTTCCTCCCACCCTCCAAAAACATGCACGTTCGGTTGATTGGCCGGTATAAAATGGTCGCTAGCAATGTTTGTCTATGTGGATGGTTGTGTTTGCGTGGCCCCGTGAAAGACTGGCGACCAGTTCGGAGTGTATCCTGCCTCTAGCCGTGAATCACCTGAGATAGGCTAGAAGCCCAGTGGGCGTATTAAGGACAAGTGTTTCAGAAAAGAAAACTAAATTGGTGGTTTGTCTGACACAACATGTGCTGTTTTTTTAAGGCTGTACAAACACAATTTTTTTTGTCTTTTTACATTTAAAATGATATTCAATTATCAAAAATGTGCCTTTAGATTTTTATTTTATTGTTTATTAGCTTTACAGTCTGTCTTTGTTTGAATTTTTCGGGCTTCATATTCACAACATGAGGACTAGTTTGGAAAGAGATACATAAGTCTTCGCTCGTTGATTGGTAGCCACCATTATTACCGGTGTTTCATTGTTTCTCTCTGAAGAACACTTCCAAAAAGAAAACACTGGTTTTTTAAAAGGTGATAATTACATCCATGATGATGGATTACTCAAGCTCCATTGATTACTGCTTACAAACTTAATTCCTGGTAAAAACATTAAATTGGACCAACTTCCTAACACAGCCTTGTAATTGGTTTTCTTATTGAACACAAAAACTGGAATATTAGTTTTAGTTTTTTGTTTAGCTGGGAGCTTATTACGTTTTTTTTTAAGACTCAATAGATACCAAAACAGGGCATTGTAATACTTCCAGCATTGTACTTAAAACTCTACAAACATCGGTATCGATTTTTTTTTTTGTAAGTTTTCTTTGCACAATCAATCCAAACAGAAAAGTAATAAGTTTGAAGGAATGTGTCTTCTGTGTTTTACACTGCATACCATTGTGCACCTGTACTGATAACAGCGTCTCTATGTGAGTGTGCGCGCATATGCACGAGTGTGCACGTACGCCAAGCTGCCATCCCGCTGTCAGTTCTCAGCTCTCCTCTTCTTGTCTTTCTATTGACTCTGTCTTACTATTTATTTGTCTGGCCTCCCTCTTGGTTAAAAACGAAGTAGGTGATGTATCTTCCACACATCAGCTTTCATTCCCACGAGAAGTGGATTTATTAGTGGAGGAGATTGGGCGTTCAGGTTTAATCTCATCGCACCTCTGTTAAGTAAACCGGAAAGAAGGACACTTAAAGTCGAAGATCTTCAAGTTGACAGTAAAGGTGTTAAAGTGTCAAAAGAAGCCTGTGTGTTTTTATATTGGGTTACAAACTTATTCACGCTCCATAGCACATTTCTACGTTTTGAAAACGCAATATGATGAATACAGTACTTAGTGGCACGGCTACATTTTGTTATTTTAAAACCAAAGCCTTGGTCAAAAGATTTTCAAACCCATTTTATGTTTAAAACATGAACAAGCTATTTTAAGCTATTTTAACTATGTTTTATTTCATTTTCTGACCTTTTTATGAAAAAACAGCTTAGTCTCGATTTGATCAATGCAACACAAATTAAGAGTTGTCCAATCAAAGTAACTAAATGCTGCGAGATTATGTAGTACAAACCAGAAACATCTTAAGTAACATTCTGTGATGGTGAGGTGTGGTAGAATCCAAGCGCGGAACTCAGGATGAAAAGAAAAAAACATCAATATTTATTTCCAATTAGATAAAAACAGATTATTGTTGTTATTGCAGGTTGTTCGAGGCAGGCGAGTTATCCAAGGCAGGCCGGTTTCTTGAACATAGGAAACAGAATTTAAGGCTACAGGCAAAGATCAGACAAAGATCTACGAAAGGCTTGTTGTTGATACGGCATGGAATTCAACAATCTGGCATGGGCTGGGGTTGGAGGATGGCCTATGTACTGTAGCTTGCTGATTGCTGATCATCTTTAGGTGGTGAGCATGTTGCCACCCTTTTAGAAGCAGGAGTAGGGAACACAACACAATCAATAAGTTGAGTAATTTTTTTAGGGTTTTAAGAAGGTTACTGAGTAAAAAAAAAAAAAACGCATTTCAGAGACTCTCAGATTGGACAATAGGCGGAAAAATTAGGAATGATAAAACTTAATAATTTTATATGTAATTAATGCTGAGTAACTATCTGAGGTTTAATTAAATTGCCTTAAGTGATTTTGTGGTTACTGAATTCAGTAAAGGAAGCACAAACGAACAGCTTTAGATGGCAAACAGCTTCAGACAGGAAACCCAGGCTTATCTCACCCCGGCTGCATCCTCCAGCTCACCCGGGAGGATCCTGAGGTGTTCCCTGGCCAGTGGGGAAGCATAGTCTTTCCAGCAAGTCCAGGGTCTACCTCTCTGTCTCCTATCAGTGGGATGTGCCCAAAACACCTCACCAGCGAGGCACCAGGGAGGCATTCTAACCAGATGCTAGAACTACCCCATTTGGCTTCTTTCGACCCAGAGCAACAATGCTCTACTCTAAGCTCCTCCCAGATAGATGAGCTCCCCCTCTGGTCAGGGTCGGAACATAGATAAACGTGTGCATTGAGAGCTTTGCTTTTTGGCTCAGCTCTTTCTTTACCATGACTTTTTAAACACGTCAATTCTGTTTTTTTTCTACCGTTTACGTAACTCCGCAGCTTAAATGGAATTTAATCTAAATTTCATTTTGGTCGACTGGTGTGCGATCTATGTTGAATTACCTCTGCACCAATGAACTGCGTAGAAAATTAAAGACCGTGGTTGCAAAACCAATCTACCTGTAAATCTTCACAGAGCATAAAAAAAAGCTTTAATTAGAAAACAACCAACAGACCAATTGTAAAATGGATAAAACTGGAAAGCTGTCCGTTCAACCATTTAGGGCTAAATGCTGCACATAGATGGACTTAATGAATTTAAGTCTAGTGTACGTACACTCAACAAGCACAAAAATAAAAACGCCATTGGACCCTTTAAGCATCAACATTATCACATCTCCTTAATTTTCTCCATAAAACCAATTAGAATTGAGGAAGCAGGGTTCAAATGAGCGGTATGCTTTACACAATTTAAATTAGTCGAGCTTCGCAGCGGAAAACATTCATGTCAGCAAAGTGATTAACAGTCCCGTGCAAAAGAACGCGTCGCAATCTGGATGAAAACAATCAACTCAAACAAGCAGAGTTCCCCGAGGTTACACTTGTGCATCTTTTGTCAGAAAATTAATTTGTGTGGCGATAAGTAGACGAGGAGGAGGAAATGAAGAATAAAAGCATCGCCGCCAGAGGCTTCGAAAAGAGGTTTTGAAGTTAGCCGATAACCTGAAACAACAACAAACTGCTCAGACTTTGAAAAAGTTTGTAATGGAATTTAACGGCATTTAATTAATCAAATCCTGGTGATTACATACAGATTAGACTCCCTTGGAGGAAACGTGTTCCTGTAAACATCTTACCATAAAATCCTGTTATGAAAAACTAAATATGATTAAGTGTAAACAAGCTGACCATAACCCAGTCGATCAGATTAAGGAACATTTTTTTTCATTATTAAACTAAGCACAGTGTTTCTTGGATTTGTTAGCAGGTGCATCACCTTGCGGTGGTCAAAAATCGGAACAAAAGAGGGGAAAACGTTAGAAAATCGCGTTGGACTGAAAAACTAGAAAAAAAGATGATTGAATGACCGAATGTATTAGTGAAGACACACAGAGGTAAAGGGATAACATGATTAAATTCTATTGGTATAGCTCAATATCACAAAACAATTGTTTTAATGGGCTTCACATTGTGGAATCGGGCAGTTGGACAAAAAAAGGGGCAAAGCACAAAAAATGCATATACATGAAAACCAACAATTTCTTGTTAGTTTTCCTCCCCTTGGACTCTTTTTTGTAAGAAAAGTTTCCAAAAAAAAACCCAAAACAAACAGCTGTGGGCAAAAAAGAAACCTCTTGGGGATCCACAAGAAGGAGGGATGCAGTCCAAGTGAGCCTTAGATGATACATCCTGGTAAAAAAAACTCCAACCTTGAGGTTAGAGGAAACAATTACGACTTCCAGGGAGACCGACTGGTCAGAATGAACACCTCTCAAACTTTTAGGATTTTTAGGAACTTTTGATGACTTCAGTCTTCAATCAGGTGGAGATAATTGATTTTCATCCAAGTGCTTTTGCCCCTCAATTAAAGCAAATGAAGGAGGCAGGATGAATAGGGACAAGGTTAATGAGGACAAACCATGAATGATGAACGAGGGAGGAAACGTAAAGAAGGAAAAGATAAATGAAGAGGGTAGAATGAAAGATGGAGGTGATGGATGAATGAATGGGAATGGGAACACCCACAACTACACGGTTTTCCAAACCTTCATGAGTTGAGTTGAGTTGAGAAAACACAGAAGGGTGGGTATAAAAATTCTGTGGGTTTCAAAGGTATGTGAATTTAAACAGAACCATGATGGACGTTTTCATCCTGGACTAGTATCAACATCATGAAAGCTGTAGCTTTTAAACCCTTGACTTATTATTTAAAAACATCAAATGCGTAATGTATTAGTTTTTTTCAGTTTCAAAAAATCGACCTGATGAGATTTTCATGTATTGACACAGATGTTTTAATCATTGCAGATAAATCATGGATGCACACCCCAGAAGCCCTGGCCAAGCACTACATACCCTACAATGCCAAGGTAGGCTTTTAGAACAAATTTTGTTACAGCAGCAGGAGGCATCATCACCAGACGCCCAAACTTCCTTTTCTGGCTTCTTTCTGCCAAGAAGAGTGATAGCAATGGTCCAAGCCCCTCCTAAATGTCAAAGCCCCACTTGCTATAATAAACACCTCCACATTTACCGTAATTTCATGACGATAAGGCGCATATAAACGTCTTAGATTTTCTTCAAAATGAGCGGTGCGCCCTTTCGTGCGGTGCGCCTTGTGTGTGAGAAAAGGCGGACCTAAAAGAAAAAGCGGTGCCCGTGAGGCGAGGCGGACCTGAAAGAAAAGGCATGAGAACGTTAAAGAGTGAAGTGTGGGCGTGGATTGTGTATAAAAAAGGTATGTGCTGTATGCACAACATTGCTGTTTTAACCCTGAAAATGGCAAAGAGACACGCTTATGACGCTCAATTTAAGCTGAAGGCAATCAGCTACGCGGAGGAACATGGGAATCGAGCCGCCGCAAGAAATTTCAGCATTAACGAGTCAATGGATTGTAGATGCTTGGACTAACGTGTCTGCTGGTATTGTTATCTGAGCTTTCGCAAAAACTGGTATCCTTTCTGAGGAGCTGCACAGTACAGACAGTGACGTTGACAGCAAGGAGCGAAGTGGACCTGCTCTGTTGGATTCTGAGCTGTTCGATTCTGAAATGGAGGATGAGGACTTTGATGGATTCGAATAACGACTATTACCGGTAATGTGCTTGTTTTGTATCGTTACTACTAAAATAAAGCACAACCAAACTCAGTTTTGCTCCCGATCTATTTTTTAATACGCACATTTGCATGCTTGCATATGTGTTGTTGTAAGGCGGTGTGTGACTGAGACTGCGCCTTTTCGTACGGCGCGCCTAATGGTCGTGAAATTACGGTAAATCCTTTTTAAAGGACTAATGTTTGATGTGTAAAATCTGAATCTGAAGTCTTGATCTTACTCATCGACAAATGGTCTTTTAAACATCGAGATGAGAACACTGTCTCTCAATATCGCCTGATTCTCATCAGGTTGTTTGTTTCCGTCTTGTTACCTGAAGAATCTGTCTTCTTGCATCCTGTGGGAAGGAAATGTCAAGCTGGAGTGGGGGTGGAACTACCCCCCACTCACCCTCTCTAGGGTTCTGATTTTAAAATCAAAGAGGAACATAAGCCTCACTGATGATCTCCATGTCTGCTTACATTTGCTGAGATCTGAGAAAAAGCTTTTTCTGTGAAAGGTAGTGAAGATGCATTTATTTGTGGGTTTAAAGAAGACGGGAATATGAGGCGGCCAGATTTAATACCGGTTACAGTAGACAGAGTTCTTGGTGAACGGATTCTCCATAAACATCATTTATTGTTGATCTTCCGTCATTTGGACTCGAAGGACTTTCAGATCTGATAAATTTTCACTGTTAGAATTCTCATTATAATTCCAACATCTGAGATAGGCTCCTGCTAATGAGGTATCAAGGGATGCTATTTTGGGGGAAATTGTAGGGTTTAATTGGTGGTTGCGCGAACTTCTTAGAATGTTCTAAGTTATTTATTTGGGAACCATTGCTACCATATAGTGGTGATATTTTGATTTATTTGTTGGTTTTAAACCACAAGTTACAGTAGAATGTTTTTGGAACTTCCTGACCACCATGATATGATCTCACTTCTCAGCAATATTCTATGAACATTTTTACATACTCAGCCCCGTTCAGTCTGCTTCGTAGACGTTCACATAATGCCTCGCATATCGGCTTCAAAATTTATTTACCCAAATAACTCATAAGTGAGTAAAACCAACCTTATTAGACCACGTCCACACGTAGCCGTGTATATGCTGTCCTCCGTTTTAGAAAACGCTCACATTCACACGTTTTCAAACTGTCCGCGTCCACATGGAGCCATATAAATACACTTCCGAGTGCGGTTATAAACATGCCAGACCGGTAGAGGGCAGTATTTATCTAAACGTAAGCTCAAAGCTAGGAAAGTGTATGTGATGAATAATAGCCAATTGCAACGCATTTCTCCTCCTTTGCTCCTCAACAAGAAGCAAGAGCGGTTGAGAGTCGACAATAAGGCGATAAAAAAAGGGCCTGCAACATGGTAAATAGTAATACCTGTTTTTGCGGATCCATGCTGCCCACTGTCTGCTTTTGAAAACAAGGACGCACACAAATGACGTATGTGCATTACTTGTTGCAGGTAGTGATGCAGAAAAAGGCAAATCTCTGATTTCGCATGTCCACACGCAAACTTAAAATTGGAGTTCTCCAAATTCTCCACTTTGGCCGGAGTTTTCAAAAACACTGGTTTTGAGTTAAAATAACTTCCGTTTCGATGTGGACGGCAGGCCAAAACGGATAAAAATACATGCGTTTTTAAAAAATACCCGGCTACGTGTGGACAGGGCCTTAGTAACTGGATAGTTAACAACTCTATCTCACTTTCATTATCTGGAGATCTTGGTACTTGACCCAGGTTGGGCATCAGTGGTTTAGGGTAAACTGTAACTATCACAAAAAAAGTACATAAGTAAATAGAAACTGAATAATTGAGGAAAAAATAGAAAGAAAATGAGGCGAAAGCTTGATTTTTAATGTTCCAACGTCTGTAGCTACATGTTGGATTGAATGTTCTTTTAAATTTTTCATTTTGATAATTCCTTCAAAAAGAAGTACAAGTTGTTCTTTCTGTGATGAAACTCAATGTGTTTTATTTTCACCTCAGCCACGGGATTATTACAATTATTTATTAACTCATTTTTTAAATGTGGGTATGTCTAGTTTTGTGTACACACTGCCCTTCTATGCTTTAAATTTTGGGATAGGTTAGAAAACGAAGTAAGCTTGTAAGTGTTGCTTTTAGAATGAATTTGTTGGGTTTTTTTTGATAAAAAAATAGACTTAGAGAACTAAAATGTAACGAAAACAATGTGTTCTAAAGACCAACAACATTCAGGGTGCAAAACTTTTAAAAGTTTACTCTTATGTGAATGTTTCTCTGTTTCTGAAATACAGTTAACATCCAAGGGACAAATCTGGAAGACTGACATCTTAATCAAATATGATCAAAAATAAGAAAAAAATATTACACTTGAGGAACTAGATAACTCAGATTTGAAGAAAGTCATCTTAAAAAATGACAGAAAACATCAAGTTGGCATGTTTCCATTTTAAACTGAGCTTCAGAGTCAAACGTCTTCAGAGGAGTTTCTATAAAAACACATCTTACTTCCTCTAAACCATATTTTCTTAAAAAGAATAACCTCATTTTCTGCAAAGCATTGAAAATTCACAGTAAAGTTGAAATATTCTGACATTTAACTTGACCTCAGCATGGTGTCAGTCCAATCAGTCTCTGATTCTACTCTAAACGAAAGATTTTTGCATTTGAAATCTTAAACTATTAAAACTGGCTGTAATTAAAGACTGTAATGTGAAAATGAAATTTCAATAAAACATGACAAGCTGCTTGTTATTCATAAAACATGAATTGGTTAATACATGAATATGTAATTCATAGAACTCTGATTCTTACTGCCTCTAGTAGAACATACACTCAGTGATCACTTTTAAAACTAAAATATTAAAGTATTATGTGAAAATATATGTTGGCTATGAATCAGCAGGTTTTAGATTTACTGGATCAGCTTCAAAAGTGCCACGTTAGTCTCTAATCATTTAAGTCATTTTGTAACTTTGCCAATAGTTTTAAAGAATGAAAGCAATCATTTATCCACAGTTGTTAAGCTAAAGCTTGCAAAATTTCGTCTGTGTTTGCTTTGCATTTTGTCAACAATAACCTGTGGAGCAACATAATGTATGTGATTCAATGTTGTTTTTGGGAGCCATTTGAGTTTTCGTTTTAGTCTTAGTCTTTGGAACAAAAATTAATTTAAGTTTTAGTTACAATTTCGTTTTGTAAAAAAAAACAAAAAATTCTTTCGTGAGTGAGGTATGTTGTAACTTATGCATATTTAAAAATGACACCTCTCCCTGTAAACAAAGTAAACATTGCATTGTGTCTTTAAAGCAGTCGTTAGCGTAACCAAACTAACTGAGGAAGTTAGCAGCACCGACAAGCTAGCATTAGCTTGAAGTCGGGATGCTGTTTGCGCAAAATATGTGGAAAACTTTTAATTTCAGACCACCAAGCTTCTTTGTTGCTGCTGCCGCCATGGTGTGTGACTCTCTAGTGGCTGCAGGTGTGTTGTGTAGACGGTGTGAACGTGCAGCATTGTGGGGGCGTGCCGCCGTAAGAGACAGAATGCAGCCACTGTGTTTTTTTCTTTTCACAGACAGAAATGTGAAAGTCTGACGCCTATGTTGTTACATTTTCGTCTCGTCAACAGAAACTTGCAAACGTCTTGTCAAATTTTCGTCACCAAAAAGTTGCGTTTATATCGTTATTGCCACGTCATCATCATGAAAAAAAGCTTCGTCAATGAAATAATTTCATTGTCATTATCATTGACGAAAACAACTCTGATATGATTAAAAAAAAAAACATTAGCACATTCTCCTCCCTGCCAGAAGGGGTGCTGCATTATAAATTACTCATAAAAGCAAGACAAGCAATGAATCTGGAAATTCTGTCATTGAAGCAAAAACCAGTCCATTCCTGTTCTTTTATCAGTTTTAGTCCACTATTAGGTTGTAGTTTGTTCACACTGTTTTGTTTTTGAGGGACTTTTTTGCGCATCAAATATTCTTGATGCAAACCATGTGGAGGTGTGAGCTATCTATCCGTATGAGCTTATCTTTTCATTTAAATTTACTTAAAGGGCCCATCTCATGCAAAATAACTCTTTTCACATTGTATCCTATGCACATACACATGCAAAATGTGGGGTTTGCAACATGCATTACACGATAGTTATGAAAATATATTGATTTGGTGGAGCGCAGTCACAGACCCGGAACTAAGAAAGGCCGGGTATCGCTCGTCCCCCCGCCCGTCCTGAGAAAGTACAAGCTTCGCCCTCTGCTGTCGCTGAGCCGCTATTCCTCTGCCCATCTCTGAGCGGGAGGGGCGTAAACCCGTGCGTAGCGGTTTGGTAGCATCTGAAATAAGATTTTATCATGTCGATTCATCAAAAAAGCGTGTTTCAAGCAAGAAAATAAAAAAGGCGCAGAGCATCGAACCAGCCTGTATATCGGACGTTGAAAGCGAGTTTGTGAGGATGTAAGGCTGGAGTGGAGGCGGGTGAGGAGGGCGGGCCAATGCTGAGGAGGGAGGGTTTGCTGCGGAGGGGGGCGTGTGCGAAGTCCGTCCTGGCTACGTCAAATGCGTCATACTTTAGACATCTGCTCATTGGTTGTTTTGTCTGAGCGTACCAGAAATCCACAGCAATTTGTGAAAAACAGGCTAAATCAATCTAGAAACCCCTTTGGTGACATATACAAGGCCCGGACATCACTCTTACTAGGTAGAAAACTCTGGAAAGTCCATTTTGCATGAGATGGGCCCTTCAAATCTCATTCTATAACTTCGTAAAAGTGCAACTTAAAAGGTGACACATTAGCGTGTTAGCTTCTTATCCAGGCATAGCTTAATGGTAGAATAGCTACTTTTGAACCAAAGAGTTGCTGGTTCGAATCCTGCAGAGCTTATGCATAGATGTCTCTTGAGAAGACACCTAACCCCCAGTCACTGCCACCATTGGTGCCGTCATGGCTGCCCGCTGTGGTGAAATTTAGCAGAGGAATTTCCCAATGAGGGATTAATAAAGTATGATTATTATTAAAGTCTTGATTGGACAGTGTAGAATCAAATTCCACTCCATTCAGCAGGAAAATTATTGGTACTCTCCGAAACGTAACATTGAAGAAGCTAAAGAAGACAGTTGGGTATGGTCCAAACAATATAATGGGTCATAAAATTGCGCAAAGAAACCAAACTACGTACTTAAAATATTATCAGTCTTGAAGCTCTCCAATTTGTTTCTGGTTAAACTAAAATAAAAACAAATACCAAAAGAAATCTGGAGAACAACTCGGTGATTTGAAGATGTCTAACCAGTAATAAATAAATAAAAAAAAAAAAACATCAGACAGGCGTCGGGAAGAGCGTTCCAGAGCTGTGGAGCAGCTGCCTGGAAGGCCCTGTCCCCCATAGTGGAGAGTTTGGTCCTTGTTGGGTGCAGGCAGTAGGAGGAGGAGCGCAGGTCTCGGACAGTGGTGTGGAGGGTTAGGAGTTCTCGGAGGTAAACAGGTGCAGTGCGGTGTATGCACTGATGGGTGAGGAGGCAGAGCTTGTACTGAATTCTGTATTTAATGGGTAGCCACTGGAGGGATTTGAGGATGGGAGTGATATGGTCATATTTGCTCCTCCTTATCAGGATCTGGGGGACGCAGTTCTGGATGTGCTGGAGCTTTTGTAAGCCCCTGCATGGGATCCCTACAAGGAGGGCATTGCAGTAATCCAGCCTGGAGGAGATGAAAGCGTGAATCAACCTCTCAGCGTCCGGTTTGGAAAGACATGGACGTAGACATGGAAAGACATGGACATGGACGTAGCCTGGCTATATTTTTCAGTAGTTCTTGTTTAGGACGTACCCTCTGCCTCTCGCCTTGAATCATCCGGGATAAGCTCCGGCACACTCGCGATTCCCTCTAGGGAATAAGCAGTTCAAAAGACAAAACAAAAAATCAATACAGCAAACCTCCAAGACCACATTATGATGAGTATGGTTACCATATGGGTGCGCTACATAAATAGCTTCTCACGAAGTTCAGCAAACACCTGAATCCCACAGCATTAGACCTGCATCAACCAGCCGGAGCTCTTGTTTTCATTCTTGCGAAGGCTTTTCGTTTTTGCGAGTGGTAGTTTGATACCTTAAGACTCATTAAGCTCATTGCGAAAACCATTCAGAGTTCAAAGAAAAAAGAAAACTTCACATGAAGTTCACATGAAGAAAACTTCAGAAACCAGAAGTTTGAATGAAAAAAGTTTGAAGTCGTCGAGGACAGAAGAAGTGGGAACAAAAATGTTAGTTCTCAGACAAAAGCTCACTTCAGGGTGCCTTTGTGATGCCCGGCAGAAATCCTTGGGGTCTCCACGTCTGGATGTCCTGCAGTGTTTAAAGTTCTCATTGATACACCGGTACCTGTTATCTGAAACTCTCATCACAGCAGGACCGACTTCATCTTGTTCTATCACAGGGGACACTAGAGGAAAAACAGGAAATCACACCAGGAATTGGATTCCACAGTAAACTGGGGCAGATTTGTGTCTTGTGTAGGAACATTCACCTCTTCCCAAATCTGAAATCAGTATGCTATACTCACCTCTTCGTTCCGAGCCGAGATAAGACTTATTAGGTTGGAAAGTCTGGATAGAGCTTCAGACCCGAGGGCTGCAAGAGGAGAGCAATGACTGTCAAGTTTTTTTTAGAATTGGATGTATCACCGTCTGCCCTTTAGCAGAGTCTGTCAAGAGCGCTGAACACGTAGCCAGGTCCACCTCAGCTCTCCATCCTGTCATCTGAATGAACTTTTCAGACCTGCATTCTGTGCAAATGCTCAGAATGGGAAATGAGAAGTGGGGTGGCTGGTTTTCAGCAGCCATGATGGATGAACCTCTAAGCTCCATTTACCTGCTGAAAACTCCCCTTGGCTGCCCAAAACGCAGCGGTCAGGAACATGTGCCGCTCCAACAACCTCAAAAACAACACAGAGAGCAAGGGAGAGTTCATTTGTCACTTCACTGCAGAGTTATGGCACTTTTAGAAAAAGTACCATCTATTTAATGTATTATTAAATGGCTAAAGCAGAGACAGCACTGTGTCTAATCGCAAACATTGGAATAGTCTGAGGTTATTAGCATGTCTTCACGGTTAGTTAATGTGAAAAAGAGGTGAAGAAGCGTGTGCAGCCAGTGACCGGAACGGTTGTGGTGTATGATAGAGGAATTTCAGCTAAAATGAAAGAAAAAGTGTATAAAAGTGTATAAAAGTGTGGTGAGAGCGGCACTAGAGACAGTAGTACCGAGGAAAAGACAGGAAACAGAGATGGAGGTAGCAGAGATGAAGATGCTGAGGATCTCTCTGAGAGTGACCAGGATGGACAGGATCAGGTATGAGTATCTCAGGGGAACGGCACATAATAATAATCAAAATTTTATTTATAACACACTTTATATTTCCAGCAGAGATCTCAAAGTGCAACAATGACCAAAAGCAACAACAAACAGCAAAAGTGCATAAAACCACAAAAAAAAAAAAAAAAAAAAAAAAATTGCACTAAAAACTTTGTTTTTAGTATCCCCCATAGTGGAGAGTTTGGTCCTTGGTTGGTGCAGGCAGTAGGAGGAGGAGGAGTGTAAGTCTCGGACAGTGGTGTGGATGGTTAGGAGTTCTCGGACAGTGGTGTGGAAGGTTAGGAGTTCTTGGACAGTGGTGTGGAGGGTTAGGAGTTCTTGGAGATAAACAGGTGCAGTGCCGTGTATGCACTGATGGGTGAGGAGGCAGAGCTTGTACTGAATTCTGTATTTAACGGGTAGCCAGTGGAGGGATTTGAGGATGGGAGTGATATGGTCATATTTGTGCCTCCTTATGTTACATGTTAGAGGTTTTAGAGATAAAGTCAGAGAGGCCAGACTGAGATGGTTTGGACATGTGCAGAGGAGAGAGAGAGTACATAGGAAGAAGGATGCTGGATTTGGAACCACTAGGAAAGAGGCCTAGAGGAAGACCAAAGAGGAGGTTCCTGGATACAGTGAAGGAAGACATGAAGATAGTTGGTGTGACCGAAGAAGATACAGCAGATAGGGTTAGATGGAAGAAACTGACTTGCTGTGGCGACCCCTGAAGGGAAATGCCGAAAGTAGAAGATTCCAACTCCTATTAGAAAATGAAACACAGACATTTACCTTTAGTAAATTCTGCATAATCAAATGTAAAATTGATTCTCAAAAGCAGTTACTTTACAGTCAGCCCAACCTTCCTGAGGTCAGAATTTCAAAAGTTTGTCACAAAGTTGCTGTTGTCTTGCCATTTGTTGAATGATTCCAAAGAAAAAAGAAACAATTCATGTGGACATTAATAATTTCTACTGTATGTTAAGTAAAAGCTGCTTTAATCACTAAATCTTTGAGTTTGTCCCTTCAATTCTTCTTCTTGTTCTTTCGGCATTTCCCTTCAGGGGTCGCCACAGCAAGTCAGTTTCTTCCATCTAACCCTATCTTCTGCATCCTCGTTGGTCACACCAGCTTGTCTTCCTTGTCATGTCTTCCTTCACTGTATACATGAACCTCCTCTTTGGTCTTCCTCTAGTCCTCTTTCCTGGTGGTTCCAAATCCAGCATCCTTCTTCCGATGTACTCTCTCTCTCCTCTGTACATGTCCAAAACATCTCAGTCTGGCCTCTCTGACTTTATCTCCAAAACCTCTAACATGTGCTGTTCCTCTGATCCTGTCCATCCTGGTCACTCCCAGAGAGATCCTCAGCATCTTCATCTATGCTACCTCTATGTCTGTTTCCTGTCTTCAATTAAGAACAAATTTTAGCAGGGATGCAATTTTCTTTCCTTAAAAATATGTAAAACCTCTTAGGCTTTGTAACTTGCATTAAGAACAAAATTGCAACTATTTAAACTCGTCTCAATAGAAAAAAGGCTTAAAAAAAGAAAAATGCAATACAAAAAAATTATAAACGACACTGCAGATCGATAAATATATGTAAAGAACCTGATGGACATCATGTGCGGCATGGTGGCCCAGTGATTAGCACAGTGGCCTCCCAGCAAGAAGGTCAGGGGTTCGAGTTTCGGGTGGGACAAGGCTTGGAACACTGGCCTTTCTTTGTGTAGTTTGCATGTTCTTCCAGTGTATGTGTGGGTTTTCTCCAGGTACTTCGGTTTCCTCCCACCCTTCAAAAACATGCATGTTAGGTTGATTGGCCACTATAAAATTGCCCCCATGGTGAGTGAGTGTGTGTGGATCAACCTTTTCGGGGGTTAATCCTGCTTCTCACCTTGACTAAGGCCGTGATAGGCTTTGGCACCCACCGGAATGAATGAATGATGAACATCATCCCCTTCAGGTTTTACTCCAGTCATATTCAGACTGTCATCTTTTAGCAGAGCTCCATTGAAGATCCTTTTTTCGTTTTTCTTCACCTTAAAGAAGCTCGATAACACTCCTCGTGACGTCTCGTATTGGAACGGACTGTGCACATGGATTTTTATGGAGCTGAGACGCGGTGTGTGCGTGTCTGTGACGGAGACCAAAAGTAGCTTTTACTGATTAAACCAAATAGAAGCCACTGAATTCAGGCTGCAATGGCGCCATCTGTTGAAAAAATGGGAAAATGTTTTAAATAAATTAATCTTTTATCATGTATGCAGTGGTGGAACGTAATGAAGTAAATGTACTTTGTTACTGTACTTAAGTAAAAAAAATTGTGTATATGTACTTTACTTAAGTAAAATTTGAGACTTGTACTTTTTACTTTTACTTCACTACATTTTTAGAGCAAATATTTGTACTTTTACTTCGCTACTTTGTGTGTGTTTTACATTTTTTGTTACATTTTGGTTCAGGAATTTAAAAAATATAAAGCTTTTTTTATCGCATCTTGAAGCCGCATCGCTAAAATCAAAAGGAGCAGTTGATCGGGAGAAGAAGTAATGAATCGAGGACCAATCAAAATTGAGAATAAACATTTTCCGCATTCATTCAGCGCCAAGAGCAGGGGCGGTTCTAGGATTTTCTCAAGATGGGGTGGGGCGTGAGGTCATTGACAAAGCCAATATAGGGTGACTGGGGGCCTCCCCTCCCCCAGAACATTTTAAAAATTTAGTGTCATTTTCCTGCATTTTGGTGCCCATTTGCTGGCCCTGTTAGGGGATAGCTTGTCATGTCCCCTTTTGTTTCTTCTTTTTTTTGCGGACCAAAAGAGGCGGCAGAGGAGGGCGGGGTGGGGGGGCAGAGGGGGTCACGCCCCTGCAGAGTATTTATTTGTGACCCTACAGCACAAAAAATAACATTTGAATTATGGTCAAATACTTTTACTTTTTACTTAAAAAGTAAAATTTACACCAATTACTTTTGTACTTTTACTTAAGTAGATTTTTTTATTGGTACTTTGACTTTTACTTTAGTAATTTTTTTGCCTAATTATCTGTACTTTTACTTAAATACAAAAAGTGAGTACTTCATCCACCACTGCATGTATGGTTTATTTTTTTTTTCTTCTACAACTTTTTAATAACGTCTGTTTTCTTTCCAGTTTCTCGGAAACACAGAAGTCGAAGCCCCGAAAGGCACAGAAGTGGTGAAGGACGCTGTGAGAAAGCTGAAGGTAAATTTTGTCCGTTCAATGGGATGTGCAGTGAGGATGGGGGGTACGGTTGGGTGGGGGCGGGTGGGGTGGGTGAGTGGCAGGTATTTCTTTTCCACTTGCAAGGTGCCTTTGGAGTTATTCCACTCTTTAGTGTGAATGAGGGGAATGTGTTGAATAAGCAGTTTGCTCAATCTGACCAAATGTAAAGTTCAGTTTGAAGGGAAATTAATCTGGCTAATGGCAACCTGTCATTTTCTGGTTCACAAAAAAATGAAGTATAACTTTCCTATTGAAAATATATAATGACGGGCTCAATTAATCTCTTAAAACCAGAATAAGCTGGTCTAGGATGTCACATTAAAAAGTCAAATAAAAATACTTTTTTTTATCTTATATTCTTTAATTAATTTTAATTGTATTATTTTTTGCGTAAAATTTTAGAAATAAAATTCTCTCAAATTTTCATAGAAGAAAGATTTTTATTTCATCTTCTAAACCGTACATTGTTTAATGGGGTTCAAACGGGTGCTGGCGCCAATCCCAGCTGATTGCAGGCGGGTACACCCCAAACAGGTTGCCAGTCTGTCGTGGGGCCACACACATTGGTGGGCACACAGATGTTCGTTCCGTTCCGTCATCTTCCGCTTGTTCCAGGGTCGGGTCACGGGGGCAACAGCCTCAGATGGGAGGCCCAGGCTTCTCTCACGCCGCATGCATCCTCCAGCTCACCCGAAAGGATCCCAAGTCTTTCCCCAGCCAGCTGTGACACATACATAGTCTCTCCAGCAGGTCCGGGGTCTGCCTCTCTGTCTCCTTCTGGTGGAACAGGCCCGAAAAACCTCACCCGAGAGGCGCTCAGGAGGCATCCTGATCAGATGTCCAAACCACCCCATCTGGCTCTTCTCGACCTGGAGGAGGAGCAACTCAACACCGAGCTCCTCCCAGATGGCAGAGCTCCTCACCCGATCTCTGAGTGAGAGCCCAGCCACCCTGCGGAGGAAGCTCATTTCTGGGGCTTGTACCCACGATCTCATTCTTTCGGTCACCACCCACAGCTGGTGACCATAGATGAGGGTAGGAACGTAGATCGACTTGTAAATTGAGAGTTTTGCTTTTTGGCTCAGCTCTCTCTTTACCACGATTGACCGATGCAGATAGATGTGTAATTTTTTTTTTTTTAACTCACTCTATTCACCCCTCACCAGTGTTCCCTCTAAGCTGCGCGCCTACGCAATTGCGCACTGCTTGCAGATCAATAGCGCACAAAAAGACATATACAGCGCACAAAAAGAAACTCAGTTTAAACTAAAGATGGTAAAACAAGACAGAACTTCTGAACATAACTCTTTCTTCTTTCTTTCTGAAACAAATTGCTTCAAACTACCGCTTTACTGGTGACGTCACAAAAGAGTAAAAGTTTTTGCTCCGCCCCCTTCTGCTCAGGAAGCGTGTGTGTTTGCTCAGACACATAAAAAAATTAGAGGGAACATTGCCCCTCACTGGGGAAATTGGTGTGCTGCACTCCTACACCGCAGTAGGCTGCCACGATGGCACCAATGGTGGGAGAAAAGCGGGTTTAGGTGTCTTCTCCAAGAGCCCCAGACATACAATCCGGGGGAAACAAACCCACGAACTCCCGGGTAACTTCTCGGACACTTTTGTACGTCAGATTTTTACAACCTCACACAGAAATAGAGAAATCAACATATCCTGTTTGCTTAGCACGTAATTTTCTTTTTCAAATTTGAAAAGTATTAACATAGAAAACAAAAAGCAATCTGATTTGATTTTATTCGTCTGAGCCTTCAGAATGCTGGCCTTCCTGCCTGCTCATCTTGCCAGGGATTGAATCTGTGAGGCCACAGATGGGGGAAACTTGTTTTCCCAGACCCATACCTCTATTGTTCCAATACATTTGATCTGAGAGGCCCATTTCTGGGGCTCCATGGTTCCTCCCCTAGTTACTCTGGCAATAAAGGCTCTCAGCTATACCTCTGAGATCACACGTTAATGGAAATTTCCTATTAATATGCGAACATGTAAATTTGCACATAGTTTAATAAAAAAATAGAAATAGTTAAAATGGTTAAACTTTGGTCAAAGTTTTTCTTTTTTTTTTTTTTTTCCTGATTCGTACACTTGGGGGTAACAAGTTCACCAGTAAATACTCTAGAGGAGCCACTTCTGTAGATTGATGCTTTCTTTTTGTAATCTAAAGACGTTAAGTGTTGATGAGCCGGAGACCCTGCAGGGAGTGATCGACTCTCTTCTTTTCATTAGTGTTTTCTGTTAACGAGCTCAGTTGGAGGTTTAAGGTCATTAAGAATCAGAAAGAGGCATCTGGGGGCACTGAGGTGCAAATCTACATGTTTAAATATGTATATGATATTTTAGAATAATTAGAGACAGATTATTTTCAGTATTTGTTTGTCTGCATGCCAAATAGGAAGTAGTCTCATTTTTCATTCATTCATTTTCTGAACCGTCCATCCTTAACGTGGTTGTGGGTGTGCCGGGGGCTATCCTAGGTGATTCAGGGCAAAAGGCAGGGTACAAATCGAACAAGTCGATAGTCTATTACGTGCCCCCCCCACACACAAACACACACACATCCCTTGAGGCAATTTTACAGTGGCCAATCAACCTAACATGCATGTTTTTGGAGGGCGGGAGGAAACCAGAGTACCTGGAGAAAACCCACCCATACGCAGGGAGAACATGCAAACTCCACACAGAAAGTCCAGTGTTTCAAGCCTTGTCCCCACCCGGGACTCAAACCCCCTGATCTTCTTGCTGAGAGGCGACTGTGCTAACCACTGCGCCACCATGCCGCTCAGGAAGTAGTTTCTGGTTCCAAAAAGCCTCGCGCTCATCAAGTTCTGTTGAAAAATTAACAACTACTATTGCTCTGTTGCTATTGCTGCCATGTTGTAAACATTCCGTCTCTATTATTTAATTTTAAACTTTTGCTGCCGGCCAAAAATTAAAAAGAACTTTGTACAAAATTTTCTTTTCTTTTTTTTCTTTTCAATAGCTGTTGGTTTTTTTGTTTGTTTGTTTGTTTTTGTCATCATTTGCCTGGCGGCATAAGTTACTTAAGGAAATAACTCGACAATTAGATGCACCAAATGTAAAATCCACGGACCATTCCAGGACATTTAGATAGTTTGATTGGTAGATTATACTTTGCCAACGTCACCAACAAACAAGAACGTCAGTAAGACAAATTGGTAATTTACCGCCCTCCAGTGGCCGAGATGTGTACTAACAAAAAGCCCATTCCTCATAAGGAAGAGGAAATGCCATACAAAGTCAGACTAAGTCAATGTCTGCATATTTCCTGCTCTAAAAATTCCAAACGGCACCATCCGTTGGCTTCATTTTGAGAGAATCAAGGCTATAGATGACAGCATACCTTTTAGGTCCATCCCTTGTACAAGATTTTAGTGCTGTAGGCACCAGTATTCGATGCTAATGGCTAAAACACGGGTCACCACTCCAGTGCCCACGGGCCGGTTCTAAAAATAGCACTAATCATGAATTAGCTCTGTCTAAAATTTCATTTAATTATGTTGCTATTCTTTTTGAATTTCATGTACAGTGATGTACTTCCTTACTGTACTTAAGAAAAATTTGAGACCGGTACTTTTACTTTTACTTCACTACATTTTTAGAGCAAATATCTGTACTTTTGCTTCGCTACTTTTTAAAAGTGTGTTTTGCATTTTTTGTTACATTTTTGTTCACAAATTTGAAAAACACAGTTTTTTTTTAGCGCATCTTGAAGCCGCATCGCCAAAATCAAAAGAAGCAGTTGATGGGGAGAAAAAGTAATGAATCGAGGACCAATCAGAATCGAGAGTAAACATTTTCTGCATTCATTCAGCGCCAAAAACCTAACATCAAATATAGTACAAATTAAAAAGAGTCAGAAGATCGTTGTTCGTTGTGTTTACTTCTAAATAAAAAATTGAGCCATTGTTACACAGAGCAGGGGCGGATCTAGAATTTTCTAAAGGGGGGGAGCGGGCCTAGGTCATTGACAAAGCCAATACAGGGTGACTCGGGGCCTCCACCCCAAAACATTTTAAAAAATAACTGTAATTTTTCTGCATTTTGGTACCCATTTGCTGGCCCTGCAAGGGGATACCTTGACTTGTCCCCTTTTCTTTCTTCTTTTTTTTTTTTTTTGTGGACCAAAAGAGGTGAGAAAGGGAGCTCACGCCCTTGCAGAGTATTTATTTGTGACCCTACAGCACAAAAAGTAACATTTGAATTATGATCGAATACTTTTACTTTTTCATTAAAAAGTAAAATTTACACCAACTACTTTTGTACTTTTACTTAAGTAGATTTTTTTTATTGGTACTTTTACTTTTACTTAAGTAACTTTTTTTTTGCCTAGTTATCTGTACTTTTACTTAAGAACAAAAAGTGAGTACTTCGTCCACCACTGCTCTGCAGTACCCGTTGTGTGTCCAGCAGAGGTGCTGATGGAGAGTTAGAGCATCTTCTTCAGCAACTAGCACTGTTTAGCTTCTAGCTCAGGAGTGTGCTAAGAACGACCTGAAGGCCATTAAGGGTTTGTCAAGCTGACTCAGCTGCAAATGATTCAAATCCGCCTCCAGACTGTCTTTTTTTTCTGCAATTCCCACATTTTCCATGAGAAGTTGCTAAGCAGACATGATGACTGTTGTGTTGGATAATGTGACTCTTCTAGCTGTTTTTACCAACTTAAAATGCCTTAAAAGGACATTTTATAGTCGGAAACTTTTTTTTGGCGGCATGTTGACACGTTTACACTTTGCTATCAATTTAATTTGATCTATTCAACCCATGTCACAACAAATTCAACCTCCTAAAACCCGAACTCCTGCATGGTATCCTTTAATAGTTTCTTTTTGTTATTTGGGATGATTGGGACCTGATGAGTCTAAAATCATAAATATTTTTTCTACATTATGTAGTTGTTGTAGTTGTAGTTATTATGTTGTAGTTATTATGTAGTTGAGCACAAGGCAGCCATCTTGAATCTAAATAATAATGTGTCATACACTTCTATCACCACTAAGTGGCAGTATAATGACCTCTTATGTGGACAGCAGGACCTTGTAGAGAAATGGTGTGTTTTGTGGTCTAGATAACTCAAAATGTGTTGTCCACAATTGTGGACGCCAGGTCCTAGGAGGTTAACGTAATTACAAATGGGTTTTATCCAGATGGAGAAAAGAGGACGAATGGAGCCAATAAAAGAAAAATGAATGTGGAATGTTTATTTATCAATGAAAAATCAAAATAAATTATATGTTCTGATCCAAAACTTTGTCGTGTTATTGCGTTGTTCACAGTTCCAGAGGCACATCAAAAAGTCAGAGGGCCAGAAGATCCCAAAAGTTGAGCTGCAGATCTCCATTTATGGAGTGAAAATTCTGGACCCCAAAACAAAAGTGAGTTCCTGTCTGAGTTGTGTTGGAGGTGGACGGGCGCCCTTTGGGATAACTGCATCTTTAACCATGTTCCTTTTCCAGGAGGTGCAGTATAACTGCCAGCTCCACCGGATTTCTTTCTGTGCTGATGACAAAACGGATAAAAGGATATTTACTTTCATCTGCAAAGACTCCGAGTCGAACAAGCACCTCTGCTACGTATTTGACAGCGAGAAATGTGTAAGTTTTACGTAGAAGTAAACCTAGTGCCAGGTGATTGTGTATTGTTACCAACACGTTCTTTATTGCTTCAGGCAGAGGAGATCACTCTCACCATCGGTCAGGCCTTCGACTTGGCCTACAAGAAGTTCTTGGAGTCTGGAGGCAAAGACGTGGAGACCAGGAAACAGATCGGAGGTCTACAGAAACGAGTAGGTCTAATTTCCATCGTACACTGCTGTAATATTTCAGGTAGGAAGTGAACCTGAACGGAAACCAGTTCAAATAAAAACACATGGCCAATCTTTGACTCTGTAAAAATAGTCGCTTATACTATTTACAGGCACGGAAGAACTTTTGTTTTGTCTTCTGATTTGTTAATCCTTAATGGGGTTGCAGTAGGTGCCGGATCGTATCCTGGCTGATTGAAGGCGAGAGACCAGTGTTTTAAGCCCCACCCTCACTCTGGGACTCAAACCCTGACCTTCTTGCTGTGATGCCACTTTGCTAACCACTGCGCCACCGTGGTTTGGGAGCTGAGCCTCATTGTTGCTTCTAGGCTTACTTCAACGCTTACAGTCAGAGACAAAACACAGAGATTTAAAAATTTTCTAAGCCAGTGGCGGTCCGTGCATTTCACACCTAGGCCTTCGGTGATGTGCTTCTTTGTCCGACTTGAATAAATACCCCTCAAATACCATCATCAATGACACCACGGCTGGAGAAATTATATACAGAAGCAGACGTAGGCACTACTGGGCGTTGCATCACTTTAATTGTGTACAACAGGGGTTCTCAACCACTTCTGCGCCACAGACCGGTTTAGTGTCTGACAATATTTTCACGGACTGGTCTTAAGATGATGAGACCAGCCTGAAAAAAATGGCTTTTTAAAATCAATAATAATAAACTTAAATCCACTTTGTGTTCACGAGAAAATGTATTAGCAGCGTCTTTATAATGTGGAAACATTCTCTCTGCTCAAACGCACTCTTGTTGCCATGGTAACGATAAACATGTACCTTCAAAATAAAAGACATCACAAAAACAAAGTGAATAAAAATAACAGTTCTGTGCGGCCCGGTACCACATGACCCGTGGCCCTATACCAGTCCGCGGCCCAGTGGTTGGGGACCACTGGTGTACAACACAGGCAATTTTCAAGAGCATTTAAACATCAATAAACCCACGTATAAAACATTTACTCACCAAAACAGCTGTCCCCCAAAACACTTATTTCAACACAAAATCTATTCTCCTTTCTTTCCTCAAGAAGACGTGAATGACTCGGGTTTACAGTTTGTCCGTGCGTTTCAGTTTGAACAAGAAATCCTTGACAATAAATTTTTAAAACTGATTTACTGTCTGAATTTGTGTAATTTTTTTCCCTATAATTCTGTATTTATTTTAGATCCAGGAGCTAGAAACTGAAAACTGTGAGTTGAAGAAGCAGCTGCAGGATCTAGAGGAGCAGCTGATGATCGCCCACGTGCCTCCAGTAAGAAAGAAACAGAAACCGCTGATGGTTCACAAAGCTCACCATCCCCACCTTGACTGGAGGGAATGATGATCTGGTGTCCAGTGGTGGATGAAGTACTCACTTTTTGTACTTAAGTAAAAGTAAAAGTACCAATAAAAAAATCTACTTAAGTAAAAGTACAAAAGTAGTTGGTGTAAATTGTACTTTTTAAGTAAAAAGTAAAAGTATTCGATCATAATTCAAATGTTGTTTGTTGGGCTATCACCATGGTAACCAGGATAAATTCTCTGCAGGGGTGTGACCACCCCCCCTCCCGCCTCTTTTGGTCCACAAAAAAAAATAAATAAATAAATAAAAGGAAAGGAAAGGGGACAAGTCAAGCTATCCCCGAGAAGGGCCAGTGAATGAGCACCAAAATGGAGGAAAATAACACTTATTTTTTAAAATGTTTTGGGAGGGAGGCCCCCAGTCACTATATATTGGCTTTGTGAAAGCCCCACCCCCCTTTGCAAAATTCTAGATCCGCCCCTACTCTGTGTAGTGATGGCTCAACTTTTTATTTAGAAGTAAACACAACGAACAACAATCTTCTGACTCTTTTTAATTTGTACTATATTTGATGTTAGGTTTTTGGCGCTGAATGAATGCAGAAAATCTTTCTCGATTCATTACTTCTTCTCCTGATCAACTGCTTCTTTTAATTTTGGCGATGTGGCTTCAAAGATGCGCTAAAAAACCTTTGTATTTTTCAAATTTGAAATAAGAAAATGCAACAAAAAATGTAAAACACACTTTTAAAAAATAGCGAAGTAAAAGTACAGATATTTGCTCTAAAAATGTAGTGAAGTAAAAGTAAAAGTACCGGTCTTAAATTTTACTTAAGTAAAGTACAGATACACAATTTTTTTACTTAAGTACAGTAACGAAGTACATTTACTTCGTTAAGTTCCACCACTGCTGGTGTCTGATGTGGATGGAGCAGATGCGGTTATCATCTTCTCTTCTTTTCGGCTAAACAATGTCCTCCTGCTTTTCTTTCCTCTCTCTTCCGTCCTTCTGTCTTGCCATCTTCTCCCGCAGTCGAACGAGATCGACATGTTGCAGCGGCCTTCTTCTCTCTTCTGGTGCCACAGCATCAAGTCGCTTTCCTGTCTGGAGATCTCTTCTGTCACACTGTCCCCCCTCAGTTCCCCTGAGTCCAATTTATCTGCTGGGCTGCTAACTCCTCCACCTGCTCACCCTGCGCTCCCTAAAGTTCCAGAAGGGGGCAGCATCCCTCGGCCACGCGTAAACACCTCTTGCTTCTGCTGTTTCTCCTGCTCCCAGTGTGTTTGTATGTGTGTGTAAGAGACTAAATATTTGAGTTTCCATGCAGGCCGGAAGTATCTCCATGAAACCACAGTCCACAGACATCTTTGATATGGTCCCATTCTCCCCGGTGACTCCGCTAGTCCCCACGCCAGCCAGTAACGGCTGCCCACCGCCCCCACCCACCACACTCCCACCGGACATGCGTGAGTGAAGCTTCTGGTTCACAGAGGATATGACGGTATAGATCACACTGTGTGACATTTCCTTTCTGTGTCCGCAGGGAAAGATTTGTTTGGTGCTGAGCCGTTTGACCCATTTACCTGCGGAGCCGCTGACTTCCCCCCAGATATTCAGTCCAAACTGGACGAGATGCAGGTAAGCCCACCAGCTCTACTTTCATACTTTTGTCTATTCCTTTAAAGGTTCCACCTAAAAAACAAAAAAAAACACTCAGAAAATAATTATTTTGCATGGGATGGGACCTTAAAATCAGGACCTCTGTGAAGCTGACCCCTCTTAAAAAAATATGAACAAAAATAAAACAAAAATATGTCAATCGTTTGTGCTGCATTTGTACTGTAAAAATTTTTGTTTGTGCTATTTTTGTTCTTTGTTTTATTTTAAGAAATACAATTAGGATGATGACGTCATTCAGCCCTTCATTTTGCCTAAAAATGCGAGAAAACTCATAAAAATGGTGTCAACTGTTTGTGCTACGTTTGTGCTGTTAAATTTTTTTGTTTGTGCTATTTTCGTTTTTTTTTTTTTTTTTTTTACATTTTAAGAAATATGATTTAGACGTCATCTGACGTCATCTGGTCCTTCATTTTTTCCGGGCGTTCCCATCTATGATGACGTCATCGTTCAAATTGTATTTCTTAAAATAATAAAGAAAAAAATAAAAATAGAACAAACGAAAATTTTTACAGCACGTAACAGCACAAACGTAGCATAAATTATTGACATCATTTTTAGGAGTTTTCTCACATTTTTAAGCAAAATGAGGGGCTGGATGCCGTCATATTAATCTATAAAAAAATCGTAAATATCTAAAAAACTAAAATGGCACAAATAAAAACAAAGTTTTACAGCACAAACGCTGCAGAAACAATTGACATATACTGTAGGTAGGTTTCCTAAGGGTACTCGGTTTCCTCCCACCCTCCAAAAACATGCTTGTTTGTGTGTTTGGCCCCGCAACAGATAGGCAACTTGTTTTGGGTGTATCTTACTTCTCGCCTTGAATGAGCAGTGATAGGCTGCCCAATTTAGGGGGTGATTTGGCACCCCCTAAAACCTTGTTAGGGATGGACGTTCAGAAGATGAATGAACGAACTATTAATATGTCAGTCAGTTGTCTTCTTATCCGTCAGTCCCATTCAGGGTTGCGGGGGGTGCCGGAGCCCATCCCGGCTGATTCAAGGCGAAGGGCAGGGTACACCCCGAACAGGTCGCCAGTCTGTCGCGGGGCCACACACATACAACCATCCACTCACACACTCATTCCTTGGGGCAATTTGACACTGGCCAATCAACCTCGTATGCATGTCTTTAGAGGGTGGGAGGAAACCGGAGTGCCCAGAGGAAACCAACGCAAACATGGGGAGAACATGCAAACTCCACACAGAAAGTACAGTGTCCCAAGCCTCGTCCCCACCCGGGACTCAAACCCACGACCTTCTTGCTGTTAGGCCACTGTGCTACCCACTGCGCCACTGTGCTGCCCACTATTAATACAGTATGTCATACGTGCAATTAATTTTGAGTTATATAATAATAACAACTGATAATGTAACCAAAGAATGTTCAAAAGCCACTATGATGTAAAGAAATAACCAAATCTTGTGGAGGTTGAACTAACTGGCATGTAAATGTGAATAATCTGAGGAACTGTTCTTCTCTAACATGGTCCCACCAGGGGGCGACTTTGCTCGGAATTTTTTTTCTCTCACTAACATCTGGATGTTTCTTGTGTTGTTTTTTTTTTTCTTTCCATAGCGTCAGAGATGGTTTGTACTCTCTCCTTTCTCACTTTTCCTGTCCCGCATGCTTTATATCCGTCTTCTCTTGTTTTGTAAAGAATCCCACATAATGTGGGTTTTTGATTCGTACAGTAGAGCTTTCTTTTTTGTGAGTGGAATTTCTGTATTTAGATAAACTGATATGTTTGGTTGGTTCATTCCAAAGCTTGTCATGATGTTTCTGATCCTGCTTCGTTACCCAGCATGCCCCTCTCTAACAAAGCGTCATATAAACATCCCTCAAAGTATCTGCTTCAAACACGAGTTGAAGTCCTGCTTTGTCCTTTCAGGAGGGGTTCAAAATGGGACTGACCTTAGAGGGCACCGTGTTCTCCTTGGACCCGCTGGACAGCCGCTGCTGATGCCCACAGGAGAATTTTAACCCGTTTGTATGAAGAAGTGCCAAAATTCACTCCACGGTTGAGTCAGGATGTCATACTTTTCATCTTGAGGTTTATATGCATTCGTTTGGTTTTCGAGGTCAACGCTGATCCAGAACAGAGAAAAGCTATTTTTGTATTAAAAACAAAAAAACAACAACAGAGAAGCGAATACTTATGAAGGAGGTATTTTTATGTACCTTTGCTTGCACATGCAAGATGTAAATAGTCGAGATGAGGCAGAATTTTCATACGTGTACGTGCACTTGTTGAATTCTGTAACGTTAACACATTCCTGTTTATAAACTGGAAAGAAGAAAAATGGAATTTCTGTCACTATTTTTTTTTTTCTTTTTTTTTCTACATTAATTCACATTATTTTACTTTATTAGTCAAGGTTTCTTACTTCAGACAGACAACTTTTTTAAAAAGTGTTGTTTTTTTTTATCCAATTTTTCATTTCATTTTTTTTTTCTTTTTCTTCTCCGTCTCATTTCTCAAAAATGCACAATTCCTCTCATTACCTTTATTTTTTAGTTTGAATTGACTTTGTTGTTACATTTAATAAAGAAACTACTAGAGGGAAAAAAAATAAACACTTGATGTGTGTTTTATTTGTGTGTCTATTTTCTCTTTATTTGTTAGACTTTTTGTATTTTAATGAAAAATTTTTTTTTTTTGACCGTCTCCTAATATTTTAAACAAACTTAAATCACAGACGTCTCAATGTGTTAGTGATTGATTTAAATAGCTTTATCTTTTATTAGTTTTTTATGGCATAGAAAGTTGGAACATGAATACACTTTAATTGGCAAACATTCGCCAACATTGGCATAGGCAACTTTAGCCAACATTTGGCTATTTGGTCAATTCGGAAAATTTAATAATTTTTGTTACTTAATGCGTTTTTATCCACAGATAATCGATCTTCTTTCTTTTAAACAATAAGTGAAAAAATAAGGATAATTTTCCATTTTTGTAAGAAAAACTGATTTCAGGGTGTACGCTGCCTCTCCTCTGAAATCCACTGGGATAGGCCTTGGTGTTGCGCTCAAAGAGGACTACGTGCTAAAACATGTTTCCATGCTAGTAGTCGACTACATGCTACATGCTACGTGCTACAAAAAAAAACCCTGTGGGGTGGGGTTTATTGTACGCTATTAATCTTTGAAGTGTCCTACACATTATCGGAGGTGTTTTTATACAAATAATGATACCGAAAAAAATGGTTTTTTGGTCGGGTTTATATAGAAAAATAATTTCCGTCCTTTTTCCGGGTTTCGGGAGCGATGTAACTTGTTTTTACGCTCTAAAATTTCCATAAACAAATGAAGACTAAATGAAGACTAAAATAACATATATTTGATGTAAATAGAATAACAATTATTGAGCCAGCTTTATGGTAATTTGATTTATTTTTTTTTCACAGCAAGAAGCTGAGAGACGAAGTCGCACGATGCTGACGTCATATCAGCTCAGCAGACGAAACAAAACCGATCATGTTTAAACAATTTGTTTAAATGTAGTCACAATTACGTAAAAAAATGTTTTGCCAAGTTAACCCTAAATTAGCTAATGTTAAATTAGCTTTTTATCAAGCCAATGCTAATTTGGCTAATGCTAAATTCAAGTTGTCATTTTATTTTCAGTGCTAAATTAGCTCAGCATGGGCGTCGATGGTCATTTTTAATGTAACTCTTTACATAGTAGAAAAAGTTTCAAAAAGGTCTTCTGGACGGTTTAATTCTTGAACGAGACGTTTCGACTTCCATCCGGAAATCATTTTCAATCTGAATGAAATGGACTGAAAACTGGATCTATTTGTTCTAAGTTGAGTAAAAGGTAAAAAATAGTAAGGACGGGCTCGACCAATGAGCCTGTGTTACCTAAGATGGCCGTGAATGGCTCCTATTGTAGCCACAGACCAGTAAACGACCCTATTATAAAAATGCTAAAAGCCTAGTGAATAGAAATACCTGCTAACGAGAGGCGTGAAACTGGGTCACGAGGTGTCATCTTTAGTCCATGGCTTCAAAAGGCTGCTGTAAATACCGGGCAAAACGTATCTAACGCCTCCACTCCGATTCAGTGAGGGATTTTCTTTCATCACAAAGATGGCTTCCTTCACTCCTCTTTCAAACCAACCTTTCTCTCTACTTAGAATCTTCACCTCACTGTCCTCAAAAGTGTGTTTGGTGGATTTAAGATGCAGATGTACAGCAGACTGTGGACCACTTGAGGCTTCTCTTCTGTGTTGGTAAAGTCTTTTGTGGAGTGGCTGCTTTGTTTCACCAATGTAGTGTTCTTTGCAGCTCCCTTCACTGCACCGGATCGAATAAACTACAGTACATTGCTTTGTTTTTCGGTGGGCATCTTGTCTTTGGGATGTACTAGTTTCTGCCGTAATGTGTTGACCGGTTTAAAGAAAACCGGGATGTCATGTTGTCTGAAGATTCTCTATAACTTAGTCCTTACTATATTTTTTTTACCTTTTACTCATTTATACTAAATAAATAGATCCAGTTTTCTGTCTATTTCATTCAGATTGAAAATGATTTCCGGATGGAAGTCGAAACGTCTCGTTCAAGAATTAAACTGTCCAGAAGACTTTTTTGAAACCTTGTAACTCTTTACACTATGATTAATTTAGACAGCCAACATCGAACATTTTTAGTACTGCGTGTTTTAAACGTAGGATAAAAACATGACGACCGAAAAGTTAGCAAAACAATACTGTTTGTAGTGACTGAATGCTTACTGATAAAAATAGTTAAACAACTTTTTTTTAACCCCAATTTCTTAAGTATGTTGTTATGTCCTACATTACCACTATCAAAATGGAGGCTTTTGGGATAAAATGTAAGAAAAAAGACAGAAAGCAATTATTTACAAATCTCATCCAATATTTTATTCTCATTTAAAATAGAACACGTTGAATGTTTAAACTTATGTTAACTTTAGTAGCTCGTCCACTCACTTAGCCTAAATAAATAAGACAAAAGATTTATGTGTATAAAAAACACGATTAAAATGAATTTCAGGAACTTTGGGTGGGTCTGTGTTCAGGATGGACAAAATGTTCTAAGTGAGCTCTCAATGGGATTAACAACTTTTATTAAAAAAAAGGAAATTTGTGACCAAAGTTCACTCTGAAATCCACAAATAAGACCCAGAAATATCCAGACAAAAGCTTGTTTTAAAATGTATGAGTCAAAGGGAAAACATCTTTGCTGTTTTTTGTGGGTCCGATGGGTAAAAATGTGAAACTTATTCCTGGAAAGCACAAACTTTATTTCCTGCTGAAAAAAAAAATATGAAAGTTTATAGGAGGAGAAAAATCTGGATTCTTGACCATTCTAGTCACAGTTCAGACCGTTTTTTCTCCCAATTAAAACAGATAGTAGAAAAAGTTTCAAAAAAGTCTTCTGGACAGTTTAATTCTTGATCGAGACGTTTCGATTTCCATCCGGAAATCATTTTCAATCTGAATGAAATGGACTGAAAACCGAATCTATTTATACTCCCCTGCGAAAAAGGTAAAAAAAAATAATAAGGAGGGCTCGACTAATGAGCCTGTGTTGCCTATGATGGCCGTGAATGGCTCCTATTGTAGCCACAGACCTCTAAACGAACCCTATTATAAAAACGAACCCTATTATAAAAATGCTCATTGGTCGAGCCCTCCTTACGATTTTTTTTTTTAACCTTTTTCTCAGGTTAGTATAAATAGATCCAGTTTTCAGTCCATTTCATTCAGATTGCAAATGATTTCCGGATGGAAGTCGAAAGGTCTCGATCAAGAATTAAACTGTCCAGAAGACTTTTTTCAAACTTTTTCTACTATGGATCACTCCTGGATGAATGAGGGACTACACGGACTAATTAAAACAGATGTATAGCATAAAGATCCAGGTATGGAGATTAGCTTAAATTCTGCTCAAATTAGTCCCGGAAATACTTTCACAAATGTGTCTTGCAGTTTTAACAACTGAAAGCTTAATTTATAGAAAATTAAAAATGGTTTGATCAAATTTAGACATTTCACTGAACTCCAACTTTGTTTCTTTCAGGCTCATAACAAATACATAGAAAATTGAACCACAAAGATTTACGAAGGCAGAATTGTGGAAAATACTAGCTACGAATAAAAAAAGAGGTTTGTGTGCAGGATAAGCCACTAAAGCAAAACTACAGCTGAATTAATTTGACAAGAGTTTAGGGGGATAATCAAGCATTTGGTTTAATTTGTTGCATAGCAAGAAAATACAAAGCAAACAGCCACTCAAAGCCATCTTATTCTATAAAACTGATTATAAGAAGGGTTCCAAGAGCATATAAGTCCAGGATACTGCAAAGGGGGAACTGACATGCATATAAAAGTTTATTTGTGCTACCTGACCATACTAATGATGAATGGAAAAAAAAATGTAACCAAGCACCACACACCACCTCACTCGTCCCTCCATCGTTGACAAAAAGATCTTTATTTGCATCCCCAGATCCTGCCGTGCACCACGGGACCGGGACAAAACTTACAAAACAGCACCTTTGGAATGAAAATGATTTACATGTATTTTCATGTTTTTTCAGTTTGGTGACGAGGTAGCTATCACTGAGTTCTCAGCAGACCCAATCGTCCTCGTGCTTGGTCCAGAGTTCAGAACGTCTGGGAACGGACATCAGATCTTCGGCAATGCACCCTTGAGCGACTGCTGTTCATCAATAGCACCACAATGGTTTTGATTTTAAAAATACAAAAAAAAAATTGCTATTTAAAAAAAGAAATAGTAAGACGGAATGTTGGACTTTGCTGGAACTTTTCTGGGTTAAAATAACAGCAGTTTTAAAAAATATATTTCAAATCTTTTAGATTCTTTGGCAGGAATTTGTGAAAACATTTTTTAAAGATCTTTGGATCTTCTCGCCTGAAGCTTAAAGTTAAACATACACAAAACAATGAAAGGAACGACTGAAATTATTTTGCCAGCTGTGTTTTTTAACATCCTAACGCTCTTACTAAACTTTTAAAATTGTCAATGTCTTGAAATGGGTTGAAAGGCACAATAAATATCTTGCCACAGGGCCAGAATAGTCCTCAGTACTCGTATGTACAACATGGCTGATCGTGTCAGCTGTCAGTTCAACAGTCTGAGGAATTTCCTTCACTCCATCTCTGCTAAGCTTTTTACAAGAAGCACACAGCCCCGATTTCAATGCCAAACTCCTGATCTGGGCCTCCAATGTCCACAGGGGCCATGTCCACAAAAGGAAGTCTTGCAGTTTTCTGTGTCCTGTACTCAAACACTGTCTTTCCCCAGGCGCCATTTGCTTGCTGTGGAAGAGAAACAAAGAAATTTAGAGGTAATAGACAAATATTAGAATTCATTCCATTTGAGTACTTCTCCAATGAACCACTTCGTTTCTTTTTGTGTGAGTGTGGAAATCATCTTGAAGCATACCCGTGGGATCCACTGTGGTTTTGAATCAATTTGACTTCACCAAATGTTCAGGTGACTGCGATTCACAAATATTCAAAGAGTCGCAAGAATTTCTCTAGTTTTTATAAATATGTTCAACGGTTTAAACCAAATTTTAGTAGTTTCTTTATCCCTTAGAGCAGGCATGGGCAAACCACGACCCGCGGGCCACATGCGGCCAGTTACACGTTTCAATGTTTCCAAGTTTCCCGCCGAACTTGGAAAAAATTAAATAAACTTGTTAATGTTTTATTTCCTCTGCAATTCTGATTTTTCCTCTCTCGATGGCAGTCTCTCGATTTATTGGCTTTGCTGAGAAAACAACAACACTGCTCCCATTACAATGTTTGTGTCTCTATGACGTGCACGCTGTCAAAATAAACTGTATGCACAGATATGGAAAGCCATCCAGCCCAATACACGCACGTAAACAAACGTGTTAGATGTTAAAACAAGCAAAATTTTACATCAAACGCTTAGATTTCAACCCTAGCACCGCTAAATGCACGTTTTTAAGTGCAATTGCACTAGATTTCAGACCTAGAGCCACTAGATTTAAAATTTAATGCTCTTGATGTAACATTTAGCGTGCTTGTTTAATTCTAGCGTGCCAATCTATTGGGCTAATGTAGCGGTTACGAAAGCATGCCATCTGCCCCTGTTCCGGCCCCTTGGTCCAATGTTAGAACTCAATATGGCCCGCGAACCAAAAAGTTTGCCCATCCCTGTCTTAGAGGATTTCATTGTTTCAAATATACCAA
Source organism: Neostethus bicornis (assembly GCA_902685375.1). Lineage (NCBI taxonomy): Eukaryota > Metazoa > Chordata > Actinopteri > Atheriniformes > Phallostethidae > Neostethus > Neostethus bicornis. The sequence continues at coordinate 9,747,621 of LR738549.1, read as the reverse complement.
TTACTGGACCAAACACTTTTCCGACAAATGCTCAGAAATCTTAACTTTCTGGCCTAAATTGACATTTTAATCACATAACTGAAACTTATTCTAATGATCGACGAGAAAGTATGAGACAACAATGTTCTCATGATGGGATCGTAGATCCATTATGCAAGGCCTTAAAGGAAACGCCCACACTATGCTTTTTTTTTAATGTCCTTGATAAACAGAAAATGTTGAAACAAAATTGTGTATGAACTTACCGAGCATGAATCCTCCACAACTGTGTATCTGAAGCGACTGTTTCCTTCAGCTTTGAGCTCTAAGTCGTCTGAGCCTTTGAGGATCACAGCTTTCTTCAGATCATCCGTCTTAGCGTCTTTGTAGCCTACAGAGTTCTTACAGTGGTATGTGATGGTCTGGGAGACCTCTTTTGAGAGCAGACGGATGAAGGTCATCTGTACTGTGACTGAGTTGGGCGGCTGGTCTTTGTTGCCATATGTGAACTGGAAACAGAAGTTAAGCACAATTGTGATGCAGCTGCGTTCGTTTGATCGCTAATCCTTTATAAGCAGAAACTCACATGTGTCCCGCCATTAATGTCGGCTCCGAACCATACTGGTTTGCTCTTGGATGAACTCCACCACACTTTGCGAGGTATGCTGGATGGGTTGGCGGAGATGCAGGTCTCTCCGGTGTCCATGTTGCAGTGGACCTTGATAGCATCTTCTGCGCTGCCTTGGTTCGGATCCACCCAGTACTCCCCTATGCAAATAATAGAAGCAATCTGAATGGTTTGCATCAGTCTCTCTGACAGACTCACAGGTGGGGATGGGCCATATGGACTAAAAAGATACATCTCAATAACTTCTGGTGTTTAGTATGGTAGTTTTTTATTCTGCTTTTTCAAAACAACCTCCTACATTTGTACAAATTCTAAAGTTAAACGCCCCAAATTGCAAAGTCAATTGAAACGTTTTCACAGTAAATCCGTCACCAAAATTAAAAAATCTCCAAATAACAAAACCAGAAGTAGCTCTTTGCTGCCTGGTGTGACTCCTTCGTCTTACGCCATTGTCATCAATGTTCCACAAGTGTTGGGCTGGGAGTGTGCCATCAATAAGAATTTTTTTTTTTATCATTTTCATTGCGAGATGTAAAATTCTTCTTCTTTAACAATTTATATCAAACAATAGCATATTGCCCAGCTATCTCTACTCACCGGTCTTCTTCATTGGGTAGCATCTCTTGAGGTCATCACAGGTCCTGGCAGGGTGTTTCCTGCTGCCGTCTGGACTCTTCATGCTGTCTATCTGGCTGCTGAGGGCCTTCAGGGTGGCTTGTACGCTAGGGTCAATGGGCACGATGGTGGAGGAGTTGCTGTTGGGGAGAGCCTCATCCTCACTGAACTCTGGAGGAGGTGGAGGGCCTGAGTCATAATCCTGAGGGCCTCCGAACAGATCATCCATTGCTGCCATTGGAGGTCCTGGAGGTCCAGGAGGGCCAGGAGGTCCAGGTTCTCCAGGGGGTCCCTGTATATTTGATAAATCAGCTTCAGTTTTAAATGTAAAAATTCCACCTGCTGCTCACAAAGATCTGTTCAAGAGATGTCAGCAAAGAAACTTCATGAGTCCTGAACAGACTCTGATCTGTACCTCTGGTCCAATTTCTCCACTCAATCCACGAGTTCCTGGAGGTCCCATTGGCCCTGGCTGACCCATGTATCCTTCCTTCCCAGAGGGTCCAATGGGTCCAGGTGGCCCCTAAATCAGATTTTAGATTAAAAATGAACATCAGAATTAGAAACTGGATGAATAATGAATAAATGAAAACAAAATGTATCATCTACTGACCCTCGGACCACTTGGTCCTACAATTCCTGGAGCTCCTTGCTCACCATTCGTACCCTGAAATTAAAAAGAGATCTCTGATCCATATGTTTGTTGAGATCAGTTGTCATGGTGATTCTGTCTCACAAATCCACCAGAAGTTCTACAGCCAGATATTGTTCCACTTACCGGTGATCCAGGAAGACCCTGCAGACCAGTGAAGCCTCTGTGTCCCTTTTGCCCTCTCTCACCATGGTCACCCAGATCACCCTTATCTCCTCTTGGTCCTTGGGGTCCCTGAAATGAAAATTGTTTCATATCTTGAAGTAAAAACTGATATGAACTCTGTAACTGGAGCAGAGGATGTTATGTAACCATATCAGATGTGTGTGATGGAGACGCACCACTAATCCTCTCTTTCCAGCCGATCCGGGTGGACCTTGAGGTCCTCTTGAACCCTACAGATAAACATAATCATGAGGAGGATCACAGAATTTGAAATATATATATTTTTTCTGGGAATCCAATCCACTTACCGCCTCTCCTCTCTTTCCTGAATCTCCCGTAGCACCAACTGGACCAGGAGGTCCAGGAAGACCCTGAGGACCAATCAAACCCTCTGGACCAGAATCTCCTCGGTCTCCCTGAAAATACGGACACAATCAGTCAGGTCTGACAAGGGGAGACCAAAATATCCTTTTTTATTCTATCATCTTACCCTTGGTCCGAGTTCTCCATCTTTTCCCGGAGGTCCATCAGAACCAGCAGGACCCTGAGAACAAATTTATCATCAGAACATCTTCAGAGCTTTAAACTGACTTCCTGTTTAAAACTAGAACTTACATCAGGACCAGGATCACCACGCGGTCCATTAGCACCAGGAACACCAACTGGACCTGAGGGGCCTTTTTCTCCAGGTGGGCCTGGAGATCCCTGTTTTCCTGGTGGACCCTGAAAGACAAAAAACAAAAACTCAACCACAGAGATTAAACACAGTGGAGATCTTAGAGCTATACCAACCGCTGGTCCTGGAAGACCGGACATCCCACGCTCTCCTCTCTGACCAGGAAGACCCACAATGCCTCTCTGTCCTGTTGTTCCAGCTGGGCCTGGAGGTCCATCAGGACCCTGAAAGCAGCCGATACACATTAACATCCATTCAGAAGACCATACATCCACACTGCATGAAGTAACATCAGCTCACCGTAGGACCGTCCTCTCCAGAATCTCCTTTGTCACCAGGGCTTCCTGGTGGTCCAGCAGCTCCACGCTCTCCTTGTCGGCCAGGGGGTCCATGATCCCCACGAAGTCCAGCAGGACCTTCTTTTCCTGGAGGTCCCAGTGGGCCAGGTTGTCCAATCGGGCCCTGATAAAAGATGAAAAGATTTAGATTTCTTCTCCAAGTAACAAAAAGACTATCTTGTTGCTGAAACCAGGAATATAGAATAGATTTTGTTCAGCATTAAAAAATAACCGGCTGAGACTCATTTTCCCACGGAGACCACAATTTTCTTATTATATTTTTTTTATATTTTCAGCAAATCTGTTTAGAGTACGAGCCCAACCAGTTAAAGAAAACATTTTAATAGTTGTTCTAACAATGATCCAGAAAGACCACCAGATTTCTTGTCTCCTAATTAGTTACGTTCTTTTCACTGTATTTGGGTGAGAGGAAAATGGGCTTCAATTCCATCGTCTTCCGCTTGTCTGGGGGTCAGGTCGCAGGGCAACAGCCTCAGAAGGTTAACCCAGGCTTTCCTCCCCCTGCTGTATCCTCAACCTCACCCAGAAGGATACCGAGTCATTCTCCGCCCAGCTGTTCTCAAGGTTTGGCTTTTAGCAAATAAAATGTTTTCTCAATCACTTTTTGGGAGAGTCTGTTTTAACTTTTAATAAACATGGATTTTAATTTAATTTGAAGATCATGCAAAAAACCTCCAAAACAACAACAAAAAAAGAACCCAAGAAATAAGATCACTGTTTTGGGCGGCTGAGGGTTTCAAATAACTCTGAATACCCCTAATCGAGCTTTGGGATACTTACTGTTGGACCTGGTGGTCCAACTCGTCCTGCAGATCCAGGGAAACCAGTAGGTCCCTGCAAACAGAACACAAAGCTTTATATCAATTCCTTCGGAAAACAAACTAGTGACTAAAAGTAAGCCGGTTCAAACTTCTTACTGGAGCACCCTGTGTTCCTCGTCCACCTTTTGGTCCAGCAACACCAACTGGCCCCTAAAGACAACAAAAGCACTTGCTAAAAAACTTCTACAAAGCATTAAAAACAGTTATATATATGAATATACTGTATATATTTTTCATATTTCTTTTTCATTTTTCAGACTCACAGGAGGTCCATGAGCACCAGCTAAGCCCTGAGGTCCCGGAGAGCCTGCATCTCCTTTCTGGCCTTGCTCTCCAGGCTCTCCTTTGACTCCAGGTTGGCCATCAGGACCCTTAAGGGCATTAACATGGAAAATGTTACCACCGGACTGTGAGCTACAAATATTCAGCATGTTTCTGGTGGACTTACAGGAGGTCCAGAAAAACCAACAGGTCCGATTGGACCAGTATCGCCTCTCGCTCCCTGAAATAATCACAACTCATATTTAACATACTTAAAACTAGCAAAGAATGTTTCATTTTTATATATTTAAATCTACCTACCGGCATTCCTCTTGATCCCGGAGGTCCAGCTGGTCCTTTGGGTCCAGGTTCTCCCTGTAAAAAACTCCTATAGTCAGAACTAGTCCTGGTGGAGTTCACATTTTATCTCTGCTTCGGAGTTAATCTTGTAAATCAGTTTATATAAAGAAAAAAAAAAAGGAATTCACCTTTTCTCCGCTTGGCCCAGCAGGTCCCAATGGTCCCACGGGACCAGGAGCTCCCTGAAAACAATAAAAACTATTTTTATCTAAACGCTTATTGTTTTTAAAGAATCCCCAATAAAAAATACAAGTTGGAACAAGTCTTGAGTTTATGTTTGCACGTCTTTTCTGAACGGGAAACTTTCTTGTTTTGGGAGTAAGCCAAGAAGAAAAGATTTTTAACTCACTCTGGCACCATCGTTTCCAGGAGTTCCCTCTGATCCTTTCTCACCAATCGCTCCCTAAACAGAGACAAAGAGGAGCTGCAACATGAACTTCTGTCACTAAGCAGTTCCAGACAAAGATGGTGGCACACTTACTCTGTCACCTTTAGGTCCAGGAGGACCAGAGATGCCTCTTTCTCCTGGCATTCCCTGAAGACCAGGAGGACCCACATCTCCCACAGTACCAGCTGGACCAGGGCTTCCCTGAAGTGACAAAGCATTCTGGTTAATCTGAACTTTTTTTTTCTCTAGACATCTGATGGTACCTTTGGTCCATCTGGACCAGGTGCACCAGGTATTCCTTTAGGACCCTGCAGACCAGTTGAACCTAGTTCTCCTCTCTCCCCTGGGATTCCACGTTCTCCCTAAATAATTGAAACCATCAGAACAATAGCCTGAGGAAGATGAACTCTTTCGGAAGTGGACTTACCCTTGGCCCAATTTGACCCACAGGCCCCAGTTCTCCAGGGATTCCCTGAAAGAGACGCAGTACATTAGAATGCAAAACGTGAGCATACAGGTTTTTTTTTTTAATTAGTTATTACTTTACTCACCTGGTCACCTGGTTTACCAGGCTCTCCAGGAGGTCCTTGGTTTCCAGGCAAACCCTACAAGGAAAACCACATTAGCACAAAAGTAAACTTCCCGCAATTTTGCGACATCTCTGCCAGAATGAGTTTCCTTACCTGGAAACCATTCACACCAGGTGGTCCCTGTTCTCCTCTGTCTCCTGCCACACCCTTTGAAACAAGAAAATGTATTAGTACAGAAAGATTTCCTTCAGTTTTTGTGTTTTAAGAGAAGTTCTATACTTACAGGAGGGCCGGGGGGTCCGGCAGGACCAACCTCTCCATCTTTTCCTGGAGGACCCTGTTGAAGAGAAAAGCCAAACAGCCTGTCAAAAACCAAGGACTGGCTAATATTATTACCGCTATGTGACCTAGGATGGATTTTATTGTCTTCGCTGTTTATCGACAGGACTTCCTTACCCTTTGACCTGGCACTCCGGCGGAACCTTGCTCACCCGTTTTTCCTGGGTCACCCTTTGAAAATAAAATGCATTTAAAATAACCTCAAACAGAACCAAATTGCGACACTTGAATTTGACCTGAAGACTCACATTGAAACCTTTAGGACCAGGCGCTCCCATAGTTCCAGCAGGGCCTCTGTTTCCAATTGACCCTGCTGGTCCTGGACGACCATCCTCACCTGGAGCACCCTACATCAAAGTTTTATTTATTAGTCACAAAAGAACTGAATCTTAAAATAAACCAAAACCCCACAGTGTGTTTAAACTGGGATTTCATGTTAAAGCCTACCAGTGGTCCTGGCTTGCCCTCTGCTCCTTGGACTCCTGGGGTACCAGTGAGGCCCTGCAAGAAAACCCTTAAATTTCAGTATTTGCATTAAAAAAAAAACAATTCTAGTTAATTAATTTAAATGTAAAATTATTTGAAAAATGTTTAGCTTAGTTGTTACCCTTGCACCTGGAAGACCAGGCTCTCCTGGTCGTCCTGGGTCTCCGAGAGAACCTTTTGGCCCCGATGGACCAGAAATGCCACGATCTCCTTGAGCTCCCTTTTAAAAGAGGTAAGACACATAATTTAGACTTTGTACTTTACATCTACATAATCTGAATATTCAACTGATTGTTCTGGTAAAGCAGAGCATGACTCTACCTTTGGTCCCGGCAGACCGTCAGCACCAGGGAACCCTCTGTTTCCAGGAGAACCCTAAAAAAAAATATTTGTATTATCAACTTCACATTTGGTACCAACTGGTATACCTCTCTGAATTATTGTATTATATTATATTTTCCTCCCGCCAGTTGATATATGTAATTCAAAGATGGAGGAAAAGTGCTCACTCACTCTTTCGCCGACCGGACCAGGAGGGCCTACAGAGCCAGGGTCTCCACGTGATCCTCGCTTTCCTTCTTCACCCTGAGGTCCTATCACTCCCTGGGAGCCTGGGGGACCCTGGGACATGACAATTTACAATGACTGACACATAATATAATAGAAAGTCGTATCTGTTTTTCTTCTTCTTTTTTCATCTGATTTGTACCGGTTCTCCTTTGGGTCCTGCTTCTCCTTTAAAACCAGGAACACCAACATCTCCCTGTAGAACAAAAACAATTTAAATGATTGATACTGACTTCAAACTTACAGGGATGTGTATTTAACATTTTAAGCTCCATACCAGCTGTCCTTTGATACCGGGCTGACCAGTGCTCCCCTGAGGGCCTGGTGGGCCAGGAGGTCCAAGATTCCCACCTAAACCTTGTGGTCCAATATTACCCTGTAAATGACACAGGTAGGATATAAAGATTTAGGGGGTTAAGAAATATAAATATTACTTGACTTAAACAACTGTGTACATACCACTGGTCCTTTAGCTCCTGGACCTCCATCTGTACCCGTAGGTCCCTGAAAACATGAGCAATCATTTTTATATTTCCGTACAAATGTGTTTCAGGAGATTTTTGAATAAAATAGATTAAGATATTCACCCTGATGCCAACAGGTCCAGCTCTACCTTGGTGACCGGTCTCTCCTCTCTGTCCCTGTGGGCCTTCTGGACCTCGAACACCAGTGGGACCAGGTTGTCCCTGTCAAAGTCCATCAGCAAAATCATTTCAAACTGTGTCAATCAGACTATCACAGAATCATAAATATACAAACTGTTGATCCCTGAAAGGTTTTCTCCTCCTACCTTCATGCCGGGAGTTCCTGGATATCCTGGTGGGCCATTCAGACCCAAAGGACCCTGTTAAGTAGATTAGAGGGTAAGATATTATCAACACTAAGTTGTAATCCCATAAATGTTCACATATAAACTAAATGAGAGAAAGTTAGATGAGATCAGAGGTGAGATCAGGCCTAAAAAATCCAGCCCGACCCGATCCGAGCCCGCGGATATTAAAACCCGACCCGAGCTTGACCAATCAACGTGATTTGCGGGCCCGAGCCCAAAACAAGCCCGAATTGTCATATTTCATTTGTGAGGACTCGGGAGGGTTATTTATAAATTGGAACATTTTCATGAACATGTTTTTTAATGAAAAAAAAATTACACTATCGGACCCCTAACGCGCATGTCTGTGATGGCCTGCTTAGCGCGAAGGGGAGGGGTGGTCTTTCAAACAAATGATAAAATAGATCTTTAACGATCATCACTTTTGCCAGTCCTGCTGCTTAAATGCCAGCTCAGCGTCAAGGTGCCAGTCTTTTTGGTGTCGTATGAAAGCAAAGCGCCACATTGACACTACATCCAGCGAAGCCAACGCAAGTTTCTGTAGTATTTTGAACAATAAATTTGAAGCTTTTCCACACCTCACTCTTACCGGTGCGTGTTTGTCTTTTCAGTTCTCCCGCCTTTAGTTTATCATTAACTTCTTACTCCTTTATATCGGGGATACCAGTTCAAAATAAATTAAATAAAGACGTGCGCAGGGGAGGATTACCAAATTAAGAGGAGGTGTTCACGTGCGCAGAGGATGAGCTGGCTCTGCGGATCCTGTTTAGTAGTTAAACATTACTTCTCTGTTTTATCCAAATTAAATAATTTTAAAACAAATATTTATTAGTTTAGTACCCACACCTTGTTTTAGTTTACATTTTAAAAACATATATTTAATTTTTTTTTAAAAAGTCAGCGAGAGAGAAGACCCAACCGGACCCGAAAGTCGGGTCGGGTTCGGGCTTAAGATCTTACCTCCAGAGGTAAGCTTAAGATCTTACCTCTGGATGAGATTATGGTGGGCATAACTACTGAGTGGTCATTTTTAGGCATGATGCGGCCTTTATCTCTCGGGTCGGGGTATACAACTGTTTCCAATCAAATTATTGAATCCAGCCTGACAATGTGGTCATCTCTACAAGCAGACTAGCAGCAGTGGGGGCTTTTGCTGGGAAATCAAATAACTCATTTTGCAGGATAACGAACAAAAAAGATTGGGTCTTTGGAGGTGTTCCCAGCTGATGTGACTCACATGACACTCCGAATCCAAATGTTTGCCATAAAATAAAAAATGACCTAAATTAATCAAATCTATATTGAGTTGTTAACAGGCTAGTGGCATGGTACACCCTGGACAGGTCACCAGTTTAACACAATCATGACGTAATAGAAGCATTTAATAGTAATTAGTTTAGCAGCAGGGGTGTCCAAAGCCGGTCCTCGAGGGCCGGTGTCCTGATGGTTTTCAACACGAACCTGGTTCAATACAGCTGATGCACAGAAAGTGAAATCAACAGCCAATAGAATTTGGTACAATGACTCAATTTACTGGATCAGGTGTGTAGATGCAAGAACATATGGAAAACCTTCAGGACACCGGCCCTCAAGGACCGGATTTGGACACCCCTGAGTTAGAGCATTAGCACTACGACGGATAACGTCCGTTGAATCTTTTCAACTGAAAACCCAACTTTACATTAACGGATCCTTGCTTACCATTGGACCAGGTTTGCCGATGTTCCCCTGTGAGCCACGTTTACCCTGAAAGACAAAACCAGTCACTATAGCAAGCAGACAAAACGACGTAAGCCTAAACTAAACTTCTGTTCCTATTAATTGTTGGAAAGAAGTGATCCTTACCGCTATCCCACCGGGACCAGATCGTCCCCTCTCTCCAGGCATCCCAGCAGGACCCTGAAACCACAAACAGAGATTATTCATTTCAGATCTTTATTTTAATATAACAAATTCAGATTGTTTCAGATTATGTGAAATAGTTTAATCGAAGCAGAAAGCTCACCATAGGACCAGGTGCTCCCATTGGACCAGAGGGGCCTGTAGCACCCTGAAAAATACGCACAATTGTTTGTTTTTTTTTAAATATGGTTACACAACCAGAAAATCCCAACTTGCTGAAGCTCTATGACTGATCACGGTACCTTGGATCCCACTGCTCCATGTTCACCTTTTTGGCCGAGTGGTCCAGAATGACCCTGTTCACATAAAAAACAAGCTCAGATAATTTTATTTTTTTACTTTGAAATCATTCAAAAGGTTTAGATAAAAATAATTATGTCAACTGCCTCGGTGAAGATTTGTAATTATACTTACTCTGTGACCTTTCAGGCCAGGAGGACCAGGCGTACCAGGAAAGCCTCTAGCACCCTGAAATGTGCGATTAGAAAAAGTTCATTACAAAGGTCGTATGAAAGGTAACGAGGTTTTGTCTTTGTAAGGATGGAGCAAGAAAAGCTTACAGCCGATCCAGGGAATCCAACCTCTCCGGTGTTTCCTGATTTGCCCGATTCACCCTGCGGAGGAATGAAGCAAATGCCCTTTACAGATATCTCTATATAAAACGCTTCATAAATATGTACACAATTTTCACATTTTTGAAGTGGTTGTAATTTTGGGAGATGAAGCTGGATGATGAGTTGCAATTGTTACATTTATTCATCTGTAAAAATGCTCCAGGCTCAGTGGATCATATTTCTGTTTAACGTTAGAAAATAGTGACAAAATTTCACCATGGGGGAAAGGTAGCTTAGTGAGTAGGGCGACCGCCCTGTAACCAGAGGGTTGCTGGCTCCGATCCCCCGCCAGGAGTTCATGTCAAGGTGTCCTCAATCAAGACACCGCACCCCCAATTGCTCCTGATGGTGGTTCACACCTTGCACGGCAGCACCCCCATCAGGTAGGAATCTGTGTGAATGTTAGCTACTCTAAAGCGCTTTGAGCGCCAACGCAGGTGGAAAAGTGCTTTATAAGTAGAGTCTATTTATCACTTTTCTCGAGTTATTCTTTTTATGAAATATTATTAAATATTAATAAATATTTTATAAATATTTTAAATATTTTTAAATATTTTTAAATATTATTAAATATGATTAAATATTATTAAATATTTTAAGTATTATTATTATTATTATTATTATTATTATTTTTAAATATTTTAAAATATTATTTTTTTAAAAAATTAATATATTTAACTATTATTCAATATTATTAATTTTTTAAAAATATTTTAAATATTATTCAATATTATTATTTTTTTAAAAAATATTTTTAAATATTATTCAATATATTAACGTTTTTAAAATATTATTAAATATTATTAAATATCATTAAATATTATTAAATATCATTAAATAATATTAAATATCATTAAATATTATTAAATATTAAATATGATTAAAGTTACTATTAATTAAAGTTACTATTTTGTTAAATAGTAAATAGTGTAAATCTCAAGGTAGGCAATTAAACGAGACGGATCAGCACTAGAGCGCTCGCCCGCGGACTTGAAGGTCGCGGGTTTGATTTCCATTGAGACCACCGTGTAGGGTCCTTGGATAAGACATCTAACCCCCACTTCTCCCACCATTGGCGCCGACGAACGGCATCCTGCTGCGGTGTGAGGAGTGCAGCACACAAATGTTCCCGGTGAGGGATCAATAGAGTAATTTTTTTTTTTTTTTTAAACTTACACAGAAAATTGGATAAAACTGTGGTATTTTTTTTTTTTGTAACTGTTTGTATTACAGGTTTGAGATGTTTTCTGTTTAAGCCAGCATTAACAAACGTTGAATTTCTAGCTCAGTTAACTGCTGACTTACATCTTCACCCGGTTTCCCTGAGGGTCCTTCTGGTCCTCTTTGCCCTGGTGGACCCTAAAAACAAGATCACATTAAAAAAAAAAAAAAAAAAAGAACCCAACAACTTCATTTTTAATAAAGAAAATTCACTGTATACAGTGTGTAAATTTTTGATGGAAATTATTAAAAATGAAAACAATCACTATTTGATCAGCCAAACACGTACAATCTAAAATAAATTAGGAATAAAAAGGTGAGGAACTATACCATCTGTCCAGGATCACCAACATCTCCAGGAGGTCCTTGTGGTCCAGCTTGGCCCTATCAAAGAATGTTAATAACATTTTAACCTATTATGTAAATGAGATAACAGATGTAACATGAACAGGTGTTTTGAACAGATTGTACTTACAGGGGATCCATTTGGTCCTGGGGGTCCTCTGGTTCCAGCTTCACCCTGAAACAAACAAAATGAGAATAGTTAGATTTACTGAACACACACACATGCACATGCGTGTGTGTATACATGTTTAGATGTATAGTTTTTTATATGATACAGCCTCAAAGTAGGACATAGGACATATAGCAGTGAATTATTATTATTATTATTATTATTACGATCAGGAATATTAACATTGCAGAATATGATTGAATGAGATCGCGGATACAAGCGTCCGAAATGAGCTTCCTCCGCAGGGTGGCTGGGCTCTTGCTCAGAGAACGGGTGAGGAGCTCTGCCATCCAGGAGGAGCTCAGTGTTGAGCTGCTCCCCCTCCAGGTCGAGAGGAGCCAGATGGGGCCGTTCGGGCATCTGGTCAGGATGCCTCCCCGAGCGCCTTGCTGGGGAGGTGTTTCGGGAACCTTCCACCGGGGGGAGACTAAGAGGAGACTAAGAGGTAGACCCCGGACGCGCTGGAGAGACTATGTCTCACAGCTGGCTGGGGAACGACTTGGGATCCACCCGGGTGAGCTGAAGGATCCAGCTGGGGTGAAAAAAGCCCGGGCAGTTGCCCACACGACCCGGTTCCGGACAAGCGGAAGACGACGGAACGGAATAGGATTTAAAAAAGGTCTAACTTCTTTTCCTTTCCGTTGAGCGTGCTGGCACATATTTAAGAGGGTGGTGTTTCATGTTGATTATTGATTTACGGGCGTATTGTTATTTAAATACAGTCCAAAAAAAATCAAATTAAAAAGTGTTTCGTCAACACGTGTCATACATTAAAATACCCCAAAATGACTTGCTTTGAACCAAACTATGCAACATTCAAGGCGACCATTGTTACAGTGCAGTCAGAACTAGACTGGTTACCTCTTCTTACGTCAATCTAGCTCATTATGAATTGACTACACATGCGCGATCTTTTGTGATTTTCAAAATGGCCGATGGCGACGGTTTTTAAGGCACTCAGTACGGCGTGAGGAAGAATACCTAGATGGGTATAAAAAGGTAAATATATTGAGTGCACATGTAAGGATGGACCTGGTCTTGCTAATAAATAAATAAATAAATAAATAGGTAAATAGTTGTTTTTAAAAAACAACTTACATTAAATTTTAGCGTTTAAAAACAACTCAATATTTATGATTCAAGATTCAAACAGACACATAAAAGAAATCTGAAAACAAAGCAATTAAATGATGATTAAATAATAATTAGAAGACATAAATAAAAATCCTAGTTTTTTATCAGTCAGTTTACTGTTAAAGTTGTGGTGAAGGCGGCAGTGCGTCGTGGTAAAGAGAGAGCTGAGCCAAAAAGCAAAGCTCTCGATTTACAAGTCGATCTACGTTCCAACCCTCACCTATGGTCACCAGCTGTGGGTGGTGACCGAAAGAATGAGATCGGGGATACAAGCGGCCGAAATGAGCTTCCTCCGTAGAGTGGCTGGGCTCTCACTCAGAGATCGGGCGAGGAGCTCTGCCATCCGGGAGGAGCTCGGTGTCGAGCCGCTCCTCCTCCAGGTCGAGAGGAGCCAGATGGGGTGGTTCAATCATCTGGTCAGGATGCCCCCCGAGCGCCTCGCGCCCGAGGTGTTTCGGGCACGTCCCACCAGGAGGAGAACAAGGGGCAGACCCCGGACCCGCTGGAGAGACTATGTCTGGCCGGGGAACGACTTGGGATCCTTCCGGGTGAGCTGGAGGATGCAGCTGGGGAGAGAGGCCTGGGCTGCCCGTTTGAGGCTGTTGCCCCCGCGACCCGGCCCCGGAACAAGTGGAAGATGACGGAACGGAACTGTTGGGAGGATTGGGTTTTTTGGGAGGGATTTAGGTCAGCCCGAGGTGTGTTGGGCTTTGCTCTGGAAGCAGAGGTGTCAAGTAGCGAAGTAAGATTACTTCGTTACCTTACTCAAGTAGAAAATCTCGTTATCTTTACTTTAACGAAGTAATTATTTTTTTGTCTACTTTTTACTTTTACTCACTACTTTTTTATGCAATTATCTGTACTTTTACTTCGTTAATTTTTTAAAAAGTAGTCGCTACTTTCTCCATTTTGTCACCGTTAAAAAGCCGCGACTGTTTGTCGGAGTTTTTTTTTTTTTTTTTATGAACCCTGAATGCATCAAACAAAGGAACAGATGAGTGATTGGCTGAAAGGTCCGGTCAGTCATTACTATGGGCCGAGTAGCCCCGCCCACAAAACTTTAAGGAGCAAGAACGTTAGTTTGCGTGTTTAAAAGACTTGTTGCGGGCTCGGAAATCAAAGTGTTTCTGATGCTGCAACACTGAACTTTGATTGAATTATCAGGTTTTTTTTTTTTAAAAAAACAACAGCAAAGAAATGTTTTATTATTATTATTATTATTATTTTCAGTCTGCAGTTATTGTAAACGTCTTTGCTGAAAATGTTGTAGATGGTATTTTTATAAAAATAACTTTGATCTGTGACGCACTATTTTATCTTTAGAAACAAAGCTAATTAAACTAATTAATCCATAAATAGTAGTGGTGGTGAGGGATGAAGTATTTGTGCTTAAAAGCCTCCAAAATGTTATTGATTAGTTTATAAAGACTGACTGAGGAGATTAAAACTACACATCGCTTAGATTTTGCATCATGTAGATGTTTGGGCTAACATTAAAAAAAAAACCTTATATGTACACATATATATGTAGATATGTATAAATATAAATTTATATATACCGTCTCCTACGTCCCGCCCCTACTGGTTTCTTTCTGGGTTTCTTAAAATCTTAATTCCCTGGTTATTTTTTTATTTTTACAGTTCTTAAAATTTTAGAAAAAGAATCCAAGGATTTTGCCTCCTGTGTGTTTCCTTCACTCCCACTGCCTTAGGAGTGCATGTAAAGGGTGTTATTTTGTCAATGGGCGTGGTTTTACTGGGTGTACGATATTTTTTGTAAAATACAATAATTTTACGTCATTAGTACGATAATCCAGCACCTCCCACCTGGCAACGCTGCCCATGGCTGTATGTGGCACTCCCATACTTACCAACTTGTTAAAGACTATTCAGTATTGCCTCAAAGAACTTTGAAAACTAGCTGCCTTCAAGGCTTAAAAAAGCCTTTTGGTAATTTTTTTTTTCATTTATTTATTTTTTTAAACATTGAGTGTGTTTGTGTTTTTTTACATTGAGTGTGTTTGTGTCTGCTGAAGTTGGTTAAATTAGGTGATGCAGAGTGAAGCTTGGTAGCTGAAGGGACGTTACATAATGGCCTGCTTATGATAATACATTTGATTGTGTTCATTAATCGATTTCCAATAAAGATTATTAAGAAATAAATGTTTCTGATTCATAAAGTTTAACACCAAAACACTTTCATTTATTATCATATTTTCTGCTCCTTAAAGCATGTGATAATAGTTAAAAAATATGTCCATACGCTTTTGTTAACAATATTCCTTTTTTTCTGAAAATTACTTTTACTTTTCTACTTTAAGTAGTTTTAAAATAGGTTACTTTTTACTTTTACTTAAGTAGAAAACTTGAGTTGATACTTCTACTTTTACTAAAGTAGTTTTTTAACTCGGTATTTATACTTCTACTTGAGTAGGAAATGTTGGTACTTTTGACACCTCTGTCTGGAAGTAGGTGAGGGAGACAGGACTGTCCTCCAGGTATGGTGGTGGGGTTTTGTGAGAGTGGTTCGATAGGTGGCGGTAATTCTCCCTTCCGCCGTTAAAACTCCAAAAGAAGAAGAGCCAGTTTACTGCGCATGTGCAGGAATGAAAAGAGATTTTTTTCACTGAAAAAACAGAGACCTGCACATTTCTGGAGTGTGTGTGTGTTAGAGAAGTGGAGTAAAAATGGAGGAGTGTGAGGAGCTGACTGACTTCCTGAAAGGACAGGTGGTGGTTCTTATTGAACTGGGGAAAACCGTCAGTGAAACGGCGCGGATGGTGGGATGCACACGCATCGCGGTGGTGGAAACGTACCGACAGTGGTGTGAGGAGGGGAAAAGACTGCGTGCGGGGAGACCCAGACGTATGGATCCCCAAAAACTCCTGGAACAATTACAGCAAGAGGAGAAGGAGGAAGAAGAGGCACGAAGAAAAAATGAAGATGCTAAAATCACTGTGGAGGAAAAACACTGACTGATTTTTACCTCCTCATATATTTCAATGATTATTTTTTATGTAACAGTTGAGGGGTTTAGCAACCTTCCGTCTCCAGAGACAATGGGGTCTGCACCTGGTTACTTACTTGAACGTACAGCGTCGGCTGTGGCTAAATAAGCCGATACGGGAGCTGCAGCTTCTACCACATTTGGTGCGAATATAAGAGGCGGTATGAGCCATGGGGGGAGCAATAACCGACTGACATTTTTGCTGTTTTGCTGCTGATGCAAAAACGCATCACTTATTTTACTGTAAATTGCATCTTATTTTTCACCTTAATGAACGAATTGGAATTTAGCGCACAGAATTCTGGGATTTGTAGTTGATCATCCTGAAGGCCTTTTTCCCCCCCCAAAAAAAATGTATTAATGTTTTTGTACTTTTTTTTGCTATTTTCAAAGCTCTTTTCAAAAAACTATTTTTTTTAATTAATGTTTTTTGCTTTTTTTAAAAAACACACATTTTTTTTTCTAAATTTAACTGAATGTAAAATAAAAAGCCATCTCTTCATTTTGAGAATATTTGAGTTGTGCATTATTTTAAAACAATTTATATATATATAATTGAATTAAACTTCGCCATCTCAGAGGAGCTTGGAGTGAAGCTGTTGCTCCTCCGGGTAGAGAAAACCCAGATTGAGTAGTTCGGGCATCTGGCTAGGATGCCTCCTGTATGCCTTGTTGATGAGGGAGGAAACCCAGCGGCAGACCCTGGACCTGCTGGAGAGACTATATCTCAAAGCTGGCTGGGGAACAACTCGGATTCCTCCCGGGTAAACTGGAGGATGCAGCTGGAGTGAGAGAAGCCTGGGTTTCTCGACTGAGGCTGTCTCGGATAAGCGAAAGAAAACGGAACAGAATAAAACAGACTTCTGCAAGTCTAAGTTGTACGGCTTTGCCCCCATTTTTTTTTAAATTGACGTAAAATTGAATTTACAAAATACAATCGTAAAAAAATGTCACATTTGCTTAGCATACTTTTTTCCCACCATTGATCAATCAGATGTGCAGACCCACAAATGGGCAGTTTTTGAATATCACTCAACGTGGGGGGCTAGGCAAGGTGGTACAGTGGGTAGCACAGTGGCTTTGCAGCAAGAAGGTCCTGGGTTTGAGTCCCGAGTGAGGACGAGGTTTGAAACACTGGCCTTTCCGTGTGGAGTTTGCAAGTTCTCCCTGTGTATGCGTGGGTTTCTCCAAGTACGCTGGTTTCCTCCCACCATCCAAAATTAGCATGTTAGGTTGATTGGCCGCTACATAATTTCTCCTAGGAATGAATGTGTGTGTGTGTATGGTTGTATGTGCGTGGCCCCCGTGACAGACTGGCGACCTGTTCTTCCCTATTTGCCCACTACTTCCGGGTTTCAAACTCATAGACATAAAGCAGGAAAACCCCTGTTGCTAAAAACCAACTAAAAGTATTTTTGGAGACTCCACGCAGGCACAGTTTGACCCCAGAGAAGGTAGTGATAAAGGTGAAGACGAGGACTCCCCAGAGGAAAGAAATACAGATGTTTGTATACGTGTAAAATGTGAGCAGGGGGAGCAATGTCCTTGTATTAGGACACAGAGTTCAGAACAGCCTGTCTGACCTCCCCTTCCTCACATCTGCTCCAGCTGCTTAAAGTCTTAGTGGGTGGCAACATCAACGGCTTCTTAGTTATGTTTTTTTTTTTTTTCTAATAAAACACTGAACATTTCTGTCAAATTTTATGTGCATCACAAAAAAAAATCTTCCAAGCTAAAACTGTGACTTCTTGAAATGTACCACAAACCACCAAAACAATAAAAAAGGGCTACAAATTTTCCATAATCAGCAAAAAGTCTCCGTAATAGGACCGGAAACAAAACTCTGGATCTTTTTACAAAAAATCACATGCACGAGTTTTTCTCATTTTTTTCTTTATTTGGTATTTTGGTGAGAAACTTTTTCATTCATGGGCCACATTGGGCTCTAACATTTGACCAAGGGGCCGGAAAAGGAACAGAGGGATGGCATGCTTTGGTAAACAAGCGTACTACATATGGAAAGCCATCAGGGCCGCTACACGCACGTAATCTAGAGCGCTAACGTTAAAAATCAAGCGCCCTAGCGCTTAAAAAACGTGCATCTATCGTGCTAAGTTTAAAATGTTTGTTTGAAATTTCCTGCCAATCTATTTTAACAACGTGTGCATCATGGAAACACACATTTTAATGGAAGCAGTGTTGTTATTTTTCGCAACAAAGCTAATAGATCTAGAGTGTGCCATCTAGTGAGAAAACATCAGAATTGCAGAGGAAATAAAACATTTACATGTTTTTTTTTTTGTTTTTTTTTTCGCGCCGGATTAAAACTGCCGCATGTGGCCCGCCGGCCGTAGTTTGCCCATATCTGAGTTATAGGGTCTTGATAATGATAAACATACATTTCAGCTGTCTAGTGACTAAACAATTTGAACTTTTAAAAAAAAAAACTTTTTGTGGGCATTTTGGGGTCCGAATGAGGTCACCAGAACAAATCTCAAACCAATCCTACTCTTTGCTGATTGAAACAAACTTAGAAATGACAGTGAAAATGAGAACTGGCCGTGGGAAAAACGCAAACATTGCACTGCATTGTTCTTTACGATCTTACCCGGGATCCACTCAACATGGCCTGTGGTCCTTGCTTTCCGTCAAAGCCCTGAGCCATCTGCGATCCCAGTCCCTGCAGGGGAAACAAATCTGCTTAGACCGGCTTTCTTTATGGAATGCCTGGAAAAAAGTTGCCTCCCAAACCCTATACTCACCCCAGGGTGTGAAGGGTGTCCAGGAGGCCCTGCTTCACCTGGTTGACCTGGTATACCTGGCTCTCCATCAAAACCTGGAGGGCCTCGCAAGCCCTAAAACGGAAACAGGAATTGAATTTATTAGTTTACACAAAAAAAGAAAAGTGTCCAACTGCAAAATGGGAAACAGCTTTGTTCTAATTGAAGAATGATGTTTTCATGTGTGCATCATCCTAGATTTGAACCATTTTTTACTGGTGTTAACAGTTAGCTCGTTGAAGTTGAACTCATGTGTCCCCTAATAAAAGCCTCCAGATGCAGCGTGGGATGTGTAAGAATTTATTATTATTTTTCTCTGCAGATTTGAACAACTTTCACAAGTTTTATTGGCATTATTCCTGGACGTTAGTAATTCAGAAATGATCCCCTAAGGTTGTGGGGGTTTTGTGGCTCGTTCAAAGACGCAAATAAAAACGAGCAATTTCGTCCATTTTCCACATTCTTCCTCTTACTGGACTCTACTGCTACATATCATCTCTTTTCCTGAGAGAATCCCACAATCTTCATCATGCATTTTTCCTTTCCGCAAAATAAAAAATGTTGATTTTTTTCTGAGTTTCAATTTTGGATATTGAGTCATTCTGGTCTGGGTCATGTTTTACTAGAGTTAATTTTCTTTTATTGCCTTTTGGTGAAATCGAAACGGTATTGAGACACTTTATTGTTACTTTAACTTTACTAAAGATACAAAAAGATTGCTATGGCCTAAAGGGTTGATAGGGCTTATAGAAAATAGTTGGGAAAACCCAATTGTGGTGATGGGGGATGATTCACTCGCGTCTGGTTGGAGAGTATGTTTATGAGTACATTTATGAGGGTGTAGCAGTGACAATGTCATATTTCCCTGGCCCACCACCAGAGGGAGCCTGGGACCTTCTTTCATCTCCCTGATTCGGGACACCTGTTGGTGATTGACCAGATGCCTATTTAAAGGCAGTCTGATTTGCCTTCAATGTCGGGTCATCATCCCTTCAAGAAAGATCTTCCTTCCTTTTTTTCTTTCTTGCCCACGTTTGTTCCTTTCTTTCCTTCTTTTTTTCTTTCCTTCCTTCTGTCCTGTTGTCCTGGCTGCCTGACCAAGACATGCCTGTGAAGATTTACCTTGAGACATTTCATTTTGATCTCCTTTACAGCTTTACTGGACTCTAAATAAGTAATTTTGTAGGAGGACCCTGCACTTGGGTCCTCCTACTCCTTCTGCGCCCTCATCGTGTCAAATAAATCACCTTGCTTCACACTCACACGTATTTCTACAACCCCTAATGACAGGAAGGGTGCAACAATAAACAGAACATTAACAACAAAAGAAAACCATATTAATGTAACATACAGGTCTTCCTTTCTGTCCACGAGCTCCTCGGTCTCCTGGTGATCCTGGAGGTCCCTATAGGAAAAAATTTGAAAAAAAAGAAGAAATATTTAAAAATTATTATAAGTTACCATTGAAAAATTTCTGATGACTTGACAACAGTTCATCCAGCTGTGTCCTCATGCAGGACATAACTGTCTTCTTATGCCATCTAGTGTCAGTAGAGGTGGATGAACATCCACACATAGGGAAACGAGAAAACAGTACTCACCATAGCCCCTGGACGGCCTCTGATGCCCGTTACCTGTAGAGTAATCAGAAGAAATAAGCATCCATTAAGCAGTTTGAGATCTTTTCAGATTGAATAGGTAACAGAAGAAAAACAATAACTCACAAATGGAACATCGCCAGGCTCTCCTTTCTGACCCTGAATGAATAGAAGAAAAGCTTTCACACTCAGTTCACAATGAAGGAGACATAATAAAGCTTGCATCACAGCTGCCTACCTTGTAAACCTTTCCACCTGCAGGAAACAGAAGAAAGACACGTCAGTTTGCTGATAGAGTTTCATTAATCACCATAATTCAGGTTAATGGAGGTAAACAAAGAGTTAATTAAGGTCATTTATCTGACAACAGCAACAATTTCCACTGAGCAATTCTTGAAATGAAGATCCTCATGACAGAATAGCTCATCTGTTATCCTCAATAACAACACAACCAACTCATCAGGTGATGAAAGAAAGACATTTTAATTAAGCTGGGGAAGGTATAGCTCTACTCTGAACTCCTCCTGGATGGTAGAGCTCCTCACTCTATCTCTGAGTGAGACCCCCGCCACCCTGCGGAGGAAGCTCAATTTGGCCGCTTGCTTGTATCCGCAATCACGTCACTACCTACAGCCAGTGAGTATAGGTGAGCATAGAATCGTAGATCAACTGGTAAATTGAGAGCTCTGCAGAGCTGTTGCTCCTCCGGGTTGAGAGAAGCCTAATGGGTTGGTTCCTGAACGCCTCGGTGGTGAGGTGTTTCAGGTACGTCCCATCCGGAGGACACACAGGTCGACCCTGACTGCACTGGAGAGACTATGTCTAACAGCTGGCCGGGGAACGACTCGGGATCCTCCCGGGTAAACTGGAGGATAGAGTTGGGGTGAGAGAGGCATGGGTTTCCCATCTGTGGCTACTGCCCCCGTAACCCAGCCTTTGATAAGCGGAAGACAACAAAACGGAAAGTATGGTACACTGGGGTTCTGTCCTCTAATTCTAACTACTGTTCTCTCCAAGACTCCCTTGGCCGCTTGATGTATCCACATAGCACTTGGCTGAGACCCTCGCTTTTCTTTCTTGTGGTCCCTCCCCTATCTCATTCATTATTCTCTAATGTCTGTAATTTAGTTTTTACACCACTAGTTGGTACAGTATGTTTTACATGTTGTCCTCCTCTCTCTTGCTCCTTTTTGGGAGAGAGTTCTGTTTCTAATTACTGATGAATCCTCTGTGTTCCTGTCCTGGGCTTCACCAGACTGAGGAGGCCCTCGCTATTGCTAGATATACCATCCTGCTTCCATCAGGATGAAATCCTACTGATTTCTTCTGAAGTATGGCTGCTAATTTTTAACTAATAGTCTTAGACACACAGGCTTCTTGTCCTGTTGGAAGGCTCTTTCTTTCACGTGGATCCCCATTGGGTTTCGTCTTTTTTACCCCACCCCTGTTTTTTTATTTTTGGGAGTTTTTTCCTCACTGTGAAGGAGGGTCAATTTGATACTATGGGAACTATGTTGGAAGGAACAGTTTGGTGGAAGAAGAACTGGTAAAAGATAGTTTTGGAGCAAAATTCAAGTCACTCCTAAAAGTCCTACTGGCACAACATGATTTGCTTGGTACAGATATACCGTACGTATCTCTCATCTATTTTTATGTTCAAGCACAACAATCCTAGGGTCACTTTTTTAGCCTTATATGTCATGGTGGAAATTAAATACAGATGATGAAACTTTCAAATGACCCCATTCAGCTGTTTTATTAGAGGTTGTCAAGCAGTAAGACATTTCCCCAGAACTCACCAAACGTATCTGTCCCGCCAGAGGTGGATGAATCGGTCCTACAGATAGGGCAGCACTCGCCCTCTGGGATCATCACCTTCTCACAGTTGGTTTCCTCACACTGGATTTCATCGCAGAGCACCTGTCCGTTATCACAGACGCAGATCCGGCATGGCTCGGGTTTCCAGATGTCCTTATTGGTGTAGACCTGGCCGTCTGCTGTACAGCTCGTGTCATCTCCTGGAACGTGACAGAAGTGGAAGAGGTTGTAGCAACAAAGACAAAAACGAGATTTTTTTCAAAGAGTGAAAATGCTTATGTACACTGACATTGAGTAAACTTCTGGTGAAGTTTGTGTAAACATTTACTTGAGATAAAAGTTGAATATAAGAACAACCTCTCACACTTTAAAACAATCCCTCCCACTGTTACCCATCCCCCACCCGTCATCTTCCCCTCAAACCGCTGAAGAAAAGCAGCATTAGCCACAAATCATCATGTCACAATCGGAGCGGCTGCCATGAAGGAGGCGAGGCTTAGCGAGGCCTCAGTCCTCTAAGGCCTCATCCAGGACCAGCAAACATGCAGAGAAAGCTCAAACAGCATGTAGCTAATGGGAAACACAGATTTCCACCATGTGCCGGACAGCGAAGAGGAGGAGGGGGAGTTTTGTGGAAAACGTGATTTGGGGTTGCAGTGAAGTTTCCAGCAGTTAGACATGAGGTCATTTCCTCCATAAACCCCACTCTCGCTTAAAGCAAAAGACTCACACCACCAATGAAGATTTTTCCTTCTCCCAGAAGTTTGATGAAGCTTCTTATTTTTGCTATTATAGCTTCATTTACTTTTCACCTAACCGGTCCTGCTGCTAGTATGTCACCCCAGTCACTTAAACACAGATATATTCTCACTTATCTGAGAATGACGGGACGTATTTGATCCTAAAGGTGTCTAAACATTCCTCAACCAGGTTCCATGACTGTCGGTATGCTTTCTGAAACCTTGATCTGTTCCTGTTGTAAACAGCAGGTGGCAGCTTCACACAGCAGGTACATCAAATTTATAATAGGATGGAAGAAAGACGCTAAAATAGTGACATTCAAAACTTCAGCCTACTGTAACAAAATTTCAAAAAACTATAGAGTCTGGAACGTTTTCGGCTCTCGGTTCTCAGATCAACTTTACTTGCTGAGTTCAAGGAGTTGATTTGGATCAGAAAATATTGCAGAGGTTAGCAATCTCAACTAAACAGTGTTACAACATAACATAATGCCATCAAACATACAGCATGCCTCAACAAGACGAGTACATTTACATTCCCAAAAACAGGAATTCTTTAGGATTATTCTCCATGTGAGGAAACACTGACACTCAATCACTCAATCCCAGCAACAATCATTTGGACTTGCACTCCTTCGTGTAATCACTCTTGTCCAGCCATCCCATTATCTGCTCCTTGAGTGTCACTTTTGAGGATAGATTGGAGCAGTTCTTGGTTAATGACAAAAAACTGCCTTCTGGTCTTTTCAAGATCCTCTGTTTTCAGCCGTTCATATTTGTGGAAATTTTGAAGTCATATCAAAACTTTAATTTTTAGGCCCTGTCCACATGTAGCCGGGTATTTTTGAAAAGGCAAATACGTATTTTATCCGTTTTGACCTGCCATCCACACGAAAACGGAGGTTTTTGAAAACTCCGCCAAAGTGAAGATTTTGGAAAAGTCCGTTTTTGCATTTGCGTGTGGACGTGCGAAAACAGAGATTTGCGTTTTTATGCGTCTCTACCTGCAACAAGAAATGCTCATACGTCATTCGTGTGTGTCCTTGTTTACAAAAGCAGACAGTGGGCAGCACGGATCCACGGAAACAGGCATTATTTTTTGTGGACCCTCTTTTCTTACCTTTTTGACCACTCTCAACTGCTCTTGCTTTTTGTTGAGGAGCAAAAGAGGAGAAATGCGCTGCTATCGGCTATTATTCATCACATAAACTTTCATAGCTCAGAGCTTACATTTAGATAAATACTGCCCACTACTGGTCTGACATGCTTATAACCGCACTCAGAAGCGGATATACACGGCTCTGTGTGGACGCGAGCGTTTTTCTAAAACATATTCTAAATATTTTCTAAAAGATATTCGTTTTCAAAAATACCCGGCTACGTATGGACATGGTCTCAATTATGTACATTAAAGGAGCAGATGTAAATGTAGTGTAAAAAGTTACATTTAGTTTTATTTGGCTAAATTGCAAAGCTCTAGGTTTTAAAAAAATCATCTTGATGTCCTGCTGACACACTCCAATTAGCTGCTGTCCAATAGTGGAACAATTTGTGACACATTAAAAAATAATGTTCATTCAAACCACTAATGTACATATTTAAGATACTGTATTTATTCCTCAAATGGAAAAAATGATGTGCTGCGTTGCATCCCAGCAGGCAGCCAAGAGGGCGCCAATGGTGGGAAAAAACGAAGGGTCAGGTGTCTTCTCCTAGGACACTAAGGCATGGGCCCGGTGGGAATCAAACCATTTTTTTTTCCATTCCAAGGACGGACTTCCTTCCACTGAGCCAAAACCTCCTCTCATTTGATCTAACTAAATAAAAATACATGTAGATATTTACAATGAGGACATTGACAATCAAACTTTAGGACTCTAACCATCATGTCAAGCTTTTCAAATTCTTAATCTGCTCTTCAGCATTTCTTCGTCTTCTCCAGCTGTACATGTGTGTGCAGATCAGCAGCCTAACTATCCCAGCGGTGTGTTTCCTCCATCGTCTCGCTCTGTCAACCGCACAGTATTTGACGAAAGTAAAAATACCACATCACTCAACTAGGGAATTGTCCAAACATTTCTCAGGTGAAAGTGACACACCGATCTAGAACAACTTATGGATTTATTTTGTTCAGATGGAATCTCATGCTGTGGGCGATGCGTAACATCAGATTTTCTTTTAGTTTAGAGATAGAGCTATTCACACTAAGCACGTCTGGCGAAGCCCCAGACCCAGCCAGTCACCCCCTCCCCCACTTGGAGGCTTAGGAGATCTGAACCACTGCCTGTTTAGGGAGTTTGAAACTTACTGGAAGAGAAATTTGGGTATGTTTTTCTCTCCATTGGACCAAACCACAGCTCGTGCAATAGAGAAGAAACCAGACTAAACGTTACTTTTCCCACATCTCGATGATTTGTTGCAGCTTTTTTTCCTTGCGTTTTAACCGTGGCAACCTTTTATTTATTTATTTTTTTTTGATTATTTTGAATTACTCTATTCATCCCTCACCGGGGAAATTTGTTTGCTGCACTCCTTACACCGCAGCAGGCTGCCCTTCAACGGCGCCAATGGTGGGAGAAGTGGGGGCTAGGTGTCTTCTCCAAGGACCCTAGACGTGCTCTGCGTGGGACGCGAACCCGCGACCTTCCGGTCCGCGGGCGAACGCGCTAACCACGCGGCCACCGTCTTGATTTTACGTCTGACGCTGATTTTTCCACTAGTCATCTAAAGAGGGCACAGAATTTCCTGTCTTAATTTAAGGAAGGTAGTCTGGAGCTCTTCAGCATGACTCATGTATCTGCTCTGCAGCCATCATTTATGAGACATCAGCCAGATTTAAAAAAAAAAAAAAAAAAACCCACACATATCTTTGTCTGCAAAGAACAAAAAAAAAAGGAAACTGCTGGTGGGATGTAGCTGGCAGATGGGAGCAGGCAAAAAAAGGTGGAGGTTTTATGACTTTTTTCCTTTGGCTTGTGTGGAAAAACTCACTATGTAGCATGTTTGGGAAGCTCTTGCTTTGGAGAATTAGAAAGCAACCTGATGGAATCGGTAACTCCCGCCAAATACACAACCACCCAGTTTTTTTTTGTCATAAAATTTACAAAATCCCAGCGTTTTATGCAGATCAAGTTTTTCTTCTCCATATGGCAGGACTAGTTTGTGAGCAAGGTCCAGGTTGGATCCTTGTCCAGATGAATTACAGCTGTTAACGGTGCAGCAGCTGCTTTTTCCTACTCTAAAACCCCCGGTGTCATGGTCGAACATAAATCTCTCTTCTGCAAAAAAGGCCCTGTAGCCCAGCTCCCTCCAACCCCACCTCTGCCTTCCTGGTTCGGTGATGAAGCTGCACATAAAAGCAGCTGTTCCAAAAACAGTGCGGGTCTTGAGTTGTGAGGGGTCAAAGGAAAGGCGCACCAGTATATCTCCCGTTTAATATTCAAACGCGTCTAGATGGTTGGCAAGATGGAGATGAAAATGAAGGAAAGGCTTTGGTTTGAACACGCTCTTTGGCTTGGCTTCCATAAACAAAGCTCTGAATCTGAGGGGTGGGGGGAAAACTCAAGCCAGGAAAGTTAAAATGAATAAGTAGTTAGTTGATTACATGTCTGGGCTTTTCCATCATCAGGCACCAGTCTCGAATGGAGCTTTTTTTTTCATAGAGATAGCCACTGTTATGAGTTCTTCCATTTCCATGTTCAGTTCTGAGAGGCTTGTGGTTTCTGAGAAATAAAACCCCCTCACTCTTCATCTTGTAAAGACGGCTAGCTGACTCTACTTTCCATTGTCTTAGATTCAACTGAACCCTTTTAAACATCAAACTATTTGGAGAAAGCTGACAAGTTACAGTAATTTCACGACCATTAGGCGCACCTTACAAAAAGGCGCAGTCTCAGTCACACACCGCCTTACAACAACACACGCACAAGCATGCAAATGTGCGTATTAAAAAATAGATCGGGAGCAAAACTGAGTTTGGTTGTAGTACTTTATTTAAGTAGTAACGATACTAAACAAGCACATTACCGGTAATAGTCTTTATTCAAATCCGTCAAAGTCCTCATCCTCCGTTTCGGAATCGAACAGCTGCGCAAAATCCAACAGAGCAGGTCCACTTCGCTCCTCGCTGTCAAAGTCACTGTCTGAACTGTGTGGCTCCTCAGAAAGGATACCAGCTTTTGCGAGAGCTCGGATAACAGTACCAGCAGACACGTTAGTCCAAGCATCTACAACCCAATGTAGATGCTTGGACAATGGATTGTCCAAGCATCGCCCGGCGCTGCCTTCCACCCTTCGTGAAACTGTGGTCTCCTTCGGTCATCCATCGCTCCCATGCCGCTCACACTTCACTCTTTAATGTTCTCATGCCTTTTCTTTCAGCTCCGCCTAGCGGGCACCGCGTTTTCTTTTAGGTCCGCCTTTTCTCACGAGCACCGCGTTTTCTTTTAGGTCCGTCTTTTCTCACACACAAGGCTCACCGCACGAAAAGGCGTACCGCTCATTTTGAAGAAAATCTAAGACTTTTATATGCGCCTTATAGTCGTGAAATTACGGTACTTATAAACCTGTAATTAAAGGTTGCATCTCCTGAAAATGAATTTTTTAGAGGTTCCAACTTCTAGTGAGGTGTGGGTCTTGTATTCATCACCAAAAGTATGTCTTTCCTGCGGTACTAAGATTAAAAAAAGAGGGACATCAACGCAACTGATCTCGAGCCAATGACCTCTAACCGCTACAGGTGGCATGCAACTGTCAAAATCTGTATCAAGCAGTCCAAGAGGAACAGAGAGATCCAGTGAAGGCCACAAAGAACCGGAAACAGCAAAAAAAAAAAAAAAAATCAGTCTGCCACTGCTCCCCCCATGACTCATACCACCTATCACATTAGCAGCAAGTGGGGTAGGAGCTGCAGTTCCCACATTGGCTTATTTAGCTACAGCCAACGCTGCACAAACAGATAAGAATCCAGATGCAGAGACATTGTCAACAATAACTATTCATTAATAGATGTTCCAAAACCAAAGTTTATGTGAATATGATACAATGATAAGGATTATTTTGCATGAGATGGAAAATTTAAAGTTGCCTCAAACAATCTAATTTATCCTCCGAAAAGTTGGTTTAATTTTCCACTGAATCACAATATCTTTTATTGTCCAAAACTGCCAGATATTGGGCTCATTAAAACTTAACGTTTCGTTTATGTCTTTCTTTGGATACAAATATGTTGTGTAATTGTAGACAGGTTGTAAAAAGACCAATTAGCGAACAATAAGCTTTTTTAACCATAAGCTACTTAATCACCAGAGGCAAAAAAAAAAAAGAAAAGAAAAGCCAGACTGCCGCCCCAGGTTGTCAACTAACTGAGGTCAGGGTCATAGTTTAAGACAGGGGCAATTTTTCTCTGGTCCACCATAAAAAGGAGTTACGTGATATGCTTCCAGCACAGATGAGACCATATGCACACTTAACACTGAACACATTTGCCTCAGGAACTTTACATCACATATCGGTTAGAATTTTCGTCTGAAGTGCAGAAAACTTTAGATTTTTTTGGTTTTGTTCAGATTTTCATCCTATAAACCAGAAATTCAGGCATGAATCTGACAGAGTACAGATTTTCGGTTCATGTAAATTTGAACGAGTTATTATGACCTGTAGAGTTTCCCAGATGTTAATTTTTGGAGGTCTTCGGCCTAACTTGTTGTGAATGTTTTTTTTTTTTTTTTAGCCTAACGCTTGGTCGTTTGCTGGAGAGGCAGCTTGACCGCTGCCTCCCCAGCAATTACCTCAAGGGACAGTAATAGTTTGGACAGACTGATAAGGAAATTGCATCTGTGGCGGCCAGAAATGTTGACTCTGTGGGAGCTGTTTTGGAGGGGAGGATGAGGGCTCTAATGCAGGGTATCCTGAATAACCCTCTACATGATGTTATCACGACCCAGAAGAGTACCCGAAGTAACACGTTCGCCTCACTACGATGCATGACTGAGCGCTTTAGGAGGTCGTTCATCCCTTCAGCCCTCAGGCAATTTAATTGATCAGACGTTTCTGGAAGGAACTGCGTCCTATTTTATTGCTGTATGTATATTGTTTTTATTTATTTCGCTTATGTGATTTCTGTTGCTGCTGGACACCAGAATTTCTCGTGCGGGATATTAATAAAGTTTTTATCTATCTATCTACAGTATTTATCTATTTATCTATCTATATAAAAACTTCAGCATCAACTATTGCAGTTAAGCCACTGAAAACACAAATGTTTTTGAATTGTTTGTATGTAAAATATGTCGTAGAAAATGCTTCAAAGTTGTCATCTAGACAGTATATTTTTTTGATGTAGAGGTTGTGACTTACATTTGGAAATCATTTTCCGAATTGAAGTCATTTTCGGAAAATCATTTTCAATTATGAGATTTCCAGATGGAAGTCGAAACGTATCAATTAGAAAGTATGCCAATGAAAAGACAACTTTGAAGTTTTTTCTACTATGGATTAGTCCTGAATGAATGAGGGACTACGCTGATTTGTTGCCAAAATCTCTGGGGGGAAAATACATAAAATGTGCTTTAATAATAAATCTACTTGTAAATCAACTTGCCTTGTCTGATTTACTGATCGCAAGCAGGAATATGATAAGCATTGAAGTAGACGAGCTACTTGATTTGCTTATGTGAGCAAAAAATAAAATCTTTAAGTTTTAGTCGCGAAAACATAGACTACCACAATTTATTGAATCTAATTTGATTACACTAATGTCTTGAAACACTGAGCCTAATTTCTTCATTTTACTGACTCATGTTTTTCAAAGTCAACCTGTTTTTTTGCTACTAATTGGATAAACTTAGTTGTGAAATATGCATTATAAATGTGTTTTTTAAAAGTTCATTACATTTATTAAAGTTAATCATGTCTCTTGTGAGCTTTTTTGGTCTTTCAGCAGATCTGTGGATTGTTTGTTAATAAAGGCTAAGGTCTAGCTAGCATGCTAACACTAAGAGATCACATTGAAGACAAATGATTTAAACAGCGAATCAGAAATTTAGCTACAAGCAACATAAAGCATTGAAAATGTCCACCACCGAACTTGTAGATTTGAATATATTTATCTGTGAGATATCTTTTTTTGTTAAAAACGTTTACCTTTTCATTATAGAGCGCTTTCTCCCAGGTTACTAGAACCTGGAAGTCGGGTTTTTGAGGAGTAGGTGAGGACGAAACTGTCGACAACACGGTATTTTTTCATCTTTTAGTGCCATTCAGAGGTGCAATTACTTTCCCACGACATTAGGTATAGTTTTTCTATATGTAGTCTCTTTTCTTTCGCTCCAAGACCAACATTTTTTCTGCCATATCAGGCTAATGACTTGGAAAACTAATTGTACTTCTGAATTGCACCAACACATGAAAAAAGTGAAAAAAAAAATACTGATTTGTCAATAGGTCCGTGTAGTCCCTCTATGGATCATCCAGGAGTGATCTGTAGTAGAAAAAGTTTTTAAAAAAGTCTTCAGGACAGTTTAATTCTTGATCGAGACGTTTCGACTTCCATCCGGAAATCATTTTCAATCTGAATGAAATGGACTAAAAACTGGATCTATATATACTAACCTACGTAAAAGGTAAAAAATAGTAAGGAAGGGCTCGACCAATGAGCCTGTGTTACCTATGATGGCCGTGAATGGCTCCTATTGTAGCCACAGACCAGTAAACGATCCCTATTATAATAATGCTAAAAGCCTACTGAATAGAAATTCCTGCTAACGAGAGGCGTGAATCTGGGTCACGAGGTGTCATCTCTGGTCCATGGCTTCAGAATGCTGCCCGGGATTTACAGCAAATGATTTCCGGATGGAAGTCGAAACGTCTCGATCAAGAATTAAACTGTCCAGAAGACTTTTTTTAAACTTTTTTTATTACTGATTTGTCAATAGTTTCTTCCTAATCTATGGCTACAAAATGGCCGACTTCCGGGTTGGTGACGTCACGTGGAAGCGCTCTATTGACTAATCCTCTTTGTACAAAACAATTTTCAAAGATCTCTCTATTTTAAATTTCTTAACAAGACTATAATTACGAACTTTTTATTTCTGACAAACGATAAATTATTTTAGCATTGTGTTCTCACAAACACCCTGCGAGAACCCACCAAAACATGACTGTAATACCTTCTTTATAAGGCAACCAAAGTGCACAAAAACATCTTAAAAGACCTTTTAGCCTTTGCCTGGTAAAACTCTCTGATTTATAATCACATCATACACAGAGTCCTGGTACACTGTCAAACATGTGGTATTTATTTTCTCCCCCGATGGTTCCAGTTGTGCATTGATCAAGAGAAACCAAACACTCGGAACAAATGTGAACAACGAGCTGCACCTTGAAATAATCTTTGCTTTTTTCTATGAAGATACCTCATAATGTGCTCCCACATTAAATAGAGAGCATTGTGTTTTTGTGGCTAATGATTCTTAACCGATAGCGCATTTGGAAATGCGCGGTACGTTTTACTAGCTCAGAATTGCAAAATTCGCTGTAAAAAAATCTAACAATTTCTTGAAATATTCAGTTTCAGTTGTGTTTTTAACAGTGTGTATTTGTTCTTTTTGTTCCTTCTTTGTTCACAAGACATAATGAATCTCATTTGAGGACGTGAAAACAATATAAAGAGCATCACGTTAGCAAAGATGGAGTATCTTCTTTTAAATGTTTTACTTTTATTCGTACAAATAAAAACAGTAAACCCTGCTGTACAACCTTGCTAGTACAATCCCACATCTGTCCTGTTTAGATTTGAATTTGGGCGTGGCAGAGATAAAAATCCATGGCCAAGACCAACTTGACATTCTAGAGCTATTTAGACACTTTAAGGGCGGTCTCGTAAATTGTTCAAACTTGCATGAATAAAGTAAAAAAGCACTTCACAAAACATGTTCCCTGCTTACGTTAAAAAGTGGGCATGGTGAAGAACAAAATTTCTAGACAAGAATATCGTTCTAGCGTTTAAATAGGTAGATTTTTTTTATGTCAGAATAATACTCGAACATGGTAGAAAACCTTCAATAAGTTGATTTTGTATCAAAAGCACAGCATTTTTAAGTCTCAAGTTGGATTTGAACATCATTTGCTTTTAGTGCTCTACAAATCTCAATGAGTCAATAGATTTTTAAGGCAAATAACAATGATGGGGTAGAAAAATCTCAATTTTTCAAGTAACTTAAGAGAGTGTGGGAAGAAAAAACTGTACAGTTTGTGCAAAGAAGAACTGTAACGTGATAGCGTAGTGACAAAACTCAGTGAAACATAAAACTTTTATACACTTAGATCTAAACTTGTGACATGATACAGGTTTGCTTTCAGTTGATGAACTTGAAATGTTTAAATGTAAAGAGATTCTTGTGGAAAAATGGAATGGAATTACGCATCCAAATTATTCACTATTTCATCCAGACACTATGAATTTGTTCAGATTTCAAAAGATTTTTTTCCAATATTATGCTGGTATTTTGTGGCCCTTTTTTTTCCACTTCAATTTACAGTACATACAACACAAAATTTTACGATGTAAGTAAGCACAAATTAATTCCATCTGACCATTTGTTTACAGTTTAGAACCAATAACAATCAGCATAACCTCAGTGATTATGCTGAGGACTTTTGTGGGTCGCTCGTTTGAAGAAAATTTTGTAGAAAATGACTCAATTCAGACTTTCTTTTTAGAGACGTAGGTACACCAGCAATGCGATGAATAAACAAATTACTACTCTTAGTTGTCATAGAAGGAAGGAATTAATAACGTTAGCTGAAAAGGACCGTTAGTGTAATTACCTGGAATTTTTTTATTACGTATTATGCAATCACTTTTTTTTACAATGTTTTGTCGTGAATGAAGAAAAGACACATTAAAATTCCGCATTACGTAACTAAGATTGATCAGCTCGGTACTTTCTCAACAAGAATAGGTCAATGCCAAGGTATGGAACAAAAAGCCTCTGCCTTTCCTGTAAACTTGTGTCTTTGATCTTTGTGACCTCAATTTTAGGTCGAATGACCCTGAAAACCTAATCACCTCTTTTACAAGTGGTACCGAGTAAAGTGGGAAGTATAATTGAAATCCCCTCAACTTTTAAAGCGTTACAGAAGTAGCTCGAGTACTTGGTGCTTTCTCCACATTCCACGAGTAGAGGCATTAAAATTGTGTGGCCTTTTCAAAAAGGAAATTGTAGATGACAACATAAGTCTTTGTCCAATTTTTACGCACATTTTTCAGATGGTTAATGGTGAAGATATCATTTGAGATGACTGCTTTCTCTTAGTGAACTGATACTTTCCAGTAGTTGTTCCATCATGTTCACATTGTTCACGTGGGACACGGTGAACTTTCTAGTATGAACATTTGGTAGAAAGTCCCTCTTCTGGCACATGAGGCACCCTGGACTTGGTAGTTTCCAAACCTGGGGTTATTAAGACTGCGATGGAGCTCGCCATTGTTGCATAAATACAACCGAGCAAACTATCAAGATTAAAATATAAACCATTTCAATCAAAGGCATTATTAAGGTCCTAAATGGGATAGCTCAGTGGTAGAAGGTCTGACCTGGGACCGGTTTAAATCCCACTCAGCACATGTGTAGGTGTGCTTGGGGAAGACACCTAACCCAGTGTTGGCACCATTGTGGCTGCCTGCTGTGGTGCAATGCAGCACAGAATATTTCTCATTGAGGAATACAGTATGTCTTGACCAGACATGTCCAAAGTCCGGCCCGGGGGCCAAATGCGGCCCGTTGTCAAATTTCATCCAGCCCGCAGCCTCCATCATAAAATCAATAGCGCCTGGCCGGCGTGTAGAATTATGTAATACATTGGGCAGCAGCGCTGTTACCTGCGTGTTCTAAATGCTGCCATCTAGAGACTAAAATAGGAACAGCAAATTAGTATGTGAGCCCCCCAATTTTCTAAAATGGCGGCAATTAATAAAAGGGGGAAAAAATAATCTAGCACGCCATCTAACCAGTCTAAACTAGTGGTTACCAAAGCATGCCATCCATCTGATCCCCCCCCCCGGATCCGGCCCGCTTGTCAAACGTTTAGAACTCAATGTGGCCCGAGAGTGAAAAAGTTTGGACACCCCTGGTCTTGACTCAAAGATAAAGTTGTCAAACTGATGACATCAGTTTTTGTTACTTTAGCCATTCTAGCAAAATATCTCACAACCATGTTTGCCACTACCCAATCTGGATGAGGCCCATCTGCAACATGAATCTGGACTATTACTCTTTTTACTTGTATTATTCTGATCCTGACAAAAGATGGGTTCATTTTGGCAATTTGATCTCAAGGACAAACATTTAGACAAATGTTCCTCATCACAAAGTGTTTCTAACAATACAAAACTGTGAATGCAGAAAAGATGGGGTACATATGCTCCATCATTAACGTTCTTCAGGTTCTTTTATGAGACATCCCATATTTGTGGTTTAGAAACAACCCTGAAGGCAAAAGAAATTTATTGGCACCACATTGTGTCTGACATCAGCGCTACACTGCATCCTTTCCTAGAACCCAAATGGCTGCCGAAGGCAACTATTAAACCCTGGTCTTTCATTGGTGTTAACTTGCATTTAACCATTTCCTAGTCAAGCTTTTCAATCTCCAGTGCGTTATTCTTATCTATATAAAAGTAAAATACATTTTTTTGCAGACTTTTTCTTCTGACGTCTTGTTTTTTCTCCACTGCCTTTTTTTTTCTCTCACAGCCCCCCTTGTTTTTTTTTTTCTCTGTCTCCATTTTGTCTTTCCACAAGCTCTAAGATATAAAACAGCTGCCATAGGCTGCAGTGCTGGTTCATAAAAACCATCAGACAAAGGATGTTAAAGTCAACCACAAAGCCATCCCAGTTTATAAAGCACTACAAAAAGCCAAAGAGCTTTTAAGAAAAAAAAGTAAAAACCAAGACCCAAAAAAATCTTAATATCTTAATGTTTTCAAGAATAGATAATGGATTAAGACGGAACCAAACCATGTCTTGAAAGATTTAAAACACTAATGTGGTAACAGATATCAAATTCAAGAAATCCAAACTGATGGGGTGCGGGTCTAAAAGCAAGCTATCTGCAAAAAAAAAAAAGTCTGCAGGGCAAAAAAAAGTTGGCTTAGTACGGTACCAGTACGACCTGCATGCGTCGTAGCGCCATTTAAAAGAACAAGCTCATGTCAGATTTGAGTTAGCATATGGAAGACTTATTTTGGTTGGACTAAGCTAGTGCTTCTCAGTAATTTCCTGTTGCTCACCCTAGGATAAAGAAAATATTTTGCGCCCCTCCCTCCGCCGTGACTATAATTAGTATCATTTGTCTATGAAATTGAAAGTACACCCCTGCAAAACATTGTATGCTAGTCGACATTAAAGAAAACAAAAAAGAAAAAGCAACGTACAACAAAGAACAGCTGTATTAACATCGGTTTTTAGTCTGCAACAAAAAAGATTTAAAGTGCATCAATTCATTTGAAATTGACAATGAGAGCGCCAACTACTGTAGTGGATGCACATTTAAACTTTATTCTAGTACAGCAAAAAAAAAAAAACATATTCCACAGGGTCACACGCGGCGCACCAAGCGTTTGTTAGCTTACAAATGTGATATTTGCTGAAAAATGCTGGTAAGAACACTCATCTAGTTTAACTTCCTATAAATTCTCTCCTTCTCTCGATCCCTGCATTGTTCTGCTCAAAGCAGACACACAATACAGCAAAAAAAAAAAAAAAAAAAACAGGTATGTTTATGACTATGAAATAATGTTTAAATATGATGGAAACAATTCGCTTCGTCTTCTGACCTGCTTATCCCTAAAGGCCAAACAGAAAGGCCAGTGTTTCAAGCCTCGTTCCGTGTCTTGTACATGTCTGGAAATAATAATAATGTTGTCCCATCAGCTGAAATAAAGCTGGCGTGAGTTTTGAGGAATCAACATCACACAAAAGACAGGAACACATGACCTTTCTTTGTTGCGACCACCACCCTGAGGGGACGCCCACCATTAATCTCTTTCACTTTATTGCTCCGTGGACCTCTTATAAGAACTAAAGTGTGGTTTTATGTAATTGCTAGGAGACAAATTTACAAAGGGGTCACGGTAGAGTTCCGGCATACTATAGAGAGGTCACCCAAAAAAGGAAGTGTTACATAATTCACTCTTAAAGATTCAATCGCAGAAACCTGAGACGAGGAAAGTAGCAATTAAATTTAAATTATAGCTGAGTATGTCAGTTCATTTTTATTAAAAAAAAAATGATTTGCAATTAAATGCCACTAAAGTGAAAATATGAATGATCCTTAAAATTGAATTTTTATTTTGTCCACTGAACCGCTGATCCCTAATGGGGTAATGGGGGTGCCAGAGCCTATCCCTCCTGATTTCTAGCAAAAGGCTACAATTTTATAGTAGCCAATCAACCTCATGTGCATATTTTTACAAATTTGATGAACATAAATGTCTTCCCACACCATAAAGTGGCGCTAAATTACTTTAGAAAACAGACTTGAAACTAAGATGAAGACGTAAAAAAAAAAAAATGTATCCATCCATTCTTTTTAATTCTTTCCTGGACAGAAAGTTCATAAGTCTTCATACCAAAACAGTCTGGTTGCAATTTTGGAATAATGCCTTTTCAAATGAGACCAAAATGTCTGAACTACTGCAAAAATATTCCTAAAAACATTCCTAGTATCCAAGTGTTCATTACATCAACCCCGTGTGGACTAGAACATCTCATATTTTATTCATGT
This sequence comes from Neostethus bicornis, assembly GCA_902685375.1. Classification (NCBI taxonomy): domain Eukaryota; kingdom Metazoa; phylum Chordata; class Actinopteri; order Atheriniformes; family Phallostethidae; genus Neostethus; species Neostethus bicornis. The sequence continues at coordinate 9,710,847 of LR738549.1, read as the reverse complement.
TTCATCCAACCTCATTCTCAACAGGACCTTAAAACCGTTTCCATCATTCATTTTTCCCCATCCATGCCTAAAAATAACTTGTAACCTCTTATTATTAATAATTTACCAAAATAGATTTCAATGAAAGGCTTACCAGCGTTACCACCTGCCCGCAATATCTTACATACCAATCAAAGTAATCTCAAAATTTCCAACAAGTGACTCCAGAAAATATGTAATGCCATGTAAATTTGCCTTTGTGTCTTCTCCCAGTAAGATGTGCCTGAAACGCCTCACCATCGAGGCGCTCTGGAAGCATCGCGACCAGATGCCCGAATCACCCATTCTGGATTTGGTCGATCCGGAGGAAAGCAGTGGCTTTACTCCGAGCTCCTCACTGTATGTCTGAGTAAGAGTCTAGCCACCATTCTGTGGAAGCTCATTTCGGTCGCTTGTATTCGAGATCTCGTTCTTTCAAGGTGAGGGTGGGAAAGTGGATCAACTTGTACACCGAGAGCTTTGCTTTTCTGTTCAGCTCTTTTTTTTTCACCACGGCAGATTGATAGTTTCACTCTTTTAAAAAAGTGAATAAAAATAGTTTTAAAAAGTTAGTCTTTCTACTTACAGAAATATGAACCATCACCAGTGACAGTCACCACAACACACACGCTAGCACTTCAAGAGCCAAAGCATAGAACATTGGAAGTCTGGGTATAGAAAACCCAAGGAAGTATCAAATTCCCATTGGTTCTGTTAGTCTGTTAATCTGCACCAATAGGCTGGCAGAAAAAAGGGGTGGCCTTTTTCTTTGGGTGCTTTTCTAGTTGTTTTCTCTCTTTCTCTCTCTTTGTTATTATTTTCATCTGTGATTTGTGCTCTGATTCGTTGTGATGTTTCTGTTACTCTGACTTGGAGGAACTCTTTGAAAACAAGATGACACATCTCAAGGGGTCCTTTGATAGAATTAAAGAAATAAAAATAACATCAAAGCAATGGTTGAGTCCAATATGTTCTATTTAAGTGGATGGTTTAGCCAGACAAGAAAAGTCTTTAAGAATACAATTTGTTGCATGTAGGCTGCTTTCTAAGTCGGCCTTTTTGAAGGCTTTGATTAGTATGAAACTATCAACAACGCAGTATTTTTTTTTCACTATCATATGTTGCTATTCAGAGGTGTGGGTTAGCTTTCCATGACATTAGCGTGAAATGGCTGAAAAATTGTCTGGTTTTGAAGCAGAAGAAAACAGACAATGTTTAGAAAAACTACAGTTGACTGGTTTTTCCAGTGACGTTACCAACCCGGAAGTATACATCCAGTCCTTTAAAGACCTTCAGATGTGCAGCTGAGTAGAAACTCGTAGGGAAAATGAAGTAATTCACAATGTCTTAGTACGTAATTACAGCCATCAAATCAGGATGGCTGAAAATGAATTATTTGAAAATGTATTGGGAACTTCTCCCTTAATGATCTGTAGTTTTTCTAAATATTGTTTTTCGTCTTCCGCTCCAAGACCAGACAATTTTCTGCCATATTACACTAATGACGTGAAATAAAAACCAAAAGATGAAAAAAAATACTGTTTTTTTTATAGTTTCATACTGATCTATGCCTCCAAAATGGCCGACTTCCGTGTTGGTGACGTCACGTGAAAGCACTCTATTAAAAAATTGTCTGTGTCTTTAGCATTTGCTGTTGATAAAATGCTTAATGTATCTATCCATTCATTTAGTTTAACACCCACCGTACACAAGCAAGCTTTTAGGCTATAACCTCTTAACCCATTACAATGATAATTATTATTCTGCTTAAATCTAGAAATTTCTTTATATGATCAAAAGAAAGTCACCATTACTCTCAATGCATTCAAAACAAGTCACTTAATTTCCAAACTAGAAATTACTACCCTGTCTTCATGACGTTATAGGACAAATGAAACCTGGATTTAATTAAAAGTATTGTTATCATTCAGCTACTGCGAGTGTTTTTGGAGCAAGTGTGCTAGCAAAGCAGCGCTAACTTTTAGCAGATCAGCTGCAGCTTGTTTACTAGGATCCCTCCTTAACTTCAGCAACAGTTACATACTTTATGCAATATGTCATCAGCAGCTGTGTGAGCCACAGAAATCTCTCAAAGCCGACTTTAACTGGAATCTGTTGCTGAAAGACCCAATAATGGACTTTTAAAAGAAAAATGTGGTGCTAATTTAGCCAAATGGTAAATGAATCAAATAAAATCTGCTTTGTTTTTTAAATATCATCTGAGAGGACATTTCTGCTTAAAAAGAATCACGGAAGATTTTGAAGAAAAACAACCAAAAAAAAATGGTTCAATTTCTAACTATGACTTTTAAAAAACAACACAAAAAAAACCCCTCTTTTTCGAAAGTAAAATTCATCTAGCCCAAATTATACAACCCAAAACTATTAGCCAGTTCAGTATTATTCTTTACATCTATTTACAAATTCTTCAAAATTCCGTTGCATCGTCTTCGGCTTATTGGGGTTCAGGTCGCGGGAACAACAGGGGGCAACAGCCTCTGACGGGAAACCTAGGGATTTCTCACCCTGGCTGCATCCACCAGCTCACCTGGGAGGATCCCAAGGTGTTCCCAGCTGTGAGGCATAGTCTCTCCAGCTGGTCCGGGTTCTGCCCCTGGGTCTGCCCCTGGTGGGATGTGCCCAAAGCACCTCACCAGCAAGGCGCTTGGGAGGTATATTAACCAGATTCCAGAACTAGCCAAAATGGCTTCTCTCTACTTCTTCAAAATGATTGTTTCTTGTTGCTCCTGTTTTCTCTCGTTGTTTCTATTCTTCTCTTTCTACATTGCACCAGTCCTTTCGCTATCTAAAGTCTTCTTGAACAATTATACAAAATAATCACTTGTTTAAAAATCCATCCACTCCCCAAAACCACCAGCTTTATCTTGTGGTATTTATAGCCTTTACTTCACTTTTTCAGGTAAATAAAGACTGCCGCAACGAACCATTTGCTACTAGTTGTGTAAATCCAAGGTACTTTTTAGTGTTAAATGAGACGGATGAAAAATGAGGTTACTTTGCCGTAATTACAAAGTCATTTGCAAGTGAACCCACACAGATTCAATTTGGGCATGTTTACAAGAATTCAAAATGTTAGTGCTCTGTGTTTTTCATTATGACTTCAAGCGGATAATAAAAAGTGCACTAAAATCAAAGTTTTTCATTTCTCTAGTTTATATGAGCAATCTTTCCATTATCATTTGCGCACAACTGAGCCGGCTGGTTGTGGAATAAGACAAACGTAAAAAGTAAGTAAACAACTAAGGTCTGCTATGTTTCTGACCAAATGTCTGTTGTGGAATTTTGCTCATTCGCAGAAATTTGTCAGGTTAAATGGTGGTCATGAGTCACCAGCTCTGGGCAGACATTTACACATCTCGTTGGTCTGGCTTGGTGTGAGACATGTGCGTTGGGAAATGTTAGCTGGACAGTGTGGACAGGACGGCACAGACATCGCATTGTGCTTGAAGAATGCGTCCTTCTTATGCCTGAGATACTTCCTTCTCTGACAAACTTGTTACAATTCCATCACTTAGAAATATCCAGAAGAAAAGAGCTGGTTATGACGCTAATGCTATGATACAGGGCTTAATACATTTATGCTCCTTCAATGGAAACCAAATGCCTTATGAATGCTTCAACAACCTCATTTCAATCTGTTAAATATCCAAAATGTGCCCTTTTTTTATCCAATAGAATCGAAACAGATATCTCGCAGAAACTGACATTAACAAGTCATCTGGAATCATAAAAAGATATTTTTTATATTTTCTTTTTACGCCAACAACAACGTGGGAGCCAAAGTTGGCAGCCGTTTTCCGCCCATTGCTGTTACCTCAGAGTTTATTTTCACACAATGACGGTTTTGCAATGCCAACTTCTCCGATTGTGTCTTCTCAATTGCACAAGGACCGTGCTTACCGACAGCTTGCAAACTGGTCGCATTTCATGTTACACAAATCTGAATTGTTCGCAATGAATTTTGATTGATTTTACATCTTGAAGCTGTCCAATCAAATAAAAAAAAGAGCCATTTCTCTGACATTTGTCAATGGATCTTTGTTGCAAACACAAGCAATAAGATTTTAGATTGGGTGGGTTCTGCATTTAAGGTGGTAATGAAGACCTCTATAAGTTTGTTTTTAGCAATGTTACTTAAATTTGCAATCACTGTTTGGAGTCATGCTTAAAAAGAGCCATACTGTAAACAATATACTTATAATGAACTCCAGACTCTTTCGGCCGTCGAAAGCCTCTGCCAAACATTTTAATATGGAGAAGAAAAACTATTGGTCCGATAGCTCTCAATCACTCTAACTTCCTGGCTTTCGACAACAAGCATTACTATTGGTTGGAAATGCAAACCTAGAAGAAGCCACAAAAGAACAAGGTGCTTGCTCAGTATTCATAAAATGTTACTGGGCAGGACTGTCTTTAAATCCTGTGCACACATTTGTAAATCACCTAAAACTAAATGAGTGGGTTGTTTTCTCATTTTAAACGGCTCCAACTAATATTCCCGTCAGCAGCAGAAGAACGATGAATACTTCATTACACAGAAGAACATTAGAGTTCAATGGGATCATGCTGGGGCTTCTTACGTCTACTTTGGTAAAGGTCAATTGAAAAAAAATATTAATCAGAATTTGTCCATTCATGTGACAGGTCGGTACTACCCTTTGACCGCCCTTAAATTGTAAATCCACAGCTTTTGACGGCAGCAGACCTTTTAGCACTAAAAAGACCACCTACATTGAAACATATCTCCAGGCAAGTTGCTGCTCACACTAGAAGCATCTCTGGTAAGTCGGCCAGCTGTCCAACAGCCTGCGGAGAACTTTAAAATGTCTTAGGCCACATTGCTGACCATTGTCACCCACCAACACCACATGTGGCTCTGCTTGTTTGCCCTCTGAAGTTGTAACACACACAAACCAGCTCCAACGTAGAATTTAGGTTGAGCCGCAATGTGTAATTATAGTTGTCTGTCACTGTTTAAAACAGACTAAATGCTGTGTTCGAGAAGTGGCTGGCAAGTATCTTTGTTTTTTTTCTCGTTTTATGAGGTTTTGGAGTCAAAATGAAATATACGTTTAATTTTCTTTGCTTTAAACATTGTTTTGCTCTCCACACAAAAGCTTAAGTGCTACTCACGGATGGCGGTTTCAGACGCAACATGAAATATAATGTGATTTTTTCTGACTCAGAGTCCTGAGTGGTTCCCACTAGGAAACCATGACTCCCAGATGTGATAGAACATCTCTTGAAAGGGGGTGATTGAAAGTAATTACAGCAGCCTTTGAAACAACTATCGGGGGAGAGGTAGAGTACATGTTCACAGGGAGTAGCATATTACAGCGAAACCTGCCAACCTCCTGAAGACAAGCTGTAGACGGTAATAAGCCTCCTGATCCACTAAAAAATCACAACCAGCTGTATCAATACGAGAACAGGCACTGTGAAAGCAGCTGATGGCTTATAGGTCATTTTATTCTCGTGCTTGTTTTTCCAGAATCTCGGTATGGATACTATTGCTTTTTTGTTATTGAGAGAGATAATGTTTCTTTTAAATGTAACTATCTTTTTTTGAAGATGGTTTTGAAAGGTAGTTTGGGGTTGAACTGGGAAAAAAACATAAAACTGGCATTTTAAGGGGCTGAGATACATTTTAACGATGTTGGGAAAGAACATGAATTTCTCCCGACATTGAGTGAACTTGTTTGGTTTAAAAATTATAATAAATCTTAAACAAGATTAGCTCATAATGTGTTCAAAATTCATGTATCCTATTCTAGAGCAGGAGAGCCCATTGCGTCGATCGCGATCGACTAGTCGATCGCAAAGGCTTTATGGGTAGATCACATGGCATTGAAAAAAAAGTAAAGCAAACAAAAAAAAAAAGTTGGTGCCAGCCTATCATCAGCCACACAATGACATCTGCCCTAGAGTCAGCCGCTAGAGTTGCTAATATTTAGGGACTCTTCTTTTCTTTTCCAAAAAATTGTCAATCTAGCGGCTTTTCTACTATTACTGGAGATTTTTGGAGTCTGTGACGTGAAATCACATTGTTAAGCCTGTAATCAATAAGCAGCCCGTTGTGCTGCTGTGGCCCCACCCCCTCGCAAAGCGCCATGAGTGTGTGCATATGTAGCAAATCGTGTTGTAGAGGTGATTACAGCAGGCTGGAAACGATCTGTTGGGGTTTGCGATGGTAACATGGGACTGGTAGATCTCAGGTTGTTTGATATTTGTAAAGTAGATCTTGGGACAAAAAGGTTGGGCACCCTTGTTCTAGAGTTTCTTTCTCCTGTGAATCTTTTCCACTAAGTTTTCTCCATTTCTTTGCTTTAACCTCTAAATAGCTTTGGGTTTATGTCCTCTGAAGTACAGCGATCTATCACCATGTTCTGCTGACCTTACTTCAAACAATATCGTCCTGCTTCCAATTCTGCACATGTGGAAAGTGGGTTTGGACCCTCTAAGTTACGGTCTCTACACACCAGGCAGACTAAAACACTAAAATGTCTGAAAAACACACCAAAAGATTATGATGAGACAACGAGCGGCTCAATGCATCGACTTGTTTTCCAATTCTCACCCTTCAGCACCACATAATGTACCCCCGCGGAACAGAAAAAAAACCCAAAAAAAAACGGGAAATGAAATCTTCACCGACTTTCTGTAAATCTTTGGCATTCCAATGTGACACAGGCGGAATGTTTTTAGGATGTCAGACTGTCCTGTGGTTAAAACCAGTCCAACTATTTTACATTTGCCTCCATATTTTGTCTGCTGTTCAGAAAATAGAACAAAAGAATTCACAATATTCAGTTCTTGGATTGGAAATAAAAAAAGACAAGATTTTAGAATTAGGGTTCGTCCTAGGGAGTAAGCTATTGTGATTTTTATTAACTAAACTGATATTCAATTAAGTAGAGTTTAATTATGTGGTGAAAGATGGAGCTGGAGATCGACAGATGGATTGGTGCGGCATCTGCATTGATCCGGATGCCGCATCAGTATATTGTGGTGAAGAAACACCTGAACCAAAAAGCAAAGCCCTCAATTTACAAGTCTAACTTCGTTGCCACCCTCACTTATAGTCACCAGCTGTGAGGGGTGACCGAAAGGACGGGATTGAAGATACAAGTAGCCAAAATGAGCTTCCTCGGCAGGGTGGCTGGGTTTTCACTCAGAGGTAGAGTGAGGAGCTCTGCCATCCGTGAGGAGCTTGAAGTAGAGCTGTTGCTCCTCCAGTTCCTTGTTCGGGCATCTGGTTAGTATGCCTCCCGAGCTCCTCACTGGTGAGGCTTTTCGGGCATGTCCCACAAGGGAGGAGACCCAGAGGTACACCCAGTGTAGAGACTATGTCTCACAGCTGGATAGGGAACGCCTTTGGATCCTCATGGGTGAGCTGGAGGATGCAGCCGGGATAAGAGAAGCTTGGCTATCCCGTCAAAGGCTGTTGCCCTGCAACCCTGCTCTGGATGAGCGGAAAACAACGGAACAAAACAGAAACTAATATCCAAAGCAGTTTTACTCTGTGTACTCAGACTTCCTTCCACCCACTAAAAACAGACTCACTACCTACTTAATTGGTCACAGTAAACATGTCCCCTAACCGTGTGTGAGAGAGTGTTTGTCTCCACGTGTTCCTGTGACACAGTGGTGACCTGTCTGGGGCGTATCCTGCAAGGGTATAAATTGGGAATTAAAGGGATACCGCAAGACGGTTCTGCTGAGTGACATCACCCCTTTGTACTAAATGAAGTTAAAAGGCCAGTTTTTATTAGGGTTAACGGTAAAAGTGACTGTTTTAAGAAAAATTTGGCGAAGCTTGAATTGGGAATTTTAAACTACTTGTTTTTTTTATTGCATTTGTCAAAGGGTTGTCCTCGTCTGCTTTAATAAAAACTAAATCAGGTGTACTACCATTGAGAAAAAAGTCGGTTGTTCTGTGCTTAAGATTTGTCCTGTCATCGTCCCACATGGCCACACGTGTCCTGTGATCCTGCTCCTTTAAGCGCTAATCAACCACCAGTAAAACCTGTCAGGAGGAGCCATAATAACACAGGCTTTGAACAAACACTTGAACCTGTAAAGACCCAGAAGATAAGACTTCCCAATCCTCAAAGATCTGAAGTAAGTTTCAGACCTAAGTCAGCCTTGTGACTCAGTTTTAATTTCTTCAGTTTAACCTCACCCTCTTTCCGACAAACTGCAACCTCTTGTTTTCATCAATATCACTTTCAAAAAGCTGTCGAAGATACTTTTCTTTCTCAAAACATCTGGAAATCATCCCTTTGGTCCTCGACTCTGTTTGCTGACTGTACCAATTTGGTTTATAAGCAGTTCTCAAGGCGTGGTCTTTACCAGCGACACTTGCAAAGCTTTCAGTCTCACTGCCCACTCAGCATCCTGTAACGAGTAAACACGTCCACTGACGTTTTACAGGACACAATATGAAATCTGGCCTTCACAGTCCCCCTTTCGCTTCGCTCGGAAAGAAAAGAGGCGTGTAATCAAGTCATAGCTGAAAAATGCAGCATGTGTTTCTAATCAAAGCCGTCTGTGGGCCCGGTTGAATTCACATGTTTGGATACTTCGGCTTTAGTAGAAAACAGTCCATTTGTTGCCATGTCAGTGATGTGGCAACAACAACTGGAATCAATTTAGGAGACACGGTGACCTCATGTAGGTTTGTTCATTTGGAAAAGCAAACTTTTCACTTTTTCCCTCTTTTCTCTGAAAGAGTAAACGTCTCACTTTAAAATGTGTAAAGCCAACACTTTCTTGGAACTTAAATTGGAGACTCTTTGATGACTGGCATCAAAGAGTCGCATCTTTGAAGATGTTTTACAACAATATGATTGTTTGAACAAGGCTTCACACACAAAAACCCAAAGCTGGATTTTTAAATCAAACCGTTACCGGTTTTGTTGTTACTTTATTACTATTTTCCTACTTTTAATGGACTCTAAATGTTACTCGTATTAAAAGCAGTTTTTGATTCCCCATTTCTCTCTGACTTTATGCTTCAGTTTTTTTGTCCTGCTAAGCTATGCTGGCGTCACCACAACCAGTTGTGAACTTAAAGTCTGCTTCTGGTTTTTATTTGCCAGTTTATGTTCTTCTGAGGAAAACTTTCCCCACATGTGCAGGCATACGATTCTAATCCAGATCCTCGCAGCGATACAGATTGAAACCTTTTAATGCTTGCTTTGGATGTGTTTTCAACCCATAAAGCAGTTTCAATATTAAAAAATTGAAAACTAAGACCATTAAATGTCTCTCTCGTGATTTCAGTCTCTTCGATATGCAGTTATGTAACTTTTTTCTATTAAAACCAGACAATTTATCTGCTTTTACTTGTAAAGTTTCAACAGTAATCAATCACGCAATTAAATTGTCTTCTTTTATTTACTTGAAAGGACGTTTTACAAGGTGGGGACTTAGTCTCAATGAGTTTATTGAGCTAAAAAACTCATTTTATACAACTGAAGGCGGGTTTGGCCGATTTTTGAAGGTAAACTGTGAAGAATAAAATCCCCGGTAACAGTCTTTAAATCTTCTGTTCAGACACATGAGGCCTTATTCCCAAAGTGCTGGTGAACCACATTTTCCCTTATCCTGCAGAACGCTGACTTTCCGCTGTTTTTTATTTGGTCCAAATGAAATCACCTCACCCATCAATGTTCCATGGAAAGAACTTAAAGAAAAAGTCACGAGCGACAAAACTTGAATTAACAAAGAGCTTTCGTTCCAATAGAAACACCAAATCTGCGTTACGTAACTGCAAAGTTGTGCTCAGCTATTGTTCTACCGCTGCATTAGTAGTGGTGTAAACACATTTTATTGGCCAGCGGAACTAGTCAAAAGTGGCACATTTTATCCTTTCTCTAGGTTTCCACATTTTCCCATCTTACACTGATAGATGTGACTAACCAAAACATGGCTTAGAGAGTTCTTCTAAGAGAACAAAAGACCTATTACATCTACAAAAACAATCAGTTGGTAGGTGAAAAGTTGAAAAAAAAAGAGGGATGGTCCAAGAAGGCGGTGGCCTAGTAGAATTTCCTTTTTTCGACCGAGAGAACCTGGTTCGATTCCCACTAGGCCCAAGCCATACCTAGGGCTACCAGGAGAAAGAAACCAAAAGATCGAAGAAAAAAAACAGTGGGATGAAGCACATCAAGAACATAAGGGTCTGAGAGTGCAACATGAATAATAAACTGGACTGAAACCAATGGCAACTGGTCCAAAGATGGGATGGATTATTTTTAGATCTCCAAAGTTGACGTTTGAGATCACTTAAACAAAGAGTATAAACCCATAAAATCTAACAAAAATAGATTTGAAGAAACCCCAAAATTGAATAAAGACCTCCTCCAAGACTGCCTTGCTCACTGATGTTCAAACATTGCAAAAAAAATCCAATTTTGCACTATTTATTTGTAAAATATCAGTTTTATCCTCTAAAAAAATCAAGTTGGATTTTTTTTTGTTATCTAAATCTAATCATTTAGAGTGGATATTCAGAAATTGGTGTATCCCTGAGTTTTCACTGAGTGTCCAATGAGATGTTTCATCGACCGCTAGGTGGCGCTCACACTTTCACTCTGTTTGCTATTTGTTTCATCAAAAAAAAAAAAAACATAAAGAGAAACTGAAGAAAAGTGTCAAATAAAGACAAAAGTTTTTCTTTATTTCGTCTTTCCCTGTCATCACGTCAGCAGGAACCAATCATCTGAACTCTTTGGTCCTCATGACATCATCTCAAACAACCTGGTTCACTGTGATGAAACCAGAGATCTAACACACTCCTGCTAGGAGTAAAAAAAAAAAAAAAGAGGCGGTGGAAACCTAGTTTGAAGTAAAACAAGCGTGCTCAGGTGTTCCAGTTTGGGGTGTTTTCCAAACTCTTTGGTTTGAGTGAGTCAGAATATCCAGCAGCATCTTTGTCTCCTCACATCTGTCCCGGATTAACATGCAGCCTGTGTTCCTGCTGCGACGCGTGAGTTTAGAAGCAGAATTCTTTCAGCAGATGGACAGTGTGCTGTATTCCAACCGGGAAACAAATGGCTGTAGGAATTCTTTTTGATTGCTCTAAAGTAGAGCGGAGGTGATCGTTTTCCCTCTTTTTTTTTTCTCGTCTTTGCCTTCAGGTTGACATCAGAGGCAATCACTAACACATGTTCAAGAGACTTTTTTCTTACATGAACAGCTTGTTTGCCAATTATAGATAATCCCCATTAGATCTAAACCCATTAAACTGTCTGTAAACAAACACCATCTCTGATGACCATCAAAATTCACCATTAAAATTAAAGACAAAACAAACTTTAAAAAACTTTAAACCCACCAAAGTTCAAACCAAATCCGCAAAGCAACTTTTACATTTGGACCCACCAACATTCAGATGCCTCTCTCTTACACACACATACACACACTTCACTTACCGCTTGTCCCATCTTGACACGAAACAATCAAAACCTGAGCAACTGAGACCACCAGAAAAAGGAAAGTCCTCAAATGCACAGAACTCATCATGTCTATGAACAAGACATGAGCTTTCTGTGTGTGCAAAAGAAAAAAAAAGGGGGAAAAGGGATGAGAAAAAAAAAAAGAGGGTGCTGAGGTTTATCAGTACAGCACCATGAATACAAGGAACGACTCCTTGTAAGCAGTGAGCAGACCCAGCCCAGACTGTGTGAGTGGCTTTTTTTTTGGTGTAGTTACAGCTTTAAATGAGAAGAATGCTGGCGAGCCTAATTTTCCTCCCCCTTTTGTCAGCCCTCTCCCATAACCATCCCCTCTCAGGCTTTAGAGGCTGGAAGAGAACTACACCCATGTTCACGAGATCTCAGACTTTCCAGTGACTCTCTGTCTGTCTCTCTTGAGGTTTCATTCGTATCCAAAAAAAAAAGATGTCAAAACGAGATAAGGAAAGATCACTCAGACTCTAATTTTTTTTTGTTTTCTAAGTTTAATTTTACTGAAAAAAGGAATTCAAATTTCTTCTAATGGCTCATTAATTTATTACTGGTGCCATCCAAACCAAATGGGGGCTCAGAAACAGTTTTAATCTGATTGTTCTCTTTGTTTATTCAGGACTAGTTTTTACACGTGCTTTACTTCAGCAGAACGTAAACGTGTGAGTGGGTGGTCAGGAGGGTAGGTGGTCAAGAACTCAAAGGGTCAATTCAGACAATCCTTTGACAATCATTTGCTACTTGTGACTGTTTCACGCATTTTAAACTAAATTACTTCTTTATGTGTTTCATGCATCAAATTGTACTTTTTTTTTTCTTAGATTATCTAATTATTTAAAGAGGGGGTATTGTCGGGGCCTACATTTGTGGTCGGCCTTAATTTGACTCCGGTTTCATTTTGTTCTGTCCTATCATCTTCCGCTTATTTGGGGCCAGGTCGTGGGGCCAACAGCCTCAAATTGGAAGCCCAGGCTTTCCTCACACTGGTTGTATCCTCCAACTCACCTGGGAGGATCCCGAGGCATTTCCCGCCAGCTGTGAGACGTAGTCTCTCGAGCAGGTCTGGGACCTGCCTCTGAGTGTCCTCCCGATGGGACGTGCCTGAAACACTTCACTAGCCAGGCATTTGACAGGCATCCTAACCAGATGCCCGAACAGCTCCATCTGGCTTCTCTCGACTTGGAGGAGCATCAGCTCTTCACTCTATCTCCAAGTGAGAGTCCAGCCACCCTGCAGAGGAAGCTTCAACCACTTGTGGTCGTATTCTCGTTCTTTCGGTCACCACCTACCAGCAACCAACATTTGACTCCCCGTTAAACTAAAATCACAAGAAAAAAACATTTTATGTGATTGAAACTTATTTTTGGTGGGATTTACTTCTTAAAGAAAATACAGCCAATCAAAAGTGGCTCTAGACTGTTCATGATTTATGATGGTTTGGCCCCAAATGACCCCCCGGAATCTATTGACGCACATTAAATAAGCACAAAAAGTCCATTGTCTTGTTTAATTATGCAGTCAACAAATTGCAATAATAATAAAAAAAATTGGAGCGGAGTTACCCCATTTAAAAATTTTACTCCACCTCATGGCAACATTTTTCATAAAGCCGCAAGAATGGGTGGGACCAAGAGACAAAGTGCCAGTGGTGTGGTCAGTCCTGCTGACTGTGATAGCTAGGATTTTTAAAAACCTAAATTGAGACAAGAGAAATGGTAGCTTTGTTATCTTCGGAGCAACAGAACAGAGTTATAGAGTCAATTTTCGGATTAGCAAAAAAGCCAAAAAAAAACCTTCATTTTGGTAATTTGGTTGTTCACTAATAGAGAGTATTTACATTACTGTAAATTTTCATCTAAAACCATAAAAATTATCAATTTTTTTCTCACCTTACTATTAGATTTTAAGTTGAAACCCATGTTTTTACAATACTCATGTTTGAAAGAAATATGCTTAAAAAAATTGCACGTACATTAGTAATGAATTCTAAAAGTCTACAAGTTCAATTAAAACATTACTTTTTTTTTTTTACAGCTTTGATAATTTTCCATTTTGACGTCTGCATGTGTATTTATGAATTAAAAGGATTATGTAATTTCAATTTAAAGTTTTCATTATAGTGTGAAAAATGGGCGGCACGGTAGTTTAGTGGTTAGCACTGTGGCCTCATGAAGAAAGTCGGGATTTGAAATCTTGAATAGGAAACAGACTTGGAACACTGGTCTTTCTGTGTAGAGTTTGCATGTTTTCCTTACGTATGTGTGGGTTTCTTCGGGTACTCCGAAGAAGTACCCGAGTGGTACCCGGGTAATGGTTTCCCACCACCCTTCAAAGACATGCATATCAGGTTAATTGGCCACAATTAAATTGTCACGAGCATTGAGTGTGTGTGGATGGTTGTGTGTGGTTGTTGCCCCTTGACAGAATGGTGACTAGGGATGGGTATCAAAAACCGTTTTTTTTTGTTTTTTTTTCGGAACCAGTTCCGCGGGTGTCATTTTACCCGGTTTGTTTCTAAAAGTATCGATAAGAGATTCGTTAAAGATTCGGTTCGTTAAGCGGTATCGATGAGAGGACTAGTATCGATAAATCCTTATTGATACCCGTTTCTACTGGTGACCTGTTCAGAATGTATCCTATCTCTCAGCTGGGATGCACTCCGGCACCCCAGGGTGAGTTTTACATTGTGACAAAGTTCTTTTTGTTTTGTTTTTATAGCTACAGTGTATAAATTTTATAGGTGTGCTATGTTATAGACGAGTTCAAGTACGTCAATTAGTCTCCTTTTAGAAAATACTTTAGGAGCAGCTGGTTCAGGCATGGGCAAACTACGCCCCGCGGACCACATGTGGCCCGTTAAAAGTTTTAATCCAGCCCGCCTAACTAGAAAAAAGTGAAAAAAATTAACCATGTTAATTTGATTTTTTTTGTTATTTTCTTGATTTTTTATGTTCGTCACTAGATGGCGCCAAAAATACAACAACACTGCTCCCATTAAAATGTGTGTGTCTCCGTGATGAGCACACCTTCAAAGTGTGTACAGTGTGCACAGATATGGAAAGCCATCGGGCTCAATACACGCACGTAAACAAGCGTGTTAGATGTTAAAACGAGCAAAATGTTGCATCACGCGCTTGAATTTCAAAACTAGCGCCGCTAAATGCACATTTTTAAGCGCTATTCCACTAGTTTTCAGACCTAACGTCGCTAGATTTGAAATTTAACGCTCTTAAAGTAACATTTAACGCGCTTGTTTAAAATCTAGCACGCCATTCTATCGGTCTAAGCTAGCGGTTACCAAAGCATGCCATCCATCTGCTCTTGTTCCCAGGGGCGTATCCAGGATTTTCTAAAGGAGGGGAGGGGTTAGTGCTCGCCAGTTTAGGGGTTTAGGGATCTCCTCCCAGAACCATTTTGAAAAATAAGTAATATTTCTGCATTTTGGTGCATATTTAAAGCAAAGTTTATAATAATTAAAGTAGTAAGAACAATTTTTTTGTCAACCTAGAGATGTGTCTTATATGTTCTTTATCTAACATTTTTTTTCCAGTTTTATTGAGTTTTTTTCAACTTAAATAGTATTAATGTAATGGTAGCTATAAATTAGAGACAAAGTCAGAGAGGTCAGACTCAGGAGATTTGAAAATGTCCAGAAGAGAGATAGGGAATTAATCAGCAGGAGGATAAAGAAAAAGGAATTGAAAGGCATGAGGCTTAGAGGAGGACCTAAGAGAACTTTTATGGAAGTCATTGGTACGAGAAAAGAGAATGCAGTGAAAATGGCAAGATGCAGGAAACTGATTAACTTTAGCGACCCGTGAAGGGAAAAGCCGAAAGTAATAAAAAAAGCCACCCTTATGTGTGGGGTTTTTTTGTCTTTTTTTGCCATTCACAGATGCTGTTGCTCTTTTTTCGTCCCCATATTCAAGCAGGCATGGGACCATGGTTGCTGAGGACTAGTTTGCAGGGATTCCATGGACACGGCCACAACAACTCTGCCAGGATAGATGGGTCAAACCTGCAGCCTCTTAACAAAAAAGGCCAATCAGCAACTTTGAGAATACTTTAAACTAATTGGTTGAATTCCTGCAAACAGTACAAGAAAGCAGAATAGAATAAAATGGCGTTTATGTCATGATGTGGAGCTGAGGCCAAAAATATACCCTTGACACAACAGACAGGTTCAGATGAAAAATCACAAGCAGATTTATTAGATTTATAAAAAGTCCAAATAAAGCAGGTAAATAAACAAGGCAGGTTCTAATGTACCTGCCTTGTGGGATGTAGGAGCTGGAGCCAAAAACTGGATGACAAGACAAACATGAAAAACAACCATCTGGTGAAGAGTGTGTCAAAAACTGTTCCATTTATGCTGCAGCAGATGAGTAGATTAGTTTCAGGTGTGACTAGTTGCACACACACAGACAAGAGGGAGGGGGGGAAACACCTTCTTGTTCTTACTGTTGGTAGAAACCATCCAAAATACTTTTATAAGCTAAATTTTGACTTAACTGTTTATATCTGTAGGTAAATACTCACGGTATCCTCATCACTTCCTGCATTTCCAGGGATTTCAACCTTTTTCCTTGTTTTGCAAACTCAGCTGAGCAGAACAAGACAGGATGAAAAAGGTAGCAAGCTAAAACATTCTGACTTCAGCCAAACTACGTCTGTGTGTACCTCGGTCTCTCCTCTTCCACAGTAGATTATTTTTGCAGAGCACATGCTGGAGTGTATTATTTCATGGAATAAAGACAAAACCTGAAACATGTTCCACCAGCTCTGAAAAGTGGGTTTGATGAGTTAAAGGTGTTTTGAATAAAAATACTGAAAGAGTAGTTCGTTCTGTTGCATTTTCAAACTTAAAGTGTTTCTGACATACTTGAGGAAGGGGCTGCTGCTTCTGAAACAGAGAATGAAAATAATTGGTAATGTCTGAGTCTCCATGGTTACGTCTGCCAAAATAATGCAAAAAACAGACACCAAGCAAAACTCCACACCACTAGAAAGCTCTCCAGTTGTTGAATGAAACAGCAGCCCGAAGAACAGAGCAGCGCTACTGACTTTCACAGATAAAGTTTGAAATGACTGAATAGAATTATTTTTATCCTGTCTTCTTTGACAAATGAGAATGAAACCAGAAAGCATAATTTATTAAGCAGATGGAGAGTATACGAAACCTAAAATGCAAATTGATGCTAAATTCAGCCATTTGGACAAAAAAAAAATCAATTCAGAAATTTCCACTGGAGAAAACAATAAAACCCCAGTTAAGAAATCTGTATTAATTGCATTTAGTTTGATGACAAAAGGAGTTTTCCCAACTTTTTTCTTTGCTGCCACTTCAGGACCGGGTTATCCCCACTGTTCGCAGTTATACATTTAGTTTACAGAAAAAAATAATATTGTCGGGTTGGGGGTAAGGTTGCGAACACATGTACAGGACAGTTGCAGTTTTAACAAATTAACAAACAAATTTATTGCTCGAAATATCTTCAAAGCAACTCAAATCTCGAGAACAAACTACGAAATTAACCTGAAGTGTAAAGATGACATAAGCAGAATACTCGGCTAAGAAACAAAGACAAGACACACATTATACACAGACAGAAGGTGGAGACAATGAGACACACGTTGGACATATTAGGAAGGGAGCTGGCAATCACCAGAATGAAGGGAGACAAGAGGAGGGGAACTTGAGACATCTGGAAAGGGAGGAAAGTCAATATCACAAAATAAAAACAGGAAATAAACGTTAAAGTATGTTATGTTAAAGTATAACGTAACCACCAGGTAAGACCTGAAACCCTGACAAGAATGAGACTGAGATCTGTTTTTCTTTTTTTGCGAGATAAAGTTGCATTTTAATGTTAGAAAGTTGGCAAGGATCAGATATATGTGTCGTCATGGTAATGTGTACTAGTAAATTAGATTTAGGGTAACAGATCTGTTTCAGCATCAGCGAAATACATTGCGACGGCATGTAAGGGCCAAATGGTGAAAAGGAAAAAAAAAAAACTTGACACTTTCAAAGTTTTAAGACGTTAACATTTAAGTGAAATGTTAAAAAAAAAACTGTGATGTGCGACAGAAGAGTTTCAGCTAGAATGAAAGGGAAAGTGTACAAAACCGTGGTGAGACCAGCATGCTGATTGGTCTAGAGACAGTAGCACTGAAGAAAAGACAGGAAGCAGAGATGGAGGTAGCAGAGATGAAGATGCTGAGGATCTCTCTGGGAGTGACCAGGATGGACAGGATCAGAGGAACAGCACATGTTAGAGGTTTTGGAGATAAAGTCAGAGAGGCCAGACTGAGATGGTTTGGACATGTGCAGAGGAGAGAGAGAGAGTACATCGGAAGAAGGATGCTGGATTTGGAACCACCAGGAAAGAGGACTAGAAGAAGACCAAAGAGGAGGTTCCTGGATACAATGAAGGAAGACATGATGATAGTTGGTGTGACCAAAGAGGATACAGCAGATAGGATTACAAGGAAGAAACTGACTTGCTGTGGCGACCCCTGAAGGGAAATGCCGAAAGTCAGCACGAATAATGTGTCAAATTATTTTGCCCCACAAAATAAAGAAAAAAGTGATTAAATAACTACAGTTGAATAACACATTTTGATGCCGTCATTTGGAAGTGCATACTTTATATGGAGATACCGACTTTATTCTTGACATTTTGATTTTATGCTTGACACAAAAGCGGCCTAGATGGAAATAAAAGACAAGAATGCATTGCAAAACGAAATGACGGTGAGGTGAGGATTCAGAAGACAGGGTGTGATGGTGGAAATGTTTTTGTTCTGGCGCCCCCTCTGGAAGAAGAGTTTTAGCAAAAGAAAATTTACACTTTATACATGCTAAAAATGCAGAATATACTGTTTTGGTTTCATTTAAAAAATTTAAAGGGCCAGAACAAAGGTGCTTTAATTGATTATTATTTATTTTTATTTTTTTTAATGATACCCTGCTTCATTCATAAAGCCTAAGGTATCCTGTGCCCCCCAGTGAGTCAGTCTTGGACCCAAAATGATAGAAAATTAATGAATAGATCACCTTTCTTCACTAAAAACTGCACAAAAATGAATGTCTTGTACAATAAATATAACTGGAAATAGTTTTATATTTTGTCCAAAAATCTGGAAGATTGAGACTACTTGGATATCAGGTGCACTTTAACAAAAAAAGCAAACTATTTGTTTTTTAAATTTGAGAAAGAAATTTATTGAATGACAATATTGGGGTCTTCTTTACATAATTTTATTTCCTGCTGTGTTTAATTTTGTTATTATGGCTTTAATTCATAATTTTTGCGAACCATAGCTTAAAACTGAGCTAGTTTAAATGAACCACAAAAATTGTTAATGTAATCTAGTTTGCTTCAATTTTTTTTAATCGGAATTTGCCCTCCCAACAAGTTTTAAACTTACCAAATGGCACTGGTTCATTTCAACTAGAAGTATCATGTTCAACATGTGAAGCGAGGCAAAGCACAAATAGAAGGGAGCCACTATAGAAAAAAAGAGAAACTGAACAGTTTTCCACACTTTTCCAGAGTAGTGTGGACTTACTTGTTGTTCTTGAATTTAGTAGCCGAGTTAACAAACATCTGATTATACTTTGAATTCTTTCGTTCAAGAAGAAACTTTTTGGCTGAAAACGATGAATTCCTGTGTGTACGAGGTTAAGTTGTCCTTTGTGTAGACTGAAGATGAACCACAGTGAACTGATTTGAAAAAACAATCCAAATTTAACATTTTTATGCAACCAAAACAATCTCTCTGTTTCGTCTTCTGAACCGTCCATCCCTAATGGGGTCGCAGGGTGCCGGAGGCTAACCCCTCTGCTTTCAGGCAAGAAGCATGATACCACCCAAACAGTTGTCAGTCTGTTGCGGGGCGACACACATCATACTGATTCCTAAAGGCAATTTTATAGTGGCCAATCAAACATGCATGTTTTTGGCTGGTGGGAGAAAACAGTACCCTGAGGAAAACCACAGGGAGAACACATAAAGGCTACGGTTCAAAGCCTTGTCCCGACCAGAGATATGAATCCCAACCTCCTTGCTGTGAGGCCATTGTGCTAACCACCCTGAATAAAGGATCATATAACGGCCTAATGCCATCCAGGTCCCACCTCGCCCTTGTACCTCTTGAAAATGATTTCTTCTAAATGCATTTTAAATTGATTCAAATTTTGATATCAAGGTGGTACAGTTGGTTAGCACTGTGGCCTCACTGCAAAAATTTTTGGGTTTTATCCTGGGTAGGGTGTGGTTTGGGATATCGGCCTTTCTGGATAGAGTTCTACCATTTTTATATGTATTCTCTCTCGATTTTCTGGCTTCTTTCAACCCACCATGAATATGTGTGTTAGGTTGGATGGCAACAGAAAGATTGTCTTTAGACATCCCATCTTTGCCCTGATAACAGGGGTGCCAAACTCCAGTCCTGGAGGGGTGTTTTTCTGAAAGTTTTGTGTTCCTGATTCAAAACAGCTGACGCACATAAAGTGAAATCAACAGTCAATAAAATTTGGCACAATGACCCAGTCATTTGGATCAGGTTGTAGATACAAGAACACATAAAAAACCTTCAGGAGTTGCCCTTTTCTGCCAAATAATTTCAGTAGGAGGGCTGCAGATGCAGGCTGTTGAAGAACTCTATGTAGAGATCACCATGTATCCATCTGATGTGAGCTAAGTTACCAAGCCTCTTAAGGAGGATGTATGGTGAAACCAGAGAATAGAAAGTATGGAGGTCGGCATGAACCAAGACGCTCACCGGAGCTTTCATTGTCATAGAAGATAACGTACACCCAGTCTGTAAACTTTTGTTCTGTATTTTGTATTTGTGGTAGTTTTACATAAAATCAAATCACAGAAAACCCTGGGTGTCTTCACAGAACTGATTGTTTGGGTGGAAAGATTTGACTGAATTCTCAAAGGCGATGTAAGAGCGGACTTCCTATGTGGAAAAAATCTCCCTGTTCTTTCTCTTACTCGTTCTTCTGCCTCGTATTTGCTCTGCCGAGCCAGTGATGAATTTCCCTTCCCTCCCAACATGCACTTTCATGATCTTGGCTCATCTGCTAAAATCATTCAAACCCCCTACACTCCTCCACCATGCTCCCTCCCCTCTTTGGAAACCCTCAAAGGCCAGCAAAATAGAGACAATAAAAGGCAGAAAGAAACTAGAAAATCTTATTTCCTGAAGGAATTACCTGGAGGTTCATGGTTCGAAAGTCATAACAGGAAGTACAACACTTTCACAAAACGTTGTTAGACATTTCTTAGCGAATAGTAAAACTTAAATCCTCAACTAGTTGATTGAGATCGTGTTTGTCAGCTATTTAAAATCACATCAATCATAATATTTAATTGGAAAAACAGCAAAATCTTGCAAAGGTCTGTCTAAAGCTTCGTCTGGACTTTCCTGCATATTTCCACCAGGCTTAAATGCGGAAAACTTTTTAACCCCAAACCCCCCATTTTCCTCTCCATGCCGACATATAAGCCGTGTCGACTTTCTCTGCCACATTGAGAAATGAAATGCTTCCTCAGCTTTCCTGTTGAACTCCTGATGTATTCTGGAGAAAGCAGCCCAAAGCCAGGAATGAATGATCACCAAGGAGCTTTCCCATTTTCACTCAAGTACAAAGCAGCATTGATTTAGATCAAGGAAAGACCATAAGAAGTTTTTTATGTCATGTTGTAGCTTGTTTGGCCACATTCTTTTATGAGAGGAAATGAGCTGCTTGGCATGCTAATGGGATACACAAAACAACTCACATTTTATGTACGAAATAGCTTCTACTTTTTGAAGCTTCCATCCTTCGGTCTTGACATTTGCATAGTTCTCTATCCTGGCTGCACAGTGGCGCAGTGGGTAGCACGGTGGCCTCACAGCAGTGACGTGCCGCAGGTGAGGGAGGCATTGCCTCCCCTGTCATAATGACAAAAAAAAAAAAGTGTAAAATTTTCCACTGATATGGGTTAAAAATGCCTTTGGAGTATGGCTACACATTTCTACCATTTTATTGAGTAAAAAATAGCCGAATTTGATTTTTTTTTATCAACTCTATGTCAGAAAAACCAATGGAGGCAGAGACGAGCTGTGCTTTCCTTCTGACTGCATGATTCAATACAAACTGGGTGGCTTGATGCGTGCTAGTTCCTGATCCCCTGTCATAATGACAAAAAAAAAAAAAAAAAGTGTAACATTTTCCACTGTTATGGGTTAAAAACGCCATTGGAGTATGGCTACACATTTCTGCCATTTTATTGAGTAAAAATAGCCAAATTTGATTTTTTTTTTTAATCAAATCTAGGCCAGAAAACCCAAGGGAGGCAGAGACGAGCTGTGCTTTCCTTTTGACCGCATGATTCAATACAAACTGGGTGGCTTGATGCGTGCTAGTTTCTGTTCCTCAGCAAATTGCCAGTATGAACTTCACAGAAATATCTATTAAACACCACAACTTTCTGCAGTCTTGTAATGTGTTTTATGTGTGTGTTAGAAAACTACTGCTGCTGATCGCACAAAAAAAACACATTGAAAAGTATTGGTATGTACTCTGCTTCCACTCAACGGGACGCATGCAAACTGGCAGCTCCTTTCTTTCTTTTAGCGAGAAAGAAGCTGTCAGTTCTTCTGTTGACAAAATCTTCATTGAGACAAAGAGACTCTTAAACTAAGAAAAATTTAAAACGACTTCTACAATTCAGTCATAAAACTTTCCGGCGAATGGACTTAACTTATAAGTAAAAGTAAGGACACAGCTGGTTCTGTTTTTTTTTTTTTTTTTTTAATAAATAAAATGTGAAACATAATATTAAAGACATGTTTGGCCTTGAAGATTTTTTTCTTTTTTTCTGATTATTTTAAAAGGCAAACTTTGTAAAAATTGATTAAAACATAAGAATTTAAATTTTGAAAAATAACATTTTTTTTGTTGGTCAAATTTAACTCTGTAGTTTAATTTGTTTACAGTTTATGTGATTATCTTAAAACTCCATCCATAACTGTAAAGGAGACAAATCTGTTCCTGTTTTTATGTTTGTGAGTATAATTGACAGAGGAATGCTGTTTGGATATGATGCATTATCAGTGGTTGGATGCTGTTGGATGAATGCAGAAATAAGATGTATTTTTCAGTTCTTACAATTGTAAATCTAACTGTTGAGGAGTCAGTGCCTCCCCAGACATGAACTTCACTGCACGTCACTGCCTCACAGCAATAAGATCACGGGATTAAGACCCAAAGCGGCAGCAAGGCTTGAATCATGGGCCTTTCTTTAAAGAGTTTGCATATTCTCCCGTTGTATGCATGGATTTTCTCTAGGTCCTCCATTTTCCTTCCAACCTCCAAAGACATGCATGCAAGGTTAATTGGCTAGTCTGAAATAGGCCGTAGGTATGATTGTGTGTGTGTGACCTGTTTGGGGTTTTTCCTGCTTCTTGCCTGAGATCAGTTAGGATAGGCTCTGGCACCCCGCATGATCCCGTAAGGTATAAGCGGTACCGAAGAAGAAGTTGTCTTTCTTCTAAATGATTATATACAAATACGAATACATGTTACGTTATGTGAAAAATTGAACCACGTCAAAACCTAGTCAGCCTTAAAATACTCTTGGTTTTGGAAGGATTTTTCACCCAAATTGAGCTTAAAATGAATTGTATTCGTCTAACATTCAATGGCACAATACCCCTTATTTTGCATTCAAATTGGCATTTTACATTTCAGCCTGAATAAAGTTCTGTTTAATTAAAAATAAAGAAAGCAATTGATGTATGGAGAAGAAACTGATTTTGCAGTGTTTTGGTGATGAGTGAAACAAGTCACTACAAAGAAGATAGGGGTGAGGAAGAGGTGGTTGGGGAATACCCGCAGCGGGAACTGTTCCAAATTTTTCTCTTTTTTCTTTTTTTCACTGTAAGGAAACTTACAAAAACAAATGATATTGTTGTTTATTTTAGGTTTTTACAAATATATAAAAAAATATATATAAATTTTTGCCCAAACTGACCATAGTTTTTTACTTAAACTGCCCAAGTGGAGGAGTTTAAGTATCTCGGGGTCTCGTTCACGAGTGGGGTAAAGAGGGAGCGGGAGATCGACAGGCGGATCGGTGTGGCATCAGCAATAACTAGGACGCTGCATCGGTCCGTCGTGGTAAAGAGAGAGCTGAGCCGAAAAGCAAAGCTCTCGATTTACAAGTCGATCTACGTTCCAACCCTCACCTATGGTCACCAGCTGTGGGTGGTGACCGAAAGAATGAGATCGCGGGTACAAGCGGCCAAAATGAGCTTCCTCCGCAGGGTGGCTGGGCTCTCACTCAGAGATCGGGTGAGGAGCTCTGCCATCCGGGAGGAGCTCGGTGTCGAGCCGCTCCTCCTCCAGGTCGAGAGGAGCCAGATGGGGTGGTTCGGGCATCTGGTCAGGATGCTCCCCCGAGCGCCTTGCGGGCGAGGTGTTTCGGGCACGTCCCATCGGGAGGAGACCAAGGGGCAGACCCCGGACCGGCTGGAGAGACTATGTCTCACAGCTGGCCGGGGAACGACTTGGGATCCTTCCGAGTGAGCTGAAGGATGCAGCCGGGGAGAGAAAGGCCTGAGCTGCCCGTTTGAGGCTGTTGCCCCCGCGACCCGACCCCGGAACAAGCGGAAGATGACGGAACGGAAATATATCATTTTTTATCAATTGGGTCGACTTTTTTACTTTTATAACATAGCAATGTTGTTGGCTCGAGGTATTTGTGAGAAATGCTTTTTATTGCTTAAATTCGAACAATCCTTGAATAAAGACGGTAGAGTTATCTGCAAATCCTAAGTTTAGTAGATTTAAGAACGTTTGTGGCAGTTTTTATGGGAAAATAAAATTTGAAAAATCAGTACAAAAAATATAAAACATTTCTATTGGTTACTGCATATTTTACCCCCCAGTGCCGGATGGATCGATGTGGCGACCGTAATAATTAGGATGCTGCATGGGTCCATCGTAGTGAAAAAAGAGCTGAGCCGAAAAGCAAAGCTCTGGATTTACCAGTCGTTCTACGTTCCGACCCTCACCTTTGGTCTCCAGCTGAGGGTGGTGACCGAAAGAACGAGATTGCGAATACAAGCAGCCAAAATGAGCTTCTTCGGCAGGGTGGCTGGGCTCTCACTCAGAAGTAGATGGAGGAGCGCAGTGATCTGGGAGGAGCTCCAAGTAGAGCCGTTGGTCCTCCGGGTCGAGAAAAGCCAGATGGGGTTGTTGAGGCATGTGGTTAAAATGCCTTCGTAACGCCTTACTGGTGAAATGGTTCAGACACAACCGATCCAGAGGCAGACCCCGGACCCACTGGAGAGATAATGTCTCAGAGCTGGACAGGGATTGACTCAGGATCCTCTCAAGTGAGGTGGTGGATGCAGTCAGGGTGAGAGAATCTCGGGCTTCCTGTCCGAGATTGGCGGACATTAAAAATGGAGGGGATTTTCTAAGCTAAATATCTGAGCATAAAAATCACAGTTTTTTAAGATAACAGTAGACTTTTGGGAACCATGCACTATTTTTTTTAATCTAATCTACAATGACTAGAGCTAAACTATCAGTTTTAATGAGAAGTTGATCAAACATGTTGTTTCAAAAAGTCTAAAGTGCAAAAAATTGTGGTATAATCCACAACCACATGTACGTTTGGTTTTACATGCTTGTGAGGAAATGATTTTCACCTTGTGGAAAATATGAGGAGGACTGAGGCCACTGAGCATGACTCATTGGCCAGCTATCTTTGAGGGGGATGGAGGTCCAGCCTTTGCTGGAATCAGCCATTTGTTTACTCTCCAGACAGAGAAGCTGAGAGGCACTGGAAAGGGAAAAAATGTAGGCAGAAATGTAACTTAATTTGATTTAGTCTCGTGTAAAAAAGACGACAGAGGAGTTACTTCGGTCATAGAATAGAAAAGCAGTTCAGAAACATCGCTTTGGTTTCAAATCGAAGTCTTATCCATTCTTTAAAAAAACAAAACAACAGTTTTGCTTAACGTCTACATTTTTCTTTCTGCATTCAACTTTATGACTTATGACTGATAGTTATTTGAGAACCCTAAAAACACATTTGTTTGTTTGCTTACTGTTCCTATTAGATTATGGTTGGTCTGTAAATACTTGGGTCTGAAAATGAGACATTATGCAACAGATGGGGAATTTATGATTACCTCTCAGGAGCTTTGCTGTGTCTTTAAAAAATATTAGGACTCCTTGTTCTCAGCAGCTGGAGCACACAGCTAAGCATGTAGCATCTGGCTAAAATGCTGGTTTGGACTTTGAGCGAAAAGTCAAGGGACGAAAGTTGTCCGTTCTGAAACAGTATTTTGTTTTGTATTCTTAACCGCTTATCCCTAGTACGGTTACGGGGGGTGCCAAGGCTTTTCTGGCTGATTTCAGGTGAGAGTCATGGTACAACCCCGAACAGGTCGCCCCTCAGTTGCGGGGCCACACACACAGACAACCATCAACACACACATCCATTCCTAGGTGCAATTTTGTAGAGGCCAATCAACTGACCATGCATGCTTTTTGGACAGTAGGAGGAAACCAGAGAAACCCCCCCACACACACACGGAGAACATACAAACTCCTCCTAGAAAGGCTACTGTTTCAAGCCTCGCCCCGCACTCCGGGACTTGAACCCTGACTATCTTGCTGTGAGACTGCTGCGCTAACCACAGCCCTGCACAATGTATATGAGAAGAAAGATTTTTTTCTTTAATTAGAAACAAAAATATTCTCTAGTGTGAATATTTTCAAGTCATTACAGCCATGCTAGCCAGATTGGAGAGGAGCCACAACTGAATAGAAAACTTATTTATGTATTTTGCCAGTTTTACAAGCGGAAAAAGACATAAGCTAATTTTAACTTTTTAATGCCAAACTTTGTAACATGTTATTAATACTTTTAAAGAAGGATAACTACTTGTACTTTTTTTCTTTCAGTTTTCCTGATTTATCAAAGTTCCATGCTGTAACAGAGTTACTTTCTATTTAAAGTATTTTTGAATCATGTATCTTTTCTTTAAAAAAAACAAAAAACAAAAAAAAAAGCTAAGAATGATTTTTGATAATGTAAACGATCTATAGTTAAATTTACTGCTAAGGAACTTTTGTGTTGCATAACAGAGACAACAGAGGTGCTGTGACAGCAGAATCAAATGCCAAAAAAGAGTTTTAGAAGTTATTGTGGACTAAATCTAGACCAGGGGTCACCAACGCGGGCACCAGGTCGCCCGCAGTGACCGCATCAATCGCTCGCAGGCCAGTTCTAAAAATAGCACTAATCACAAATTAGCTCTGTCTAAAATTGTATTTAATTGTGTCGTTATTCATTTTGAATTTTATTTACAGTGATGTAAATTTCAAAATGAACACATAAATATGTGAAAAAAAATGTATATCACAAAAAAAGTTTGTATACTCTAGTGGTCACTCTAGTGCGCATGACACACCAGCTTTGCTGAGATGAGCTAGTGAGCGCGTTTTCTACCCACAAAAACATTGCAGAAAAAAGGAAGAAAACATATCATTTTCACAGTGAATGGGAGGAAGAGTTCTTTTTTACTAACGTGAAAGAAAACTGTGTGTGTCTCATCTGCGGTGCGACTGTGGCGACGCGTAAGCGGCACTATGCGGAGAGACATTTCAGTACGTCACAAAAATTACCATGCTAACTACCCACAAGGCAGTGCAGTATGGACGGAAAAAGCCTGTGAGTTAAAGGCAGTTTTGGGCAAATAGTAGTCTTTTTTTACGAGGCCGGTAAAAAACTCTCAGAAAGCAACTGAAGCCTCATTTAGAGCTACACATTTTTTTGATAAAGAAGAAGAAGGCATATACCATATACCAAATAAAGCATCAATTTATCACACAATTTCCAAACAATTTGTATAGACACATATGTCTTTGCACCACTTGTAAACCACATATTACCCACGTGAAGCAACACCAGATAATTTCCTTTTCACATTTTGTACAGCCAAAATGTTTGTTGAAAGACATGTATAAGTCCTCCAGAAAAATAATGGAAGTTGCTCAAATTAGACATCAAAGGGCAGTTTTGTCATTTTCAACAAAAATCAGAGTACCTCATTTTGACCAGTTATCCGTAAAACAGAAACCTTTGAGTATTGTTGAATTAGATAAACATCAAATTTAACGTTTTCTCAATTTCAGTAGATATGCGTTATCAGAATCTGCGTTGCAAGGCACATAAAACTTGTTGAAGCGCCTTTGCCTTAGTTACATTCCCAGTTCTCTTAGAATTGGAAAAGTGTGATCTATATGTCAGCAATCCCACTGCAGCATTTTGAATCAGTGGAAAGACTTCAAGGGAATGTTGGGAATCCAGCCCAGATGTGGACCAGATTCTCATCATGGCTTTAGGTCAGGATGTGCCTCTCTTAGAGATAAAAGATTGCCACTCCATCAACAAGTTTAGTTGGACAAAGAAGTATTCCTACTATTCCCAGTAACAAATGCATCATCATTGTTTCTCAGGAGTGCGTCTATAAATGTATCTGCAAACAAACCAAATCTGCCGGGCAAACAATTTGGCTCTCTTTGGTACCAGTACAAGCCCAAGTTGCACATGGACGGTAGCATAGTTTAGCACTATTTAAAAGGACAACAGCATGTCAGACTTGAGCTAAAGGCACACATGGAAGACTTATTTTCATATTTGCAAGTCTCTTCCAAGCTGGAATGAAGCTCAGCAAAGCAGTTCATCTTCATGTCATGTCCTCGGTGAAAGAAGGGTGCCATTGTCTTTGGCAATTCGTTTTTCTTATGATTGAGTATTGTGAGACCATTTTGACCCTGGTGGGGGTTTTTACATCTGGTATTGCTGGGTGTCATCTGCAAGAATGGTGGCATCCTGGTCTCGGCGGCTGGCTGAGCCACTTCGATATCGTAAGACACGGCGGACACTGGCGCCACAAATGTCTCGAAGGATTTAGATTCAGGTGGAGTCACTGATACTGTACCTCTGTGTTGATCTGACCTAGGGTCTGACCTATCTAACCTACATGTTCGAGATCATAAGTATTCTGTTCATTGCGACATAGTCCCTCTTGAACCAGTTTTGAAAGGGGCGATGAAGTTCACAAGTTCCCTGTATTTTCATTTGTTTTTCACTGTGTGTCCACGCTATTTGCTTTTGATTTCCATTCGGACTTCCTTTAAGAATCAATTCCTCATGTTTTTCTCTTTCCTTTTGCGCGCGTCAGATGGATGCCCAGGATCTTGCTAATTTCTCTCCATGTTCTTGCATAACTTCCTTTATAGCAATATTTCTGCCAAGAAACATTGAAACGTTGATCAATTTTTCATCCAGTTCGCCTTTTCTTTTGGTTATTTGAAGCAGTGAATAAAAGTTAGAACACACACATAAATAAATGTCTTTCAGTGTGGGCTTGTACATAAGAAAATGAATGACTTATACATCAACGAGCACTCTGTTTATCTGAACTGGTAATTGCCAGGTTAGTGATCAATCATACAGGCACGGCCAAGTCTTCTGAAACCCTTCATGACCCCTGAAAATCTTTCCATAGCATTCTAATCTTTCATCTTTAGACTTCTACTTTTGCTTCAGAAAAGAAGAACCAAAAAAATTCTTCTTATTCATTCTGTTGAAAGCTTTTGTCTTTTTTTTTTTATTTGCAACGCGACTGAACTTGCATGTTTGTAGGAGTTAAAATGTCTTACATTCGTATCCTCAGGACTTAACACGGCTGTTTGAAAGTTAGATAACTGGGGTGTTTGCTGGATATCTGCCGTTGCTTAACAAGAACTCAATCTTGGCTTGTAGAAATGAAGATGGATTTGGCTTCATAGTGTTTGGGTTCACCTGGTACAGCTGATTCCTGGAGGCATCGGTGTAGGAGTTCAACAATAATAGTTTAAAATCTGATACAAAAAAAAAAAAAGTTGATTAATTTTGTAACACAGCAAACTTGCATATGTGCTTTATCTCTGGTGGCAGAGCATTTGGACTCAAACCAGTCTATTTGTGGCTATGTAAAATCGACTTAAGTTTTCTTAATTCTAAATATCATCAGATATGATGCTCTTCAAAAGATGGATGTCAAACTCATGTTTGTCCTGATTCAACCCACCTGTTTTAAGTCATGTAAATCCAACAATTTCCTGCCAACTTCTTCAGGTCAACCCATTATTCAAGCCTGGTATGTCAGCACACACAATCCCCAGCTAACCGAAGGTTATCGAGGTTGTTGTTACATATTTTTAAAGGATTCAATTATGCAATAGATTGATGCATTTTAATGGGGTTGAATATAAATAACTTAAATAAAACATGCCCTTCTGAAATAGATGAAACTATACTCGGTATTTGAATTATTATCCAAATAGCCGGCACGGTGGTGCAGTGGGTAGCACAGTGGCCTCACAATTCAATTCAATTCAATTTTATTTGTATAGCCCAAAATCACAGAATGTCCGTCTCAATGGGCTTCACAAGAAAAAGAGGAATGTATTAACACAAATACACAACAAGAAAAATAACTAACAAATGCTAACTAAACAAGACTAGCACATTAATGCACTTAGACTCTCCTTCTCGGTGAGGAAAAACTCCTAAAAAACCCATCAGTGGGGAAAAAATAAGAAACACAGCAAGAAGGTCGTGGGTTCGAGTCCCGGGTGG
Source organism: Neostethus bicornis (assembly GCA_902685375.1). Lineage (NCBI taxonomy): Eukaryota > Metazoa > Chordata > Actinopteri > Atheriniformes > Phallostethidae > Neostethus > Neostethus bicornis. The sequence continues at coordinate 9,680,627 of LR738549.1, read as the reverse complement.
GGACGAGGCTTGGAACACTGTCCTTTCTGTGTGGAGTTTGCATGTTCTCCCCGTGTTTGCGTGAGTTTCCTCCAGTACTCCGGTTTCCTCCCACCCTCCAAAGACATGCATGCTAGGTTGATTTGCCGGTGCCGAAATTGCCTCTAGGAATGAATGTGTGTGTGTGTGGGTAGTTGTATGTGTGTGGCTCCGCGACAGACTGGCGACCTGTTCGGGGTGTACATTGCCCTTCGCCTTATATTGGCCGGGATGGGCTCCGGCACCCCCTGAAACCCTTCAAGGGATAGACGAATAAGAAGATGACTGACTAACTTTCCAAATAGCATATTAGCATCATGAAAATAAATCTGATTTGAAAATTAGATACAAGAAAAGTTTCAAATCAATCACGTGTTTCTGCGATTGAAGATTCCAAAAGTAAGACAGTGTACAACACCTATCCAAACAACTGCTGACATAAGCATTCTGGATAAAATGAGACAACATAAAAAATAATGGATGTAAAAGAGCATGTCACACTACTTTGTTGATAATTGAAATTCCTATTGGGGTTTGAAAGTAGATCAGGTTGAATACTCCTGTGTAAAAAGTAAAAGACTGTTCCAGAGTTCATGGATCTCTATGGAAAGAACATTTAGTCAAAAGTCTGTTTTTCTGTGTCTAACTTTACTATCCCCTCAAGAGGAGCCCCTGGCGCTCAGACCACATGAGATCGTTTCGTCTTCTGAACCGCTTATCCTTAACAAGGTGGTGGGGGGTGCCGGAGCCCATCCTGGCTGATTCAAGGCAAGAGGGTGGGTACATCCTGTATGAAAGTTTCAGAATAAATCCACAATGGGAAGATGAAGTGTTTAAATTTTGGGGTAATCCAGGTCATCGTTCCGATCCATGAGTGATTTAAAGGTTATTTTCAAAGTCTAAAGTCTTGTGAGACGCCGGCACTTTAAGAGGCGGAGCAGAGGACACTAGAACTCCGGTCTCTATAGAAACCCTGGGAATGAGCAGCCTTGTTCTTCAGACCTTGGCATTGATGCTGTTTTAAGAAGAGATAAAAAGTAAGTAAATAAAATATAAGTATTGGATTTAAATTTGGATGCAAATAGTAAAAATAGTGGAAAGAACTTCGAAGTGGAAACACTCTCAGAGTTTTCAGAACCCGAGTGTAGGGCTTCTGCAGAGCTTTGTCCAGGTCTCCATTAGACACCAATCAGATTTTTCATCTACTGTCTGATAGGTGGTAACCTATGGTCCAGGAGGTGGTAATCTTCTAAACCTCCTTTTCCACCACATTGACAAACAATATTTGAATCATGTCTCCTTTATTTCTGTGAGAAAGAACGTTTCTATACACTCTGTGCAAGTTTAAAATCAATCTTCCAAATTTAGCCCCACTTTGGTAGGTTTGGAAACTCTGGGAATAATAAAGTTCTGCGGTTCTGATGGTGGCTGGCAGCATGTGGCAGAGTGCCTGCCAGAAAATGGGTTTTAATGCATTGGATCGGTGTGTGATCATGCATGTGCAACACAAATGTGAATCTAAGGAATACCTTTTGCATTAACCCACGTAGTGGATAACATCTTGATACTTACTGTATTACTTTTGTACTTGTATTACTTTTTCATTTGATGTTCTAATTTTCATTTCATGTATTATGATTGATTTCTGAATTATGAATTCTGAATTATGAATATTTACCTATATGTTTTATGATGGATTTCTAAGTATTTACTTATATGTTTTTTTGCTTTTATGACGATTTTAAAAAAAAAGAACGGTCGGCAAAATAAGCGTTTGCTTCAGCCGATACCTTTTCGGTCCTTTGCTAAAATATAATTATTTTTCTTTCTTTCATTAATGTGAAATTACACTGTGACCGAAATAAATAAATAAATAAACAAAATAAATTGCATTTTAAACAGCTCAATCTCATTCATCTCCACTTGGTTAGCTTCTTATTTTCTTGGCTTGCAAGTCAGTACAAGACGAGACAAAGTCCACGAATAATTGGCAAGAAAAGTAAACACATCATTAATGCCCTTGGGGTTTAAATTAAATAGAAAAAGATACACACATGTATATAAATAGAGATGACTGGAGGCAGGACTGAGCAGCTCTCTGAAACACACCTTACCTGAACAAAACCACATCCTGTCATAGCTGAATGAAGAACTTTTTGAAGAGCTGTCATTACTCACATATCAGCTATTTGTTACGTTACCTGCCTGAGGTTAGTTTTCTCTCTCCATCACTCAGCTCCAAAGTGAAGGCCAGTCACTCTGCTTTTCAGATCTGTATACATTACGAGCGGTTATGCACGGGCATGCTCAATGTACGCTGCAAAGACGTCCAACAAACACTGTTGTCAAAGGAGTCAAGGGAAGTTGAGGAGATAAGTTTGGCTCACACTTGATCAGATAAAAAGTGTGGGTTTGTTCTTGCTAAATTAGACATGATCCCTTTAAATTGTGGCATGGGCGTAGCTTCTTGAATGCAGCGTTGACTGATCGTGCACAGATCTCTGCCTGTAAGGTAGTAACACTTTGTCTTTTCTCATGGATTACAGACCTCAAACTGATAAATTATGTCGCTACATTCCAGTTCAGGCTGAAAGAGACCCCCACTCTCTACACAAACACGAACACATCTGTGCAAGCCACTGGGAAGCAACTAAGGTCTGTGATGCTTTTTCCTTTCCCCCCTCGGCTGTGGAAAGAAAAGCCTCATAAAAGGATGACATCACTACAGTACATACATTTGTTTCAGACTTGTGAATAAAAGTTAAGGAGTGAAACTTTCTTAGGAACGGCAACTACCTTACCAACAAAAAGCCTTCTGACTGTCTTCATGTCTGTGTTTTTGTATATGCACGTATGGAAAAAGACATACAGGAAGTCAGTACTAAAAAAAAAAAAAAAAGTTGCCATCCAATGTGAAACCGTAGCCTTAGGAGCTGTTTTAAATAACAGCTCATCAGAAATTCCCAAAGTCTACAGAGTTCATTCGACCTCATCATCTGGGCATTTTAAGAGGAAGTGACTTTATTACCCAAGCTGCACAAGACTTGAAGAGTTTTTGCTGTTGCTCTTAGATTTATTCACCAGTCTGTGGTCACATGGGTTTGGGAAAAATCTGCTTGGTCTATGGAATCTGATAGCTTCAATTTGCCAACTTTTATAAAAAAAAGGCATTTCTTCTGGTTGATATGTTTGCAGGGATTCAGGGATTTTTTTATATGCATTTGTCTTCAATTAGCAACAAAGCTGCAATTCCAAAAGTTAACTTGGAACGGATTGTAGCTCTTTCTTTTAAGCCGCCATCTTATCGAGGTGGAGGGGTTTGCGTATCCCAGTGATCCATCCCCGAGTGTGAAGTAGCCCAGATGAGAATCAGTGCCTCTAAATCTGAGACTATGGTCTGAGACTTGCCCGGAAAAGGGTGGAATGCTGCCTGCAGGTCAGAGACAGAGTCCTGTGCAAAGGGGAGGAGTTCAAGTATTTCTTCACGAATGGGTGAAGGATGGAGCGGGAGATCCACAAACGGGTTCATGCTGTGTTCGCAATTATCAGGAAGCTGCATCGGTCCGTCGTGGTGAAGATAGAGCTAAGCCGAAACGCAAAGTTGTCAATTTACCAGTCGATATATTTCCCTACCCTCACATATGGTGACCAGCTGTGGGTGGTGACCGAAAGAATGAGATCTCAGATACAAACGGCTGAAATGAGGTAGATCCCGAACCGGCTGAAGGGACTATGTCTCACAGCTGGCCTCCTGGGTGAGCTAGAAGATGGAGCTAGGGTGAGAGAAGCCTGGGCTTCCCGTCTGAAGATTTTGCCTCCGTGACCTGGACCCGGTTAAGCGGAAGACAATGGAATGGGAGTTATTTTGACAGCCAAAAAAAAAATAAAAAAAATCACAAGTCTAAAGGGATTCAGGACACAAAAATGATAAATTACTATGATTTGGAAGAAAAATGTTTTCCATACTAACAAGACATCCGTTATAGACTTTGGTTGTTCTAATCTTCTTCTTTCCCTTCAGGGGTCGCCACAGCAAGTCAGTTTCTTCCATCTAACCCTATCTGCTGCATCCTCTTCGGTCACGCCAACTATCTTCATGTCTTCCTTCACTGTATCCACGGAACTTCCTTTTTCGCCTTCCTCAAGGCCTCTTTCCTGGTGGTTCCAAACCCAGCATCCTTCTGCCGATGCATTCGGTCTATCTCCCCTGCACATGTCCAAACCATGTCACTCTTGCCTCTCTGGCTTTATTTCCAAAACCTCTAACATGTGCTGTTCCTCTGATATACTCATTTCTAATCCTGTCCATCCTGGTCACTCCCAGAGAGATCCTCAGCATCTTCATCTCTGCTACCTCCATCTCTGTTTCCTGTCTTTTCTTCAGTGCTACTGTTTCTAGGCCAAACAGCACGGCTGGTCTCACCACGGTTTTGTACACTTTTCCTTTCATTTTTGCTGAAATTCTTCTGTCACACATCACACCTGATACTTTTCTCCACCCATTCCTGCCTGCCTGCACACACTTCTTCACCTCTTTTCCACACTCTCCATTGCTCTGGACTGTTGATCCTAAGTACTTAAAATCTTCCACCTTCTTTCTCTCTTCTCCCTGTAACCTCACTTTTCCATTTGGATCCCTCTCATTCACACACATGTACTCTGTTTTACTCTGACTAATCTTCATTCCTCTTCTTTCTAGTGCAAACCTCCACCTCTCCAGCGTTTCCTCCACCTCTTCACTCCTCTCACTACAGATCACAATGTCATCTGCAAACATCATTGTCCATGGGGATTCCCGTCTAACCTCGTCTGTTAGCCTGTCCATCACTTTGGTTGTTCTTATCCATGTTTCAGTTACTTCGATTTGAGTGACCTGCCTTTACCTCTTTGGTCTTGGTACCCTTCGCTTACCCTAATGGACCCCCATTAAAGCCTACTTTTTGCCAAGTAGTTGTTATAAAATCAATTAACCTATGACAACTGTGAACAAATCAAGTCCTTATAGGCCATGTTCATTTGTACTAAACTAGTCGTTTAGTCTGGTCATTTCTAGCTTGTTTTTTTGGGGTTTTTTTCTTGGTCGTTCTTTTCATTTCTTTTGTTTTTTTAAACTATAAAAAGTACACAAAATTTAGTTCTGGCCCAAAATAAATACACCCTTGTGACCTCATTGGTTTTTTACGAGTGAACCTAAATTAAAGGGAAGTGTGATGATTGATGCAGAATGTGTGAACCATACCACAAGTCTTTTTCTGCCACTTTTTACTGGCGTGACGCTGTGAAAACCAAACTTCGACATAAACACAAACCTTGACACATGTATACAGAAGAAAACACAAGTCTACAATCAGAAAGGACTCTGTAAACACTGTCACACCAGTCGCGGTAGCTCAAGTTCTGCTTGATGCAACTCAACATAAAAATCCAAACTAGACTAGGGGTGCCCAACCTTTTTTGTCCCAATATATATTTTACAAATATCAAAACTCCTGAGATCTACCAGTCACATGTTACCATCTCAAACCCCAACAATTTGTTACATACGCTCACACTCACAGCGCTTTGCGAGGGGAGGGGCCACAGCAGCACTGTGGGCTACTTATTGATTACAGGCTTAACGTTATTTTACGTCACAAACTCCAAAAATCTCCAGAAACAGCAGAAAAGATGCTAAATCTCGCATGTTACCATTTTGTTACCATGTTACCATTTCTCGCATGTTACCAATTTGTGACATACGCACACACTCACAGCGCTTTGCGAGGGGGAGGGGCCACAGCAGCACAGCGGGCTGCTTTTTGATTATAGGCTTAACAACGTTATTTCACGTCACAAACTCCAAAAATCTCCAGTAACAGCAGAAAAGCTGCTAGATTGACACTTTTTTGGAAAAAAAATAAAAAGAGCCCCTAAATTTTGGGCAACTCTAGCAGCTGATTTCAGGGCAGAAGTCATTGTGAGGCTGATGATAGGCTGGTGCTGTTTTTTTTTTTTTTTTTAACTTTTTTTTTTTAACTTTTTTTTTTCAATGCCATGCGATCTTCCCTTAATGCCTTTGTGATCGACCAGTTGATCGCCATCGACCAGTTGATCGCCATCGACCCGTTGATTGCGATCAATGTGATGGGTACCCCTGAACTAGGCTAATATGAAAAAGACCAAAACTTAAATATTTTATCAAGTTTAAGCAATCTGAAACAAGAAAAGTTACTTGATGCATCTCCGGTTAAAAAAAAGAAAGGGATTTCAAAAGATCAGTCTAAGCTGGAAAAGTACAGCATTTTTTCCGTTCCTCACACCCCTACCCACAACCTGGAATGTGACCGGGCTGTAAAATAATTCTTTACAGGGGGTAAAGTGATTCAGACTGCACCAGGTGGATGTGGGGGAGGAAGGGTTTTACTTTCCATTGGGCCGTCCTTCGTCCACGTGCAGGAAAAGATGTGTTTGAGATCTGGCTGATCTCTTCTGACGGCAGTTGTTGAGTTTTTCCTTTAAATGAAAAAACTAAACATCTTAATTTAGGTATACAGTGTTATGCACACATGGTGAAGGAGTTGACCCAACACCTCATTTTGACCTGGAAAACAATCAAATACTTAAAGATAAAAGAAGAAAACAGAGTAAACCGGTCCAAAACTAACAGATGGTCTGTGATTACCGGCTGACTGGATTAACAAAGCAGGAAGCGTCTTCAGATGTTTCGTGATGGGACCGACACGTCTATAAAATCTAATAAAGCAAACGGGATTTTTCCGATGAGTGAGCCAGCTGGCTCATGTATGACTTTTAAATATCTGAGACACGGTGGTTTTGTGTGTGTAAGCGACTTAACTACTGACTTTATAAGAAAAAAAACCTAAGCAACCCGTCTATCTGAGTAAAACTACATCGGAGACATTTTGTTAAATAAAAAGAGTCCGAATGAAATATTGTTAACATGGAAGGTATCAAATAAAGTCTAAAACAAAGAGTAATTACTGCCAGCTCTCGCTGGATCGATCTGCTGCCGAGTGTGAAGCGGCCGGAATGGGAATTAGCGCCTCCAAATCCGAGACCATGGTGCCTGCCCTGAAAAGGGTGGACAGGGACACGGTCCTGCCCCAAGTGGAGGAGTTTAAGTATCTCGGGGTCTTGTTCATGAGTGGGGGAAGGATGGAGCGGGAGATCAACAGATGGATCGGTGCGGCGTCAGCAATAACTAGGACGCTGCATCGGTCCGTCATGGTAAAGAGAGAGCTGAGCCGAAAAGCAAAGCTCTCGATCTACAAGTCGATCTACGTTCCAACCCTCACCTATGGTCACCAGCTGTGGGTGGTGACCAAAAGAATGAGATTGCGGGTACAAGCGGCCGAAATGAGCTTCCTCTGCAGGGTGGCTGGACTCTCACTCAGAGATCGGGTGAGGAGCTCTGCCATCCGGGAGGAGCTCGGTGTCGAGCCGCTCCTCCAGGTCGAGAGGAGCCAGATGGGGTGGTTTGGGCATCTGGTCAGGATGCTCCCCGAGCGCCTCGCGGGCGACGCGTTTTGGGCACGTCCCACCGGGAGGAGACCAAGGAGCAGACCCCGGACCCGCTGGAGAGATTATGTCTCACAGCTGGCCGGGGAACGACTTGGGATCCTTCCGGGTGAGCTGGAGGATGCAGCCAGGGTGGGAGAGGCCTGGGCTTCCCGTTTGAGGCTGTTGCCCCCGCGACCCGACCCCGGAACAAGCGGAAGATGACGGAACGGAATGGAACAAAGAGTAATTGTACCTTTATTTTAAAGCACAATGATTTTTACTGGCAAAAAGATTGGCAAACTGGCTTGAGGGCCCTCAAGTGTTTTAATCAGGTCTGCCAAACGTAAAGAAATTATATGTCAACTTTAATGCAATTACTAGGATGCTGTATCGGTCCGTCATGATCAAAGAAAGAGCTGGGCCGAAAATGAAAGCTCTCGATTTACAAGTCGATCTGCGTTCCCACCCTCACCTATGGTCACCAACTGAGGGTGGTGACCGAAAGAATGAGATCACGGATACAAGCAGCCAAAATGGGCTTTCTTCGCAGGGTAGCTGGGCTCTCACTCAGAAATCGGGTGAGGAGCTCTGCCATCTGGGAGTAGCTTGGTGTCGAGCCGTTCCTCCTCCAGGTCAAGAGAAGCCAGATGGGGTGGTTCAGGCATCTGGTCTGGATGCCTCCCAAGCGCCCCACTGATGTGTTTCGGGAACGTCCCACTGGGAGGAGACCAAGACGTTGACCAAAGACCTGCTGAAGAGACTCACAGCTGGCCGTGGGACAACTTTGGATCCTTCTAGGTGAGCTGGAGGTTGCAGCCGGGGTGAGAAAAGCCTGGGTGTCAGTCTGAGGCTGTTTTCCCTGCGACCCTGCCCCGGATAAGCGGAAGATGATGGAACGGAACGGACATTAAACCAGTGAAATACTTTATTCATTCATCATCTACTTGAATGTGGAGAGATTATCATTTGCTCAGAAATATCTGGCAAATTAAACAGTAGGATTCACAAATCTGCAGTGGTGGATGAAGTACTCACTTAAAAGTAAAAGTACAGATAATTACGCAAAAATTTACTTAAGTAAATGTAAAAGTACCAATAAAAAAATATATTTAAGTAAAAGTACAAAAGTAATTGGTGTAAATTGTACTTTTTAAGTAAAAAGTAAAAGTATTCGATCATAATTCAAATGTTATTTGTTATGCTATAGGGTGTCACCATGGTAACCAGAATAAATACTCTGCAGGGGTGTGACCCCCCCTCTCCTGACTCTTTTGGTCCACAAAAAAAATAAATAAATAAAATAAAAGGGTACAAGTCAAGCTATCTCCTAGAGGGCCAGTGAATGGGCCGCCAAAATGGAGGAAAATGACACTCATTTTTTAAAATGTTTTTGGGGGGAGGCCCCCAGTCAATATATATTGGCTTTGTCAAAGCCCCACTCCCTTTTGGAAAATTCTAGATCCGCCCCCCTGCTCTGTGTAATGATGGCTCAACTTTTTATTTAGAAGTAAACACAACGAACAACGATCTTCTGACTCTTTTTAATTTGTTCTATATTTGTTGTTAGGTTTTTGGCGCTGAATGAATGCGGAAAATGTTTCTCGATTCATTACTTCTTCTCCCGATCAACTGCTTCTTTTGATTTTGGCGATGCGGCTTCAAGATTTGCTAAAAAACATGTGTATTTTTCAAATTCCTGGACGAAAAAGTAACGAAAAATGTAAAACACACTTTTAAAAAGTAGCGAAGTAAAAGTACAGATATTTGCTCTAAAAATGTAGTGAAGTAAAAGTAAAAGTACAGGTCTCAAATTTTACTTAAGTAAAGTACAGTTTTTTTACTTAAGTACAGTAACGAAGTACATTTACTTAGTTACATTCCACCACTGAAAATCTGAATAATATGGGAAACCTTTTTTCATAACTTTCAGTAACATTTCATTTTGATATCCCTTCATGTGTTTTAACTTTACAACACAGTTCTGCTGGTTTTTGCTGGTTCTGCTGGTTTCTTTGGTTGCTAGCGTGGTCATATATCTAAACAAAGAAAACCCTAAATGTTTGTGAGGTGTGTTTTAGATCTTTTTCTGCTCTGCTGGTTTTATTTAGTGCCTTACAACACTTTCTCTTACCTCTCAGGGGTGTTTCATTCAGCCCTCTGTGTCTTTAAAAAACAAGGATCCTATTTCAAGTTATTTTTATTGTTTGGTTTAACTGTCTACACATTTAGTCTCTTCTAACGGACTGAAGTATATGTTTGTCTTACCCCACAAGAGGCAGAGTGAGGGAAGAGTGTGGGGAGTAGTTCCAGCTGTTTGCAGGTAAGAAGCTACTACCGTACATCTGGGCAGCGCCATCATGTTCAAAATCTTTTTGAAGTAAGTGCAGGATGTCCAGGATGTTACTTGGAGCGTGGAAGAGCGAGCTCAGACTTGCTTAGCAGACGGAAAACCTGCACACAGATTAAATTAATAGCAGTCATTAGATTTCAAAGAAATCAGGTGTGCATGAGGGAGATAAATGAGAGGAGGAGCACAATGAAAAGCTTCCTCATGAAACTACATTCAAGAAAACAATCTCATTTGGACCTTTTTTCACTTTGGTAATTTGGGAATTTTTAAGGTTTTACATTGATTAATATTGAACTGAATTGTTGAGTGAATTCAACAATTCACTTGAGAGTTGACATCAGAACTCTCAAGTTGAGGAAAAACTCCAAAAAAGCCAGGGGTGAAAAAAGAAAAAAAAAAAAAAGAAAAAAGAAACCTCATGGGGATCCACATGAAAGAGAGACCCCTCCCCTGGGACAAGCATCCAATGTGTCTAAGACTGTTAATTAGATATTAGCTTATTCTACTCGACAACTATGATACAGTATATTCAAAAAGAAATCAGAAGATGGGCTTCATCCTGATGAAAACAGGATGGTAGAACAAGCACGGAGGTTAGGGTTTTGAGCCCCAGAGGGGGGATGAGGCTCAAAACACTGGCCTTTCTGTGTAGAGTTTGCTTGCCCTGCAACAGAATTGTGACCTGTCTGGGATGCACCCTGGCTCTCACCTTTAATCAGCTGGAATAGGTTCCCCCGCAAGCCCCGTTCCTTTGTCTTGTCTCCAACTGGGACTCTTTGATGTTTGTTTTTTCTGAACACGCCTCCTGGTTTTGTTCAATCAACCTTGTTAATTGTGCAAAGTTTGTGTACTTCTATTTGATCAATTTTACATAAATGTTGTGGTTCCCTCAACCACCACCAGAGGGAGCCAGGGACCATCTCACCTTTCCCCCATTTCTACCTGATTGGACCACCTGTACCTGATTCAACCACCTGCACCTAATCTCTCTGCTGCCTGTTTTAAGGCAGCCTCACCAGCATTCCTCGTCGGGTCTTCATGCCTCCCAGCCTTGACTGACTCCCGACCCAGCGGATATCCTTTGGGACTGAGATTGACTCTTTTGATTACCATCTTGATCCCTTTTCTTTGTTTACAGCTTTGCTGATCCTTGGTTTAATAAATTCTTGTTTGAAGTCCTGCATTTGGGTCCTCCTCCTTCCACATCACAACAATAAAACAGTTTGAGAATATTTTGTTTTGATGATAGTTTATACTTAAAATGATTTCAAGTGAAAGCTTCATTTGTCATGGTTCCCATGGTTCTCGCCACCAACAGATGGAGCCCGGGACCTTCCCTCATTTCACTGATTCGGGACACCTGTAGGTCATTGACCAGCTGCCTATTTAAAGGCAGTCTGCCTTGCCTTCAGTGTCGGGTCACCTACCCTTCTAGCCAGGTCTTCATGGCTGCCTAACCAAGACATGCATCTGAACTTTTACTATTAGACGTTCATCTGAACCATGTACTTTTCTCCCACAGCTTAACTGGACTCCTTTACTCAATAAACCATGTTTGTCATCCTGCACTTGGGTCCTCCTCCTTCTTCTCCACCCTCATCGTGACATCATTTTGCTGAAATAAAAATGGTGACTGGATGAAATATGAATCTAAATAAAGAAAGCTGTTTTTTATTTAAATTTAGAAAAGGTTTTTGTCAAACGTTGTGTCAAAAATAAAATGGAGAGGAATAACTATTGGTGATGATGTCTCATGAGGAGAACGGGATCACAAGAAAATCTAAAGCGATGACTCAGGGGAAAGCCAAAAAAACCCCAGAACTCTTCTTTCTTTTAAGGATGGGGTACGATCAACAGTAACCCAATTCAATCTAAGTCGTCTCTTTACGTCTGCTGGTTAATATATAGTGTTCAATGGTAAAGATAAATGTTTCGATCCATGAAAGTTCCTTTTAACTCTTTTTGGCTTCACATCACTCCTTCTGCTCTTTGTTACGCTCAAAACATTTTAAAAAAAAGGATGATTTTTAAAAAAAATTTATACAGAACTGTTTTATCTTGTGATCTTCCAGCTGCTAAACATCTGCCCTGCAGACTTAAACACGGTGAAGGTAAATATTATACCAGTCACTCCAGAAAAAAATCTGCACTGTTTGCAGAAACCGTACATCAAATAGAAAAGTGCATCAAATGTTCGCAAAGTGTCCCTTTTCATTTCCTTCGTTTGACTATTAAACCCTTTATTTATGGAACAGTTGGAAAAAAAAAAGAAACACCGCCAAATGCATAAAGTCAGAAAACGTCCAGTTATTTTCAACATTTTGCTGCCCTCTTGTGAGAAAATAATATTTAGACACACTGGAAATATTTTTTTTTATTATGTGTTACTTTGTTGCTCGATGTGGGCTGAAGCCTATCCCGGCTGAGTACAATCGAGAGGCAGGGTAGACGCGAATAAGGTCGCCAGTCTCTCGCGGGGCCATACACACAGTCTTTCCTAGAGACAATTTGATAGAGGCTAATCAACCTATCATGCATGTTTTTAGAGGGTGGGAGGAAACCAGAGAACCTGGAGAAAAACCCACTCATACACAGGGAGAACATGCAAACTCCACACAGAAAGGCTAGTGTTTCAAGCCTCGTTTCACCCAAGATTCCAACCGTGGCCTTCTTGCTGCGAGGCCACTGTTAGTCTAATTGTTTATCACTAATGTATTGATATGTTATTTTTATTAAACTGTTACATATGGGGGGAGACGGCGGCTCAGTGGTTTGAGCGTTTGCCCACGGACCGGAAGATAACTGGAAGTTTGCAGGTTTGCATCCCACTGGGTTCACGGCTAGGGTCCTTGGAGAAGACACCTAACCCCCCGTTTGTCCCACCATTGGTGTTGTCATAGGTGGCAGCCTACTGCGGTGAAATGCAGCACACAAATTTCCCGGTGAGGGATTAATAAAGTATATCAAAATTAAATATTTCACAACAAAACAGTAAATTTGAGCCATTCAATGATCTCCATTCAATGTGTTTTGTTTAACTTATAATTTTTAAAATGTAATTTACTGTTGAGAATAACAGATGAACTTAAGCGAGAATAAAAACTTTGTATCTGTTTGACTTGCATCAGCTAAGAAATGTATCTGCGTTTTAATTCCAGATGTAGCGACAGCTATGTGATATTGTTTGTTTTTGTTTTTTTCTGCTGGTGTGAAAGAATGAGACTGCGGGTACAAGCGGCCAAAATGAGCTTCTTTTGCAGGGTGACTGGGCTCTCACTCAGTGATCGGGTGAGGAGCTCTGCCATCCGGGAGGAGCTCGGTGTCGAGCCGCTCCTCCTCCAGGTCGAGAGGAGCCAGATGGGGTGGTTCGGGCATCTGGTCAGGATGCCCCCCGAGCGCCTCGCAGGCGAGGTGTTTCGGGCACGTCCCACCGCGAGGAGACCAAGGGGCAGACCCCGGACCCGCTGGAGAGACTATGTCTCACAGCTGGCCGGGGAACGACTTGGTATCCTTCCAGGTGAGCTAGAGGATGCAGCCGGGGTGAGAGAGGCCTGGGCTGCCCTCTTGAGGCTGTTGCCCCTGCGACCCGACCCCGGAACAAGCGGAAGATGACGGAACGGAACGGTGTGAATAAAAGGAAAGTCCCGAACAACTGAATATTCAAAATCTAACCTCCACATCTCTTCAGAAAGCTGGTATGTTTCCTAAGTGAGTTCGTTGGACACTAGGACTGTTGGTGTGTGTGGTCATAGTTGGAACAAGCCTGCAGAAAGTGTGTCGTGTGAATGGGTGAGACAGGAAAAAGCAAAATAATTGCAGAATAAAAGATCATCTGGTTTAAAACTAATGCATTTTAATTTCATTGTTTCATAGTTTCATTGAATTTGCAAGAAGAATTTAGAAGTGCAAGGATAAATGTACCAAAGTGAAAACCTTGGAAGTGTCTTGTGTTATTTTTGCAATTCTGCAACATTCAAGGACATTCTATCAGAGTGCCAAGGAGATAAGATACCAGCTGTGGTTTTGTTTTTACCCCTTTGGTCTGGAAAGATTATAAACTTACTTTGGAGGTCGTAATAAGGAGCGGGTGCACATTGGAGATGTTGGGAGAAAATCAGTGTTAAACACAGTGATGAAAGTATAAAAGCTCCGTGAAGGTGGCCCCTCTTAAAAATATATATACTGTATATATAAACAAAAATTAACAAAAAATATGTCAATCGTTTGTGCTGTAAAAATTTTCGTTTGTGCTGTTTTATTTTCATAGATATTTACGATTCTTTTATAGGTCAATCTGCGGTCATCCATTCCCTCACATTCCTTAAAAATGCGAGAAAACTCTTAAAATTGGTGTCAATCGTTTGTCCAACGTTTGCGCTGTAAAATTTTTTGTTTGTGCTGTTTTACTTTTCTTTAATTTAAGAAAATAAGATCAGGACGATGACGTCATCCAGCCCCTTCTTCCGCCTAAAAATGCGAGAAAAATTCTAAAAATGGTGGGCATCATTTGTGCTACGTTTGTGCTGTAAAAACTTTTGTTTGTGCTGTTTTAGTTTATTTAAATTTTTGGAAAACGATTTGGTCAATGACGTCATCAAAGATGGCGACGGCCGGCAAATAAAAACGTCTGGATGACGTTATCGCCCAAATTGTTTTTCTTATAATGTAAATAAACTAAAATGGCACAAACAAAAATTTTTACAGCACAAACGTAGCACAAACGATTTCCACCATTTCTATAATTTTTCTCGCATTTTTAAGCAATGTGAGGGGCTAGGTGACCGCAGATTGACTTATAAAAGAATCGTAAATATCTACGAAAATAAAACAGCACAAATGAAAATTTTTGTACCACAAAACAGCACAAACGTTTGACATATTTTTTGTTAATTTTTGTTTATATTTTTTAAGAGGGGCCAACTTCACGGAGCTAAGTATAAATGAAATTCCAAAAATTGGATAGCAAAATATTAAATAACGAAGTTGTCCGACGGCTAAAGATTGAGAAAAACATGGTCAAGATTTTTTGCAATGCAGCAGTGTGTCTAAAATGGCTGCCAAAACAGAAACCTGGCTCTCATTCAGTCACTCACCTTCTTAAGTGTCTATCCCTTACAGGGCTGCAGGGGGCACTGGAGCTCATTCTGGCTGATTCGAGGCGAGGGGCACGGCACACCCCAAACAGGTCGCCAGTCTGTCGCGGGGCTACACACACACACACTCGTTCCTAGGGGCAATCATGAAGTGGCCAATCAACCGAGTGTAATGAAGCTGTGTGTGGGTGGAAAGAGGAGGACCCAATTGCAGGAATTGGAACCACCAGGAAAGAGGACTAGAGGAAGACCAAAGAGGAGGTTCATGGATACAGTGAAGGAAGACATGAAGATAGTCGGTGTGACCAAAGAGGATACAGCAGATAGGGTTAGATGTAAGAAACTGACTTGCTGTGGCGATCCCTGAAGGGGAATGCCGAAAGAAGAAGATTTATTTTTCATGGTCAGGCAACCAGGGGAACCTAGCTGGAAGGGATGGTGTTACCCACCATGGAGGTCCAGAGTGATTGCCCTTAAATAGGCAGCCGGGTCCACAGATATGCGGCATCAGGATAATCCCCCTCAGGTGTCTCAGTCAGGGTGACGAGGAAAGTCCACGGCTTCCTCTAGTGGCAGGCTAGGGGATCATGACAACGGTGAGAGGAAACCGGTGTACCCAGAGAAGACCCACGCAAACACAGGGAGAACATCCAAACTCCACATAGAAAGGCAAGTGTTCCAAGCCTCATACCCACCCGGGAGTCAAACCCACGACCTTCTTTCTGTGAGACCATTGTGCTACACACCATGCCACCATACCGCCCAGCCTGTCGCACAATCTCTTTATTTCTTGCTAGATTTTATGACATTTTTAACTACTCCACACCAAATCATATTCTTCTGCTTATTAGGGGTCAGGGGACAGCCGCCTGGGCAGGAAGCCCCAACCTCTCAAACTCTGGACCCAAGCTATGCCTTATCGTTGAGGTGAGCTATAGGTTGCAGAAAGGCCAGTAATTCCGTTTCGTTCTGTCATCTTCCACTTGTTCCGGGGTCGGGTCGTGGGGGCAACAGCCTCAAACGACCCAACCGGGTCGAGGACAGGGTCCTTCTCCAAGTGGAGGAGTTTAAGTATCTCGGGGTCTTGGGAAAGATGGAGCAGGAGATCGACAGGCGAATTGGTGCGGCCGCAGCAATAACTAGGACGCTGCATCGGTCCGTCGTGGTAAAGAGAGAGCTGAGCCGAAAAGCGAAGCTCTCGATTTACAAGTCGATCTACGTTCCAACCCTCACCTATGGTCACCAGCTGTGGGTGGTGACCGAAAGAATGAGATCGCGGGTACAGGCGGCCGAAATGAGCTTCCTCCGCAGGGTGACTAGGCTCTCCCTGAGAGATCGGGTGAGGAGCTCTGCCATTTGGGAGGAGCTCGGTGTCAAGCCGCTACTCCTCCAGGTTGAGAGGAGCCAGATGGGGTGGTTCGGGTATCAAGTCAGGATGCACCCCTGAGCGCCTCGCTGGTGAGGTGTTTCGGGCACATCGCACCGGGAGGAGAGCAAGAGGCAGACCCCGGACCTGCTGGAGAGATTTTGTCTCACATCTGGCCGGGGAACGACTTGGGATCCTTCAGGGTGAGCTCGAGGATGCAGCCGGGGTGAGAGAAGCCTGGGCTTGTTGGCCCTGCGACCAGGCACCGAATGAGCGGAAGACGACAAAACGGAACCGAAAATTATAAAATCTTGTTTTTATTCAGAGAAAGACTGGGGTGTTTCGCAACAGCAATTAGCTTGTTTACTGTAACCATAGCAACCCGCTCTTCTTCTTCTCTGCTTTTTTGTTGCGAGCTGCTGTCCATTTCTACTCAAAACTACCCCAACTAGTGGACTGTATTTTTTACATGTTTTTAAGACATTTTAAGAACATTTCGGTTTCGTTTAAAGCAGAAAAATTTTGGATTCTATTTAAATCTCACATTTTCTGCAAGACATGAAAGAGGTAAAAGTTTTTCTGGCTTAATCTTCTGATAGGCTCTTTGTCTGGAACCAAACATGACAACACACCCTAAAAAATATCTCCTGGTAATTCTTTAAGAAACCCAGTGATCATGTCCTTTGTACAGTACTCGTTGTGATTTGATGTACAGTGTGAGCTAGTTTACACAGACCGCGCAGGTTTGTCCTCCACAATCACGTGTTCCATCGCGCAGCATCCTTCCAGAAGGGTTGTGCTTCGTCTCTATTCCACTATTACAGAATGCCGAAACTCTGCTGCGTGTAATCGCAGCATTTCCAGCTTATTTTTTCCCTCTTGCTGCCTGA
This sequence comes from Neostethus bicornis, assembly GCA_902685375.1. NCBI lineage: Eukaryota > Metazoa > Chordata > Actinopteri > Atheriniformes > Phallostethidae > Neostethus > Neostethus bicornis. Next base: position 9,663,410 of record LR738549.1, on the reverse strand, counting down.
CTGCTCTCTCCAAACACAGGTAGGTCACCGTTTTACATTTCAACCCTATCTTCTATGTGTTTTTGCAGAAGCAGCGCGGACATGCTGTTGTGCAGTAAAGACGCGTGCATGCATGCATGCATGTGTGTGTATGTGTGTGTGTGTGTGTGTGTGTGTGTGTGTGTGTGTGTGTATTATTAGCCCAGTTTGTAAGAATGTCTGCTCAGCGTGTGGTGAGAGATCACTGCTAGGATTCTGTGTGTGAGGAGGTGATGCTCCTCATTGTGTGCAGGTGGATGCAGCTTCCTGAGAGCATGATGGTGATGATAGTGGTCAGTCTTGTAGGAACAATGACTCAGCAGCTGGAGAGAAGGAGGAAACTATGGCGTCTAACCCAGGGTTTATTAAACCTCCTGCTTTTAGGTTTAAATAAAGTAAAATTATAATAAGCTGTTTATTAACCTACTGTCTCTAATTACTAATTAGGAAGGTGATTTTGAAGATATGATTGATCTTTTCGTAATTTATTTTTGCAATATGCAATATTCAAAACAATTGTCTCAACAGGCTTTAAATTGTAGATTGAAAAAACATTGCAAAAATAAAGAACAAAAAATGTAGACACACAAATACATAGCTACAAGCTAACCAAACAAAAGCTAGCTAAACAATTTCAGTACATGCCTGCCTTGAGACCCAACTTCACAGTGAGGAAAAACTCCAAACACCCCCCCGCACCCTCCCCCCAAAAAATAATCAAAACACAGTAGTGAGGGGAAAAAAAAAAAAGAGACCTCATGGGGACCCACGTGAAAGTGAGATCCCTCCCCGGGATGAGCATCCAATGTGTTTACGACTGTTCATTAAATGTTAGCTTATTCTACTCTACAGTCATAGATCTAATATGACTGTGGGCAAACTTTTTGACTCGCGGGCCACATCGGGTTCTAACATTTGACAAGCGGTCCGGCCCGATAGGGGATGCCCCCAAACCCGTCTGTACTGGTGAGCACCACAAGTGCTCGTTTCGTGCCTCCCCCCCTCTTTTGGAAAATCCTGTATTCGTCCCCTAGGACGGGATCAGATGGATGGTATGCTTTGGTAACCTCTACATTAGACCGATAGAATGGCGCGCTAGATTTTAAACGAGCGTTAAATTTCAAATCTAGTGGCGCTACGTCTGAAATCTAGTGCGATAGCACTTAAAAATGTGCATTTAGCGTCGCTAGGTTTGAAATCTAAGCGCTTGATGTAACATTTTGCTTGTTTCAACATCTAACACGCTTGTTTACGTGTGCGTATTGGGCACGATGGGTTTCCATATTTGTGCACACTGTTTATTTTGAAAGTATCCGCATCACGGAGACACACACATTTTAATGGGAGCAGTGTTGTTGTATTTTTGGCGCCATCCAGTGACGAACATAAAAAAATCAAGAAAATTAAGAAAATCCAACTAGCATGGTTTATTTAATTTTTTTCTAATTCGGCGCGCCAGATTAAAACGTTTAACTGGCCGCATGTGGCCCGCGGGCCGTAGTTTGCCCATGCTTGATTTAATATCAGCTGGACTCCTGATTTCTTTCTTTATTTATTTTTTAAAACAAGCTACAAAGACCCAGAAAAGCAGAAAAGTCAATCAGGCACTGCTCCCCCCATGACTCCTATCGCCTATCACATTTGCAGCAAGTTTGGTAGAAGCTACAGCACCCGCATTGGGTTATTCAGCTCCAGCCGGCACTGTACAAACTGATAAGTATCCAGGTGTAGACTTCATTGTTTCTGGAGACAGAAGGATGCCAACAACAACAACTGAAAACAATGTCTGTATTTGAATTAATTACTAATTATTACGGGGTATAAAATGGGATGGTTCGGACATCTGGTTTGGATGCCTCCCATGCACTTTGCTGATAAGGTGTTTCAGGCACGTCCCACCAGAAGGAGACCAAGAGGCAGACCCCAGACCTGCTGGAGAGACTACGTCTCACAGCTGGCCAGGGAACGACTTGGGATCCTTCCGGGTGTGCTGGAGGATGTTGCACTGGGACCTGGCCCTGAATAAGTGGAAGATGACATAACGGAACTTTCTGACTGAAAAAATGAACAAAAATACCCAAAATGTTGTAGAAAAGGGCTCTGAAATGTTTACTTTAAGGAGAGCACAAGAATTTCAGGGGAAAAGAATATAAAAAGGTAATTTATCATTTTTTCTCTTTTGCTAGTTCAGATTAAAAGGTTTGTAAGGCTGTAGTTTGTCCACCCCTCGCTGAGAGAGTTTGATTCAGGGGGAATCGTAGTTGCCCTACTGCCGACGGGATTTGGGGGTAGCTTAAAGGGCCCATCTCATGCAAAATAACTCTTTTCACATTGTATCCTATGCACATACACACGCAAAATGTGGGGTTTGCAACATGCATTACACGATAGTTATGAAAATATATTGATTTGGTGGAGCGCAGTCACAGACCCGGAACTAAGAAAGGCCGGGTATTGGTCATCCCCCTGCCCGTCCTGAGAAAGTACAAGCTCCACCCTCTGCTCTCACTGAGCCGCTATTCCTCCGCCCATCTCTGAGCGGGAGGGGGAAGGCAGCCAACGCAACCAAAAACGCACTTTCTTCTTGAAGACATAGCTACAAAAAGCGTGTTTCAAGCAAGAAAATAAAAAAGACGCAGAGCAGCGAACCAGCCTGTATATCGGACGTTGAAAGCGAGTTTGTGAGGGTGTAAGGCCGGAGTGGAGGCGGGTGAGGAGGGCGGGCAGGTGGTGAGGAGGGAGGGGGGCGTGTGCGAAGTCCGTCCTGGCTACATCAAATGCATCATACTTTAGACATCTGCTCATTGGTTGTTTTGTCTGAGCGTGCCAGAAATCCACAGCAATTTGTGAAAAACGGGCTAAATCAATCTAGAATCCCCTTTGGTGACATATACAAGGCCCGGACATCACTCTTACAAGGTAGAAAACTCTGGAAAGTCCATTTTGTATGAGATGGGCCCTTTAATTTTTCAGCTAGCCCTGGTAGCACATCACACATCATCAATTCCTGGTCAGACCAGAGAGTAGCAATTAGCTTAAGCTAATAGCTACCCAACCTTCCTGTAGCAAACAAACCCGAATGGTGTCAGGTCAAAACTTTTTCTAACGAAACAAACGTTACTTAAACCTGATTTACTCAGACCAGCACTGCTTAATCCACTTTTGACTAACTTTGGATCTTTCAAATGAAAATACAGAGTGGTAAACAAAAAAAAAAAACTAACACCCGCTATTTAGCAATATGTATTTGTTCTTTTGCTTTAACTTGCATTTGAACTAAAGAACAAACTATTCCTAATTTTCCAAATTTAGTTACAGTACATGTTGCTTCACTATTTGCAGCTTGAGCAACTTTAAATCTCTTGGGAAGGCTGTCAAGAAGATTTAGGAGTGTTTTTTAAAAAAATGTCCATTACTCAAGAAAAACATTGGTTCGGAGTCAAGAACCAATCTGTTTTTACTCCCATTTGTCCTCAAGTTTTTCACCAAGTTGAGGCCCAGATCATCTACATAGCACTCCGGCTTCCTTTTCCTTTTGGAGTTTGTTTTTGTGCACAGTCATGATGGAAGAAGAAGGGGTAAAATATTCTGTCAAAGTTTGAACCATGAAATTGTCCAGAAAGTCTTGGCGTGTTGAATATTTCAGTTTTTTTTTTTACTGTAACTAAGAGCTCAAATTCAGCTTCAGAAAAAACACCACAATCTTCGCTCTACCAAACTTTACACTTGGCACAGAGTAGTCAGATAAGTACTGTTGTCCTGGCAACCGCACAGTCTAAACTAGCCGATCAGATTGTCAGGAAAAGACATTTATCACTCCAGAAAATCTGTCTACTAAGCTTTAGAGATTGTGACTGTACTGAGATCGGTGCATCTAATGCAAAGCTGGATGCAGCTGGTCACCATGGAAACCCATTCCATGATGTTCTCTCTTCACTGTGCTTTTTTTTTTTCAGCTAATCAGGAATTCACATAAAGGTTTGGAGATCCACTGAATTATCGACAATTGGAAACCTCACCAAATGGAAAAGCAAGGTTACAGGGAGGAGAGACAAAGAGGGTGGAAGATTTTAAGTATCTAGAATCAACAGTCCAGAGCAATGGAGAGTGTGGAAAAGAGGTGAAGAAGCGTGTTCAGGCAGGCTAGAACGGGTGGAGGAAAGTATCAGGTATGATGTGTGATAGAAGAGTTTCAGCTAGAATGAAAGGGAAAGAGTACAAAACCGTGGTGAGACCGGCCATGCTGTTTGATCTAGAAACAGTAGCACTGAAGAAAAAGACTGAAGAGATGGAGGTAGCAGAGATGAAGGTAGCAGAGATGAAGATGCTGAGGATCTCTCTGGGAGTGACCAGGATGGACAGGATCAGAAATGAGTACATCAGGGGAACAACACATGTTAAAGGTCTTGGGGATAAAGTCAGAGAGGCCACCGGGGGAGGGATCTCTCTTTCATGTGGATCCCCACGAGGTTTCTTATTTTTTCCCCACTGATGGGTTTCTTAGGAGTTTTTCCTAACCGAGAAGGAGAGTCTAAGGGCATAAATGTGCTGGTCTTGTTTAGTTAGCATTTGTTAGTTATTTTTCTTGCTGTGTATTTGTGTTAATACATTCCGCTTTTTCTTGTGAAGCCCATTGAGACGGAAATTCTGTGATTTTGGGCTATACAAATAAAATTGAATTGAATTGAAAAGCCAGAAATAATAATCCAGGAGGTTGGTTGTGATGCAGAATACTACAACTTCAGATTTTCTTTTTACTCTCTCCCCCTTTCTTCTTCTTCTTCTTCTGTACCCTATCCCTCCTCTTTTTCACCCCACCTACCCCCGCCCCTCTCCTTAGTAATTCCTGTCAGGTCCAGCGCAGAAAGCATGTATATTTTGATTGTAAAGCATTTAAAATAAACAAATAAAAAAAAAAAAAAAAAAGAAAAGCCAGAAATAATCCAGAAATAATCCTTCTCCAAGAGGCTCAGACCGCTCCGCTCGAGAACATCTCGTTACCGGAGGTCTTTCTTTCCGTACGCGATCGGGCTCTACAACGACTCACTTAGCAGATAGGAAGTTGTTGATGTGACACAAAAATTTCCCATGTGTGGGATCATTAAAGTACTGTATATTCTGATCCTGATTCTAATCTACAGTTTCAAGATTTTTTGAAAAATTACAGTAACATGTTTATTCTTGATATCCCCTTGGACTAATTAGTTATGTCCAAAATGAATATGTCTCAACAATTTTCTACATTTTAAATAAACCAATTCCACTTTTTGTTGTACTTCATTTACATACCTTTCTTTCTTGGATGTTTACTGATTCAAAAAAAAAAGTAAAGCCATTTTTTGTTTTGAAAAGTCTGTCATTTTCAAAATGAGATTTTTGCCGAGGATGATACCATTTTTTTTTATATTTATATATTGATTTATTGATTTGATTGATATATTATACATATAGGCAGCACGGTGGCGCAGTGGGTAGCACAGTGGCCTCACAGCAAGAAGGTTGCGGGTTCGAGTCCTGGAAGGGGACGAGGCTTGGAACACTGGCCTTTCTGTGTGGAGTTTGCATGTTCTCCCCGTGTTTGCGTGGGTTTCCTCCAGGTACTCCGGTTTCCTCCAAAGACGTGCATGCTAGGTTGATTGGCCGGTGCCAAATTGCCCCTAGGAATGAGTGCGTGTGTGTATGGTTGTATGTGTGTGGCCCCGCGACAAACTGGCGACCTGTTCGGGGTGTACTCTGCCCTTCGCCTTAAATTGGCCGGGATGGGCTCCGGCACCCCTCGCAACCCCGAAAGGGATAGACGGATAAGTAGATGACTGACTGACTGATATATATATATATATATATATATATATATATATATATATACTATATATATGTATATATATATATATAAAATGGCGCCAATGAGGACGGCTGCTGCTTGCAACAGCTCCAGCGATTTTGTCTATATTCCTTACTTTTTCTCGTTTTTGCGTAACTTTTTTGTTTATCCCGATTCCTTGGACTGCAATTTCCCCATTGTGGGAAAAATAAAGGTTTTCTTGATTAATTTAGTTGATTATAAAGTAATTGTTTGGATATATGATTGCCTCATAATAGAGTCTTGTATATTTCTTGCATTACCCAAGACCTTCATATTCGCTAACCAAATGAAACATCTACAAACTATGAGGTTCTGTGTCCCTCAGTTTTCTGCCCACTTGTCTCTAAATATAGGCCTGCATATGATAAAGCCGCACTTTCCAAGTAGCTCCAGTGGATTGATGTTGCCTAGAATATACTGAGTGCTTACCAGGTTGAGACAGGGGATGATTCCTATTGAATTTGTAATAGTTTGTTTCTAACGACGGCCCGTAGCTGGTGGTGGGTTTAACAGAAAGAGCAGTTGGGAATCCATTTGGTTTAACAAGTTAGCTGTTAGCTTATTTCAAGTCACGATCTTCCACTTTCTTTCTTCCCTGTTTATAAGAATTTGTCTGTGTTTGCCAGTGTGTACTGTGAAACACTGCGAGATATCTTCCTGGCAATGCCAAGTCTAGTGTTTAGTGTGTCATCTTCGCAGATGATATAATTTTACTAAATACAAAAACAATCTTAGAAAAATTAGGAATTCTTGCAGATTCAGGACAGCTAGTCGTCTCTGGCTTTCCAAAAGCAGATTTTTTACGTCTTCTAAAGTCCAGTCAAGTTGTTTTTCTAAATTTGTGTTTAATTTCTTCTTCATATGACTTTTTATGCATACGTGCCATTGTGGATCCAAACCAGGGCTGGGCAAACTTTTTGTTTGTGGGCCACATTGAGTTCGGCATCTACAATGAATTTTCTATCATCTAATTACTTTTTTGGATTTGGTCGTTTTTTTCAGGCTCCTAAGCTAAAAAACTGAGCACTCCTGCCCTATTCGATCAGTGGCATGGTCATAAAAAGCTTCTTATTCTTTAGACTGCATGAAACAGTATTTATCTCTCCAGGAGCAAACCTCACATTTTCATTCTCTCTAACCACACAATAGTTTTCCACTGTGCTTCAGAACATTTTAATTGCTATTAAATGCTTCTGGATCTTTTCAACATGTGGCTTCTTCTTTGCATGATATAACCTTTGCGGATTTCATTTGTGTTCACAGTCAGCAATTTCTGAAAGCCAAACAAACTCACGTCTGGTTTTAAAGCCACATCAAACCACACAGCCTCCAACTTTAGTCATTGAGTCTATAAGAAAAAGCAAAAAGTGGGTTTGTGTTCCACAAATTAAATAATTACAGTCGGATTTAAGTGCATTTGTTTCAAGACAAAATTTGAGTGGGTCACTCTTCATTTTTTTCATTTTCGAAAGAACAAAACTTCAAAGGGAAAATGTCACTTTTCAAGTAACAAGTATGCTAACTGCTTGCTTATGCATGTCAAGCAAGTAATAAAAGCAACAATTTGCAGTGTTTGGCTTTGTGTATTTACGTTGGTGTTTAAACTGAAAGCAGTCACCATCAGAAATGATTCTGTTAAAGTCGCATGAGAAGTAGTGACATTTATATTGAAAGAGGACTTGAGAATTTTCCATTGGTTGGTTGGGAATTAGTACAACTACAAAACAAATAAGGCACGGATTACAACAGCTAAAGGAGCTATTTACATGACGACGTTAAGTCTACATGAAGTTAAGACTCTGTTTTCTGTAATTGAGACGTGCGATTCAATCTGAATCTCAAGGAAACTCAATTTGGTGACCAAGCAAGACTAGATTTTGAAATCTCATATTTTTTTGTAGGGCACAGAAAGTTAAAAACAGAAAAGCATCAGGGGTACAAATAAAAAAAAAACCCTCAGATTTCTGGTTAACCAATGATGTTTCTCATTGCTGTTTTTTATCTTGGCTTTTTGCACGCTTTGACTGTTATAGTTTACTTCTTTATTTGTACGTCAATAGTTGATTCACACATTTGACCGGTGAGCGTCTGAGAGTGATCCATTACACCGTAGGGATGGCTTATGGGGGATATCTGATATTACCACAGAAGTGATGACGATGCCTGAACAGGCTAACAAAGAAATTGATGAATGGAAAAGGTGTTTGGTGGATAAATGGTGGAAATTTGGAGCTTTATTTAGCAAAAACTGGGAGAGTGGCTTCATTACGAACCTATAAAGTCAATCTTTGCAGTACCTTGGGTTACTCATTCTAAATGATGCGGTAAAACAACTAGGTTTGACTCTCTGTTAAACCTCTGTTACAAATAATTTTCTCCTGAGTTTTGGACTCTGCAGTAGCTTTCACCTCTGCTACGTACAGTTGAATCAGGCATGTAAATCCTTTGGGATTTCTGCACTAGCTTATGCAGCCGAGCATATGACCGCCAGGGTCCCCGTCGTTGGCTGCCACCCATTTCTTCCTTCACCTGACTCCCATGGCCCCTCCTGCAGGTGGTGAGTCTACTGGAAGGGCGGCCCATGTCCCCTATTTGGGCTGAGCCCGGCCGGGCCCCATGGATAAATGCCCAGCCACCAGGCACTTGCTCTCGTGCCCCACCCTCGGGCCTGGCTTCAAGGGGGGGTCCCGGTGACCCACAACCAGGCAAGGGCAACTTGGCCATGTTTGATCTCTTCATACGGCTTTTTGAGCCACGCTTTGTCTGGCTCCTCACCTAGGATCTGTTTGCCTTGGGTGACCCTACCAGGGGCATTAAGCCCCTGGTTGGTAGGTAGTCCAGGGGAACAACTCGGGAACGACTTGGGATCCTTCCGGCTGAGCTGGAGGATGTAGCCGGGGTGAGAGAAGCCTGGGCTTCCCATCTGAGGCTGTTGTCCCCGCGATTCGACCACGGATGAGTGGAAGATGACGAAACGGAACGAATTCTGCAAGTGGTCATTTGATAAGTTCTGTTCTTTATCAAAGTTTCATCATTAGGTAAACACGGCCTTACTAAACTGATTCTGCACAAAAAGAAACATTCAGAGCTGGGCGGAAAGGGTATGTGAACTCTTTAATCTGACAACTGGTCAATGCTAGTCGTAGATCAGTTCTTTACAAGGTGCAGTCCTTAAGGTAGAATTTTGCACAGTTCCTTTGCAAAACTGTATTCAGTTCATTAATATTCTTGCATGGTATCTGGGTCAATCACATTCTTGAATTTGTGCAACAATATTTCAGTCGTGTAGAGGTCAGGACTTCAACTGGGCCACTCCGAATGCTGTATTTTCTTCGGTAAAAACTGTTCCGTTGTTTAGTTACTCCTGTGCTTTTTGTCAGTGTCAGTTTGGATTACCATCCTCTGTTGCTTCAGGTGACAGATGAATGGTCTTCAATTTTTCAGTAAAATGACCTGATAAACTTGAGATTTTGGATCACTGTCATTGACAACATCCTGCAAGGCCCCCGAGGCAGTCAAGATTTCGCAAACCATCATGCAGCCTTCTTCCTGTTTTCATTTTTTAGAGTTGTGTGCTCCATCCAAAGAACTCAGTTTTTGTTTCAGAAGAAGATAGTATTTTGCTGGAAGTGCTGTGGAACAGGCCCTGTGACAAATTGGCAACCTGTTTAGAGAATACCTTGTTGGTAACACTCCAGGGTAGGCTGTGGTACCCCACAACGCTGAGTGAAAAAGCACTCAAAGACAGATGGATGCTTTGGAACATTCTGGTGCTCTTTTGCAAGCTTCAAACGTAGAGCAAAATTCTTTTCAACAGCAATGACTTCCTCCAAGTAAACTGTAGATAGTATAAGCCTTCGGCATTTGTTTCAGCTGAGTCAGTTTAATTAGACCTCATTTGACTGGCAAATAACTTTTAGATGTAGATGAATAACTCAAATGTACCCGTTCAAAAAGGGCATTGCAATCACGGGCTGTAAAATTAGTTATAGCTGGATATCTTTTTAACCCGAGTAATTTTTAGTCCAAGTATTGTTGAAAGTATATTGTTGTCAACGGTAGAGATGGATGCATTTTTTCTCAGAATATTCTTGCTAAATAACCTTCTCTTAAACAGTTTTTGTACACTGTTTTTTATGGTTCAGATATTACAGCCATTTATGTGTTTTGTCTCTCCTAGGTTATGCCACCCCAAAGGCTTCCTGGATCCCCTGCTGTTAAAGAGAAGGGCTGATCCCTGTCCTTCTCTAAGTTCCTGCTGCTTCGCACCCCCATCTTTTCCTCCTCCCAATCCCGTCTCTTCCTGCCTTTCACACTAACCCTAACTTTCTACCACTTCCCTGTCTATGCCCTGCAATCACTGCCACCATCTACTTTCCCATCACATTGCCTAGCGTCCCCTATAGCAAAAACATTCCCAGCATCTACAACCAGCTCTAACTCTAGCCCCCACCAGCTGACTTCTCTGAAGACCATTGCACTCTTGAGAGGTCCTCTGTTAACCTGCTGGCTGCTTGCTTGGCTCCATGGCTACAGGAGGTCATGCCCCTGATGTAGACGTGTTGATCAACTTGCAACAGGTAGGTGGGGTGTTTCTTGAATACCAGTACAGATGGGTGTTATGGACTAAAAATGTACCCCAATAAATTCTGGAATTTGGAATTGATAACAATAAAATGAGGATAAAACTAACACAAATGTCACCAGTAGACCTAATATAACTGTTTTCAGTTATTAATGTCAAAAATTATTTCTTATTCCATCTTGTTCCTGTCAGTGGAAATGGCAGTCATATCTGTGGACAGTGGTGCCTCACCACAAGGACTAGCATTGTATAACCATCCACAAAAGCCTTGGGGTTTAATGTGGAATAAAATGACTGAATTACACCGTAGAACCATCCTCAGGTCCATAGCAATACGGACTATTCTACCTTTCTGTTGTGATATGGAAGGAGGAGGACCCAAATGCAGGACTTAAAACAAGGTTTATTAAACCAGGAATCAGCAAAGCTGTAATCAAAGAAGAAGGATCAAAAGGTTATCAAAAAGTCAATCTCAGTTACAAAGGAAGTCTGCTGGGTCGGGAGTCAGCCAGGGCTGGAAGGCATGAAAACCCGACGAGGAATGCTGGAGAGGCTGCCTTTAAATAGGCAGCAGGAATAGTAGGTGCAGGTGATCCAATCAGGTGCAGATGGTCCGATCAGCCAGAATTGGGGGAAAGGTGAGATGGTCCCTGGCTCCCTCTGGTGGTGGTTGAAGGAACCACAACACTTTCCTTGGTAAAGACACCAAACATTCAGACTACTTTTTAAGGGGACTCTTCTGCTTTAAAAAAAAAAAAAGCAAAACATGGTGTCTGAAAAGTGCAGGAAGCGGTAGATGTGACCTCATTCTGAGGAAACAAACGACTTTCCACAAATAAACCTGTACTAAAAATCAGACATAAAACTATGTTTTATTCTTGAATAACTAGGGTATCGTCATACACACCTGTTCCCCAAGAATGTCGCAATACTTCATGGGGAATAAATGAGTTGAAGATGTATAAACTAAATAATAATAATAAAAACCCAGATGCTTCACTAACCATTTTGTCAAAAAAACAAAAAAAAAAAAAACAACAACAACTTGAAATCAAACGTTGTAAAAAAGATTTGCGTAAATTCAGTTTTTACTAAATCATTTCAAACTTTTTTTACTTACTGGAGTTAAGTTAGTAAATTACATAACAGAAAAATATAAACATAGCAACAAGACATGTACGTATTCTTCACATTAAAATCCTTAGCCAACCATTTTTGATCAATAATCGTTCATCCACAGCCTGTTAGTCACTTGGACTTTTCTCGCTTCGGCAATTTATAAATAATTGTTTTAAGACACAAACCTAGGAGAATGTCATGGTTTCTGGTTTTCACCAATGGTTTTGAAGTTATTTAGATTTACTTCCTGTTTTATTTTGAAATCCTCACCTCCCTGTTTTTCCAGGTGTCTCTTTACCTCCCCTCCACGAATTCTGTTGAGTTCCTGCTCCCTTTCTAATGTGTCACAAATTATTGTTTCTCCCTCCTGTCTGTATTTAAAGTGTCTCATCTTCGTTTCTTTGCCAGGTTATCTGATGTCTTCTTTAGACTACAAGTTGTCTTTCTTTTTTTTTTATTTTTATCTTTTATTTCGGTCATATTGTACATTCACAATAAATAAATTTACATTTTGTCTGAACTTATATATAACAAAAGTACCAGAAGGTATCGGCTGAAGCAGATGCTTGTCTTCGTTGTTTATTCTCAGGATGTTTGGTGGCTGACCTAAGTACCTTATTTTTGGAAATTTATTGAGTTTACTGAGTAGTTTCTGGAAGGTTTTTGAGAGTTTTTGTTGAAACTGCAGGCTGTCTTGCGTGTGTATCCGCAACCTCACAACCAATCTGACAGAGAAGCCAGAAAAGTTTGAAGTGTTTTTTTAATGCATGTGTACTGTTCTGTGAGAATGGTACACACTCTCTGTAAATGGAGAGTGTGGAAAAGAGGTGAAATAGCGTGTGCAGGCAGGCTCGAATGGGTGGAGAAAAGTATCAGATGTGTGATAGAAGAGTTTCAGCTAAATTGAAAGGGAAAGTGTACAAAACCATGGTGAGACCAGTGATGCTGTTTGGTCTAGAAACAGTAGCACTGAAGAAAAGACAGAAATGGAGGTAGCAGAGATGAAGATGCTGAGGATCTCTCTGGGAGTGACCAAGATGGACAGGATTAGAAATGAGTGTATCAGAGGAACAGCACATGTTAGAGGTTTTGGGGATAAAGTTCGAGAGGCCAGACTGAGATGGTTTGGACATGTGCAGAGGAGAGGGAGAGAGTACATCGGAAGAAGGATGCTGGGTTTGGAACCACCAGGAAAGAGGCCTAGAGGAAGACCAAAGAGGAGGTTCATGGATACAGTGAAGGAAGACATGAAGATAGTTGGCGTGACCGAAGAGGATGCAGCAGATAGGGTTAGATGGAAGAAACTGACTTGCTGTGGCAACCCCTAAAGGGAAATGCCGAAAGAAGAAGAAGAAGTACCATTCTGCAAGAATCACTGTGCGTTCAGTGCTGGAAGATTTTCCGTACTGCCTTCAAGTATTTTTCCCCTAAAAAGGTTCATACCTCGTAGCCAATTAATGAAAGTTTCTGATCAAAGGATATTTGTGGTCATGATTGGAGCACACACTCCAACTTCAGAAGCCCCAAACTCCATTTTTCATTCCCCACGTCACTATAAACAAACATATTCCCTTTGAAAGTTTTTTAAACAAAATTTTGCATATGGTAATGATTCCCTTTCTCATATCATTAATATAAACTTGTTTTTATCGAGCAGATCCGTCACCATTCCTTCTTTTCTGCTGAGTGTTTCACCCATCACCAGGATCATTATCTGAAATAATGGGACTTTTAATGACGATTTGTTTCAAACGCTGCGAATGAGTCACCCTGAAATCTAACGTCTTTTTCTTTCTTCAAATTAGACAAACGATCTTGTTTTTGGAGAGAAAAACACGCAACTAGATGGTGTTATTCTGCACACAAAGAATCATGTCAGCCATGGCATGCATCACAAATGGTGACATTGGTTTGAATAAATAACGCACTATGTGTTTGGTTATTTTAAAAAACCCTCAACTTTTCGGATCACAGTGAAACAACATTTTTTCCTCACTATTCTATAAAAACCACAATAACATCGCATTAAAAGACTTTTGAATTGATGTCAAACTATGAAGAGCTGGTCAATAACAGCAGATATTGGCTTGGACAGCAGCTGGCTGAAAAGCAATTACAACGGGAACAAGTTATACTACATCTATTCAATATATTCTTCTCGTTATACAAGGACTTAGAACACATCCCAATCTATTTCTACCACACCAGTGTTTCTCAAACTTTTTCCATCTTCTGTTCTTGGAGAAGGACAGATCTAGGTATGTAGTTTTGCACACAAAGTCATATTTTTATTAATAGCAGTAGTGGACTCTGCATTTCATAAATACAGTTGAGTTTCAGTATTGCTACTTTATCAATGAGCCCTTGATCGTTAAAGGGTCCATCTCATGCAAAATCGACTTTCCAGAGTTTTCTACCTTGTAAGAGTGATGTCCGGGCCTTGTATATGTCACCAAAGGGGTTTCTAGATTGAATTAGCCCATTTTTCACAAATTGCTGTGGATTTCTGGTACGCTCAGACAAAACAACCAGATGTCTAAAGTATGACGCGGCTGTCTAAAGTATGACGCATTTGACGTAGCCAGGACGGACTTCGCACACGCCCCCCTCCGCAGCAAACCCTCCCTCCTCACCACCCGGCCGCCCTCCTCACCCGCCTCCACTCCGGCCTTACGCCCTCACAAACTCGCTTTCAACGTCCGATATACAGGCTGGTTCGCTGCTCTGCGTCTTTTTTATTTTCTTGCTTGAAACACGCTTTTTTGATGAATCGACATGATAAAATCTTATTTCAGACGCTACCAAACCGCTACGCACGGGTTTGTGACTGCGCTCCACCAAATCAATATATTTTCATAACTATCGTGTAATGCATGTTGCAAACCCCACATTTTGCGTGTGTATGTGCATAGGGTACAATGTGAAAAGAGTTATTTTGCATGAGATGGGCCCTTTAAGAGGACTAGTTTCAATAACTCCTTATCGATACCCTTCCCTAGTTAGGTGCGCTCAGTAGGATTTGAACTGGCTTCTCCCAGTCCAAGGGAGAACTCCTTCGACCCTCCAAAAACATGCATGTCAGGTTAATTGGCCGCTATAAAATTGCCCCTACGAATAAGTCTGTGGCCCCCCAACAGACTGGCAACCTGTTCGGGGTGTGTCCTGTCTCAGCCGGGATAGGCCCCTGTACCCTCCATCCATTCCTGTAAGGGATAAGTGGTTCAGAGGATGAAAAATTGGTTGTAACATGAAAGGAGAAGACCGACACACAGTGGCTCACTTTTTTTGTTTAACTTGTCTAAATAGATTTTTTTCTGCCAAAACTTTGTTAGATCGATGGATCGATTTGCTGGATCGACTCGCTGGATCGATTTGCTGCCGAGTGTGAAGCGGCCGGGATGGGAATCAGCGCCTCCAAAATCCGAGGCGCCCTTTTCTGGTCCTCGCCCGGAAAAGGGTGGAATGCCCCCTGCGGGTCAGGGACAGGGTCCTGCCCCAAGTGGAGGACTTTAAGTATCTCGGGGTCTTGTTCACGAGTGGGGGAAAGATGGAGCGGGAGATCGACAGGCGGATCGGTGCGGCATCAGCAATAACTAGGACGCTGCATCGGTCCGTCGTGGTAAAGAGAGAGCTGAGCCGAAAAGCAAAGTTCTCGATTTACAAGTCGATCTACGTTCCAACCCTCACCTATGGTCACCAGCTGTGGGTGGTGACCGAAAGAATGAGATCGCGGGTACAAGCGGCCGAAATGAGCTTCCTCCGCAGGGTGGCTGGGCTCTCACTCAGAGATTGAGTGAGGAGCTCTGCCATCCGGGAGGAGCTCGGTGTCGAGCCGCTCCTCCTCCAAGTCGAGAGGAGCCAGATGGGGTGGTTCGGGCATCTGGTTAAGATGCCCCCCGAGCGCCTCGCGGGCGAGGTGTTTCGGGCACGTCCCACCGGGAGGAGACCAAGGGGCAGACCCCGGACCCGCTGGAGAGACTATGTCTCACGACTGGCCGGGGAACGACTTGGGATCCTTCCGGGTGAGCTGGAGGATGCAGCCGGGGAGAGAGAGGCCTGGGTTTCCCGTTTTAGGCTGTTGCCCCCGCGACCCGACCCCGGAACAAGCGGAAGATGACGGAATGAAACGGAACTTTGTTAGATTTGTTTGGGTAAGATTTATTCTTTTTCCGATTCGAGAAAAATGAGCAACGTAAACCATCTAAATTGGTCAACACAAAAAAAAACCCTAGCGGCGGTGTTATTTTTGGAGCAGGAAAAAAAACCCCAAAACATCGTTTTTGCAACCTTTTTTCCTCAACTTGAGTTTAAATTTGAGTATTTACATTCACTCAAATCCCCATTTTCCTTTTTGTCATGAGTTTTTTGTTTATTCTATTTTTCAGTCACTGCCAAATATTTCCATTGTGATTCATAGATGTGACAAATAATGTTGATTCATCATTTAATTTTATTCAGCTGCTTTATTTCTCTTTCTTAGCTGTAAAAATCTGATCTTTTTCATCCTTTGCAGAGGTCTGATTAATTGAAGCCACGTTGTAACTCCCTCATTTAACCCAAACGAGCCAAATACAGTAGCTTTTACTCCATCACTAGTGTGAAGCAAACCCAAAACACACAACATGCCATCCTGCTTAGCTCCATCACCTGTTAAATATTTTAACTAGATCTCTATGACTCACAATCTGATTAAATACTGAATATTTATGTTGCACTTAAAGGTGTAGAAAAGGTCAAACTGACTTTTTAATGTTCAATTAATCAAACTGTTTTATTTAAAATCACATACATACATACAAATGGATTAGATTGGAGTTAACAAAGCTATTATTATTTTTGTTAAATTTTACAAGTATATGAGTGTATATGTTAATAAATAGTCGAAAAAAGTAAATGCTGTAAGTTGGAGACGATAATTGGGGAAAAAATTTTAAACATTCCAACTCAGCCCACTGATGTTGTCATGTCGCGGTGTGCAGGTGGAAGGAGGAGAATCCGATTGCAGGACAGAAAACATGGTTTATTTGAGTATGGAAGTCCAGTAATACTGTGAAAGAAAAAAATAAGCTTTTAGTGGCATGGCGAGTGGTTATTGTTCAGAATGTGTTTCATAGTCAGGCAACCAGGTTGACCTAGCTGGAAGGGATGGTAATGACTCGACATGGGGGTTCTTCTTCTTCTTCAAATCATTTCCGGCAGGCTTTACGTTCGAGCGCGCAATGCTGCCCTCCACTGGTAGACCAAAGGTTGACATTAGATCCTTGAAAAAAGGCCAGTGTGGCGCAGATAAAAAAGTACGGCTTCTCC
The DNA here is from genome assembly GCA_902685375.1 of Neostethus bicornis. Lineage (NCBI taxonomy): Eukaryota > Metazoa > Chordata > Actinopteri > Atheriniformes > Phallostethidae > Neostethus > Neostethus bicornis. The sequence continues at coordinate 9,646,518 of LR738549.1, read as the reverse complement.
AACTTGTTTTTCTACTGAAAACAACAACAACTTGAGGTCTAGGGTGATTGCCTTTAAATAGGCAGCAGGGTCCACAAGTGTGTGGCATCAGAATAATCACCCTCCGGTGTCTCAATCACGGTGATGAAGAAAGGTCCAGGGCTCCCTCTGGTGGCAGGTGAGGGGATCATGACAGATGTTGTACCACGGTACCAAATACTTTGGTACAGAATGATATACCCTACTTTCACGGCCATAAAGCGAATCATACTAAAAGGCGCAGTCTCTGTGATGTGTACCAATACTGATATACCATATACAAGGCACACCTGATTATAGGGCTGAGGTTTTATACAGTATTCAATCAATACAATGATGGATGATCCAATGCTTGAGTATTTCCTCCAACTCAGGCCACCTGGCCGTAAATCCACGGAAACTCAGCTGCCTCTTCTTGCAAAAAAGTATGTGTTTTTGAAAAGAAAAAATAATTGTATTTTATTCATTCCTCAAATGGAAAATTTCTGTGCTGCATTATATCGCATTAGGGTGCCACGGCGGCGCCAACAGTGGGAGAGACAGGTCTTCCCCAAGGACACCTGGACATAAGCTCAGATTCCGCAAACTCCCAGAGAACTTCCGGTCCACGAACGAACGTTCTACCACTGTCTGAGTTTGGTTGTGCTTTATTTGAGTATTAATTACTACGTACAGAACATTTTTTAATCATCAATAACTCATCAGTAGGGGCGGGCATGGTGAAACACATGGATAAAACAAGCACAGAAGTAATCATCACCAATCAAACCCATCAAAGTCCTCATGCTCTGTTTCCGAATCCATTGCTCCCACATCGCTTGCACCCTTACTTTGAACAGTTGCTTCATAAGCGTGTCTCTGTTCTTTTAACAATCCTGAAAACGACAACGTTTGTCATAACGCACATACCCTTTCTTTAGGTACAATTCATGCCCACACTTCCCCCTTTAACGGTCACATGGTGTCCTCTACTTCGTCCGCTTACAACAACACACACATAAAAGGTGCACTGCGCTTTACGGCGCACCAACAATTTTGAAGAAAATTTATGACTTTTGATTAATTGATCAAATTAATTGATTAAACAAGATTTTTTCTGGGCTCTCACTCAGAGATGGGGTGAGGAGCTCTGCCATCCAGAAGGAGCTCGGGATAGAGCCACTGCTCCTCCGAAGCCGAGGGAAGCGAGACCCAGTGGGGAAACTATGTCTCACAGTTGGACAGAGATGTCTTAGGATGCTCCTGGGGTGACCTGGAGGATACAGCGGTCACCCCTCAAAAATGCAGTCTGGGCATCAGACTGTTGTCACGGGGACAACAGTCTGAGACTGTTGTCCCCGTGACCTGGTTTGGATAAGTGGAAGATGACGGAACGGAACAGAAGGTTTTTTTTTTTTTTTTTTTGGTGAATGGTTAAGTGCCATTTGAAGCTCTGTCATTGGTTATCGCTCTCCAGATGGTCTCCATTACTAACACAAAACCATCCATTTTTTTTTACTGAAACACCTTGATTCTTTTTAATTTACAAATCTCTGAATGAATGTTATTCTAACTGATCTACCAGCTTCATTTGGTTGGATTTATAATTACCTGCTGATGCTAATGAGGCTATTAGCTTCTATCCCCATTGAACACTTTTTTGTCAGGCCAGCTGGGTCTGCCTCAACCTTGTGTACTGTAGGTAACACAGATCATTAAATGCATCCTGTCTCTTCATCCCACTGATAATTAGGAAGTAATGGAGCTCTGGCTGAGAGAAATGTGAAACCACTGAGTCGTGTTCAGAGTGCTCACCATGCCAGCAGGGATGCAGCTTGTCACAGTGATTTGACCAATCAGAGCACAGGATGTCTGAGGCAGGACATAGCCATCAGTCTTTCACAGTCTCTTGGGTCGAGCTTTCTGGTACATTAGCTCTTTACTGCTTAGCACTTTGTTGTATCGACTTACCTGCTTGTGGGACACAAAATAAAGAGCCCCGGGTCTGTAGCTTTAAAACACATTAGAGTACACTGTGAGATGTTTTTAAAACGCTACCACAACTCACAAGTTAAGCAGTAGTACGTATTTAAGAACGTATTTAAAATATTAAACGTGTTGGGTTTTTTCTGGTATATCTCCAGGTGAAGGTGGAGGAGGGAGATGAGGATGCATCTGCGGAGGAACAGGAGGAAGAAGAGGAGGAGGAGAATTGGGAAAAAGCTCTGTCTGTGGAGCGCTTCGGGGACATCATCGGCGAGTCGTCGTCCAGTAACGGGGAGAGGATGGGTCGAAATTACACCGAGAAAGACTTTGAATGTAAGCAGAAAAAAAATACAGCACATTCCAAATAATTACGCTATTGTTTTGGTTTATTTGGATTGTTTTGCATCACAGGGTGTTTGGATTCCTGAAATCAGATTGCTATGAATCAGTTGGTCAGTTGAGCCCAATTACTTATATTTTCATACTATAAGTCGCACCTGAGTATAAGTCGCACCAGCCAGAAATACATAAAAAGAAAGGGAAACATTTCTAAATTGATCCGGAGTATAAGTTGCACCCCGACCAAACTATAAAAATAATGTGACTTATACTCTGAAAAATATGGTATATAAACTAACTCCCGAATGAGGTTCCACATTGTTATGCAGGTCACGATTTTCAGCAAGAGCAAGAACATTACCACTTCTAAATAAATGCGTTATTATACTCTGAATGTACGTTCAATCATTTTTGCTAGACTCAATATGAATGTTTAAATTCCCCCATTATTCAAAGTTATGGGGTACTGTCACTGTTTTCTCCACTTTGTTCGTTTACAGGTGTAAAAAATGAATACCACACGTGCATCTGATAAGAATGCATCTGACTTAAAATCCAATAACAGTATGATGTAATATCGGTTTAGTCATTATTTGCTGCATCATATCTCCTCAGGGCAAATTTTGCATTTGTTTCGCTTCAATGACTGAAAAGTCAGACTAAATTTGACATGATCAGACTAAGACATTAGAGACAAATTTGATTCTGAGTCACTCAGAAAACAGGACGTGCTTAAGATAGGAAAAAAAAATTGGGCAACTCATATATTGGTTGGATGACGAAAAAAAAAAAGTCAAATTTGCCTGCAGGGTGAGTCGAGCTTAAGTCTTGTCTCTATAGATTAGACATGAGGTAAATATTCTGTTACATAAGGTTCGGGTCATGAGACCTGTTTAATATCTAGTATCAGAAAGTTGCATAAAAATTACTGAATTTGTTTGTGGCATTTTCAATTCTTTTCCCAAAACGAACGTCGTAAATTTTCAACTCAATTCTATTTGTACAGCCCAATGTCACAAAACAATTAGCTCAACAGACTTCACATTGTAGATTGAAAAAAAGTACAAAACATGCAAGAACAAAAGTGTATAAACGCATATACATAGCAAAAATCTAACCAAACAAATTTAGCTAAACAAACCTCCTTCACGGTCAGGAAAAAAAACTCAACAGTGAGGAAAAAAAAAGAAGAAACCTGAAGGAAGAATCCACATGAAAGAGAAATCCCTGCTTATTGATGAGCATCCATTGTGGCTAAGACTTGTTGAGCCGCATTTTGTAATAACGGTGCATTTTGTAATAAATGTCCAAAATGTAATAACTTTTTCATTTCATTTTGTAATAAAGCCGCATTTTGTTATAAACTGCCGCATTTTGTAATAAACTGCCCCAACCCATAATCCTTGAGTTTTAATGCCACACCACCAAAGCGCCCTGCTGCTTTGTACAACCTTTGTACACTAATTGTGTGCTTTCCAACGACGTCCAACCCAAGGCTTCGGCTTAATGTTTCCCTTAGATAGATTGATGGATGGAATCGATCTGCAATGTCTTTAAAATGTTGAGACACTCTGTTAAATGTCCCAAGCATTGACATGTCATCCTCAAGGGTCATTTTGATAATAGACTGAAAGATTTCAGTTGGTAGGACAGGCTGAACAGGGGGTGTAGTCAGAACAGGGTCCTCAGGCTCATCAGGCTGGATAGGTGGGTCAGACTCATCTGGTGAGGCAGGCTGGATAGGTGGGTCAGTCTCATCTGGTGAGGCAGGCTGGATAGGTGGGTCAGACTCATCTGGTGAGGCAGGCTGGATAGGTGGGTCAGTCTCATCTGGTGAGGCAGGCTGGATAGGTGGGTCAGTCTCATCTGGTGAGGCAGGCTGCAGTGGTGAAAGTGTGTTGTTGTCATATAACTGTCCTGCTTGAGCATCCAAAACATGCTCTATAAATGGTGTGACTGGTCCCTCCAAACTCAGATAATGTACGTTTATTACAAAATGCACCGTTATTACAAAATGCGGCTCAACAGACTTCTTCTTCTTTTTTCGGCATTTCCCTTCAGGGGTCGCCACAGCAAGTCAGTTTCTTCCAACTAAGCCTATCTGCTGCATCTTCTTTGGTCAGGCCAACTATCTTCATGTCTTCCTTCACTGTATCCATGAACCTCCTCTTTGGTCAGCATCTTCATCTCTGCTACCTCCATCTCTGTTTCCTGTCTTTTTCTCAGTGCCACTGTTTCTAGACCAATCAGCATGGCCGGTCTCAACACGATTTTGTACACTTTTCCTTTCATTTTAGCTGAAAGTCTTCCATCACACATCCCACCGAATACTTTTCTCCACCCCTTTCAGCTTCGCTGCACACGCTTCTTCACCTCTTTTCCACACTCTTCATTGCTCTGGACTGTTGATCCTAAGTACTTAAAATCTTCCACCTCCTTTAGCTCTTCTCCCTGTAACCTCTTTTTTCCATTTGGATCTCTCTCATTCACACACATGTACTCTGTTTTACTCTGACTAATCTTCATTCCTCTTCTTTCTAGTGCAAACCTCCACCTCTCCAGCTTTTCCTCCACCTCTTCCCTCCTCTCACTACAGATCACAATGTCATCTGCAAATGTCCACCCCAATTTTATCGCAGGACAAAAAAACCAAAAAAAACCCTAATGCACATTTGAGATCGCAATGGGAAAAATGGGAAAGTACTAAGATTATATGTGCATTATTGCAATTTTTTAAAAATATTTGCCTGACATGACAGATGGAAGAAACTGACTTGCTGTGGCAACTCCTGAAGGGAAATGCTGAAAGAAGAAAATTTGCCTGACTTGCAAATTTCGGTGCTTAGAACATAATTTGTCTATAGTGTTGTTTTTGGCTAATCTGTCAAACTGTTGTTATCTGATCGGATAGAAATGTGTTTACATGATTAAATTACGCATGCTTAATTGACTTGCACAAACCCCATTAACAATCATTCTTATGGTGGATATAACAAAATGATGGTAGAGAAATTGGCAGATAAAAAACATGCCTCTCGTGAGATAATATTAGCTACTATAAAGATCTTCTTTTTTTATGTAGTTTAAACTCAGTGTTTTCCCGTCGTTGAATATTAATTTTAAACGTACAGCTCAGGCATGTCTTTCAAGTGTTCAGCAGGGATTTTCGAAGGAGAGTCTCTCCACTGAGAGTTATGTAATCACTGCTTGTGTTTTTATATAATGGAATTAACACTAGAAGCCTGGCAGGACTTGGTTTGTTCCAATAAGCAGAATGTTGTAAGAACATCGCTTTTATGGAACAAATTCTGTAAAACATTTCTGTTAGTGGTCTTTCCTTAAAGAGGGGTTTCATGCAAAATTGACATTTTGGAGATGGTTTTCTATGTTTGAACGTAATCCTCGCAACAAAAACACAGTGAACGTAGGTTTCTATTTTCTTCATGCTGTTGTGATGTGGAAGGAGGAGGACCCAAATGCAGGACTTAAAACAAGGTTTATTAAACCAGGAATCAGCAAAGCTGTAATCAAAGAAGAAGGATCAAAAGGTTATCAAAAAGTCAATCTCAGTTTCAAAGGAAGGCTGCTGGGTCGGGAGTCAGCCAGGGCTGGAATGCATGAAGACCCGACGAGGAATGCTGGTGAGGCTGCCTTTAAATAGGCAGCCGGGAGATTAGGTGCAGGTGATCCAGTCAGGTGCAGGTTTTCCAATCAGCCAGAATTGGGGGAAAGTTGAGATGGTCCCTGGCTCCCTCTGGTGGTGGTTGAGGGAACCACAACACATGCATGTCATTTGGTCATTTTCAAGCTCTTCTGACCAGCATTAAGAGAGTCTTTGAACGCCTGGTAATTTTCAGCCATGGCGTTTGTTCTTTACCCAGTCCGACATTCTAACATAAGCAGGAAGTGTTTTAGTGCACGCCCACTTTTCTTGCTTCTCATGCTAGCTTATATTCAGTCATCAGAGACATGGCTTAAACCCTAAAACACAATTTAAACTTCTTTTTTTCTTTACAAACTCAGATCACAGACATACGTTTCATCACACGCACCACCCTTTGTCCGCCCATCTGCCCGTGCCCCAGAGACTGCGCAAAAGGGTACATAGCGCAGACAGACGTCGTAAAAAGAAACGGAAGAAAAAAAAGACGTCACTGCCTCCCTCCGATGTCACACCCACCATTCATGAAGTAGACGAGGAAGAGGCAGAGTCTGAGGGAGAAAGAAAAATGGTGGTCTCCATGACTACAGAGATACCTGATCTCCACCCACAGGTAAAATAAGTTTGGAAAAGATCCTAAAAATGTTGATATCAATTATCTGAATGTAGGTTAATACAACTTGGCCACTTCAAAACTTGGTTCCCTCTCTCACGGATATTCCTCTTCCTCTTAGTTTAGTTTTGGGAGTCAAGAGGACTTGGAGGAACCCTTACCACTTGCCACCGTCCACACGGAGAATGAAGAGCAACCACCATCGAAGAAAGTTGCCGTATCTGTCATGAAAGAATCAACTCTTAACGGGGAGATAGTAGCTGCTGGAGAGACTGATGAGATTAAGGAAGAAGTAGCAGCATGCAGCAGGTGAGTTTACTTTGAACTGCTCTCAAAATGCCTAATTTTTAAATGTTTGAAAGATCTTAAAAGAGAAATCTTTGGATAAATGCACAGCTATTGGATGGAGTTTGGGCAGTTTGTGGGGCATGCATTCCCTCAGAAAAATGAAATTTTAATCATAAATGAAACAGCTAAAACATCTTTATACAATCTTTGATGTCTGTCTGTTCGAGTTAAAATGCCTCTTTTTTCCAATCCATTGTCTTTTGCTTATCTGGGGGTTGGGTCGCTGGGGCAACTGCCTCAGAGGACGTTTTTAGAGGAAGTCCCCAGATTTGGCAAAAAAAGTCAAGAACTTCCATACGATCATGTTTTAGATTCACAGTCCACAAGTTACCATCAGGAAGAAAGTATGAATACCGTAAGTAGGTGTAGGTGTTCAGTTGTTGGTTGTATAAACCAACATTTTCGTTTTAGATCAGCCTTCACCCTCTGAACCTTCAAGAGGTTCTGTTCCGTCATTTTCCGCTTATCTGGGGCTGGGTCGCGGGTGCAACAGCCTCAGACAGGAAGCCCAGGCTTCTGTCACCCCGCCTGCATCCTCCAGCTCACCCAGAAGGATCCCGAGTCGTTCCCCGAGACATAGTCTCTCCAGCGGGTCTGAGGTCTGCCTCTTGGTCTCCTCTCGAGGGGACCAAAGTATTGATCATATCGATCAAAGTACCTCCAAGAGGTACTTTGGAGGCTTGTTTTTGTGCCTCCAAGAGGTACTTTGATCAAATTTATGTACAGTCGATGTGGATTTTTCAGGCCCAATCTCACCTCTGCCTGCTGTGTTTACCACTACTGCTTTGTTAGACAGCAGGTTCGAAGAACACAGAATCAATAAACTGAAATTGGCAGAAGATGCTTTGAAATAGCAAAGGTAATTTATATTTTAAATACATTAAAAATGATTAAAGTTTTTGGCAATTACGAAGCAGCAAACTTGGGTAATAAATAGGTCATTTTCCTGGACCAATTTTGCAATATCAGAATTTTTGTTTAGGATTATATCCACTTGAACAATTTACAAGATTACTTATAAACATAATCAATCTACAAAGTACTGGGGGAGGGATCTCTCTTTCATGTGGAACCCCATGAGGTTTCTTATTTTTTCCCCACTGATGGGTTTTTTAGGAGTTTTTCCTCACCGTGAAGGAGAGTCTAAGGGCATAAACGTGCTAGTCTTGTTTAGTTAGCATTTGTTAGTTATTTTTCTTGTTGTGTATTTGTGTTAATACAGTCCTCTTTTTCTTGTGAAGCCCATTGAGACGGAAATTTTGTGATTTTGGGCTGTACAAATAAAACTGAATTGAATTGAATTCAAAGAGGGAACACAATTTAGAACGTGCAAACCACATTAAATGCTAAAAATCAAATTTATACATAAAATTGGATTATTAAAGTAAACTTGTTAGAAAATTTGAATATTTTGTAGAATACAAGTGTAACACATTTAGTTTTACAGAAAAAATACTCATCCTGTTTTGTTCTGCATGTGGAAAGGTCCAGCTGGGTAGCCATATGCAAAACCAGTGTAATATTAATTATTTGGTGATGCTCTGAATTATGCATTGGGCTTGTTGCCTGGAGGTCAGTGGCTCGATGGTGATTCAGGTATTTGTCTGTTCTCATGCTTGGCTGGAAGAAAAGTGGAGAAACATGTCTGTGCATGATTTTGCTTTTGTGTGAGTGAGCAGAAGATGACTCAGACCCTGGATGAGCAGAGCCAGCCTTTGCTCCCTCTGTTGGTTACTTACTGGCAACACACAAGAAGTGAATCACAGCATTTCACTGGTTTGGCTTTAATTATTTAGCTATTTTAAAAGCCAAACGGACATAATAATGTCTTCTAAAAATAAGTTATTATTATCAGTGCAATTAAGCAACACAATATTAAATTCATTATTGTTTGTCTTTGTTCTCTATCTCTGCTTTTTATTAGTGGTCTTTCGGGACCAAATTCAAGCACAACTCGCAGCTGGTTTCGTAAGAAGCCCGTCCACCATCGCACACCAGCTGCCCAACGCAGTAATTATGACCTGCGGGACCGGATCTGCATCGGCAGCATGACGGCTCTAGAGACCGCCGTCTATCAGCAGGTCCCCACTGATGAGGCCGAGGCCCAGATGTTGGCCAGTGCTGACCTGGATGACATGAAAAGTAAGACAGATTCTCTTTTTATTTGAGATGCACATGCTTGTTTTTGTTTGTTTTTCTCATGTGAGTTTTTTCTGTATTGAATTAAGGCTGATCCAATTCCGACGTCTTTCAACAGAGAAAGACGGTATGGTACCAAAATCTCTCTCGACCAAACCAGCGACCATCTTCCATCTTAGGACCATCTTGGTACCATACCGTCTTTCTCTGCCGATCCAAAGTCGGATTATGGGCACGGCAGCCTTTGCAGAAAAGCCCAAACCTCTCTGGCCCAATTCTCTGGCTCATTTTGTAAAAGCCAATTCCTGAGGACCAAATTCTGCCCATGAATGAATTGTTAATGGCGCTCGGGACTAAATTTGAGTAAGAAGGTGGATTTACGTTTTTGTGGTGTAATTATTCCTACCCCATGCTTTATATACCAGGGGTCACCCACCAGGTGTCCTTGGGTACCAAGCCACCCCCAAATACCACAAAAGTCTGAGTACTGATTTCACGTCTGGGGTCCTTGGAGAAGACACCAAATCCCCCGTTTCTCCCACCATTGGCGCTATTGTGGCAGCCTGCTGCGGTTTAGTGGCGCAGCACACAAATTTTCACGGTGAGGGATGAATAGAGTATGTAAAAAAAATAAATAAATCACCGTAGACCTTTTCTAAAAATAACGCAACTCAATATTGAGCTGCGTCGAAAATGTCATAAAATTTTGTTTCTATTCTTCACAAATTCCACTCGCATTCATATTGATTAATAAAATGTTTTCACAATAAATAAATCTCAGATAAGTTTTGATGACCTCCAACCTACTGTAGTTCAAAGGCCAGAATTATGTCCACACAAAATGAGTATTAGTAGAGAGTAAGTTGGTGGTTGCAGAACAGATGGACGCTGAATGTGGTTTCATACCCCAAAAACATGGCAGCAAAAACAAAAAAGTAAACTTATCACTTTAATATAAAAGGGGAGGAAAAGTTCTTTTTTTTCCAACTGTGAAATAAATGTTTGTGTGTCTCATTTGTATCCAGTTTATCTGTTCACCACTTTAATAAACCATATTTAAACACCATCGTGTTCTCAGCTCCAATCCTACCCAACACGACAACAAAACATGTTCTCTCTCCCTCAACAAAATCTTTTTAGGTGTGCCAACAGCCTCGTCCTGGTTTATTTGCATATCTTTTGCAACTCAGACTGAATTTGCTTTAACTTGAAGGCTTAAAGTCAATGTTGTTTGGTTTTAATTTTGCAAGGGAGCTTTAACCCCCTCAGCTGGCCATAAAAATATTGCAACAACATTAGCCTGTGCATTAGCTTCCTGTTTTTTTTTTGTTTGACTGTTTGTTTGTTTTTATGTCCAAATTACCTAGCACAATATGAGTTAGGATTAGCAATCTGCATACATGGATTTGCATCTGAATGCATTTCATTAGGCATGTGCATGAATAAATTGATATAGAACATAAGATTTAATTATTTCTTTTCAATACATTTAATGGATTATTTTTACTTTAAATATTTGCTTTCATGTTATAATTTATCTGCCCTCATTTTTGTCTTTGACCTGCTAATTAAACATAGAATATCTTCACAGATTTTATAGGATGACGATCGTAATTGTATGGAAAGCAATCAGGCCCAATACACACAGTTAAACACTACTACAAAGACGGCCAAATAAAATACAAGTAGTATACAGTATTTATCCAGAACATATAATATTACAATATTACAAAAGCAGCTATTTTTATTTAAAACACAAACTCAAAACAAACCACTTAAATCAGAATGTTTTTATTGCCATGTCAATGAAGAATATTAGAGACTAGGAACTTGCTTTGATACAGGTGTGCAATAAAATAAAACAAAAAATAAAATACATAAAATAAAAATGAAAATAATTTTAACAAAACTAAGTGTGCTCAGAAAGAAAAAGAAAAGTAGTACAATGTCATAGAAAATAATATAAAATAATAAAGCTAGTAAATTGACAAGAGGGAAGTAACTAAGAGATGTGGGGATCCAGGTTATAAAGTATTCATTAGTCCAACGGCAGAAGGGAAGAAGCTGTTTTTGTGGCGGGACGTTCTGGTCTGAATGGACCGGAGCCTCCTGCCCGAGGGGAGTCGCTCAATAAGTCCATGTCCAGGGTGGGAAGGGTCAGCCGCTATCCGACCTGGACGCCTCCTAGTCCTGGAGACGTACAGGTCTTCGAGAGATGGAAGGCTGCAGCCGATCACTTTCTCTGTGGAGCGCACAATGCGCTGCAGTCTATGTTTGTCCCTGGCTGTGGCTCCAGCGTACCACACGGTGATGGAGGAGGTGAGGATGAACTCGATGATGGCTGTGTAAAACTGCACCAACATCTGGGCGGGCAGCTTGGTTTTCCTCAACTGCCACAGAAAGTACATCCTCTGCTGGGCCTTTTTGATCACTTTAGGTCCTGTGTGATGGTAGTGCCGAGGAGGCGGAAAGAGTCTGCAGTGGTGATGGGGGAGTCTGTAAGTGCAAGGGGGGTAATGGGAGCTGTGACTTTCCTAAAGTCCACGATCATCTCCACTGTCTTCTGAGCATTGAGCTCCAGGTAGTTGTTGCTGCTCCAGGACACCAGCCGGTCTACCTCCATCCTGTAGGCCGACTCATCATCATCAGAGATGAGCCCAATGAGGGTGGTGTCATCCGCCAACTTGATCAGTTTGACAGTCATGGCTGGAAGTGCAGGAGTTGGTATACAGGGAGAAGAGCAGGGGTGAGAGGACACAGCCCTGTGGAGATCCTGTGCTAATAGTCCGAGAGATAGAGACATTCTTCCCCAGCCGCACGCCCTGCCTCCGGTGATACATCTACGAGCAACAAAAGTGACCTAAGATTTGAATGTAAACATCAAACATTTTCATTTCCTGCTCTTTTGAACACCGACCAACCTGCGAAGTCTGCCTTCTTTTATTCATGATTCTGAGGATACAAATCATTTACATAAAGTGGTACAGGAGATTTTGGCTCCACCACGACCCACCCTCCCCTTCAAACACACATTGTGTCTCATAAAAGCAGCCCACATAACTTAAGGTTTCCACTTCCTTCACATGCCATAACAAAGTACATAATAAGTCACATGGAGACCCACTAATTGAAATTCTGTCATGATTTGCATGCACGTTTCTGCTCTTTTAGACTAAAAACTTTAGTTTCGGTGTCTGCATGCACATCGCATCATACTACAACCAGCTGGAACAATGGCAGAGAAAGAGGAGAAGCAGATTGAGGGGTACTAAAGTGTACTCTTCACTCACACTGTCACAGGGCATTAATTAACAGAGCTGCAGTCGATTCCCCTTCACAGGCGACCCTGCCTCTGGCCTTTCCTGCTTTAGCAGAGCAGAGTGATCATTGACTGTTTAGAACTTATTTGCTTGCAGAAAGCGGGGCATTGGATTTGTAGCCCAGAGAGCTTCACATTGTCTGAGCATTTTCTTTTTACACCAACTGTTTATATTTGTTACATAATGGTCTTTTATTGTTGCTGCACGTGTAACACGAAGGCTGAGATAAAATAAAGTTTCAGAAACAAATATACACGTTTAAGTTTCAGTTTGCTTACAGTTGGGTGAGGAATAAAGACTCATTTCTATGTTTTAAGAAAACAGACAGTGAAGATTCAAGCTCTGTGTGTTGGCGCATTACCCTGAGCAAAGTTGCATTGGGACCATCTACGTCACAAATGGTCAACCACAACCTTCCGAGCTGTGCTAGTGAAACATTTTAAGTTGGACAAAAGTGGTAAAAGTTCTAACAGTAAAATATTTAACCGGCAAATGCGTTACTTTGTTTCATTCATTTTCTGAACCACTTGACCAACTTTGCTTTACTTTTCAGCAAATCCATGCTAGTTAGCAAGTTAGCACGCGCAAGGGGTACAAGCACATTTACAAGTTGCCAAAGACTATAAGGACTTATACCTATAATAAAATTAATTTCTGTAAAATGTCTTCCAAAATAAAAGGTTTCCATGTGTTTTTCTACTTGTCTTTAATCTTCTTGTTTTCACACAGAAAAGTGTTTGATTAGCTAAGAACACAGAATAGATACCAGTCCCTATCTGCACATCACTGCAGATTTCATTTTGAGCGCACTTTGGACGTCATTTTGGACTTTGTTTGTGTCGGACAGCTGATTTTTCAGAAATTGTCCGTCTAGCTCCCAACAGCTAGCTGGTTATGGAGTCATTCTGCCGTTGATATCCATGTTGACGTGCACGACCAGCTGCTGGCTCTCAGAGGCTGTGGCTGGAGGAATTGGTTTGCATCCCGGGGGAGTTGTGGAGAAGGACGACTCCTTCTCCACAACTCCCCCGGGATGCAAACCAATTGAGACTGTCTAGAGGAGTTTCTTCGGGCCATGTGTTTTTGCAGTTTCCATGGAAACGTCCGGTTGCTAACTTGAGGAACTGCAGGCGCACACTCGTACCCAGTGAAATAGGCCAGTTTGGTGTTCTTCACTGTGGCCAGTGGCTTTGTGACCTATTGTGGACTCCAGCTTTTGGGTTGCTTGGTTGGACACAGTGCGACCAGACTGGGGCGCCGGTGAAAGGGGCTGGGGAGCATCGAGGTGTTAAACACCTAGTGTTAGCACTGTAGCACTCAAATTTTTCTTCGGGTATTAATAAAATATATTCAATTCAATTCAATATGCTGTCAGGGAAAGCATAGATAGAACGCCATAACGAGGTGGCTGGAATAGACACAGGACCATCTGTATGGAGTATGCATTGGAAACCCCAAGGCCAAAGTGGGAAACACATTCAAAAGCGGCAAAAGAACCATTGAGCCGAGATCCTGTGGCACTTATGGTTGTTAACTCTTAAAACAAAATTCCCGATAATATGGTTAGATGGTTTGACAATCATGTCTTTCAAGCAAAAACAAAGATGCAACCCTTGTGAACTTTGTTAAAAAGACTGTATAATTACACTATTTAGGATTTTTGTGACTGTGTCGTGCACTGACATTTTTATCTGATTCAGCTGAAAGGCCAATTTTTGAACCCCAACCTTTACCTTAGGACACATCAAATGATGTGATGTACGTCCAGTGGAAATAAAGGGCATCAACTTTTCTGTTCCGCTCCAGTCCGTCCTTCCTTTTCCAACAACTGCATTGATCAATAGACTATGGACATTATCAAATGGGGGTGGAACCAAAGACCAGCTGACGAGTGCCTCTCACAACAGCCTGACATTCACATCAATTCTTCTTTTTAAAGCAAACGTAGCCATTCATGCTTTTCTTTGTGAGGGCTTCCCCAAGAGAACTTGCTGTTTTGTTTGGAATGTTGGAAAAATAATTTTAGCACATTAAGGATTGTGTAACTGATTTGATTTCAAAGACGACTTTAATACAAACAATTTCAAGTTTCTATTCAACGCATTCCCGGGAATTGAAGATAATACCAACTTGTGAACAGAACAGAGGATAATTGATCAAAGTTCTACCTGACATTGACGCTAGAAGATCAACCGTGTTCACAAGTTGGAAGCTCTGAATGAGCAGTGAATCCATTCTCAGAGTGGTGGATAGGAGGAGGCAGCAGTTGTGGAGATGACAGACAAAGCGGGACAGGAGAACCAGGGACATGGGTCTTCTGATGGCTTGGTGGTTGAGAACCATGAAGCGGATCGTCGCAGCAGCGTCCAGAGAGGCCTCGGACACCCGTCGCAGCTACAACAGCTGCGCCAAGGCTCCTTCTCAACCATGGACGACTTTGAAGAATTTGTTTTGGATTTTGATGATTATGACTTGCTGGAGTCCATTCATTCCCATCTGGGGTCGCCACTCGATTCAATCCGTGAGTCCTGTTGTTTCATTCATTGTTTTGTGCCAATGAATTTCAGTGCGGAAACTTTTGTATTATGGTCTGCTGTTTCACACAACATGAGTTGAGAAAAAAGATGCATAGCAAGAGATTTAAAGTCACCGGATGTGATTATATATTCATAACTTCATTCCTGTAAAGACCCATTCATGGCCGTACACTGAAACGTTTCCACGTTATTGAATGAATTGACTCGGGACTCTACGGCTACTGTGTTCTACGAATGAATTGATTTTGTGGAATCCATTTGGCTCATGACAGCTAGAGCAGAAAGACATTTCATTGACAACATTCAGCTATGTTTGTTTTTTTTATGGCTGTCACATGCTACACTGTCAAAAGATTTTCCACTGAAAAATAGATTAATGTAGATGAAACAACGCAACTGCATCGAGAAACATCAAAGTGTTAAATTTTGAAGTATGAGGTAAAATATAGCTTACTTATAGCTTGTGTGAGTTTAACATTTTATTAAACATTTCAACTTTTTGCCTGGAAATGATCAATTAAATGCTATATTTACAACTCTTTCCATTTTTCTTGTGATGACCGATTTTAGATTTTTAATCCAAACCAAATGCAAAAGACACATTACGCCAAAAGACCAAATGACCAGTAATTTTATTACTAATATTTTTTTTTTCTGGTCAGTCAAAGTACAAAGTACAAAAACTTGCATTATACATATTACCAACAAAGATTGAATTTGATCAGAGGTGCCCACACGTTTTCAGAATGTGAGCTATCGACACTTATTAGATAATCTACAAGAAAATAAAAACTACAAAATGTTGACTAAAAATTGTGGGTTCCAGATACAGTGCTGAACACTGCTGAAAGTGTTGGTTAACTTCACATAATTTGCTTTATTTTAAATATAAATTTGGTACAAGAGATCTTTGTCACCAGACGGAATTGCCTGTTTGTTAATAAGAAAGCAACAATTTATATTGACTGTATATGATAAGCTGAGGTTGATTTCTTTTCTTTAAAACCATTAGGTGCATCTACACTCCCTCTTGGTCAATTTTGTTCAACACAATGAGCACCCCTTTACCTTGACCAGCGTTTTTTAAGCAGTGTTCTGCGGGGCACTAGTGTACTATAAGAGATCGTGCCTCTTGTAGGCACAATCTTGTGGGAAATGATCCTATTTCTACTCATTTTGTGATCGGAATCTACTTGTAGCTCCCAAAGATGGTTTTGGATGATCTCGTGGTATTTGTGTAAAAAATGGATTAAAGGGTATTTATTTATATATCAGTACGACATCTTGTCATTTTCTTTAGAGACAGGCAGAGCTGTCTTTCAACAGGTCTTTTACTGATTTACTGTAATCAGTAAATTACAGTAAATTACTGTAATCAGTAAATCATTAAAAAGACTGATTTACAGCTTACTCAATATAGTAAAGACCAGATAAATAAAGTATTCATTAATATTTCTTTAGTGGAATAAAAGTGGATTAAAGTTTAAACAAAGTTTCCCTCATTAGGTATTTGGTATCACCTCTCGACAAAGTAGCATGGATCCAAAGGTTTAATTGTCAAAATGAGCTCGATGAGGCAGCACAACTCAAGAGAACGCGTGAAAAAGGCTCGTTTGGCTCTGTCTATTTTTTTTATGAAGAATAAGAAAAGATTTTTAATTGGAAGGTTTTAAAATGATTGTTGTCACTAAAACATTATTCGAAGATTAAAAACCTGGTCCCAAAGTCTGGTATAGTGACCAGCTTGGAGCAAGTACGATGCTATCTTTGTCTGTGAACTCGACAAAGCAGCTGGACCAGGATCTTGCTGCATGCGTTAAGATCATCAACAGCATCCGTTCCAAAACGAAACAGCACAGAATGTTTAATATGTTGCTGGATGAGATGTCCGCTGAATATGTAACCCGCTACTACTCACAGAATTTGTTGCGAACAGGTCACGTATCCTTCCGGTTTCTCCATGCTCATAAGGTAGCCTTGGCCTCAAAAAGCTTGGTGACCCCTGGCCTAGACAGTTACGGTAGTAGAGCACACACAAAACATTGCAGATTCACAAGCATGACAGTGACTGAAAGTTTGTATTTGTACCTCAGAAATATGTATTGGTGAATTTCTTAGTTTTCCTGTCTCGTTATTAAATTCCGCTGTTTGTATTTAACATAGCACCTAGCTGGACGGCTAAGAGGTCTGACTTATATGTAAGTGTTTTCGCTCTCTGCTATTGGTTGCTTATTAATTATCTCATGTTCCACCTTCATTTTCAGGTTCCTTTTTTAACATTAAAGGTGATTTTTGATGTTATGTACACATTATGTTAGTTTTAGAGCATTAGTAATGTGTTTTTAACCATGCATCATTTGCGAATGTTAAGCTAGCACACTAGCATTACAGAGTCACAACTCTCCTTAAAAGGCTTCAAAGACCATTACAATTGACACCTAGTTAGTTACAATAGGAATATGGAATGATTGGAATGACTTGGAATAATTCAGAAAGATTTAGCCAGTACACCAAGTTTTTAGAGGTGCATCTTTATTTGACTTATTTTCTGTTGTTTTAAATTATGTTCATCTAATTGTATTTTGTGCTCAAGTAATGGACCCCCAAAAGACTACCATGGCTACCATTGTGGCAACTAATGGGGATCCATTTGAACAAATCAACAATCTAAGAAATGCTGTTTGATTAGTTTGTAACAACTTTAATGTTTAGTTGGGACCAAGAAAGTGTTGGTAGACCAGAAACTCAATGAGCTTTATTTGTAGGGTTAGTCTAAGTTTTTTTCTCCTCGTGTTTGACAATCAAAATAGGCTTTCATATTTTGGATGTCTAAAGTGACATTGATATATATTTTCCATGGCAAGGCAGAGACAGTGGGGTGATTCGGCTTGGTGTCTCCTTTTTTCTGGCTAATGTGGTCTTGTTGACTTCATTGAGGTGCAATCTCGAACTCATGCTGCCAGGTGTGAGTTGAGCCGGTTTTCTCACATAGCTAGGATTCCTCCCAGCCGCCTTGTTGGTGAGGTTTTCATGGCATATCCCGCTGGGAGGAGACCCAGAGGCAAACCTAGGACCCCCTGGTGGAATTATGTCTGACAGCTGGGCAAACAGTGCATGCAAAAGCCTCAGATAATGGATGGGAAGACTATGGAATAAGGCATTTATGTGACATGGTAAAGTTATGGAACGGATTTACTAATACACTAAATACATGGTGGACCATGTAGAATATTTTGGGGATGCAGCTTCACTATATTTACTATAGTAATAGACTAATTCGTGTGGACAATGTACCTTAAAAAAAAACTTATTTTGTAAAATTTGTTCATCTCGTAAATGTTAGTCTTTTCTCCTGACTGTTTTACTCTGCATGCCATTCTGTTTAGAATTGTTCAACATGTCCCCCTGATGGCAATAATGTAATTATGGAGGAAAACTAGCAGCTCCATTTTGACGTTACCTCATTTGTAACTACTTTTAGAAAGTTATAAATGATCGGAAGATCGGAAACTCATCTGTATGATAAAGATTTTACAATTTTATGTTAGAACACAAAACATGTCTAAAGGTTGTTTTGGTTGACTTGTCCGGCTATGTAGTATGAGTAGGCATTACACCACCAGCACAGGAGCCTACAGTTTTAAATTGGATCAACTTAGTAATGAGGGAACCTGAGTAGTTTCAGTGGAAAACTCAAAGTGTATGTTCAACTAGACTGTTTGAACTGCTCAAAGACACAAACCAACTCAGTTTGTTTCTCCAAACAGAAGCGGTACCATCGCCATGCTTTCAGTACATGACACTGCATCCCCTTTTTTTGGGAAAAACATAATGGCCAACACCAGTATGTGTTGGGCATTATGCGTTGGCCACAAACAACAACATAAAACACTAAGTAAAAGAGACCTGAATATCCATTCCCTGAAGTGGTGAGTTCTGGAAGGCTTACTCAAAGGTCCACTCACACCTCTCTTTCCTGGACCACCTTAATTTGATTTCTTCATTTTGCCTTTCAAATACCTAATATTTAAAGCCAAGCAGAAGGTCTCTTTTCATAAAAAAACACAACAAACTTTTTATGTTTTCTTTTCTTCTTCTGTTTGTGACTTTTCAGGTCACAGATTTGAAGACAATCCCGGAGTAAGGCGCCACTTGGTCAAGAAATCATCGAGATGTCAGCTGTCGCGATCAAGCAACAACTCCACACCTTTATCCAGTTTGAAGAAGAAAAAGAGGGCAGCTGATAAAAAAACCCACGAGGTTTGCAGCAGATTGTATTGATGTTCTAACTTGAGTGGTAAATCTCAGAAATAATGACAAAAACAAAATATAATTTTGTTTTTGTCCTCATTTTTGTTCCATTAGTTATTTGTTGAGCTCAACGAGCTGATTGTGGAGAAAGACCATGAAATGCGCTGGAAAGAACGAGCCCGCTGGATCAAGTTTGAGGAGGATGTTGAAGAAGAGACGGACCGCTGGGGAAAACCTCACGTGGCGTCACTTTCGTTCCGCAGCTTGCTAGAGCTTCGTCGCACTATTACTCATGGTAGAGGAAAAAAAAAACAAACTGTTACACGTAATAAAGAACGTGTCCACATATTTGCGTGGAGTTAGGATTTCCACGCTTCCCTTTTCAGCTGATTTAAACCACAAACAGATGTTAAGCTTAGTGAACCTGGGTTACAAATGCAACTTTAACTACAACCAATAAACAAAAGGCTCTTATCAGATAGGATTATCTATTAATAATTTTGTTTTGGTTTCCATTTTGCTTTAGGTGCCATCCTTTTGGATCTTGACCAGAACACTCTGCCCGGCATTGCCCATCTGGTCGTAGAAACAATGATTATCTCCGACCAGATCAGAGCAGAGGACAGACCGAATGTTCTACGTGCGTTGCTTCTCAAACACAGGTCAGAAAGTTTGTTAAAAAAGGATCATTGAGTGTCTTCCATCGCTCAGTTTACTTTATTATGAACATTTCAAGTTTGTAGATAACTACGAGTACAGGCGATAATAATATAATAATAAAAATTTCATTTGTAACGCACTTTATATCTCCAGTGGAGATCTCAAAGTGCTACAATGACCAAAATGAACAACAAAAAGCAAAAATAAATAAAACCACAACACAAAAAACAACACTAAAAACTTTGTTGAAAAGCCTTTAGAAATAAAAATGTCTTCAGTCAACCTGCCCGACGGCTAGCTACCCAACAGCCAGCTAGCCGAGAGCTAGCTACCCAACCACTAGCTACCCAACTAGGTACCCAATGGCTAGCTACCCAGCAACTTGCTGCCCAACTAGCTACCCAACAGCTAGCTGCCCAACCAGCTACCCAATAACGTGCTACCCAACTAGCTACCCAACTAGGTACCCAATGGCTAGCTACCCAGCAACTTGCTACCCAACTAGCTACCCAACAGCTAGCTACCCAACAGCTAGCTACCCAACAACTTGCTACCCAACAACTTGCTACCCAACTAGCTACCCAGCAGCTAGATACCCAACTAGCTACATAACTAGCTACCCAACAGCTAGCTACCCAACTAGCTACCCAACAGCTAGCTACCCAACTAGCTACCCACCTAGCTACCCAACTAGCTACTCGACAACTAGCTACCCAACTAGGTACATCTATAATAGACAACTTTTGTAACACAGTTGCAAATAAATAATGATACATTTTTATTTGCAGACGTTTGTAAAAGTCATAGAAACAGCATTTTATTTCAGTTTAGTTTTTTTTTTTTGTCCCATATAGCATAGTTTCAGGCTATGTCCACATGTAGCCGGGTATTTTTGAAAACGCTTGCATCCACAAATAACCGTTTTCAAAATATCCGTGTCCAAACGGAGCCGTATAAAAATGCATCTGAGTGCGGTTACAAACATGCCAGACCAGTAGTGGGCAGTATTTATCTGAACTGCCGCTGAGCTAGGAAAGCTTATGTGATGAATAATAGCCGATTGCAACGCATTTTCCTCCTTTGCTCTTCAACAAGAAGCAAGAGCAGTTGAGAGTGGACGAAAAGGCAAGAAAACAGGGTCCACAAAAAGTAATGCCTGTTTCCGTGGATCCCTGCTGCCCACTGTCTGCTTTTGTAAACAAGGACACACACAAATGACGTATGTGCATTACTTGTCGCAGGTAGTGACGCATAAAAACGCAAATCTCCGTTTTCGCACGTCCACACGCAAACGCAAAAACAGAGTTTACCAAAATCTCCACTTTGGCCGGAGTTTTCAAAAAACACCACTTTTGAGTAACAAAAACCTCCGTTTTCGTGTGGACGGCAGGCCAAAACGGATAAAAATAGATGCGTTTTTAAAAATACCCGGCTACGTGTGGACAGGGCCTCAGTAGTTCACCCTGACTGAGTCAACAACGAAACATTCATTAGTGCCACTGCTTAACTCATACTTTATGAATAATCTGTAAACAATTTGTAACCTTGTGTCTGGTCCATACTGCATTTTTAGGTGACCTGCCAGTTTTCAGTGTTGTACTTCAGCTGTGTTTACATGTTTATCAAAAATGATGGAAATCCAAGGTTTCCTCTTCATACATTTGTGTTTTTATTGGAGGTTGTTTATAATATGCTCACTTTGGGGAACAGAGCAGGGATTTTCCAAAAGAAAATTACATTTATTGGGACATGGCTCACAAACTAGTGGACTTTCCCTTGACAAAATTTCAAATACCGATGTGTTACATGGTCCCAAAGCTCAGTCTGATTAAACTTCACATTAGTCAGATGCAGTTATATTTCCCGTCAGCTTTTTTTTCTGTTTTTAGATAAATGCATACTTGGATAAAATTCAGACTATTCCGAGAAGAATTTAAATGTGTAAACAACGTGTGCTGTAACTGATCTAAATAAGTTTTAAATCCTAATGAGTCAGACACGAAGGACAGCTGGATTGTTGGAAATATTGGATGTGATGTTGAACCAGGACAAGTTCATGACATATGGCGGATTTAGCCAATAATCTTTTCAGGTTCCACAATCACAGTTTTCCGAGGTGAAACAAAACCAGAACCTAAGCTGTTGCTTGGTATAAAAAGCTATATGTACATACAGGTTTTGCGTATTTTAATAGTTGATAGTTTTTGGCTGATATTTAAGAAAGTCGTAAACTACTTCCGTCTGCCTGCATTAAATTAAATTTTACCATTTTAGTTGAACTATTAAAATGAACCCATTTTTCCACAATATAATTTTCCTTTAGATGTAGCTCTATATGTGAGTATTGTCCACGAAACGTAATATTTGGTAACGGGTTTGTATTGTGTTGGAAATGGAGTGAAGTTGAAAAACCATGTTAATGAGCATGTAGCGGAAGCTCTCCTAACATATTGATCAAAGTTCGCACTGACCGCCAAACTGGCCTGACACACAAGGCCAGAGAGCACAAAGCAAATTATGGATTTCCCCGGTTACATAACAGCAATGAATCCAAGTTAGATAAAGTTTTAGTGTCACACCGACTCGCCAAAGGACAGACAACTGTGCTTTAAATGTTTTCAAGTTATTTAAATAAGCTGGACCTTATACTTCTGAAAGCTGGAGAACTATTTTTCCCCCCGACCACTGGGTTCCATAGCTTGGGATGTCGATACTAATTATATGTAAGCATATCCATATTTTTAGAACCCGTTAAAAGCTGACATCGCTCATGTAAGAAAACCCACTTTTCCTACTTTTGCTTAGAAATTAGCAAAAGTAAAAAGGGGGATCCGGGCATCTGGTCAAGATGCGCCCCGAGCGCCTCGCTGGTGAGGTGTTTCGACACGTCCAATTGGGAGAATACCTAGAGCCAACCCCGGGCCCGCTGGAGAGACTATGCCTCACAGGGAACGACTCGGGATCCTTTCGGGTGAGCTGGAGGATGCGCTGGGGTGAGAGAGGCCTGGGCTTCCCGTCTGAGGACGTTGCCCCCGCGACCCAGCCCCAGATAAGCGGAAGACGACGGAACGGAACAGAAAAAGGTTTACTTTTTGTCCGCAATTCCGTCAGAAAAGTCCTACGTATTTTCTCAAAAGCAGTTCTTGTTTCTACAGGTCTTTACATTATTGGGAAAATGAGGAAACGTATTACAAGTTTGGCCTGTTTTGGAATCAAACGCTGCCTTGTTGAGAATCAATGTTCTCACTTTGTGACACAACAGATGCATGTTGGAAAAGCAGCCTAACGGACTTCCTTAACAGCTGGCCATCATTCTATCACTCCCAGGCTTTCCCTATAAATTCCCAGTGTATTACAGGAAGGAGAAAAAAAAAAACTTTGTCATCAGCATCATCACTGGCTTGAGCGATCAAATTTACGACGTGGAAAGAAATGCATCGAGTTACAGCTAAAATTTTGCTCATCTATTACGCAGAACAGTTTTATATTTGCTTTGGAGACGTCTTAAGCAAACTTCAGAACAACACCTCGTTTTTTTGCCTCAGGGTACAGTCGCCTTCACTTTGTAACTTTGGCTTAAAGTACGAAACGGACTTTATGACCAAATTGATGTCATCACTGGACTTTAAGATGATGCAATGTAACTTTGAGACTCTTGCTCTGGAGATAGTTTTAATCCCGTCTTTCAATAACAGTGTAACACCTAAGAAATATTTGAAAATTTATGCTTATCACTAGTGATTTGGACAGGGCGTATCCTGCCTCTGGCCAGCTCACGAGTCAGGATTTGTTGCCATGTGGGGAATTAAAGTAAGCAAGCAACTTTGACCATTTTAAGATATTGGACATTTTAACTTGAAAACTCAAAGGTTCAACTTAAAACTTTTTTAAACTATAACATATTTAACTTGTAAATGTATTTACCCTCCTCTCCCTAACGCTAGAAGGCCCACGAGGGGTAAATTTATTCCACTACCTGAAAGCTTAGTGGAGGTGTTTCAAGACGCCAGGCCTTGTGCTGTTGTTATTAAAACACTTAAGAGTCGTTTAGAAGGCACTTAAGCTTACTTAAGCAACCTTTCTCACTTTGACTGAGTGGAGAATGCTTGCAATACTCGATAAATGGATCAATGTTGTCTAAAATCTCAACAATTAGCGGTGGATGAGTCATCACGTAAATGCTGCACCAAATAACTTCCGATCTAACAATTACCTATTTTTGCTTTATTTTGACAGTGAGAAAAAGTGTATTTAATTTCAATATTTTAACTTTACGTTCCTTCCTTCCTTAATGGTGACAGCAATTTTCAAACCCACACCTAAACAATATCCATCCGTCCATAGACTTTTGCTCTTATCACATGGTGGTTGTGATGGTACGCTTCAGGCATCGGAACAGTTGGCAATACAGACTGAAGACAGTTTCAGCCATATGTGACCCATATATTATTTTTCGTCCGAACTAGATAGATCATTGTTTGATTCTAATTTGAACAAATGTTGGATTTTTGAATAAGAACTTATAAACAAACAAACTTCAGAGCATGGGTTCTTAAGTTTGTCTGGTTTTTAAAACCCAATGATTTTCTTGGGTTCTCAGGGTGCCTTGCGTGCACCAAAGCATTGGTTTGTCTCCTGCATAGCTTGAGGTCACTCATAGAAGGTTTTTTCTGTGGGTTTTCAATTTCTCTTTGGTTTAAACTTTTTTTCCAGGTTATTCAAAAGGTTTGTGGTGATGTTTAATAATGTACACTCACTCCCGATTATCGCATTTGAGCACCTTTGCATTCTCACTATCTCTATAAAATTCACTCTTTTTTTACTTTTATTTTTCAAAATTCAAAACGGGTTTTGCGGTGCACAAAAATAACGTGTTACCGTCAAGAAGAAAAAAAACTAGCGCATAGCCAATAATCGAGTGAGACAATTAAAATTAATGATGGGGTACGTCTGTTTAGCTCAGTAACTAAGCATAGACGTCATTCAAAGGACACGGTCTGTGTTAGCACCAATTCCCAAAACTTAAAGCCTGAAAAAAAGCAATGTTTAAAGAGTTTTATTAACGGTAAAGATTGATCCAACTCAACCTTGTATACGTATTGATCAAATCTTTGCAATAGCACCAAACTGAAAATTGGATTTACCTTAAAAAAAATACCAGTCATTTTTTATACTACTACTAATTTTTTGGTCTTGTTTGGTTGTGCGTAGCCATCCGAGTGATGAGAAGCATCGATTTCACCGCCATCACTCCTCTGCCAGCCTGCACGGCAGCTTCAATCACAACCACGTCCAGGACACTAACTTGCCAACGATGGCCGAGGAAGCCGAAGACCAGCAGGACAAAGGGCCCGTGTACGACCCCAAACAAGATGTGTTTGTCAGCCTCTTTGTAAGCTCACACCAAATAAAACTTTCTACATGCTGGGGAAAAAAAAAAAAAAAACTGAGTTTGATGAGTGTTTTTCACTCATCATATTTTATAATCCCAAAGGTTGCTGAAAGAAGTCTAAAAATATGGGATTAGCGTGATGAAGGGCTGTGACATAGTCAAACCACTGTAGGCGAAGCAGCAGATTTTCCATTTGGACCAAACCCACAGTGGTGATAAACTAGTTTTGACAAGGGCGTCCCTGGATAATTGGACTCAGCTATCTAAATGGACGAAGATAAAAGACTCTGAACTGTCTTGTTCCAGTTTGTGGCTTTCTTTGAGATTTACGAATCACCAGTAAGCACCGATTTAAGTATGAATACCCAAAACTCCTGATGTAAGGCCTGTGGCACTCACATTGTTCTTTGAAACACCATCTCTGAGGTCAGAAGTCGGGTAGGTAGTTCTTGAAGTTGGAGACAATGAGCCTCCCTTCGCCACATGGGTTGAATTACATTCTAAGTCGTCCTGCAGGCGCTTTTAGTGAAACTTTCTTGATATGTTAGCTGTGAAAACGTAATGTTCCTCACAAATTAAAATGTTGGCAATTTTAAACCAACCTTAAAGCAAACAAATCATTTTCAACTTTATATACACGTTGTGTGGTTTAAACCAACTACACAGAGTTATTGGGACATGATTGCTGATACTGAAGATGATTGGTCACACATACAGTCATGATGTGACATTTTGGTTGGAACAATAAAGTGGGTAATCCTTGTACTGTTTTCCCTCCAAGAAATCTCTCCACCCTGTGCCTCCTGGGAGCCATCCAGCTGCAGCCAGATCCATGAAACTGCTCGCCAAGATTCCCAAAGATGCAGAAGCCGTCATTGTTTTAGTTGGTAAGCTTCAGGAGATCATTTAGACTGTTTGTTTCTTTCCATCTTTCTTATAATACCCCTCTCATAAAATAATTATTGTACTGGATGATCTACCTCACTAATTTTCTTACTTTTTACAAATAAATCCCTCATTTCAGATTGTAAATTGTGCGTGCATGTCTACTATGTGCATAGACAGTCATAAAACATTGCGGACGCAAACAGTACACAGGCATTGTCTTGTCTGTGTGTCTTTTAGACCTTTCTTTATCAGTTCATATAATCTTACATCATCCATCTCTGCATTGACCTTTACATTCATTGCAAAACATGCTCAAACTGCTTCACACAATGACTCATTTTTACTTTGTAGCATTCCAGTCATAGTTTAGCCAGAGTTCTGACGCGCAATTAGCAGCGTCGCTAACTAGCAAAAATATTGGGCTATCTCCTCCACTTTCATTTTTAAGGATTATGCAATATTAAGTTGTCATTTCACAGCTATTACAGCCTCACAGAACATTCATATTACAATTTGTGCCTTATTACAACGTGTTCTGGTTTCTGTGTATTTTGTGTCTCCATCCGCACTTGTGCACCTGAGTAGTGACATCAATTGTTTAGCAGGCAATTCAATTTAATTTTTTGCGTTATAAATTTAAAACCCCAGGTTTCAGAATAAGTTCTTTGCCGCATGGACATTTCCCTCAACTAAATATGTCATAAACAGGATTTGTTCATCTTTTTATTGAGGAATGATAAATTTTCACTGTCTGAATTGTTCTTGATGATGTATCAAAAACGATAACAAGTCGCCTATCTCTACTTTTAAGGTTGTGTTGAATTTCTGGAACAGCCGGCAATGGCTTTCATCAGATTGAGTGAAGCAGTCCTTCTGGAGTCTGTGCTCGAGGTTCCAGTTCCTGTTCGGTTTCTCTTTGTCCTGCTTGGACCCACCCAATCCAATGTGGACTACCATGAGATTGGACGATCTTTTGCAACGTTAATGTCCGACAAGGTATATTTTTTAGCGTGCATTAACTGAAATGAAAGATGTTAGATTATTTCAATCTAACTATATCTAGTTAGACTTAAGGATTGAAGATTGGAAATGAGTGATTGTTTTGGTTTCGTTGCAGAACTTTCATGAGGTGGCCTACTTTGCCGATGACCGTCAAGATCTCCTGAATGGCATCAATGAGTTTTTAGATTGTAGTATTGTTATTCCACCTTCAAACATTGAGGGTAAAGACCTCCTGAAGACAGTGGCTGATTTTCAGAAGCAGTTGTTGCGTAAAAGAAAGGAAAGAGAAGAGAAGAGGCACCAGTCTACTTATGGAGCAGAACCTGATAACAAAGGTACAACTCCACGACCTAAGAAAATCAACATGAGGAAAGTTACCGTAGACTGTTTACTCTACACACAGATGGAATCATTTACATCCAACATACTGTTACGAACGAGACTGTAATTAAAATGCATATCTGACTAAAGAAACACTTTTACTTATTTCATTTTTAATATGGGGATCATTTTGTAGTTAGACGGAGTTTTTGTGTGTGAATGAGAGAAACCCAAATGGAAAAGTGAGGTTTCAGGGAGAAGAAAAAAAGAAGGTGGAAGATTGTAAGTACTTAGGATAAACAGTCCAGAGCAATGGAGAGTGTGGAAAAGAGGTGAAAAAGCGTGTTCAGGCAGGTGTGAACGTGTGGAAAAAAGTATCAGGTGTTTGACAGAAGAGTTTCAGCTGAAATGAAAGAAAAAGTGTACAAAACCGTGATGAGACCGGCCATGCTGTTTGGTCTAGAAACAGTGGCACTGAGGAAAAGACAGGAAGCAGAGATGGAGGTAGCAGAGATGAAGATGCTGAGGATCTCTCTGGGAGCGACCAGGATGGACAGGAAAAGAAATGAGTATATCAAGGGAGCAGCCCATGTCAGAGGTTTTAGAGATAAAGCCAGAGAGGCCAGACTGAGATGGTTTAGACATGTGCAGAGGAGAGAGAGTACTTTGGCAGAAGGATGCTGGGTTTGGAACCACCAGGAAAGAGGCCTAGAGGACAACCTAAGCGGAGGTCAATGGATAAAGTGAAGGAAGACATGAAGATAGTTGGTGTGACCGAAGAGGATTCAGCAGATGAGATTAGATGGAAGAAACTGATTTGCTGTGGCGACCCCTGAAGGGAAATGCCGAAAGGAGAAGAAAAAGATTTTTGTAGTTACGCGTTTTTTTTTTTTTTTTTTCTTAACCTAAGAAATGACAGAAGTCATCAGGGAATAAGATGAGCATCACCCAAAATGAATTGAGTTTCTCATCAACTAATTATCTAGTTTAACTTTTTAATTATACATATAGCTACATTCAAGTGAAAAGTTTCAAGCCATTGGAATAAAATAGTGGGCCGAGAACTGAACCCTGAAACAGACAATCAGTACGAAGTCAGATTTATAAACTGTTGAGATTTGTCACGTTAATAGCCTCTGTTGAACAGATCACCACATACTTACTTTTTTGCACAAATCACTGCAAAGAGACTTTTATAGAATTTCAGACTATGATTATTGAAAATGTTTGTAAACAATTATTTGATTTGATTATTTAAGTTTTAATTAAAGCATTTTAATCATCCCTTTTAGAAATTACACAAGAAGAAGAGGAGGAAGGAGACCAGGAAGTGGACCCCTTGAAACGCTCAGGAATCCCATTTGGAGGTTTGATCCACGACATCCGCCGACGTTACCCACAATACGTCAGTGATCTGAAGGATGCTGTGGACATGCAGTGCATTGCTGCAGTCATCTTCATCTACTTTGCTGCGTTGTCCCCGACTATCACCTTCGGAGGCCTGCTGGGTAACTTGTCATCATCAACAACATGAGGAAAATTAGATTTAACTTCCTTCAACTATGGTAATATGATGACTCTTTTTTTCTTTTGTTCCAACAGGAGAGAAAACAGAAGGCATGATGGGAGTGACCGAGCTCATTATTTCGACTGCAACTCTTGGAGTAATTTTTTCATTGCTTGCTGGTCAGCCTCTGCTCATCATTGGTTTTTCTGGACCCTTACTGGTGTTTGAAGAAGCTTATTACAAGGTGCTTATTAAAGTTTGTTGTACTGACGCTTTTGTACCCAGGAATCATGTCCAAAATGGTTTCTAGATTGAGTTCAAGCTCAATTTGTCCTCTTTTCCATGGAGCAAAAGCGCGAAGAAAAGGGCTGTTATCACCTCACACTGACCACACCTCTAGAAATGCTACCGTTATCTCGAGCAGGGGTCACCAATCTTTTTGAAACTGAGAGCTACTTCAAGGGCACTGAGTAACGCAAAGGGCTACCACTTTGATAATACACTTCTGAAATAAAGTTACACAGTGTACCTTTAATTTTATATTATTATTAATGATATTCTATGTAAATAATTTGATTGTTAATGATCCATCATAATAATTATTTCAGTATGATTAAACAAGGTAGGAAACAGATAGATTTCAATATTCAATATCCAAGTGTTTCATTTTCAAATCATCACTTCTACAACATTTTGCAGGAAATCTTTTTCAATTTTTACTAGCCACCAACAGTTATCAAATCATAAACTCTGAACCATGTTTGTACAAATGATCAATTATGTAAGATTTAACAAAAATCTACTCCTTTCAAATTAAGGACGGTGCGTCCCCACAGCCGCACCGCAGATGAGACACACACAGTTTTCTTTCACGTTAGTAAAAAAGAACTCCTCCTCTCATTCACAGTGAAAATGATAAGTTTTCTTCCTTTTTTCTGCCATGTTTTTGTGGGTAGAAAACGCGTTCGTAAGCTTATCTTTGCAGCGCTCACGTTTACGTTTTTATGTATTTGTTTTTAAATTTACATGACTGTAATTGAAATTCAAAAAGAATAGCAACACAATTAAATAAAATTTTAGACGGAGCTAATTCGTGATTAGTGCTATTTTTAGAACTGGCCTAAGAGCGACTGATATGGTCCCTGCGGGCGACCTGGTGCCCACGGGCACCCGGTTGGTGACCTCTGATCTAGAGTGTGCTAGAGAGTGTGCAGGTTTCTCTACTTACAAAAATCAGTCATGGATCAGACTGAGGAGGTCTTAAAGTCATGATAGTTAAATTGACATGGTTTCATTTCTGGGGGTTAAGTTTATTTAAATATATTAACAAAAATGTATTACTACTCAGCATAACACGATACTTACGTTCCAAATATGTTAAGAAAAGACTTGTGCACTTTTGTTTTGAACATTCCTATCATCTTAGAATTGACTACAGCTCCCTAACCATGCCCTAAATCAGATGGAAATAAAGTTCAACCTAAAGATTGCTACCGTCTAAGTATAAAAAAAAAACTACAATAAAAAAAGAAGTAAAATATTGTTTGTTAAAGTGGGATTTTGTTAAACAGTCCATGTTAATGTACTGCAGTTTTGTGTAGATTCCCACCAAGATAGTATTAATTAGATTAAATAAGTTGCTCTTGTGTTCAAAAAATCATCACCATGTCTGAGCACATGCTGCCTTCTTTTTGCACCATTTGAACTACTTTAACCCAAACATCAAGGTCGAAAAGAGTGTAAACATGCATACACAACTGTCCTGGACGTTCATATTAGAATTTTGTTTCCATAACATTCCACTTGACCATTGGACTGGTCTAGCATTGTCTTTCTGATATCTACAAAATCCTGCCTGGACGGAGCAGATGTTACTCTCAAACCTTCATGACCTTTCTCGAATTAATGTTGCTACACAGATGTGCAAGTTCCCCCCAGCCATAGACACTAATGTAATCCCACCCCATCAGAGATGCAGCTGTTAGCAAGCTGGATGCTTCCATTAGTCTACAGACACGACATCTATGGTTTCCATAACAAATTTCACATTTACATCAATCTAACCGCAGAACCGTTTTCCACTTTGATTCAGAGAGTTTAATATGAGTTTTGGCGAAGAGAAGACGGCCATGTTTCCGGATCTTTTCCACATATGGCCTCTTCTTCGCATGATAGAGGTTTACCCTGCATTTGTGGATTTGACTATGAGCTGTGTTTACTGCTGGGGATTACTGAAAGTCTTCCTGGAATTGCTTCTCCAGTTGGTTCTGATTAGTACCAATTACTTCTCCAGCCTCATGTTCCTTATATGCCAATTTATCTAGACCCGCATTGTTGTCGTGGAGTTCAAAAGAGGTCCCATGAACTAAAACATCTCAGTTTTACTATTTGATGTGATCTTTACGATCTGCTAAGTATAAAATTAATGCTGAGATTTACAAATTATTTCCAAACACTGTGTTTTTTTGGGGGGGAGGGTTTGTTTTTTTTTTTTTTTTCTGGGAATTGGGCAGGAAAATATCTGACTGTTTCTCTTTAGTTTTGTCAGGCGTACAACTTTGAGTACCTGACTGGTCGTGTGTGGATTGGCTTCTGGCTCATCTTTATCGTCCTGGTGATTGTGGCAGCAGAAGGAAGCTTTATGGTCCGCTACATTTCACCTTTCACCCAGGAAATATTCGCTTTCCTCATCTCCCTCATCTTCATCTATGAAACCTTCTCCAAACTTGTCAAGGTAAATCCTCCCACACACCATTCCTTATCTTATATAGTTGAAGTATATTCACAGGATGATTAGATTTGTCGCTAGAAGATAAAATATTTGAATGTCCTCTCATTTTCAGGTGTTTAAAGAACATCCACTAATGGCCATTTACCCCACGGACTCCACACCAACAAATGGTTTTGCAAATCTTGACGTCCCAATCTTCAACCAGCCAAACACCGCTCTATTGTCTCTAGTGCTCATGATGGGCACATTCTTTGTTGCATTTTTTCTCAGGAAATTCAGAAACAGTCGCTTCTTGGGAGGGAAGGTGAGGTGCCCACAAAAATTATCCTTCTTTAACCAAGTCAAAGACCTGTTGAGATTAAGATTATCTATCAAACGAGTGACACCTGGAGTCCCAAAATACACAAAAGACAAAGATTCTTAATGAAGCTTTACATGAGCCTGGTCCCCGTTGGGACTTGAGATGCTACTCTTTCTGTTGGGATTTTCAGACATGCCAAGTCTCTCACATTGGGCGGGAGACACCCACAATTAGGACCTATTTCATGGTCACCCGCCAAGTCTAACAAAACCCCCGCATGTTGAACACAGGATTTCATGAACATGATTAGGTATAATGAGGCTAAGCACATAGCATCTCCTGCTGCTGCAGTTGTGCATATGAAAGCCACTTGTCGTGATCTGCATGGTTTAGTGCAGGCATTGGCAAACTACGGTACGCGGCCACATGTGATCCATTAAACGGTTTAATCCGGCCCGCCGAGAGAAGAATTAAGTAAATAAACCATGTTGTTTTATTTCCCCTGCAATTCTGATGTTTTGTCACTAGATGACGCCAAAGATACAACCACATTCCTCCCATTAAAATATGTGACTCAGTGTGCACAGATATGGAAAGCCATCGGGGCCAATACATGCACGTAAACAAGTGTGTTAGATGTTAAAACAAGCAAAATGTTACATCAAGCGCTTAGATTTCAAACCTTGCGCCGCTAAATGCCCGTTTTTAAGCGCTATCGCACTAGATTTCAGACCTAGCGCCGCTAGATTTGAAATTTAATGCTGTTGATGTAACATTTAGCGCTTGTTTAAAATCTAGCGCGCCATTCTATCGGTCTAATCTAGAGGTTATCAAAGTATGCCATCCATCTGTTTCTGTTCCGGACCCTGTGTCAAATGTTAGAGCTCAAAGTGACCCGCGAATCAAAAGTTTGCCCACCCCTGGTCTAGTGCCAGTATTGCTTTGGGTGAATGTACGGAAGAAGTCAGACATCCGGGAACTTTGGTTATGTGACAGCTAATGTGCGAGAGCCGCGTAAAACATAGCACGAACAAGCAGTACAGGGGTGTATTTCTCTTTGTACTGATACATAACGCTAAGTGGTAACACACGTAAGACGCACAATTTTCCAGCTACTTTCTGATGTTTTGAACGGTTTGTTTTACGCCAACCGTCATGGCGGGTGTTGTCCAATGGTGGATATGACGTCAAGCTCCTCCTCCTTTTGGCCCTCCTTTTGATTTGCGAAGCCAAAAACTTGGCATCTCTGGAGTTTTCATGTTCACTCTGAGTTCATAGACTTCCTTTCTACTACTGGACTACTTTCCAAAACACGTGTGTGGGCTAATGGGTGGAGACGGTGGCCGCGTGGTTAGCGCGTTCGCCCGCGGACCGGAAGGTCGCGGGTTCGCGTCCCACGGAGAGCACGTCTAGGGTCCTTGGAGAAGACACCTAACCCCCGCTTCTCCCACCATTGGCGCCGTTGAAGGGCAGCCTGCTGCGGTGTAAGGAGTGCAGCAAACAAATTTCCCCTGTGAGGGATGAATAGAGTAATTCAAAATAATCAAAAAAAATAATCAAAAAATAATTGGTCATCATAAAATTTCCCTAAAAATATTTTAGTATCCTGCTAACTTATTATGCTACCATTATGAGCCAAACATTATGTTTGGAATCTGATGCATTTCACGCCACGTACTAAAATGTAAAAGAATGGTGGAATTTTTCTTTGACGACGACTTAAGCAAATATTTATTTTCCTTGTACAAAGTAATAAAGTTTTTTCCATTGTTTTCAGTTCAATTGTGTTAAAAGTTTTGTGTTTTTGCGGTTTTCTAATCCTTTTACCATTTCTTACTTTTTTCTAAATTTTCAGGCCAGAAGAATCATTGGGGATTTTGGGATCCCCATATCAATTCTAGTTTCAGTCTTGGTGGATTACTCTATTAAGGACACTTACACACAGGTAGATTTACCATCACTAATGTCATGGCAACAAGTGCCTAACGTATCGCTTATTTTGTTTTCTCACTCTGTGACTGATTTTTTTTGTCAGAAACTGAATGTCCCGTCAGGTTTTTCCGTCACATCTCCCGACAAGAGAGGCTGGCTCATCAGTCCATTTGGTGATAAACAGGAATTTCCAGCATGGATGATGGGAGCATCGGTTGTTCCCGCTCTTCTCGTCTTCATTCTCATTTTCATGGAAACACAAATCACCTCGTGGGTGCAGTTTGACTTTGACATTAACATACAAGCACTAGACATATATTTATGAAAATAAATTTTCCTTTTATCCTTTTCAGATTGATTGTGAGTAAAAAAGAACGTCGCCTCATCAAAGGTTCAGGCTTTCATCTGGATCTCCTACTTATTGTTGTCCTTGGTGCCATCTGCCCTCTGTTTGGCCTGCCGTGGCTCACCGCAGCCACTGTGCGCTCCGTCACGCACGTCAATGCTCTCACAGTCATGAGCAAAGCAACGGCTCCAGGAGAAAAGCCAGTTATCCAGGAGGTGAAGGAGCAGCGGCTGACCGGACTTCTGGTGGCTGTGCTTGTTGGTAAGAGAGTGGAGTGCCAATGGATTATCTTTTAAACTTGGGTGCAAGAGCCAGAGCATGGGGTTTGGTGAGTCCGTTTCAGGGATTCAGTGGAGGTCAAAACGAATGATTGACTTATAATCAACTCCGATAAGTAAGAATTTGGCAACAGCCTAATCTGATTGGCCGAAATAAAGACATCAAATAATATCTATCTTTTTTAAAACTTATATGGAGTTGCAATCTGCTTCCAAGGGGCAAAAATGGAACCTGCAAAGGTCCCAAATACAAACGTACAGACATGGGGGATTCTGTTATCGATTACTTTGGCCTTGCCACATTGGACCAATAAAAGTAGTAAGTAGGTCTCAGAGAATGTTGCCACTCTTCATTTCATATAACAAACTCGTGCTAAATTGTTGAAAACAATCATTTCGCACATCAGTAAGACTATGTCTTGACATAAAAAAAAGGGTTTTATTAAATCCGCACACAAAACTATGGAGTTCAGAATTTCCAATGAGTTTACAAGTCACTGCTATAGATGAGAAGCTCTCATTCTTTCCTTTTCAAACAAAAGTATAAAATCAATTTGGAACTTTTTGGCATTTCAAGAAAAGAAAAACCAAAGAATATCAATAAAGATTAAAGTTAGTCTTGTGTGTTCAATCTTTTCCATGTGTCGATTCATCTGACGCAAATGATAAGATCCGAGAACCTTTTAAGTATTTTTTATGCGATGATTCATGGATGAGAAATTTGTGTTTGGGTAGGCGAAGATGGAGAAAGCGCCAGGATGGAGCTCCTTCTGGAAAACTGAACAGAAGAGGAAGGGGAATTTTAAATATGTTCAATACCTGTGGGAGGATTCCATCCAGAGATTAATCTATAGCACATGTTTGGTTCACTAGATGGGAAAGACACAAGCTATCAAAAAGTATTTTATTAAACAATTGTAAAATGTAAAAGTTCAAACTCCAGTTTATAGTTTGTGTTTACTCTTTGATTTGTAGCACTGTACCATCGAAGCAGCTTCAGCTTAATGCTTTACTAACCTATAGAGCTCAAAAGCAAGGCCAAATCTTCTTTTTAGGAATGCAGATGACTGTCAAAATCAACAGTTAACTTTGACTAGAAGATGCTAAATATCAATAAACATATTACGCAAAGTCAGGGGCAATTTTAATAGTGGCCAATTAATTTGCGTGTTTTTAGAGGTTGGTAGGAAACTTTAGTTTTTGGGGAAAATTCTCGCATTCGCGGTGAGAATGCAGATGACATTGTGATCTGTAGGGAGAGGAGGGAAGAGGTGGAGGAAAAGCTGGAGAGGTGGAGGTTTACACTAGACAGAAGAGGAATGAAGATTAGTCAGAGTAAAACAGAGTACATGTTTGTGAATGAGAGGGATCCAAATGGAAAAGTGAGGTTACAGGGATAAGAGATGAAGAAGGTGGAAGATTTTAAGTACTTGGAATCAATAGTCCAGAGCAATGAAGAGTGTGGAAGAGAGGTGAAGAAGCGTGTCCAGGCAGGGTGGAACGGGTGGAGAAAAGTGTCAGGTGTGATGTGTGATAGAAGAGTTTCAGCTAAAATGAAAGGGAAAGTGTACAAAACCGTGGTGAGACCGGCCATGCTGTTTGGTCTAGAAACAGCGGCACTGAGGAAAAGACAGGAAACAGAGATGGAGGTAGCAAAGATCAAGATGCTGAGGATCTCTCTTGGAGTGACCAGGATGGACAGGATCAGATGAACAGCACATGTTAGAGGTTTTGGAGATAAAGTCAGAGAGGCCAGACTGAGATGGTTTGGACATGTACAGAGAAGAGAGAGAGAGTACATCGGAAGAAGGATGCTGGGTTTGGAACTACCAGGAAAGAGGCCTAGAGGAAGACCAAAGAGGAGGTTCATGGACGCAGTGAAGGAAGACATGAAGACAGTTGGTGTGACCGAAGAGCATGCAGGAGACGAGATTAGATGGAAGAAACTGACTTGCTGTGGCGACCCCTCCCCAACCCTAAACTCTATGATTTATATAAACTTTATATTCAGCTGTGAAACATATCAAAGAAAAGGTTTCTTGTGGCTGTGGAAAAAATAATATCTGTATTTAATCTTATGTAATGATGACGTAACGAGGTAATAAACATGTTTTAGATGCATCACTTAGGATTTTAGAACATTGCGGTTGCCAAAAGGTGAAAATACAAAGTTTTAAAGAAACGATTCGGTGCCTTTGAAATATTACCTGGCCACTGATGAATCACATCGGTAAAAAACTTGTCATAATTTTTTTCCCTCCATGAGCATGAGAACGGGGAATCGGAGCTACCGACCGATTCTAAAGGAATTATCGAGTTTAGTATTAGAAGATTTATTTCTAAGGACATAAACTGCAGAGTCGGAATTTCCAAGTACGTGAACATTAAGTGGAGGTATGGTGTGGCACCTCAGCAGCCCCTGGAAGTCTAGACAGTCATCAGGCATGAGTCAGCCTCTTCAGAACTTTGTTTTTCAGATCAATCACTCAAACAAAGTGTGGGACGTTTTTGGGAAGTTTGATTTAGTTTGGCTCTTTAATTAAAACCACTTTCCTTACAGTTACTTTGTTTTGATTTGTTGGATTTTTTAATAAAAAATTGGATGTGTAGGTTCTGTCGTTTAACCATTTACTACCAACAGGCATGTCCATCGTGATGACAGATGTGTTGCGCCTCATCCCGCTGGCTGTTCTCTTTGGGATCTTCCTATACATGGGGGTCACTTCTCTAACAGGAATCCAGCTGTATGAACGTATAACGCTCATGGTCACCCCGGCAAAGCATCACCCCGACCACATCTATGTAACCAAGGTAACGGATGGTCCCGATATTATGTTATTATGTAAAATCAACCAAATCCAGAAACAGAAGACAAACAGACCAAAGAGTCCAAAATTTTTCATGTTTTTGGCCATGTCCACATGTAGCCGGGTACTTTTGAAAACATATACCCGCTGTCCTCTGTTTTAGAAAAATTGTCGCGTACACTCGTAACCGTTTTCAATATAACCACATCCACACGAACCCGTATAAATATGCTTCTGAGTGTGGTAATAAGCATGCCAGACCAGTAGTGGGCAGTATTCATCTAAACGTAAGCTCTGAGTAAGGAAGGCTCATGTGATGAATGATAGCCGACGGCAAATCATTTTTCCTGCTTTGTTCCTCAACAAGAAACAAGAGCAGTTCAGTGTGTAAAAAAAAAAAAAAAAAAAGCAAGAAAAGAGCGTTTTTTAGAGGATCCACGCCGCCCACTGTCTGATATTAAAAACAAGGATGCACACAAATGATGTTTATGCATTAATTGTCGCAGGTAGTGACGTTTAAAACTGCAAAACGTTGGTTACTCATGTCCACAAGCAAACGCAAAATCGTTTTTCCGAATGTTCACTTTAGTCGGAGTTTTCAAAAACGACGGTTTATTGTGAAAAAAACGGCGGGTTCGTGTGGATGACAGACCAAAACGGATAAAAATATATTTGTTTTACCAGATACCCGGCAACGTGTGGACAGGGTCTTTATCTTCAGCTTATTTAAGAAACATTGTTTACCTAACCGTTTCGTTAAAACCCGAACATATATTTACTTACAGTTTATCAACTTCTTGAGTGTGTGATGATCGGTTTAACTTCAAACGTCACATAATTTCATAAGATATTTAACTTGTGATCATGATTTCATTAAAGTCTCCTTTTTGATTGGTCTGAAAACCTCTAAAAACATTTTGATTTTTTAGACCTTACACACGCATTTTCAAGTGAAACACTACTGGTAATGAAATAAGAATCCTAGAAATCTAAAATAAAATCATTAACTAATTAACAAAGAGGTTTGTAGATGTTGAGATGACTTGTATCTTTGATTCCATGAGTCTCCCCCAAGCCCCCCCTGCAACCCTCTATCAAAAAAAAAAATAAAAAATGGACTATTCCAACATCCTTTTGGTTTTTCAACTTTGCTGCATTTCTGCAACCACTTTTGGGGTAATGGAGGATTTGAAAGGCCCACACATACTTAAAAAGATTTAGGAAGCTTAATTTCCAAACAAGAAATAAAGACTCTCAGAGATTGAGTTTTGATTTTTCCACTAGATGGAGCCTGGGTCATATGAGATGAAAAGTTTTTCAGATTAAATTTCTCTCTCTATTCATTCCACTATGTGTGTATCAATTTGACTTTTCGGTGGATCATAATACTAACACTTAAAGTTTGTTTCTCCAGGTGAAGACATGGCGAATGAACATGTTCACCATCACCCAGTTGGGCTGCATCGTTGCTTTGTGGGTTGTGAAGTCCTCAGTGGTCTCCTTGGCCTTTCCGTTTATTCTCATTATGACGGTGCCACTGAGACGCCTCATCCTCGCCCGGATTTTTGAGGAGCGGGAGCTCCAAGCAGTAAGTTCTCATAACGTGGAAAAAAATATTTTATGCTGTACTAAAATCACCTCAGTATGTTTTTATCTTTTTTTTAATAAACTGTCGTAATGGTATGTTATTTTCTGGACTATATAGCACATTCGCAGAAAGGCCGTACGTGCTCTATTTAATATTTATTAAAGATGTATTGATATCTGGTACCCCATGAATATCAGGGCTACCAACTGCAAAAATCAATACTGAAAAATTATACATGTACGGAACAATTTTGTGTCATAAATGCATCTGATCAGATTAGATTACATGTTGTGTAGGCGGTGTAATCTGAAAGAGATCAGTGACTGCAAAGTTGTAGCAGGAGACAGTGTAGCCAAACAGCACAGGATGGTCGTGTGTAAGATGACCATAGCAGTGAGGAAGTCTAAGAAGATGAAGGGAGTGCAGAAGACTAAATGGTGGAAACTGAAAAAGGAAGAGTGCTGCTTGAACTTTATAACAGAGTTGAGACAGGCTCTTGGTGGGCAAGAGAAGCTTCCAGATGACTGGACAACTACAGCTAATGTGATCAGGGAGACAGGCAAGAGAGTACTTGGTGTGTCATCTGGAAGGAAGATAGATAAAGAGACTTGGTGGTGGAATGAGGAGGTGCAGGATTGTGTCAAAAGAAAGAGGCTGGCTAAGAAGAAGTGGGACACTGAGAGGACTGAGGAGAGTAGGCAAGGGTACAGGGAGATAAAGCATAAGGTTAAAGTAGAGGTGGCAAAGGCAAAACAAGCAGCCTTCGACGACTTGTATGCTAAGCTGAACAGCAAGGAGGGAGAGATGGACCTATACAGGTTGGCAAGACAGAGAGACAAAGATGGGAAGGATGTGCAGCAAGTTAGGGTGATTAAAGACAGGAATGGATGTCTCTTGACAGATGCCAGTAATGTGATGGGAAGATGGAAAGAGTACTTTGAAGAGTTGATGAATGAAGAGAATGAAAGAGAACAAAGAGTAGAAAACGTTACCAAAGTGGACCGGAAAGTGGCTAGGATCAGTAAGGTAGAAATAAAGAGGGCACTGAAGAGGATGAAGAGTGGAAAGGCTCTCGGCCCTGACGGAATCCCTATAGAAGTATGGAAGTGTTTAGGTGAGGTGGCAGTAGAGTTTCTGACTGGGCTGTTTAACAGAATATTAGAAAGTGAGAAGATGCCTGATGAATGGAGAAGAAGTGTGCTAGTTCCTGTTTTTAAGAACAAGGGAGATGTACAGAGTTGTGGTAACTACAGAGGAATTAAACTGATCAGCCATACGATGAAGTTATGGGAAAAAGTTGTCGAAGCTAGGCTAAGGTCTGAAGTAGGAATTTGTGAGCAGCAGTATGGTTTTATGCCTAAAAAGAGCACTACAGATGCAGTATTTGCCTTGAGGATGCTGATAGAGAAGTACAGGGAAGGTCAGAGGGAGCTGCACTGTGTCTTTGTAGATCTTGAGAAAGCGTATGACAGGGTACCTAGAGAAGAACTATGGTATTGTATGAGGAAGTCTGGTGTGACAGAGAAGTATGTTAGAGCGGTTCAGGACATGTATGAGGGCTGTAAGACAGTGGTGAGGTGTGCTGTAGGTGAGACAGAGGAGTTCAGTGTGGGGGTGGGACTGCACCAAGGATCTGCTCTGAGTCCTTTGCTGTTTGCTATGGTGATGGATAGGCTGACAGACGAGGTCAGACAGGAATCTCCATGGACAATGATGTTTGCAGATGACATTGTGATCTGTAGTGAGAGGAGGGAAGAGGTGGAGGAAAAGCTGGAGAGGTGGAGGTTTGCACTAGAAAGAAGAGGAATGAAGATTAGTCAGAGTAAGACAGAGTACATGTGTGTGAATGTGAGGGATCCAAATGGAAAAGTGAGGTTACAGGGAGAAGAGATAAACAAGGTGGAAGATTTTAAGTACTTGGGATCAACAGTCCAGAGCAACGGAGAGTGTGGAAAAGAGGTGAAGAAGCGTGTTCAAGCAGGCTGGAACGGGTGGAGAAAAGTATCAGGTGTGATGTGTGACAGAAGAGTTTCAGCTAAAATGAAAGGAAAAGTGTACAAAACCGTGGTGAGACCCGCCATGCTGTTTGGTCTAGAGACAGTGCCACTGAGGAAAAGACAGGAAGCAGAGATGGAGGTAGCAGAGATGAAGATGCTGAGGATCTCTCTGGGAGTGACCAGGATGGACAGAATCAGAAATGAGTATATCAGAGGAACAGCACATGTTAGAGGTTTTGGAGATAAAGTCCGGGAGGCCAGACTGAGATGGTTTGGACATGTACAGAGGAGAGAGACCGAGTACATCGGCAGAAGGATGCTGGATTTGGAACCACCAGGAAAGAGGGCTAGAGGAAGACCAAAGAGGAGGTTCATGGATACAGTGAAGGAAGACATGAAGATAGTTGGCGTGACCGAAGAGGATGCAGCAGATAGGGTTAGATGGAAGAAACTGACTTGCTGTGGCGACCCCTGAAGGGAAATGCCGAAAGGAGAAGAAGAAGAAGAAGAAATGCATCTGATCAGATTCTTCAAACAGTGCTTTGTAACTGTGTTTTTCAACATTTTTCATGCCAAGGTACATTTTTTCCTAATCAAAAATGTTTTTTTTCATCTTTTATGATTTTTCTTTCAAATAAAAAGTGCAGTTACTTTTTCCTTTTGAATGTCCTGCAGAAAATGAGATTTTATTAGAATCCAATTTTTTTTTGCTTGAAAACACAGCATAAATATTCTCTTAATGTTTTAAAACAGTAGAAAATAAGACTCATTAAGTGGGGAAGTTTTTGGGTGGGCTGGACAACAAAAAAGCCGGGAAAGGGTGAGTTACTATGGTTACAGGACAGCCCCGCTTTCTCTAAATAAAATGAGAGAATTTCATACAATATAAATATGCCTTACTAGATTTTTTTCCCCCAAACAAAAACATCAACCAAAACCATCTTTGGAATCTTCTAGTGTTATAGTGTGGATGTGGAAGGAGGACCCAATTTCAGGACAACAAACGGGATTTTTTTTTGTTTATAAACAAAAAGGGCTATCAAGGCTGTAAGGCAAGGCACAGGGTTAGAACAAAAGAAATGTCTCTTGGTAAAAAGTATATCACATAGAATTCAAGTATATTTCTTGGTCGGGGAGCCAGTAAGACCTGGCTTGAAAGGGATGATGACCCGACAAAAAAGTCATGGCAAACTGCTTTTAAATAGTCAGCTGGTCAATAATCCACAGGTGATCAGCATGGGGTTAATGACCACAGGTGGTCAGCATCAAGCTGGAATCCGGTAGAGAGAGGAAGGTGTAGAGCTCTCTCTGGTGGCAGGCGATGAAATCATGACAACTGGTAAATCCCGTTCACCCTATGAGGTGAAATAGGATCATATCTCGCGAAAACTGGACGTAAAGCGCTGCTTAAGTCACTTTAATCTGGGTGGCACGGTGGCGCAGTGGGTAGCACAGTGGCCTCACAGTAAGAATGTCATGGGTTCGAGTCCCGGGTGGGGACGAGGCTTGGAACACTATCCTTTCTGTGCGTAGTTTGCATGTTCTCTCCATGTTTGCGTGGGTTTCCTCCGGGTACTCCGGTTTCCTCCCACCCTCTAAAGACATGCATGCTAGGTTGAATGGCCGGTGCCAAAATTGTCCCTAGGAATGAGTGTGTGTGTGGATGGTTGTATGTGTGTGGCCCCGCAACAGACTGGTGACCGGTTCGGGGTGTACTCTGCCCTTTGCCTTAAATTGGCCGGGATGGGCTCCAGCACCCCCGCAACTCTGAAAGGGATAGACGGATAAGAAGATGACTGACTGAATGACTTTAATCTTCTGAGCTGAAACCGTGGAGTTGTCTTCATTGGTTTTAGAGTTGAACAGCTAAGGACGTAAATTTGTCGAGTGTGTTCTGTCTGCTTCAGGAAAAAAGTAGCCTCTTCCTCTTTTCATTATTTTTCATCTATCTTTAGTTCTTTCTGATACATCGCCCCAAGTGGTCTGATGTAGGAGCTGGAGCCAAAAACTGGATAGCAAATCAAGCATGATAAACAACGATCTGGCGAAGAGTGTGTCAAAAACTATTCCATTTATGCTCCAGCAGATGAGTAGATTAGTTTCAGGTGTGACTAGTTGCACACATACAGACAAGAGGGAGGGGGGCAACAGGACACAGAGGGGAACAGACTACTCTCCTGACATGCTGATTTTAGGCAAGAGGGGGAATACACCTTGAACAGTTGGTTGGCAGTCTATTCCGAGGCCAATTTAAATGTTACCGCACCAAAATAAAGATATAAATTAAATGTGCTTTGTTAACTTGATGTGCTTTACGTTATATTTGTGGCCTTAAGTGAGATTTACACTGTTCTGCATACACAACAGGACGGAATTAAGCAGTAAGCAATGCCAGCAGGGAATTTATAGCATCAAATTTGGACTTTTGGATAAAAAGAATTAAAGGATGTTTTTAGGCCGTATCGTCCAACGCAAAGCATGTGCCTAATTTTTAAGGTTGTGCCAAGTGGAAAGAATACATCTGTTATTTAAATATATCAAAGAAAATTGCATAAGATCACCCTCACAAACTATTAGTACCACAACCCTTGCTGTGGTACGCCGCAA
Organism: Neostethus bicornis; assembly: GCA_902685375.1. NCBI lineage: Eukaryota > Metazoa > Chordata > Actinopteri > Atheriniformes > Phallostethidae > Neostethus > Neostethus bicornis. The sequence continues at coordinate 9,602,970 of LR738549.1, read as the reverse complement.
TTTTGTTTGTTTATATTCCTGAGATAATTTTCTTGCCTTCTGTAAAACTCTCTGGATTGAATTCTTTCCTTAATAAAATAATTACAAGCCAAGAAACAACAAAGTTATTAACATAGATTAAGAAAAACCAATGGTCTTGTTGCTAAGTTCTCCACAGTTTAGGAAAAACAAAACCATGCAACTGTTCGGTGAAGTGTGGTACGTTTTAAAGTTGAAGAAAAAAAAAGATTTTAAACTTTACAAGTCGGTAAGGATTAAAATGCTTCAGTTATTTATTCATCTTCTGAACCGTTACATCCTTAACAGAATTGTGGGGAGTGCTGGAGCCTTTCCCGGCTGATTTAAGACAAGAGGCGGGGTATGCACCAAACAGGTCTCCAGTCTGTCGGAGGGCCACAAACACACATCCATCCACATATTCCTAGGGACAATTTTACAGCAGCCAGTCAACCTAACATGCTTGCTTTTGGAGGGTCGGAGGAAACTGTAGTCTTCAGATGAAACCCACGTACAAACGGGGAGAACATGCAAACTCCACACAGAAAACCAGTGTTTCAAGCCTCGCCCCCACCCAGGAGTTGAACCACCGACCTTCTTGGTGTAAAACCACTGCGCCAGTGTGCCGCTAAAATACTTCAGATTAAAAAGAAGATAATTTTCTTTTCTGAAAACGTGCAACTTTTTGTTCCACCCTTATTCCAATTTTTTTTTTCCCTTAAAGGTACTGCTTTTTTCAAATTCGTGCATCATGTTTTCTTGGCTTGGATAATTTTATCTCTCTTTATATAATCCCTGTCAGATTAAAGTTTGTCATTTCCAAAAAGGTCAGCTTATTTATGAAGTTAAATTAACATCTTGTTTCTTGACTTCACGACAGTTTGAGTAGTGTCCATCCAAAGGTCCCACATAACCTCACTCTCCTGGACCTGTGTATTCATTTTTATTCTGTCTTTAATCCATTTTTTTTGGGTCTAGATCATGATTTAGGAGGAGAAAAGAACCTGGTATGTAGAAGTATTTAATGAGATATGGTGATCTAAGAGGGAAGTTTCAATGATAACCAGACCTAAAGAAGTGAAAGCAAAAACCTACAGAAAGATTTTTAAAGACCAATAGTACATTTCTGGAACTAAGCTGAAGGTTTTCTATGGTTACTTTTTATGATGAAAATATGCCAAAAAATAAAGTTGTCAGATGTAAAGTTTCGCATAGACAAGGGGTGGGCAAACTTTTTGATTCGCGGGCCACATTGAGTTGCATCATTTGACAAATGGGCCGGAACAGGAGCAAATAAATGGCATGGTGTGGTAACTCCACCTCATTGGCATTTGGAGAAAACATGTGCTTTAATTTCCAGAGAAAATAATAATAAAAATAAAAAAAAAGCACAACAACAAAATCTTTTATTTTGAAATGAGTTTTTAAACAATGAAAATCAAATGAATAACTTTTATTTTGAAGGTCTCTGATCCTTCAATAAGTTACCCTCACTTTCCTCCCGACTCTCGTTTTTTTTTTTTTTTTTTTTTTCAAAAACATCAAGCCGATAAATTTCAAATCTAGTGCACTAGCTCTTAAAAAACGTGCATCTAGCGCGCTAGATTTAACATTTAACGCTAGATTGCGCATGTGTAGTAACCCCAATGGCTTTCCGTAGATTTGCACAAGGTTTGAAATCTACCACGCTTGGTTACGTGCGCGTAGTAGACCCAATGGCTTTCTATATATGCGTGCACGGTTTGTTTTGACAACGTGCGCGTCACGGAGACACACATATTTTAATGGGAGCAGTGTTGTTGTAACTTATCTGCCATTTAGTCACGAAACAGAATTGCAGTGAAAATAAAACCTTAACATGGTTCATTTACTTAAAATTTCCAAGTTCCGCGGGCCGGATTAAATTGTTTAATAGGCCGCATGTGGCTCGCGGGCCATAGTTTGCCCATGCCTGACATTGACAAATTCAGGAATCCGAAAACGTGGTAAAGTTTACACTAATTTAGTCATTACGTTGTGAAATGCAGTCTTGAGTTGTATTGTTCGCCTAATGTTCTAGGCCTCAAACTAACTCGCTGAATTTTTTCTGTATTTTCTCTCAGTTGGATTGCGACGAGGACTCTCCTAACTTTGATGAGGACGGCCGAGACGAGTACAATGAAATTCACATGCTTGTATAAATTCAGAACTGATCCTTACCGTATGAACTCTGTCAAAACATACAGTACAACCCACTTCTGGAAACCTTCAATACACCTGGGTAGCCATGACAACAAAAAGAGGAGCAACATTTATAGTGTTTGGAAACCAGTTGAGACCATTCCAGGATACACATTACTTTGTTTTGTTAATTCCAGTTTTTAAACCAGCACGGTGGTAAAATGGTGACTTCCTTGAAAATGTCTTTTTGTAAGAGAAAGCAGAAAGTAGTGCGTTCATACCGTGGACCATAGAAATGTAAAATAGCACATGCTATGTGTAAATGTTTCTCCCTTTTAACCCTTTAAAATGATCTGCAGGTTTTTTGGGCATTAGTGCAATTAGAATGGTGACCTTAGGGACAACAGGCTGGAAAGTGAAGGCAAATTTTAGCTTTGGACCATAAAAAAAAAGACATTTTCTCATGTTTTTAATCGAACTTAGTCCCTCACAAATGGATTGTTACAAAAATGAATTAATATTAAGATATTCTCTAAGTTAAACACACTGCCTGTAGTATAGCTCATTTTCCTGTTCACTGAACTGCCATTACATTTGAGTTGTAACTTAACACTAGAACCCTCACGAGTAGGCCAATTGACCACCACTACCCGAAAGCCCGTGGAGGTGTCTCAAGACACCACACCTTCTGCTTGAGTTATTAAAACAAGACACTTAAGAGTCGTTTGGAAGGCACTTAACACTCAGAGACTAGGACTAGGAGACTCTAATTGAATCGCAAAAACGACTCTGCTTCTCAATGAGCAGGTAAGGTAGAGGTGTCAGATGACTCTTTCTGGGGTAGACAGGAGGTTGAGAAAATCTTGGGGCATCTAGTGTTAATAAAGAGTTAATTTGTCCTTGTACCCCAATATGCAGATTTTTAGAAAATAGCACTTTGACAGGAGTTTGCTTTTTCTTGCTACAAGCCAGATTCCCTTAAAATCAAATCATTCAACCCAAGATCCCCGTGAGACTTTGCAAGCCCCTTGCAGGAGAGTTACTGTAAGGTGTTTGGTGCCCTTCACTCCAGTCTTACTGGTCCCTTTATTGTGACCTTACTTATAACATGGTCCTCACCTTTATTTTTCTACTTTGTTGTATGTATTTATTTTGATGTATGGACTTAATGCAAGACTCCAAGTGGTGTTTAGACTCCAAATATTGTGAAATGCTATAAGAATTATTACAAAATAAATTCAAAGAATATAGTGTAGGTCGATGTATTTTATTTCTTTCACTTTTTTTTCTGAAACTTTCACAGTTTGGAGGTTCTTCCGTAAATGGCACATCACAATTGCTAACTTGCATAAGCTCAGGAGCAAATTTAATAAGAGGCTTCCATAAAGGTTGAAAGTCTTTTTGTCAAAGCAGCGGAATAATGTTCAAAACATTTATACTCGCGATTACGAGTCGATCTACGTTTGTACCCTCACCTATGGTCACTAACTGTAGGTGGTGACTGAAAGTACTCGATTGCGGAATCGAGCAGCTGAAATGAGCGTCTCCCATGGATTGGCTGGGCTCTTACTCATAGATAGAGGGAGGAGCTCTGCCATATGGGAGGAGCTCGAAGTAGAGCCACTGCTCCTAAGGATCGACCAAAGCCAGAATGGATGGTTTGGGCATCTGGTCAGGATGTTTCCCAAACACCTCGCTGGTGAAGTGTTTTGGGCCCACCAGGAGGAGACCCAGAGGTAGACCCCGGACCCGCTGGAGAGACTCACAGCTGGCTAGGTAATGGCTTGGGATACCACCGGGTGAGCAGGAGCTGGCAGCTGGTGTGAAAGAAGCCTGGGTTTTCCATCTAAGTGGAAGGCGGTGAACGGAACATTGATACAGCTGAGTTTTTTTGTAAATGTTACACAAGATGGCAGTGCACCATCAAGGCTGAAGCCAAGAAAACATTACTTATTTTTGCACAGATAAGTACTTGCATTAGATTTTTAAAAATATAAAAACAAGAGCCAATGGGTTATTTTAATTGTGCGTTAACAGACTTTAATGTGTTGTTCAACAGCTCAGACAAACCAGGAATCAAAGGTAGGGCTGGTGTGGGTTTGGAATAGCCACCATTATATAGAAATATTCTTGGTGAGCCTTGTACATGGATATACACGTGTTGTTCAGGTTTTGATATTTGACATCGGCAAAAGTCCTTTGCTTCTTTACAAAAATTGCAATATTTCAAATAGAGAGAAACCTTCAGGCAGAGAATTGACCTCAACCGTGTGGTATTGATTTGATACTAAAACAAACTAATCAATACAATCAATATTTTAAACCCTTTACTCATAACTATGTTCCGTTGTCTTCCAATTAACCAGCTTTGGGGAATTCTGGCCACACCCTCTAGCTCAGAGGTTTCCAAATTCTGTCATCTGTGGTCATACCAGCCTGCCATTGCCTGATCCCGTCAGACCTCAGAAGCTAAGCATGCTGGTCCTGGGCTGTACTTGGATGGGAGACTGCCGGAACCCCAGGTGCCACGGTCGGATGGCCATTGAGAATAAATTGCTGTTTAGTCCCTGGGCAAGACACTTCACCCATGTTGCCTAGTCTGAATGGTGTGTGCGTGATTGGTTGGTGATGGTCAGAAGGGCTGATGGCGCAAAATGGCAGCCTCGCTTCTGTCAGTTTGCCCCAGGGCAACTGTGGCTACAATAGTAGCTTACCATTACCTGGTAAGGCGTGAATGAATAATGCATATGTGAAGCATCTTTGAGAGTCCTGAAAAGCGCTATATAAGTACAATGCATTATTAGTATTTTTCTAATGCCAATGTTCTGTAGATATCTACAGTATGTTGCATTTTATCTCACAAAAAAAATACAGACATGACTAATTTCCAAAAAGTGTTCAGTTAATTGAACTGTTTATTTTTAAGGGCACTTAAAAGTTTTCAAATCTTTTAAGATTGTTTTTGGAACATCTGTCTAAACGGTTATGTGTGTGTTCATTTTAATGACTAAAAGTCTACGGGCATGTTTACTTACTAAATTTTTAACATGCTCATGTTAGGTGGATTTCTGTTTTCCAGTGATTCACAAATGACTAGCATTTACGTTATGAGTCACAAAGAATATCAAACCTCAAGTGTACTCCTATTTTATTATTTTGAGATGAAAAAAGGTTCTAACAATTTAATTCAAGAAAAACAACTTCGTCAAAATAAATTATCTTTAACAAAACCACAAACACAAAAAAAGAACAAGTCCGCCCTTAAAGTAAATGATTACTCTGTTTAACCTAATTTCATTGGTCTAAACACAGTACATGACTACCGAAGAATAAAAATTGAAGCTTTCCGTGTGAAAGAGATGTTAGTAAAACCCAAAGTGACCGACATGACAGAACTTCACCTTGTTATTCTTGTTTTTAAACTAACTCGTGAGATAAAAGTTGGGTATATGGAACAACAAAAAACAATAAATCTCTTGTTTATGTAAAAGAATGTCAATTTCTTAATTTTCACTCACTAACGCTCTCAAAACGCTCAAAATTAATTATGAGATATCTTTCTATGCAGATGATCATCTCTTATTTATAAAAGAAAATTAACTCTCTACATTGGTAGGTTTTTTGACTTTCTTTTCAACAATGGAAATAATTTTCCACCTCCCGGGGAGGCTTTTCGGTTCATCTCATGGTATTTGATAAAAATAAAAAAGCAACCGTAACATTTAATCTATTCACAAGAGGAATATTTCAAAATTGAATTCTCCGTATTTTCACAACCATACGGTGCACCGTATGGAAAGTTTTGTTTGCCATTTCTGTATTCAATACATACATAAGGCGCACCTGTTCACAGGGCACAAGTTTAACTGTACATACAATCAGTACAATGCTGGATGATCCACTGTTCGAGTCTTTCCTCCAATTCGGGCCACCTCACCTATCCATGGAAACTCAGCTGCATCTTCTTGACCTGTGGTAGCTCGTTTTCCAGCTTCCTCCACTTGCAAACCATCGATTTATTAATCTGACATTTTCTTGTGACTGCTTAATTTCTATGTTTTTTCATGTAGTTGATGGCCGTCAGTTTAAACTGTTCTCCGTAGGCGTGTCACTTTGCCATTTTCTGGGTCGTTAAAATAACAATGTTCTGTGACACGCACACCCATACTTTTATATACAATCACCGCCCACACTTCTCCCTTTAATGTTCTGATGGCGTTCTCTATTACCTGTGCTTATTACAACACTTATTGTTATCATAGTGTTCTCAACCATGTCCACTTACAACAACAACCACAACACACAGGGACCGCACTACACCATCGGGCATGCCACACATTTTGAAGAAAATCTAAGACTCTTCACGTGTAATTACGGTACATAAAGACGTAACTGTCCGACACAAAAATCTCTCATGAATCCATTTACTGTAATCATGGCAACCACACGTATTCATTTCCTCTGCCTTTCTGCGACAAGGACATTGCCGTTCCATTAGGAGAAATTTTATGTTTTAATAGAATTAGGAAGTTTGGTTCAACACAAACATAACTTTGGGTCAGTAAACCTGAACACTGCCTTGAGCTCATATTTTTTGTGACATTAAAAGTATATAAATACCATTTTGAGTACTTGGTAAAAGTCTCTTATAGGTAAGACGACAGGGATTTAAAGTATTGTTTAACTGTGAGAGCCTAAGCGAGCTAGTAGAGCGGCGCTGGTTGGCGAGAGACGCGCTCTCAATTAATCATCTGACTAGGGGAAGAGGAGGACAGAATGAAGCATGGGCCATAAGAGGGCAGAGGATACTGCAGGACAGAATAACAGCGGAATAGCTTAATTTGTGATTCAGTTTAAATGTTTGCATCTTGACATTTCTTTTTGTATGGAATAGTTCCGGTTCGTTCTGCTTCGGCTTTTGAGCAATCTAAATTAAAAAAGAAAATTATTGCAAGAACAAAACACCGGCATTAAAAAAGAATCTCGGCAATAACTTCCAACATCAGCTTCTATAATTCACGAACTATCCAATGAAAATATTTTGATTCCTCCCTCAGATGGAGATCTCTGTGGCGTCCAAACATATTATCTTTTTTATATAAGTGCCGGGGAGATTACACAGATGAATTAAAATCTGACGTTCTTCTCCGTATGGTGACATACAACCTCATGAGATCTTTAACTTCTGATTTCCCTCGACCATAATGAAGATGGCACAATGTCACACAAAATTCCAGACATTAACAGATGTTGGATGAGAATTTCACATTTTTAAATGGAACATTGATTTTTCCAGAGGACTCAGCCAAGACGAAAAGTGCTACCGCTGAGAAGATCACTTCCAGATCTCATTAGATACTGTGATAGAACAGAAAAACACAAGCTCATCTTTATTTGCTCTTCGATACTGTAGATACGTAGGAGACCATCTAGGTTGCCATTGTGTGTCCTGCCAGGGAAAAACATATGTGTGACGTTTGAACTATTATCAAATTTATAGGACCAGCTGAGGCCGGAACAGAATTGTAAAATAATGGATCCTAAGAAGAGCCTGAACTCTCCGCTTTGGTGATTTTGTCTTGCTCGGGTAGCAATCCAACATGTGGCTTCACAGATGTCTCATATAATTAGTTTTTTACAGCCTTTTACCCAGAACCCACCACAAATCACAGTGTTGTTGCATTAAAATATAATTTAGACGCAGATTCACAAGCCAGATGCAAAAGAAATTCTCACACAGCCTGTCTTTTGCAGACCCCATGCTCAAGCTGGTAATTTGAGGAATAAAAAAAATCGAATGGATGGGAGGGTATTGCTGTTTCATTCGGGTATTGTGGGACGTCATAAAACTCATCCAATCTCTCTGTAGTTTGTGGGGTTAGTCTTTTATTTTGTTAACAAACCACTGAAAGGGGTCATGTTGGACAACTTTTGTTGAATGTTCGCCTTACAGAAAACTGACCTTCGCTCTGTAAATATCGCTCTCTAACCTCACAGTTTGTTGACCTTTTTGTGTACATAAAGCAGTTGGGGTGACCAAACATGCGAAGGGGAAAAAAAATCCACAAAAAACCCCTCCCAGCAACTTTAGGGCTTTATGTTATGAAATGAAGTCCAAAGGTGAAATGAGGAGAATTATGGGTTGACTCCTATGACTTTCCTTCAAGTTCTCACTGGAAATGAATCATGTTTTCCTCTATGATTGTTCTCCTGAGGCCTCTATTCCAAGTTCTGCTTTGATGTGAAGCGTGCACCTGCTGGAGAGGCTGTTTGATTCTGCCAGAGAGTTAATGAGTCACAAAATGTGCTCCGAATTAACCCTGCGCTGCCTTTACTCATCTAAAGTGAGACACATATGGTACATACAGGCTCGACTGGGTGTTTCTCTCACCAAGTTTGTAGTTTTACAGAAGCAAACAAGGAAATTTAGGACCTCTTCGGGAAGTTTTCCTTATATATTTTCCTAGTTTTTTTTTTTTAATACTAAATCATATCAGTATTTTTTTTATTGAATATAGTTTTTTAGCCTCTAAGGGAAAGCTACGGTTCCAGTACAACTTGACTCAAGATGCAGGTGCACAAACAGTTTCACACAAGTTACGGAATCAGGATGTGTGAGGACATACCGACACATTAGGGTGCTTTCCTTCCTAGGGATGGTTGAATATCATTTGACGTTCATAAAAAAAATGTTCCACATTCTCAAAAACCAGAGGTCATAAAAGTGAACAAATATGGAAAAAAACCACCTGGAAACATTGAGCAAAACAATACATTTGTAGGAAATAGAGAACAGGAAGGCAGTGAGATCTGAAGGCCAGACCAGCCCGCCGGGACAGAGGTTGGACAGATCAATTAAAGTCTTAAGTTTTGCCAGGGAATATTTGATACTAACTATAGCCAAAGTCAAAAAGGGGTGAGACCGATTAGCATGTTAAACAACACAAATGCCAACAAAAGGGCATCCATCTGAAATCTAAAGTTTCTAAAATCAACTGAAAAAGAACGGAAAGTACTGAAACCCAATTTACAGAAAAGCTTGACTGTGTAAGATTGTTTTGACTTCTAGATTGCACATCCCATCCCAGCTGATTTCAAAAGAGAGGCAGAGAACATCCCGAACAGGTCGCCAGTCTATTGTGAGGCTACACCAGAGGTGAGATCGGGCCTAAAAAGTCCAGCCCAACCTGACCCGGCCCTTGGATATTAAAACCTGACTCGGCCCGAGCCTGACCAATTAACTTGATTTGCGGGCCAGAGCCCGAAACAAGCCCGAAATGTCATATTTTGTTTGTGAGGACTCGGGAGGAGAATGGTTATTTATAAATAGGAACATTTTAGGAACACGCTTTTTAAATCAATTTTAAAAAAAAATCACACTACAGGACCCCTAACCCGAAAATCGGGTCGGGTCGGGCTCGGGCTTAAGATCTTACCTCTAGGCTACAAACGCACATTCATTCCTAGAGGCGTTTTATAGTAACCTGTCAACTTAAGATGCATGTTTTTGGAGGGTGGGAGGAAACCGGAAACCTGAAGAATACTTTTACATACATGGGGAGAGCATGCAAACTCCACACAGAAAGGACAGTGTTTCAACCCTCATCCCCACCCTGGACACAAACCCCGAACTTCTCGCTGTGAGGCCACTGCGTCACCATGGCGCTCTTCAGTCTATTTTGTTAGAGTTTAAACTCAACGTGGTAGATTGCAATAATAAATTAAACTATCAACATTTTATAGTCCTTTGACAATTGTAGATGGATATTTTGGGCCCTTCAGACACCAAGTAGGGGGACATTCTAACTGAGTATCAATGACTCTACTCTTGGCTCAATGGCAAAGCTTTATAGCCAGAATAAAGATCAACTGGTAAATTGATAGGCTCACGTTTTGGCTCAGCATCGTACCTACTGTGAAGGTTGCTCTGATGCGTCTGACCGTCTCTGGCTTCATCATTTCCTCATTAGTGAACAAGAACCTGAGAAACTTGAGTCTGTTGTTACGTCTGTTAAGAAACTGACCCTTCCAACTAGACTTCAAAAACAACATGCATGCTTCATCTTTGCCCTGCTTTGTGCGGACACCGTTTTCATGCTTTTCATAAAAAATGGCACATTTTCGTCAATAAAACTGCTTTTCCAGTGTTTTATTTATTTGTTTCTCATGAACTTCCCAAAAAACCATTGGGAAGAATGCTTCCAAAGTGGCACATCTCGGTTAGCTATTGCTTGAAGGTGAAGAGAAAGATCTAAGGGGTCCAAAAATGATAATGAAATGTATATGGGCTCGTTGGCTCATTCTCAGTCTGTGATAGAGATGAAGAGATAAAATAAAGTGTCTGTCATCATTGAGAATCAAAGAAAATGAACATCTGGTCATCAAATGCTACTCTGGTTGGTTTTGATTTGGGACAATTATTTTTCTGCTTTTTCGTTCCCCCATTCATGTCTTTGAAATTATACTACGGCCATTTTTTGTTTCACTGTAGCAAATATTTTTTAGTACATTTCCTGGCAGTGGTAATATTCAATGTGGTATTTATGTTCTGTTGGGAATAAGAATTCAAAGTTACTGACGTTCACAAATCATTGCATTGTGTTTTTAATCCCATTTCAAGACTCTTGTAAAGATCTTTTGGAATTTTAAACCATTTCGATTGATGGGCTTTTGGTGTAAAAAATGCCAGAAGGTACGTTTGTGTGTAAACTATTTGCGTTTTTTTTTTTTTTTTTCTCTGAGTTTAAGTACTTTCTGCTCCCTTTAACATAAAACGCAGCTGACAGGACGTCCTCTGGATATGACATAAAGTTTTATTACAGATCTACTAAAAGTCTGGCCATCCATATGTCTCTTTAAAGTCTTTGAGCCTAATGTCTTTTGGCAAAAAGTCTGTATTTACGTGTTCTGATATAGATAAGACCAGACGTTAAATGGGTTTTTATCCAAGAATCTCAGACATCTTTACATTTTCACATCTTGCTTTGATAAAATAAATTGTTTGGCCAGAAATAAAAGCCAGTTCAGTAGCCATCATGGTTGACAGGGCAAAAGGTTTGCTACTTCACAACAAAGAGTAAAAAATAGTCAAAATTACGTCTGTACTGTCAAAATACATATTTAACTTTATAATATTTTGTATAAAACCATCACAGATGTTTGGAATATGTAAAAACAAAAATAATCCAAGCTCCAAAAGTCACGAATAAAACCAATCCAGCAGCTACTAGATGACAGGTCGGTGAATACCCAGATCCCATATGACACAAACTGAAGATCTATGATGTGTTCACACGTAGCCAGGTATTTTTGAAAACACATAGGCCTATCTGCTGTCCACACGTAACCGTTTTCAAAATATCCGCGTCCACGTGGAGCCATATAAATACGCTTCTTAGTGCGATTATGAGCATGCCAGACCAGTAGTCGGCAGTATTGAGTGGAGGAGGAGGGAGGCTTATGTGATTAATAATCGCGGATTGCAACGCATTTCTGCTCCTTTACTCCTCAACAAGAAGCAAGAGGAGTTGAGAGTGGACAAAAAGGCAAGAAAAGAGGGTCTAACCAGGTTACTCAGTGTATGTAGAACCGGCATCACTGAGGGGATAGCTCAGTGGTACAACGTTCGCCGGAAGTTCTCTGGAAGTTCGCGGGATCAAATCCCACTGAGCTCATGTCTAGGTGTCCATTTGGGAAGACACCTAACCCCTTTTTTCTCACCATTGGCACCATGGTGGCAGCCTGCTGTGGTGTAATGCAGCCCCCAAATTTCCCCGTTGAAGAATGAATAAAGTATATTTCTTTCTTCAGTTCTCGGGCCATTATATCCCATCATTATATACCACCTGGAAATATTGAGCGAAACAATGCATTTGTAGGAAATAGAGAACAAGAAGACAGTGAGATCTGAGGCCGGACCAGCCCGCAGTGACAGAGGTTGGGCAGATCAATTAAAGTCTTAAGTTTTGCCAGGGAATATTTGATACTAACTAGTCTAAACAGATCATAAAATTCACTGTTCAGAAGACAACAACGAAACCCTTTTTAAGTTGGCTAGTTACATACAAAATTGAAATGATGCACAATAAACCAATAGCAAGTTTATTTTGGGAAACTTGAGCAGAAACGTAAAGTAATAGTGTAAATTACTTCATGCGTAAATCAACCTTACTGCTACAATAGGTGACATGTTATGGCTCTCTCCTGCTTTAATCTACCATTAGCTGTCCTGGTAGTCTGCCAGGTATAATCTCTCATTCACAGGGCCGTGGGCACGCTGTGAATTAACAAACAAAAGAGGTACTTTCATTACCATACATTGACAGCTTGACCAGCGCCATTGAGTTATTTTCTGTTCAAATGCTAATTAGTTTTATTGTTCCTGCTGAGCAATACAAAACTCAAATGGCTAGCAGCCAAAATAAAAGACAGAGGGGGGTAACTATAATGATTGTTAATGACCCAAATTATGACATAACCAAAATGAAGTAAAAATGTTGTTACAATGCACTGATTTGTAACTACACCTGGACAACCAGTCTTTGAGACAGATGGGTTAAAGGAACTCATTTATTCAGTTTCCAATGACATGCAAGAATTTCAAAGTACATACATATCTTAGCATAAAATGCAAAACTTTCGTCGCTTATAAAAAGATTATTCTAGGTCGATATTTGATTTAGATAAAAAAAAGGAGATTTTTCGTAAGCAGATATTTTAAAAAAATGAATACAAAGATATGGATTAATTAAGAGCTGTATTCAATACTGTCTGTAATCTATTGAAATGAACCCAGACGTGAAAAACGTGCACAATAGACTGGTTTGTTTAAATTGCATATAGGAGTTAATGTGTACATAATTTGCTTTGTGTCTCTACATGGCCTTGTGACCGGAGAGGTGCCTGTACATGATGTACTCCGCCTCTTGCCTGCAAACTAGCTAGAATGGCCTTCGTTAGATAGTTACGTAGTAATGAATTGAGTATATTTAAAAAAAAAAATATATATATATATATATATATATATATATATATATAAAGTGTCTGCTTTACTGGGGTTTGGGTTTAGGGTCAAAACAATACCATTACTACCCCGTCTTCCAGGGGCAATTCTCTTTCAAGAAATATGGCCAAATAAATCTTACAAGGGGGTGATAAAGGGTGGGTTTTGGCTTCTTAATGTCCAAGCCACCGTTCATCAACCGATTTCAGGAGACTCACTTTTCGGCTCAACTGTACCTTCGTAACAATAAATTGATGTCCATGTCACTGCATTCCAGAAAAATCCCATGTGTGTCTACGACTGTAAAATAAGTTTATATGTCTTTTCCAGGTGTTGTCTCAAGTCAGGTGAACTGGAACTGTAATTTTGCTGTTCCCTTGTGCTTCAAATACAATAAAGTCTTCTAATCTACCGTAATTTCATGACTATAAGGCGCATATATCGTCTTAGATTTTCTTCAAAATGAGCGGTGCGCCCTTTCGTGCAGTGCGCCTTGTGTGTGAGAAAAGGTGGTCCTAAAAGAAAACGCGGTGCTCGTGAGGCGAGGCGGACCTGAAAGAAAACGCATGAGAAGTTTAAAGAGTGAAGTGTGGGTGTGGATTGTGTATAAAAAGGTATGCGCATTATGCACAACATTGCTGTTTTAACTCTGAAAATGGCAAAGAGACACGCTTATGACGCTCAGTTTAAGCTGAAGGCAATCAGCTACGCGGAGGAACATGGGAATCGAGCCGCCACGAGAAATTTCAGCATTAACGAGTCAATGGATTGTAGATGCTTGGACTAACGTGTCTGCTGGTACTGTTATCCGAGCTTTCGCAAAAGCTGGTATACTTTCTGAGGAGCCGCACAGTACAGACAGTGACTTTGACAGCGAGGAGCGAAGTTGACCTGCACTGTTGGATTTTGCGCAGCTGTTCGATTCCGAAACAGAGGATGAGGACTTTGACGGATTTGAATAAAGACTATTACCGGTAATGTGCTTGTTTAGTATCGTTACTACTTAAATAAAGCACAACCAAACTCAGTTATGCTCCCGATCTATTTTTTGATACGCACATTTGCATGTTTGTGTGTGTGTTGTTGTAAGGCGGTGTGTGACTGAGACTGCGCCTTTTTCGTACGGTGCGCCTAATGGTCATGAAATTACGTTAATCTTATTTACTCTCGCGATCAAGAACTGAATATATGTGGGTTTCTTCACGCAGGTCAGAACCTTATGACCATTACTTGAAAAGGTTGAGATGGTCACTATCACTGGCGTGACTGGTGTTACCAACAATGGCCAGAACATACAGTTTTTTGTTTGTAGCGCAACTTGAGTTAACATAGGTACGACATATGCTACAACGGAACACACAATTTAAGTTCATGGTTCACAGAGCAGAATTTTAAGCTTCTTCATCCAGCCTTGATGGAGTCCTTGTCTCTTTATAAGTTTCGGAGGAAATCGGAACTGTTTTATCTTTAAAAAGATATTTTCTGTCACAGTATCACGCAGAAAAATATTAATGAACATACTTGAAATGAATGTAAACATGCCAGATTGGAACCTAACAGTAACAGTGAGTTTAAAAGTAGGACACAACAAGATGGGTGGCAGCCAACGACAAAAGACATGTATCGTATTATTCCCAATACTTGCGCATGCGTTGACGCAAAATCTGCACTGCAAAAAATTTGGCTCTGTATGGTACCAAAACCAGCACAAGCTGCATATTTGCAGTAGCACATCCTGTGAGAGCAGCATGGCCTTTTTAAAAAGACAAGGACATGTCAGACTTGAGCTTCAGTTGTATATGGAAGTCTTCCAGTGTATTCAAGTTTCAGAAAAAAAAGGGGTGTGCTTCTATTAGAAAGTGTGCTTCTAAGGCAGTGGTGGAACGTAACGAAGTAAATGTACTTCGTTACTGTACTTAAGTAAAAAAATTGTGTATCTGTACTTTACTTAAGTAAAATTTAAGACCGGTACTTTTATTTTTAGTTCACTACATTTTTTGAGCAAATATCTGTACTTTTACTTTGCTATTTTTTAAAAGTGTGTTTTACATTTTTTGTTACATTTTCGTTCAGGAATTTGAAAAAATACACAGTTTTTTTAGCGCATCTTGAAGCCGCATTGCTGGCCCTGCTAGGGGATGGCTTGACTTGTCCCCTTTTCTTTCTTCTTTTTTTTTTTTGTGGACCAAAAGAGGCCGGAGAGAGGGGTCACGCCCCTGCAGAGTATTTATTTGTGATCCTACAGCACAAAAAATAACATTTGAATTATGATCGAATACTTTTACTTTTTATTTAAACAGTAAAATTTACACCAATTACTTTTGTACTTTTACTTAAGTAGTTTTTTTTTTATTGGTACTTTTGCTAGATTTTTTTTTTTTTTTTGCGTAATTGTCTATACTTTTACTTAAGTACAAAAAGTGAGTACTTCACCACTGATCTAATGGGAATAATACAGTAATACCTAAATCCTGACACATTTTACATATTGAACTCATTGAGATTGTTACTTCTACACACAATGCCTTTTAACATATGCATTCTACGTGAATGCAAGTTCGGGTTGTCCAGAGTCAGTGTGTCATTTGAACTTTGAAGGAATTGCACGTTGGACACATTCTCAATGTCAGTGGAGGATCATTCTGCAGACTCCCACCCAGAACAGAGAGGACAATTTGTCCCAAGGTGGTCATTCTGTGAGGAGTGACTAATTCATCTCTAGTGTGTTCTCGTTATTCTTCTCTTTTTTACTTGACTTTCCTAAGTTTTATTCCTTCTTTTAAAGCCTTAGGAGCAAATGACTGTTGCTAAACAAGCCAGAAGCAAGAGTGTTTGGAGATGTCCTGGTAGTTTTAACTCAAGTTTGGAAGACAGTTGGGGCGAATTGATGCCTGGAAAGAAACTTTGGTAATCATGCTCACAGTGCTGCTCCAATCCACAGAGCAATGTTTGGGCTTGTGGTGTACCACCAGTGTGACATTTTTTAGATATCTCCACCACATGGAGGTCTGTTGTGGTGTGTTCTGGAAATAATAACACATATTTGCCTAGCTCAGTGTAAGATAACTCAAAGTTTATTTTTCATCTAGCGAAGTCCTTTTTTTTAAACAGGGCTTTGGACTACAGGAAGAACTCTTTGCCTGATTGCTGTTAATCTTTGAGTTTTATCCCCATTAAATCATTTTCTTGAAAAATATGTCACCATAATCTTACCCCTCCCATCTCTTGTACCCAGAGGGAAGAATTTTTTTTCCCTCCTTATTGAAAAATGTTCATTTGGATCATGATAAGATGATAGTTTGTGGGGGAGTCTTGTTTTTAACATATGGTTTTGCATGGGATGTGCTTTGAGCATAGGCTTTACAATTCCCATCTGATTGGCAGTTAAAATGCTGAGATTGGCTCAAATTATGCCTTTGACATTGGGAAAGGGGAGGAAGAGACTAATGGCATTAAATGTTACATTTATGAACATTTTTGTTAAAAGGCGCTGCCCCGGGTGGCTTCCTGCTTCAGTGTACCCTTTTTTTTTGGCGTCTAGTCGTTTATTTTTTAATTTTTCCACTCTGTTTCTGTTTGTCTTTTGTCTGTGTTTGGTCCTGGTCTGGTTGTGACTTTGTCTGCTCTTTGGATGTCGTTTTGAACTGCACTGTTTTGCTATAGACGGCTGTTTTTAGGCTAGCCATTTTTTGGTTTCAATGGCCAGCTCTCCATTTTGTTGGTCATGGAGCCGTTTCTCTTTGTTAGCGTGGACTCAACCAGCAGCTAGCGCTTAGAACAAGATCCACCATGGCTGGAGGATCTACGCAGTCCCGACAGAACTGAGAAGGAGACAATTAGAAAGCAAGCGTTTTGAGCCCAGTGTCCTTGCGGTTGTCATTGACAACATCCGGACGCTCACTGGCAAGATGGAGGAACTGGAAACGCTCGTTCTGACCCAGCAGAAATGTAGAGGTGCCATTTTGGTGTGCTTCATTGAAGCCTGACTTTGTGGACTCATTATGGACTGTTTTTTTATTGTTCAGTTGCCAGCTATTACACGGTGTAAGCGGACCGGAAAAGCATCGAGGTTGTAGCACCGCAGCATCAAATTCCCCTTCGGCAATTGATAAAGTATTTTTATTCAAATTTTCTGCTTTTAAAACATATCAAAGTAAATAAAAACTGTTAGCACACTGACAACAGGCAAATTCAAATTTTAGTCGTACTTGTAAAACAACATGTCTACAGAACATAAAAATATGATCAGTCACAATCAGACATAAATTTGACAAAATGTTATTTATTAAGCATACATTTGTTGATTACATTATTTGACAACATGTGTTGGTTTTATTGTATCTTGCCAAAACTTTATGACATTAAAAAATAAAGATCATTTATTTGTTCCAAACGGTAAGAGAAGTACATAAAAATGGCATTAGAAATGTGACTAGAGTAACAGGGGCGGACAACATGATGAGAGTTAGGACTGGAGGCTCTTTTATATACTCACAGTTAGAAAAATATGTCCGGTGGACCTGTACAAATACTTCATGTGCAAGAGACTTTTTACAGAAAGTTTTATCGCACCAGTGGTCCACACACTTCCCCAGCTCATCATAGTCACTGCGAAAAAGAACAAAACAGAAACAAAAAGTTACAGTTTGAACATTTTTAATATGTACTTTAACTTGCAGACTGCAATTTAGCGGTTAGCATAGTAGCCTCACAGCAAGAAGTTTGAGGTTCAACTCCTGGGTGGAGATGAAGCTTGGAACACTGGCCTTTCTGTGTGGAATTTGCATGTACTATACAAAGTTAATTAAGTTTAGACTTCCCTGAAAAAGCTGCTGCCCAACATGACTAAATCCCTGAATATAGCCAGAGAAGATGGTATGGTTAGGATCACATTATGATTTGAACTTTATTTTTTATTTATTTTTACATACTCTATTGATCCCTCACTGGGGAAATGTGTGTGCTGCACTACTACACCCCAACATGCTGCCACAATGACCCATTAGGTGTCTTCTCCAAGGACCCTAGACGTGAACTCAGTGGGAATAGAACCCGCAAAATTCCAGTTAACACTAGAAGCCCCAAGATTTTCTCAACCTCCTGTCTACCCCAGAAAGAGTCATCTGACACCTCTGCCTTACCTGCTTATTGAGAAGCAGAGTCGTTTTTGCGATTCAAATAGAGTCTCCTAGTCCTAGTCTCTGAGTGTTAAGTGCCTTCCAAACGACTCTTAAGTGTCTTGTTTTAATAACTCAAGCAGAAGGCCTGGTGTCTTGAGACACCTCCACGGGCTTTCAGGTAGTGGTGGTCAATTGGCCTACTCGTGAGGGTTCTAGACTTCCGGTCCATGGGTGAATCCCCTACCACTAAACCATCGTCTCTCAACACTATATGTAACCACTAGAATTACCGTAAACATTCACACCTTACCAGAATTCACAAAAAATGATCAATTTGATTTCTTATCTAATTCCATGATGATTCAAGAACACTTTTCTTGCATTTTCTTAATTCTTTTAGAGGGTCCAGTACAGCTGAATTCTGACCAATTAGTCTTATGTAAGCCCCATTGGACTGTAATCGATTGTGTCAGTTGCCTGTTGTAATTATGCATGGAGGCATGCTGTAGGGAGCCAACAAGTTCACTGGCAAAACAATTTGAGAATTCAAATAAAAGACAGTTTCAACTGAAAACATAAAAAAAAAAAAAAAAAAAAAAGAAATATGTACATTCTTGGCAAACATTTTTTTAACTAAAAAAGTCTCTTGTTTTAAAAAATGAACCCTCTAAAGCTCCAGTCACACACAATGAGCATCACCTCAGAACCATGGGAATTAGCTCCAAACATCTGTGTTTTTAGTAGCACACAAACACGGAAAATACATCTTCATTTTGGAATTGACCAAAATAGTGACCCCTGGTCAAAACGGGAGGGATGGAAATAAACTTGAAAAAGAGAAAAATTTTAGCTCCTGTTTGTTTGTTTGTTTGGTTGGTTGTTTGTTGTTGCCCATCAATAACAAGTTGTCTCTTTTAATTGTGGCGCAATCCTTATTTGTTACCATGGGTACAAAAAAAAAGAAATTAGTTCAAAATTTGCAATTGCGATATTTGTTTTGCAGTGTTCAGCGTCCGTGGAAATAACAATCCATCTACTTCCAAGACAATGTCCCCAAACTAACCAGTCTTTTTCCTGAACAGCTTATCTCTGTCAGGGTTTCGAAGGTGCCGGAACCTTCCCTGACTGAACACAGGCGTGAAGCAGGATACACCCCAAACTGGTCGCCAGTCTGTTGCAAGAGACCGAAAAAAACCAGAACAATGGGATGGTAAAATTTACGGAAATATTTAAAGGCAAATGTTTGATGGGTCGAAAATATTTTCTTCATGGATTATTGCTTTTGCAGTTCAGACTCTTCTGACTCAATGTTTATGAAAAATTTCCAAAATGAAAACTCTACATTCACGGTGGCCCTGCATGAGAGAACACTCTCATAATCAAATGTGAATGAATAAGTAATTTTTTATAGAAATACTCACGCCACTAGAATCTAAAACAGTTCCACATTTCACTCTGATGTGGCAGTGACAGAAGTTGTCTAGCAACCATTAAATTAGTGTGTTTTTGTCCTTTATTACATGCTTTTGCTTTGTTTCTTTTTTTATGCAGTGTCAGCAGAAAATGTTAAAACATCCCTAATCAAATCAAATCCTCTGCACACATAATCTAGCAGATTATCTTGGTACAAATGGTTCCTGATTTTGATGTTGGTGACATTTCAAAGTCTAGAGAACACGGTCAAAGCCAACTATAGAGCCTTCTTTCTCTTTTCTTCTTTTCAACCATTCCTTTTCGAAGAACCACGGAGAGTCTGTTTCATCTGTCTAACTCTTGTCTGTGCATCCTGCTTCCGATCCTTTAACACCAACAACCTTCATGTCTTCATTAACTTCTCTTTCCTTGGTCTTCCTCCAGATTCCTACTTCGCAGTTCCAAACTTATAATCCCTTTGCCAATACACAGTAAAAAAATTAATTTTGCACACATCAGCATTTTCATCAGTAAGGGATCTCTTAATGTTTGCCAGTTGTAGCCATCAAACCTGATGATTAATTAAAACAACCAAATTAGAACATTTAAATATGATTATTGTCTTCTTTTGCTTCGATTAGAAGAGTTTATCTGTTGCTCTGTTTTTTCACGAGGGAGGAAAAATTAGAGTGAAAGATCAACAGGCACGTAGGGCACGTCCCACCGGGAGGAGACCAAGGGGCAGACCTCGGATCCGCTGGAGAGACTATGTCTCACAGCTGGGGGGGGAACGACTTGGGATCCTTCCAGGTGAGCTAGCGGATGCAGCCGGGGAGAGAGAGGCCTGGGCTGCCAGCTTGAGGCTTTTGCCCCCGCGACCCGACCCCGGAACAAGCGGAAGATGACGGAATGGAACGGAAGATCAACAGTTGGATTGGCACAACATCTGCGGTAATAAGGACGCTGCATCTGTCCGTTGTGGTGAAGAGAGAGGTGAGCCAAACAATGAATCTGTCGATTTACCACTCAGCGTTTATGTCTTCACCTATAGTCATTAGTTATGGGTGGTGACCAGTAGATCATGGACACAAACAGCCATGATAAATCTACTCCGCAGGCTGGTCAGGCTTTAGGATACTATTGATTAAGAATGATGAGGCTGTTGTTGTTGTTGAGTTTTAACAGCAGAAGCACCCTTCTGGGGCATTACCGCCTCCTAACGACACTACAAATCCTCACAACCTACTCAACAATCCTGTTCTTCTCAAGAAACACATCAACGCCTTTCGACCCCGTCCATGACCACCCAATCCCAACACACTCCCCAGATCCACTACTCTTAACCCTGAATCCCTTAATATTTCCAACATAACCGCCCTCTCCCCCTCATATGCACCACACCTCAACAGTACATGCTCAATCTTCTCCACCTCCCCACACCGCCCAAACTTCCCTTCCGGTGCCTTCCCACAACTCTAACAGAGCCATTTAATCAGGTGTGCCCCATCCACAACCGACTAATCACCACCTGTGCCCTCCTCCCCCTGTCGTTGAAACAGTACCCTACCCCACCATCCTCTGAACACTATACAGACCCCAGTTTGTAAGCCCCGATTCCCACTCCATTTGCCACATCTTCTTTACCCCCTCCCAAACAAGCGCCTTCGCCTCATCACTGGACAGAGCCACAACCCTCTCCACTACCCTACCTGCTGTTCACCCCTCATGGGAATTTTTGACCGGTTTGATAGTCAGCCTCCTTACCCAATGACAGCAGAAAGCCACTCCTTGAGTCTAACAGATAGACAGTTTGCCGTTGTCCAATGGCAGGACCCTACGCCTTCAAAAACTTCACTTCTGGTTGGAAAGGCGGTTGCCATACAAACACAAGCTGGACCAATGACTGCATATTTCTAATTTCAAAATTTTAACATGATGCTCTCCAAAATTTGAAAATAGCAGGGGAATACAATTCATGTTGATGGAGCCAAACACTATCAGTGACGTAACCCTGGATCCACCCCTTCTCTAGTCAAGGGCACTGGTCAATTACTTGATCTTTTTTTCTTTGGAAATCTACTCAGAGAACTGAAGATCAAACCTTAAAAAGAAGTCCAAGATTCTTGAATCTTGAATCAAGATTTAAGATTCTTGAATCTTGAATCTCTTGAATCTCTTGAATCTCAAGATTCAAGATTCTTGAATCTTGAAGGTTCCTTGGAGGAATCTTGAAGGAAACTAAACCATATTAAGAGTAAAATATAAATTATTTGATCCATTTGTGCAAAAGAAAGGTCCAAAGTTCAAACTATAAAGAAATATGTCATTTCACTTTATGTATCATGGGTCAATTTGAGGCAGCACAATGGCGCACTTTTAGCACAGTGGCCTCACAGCCAGAAGGTCGGGTTTGAGTACCGGGTGGGAAAGAGGCTTGGAGCACTGGCTTTTCTGTGTGGACTTTGCATGTTCTCCTTGTGTATGCGTGGGTTTCTCCGGGGCTTTCCTCCCACCCTCCAAAAACATGCATGTTAGGTTGATTGGCCGCTATAAAATTGTCCCTAGGAATGATTGTGTGCGCATGGTTGTGTGTGTGGCATTTCGATAGACTGGTAACCTGTTAAGGTTTTATCCTGTCTCTCAATTGAATTCAGCCAGGATAGGCTCTGGCACACCCCGATAAGCAGTTCGGATGACAAAACGGAAAAACGAAACATTCAAGTAACAAAAAAGAAACCAACAATTAACCAGGTACAAAAAGGCACTCTTTGCCGGCAGAGTGAAGACTCAAATCCATAATTTAAGGAAACGTGGATACTCAAATGTATCACAAAACATTGATACAAATATTTCCCAATTGCATCCTGGGAAGACAAAAATTCCCAAACCAAAAGCATATGTGTGGATATTTGCTGCTCTGGCAGGAAATGGTTGGTGTTAAAGTGCATCTAATTGGAAACAAAAGACTAAATTGACTCTTTGAATCTGCAATGTCAGCCATTAAAACAAAAACACCAGCCTCACCAACTAAACTTTTTATAAGTTGAAAATCCCCCTCTCCGTCTGGTGCTTAGAGGTTAGCTTCCATTTCACGGTTGAGTATTAAACTGTTGTATCTTGAGGGTGGGGAGGTGACCAAAACTCTACTAAACTCTCATAAATCTCACAACCAGTAGTCACAACAAGATTTTAGTGTGGAAAACATCTTCTCAGACTCAAGTGAGCCTGACAGCTGGAAGCCTGATCAAGAAGCCAGACTCCATGTGATGACGGACACTCCACCCTACATTTGAGCTCTATGGGACCTCAGCCCTAAACCATGTTGAGAGTAAAATACGGATTATTTGAACCATGATTAAAGTCTGCTGCCACCCATTGCAGGTAACAGAGCAAAAGCTAGCTGTAAATCTCCACAAACAACTTCTGTCTGGAAATAGGATCCTTGGAGCAACGGTTTGGCAACGTTTCATTAAACTATGACTAATTAACTGAAACTTTGAATAAAACCAAATGTAGCCAGAAGGCAAAAAAAGTATTGGAGTTTCCCATGACTAAAAGTTATATATTGTTACAGAAAAGGCAATAAAAAAATGTGTAATGTTCCTTTTAATCCAACCTTCCTGTGTTTTCACTCACTGGAATCTGCTATGCTGAGCTCATGAGACACATGGATACACGAGGGAGAACATTATGGAACATAGAGGATTATTAAAACAAACCAATGCTCACCGTTTGACTTCAGGCCAGCAACACTTTTCCCGATAGTCGCTTGTCTCCATGCTTTTATTGAAGCGTGACAGGCATATGCCAACATTAAAATGAAATCTCTCCTGGTCACATTGTGGTAAAAGCAGTTCGGAAGCAAATCCTGACCAAACCCCTGCAGAGAAAAGGAAGTTTTTATCAGATACAGTGTAGCATTGAAACTAAATGTACCCATTTTACTCATCAACTTTTCATATTACTTTGCATACCATAAAGGGGTTTATTTTTAAGGTTTTTAACTTTATATTAAAGTACACATTTTAGAAAAGCTGGAGAGGTGGAGGTTTGCACTAGAAAGAAGAGGAATGAAGATTAGTCAGAGTAAAACAGAGTGCATGTGTGTGAATGAGAGGGATCCAAATGGAAAAGTGAGGTTACAGGGAGAAGAGATAAAGAAGGTGGAAGATTTTAAGTACACAGGATCAACAGTCCAGAGCAATGGAGAGTGTAGAAAAGAGGTGAAGAAGTGTGTGCAGGCCGGCTGGAACGGGTGGAAGCAGAGATAGAGGTAGCAGAGATGGAGATGCTGAGGATCTCTCTGGGAGTGACCAGGATGGACATGATTTTAAATGAGTATATCAGAGGAACAGCACATGTTAGAGGTTTTGGAGATAAAGTCCGAGAGGCCAGACTAAGATGCTTTGGACATGTATAGAGGAGAGAGAGAGTACATCGGCAGAAGGATGCTGGTTTAGAACCACCAGGAAAGATGCCAAGAGGAAGACCAAAGAGGAGGTTCATGGATACAGTGAAGGAAGAAGACATAGACACAGTAAACTATCTTCCAACAAGAAGATAGTAGGCGTGACCGAAGAAGATGCAACAGATAGGGTTAGATGGAAAAAAATGACTTTCTCTGGCGACCCCTAAGGGAAACGCCGAAATAAGAAGAAGAAGATTTGGGATGAACTCTTGTTTTAACCAATCACCTCTTTCTGGTTGAGACTGGACCATGCGTGTGTCATACGCTTGAACAGTCAACGTATATGGAAAGCTAAACGTAAACTAAATATTTTTCCAAATTTTTTGGGCCGCAGAACAATCCCGTTTTTCCTGTATAGAACTCGCTATGGCGCTACGGGACGGTGGCGCAGTGGTTAGCACTGTGGCCTCACAGCAAGAAGTTTGGTTGGTTGCCCCTAAGAATGAGTGTTTGTGGATGGTTATATGGGTGGGGCACCACAACAGACTGGCGAGATGTTCAGTTTGTATTCTGACTCTCGCCTGAAATCTGCGAAAATAGCCTTTGGCACCCTCCGCGGCCTCATTGGGGATAAGCAGTTCAGAAGATGAAACGGGAACTTGCTAAATATTATCTTTGCTCTGGCTTTAAGTTCTCAATTTGGGCAATGTCACTATTACACACTGTATACCTTGGTCTACTGAGCTACAAACCTACTGGGCAAATTCCAAAACACTGATTCAGTTTAAAGCTTCATCCCTTAAAATGTTCTAACTTTCAAAAACCACGGTTGCCTGAGCATGGTTTTGCGCGCCCCGACCGGACTTCCCTGGTCGGGTCGCGCAATGACCCAACAGGGAAGTGCGATTATAGCTTGTTATATAGATTGCGCTTAAATAGATGTCAGGGTGCACAGATGTGTGGAATCAGGAATCATCCTCAGGTGACCCCACCCATGTTGATTAGGAACATCCACGGCTCCCTCTGGCGGCAGGTGAGGTATTCTAACAGTAGCAGTGTTATCGCAGTGAGGCTTTTTTTCAATTATTTCTTATTATTTTACCATTTAAAACTGTTTTTAGTGTTATTACTTTTGTTTATGATTCATAAGGATCTGCAAACATGTCTCTAATTGTTTATATTCAAATGCACAATTAATAGAGAGATCCTACCTGTCCAGATTAGGAGAACAACTGGCAAAAAGGCAGATGGCGTCATCTGTTGAGAAATACAAAGCTCATCAACAACGAGCATTTTAAGAACATAATGAGTTTGTGTCTGTGTCAACTTTGCAATCTTTTTGTGTTCACGCTAAATACCAAAACCATGCTTTTTTTTTTTTTTTTTGCGACATCCACATGTCG
Organism: Neostethus bicornis; assembly: GCA_902685375.1. Classification (NCBI taxonomy): domain Eukaryota; kingdom Metazoa; phylum Chordata; class Actinopteri; order Atheriniformes; family Phallostethidae; genus Neostethus; species Neostethus bicornis. Next base: position 9,577,467 of record LR738549.1, on the reverse strand, counting down.
CCCTATTGAAAAAAATGAAAATTTCTATCTACTCCTGATGTGCCAAATGAGCTGATTTTCTTTCATTTGTGGTCATTTACAAACATTTGAGGTTGTAAACCCAATTAAATCTTTCAAATTCAACCAGACTTTATTTTTTGAGAAGAAGGATATTAAAAAAGAACTAAAAACAAGATACCAAAAACAAGCCTCGTGTCCATCTGCTTCCTGCATGTTTCCACAAACTAATGAGTTAATCTCATAGGAAGCAGACACAGATGTCAGCAGGAATGTGAGAAGGGGCCGTGTTGTTTCTTTAAAAACCTTTTTTGTATCTGCACAAATGTAACATCTGCAAATCAGTTGCTGGTCCATAAGACATCCATTTATCCATCCAGTGAGGATGAATTGTTAAATGAAACACATAAATTGCTTAAAAGTCCAATGAAACAGGATTAAAGATAAGAAATTCTTCCGCTACATACCTTAGAACCGATCCTTTTTTGTTATTCCTGTCCTCTCAGAGAGGCAAAAAAGTCGAGCTGGCTGAGAGTGTTAAAGTGCCGACCAGCCAGCTAACAGATACACAGCTGGCCACATAAAGCTCATGTGTTGGATCTGGTATGGTTTCTTATCGATGTAACTGGGAGGTAATTGGATTGCACAACAGTGATGGAAGGTCTGCTTCCTTTCCCACACTAAGCACGCCTGTTCCCATGTCACTGAAAGCCACTTCCCTCTGACAAAACCCCCAGGGATACGAACTGAGACCTCTATGACAACAAGCTATCATGGTATCATGGTTTGTATATGTCAGAAGATTATGAGTTAGTGTGTTTCACGATGAAGCCTCGGCTCATGTAAGACCTGAAAGGGTGAATGTTAGAGGGGAAGTCATGGTACAAAAATAGCCAGTGCTGAGACTGACAAATATTAAAAAAAACAAGAATGAGTTGACAAATAATATGCCTCTTACAAACTTTATTACTAATGAATGATTTGTGGCCTCAACATCCGAGACCGTGACAATTTGTTGCATTGCCATAAAAACTAATGTATTTTCACAACCATAGGGCGCACCGTATTAAAAGGCGCAGTCCAAATACATATCCTCTACTACGTACATCCACTACAACAACACACACACGCGCAGGTAATCAAGCACGTGCGTATTTAAAAATAGATCGGGAGCAAAACTGAGTTTGGTTGGCTTTATTTAAATATTAGTTACAGTCGTCATAAAGTCATTTATCAAATCCATCCAAGTCCTCATCCTCTGTTTCAGAATTTAACAGCTGCGCCAAATCCAACGCAGCAGGTTCACTTTCCTCGCTGACAGAGTCACTGTCTTTATTGTGCGGCTCCATGGAAATGATGCCGGCTTTTACGAAAGCTCAGACGACAGTGCCAGAGCAGACGCATTAGCCCAAGCATTTACAATCCACTGCCAAACTGTGGCGTAACTCGGCCGGCGTTGCCTTCCACCCTTTGTGAAGCTGTGGTCTCCTCTGGTCGTCGGTTGCTGTTGGAGTCTTTCTTCCAAACTCTGGCCACCTCGCCTTATTTCTGCGGAAACTCAGCTGCGTCTTCTTCACCTGTCGCAGCTTGTTTTCCAGCTTCCAGCTACCAGGATGGAGGTGAGTTGGTGCAGCATCCACAATAATTTGAAACACGCATTAGTCTGTAGTCGTGAAAAGGGAGCTGAACAAAGCAAGTCTTTCAATTTGCCACTTTATCTACACTCAACAAAAATATAAACGCAACAATTTTGTTTTTGCTCCCATATTTCATGAGATGGACTTGAAGATCTAAAATTCATTCCAGATACACAATATTACCATTTCTCTCAAACATTGTTCACAAATCTGTCTTAATGTGTGATAGTGAGCACTTCTGCTTTGCTGAGATAATCCATCCCACCTCACAGGTGTGCCACATCAAGATGCTGATCTGACATCATGATTAGTGCACAGGTGTCCCTTATACTGCCCACAATGAAAGGCCACCCTTAAATGTGCAGTTTTGTCTCACAGCAAAATGCCACAGATGCCACAAGCATTGAGGGAGCGTGCAATTGGCATGCTGACAGCAGGAATGTCAACCAGATCTGTTGCTCGTGCATTGAATGTTCATTTCTCCACCATAAGCCGTCTCCAAAGGCGTTTCAGAGAATATGGCAGTACATCCAACTGGCCTCACAACCGCAGACCACGAGTAACCACACCAGCCCAGGACCTCCACATCCAGTAGGTTCACCTCCGAGATTGTCTGAGACCAGCCACTCAGACTCAGACAGCTGCTGAAACAATTGGTTTGCATAACCAAACAATTTCTGCACAAACTGTCAGAAACCGTCTCAGGGAAGCTCAACTGCATGCTCGTCGTCCTCATCGGGGTCTTAACCTGACTCCAGATCGTCGTCGTAACAGACTTGAGTGGGCAAATGCTCACATTCGATGGCGTCTAGCACGTTGGAGAGGTGTTCTCTTCACGGATGAATCTTGGTTTACATTGTTCAGGGCAGATGGCAGAAAGCGTGTGTGGGTGAGTGCTTTGCTGATGTCGATGTTGTGGATTGAGTGGCCCATGGTGGTGGTGGGGTTATGGTATGGGCAGGCATCTGTTATGGATGAAGAACACAGGTGCATTTTATTGATGGCATTTTGAATGCACAGAGATACCGTGATGAGATCCTGAGGCCCATTGTTGTGCCATACATCCATGAACATCACCTCATGTTTCAGCAAGATAATGCACGGCCCCATGTTGCAAGGATCTGTACACAATTCTTGGAAGCTGAAAATGTCCCAGTTCTTGCATGGCCAGCATACTGTCTTTGTATCAGCATACTGTCTTGCAGTTAGGTCCTCCTTCTTCCTCCTGCACACCCTTTCATGATATAAACTTTGTATGTGAGGTGGCCAGGCTTTCCCTCCGTTACAGAAAGAAAAGCTCTGCAATCTGGAAGGGCTCAAGTACAGTTGATGGGGTGGTTGGGCAGGATTCCTCCCAGATACTTTGCTAGAGAGATGTTCTGGGCAAGCACTTCTGGGACAAAACCCAGAGGTAGACTCAAGACCCAATGGGAGGACTATGTCGGGCAGCAGGACACGGAACACCAAGAGATTCCGTGGATGGGCCGGAAGATATGGTGACTGACTTCACAACCCAAATATACGTGCTACAAAACATTTCAACTGGTTTACTCTACAGTTCCATAATCAAAACTTTAGAAAAGAAAGATCAAAATTAGAAATCAAATTGATTTAAACGTAAATCAACCAAGTGGGGAGGGAAGGACAGATACTTATTCACCGAATTGTTTGTATTATTGAAAAATATTTCTTACCTCCATTTGTTCAGAGTTATCAGCCTTTGTTGAAGTAGGGAAACCGTTTTTTTTTTTTTTTTTTTTTTTCAACGTCATGGCTCTCATCCATAATGTCTAATGTCAAAGCATCCATTTACAACCATTTTCTGGCAATGGTCCACTTACCGGCAAAGTCCTTTTGAGCAGATTCTTACCTCTTCTTTCACAGGTTAGTCACAGAAATAAAGTTTGAGGGTCCCTGGGAACTTATATTTCAAGATGCAGTCTAAAAGTCTGATAGTACAGTCACTAAAAATATAAAACCAGAAATTACGACTGTGGAAGCATTCATTTGACCATGCTGTCTATAGCATTACTGTTGCGTTTCGGTCTGTTTACTTTTAATTTGACAAGTAGACAGGAAATATAATAAATTTTTCCAGCCATCATCTAGAGGTTGTAGAAATGTGTTTCACTTCATGCTGTTGATGCCAACTATGCTTCGAGTCTGCAATACATCTTCCCCTTTAGACACATTGTCACCATTACAATTTCTATTGCATAGAAATAAAACTTTTGTTTGGACACAAAGAAAAACTTGGTTTCTGCATTCTCATTTTTGCAAACGAATCCCTGCAGAATTAAATAGCTGAGATAAGAAATAAAAACACATAAAGATGTCTGTCATTATATTATATATTATCTATGTTATGATGGGACAATTGTAGTTCATACAAGATGCATATGGACAGCTAGGGATGGTAAGCCATGGTTTACCATCTATGCCAAGGGGGAGGCATAGGTCAGTGGTAAAACTGCCATCTTTAGACCAAAGAGTTGATCTCATGTCCCAAGAGAAGACACCTGACCCCCAGGTTCTCCCAGCTTTGGCATTGTCATTGGCCAAAGGCAATGGCCAATGGCATTGGCCATTGTCAATGTCGTTGGCTAATGCCATTGGCCATTGTCAATGTTGTTGGCCAATGCCATTGGCCATTGTCAATGTCGTTGGCCAATGATATTGGCCAATAACATTGCAGCACATTGTACCGCAGTGCTGCCTGCTGCGGTACAGTTCAGCACAAAAATGTCCCCATGAGGGAAAAATACAGTATTATAAAATTATAATAAATTTGAAGTATGACAAAATTTGAAGAAAGTGTATCCAACAACTGTGTCCCTGGTATTTTAAAACATAGAAAAAACGGATTTAAATCATTTGATAACAAACCCTTTCCAGTCATGGGAGTAGTTTCTTATCTTTGTTATGTGGAGAGACTAGCCAGAGTTATCTTTTCCTTAAAAAGTAGCTGAAACTTGAACTCAGAATTCCCGTGACTGTTTTGTCTCCATCTGGGAATAGTTAGTGTCTTTTTTAAAGACCTGTATCTCTAAAGTATTTATTTAAACAACTAGACGCTTTGAGACTTAGGTTTTGAAAGTCAGTGAATAGTAAAGGTTGTGTAAAAAGCTCATACATACACCATTTGACCTATCATTAATACAAATATTAGATCAGCCAATCACGTCAACAACTCCACGTATTCATTTTATTTTCAAAATGTTTGGCCAAAAATTGAGTTTTGTCCCACCATAAAATGGAGAAAACTAAAGCACCCATGCTAAAACCAACATTAAGTTACATTTACGGTCCATAATAATAATATTTTGTGAGCAATTTTGCTAATCTATCACTAACGGTCATTGATATATTCCCAAATGAAAAAAATTGGACCAATCAAGGCCTCTGCTAAAAAGATAACTTGTTTTCCTTTGGCTTACAAGATCATTTAAAAACAATCAAAGCTCTTTGCAGAAATTTGAGAGAACTTTTATATGAATACAGAGGGAGCCAGAAAAAAAGCCATTTGTACCAGCAATAATGTGTCAGACAGAGTGGAGCAAAGTGGTTTTGCAGAGCAGTACACACACACTGAAGCGTGCATGAGACCACAAATGCATTTATAAGACTGAAACAGCAAATATCTTATGCTTAAATGATGATAGATAGTGAAATGGGAAGATTTTTATCTTTCAAATCATTTACGTAAATAGCTTAATGTCTATTTATCTAAATAGTTAGCCGTTTAGCTAGCTATACAAATGGCTTGATGGAAATCTAGCATAAATGGCTGTTTGTGCAAGATAAAATGATGGCATTAAATGATAGAAAGATGGCAATTTTATGATGATGATACAACAAAGATCTAGATTTAGGATTCCTTATAAGCTAAACAAGAACAAAAAGTGTCCGCAGCAATGGCAGCAGGGAAAACTCTGGAAATTCTGTTCAAGAAAAAAGACAAAAAAAAAAAAAAACTTGAAATGGTCCAAGGCGTTCTGGGAGTAAACCAAGAGATCAAAACAAACACTAAAAAACCTAGTGGCCGTGGGAAGCAGACTGGAATACATCTATTATTACAGCAAGAGCAAAATTAAATTTCATGCAAGATGCAGCAAAGGTACCTAATATTGACGATAAGTTGGAGCTCAAGAAAAAGCTGAATACTTTTCTCCTAATTGTAACCATCTACTCTCTTCCATGCCATAGGACCAGGTAGTTGTATACATCTTTCCCCCTGTTGGAACAGTACCATTTAACCTGGTGCCACCTAATGCCTCGGCTCCATGTCCCTTCACTTTAGGTACCAGCAAATGTGGCCCCTAGAGACCTGGGAAAAATTGCTGGCCTATCGGCAAGTAGAGATGTCGCTGTGAAGTTAAAACAAGCGTTCAGCTGACTTAGTTTGCAGTTCAGTAGCTAAATATGGAGGTGGACCAAGCTGTACAACCTATGTTAACCATTCAAATGGAGTACTCAAAGTTAGAATAAAGACCATTTTTAGAGTTTTATTCAGGGGGAAAGTTGTAATTCTACTTTTGCTGACAGCGTTTGTTAGAAGTTTAATTTTTCAGCTGGTCCGAGTAGCAGCAAGGAAGATACTGTAGGTATCATGCACAACCCGTCCGGTTTCGAACAGACAGCTAAACCAAAATAATACTCACAGACCATGCTGTTAACAAACTCTGATTATGTGATTATAGCCTGTTTTCCAGGGATTGAAAAAATAGTGTACGTCTCCTGAAAATTACCCATGGTATTTTTTATTCTAAGACAGCTTCTTTCTGGTTAACACGTTATTTTGCGCGATTGTAGTAAGTAACCGTCGTTTTGGCTCTGACTCTAACCTGTTCTCAGATCTGACCAGTTATAGAACTCCCACTACAGAGAGTAACCCCGGCCTAATAAAAACGGGCCAGCCCCCACGCACAGGCAGGGCTGGTTTCAGACAATCTTGAAAGTTCCTGAGTCCTCTTCTGCTCCTTGAAAAATGGAGCCATCAACATGGCAGCACTGATAATGTGGCCTCATGCTTCCCTCCCATCCACTCGAAACCCATCTTTCTTTTCTCTTTTTTGATACCAGGTGATTTGTCATGTTCCCAATGTGGTTCATTGTTGATACACTGAATATAAAAATTTTGATACACATAAGACTACATTGATAACTGTACTTTGTTATCCAAACACTATGCTAGCTGTCAAAAAAATATCTTTCTATGCAGCTGTCATGATGTGGAGTGCAGGTGGAAGGAGGAGGACCCAATTGCAGGACAAGAAATATGATTTATTTAATGAAGCTGTAACGGAAAAAACACATGAATTAGTGGAATATCTTTAAGTTATTGTTCTAAATGTTTATCATGGTCAGGAAGCCAGGAAAACCTGGCTGGGATGGAATCTAATGACCCGACACCTGAAGGAAAGACAGGCTGCCTATTTAAAGGCAGCTTTAAAGACCTTCAGGTGTCTAAAATCAGGCAAATGAAGAAAGGCCCCGGGTTCCCTCTGGTGGTTGGAGAGGGAACCATGACAGCAACATCTATTTTTGATATGGACAGATACAGACATATAGAACATCTGACTGGAGAATTGTTCGCAAAGTTGCAAATTCTATTACCGTAATTTCACGACCATTAGGCGCACCGTACGAAAAGGCGCAGTCTCAGTCACACACCGCGTTACAACAACACACACGCAAGCATGGAAATGTGCGTATTAAAAAATAGATCGGACGCAAAACTGAGTTTGGTTGTGCTTTATTTAAGTAGTATAAACAAGCACATTACCGGTAATAGTTTTTATTCAAATCCGTCAAAGTCCTCATCCTCTATTTCGGAATCGAACAGCTGCGCAAAATCCAACAGAGCAGGTCCACTTCGCTTCCCGCTGTCAAAGTCACTGTGCGGCTCGTCAGAAAGGATACCAGCTTTCGCGAAAGCTCGGATAACAGTACCAGCAGACGCGTTAGTCCAAGCATCTACAATCCATTGACTCGTTAATGCTGAAATTTCTCGCGGCGGCTCGATTTCCATGTTCCTCCGCGTAGCTGATTGCCTTCAGCTTAAACTGAGCGTCATAAGCGTGTCTCTTTGCCATTTTCAGGGTTAAAACAGCAATGTTGTGCATACAGCACATACCTTTTTATACACAATCCACGCCCACACTTCACTCTTTAACGTTCTCATGCCTTTTCTGTCAGGTCCGCCTCGCCTCACGGGCACCGCTTTTTCTTTTAGGTTTATCTTTTCTCACACACAAGGCGCACCGCATGAAAGGACACACAGCTCATTTTGAAGAAAATCTAAGACGTTTATATGCGCCTTAAAGCCGTGAAATTACGATATGATTGTTACTATAGTTAAAAATATGGGATCGGGAGAAGGGTGTGTAGGATTTAAAGGAAGCAGCGTCAACAGCTGTAGTAAATGATTACGTACATACACTATATTGCCAAAAGTATTCGCTCACCTGCCTTTATTCATTCTATGAACTGAAGTGCCATCCCATTCCTAACTCATAGAATTCAATATGATGTCGGTCCACCTTTTGCAGCTATTACAGCTTCAACTCTTCTGGGAAGACTGTCCACAAGGTTGAGGAGAGTGTTTATAGGAATTTTTGACCATTCTCCCAAAAGCGCATCGGTGAGGTCACACACTGATGTTGGTTGAGAAGGCCTGGCTCTCAGTCTCCGCTCTAATTCATCCCAAAGGTGTTCTATCGGGTTCAGGTCAGGACTCTGTGCAGGCCAGTCAAGTTCAACCACACCAGACTCTGTCATCCACGTCTTTATGGACCTTGGTTTGTGCACTGGTGCACAGTCATGTTGGAAGAGGAAGGGGCCCGCTCCAAACTGTTCCTACAAGTTTGGGAGCATGGAATTGTCCAAAATATTTTGGTATCCTGAAGCTTTAAATGTTCCTTTCACTGGAACTGAGGGGCCAAGCCCAGCTCCTGAAAAACAACCCCATACCATAATTCCTCATCCACCAAATTTCACAGTTGGCACAATGCAATCTGAAATGTACCGTTCTCCTGGCAACCTCCAAACCCTGACTCATCCATCAGATTGCCAGATGGAAAAGCGTGATTCATTACTCCAGAGAACGCGTCTTCACTGCTCTAGAGGCCAGTGGCGGCGTGCTTTACACCATTGCATCCGACGCCTTGCATTGCACTTGGTGATGTGTGGCTTGGCTGCAGCTGCTCGGCCATGGGAACTCATTCCATGAAGCTCTCTGCGTACTGTACTTGGGCTAATCTGAAGGTCACATGAAGTTTGTAGCTCTGTAGTTATTGACTGTGCAGAAAGTCGGCGACCTCTTTGCACTATACGCTTCAGCATCCGCTGACCCCTCTCCGTCACTTTACGTGGCCTACCACTTCGTGGCTGAGTTGCTGTTGTTCCCAAATGCTTCCATTTTGTTATAATGGAGCTGACAGTTGACTGTGGAATATTTAGGAGCGAGGAAATTTCCCAACTGGAGTTGTTGCACAAGTGGCATCCTATGACAGTTCCACGTTGGAATTCACTGAGCTCCTGAGAGCGGCCCATTCTTTCACAAATGTCTTGTTTCACAGTTTGCATGCCTGAGTGCTTGAATTTATATACCTGGGGCCAGGCCAAGTGATTAGAACACCTGATTCCGATCATTTGAATGGGTGAGCGAATACTTTTGGCAATATAGTGTACAATGTATGTAACATACGTACGTACATACAACATATAAAATTGTATTTCCCCTTAAGTACATATCCTTACTTTACCTGAGTTGACCTGTTTGACTCGTGTTTTTATTCAACCAGGACCACACTGCCTCAGATACTCTTGGTAATTTTACAAAAACAGAAGTCAAATTCACAGTGGGATCAACTTCCTGCCATTCTGCTCTCAGCGGTTCAGATCTTTGTGGGTTTATGACTTACGATTTGCAGATGGTTTGCTCATTTGTAAATTATACATATTATTAAAGATTTTTCTCTCCACACCTAAACTTTTCAGCTAAGCTCAGACAAAGATAGGAGGTCTTCAGAAGATGCCAGCACCTAACAGAGTGCAAACGGAGCTAAGCTCAGACCCCGAGAGGTTGTCAGAGCACAAAAGCACTGTTTACATAAAAAACTTTGTGATTTCAATCATTGTTTTTACAGCATTAATTTCTGAGCAGTAAATCACCACGGGCCACAGTTGAAGTTTATTGAGAAGGCAAATCCTCTTCCATTAGAGGTAGAAACCCTGTGGTACTGTTCCGGACAGAGCCAGGTATTCATGGAGTTGACTGCAGTGCCAAAACCTCGACTGATTATTACCTACTGACTTAGTGCAGCGCTGAATACTGGATTGAAATTTGGGTCAGCCGCTGTTTGATAAAAATGGAGGCTGGACAGAGCTCTGCTTTTTGCCCCGGGGCTGTTTGGTTTTTCTCTGGACATAATACAGGATAATTTGCTTCCCAGATCCGCTGCTCATGCTGCTTTTATGAATATACCAAGAACTCAGTGTTATTCTTGGTTTAAAAAAGGCGTATCGCAAAGACAAGAACCTGTACCTGGATAAGTATTATCAACACAAAATAAATATAGTCGATTCTGGTACTTTTTTTTTCTTAGCATACACATGGTTTGAGCCCAAATCCATGTTTTGATTAGAAAAAAGTTCTAATCTTTTTTGTTCAAGTAGTTCTTAAACCTCATTTTTCTCCACAGCCTCATTAGTCTCTTTATATCAGCATGTCCCTAAAATAGACCTTTTTTTTTTTCACTTCTCTCCTTGTCCTTGGGGCTAAGAAAAATGACCGAGTGGAAAATATGACCACCTTCCTGCGGTATTCCCAACTGCATGACACTTTGAGAGATGGAGAGTTCAGGAACTTGGATGAAAACCTCTGTGAGCTTCGCATCAGGTTTAGCATGTAAAACTAAACATTTTAATATGGTTTGACTTGTTCATTTTCTCTAAGTTAACTAAACACCTCTTGCTAACATACGTACAATCGAGTCATTATTCATTAACATGCAGAAAAATATTAAGAAGTGGTCAAAAGACAACATTTCTGTTTCTGTATTGATGGAAACAGTAGTATTCTTTCTACGTCTTCTTCTTCTTTCAGCATTTTCTTTCAGAGGTCGCCAAAGTAAGTCAATTTCTTCCATCTAACCCTATCTGCTGCATCTTCTTCGGTCGCGCCAACCAATGTTCCCTCTAAGCTGCGCGCCTACGCAATTGCGCATTGCTCGCAGATTAATAGCGCACAAGAAAACCTATGCAGCGCACAAAATAAAACTCAATTTAAACCAAAGATGGGAAAATGAGACAAAACTCTGCAGCATATCTCTTTCTTCTTTCTTTCTGAAACAAACATCTTCAAAGCGCTGCTTCGGAGTTTGGCTCGTCACTACTGGAGACGTCACAAAAGAGTGCAAGTTTTAGCTCCGCCCCCTTCTGCTCAGCAAGCTTGTGTATTTGCTCAGACACACAAATAATTAGAGGGAACATTGCCGCCAACTATCTTCATGTCTTCCTTCACCGTATCCATGAACCTCCTCTTTGGTCTTCCTCTAGTCCTCTTTCCTGGTGGTTCCAAACCCAGCATCCTTCTTCTGATGTACTCTCTCTCTCTCCTCTCCTCATGTCCAAACCATCTCAATCTGGCCTCCCTAACTTTATCTCCAAAACCTCTAACATATGCTGTTCCTCTGATCCTGTCCATCCTGGTCACTCCCAGAGAGATCCTCAGCATCTTCATCTCTGCTACCTCCATCTCTGCTTCCTGTCGTTTTCTCAGTGCTACTGTCTCTAGACCAAACATCGTGGCTGGTCTCACCACGGTTTTGTACACTTTTCCTTTCATTTTAGCTGAAACTCTTCTATCACACATCACACCTGATACTTTTCTCCCCCCGTTCCAGCTTGCCTGCATACGCTTCTTCACCTCTTTTCCACACTCTCCATTGCTCTGGCCTGTTGATCCTAAGTACTTAAAATCTTCCACCTTCTTTATCTCTTCTCCCAGTAACCTCACTTTTCCATTTGGATCCCTCTCATTCACACACATGTACTCTGTTTTACGCTGACTAATCTTTGTTATAATCTTTATTATAAATGAAAAAATGTTTTAAAAGGATGTGGAAGAAGCAAGCAGTGGTTGGTTAGGATAGTGCTACTGTTGAAATAATTTAAAACCCTCTGATTCATGTTCCACTTTCTTTTGTTCAACGCAAATAAACTAATCACCACCTCCTTTGAGCATAAGGTCATTCTAGGGGCGAACATGGTGCGCTTTATTAGCTCAGATCTGAGACATTCACTGGAAAAGCTCTTCTTGCTCTCAGCTTAGTCCCATTTCTTGAGTGCATACATGACACAGCATAAATCTTGTTTGAGGCCTCTGTGTACAGTCTAAAGTGCATCAAGTTAGCAACGCTAGTGCATATTTTTTTAGATTCTTATTTTGGTACTATATTCAATAAGATACATCCTTCCAAGTTAAAAAGAGAGACCAAGCAGTAGTTGAGTGCATGCATTTATAAACAATTCCAGCTTACGGGAAGGGCCTAAGTAGACTGTACTACCTCAGAAAGCTCAGGTCCTTCAACGTCTGCAACAAGATGCTGTCCATTCCGTTTCGTCATCTTCCGCTTGTTCTGGGGTCGGGTCGCGGGAGCAACAGCCTCAAACAGGCAGCCCAGGCCTCTCTCTCCCCAGCTGCATCCTCCAGCTCACCCGGAAGGATCCCAAGTCGTTCCCCGGCCAGCCGTGAGACATAGTCTCTCCGGCGGGGCGGGGTCTGCCCCTTGGTCTCCTCCCGGTGGGACGTGCCCGAAATACCTCGCCTGCAAGGTGCTCGGGAGGCATCCTGACCAAATGCCCGAACCACCCCATCTGGCTCCTCTCGACCTGGAGGAGGAGCGGCTCGACACCGAGCTCCTCCCGGATGGCAGAGCTCCTCACCCGATCTCTGAGTGAGAGCCCAACCACCCTGCGGAGGAAGCTCATTTCGGCCGCTTGTACCCGTGATCTCATTCTTTCGGTTACCACCCACAGCTGGTGACCATAGGTGAGGGTAGGAACGTAGATCGACTTGTAAATCGAGAGCTTTGCTTTTCGGCTCAGCTCTCTCTTTACCACGACGGACCGATGCAGCGTCCTAGTTATCGCTGATGCCGCACCGATCCGCCTGTCGATCTCCCGCTCCATCCTTCCCACACTCGTGAACAAGACCCCGAGATACTTAAACTCCTCAATGCTTAAACTCCAAGATGCTGTCCATGTTTTAAACAATTCCTCAAAGGGCCTGAGTCGACTGTACTACCTCCGAAAGCTCAGGTCCTTCAACATCTACAACAAGATGCTCTCCATGTTTTATCATGCCATCATCGAGAGTGTCCTGTTCTTTGCTGTGACCGCTTGGGGAGCTGGTATTAAAACAAAGAATGTCAAGATACTGAACAAGCTGGTAAAAAAAAGCTAGACGTGTGGTTGGCTCACCTCTCGCCTTTGTGAAGGAAGTAGCGAGGGACAGAATGAAAGCAAAACTGTCTTTAATCATGCTAAATCCCCCCTTCATGAATATGTGGACCATCTGAAGAGCAGCTTCAAGAAACAGTCTCCTGCAACCCTGCTGCTCAAAGGAACGGTACAGAAAATTGTTCTTACCATCCTCCATCACACTATTTAACTTTTCACTCTCAAACTTTTAATTACTTGCCATTAACAACATTTATGACACTGTATGAATACAACACTGCAGCACTCAAGTTTTCCTTTGGGGATAAATGAAGTATATTCAATTCAATTACGTTAGAATGTGGGCACGATGCAGCACAAAAAGCTTGGCAAAGACGACTTGACTTTTGAATTCTATCTGAATGCTCGATGGGAGACCTCGCAAATCACTCAGGAATAAAATAGAAAACCACAGCAGGTATGTTGTTGATGGAGAAATAAAAATGTTTCTTTTTAATTAACAACTGGTGTCGGGCACCAAAAGGTGCTTGTAAATACATCTCATCGCCATTTTGAGCTATTTGAACAAGTTACAAATTTGTTCATGTTGATAATTTCCAAGTACAAACGGCTGTGTAATATTTCAATATACCGTATTTTCTGCACTATAATGCGCACCTTCAATAAATGACATTTTTTAAAACTTTTCCACATACAGTATAAGGTGCACCACATTATAAGGCGCTACAGTAAAGGTTGGGGTTACGTTATGCATTCACTGAATGGTGCTGCGCTGAAGGGAATGTAAAAAAAAAACAGTCAGATAGGTCAGTCAAACTTTATTAACAATTACAAAACAGCTTTCTGTTTTTACTCCCAAAATGAATAAACAGCTGTTTTATTATTTTCTCTGAGATAAAGTAATAGTACTTTTGTGACACAGTTTATCTTCCATTGGAGATAAACTCTGTTTAGTCTTGTTTACTTGGCGCAGCGCATCCTCTTGCTTCCTCCACTTCCTCACCATTGATTCTTTAATGTTAAACTATCTCGCTGCGGCTCTATTCCCGTGTTCTACTGCGTGACCAATCGCCTTGAGTTTAAACTCTGCGGTGTAACAGTGTCTCTTGGTAGGAGCCATTTCCAGTTCTTTACACAAACACACAAATGGAAATAGGTGTGTTCGAGATGACACAGGTGGACGCAGTTCTGATTGGCGCAGATTGGTGCGCGATGCATGCCGGTCAGAACTGCGTCCGCCTGTGTCATCTCGAACACACCTAATGGGACGCCCTTTCATATATCCCAGCATGCACCGAGCACTACTTCTTACACAGGGGGAAATAGAGTCGGCGGCTGCTTACTGCAGTTGCGACACCTGGTGTAGCTCAATATTAATCCATACAGTTTATAAGGCGCTCTGGGTTAAAAGGCGCATCATGGACTTTTTGAAAATTTAAGGTTTTTAGGTGCGCCTTACAGTGCGGAAAATACGGTAAACAATTCACTAGTAATTCACAAAGTAAAAACCTAAGTAAGAAAAGTCCCCCTTCCAACCATTCTGTCACCCCACCCTCCAGACCTAGATTCTTCTGTAAGTGTCAGAAGTAGGCGAAGTGAGGATAAAAGTCTCCGGCAGACATGACTTCACTAGCCACGCCAACGAAACTAAAGAATGTTGTACAGTGAGCAGCATTGATGTCACACTGAAGTACTACTTCATTGATGGAAACCAAAAAATATGAAGTAGGAAATGCTTTTCTCACACAGTAGGTGAGAAGTTTCCTGCTCATGGACAGTATCAAACATTAACACAAATTGAATCATGACTGCAGTAGCATGGCATTACTTCATAAGACATGAAGTAATGTTTATGTGACTTTTATGTTTTACTATAAACCACACAAACCAGACATGTTTATGGCATACAATAAAAGACATATGATATTCTTCATTCAAATATGTCAACCAGAATATGATGTTTGCAGATGACATTGTGATCTGTAGTGAAAGGAGGGAAGAGATGGAGGAAAAGCTGGAGAGGTGGAGGTTTGCACTAGAAAGAAGAGGAATGAAGATTAGTCAGAGTAAGACAGAGTACATGTGTGTGAATGAGAGGGATTCAAATGGAAAAGTGAGGTTACAGGAAGAAGAGATAAAGAAGATGGAAGATTTTAAGTACTTAGGATCAACAGTCCAGAGCAATGGAGAGTGTGGAAAAGAGGTGAAGAAGCGTACGCAGGCAGACTGGACGGGAAAGTGTACAAAACCGTGGTGAGACCGGCTATGCTGATCGGTCTAGAGACAGTAGCAATGAAGAAAAGACAGGAAATGGGGATGGAGGTAGCAGAGATGAAGATGCTGAGGATCTCTCTGGGAGTGACCAGGATGGACAGGATTAGAAATGAGTACATCAGGGGAACAGCACATGTTAGAGATTTTGGGGATAAAGTTAGAGAGGCAAGACTGAGATGGTTTGGGCATGTATAGAAGAGAGGGAGAGAGTACGTAGGAAGAAGGATGCTGGATTTGGAACCACCAGGAAAGAGAACTAGAGGAAGACCAAAGAGGAGGTTCATGGATACAGTGAAGGAAGACATGAAGATAGTTGGTGTGACCGAAGAAGATGCAGCAGATAGGGTTCGATGAAAGAAACTGACTTGCTGTGGCGACCCCTGAAGGCGAAAGCCGAAAGAAGAAGAAGAAATATGTCAACCAGAATTTTAGTCTCTATGTCATCATAAACGCTAACCCTTTTGACCATCTAACCCAGGGGTCCCCAACCTTTTCTGCGTCACAGACCGGTTCAGTGTCTGACAATATTTCCACGGACCGGTCTAAAGAAGTAGCGGAAAAACTAAATAAGACCAGCCTAAAAAATTGGCTTTTTAAATCAATAATAACAAACTTAAAACCACTTTGTCTTCACGAGAAAATCTATTAGCACCGTCTTTATAACATGGGAACATTATCTCTGCGCGAACGCGCACTGGTTGCTATGGTAACGGTAAACATACCTTCAAAATAAAAGATATCACAAAAACAAAGTGAATAAAAAACTAGTTAGATTTTTCACAGTAAGACTAGATCAAGCAGAGTTCTGAGTTTATTTTGCTGGAACCAGACAGTCCCATCTTGACCTGAAACCTGAAGAGTGTTTCTAAGGTCCAGTCTGCTTCGTAACTCTTTAACTCCCCTTGAAGAAGCTTCCTATGAGTCTTGGTTTTTATTTTTTTTTCTCATTTTGCTAGTTTAGGGGTTTAAATGTAATGAAATGACGCGTCATTGACGGATGTAAGGAAGAAAATCCGGGGACTTTTCAAATTAAAACATCAGTATGGCTCTAATAATAAACCAAATGGCAATAATAAAAGTTATTTCCTTTATCTGTGTGGCCCGGTACCCCATGGCCCACGGACCTATACCAGTCCGCGTACCGGTGGTTGGGGACCGCTGTTCTAACCAATAGAGAAATAGATAGATAGAAAGAAAGAAATTCCGATGTCCAGCAGCAACAAACACACGTGCAAATAAGTAAAAATACAATAACAAATGTTACAATTGCTGGTAATAAGACACCAAATTGGACTCAGCTTCTTCCAGGCACATCGGTTTGATTAAATTACCGTATTTTCCGCACTATAAAATACTAATACTTTATCTCGGAGAAAATAATAAAACAGCTGTTTATTTATTTTGGGAGTAAAAACTGAAAGCCGTTTTGTAATTGTTAATAGAGTTTGACTGACCTATCCTATGTTTTTTATTTTTTTTGTTTTTTTTTTACATTCCCTTTAGTACAGCACCATTTAGTGAATGCATAACGTAACCCCAACCTTTACTGTAGTGCCTTATATATGTACAAAGTTTTAAAAAATGTTATTTAATGAAGGTGCGCCTTATAATGCAGTGCGCCTTCTAGTGCGGAAAATACCTTATGTGAGAGCTGAAGTGATAAGCAGAGCAGTGTAAGGAACTTGTTACTTTGGGCACTCTTCTAGGTTGCGACCACATCATGTAGAGAGTGACGGGGATTTTTCAGGATGCCCTGCATTAGAGCCCTCGTCTGCCTCTTCAAAACAGCTCTCACAGAATTTGTGACCAATGCCAGAATAAAAACTTGTTCTTAGCCCACAAAAATTGTAGCTAGTAAACAGGTATTCAAAATTGGTTGGTAAAGTTGATTTACAATGGTTTTGAGCCACAAAATGTAACTTTTTGTGCAACTTTTATTTTTTAGCAGACTGAAAAGTGTTTTGCAAGAAGAAACTAATAGTTCATGCTGCTTCCTCCATGGTCAAATGATCAATATTATTTTTCTTGAATAAGGTTGAGGTTGGCTTTTGTCAGTTTTTTGTGTTCACATCGAATGTTAGCGCTGCATCGGCACCGGTTCATCTGCTGAGCACATTCCAGGACACAAATCCTGTACAATAGACTCACTACACTGTTTTCCATGTCAAAAGTTCAAAGTTTTGGAATAAGAATCAGAATAAAATCCAATATACTCCTTAAAACCATTTTCAACTTAATCCAAGGTTGGCCACATTTTTTCCACACTTAAAGCAAGGTCAACTTCAGCAGCAAAAAAATTGTTTAAAAGCTTACCGTGCTACCCGCAAAACCACATTTCCTCTCTCTTTTATATATTTTTTTTTTTACAAGTGGACTCTATTTAACTCCATTACCCATGCTCATACATTTTAAAACTCATCCACATGCCCATTAGGTGTGCATTTTTGGTATAAACTTGTGTTTAGCAATCTACAGTGGTGGAAGGTAACGAAGTAAATGTACTTTGTTACTGTACTTAAGTAAAAAAAATTGTGTATATGTACTTTACTTAAGTAAAATTTGAGACCTGTACTTTTACTTTTACTTCACTACATTTTTAGAGCAAATATCTGTACTTTTACTTCGCTACTTTTTAAAAGTGTGTTTTACATTTTTTGTTACATTTTCGTTCAGGAATTTGAAAAATACAAAGGTTTTTAGCGCATCTTGAAGCCGCATCGCCAAAATCAAAAGAAGCAGTTGATCAGAAGAAGAAGTAATGAATCGAGAAAGATTTTCCGCATTCATACTGCGCCAAAAACCCAACAACAAATTTTGTACAAATTAAAAAGAGTCAGAAGATCGTTGTTCGTTGCGTTTACTTCTAAATAAAAAGTTGAGCCATCATTACACAGAGCAGGGGCGGATCTAGAATTTTCCAAAGGGGGGTGGGGCTTTGACAAACCCAATATATAGGGACTGGGGCCTCCCCCCAAAACATTAAAAAAAATAAGTCTCATTTTCCTCCATTTTGGCGGCCCATTCACGGGCCCTTGTAGGGGATAGCTTGACTTGTCCCCTTCCCTTTTATTTTATTTATTTAATTTTTTTTGTGGACTAAAAGAGGCGGGGGAGCGGGGTCACGCCCCTGCAGAGTATTTATCCTAGTTACCATGGTGACACCGTATAGCACAAAAAATAACATTTGAATTATGATCAAATACTTTTACTTTTTACTTAAAAAGTACAATTTACACCAACTACTTTTGTACTTTTACTTAAGTAGATTTTTTTTTATTGGTACTTTTACTTAAGTAAATTTTTTGCCTAATTATTGTTACTTTTACTTAAGTACAAAAAGTGAGTACTTCATTCACCACTGGCAATCCGTGCCCATCTGTCTCCTACTGCGATATTACCCAGCCAAGCTCCTTCATCCTTCAAGTTTTATTATTTATTCAGATCTCAACCTTTGTTCAGGGTCGTATTGTCATGTTCCTTCTTGTCTTTATGTTTTCAGTTCTCTTTAAAAATGTTTTTACCCTCTGAGACATCACTTTGTACACATTCCAGTCTCATTTGAAGATTATAACCTAAAACCAAACAACTCGTCATTTAATTTCTAACAGATGCAACAGTTGCCTTTCTGCAAAAAAAAAAAAATGTGTTCGGTATTCAGGGAGTGTTGCCACCAGATTCTGGCTTAGCAAACATTTTTACAACATTCTTGACAAAGTACCAGAATTTTTCTCCATCTCTTCAGGAGTTTGCCCCTCGTTTATCTCTTCAAGGATCTTTTTTATTGCAGACCACATTTTTTTTTTTTTTTTCAATTGTTGGACACATGTCATCACAAGTTTTCCATAACTAAATTTTTGTTTTTGCTCTGATATTTGCCAAATTTATTGCCTCCTCAGCTCCAAGTCTAAACCACAGTCATGATCCATTACTCAACAAAGATGGCACCATGAATACTCTGAAATGACCGCTGTGGTACCTTCCTCCTGAAAACACAAAAAAAATTTCTGAAGTTTGTTGGTGCCACCAGACCGAAGGTATTTAACCTTTTAACGGGCAAAAGTGTTTCACTTTTTTTTACTTTTAATGGGCGCACACGCTTACGAACTAACAAAAAAACGGAAGTGAAAGAAATTAACGACTTCCGGTCTCAACTTTTCGAATAACAGAGGTGAGATCGGGCCTAAAAATCCAGTCTGACCCGACCCAAGCCCGCGGATATAAAAACCCGACCCAAGCCCGACCAATCAACGTGATTTGAGGGCCCGAGGCCGAAACAAGCCCGAAATGTCATAGTTTATTTGTGAGGACTCAGGAGGGGGAGGGTTATTTATAAATTGGAACATTTTCAAGAACACGTTTTTTAATGAAAAAAAAAAAAAAATCACACTATCGGACCCCTAACGCACATGTCTGTGTTGGCCTGCTTAGCGCGAAGAGGAGGGACAAATGATAAAATAGATATTTGACGGTCATTACTTTTGCCAGTCCAGCTGATTAAATGCCTACTCAGCGTCGAGGTGCCAGTCTTTTTGGTGTAGTATAAAAGCTACGCACCACATTGACGACATTCAGCGAAGCCAACGCGAGTTTCTGTAGCATTTTGAACAATAAATTTGAAACTTTTCCACACCTCACTCTTACCGGTGCGAGTTTGTCTTTTCAGTTCTCCTGCCTTTAGTTTATCCTTAACTTCTTACTCCTTCATATCGGGGATAGCAGTTCAAAATAAATAAAATAAAGACGTGCGCAGGGGAGAATTACCAAATTAAGAGGAGGCGTTCACGTGTGCAGAGGATGCGCTGGCTCTGCGGATCCTGTTTAGTAGTTAAACATTACTTCTCTGTTTTATCCAAATTAAATAGTTTTATAACAAGTATTTATTAGGTTAGTACACACACCTCATTTTAGTTTACATTTTATAAACATATATTTATTTTAAAAAAAAATAAAAGTCAGCGAGAGAGAAGCCCGAGCCCGACCCGACCTGAAGTAATTATTGACATTTTTTACATTTTTAGGCTCGAAAGTCGGGTCGGATCGGGCTCGGGTCGGGCTCGGGTCGGGCTTAAGATCTTACCTCTGTCGAATAATCTTGTTTTCTAACATAAGTTGCCAAGAACGCTTTGCCTTGTAACTCGTGCTAACGGTTTTGGCCGCTTCGCCCTGTAATGGGTGTAATACCAATAAAGTTGACCAAGCACCTAGTAGAATTTTGTTTTATTACGTGTCACCTGAGATGTCTATCTACATGTATTAACTTTCCCAATTCATTTGTGACTACAGAAAAAAAGTCCTGCAGCATGAACAACATTCAATTATTTCAAAAGAAAGATTACAATAATATTGCGTGCAAAAAGGTTGTTATATTTTTGAAAGTACGGTTTTATAATTATATTTTACTGATTTGGTAATTCACTTATTCACATAAATCATGCACATATTGGCTCTGCAGAGTTATTTTTTGACAATGAATGTCAAGCCTGAAATACAAATTGGGTCATTATGTAACAACATGTTCGGGTCAAACATTTAGTTTGTATTAAAACATGACTGAACAAGGTCCAAATGCACCTTTTGAACTCAGAACTAACAGAATCAAAATGTGAAGTCAGTCAGTGAAGAAAAAAAAAGTTATTTTATGGTAAGTTAAATTGTAGTTTTTCTTGATTATTTCTTGTGGAAACCAAATACAGTAAATCCTCTCATGGTATCAGGGTTTTGGGTATGTGGAAAGAGGAGGACCCAATTGCAGGATTTCAACAAGGTTTATTAACTCAAATCAGAAAGTCTTTAAAGCAAGAAGCACAGCATTAACTCAAGGTTTCAAAAGTCCAAATAACAACAAAGTTCTAAACATGGTCAGGGAACCAGGGTAACCTGGCTGGAAGGGATGGTGAGACCCGACAAGAAAGTCCAGGGTGATTCCCCTTAAATAGATGGCAGGGTGCACAGATGTTGGGAATCAGTAATCATCACAGGTGTCACCCAATCAGGGTGATAAGGACCTTTCAGGGCTCCCTCTGGCAGCAGGTGAGGAATCCATAGACACGGTAGGACTTTAAGATTTGCAACAGCTAATCTTAAAGCCATACCTTGTCCTACCGTGAAGCTACCACAGGCCAGAGCACAACCAGGCGCCCGACTCAGCAGCCTTAAGACCACCTCCCCCTGTTGATATATCTTAATTTGGCTGTGGGAAAGCTAACAAAAATTGAGAACAAACATTACAAGGAGAATGGTGATTTACATACGTCAATTATTGCTGGACAGATTTGCTTAATCAAGGTAATATCATGCGCCAACCCTGGTAAATATTACAAATCATTTATTTTCTGTATTGTAGTTTATGTTCTGAATGTCTGTGTTTGTAGTAGCCTATGTTTTTTATGTGTGTGAGTGAAAGTACATGCATGCTGCCTTCGCGGACCATGTTCTTATTAGGGGTAACAAATCCTTCATAGGCCCAAAAGATTGGAACTGGGGAGGTAGAAAACGAGGTCCACACCAACTCCCACGCCTGGACCTCAAAGCCCAAGAAGAGGAACTGCCCACCCACCCAGCAAGGTGCAGAAGAGAACTCCCTACACGAGTCCCCGAGCATCATGGAGCATGGGTGTTCCCGGTGCCAGGGCATCCAGGCAACAAGGCAGACGTGGCATTTATACCAGGCGGCAGCAAGTGAGCCCACCAGATGGTAGAAGTAAGGGGCAGGCTGTGAGGAGAACAAGCACACCAAGGACTCAGAAGCACCCTACCACTCAGCTGAAGGTTAACAGTACCAGGCCGCATCAGAAACAGCTACCACATGCCAAAGCACAGCTACCACATGCCAAACCAGGCGCCCAACCCAGGTAGCCTAGAGACCAATATGCACCCATAGCTACACTACCTACTCCACAGCTCCAATCTGCTGATTGAAAAGTAAGCTAGCAGACTACTTCAATGGCTAGCTGTGTGAATGGAAATACTGTTTTGTTGCTTTGTTGGCATATTAACTGAAGGAAGAGGAGAAATAAATTTGGTAGCAGATTTACTGTCAAGGCCATTATTTAGACGATATAGTTGAAAATCTAAGAGACCCTGAACAGCTGTTGATATCTTTATTGTTTCCACTACTTCTGCAAAGCAGATGTGTTCAATAAATTGAAGAGTCCATAAAAATTACAAGAAGACAAACTCAACTTTAAGCATTAGAGCGAAGAATGAATTTCGTCAACCGGTAGTCCAAATTTAGCAAATGTTATTTTTCAGTATATTATTGTATTATTATCGTATTACATATTTTTACCAGAGCATCTCGTCCTCCACAGCTAAAACTCTTTTAATGTGTGTCCATTTATCAGTGGTGGAACGTAACGAAGTAAATGTACTTCGTTACTGTACTTAAGTAAAAAAATTGTGTATCTGTACTTTACTTAAGTAAAATATAAGACCGGTACTTTTACTTTTACTTCACTACATTTTAGAGCAAATATCTGTACTTTTACTTTGCTACTTTTTAAAAGTGTGTTTTACAGTTTTCGTTACATTTTTGTTCAGGAATTTGAAAAATACACAGGTTTTTAGCGCATCTTGAAGCCGCATCGCCAAAATCCGAAGAAGCAGTTGATCGGGAGAAGAAGTAATGAATCGAGAAACATTTTCCGCATTCATTCAGCGCCAAAAACCTAACATCAAATATAGTACAAATTAAAAAGAGTCAGACGATCGTTGTTCGTTGTGTTTTCCTTCTAAATAAAAAGTTGAGCCATCATTACACAGAGCAGGGGCGAATCTATAATTTTCCAAAGGGGGCGTGGGCTTTGACAAAGCCAATATATAGGGACTGGGGGCTTCACCCCCAAAACATTTTAAAAAATAAGTGTCATTTTCCTTCACTTTGGTGGCCCATTCATTGGCCCTTTAAGGGGATAGCTTGACTTGTCCCTTTCCTTTTATTTTATATAATTTTTTTTTTTGTGGACCAAAAGAGGCGGGAGAGGGGGGGGTCACACCCCTGCTGAGTATTTATCATGGTTACCATGGTGACACCCTATAGCACAAAAAATAACATTTGAATTATGATTGAATACTTTTACTTTTTACTTAAAAAGTACAATTTACACCAAGTACTTTTGTATTTTTACTTAAGTAGATTTTTTTATTGGTACTTTTACTTTTACTTAAGTAAAATTTTTTGCCTAATTATCTGTACTTTTACTTAAGTACAAAAAGTGAGTACTTCATCCACCACTGCCATTTATACATATGTTTTAGCCAGTGTTTCTTTCTAAATTCATCGTGACTGCTCACGCTATTTTCTCCTGCAAATGTAAAGTAAAGTGACAAGTTCTCTTTAGCAAACACTTTTCTCTGTCATCTTGTTGGCTGAACTGGGCTGTTGACATGTGCTAACTGGCTGCTGTAAAGAAAGGATAATAGAGGAGTCGCTTTTATCTCTTTCTTTCCTGTTTTTGTTTGTTTTGTGGCAACCAAAGCCTCAAATTGATGCTTTGAACTGCCAACAATTTCAATGCCAAAATGCTCATTTGAGAATGCAGTAACAGTTTGTTTGGATTAGAAAACAAGCGCACATTCTTTAATTACCACAAGAAGTCATCCAAGTCATCATGCAAGTCAGCCAGAGCTTCAATTTGTTCAGACAGTATTGGAAAATGGCTGCTTATTTTATTCCTCGTAAGAGCAGTTAGGAGTGGTGGAATGCGTTGTGGGCGGGCTCTCAATGTTCAAGAACTTCATTCTTTCTCCCAACATTGTTCCTTCCCTAGCTCCTTGAGTTGGTAGCAAGAAAACTTCAGGCCAAATATTCGATGTTGTTTTGCTCTTGGAAGACATCTTAGTCGTGCATGTTTTCTGAGCCCGGGGGTTTTATCTTGAAAGAACACACCACCATTTTTCCATCTAACAGAAAAATCAATGTGCTATTTATTCAATTTGGACAAGATGATACATACTTCACCATACTTGTGTGTTCGTATGGTACATTGGGATTGCACTTTTTCAGACGAGAAGTGGCTTACACCCTGAACAGGTTACAAGTCAGGCAATGTTGTTTTTAGCAGCCATCTAAGTTTTTGTTTTAGTCTTCGTCTTTGGAACGAAAATTAACTTAAGTTTTAGTCACCTTTTCGTCATCTCTTTATAGTTTAGTTTTAGTCACATTTTAGTCAACGAAAACCCAAGAGAGTTTTCGTCTAGTTTTAGCCAGGGAGACTTAGAAAGTATTAGTCTAATTTTAGCGTAAAAAAACCCAAAAAAACGTACTTTATTGTGGCTTTATTACTGAGAACGATGCAGGTGTTTTGTTTAAAAAAAAAAAAAAAAAAAACTCTGCCGAGTTTTAACTTGCGCAAAACAGCGAACATTGTAAAACAACGTAAATTAATATAAATTATTCAGTGAGTGAGGAACATTGTAACTTATGAATAATTACAAATGACAACTCTTAATAACCCTGTAAACAAAGTATCTTTAAAGCAGTCGTTAGCGCAACCAAGCTAACTAAGGAAGTTAGCAGCGCCGACAAGCTAGCATTAGCTTGAAGTTAGCATGCTGTTTGCACAAAATATGTGGAAAACTTTAAGTTTCCGAGCACTAAGCCCCTTTGTGCTACATCAACAAAATCATTTAGTTTTCGTCATCGCTGACGAAAACAACACTGGTTGCAGGGTCACACACAAAGACAGACAACCGTCCACAGAATCAGTACTAGGGCCAATTTCTCAGTGGCAAATCAACCTAACCTAATCTCGGGAAACCGGAGTACCCAGAGCAAACATATGCATACACGGGGAGAACAAGCATCGCCCCATCCCAGACTTGAATCCCTGACCTTCTTTCCGTGAGGCCACAGTGCTAACCACAGCATCTCAGTGCACCAGCAGTGAAATGAAAATGACACTTAGGCAGTGTGCATTTACTTGCAATTGCGCACAATGCCACACTGTTTCCTGTCTGCTATGTCCGTTGTTCCCAAATCACATTGTTTCTTAATATTCCAACTATTTCTTATTAATACTATCATTGTAACTTACAGCCCATGTCTTCTCTCTTCATTTCCATTTAAATATCTTTCTGCTCATCCCGAGTTGGAGTATTAGGGCAGGCGCTTATAAAGAACCCCAGACGCCCATCTTCTAAGTCCCATGTGCCAAGTTGTCAAGAGAGTGGAATTATTAATAAAATACTCTATTCATCCCTCACCGGGGAAATTTGTGTGCTGCACTCCTTACACCGCAGCACGCTGCCCTTCGACGGCGCCAATGGTGGGAGAAGCGGAGGTTAGGTGTCTTCCCCAAAGACCCTAGACGGTGGTCTCAGTGGGAATCATACCTGCGACCTTCCAGTCTGCGGGCGAGCACTTTAGCGCTGATCCACTGTGTTCCAAGGAAGGACAGTGTTCCAAGCCTCGTCCTCACCTGGGATCCGAACCCACGACCTTCTTGCTGTGACGCCACTGTGCTACCCACTGCACCGCCGTGCCGCCCCAATTCCACACCCCAATTCCACGACCTTCCGGTCCGCGGGCGAACGCTATAGCGCTGATCTATCTGATTAGATTTAAATTAGTTTTACAAAATTGGCTTTTTTTTTTTTTTTTTAATGAATATATAGTTTAAAAGCTAGACGATAATTCAAGCCAAAGTTTGCAGCTTGGCACTTTCCAACTCATAAAACGACATATTTCATAAACCAGTAAAACTTTGGATAATAAAAAACAACCTACTTGGATTTTATGTTCACATGAATAACTTAATAGTTTAAAGAACACATGTCCCTGTTTGAAAACGACCATATAAGCACAGATCATTTACACTCAACAGTTATCTTTGAGTTTTTTTCATAAATGTTTAGTATCTGTTTTACTTGGGTTTTCTTTCCTTTGAAGTGTGGAAAAAAACAGAAGCTTACAATCCCCCATGGACCTGGAACATTTGCTGAATGCATGGATCACATGAATCTTCACGTTGGATACCCACCGACATGGAAATGGTGGGCTGCACCTGCAAATAAAATTAAGAATTTTTCTGTAACATCAAAGACCTCAGCTTCTGCAGGAGGTCTGATTTACCTCGCTCTCTAATACATTCTCAGTGGTGTTCTAAGGCCAGTTCCTCATGTCATATTTTTTAATCAGACTGCTTCCACTGTGACGTGCAGCATAGCCATCTAAAGATGGTTTCACCCCCAAAAAAACATGCAATTTACATCTAGTAAAGAAGACTCTTAAACACACTTTCCAGCCTTGTTCCAAACTACGATGTGAAATGTAAAATTTACAACCACGCTGACAGTTATAAAAGTTCTAATGTGGAAGACAGAGCTTAACTAGAATCTACTTCTCTTCAGTCTGGTCAGTGGTCGGTCAGGTCTAGTGCCAACAAAAAACAGCTGTCAGACAATCTATGATGACATCTGGTTGTTTCAACATTTCTGAAACAGACATCTTTCGAAACAAGAAAAACACAGGAAATTTTGAAAAGGTTTGTTTCTATTTTCTTGTCCAAGTGTTTTCAGAAGGAGGAGGAGGGGGGATTTTGGGGTAAGTTTGGTGACGGCACATTTTGTTTGTTTTCTTATAAAACTTAGAATAACTTATTCCACTTTCCACAAAAATATGATTTAAATATCTCCGAGCGGCATATGGATAAGAGCAGACCTGAGCAAATTAAGGCCCGTGGGCCACATCCGGCCCTTTGTACGCCCCTGTCCGGCCCGCGTGAGGCCAATCATAACCACCATAAATTAGACTTTTTTTTTTTTACTCTTATTTTGAAATTTTATTTTATTTTGAAAAGCGTTACGTCGCTACATATGCACGTCGTAGACTTTTACTCCGCCCTCAAAGAGGAGAACTTTCCACACCTGAGCAGGCATGCTCAGAGGATCCTAGTCCTCTTTGGATCTACCTATCAATGTTAACAGACATTCTCAGTTATGAAGTTCAACAAATCCAAACACAGATCCTCTATGACTGATGACCACCTCTCAGCTGTCCTTCGCATAGCCACTTCAGACATTCCGCCAGGTTTCAATGTTCAAGCCCAGAACAGACTGGATTATTCTCACTGAAGAGGTAACATGAGGTGGAAAGCATTACAAGTTAAAAATAAATTGCACTGGTTCAATAATTGTTTCTCTTATTTAACCAATAGACCAGAGTTTCACATAACCTAATATACATATTTACAGAGTGCTTTATTCTTCTGATTATCAGTACCAGCTATTCAAAATATTTAAGTATTTTACAATGAAAGAAAGTTGGTGGCCCTCTGACACAATTCAGGCTTCTCATGCGGCCCCTGATAAAAATTAATTGCCCACCCCTGGATAAGAGGATCTACAGTTCACTGGCTACCTGTTAAATACAGAATTCAGTACAAGGTCTGCCCCCTCACCCATCAGTGCATACACGGCACTGCACCTGTTTACCTCCGAGAACTCCTAACCCTCCACACCACTGTCCGAGACCTGCGCTCCTCCTCCTCCCCCTACTGCCTGCACCAACCAAGGACCAAACTCTCCACTATGGGGGGCAGGGCCTTCCAGGCAGCTGCTCCACGACTCTGGAACGCTCTTCCCGAGAGCTTGAGGGCTCCATAGAGCGTTGAGGTTTTTAAGAAAAGACTGAAGACACTTTTATTTCTAAAGGCTTTTCAACAAAGTTTTTAGTATTTTTTAGTATTGTGGTTTTATTTAATTTTGCTGTTTGTTGTTCCTTTTGGTCATTGTAGTACTTTGAGATCTCCATTGGACATATAAAGTGCGTTACAAATATTTTTTTTTTTACATTGTCGTATTTAAAATAGTTGAAACAAACAATATTTTAGGAGTTTCATTTTGTCTTTGTCAATTCCTAACACGGTTGCGAGGGGTACCAGAGCATATCTCGGCTGATTTAAGGCGAGAGGCTGGGTACACCTCGAAGAGGTCGCTAGTCTGTCGCAAGACTACACGCTTATAAGCATACACACACACACACGCTCAGTCCCAGGGTCAATTTCATAGCAGCCAATCAACCCAACATGCATGTTTTTGGAGAGTCGGAGGAATCCAGAGTACCTGAAAAAAAAACACACATATATGAGGAGAACATGCAAACCCCACACAAAAACGCCCAAGTTTCAATTCTCTGGACTGGAACCCCGGCGTTCTTGCTGTGATGCCACTGTGCTAACCACTGTACCACCATGCCGGTTATTCTAGGAGTAGTGATATAAAAGTAGCCATTTGTCAGAAACACAGGTACAGTACATGGTATATGGTATACATTTAAATAAGCCTCAGATTGGAAGCCCAGGTTTCTCTTTCCCCTGCTGCATCCTCCTGTTCACCAGAGAGGTTCCAGAGGCATTCGATGGTCAGTTATGAGGAATATTCTCTCCAGTGGGTCTGGTGTCTACCTCTGGGTTTCCTCTTGGTGGGACATACTTGAAAGACCAGCGAAAGATGCCCAAACATATCCATCTGGCTTCTCTTTACCCCGGAAGAGGACTACTCCAAGCTCCTACCGAATGGCAGAGGTACTCACTCTCTCCGAGTGAGAGCCCTGCCACCCTGTGGAGGTAGATCATTTCGACTGCTTGTATCCACAATCTTGTTCTTTCATACTGAGAGTAGAAACCTGAATCTACTAGTAAATTGAGACCTTCACTTTTTGGCTCAGCTCTTTCTTTACTGCAATGGACCGATGCAGCGTTCTGATTATTGCGTACGCCGCACCAATCAGTCTGTCGATCTCCCGCTTAATTTTTCCTCCACTTGTGAACAAGACGGGCACTACCATGTCCTCAACCTGCAGATGGCATTCCACACTTTTCTGGGCGAGGACTGATTCCAATCCCGGCCGCTTGTCATGGTGTGGAGCTGAGGCCAAAAATATACCCTTGACACAACAGACAGGTTCAGATAAAAAATCACAAGCAGATTTATTAGATTGATAAAATGTCCAGATAAAGAAGACTAAACAGATAAACTAGGCAGGTTCTGATGTAGGAGATGGAGCCAAAAACTGGATAACAGGTCAAGCATGATAAACAACGATCTGGCGAAGAGTGTGTCAAAAACTGTTCCATTTATGCTTCAGCAGATGAGTAGATTAGTTTCAGGTGTGACTAGTTGCACACACACAGACAAGAGGGAGGGGGGAAACAGAACACAGAGGAGGAACAGACTACTCTCCTCACACTGCTTCACTCTCTTCACTCACAATGGTCCAGCAAGAGTTGGATTTTACATTTTATACCATGGTTGGAATTAAAAATATTTTACTTTTTTTTTGTCAAAATCCACTTGCAAATACTAGTCTATTCATTCACATCCACAAAACATTTTGGTCCAGAAAACTGCTGTTTATCTGCTTCTTTCCCTCTTTCAGATCAGATGTGGGGGATCTTTTTGGATACTTTTTCTTTTAGATATTGAAACTGTTTCACTTTTAAAGTAATTGGATCCTTATGTATTATCATGCTAAATTTGAACTTCAGCAGCTAACAAGCTTTTAAGAACAGATAAGAGCAAAAAGTCAATTGTTTAAATGTCCTCTAAAAGCTTTTCAATTGTCTTTAAAATATGACTTTAGAAGTGTCAGGGTTTATGGATGAAGAAAGATATGGACCCAAATACAGGACATCAAAATAAGATTTATTGAACACTGAACACAATTCAGATAAGTCTGTAAAGCAAAGGGCACAGGATTAACTCAAGTTTTCAAAAGTTCAAATAATAACAGAGTTCAAAATGGTGAGGCAACCAGGGTGACCTGGCTGGAAGGGATGGTATGACCTGACATGGAAGTCTGGGATGATTGCCCTTAAATAGATGGTATAGTTCACAGATGTGTGGAATCAGGAATCAATCTCAGGTGAGCCTAATCAGGGTGATGAGGAACATCCAGGGCTCGATCTGGCAGCAGGAGAGGGAATTTTAGTTATATTTTATGGTCAATGTTTTTTAAAGCAACAGACTTGGTAATTTTAAATTTAAATTGCATTCACACATTACAAACTTATCTTTGGATGTATTGTGACCCACATCCTCATTTGGATCCCCTCAGTGTTCCCTCTGATTGTTCCAATACTGTCCTGAAATACAAAAAAATATATAAATAAATTGACCTTAAGTCATTTTACTTTTACCTGATCAGTTTTTTAAGCTTCTCCCCAAATACCCTTCCACTCACTTGATCAACCCCACAATTACGCCTCCTCTTCATCCCCTAAAAAAATCCAATCACCCTGCCAAATCGCTTTCTGCTTAGACAGAAAACCACATAAACACACACACTTCTATACCCACCCATTCATTCAACCACCCACTGTGGGAGACAGGCACGAGAGTGGCAAGCCCAAGCCACGGATGCAACCACAATCCCTAGCCCCACCTCAGAAAGAGGCTGCCTGAGCGCCCTCAACTGCCAGCAGCCCCCAAGAAATGCAGCTATTTGAGACACTGAGTCAACTGATCAAAACTTTAAATTTCCAAATTTGATGGTGCACTGAAATTTGGAGTGTCAGAAAACCTTGCAGCTCCAGTGCGCAAGGATGTTAATGAGGGTTATGTTTTCATTTGCATTTAAACTTGAGGACAAACCCCAACGTTAGTCCTCAAGGTTTAATTAATTGGTTGTTTAATGTACTGACTTGCTCAGGTAAAACACACCTGAGACATGGAGTCAACTGACATCTGGCACATACCCACCTGCTGAGCCCCCAAACCAATGTCCGTTCCGTCATCTTCCGCTTGTTCCGGGGTCGGGTCGCGGGAGCAACAGCCTCAAACGGGCAGCCCAGGCCTCTCTCACGCCGGCTGCATCCTCCGGCTCACCCGGAAGGATCCCAAGTCTTTCCCCGGCCAGCTGTGAGACATAGTCTCTCCAGCGGGTCCGGGGTCTGCCCCTTGGTCTCCATCCAATGGGACGCCTCACCCGCGAGGCGCTCTGGGGGGCATTCTGACCAGATGCCCGAACCACCCCATCTGGCTCCTCTCGACCTGGAGGAGGAGCGGCTCGACACCAAGCTCCTCCCGGATGGCAGAGCTCCTTACCCGATCTCTGAGTGAGAGCCCAGCCACCCTGCGGAGGAAGCTCATTTCGGCCGCTTGTACCCGCGATCTCATTCTTTCGGTCACCACCGACAGCTGGTGACCATAAGTGAGGGTGGGAACGTAGATCGACTTGTAAATCGAGAGCTTTGCTTTTCGGCTCAGCTCTTTCTTTACCACGACGGACCGATGCAGCGTCCTAGTTATTGCTGATGCCGCACCGATCCGCCTGACGATCTCCCGCTCCTTCCTTCCCCCACTCGTCACCGATTCTGTTCATCACCTTTATGGACAGAATATCTAGGCGCAGCCGAGGTGTTGGAGGGATCCGGTTTGGTGACCTCAGGATTAGATCTCTGCTTTTTGCGGATGATGTGGTCCTGTTGGCTTTATCAGACCGTGATCTCCAGCTCTCACTGGATCGATTTGCTGCCGAGTGTGAAGCGGCCGGGATAGGAATTAGCGCCTCGAAATCCGAGACCATGGTCCTCGCCCGGAAAAGAGTGGAATGCCCCCTGCGGGTCAGGGACA
The DNA here is from genome assembly GCA_902685375.1 of Neostethus bicornis. Taxonomy (NCBI): domain Eukaryota; kingdom Metazoa; phylum Chordata; class Actinopteri; order Atheriniformes; family Phallostethidae; genus Neostethus; species Neostethus bicornis. Next base: position 9,545,521 of record LR738549.1, on the reverse strand, counting down.
GGGTCCTGCCTCAAGCGGAGGAGTTTAAGTATCTCGGAATCTTGTTCAAACCAATGTTGAGCACCAAAAATGACTCAGACTATTTGTGTAAGAACAGTGTCGTAAATTGATGACTGACTGTATTTGAAAGTGAGGCATGAGTAAACCAATGAGTAAACCAATGAGCCACAGATTAATCATCTGAACAATCCATTTTTAGCATTCTGTGTATCAGACCACAATATTTTATGATGGTGAGCCACACCAAAGCACAGGACCCCCCCTCCCTAACCTCTGGCTTTCTGTCTCATTCATTGTTCTCTTTTGTCTGTTTATTTAGATTTACACTGCTAGTTGGTACAATACAATTCACATGTTGTCCACCTCTCTCCCGCCTCCCCATTTCAGGACTCTGTGTTCCTGTCCTGGACATGGCCACACCGAGGAGACCTCCGCGCTTCATCATCCCAGCTCCATCAGGATGAAATCCATCTACTCATCCCTGTACTTGACATCTCCAGGCTGAGGAGTCCCCGTGTTTTCATCAGGATGAAGAACATCCACTGACTTCTTTAGATATTTAGCTGTAGAGTAGAATAAACTAATATTTAAACAATAATCTTTGACACATTGGTTGCTCGTCCCGGGGGAGGGATCTCTCTTTCGTGTGGATCCCCACGAGGTTTCTTATTTTTTCCACACTGATGGGTTTTTTAGGAGTTTTTTCTCACCGTGAAGGAGAGTCTAAGTGCATAAATGTGCTAGTCTTGTTTAGTTAGCATTTGTTAGTTATTTTTCTTGTTGTGTATTTGTGTTAATACATTCCTCTTTTTTTGTGAAGCCCATTGAGACGGAAATTCTGTGATTTTGGGCAATACAAATAAAATTGAATTGAATTGAGCAGGTGCAATCCAAGAACAATACATAGACTTGGATCAATTTTCATTTTTACTTACTAATTTTTACAACTAATATTCAAGAGTGAGCAAAAGTGAGTAAAGGCGCTCTGAAGCTCCTGACATTACTGTTGGGTGGATAGCGAAGACTACGGTAATTTCACGGCTATAAGGCGCATATAAAAGTCTTAGATTTTCTTCAAAATGAGCGGTGCGCCTTTTTGTGCGGTGCGCCTTATGTCTGAGAAAAGGCAGACGTAAAAGAAAACACGGTGCTCGTGAAAAAAGGCGGACTTAAAAGAAAACGCGGTGCTCGTTAGGAAAAGGCGGACCTAAAAGAAAACGCGGTGCCCGCGAGGCGGACCTGAAAGAAAAGGCATGAGAACGTTAAAGAGTGAAGTGTGAGCGGCATGGGAGCGATGAATGACCGAAGGAGACCATAGTTTCACGAAGGGTGGAAGGCAGCGCCGGGCAAGTTACGCTACAGTTTGCCAATGGATTGTAGATGCTTGGACTAACGTGTCTGCTGGTACTGTTATCCGAGCTTTCACAAAAGCTGGTATCCTTTCTGAGGAGCCGCACAGTACAGACAGTGACTTTGACAGCGAGGAGCGAAGTGGACCTGCTCTGTTGGATTTTGCGCAGCTGTTCGATTCCAAAACAGAGGATGAGGACTTTGACGGATTTGAATAAAGACTATTACCGGTAATGTGCTTGTTTATACTACTTAAAGTACAATCAAAATCAGTTTAGCTCCCGATCTATTTTTTAATACACACATTTGCATGCTTGCGTGTGTGTTGTTGTAAAGGGGTGTGTGACTGAGACTGCGCCTTTTCGTACGGTGCGCCTGATGGTCGTGAAATTACGGTAATTCATTTAGAGACGGAGAAGAAACTTCCATTACATAAGCAAACAATTTAATCGCACACTCAGTTTTAGAGTGGCTAAATAATTCGGAAAGAAACTGATTGGTTTCACATAAACTTTGAGGTTTACTTCCAAAAGTCTTAACGTTGTGTTATGCTATTGGACCTTCTAATTTAACTTTCAAACAAAGAATAAAAGTCAAAGAATACAAAAAGTTTGGAGAAAAACAGTCAGAAAAAAAAAAAAAAACCATCATAAAATTAGGTCAGCCTAACTGTCCTATCACCACAGGGGATAAGTCAACAATCACTTACAGGAGGCCCAACAGGACACACATTATCCCCTCATTAGTGCTCTGCTGGTTCATTTGGAAACAATGAGCATTATCTCGAATACCAAGAAGGAAAATGACTGAGCCATATGGAAAAAAGCATGGCCACTATGGATTTCAGAGATGCGTTTTACCTGAGTAAGCACTATAATACAGCAAATTTAGCCATTAACGTCACATAACACAACCAATGACTTCAACTTTTCCCTTACAAGATCATGTTTATTGTGGAAATTGAGGTTTTATTCATCAAGAATTTGGCTTTATTTTTAGGTTTTTTAGTTCTTTTTTTTTTTTTGCTTAAATAATAGTTGTTTTCCCATTTGTGTTTGTCAGTTATATGATAGCCAATAGGACCCTGTCAGGGGCACCACAGTGTTTACCCAAAACATCCTGAAGTCCACTCTGTTATCATCCAGGGGTCATTTCACCACCAGCTGTAACTCATAAACCCAGAAAATAGCAACACGATCATGTCTTTTACACTAGGCTTACTCTTAGCATGCTTTGCTCTACCTGGGTTTTCTCTAAAGGATCTAGCTTTCCGTTGCCCTAGCTGCACAGCAGAACATCTGGCCAGTTGTTCTGTGGACACCAGATCATGTAGAGAGATAGTGAGGGAGTCGGGCTGCGGTTGCTGTCCAGTGTGTGCCCGTGTAGAAGGGGAGCTATGTGGAGTCTACACACCAAGGTGTTCCAGTGGTCTGAGGTGCTACCCGAGTGTGGATGCAGAATTTCCTTTACAGGAGCTCATTCAGGGCTTCGGACGATGTAGACAAAAAGTTGACCAGGATGTCACAAGTGTGGACCCGCAGACAACAAACAGTAAGTCACCTCAAAAAGAGAACCACAGTAACAGTTTGTCGATTGTACTTTTTCTTATATCTACTTTTCTTGATTATTATTCACTTCACACTGTATTTGCTTCCTTGAACGAGATTTGTGCCGTGTCATGGACATGGCAGGGGTGCAAGACTTATCGGGTAGTGGGAGACGGGGAATTCACGGTGTCAAAAGTGAAAGTGACACTAAATAAATGTTTTGGCAGTTCTTTACAACCAAATATGGCATTTCTAAACCAACCATTTTCATTAGTATTAGTTAGTTGACGTCCTTCTTTCTCTAGAAACAATGGAGTTTGTACCTGGATACTTATCTGTTTTTGTGGCGCCGGCTGTGGCTAAATAAGCAAATTTGGGACCTGTAGCTCCTTTCACAATTGCTGCCAATATGATAGGCGGTTTGAGTCATATGAAGAGAGGTCGGACTAAGTTTTTTTCTGTTTCCGTGTCTTTGTGGCCCTCGCGCTAGATCTTGCTGTTTGCCTGAACCTCGTTGACACAAATTTTGACGGTTGCACGTCACCGGTAGCGGTCAGAGGTCACTGACTTGACGTAAGCTGCGTTGCTGTTGCGCAACTTGAAATCCCTCTTGCAGGCATGTTTGTGGTCGTTTTCTTCTGCATATACGTACAATGAATTACAAAGTATGACCTCACTAAAGTGCGTTATCTCCTCTGTCGAAAATTAGGTCGGTTCACCATGTTACTCTACAAGCATCCAAATTAGTTTTTTTTTAAATCATAAGCTTAATTTTTCTGATATGTATTGACATTTTTATGAGGAAGCAGTGTGTGTAAAGAATTACCTAGGCTATGTTGTGAGAATGACTATTGTTGATCCCTGGTTTCATTATTAAACCTTCTATGTGGTAAAATGGGGACTTCTTTCTAGTATTTAATTTTAAATATTTCAAGCCAGATAAATGTGGTTTGCTAAAATATTCAAATTTAATAGCCAAGTTTGCTAATGACTGTATATCTACAGGCAGCAGTGGGTAGAATAACCAAAAAAATTACTTGAGTAAAAGTACAGTTCTTCTTTTTCTTTCGGCATTCCCCTTCAGGGGTCACCACAGCACAGCAGTTTCTTCCATCTAACCATATCTGCTGCATCTTCTTCGGTCACGCCAACTACGTATCTTCATGACACCAACTACTTCAAAATATTCGTACTAATTAATAAGTAGACAAGTGCTTAAGTTATTGGATAAATGCTCGAGTTTTCCTGCTTGAGATTTCCCTGACCTCACGGATGCAAAGAAGTCCTCTTCATTAGACTGGCTGCTGCTTGTGCTGACATCATCTGAGCCTGCCTCTTGGGGATTTTTAATAAAGTCCAAGTCCAGTGAAAATTGTATAACTAGGTAGTACATAATTATAATGGAGTTTAAAAGCTGTCAAGAAAGTATATGTACTCAATTACAACACAATAATAATAATAATAAAATCCAAGTAAATAAGAGCTTTTAAGATGTGCCCTTTTGTTGTCCAGAATATTCGCAATTTTGGTAAGAATATTGCAGCTGCAATCAGTTCTCGCTCATCCATGGCATCTCCAAAATGTCTTTGAACTCCATTGAGCATGGCAACTACAAGAGGTTTGCAGATCTTGCAGGATAACTCCAATATAATCAACTTCGCCTGCAACTGGTCAAGTAGAAATTGGGAGTAGAAATCCCATGTGCACAGATGTTTCTCCTTGAAGAATATTGAGGGCCATGGCAACAGGCTTCATGACAGCGGTATTTGGTATTCAGACAAAAACCCATATTCAGCAGGATTAAACCTGGGATTATGATACACATCAATTATTATTCAAATTGGTGTAGTTGTTTTTTTTTTTAGGGTTGGGTGGAAAATGAGTAAATACAACTACACAGATATCAGATACATATACGTATATTTCTCATTTTTACTATCCGGATATTAGATAAATCTGACATCTGTACTTCTGATATCTGTGAGACTATGTCTTACAGCTGGCCGGGGAACGATTTGGGATCCTTCAGGGTGTGCTGGAGGATACAGGTGGCGTGAGAGAAGTCTGGGCTTCCAGATTGAGGCTGTTGCCCCCGCAACCCGGCCCCGGATAAGCGGAAGATGACGGAACGGAACGGATATCAGATAATATAAAATAACTAACCTAGACCGTTATTAGTGAGGCACACGAAGGGATATGGCCATTCTGTTGAATGCATAACTTAAATGAAAATTAAATGAAAAATGGGGGGGGTGGTGAAGAGAATGTTGTGGAGAGAAGCTGGGTTTCCAACATTGTCCGCCATGTTGGTAGCAAGAGAGGGGCAATGAAGACCGAAGTGCCAAAAGATGAGCAGATGAAATACCAGCGATGAATGGGAAGAGCAGGACTGCCGATGTGCTTCTGAAAGACAATGAGAGGGAAGATGTCGGGAATTTAGGAGTACTATTCAATCCTGATAGGCTAAGCAAACTAGGAGGTAGGCGCTTGTTGGTGTGAGAGGTGCTCTCAATTATTTACATGCCCAAACAATTACGGGGAGCACATAAAAGCAGTGAATGGCAGAGGTCATGAGACGACAGAGGATACATTTGGACAAGGTGTCAAAACTTGTCTTCCTGAAAGAATTTTTACTTGTTGGAACTTCATGACTTTGTTTGTCATTCTTAGATTAAATCCAGTTTCTCAACCACCAAAAATTGCTTCCACGACATTTCATAAATACATTGTTTTTCACAATTGAAGATTTAATTGTACATGTATTCAAAATTGTTTTGTTTCTAAAAGTTAACAAACCCTCTATCAACATCTGTACTGTTTGTAACAGTTACTGTCTGGAAAAAAAAAAACATATGTTTGACATGAATGAAACATTGTGAAGCTTACTTGCATTTGGACGGACAAAGAACCGCTATTGATTCTTTCAAATGAATCTTGACATTTGCACTGTTTTTTGGCCAGCAGTGGTAAACCCACATCTGTAAGCTCACAGAAACAGTAACCGACCGATGAACTTGTTACATGTCTGTACCACACATTTACCCCACATTTTTGCTATAAACGTCTTTTTTGGATGTTTAAAAAGGGCACTTTTAGGATATTCAATACTAATATCTGGACGCAACAGTTTCAAAGTATGCACATTTCAGATATTCAGAGCGTTGTTGGGAAAGATGTAAACCGAAGCAATTTACTTTTTTTTTTTTAACTGGTCGAGAACCGCAAAGGTTATTTGATTGGATGCAGGAATAAAAACAAAGCTTGCTTCAGTCTTTGCCACACCAGCTGATGGCATGGTTGCTATGTTGTCTGCATGGTTTACCATCACAGGTGTTTTGAACCATATGAACAGAGAATAATCGGAGAAGATTAGTTCACTTTCAGTTCACGGGGTTCTTTTACACTCTGTACACAAGTTGCCAGCTAGCTGCAAAAAAGTTACTGTGGGTCTGTTTTGTTCCGTTCCGTCATCTTCCGCTTGTTCCAGGGTCGGGTTGCGGGGGCAACAGCCTCAAACGGGTAGCCCAGACCTCTCTCTCCACGGCCAGTTGTGAAACATAGTCTCTCCAGCGGGTCCAGGGTCTGCCCCCTGGTCTCCTCCCGATGAGACGTGCCCAGAACACCTCGCCCGCGAGGCGCTTGGGGGGCATCCTGACCAGATGCCCGAACCACCCCATCTGGTTCCTCTCGACCTGGAAGAGGAGCGGCTCGACACCGAGCTCCTCCCGGATGGCAGAACTCCTCACCCAATCTCTGAGTGAGAGCCCAGCCACCCTGCGGAGAAAGCTCATTTCGGCCGCTTGTACCCGCAATCTCATTCTTTTGGTCACCACCCACAGCTGGTGACCATAGGTGAGGGTTGGAACGTAGATCGACTTGTAAATCAAGAGCTTTGCTTTTCGGCTCAGCTCTCGCTTTATCCCGACGGACCAATGCGGTGTGAGGGTTGGAACTCTGTTTTGTAAAAATTTAAATGCAGTAACTTCTGTCCCGCTTGGTGTCAACCTACGAATGATTTTGTGTCAATGTCCTGCTATGTGTTAGCTGTGGTTTTTGGTTTTCTGACAGCCAAAAACTGTTTTTCAGATGTCTCAATCCTCATAATGTGTTGTCACAGAACATCGGTCTCAATGTTCTAAAAATGTCTTTTGCTATACTGCGTATGAAAACATCAAACATGATGCATCATGATTCCATTTGAAACACTCAGTCATGACCAAGTCCTGAAAAATTGGTGGCTTTGAAGATGGAGGTTCAAAAGAAAGCAAACATTCTCCCTTCTTTAGAAATAAAGACTGAAGCGGCTATCCAAATAAATCATGGTGACCACAACATGGGGAATCATGGATCCTTTTTTGACACATTTTCAGAACAAATTGATATTATTTACATCCAATTCAAATTACAACAAAAAATCAATCTATATCCAAATAAAAATGTGTCTTAAAAGGGTATTCCCAAATACAATCAACAGTAAACTAAACGTCGTCTAAAATGGTGAAAAAATGAAAGCCATTCAAAGATAATGCCTTCTCCATATTTTCCGCATATCTATCTCTCACTATGACTGAGTGACCAGGATGGACAGGATCAGAAATGAGTATATCAGAGGAACAGCACATATTAGAGGTTTTGGAGGTAAAGTCCGAGAGGCAAGACTGAGATTTACAATTGCATTTATTTGTTCATCTTCTAAACTGTCCATGCCTAAGAGGGCTGCAGGGGTGCTGGAGCCTATCCCGACTGATTCAAGGCAAGAGGCAGGGTACTCCCCGAATAGGCCGCCAGTCTGTCATGGGGCCACACACACTCTCATTCCTCGGGGCAATTTTTATAGCGGCCAATCAAACTAATATGCATGTTTTTGGAGGGTGGGAGGAAACCGGAGCACCCGGAGAAAGTCCATGCATACACGGGAAGGACGTGCAAACTTCACACAGAAAGGCCAGGGTTCCATGCCTCGTCCACACCCGTGATTCGAATCCCAAACCTTGTGAGGCAGCTTGAGAGAAAATTAAGAATGAGAAAAAATAAGAATGAGAGAGATCCAAATGGAAAAGTGAGGTTACAGGGAGAAGAGATAAAGAAGGTGGAAGATTTTAAGTACTTAGGATCAACAGTCCAGAGCAATGAAGAGTGTGGAAAAGAGGTGAGGAAGCGTGTTCAAGCAGGCTGGAACGGGTGGAGGAAAGTATCAGTGTGATGTGTGACAGAAGAGTTTCAGCTAAAATGAAAGGGAAAGTGTACAAAACCGTCTGGCCATGCTGTTTGGTCTAGAAACAATAGCACTGAGGAAAAGACAGGAAGCAGAGATGGAGGTAGCAGAGATGAAGATGCTGAGTATCTCTCTGGGAGTGACCAGGATGGCCAGGATCAGAGGAACAGCACATGTTAGAGGTTTTGGGGATTAAGTCCAAGAGGCCAGACTGACATGGTTTGGACACGTACAGAGAAGAGAGACGGAGTACATCGGCAGAAGGATGCTGGGTTTGGAACCACCAAGAAAGAGGACTAGAGGAAGACCAAAGAGGAGGTTCATGGATACAGTGAACGAAGACATAAAGATAGTTGGTGTGACCAAAGAAGATGCAGCAGATAGGGTTAGATGGAAGAAACTGACTTGCTGTGGCGCCCCCTGAAGGGAAATGCAGAAAGGAGAAGAAGAAGTATCTCTCACTATGACGACAACATCATTCCAAACATTCTAACCCTATCACTCCAGCCACGCCCCTTTCAATCCTCATTTACATTTGCACATACGGAGTACATACACTCACCCACAACCAGGTTTAGATGCAGCGGTCACCAACGCCACCCAGCATAATTACTTATTACTTTTGGCCGACAAAGGAAATGAATATGCTGTCAATCCTGAGTTCATGGCAGGTGTGGAATGTCTGTCAGTGATGAGGATACATCATCATGCGATAATATTTGTCTCGGCGATCAACATTTCAGCGTGTACGTATTTATGCAGGCAGGATCTGCAGAGCTTTGCATTCTTTTCCTTCAGCACAGCGCTGCATCTATTTGACTGGTCTGGAAATCTGAAATTCTACACTGAGCTGGCTGCCAGCAGTTTGGCATTTGTGAGGGAAAATGTTGCCTTTGAGGGCCAAAGAATACTGTCTGAACCAAACTGGTCAACCAATCAGAGGAAGGAAATCATTTTCACTTCATTTCATTAAAATATAGGTCTGTCTAGAATATATCTTATTGGGTCAGCGGGTCATACGACAACTAGGGGAGTTTCAGTATCTTGGATCTTATTGAAGCCTGAAATGAACCGGCAGATCGGTGCAACATCTACAATAATTAGCACACTACAATGGCCTGAGGCAGCACGGTGGCGCAGTGGATAGAACAGTGGCCTCACAGCAAGAAGATTGTGGGTTAGAGTCCCGGGTGGGGACGAGGCTTGGAACACTGTCCTTTCTGTGTGGAGTTTGCATGTTCTCCCCGTGTTTGCATGGGTTTCCTCCGGGTACTCCGGTTTCCTCCCACCCTTCAAATACATGCGTGCTAGGTTGATTGGCCGGTGCCAAATTGCCCTTAGGAATAAGTGTGTGTGTGGATGGTTGCATGTGTGTGGCCCTGCGACAGACTGGCGACCTATTCGGGGTGTACACTGCCCTTCACCTTAAATTAGCCGGGATGGGCTCTGGCACCCCCCGTAACTCTAAAAGGGACAGATGGATAAAAAGATGACTGATTGACAATAGCCTGTTGGGGTATGAAGAAAATTGAACCAAAGTATGAAACTCTGGAGCCGAATGTCCGCATATGTACAGTATGGCATTGGTAGATCACGTTTGGCTAGTAGCCTATACAGATGTTTTTTTTTTATTTTTTTTGGCAATTGTTTTGTGCATCAACAATATTTACAAGGCAATATTTGACTATGTTATTGCTAATAGAAATGTTAGCAAATTAAAATTAGAAATTAAAATACATTTTTATCTTAGAAATAAAACAAAATTAGCAAGGCTGGCACAGAACCAGCTTACGAGGCGACAGAAAAGTGACATCATTACGACACTTTATCATTAAATAATAATGTTTTTGTAGATGGCAGTTGGGGTAAAACATCGGAAGGTAACCAGATGATCGTCAGAGAGAAAGAGATTGAAACCACTTACCCCTGTTCAATAAGAAGAGTTCAAAAATTGAGAAGATTGAAGATAAAATAATTTGTCGATCCAATAGTTGGAACATTCAAACAGATAAGGAATTTCTTTTTGTTTAATTTTTAACGAGGTGGAAGTTAAATTAACTACTTGTATATGAGGCAGTGACTCAGTGGTAGCGCGTTTGCACTTGGAACGGAAGTTAACCAGAAATTTGCGGGTTCGATTCCCATTGAGCTTACGTCTGGGGTCCTTGGTGAAGACACCTAACCCCCCATTCTCCCACCATTGGCGCCGTCGTGGCAGCCTGCTGCGGTCTAATGTTGCTTGCAAATTTTCCCGGTGAGAGATCAATAAAGTATACATTATTATTCTTAAAAGTGAATCATTTGGATATTAAAAAGAAAAAAATACTACAAATTACATAATTTGAAGAAGAGTTGGACAAGTTAGGAGATGCAATAGTTTCGAAGACAAAATTGTTCAGAAATGCAATTGTTCAAAAATTCCAATAATCAGGAATCAAGTCTAACTCACTTGATACTTTCATTAGTTTTTTATTTTCATTGCATGTTTAGATGTTGTACTCCTCAGTGAATCCCAAAGGAAAATGCCAAAAGGAGAAGCAGTTACTGCTCATAGATCCTTTTGACATTGACAATATGTTATGAGTTTGCTTGCTGTTGATAGATCTCTTCAACTTAGAAAATGTATCAGTGGCTCACTTGCCAGAACTGAGTGTACATTCCTGCGCCATGAGCCCTTATGTTCCAACGGTCACCAGCTGTAGGTGGTGCCCCAAAGAGCATGACTGCGAACAATCCATTCCATTCCGTCGTCTTCCGCTTATCTGGGGCCGGGTCACTGGGCAACGACCTCAGACGGGAAGCCCGACTGCAAACATAAGCGGTTGAAATAAGCAACTTCTGGAAGTGACCATGCTTTAGCTCAAAGGTGGCAGAAGGAGCTCTGCCATATGGAAGGGGTAGGGATTAGATACAATACAATACAAGATATTTTATTCATCCCCCACTGGGGAAATTTAAGTGTTTGGTTACACGGTCCAAGAAGAAGAGTGAGCACTATTCCGATTCTGAACAGCTACTGGGCAGTGTTGAGTTGGGTAGAGTGACTGACCATCTTGACTTCTTGACCATCTTGACCATAGTGACTTCCACATCTTGAGAACAACTCTGACTTGGATCAACGTAACTTGTTGCTCTCAAACACCACAAGCCCACCGCCTTTTGCTTTGATGCATTTTTCTGTGACTGTCCACACGTGCTATGGTGAAAACACGTATCACCAAACAGAAAGCCGGACCACTGGAAGATCTTTTTTATTACCGCGACCAGTCCTTTTATTTACTGTTGTTTTGTTTGTTTGCTGCTCTTATACCATAATGGTAATAGATACATTTTCTTTTGTTGAATTAAGAGAAAAGAAAAAGGGACGAAAAAAAGAGGAAGCAGGAATCTTTGTTTGTGCGAAGGGTTTGGTTTGAATAAGCTTTTTTTTTTTTAAAAAAAACGTCTTCCTACTCCTTTTTGAACTGTGTTGATGTTTTGGTTTATTTTGCATTTGTTTTTTGTTGTGATGACTTTGAAATGTTTAAAATAAAGAGAAACTATTCTGTTTCTCTAAAGAGAATAAAGAGAAACTAGCCGAGCATAGTCCTAGCATAGGCCTAGCATAGTCCTAGCATATTCCTAGCATAGGCCTAGCATAGGCCTAGCATATTCCTAGCATAGGCCTAGGATAGTCCTAGCATAGTCCTAGCATAGTCCTAGCATAGGCCTAGCATAGGCCTAGCATAGCCCTAGCATAGGCCTAACATAGTCCTAGCATAGTCCTAGCATAGGCCCAGCATAGTCCTAGCATAGTCCTAGCATAGGCCCAGCATAGTCCTAGCATAGTCCTAGCATAGGCCTAGCATAGTCCTAGCATAGTCCTAGCATAGGCCCAGCATAGTCCTAGCATAGTCCTAGCATAGGCCTGCATCCCTTTACATTTGTTAAACATGGAGTATATGTCCCCATAACCACCTATGGCACAAAAGGATTGTGTTTGCATTTTCTCTCCTTTCACTTAACTCCAACCCGGCATCCATAAAAATGCTCTCTGATGCTCCTTGTGCAACCAGGTATAATCAGACAGGCGATCCCACATGGCACTTTTTGCACCTGAGGTAGCTTGAACAACCATCAAATTTGAAGCCCTACATTGACTTGCAGAATTGCGGTTGATGCATTTTCTTTTAAGAATTTATAGTAAAATAGATTTATTTCTAGACATGTGCAACAAGACAAACAAATTTTCTTATGCCTATAGATACTGTACATACGCCACACTCTGGTACTCTGTAGACATATCGCAATGGACAATGTCCCACCGAGATGTCCTGATAATTCTACGAGCGTCAACATTTTAACATCTGATCCAGATTAACTGAAGATGTTCTGTGCTGTAGGCTAAGTGTATCACGTTTTTGACTAATAGCAAAACTGTCAGCGGGTAGAGACAATGTGTGTATGTGTGTGTGTGTTTGTGTGTGCGCGCCGTCATTCAGCCCCAGGTGTGTAAATATAACAAGTAGGTAAAGTGCAGGAACGTAACTGCTCACAGGAGTAATAAAACATAACAAATACCTTCATCCGACGTAGAGTAGTGTGTATCAACCCAACAACTAAATCCCAAGAATCCTATTGGTGAAGATGACACATATCTGGCACCTGGTTGGAGCAGAATCACCATTTTTTTATGGTGAGCAAAGAGGTTTTGTTTTATGGACTTACTTAGCATAGTCATCGACTCAGGGTAAGATTTATATTGCTTTTTGGAACGAAACACTCCGGTCCGTCTTAAATCACGTTTAACCTTATTACAGTCAAAACGTAAATCATTTTCAGAAACAGGCCTCAGCAGTTTGTATGTGTTGTTGTTTTTCCCGTTTCTGTTCCCAGGGGAAAATGTTCATGCGGTATAATACATGTGGGTGCTCCAGGTCTACTTGTTGTTGATGTTTACGACAAAGAAACGAGAGCAAGAAACCTTGGGAACACTCCACCAATAATGAAAAAAGCTATGCGTCAGTTGTCTACGCACCAGGCGGCCAGCAAATTCACCCCTCCATACTATGAACCCTCATGTAGCATATGTGCTAATGTATAGGATTGTAATGGGCTAGTGTCAGAAGATTAGGTGTCGCTCAGGGAGAGAGTAGACTGAAACAAGCAATGTCTTTGGTATTTTCACCGTGTATTGAATAGACAACCGATAATTACAAGTTGTAATACTTTGTGCAACAAATACCCTTAAATATGTACAAGAGAATGGCCATTCATAATATTTATACATACAAAATCCTTTGTCAAGATATATTCAGTAGACAAGAAACTCAATACTAAAGTACTGCAATTGTTAAAGCTCACACAATATAAAGGTTTACAGTGTAATGTTCAACAAAAGAAACTGGGACCAAAAGAGTCCGACCGTCTAAGTGTGGGTGTGGGGGGGTGAGAGGTCCTCGGCCCACTGAGCCCCTTACCGGTCCGGCAAGGTGGATTGGAACCACTTTGAGTATTCAGGATCAGAAGTTTTCAAGCTTAACCTGCTCCTTGGCTCGCCATTACAAAACATGCGGAAAACCTGGCCAATTTCCGCACGTACAAGACTCAAATTCAGCATGATTTCCCCCACTAAAAGGACCGATAGCCGACGGCTCCTGTGACCCAGCTTTCAGTTTGCTTCCCCCCGCACACCTGCTCTCACTCAGACTAACTAGCGCCGTCTTATTAAAGAGACGCGGCAGGGAACAATGAGTCACGTGATTGCACGCATCGTAAGCTCTGATTGGCTAACAGTCACAAGTGCACAAATCACTCCGCAGAAGTTACAAGGCAGGGAGAAAAATGACAGGAGGACCTAGTTTTTTCCACCTGGGTTACACTTATCTGCAACTTAAACCCTGACACAATCAGAAAACGTCATATTGTTAGGGATGAGGCGTTTGCGTACCCAATTGTGAATGCACAAGAGTAGCACAGGGGTGGGCAAACTTTTTGGTTCGCGGGCCACATTGAGTTCTAACATTTGCCAAAGGGGCCGGAACAGGAGCAGATGGATGTGATACTTTGGTAACTGCTAGATTAGACCAATAGAATGGTGCGATAGATTTTAAACAAGCACACTAAATGTTACATCAAGAGCGTTAAGTTTCAAATCTGGCACGCTAAGTCTGAAATCTAGTGCGATAGCGCTTAAAAACATGCATTTAGCGGTACTAGGTTTGAAATCTAAGCACTCAAAGTATCATGTTGCTTGTTTTTACATCTAACACGCTTGTTTACTTGCGTGTAGTGGGCCCAATTGCTTTCCATATCTGTGCACACTGTTTATTTTGACAGCGTCCACATCACGGAGACACGCACATTTTATTGAGAGCAGTGTTGTTGTTTCCTCAACAAAGCCAATATATCCAGAGAATGCCATCTAGTGACGAAACATCAGAATTGCAGGTAAAATGAAACATTATCAAGGTTTATTTATTTAATTTTTCCAAGTTTGGAGGGCCAGATTAAAACATTGGATCTTGGCAAGTAAAGTAGGTCAGATACTTGTTAATTCTGTAGAATTAACAAGGTCCAAAACACTTCAAGTGTAAATTCATCCGAAAACTGACCGATAAAACCATCTGAATTTGCAAATTCCTCTGGCTTAAACCTGGCTCCTGAGGTGTTAATGGTGGGAGTGGGCGTGATAACACATCACACTGTGCCTGGAAGGAGCTGAACTTTCTGCCAGGAAGGCATCACCACCACCAGCTGATTGCCTCTAGGAGCTAAAGTTGATTATATAATAAACTTACAACAAACTTATGCGGTAATGTCTCACAGATGGACATAAAAATGAGGTTTTCGTAGAAAGTAACAATGATATCACTCAACTCTTTTATTGCCGTTGGCGTGAAATGTGAAGGTCTGCAAACAAAGAAGCCACAGGAAAATTTAAGTGGAACCCAGGCCTGGTTCGCACTGCTCTTGAGTGCTCAAGTACAATTTTTTTGTCTCTGAGGTGATAGAATAAATGTAAATATAGGATTCTAGTTGCCACGATTTCCCTTCTTACCCACTGGAATTCCAATTCCGCAGACAATGCATTACCTGTAATTAGCTAAACATACCTGAATGATCATGTAATTGTTTGTTATTCTTTATATTTCCACATTGCAAAATTATTGCTGCTGGCAATTCCTTTACCTTTACTTATTGTGCAAATGCAAAAATGAAACCACAATATTTTCTAAGTGATTTAATCAAGGAACTGGCTTTTTAAATTGTTTATGTTCTTCATATGCCGACTCTCTCATTGTCAAGATATGCACAGAATGTGATACAATAAACGGTATCTTCTTCTTCTTCTTTCGGCATTTCCCTTCAGGGGCCGCCACAGCAAGTCAGTTTCTTCCATTTAACCCTATCTGCTGCATCTTCTATGGTCATGCCAACTATCTTCATGTCTTCCTTTACTGCGTCCATGAACCTCCTGTTTGGCCTTCCTCTGGTCCTCTTTTCTGGTGGTTCCAAATCCAGCATTCTTCTGCCGATGTACCCGGTTTCTCTTCTCTGTACGTGTCCAAACCATCTCAGTCTGGCCTCTCTGACTTTATCCCCAAAACCTGTAACATGTGCTGTTCCTCTGAAATACTCATTTCTAATCCTGTCCATCCTGGTCACTCCCAGAGAGACCCTCAGCATCTTCATCTCTGCTACCTCCATCTCTGCTACCAGTGTTTTCTTCAGTGCTACTGTTTCTAGACCAAACGGCATGGCCGGTCTGACCGGTTTTGTACACTTTCCCTTTCATTCTAGCTGAAACTCTTCTATCACACATCACACCTGATACTTTCCTCCACCCGTTCCAGCCTGCCTGAACACGCTTCTTCACCTCTTTTCCACACTCTCCATTGCTCTGGACTGTTGATCCTAAGTACTTAAAATCTTCCACCTTCTTTATCTCTTCTCCCTGAAACCTCACTTTTCCATTTGGATCCCTCTCAGTCCTATTTTTTCCTCATTCTTATTTTTTTCTCAAGCGGCCTCACAGCAAGGAGGTTTGGGATTCTAGTCACGGGTGAGGACGAGGTTTGGATACCTGGCCTTTCTGTGTGAAGTTTGCACGTCCTTCCCATGTATGCATGGACGTTCTCCGGTTTCCTCCTACCCTCCAAAAACATGCATATCAGTTTGATTGGCCGCTATAAAATCTGCCCCAAGGAATGAGTGTGTGTGTGTGGCCCCACGACAGACTGGCGGCCTATTTGAGGAGTACCCTGCCTCTTGCGTATATTCAGCCGGGATGGGCCCCAGAACCCCTGCAGCCCTGTTAGGAATGGACAGTTAAGAAGATGAACGAATAAATGTGATTATAAATTTTGGGATGCAGTGGTTCTGCCTTCCATATTACTCCCAATTTCTGGGGCAGCATGTGATATTCGATGGTTTGGGAATTCGATCAAATTTCTTGAGTGTCTTTTCCTCAACAAATAACTGAATATTAATCGTTTGCTGCGTATAAAATTTCTTCTGAAGCTATTACATACAGGGAAGCCTTCATCACTTTGTCTTCTTTTAATTTTTCTCAAGTCATCGAGGATCTAAATCTAAGACTCTCCTTGTTGGCCTGGAGGTAAATCTTTGTTCCAACTTGCTTCCCTCCTCCACTCACACTCTCAAGTCTTTAATTACTCTTCGTACTTTGAGCTACTTTCAGAATATGTGAAAAGGTGAAGCTATAAGTGATCACTTGGGTGGGAGCAGCATGTGGGTGCCTGCAGAACTCCCCCCCCCAGGGGTTTTGGCCTCCCCTGCTTCTTCTGCTAATCTAGAAACAGTACGTGCTGAGAAGTTTCAGCTTGCAAAAAGTCACAGCAAGACTAATGATTTAGAATTTATTGTTCCTGGATAAATACACACATCAACTCAAATAATATTATTACAGACATTTCGGCAATTCTTTACTGCGATGCCTCTCTGTGGTTATTCTTAGTTAACTGGTATTAAAGCTCTGTTAAAATCAAACTAATTACAATCCAACTGATCGTCTAACTGATTTATTTATGGGTTTTTTTAATGTGGAAAAAAAAACAAGTATTTGATTTCTCTGTTTGATTTTTCGCCCAGATTTTAACATTGTCTGTAGTTGAAAAAATGAAAGCTGGACTTGGTTTTTAATCTGGATGTTTGGAAAAATCCTTAGAGCTATTGTGTCATGTGCAAGCATTTCTGGGTTTACAAGAAAAAGGTTGTAAAAAAGAAATTAGGAGTCGCTTTGTTGACGTCAAATACTTGTACATAGAAGAGAATAGGCCAGGCATGGGCAAACTACGGCCCGCGGGCCACACACGTTAAACATTTTAATCCGGCCTGCCAAACTTAAAAAAATTTAAATAAATAAACCTTGTTAGTGTTCTATTTCACCTGCAATTCTGATGTTTTCTCAGTAGATGGTGCATTTTATGATATGGAAAGCCATTGGGCTCCAATACACACACACACATAAACAAGCGTGTTAGATGTTTAAACCAGCAAAAAGTTACATCAAGCGCTTAGATTTCAAACCTAGCGCTGATAAATGCACGTTTTTAAGCGCTATCACACTAGATTTCAGACCTAGCGCTGGTGGATTTGAAATATAACGCCCTTGATGTAACATTTAGCGCTTGTTTAAAATCTAGCGCGCCATTCTATTGGTCTAATCTAGCGGTTACCAAAGCATGCCATTTATCTGCTCCTGTTTCGGACCCTTTGTCAAATGTTAGAACTGAATGTGCCCCGCAAACCGTAAAGTTGGCCCACCCCCGGAATAGGCCCATTGGTTGAGGATGTCAGATGATAGAAAAACAAGTAAAATAAATTCTTCTTTCTGCTGAGTGTCGGGTCTAAAAAGGCGTCATTCAATTTAGTACCTCAGTATCATAACCAGCAATACGCTCACACAAGGAAACAAACGTTTTTTCTCACTGCAGTGGGGGAGAGATGAGCAGAAACAGAGACATATTCTGCCTGGCTCCTACAAACTTCTCTCAGTCATCTCACCCCGGCAGCATCCTTTTATTAGAGAAAATAGGTCACAGTTTACATAAGGACACTCACAGGTGTCTGAAGAATGAATTAATCAAAAGGGCAGAAAGTCCACCCAATCATTGTTTGTATACAAAATGGTTTCAACAAAACACTGGGTCTCATATCGTGCAACTATCTGTGATTAGCTGATAAGGCAGGAATATTCTGGTAACCATTTGGTCTCTATGTGTGCTGAATAACTCTTCAGAGATGGGAGAGCAACATTTCTTTCTAAAATAGCTGACATACGTAAAATGGTACGTAAAACGCCCATGTATTCTTAGCAAAATGTGAAAAACACATAATAAAGTTATGAAGAGTAAAATCATGAGCTTATCTTACACTGAGCTATGCATACTTGACTCTGAACCGAAAACCCATTTGGAAGGGAAATAGAAAACAACGAATGATCTTATTGATTTTTAAAGTCAGCAGAGTGGCGGAGTAATGCATGTGAATGTTATGTGAAGCAGCTTTTTGTCTGGAAGTTAATTATTCTTTCCTGTTTTAATTGCAAAACAAATCTAACAAATAGAAAAGTTATCTATTTGTTCCATACCAGAGGTGGGCCAACCTCGGCCTTTCGAACGTACTTTGTATTAATCTGGCCCACCAAATGTGAGAAAATCTTATGAGTGAATCTTTCGCCAAATTTTTTTATTGTTTCTACATTCATCACGTTACCAGCTTTGTTTTGTTTACCAAAACATAGGAAATGTAGCCATTGTTCACATGATAGAACCCTATATGGCCCACGAGTGAAAAACTTTGCCCACACCTGTTCTATACCGTGCAGTCTTCGGGTACAAACTGATGTGCGCATGCCTCGGAGGTGTGAATTCTCAGGTTTAGCGTGTTTAAAGTTTTTAAAAATAAGGAATGTTGCATTTACGTAGAGTCGAACATGCTCAAATGTAAATAGAAGATGTAAAAGATTTTCTTTGTGTTTAAAACCTTGTTTACAAAAGACACCTAAAGAACTAATGACAAAACTGTCCAAGAAGAGGAATAAAAACTTTTTCGGCAACGGCTCCTATCTAAACACTGGCTTGTTGATTCTGCGTCAGCACCATAGAAACAACCTGTCTCGAGCTGTTGAGAGAATTGGCTTCGGTTTTTGCCTTTAAGCAATGCTTTTACAGTTCTCTCATAGCGCAGAATGAGTAATGTTTCCCTAGTGTTGCTTAGCATTAATGTATTTGCTAATATCCTATACAGTCGGGGTGTGTCTGCTGTACTTGAATAGGATTTGATGGCGAGAAAGTGACCTTGCAGAAGCCATTGTTGATGCAAATGTTTCCTCTTAAAGCTCAACCACTTCAAACATTTGCTGCTGGCGAATGTTCAAAAGACTACAGATCCCCCCTCTAGATCTTGTAGTGCTTTCAACTTCTAATATCGTTGTGGCTCTGACTGCTGGTGTTGTGCTGTCCTAAACCAAAGAGGATGAATAGAAACAGAATCAAACCGAAGGATGCCAAGAAGAAAACGCACAACCCTACTTTTTTGTCAGGAGAGTAGTCTGTTCCTACTCCGTATCCTGTTTCCCCCTCCCTCTTGTCTGTGTGTGTGCAACTAGTCAAACCTGAAACCAATCTACTCATCTGCTGGAGCATAAATGGATCAGTTTTTGACACACTCTTCGCCGGATCGTTTTTCATGCTTGACTTGTTATCCAGTTTTTGGCTCCAGCTCCTACATCAGAACCTTCCTAGTTTATCTGTTTTTGTCTTCTTTATTTGGACCTTTTATCAATCTAATAAATCTGCTTGTGATTTTTCATCTGAGCCTGTCTGTTGTGTCAAGGGTATATTTTTGGCCTCAGCTCCACACCATGACATTTTTCTCCTTTTTATTATAGATATAACATCTTTGGACACAGAAAAAAATAAATAGCTTTTTCCAAAATAATGCATTGCATGCAAATATGGAATTAAAAACTATTTTTACATTCTTTAAAAAAGTATTTTCCGAATGCAGGAAAGAAACACCTTCGTCAAAGATTGTATAAATGACTGAGAAAACGTTGCTTTTGCTTATCTGGGGCTGGGTTGCGGAGGGAAGCACAGGCTTCTCTCACCCCGACTGCATCCTCCAGCTCACCCAGGAGTATCCAAAGGCGTTTCCCGCCCAGGTATGAGACATAGTCACTCCAGCTGGTCTGCGGTTTGTTTGTAGGTATCCTCCCGGACAGATCCCGAAACCCATACTCGAAACACCTCACCAGTGAGGCACTCTGGACGCATCCTAACCACATGCTCGAAAATTGCTACAACACAAATTTTGAGCATTTCAAGATAACATCAAATGAAAGCCACATCTAAAATATTCAATGCCACGTAACTACATATATCTTCATCGTGCCCCACGTACAGATGCTTGGTTACACACATTGGCGCCAACTTGGAAAACTGGTATATTTTAAAAAAGAAACAACAACCTTCTATTAACTAATATCCCAACTTATTACATTTTGCAGCATTTTAATTTTATAATGAAGATTGTGTTTTGATGTATCATGTGGCAGGACATGCACACACATGTGCACACTCACACGTGTAAAAACACAAAGACAGATTTGGACGACCTGTTGCATGTGTACGGGGGTGCGGGGAGAGACTCTCCCTTGCGGGCGTGATTTACAACGTTAGAGTTCTGCTTCAGCGCTAATTACAGACACATACACACACACACACACCCTCACACCATTACACACACCCAACAACCCTCTGGCAGGTACGAACCCAAAGAAGAAGGAAAAAAAAATACCTTAGTCATTACAAAAAAAAAAAAAACCTTCATCATCCACATCCTTGCGAGTCTGGACTTCGCTGAGTAACTGGGAAGTCTGAAAAAGCTGTGTGGGTGTGCTGTTTTTCAAATAGTTGTCACTTTGCTCTAAAATGCTGTTTTTCTTTGTGTTTAGTTTCACGTGTTCCAAATAACAAACTAACCTGAATGCTTGGCGTTGCACAAAAAAAAAAGAATTGCAACCAGGCTGGATGCAGCTCAGTGTCTGTCCTCGCTGTCGCCATAGTAATTACAGCCATTGCCATACCTGACTGTTCAGCATAGCATTAGTCACATTAGGTATAAGGCACACAGGATGCCTGTAGGATATAGAGCGACCTTGTCTTCTAATTCCGAGATTAAGAAAAGAGCCCGTTAAAGGGGTTGTTAGTAGAAAAATTGCTGTTCATATCAGCAGTTTGTGATTAAAAGAAGGACAAAGAGCAGGTTTGAACGTCTTTTAGAAAGCAAATGGTGAGAAAGTTTGGTGTGGTGTTCCAGCCCAGAAACTCAAAACATAATGAAGATCTTTAGGAAACCTGCTAAAGGTACGTGAAGGACGGGAACAAGTCCATGTGATTCTTTTTGTGGAAATCAAACAAATTCTGAATCAGAGTTTTTGGAAGTCCAGGTCCAGGATATACCCCGAACAGATTGCCAGTGTGTTGCAAGGCCATACACACACAACCATCTACACACACTCTTGTTTCTAGGGGCATATTTGTAGCGGCCAATCAACCTAACATGCATGTTTTTAGAAGGTGGGAGGAAACCGGATTACTTGGAGAAAACCCATACATGAGGAGAACATGCAAATTCCCCAGAGAATGGCCAGCGTTCCAAACTTTGCCCCACCAGGGATTTGGACCTTCTTGCTGTGAGTCCACCCTGCAGCAAAGATTTTAATAGTTTTGGAAAAATAAATTATTCAGGTTAAAACCTGGTTTGGTTACCCTAGACAGACACATTGAAAGAAAACTCTATTGGGTAAGGTCTTAGAGCACCCCAACAAACAGAGAACGTTAGCCTGAAGTTCTCTGAAGGTTTGTTTTGAACCAAAAACTAATGTCTAAACGTTAGTTGGTGGTTATGTTAGAACCTAACCTTCCCAGAACATTGAGAAAGGCAAATTCCAAATGCTATGGTTAAAATTAAGGTTAGAGGAACGTTCTGAAAACCAAAAAATGTAATTTCGTAAACGTCATAAAACTTTCCTTTTGAATTTTAGAGAACCAAATATAACCTTTAAGGAATGTTCTGCTAACCTTTGAAAAACTTTCCCAGAGCGTTCTGGGAATGTTAAATTGCTAGCTGGGACTCTACAAAGCAACAAAAAAAAAAAAAATTAAGTTGGAGATGAGCTCGAATCAAGCAGCTCTCCTTCATAGACAGATATATATATATATATGTATATATATTTTCCCCCCCAACGGTGTACTCTCATTCAACAATAATCTGGAAGGTCCAAAACCAAGTTCAACTGGTTGGACGAGTCCACCAAGTCCCAACAAGATTGGTAAATCTTTAAAATTGTCAGGTTTTTGAGGATGGTGGAAAGAAGAGGACCCAATTGCTTCAAACAAGGTTTATTAACTCAAATCAGGAAGCCTGTAAAGCAAGAAGCACAGGATTAACTTGAGGTTTTTCAAAAGTCCAAATAATAACAAAGTTCAAAACATGGTCTGGCAACCAGTGTGACCTGGCTGGAAGAGCTCCGTGAAGTTGGCCCCTCTTAAAAAAAAAATATAAACAAAAATACACAAAAAATATGTCAATCGTTTGTGCTGCGTTTGTGCTGTTTTGTGCTGTAAAAATTTTCGTTTGTGCCGTTTTATTTTTGTAGATATTAACGATTCTTTTATAGGTCAATCTGAGGTCATCCAGCCCCTCACATTGCTTAAAAATGCAAGAAAACTCTTAAAAATGGTGTCAATCGTTTGTGCTACGTTTGTGCTGTTTTGTGCTGTAAAAATTTTTGTTTGTGCTGCTTTCCTTTTCTTTAATTTAAAGAAATAAAATTTGAACGATGACGTCATCAAGCCCCTCCTTCTCCCTAAAAATGCGAGACAACTCTTAAAAATGGTGTCAATCGTTTGTGCTACGTTTGTGCTGTTTTGTGCTGTAAAAATTTTCGTTTGTGCTGTTTTATTTTTGTAGATATTAACGATTCTTTCATAGGTCAATCTGAGGTCATCCAGCCCCTCACATTGCTTAAAAATGCGAGAAAACTCTTAAAAATGGTGTCAATCTTTTGTGCTACGTTTGTGCTGTTTTGTGCTGTAAAAAATTTTGTTTTTGCTGCTTTCCTTTTCTTTAATTTAAAGAAATAAAATTTGAACGATGACGTCATCAAGCCCCTCCTTCTCCCTAAAAATGCGAGAAAACTCTTAAAAATGGTGTCAATCGTTTGTGCTACGTTTGTGCTGTTTTGTGCTGTAAAAATTTTTGTTTGTGCTGCTTTCCTTTTTTTTAATTTAAAGAAATAAGATTTGGATGATGACGTCATCCAGCCCCTCCTTCTCCCTAAAAATGCGAGAAAACTTATCAAATTGGCAGAAATTGTTTGTGCTATTATGATTTTAATAATAAGAATAAAACAAAAACCGGTAAATAATTTACTTTACGACAGCTCGTAGGCTACTTCCGGTCATCTGTCTTAATTTGCTCCTATTCAATTTATGACATTTATTGTTATATTTCCGTAGGCAAATGTAAATTATGCTACAGTTTGAAAATGAGCTCAATGTTTGTTTTGTTTTATTTCTTCGGTTGCAACTCAAATTTAAGCAAGAAATGTTATATATCAGAATATACTTTAATGATCCCACACGTGGGAAATTTGTGTGTCACAGCAACAACTTCCTATCTGCTAAGTGAGTCATTGTAGAGCCTGATCACGTACGGAAAGAAAGACCTCCGGTATCGAGATGTTCTCGAGCGGAGCTGTCTGAGCCTCTTGGAGAAGGAGCTTCGCTGTTCGTCCAGGAGTGGGTAGAGAGGATGGTCATGGTTTTCCATGATGGATAAAAGTTTGTTCAGTGACCTCCTCTCTACCACTGCCTCAAGTGAGTCCTGTTTGCTGCCAATGACAGAGCCAGCCAGTCTGATTAGTTTATTCAGTCTGTTGGTGTCACTGGCTGCGATGCTGCTCCCCCAGCAGATGACAGAGAAGAACAAGGTGCTGGCCACCACAGACTGATAGAAGGTCTCCAGGATCGTGCCGCACACATTGAAGGACCTCAGCTTCCTTAGAAAGTAAAGTCGGCTGCAAGTCTTCTTTTACACAGCAGTACTGTTGCTCCTCCAGCTCAGTCTGCTGTCGATGGTCACTCCAAGGTATTTGTACTCCTCCACCACCTCCACATCTCTACCCAGAATGCAGAGCGACTGCAAAGCAGTCCTCCTCTTCCGGAAGTCAATCACCATCTCCCTGGTCTTGTCTACATTGAGGAGCAAGTGATTCTCTCCTGCCCACACCACAAATCCATCCACCACTCTCCTGTACTCCTTCTCCTGCCCACCACTTATACACCCTACAACTGCAGAGTCATCAGAGAATTTCTGTAGGTGGCATGAATCGGAGTTGTGCTGGAAGTCTGAAGTGTACAATGGCGTGGCCGGTAGGCAAACTGCAGGGGGTCCAGAGAGGAGTTCACCAGCGGTCTCATGTGAGCTAACACCAGCCTCTCCAGCACCTTCATCACATGAGATGTAAGGGCAACTGGACGGAAATCCTTGAGGTGAGATGAAGATGGTTTCTTGGGTACAGGGACCAGGCAGGATGTCTTCCAGAGAAGCGGAACCCTCTCCAGCCTGAGGCTCAGGTTGAAGAGGTGCTGGAGAACCCCACACAGCTGGAGCGCACAGGTCCTCAGGGTACAGGGGCTGATGCCATCCGGGCCGGCTGCTTTGTGCTGGTTTAGCCTCTCCAGCAGTTTCTTCACCTGAAAGGTGGTCACAGTCAAATGGTTGGGTGGGGAGGGGTCAGGTACTAGTCCATTGAATAGCTGAGAAGGAGCAGACGCTGGTAGCAGGTGTGGTGAAGGTAGGGAAGAAGAGGTAGAGGTAGAAGAAGAGGCATTTGTAGAGCTAAACCTATTAAAGAAGGTATTAAAGTCATTAGCTCTATCTTTGCCACCACTAGTGGGTCTGCTTCTTCCCCCATATCCAGTGATCTTTTTCATTTCGGACCACACCGCCCTCATGTTGTCCTGCTGTAGTTTGGATTCCAGCTTCTTCCTATATATTTCCCTTCCTCAGCTGGTCTCGGAGTTGATGCTGCACCATCTTCAGCTCCTCCCGGTCTCCGAACCTGAAGGCTGCTTTCTTCCTGTTAAGGAGAGTCTTTAGGTCACAGGTGATCCAGGGTTTGTTGTTGGGGAAGCATATGGTGGAGACGGTGGCCGCGTGGTTAGAGCGCTCGCCCGCGGACCGGAAGATCGCGGGTTTGCGTCCCACGGAGAGCACGTCTAGGGTCCTTGGAGAAGACACCTCACCCCCGCTTCTCCCACCATTGGCGCCGTTGAAGGGCAGCCTGCTGCGGTGTAAGGAGTGCAGCAAACAAATTTCCCCGGTGAGGGATGAATAGAGTAATTCATTATTTTATTATTATTATTATTATATAGGTAAACTATTTCAAATTATATACTGTAGACACTTTTTTTTCCAAGTTACAATAGACACAGTTACACTTACGGCACTGACGTTAGTAGCCATTTAACTGCTGCATAAGAATAATTAAACGCACAAAAGGAGACGGGACCTTTTTGCATAACTTTTGGTAATCTTTGGCTTCTGTTATTCCCTTTTTTTTATTATAGGGCGCAAATTTACAACTACTGTATAACAATGATTAGGGAAAATGTATACATTAATTATCTGCTTTCTGAAAACATTGGCATATCCGCAGTTGGCATATTGTTTGCGTCAAGATTTGATCATAGTTTTTTTTACTATTGGTGGTATAACTGAACATCTGTGTCGAATTTACAAATGCCCGGCTTATACTTCATTCGACAGATTTTGCAGTAGCCTACGAGCTGTCATAAAGTAAATTATTTACCGGTTTTTGTTTTATTCTTATTATTGAAATCATAATAGCACAAACAATTTCTGCCAATTGTATAAGTTTTCTCGCATTTTTAGGGAGAAGGAGGGGCTGGATGACGTCATCATCCAAATCTTATTTCTTTAAATTAAAAAAAAGGAAAGCAGCACAAACAAAAATTTTTACAGCACAAAACAGCACAAACGTAGCACAAACGATTGACACCATTTTTAAGAGTTTTCTCGCATTTTTAGGGAGAAGGAGGGGCTTGATGACGTCATCGTTCAAATTTTATTTCTTTAAATTAAAGAAAAGGAAAGCAGCACAAACAAAAATTTTTACAGCACAAAACAGCACAAACGTAGCACAAACGATTGACACCATTTTTAAGAGTTTCTTGCATTTTTAAGCAATGTGAGGGGCTGGATGACCTCAGATTGACCTATGAAAGAATCGTTAATATCTACAAAAATAAAACGGCACAAACGAAAATTTTTACAGCACAAAACAGCACAAACGCAGCACAAACGATTGACATATTTTTTGTTTATTTTTGTTTATATTTTTTTTTTAAGAGGGGCCAACTTCACGGAGCTGGCTGGAAGGGATGGTAAGACCCAACAGGGAAGTCCAGGGTGATTCCCCTTAAATAGATGGCAGGGTGCACACATGTGTGGAATCAGTAATCATCACAGGTGTCACCCAATCAGGGTGATTAGGACCTTTGGGGGCTCCCTCGGGCAGCAGGTGAGGAATTCAGACAAAAATGACATTTGGTGTTTCCATGTCTTAAAATGCAGATAGACACATTAATTTGTTGTACAAAATATTTTTTGAAGAATTTAGTATTATTGATTTTTAAAAACTTGAAGATAAAACTTTAGACACATTCTTTGTCACATTCTTGATGCCGTAAAATGACTTTTTTTTTTTAGTCATTTTTTAAAAAAAAAACTAAATTTGGCATTTTATTATTGAAAGGGTGATTGGCAAAAAGTAAATTATTCTGCTTGTTAAGTTCTTTATTTTTCATATGCAGAGATTCTGGGCACGGAAAATCCACTCGCTAAGAGACGCAGCCCAGTCTGCCGGCGCAAGCAGGACATGGCCATCAGACAACATCAGAATGAACTCCTCAGCAAGATGAAAACCAATCCGCACGAGAACCCTGTCATCCCCAAGGAGCCACAGGTTGGGATTTTCATCTCGTATCATTACTTCCTCTTCTTCTTCTTTCGGCATTTCCCTTCAGGGGTCGCTATAGCAAGTCAGTGTCTTCCATCTAACCCTATCTGCTGCATCCTCTTTGGTCACACCAACTATCTTCATGTCTTCCTTCACTGCGTCCATGAACCTCCTCTTTGGCCTTCCTCTAGGCCTCTTTCCTGGTGGTTCCAAATCCAGCATCCTTCTTCCTATGTACTCTCTCTCTCTCCTCTGTACGTGCCCAAACCATATCAGTCTTGCCTCTCGAACTTTATCTCCAAAACCTTTAACATGTGCTGTTCCCCTGATGTACTCATTTCTAATCCTGTCCATCCTGGTCACTCCCAGAGAGATCCTCAGCATCTTCATCTCTGCTACCTCCATATCTGCTTCCTGTCTTTTCTTCAGTGCTACTGTTTCTAGACCAATCAGCATGGCCGGTCTCACCACGATTTTGTACACTTTCCCTTTCATTCTAGCTGAAACTCTTTTGTCGCACATCACACCTGATACTTTCCTCCACCCGTTCCAGCCTGCCTGAACATGCTTCTTCACCTCTTTTCCACACTCTCCATTGCTCTGGACTGTTGATCCTAGATACTTAAAATCTTCGTATCATTACTAACAAACCTTATTGATGTTACTTATTACTTTTTTTTCTTTTTTAAGACTAAATTGTGACTTCATCTCATATTTGATGTTCTCATATTTTATCGTAGAAAACGTTGCACATTTACTTTTCAGTCAGTAAAAATTTGGGTGACTGAAAGTTAA
The DNA here is from genome assembly GCA_902685375.1 of Neostethus bicornis. Lineage (NCBI taxonomy): Eukaryota > Metazoa > Chordata > Actinopteri > Atheriniformes > Phallostethidae > Neostethus > Neostethus bicornis. The sequence continues at coordinate 9,517,557 of LR738549.1, read as the reverse complement.
TGAAAAAAATTATTGAATATGTTAATAATCGTAAATGCTTTGGCACAGTAGACTCTAACGTGATTTCCCTATAGGAGGGAGGCACTCAGCCAGAGAAACTGATTAAGTTAGACATTCCCCTATAGGGGTGTGGAAAACTGGATCTAACTAGTTTTATTCAAACTGGATCTACATCTTATGAGTTACCTACAATAAAACTCAGTATCCCCAATGCCAAAACTAGACTAAACAAACCCGAAACATTCTGTCCTTGGAACCTCAGTAAAGAAAAAAAGTCAGTGACAGTAAAAAAAAAAAGTTGTTGAAACCTCAAGAAGATTTGGAAGAAGGAAAGTTTCCCTTACAAGCGATCTCTCTGGTGGAGATACTGCATATATATTTATATATTGCGTATATATGGCTTCATCGGACCGTGATCTCCAGCTCTCGCTGGATCGATTTGCAGCTGAGTGTGAAGCGGCCGGGATGGGAATTAGCGCCTCCAAATCCGAGACCATGGTCCTCGCCCGGAAAAGGCTGGAATGCCCCCTGCGGGTCAGGGACAGGGTTCTGCCCCAAGTGGAGGAGTTTAAGTATCTCGGGGTCTTGTTCACGAGTGGGGGAAGGATGGATCGACAGGCGGATCGGTGCGGCATCAGCGATAACTAGGACGCTGCATCGGCCCGTCGTGGTAAAGAGAGAGCTGAGCCGAAAAGCAAAGCTCTCGATTTACAAGTTGACCTACGTTCCAACCCTCACCTATGGTCACCAGCTGTGGGTGGTGACCGAAAGAATGAGATCGCGGGTACAAGCGGCCGAAATGAGCTTCCTCCGCGGGGTGGCTGGGCTCTCACTTAGAGATCGGGTAAGGAGCTCTGCCATCCGGGAGGAGCTTGGTGTCAAGCCGCTCCTCCTCCAGGTCGAGAGGAGTCAGATGGGGTGGTTCGGGCATCTGGTCAGGATGCCCCCCAAGTGTCTCGCGGGTGAGGTGTTTCGGGCCTCGCCCGCGAGGATAGGTTATACAGAGGAAAAACCTATGAGTGTTTATTTAACATTTTCACTGTTATCATCATACATACCACATATTATCAGGATCATTTTTCAGTCTATATTGTTAATTTCCTACACCTCGGACTGGAACTAATGATGACGAGTATAACTCTACAACTAAATCTCTGCAGAATACAGCAATAATTGGAAATAAAAAAATGAGATGAGGTAGGAGCTAAATGAGAAGATCCAGGTATTCTGAATCTTGTATCTTCAAGTGGAGCAGGTTGCCCATCTGGTTTGAAAGATATCTGGATGAAATATGAGGGTTTAAAGAGAAAAAAAAAAACAATTTTCGACGAATCATGAGGGACTTGTGCCAATAGCTTTATTTACATTTGACGGTATTAAAACTCTAGTGCTCTTTGCTTCCATGAGCTTCTCCGAATCCTCCATCTGACCAGTGACATTTTATGGGACTGGTACATTAGTGCCCTTCTCTGGGGGGTCTCCAGCTAAGACAGAAATGTCCACTGGCCTATCATCTGATTTTGGTTTTATTCAGATGTGAACTCCATACATAGTAGATCTCAGGAGCAGATCTGTCATTAGATTACTTTGAAGTCAGATTCAATGTTGTTATTACAATCCCTTAGTTTTTATGACTCAGTCACACAGCCACGAGAAAGAGAAAGTCAACCCGGTTTTATAGAAAAAGTTTAGCTGTAAAAAGAATGTATCATATTTTATTACTAAAAAAATAATAAACTTTCTACGACAGACATGTCCAAAGTCCGGCCCGGGGGCCAAAAACGGCCCGTTGTCAATTTTCATCCGGCCCGCAGCCTTCGTCATAAAATCAATTGCGCCTGGCCCGCGTGTAGAATTACGTAATACATTGGGCAACAGTGCTGTTACCTGCGTGTTTTAAATGCTGCCATCTAGAGGCTAAAAAAGGAACAGCAAAATAGTATGTGAGCCCCGCAATTTTCTAAAATGGCGGCAATTAATAAAAGGAGGAAAAAAGGAATCTAGCACGCCATTTAACCAGTCTAAACTAGTGGTTATCAAAGTATGCCATCCATCTGATCCTGTTCTCAGGGGCGACTCCAGGATTTTTTAAAGGGCTTTTTGTCTATGACCTCAGGCGCCCCCCTCCACACCCCTCGGATCCGACCCGCTTGTCAAATGTTAGAACTCAATGTGGCCCGCGAGTGAAAAAATTTGGCCGCCCCTGCTCTACAATTTGTTGAATAAAACAAAGCCATACAACGTAATAAAAATCAAGCCCTACTTGTGCGTGTTCATTTATTTTATGGTATGTATTTTAGCTGGACGGTTCTGAAGTTTCCACCATAACATGGTATTCGAGTTTACAAAGATGTTCCAAAAAGTATTGCGACACTTTTAAGCAATTTTTTAGCAATTAGCGAATTAGGGAATTAGCGCCTCCAAATCCGAGACCATGGTCCTCGCCCGGAAAAGGGTGGAATGCCCCCTGTGGGTCAGGGACGGGGTACTGCCCCAAGTGGAGGAGTTTAAGTATCTTGGGGTCTTGTTGACGAGTGGCGGAAGGATGGAGTGGGAGATCGACAGGCGGATCGGTGCGGCGTCAGCAATAACTAGGTCCGTGCCTTGGTCCGTCGTGGTAAAGAAAGAGCTGAGCCGAAAAGCAAAGCTCTCGATTTATAAGTCGATCTACGTTCCGACCCTCACCTATGGTCACCAGCTGTGGGTGGTGACTGAAAGAATGAGATCGTGGATACAAGCGGCCGAAATGAGCTTCCTTCGCAGGGTGGCTGGGGTCTCACTCAGAGATCAGGTGAGGAGCTCTGCCATCCTCCTCCAGGTCGAGAGAAGCTTGATGGGGTGGTTCGGGCATCTGGTCAGGATGCCCCCGAGCGCCTCGCAGGCGAAGTGGGGCATCCTGGGGGATGTGGGGGAGGTGTTTCGGTCCTACCGGGAGGAGACCAAGAGGCAGACCCTGGACCGGCTGGAGATACCATGTCTCACAGCTGGCCAGGGGAACGACTTAGGATCCTTCCGGGTGAGCTGGAGGATGCAGCTGGGGTGAGAGAAGGTTGGTCTTCCCGTTTGAGGCTGTTGCCCCTGCGACCCGGCCCCGGAACAAGCCGAAGATGACGGTCGGACGGACAGATGCATTTTTTGTCCATGGGTTTTGTTTCGTTAGAATAAGCAGCTTTAGCTCTTTGAAAGACATTCATGTTTTAATCTTACCTTTATGACTGCTGGTATTGCGGCAGTGAAACTATTTTATTCATTTCTAGGGGGCAAGGGGGAGCCCAGGCCTCTCTCTCCCCGGCTGCATCCTTCAGCTCACCCGGAAGGAGCCCAAGCCGTTCCCCGGCCAGCTGTGAGACATAGTCCCTCTAGCGGGTCCGGGGTCTGTCTCTTGGTCTCCTCCCGGTGGGACGTGCCCAAAACACCTCGTCCATGAGGCGCTTGGGGGGCATCCTGACCAGATGCCTGAACCACCACATCTCGCTCCTCTCGCTCGGAGGAGGAGCGACTTGACACCAAGCTCCTCCCGGATGGAAGAAATCCTCACCCAATCTCTGATCGGGTGATTAAACGCAAAACTGGAGTTTTCCAAAATCTTCACTTTGGTTGGAGTTTTGAAAAACAACGGTTTGTAGTGAAAAAAAAAACGACGGGTTCGTGTGCATGACTGGCTGAAATGGATAAAAATATATTTGTTTTACCAGATACGTGTGGACACGGCCTCGGGTGGCTCCGTGGGATTCATACCCTTCTTCTCCCGATTGAAGGACAAACACACTATCATTGAGCCAATGCTTACCCAAAATTGACCCTGACGTGATTTGAACACGCAACCTTCTGATCTGGAGTCAGACGCGCTACCATTGCGCCACAAGGTCTCACAGGAGTTGATTGTCCATTGGTGGGCACAAACCACCAACCGAAACATAAATAATTAGTTTGATACATCTTGGAACAAAAAAGAATATAAAAAAAACAAAAAAAGAAACACAAAAAATTAAAAAACATTTACTTCGTCATGCTCCTGCATCACTAACTAGTCTTGGCGTAGCTTGCTACCTTACACATCGCAAACCGGTATACTCTTCTTTTTGTTGTGCCCTTTTCTGAAAATGAAATGAAGCCCAATCTATGAAAAGATCAAATTAAACTTAAATTAAGCTTTGAGATTCAATTCAATTTTATTTGTATAGCCCAAAATCACGGAATTTCCGTCTCAATGGGCTTCACAAGAAAAAGAGGAATGTATTAACACAAATACACAACAAGAAAAATAACTAACAAATGCTAACTAAACAAGACTGGCACATTTATGCCCTTAGACTCTCCTTCACGGTGAGGAAAAACTAAAAAAAAAAACATCAGTGGGGAAAAAATAAGAAACCTCGTGGGGATCCACATGAAAGCAAGATCCCTCCCCCGGGACGAGCAACCAATGTGTCAAAGATTATTGTTTAAATATTAGCTTATTCTACTCTACAGCTAAATTTCTAAAGAAGTCAATAGATGTTCTTCATCCTGATGGAGATAGTATCCCTGGGCCGTCTGACAGGCCCACCTTTACCGTTTTCAGTCATACTGATTGGACAAACAGCTTTTGGACCAAGCAAGCAAACATCACCAGTTTCGCTCAAAGTGAAAGAACGTAATGTTTTGTTGCTGCAAAACCTATTTCAGGCAGCACGGTGGCGCAGTAGGTAGCACAAATTGCGGAACACTGTCCTTTCTGTCTGGAGTTTGCATGTTCTCCTCGTGTTTGTGTGGGTTTCCTCCGGGTACTCCAGTTTCCTCCCACTCTCCAAAGACATGCATGCTAGGTTGATTGGCCGGTGCCAATTTGCCTCTAGGAATGAGTGTGTATTTGGATGGTTGTATGTGTGTGGCCCTGCGACAGACTGGCGACCTGTTTGGGGTGTACTCTGCCTTTGCTTTAATTTGGCCGGGATAGGCTCCGGCACCCCTGCAAACCCGAAAGGGATAGACGGATAAGAAGAAGATGACTGACTGACAAAACCTATTTCATTAGCAAACAATAACTTATAGTTAAGAAAAATATTTTTTGCCTCAAAAGGTTAACTTAAGTTGTTAAAGCTATTTTTTTCTTTAATATACACATAAGCAAATGCAAATAGAAAGAAATTGCGGGAGAAAATATGGACCTAAGTCCGTACTTTTACTTAGACGGCAGCACAGTGGTTAGTGCGTTCGCGCGCGCGGACCGGAAGGTCGCGGGTTTGCGGCCCACAGAAAGCACGTCTAGGGTCATTGGAGAAGACACCTAACCCCCGCTTCTCCCACCATTGGCGCCGTCGAAGGACAGCCTGCTGCGGTGTAAGCAGTGCAGCACACAAATTTCCCCGGTGAGGGATGAATAGAGTAATTCTTTTTTTTTTTTTTTTTTTTTACTTTTAGCATTTTTGAAATGAGCATTTCCTTTGGTTTTTTTTTTTTTTCTAACTAAAGTTTTCAAAGTTCCAGTGCCTGATACGTGTCCTGTTTCAGCGTCTGTCTATGCCCCTAAAATAAAAAAAAAAAAACGTCTTTTCATTAATACATTCCTTTCTGTTGTTAAGTTTCTCATTGTGACCGTGTAATAAATGTAGTACTGAGGTCAGAGTTGTTTTTCACATATTCTCATAACAAAGGTCCATGAAAGGATATTCTTTTTTGCATAGCGGAAAGTATGTTGGCGGTTACAATCTATAGACGACAAGCACCGCCTCTTTGTATTATCCTACACTCATTCATCATTTCACAGTTTAAAACACCGCTCCGTAGAAAAACATAAAACACATCTTCAATGTGTTACCATACAGGAGCAGATATTCTGTTTGATGCAAATGAGCTTCTACCCAGGGGGCTATGCATGAGGAGGCCCATGTACTGTAGAGTATGCGGTGAAAATGCAAACGATAATATGCTTTTTGCTCATTTTCTCCTTCATTTAACTAAGTTGCTTGCAGAAAAACACAGTCAATAAAAAAAGCAAGAAAAAAAAAACAAGTTTGGCGGCACAATGCAAATGCCAAGTTCATTAGGAGCAACAAAAGAACGGCGGAGCATGAAAGGGAGCCGAGCAGCTGGCTGAGGGAGGAACTTCAGACGGCCGGTGTCAAGCATGGATGCACTTCATTGTGGGTGGTCATGTCACATAAGTGTACATAAAATGTGGGGTTGAATGTCAGAGCTGGGGTTGGGCTAGACTGGGCGATGTATATACACACACATATTCTACTGAACGCTCACACAGTCTTTTATCAGAACCACCTGGATGCTGCTTGACCACAATTTTTTTTTTTTCTAAAAACCAGAAATAGAAGTCCAATATCTAACGTTGTGAAAGTTAAAAGTACAAATTAATTCTAATATAATCATATATGAATAAAATACACTCAGTTTTTATCTTCATAACCCTCAAATCTTCAAACCCTCAAAACTGAGCCAAAAAGCAAAGCTCTCGATTTACAAGTCGATCTACGTTCCAACCCTCACCTATGGTCACCAGCTGTGGGTGGTGACCAAAAGAATGAGATCGCGGGTACAAGCGGCTGAAATGAGCTTTCTCCGCAGGGTGGCTTGGCTCTCACTCAGAGATTGGGTGAGGAGCTCTGCCATCCGGGAGGAGCCGCTCGTCCTCCAGGTCGAGAGAAGCCAGATGGGGTGGTTCGAGGATCTGGTCTGGATACCCACCGAGCGCCTCGCGGGCGAGGTGTTTTGGGCACGTCGCCTAAAGACCACCATTATAGCCCTATAAGACCACCTATAAGACCACCATTATAGCCCTATGTGTTTTGGGCACGTTGCCCAAAGACCACCATTATAGCTCTATAAGACCACCTGTTAGACCATCATTATAGTCCTATAATGGTGATTTTAATTTATTGTAATTATAATAATATTATAATAATAATAATATTATAATAACATCATAATTGATCGTAATTATAGTCCTATAATGGTGGTCTTTGGGCGACGTGCCCAAAACACCTCGCCCGCGAGACACTTGGGGGGCATCCTGACCAGATGCCCGAACCACCCCATCTGGCTCCTCTCAACCTGGAGGAGGTGCGGCTCGACACCGAGCTCCTCCCGGATGGCAGAGCCTTCTCACCCGATCTCTGAGTGAGAGCCCAGCCACCCTGCGGAGAAAGCTCATTTCGGGCGCTTGTACCCGCGATCTCATTCTCACAGCTGGCCGGAGAACAACTTGGGATCCTTCCAGGTCAGCTGGAGGATGCCTCCGGGGAGAGAGAGGCCTGGGCTACCCGTTAGAGGCTGTTGTCCCCGCGACCTGACCCCGGAACAAGCGGAAGATGACGGAGCGGAACTAATTCTATTGCTCAGTTTAGACTCCAGCATCTTTCGTCTATCTATTTATTTGTTTTGAGTTCATGCCATCGATGACAACATGAGTCTCATTAGATATTTGTTTAACATCTAATTTAATGAGTAAACCTCATCCCACAACCAGTTTGTGTAATGATTACACATGTTGGATACATATTACACAACATAAAAAGATCAAGAAAATAAGTGAAGTGGTGCCTTTGTGTGTGGTAGACCAAGGGCTTAGGTCACACTGAAACCTGATGTAGCATGTCATGACGTGTAGTTCTTTGCATGTCTTCATTATGAGGCAGTGAGAAAGACAGAAGTCAGAGACTGTAAGGGAGAGTGTGAAAGAGACACCCAGGGAGAGAGAAAGAGCACTTTTCATCCATACGTTCTGATGTCTGATAAGGTTCATGGCAGACTGCCTCTTTCTGTTCTTTTCCTCACATCCTCAGCCAACTAATCATAAGACTGGACCCTTTGATCCCACGAGCACAGTGATACACACTGTGGGTTACAAAGAAAAGTGTCTGTTTCCAAAGCAACAGAGTGCACAACATAAGTGCACATATATACTGTATGTATTAACTTGTGTGTACAGCTTTGTAAATGTTTAAAAGTGGCCGTGGACACCTACTGCGTTAATTTTCTACCTGACTAACGTCTTTCATCAGGGCTCAACTTGTTGCTTGATCAAAATGTTTGTTTTTCTGATGGGCAGAATACCTTTGCACCACCAGACTATGCTCATTGTGTATTTTGTGCTAAATTTATTCAAACTGTCTTTCAGCGTGCCTGTGAGGAAGAACTGGACAGAGTCTTGGAAGAGATCTCCAAAATAAGCACTGAGGATAATAGAGGCCCACTAGAGAACCTGTACGGACTCAAATTTCCCAACTGTGACAGACGTGGACTGTATAACCTCAAACAGGTAAGGACACTCACACAGAAGGGGAATAATTATTCCCCTTATTTTTGTTTAATATACCGTAATTTCACGACCATTAGGCACACAGTACGAAAAGGCACAGTCTCAGTCACACACCGCCTTACAACAACACACACGCAAGCATGCAAATGTGCGTATTAAAAAATAGATCGGGAGCAAAACTGAGTTTGGTTGTGCTTTATTTAAGTAGTAGCAATACTAAACAAGCACATTACCGGTAATAGTCTTTATTCAAATCCGTCAAAGTCCTCATCCTCTGTTTCGGAATCGAACAGCTACGCAAAATCCAACAGAACAGGTCTACTTCGCTCCTCGCTGTCAAAGTCACTGTCTGTACTGTGCAGCTCCTCAGAAAGGATACCAGCTTTTGCGAAAGCTCGGATAACAGTACCAGCAGACACGTTGGTCCAAGCATCTACAATCCATTAGCAAACTGTAGCGTAACTCGCCCGGCGCTGCCTTCCACCCGTCGTGAAACTGTGGTCTTCTTTTGAAGATTCATTCACACGCTTTTCCTTTTCGGTCCGCCTTTTCTCAGGAGCACCGCTTTTTTTTTAGGTCCGCCTTTTCTCACACACAAGGCGCACCGCACAAAAGGGCGCACTGCTCATTTTGAAGAAAATCTAAGACATTTATATGCGCCTTATAGCTGTGAAATTACGGTAATTTCTCTTCTTCCATCTTTGTGCTGGGCTTATGAGCAACACTTTTTTAATCACAATTTAAAGTTACTATGAAAACAGTCTGAAATATTGTACTTACTTTTAAAAAAATTCCTAAAGAATCACTGCGCTTGCAAATCTTCTAATTTCGGCACATTCCTCCAGAGGTCGCCACATCAAGTCCATTTCTTCCATCTAATCCAGGGGTCATCAACCTTTTTTGAGGCTGAGGGCTACTTTATGAACACAAAGTCTCACGAAGGGCACATGACCTGTTTACTACAAATTTTTGCGCTAGACAGCTCATTTCAAAAGTTCGCATCATGGGGGCGGAGTTTGTTTGCGTCATGGACAAGCCCAGAAGCGCTGAGGGTAGCTAAACTTGTTCGCTGTGTGTCTGAAGCTCCCTTTAATTTGACATCAAAGTTTCCTTGGCAGGTTTTAAAGAACCTCTCCACATTGTGCCGCTTTGGTTCTGCAACACTCATTCCGCAAATAGGGCGCTAACACTTTATACGATGTAAAAAACAAACTCAACTACTGTTGAAAAAGTATGTCTTTATTTGCTTTTTTGCCATTATTTTTTGGGTTAAAAGCAGACGCAAGCTAACTTCTCATCACTTTTTTGGTCAACCGGTCAGGAAAGGGGTGGCCTGGCAGAATGATGCGAGTTTGAATCAAATATTATTTTTAAATTCTCAAATTATATTTACTTTTTTATTATTATTATTATTCAACGTTATTTTATGATAGACACAATGTGACCAGTAATTTTAAAATGTATTTCACGTTTATATTGACTTGAACTACGAGCCGTCAAATTTTTTTGGCGCATGCTTCGCTGGCGCCTTGAAACGCTCCTGCAGGCGCCTAGTCACCTGCGGGCACCATGATGCGTAACTCACATCATGTAAGTGATGTGAGTTACGCATCACTAACTCACTATCTGAGAAAAGGCTTTTCTCACCCTATCTTTTCTCAGATAGGGTGAGAAAAGGCTGAGCTAACCCTATCTGCTGCATCCTCTTAGGTCAGAGCCTCTTTCTTTTGGTACAATCCTGCACCTCCTCATTCCACCACCAAGCGTCCTTATCTATCTTCCTTCCAGATGAAACACCAAGTACTCTCTTGCCTGTCTCCCTGATCATATTACCTGTAGTTGTCCAGTCATCTGGAAGCATCTCCCGCCCACCAACTCCTTCATAAAAATAGAGCAGCACTCTTCCTTTTTCAGCTTCCACTATTTAGTCTTCTGCACTCCCTTCATCTTCTTAAACTTCCTCACTACAAGGGTCATTTTACACACCACCATCCTGCGCTGTTTGGCTATACTGTCTCCTGCTACAACTTTGCAGTAATCTCCTTCAGATTACAACGCCTACACAAAATGTAATCTACCTGTGTACTCCTTCCTCCACTCTTATAAGTCACTCTGTGTTCCAGCCTTTTCTTGAAGAAAGTATTCACTACAGCCATTTCCATTCTTTTTGCAAAGTCGAAAAAATATTCATGAAAAATAAGGCACTCTATCAGGCTCCATTATTCAAGGATGGGAACATTTGACCACCTGAGACACAAGTTGGACTAAAAGTGAGAACATTTTACAAACACCTTCCAAATACCTGAATCACAAACTGATGTAGATCAAATTTGGGTGATTAACATTTTATAAAATATTTTTGAATGATTTGTCCAAATTGTTTTGTGATTTTTCCGAAAGCTGGAGAGCTTTTAAAAGTGAGTGTTTGTATACAAGCATTTGACCAATCATATTTCAGCCAGGAAGACTAAACTCAGCAGAGCTCATATAAAGCTTTTAAAATCTATCCTTCTTGTTTTTACACAAACTTAACGTCAATGAAAGTTTTGGTTCAACCAAATCAAATTTCAAGGCTATTTTTTATTCCTTGTAACAGCTGATTGGAGCTCGTGACCATCGTCAGTAGTGGGAGTAAAAGGAAAGAGAAAATATTTTGAGAGGAAAATATTGTTTTGTTGCTGTCACAAATGGATTTGGTTGCACAATGACATGTTGAAGGTTGTTTTCATGAGGTATATTTCAAAAGTACGTCTTGTATGTCACGTTCCCAACCTACCCCTAGCCCTAAGCCTTGGAGAGCCTTGGGGAGGGGGGATGACCAAAATAACAAGATTGTGGATACAAACGGCCGAAATGAGCTTCCTCCGCAGAGTGACTGGGCTCTCACTCAGACATGGAGTGAGGAATTCTGACATCTGGCCAGATGTCCACCCCATCTACTGCCAGATGGGGTGGATGCCTCCCGAGTGCCTTGCTGGTGAGGTGTTACGGGCACCGCCCGCCTCTGAAGATTTTGCCGCAATCTGGCCCCGGGTTAGCAGAAGCCAATGGAACATTTCAAAAGAATTTCAAGTAGCATAGGGACAGGGAAGGTGTCCACATCAGTAAAAACTCATACCAAAACAGGACACGACAAGCATTAGAGAGAAGAAATAATTTTTTTTTTAATCTGTTAAAAATCCAAGTTTTTGTTGAGTTATATGTTTATGTATTCTTAGATATTATTAAAGTGTATGATAACATTATAGATGGTTTTGTAAATCATTGTGTATCATAATTCTATGCACAGCAGGAGACTTTTTCACTGCTGTATTATTTTTTGAATATATGTGGTTACTGTGTTGTTTTTCATCTGTGAAGAGCAAACATTTTTTCCGTAAAAAAGAGGATAAAACATAAACAAGTAAAAGTGGAATAAAGATACAGGATACTTTATCATACAGTAAGAAAACAATCTTACTGTATTGAATTTATATTCAATATAGTAAGATGGTTTTCAAACTATGACATTTTTTTCGGGGGCTGATTGATGTAGATTAAGCATTCCTGAAGGTCTGAGTGTGAAATACCCTGTCCGCTGCTGCTTTTAAATATTCTGCAGCCTTCTGTCAGCTATTTTTTTAATAGATGGGGAGTGTTTGGGAAGAACACCAACTTAGCTACAAAGTTATTGACTGTTTAAATTGAAGGAATGTGATAGAAACATGCAGTTTTGTAAGCCAAGCCACGCTATCCACGCCATAAATTACCAAAACTGATGCAAACATCAGATGCTGTATCGTCCGCCAGACAAGGCAAGATTTAAAGAACAACAGCGACAAAATAAGATGGTGTTTTATCTCTATAAAATCCCGCTGTTCCAAACAGCTCGATTTGGTAATCAGATGGACGAGTCTGGTTTTGGCAGGTTTTGGCACAATGGCACTTGTTTGACTGAATTGCATAAGTTAGAATTCGGTAGTGGAGAGGGGACTTTAGTAGCTGGGTTTGGCCCCTTCGCTCCAGGAAAATTAACTTTGAATATTTCAGCATACAAAGATATTTTGTGCATTCAAATTTGTGGTAACTTCTGCCTCCAACTTGATTTTTCAGCAGTACACAAAATAAGTTCACAAAGACATTGAGGACAAAACCCTATGTAGATGACCTGGACTAGCCTACAAAGAGTTCTGATCTCAGCCAGATGGAACAATTTTGATATTAATTTTAATGGGGACTAAAAAAACAGATCTTTGTGTTCAACATCAAATATTCCACAGGCATTTCTGTTAAAGATCCAGAAACCAGAGCCTTAGTCTTGTGAGTTTTTAATGAGACTGTTCTCCAACAAGCTTGAACTGAATTTAAAATACTTTGTAAAGTCGAGAAAATTTGTTTGTAACAGTGTCAAAGGCAAGGACACATGAAGACAGAGACATGGAGACATAAACCCAAGTAGGAATAAATTAAATAATCTGGACACAAAAACAAAAAAGTAACATATTCACAAATGGAAAATTGTGGATTCTACGTGCAGGCAGTGATCACAGGTAAAGAGGAGGATGAGTTGTAAAGTCTGTTAGAAAACATCAAGAATGACTTCTTGTACCATTCCTTCGAACTGCAAGGTTGGAGGAGTTGGTTGCCGGATCCGCACCTCAGTTGGTTCACAGGTTCATGGAGAGGGTGTGAGGGTTTTCTCAAGTAGTAGAGTTATCTTGAAGATGGCCTCTGTGTTGGAGAACCATGAAACGACAAGTAATCTCTATGATGCAACCATGTGCACATGTGTTCCATCAATACAGACCAGGGATGTTGTGGACCCTTCTAACTCAAAGGATCTGTCGACTAGTAAAATTTCAGCAGGTTTTTTAGTTGTTCCATCATCTTCCGCTGGTTCTGGGGTCGGGTCGCGGGGTCAACAACCTCAAACGAATAGCCCAGGCCTCTCTCACACTGGCTGCATCCTCCAGCTCACCCGAAAGGATCCCAAGTCTTTCCCCAGCCAGCTGTGAGACATAGTCTCTCCAGCGGGTCCTTGGTCTCCTCTCGGTAAGACCATGGTCTCGGATTTGGAGGCGCTAATTCCCATCCCGGCCGCTTCTCACTCGGCAGCAATCGATCCAGTGAGAGCTGGAGATCACGATCCGATGAAGCCAACAGGACCTCATCATCCGCTAAAACCAGAGATCCGATCTTGACTCCGATGGACTCCGCCAAGGCTGCCCTTTGTCATCGATTCTGTTCATCACCTTTATGGACAGAATATCTAGGCCTAGACGAGGCATTGGAGGGATCCGGTTTGGTTTTGTAGTTGTGTAAAAAAAAAGTTTAAAAACCTACAAGAACCTAGCCTACAGTTTGCCAAAATCCAATGTCTTCGTTCAAAGTCTCTTTGGGTTGTATCGGGTTATCAGAACTCACCAAAACTATTGCAAATGCTGGGAAAACTCCCATTAGAACATGATTTCACCAATGCTAGTTCACAGCCACACTTTCTTTAAAACCATTGTTTGCTTTGTTCAGATTTGTGTCTTTCAGTCTATTCTCCCACAGAGTTTCCCTCGCTTTTTTTTTGCTTATTTAGTCTAAATCACACTCACCAAACAACTTTCTTTTATCAGCTTGGCAAAGTTCCGCATCCTTCTTTCCCAACTACTGACACACACACCCTCCCTCGCTTCCTCAACACTCTCCTTTTAAATGCACACATACACATGCATGGAGAGATGTTGACATGAATGAGGCAACAAGCTTCTGAGCTCAAGGTTACAAGGCAATAAAAATGTTTGGCGTACTTCATGGGAAGACTTTTGTTAAGCCGAGGAACAAACTGCGCTTCCGACTGGGAGGAATTTGAATTCCGCTCATCCAAAGAAATCAGAGGAGGACAAACGAGGTCACATATCCAGTGTTTTTCTTTTTTTCTTGTTTCTATGAAGATAGTGGAGCAGAAAAGAAGATTTGAATAGGCGCCACCGTTTCTTGAAACAGGGTTCTCAACCACTCAGCCAATTTTCGTCACTGGTCACAAACAACAGCATTGTTTCGGACCAGAGTCCTCAGTTCCCAGGGAGGAACACTGTACGTCCTCAACACTTGGCTCCTTTTTGGACTTGTCCCTCCTTGTTGCGCGGTAATTACTGTAACTGTCACTTTTTTTGTTCTTTCTCATCGAAGGAAGAAAATAGAAAGTCCTTTCTTTCCCCCTGGGTCCTCATTCTTTTTGCCGGCCCCTACTCAGTTGTCCCGCGTGCGCGGCGTAAATTGTGTCCACTTCAATTACGACCTAATTTCTGAGTAGAGTGGGGGCGGGGGTCTCTGTTGGGGAAGGCCGGGGGAAAGGAGGAGGCTAGCCTAATGTGTTTGTGTCTGTGAAAACGTGTGGCTTTGAGTAGGCTGTGGGTTTCGAATAGGGGGCATGACCTAAAGACGGTCTGTTATTGGGTGAATGTCATCCCACCGGAGACATGGCCCTAAATCTTATCCAATCGCCTGTGACCAGAATATCCACATGCACAAACACACACATGCACACACATGTCTCCAGCCACCATATGCCATGTTTCATTAAGGCATCTCCTGCTTCCCACTGTGTTTTCCTCAGCCCCATGGGTTTTTTTTTTTCCTGTGTTTTTCAGCATGTCTACTTTGTGTTTTATTTTCTCTCCTTCCAGTGCAACATGTCCACCCGTGGCCAACGGGGCGAGTGTTGGTGCGTTAACCCCTTTACAGGGGTCCAAATACCAGAATCACCAACAGTTCGAGGGGATCCCAACTGTAGCCAATTTCAAGAGGAGCAAGAAGTGATACCAACCGCAGCAACGTTTTACTAGCACACCTTCACAACCATCATGAGTTGGATTGTCTCTAAAATTCATCTGACAAAACACGGTTAACGTGAATTGAGTCTGAATATGGATGTTTTTTCAATGCCGCAATGCTTTTATCTGAACAACTAATTGTCACATTTTCTATACCTGCTCTAGTAGTTTAATCTGAAACCAAGATGGCTGGCATGTGGCATGTGGATGGCAGCAAAATTAGAATCAAATAAAAAACTTTATTTGTCTGACACAATGGTACAGAACGAATCCTGCACGTACATTTTCTCTACTTTGAAAAATATTTCTTTTAACAAGATGCCACATTTTAAGCCAATGTTAAATCAAAATGAAACAACATCTAAAATGCCTTGAAAATCTGGGGATTTTTTAAAGAATGATATGAGAATATACGAGAATGATATGTGCAGTGAGTAACACTGCAATACAAATTGATATTTCATATGAATTTGGTCTTGTAGTGTGCAAACAAACCAGATTTTGATGCTAACATTATAATCAGCTCTATAAATGGAGTTGGTCAGATACATCATGTTATAATTTGTAGGCACTGTTCTAAAGTTGGGCTGCTCTGTGGTATGGTGGTTACCACTGTAGCATCCCAACTAGAAGGTCACTGGTTCTAATCATGTTAGAGTAGTTGGTTAATGGGGATTTCCCCCTTTAATGACTGGAAGAGTGTGTTGTTGCCTTGTAATGTGAATGTACTGATGTATAAAGATGTGTTAGTCTTGTATGGCATCTTAAGGTTAAAGAAATTATTGAGAAAACTGAAGGGTTTTTTTTTAACCTGTTTTTCAATAAATAAAACATGTCTCTCCTACTACATAACATAATTATTTACCAGTAGCAAACTCTGAACACTTTCAAAGATTTCTGTGCTGGCCTGAAAAACTCTGAACCACAGACTGGTGGTGATGATATTTTGGTCATTTGTAGTTGTAAACTTCAGCCTGGTTCAACCTTGGTTGTGTCAAAAAGGCTTTTCCCACTACGACGTTCAGTGCATGCTCTTCGACCTCAATGAAGTTACTCAGTTACGGCAGACTGCGGTGAAAAGGAAAAACACCACCACTGGTGCATCTGCTGCACCAGTGGTGCTTAAACATTTCAAAATGTTTAAGGTTTCAAAATTTCAAAATGTTTAAAACAAGTGTTTCCTTTAAGGGCTTTTCCGACATTTGAGCATTGTGTGCTTTCACGTTAAAACATTTGACCAATCATATCAAAGCCTACAATAGCTTTCAGGTAGACTAAAATCAATTGAGCTTCAATATAGGCCTTCAAAGTCCATTCCACCAACTCTACACAAAGCAATGAAACTTTTGTTCCAACTCATATTTTGTGGTCGTTACTCTTGGCTCTGCGTTTCAGAGATTATCAGCTAACCTATTAAGCAGCATTTCTTCAGGCTCCGTGAGTGAAAATATTGTTTGTTGTTTGTGAAACTCAAAAAAACCCCCTTCTGTAAAAAAGTACCAAATAATGTAGAAGACAAACTCATGTTGCTGAAGCCATAACATTGATTGGAAGCAAGGAACATAGTAGACAGTAAACAGTGTAGTACAGTGTGCGTGCTTGAGTGAGAGAACATGCATGCTGTCCATGTGAACCATGTGCCTATGTGGGGGTAACAGATCTTTCCCAGCCCCAAAAGGTCAGAATGGGGAGGGAAAAACGCAAGTGACAAGAGCAAAGACACACCCCAGTGCTGGGACCTCAAGGTTGGGAAGAACAGGCCGCCCACCCACCCGGCCAGGTGCAGATGAAACCCCTCTACAGGAGTCCTCCTGGCACCAAGGAGCACAAGCGTCCCTAATGCTAAAACCCCAGGATATGGGACAGATGTGCCATCACACCCATCGGCAGCAAGCAAGCCTCGGGCCAAGACCAGGAGTGAAGCAAAGGCAAGGCCGAGAGAGCAAGCACCCCACAGATTCAGAAGGCCCTCATCACCTAGCCGTCACCCCAGCCAGAAGCCCAAAAGAACCAGGTTGTCCTAGATGTAACCACTACAGCCCAAACACAACCAGGCACCCTGTTCAGGTAGGTCAGAGACTACTACGTACCCACAACTGCATTGTCACTACACTTCCGCACTTCCCCAAATCCCTTACCTGTAATCTTGCTCATATGTGTAGGCTGCTCTAACCTTTTAAAGGAATTTTTGACAAAGCATCATTTGAAATAGGAATAAAGAAAACTCGACATTGAAAATACAAATTTTAGAAAATTGTGAGATTTCTTGCTCTTTTCAAAATTAGATTTTTTACAGTCTGTTGTCGACTTCCGACATGCAAATGGATTATTGTTTAACAAGTGTTTCATACCAGCTTGACTTTTATTGTGATTAACTCTAACGCAAAAGAGTCGCGCAACCCGTCAATAGACGACAAATTCCAAAGTCCACAGCATCCATCCTGAGGCACCCACAGTATTTACGGTGCATTCCTACTGCACCAACAGCTGGCATTTTGAATGATACTATACCCATCACTAATGAGATGCATATGATTCAATAGGTATTTTACCAACTGGTCAGATTCACACTTGAACGGTACTGGTACATCAATTTTTTTTCGCTCTAAATATTCAGAGTTGTAGTGTAAAATCACTTTCCAATTCATCACTATTTCAGAAACTTTTTCTGTGCATTTTGCAACTTTCTCCACCGAGCTGCATTTGAAAACATTGTTGATGCAGTCACTGTACATAAATTATTGTTGCGAACAAATACGGTGCATACGTTAACATCAAAGGAATAACACAATCCCAAATTCATAGTGTCTCTTGAAATTGCATTTTTAGAAATAAAATACATTCAAAAAGTTGTTTCCATGTCTCTTACTCAACTCTCACCTAATATTGAGTATGAAGAGTATGAATTTATTTAATATTATTTGATATTTATTGAATTTATTTAAATCAACAATATATTTAACGTCATTTTTCAACTTTTCAAAGAATCAAAACAAAAAATGAACACGTTATAAGTTCAGTCCTGACTTTTACAAACTTTCCTTCTGATTCATTAAGTGTGCATTTTAAATTTGAACTTCCAAAAGCTTTAATCCGACAATCAATAGACCAGTTTTTCTGTGTTTTGAATCATTGAAAATAATTTTATTTCTTGTTGCTCATATATTTTTCATTGTTTTTTATTATTTTTATATTTTAAGATTAAACCTTACTTTGTTTTTTTATTTGTGGGTTCTGCTTCTAATCTTAAGAAAGCAGAATAAATCCCATTTCTGCTTTTCCTAAGTTTAGCATTTTCCATTCCATTCCATCATCTTCTTGTTCCGGGGTCGGGTCGCGGGGGCAACAACCTCAAACGGGTAGCTCAGGCTTCTCTCACCCCAGCTGCATACTCCAGCTCACCCGGAAGGATCCCAAGTCGCTCCCTGGCCAGCTTTGAGACATAGTCACTCCAGCGGGTCCGGGGTCTGCCCCTTGGTCTCCAACGGTGGGACGTGCCCGAAACACCTCGGCTGCGAGGTGCTCGGGGGGGCATCTTGACCAGATGCTTGAGCCACCCCATCTGGCTCCTCTCGACCTGGAGGAGGAGCGGCTCGACACCGAGCTCCTCCCGGATGGCAGAGCTCCTCACCCGATCTATGAGTGAGAGCCCAGCCACTTTACGGAGGAAGCTCATTTCGGCCGCTTGTACCCGCAATCTCAGTCTTTCGGTGACCACCCACAGCTGGTGACCATAGGTGAGGGTTGGAACGTAGATTGACTTGTAAATCGAGAGCTTTGCTTTTCGGCTCAGCTCTCTCTTTACCACGATGGACCGATGCAGCGTCCTGGTTTTTGCTGATACCGCACCAATCCGCCTGTCGATCTCCCGCTCCATCCTTCCCCCATTCAAGAACAAGACCCCAAGATACTCAAACTCCTCCACTTGGGGCAGGACCCTGTCCCCGACCCACATGGGGCACTCCACCCTTTTCCGAGCGAGGACCATGGCCTCGGATTTGGAGGCGCTAATTCCCGCTAATTCCGCTGATAATTTAACATTTTCCATCATTTATAATTGTATTTGTTCCAAATACCAGCAATAATTTAAGGAAGATTAAAAAAAATCTTAATTCTAACAATTTTACCATGTATTCTTACATATTTTACAATAAAGCTTAGTTTGGATCAAAGTGGCTAATTTATGTTTTTTACTCCATTTATTTCTTTGATATTCTATATTATAGTTACATTTTATGTGATACGTTAGTTTTATAGTTCTTTATAGCTCATGTTGGTTCCAGTTTAAGCTAGGCTCATGTCCCACAAAAACTCACTAGTATTTGGGATCAAAATGATTCAAATCTTGGGTGTAAAGAGAGGCCGAGTTCTTTGTAGTTGTGGCCAAAAGAATATCATTTGAGCTCACTCCTGACTGGCTTTGGCCTTGTAACCTTATACATTTGCCAGTGTGCCAGTTAACTGAGCACCAGGCCAAACCTCCATTTATTCAGGTTGTGCAAAATATGAACTAAAACACTGTTCAGTCTTTGTGACATGTTGCTTAACTGATTTCTGTTTCATTTATTTTTTTATATTTTTTCCCTGAAAATTGTGGGGGTTTGGCAGTGAAATTGCTATCGACATTTGACAGGTTGGCTTAAAGTTGTTCATGGATCAGAGGCATTTTTGGCTCGATTGGCACAATAAAGAGTAGCTTTCCACTGGCTTTTCCCATCAAAACAAACCAAAACACATGTTGATTGTGTTGTGGTTCAAGAGATCAGGCACAATGAGAAAATGAGTGTGGACCAGCTTTGGGAGAAAAATGTTGGATCGAGTCTTTGTGCTTACATTGTGATGTTTTTGTTTTTCATTTTTAGGTTTGCGGCTAAGGACATACATGCATATTTTTATGAAAAAATAATTCTTTGCTGTGGTAGCCTAAACTGGTGTTTTGAACATTTTCTTACATTTGAACTCAACATTTCCTGGGCAAATTAGTTTTTGGACTCATTCAGATTTTAATATTGGTCCAATCAACAAACTATACTCTTACTTTGTTTAGATCTAACTCTATCGGCTTGAGGGCCCCGGGTTTGGGGACTCAAATTGAGAAAATAAAAAAAATTTGCAACTGTACTTTTTGTGAGTATCTTTGTAGATAAAATATAAGTACTTTGGAAACATGAACAAATTGTTCATATACAAAATCAATGAAAAAATCAAATTGAAAAAGGTTTGACTTTTATTTTAAAAATGACATGATAAGTTTACCAAACTGTAACATCCTTTGATGTTTTTATAATTTTATTTATCACCTGTATGTGTAGTTTTTTATTTACAGTGTAGTGTCCCCCCGGTAATTTTGGTAAATGTTGCATTGCACGTTATAAAAAAAACCATTTTGATGCATGCCCGTAATTGCGTCTGCCCACTTCACTGAGTCTGACAGTGTGAAATATTACAGTGGCTTTTTTTCTTACAGGATGTGTAGTTTCTGCGTGTGTCTTTGATGTCAAAAACTTCAGTGTTAAATGTTGGCTGAAGTTTCCATGCTGACCAATCTCCTGCCGAGTCAATTTAATTTCCTAATCCAAACATAATTAATTGAACTGTTGTTTTAACTTCTGCAATGGGTTCGAAAGAAAATAATTAGGTTTGTAGATATTGCATCACAGCTTTAGCTACGGGTTGACTGTTTTCTTCTGAACCGTCAATCCTAATTAGGTTGCGAGGGGTGCCGGAGCCTATCCTGCTGATCACTGCACCACCGTACCACTCCAAGCTGACTGTCTTCAATTTTTGTCATTTTTTGAACAATCACTAACCTCATTACGTGTACATTCACATCATCTAGGGAGCATTACGAAAGCCAAGACAGATTTCATCTACCATCAGAGTCCAGACGCAAAAAAGTCAGTTTTACTATCTCAGTGACTTCAGTATCAGTGAAACGGTAAGAAAACCCACAACTAAACTACCTTCTCAAAACATATGTTGGTGGAATTAAAGTCTCAAAAGTATTCTCTCCCCTAACCCTCGATTTTCAAAGTCAATGGCAGTCGATCATTTGGTGTACTGGTCAGAGTATTCATGAGATGCTTTCCTGCCTTTAGTCAGCAACTCCTTTAGGTGATATACCAGAAGTCTTTTATGTTTTTAAGTGTACGTGCCTAAACTTTGTGTTTGTCACAAACAAACAAGTTCATTCTAAAATTTCAGAAAGGTTGTCTCCTCTGTACTTCTGTTTGGTGAAGAAGCAGAACCATCAATACTCACACATCTACCGCTCATCAGGCAGGATGAAGCTACATTTTGCCGCTTGGGTTGAACCAGAATTTATCAGAATCATGAAGGCAGTAGAAAAAGTTTTAAAAAAGTCTTCTGGACAGTTTAATTCTTGAACGAGATGTTTCGACTTCCATCCGGAAATCATTTTCAATCTGAGTGCAATGGACAGAAAACTGGATCTATATCATGAAGGCAATAAATAATCACGCTCAACCCTGCTCAGTGCCTCTAATCATTGGCTAAACCAGAGGTAAAAGGTTCAGCCCTTTAAAGAAAACTGGTTCCGAAACCCAGGGTGTGTGGCAAGGTGAATCCAACTAATCCAGTCGAAGGTCCTTTATCTACAGACGTAGGAGGACCTAATTCCTTAAACTGGGCTTTCACAGTTAGGGATCACACCACCAGGGTCTCCACGTTGAGTTACTGCTAAATCATTGCACAACCCCGTACTGGATCTTTTAGATATTTAGCCCTGACCAGGGCTGACCAAGGACTCATGAGTAGAGAGTAGATCACCACTGTGCCCTTCCTCCAGACCTGGATGCCCCACTCCAAAATAGAAAAACAATGGTAACGTAAATAGTCATCATTGGTGGGAGTAGGGTGGTGGGGGTCGGGGCATGAGATGTCTCCTCACATAACTGAAGACCGCTGCACTCCTTACGTACCTCCCCTATCTTATATACATTCCTAACATCTTGTATCAGATCTAAGAATCGGAATCTGTCATTTGAAGATCTGAGAAGGCACAGCTTTAACTTCCACTGCCCCCGGACTTCGGAATGTTTTCTCTCTTTGTATTGGATCTGTCGAGAATAAAGACAACTTAAAGTCTCAGCCTCAAAAATACTTGTTTAAACTTGTCCAAAGACATGAATGTTAGGTTAATTGGTCTTTTGAAAATGATTTCTAGGAATTAGTACCAGTTGTGTTTGTATTTCTGAGTTGTCCCTTCCGTTGACTAAAAAATTGATGAGAACAAAGGCATACTCTCCACATCAATGCAGAGATGGACCCAACGAAAGATGAATAGAAGATTGTTTGAAATTGCACACAGTAAGTTGTTGCTGATAAACATGTACAGAGTCTGCACGTATTCGTTCATAATTTTACCGTATTTTCCGCGCTATAAGGTGCGCCTAAAACCTTAAATTTTCTCTAAAGTCCACGATGCGCCTTTTAACCCGGAGCGCCTTATATATGGATTAATATTGAGCTACAACAGGTGTCGCAAGTGCGGTAAGCAGCCGCCGACTCCATTTCCCCAGTAGCCTTATAATGCAGTGCGCCTTATAGTGCGGAAACACGGTAAACTTTTCTTGGATATTATTTTTATTGCAAAATATTTTGCTAATGTATTGGGTGCATTAAATCACTACTTCGATCTGTTTGCAAATGTTCATTTTTTTTGGAAATGAACTATTGGGAATGAACTTTTGTTCAAAACCACCAACTTGGCCACTCAGTATTTATGTGTGTAGGGTCTGTACTATTCCTTTACCCAGATCGATGGCTTTGGTCCCAGCTGCTCTCGTGTGGTTGGAGCATATATGTGTGCATTGCATTGCATGATTGAGAGTGTTGAATTTGAATACTGCTGAGTAAGCATATCTCTAGCAGGAGATATGCCGTGGAAGATAGCTGAATGGATATGCACGCCTGAACGTTAAAGCACAGATCAGATTACGATATTACATCCCAAACTTGTTCGTGTTACTCTATGAGGTTCTTCACAACAGTTACCGTAACGCTCCAAATATCCATCTAGCGTCGTAGCTTTGTAGCTTAGCAGGGCCATGCTTAAAAACATTTTGACAGAGTTTTGTGCGGCGTGTTCCACAAAAATTTGTTTTTCATCAGAAAGCACAAGCAGAACTAATTTGTGCATGCATGCGGTAGTCTGCATTTGAGACACACTGTCTATTTTTGAGAAATTTAAAGGATTTCAAATATCCGTTATGGCTCTGAAATATATGAGTTTAGTATTCATTTAAAATTTACCACAGGGCTATGCCCTGTTCTGTCTGTGATAATATAATAAATAAGAAAAACTCTGATGAAGAAGACACCTATTTGCAAGATTCTCCGAACAGCATCGAGAGATTCTGCACTAAAGTCGTGGGATTTGCGTTCACCGCTCCACATTAGCTCAAATGCCTTTTCATCTTAATCTTAGCAATGAAAGGAACCACTATTACCACTTTAAGAGATGGCATAAACAAAAACACAAGCAGTGATTTGCAAGGATCCCATTTATGCCGTGTAAACATCTGGGCACCATATTGTACGATTTAATCTTTAAAAACAATCCAATTGTCTGAACAAACCTAAATCATGATTGAACAACTTTGATTTCACAAGCCTGGTGGGTTGTCTGACAGCTTCACTGAATGGAAATGAAAAGTAAGACATCGTTGGAAAGTTTGGAGGTGTGTGGGGATGGAGGACACCGCAGCGGGAATGGGTTTGCGATGGAATCGAGGTGCGTGAGTTGATGTTACATGTGGACGACCAACATCGTCGGCCTAGTTGTGTAATAAAAGGGGCATAAATGCTTTGAAGTTCTAAGTGCAGTTGTCAGTTTCTTTGAAGGCAAATAGTAATTGTCATGTTCACTGCCTCACAAATCAAATCTTCTGCACATGTTTCCACCCTCCCCAAAGTCAGTCCCGTCTTCGTAATACACACACACCCACTGATACACAAACAGGGAAACATACCACAACAGCCTTTACAGCAGCCTTGATCTGCCAGCCATACAGGAACCGCCGGGCCGTCTACCCTTGTCACAGACATCTGGAGCTGGTCAAAGTTGGACAAAGAACCCCAGGGAAATATTTTCTCTAACAAAAGATGTCCCATTTTGTCACTCCGTGAAATTATCCTGAAGATGCCAAAGATCCTTTGATCTGAAACGTTTTCTACAAAATGCAGAAACTGAGAATTGATTTTTTTTCTTTGCTCACGAACATGATCTTTTCTATTTCAGTTACCAGATATGGACTGTATCTGGTACCAGATACAGTCCATATCTGGTAACTGCATATGTATTTAAGGTTTTACATAAACTCCGCATAGCCGGAAACGTTTCTGTCCATTCCTCCCTTTAAGTTGTATAAAAAGGAAGGTTTTTCATAGCATGATCAAGCTTCCTTCAGGCTACAAATCTCTTCTTTACAGTCATTTGAATACTGAGCTGAGCCGGTCCTACTACACTTCCCCCCCTCCTCCCTCTTTTACCCAACCCCTTCTTCTCAGTTCCTCCACCTCTTGAAGTTCAAACTCATGTTAAATGACTTCCTTGTTCCTGTGCAATCTTTCTGACTACGGTGTTGAAAACCAGGTGACTTGCCTTCAGGCGAGGCTTTATAAAGTCACATCCTGCATGCTGCATGAGATCCTGTGGGCTAGCCTGGATGTCTCAGACTTAATGTCTAAGAGGTTTATCAGCTCGTGCCTCGGAGATTAGCTGGCGCTTACAATCAGGATGATTCCAATTCAAACGGTACATAGGAAGCCGATTCAGAAGCCTCTCCACCTTCTTTTTTTAAGTTAAAAAAAAAGAAAAGAGCACAAGAAAGCGAAGAGTCAGGAATGTTTAAATGAATACATAACTTTATTTAAATAAATGCTTTGTCATAACAAAAAAGACAAAGGTTAAAAGAGTACATAAATTACAAGTTGAATAAATATTACACATTGATATTCACTTTAATAATTTGAGATTTTTGTTTTTGTGGTTTTTTTTGTTTTTTGTTTTTAAATTCTTATTTCGTCTTATGTAGCTCCAAATACTGACCATTATTCCCCCTCTCTCTCTCCTCCAGCCACCAATGGGTCTGTTTCACAAGCCAGTGAACACCAAATTATGAGAAAACAAACAAACAATTGAACGGTCTCATTACATCCAAAAAGTGTTATGTATTCAGAAAAAAACGCTGTAGTGAAATAACTGTACTACTGAAAAACGGAAAATGAATATAAGTTCAAACCAAGCAGGAGATTTGGAAACAAGAGGAAGCGACTCGTTCGTCTTTTTTTTTCTTTGTAATAAACTTCTCTACTTCTCTTTAGAGTCTAGCATTCCTCTAATCCCCGTGTCTCCTTGTAACTGTCTTACTAAGTGTATCTATAGTTATGTAATTGGTGACCCCACATTGGGGAAGTGGCTAGGCCCTGATAATGACCACCGCCCATGGCGCTCGCTCTAAGTCTTCCCTATCTCCTCCGTCTGATTCCCCGCTCTGTATTTATCAGCTGTCATCTCTGTGCAATGAGAACATCCCTAGCTTTTTTTCTCTGAAAGATGTTGCTGTTCTTGAGGTTCCGGGCGTGGGCTTTTATGGCCCCTGTCATTTAGCATTCCCTCAAAGGATCATCTTTGAAAGGTAAGCACAAAATAACGCAGCATTTAGCTTTCTGTTGTTGCTCCACTAACTTCAAGATACCACACCCTAGAATGTGGTTGTGTATCAACATCAATAGTGATTAAATGAAATAAGTGCAAGCTGCTTTTTTTTTTAAAAGTTTTTTTTTTTTTTTGTCTTTTGAAAGTGATACTGGGGTTGGGATTTGGTAAATGAAAGAGGGCGAGGAAGCCTAGATAATGTTTTCCTAACCAGAAGCCATGTAGGATGCACACATCGTTTGCAGAAGAAAACCAACATCCAAACACATTTTTGGTTTTCTTTCTCTCGCCCTTTGTTTAAACATTTACATTGGCATTCACAAGAAAAATAAAAAGCAAGAATCTTAGCTTATTGGTTATCAACGAAAGAGAAGGAGGAAGATGAACTCCATCGAGTTGCCTTTCCCCGCACGTCTTTCTAGTCAAGAATTTGACTGAGGTGCATGAAAAGATTACCAAAAACCAATCTGCAATGTAGTCTTTACACTATTTCGGAACCTACCCCATTCACTGCTCTTCTCTTGATTTGAATTGAACCTAGACCTGGTTATTATTCATCATCAAGTATTGGCTCCCAGGTGGGGTTGTCAGGAAACTGCCCCCGTGTGGTAACTGTGTTTTACGTCCGTATTTGTTTGCATGAAGGAAGGCACTGTGATTTGCACACAGAGAGATTGACTCTATTAACGACCCTGTTATGTCCTGTAACCGTATTTTATTTTGGTCAAGCGATATAACCTTTTGTAAGGAGGCGTGTGATCAGAAGAATTCCAGAGGCTTCGCTTCCTTGACTGTCTTATAGTCAAACGACAGTACGTCACTCTCTCGACAGGCCACAAGAACTTATTTAAATTCTTTACAGGCAAAAAAAAAAAATATCTGAGAACATTTACATAATTATCATATTTTGTTTCTACAGGAAAAACAACATTCAATAACTATATTCAAAGTAACGTAATACACCATGGTTACATCGTAGTAGCAGTACTGAGGGGAAACCACTTGATAAAAGGAACATGGCTCAAAAGTGGGCAATCTTTACTTCACTGAAGGCAAAGAAAACAGCACAAACAAAACCATACAAAACTACACTTCACACAAACCAATCAAGAGAAGCGACGAGCCCCAACTGGATCATCAAAAGATCAGATTCAGAATTGAGCTCATTAGTGGAAGCTCAAAATCTTTTTATTCGCTAGTAGAGCTAGCGCTTCACTCAAGCTCTGTGTTGCCATGCATGGCAGTGTCTGTTCAAATAGGCACAGTTGGCATATCAGGCTAGCTACAATGTCAAAGAGCCACTTACATAGGTTCATCTGTGAAGATCTGTTAACTCTTTTGTTTCGGAGAGACATTCTTTACATTATAGACAAGGCGAGCCCCAAGGCCACCTCAAAGCGCAAGCAATACTCACTGTAAGAAAATCAAACAAAAGACAACGTAAAAGGGCTTTTTTTTTTGTAGTAGGCTCACACCCTCATGCACCAACTTAGGCTCATGTTTAACACATTCATACTGTACACGTACTCGTAACCAATTACACATTGTATTGTGAAGGTTTACACATCTAGGCAGGATCCCCTATTTTACCATAAGTGCTCTGACACAACCACGTATTCAGATAGACACAACTGTTTGACGAATTTCCGTTAACTGTTTGTTTTGTGGAGGAAAAAGAAAAAAAAGAGACGGATTTCTGAGACACTTATCTTTTTTTTTTCTTTCTGATCAATGCTTCTTAATTGACTGCATCAAATTTTAGCCTAACACAAAGATTTGCGCGAACACACCCATTTTCCGTAAAAATATATACATTCTGCACATGCTTTCTAGAAGTCAGGCTCATAAAAACGGGATCCAATGATTCACGCTTGGAGGTTCTAGTAAATTTTCAGGGCTCCTCCACCCAACCCCATTCAGAGAGGAGTGCTTGATCATTAAAAAAAAAAAAAAGTAGGAAAGATTTTAGTCCTTTTTTTTTCAGCCTGCTCTTTCTGTTTGGATTTTTCTTTCTTTTCTTGTCCGTTTTTTTTTTCAAAGCAAAAAAAAATCTTGAAGTGAACAGAGGGCGGAGCAAACAGGTAATTCAGAGAAGAGGCATGGGGCCTGGGTCATGTGGAGGTTACGGGGTGGGACATGTAGAGAGTTGAGGGATTTAGTGGGGTCAAAGGTCGTCTTCCTCATTTCACTCGTTATTGCTGCTTTCCAGATCTTTACACTGAATGTCCCCGCTACTGTAGTCTGTTCCCGGGAGCTGCACACCATACTTATCTACACACCAGCAGATGCCCCGTTTGCGACCACGAGATGGCTTGCACTGTAAAAAGAAAAGCGAAAAAGCATTAGTTATTTAATCACTTACAAATAATTTGTTCATAGACATAGTTGACCAATCCCAGAAATATCTCTGTAATTTATCCTAAAACTGCACAAATTATCATTTTTTTCAAATGTTACTTAAATGCATTTCAGAAAACACTTATAACATAAATGTACAAAACTTATTCCTTTTTTTTGACAAAGTATGAAATTAAATGATAACATTGTAAAATATCATTTACAAGCATATTGTATTTTTTTTCTTAATTTCACATAATTTTCTACTCTATTACTTTAATTTGGATTAAAACAGTTTCCACTTTGTCTCGTACAGTTTTGGGTTCATTTCGCTTTGTCTTCCTATCCCGGCAAGAGGCAATGGTACACCATAAACAGGTGTACCCTGTTGCAGGGCCACACATACACAACCATCCAAACACACTCAATCCTAGAGGCAATTTCATAGTGGCCAATCATTCTAACACGCATGTTTTTGAAGGGTGAGAGGGAACCGGAGTACCCGGAGAAAACCCACACATACACATGGAGAACATGCAAACACAGAAAAGTCAATGTTCCAAGTCTCGACTCCGAGACTCGAATCCCGACCTTCTTGCTGTGAGGCCAGTGTGGAAACCACTGCGCCACCATATCACATTGTTTTGTATTCATCAATGATATATCGCTATATACGTAGTAATGTTCTTTTTCCGTTCCGTTCCGTCATCTTCCGCTTGTTCCAGGGCCAGGTTGCGGGGGCAACAGCCTCAAATGGGAAACCCAGGCTTCTCTCAACCTGGCTGCATCCTCCAGCTCACCCGGAAGAATCCTCCCAAGTAGTTCCCCGGCCAGCTGTGAGACATAGTCTCTCCAGCGGGTCCGGGGTCTGCCCCTTGGTCTGCCCCTTGGACTGCCTCTTGGTCTCCTCCCGGTGGGACATTCTTTTTAATTATGTCAGATTGTTTTGTAGCAATTTTAAAAATGACATTTTGGAATAAAGAACTTAGTAAATTTGACAAAGAGTTTTTAGATCACAGACGGCTGGACAGATAGATACGATCCTAAGGGAAAATCGTAAGGCAGACTATTGCTCACATTCGTAAACATAATGTATACTATAAGAAAAAAAACCCCACAAAGCTAGAGATAGCCTTTTTTGTTCAGTTTGTTGAAAAAGGTATGCAAGCTAATACCGAAGCAACTAGGCAAAAAGTTACTTGAACCCTTGTTTTCAGTGCTGATATGACTTGGCCTTTTTAAAATGCTTGGAATAGTGTCTTTAAACAGACAATGTCAGCATTTGACATGAAAGTGAGAAGATTCTGAGGGCAACACCCACCTGCTTACGCTTGAAGAATCCTTTTCTGTCACAGTTGGGAAGGTACAGAGACAGAGCCATTACACGGGAAGTGTCCTTCATCCCCTGAATGATCCCATCTAGTTTTCTCCTGCATGGCCCCTGCAGGGGAATTCAACCAGGGTCACAACAAGGCAGCTGGAAGTTCAGAGAACTTGTTGTTTCAACTTTGGGCCATTTGAAGGCAAACAAACTAAAAACCTCAAAGTCATTTTACAAAGCACGTTTTGTTATCTTTCTGGTTTAAATATTTTAAAGATCAAAGTGGAGAAGGTGTTTGTCGTTATACTTTTCAATGACCAAAGATGGAGTTCAAGAACTACGCCATCTTTGAACCTAAAACAATTAAAAACTAATTTCTAATTGATACAATACCCCCCATCACCACCTAAAGAACCATACTGTCCATGCTGTTAAAAAAAAGGTGCATTTTTACTGTTTTAAGTACTAATCCAGCTTGTCATTTCAAATAAGTTAACATAGCTTTAATTATATACACAACACATTGAAAAACTTTGTTGTTAACTTAGCTTTGGAAAGATGTAAGTAAAGTGTTAAAATGTCAATTGTGCTTAGGGGGATTAGTGTGAAGCCACCACCAAAAAGCCTGAATCACAGACATGGGGATTAGCACAAGATCACAATTAACAGAGGACCTGTGTTAGCTGGATTATGGTAGGTAATTTAGGTGGGAAGTTTTTCAGACATTTTTACAAACTTGAGCTATTCACACAGGATTTAAAACCCAGACACGGTTGTTATTCCAAACTACCTTGTGTTCCCAGGTAAAAACTAATCTCAAGAAAGAACCATAGACCGGAAGATCAGTCGTGCAGATTTGAGAAAGAAAAAAGAAAACGATGACCAATCAAAGAATTACTTACAAATTCAGGTTCGTGCTTGTCCAAGGGTAAAGGTGAGTAATCCAGGGGAGAACCCAAGGTACGCTGCCTACCAAGCTTCCTCTTCTGCTCCTTACGTACCGCAATGACTTTTTTACTGTTCACAATGTCTTTGGGATGAATTGGCACTTTAGCTGGCGGCATCTCCACCGTAAGGTCTGGACTCATGGTGTCCTCATGCTCCCGGGATTCACGATCTGCAGCAGAGAGACGTACACAGTGGTCAAGTTATACCTCTTTATTCTAATACTCAAAGTTTGGTATTATTGTCGAGAGTTACCTGGCACACAAAACAAGAGGTACAAATGTTATTTCAATCAAGATTGTACTGGAGAGCAATAATTTAAAATGAAATAATTTCAACCTCTGATTGTCTGTAAAGCAACAAAAATGCATTTGTTACTATCAAACCATTCTTTTTTTTAAATTTAGCCATACTTGCCGAGACAAAAATCCCTTCAAGTTCATAACATTAGAAAGACTGGGAAAAAAATGTTTAAGTAAAGATATATCTTGACCAGACAAAGTGGGTTTGGAAAAGGGCATCATTGCTTCATGTCCACCCACACTTAGCTGGGAAAAAATTGCTCACGTATTATCTGGACTGCAAAGTGTGACGGAGGCCCCGGAGCCCCGTAACATTACAGGAATGTGTCCAACAGGCAGAAGGAAATGCCAAGCCGAGGAAAATCCAGTTGCTCTCTGAACGGATATAAATGCTTATGCTCATTTGTGTCACGTTTTATATACTTCCTAGAAGTAATCTCAGCTCCCCCAGGGGGCACTGTAGTCTCGGAGATCTGTAGAGATATTTACAGGTTCAGGTTCTTTATCCTAAACTGCCCCCATCTCCCGCTACCCCGCCTCATCCTATCTTTGGGGCTCAGCCTCTTAAGCCTGGACCCCCAGCCAGAGGTTCTTTGAGGCCACAGAAAGAAGCCCACGACCCCCACCTTCTTTGGCTTAGCTGCAGCATAAGTCCAGAGTTGTTGTGGGGACTTTGCCAGGTCCCTACTGGTTGTAGTGACGGTGCCAGTGGATGACCCTGGCTATATTTATCTGACAAGGAAACCCGCCTTGGTGCACCGAGCCAAACGCACTGAACCAGAGAGGAATGCTGGACTAAAGGCCAACTGCTGCTAAACGACAAATCAGCTTCCATACACATAGAAATGGTTGGAAAATATGATTTAACAAGCCTGTTAGCATGCTGCCACCGTGGAGAAGTAATCACTGAGACGTAACAAGGACACGAGTTCTTAGAAACTGATGTTCAAAGGACCTGACACAGCATGATTGTCTGGGAGTCTGGGAGAAGGGGTCGGAAGGGGAGCAGGTTGATTACCAGAATTGGGTCTTTGGCTTCTGCGCCACACTGCCATCTCTTTGAAATTAATCGCACAACTCATGACTTGGCAGGCTTTGGTTTGTGTTTGGATATGTCCTTGTGTCTCCCTGCTCAGACTCGCTATAAATAAATATTTCAAACATGCATTCTCATGCACACCACACATGTGACCACTCTGGAAAAACTCTTTATTTCTGCTTCGCAGTCCAATAATTTTACAACACATCTGATAAAAATGGCACATAGTTGCCCATGAAATCCACTTTTGGTTTTTATGCAATCTTGTTTTACATCCAGTCTGATTTCAGCGCAAAATCCGCAGGCTAAAAAGAACAAGTCAGTCCGTTCTAGAAAAAAAGTTATTTTCTTACAGAAATTGAACAAAACAAATAGATGCATTTGGAAATCGAGTGAAGATTTTACAAAATAAAGACAACTGATCACAATATCTTTTAATTGATTTGGATGCTCTTCATTTCAGCCACAAAAACTCAGTTTTTCCATGCTAACGGTACTGTGCATGTAAATGGAAGCTTAGTGGGTCTGGTTTAACTCTTGAAACTCAGCCAAGATGCTGGGTGGAAGCCGAGTGAGCCAACTCATGTGCAAGCTCTCTAAACCCAAAGCTGTGCTGTGTCTCTCTCCCTCTTCTCCAGCTAAAGAATTCATTAGGACAAGAAGAGTGAACCAGCCAAAGGAGGTCCACCTGATACGTCGCTGTTTAAAAATTAACATCTGTGCACAATTATGCTTCATGAATATCCCAAGTTTCTTACAGGCAGAAGTCCAGGAATGAAAGACAACCTGCCCTCTTTTTGTGATTTTTTTCTCTTCATTAGGTCTTTAGGACAATAATTATGCCATTTCAACAGCAAAAAAACCAGGCCAATTTATCCTCCCACCTTTCTTCAGACATCCCAGTTTTACAGAACATTTGTTATGTCCTGCCTTTGATTAAGTCAGTGTCTGCGCTGCATCTGAAATTACATCTTTACAAGATGTAAGAGAGCAGTGAATGGAGGTCCTGTTTAATCTCATCAGGGGGTAGGACAAGATAATTGTGGGGATAAAAGAGCCCGAAGGCTTGAGCCACATAAAGCGCAACCATGGTAAACCATCCTCCGGCGTCACACTGCCTCCGCTGCTTAATATTTGAAAACAAGGCTCGACCTGATAACTGAGTAGCAGAAAAAGAGGTGTGAAGTTGAACCTGCACCCGATCAGCGCAGACACGCAGACTTATTTTGCTCTCACCTGCTTTGGAATTATTTTTCTGAGCTGGGTTTGGTGCCAAAGCGTTTTTATGTCACATCCAAGGTATAGAGATGAAAATATGGCAACAGAGTTTTAATGTCAACAATAATATTACTGATCCCTCATGGAGAAACTTCAGTGCTGTAATGCACAGCACCAGTGGTGGAAATAATTGGGGCACAGGTGTCTTCTTCAGGGACATTTCGCTTTGAGCTCATGGTGGGAGTTACATCTGTGACTCTCATCTCTCCTACAAGAGATTATCGTCATTTAATTGGTCAGAAGATATTCAAAGGTAACTCCGACTTTGTCATCGTAAAAGTAAGCAAACAAGAATCTCACATAATGTCGGTGGAACAAAAAAATTCACCTAAAGTTGCACAGTAGGGTGAAAAGAATTAGAGCTGAAGTTTGTTACCTCCTGGAGACTGGAAAACTTGTAAGAAATGTAGACTTTGTTCTTTCTGCGATTGTCTTGTTGCATAAAAGCACGACACTGGATGCTATTTTAAATTAATTTTTCTGCACATTCTCCAGACCAGGGGTGCCCAACCGGACTGATTCTATGTCGAACGCCTAGTGTGTAGAAAGAAAAATGAAATATTATATATATTAATATCAATGTAGCAATTGTGACGCTATATTTAGCAAGAATTCAGACCGTCTGGTCACTAGAGTTGCTAAAGTTTGACAACTCTCTCTCTTTTTTTCCCAAAAAAACGCACCAATTTAGCGGCTTTTTCAAGTGTGATTGGAGATTTTTGGAGTCTGTGACGTGAAATTACATTGTTAGCGCCTGTTACTGTTGTGGCCACGCCCCTTTCTAATGCGCTGCATGTGCGCAAAAAGAGGAAAAAGGAAATTAATTGTGTGTGCGTGTGAAGGAGAAATCTCTCTGTGTGAGTGTGTGTGCCCGTGTATGAGAGAGAGAGAAACAGAGATAGAGAGTCATTTGTCTGTGTGTTTGAGAGAGAGGAACTTGTCTGTATGTGTGTGTGTCTGAGGGAGAGGAATTTGTCTATGTGTCTGTGTTTGAGAGAGAGCGAAATTTGTCCGTCTCTGTGTGTTTGTGATGGCTAATGTTTGGGTAACAAAACAGCAAAACGCGTTGTGAGGACAGTTTTACTGTAGGCTGGAAACAATCTCCAGGGGTCGTGACGTTAACGCTGGACTGGTAGATCTCAGGAGGTTTGGTACTCAAAAAGTAGATCTTGGGACAAAAAAGGTTGGGCACCTCTTGTCTAGATTCACGGACACAACACCTCTAATGAACATATCGAGAAAAACCCTAAAGTACGTCCAAATAAATGTGAGGAAACACAAAATCTGTAGAAAGACCATTGAGAAGACATACTTTTTTGCTGAAAAAATTTGATCGATACAGTGTCGGAAATAATTAGAATGGTGCATCAATTTATCGCAGCGAAGAGATCTGAGCCACTAAGCAAAGTTCTTGATTTGACCGCTACCTTTAATCGCTAGCTGTGGGTGGTGACCAAAAGTACAACATCGCAAAACCTCTCAAATGAGCCAAATCTGCGCTTCTTGGCAAAATTTGGTTTATAACTTGACCCCGAACAGGCACAAGGCAATGGTGGACAGTATCTAAGTTTAACAACGATATTAACCACCTTGATTTAGAATGTAAGAAAATGGTAGCTACTGATTCAAGAGACAACAAAACAGCTGCTGTAAATTTTAAAATATTTCAGGCATCTTGTTAGGATGCCTCCCGAATGCCTTGTTGGTCAGGTGTTTCAGGAGGTGTTTCCCAAACAAGCCCTGGACACAACTGGTTAGGGAATCTTCCCACATGAGCTGTAGGATGCAGCCGGACTGAGGGAAGCCTGGTCTTGCGGTCTGAGGTTGACGCCTCCGCGACCTAGGCCCAAATAGGCGGAAGACAACGGAACGGAAAAGGACATTTTCTACCCTCAGAAAACTCCTCATCGTTGACACTGACGCTAAAAACTTTGCATGTTAAGGTAACGTGTGTTAGTTTAACTCTTTGTTAGTGTTAGCTTCCAGAAGGGGAATTACAAGGTCAGCGTAATGTTGATGTTGAAGTGACATTATTGTTAAATCTGGGGAGAAGAGAAAAATTCTGTCCTGGAAAGTTTTTATAGCTGCTCTAAATAGAGAAGAAGAAGAGAGTAAAATGTGCTTGGGAACCTGCAGCAACTCTGGCTGAAAATAACATAACCTCACATTTACCCTAAAAGGCCCAAATCGTCGACACAAACAGGCTAAAATAGTCATTTTCTTAAAAGTCGGTTTAATGTTCCTTTGCATATCCTCTGCACAGGACGGTCTTGCACTGCAGCACATTGGGGAAATAAATTAAAAGACTGATGACTGAAAAGGGCTCACGTCCAAACCAGCTGGAAGAAATCTGGAGAAAAAAAAATGCCTTTATGCAATGTTTTTTAATCCAGGAATGTGTTTTGCCACTAAACATTTATGTCCTGTTGTCAGCAAACATTCAGTCACTCAGCCTAATGCATGGTCCCAATCAGCTCCCGAATATGCAGGAAATAACTCTTCCCACAGTATTGTGTGCACAGAATATGTTCTTTGCAATCAAAAAGTTTCCTGCTTTTCTGAATGTGCGGTATAAATAGCAACAAGAACAATTCAAGGATCATAAATTGCAAAACAAGACTTATGAGAGGATGCAACGGCTTTCCAAGAAGGAAATGCAAGCTATAGGTAAGCAAACTATCTGGCCATTTTACAGCTTCCGCAGCACAATGAAATGCTCAGTTTCAATTCGCAAGCCACCAGAAGAGTAAATTATCAGAGCGAGGCGCATGGCTGTGCTACTGTACATTGCTTATTTTGGTTTGAGGTCCCGTCCCATATTTGGGTTTGGGTTTTCAACAAGCCACACGCATGGATGCAATGTCTTTTTGGGTCACCATCACCACAGCACAATTGCTGGGTGTGACGAACTTCAAACTCCCTCCGTTTGGCAAAAGCAGCTATTTTGGCATGAGTCGAGGGCTTCTGGATGTATGGAGATAATATATAGGACGAATTCAAACAACGTGAGTAAAGTAGTGGGTATAAGATGACACAAGCGTTTAAGAATATCTTTGTATGTGGAAAACATTCTTTTGTGTCTAAAGCAAGACGTTTTAGTGCATAATTTTGAGTTTTATTCTTCCATCGAAAGTAATATTTCTACTTCTCGTTATCAACTTGAAGGATCGTTGTTCATCATTAAGAGGGAATGGTAATTTAATGACCTCAAAAGCTTCACTCT
Source organism: Neostethus bicornis (assembly GCA_902685375.1). Taxonomy (NCBI): domain Eukaryota; kingdom Metazoa; phylum Chordata; class Actinopteri; order Atheriniformes; family Phallostethidae; genus Neostethus; species Neostethus bicornis. Next base: position 9,481,374 of record LR738549.1, on the reverse strand, counting down.
GACATTCCAGAGGAGCCATAGGAGTCTTTATTGTTTTCTTAAATCCCTAGAAACCTGAGCTTTTCCGTCCCACTTGCTATTGGAAATGTTCTGAAGAAGTCAACAAAGAGAGGATCCAGATCTTTTCAATACAACAGGACTAGAGTGCGACCAGGTGTTAGGCCCGGACCCACAGGTCGCCTCTAGCACATGTGCTGTTAATTCCTTCAGCAGCTGCAGCCATCAGCAGGCTACATGGAATAATACTGCAAAATTTTATAATCTGCGAATGAGCCAACAAGGATACTCACTCGCCCCGTGATCTCAATGCAACTGGAAGCGTCTGCATCCAAATCTTCACTCCACATTTTCCACAAATTTCAACTTTTTTATAACCTGTCTTGTGTAAAAAAAAAGAAAAAAAAAACTGCAACAGATTACTTCCAACCAGCTGAACTCTAACTGCACCGTCATGCACAACGTGGCAGACTTGCACAGCTCAAATTAGTCCAAGTGCACCGTCAGAGGGAATCAGCTCTGCTGTGCGCTTCGGTCGACCTTTCGGCTCCAAACCAACCAACAGCTGCAGCAGTGATGGTGCAACAAACAGATGGAGACAATCAGAGCTGAACGATGAGATTTCTGAATGCTGATTAGATCTGATTAAATCATGTTTTTATGAGAATGTGCAGTTCAACCTGCAGCTGGTAATAAATATTAAAGAGGGAGTATTGCGCTTTCATGATGGGGTAATAATTCTTTTCTCAGAGCGTAGAGGTTTTTTTTTTGTGCTCAGAAATGCAATATTCACAAAAAAGAAAGCCTATAACTACATTTGTTCAGTTTCAAGACTGAAATTCTCCCCTTTCTCTCTCCCTACTTGGTGATGCCCACCTGGGCGTGTGTACAACAAAGTCTAATTATGTTTATCTAAATACCGCTTGTTTATGTAAGCATGTGGGCGGGGCGGGGAACAAAATCCCTGGCCAAGTAGAATTGGCCAAACACCAGTTTATGGGTCATGGGTTCGAGTCCCGGGTGGAACACTGTCCTTTCTGTGTGGAGTTTGCATGTTCTCCCCGTGTTTGCGTGGGTTTCCTCCAGATACTCCGGTTTCCTCCCACCCTCTAAAGACATGCATGCTAGGTTGATTGGCCGGTGCCAAATCGCCACTAGGAATGAATGTGTGTGTGGATGGTTGTATGTGTGTGGCCCCGTGACAGACTGGCGACCTGTTCGGGGTGCACTCTGCCCTTCGCCATGGCCGGGATGGGCTCCGGCACCCCCCGCAGCCGCAAAAGGGATAGGCGGATAAGAAGCTGACTGACTGACCTGTTTATGGTGTTTGAATACTGAACAAGAAAGTTCGCAAATTACTCGATAATGCGTGGATGTTTTTTTACGTCAGAATAACGTTCAAAAGTAGTAAAAACCTCCTGAAAGTTCATTTTAGATAACGGCACATTTCAAAGGCGGTCCATGTGATGTGCAAATTGGCCTTTTGTCCTTTTGTGGCGCCATGTGCACACACGCACAGAACTCGGACAAACATAAAGTATTAAAGTTGCGAGCAACGCCAGCAGGTTTCTTGTTTCTGGGCTTATATGGAGAGACGCGAGGAGCAACGTGAATAAGGAGTTGCTCTTTAATCACGCTTTGTTTCCCAGTAAAGAGCAATCTGGTAAAACATAAGGCCCTTTCAGAAGCTGGTGGGATGAAAGGATGGGAGGCCTGCTGCTGTGAAGTCATATCTCTTGGCAAGCTGTGCCGGGCCTGATTCCATCAGTGCATACCACCGCCTGCGCCTCCCAAGCCAAGGAACTCCTGGGATCACAGCGGAGGAGAAAAGCATGAATCAACGTGCAGCAGAGACATGAAGCCAGACAGAAAGATGAGCTGGTCTCTACCATCGTTTGGCTGGTTTGGAGCTTCTACACGGATCAGCTGGAGAACCAAGAAGTTCATCTTATCCGCTAATGGGAAGATTTGGTTTTCTGCTGAATCACAACCAATTTTACCATCTCTGAATGTGGATAAAGATGCTCCTCCGGGGCCCACAATGCACCCACTTACATGTGTGTATGTGTGACACAAAACTGCCCGAGGTGTCACCACTAACGACACACACAATACCCAGTCAACCCCGCCTAGGTCTACGTGAAAGCAAGCACGCACACACAGCGTTAAGGGAGGCCTATCTTTTACATCATCACAGATAGGGATCAATGCTCAAAGCATGGGGTTATTTTTAGAACAATAATGAGAAGCTGATCAGGAGAGGAGATGGTACGAAAGATTCTGGCTGAAGCTCAGCCGCACCGAGAAGGCTTTTAAATCATTCAAATGACTCAACTCTCCTCCTGACTCTGTCTCTTTTTTTTTCTTTCCCTTGTTTCTCTCACGCACTAGAGGTTTAGAGGTAATCCGACTCTAAACAACCCTTAGGGTAGCCTGCACACCTCAACACAGATAGATTGGACTTTTTTTTTTTTTTCTCCTCCCTCTTGGGGTTTAACATCTCCAGCATAGAAGTGTAAGATATGGACCAGGTTGATGGGGTTCTGAAAGAGAACCAATCATTTTCTTAGGGTGCAGAAATTATGAGGCTCACTCAAACGAGCATGATGATGACACATCTACTGTCATTTAAAACTTAAATTAAAAAAATTATAATGTGGACTGCCTGGATTTTTTTTCAACCGCAGTAGGTTTGCGCGTAAAATGCGCAACAGTTTCTCTCTTTCTCTCTCTTTCTCTCTCTCACTGTCTCTCTCTCTGTTTTTTTTCTTCTCTTTTTTCAATATTTCTGGTGCATTCATGCCTCTGCAGAGCAAAAGGAATAAGCTCCTGTGGATAAAAAGTTAATCAGATGGCACCTTTAACCATCTGGCAGAAAGCGGAGCCGCACCGGCTTCTGCGTAAAAGAGGAATCACTTTGGTTCGCCTGAGTTTTTTTTTTTTTTTTTTTTTTAATTTAAGAAATCGGATTTTTTTTTAAAAAATATATTATAAATATACCGCAACCTGTGCGGGTTCTTACCTAAAGGAGGGAGCACAGGTTTGTATCCCTTCTCGTTGGTGCACACTCCCTTGCCGTGCAGAAGCGCATGCAGGGGTTTCTCTTCACCGCTCCGGGGCAGACAGCGGAGGCCCTTCGTGCACGTCCCGGTGTACACGCCGCACGGCGCGCCCTCAGACAGCGCGCACGTCAGGCAGCAGCCGCAGCCCGGCTCCTTGACCTTCTCACAGCCGACCGGCACCGGAGGGCACATGGACAGCGCCTTGTCGTCACACGGCTCGCACGGCACGTACGAACCCAAACAACCGGACAACCCCAAGATAAATGTCACCAAGAGGCAAAAACTCAGAAACATGGTTGTCGATCTTTTCAGTTTATAGCATAAAGCTGAATGCGGGGAGGAGGGGGAGAAGCAGAGCCTGCTCTAAATGGACACAATGCCTCAGGCAGATAATCCGATTTTTACAGTTAAAGCCAAGAGTCTTTATCCAAGAGTGGTGCTATCTATAAAAAAAAAAAAAAAAATCACACTGTCCCAATGCACACTGCAAAAGTCACTTTAAAAAATATATTTAAAAAAACAAACATGCATCTATAGATAAAAATGTTCTTTTCTTTTTCTCTGGAAATATTCCTGGAGTCTGGATAGAAAAAGCTGAAGTTTGGCTCCCCTTTAGTTTCGAGTCCCGCACTTTCTCCTGCACAAGTTTCCTGAGCAGACTGATCAACTTGAGACCTGCCTTGCCTTTTTAAAAACAGCCGTGCCCAAACCCCTAACTATGAATACGCTAAGCAGCAGGGAAGGGAGGCGCACTTGTTCCATACCCTGGCGCACAGCCAAGACCTCTTTTTTTTTTTTTGTCCCCAGCAGGAGGATAGCTCTTTCACCCTGAAGGGCTGAACTGATACTGAGGTGCAACAAGGAGCAACAGTTATTTAACAAAAAAAAAATTGTTTTAACTAATTTATCTTTAGGGAATAAAGTGAAAAAAAAAATCAGACTTTCATCTTGAACGGAATGGGGATTTTTTTTTTTTTTTCCAACTTTAAGCATTAAAAATCTCTTGTCTGTAAAATCCCAGATTGAGTCAGAATTGCCTCATTTTGATCTCGGGTTGATCGGAATATCCCCAGGAAGGAAAAGAGGGTGCGAACCATGTTTTTTTAATGGAAAAAAATAATTACTTCATTATGACTGCTTTATGATCTCCAAAAATAGAAGTTATTTGTTCAAGTAAATGTTGCAATCTGCAAGTCATCTTTCTAATTTACACCATTTGAAATCTAAAATCCTCAAAAAGAGCCTTTTTTTCCCTTCTTTTTTAGTCATACATGCACAGAAGAAAAAAAATTGGAAGTTAGAAACTCTGAGAAAACCTGCGCCCCAATCCTACAGACACTAATCACCTCATTGCTTTATGGTCTAAATTAGTCTGCCCTGGCTTTTGCTACTAAATTAACACCCATCAGGACATGTTTAGTGTTCAGAAACCGCTTGAAGTCAAACCTCTAGAGATTTTTCTTGTAGTTTAGAATTTTCAGGTTGAGGCAGCTTTTGGTCACTAGAAGGCACTGTTAACAACGCTTTCATAAGTTATCAGAACTTTACAGTTTTTAGTTTTGCAGCATGAAGTTGATGCATGTGACTCTGATGAGGATAGAGTAGTTTTGGAATTTATTCATCCAGTTTTCTGTAAAGCAGAGGCATGAGTCAACAGCAAGCATACATCTGCAGACATTCAGTACTTTTAAAATCAAAATAAAATCTCATTATTTCAAAAATCAAGAAGAAAAGATAAAAAGAAAAGAACACTGAGTAAGCAGTCACTTTTATGTCTTAGATTTTCATAGTCCTTTCCTTCATAAGTCACTTTCAGAACCCTTTGTCAAAAAAAATCATTTCTGGTGAATGTCCAGCTAACAGCAGGGGCGAATCTAGGATTTTCTGAAGGGGGACTGGGGGTATGAGGTCATAGACGAAACAAGCACTTGTAGTGCTCGCCAGTACAATGGGGTCTAGGGGCATTCCCTTCCAGAACATTTTGGAAAAAAAGTAATATTTTCTGCACTTTTGGACATATTTTGCCAAAAGTTTAAAACAATTAAAGTAGTAAAAACACTTTTTTTCTTTTTCTTTTTATTGGACCAAAAGGAGGGCGGGTGAGGGGGATGGACCAACGCTGACTATAAACACCAACTTTGTACCAGTATGTTTTTTTTTTGCTGTTTTTGTTGTTCAGGGTAGACCCCTCCGGGATCTGCCCTGAACAGTGGATGGTCTAAATCAGGGGTCCCCAACCTTTTCCACTTTGTCTTCACAAGAAAATTTATTAGCAGCGTCTTTATAACGTGGAAAAATTCTCTCTGCTCGAACGCACTCTTGTTGCCATTGCAACAATAAACATGTCCTTTCAAAATAAAAGACATCACAAAAACAAAGTGAATAAAAATAACAGTTCTGTGCGGCCCGGTACTACATGACCCGCGTCCCAGTACCAGTCCGCGGCCCGGTGGGAGGGGACCACTGGTCTAAATAACCTTAGAATGGGTGAACCCAGTGTCTGTGATCCCTCCAAAGGTGAGACAGCAAACAAATTAAGTGAATTTCATCGCCATTGTCCACCTTGCGGACGGCAGCGTTTTTGGAGACGGAAATACTCAGTCATTGTTCTAGTGAGCAGTGCATGGTAACCACCTTCCACCACCTTGTATTTGTAACAGTTTTACAAAACTCTGCTTTGTGCCTTTTAAATCTAGTAATTGTCTTGAAAAGATCAGTTTCCCAAACAAAAATAAAACACTACTAGTATCACTGAAGTAAATGAACAGGACTTTTAAACATCTTTAAAATTTCTAAAGAATTGAAATTAGTCAGAGTGAAACAGAGTACGTGTGTGAATGAGAGGGATCCAAATGGAAAAGTTTATTGGGCTACAGGGAGAAGAGATAAAGAAGGTGGAAGATTTTAAGTACTCAGGATCAACAGTCCAGAGCAATGGAGAGTGTGGAAAAGAGGTGAAGAAGCGTGTGCAGGCAGGCTGGGACGGGTGGAGAAAAGTATCTGGTGTGATGTGTGACAGAAGAGTTTCAGCTAAAATGAAAGAAAAAGCTTACAAAACCATGGTGAGACCGGCCATGCTGTTTGGTCCAGAGCAGGCATGGCAAACTATGACCCATGTGCCACATGTGGCCCGTTAAACATTTTAATCCGGCCCCTGAAGTGGAAAAAAGTTAAATAAATAAATCTTGTTAGTTTTATTTTCCCTGCAATTTTGATGTTTCCTCACTAGATGGCGCACTCTAAATATATTGGCTTTGTTGAGAAAACAACAACACTGCTCCCATTAAATTGTGTGGGTCTTCATGATGCGCATGCTGCCAAAATTAACATTGTGCACAGATATGGGAAGCCATTGGGCCCAATACACGCACGTAAACAATTGTGTTAGATGTTAAATCAAGCAAAATCTTACATTAAGAGCTTATATTTAAAACCTAGCATTGCTAAATGCACGTTTTTAGGCATTATCACTCTAGATTTCAGACCTAGCGCCGCTAGATTTAAAACTTAATGCTCTTGATGTAACATTTAGCACACTTGTTTAAAATCTAGCACACCATTCTATTGATCTAATCTAGCGGTTGCCAAATCTAGTGGTTGCCATCCATCTGCTCCCTCCCGTTACCAGGGGCGTATCCAAGATTTTCTAAAGGGGTGGGGGGCTGTGAAGTCATAGACAAAACGATCACCTTTGATGCTCATTTCCCCCCAGAATGTGTTGAAAAATAAGTAATATTTCTGCATTATGGTGCATATTTTGCCCTAAGTTTGTAAGAGCACTTTTTTTTAATGGACCAAAAAGGGGTGTAGGGGGTAGGGAGTGTGCACAACCTCCCCCAGTCTCGCCCGGACCCACCCCTGCTTCCAGCCCGCTTGTCAAATGTTGGAACTCAATGTGGCCTGCGAGTCAAAAAGTTTGCCCACCCCTGGTCTAGAGACAGGGGTACTGAGGAAAAGACAGGAAACAGAGATGGAGGTAGCAGAGATGAAGATGCTGAGGATCTCTCTGGGAGGGACCAGGATGGACAGGATCAGAGGAACAGCACATGTTAGAGGTTTTGGAGATAAAGTCAGAGAGGCCAGACTGAGATGGTTTGGACATGTGCAGAGGAGAGACAGAGAGAGTACATCGGCAGATGGATTCTGGATTTGGAACCACCAGGAAAGAGGGCTAGAGGAAGACCAAACAGGAGGTTCATGGATACAGTGAAGGAAGACATGAAGATAGTTAGTGTGACTGAAGAGGATTCAGAAGATAGGGTTAGATGGAAGAAACTGACTTGCTGTGGTGCCGCCTGAAGGGAAATGCCGAAAGAAGAAGAAGAAAAATTCGGAAGAATCTTCTTTCGGGAACTTGTTCCAAAATTTACAGACTTCGCTGTCAGGACTATCAATTCATTTCAGTGCAGCTCTTTTCATTTCTCTGATGTCATTTTATTTCTTCTTTTAAATACCTCTCTAATTTGGGGGGAGACAGCGGCGTTCACCCCTGTTTCTCCCACCATTGGCGCCATTGTGGCAGCCTGCTGCGGTGTAGGAGTGCGGCGCACAAATTTCCCCATCGAGGGATGAATAGAGTGAGTAAAAATTTACCTTTCTTCTTCCTGTCTGGAATGAATACAATTAATTGCATCCATTGTTAATTTTACTCCAGTAAAAGAAACACAGGAATCTATCCCAACTAAATTTGGGGTGAAAATTTGGGTACATGCTGGACACATCATCAACAAGCTAAATAAGGAGATTCTGTAAACAGCTAATTAATCAACCTGAGTCTCAGAAACAGTCGAGGAGACTGCTGTTCTGAGTCATTTTCTGTTTCTTCGTGTTTTTTGTGAGATACTCAACCTTCTGTTTGTCAGCATGGAAATGAAAGTCTGCGCCAGAGGTCGCACAACATAGATCAGAAACCAAAGAACAAGGGGTTCCTCGTGAGTGAAAGGGTGCGTGTGGCTTGTGTAAAAAAGTGTTCTTCCATCTTTGAGTATTTTCTTCTTTCACACTCAATCATTGTCCTGCACAGATTGTTCTTTGGGTGTGAAACTTCGTTTGTCCTGAAAATCTGAGTCTCTGAAATGTTTAGAACCTCATATTGCCCAGTTCAGGAAAGCATTCAGTTTTCAGCCAACAACTTTTTAAGAAACTCGTTTTTTTTGGCGAAATTCTTCTTTTTTTACTTTTACACTGGTATTGGTTCATTTTTGAAAAAAAAAAAAAAAATAAAATAAAAGGATTTGGAATCGAATCCACAAATTTGAGACTGACTGCATGGAGGAAAGTTTTGACGAGGAATTTTTGACTAATTAAATTGTCATTTTTTTTATTTTAAAGGCGGATTGGCGCTGCGCCAGCAATAACTAGGACGCTGCATCGGTCCGTCGTGGTAAAGAGAGAGCTGAGCCGAAAAGCAGAGCTCTCGATTTACAAGTGGATCTACGTTCCAACCCTCACCTATGGTCACCAGCTGTGGGTGGTGACCGAAAGAATGAGATCACGGATACAAGCGGCCGAAATGAGCTTCCTCCGCAGGGTGGCTGGGCTCTCACTCAGAGATTGAGTGAGGAGCTCTGCCATCCGGGAGAAGCTTGGTGTTGAGCCACTCCTCCTCCAGGTCGAGACGTGCCAGATGGGGTGGTTTGGGCATCTGGTTGGGGATGCCCACCCGAGCGCCTCGCTGGTGAGGTGTTTTGGGCACGTCCCACCAGACCCCGGACCCGCTGGTGAGACTATGTCTCACAGCTGGCCGGGGAACTACTCGGGATCTTTCCGGGTGAGCTGGACGATGGCGCCGTTGAGAGAGAAGCTTGGGCTTCCCGCCTGAGGCCGGATAAGCGGAAGACAACAAACGGACAGTTTGTGTGAAAGAGAAAGTGCACGAAGATCTTTGAAACATTGGTCATCGACAGCCTACAATGTCGCCGTGTGTGTGGCTCAGGTTTAATTGTATCTAAATACTACCAAATTTGGGCTGCTTGAACACCCTATTGGACTTTTTTTCTTTCTGGATATCTTTTTTTTTTTTTGGGTTCCCTTGCATGCCTCCATCGATGATGTCACCTTCCATCATTTGCTCTCAATCATAAACATCTGAAGTGGAGAGAAGTTCTTTTGTCAGACTTTGACACAAAAGAACAGACTGTGATTATTTTTAAAAACAAGTTGGTGAAAATGAATCCAGCTGCTGCCAACGTTGCGCAGGATGAACTCAAAAAAAGGAGATTTAGTGAGTCAGAATCGCCTCCAGAAAACCAGGAGGACTGGCAAACCCTCAAACATATAAATCTGAGCTACTTTGTTGATAATGAAGAGATTAGACAACAAAGCAGTGAGGATTAATGACGCTTCTTCGCTTGTTGTGTGATCGATGAGAAGAGGATGACAAATTGGCGAGAAAAAGCTCCAGATATAAACTCTGATGAAGGGTGAACATAAAACACAATGAAGGAACTGGATGTTCTTCTTTTTTTTCACTCTTCAGGTCTTTTTCTGCTCAATGCCAGTCCTAATTGTTAAAAAATCTGTTCATGAATCAAAAAAGTCCTTCCTTGGTACCAATTCAATTCAATTTTATTTCTATGGCCCAAAATCACAGAATTTCCGTCTCAATGGGCTTCACAAAAAAAGAGGAATGTATAAACACAAATATACAGCAAGAAAAATAACTAACAAATGCTAACTAATCAAGACTAGCACATTTATGCCCTTAGACGCTCCTTCTCGGTGAGGAAAAACTCCTAAAAAAACCATCAGTGGGGAAAAAATAAGAAACCTCGTGGGGATCCACATGAAAGAGAGATCCCTCCCCCAGGACGAGCAACCAATGTGTCAAAGATTATTGTTTAAATATTAGCTTATTCTACTCTACAGTTAAATATCTAAAGAAGTGAATAGATGTTCTTCATCCTGATGGAAACACTGGAGACTCCTCAGCTCGGAGAAGTCCAGTACGGGGATGAGTAGATGTTCTTCATCCTGATGGTAACACGGAGGACTACTCAGCCCAGCCAGAGTAGTCCTCCCTCCGTGTGTTACCAGTCTTGTTCTGTTAGTCCACCGTTCACAATTAGAAAAAAAAAAACACTTTCAATGTTTAATACGGATCAAAACTGCAAGCTCATGTCTGAATGTCTCCTTTGGGTGGTGTTGTGATTTGAATGCCAGAAGGCTGATCCATAAACACTGCGGTTTCCCAGACTACACACACAATCCTCAGGTAATGCCTTTCTGCATCTTTCAGCACCTCCGCAAAAGAAGCTTTGATTTCTATTCTCCAGAATGAGAAGCAATGAACAGAATTTGCTTTTGGTGTCTGATGGAAAATGTTTTAAAACTGAATTTTCATCTTCTGATACTTTAAATGCAAACATGTCACAACTTTTTATTCATAATTTGAGACATTTTTTGATGATGGTGTGAGGTTTCCATTGACTGGAGAAAATGTGGACCTAGTAACTATATCATCACCCATAGCGTTCGGCTTCATAAGAAAACAAACTACTCAGCCATCACTTGCTGCTAGCAAGTTGACCGCCATATTGGATTTTTGGAGCATGAATAGTCATTGGTCTAGTTCAGGTATGGGCAAACTACAGCCCGCTGGCCACAAACGGCCCGTTAAACGTTTTAATTCAGCCCGAAAAAAAAAAGATAAATAAACTATGTTAATGTTTTATTTCCCCTGCAATTCTGATGTTTCCTCACTAGATGGACCACTCTATACATATTGGTTTTGTTCCAAAAACAACAACATTGCTCCCATTAAAATGGGTGTGTTTCTGTGATCCATACATTGTCAAAATAGATTGTCAGGAGATTTCAAACCTTCATTTTAAACCTAGCACGCTAGATGCACGTTATTTTTTTAAGCACTAGGGCGCTTGATTTTAATGTTAGCACGCTAGATTACGTGCGCGTAGCAGCCCCAAAGGCTTTCCATAGCTAGCACGCTTGTTTACCAAAGCATGCCATCTATGTGCTCCTGTTCCGGCCCCTTGGTCAAATGTTAGAACCCAATGTGGCCCATTAATCAAAAAGTTTGCCCACCCCTGGTCTAGTTTATGTTTGCACGACAACCACATTGCCAACCAGGAGCAAACTTTTTGAAGGAACATGGCCCCACCATAGGAGATCGTCAAAGTGCAAATCTGTCAGACTCACTGTGGCTTCCTAAGTAAAATCTGTTAATCAAAAGACTCAAACGCCCCAAAAACCAACACAATAACCATTTATTGGGCCATCTGGAAAATGAACCCTTCGAGATATACAAATATGACCAATTTTATAAGAAATCAACTTCAAATTTATTTCCGCAAACTCACTGCACGACTCTGGTGGTCTGAGCATTTGCATGATTTGTTTAAGAAATATTTAATTTTGAACCACTCTGGATCCTTCTGGGTGAGCTGGAGAATGCAGCTGGGGTGACAGAAGCCTGGGCTTCTCTAAACCATCTGAGGCTGTTGCCCTTGCGACCCGGTCTGGGATAATCGGAAGACGACGGGATGGAACATTAAATTTGCTAGGTAGAAAACACCAGCTGTTGTACGGGCAAGTTCGCAAGATGACACAGCAGTAGTAGGACACCACTGACAAACAATGAATCAGACCACACCAAGAAGGAAAATATTTGGTGCAGAATAAAATAAAAAAAAAATAACAATTCTGGATCATTGCGAAAAAGACCAATAGAATGGTCATGGGTTGTTTTCTCCAAAAGGAGGAACAACTATGAAGGATAAGGATGGACCAAAAAAATCTGTCTCAATAATTTCTGCTATTTAGTACAATATGTATTAATTAAACAATAAATAAACTTCTTCCCCTGTTTAGAAAAAAAAAATAATAGTTTGCTGGTGAGCTGACTAGCAAAAAATCCCAATACGTGCTCTTCCATCCCATTACCTCGTTATTTCATGCACCAATTTTGGCCTTACAATGAATTTAAGTTTAGAGTTCATGCAAACTTGTTCTGGTTTGTGTAAAAGAGTAGTGATGTTACTTGTAAAACAGGTTACAGATCCTAACCTTTGACAGAATGGCCGTCTTTTGACCAGAGAATCGCAGGTTTGAGTTCCGCCATGAACTCAAGGCTAAGCCCCAATTACTTTACCACTGGAGCTGTCGTTGCTTGCTGCCTTATGTTTGATGTTGCACATTTCGCCAAAGCAAGTTTCTATTTTGTGAATTTTCTGTGGTGTGAGGCCTTTCAATCGCCACCGTCAGCCAGCCCCGACATATCAGGTTGGTCAGTTCGTCTTTCTGTCCACCATCCTTCTGTCCACCAAGAACATCCCCCTCAAGACGGAGTCTCGCAAGCTTTCCTCCTGCTTCATTGGTCTCTTCCAGATCCTGTGGTTGGTCAACTCAGTGTCGGGGAAGCTCGCACTTCCCTCTTCCATGAAGGTACATCCTGTCTTCCACGTCTCGTAGATTAAACCGGTTTCCACCAGTCCTCTCCAGCCTTCCTCTGCTCAGCCTCCTCGCCTTGTCGATGGCTCGGATGCGCACACGGTCAACCGTCTTTTGGATGTTCGTCGCCGGGGTCGGGGTCTGCAGTACCTCATGAACTGAAAGGGTTATGGCCCAGAGGAGCGGTGCTGGGTGCCTCGTTCGGCAATCCTGGACCCTGGTTTACTTCGGGACTTTAACCGCCGCATCCCGGACAGGCCTGGTAATCCGCCAGGTGGCGTTCGTAGAGGGGGGGTTCTGTGGTGTGAGGCCTTTCAAGGCCTGCTTGTGTTTCTTTTTTTTTCTCCCTCTCCAATATTCACAGGTGCTGGATGGTTACTAACGGGAAAATTGGGCCGATTACTACCACCTGCGCGTACTTAACGTTGGATTTAAAAGCTCTGGTGTCACCCACAGTCTTCGTAAGTTCTTCAACTGCTCTTGTGGTAAACTGACTACCTCTAATCTGTGCTTATTTGATATCTCAGACTTGCATCTTCATTCTCCCCACAGGAATCTTCAGCCCTTCTTCCTGGCCATCCAGCACCGCCTGAAACCATCATCACTTCCCTATGGACACCTTTTGGTTACTCTTTCAATAAACTATTGTATACCTGCATTTGGATTCTCCTCTCTTCATCATACATAACATTTTCGTTGACGATGGCAATGAACAGGTGCTTTGCAGCACAGAAATTTCCCCATGAGCAATCTATTAAATACGTTAAAAGATTAATATTTTCACAAGAAAGTCTGTTGCATGATGTACCTGCTACACTCTCTGCCATTGTTGTGAATAATCCACAGGTGTTGGGCCGCAAATACATATCACTCACTTAAATTTCTTGTGTATAGGTATTTTTAAAATTGTTTTTATTATGAGTTGACATGTGTTTACCCCGGGCAATATTTTTGATGACAGCAAATAGCATAAACAACAACCTAATGCCTTTTCCCATCTCCGAGTACTGGTACCTTAAAAGTCTTACTTGGTTTCTTATTGGTACTCTTTCAGATTCAAAGTACCCAGATACAACCAAACCTTTTATTTTGATGCAATTTAAATTAAAATATTATTTATTTATTCCTCTTCTCAATCGTCCATTGCTCATGGGTTTGTGGGCGATGCAGGAACCTATCACCGCCAATCTAAGGCAAGAGGTAGAGTACACCCCGAACAGGTCATCAGTATGTTGCGGGGCCACACACTCGCACTTATTCCCAAAAGTAACTTTAAAGTGACCAATCAACCTAACATGCATGTTTTTGGAGGGTAGGAAGAAACCCTAAAACCTAAGAAAACCCACGCATACACGTAAAGAGAAGTAAACTTCACAAAGAAAGGCTAGTGTTCCATTCTTCATCTCCACCCGAGACTTAAACCCCGGACCTTCTTGCTACGAGGTCACTGTGCTAACCACTGCCCCACCATGCTCACAAATACTGATCTATCTTATGCAGCCGAGGATCTCCTTCTTCACCTGGCCCCTGTGTTCCCTTTTTGCAGGTGGTGAGCCCACTGGAAGGGTGACTCATGTCCCCTGTTCGGGCTGAGCCTGACCGGGCCCCATGGGTAAAAGCTCGGCCACCAGTTGCACTCAGTGCCTAAGGGAAGCACGGAGGGAGAGACAGACCGACTTTCAGAGGTTATTACCTTTGGATAACTCGGGAATGCCCATTTCTGTAACCTGTAAACTTTGCAGCCCTGTTCGGCGCTAACAAATTGCTTCCAGTAGGCGCAGGTCCACACCCTCTGGCGCGGCGCCCCTGTGGCTAAACGTGGCCTGGCGTTCATACAGGATCTGGAACCAACTAGTTAAAAGCAAATGAGAAAAAGTATTGTGCGCTGTATTTGCTCGTTTGTACCACCTCTCAGCCAATACCGTTATGAATATCATTAAGACTGAAAGTTTTTGGTCCAATAAAAACTGCTGGTATTGGTGCCAAACGGTATCGGTATCCCATCTCTATTTGTATTACAATATTTTGAGGATTAAATTTTCAATATAAAACAGACACATGTAGATTTTTCTTGTACCCTAATTGTGAAAAAAGTTTGTAATAATCTTTAAATTAGCAGAAATTTCAAGCTTTTTTGTCCCTTTTTTGTTAGAAACACAAAGTGAAAGTAAACTTTACTTGTGATGGTTTTCAGCTGAATTGAAATATTATCACTCAACTCAAAATGCTGACCCAGTGCATGAAGGAAATTACGCACAGTAAGTGCTGCTTCTTATTCAACTAAATCCCAAAAGGCGCAGTTTGCCGAATGTTTACAGAACACATAAACACAGACTTTATTACGTGAGTGTGAACAATTTCTCCCAAACATGCTAAAGTACAAAACTTGCGTGTGCATGTGGGATTTACAGTACTTCTCACATGCACGTTTAATGCACTGCATGCATTTGTCTTGGTTGGCCTCTCGTGTTTGTGTGTTTGCACATGCTGGAAATGGCGTGCATGCCTGTGTGGGCAGGTGGATTTGTGGTGAATGTCTTTACATTTCCATAGATGGAAAATAACCAGGAGCGGAGAACGTAGCTCGTAATTTTTCCTGTTCTACTTCATCAAGTCGTCACTTTGCATATACACAAGGGGAGAGTGCGATACACAAATACTTTCAGGCACACAAACAGTCCTCTTCCCAAGGACATGCAGAAAGGTGTTGTTGTGTGTATCTGCTGGGAGCAGACAGTGTGGCTACAGGAAGGAACCTGTTGGCTTTGTTACACTTTCTAAAGCTCGTCTGCTCTGTCTCACTTAAACTGCAGTATATAACTTTGAAGGCTGGGGAGTCAAAAATGTGTAAAAAGTGCCAGAAATAAGACATGACTCGAGTATCTGTAAAAAAGAGAAAAGAAAGACACATGGGAAGAAAGTAGACGATGACACCGATGTTTAAAAGTCAAGCAAATATTTGTGTTTTATACCTGTTGTGAGAAGCAGTTTGAGATTAAACCAAATTGCATACCATAATAATTATAACTTGTTCTTTTAGATTTTATCAATTTAATTCAATTCCATTTTATTTGTATAGCCCAAAATCCCAGAATTTCCGTCTCAATGGGCTTCACAAGAAAAAGAGGAATGTCTTAACACAAATATAAAGCAAGAAAAATAACTAACAAACAAGACTAGCACATTTATGCCCTTAGACTCTCCTTCACGGTGAGGAAAAACTCCTAAAAAACCCATTAGTGGGGAAAAAATAAGAAACCTCATGGGGATCTACATGAAAGAGAGATCCCTCCCCCGGGACGAGCAACCAATACGTCAAAGATTATTGTTTAAATATTAGCTTATTCTACTCTACAGCTAAATATTACTAAACAGACATTTAAAGACAGGATATCCTGTTGGTCGGGGGTGATGATACTCATGCCATGATGTCTGTAGATAAAACATAATATTTTCTGGGAGCTAAAAGGTACAAAAGGGTTTTAATGAAGAAAACTTACAAATTAGTTTAGTCAGTTTTGGTTTCATTTTTGATCATGTGAATTCACCCTCCTCTTCCTTCCTGCTTTATCCCTCTCCCTGAGTCCATGAATGACACAGCATGAATCTTGTCTGAGACAAAAAAAATACAGCGCAATGCATATCAGATTAGAAAAGCTAGCACATTTTTTTAAAATATATTTTCTATTGGTGTGTTTACATATCAGCCGGGATAGGCTCCGGCACCCCGCTACAGGGAGGCCCTCAGTTAGGTAATAAGCAGTTCAGAAGACAAAGCATTTACATAAAAAGGGCACTCCCTGTTGGGACCAAGCATGAGCAGAGTGTGTACATATAGAAAAAACACTTCAAAGTTGTTCAAGAACAACTCTGCTTTCTATTTAAATCCGCATATTGAATGGGAGAGGTTACAAATCACTCAAACATACACGGATAAAACTGAAAAACCGATGACCTCCAGCAAGGATGCATGCAGCCAACAAGCTACACAAACAGTCCTCCGGTACCAACACCAACCTCTGGCGATAAAAAGCCGCCCCACGACTCGCCAGGTTAGAGGCCCCCTGGACTCCCATGCTCGTTGGGGAGGAAAAGGTTGACAGCGTGACGCCGAGTCAGCTATTCAAACCGACGCCGGCCGATCCGTCTATGATGCCAGTTCACCAACGATGTCACCTGGTCTGCGAGTACCAGACCAGGTGACACACACAAAGTAAAAAATTAACTATAATCCACACAAAAGCGGCGAAAAATTGAAAAAACAAGCTCCAAACTCACAAAACTCGCTCACTAGAGATCAGCACAAAAGCAGAAGCAGTGAGAGTAACTTGTCTGTGTGTGTATCCTTGAGAGAGAGAAACTTGTCTGTGTGTGTATGAGAGATAGAGAGAGAGAGGGACAGAGAGAGAAAAAGACAGAGAGAGGTTGGTTGGAAACCATCTCTGGGGGTTTACGATGGTAACGCCAGACTGTTAGATCTTGGGACAAAAAAGGTTGGACTCCCCTGCTCTAAAAAGGGCAGGCATACCTGGGGATCTTGCAAATCCCCGGAGAGTCGGGGACATTCTTATGAGCGGATGAACGGCTCGACACAGAACGCACAGGATGCCGGAGCCAACTCCATTCTACAAGACATCGCTCGGGCTTGTGTGAACATTCAGAAATCCTTAGCCAGAAGCAAGAGTCCGGAGAGTCCGGAGAGAGTCCGGGGGAGTCCGGGGAGAGTCCGGGGAAAATCCGGAGAGTCCTGTTCTCCCTTTTAAGGAAAACACTAGTAATATTTAGTAACATAATTCCGGTCTACTTTTATTGAAATCTAATGATCATCATGTCAAAGAATTAGTGGTTAAGTAGACACGTGCATGGCTTACTGAAGGCAGCAGAATTAGAGAAAGTAAATATCTCACAAATATATTTTCTTCCTGTGACACATGACTCCCGAGGTGTGAGGCAAACTTTTAATTCAGCAAATAGTGACAAATGTCTTGCTTCCTTCCAGCTGGATTGCATCTCTTTGCAGTTGACGATGTTGCTATAGAGGCATTATCAACAGTACGTTGAACTTTTTTGGCATTGAATCCCCTGTGGGCTTCCATTAAAATTGAAGCGCCTGGATGTGACCGTGAGGGGACCTGCATGATTTTGTAATGTGAGTCAGTGCGAAGACTTATCTGAGGGCAGTGATGGAAACTCTGCAGATTAAGATAAGCTGTAGGTGTAAAACCTCTCGCAAGTGGCGGCCTTTATATAGTATAATAATGTACGGCCTTGCAAAGACACGTCCAAAACAAGGTTTAATCAAACACATCCAACAGTTGCCAAAGAACTTCAGAGATTAGTGGTGAACAACTGTGTGTTTTTTTGTTTGTTTTTATAACCTTGTCTTCTGGTTCTCAGCCTAAATTTTCAGCTTGAAATAGCTGATGGCATGCTTTGTTAAAATACCATCCGTTTGTGGTTTCTCTCCATTCTTAGTTTTTTCTCGAAAAACAAAAATGATTTACTTACGGATGCTTCTCTTTGCTGCCAGGATATTATTTTACCTTATTTGTTGGCTTGCAATTGACAGTCCCATTTATGCAACCACAAAAACAAAAGAAGCTTGTCTTTGTAAAAGTGTACAGGTAAAAATGAGTCATCACACACACACACAAAAAATTGACATACAGCACCAAACAGAGCTCAAAGATTTTCAATCACCTCCAAACCGCACCTTCAGTTCAGTTCAAGTCAATGTGTTAAGCAACTTTCTTCTTTTTAGAGGCTTGCGCAACCATCAAAGCCAAAATACCAGCATTGGACAAGGACATGGGCACATGTGGTCAAAAACCAACAAAAACATTCAAACAAACACTTGAATTGAACCACAAGCTGTTTAGTAATTTTGTGTTGAAATCAAGAACATGAAGAACTAAAGAATATTTAGCAGCATTAGGCAGCCAGCTTGTCATTTACAGCAGTGTGAAAATAAGTCATTCTCAAGATGGTATTTCTGAAAAAATATCAGTGGAATTGTAGCTGATTCAAATATTTCTAAACATCAATCTAACAAGCATAACATCTACAGTTTGGATTAAGTAAAGATTTCTGGCACAAGTGGCACCTCATAGCTTCTGGAATTACCATATTTTTTTCAGATTATAAGTCAAAGGTTTTTATTCAAAATTTGGCCAGGTTCCAATTTATACTCTGGAGCGACTTATGTGTGAAATTAGTAACACGTTATTACTATCATTTCACTTGTTACTTTCATGCTAACTACAAGAGGGAGCTCTATGGCCTCCTGTGTTGATCATTTCAACTTTCGTTCCGTTCCGTCATCTTCTGCTTGTTCCGGCGTCGGGTCGTGGGGGCAACAGCCTCAAACGGGTAGCCTGGGCTTCTCCCTCCTTGGCTGCATCCTCCAGCTCACCCGGAAGGATCCCAAGTCGTTCCCGAGCCAGCTGTGAGACATAGTCTCTCCAGCTGGCCGGGGACCATGCCGAGAGACTATTGACAAAGTCTCTCCAGTGGGAGAGACTTTGTCAATAGTCAATTGCCAACAATTGAGAAGGGTTGAAGAAAATGGAAAATCCTATTCTGCAATTAAAAGCTATAAGTAGTGAAACGTCCAGCTGAAAACTCCAATCGAGCAGCAGAAAGATGTTTGAAGTAAGCAAGAAACTTGTAAGGGAATGGCGAAAAGTGGTGGCTATTCTTACTGAAATGAAGAAAACAATTAGCCTTCAAAAGCTAATTGAGGTCAAACGTGACATCAATTGACGATGTACGCGTCTTCCTCCTCTTCCTCTTTGACCACCAGTAGTCCAATTTCCATCGGTACCCTGTTGGTCACCGGCACCGATGGCGGTCGTTGTTAACTCGGGCCACGACCGATCCGGTACGATATTTCTTAAACTGTCTTGGATATTTGAGTTTGGCATAGTTTTACGTCGCATGCCCTTCCTGACACAACCTCTGTGATTATCAGTGCCTTTCTGCCCATTGCACAACCATTTGGATGGTAAGCGTTTAGATGTTTCACTGAGTGTTTAGATGTTTTCCTTTTTTTCTCTCTTTTTTGTAAATTTATTTCAAGGTAACCTGTGTTGTAAAAATTAAGCTTTATTTGGCACGCAAGCATTATTTTTATTTCCGACTGTTCTCGGCCACATGCATTATTTGAGTATGAGATTTTGTTAATGTATATAGTCATTTAACAGAAGACTGATTAAAAATAAAATTCTATTCTAAAACAAACAAAAAAAAAATGGTACTTTTAAAGTTACTGAGTTCTAAAGTAGTTTTTTCAACGCATACTTTTTACTCTTGAGTAAATTTTTTAGGTCTACATATTACTTTTACTTGAGTAGAAATATTTCGGAGAAACTGTGCTCTTACTTTAGTAAATTTTTTGGCTACCCTCCACACCTCTGTTCTTGGGTCATGTCAGGTTTTATTCACATGGGTCATATTTTCTTCACTTCTTGGGATTTTTGTACAGATGCTCCTGAGATGGCTTAAAGTTACACAACTGGTCACACACTTCACTACTTTGATAAATCCCTTAATTTGCATAAAAGTTGATGTAAGTGCTGATTTGGGCGTATACACGCGATAAATAATTGAGGTCTGAGGTCTGCCTCCAACCTTCATGAGGTTATGTTTGCATTTTTTGCTCATTCTTTGAGCCCAGTGTACCTGCGGTTGTCATGAGTAACATTCGGACACTTGCTGGCAAGGTGAAGGAACTGCGGATGCTCGTTCTGACCCAGCAGGAATGTGGAAGGGCCACTTTGGTGTGCTTCGTTGAAGCCCGACTCTGTGGACACATTACGAACTGTTCTTTTAACTGTTCAGATGCCAGCTTTTACACCATGTAAGCGGAGCAGGAAGGCATCGAGGTGTTAGCACCGCAGCATAAAATTTCCCTTCCAGGATTTATAAACTATTTTCAATTCCTCACAACACACTTCCAGTTCTAAAAACACCTAAAAAAATTGAACTTTTTTTTGGCACTTTTCCCAAATATTAGACAAACTAAATGGTGGACTTTACCCACAGTATCTAGCGCTGCAATGGCATTAGAAGTACTTTACAGCATAACTCACACTCATTCATTTATACCCGATTCTTGAAGCTGCGATGTAAGGTGTTGGCCACGACCCATCGGAAGCAGCCAGAGATTGGTGTCTTGCTTAAGGACACCCGGCTAAGAACTTCAGGCACGGGATCAAGCCTTCCAGCTTCTGCTTTAGAGGACATTCACTTTATCCACTGTGCCATTCTTCCATCAAGTTACCAATCACTTAATCAATCACATATAGTACATCACATTTGTAAAGTGGAGCTACAACATGAACTATACAGATATTTGCTATATCAAATACTTGGCTCATGATTTTAGTTTTTGGGGGTTGTTTTTGTGAAAAAAGATTGAAAGAATGGATTAATTCAAAAAATGCATATTTCTTTTTATTTGGAATTCCCATCAAGCTCAGACTTATTTCTTTTTGCAGTGTTTACTCCTATATTTCAGGACAATTTTGCCAACTGGAATGACGGAACTTGTTTTCCTATAGAAAAGAGTGCTATTTCACAGTGGCTCCAAAGTTTGGCTGACCTACAAATAAGAAATTACAAACCAATCCTTGGTGCAAGGGTATTTAGCAAACTGCAGACATAAAAGTTTACCTCTGGATGTGAGTTTTCCACTTTTTTGATTAGAGAGTGGGTTTGAATTTTGATTTGGTCAAGGCTCCGGTTGTGACTGCAACGCTACAGTAAATCCCAAACAGGCCCGAGTGGACATAGAGGCTTTTGCAGAGTATGTAATTACATAGTAAATTATTCAGTGGGTCCAAACCAAAACATAAAGGCATTCATTTTCAAAACCAGCTTACAAGGAAAACTCTGCCAGCAGAGCCAAATGAAAAAAAAATGAAAGAAAAAAAAAAGAGTTAGAAATTAAAGCAGCCCTCAGGAAGAATGCTGTTATATTGTACCTGGAATGATATGTTTTTGTAAAGACATATGGAGATTAGCATCTCTCTTAGAAAAACATTGATATTCTAATAGTGTCTTGGCTAGAGGAAGCAAAATGTGGTTTTAAAAATGTGCTTCATGCAGTGAGAAGCACACCATAAAAAATGACAGTAGAAACTCAGCGATGACAGAATGAGTGAGGGAGATGTATCTTGTGACTCTGATAGGGCTGGCACTTATTCAGATTCATATGCAGATTCAACCGATGTTTGTCTAAGCAAAAAAACATCCAGTGGATCTTATTTCTTAAAAATCGAAGCACAAGACCAAACTTTTGTTTCAGATCGGTGCTGTAGTTCAACTGGAACACTTCTATTCAAGTCAATTATTCATGTACGATATAGATTCTAGTTTTCAACTCAAATATAAAACACAGAAGAAGGGGATGTTGCACCGAGTCAGCAAAGTAAGGTCATCGGGTCACACGAGAAACTTGTGGTTGAGTTATTATAAGTTGCCGAAGATCGTACGCTTCATCCGTTCCCATCTGAGGCTTGTGGGCCAAACCTTGTTCGGATGGTCGGTGATGATGTGAAAAGGTGATGATAGTTCAGCTTTATCAAAGGAAGAGCTCCGTTTCGCTTAGAAAACCTCTGCACGCAGATGGAGGATGATTTGGAAGTAGTCATGGTGGGTTGATGTTGTTCCTGGCTGATCATTCTGGACCGACTCCACTGCGGACTGAGAAACTAGAGAAGAGGGTTTGTGGTATTTTTCTCTTCCTGTAAAAACAAATGCAAACCCTCATAATGGCAGAATCAGAGTAAACTTTGAGGGGGTTAATGGCAACCCCTATTTGTCTTTAAGTTTTTTAAAGCATGGTTGGTGTATGGAGTCGGAGGTAAAACAAAGAATAACAGATACGTAAATGGATGAAGACAAATGACGAATGACACTTGGTTTTGTAAGAAAATCCCTAGTGAAAAGGTTAATATAATAAAATTTTAACATTGTATGAATGCATCTTCTTCTTCTCCTTTCGGCAATTCCCTTCAGGGGTCGCCACAGCAAGTCAGTTTCTTCCATCTAACCCTATCTGCTGCATCCTCTTTGGTCACACCAGCTATCTTCATGTCTTCCTTCTCTGTATCCATGAACCTCCTCTTTTGGTCATCCTCTAGCCGTCTTTCCTGGTGGTTCCAAACCCAGTATCCTTCTTCCAATGTATTCGGTCTCTCTTCTCTGTACATGTCCAAACCATCTCAGTCTGGCCTCTCGGACTTTATCTCCAAAAGACCTAACATGTGCTGTTTCTCTGATATACTCATTTCTGATCCTGTCCATCCTGGTCACTCCCAGAGAGATCCTCAGCATCGTCATCTCTGCTTACTTCCATCTCTGTTTCCTGTCTTTTCCTCAGTGGCACTGTCTCTAGTCCAAACAGCATGGCTGGTCTCACCACGGTTTTGTACACTTTTCCTTTCATTTTAGCTGAAACTCTTCTGTCACACATCACACCTGATACTTTTCTCCACCCTTTCTGGCTTGCTTGAACACGCTTCTTCACCTCTTTTCCACACTCTCCATTGCTCTGGACTGTTGATCCCAAGTACTTAAAATCTTCCACCTTGTTTATCTCTTCTCCCTGTAACCTCACTTTTCCATTTGGATCCCTCTCATTCACACACATGTACTCTGTCTTCCTCTGACTAATCTTCATTCCTCTTCTTTCTAGTGCAAACCTCCACCTCTCCAGCTTTTCCTCCACCTCTTCCCTCCTCTCACCACAGATCACAATGTCATCTGCAAACATCATAGCAAACATCATGGTTATATGCATTGTATGAATGCATGCAAAAAAAATACTAACCGGAAATCTAACCAAGTAAAGCTGGTGCAAACTACCATGTGAGTAAATTTGCTGATGCTAAATCTAAGCCTACCTTGTTTTCCAATTGAGAATATTTAGCAGATGGTGAACCGTTCCATTCCGTCATCTTCCGATTGTTCTGGGGTCGAGTCGCGGGGGCTCAAACGGGCAGCCCAGGCCTCTATCCTCCTTGAGCCGCCACCTTATTGCGGTGGAGGGGTTTGCGTGCCCCAATGATCCTAGGAGTTATTTTGTCCGGGGCTTAATGCCCCTAGTAGGGTCACCCAAGGCAAACAGGTCCTAGGTGAGGGGCCAGACAAAGCGTGGCTCAAAATACCCCTATGAAGTTATCAAACATGGCCAAGTTGCCCTTGCCCGGACGCGGGTCACCGGGCCCCCCCCTTGGAGCCAGGCCCGAGGGCGGGGCACGAGAGCGAGCACCTGATGGCCGGGCTTTTACCCATGGGGCCTGGCCGGGCTCAGCCCTAACAGGTGACATGGGCCGCCCTTCCAGCGGACTCACCACCTGCAGGAGGGGCCATAGGGGTCGTGTGAAGGAGGAGATGAGTGGCAGCCAACGGTGGGGACCCTGACGGTCAGATGGTGAACCAAAAAAAGCAAATTGCATCATGATTTTATGTCATTGTGAACTCTACCCTCGCCTAAGACACTTCTGTTTAGCAACTGTAGAACATAGCAACAGTGTTTTCTGTCTACTTACCTGAAGGGTATGTCCCATTAGTAAAACGTCAATATGTAGGCACATCATTTCCACAGGTGTACATATCAGAAAGTCAAACAACATTTCCTCGGGAGCTTGCTACCGGTAGGTAAATTAAGAGCTTGTGATGACTGGTTTGCAAGTAGAAGCTTGAACTTCAAGATTATGTTGGCACGTAACTCAAGAGTTACCATAAAAGACTCGTGAGACTTTTGAAACAAATTGTTCATCCACTAATGAACTTTCATTATGGTCTGTGTGAATACTCGATTCTGATTGATTCAAGGGTGTTAATTATTTTCAGAAAAGGTACACCCTTAAACACTGTTTCTGTTAAATCTTCTCAACGGTCTGTTTTATTGCCTCAAGCTAAATGCAATTTGGTAACCACAGCAACAGAAGCTCATAACAAACATTATTCGGGTTATCAAAATACAGGACAGGCATTTTCCCATACCTGTACATCAAGAGCACAAAAACTCTAACGATTTTTTTTTCCATTTCATTTAGCACTTCTGGATAATTCCTGCAATAAAAATAATCTTAAAACTACTTGCGAATTCTTTTTGAAGCAACAGTTCAAATCTTTTTCGGCACAAAAACCAAGCACTTGTTACAATCCCCTCTCATTTGGAACACTTCCCCCTATCCTGCCCTCAGCCCTAATTTGACACACCAGTTCCCAATCCCCTGGTGTGTCTTGTTTCTCTTTGGACTATTTAAGCCCTCATTTCCTTGCTTGTCCAGGGTGCCCCATCCCTCTGGTCCCCTCGACGACCAGCCGAGGGCCTACCTTCTGGTACCTCATCATTCAGTCAAGCTCCATCCCTCTGGTCCCCTCAACGTCCACCCAAGCTGGACTGTTAAAAAACTGTTAATAGGAGTAAAGATAAGAACCGTGTCCCGTAACCACTTCAGAGAGTCGGCCCAATCAGACTGGATCTGGTGAGTCTGATCACTCATCGTCCAGTTGAGCTCCATTCCTCTAGTCACCTCGATGTTCAGCCGAGGTATTCTTCTGGTCAATGGCCTGTGTGGAGTTTGCAATTGGTTCAAGAAAGGGCTATTCTCACTGCAGTAAATACATTCTATATCATTTGTCTGTGTCATCCCACGATAGCCATTAAACAAGCACAAAAAGTGATTCTCTTAAAAATGACACAAATTGCCGTTTTTAATTAGTAGAATGCGATAAGCTCTGGGTAGAAATGGGTAATTTCAGGGAGATGTGGGGAAGAATGAGGTGAAGTGGAATACTCCAATATCCGTACTGAAAAAAAAACCCAAAACATATTGCTTTAATAACATTTATTGAGGTAGCACAAACATTTAAAATCATAAAAGCCATTGACAGTACTCAAACGGAAAATTCCAAAAGCAATTCATAGGGTAACACAAAATTTTAAAATCATAATGAGAAAAGCTAGCTACTGTCTCATTAACTGAAATAATAATAGGCGTCCAGCTTGTTGTGAGGAAATAATAACTGGGGATCACTCCACACCTGGAGTTGGCCTGTCCATGACTGCAGTGGCCAAAACCACAAGGGTCCACCCTGCTCCAGGAGACACAGGCACCAACAGAAGTTACCTCGCTAAAGTGAGGCACCTGCACCACCCAGGTCAGTACAAAATTAGTTACCAATCCCTTCCAGGTGTATAACTGATATAAATCTCTCTGTAAAGCTTTCTTAAAAGAAAAAAACGATTGCAGTTGGACACACAACGCCTATGGCCAATACTATTACACACACAATCACAAGTTCCCCACGCTCACAGAATGTGATTTAGTCTTGTCAGGGTTTTAGGGAGGTGGAAGGAGGAGAGCCCAATTGCAGAACTTCAAACAAGGTTTATTAACTGAATTCAAGAAGTCTGTGAAACAAATGCCACAGTGTTAACTCAAGGTTTCAAAAGTCCAAATAATAACAAAGTTCAAACATGGTCAAGTAACCAGGGTGACCTGGCTGGAAGGGATAGCAAGACCCGACAAGGAAGTCTGGAGTGATTCCCCTTAAATAAATGGCAGGGTGCACAGATGTGGGGAATCAGGAATTACACGCAGGTGACCCCAATCAGGTTGATTAGGAATATCCAGGACTTCCTGGATATTCCTAATCAACCTGATTAGGAATATAATCAGGTGAGGGATCCCTCCCACCTGGGGGCAGGTGAGGGATCCTGACAAATCCAATTTTTTCAAGTCTTTCTCACTACTCACTTTTAGGACCTTTGCACAGTTGTTAGTCCTGTCTCATTTCAGTTGAAAGTTCTGTTCTCAAATACTTTGATGTTAGAGATTAGGCCATCAAGTTGGTTGAAAACTGAATCACAGTGCTTTTTGAAGTTTACTGCATGAACCAGGGAGGTTGCTTCTAGTGTTTGAAAAGACTGTAGGTTTTCGACATTATGCTTATGGTACTTAAACAAATTGAGCAAAGCACAGGGAAAATATTCGGAATGGAACTGAAATTGTAGCCTTTATTGTCATTTTACACAGTACAAAAAAATGTCAAAAGCAGCCCTGTAAAGTGCAATACAGGGCAAATGAAGAAGAACAACAAAACATTTCCTCACTAAAATACGACAAGTAACAGGAAACAACAATTTTTCAACATTATTTTTTCCCACGGCATGAGTCGCTGATAAATATATAGAGCTTACATTGAGGAACAAGCAAGAAGTGTTCCCCCACAGGAGATCACGTTCTTTGCTACCTCCATCCTATTTCCTTGCCCACTCTCCTCCATTTCTCTATAAGCTCTTCAAACTAAAAAAAAAACCCTTTATCCTCACTCTTCTTTCAAAAATCTACATTTTGAGAGGAGTTCTAATTTTCTGCACAAATTCCTGGAGCAACAATTCTGCTATATGAGACTTCATGTCAACATTTTTAGTTACGTCTCTTGGTAATGTGAGCTTTGATGACCACTTTTGTAAACCCGGCCCTCATTACTCGACACATGGTTTGAATTCTCATCCCACTGGTAACATCGCTAATTTTAGGGCAATTGGGTGTGAGATTACCTCAAAGAATAAGTAAGTGTGTGATTGGTTGATCCCTGGAACAGGCTGGTTACATGTTCAGAATGAACCCCACAGTGGTGGATGAAGTACTCACTTTTTGTACTTAAGTAAAAGTAATGATAATTAGGCAAAAAATGTACTTAAGTAAAAGTACCAATAAAAAAATCTACTTAATTAAAAGTACAAAAGTAGTTGGTGTAAATTGTACTTTTTAAGTAAAAAGTAAAAGTATTTGATCATAATTCAAATGTTATTTTATTGCTATAGGGTGTCACTATGGTAACCAGGATAAATACTCTGCAGGGGTGTGACACCCCCCCTCTCCCGCCTATTTTGGTCCACAAAAATAAATAAATAAATAAAATAAAAGGAAAGAGGACAAGTCAAGCTATCCCCTAGAAGGGCCAGCAAATGGGCCGCCAAAATGGAGGAAAATGACACGTATTTTTTAAAACGTTTTGGGGGGGCGGGCCCCCAGTCACTATATATTGGCTTTGTCAAAGCTCCACCCCTCTTTGGAAAATTCTAGATCCGCCCCTGGTCCGTGTAATGCTGGCTCAACTTTTTATTTAGAAGTAAACACAACGAACAACGAACATCTGACTCTTTCTAATTTGTACTAGATTTGATGTTAGGTTTTTGGTGCCGAAAGAATGCAGAAAATGTTTCTCGATTCATGACTTCTTCTCCCGATCAACTGCTTCTTTTGATTTTGGCGATGCGGCTTCAAGATGCGCTAAAAAAACTGTACATTTTTCAAATTCCTGAATGAAAATGTAACAAAAAATGTAAAACACACTTTTAAAAAGTAGCGAAGTAAAAGTACAGATATTTGCTCTAAAAATGTAGTGAAGTAAAAGTAAAAGTACCGGTCTTAAATTTTACTTAAGTAAAGTACAGATACACAATTTTTTTACTTAAGTACAGTAACGAAGTACATTTACACCACTGGAATCCCACATCCACATTACTAGCATTTCCGATCGTTTTCTGTCATAATATGAAGTGAATTATGAAAATCAGGTTAATTTTCACAATAAAATGTCTCCGTACCACACAAACATTACTAATTGGGTTGTCCAAATTGAATCTTTACTCACAGACTCTCCCTCAACAGTTTATTGGGTCTTCATGGTTTATTTCCTCTACCTGAAATCTCACAAACAGCTTAAAATAATTTTATTACGTTTGGGGCGACTTGTGACTTTTGAAAAAAAAGTGCCTTTTTTCGGTACAATGATCCCACAAGTGAAAACGATCACCTCACATTACTGTCCCATTTCCAGAAATAAAAGAAAAAAAGTCAGATTAAAATAATCTTTACTTGTGTTAAAAAGTTCCACAAAGTTCTCTAATTCTGTTACATTCTGTCGAAATTTGTAGCAACAATGGCTTTAGAAACCAGTCCATAAATTACAACATCGCCTGGACTAGACATCACTCCCACAATTCTTTTGACTGCCATGTAAGGCTGGACATAAACTTGAGTAGGTCCAATCAGTCCAACAAATAAAGTGGCTCCATCTGGTTTGGTGAAAACTGGTGTTGACATTATTAAGTCAGAGAAAAAAAAAAAACCCTGTGTGGTAAAAAGTATTCGGGACTCTCCTCAAAACCATCTGCTCTGTTTCAGCTTTAAAGCAACATAATAATTTAGTCACAATGTGTTTGTATGTCATCTCTGAGCCGCCAATTAGTGGGAAATATCATTCCACCTTAATGAGCGCACGTTAGTGTTGTATTTTTGAACCATAAGGGAAAACTCAATCCTTCTACTGCAGTAGTTTTAATGGGGTGAAAGTCAACGAGAAGAAAATATATGAGGTGTTTTTAAAATCTAAACCACATTTCTTAGGACTCGATGAACAAATCCATGTTTTGTTTTGTTTTTGCAAAGCAGGATGGAATTATAGAGCTTAGCAGCTCCGCTGCTTCTCGAAACGCCACAGCGGATTCTGGATTAACGCTTAGGACCGATAACAAATCCTTTCAACTTTACAAATTCAGGAGTAAGAACTGATTTTATCCTCTGGTTATACAGAAGCTTGTGGAGCTTGTAAACCCAGCAGTCCCTCAGTCACCACGCGTCTAAGCTGGAGAAGACAAGTTAGTTTGAGGGAGTTGGGGTCAAAGGGTGCATGTCAACATAGAGGCCTGCTTTGACTGCTGACCCGTGCATTGTATCACATTGCACTCATTAAAAAGGTCAAAACTTGCAGAAAATGGTGCCTTTACTTAACCTCACCCTTGACCCGGCATGGACACTCGCTTGGTTTTTATTCCCCAACAATAGCAATCTTTCAGAGAAAAGCAACACAGACAACATCTGTTTCTTAGTTAAGAAGCAGACTTTTGACTACGAGTTAGGAAAAAGGTCAACTGTAGATAGTGCTTTAAATAAGTCTTTTTTTCCGGATAAGGGCGGGAAAAATTGTTACCAGCTAACGATGCTCTACGAAGCAGAGAATTGGTGTATTTGCGAGATTATTTGTAGCATAACTTTTAACATATTGTCTTCTATTTGAACTTTATTAAGTTTAAGGTTTTAGTTGTTTATCTCTGATTTGTTTTAGATTATAAGATATTTTCAAAAGCAAATCCTGAAAGCACGAGATCCATCCGCATTCATTTGGATTACTCACCACTTGGCAATACTTCGGGCAAACAATGACCTCACCATGAATGAAATCCAAATAAAGGGGAGGGATAAAAATTTTTGAATGGGCAAAGAGAAATCTCATTTTCTCTTTTATGATTGGCATTGTTGAATAAGGGGACAGTACACATCCAAATGACATGGGAGGTCTTCTCCTCCGGCCAAAGTGTAGAAGACTGAACTTTCTGCATATATGTTTCCAAATGATCTATATGCTTTTTAAAACCTTTTGATAGTTTTACACCCCTCAACCAACCAACTAAAATTTGTTGACAGGGAAAGTCACAGTTAGAGGCACTAAATGGTAAATGGACTCTAATTACAGTATATAGCGCTTTTCTACCTGCATCGGTACTCAAAGCGCTTCACAGTGTTGCTCACATTCACCCATTCACATTCATACCTGATAGGGATATTGCACTGCAAGATGCAAACCTCCATCAGGAGCAAATGGGGATTCAGTGTCTTGCTCAAGGACACCTCGGCATGAACTCATGGCGGGAGATCGAACGGCAACGGGTGATCGGCAACGGCAACGGGAGATCGAACGGGTGGAGACGGTGGCCGCGTGGTTAGCGCGTTCGCCCGCGGACCGGAAGGTCGCGGGTTTGCGTCCCACGGAGAGCACGTCTAGGGTCCTTGGAGAAGACACCTAGCCCCCACTTCTCCCACCATTGGCGCCGTTGAAGGGCAGCCTGCTGCGGTGTAAGGAGTGCAGCAAACAAATTTCCCCGGTGAGGGATGAATAGAGTAATATAAAATAATAAAAAAAAAAAAAAACCCTCGGGTTACAGGGCGGTCACCATACTCACTGAGCCATCCTTCCCCTCTACTAGACATGAGACCTTCAAATTTCTTCTTAAATTCAATAAATGTTGATGAAACTTTTGCAGAAGATCATTTTGACTGTTATTTGTTTCACTAGCACCATCTTTACGATGCCCTTCACAAGCGTTTCCTTCGTGTAATATTGTTAATCTTATAAAATTTCAAACAGTTCTAAATTCTAATCTTTCTGTACATTTTTCAACACACTTCACCACTCTATAGTTGGGGAAATGAGCAGGACCTTAAACAATATTTCAGAAACTTTGAGAGAGTGAAAAAAAGCATCTTATGCAGGGTCCTTGACGGTCAATGTGTTTCCGGTTCAATACAACTGAGGCACATAAAGTGAAATCACAAGTCGATAAAATTTGGCACATTGATTCGGTGTGTTAATGCAAGAACAAATGGAAAACTTTCAGGACACTGGCCCCCCAGGACCGGAGTTTGACACCCCGGATCTAATGTGTTTGTTAATTAGGCTATTGGAAAGTTTTGAGTTGTTGGAGAGACAAATAAGGAAAAAAGAAAGAGATGCCAGAAGAGCTTTTAGAGGACGTCCCTGTAGCCTGATCTGAAGCTGCTTTCGAGATGAATGTCCATATTAAGTGAGATAAGTGTGAGCTTTACAGCCGATGCTAAACTTTTCAGATTTTGTTCGGTCGCATTGTACAATCTTCTCAAACATACAACTTAAAGGACATACCGGCACTGCGCTTCAAGAAATTATCAATAGTCTGCTTACGTTTGATAAGAAGGCCACAATGACAACTCTACACATTGCACTACTCAGGCATCCCAGTGGGACAGTAAAGGTCCCTTTTGGAGGATTCCACAGTCAATACTAAACTTTTCAGATTTTGTTCGGTCGCATTGTAAAATCTTCTCAAACATACAACTTAATGTACTTACTACCATTGCGCTTCAAGAAATTAGCAAAAGTCTGCTTACGTTGGATAAGAAGGCTACAATGACTACTCTATGCACAGCCCTACTCAGGCATCCCAGTGGGACAGTAAAGGTCCCTTTTGGAGGATTCCACTGCCAGGACAAGCACTGAGATGACATAGATAGGCCATGAGGGACCAGGTGAAGCAGAGCTAGAACTTGAGTGCAGAACCTGTTCTTGCAGAAACTGTTATGTGTTCAATGTAAACTAACACAAAACAACGTCTTCTCAGATCGCTATCAGTTGATCCTCTCGTTGATGCATGTGAGAGAAGTTGAGCTACTTTCAAATTCCGTTCCGTCATTTTCCGCTTTTTCCGGGGTCGGGTCACGGGGGCAACAGCCTCAAACGGGTAGCCGAGACCTCTCTCACCCCGGCTGCATCCTCCAGCACACCCGGAAGGATCCCAAGTCGTTCAAGTTCATTAAAAATAAACTACGGAGCACAATCAGCTACGGCCATAGATGTTACCTTGAAGCTCAAACAAAAACTAACACAAAAGTAGGCTTAGTCACCAAAATTGGCTCAAATGGAGTCTTACAAATGGAGTCCTCTTGGTCTCCTCCCGGTGGGACCAAGAGGGAGGAGACCAAGACCCCAGATCCGCTGGAGAGATTATGTCTCACAGCTGGCTGGGGAACGACTCGGGATCCTTCTGGGGGACCTGGAGAATGCAGCTGGCATGAGAAAACCCTGGGCTTCCCGTCTGAGCCTGTTGCCCCAGCGACCCGGCCCCGGACGGAACGGAACAAAGTCTTACAGTGACAACATGGAAATAAAGTCATTAAAAATTTAGCACCTTCTTTGTTTGGTTATACTTAATTACACATTCCCAACATTATTATAATTCCTTTAATTAAATAGACATCTGAATAACATATTTACATGAGAAGTTTGCCACCAGAGTTTTTCAATCAACAAGCAAGGCCGCGGTTCAGTGACGGCCATAAAAATTTGAATAGTTTGTTGGAGGTCCCTCAGGTTGAAAACACATTTCATTCCCATTTGCAATGAATATTTTAGTCTGTATTTGATCATCCCGTTCCATTTTTTTTTGTTTGTGCTTTTTCCATTCCTCTTGTAATGAAAACAGGCGCTTATCTGTGAAACAGGAGGGGAAAAATTTACTAATGATCTTTTGGCAAAAATAAAAGCCCTATTACCACTGTTGTCAGTTAGTACGTCATCTCCTGAGCGTGATCTGAACCACACAGAAAGAAAAAAAAATTATGTTTTATTTCAAGCATTCCTCATCAACATGTGATGTTTTGATCTTTTATGCCAAAAAGCAGCAAGGAACTGACCAATAAAAAACAGCTGTTCAGGTTTGGGTCCATCACTTCTGTTCTGTTTCACATCTAACGGCATGAAATATGTTTCCCATTATCTCCTATTTTCACTGTTAGTGTAACATGTTTACCAGTTAACGATGACCACCAAAGCACACATCTGCAGAGCACTGTGATGTTTGGGATGACTCTGATGTTTTCCTGACTTTTCAAGTTGACACGGATATTTCTGCGTGTGGTTGTCTTTTATTAGGTAACTATAACGCTGGCCCAGCTGACTCACGTAGTCTGGTCCATTGTGCAGAGTAAAAATTTAACAAGTTACTGTTATACACAGAAAAAGTTTCAATTTTATTAACGCATGTTACATAACGTACATGTTTAAATTTAGTCAACACAGGTGAAAACTACGGCTCAAAAAATTTAAATGCTAAAATGTAGCTTAGAACGTGGTGGACTGGTTGCTAATGCTAACAACCCAACATGAACGGCCTCTTTGATTTGCTATTGTGTTGTTGGATTATCAATCGTGGGACGAAGTAAATGTACTTTGTTACTGTACTTAAGTAAAAAAAATTGTGTATCTGTACTTTATTTAAGTTAAATTTAAGACCGGTACTTTTACTTTTACTTCACTACATTTTTAGAGCAAATATCTGTACTTTTACTTCGCTACTTTTTAAAAGTGTGTTTTACATTTTTTGTTACATTTTTGTTCAAGAATTTGAAAAATACACCTTTTTTTTTAGCGCATCTTGAAGCCGCATCGCCAAAATCAAAAGAAGCAGTTGATCGGGAGAAGAAGTAAAGAATCGAGAAACATTTTCTGCATTCATTCAGCGCCAAAAACCTAACATCAAATATAGAACAAAATAAAAAGAGTCAGAAGATTGTTGTTTGTTGTGTTTACTTCTAAATAAAAAGTTGAGCCATCATTACACAGAGCAGGGGCGGATCTAGAATTTTCCAAAGGGGGGTGGGGCTTTGACAAAGCCAATATATAGTGACTGGGGGCCTCCCCCCAAAACATTTTAAAAAATAAGTGTCATTTTCCTCCATTTTGGCGGCCCATTCACTGGCCCTTCTAGGGAAAAGCTTGACTTGTCCCCTTTCCTTTTATTTTATTTATTTATTTTTTTTTGTGGACCAAAAGAGCCGGGAGAGGGGGGGGGTCACACCGCTGCAGAGTATTTATCCTGGTTACCATGGCGACACCATACAGCACAAAAAATAACATTTGAATTATGGTCGAATACTTTTACTTTTTACGTAAAAAGTACAATTTACACAAACTACTTTTGTACTTTTACTTAAGTAGATTTTTTTATTGGTACTTTTACGTTTACTTAAGTCTATCTAATAATTAAAACTGTAAACTTCCAAATAAGGTTGGCAGCATGGCTGGTTTGGGGTGGGAAGTGAATTAAGTGAATAAGTGAATTTAAGTGAATTTTTTGCCTAATTATCTGTACTTTTACTTAAGTACAAAAAGTGAGTACTTCATTCACCACTGTGGATTACATAATTATGAATATTCTCTAATTATTTATGTCTTTGAGCAAATACTCAAGCTTCCTGAACAGAAGGGGGCGGAGCAAAAACTTTTACTCTTTGTGACATCAGCAGCAGCGACGAGCCAAACTCCGAAGCAGTGGTTTGAAGCAATTAGTTTCAGAAAGAAAGAAGAAATAGAAATGTCGAGAGCTCTGTCTCACTTTTCCATCTTTAGTTTAAATTAAATTTTATTTCGTGCGCTGTATAGGTCTTCTTGTGCGCCATTAATTTGCAAGCAGTGCGCAATTGCACAGCGGGGCAGTTTTCACAGGCCATTTTTATGTATACCTTGTGAAAGTTGATTTAAATATTAACATATGATACTAAGGAATTATCATTTTGGAATAACTTGCACAACATTGCCGATGAGAAACTGCGACACTACTCAAACGCAGTGCCTTTTTTTTTGTGCATTTATTTAAGAAAGGCATTAGTAATTTTGCATTCAATGAACCCTTCAAACTTGTTAAGTGAAGAATTGAAGCTACAACATATTCCTGACAAGATCCAGATGTTTCAAGGTGCTGAGCCTAAGTTATGGCAGACTTCTAGTTCATAAATCTTCGGCTTTGTCAGACGATCTTACCAGGTAATAAAATATTATATAGATAATATAAAGAGAGACACAACACATCACATTTTATGCTTCTGAGTCACATCGGACGCCATTTATCTAAGCAAGAACAGATAGACTCGTGCTACAAGTTGACAAACTAAACCAACAAAGTGAAATAAATAAAAAAAGATTGTCTTTCTCCACTTTTTTAAACTAATATGGTGTTGCAGATTCATGTCTTTTCTGGGCAGCAGGACAATCAGGATTATGTGCCATGGATATCCAGTTACACATCTGAGCCACTGTCTACTCCTCCCGTGACAGGCTCACACACCTCAGGCGCTGCGAAGTTGGCAGGCCGCAACAAGAAGTGATGAACTCCTCTAACAAAACGTGCTGACGTGCTCACTTCCATCTGCCTTTGTGCAATCATAGGCAAAACCAGATTTCTGTTTCTCAACGCCGAACTAGTCTCTATGTTTAATTTAATTTTTTCGTTCTATTTTTTGGCCCTTATTGGACTAAAAGTTTTTAGCTGATATGTTAAATATAAAAAAAGTGATTCTATTGTACATTTTTATAAAAAGCAAGAGGACAAAGAAAAAAATCCTCATTGTTGTCGAGTCTTGAAAATGTGTATTCAGCGAATCATAAATAATCAAATTTCTATTTGTATTAATATACAATTTTTTTCTGTGGTATTGAATGAGTAAGCCGTGGAAACCCAGCCAGTTTTCTTCACAGCCTCAAGCTGTAAAAGCTGCAACGGTAAACACGAATTGGAATTATGTTGATTAACCCCTGAAGCCTGTAATTTACTTCAAGCAAGCTAACACTAGCACACGGAGCTCTGAAATATCTCCTGCTACAAATCAAACTGATAAAATGTGCCTGATAGGACATTTTCCTTTTATAATATGTAGAGCACAGGTTAGCACAATCCAAATCATAAAGACAATGATATGGAGTTCATCTTTTTTGGCTCACTCTACTGACATTCCTACAAGCTTGCAGGAACACCCAAAGTGCCTTCCTATGACCTTATGGAAAACCAAAAAAGTTACTTTAAGAACATTTTATTTGCTGTATATTTAAGTTTTTGATGGCCAACAAATAGATCTTACTATTGCCCTTACTTTTTCTTGATTTTTGGCATTTCACGATGCATTAATTTGAAATCAAAGGGTTCAAAAGAATGAATCAATTCGGAGATCAAGAATGCCCAACGGTAACTCTTTATACCATGGGAAGGCATTTTCTCAGTGCCAGAGTGTTTATCCTTGGACCAGAAGAAACCGATTCAGATCCCACTGAGCAGCCTAGGTGTCCCTGGAGCTGACATCTAACCCTCAGTTGTTCCCACCATTGGCGCCATTGCCTGCTGCGGACCAATGCAGCACAGTAATTTCCCCACTGTGGGACCAATAAAGGAACTCTGTTTTGTCATCTTTGAACAACAGAAATTGTCGACTATCTTTAAGTCAAGCTGCAATGTTGCTCTGGAGCAGCTACGCACCGTTTTGGGAAGAGTGTAAATTAATTTAGATAGAAAAAAGACATGTCTTCGCCAAAGTGTCAGATTATATACATGCCCTATCTTACAAACTTTGCTAGCATTTAAAGAATAGCGGAGTGTCAGATAGGTTGTAGATTTCATATGTGTAAGGTATTAAAATTTTGTTTGTGTTACCCTGAAAGCCTAATCAGTGCATCTGTAATTGGTACTGACCAAGATTTGCAGTTTCAGAAAACCCTTTTGTGGATTAAGAAATTAAACTTTGGGGGGCGAGCCACTTTTTTTGGGTGGCAGGGGCACAAAAAAAAAGAAGAAAATGATGAGGGGACTCGCCAAGCCAGTTTGAAAACTTATGTGGACATGTATTACAGCCCTTTTTCGGATAAAAGCGACATAAAGGGGGCATGATGTTTAAAACTAAAATTACAAGTAAATGTCTGCATTTTATGGGATTTCAACCATTTTAAAGACAATACTTTTCTGAATTTTTTAATAAGATTCCTATGCTTTTGATAATCAATGACAAGTGTTTATTAGCATTGATGCTACTTTTGGTGCTGCACGGTTTTATAGTCTGGTTTGTACGTAATGATGTAACGACTTCTATACTGCAACAGACTGGTAGCTGGTGCCTTACACTTGATTTTAACCTAGGTAGTCCTCTCAAGTGTAAACTAGGTGTAGATAACGTATAGATGGAGGAATAGTTATGTAGTGAGTTGGTTGGGTTTATATGTAAAATCTTCTTCATTTGGAATTTCCTTTCGGGATCGCCACAGTAGGTCAGTTTCTTCCAACTAACCCTATCTTCTGCATCTTCTTCGGTCACACCAACTATCTTCATGTCCTCCTTCACTGTATCCGTGAAACTCCTCTTTGGTCTTCTTCTAGTCCTCTTTCCTGGTGGTTCCAAATCCAGCATCCTTCTTCCAATGTACTCTCTCTCTCTCCTCTGCACATG
Organism: Neostethus bicornis; assembly: GCA_902685375.1. NCBI lineage: Eukaryota > Metazoa > Chordata > Actinopteri > Atheriniformes > Phallostethidae > Neostethus > Neostethus bicornis. Next base: position 9,444,020 of record LR738549.1, on the reverse strand, counting down.
TCCAAACCATCTCAGTCTGGCCTCTCTGACTTTATCTCCAAAACCTCTAACATGTGCTGTTCCTCTGATCCTGTCCATCCTGGTCACTCCCAGAGAGATCCTCAGCATCTTCATCTCTGCTACCTCCATCTCTGTTTCTTCTCTTTTCCTTAGTGCCAAACAGCACGGCCGGTCTCACTACGGTTTTCTACACTTTCCCTTTCATTTTAGCTGAAACTCTTCTATCACACATCACATTTGATCCTTTTCTCCATCTGTTCCAGCCTGCCTGCACATGCTTCTTCACCTCTTTTCCACACTCACCATTGCTCTGGACTGTTGATCCTAAGTACTTCCAATCTTCTTCCTTCTTTATCTCTTCTTGTAATCTCACCTTTTCATTTGGATTTGTTTTACTCGGACTAATCTTCATTCCTCTTCTTTCTAGTACAAACCTCCACCTCTCCAGCTTTTCCTCCTCCTCTTCCCTCCTCTCACTACAGATCACAATGTCATATGAAGTGATATATAAAATATCAAACGTAGAACTCATATGTAAGTAAAATGTAACCCCATTGGAAGTGACTTGTTTTTTTGTTTTTTTTTTAGTTTTCACCACATGAAATACAAAAGAGCCCATGATTAAAACATGTAATTTTCCAAACATCGATAATATTGCTGCTGTATATATAAAAACCTGGATGAGGTGAGAGTAGCAGTTTTCTTGAAATGAAATACATGAACTCTTCACTTCATGTGTAAGTGCAATATTTTGTTTTTTGACATAAAAAGACGTCATGATGCAAAAATCGTATATCAAGCTTTCCACAAATAAACACAATCAGTTTGTGTTTATTTTCTATTCTGAATGATAAGTTATTCCATGTGTTGGGATTTTTAAATGGTCTGTCATGAAGCAAAATGATGCACAGGTACTCTGATGTAATGACAAGCATGCTAATCCGATTAGCTGCTATGAAAGCAACACAATGAGAGATGGATTTGTGATGACATGCTAATGATACTTGCAGAGATTGCCTCATGCATTATCTGATTGCTTTTTCCTCCTGGCAGACGTCAGGCTTGGATAGGCAATAATTCTAAATTGTATAAAAAGAAAAAGGGTGTGAGGTTTTTTTTTTTACTTTATCTGATTTTCACAATAACAAAAATCCCCATCGTTTTTTAGAAAATACTTTCCATTCTGTTTGGATTAATTCGCTCTGATGTCATGTGTATATTAAAAGATTTATATGGTTAATCTAAGGTTTCATTTGTAAACAAAAATGAATATGCATGCCTCTTCTGAGCAATTGCGCTGCTTTCCGTCAATGTGCTGTTTTATTTGCACACCTGGGAATTGAGTAATAAAACTGACAAGTGTTTCACACTAAGCAGATGCTCAGGAGCATCTGGAGATTTAAAACTTTTCCATAATTCTGACCAAAGTTAATTAAAGAGTGAATATGTTACACATTTATTTAACTGTCAACACATTTTCTTCATTTCAGTAAACTTCCCCAGTTATTTCTGTCCATATGCTGGAAATCCCAAGTCGCCGTTTCAGCTGCTTGACTCCAAAATATCTCCATCTTTAAATTATTTTACACCATGTGCAAAACACTTTTTTAGGATAACATGTATGCAGAGTGAGTTTCAGACATTTAAAGCACACCTCTGAGGTCTCAGACAGATTTATTGTCAGAAGTAAATGTTGGAAATTTCAATTTGGCTGGAAACTGTCTTTTCTTACTCGAACACAATGAAATGAAACCACAGAAGAATTACTGTCTGTAATCAGTTTTCAGTAGGATCTTCTACTATGTGACTTGGCGAGAGTTTATCATGGTGTAAAAACTCTGACCTGAAAATCAGATTCATATCTTTTAATATCTACGATCGTTTGGAAGTCATTTTTTGCGAAATTCCTTCTTAGCAAAATAGTCATGACCGTGCTCAACCTGTCTAGGTGTGTGATTTTTTTTCCCGATTTTTCGGTCATCCCCAAAATAAAAACCAATACTTTCTGGTAGGATTGTTATTTTAAATTGAAGTAAATAAAAGAGATTTTTGTATAATTTATTTGCATGTGGAAATGGAAATGTACTGATAAGAGTACGCTGCCTTCTCAAGCTTTCAAACTACTATCAGCATGTAATAATCGGGTCAACGGGTTGTGTGTACCTGGAGAAAACCCACACATACACAGACAGGGTCCTGCCCCAAGTGGAGGAGTTTAAGTATCTCGGGGTTTTGTTCACAAGTGGGGGAAACATGGAGCTGGAGATCGACAGGCGGATCGGTGCGGCGTCAGCAATAACTATGACGCTGCATTGGTCCGTCGTGGTAAAGAGAGAGCTGAGCCGAAAAGCAAAACTCTTGATTTACAAGTCAATCTATGTTCCTACCCTCACCTATGGTCACCAGCTGTGGGCGGTGACCGAAAGAATGAGATCGCGGGTACAAGCGGCCGAAATGAGCTTCCTAAGCAGGTGGCTGGGCTCTCACTCAGAGATCTGGTGAGGAGCTCTGCCATCCGGCATTTTTGAGCAATTTGCTTTGCACTAACCAGGTTATTCAAAGCCAATACTATGCCCATTATCTAACATATTGTTTTCGCACATGTGCTACGCTCACAGTTGATCCCACCCTTTACAGGGCACACATGGAAATATACTAGATTTACTAACTATGTGCTTTACACAGTATTTGAGACCACAATCAAGGGTTATGGTGTCCAATGCTTGCTCCCAGGGTCGGAACTTAGTAGGAAGTGAGACGAATGAGGAGATCACACTGTTAAAAATGGAAGAAAAACTGAGTTATACTTTCCTATAAAACTTACGAGAAATTTGTTCCACAGTTTTGCTTTTTATTACTAGTGAGGTTACAGGGAGAAGAGATAAAGAAGGTGGAAGATTTTAAGTACTTAGGAATCAACAGTTCAGAGCAATGGAGAGTGTGGAAAAGAGGTGAAGAAGCTTGTGCAGGCAGGCTGGAATGGATGGAGAAAAGTATCAGGTGTGATGTGTGATAGAAGAGTTTCAGCTAGAATGAAAGGAAAAGTGTACAAAACCGTGGTGAGACCGGCCATGTTGTTTGGTCTAGAAACAGTAGCACTGAAGAAAAGACAGGAAGCAGAGATGGAGGTAGCAGAGATGAAGATGCTGAGGATCTCTGTGGGAGTGACCAGGATGGACAGGATTAAAAACGAGTATATCAAAGGAACAGCACATGTTAGAGATTTTGGAGATACAGTCAGAGAGGCCAGACTGAGATGTTTGGACGTGTGCACAAGAGAAAGAGAGAGTACATCAGAAGAAGGATGCTGGATTTGGAACCACCAGGAAAGAGGACTAGAGAAAGACCAAAGAGAAGGTGCATGGACGCAGTGAAGGAAGACATGCAGATAGTTGGTGTGACCAAAGAGGATGCAGCAGATAGGGTTAGATGGAAGAAACTGACTTGATCTGGCGGCCCCTGAAGGGAAATGCTGAAAGAAGAAGAAGATTACTGCAGAGCATATTACGTAACATGATTGGACGATAGGGTCTTTTAATTTCTAGAACAGTGTAAAGAACATGCACAAACATGGTATGGATATCTGTTTTTTCAATGTGATGAGGATATGATAGTAAAATAGAAATGGAAAAATAGTAAAATAGAAAAACACTGTCCCTTTCAGCTTATCAGCTTTCATGTCAAGAGAATAGAAAGCCATGTTGAAGGCAGTGAAGCATATGGCAAGGGGTACGAGAAAAATACAGTGTGAAAGAGAACTGGGCTGTAATCTTAATCTGATAATGTTCATGCACTGTATAAGTAAGCATGTAATGTTTAAAATCTGATACCTCAAACTACGCGCCCCTTTCATATCTAGAATTCATTTCTCTCTTTACATTGGTTGCTTTGCTGAAATTAACGGTTGCACATAAAATCCTCTAAACCTGCAAGTTTACAAGACTTAAACCTAAACCGTTCTTAAACTGAAAAAGTATATTCCGAGTAGCAGTTCTTCACCATTTTCTTTATTCATTGTTCTTTTTGCCTGTCAATGCCAGAAATCTGTGTTTGGGTTTCTGGGTTTGAGGGCAGCTGAATGTGAAAGCCTATCTGTCATTGTGTGGAGTTAAATGTCGCAATTACGCCACAAAAGGAGGCAAATATGATACAGTCGCTTTTTCAGACAGAAGGAAGATAAACTTACCTAAATATGAAACGATCATTTGTTTTCTCTTGAATCCTTTATTGCAGTCATGCTCCGAGGATCTTTACATCATAATGTCCAAATCTAAATTTTCTCAGCTGCTGATCGAACGAATAGGACTCAGCAGTTTGGATTGTAACCTGATGATTGCTTTTGTATTGAAAATGATCAAAATGTTTCAGTTTGTCTCTCCTAAACCTAGAGGGTAAACGATTTGTCTATCACACCTACAGTTTATTTGGTGTCACCACAAATGGAAAATCACAGGACTTCTTTTTTCAAAGTACACTTAAAATTTTGTGCTAGTTTAAGGCAATTATATATTGTACACAAAACTTGGCCGATACACAAATTCTCCACTTGGTCCTTGCCGATATAGGAGTTTTTTGGAACCCCTAAATCTTTGGTATAGTAATGAAAAGTCTTGACAAAGTTTAAAGTCTTTTTGAGTAGTAAAATCTCTGAAGATAAACTGGGAATCCCTAAACCTAGATACCGACACGGCATGCTCGGTGATAGTCCAAGGAAAAAATAAAGAACATCACCCTCAGCGAGGACTTTAATATTTCAATATTCCAACTCAGGCTCCTTGGGTGCCCATTGGCTTCTTTGATTTTTCTACTTTCGTTTCAAACCCCTTTTTTCTTAGCACCTTAGCAACGTGATGTAGCGCCAACATTTCTGGAAAATTCTGCACCTCTTTAACAGTCCAACACAGTTTCCGCACATTAATTGTAGGAATACTTTGTGGCACCCCCTCTTACCAATGACTATTGAAGGTGTGGCCCTGGAGAGTGTGACATCTTTCATAGTCAGTCAGTCACCTTCTTAACAGTCCGTTCCTTACAAGGTGGCCAGAGCCCAGAGTAGCTGATTCGAAGCGAAGGGCAAAGTACTCCCCAAACAGGTCGCCAGTCTGTTGTTGGGCCACACACATACAACCATACACACATGCTCATTCCCAGGGGCAGTCATGTAGTGGCCAATCCACTTAGCATGCATGTTTTTGAAGGGTGGGAGTAAACCGAATTACCAGGAGAACCTACGCACACACCGGGAGTACATGCATACTCTAAGAGGCCAGTGTTCTAAGCCTTGCTCCCTTCCGAGATTCGAACCGACAACCTTCTTGCTGTGAAGCCACTCTGCTACCCACTGCGCCACCGTGCTGCCCATCATTCATAGTGTCAAACAAAATTGAGACAATTCAGTTGCCATTTTCTCCTTTAAAGTCTGCGCCATGTTGAATGTTAGAATTCTGGCAACAGAGCCAGAATGTTGTTGTGAGAACAATACTGTCTTTTCAATTAAAGTTGATGGTGTTTTGCAACCAGACACCAGTTCATATATTCGTGCAGTCTTTGCCTCTTAAGACTGATTTGGGACACTGTTTAGCTCATTGGTATTTAGAAATAGTGACTATACCTTGCAACCATGATGTTAACAGGTTAAACTTTTTTGTATCATCATAGCATCCTAATTCTGGCCTTCATTTGTGCCCTTTTTTAAACTAATCAGCCCATTATAACTACCGTTTTCTTCCCAATAAAAGAACACTTTCTAATTGAAGAACACCCCTGTTTGTTTCCTAAAACTTGAACACAGCAAAGCTTTGTTCGGCAGAAATAAGTCTTCCATATGCAACTTTAGCTCAAGTTTGACATGTCCTTGTCTTTTGAATAGCGCCAAATAGCGCCTTAAAAGCGCTACCTTGCATGTACAGCTTTTACTGATAATTACAGTCTGCAATGTAACATTGTTTTACCAAAGTAAGTTGTTACCTGTGAGTAGGATTTGTAATGGAATGGAGGAATCTTTGTGGTTTAGTGTTGCATTGGGTGTGTCGAGATCAGTTGACAAGGTTAAGTATTTCTCATGTCTTTACATCTGTCAGCCATTGAAAAATGGTTGGTCGTGTAAAGTGAGAATACCACCTATCTATATAATAATCATGCCATAAGAAGAGATAGTCTGAGGAAATTTGAAACGTATTGTTAGTTTCTGTCTTTTTTTCTACAAAAACAACAACAAAAGCCCTAAGTTATCATTGACTCAGAGCCATGTTTAATTATACAACAAATACGATATTAGCTACTCTAAGCTTAGCATTGACCAGCAACTTTATTCCTTCTATTTTTCTTAACACATTTTTTCTTGACAGTGATTTATGACTAAATAAACCCCTGATTGTTCAAACAGATTGCAGCTTTTGTAGGGTGATGTCTCCAGTAGGAAAACTTTATCTCCCCTTAGAGAAATGCTTATCTCCAACTGATAACGCTCATTTTTCAGACAGTTTTAAAATATGTACCAGAAACATCAGAAAAATCAACAAGTACATTTTTTATTGGTACGCGTAATCAACAAATTGGCTCTTACGAGCTATCAAACTTTGAAATAACACATCAACAGCAGCTTTGAGTATATTTTCAATTGTTCTGAAACATTAGGTCTGCATATTTTGTTAGTTGAGGCACATAAAATGCAAAAATAAAAATGACTCAAAAACAATGAATCAACAAGATTTGAAAGTTATTCTAAAAGTCATTCTATTAAATGTTTTTAATGACAGATAAATTATGTAGTTCAGTATTTTCTTAGTTGAAATTTTAAAGGCCTTCCTTTGAAAAGGCAATTTGAGGACAGAGGAGGAGTTGCTCTAAAACGTTTCACCAATCCGTTGTTCGTAAAAAAAATTGTGAAATTTCATATTTTGAAAAAACTTTCTTTTTTTTTTTTTTTTTTAATACTTTGACATTCAAAGTCCATAATTTCTATTTTGGCAGACACCAAACATTGGGTCGCTGGAATTTTTCTTTAAATATTATTTTACGTGGTAATTGATGTGGTAGGTGTGCATTTTACTGGTGAACACAATACACCATGGTGTGCCATCAATGTGTTGACCTGTAGCCGATTATATGGCAATAAGGCATGGCATCACAACTCACTTTGTAGTTGTGATGCCATATGTACAACTCACTTTGTACATATGTACAAAGTGAGTTGGTGCTTGGTGCAGTTGGTGCTTTTACCAAACATCAGACCCCAGACCTACTGGAGAGACTATGTCATTCAGCTGGCCAGGAAATGCCTTGGGATCTTCCCGGTTGAGCTGGAAGATGCACCTTCCAGAGAGAAGCCTGGGTTCCCCAAATGAGGCTGTTGACCCCATTACGCTTCCCCAGATAAGTAGAAAACAACAAAACAAAACAAAAAAAATAAAAGTGTGATTTGTAAGATTTACATAATCTAAGGCAACCAAATCATTTACAATGTCTTATAATTTCTTGACTGGGTTTGTATAAATCGGGCATTGCGTTTCTTTTTTTTTACTTTTATGATTAAAAAAAAAAAAAAAAAAAAACTTTACCTCTGATACTAGATTTTTTTTCTTGAAATGTTATTTCATGATGAAGAGCCCACACTTATAAATAAAAACAGAGCAAAACTGTTTGAAAACTACACAGGCTTTTTGTAAACTCTGGTGGTTTAGAAAGGTCATGTCTCATTTGCAATAATTACCATCAGTAGCTCTGCAAGGAATCCCTCGGGCAGAACTGACTCATTATAATTACACAAGCGAAATCTGCTTTCATGATAATAAAACAAATTCTCTTTAAGCGGACATGAACGCTAAAACTATGTCTTATAATTGACAGATAAGCGGTTTCTAAAACAAACAACGAAGATTTCAAATCTCCGGAGATGAGTTTTGTTTCTGAGTCAAGAAAGCAGAAAGTGTTCTTTTACGTAATTTTTCCAAAATGTAAGATAATACAGACTTCATAACAGAAATTCTCCAAATGGGTCATTTGTTTATAACTCTGACACTTTCCCTTCAACAGCAGCAGGAAAGATTGGCTCAAAGGAAAGATATAACTCAATGAGGTTAGAAGCCTGATACTCTCTTTGGGTACGGGGATGAGCCCTGGACACCGTATACTGTCGGCGAGGAAGGGCGGCTACCAGGAAAACATCATGATATAGAGAAAAACAAAGAAAGATGGAGGCGGGCTGTAATGGATATTTGGACAACGTAGTTATAAAACTTTAGGGCGATGAAGGCAAGTTTCTTTGTCAAGTGCCAAGCAGATGACACCACCGGCACCCCTGGACCACTGTTAGCGAGTGAGCAAGTAATGGAAAGACAGAATGGAAATATCTGCTCCAGCGTTCTCTAAAGAGCACTCACCGGCCGAGCTTTGTTTTTCTTTATCACGGTAAATTAATCTGACTGCTCCTCTGTATTGTTTTAGGAAAGCATGCATCTGCATCCCGCCGAAGCGGGCCGAGAAACCATGTTGTCTTTACTTGAAGTCAAGTTGGGTGTTCTCACATCTTCTCCCTTGGGGACACTTCCTCAAAAAATATGGCCCTGCCCTGTCATTTTGCCTATTTGGATTGAATAAAATGTGTTTTAGTTTGCTTTTTGGCGATCCAAAAAAATGATAAATGAAGAAATTTAGAAGTGCAACACGAACAAAACTTGCCAGTGAAAAAAGATGACTCGGTATTGAATGTCTTTCGATATTCTGGTAAACACATGACAAATTTTTATGGTCTGTGTTTAATCTTAGTAATTCATCATTTCAAAAAGTTTCATTTGGGAAAGATGAATCTTTTATATGTTTGGTGTAATAATTGATAGACAATAAAAACCAAAATTGCAAATGAAAAGAATTGCACTGGCGTTATTAAAGTGGGTGATGATGAATTTGGCTTTTGACATAGTACCAAACCAAATTTAATCTTCCGTTAAACTTGAAAGTACTTCAAATTGTATTTGTTCTTTCCACTCTATTCCCCTCATTTTTCTGAAAAATGTTCCCTTCCGACAATAAGAAGAATGGTGTGGATTTGTAATTAATTCCAAAATATTTTCAGTCCTCTGAACTAAAGATTCAAAGCAATTTGGTTTTAAGTGAAAACAGACCGACGATACAGCTTATGTCCTGAAAATAGTTTTCTTTTTTAAAAGTAATTCTCCATCTCGGTATGTCTATAAAACACAGACAATTCATAATTCTATGCAGAAATTGATCGCTGAAGGGTATCATTGGCTTGTAATGTGTTGTTCGTTCAAAATTTAAAAATTACATGTTTTGTTAAATTTTAAATTACGTAGACGAGATGCTACAATAACAGAGTTTTGTATTGACAGCTAAAAAAACTTTGATTAATTTGGTAGTTAACTTTTTAGTTATAAAATCACTACAGTTACAAAATTATTTTTAAAACGCCAATAGATGCAAATTTTATTTGTCAGTCATCTTTTTATCCGTCTATCTCTTTCAGGGTTGCGGGGGGTGCCAGAGCCCATCCCGGCCAATTTAAGGCACCGGCCAATCAACCTAGCAAGCATGTCTTTGGAGGGTGGGAGGAAACCGGAGTATCCAGAGGAAACCCACGCAAACACGAGGAGAACATGCAAACTCCACACAGAAAGGATAGTGCTCCAAGCCTCGTCCCCACCCAGGACTCGAACCCATGACCTTCTTGCTGTGAGGCCACTGTGTTACCCACTACGTCACTGTGCTGCCCATTTTATTTGTACTTTACTTTTTATAGCGTTGTTTTTATTTTATTTTTTTTAGAAAAATGCTAAAGAAAAACACGGACTTCACGTCTTTATTTATAATATTTTTATAGAAAAATATACACTAAATATGTTTTTAAAAGATAACAGCCAAAAAACATAATTTTTCCATTTATCTTTACCATTTTATGCTAAATCAACTTTTTGAAGGTTCCTCCCATGTTTTAACAATCTTACCACATTAAAAAACATTAAAATAGAAAATATCTAAGATGTTTTTCTATTTTATTCATGCGTATCCCAAAAATTTAGAAGTTTTCCCATCCAGCATTCAGGTAATATTTCAAGTTATGCTAAGTTGTTCTCCACCACACCTTTTTGTTTGTTTGTTTGTTTTTGTCATACCCACATTCCAATGTAAGCAGGAAGTGTTTTGTTGCAGCAGTGCAGGCGCTCTGTGCTGTATAGGGCATTGACGACGGATGGTCGTGCAAAAAAGACAGACATTTTAAAGTAAAAAGAACGAAATAAGAATACAAAAGAATTTGCTCTTGCTTTGCAAATTTGTTGTGCTATATTTTATTTGTGATGTCAATAAACTAACAAAATTTACGCAGTGGCGTGAATGTAAACAGGGTTTGGTATATGCGGGGAGCGAGAGGAGGCCGGAATTTACAGTTTAAAAAATGAAAAGTTCCATTCCATTGTCTTCCGCATATCTGGAGCCGAGCTGTGGGGCAACAGACTCAGACGAGAAACACAGGCTTCTCTCACCCGGGTTGCATCCTCCAGCTTACCCGTGAGAATCCATAGGCTTCCCCGGCCAGCTGTGAGACGGAGTCTCTCAGGCAAGTCCAAAGCCTACCTCTCTATAATCATAAGATTTTAAGAATTAGTACCCTATGAAAGCGCAATGCCATTTTTTAGGTAAGTCGCCTATCCAGTTTCAAACAAACCTAGTTTTGTATTTATCTTCTATCGCTAACTCATCACTGCACCATTTCCTGCAACCCAAACAGAACCACACAACCTTGTTTCGGATGGGTTCATTTTTTATAGCTTTTTTCTGTTCTCATTTTCAATGTAAGACCACTTAAACTTGATTTATGTATTTCTTTTTTAAATCTTAAACACTTTAAATATCTGGCAAAAAAGTAAAACGCTACCCGAGAATATCTTTTCCCTGCTGTGATTTTCTTTGTTAGGCTATTGGCTAGGCTACTTACTGTATCTATAATACGATAATTCAATATTGTCAAAGAGAAAAAAGAGATTGAAACAAATGGCTGATTACACAAACTTTCCAGATTTTCCAGTTTCACATGTGCTGAATTGTGCTTTTTCTGGATTCTGCAATTTTCCCATTGTGGGACAAATAACGGTTTTCTCGATTCTTGATTTCCAGACTAAAAGAAAGTCATTTGATGGGGTCATTATGAAAAAGAAAAGACAAGATTGCTCATCAACAAGCAACTTTTCTTTTAAAACTGAGCGAAATTCCTTGTACCCAAACACTATGTTGTGTAGTAGAGGGAATGAGGAGGATCCAAATGCAGGTTTAACAGTTTATTAAGTGTTGAACAAAGAAATCCACAGCAGAGAGATAACGGCTTCAGGCAGTGCTGGATGGCCAAGAGGAAGGGCTGAAGGTTCCTGTGAGGAGAAAAAGAAAATTAGTCTGATATCAAAGTTTGACTCAGCTTAGAGGTGGTCAGTTTACCACTAGAATCGTTGAAGACCTGACAGAGACTGTGGGTGACACCAGGTCTTTTATAGCCACCGGTAAGTCTGTGCAGCTGGGAGCAATCAGCCAATCCTCCCGTTAGAAGCCATCCAGCACCTGTGAGTTTTGGGGAGAAAAAAAACAAACAAGCAGGCCTAAAAGGCCTCACACCACAGTACCCCCCCTCTACGGACGCCACCTGGCGGACCACCAGGCCTGTCCGGAAAGCAGCGGTGAAAGTCCCGGACCAAGCCAGGGTCCAGGATCGCTGAACGGGGCACCCAGCACCGTTCCTCCGGGCCATAACCCTCCCAGTCCACGAGGTACTGTAGACCCCGACCTCGGCGACGAACATCCAAAAGACGGTTGACCGTGTACGCATCCGAGCCGTCGACAAGGCGAGGAGGTGGAGGGGGAGCAGAAGGAGGCTGGAGGGGACTGGTAGAAACCGGTTTGATCTGAGAGACGTGGAACACAGGATGTACCTTCATGGAAGAGGGCAGGGCGAGCTTTACCGAGACCGGGTTGACCAGCCGCAGGATCCGGAAAGGGCCAATGAAGCGGGGTGAAAGCTTGCGAGACTCTGCCCTGAGGGGAATGTTCCTGGTAGACAGAAGGACAGACTGACCAACCTGATATGCTGGGGCTGGCTGACGGTGGCGATTAGCTTGGCGCCGAGCCCGGCCGCAGGCCTGTTGGAGGGCCCTCCTAGTTTTCCTCCAGATCCGACGACACCGTCTGATATGGAGCTGCACCGAAGGGACGGCCAGCTCCTGTTCCTGATCCGGGAACAATGGGGGTTGGTAACCCAGAGAAGCCTCGAACGGGGACAATCCTGTGGAGGAACTAACTTGGGAATTATGGGCATACTCAATCCACGGGAGATGAGACGACCACGTGGACTGGGCAGAGGCCAACACGCACCGTAATGTGGATTCCAGGTGTTGGTTAGCCCGCTCCGACTGGCCGTTGGATTGGGGGTGGAAGCCAGATGACAAGCTGACGGAAGCCCCCAGCGCCTTACAGAAGGACTTCCAAACAGCTGATGTGAATTGCGGACCCCGGTCAGAGACTATGTCCAGAGGGATACCATGCAGACGGAACACATGGGTCACCATGAGCTGGGCAGTCTCCAAGGCTGAAGGGAGTTTAGGAAGAGGCACCAGATGTACAGCTTTGGAGAATCGGTCCACAATCGTGACCACAACAGTGTTACCTTCTGAGGGAGGGAGTCCGGTCACAAAGTCCAGTGCGATATGGGACCAGGGACGACTGGGAACCGGTAGGGGATGGAGCAGCCCCGCAGGAGGACAATGAGGGACCTTGCCCCGGGAACAGGCAGAACAGGCAGCGACAAAATTCCTAGTGTCTGCCTCCATCGTTGGCCACCAGAACCGCCGCTGAAGAAGCGCCATTGTACGGCGAATCCCAGGGTGACAGGACCACCGGGATGCATGTGCCCATAGGAGAACCTGGGAGCGGGCAGAGGATGGCACATACGAACGGTTAGCTGGGCCAGTACCTGGGTCCGGATCATGCTGCAGACCATACCTTATTGCAGTCTCGATCTCCCAAGTGATCGCCCCAATGACGCAGGAGGGGGGTAGAATGGGCTCCGGCTCCGATCTGGACTGATGACCATCATGCAGGCGGGAGAGGGCGTCAGGTTTGGTATTGCGGTTGCCCGGCCTGTAAGTGAGGGTAAAATTAAAGCGTGTAAAGAACAGCTGCCTGTCGAGAGTTGAGTCTCTTAGCTGCTTGGATGTAAGCGAGGTTTTTGTGGTCTGTCCAGACCACGAATGGGTGTTCTGCGCCCTCGAGCCAGTGCCTCCATTCCTCGAGTGCCAGTTTGACTGCGAGCAGTTCTCTATTCCCCACATCGTAGTTTTGTTCAGCTGCAGAGAGACGCTTAGAGAAAAAGGCACAGGGATGGAGTTTGCCATCCTCCTGATGGTATTGGGACAGCACAGCACCCACCCCTGAATCCGAGGCGTCCACCTCCACAATAAACTGCCTCAAGGGGTCGGGCTGGACCAGAATGGGGGCCGAGGTAAACCTCTTTTTAAGCTCAGTGAATGCACCCTCTGCTTGAGGAGACCAAACGAACGGTCTGGCTGTGGAAGTAAGCTGGGTAAGGGGAAGAGCTACCTGACTGTAATTGCGAATGAAACGCCTGTAAAAATTTGCGAAACCCAGAAATTGTTGTAGTTTGCGACGGGTGTTGGGTCGAGGCCACTCAGCCACCGCGCTAACTTTTTCGGGGTCCGGGCAAACCTGCCCAGCGTGTACAATAAAACCAAGGAAGTTGACGGACTGAGAATGGAACTCGCACTTCTCAGCCTTTACAAACAGACGATTCTCAAGGAGTCGCTGGAGTACTGCACGGACATGGACGATGTGCTCCTCAACAGTGGGCGAAAAAATAAGAATGTCGTCCAGATAAACAAAGACAAAACGATTAAGGAAGTCACGGAGCACATCGTTAATGAATGCCTGGAAGACTGCGGGAGCGTTAGTTAACCCGAAAGGCATGACCAAGTATTCGAATTGGCCCAGGTGGGTGTTGAACGCCGTCTTCCACTCGTCCCCCTCCCGCATTCGGACAAGATGGTAGGCGCAACGCAGATCGAGTTTTGTAAAGACCCGGGCTCCCTGAAGTAGCTTGAACGCCGAATTAATGAGGGGCAACGGGTATTTGTTGCAAACGGTGATGTTATTAAGACCCCGATAATCGACGCACGGACGGAGGGAACCATCCTTCTTACCCACAAAAAAGGACCCCGCTGCTATGGGTGCCGAGGAAGGGCGGATAAGCCCCGACGCCAGGGACTCATTGATGTACTTCTCCATCGCCCCCCTCTCTGGAGCAGACAGATTGTACAGGCGACTGGCGGGTAAGGTTGCCCCAGGGAGGAGGTCGATGGCGCAATCATATGGCCGATGAGGCGGGAGAGATTGTGCCCTCTCCTTACTGAAGACCTCTTTGAGGTCATGATACTCTGCCGGGATAGACGCAACGTCCACCGGGTCGATTGAGCCTACCGTGTCAGAAGAGACGGTTGTCACGGCAGATTGGAGGCAAGTTGCATGGCACTGATTGCTCCACCCGACGATACGCCGGTTTTGCCAGTCGACCTGTGGATTGTGCAACCTAAGCCAGGGGAAACCTAACACAAGGGGTGAGCCGGGTGAAGAAATAATGTTAAACGAAAGGTGCTCACGGTGATTACCCGATACCACCATCTCCAACGGGGAGGACTGGTGGGTCACCCTGGTGATAACGTGTCCATCGATCGCCGTGGCATTAATGGGTTCTCCGAGTGGTTGGGACTGGAATCCACACTGACGGAGAAAATCTGCGTCGATGAAGTTGCCGTCGGCCCCGGAATCCACCAACGCTTCGACCGGAAAGGAAGAGGAACAACCAGAGGTTAGTGTCACAAGAATCATAAGCCTAGGGGTACCATGACATCTAGTTGTGCCCACCCGTAACCCTAGGTCTACCGGTGGGCCCCGTCTTTTGGGCGACAAGGGCAAGCTGAGAGTAAGTGACTTCTCGACCCGCAATAAAGACACCTCCCTTCTTTTAGTCTAACCTCTCTTTCCTTTTTGGTTAGATGCATCTGTCCCAACTGCATTGGTTCTGTGGAAGGCTGCTCAGCCTCTTGTGGAACAGATGCAAATGCCCTAGGTGGGGGGCAGACCGAGGAAGGCTGTCGATGGCTGTGAACTGGAGTAGGGTGTAGGGCCCGGGTGGTATTTTCATATCGTTTCTCTCTTTGACGGTGGTCTAACTGTATTGCCAGGGAAATGAGTTCCTCCAATGTGGATGGGGTCCCCCTGCCAGCTAGCTCATCCTTCAGAGGATCATTCAGGGCATTTAGGAACACCCATCTTAGTGCCTTCTGTCCCCAGCCAGCCTCTACTGCTAGGGTCCGGAATGAGATGGAGAACTCCGCCACAGATAGAGTTCCCTGGGAAAGGTGGAGTAGACGCTGGGAGGCATCTCCAGCCCAGTCCGGCACCTCGAACATGGTTCTGAATAAACTCAGAAAATCAGATGTTGAGCGATCAGCCAGGGGGGCGGCCTCAGCCCACTCCAGTGCCCTGCCCCGAAGAAGACCCACAATGTACAAATTTTTAACTTTGTCTGATTCGAAAGTCCGCGGTCTTAGAGCAAAGACATTTGAACACTGCAAGAGGAACCCACGACATTTCCCCAGGGTTCCATGGAAAGGTTCCGGGTCCGTAATATGGTGGTCCATGAGTGGGCTGGGCATAGCTGAAGGAGGTGCCGAGGCTGTGGACAGAAAAAGAGAACTTAGATTATTTACTTTGTCTGTTAAAGCCTGTAACTGTGTTTTTAATTGAGTATTTTCGTCCATAAGGGCCTTTATGGCCTGTTGTTGTTGTCCCAGAAATATTCCTTGTCGGGTCAGAATCTCTGACACTGAGGGTGATGCAGGACCCGCTGGATCCATTCTGGTCAGGTCTTCTGTTGTGTAGGAGAGGGAATGAGGAGGATCCAAATGCAGGTTTAACAGTTTATTAAGTGTTGAACAAAGGAATCCACAGCAGAGAGATAACGGCTTCAGGCAGTGCTGGATGGCCAAGAGGAAGGGCTGAAGGTTCCTGTGAGGAGAATAAGAAAATTAGTCTGATATCAAAATTTGACTCAGCTTAGAGGTGGTCAGTTTACCACTAGAATCGTTGAAGACCTGACAGAGACTGTGGGTGACACCAGGTCTTTTATAGCCACCGGTAAGTCTGTGCAGCTGGGAGCAATCAGCCAATCCTCCCGTTAGAAGCCATCCAGCACCTGTGAGTTTTGGGGGAGAAAAAAAACAAACAAGCAGGCCTAAAAGGCCTCACACCACACACTACCCTCAAGGGCAATAAATCACGCCTCCTCCCCACCACCCCCCACCAAGATTCTTGGGGTTACAGTCTTAGAGATGTGACTCAAAAAAAGGACATCAGTGTTCACCACAATGTGCCAATTAAGCCTGACCAAGCAAATGTTAAATGCCATGACTACAGCTTTGTCATTAAAGCAACATTGTGGCATTTATCTTCCCCCTAGGCAACAAGACATAAGAACACAATGAGTCCTGCTCATGCAGGGCTGCTGATAATTTGTCAATGTTCTTGAGGGGTGACTATCAGACAAAGCTAACCAACCAACCAGCCCACACACACTCCCAGAAATCCCTCCTTGTGAAGAATGCCTTGTGTTGGGCCGGTGATGTGGCAATGTGGAACCAGCTTGCAGGAATTAACAAGCACTCTTCAGAGGAGGGGTAGCATGGCACAAAGCTCGGAGACAGAAAGGGAGAAACAAGAGGTTTTTTTTTAATTTTTCTAAGTAACCCTCTGATGTTAACCAGGGACCATACTTAGACTTTCTGGACTCATTCTTCTCCATTAGACTCCAGTGAAACATTGATGTGTTTGTGTTGTAACACTTAGAGTTTGAAATTGCTGTGCGGTGAGAGCATGACTGTGAAGGTCTTCTGATCCACCCTTCTGTGTTAATGCAGACCTTCCCACTCATTTGAAAACTTACACAGACATGGGAAGCTTGGTAATATTGCCAACTCAAGAAAAAGTAGAAGAGGTCCCAAACATCCAATGAAGTTTTACTGTGTGAGGAAACGCAACATGGATCCAGTTAAATCACAGTCTTCTAGACAGAAGTCTAGAAGACGAAAACGTAAAAAATGTGGCACTTAGCTATGTTGTCTCATAAAAATTAAATTACGTAGGTCTATTCCTGACCCACATTTTGTATGTTAGGACAAGTTTGACCAATCAGTAGGTCTATTTTGTCTTACTTGTCCTGGAAGTATCAAAGACGAGTTACTTTTCATTAGTATTAGTTCCTTTTACATAAGGAAGTAAAAGCTTCCCCACAGCTTCCTCCAAATTTGCAAGGAAACTATGGAATGTCCCAATTTATCCAGGTGACAAAAAGGATGCATTCTGAATCTCACTCGTGCTTGACTGAAAACTTTTCCAAGAGAGACAGAAAAGTATTTATGTTCACACTTCCTGTAAAGAAAAATTAGGGCAAATCTTTACCTGTGTTTGGATGTCTTTGGGCTTTTGTCCTCCTTGTTTGAATTCATTTAATGTAATTGCACTCGAGCACAGAATTTGACCGGCAATGTCATGTTTCTTTAACACATTGATCCCTTGCTATAACGCGGTTTACTTGTCACGGTTTCGTTACTTCACGTATTTGCATCGTGCATTGTGTTCTACATTCTGATTGGCAAGAAAGTCACTCTGCTTCTTCTCTACCTGTGCGTGAATAACGTCGCAGTTTAATATGTATGTACAGGTACGTAAAACAGCTTGCCAAACTTACAGTACGTATGTGCAAATTCTCTTGCAATTTCGAGTTTTTCTGAAACCCATGATGTTGACAAAATGCTCTGGACCAACAAAAGCACCTGTGGCAGGGCCCAAAAGGCAGTGCAAGGCGCTTTCTATCGCAGATAAAGTTAAACTTTTGGAAATTCTAGAGAAGGTAAAAGCTATGCGACTGTAGGTCGGCATTATGGAATTAATGAATCTTCCGTTCATTCCATAACGAACCGAGGTGGGCGGTGCTAATCTCCACTGTTTGAAGCCTTCTGTTCACATTGATGATAAAAATGATTATTTGACAGTACAGAAGTTATTTGTTGAAAAAATTATTCTAAAGCTTCTTTTCAATGTATAATTGAGTATGGTAAAAAAAATCATAAAAACTAAAGGTTCCTACTTCACAGATTTTGCCTATCATGGGTTTTATTTGGAACATAACCCGCGCTAAAAACAAGGGTGTGCTGTACTCGAACACCAGTTTTATTGCCATAAAACCCTTTTATCAACAGGCTGTAAAAGCACTGTGGATCACAGCAGACCAAATAACAATGTTATCATTCAAATAGTAACTCAATTGGGTTAATGGAGACTGTTTATCTTTGAACTATTGTGTTATACTAAGGAGGATGCTAGGGCATGAATGACGAAATCCTATGTGGGTGCAATCCAAAGGGGAACGGGCAATGTAAACAATCGTACTTGAGGAAGGTTTTCAACAGCCATGCTAGCACAGAGTTAATTTGGGGTTAATCGGGATAAATTTGTTTGTAAAAGGCTTTTCTTGTTTTTTGTCTTCTCTCGATGCAACTACTGTGAAAGTTTTGGGATATTACAATGTAAATGTAATGTCCTAAAACTGTCCCAAATGTAATGTCCCTAAAGGTTTTTTGTTTTACTCAGAATTTTTCAACGTTTTACTTTAGCTATGTATTTCTTATTATAGGTATCCAGTAATAGGATTTAAAATGGGAAAGTTATTTTGTCTTAATTGAAAAATAAAATGTCCTAACATCTGGAAACTAAGTTGAAAATGGCAACACGGGAAAGATTAAATTTTATTGAACCGTGCTGTTTTTAAACAATGTGTTTACATTTATTTCTTTACAAACGCGAAAGGGATAGACGGTTAAGAAGGTGACTGACCGACCTTTGGAGACTAATCTGGTTAATCGCTTGCAATTAAGCTTAGCATTCAAACACGAACATGATTACTCTAATGAATAAATATAACAAAAAAAGAAAATGGCAAAATAAAATTCCTTTTATGTTTGGATGTGAGTTTTTTCTCCACCTCAGATGCAACATCTTTAATAGAGTGAGACATTTTATATGTTTATTGCTCTTCTTTTCAATTACAAGAAATCTTTTGTTCCTCCTCATCTTTTGTTTACAGCTTCATTTACTCTGGGCAGCTTTTATTTTGCCGTTCACTTAGTTTTTGGGGTTTATTCTAAATCACTCCTTTTAGTCGGTGTCTCTAGAGGTTTTATGGTAGAAATGGATGGGTCTGTCTGGATTTCAAATTCCACAAGTTTTTCAGTTTTTACATTCTTTAACCAACCACTTTGTGAGTGATGCCTTCAGATCTGATGAATTATGTCCGTCATCTGATTAAAAAAGGTGTTGAAAGCATGACTCAGATCTTTTTATTCCTTTTATTTTGATAGCATTACAAAGTCAGTGCACATTCAGGGTGACTGTGGGAGAAGTTTGGAGCACTGGATGTCTGCCATCTGGTTTTATCCACTGTTCCTCTATTAATTTATATCATTTTTATTCATTGAATGTAGTAACACATTCATTTAATTCGAACAGATGTTTTCATATAACATCTCTCTCTCACACTACCCCACACCCTTTTGCTTCTGTATTCCTCCATATTTCATCTGGCCGTCCATTCTGCTTCAAAGACCAATCTATCACTACTGTACATCCTTTCCTCACTTTTTTGTCAGTCATTATCCCTATTCTCTTCCAAATTGGACTTTTCTTTTATTTGCAGATACTTCTTTATTCTTTCTCAAATGTACCATGTCCATAATTAAATCCTCCATAAAGCTCCTTTCGTCATCTGGTCTTCTTCTTGTTCTCCTTTCGGCATTTCCCTTCAGGGGTCGCCACAGCAAGTCAGTTTCTTCCATCTAACCCTATCTGCTGTATCCTCTTCGGTCACGCCAACTATCTTCATGTCTTCCTTCACTGTATCCATGAACCTCCTCTTTGGTCTTCCTCTAGCCCTTTTTCCTGGTGGTTCCAAACCCAGCATCTTTCTTCCGATGTACTCAGTCTCTCTTCTCTGCACATGTCCAAACCATCTCAGTCTGGCTTCTTTGACTTTATCTCCAAAACCTCTAACATGTGCTGTTCCTCTGATATACTCATTTCTGATCCTGTTCATCCTGGTCACTCCCAGAGACATCCTCAGCATCTTCATCTCTGCTACCTCCATTTCTGCTTCCTGTCTTTTCTTCAGTGCTACTGTCTCTAGAACAAACAGCATGGCGGGTCTCACCACGGTTTTGTACACTTTCGCTTTCATTCTAGCTGAAACTCTTCTGTCGCACATCACACCTGATACTTTCCTCCACCCGTTCCAGCCTGCCTGAGCACGCTTCTTCACCTCTTTTCCACACTCTCCATTGCTCTGGACTTTTGATCTTAAAATCTCCCACCTTCTTTATCTCTTCTCCTTGCAACCTCACTTTTCCATTTGAATCGCTCTCATTCACACGCATGTACTCTGTCTTACTCTGACTAATCTTCATTCCTCTCCTTTCTATTACAAACCACCACCTCTTCCCTCCTCTCACTACAGATCACAATGTCATTTGCAAACATCATTGGAGATGATGTTTGCAATCCTTTCGTCATCTGTACCATAAAAAAAAAAAAAAAAAAAAAAACTTTCTCCTTTGTATGCTATATTCATCCCTCAACTGGGAAATTTGTGCGCTGCATCACACTGCAGCAGGCTGCCATGACGACGCCAGTGGTGGGAGAATGGAAGGCTAGGTGTCTTCTCCAAGGACCCTGGGCGTGAACTCAGTGAGGATCGAGCCAGTGAACTTCCGGTTAACTTCCGGTCCGCAGGTGAATGCTAACACCTCCCTGCCTCACTGCCTCCTCCACCCCCAGACACTGCTTTTCTCTTAGTTTTTTACCTGGGGTCTCTGTGTTTACTTTTCACCACCAAAGAGTGTTATCAGAAAGGGTGAAAGAGTGGAACTAGAAAGAAGAGTAGAAGAGAGAGACTCTACGAGTTAGAATGAGTCACTGCGAATGCATGCTGGACCTGTCTGTATTAAAGTTAAACTACCTATTCTGTTACCCTCTTCATGCCTGTTTGTTTTTACCACAGCGGACTTCGCAAGTTTGTTTCAAACATTCGTGGTCCAGTAGCATGTAACATTTTGTAACCGAGGCTGGCAACCTTGGCTTCAGGCTTGAGCGGTGAGCACCAGGAAAGCAGACAGACCGGCCACAAAACAGTTTAAAATAATTTATTGAGTATAAAAATATCCCTTCCCCTCAAAAAAAAAAAAAAAAAAAAAAAAAAAGAAGAAACACAGTCCATGAATTTCTTTTCCAACACTTCTGGTGCAATGAATGCTGTTCAAGCCTGGGCGGCACAAAGTACATTAAGTCCAACACTGTGCTGTTGCCCATCTCTCTCTCCAGGTTTCTCACTGTCCTAGTGGTCTCCTCTCTCTGGCTTCAGCCACTGCTTTTAGGTCTGTAGGGAACTTCACCTGTGTCTTTGAAACAGGTGAAGCAAATTAAAACTGATTGAGAGATTAAAATATGCTAAAAACCAAAACATAAAAATCAGAAAAATATGCACTGAACCAGGGATGGGCAAACTTTCTGGCTCGCGGGCCACATTGGGTTCAGGATGCCGCCCGAGCGCCACGCTAGTGAGGTGCTTCGGGCACGCCCGAACCCCAAGCCCTAACCCTAAGCCCTAGCCCTAAGCCCTAACCCTAAGCCCTAACCCTAAGCCTTAACATTTGACCGAGGGGCCGGAACAGGAGCAGAGGGATGGCATGCTTTGGTAAACAATCGCGCTAGATGTGGAAAGCATGTAATCTAGCACGCTAACGTAAAATTCAAGCACCCTAGCGCTAAAAAAAATGTGCATCTAGAACACTAGGTTTAAAATGTCGGTTTGAAATCCCCAGACAATCTATTTTGACAACATGCGTATCACAGAAATACACACATTTTAATGGGAGCAGTGTTGTTGTTACTTTGGCGCCATCTAGTAAAGAAACACCAGAATTTCAGGTGAAATAAAACATTAACAAGATTTTTATTTTATTTTTCCAAGTTTGTCGGGTCAGATTAAAACATTTAATGGGCCAAATGTAGCCCGCGGGCCGTAGTTTGCCCATTTCTGCACTGAACTATTCCACCTGAACAATTTTACTGTTGACTTCATTGGGCAGTGATCTCAAATCCTCACTGGAACGATATGTAAACTTCTGTGAAGCAGCCAAAAGGGGTAGTCCATTGCCTCTGAATGTAAGACTATGGTACCGGGAAAAGGGTAGTTAATAATAATAATGCATTGTATTTATATAGCGCTTTTCAGGACTCTCAAAGACACTTCACACATATGCATTATTCACTCACTCCATACCAGGTAATGGTAAGCTATTCTTTTAGCCATAGCTGCCCTGGGGCAAACTGACAGAAGCGAGTTTGCCATTTTCCGCCATCGGCCCTTCTGACCATCACCAACCAATCGCACACACACCATTCAGACTAGGCAATGTGGGTGTATTGTCTTGCCCGGGGACACAACAGCAATTCAATCTCAATGGCTGTCCCACCGTGGCATTTGGGGTTCCAGCTGTCTCCCATCCATGTACAGCCCAGGCCAAGCCTGCTTAGCTTCTGAGGTCTGATGGGATCAGGCATAGACAGGCTGGTATGGCCAGTTAAGTCCCCTGCAGGTCAGTGGCAGAGTCCCGCACCACATATACTGTAAATATATCTTGGGGTATTGTTCACAAGCACGGTAAGGATAGAGTGGGAGAGAAGACAACTGTACGGTACGTTCATAATTTCAAATCTGTCCTTCCACTTGCAGATACTGTAGTTTGAATTGTTGATTGGTTACCTGATGGCACGAGCGAAAACAAAGTGAGTTCACTGTCCCTTGTGTGTTTTTGTGATATTATATACTCTTAATTATTAATACTTAAGCCTTAAAACAGCCGGCTGGTTTTTGAATTAGCTCTGCAAAGCCAGTTGACTTTCTCATGTTGTTTGCATTAAAGAGTTCTGTGTGTGCGCGAGCAAGAGCGTGTGTGTACTACCATATGTGTAAGCCAAATAAGTTTTAAATAGACTCTCTTTTTTATGATGTTATGTCTTTGGCAAAATGAGCAGCAATTACTTATCTGGAGAAATCCCACTTTAACCGACTTTCAGCCCTTCCTCCACTGCCTTGTAAACCGTGCCCCAACCTTCTCAGAATATAATGTGGTTTCGTTGGAATTAATGAGTTACTTCCTTTAGCTTGTTGTGTAGTGATGTCATTCTAATAAACAGTCTTTAATTTAAGAAAAAAAAAAAAAGATCAAAATTTTGTTTAATTTTATGTGGACCTCCAACATAGCAAAACATTTTCTTGTAGATAATATTTTCTGCTTGCTTGCTTTTTTTTCTTCATGTTCAAAAACTTATACAAATCTGTATCACAGATTTTGACCTAATTGGAATCACTGATGCCTTTAAATTACAGACACAGATTGTGGAAAATGATGGAAAGCAGTCCAACGGCGAAATGAAAAAGAAAGTCTGTGGGTACTGCCATCCAGAAAACTTGTTTGGGATTATCTGTAGCTACATTTTTACAAGCAAAATTATTTTATAGGGAAAGAATGGAAAGGAGTGTTTAAAACCCCTCAAGAAATATTCAGACATATCTGAAAATCAAACAGACAAATGTTCTGGACCATAGCCCAGGAGGGAAGTACACACATTCTGTAGTTAAAAATGCACAAGTTGCTAAATCCATGGATGCTTTGTGTCAGAGACTTGCAATAAGAACGTTTTTGGCCATGCTAAAGCTACATTGTATCTCTTGGTGGGCGTTGGAGTACCTTGGGATTCCTTTGAGGTTGTACTTACACTGGGCATGATTGTTGTGATCCGGGCAGGAGTTTACCACCCCGCATTCACAAGAGGTTTTATCATTTGTGCCAGGGCACGCTTTAGTCAGTATAATGTGACTACATAAAAAAAATTAGCATGTGGATCCCCATGTGGATCCCCAGTGGCTCTCACTTAGAGATCGGGTGAGGAGCTCTGCCATCCGGGAGGAGCTTGGTGTCGAGCCACTCCTCTCCAGGTCGAGAGGAGCCAGATGGGGTGGTTCGGGCATCTGGTCAGGATGCCTCGCAGGCGAGGTGTTTTGAGCACGTCCCACCGGATGGAGACCAAGGAGCAGACCCCGGGCCCGCTGGAGAGACCATGTCTCACAGCTGGCCGGGAACGACTTGGGATCCTTCCGGGTGAGCTGGAGGATGCAGCCGGGGAGAGAGAGGCCTGGGCTTCCTGTTTGAGGCTGTTGCCCCCGGAACAAGTGGAAGATGACGGAACGGATCCTGTGAGGTGTCTTCTTTTTAATCCCACTGATGAATTTTTTTGGGTGCTTTTTTTTTTTTTTTAGTTTTCCATGGACAATAAATAAAGGGTCTATGCTCTGAAAGTGTTTAGTTATTTTTCTGTACTTATTCTTTGTCCTTTTTTTAAATCTACAATGTGAAGCTCGTTGATTAAACTGTTTGTTGTTAACGTGCTGTCCCAATAAAATTTAACTGAACTGAACAAACCAACTACACTTTTAAAAATAAATGACAGGTTTAGGTCTTTTTGACAGCAGAGATGCTTGAGTCGAGACACAAAGACCTCACAAAACTTTGTGAGGCCTTTGGGCTGAACTTTCATTGTTCTCCAAAGGGCTCTATTTTCATCAAATAGAAAGGATGTCTGGTTTTATAGTTTGTTTTAACTAAATCAAATTTTACTTGTTGATTTGTGATATTACTGCCAACTATTTTTTGGCTGTGTATCCACTAAAAAAAGATTTTTCTGTCCAAGAACACAGTGGGCCTTGTCAATGAGCCACATGAGATCTTTCAGCAGCATTCTATGCAAATCATTGTTTCAAAAGTCGTGAAATATTGCTTGATTGCACGATAATGACCCTAAGATGGAGCCCAATGTGGCCAAAGCGAAGCACCTGCTACTCTCTATTACTCCATTCCATTTGTCGTCTTGGGACGTTTTATTTACAGCGTTTTAGATTTGGGTGTGGTTACGAGTCCCACAACGAGCAGGAAGCAACGAGAAGCAGCCTGATGGTTTACATCCAAACATTCCCACATAAATGTTTTACTGGAGGATGTCAAAAGGTTTGTCGGAAGATTACACGCGGGGAAGAAAGGTCACAAAATTTTAGTGCAAACACATGAAGACAAGTCCGATGAACTCCATCCCGCACACATCACAGACATAGATACTTTATGGCAGGGCCCTGTTGCACAAGCAGAAAATTTATTTGTCTGCTTTGTCAAAAATCCGGCAACGATTAAGCGTGGGCAATATATTTTTTGCTCACCTCGGTATATTAAAACATGGTTTAACAGACAAAACAAAGACCAGTTGGGTATTTTGGTCTGTAGGTTCAAAGGTTGCCCACAAAGTTACACGACATGAAGAGAGAAAGGACAGCAACAAATAAAAACCTCACACAAGAATTTGTATTCTTCAGACAGGATCTGTGTCTTTCTCTCAGGTGGCTAGAAGCAATAAATTATTTCAGCTTCAATTTGTCAAAACGGTTCCATTAAAATATATTTCATAATAATATAAAACGCAGGTGTTCAGCTTATTTCAACTTGTTACTTAACCGATGGAAACAATCTTTTTTTTTTCTTATAATTTTCAAACAATACTGAAAAAGAAAACAAAAAAAAACCCTTTTAGATTCAGGGTTTATTTTTTCAGGATATAAATGTAAAAACCACCAGATGGGGTGGATCAGGCATCTGGTCAGGATGCCGCCCAAGCACCACGCTGGTGAGGTGTTTCGGGCACGCCCGAACCCCAAGCAATAACCCTAAGCCCTAACCCTAAGCCCGAACCCCTAAGCCCGAACCCCTAAGCCCGAACCCCTAAGCCCTAACCCCTAAGCCCTAACCCCAAGCCCTAACCCTAACCCTGGACCTGCTGGAGAGACTATGTCTTACAGCTGGCTGGGGAATGACTCGGAATCCTTCCAGGTGAACGGAGGATGCAGCCGAGGTGGGAGAAACCTGGGCTTCCCATCTAAGGTTGTTGGCCCTGCGACCCAGCCCCGGATGAGCGGAAGACGACCGAACGAACAGAAACAAATGTAAAAAGAAAAAAATTAGAATCCAAACGGATGTCAAAACGGGGTACTTGAAAACTTTAACAATACATGCAAAAAGTAACACCAGCGTAAGCTTTAGCAAGATTACTTTTCAAGAAAAACTTTGTGAAATAGCAATCTATCAACGTTTTCCAACCAGTTTGACCATATTTCTCCAGATGGTAATCTTGAAAATCATTTAAAACAGCCACTTTTCAAAACAAGTAGCATTAGCAAAATCTCCTCTCACTGAAAGTAGATCCGCAGCTGTGCGACTGCATTTTATGTGGAACCACAGTGATTAAAATTCTACTTTTGAAGCAACAGCCTGTACCAGGGTCAAAACCAAATGTTCAACCTACGTTATAGTTGTTTTCTCCAGTTTTTAACTGTGCGGAGTCATTCATTACACCCTTTATATTCAGTTGACTGGCTGTGCTAACCCCACACATGTGCACACACCCATTTTCACATGTTAATTTACAACATGGGTGACATTTCATCATTTAGTTAACAAACACCAAACCACCGTGCCAAAGCATTGTGTGGTGAGAAAAACTAATTCAGCAGTTATTTTCTGTTGCTCCATGATGTTTTTAGCCACACATACTCGGGCTAAAGGCTATGATGTCCTTTTCATTTTGTAAAACTTAGACTAAGTAATACTTTGTACGTAATAAGGTTTTTTTTTTTCTTTATTTAACCCAAAAATTTCAAAAAATGATTAACAATTATAAAAGAGGTCAAATTAACAAACTAAACTCAATATAAGGGTTAACAAAAGATAATTAACTCAAACAAACAGACCTGTCTGACTGAGAGAAGCAAGAACTTAAATAAAGGCTGACCAAACCACTACCAACACAAAAAGGGGGGGGTTAAACAAAACAGCTTAACTAAATCTAAACTAACAAAACCAATTTCACCCCTAAAGGAAATAAATGGCACAGTCCTATTTAGGTAGCTCCACCCCTTGGACAGCAGGTGATCCTTCAGCCCAGGAAGTGGAGCACCAGCAAAAATCAAATTAGTCTGAGTCAACTAAGGAAACTAAACATCTGCGCTAATCTGAACCTATATTGTGTATTAAACCCATCGTAAATAAAACTGGTTTAAGAAACAAAAAATCTAAATTATATCTCTAAAGTGAATAAATTCTGAAGTTCACAAACTAAGTTGTGTGAATTAACCACCACATAGTCTTTATTTTTAAATGCTTTAGTGCTTTCAGTCAATATTAAAGAAATAAAATCTCCTGCACACACTTTGCAATGGTTTTCTCACCACACTGCTTCTGAAAGCATTTTGGAAACTTTTGCTAGATAACATCCTTCATCACAGATCTGAGGAACATGCCCCACTTGGTTCAAACAGCCATGAAATTGTAGCAGAGCCAGATAAGACCTGATTAGACTTGTTAGATTTGTTGCTCGCCGGCACGTTCAGCAGCACCACCTGCATCTTTCAACCTTCACCCACCCCCAACCATCTAATGCACTCATCACCTTCCCTGCGAAATGCTGAACGTGCACTTTCTTTTCTCACATCTGTGACCTCTCGTGTCGTCTGAATACCGTCTGCTTGTCTATCTCCATCTCAAACGCACTCACACACAAGCAAGCACACACATGCAGACACTTCTTTTTCAGCCCAGTCTGCCTCTTCCACACCCTGACACACATCCCCTCCTTACTATTCAGCTTATTCTGCCCCCACTTCACTACTTTGTGGGTTTAATTTGAACCTGTTGTGTCTCAAGGGCAGCGTCCCGGCTCAGAAAAAAAAAAAAAAAACCTTCCTAACTGCAGTTGCACCCATGTGGAAGTCAAGTTGTGTCCTGCCAAGAATTAAACACGATGATCATTTGTTAATGAGAAAGAATTTGGAAGACGAGTTCATCATCTGCCGTGTATTAAGCTTAAAGTCTGAATTTATGTGAGCTCCTCTGGATTTGGTCAGGCATAGCATTCACTCAATTACAGCACCAGAAGTTCCCTCCCATGTTTGGAAAAGGTTCATGGCCGCAATGTGTTTTTCACTACAGGGATTAATCTAGATTTTACAAAATATAAATCTTTATATATACTCCTGCAATAGCACCCATAAGCACAAATAAAAGCAGATGGCTGGATAATAAAATGTTACCACATTTACAAATTCCCCACTTACTTGAATTAAAGATAAAACCCCCAACAAACCAATACGATTACTTTATAATAAGCAGCATGGGCACATTTTACTATCTTAAATAAATATTTATTAGGAATGGGTTAAACAATAGCTTGTATCTTGGTTTCGCCCGACTAATGCCTCAGCGAGCACTGATAAGAGTCTCCACCACTCAGCTTATTCTATTTACCAGAATGACTTACATACTGAAGCTTTTTTACAAGCCTGTAATGAACTCTCATAAAGTTCGGGTTGATAATCCTGATGAATTCTTTTTGTACGATAAAGCAAGTCAACTACAGGTCAAAAGTGCTTCAATTCCTTCAACTACATCCAGATGTGTCTACACTAGATGCAAACCTCCAAATTGTTCACTACTTGTCATTCAATGCATCTGTATATATGAAAGACCAAAAAAAAAAAAAAAAATGCATAACTGTCCGGTTGGAGGCCGCACGGTGGCGCAGTGGGTAGCACAGTGGCCTCACAGCATTAAGGTTGTGGGTTCGAGTCCTGGGTGAGGACAAGGCTTTGAACACTGTCCTTTCTGTGTGGAGTTTGCATGTTCTCCCTGTTTTTGCGTGGGTTTCCTCCAGGTACTCCGGTTTCCTCCCACCCTCCAAAGACATGCATGCTAGGTTGATTGGCCGGTGCCAAATTGCCCCTAGGAATGAGTGAGTGTGTGGATGGTTATATGTGTTTGGCCCCGCGACAGACTGGCGACCTGTTCGGGGTGTACTCTGCCTTTCGCCTTAAATCAGCCGGGATGGGCTCCGGCACCCCCCGCAACTCCGAAAGAGATAGACGGATATGAATATGACTGACTGACTGTCCGGTTGGATTCTTTCACCCATTCCGATAAGACAGGGGTGGGCAAATCCGGTCCTCGACGGCCAGTGTCCTGAAAGTTTTCCATATGTTCTTACACCTTCACACCTGATCCTGTTAATTGAGTCACTGTGCCAAATTTTATTGGTCCCTCGAGGACCGGATTTGCCCAGCCCTGCTATAAGACATATAGGAGTCCCCTCACATGGCTAATTTAGGAATCTAAAGGAAGTCAAAGTATTCAGAAAACAAATTTGACTTGAGGTTCCATCGACATGAACCAGACAAAAGGAAGACCTAGGACACACTGGAAGGACTATATCTTCTGTATCAGTGTTCCCCAACCCTTGGGCCAATGTCTCGTACCAGCCTATTGGTCATTTGGTTCTGGACTGCTCAGAACTTCTATTACCTTTATTATTTTCATTTCCATTCCCATCCGAGCCTAAATGATGGATTTTCTCCATTACTTTTGCATAAAAAATCTGAGAGATGTTCATTCGGACAAGACAGCCTGTCGGGGCTAAGTAATTGTCACCTCTGCCCTCACAGTTAGGAACCTAGAATTTTTTTCGGCCAGGATACATCCCAGTGCAAGCTTGTAAAACTGTATTTTTTCCTGCGCAACATAACTGGAATCCAAACTTTTTCCTCTTCCCCAACTCATTCAATTAGAAAAGATTAAGACGTAAGTAAAGAGCAACAGAAAGAGTGATTGTTGCACTGACCTTTTCACAGCTGTCTTGGTTGGTTTCCCATCCAATCTGACAGGAGAGCTGCCCGTGTAGATTGAAAAGTTATTCCATGTGTAGTTGAGATAGTTGCGACAGCCAATCAGATCATGAATTGTGACAGGAAGGCCAGGTAGAAGGCCTTACATTAAACATGATATGTACGCGTCTTGTGATTGGATAATCACTTGACGTAAGCAGAAGCAACATTTTGCATATCAACAAACTAGAGCCAGACCCAGGACCTTTAGCAGAAAAATCTGAAATATCTAATCGTTTTTTTTAAACCCACAACGATTGCAGATATGCTTGCAAGACCATTTTCAAGATGGACTTTTCAGACATACCGGAGAAAAGTTCCACAAACAGCCTTTTCCAGCATAACACAAAGTCACAGGATGCTGTTGAATCTGCCCCGACTTGAAACAGAACTGACTATAATGTATGCCATGACTGATTTTGAAGGGAAACGTCTAGCTGATCACCTTGACTTTTTTAGGAACAAAGAACTGAGTGAGAGTTTGGGAAAGAAAGTAGAATGGATTTTGTGTAGAAATAAGTATTTTGGGGGACAGCCGTTTTGGTGAGAGTAAGCATTTACTTAATTTATTTTTCATATGTTTTATATGCGGGTTTATTGATGTTTAAATGCTCTTGAAAATAGCCTGTGTTGTACACAATTAAGGTGATGCAACGTCCCGTAGTGGCTATGTGTGCTTCTGTATATGATTTCTCCAGCCGTGGTGTCCTAAATGATGGTATTTGAGGGGTATTTATTCAAGTCGGACAAAGTAGCACATGCCCGAAGGCCTTGGTGTGAAAATGCATAGACCACCACTGATATGTACATGTACATATATGTACATATATATATATGTATATAAAACCTTTCGTAACACCTGTAAGATGTCAACATCAGTTTTAAGATTGATCTGACGGAGACTGTTTTTGAGCAGATCTGACCACTCTCACTTTTTCCAACCCCAGTTGAGAAGAAGATAGTTAAACCAATGGATACATGGACTTTTTAAAAATGATAACGTAATATAATAAATACTTGATTTTTGAAATTGTAACCACGGAAAGAAACATTCAAATAGTTCTCCTGCTTTGTCTGGATGAAGGAAGATCCGTTCACAGAGGATGGTTGTATCATTATCTGCACTAACGGTAAAGCACACAAAGCTCTGCACAACTGGATTTCACAAAAGGCTTAAAACTAATCCTGCAATTGCAGATTGCATGATTTGCACTTCCGCTGGTGAAATCCATGAGTTCCCCGAGATGGGAAACCAGAAGTTTGTAAATCCTCCTGTCTGTTGGCTTCTTAGTTGAAATGATACGTCTGCGCACATCAACTCAAAACTATAACTATTATAAAGACATTAAGTGCTACAAAATGATTACACATGTCATTTGGAAAGGGTTTTTTTTATAGTCCGTTGGATGAGATGAATGTAAAAAATGTAAAGTTTTCTAAAGTTTCTGTTTTAAAGTGGGTGACGCGGGCATCTGAGCATTTAAGTTAAAACCTAAAAGTTTAATGAACACATAAAAATACGAATCTGCATCAAAACATTTAAGTTTTCTTCACCAGATTTTTCCACAGTACACTGGAGCACAATGAAATTTTTCCAAAGCTAACCCATCCCTGTCCCAATCAAGAGCACGTCGGCCATGAAGAACCAAACATAATCCACAACTAGATTGATGAAAGCTGTCCTCCTCCTCTTTTTTTCTTTCGCAATACAATAAAACAAACATGAGTTGTTACAGTTGCCATAAAGAGAGATTACGTTTGTCTTCCAAATAAGATGAATTTACTTAAATTGCTGCTAGAATCTAAGCCCGGGGCAAGGAGACGTCCAAGGATGAGAACTGCATTCCTTCATGTTCATGCTGACACAACCACACTAACACACCACCTCACACAAAGTTTATTCAAATAATAAAAGGTTATTGGCCACAAAGGAAACTCCTCATCTTAACTGCTGCGTGCAGTAGGTCGTCGTATTTTATGTTCTCCCGGGCTCCGGCGAGTTTTTCCAAATTGGTAAGTAAAACAAATATTTTATATTAAAATATGAGATCAGCGTTAACTTGATAGAACATCGAGACTTTTTAGAGAACAGGGAGGTGTAAGTGTTCAGGGATCTTGTGGTTTTTCATTATTACCAGATGCATCAAATCAACCAAATCAAAAGGTATAGTTTGATTCATTTTTTCCACGAACTGACTCGTTTCTACAAAGGGATGAGTCAGTTGCCTATTACAAGATTTAAAATGACCACTTTAAGCTTATTTTGTTTAACAAGAATAAATTTAAAAAGAACATTTGTGGTTTTTAACGTCTCTTGTTTTGAAGAGTCCTTGGAAACATACATTCTATCATTGGATTGGCAAAACCCTTCGTCTGTGTCAAGGGCAACATCAGGGAATCTCAGATTTTCATTGTCCTAGATACGTCCTCTAGTCCCCTTAGCTGGATCCTGAGGTGTTCCATTTGTCAGATATTGTTCTTTGTGGATTGTTTGAGGCCTGCCTCTTGGTGGCACCTTGGTGATGCCCAAATCGACCTATCTAGTTTCTCTCGATCCAGGAGCAACAGCTCTACGTTGAGCTCTTCCTGGATTGAAGAGCCCCTCACCGCTCCTCAACCCTCAGAGCTCACCAAAGCTCATCTCAGCTGCTTATTTCAGGATCTTGTTCCTTCCGTCACCATCCACACTTGGTGATCATTTGTGAGAGTAGAACACATATTGACTGGTGACTCGAGCGCTTAGCTTTTTGGCTCAGCTCTCTCTTTACCCTAACGGAGTGATACAGCTTCGTAATACTTGCGGACTCTGCACTGATCCATCTGTTGTTTCTTTGCTTCATCGTTCCCAAACTTGTAAATGAGACTGGTGAAACTGGTGTACCTAAACTCCAACACATCGGGCAAGTACTTCTATTGTGTGTATGTGGGCAAAGAGGGATAATTGCACTTTTTTTCTGGGACGTTTTATTTCTTCATGTGAGCAACCATCATTGTGTTTTCTGTCTGTTATGGTGCAAATGTGTTTAACAGGGGGAGATTTAACCAAGGAAGTTAGAATTGTTTTGTGCCATCTTAACAAATAGCTAGAACTTTGTCAGGTATTGGGTGTCAGGAGAGTAGTCTGTTCCCCCTCTGTGTCCTGTTTCCCCCCTCCCTCGTGTCTGTGTGTGCACAAGCCACACCTGAAACTCATCTACTCATCTCATCATTTATGCTGGAGCATAACTGGATCAGTTTTTGACACATTCTTCGCCAGATCGTTTGTTTTTCATGCTTGATCTGTTATTTAGTTTTTGGCTCCGGCTCCTAGATCAGAACCTGCCTAGTTTATCTGTTTTTGCCTTCTTTAGGTAGACTTTTTATCAATCTAATAAATCTGCTTGTGATTTTTTTTTTTTCATCTGAGCCTGTCTGTTGTGTCAAGGATATATTTTTGGCCTCAGCTCCACGTCATGACACTGGGCTTTTAAAGGTGTGCCCTAAGGGTTCATTCTCCCTAAGATAGAGACTGTTGTCAGTGCCCAAATGAAGTAGGCTGCCACAGATATTTATTTAGCTAAAGTCAGAAATTCAGGAATGTTTCATTCAAGAATCTAAAGAGAATTTGAATTCATAACATCAATTATGTAAGATTTAACAAAAATCCACTCCTTTCAAAATAAGGACGGTGCAACTGTGCGTCGCCAGAGTCGCACCGCAGATGAGATACACACAGTTTTCTTTCACGTTAGTTAAAAAGAACTCTTCCTCCCATTCACTTTGAAAATGATAAGTGTTCTTCCTTTTTTCAGCCATGTTTTTGAGCGTAGAAAACGTGTTCGTAACCGCATTTTTGCAGCGTTCACGAGCTCATCTCAGCAAAGCTGGTTTGTCATGCACACTAGACTGACCTCTTGCGGGCAACCTGGTGCCCGTGGGCACCGGGTTGGTGACCCCTGCTCTACAGTCTGAAGTCACCCATTCTATAATGAGCTAAACTCTTGACAATTATTTGCTATTCAGGGTTTTTTGCAGGTAGCATTCAAAGCAAAGTGAATTCATTTGAATTATTATGGTCTTTAAGTGCTACAAACTTTTTTTTTACTTTAACCCGAGCAAACATGGTCCCATTGCTCTTCTGTCTTCCTACAACATTTGTGTTGATGTACTTTTCAGATGCTCAACACATGCTGGTGTACTGTCCAGATGCTTCCTGCTTCAGAGCAAGGAGGTTAGAAGCACCGGAAGGTGAGACTTGGATAACAAATCGACTACTACAAACACTAAATGATTAATAGTGAAACTCCTACTCGAGGAGAACGAGGTTTGTACGTGTGTCAACGTACATTCGAGCTGTAAAATTCCAGTAAACATAAGGCTACAAAACCATCTAATAATTGTACATCCGATTATCTTATTAGCTCTCTGGGATCTTTATTTATAGCTTGTATGACATGTTTGCACACATTCTTTCTGAATTTGTTTGAGGCTTTGTGTGTGAGTGAGCGTGTGTTTGTACACGTACAGAGCGGAGGTACCTAAATTAGACATTATGCACATGTTTGTGGGGTTGGGTAGGTTAACCACTGATTAATTGCACAGCTCCAGTTGGTTGCGGTGAGGGCACCCTACTGTAATTTTGCAGCTGCTTGATTTCAGCATATGAAACGTGCAGTCCAATTGGCCTCTGACTGCATACCAAAGCACTTAAAATAGTCCTCATTTCTCAAAGCCCAAGGCTGTCAACGGAACAATATGGGGAGTTGTTATTAATGTGTTTCTCACACAACTGAAAGCAAAAACAAAGACTTCTTTGCCCTGAAGATAATAATTATTACGTTACCTGGTGGTGGTTACATTTAGTTTCTTTTCCAATTTTTTTGTTACGCTATCAGGATTAAATTCCACGGCTGCATGATGCAACTTGTCTTTAATTCGATGGTTTAAAATATTTTTGCTTCTTTGATTAACTAATAAGAAATATTTAAAATGCGGCATTGCAATGTGTTACTAGATGAGTGACTAATGGATTCTTACCTCACCTTTGACTCCCACATTCACCATCTCTGCAAGGTTTCCTTCCTTCATCTTAAAAATATAGCCAGGCTACGTCCATGTCTTTCCAAACCGGACGCTGAGCGGTTGATTCACGATTTCATCTCCTCCAGGCTGGATTACTGCAATGCCCTCCTTGTAGGGATCCCATGCAGGGGCTTACAAAAGCTCCAGCACATCCAGATCTGCGCTGCCCGGATCCTGATAAGGAGGCGCAGATATGACCATATCACTCCCATCCTCAAATCCCTCCACTGGCTACCCGTTAAATACAGAATTCAGTACAAGGTCTGCCTCCTCACCCATCAGTGCATACACCGCACTGCACCTGTTTATCTCAAAGAACTCCTAACCCTCCACACCACTGTCCGAGGCCTGCGCTCCTCCTCCTCCTCCTACTGCCTGCACCAACCAAGGACCAAACTCTCCACTATGGGGGACAGGGCCTTCCATGCAGCTGCTCCACAGCTCTGGAACGCTCTTCCCGAGAGCTTGAGGGCTCCACAGAGCTTTGAGGTTTTTAAGAAAAGACTGAAGACATTTTTATTTCTAAAGGCTTTTCAACAAAGTTTTTAATGTTTTTTGTGGTTTTATTTAATTTTGCTGTTTGTTGTTCCTTTTGGTCATTGTAGCACTTTGAGATCTCCATTGGAGATATAAAGTGCGTCACAAATAAACATTCTATTATTATTATTAATCATAATTACTCATTTATGTTGATACATTTTTTTATTTTTATTCCTGAAAAACTTTTAAATGACATTTGAATGTGACAAATGCACTATAGACCCCTCTCAAGATTTTTTTAACCTTCAAAATAAAATCTTGAGCAAATAGTTAGTATACACGTGTAAAGTTTCAGCGAAAGTGTGACTTGGTATCTCAGATACAAGACCCTTTAACTTACAGACCCCAAGAAAGTTGGATCTCACTGAAGTCTATAAAACAGAACAGATGGCGACGCCTGTAACATAGCTTCGTATTAGACCGATAAAAAGAAAATTTAAAACCTAGATGACTGAATTGGATTATTTAATAAGATCGTGGCTCCCTGAAGATGTTGAGTATTCACATCCCCAAATTTTAACCAACAATCAGGCCAACTTTCGTTGTTTCACACGTTGTCCCTTCAACTACCAGAAACAG
Organism: Neostethus bicornis; assembly: GCA_902685375.1. Lineage (NCBI taxonomy): Eukaryota > Metazoa > Chordata > Actinopteri > Atheriniformes > Phallostethidae > Neostethus > Neostethus bicornis. The sequence continues at coordinate 9,407,848 of LR738549.1, read as the reverse complement.
CTGATGTAATCTTTAGTAACAAGGGAGCATCACCCAAGAAAAAAAAAAAACCTGACAAAATGATAAGAATTGAAAAATTGTTCCACTGAATATGATGTCATGCAAGTTACGATACAACACAAACACAGCTTGTGTGACTCATTCCAAGAGCGCAAAGAAAGGGGTTAAACAATAAAACCTGCAGAGTGTTTAGAAGCTGTGTATTTGACTCCAGAGATAATTAAAAGCGAACTGTTGGGAATGAAGCCATCTCAGACATGAGGACAGGCTGTCGGGAGGATGGAGACAGGCCAAAAACCCTGACCTGCCACATGGCAGCAGCTCCGTAACGTGGCAGGACCACTTTTGTTCCATCAAGTGCACGGTAATGGAAAACTTACTGCGATCGCTTCCCTTTTTCTTTCTCAATCTCTCCATCTCGATGATGAGCGATAAGTCACTCTGTGGCAAATGTTCCCACACCCGAGATTAAATTACACATCCACCCTCATCAGTGCTTCTGTTAATTGCAGTCTGGACAAATCTGATGGAATAAGTGATGTAAACTTTGAAAAAATTGCGCAATAAAGAATACTTTCCATCTTGTTCATTCCAAGTATAGGGTCAGAAGGGTAGACCAAAGGCTGTCCTCTTAGCTAGTCACAATGCCAAAGAATTTTTTAGAAAACTCTTTTCTACCCTCCACTTTTTAAATCTCCATGTTAATGAAATAGAGGAACGTTAAGTTTGCGGCAGAATATTCAAGATTTTTTATGGTCACAATGTTAGCAATGTAAAATTTTGACAGACCCCAGCTATTTGCATAAAAGAGACAAAAGTAGAAATTAAATAAACATTGGGACAGCATGAGATGTATTAAATGATTATTTACAGAATAGTCTACAGTGCAGTATTAAAGTGACGGTGTACTATTACAGTGAATATTACTATTACAGTGAATGTTGCTGTAAAGTGATCTTCATGACGATCAATTAGGTGTGCAAGGGGAGATGATAGGTGTGGGGTGATTACTTTCACAACTCTGGGGGAAAAAAAAACTGTCTCTAAACCTTGAAGTGGTTGTCTTGATGGTCCTATACCACTTCCCTGATGGGAGAGTTAGAAAAAGTCATTTCCTTGGCAGGTGGAGTTGGTTGCTATGCATCGGATCCTCTGCTGAACCCAGCAGCTGTAGACCGAGTCCAGTACTGGGTTCAATAAACACACTAACTATATTTGATCCATCTTGCCAGTCCTTGGTTCCCTTCTGCCTTCTAACCCCCTTTAATTCTTGGTGGGGTTATTTAAGAGATGATTTGAGTATCCACAGGGAGAACATACCACTCCAAAACATGCTTTCTTTCAGGCATCACTGTGAGGGCAACCCCAAAACAACAACTTAGTTTGTAAACTTTATAATTGATTCATTTTTTAAAACATAATTTAGAGCTTTTGTTAAACTAGTTTAATTTACTTTAGGGTTAATACACAATATAGGTTTAGATTAGTGCGCATTTTCGGTTTACATGGTTGACTTAGACTAATTTGATTTTCTTGAGTTTTGCAGTTTTGCAGGCGCTCCAATTCCTGGGCTGATGGATCACCTGCTGTCCAGGGGGTGGAGCAACCTAAATAGGATTGTGCCATTCACTTCCTTTAGGGGTGAAATTGGTTTTTTTAGTTTATATTTAGGTAAGCTGTTTAGCAAACCCCCCTTTTTGTGTTTGCAGTGGTTTGGTCAGCCCTCATATAGGTTTCAGCTTTTCTTAGTCAGACAGGTCTGTTTGTTTGGGTTGATTCTCCTTTGTTAAATCCTTATACTGAGTTTAGTTGGTTTGTTTGAATTCTTTTACAATTGTTGAACATTTTTTGAAAATTTTGGGGTAAAAAAATTAACCTTTTGTACTTAAAACCCTGTGCCTGTCTGTTTTCACTGCTTGGTCTATCACAATCACCAATTCTGGACTTTAAGAGCAAATGTACCAAGAAATTCAGATTCTGGTGACTTCCATTCCTCAATTAAAGGGATTTCCAGTGACTTCATGTTATAAGAAAATTCTAAAGTCCACTCATTTAAGTTCAATGAAGAAGACGTTCCAAATGTGTAAAAATTAGCATCTACATATCCAGACTGCTTTTACACACTTTTTTTTTTTTTCCGGTCACATTGTAAATTCACATTAAATGTATTTTACCAAGGGACTGAAAAGATATTGGCTGAAGCAAGTGCTTATCACGCAGACCCTTTTTTCAAATCACCATGAAAGCAAAAAATATATATGTTTATATATCCAGAAATGCATCATAATACATAAAATGAAAAAGTAATACAATTGTTACTTTAAATTCTTTATATATAAGCTTGAATTTAACCGTCAAGACTTGCATATTTTAAAAAAAAAAAAATTAGCATTTTAAGCAATAATAACTTAAATTTCTTGAAACAAAACAGATTGGAACATAAATTAAGTTCATCGTCACAATTATTCCAAAGATCCACACTTTTAATAGAAATACAGAATTTTTTAACATTTGTTCAAAATTTATTTTTAATGAACACATCATTTCCTCTTAGTTCATGGACTTTCCCTAATGTTTAACATAGTTTGTAGAGAGTTTGACATCAAAATTATTTTTTATCTTAAACATAAATTTTAAAGTGTGTAATTCCACTAAATCATAGAACTTTAATGTTTTTAAATTTATAAATAAATTATTGGTTGGTTGATTATAAGATGGAAATGTTAATACTCGTAATGCTTTTTTTGGTAAAATATAAATTGGTTTGTGTTAGTTTTGTACGTATTTCCCCAAATCTCAATACAATAAGTTAAATATGGAAGTACTAATGTATTATATAACATAAACAAACTGTTTTTATTTAGGACAAATCTGAATTTTTAAGTGATTGCTATTAATTTAGACGATTTATTTTTAGTATAACTTATGTGCGATTTCCAGCTTAATTTGTGATCTATAATCATTCCAAGAAACTTACTGTCATAAGTTCATTCTAAAGGGGTGTCATTAGGCATAATTTGAATTTTTTAGGTACTATTAATTTTGTAAATATTATAAATTTAGTTTTTTCAATATTTAATGATAATTTATTCATGTCAAACCATATTTTTATTTTACCCAATTCTCTTTTAACTGATTGTATCATTTGGTTCAGGTCTTTTCCTGAAAAGTAAAGAGTTGTGTTGTCTGCATATAGTACATAATTTATTAGTTTGGATGTGTAACACAAATCATTAATGTATAAAATAAAGAGTTTAGGCCCCAGTGCTGAGCCTTGTGGAATTCCACATATGACCTTTAATAAGTCAGATTTTTCCTTCTTTATTTGTATAAATTAGTATCTATTTTCTAAACAACTTAAGAAACAGTGGGTTATTCGGGTTATTTGGGTGGAGATGATGACCGTGTGGTTAGAGCGTTCGCCCGTGAACCGGAAGGTCATGGGTTCGCGTCCCACGGAGAGCACATCTAGGGTCCTTGGAGAAGACACCTAACCCCCGCTTCTTCCACCATTGGCGCCGTTGAAGGGCAGCCTGCTGCGGTGTAAGGAGTGCAGCAAACAAATTTCCCCGGTGAGGGATGACTAGAGTAATTTATTTATTTATTTTATTCTCAGGGTTGCAATCAGTTTTTTCCATTGAACTGAATTAGTTACCACCTTTTCAAAACTTTGTTGAAGTGGAAACCATATTGTGTCTAAAGAACACATGATTGATCCCCAGTTATTATTTCCTCTCAGCATCAGGCCAGATGCTTATTTTTATTTCAGCTAAAGAGACAGTAGCTTGCAGTTCAGGTTTAATGGGGGCTGGGAAAGGATGGGCGTATGAGGGGTACGGTGGGTTCGACATGTGAATGTCGATGCATGTGGCATTGTTTTTTTTTTTTATGCTTATTTTGACTTTTCTACTTTTGATGTTGTTTATGTTTTTATTTGTTCTGTTCAGCACTTTTTGTGACCTTGTGTTGGAAAAGTGCTCTATAAATAAAATTTGATTTGATGATGTTACCCCATCTCAGTGACTTAACTCTATGTGCAGCATTCACTTTTGATTTAGAAAATTCACAAATACTGTAAGAGCAGTCATTGGAATTTTTGAGCATCCTATTACACACCAAGATGAGGGTGAAAAATTCTTGCATTTAGGTGTATTTACATATCCTAAATACATTCTTGTCTTGACTTAAGAGCGGACAATTACTCTAGGAGCATAAAAGCTCAACAACTTGGAAAGGGTCTGAGATGTCTTAAGGTTTTTACTTCACAATGACAAGAGGGTAGCAGTTTCATTCTGTTTTCAAGCTGTCATACTTATATAAACCGAATAATTTAAAGGTTAGAGTTGAATGAATTGATTTTACGGTATCTCATGTGATGGTAAAAACCATTCAGAGATTAGCAAATCTGAAAAGGGGGCCATGCCACAGCTTGTCTGCATTGAGACATCTTGGACCTGTTTAACAAATTAATCAAGGAAGATATGGAAGACCCCAGGCTCCTTTCTAATTCCCCCACTTCTACTCTTGTTCCAGTGTGGGCATTCTCCTCTGCACAATCTTGCCACCCAGTCCTTGATTCAGAACAGTAAATGAGGTTCCCCTGACACTTCCCGAGTTCCGAGGTGTGCCGAATGGTAGTGGCATTTAAAGTAAGTCTAAAGCATTGCCTGAACTTTTGAACCTGTCACCTCGTCTTTCTTCTCTACAACAGCATGTGAACTCTTCCTGCCTTTGTGTTATGAGCTAAAGATGAAATCAGGAACGTTGGACTTTGTGTGAACTTTTCTCATTAACCTAATTCCTTTCTTAATACAGATGTGATGATTGTAGAGCGTATTCAACATCATCTACCAAGCCAAGGTTCAGTTTACTTGGTGTGATTTAAGATTTAATGAGTGTGTTAGAATTCCTTACATGCCTCTACATGCCATCATTAATTAATATCTTTCTAATCTTGGAAAACATGCATCAGTGATACTGTACTATTAATTAATCTTATCCGTAATCTTTGTTTATTGTTCAGCTTTATGGGCTCCTCTTGCTTTCTTATTTACAAGAACTCGTTATCTATGAAGGTAGTCTCAACCACAGGAAGTGTTGAAGAAGTTACTAAAAAACTGTAAAAAATGTGTATATTACTAGTTACATAACGAAAAGTGTAATACATTTGGGCTTCGAAATTGTACCTTCACTACTTTAAGTTATTTTCAACTAATCAAACATGCCCAAAATAAAAAGTTGTACTTACTAATCCTACTACAATAAAACTAAATATTTCCGTTCCGTCATCTTCCGCTTGTTCCGGGGTCGGGTTGTGGGGGCAACAGCCTCAAACAGAAAGCCCAGGCCTCTCTCTCCCCGGCTGCATCCTCCAGCTCACCCGGAGGATCCCAAGTCGTTTCCCGGCCAGCTTTGAGACATAGTCTCTCTAGCGGGTCCGGGGTCTGCCCCTGGCTTCCTCCCGGTGGGACGGGCCCAAAACACCTCGCCTGCGAGGCGCTCGGGGGGCATCCTGACCAGATGTCCAAACCACCCCATCTGGCTCCTCTTGACCTGGAGGAGGAGCAGCTCGATACCGAGCTCCTTCCGGATGGCAGAGCTCCTCACCCGATCTCTGAGTGAGAGCCCAGCCACCCTGCGGAGGAAGCTCATTTTGGCCGCTTATATCCACGATCTCATTCTTTCGGTCACCACCCACAGCTGGTGACCATATGTGAGGATTGGAACGTAGATCGACTTGTAAATCGAGAGCTTTGCTTTTCGGCTCAGCTCTCTCTTTACCACGACAGACCGATGCAGCATCCTAGTAATTGCTGATGCCGCACCGATCCGCCTGTCGACCTCTTGCTCCATCTTTCTCCCACTCGTGAATAAGACCAAAGACCAAAGACAAGACAAAAATTAAATATTATAATTTAATAATAAAATAATACACACAAAATCAGAAAGTTTAGCAGCGCCCATAGACTATGGTCGTGGTCCGGCGCCCCACGAAGAGAAAGAGAGAATTTTGAGAGATAAACAATAGCAGAGATGCTTTTTCATTTTAAAATATTCTCGATAGTTCATATTAAAGGGGTAGAAAACAATAAAGATGTAATATAAATATTGTCTAAATAGTTTTTTTGTTAGTCTGACATGGTGTCACTTACGTTACTTTTCCAGAGTGAGGCCGACGCCCTTGCGCCCTGCATTAACCAGCCGCCACTGGCCTTTTAAACTCTTACCATTCCCTCATATCTCATTCTGCTTACCTTCAACGTGGGATCCTCAGGTCCATGTACTTGGCCCTATACTGTATTCACAGTCGCAACACAGTCCAGGACTGATGGGGTGAAGAACAGTTTTCATTCATAAGCCCTGTGACGGATCAATTCAGAGCCTCAACTCCTGTACTCTTTGCCTACAATTATTACATCAAGTGTTATTTCTTCCTGAGAATGTTTGCTTCTTTTTATATCAAATTATTCCTTCTGTATGTGCTCTAACCTCCAAAGTAGTTCCATTCAAAAATTGTGAATGTGTGATCTGCTTTTTACCATTTGCTGGTTACAAATATAAAAAAAAAATCACTGCACATCATTATTATTTACCATTTGAGTCAAATGAATCTCTACTTATGTTGTTGGGCTTTAACTTTTCTTACATCTCCACATTAGTTTACAGTTGCATCTAACATTTTCAAAACTTTCAACTTTTCATCTCAGAAGTTACAAAATTGCGTTTTAATTTTAAAAACTTTCCTGAAAACTGGACTTTTCTGACAAATCCATACAGCTACTTTTTCTTTAACCCTTTATAGGGTGTGGTGGCTGAACACGGCCACAATAATTATGGGGCAAAATGGCAGAAAGCATCCATAGCAACTCACGTTAGAAAACAAGGGTTTTTCGAGAAGTTAACAGTTGTGTTTCGGAAGTGAACAATTCTGTTCCGGAAGTGAACAGTTGTGTTCCATAGATATTACAATATCTATGTTGTGTTCCGGAAGTGAACAATTGTTCCGTTTTTCCTGTTTGTTCGAAAGCTCGAAAAGGTGTGCGTCCGTTCAGACTAAGAAAGGTGAAAACTTTTGTCTGTTAAGGCTCAAGCACTTCTCTCAACTGTTGATGAGGTAATTATGGCTTAAAAAGCTCAATCGTTTGGCGGTTTTGCATCACCACAGAAGCATCTGTTTTTTCCTGCTTCATTAGTGCCAGACTTTGGTGATACTTAGCTCTACTTTGATCGGATGGATGCCATTTCTAATCAACAGGTTAAAAAAAAAAAAAATTCTATTCATACATTCAGATTTTGAACACGGTTCCATTTCAACAAAAGCATTTTGCATTTGGGTTTATATAATTTAAGATGTAATTTTGCAAAAAATATTTGATATATATTCTCCAAATAAACCGTTGGCATAAAGATTCAATCTTGGAATCTTAGGAAACTGATGAAAGATTATTGCCATGTGTTCCATCAAACACTGAAAACATTGATAAATCTTTACCCCCTTCCAAGGCATATCGAAGCATCTATGGGTGCATGAATGCGCATATAATGTATGTAGGATGACCTGAGTATGAACTTTCACACTGAATGTTTAAGTGCCTTTAAAAAAAACAATGAGAAGTTTTTTTTTTTTTCAAAATTGTGAGTGTAAAGAATTGGGCTCATTTGATTCACTAAATTCGCATGCGCTAAAGGACAGACTTGACAGGAAAGGTTGACATGACTAAAAAATATACACCGGGGTGACCATGAAACTTTGTGTCTGACATTAAAAAAAGATTGGGGTGAATAGAAGCTGAGAAGAACAGACTGATGATATGTGATTGCGGTTTTGGGAACACTAACTGTTGGGTTTAGGTTTCCAATCCCGCTGGCGCACCTGGGTTTGCTTGATGGAAGCAGCTGGGGGAAGCTTAGCTCCTGAGTTTTAAACTGACTTTTTTTTTGCATTCTAGTCTGCTTGAAACAAAGTTCTTTTCATCTGGTAGCAACTAAAAAGTCTTCTCGAAATTTTGATAAATGGTCTCTAATGTCCTCCACACAAAGATAAAGATTATCCTATTATTGTACTTATTGTACCAAAAGGTTTTAACATTTTCAAACTGTGGACAAGAAATAAAGTTCATATAACAACATGGTTATTAAACTCAAGACATACAAACAAATACATATGTGTTGTGCAAATATTGTTGAGTTTACAAATCTTTGTAAATTTGTTTTTGCAATATCACAGTACGTTCCCCTTCATGTCCAAAAGGTGCAAGATTAGAACCCAGATATGTTCCCTCTAATTTTTTTACGTGCCTGAGCAAACACAAGAAGCTTCCTGAGCCGAAGGGGGCGGAGCAAAAACTTTTACTCTTTTGTGACGTCACCAGCAGTGACGAGCCAAACTCCAAAGCAGCGCTTTGAAGCAATTTGTTTCAGAAAGAAAGAAGAAAGAGATATGTCCCGGAGCTTTGTCTTATTTCTAGAATAACTGTAGACTAACAGTTCATAATCAAAAAAGGGGGTCAAGAACTCGTCTGGAAGCGACAACGTCACCAGACATCCCATTCCTCCGGGATCAGCCATTTCCGACGTTTTTCTGTCTCAGTCCTGGTGTCTTTGAATAACAAGATGTTCCTCGTTAGTGTGTTAATCGCACTTTTTAACAGGGACTTGTATGTGAGTAGACCTCCTTTTGCTGCAAATGTGTTCCGGGCCTTCCACAAGGCGTCTTTCACGCTGTTAAAGGCTATCCAGCACAGCGGGGGGTCCTGAAGATCCGAGTCTGTGGGACCATGCAAGATGTATCTGTAGTCGGGTGGTCTACCCAGGATCTTGTTAATTCAGGGTGCGGCAGCCTTCCAAGTGAGCCTGGCGTGACTGCAGGACCAGAGCAAATGGTGGACTGTCTCTGGGTCGTTACAGCGATGAGGGGACACAGGTCGCTCCCGGTGAACCCCCTGCTCCGCAGGAGGGAACCCACCGGGAGACGTTCGTGAGCCATCAGCCAAGCTACATCCTTTAGTTGGTTAGGGAGAAGTTTACAGTTAACGTTCTCCCAAGTCTTTTCCGATTGGTCTACTGTCAGGTTGTTTACTTTAACCAGCCTGCCCGGGTCGTACAGAGCCGCCTCCACTACCTTTCTGGTCAGACCGGGTATAGGAATGTCTTTAATCACGGGGATGAGCTGTTTCACGACCGACTGGTGGGGAAGTCTCAGAAGCCGGGACTGACAAGGGGAATCTCTTCCCCCAGGCTCTCAGGACCTGTCGCCCCACCCAAAACTTTGCATAGTGGTTCCAAGGTGACCCAGTGTCCATGAGGATGCTACAGTAGATCGGGGTGACGAACATTGCGGTGAACTTAGAGTGGAGCTCCGGAACCAAAAAACAAGGTCCTCTTGTTTTTTGGCTTTGTAACTGATTTTTGACCTTTTTTGTGAAAAAAAAAAAGCTTTGTCTCATTTGACCATCTTTAGTTTAAATTGAGTTTTATTTTGTGTGCTGTGTAGGTTTTCTTGTGCGCTAACAATCTGCGAGCAGTGCGCAATTGCGCATGCGCGCAGCTTAGAGGGAACATTGGTACACAGCTAACAATTTTACATTGTAACAACATTGTCGCGACGTTTCTTACAACGTTCATTTGTTGACTTCACTGGCAACGCCCAGCGGACGTCCAGACAATGTTGTACCACATTTTTTAATAACATGAACGTTGTCACAACGTTGCAACGTCATATCTAGCCAGAATATGCCCTGCCCACAATGGTGCAGGGACATTGTGTGTTAGCCGGGTAGTATGAGTTTGACGACAGAAGACAATATTGTAGTGTTTTGTGGCCCTGTGTCACTGAAGTGTGGAAATGTTTGAAAAAGGCCTAAAGACATTCCTTTTTTAAGGCTTTTAACTTTTTACTATGGTTTTATGTTTTCTGAATGTAGATTTTGTTTTTTAAAAGGTTTTATTGCTTTTATTTTATCTAGTATCAGAAAGACTTTTACTGCCATGGTCAGTGAACAATATTCAGAGGCCAGGAACTTGCTGAGGTGCTAATGTGCAAAGAATAATAAGCCCAGTAATAAAAATTGGAGATGTAAACTATGATAAAAATAACAAAATTAACAAAACTCATTTTAACAAATTTAAGAGTGCTTGGAACAAAATTGTAAACTGTAGTGCAATGGCATAGGAGATAACAAATTAGGTGGACAGATGGTGAGATAACAGATTTGGAGGTGAGGATGGACTAGATGGTGGCTGTGTAAAACTGCACCATCATCTGGGTCGGCAGCTTGGCTTTCTTTAGCTGCCACAGAAAGTACATCCTCTGCTGGGCCTTTTTGATCAGGGAGCTGATGGACGCCCACACTTAAGGTGGTGCAGAGGAAGCAGAAGGAGTCTATAGTGGTGATGGGGGAGTATGCCAGTGCGAGAAGGGGCCAGAGGGCTGTGACTTTCCTGAAGTCCACGATATTCTCGATTGTTTTCTGAGTGTTGAGCTCCAGGTTGTTGCCGCTGCACTAGGACACTTCTCATATAGCGTTTTGATGTAGCACTTTGGATTTTTTTTCTTAAAATATATTGATGTATGAATGTATGAACCTCCCACCACAAAAACAGCTTCATCCCTTTCTGCCGTTAGACTTATGAACACTTTATGACCTGGATCGCTTATCTCTTGGTCACTTGTCTCTTGCCACTTTACTGTCTTTATCTATTATTTTTTATGCCATTGCACTACAGTTTACATTTTTTTTCTGAACACTCTTAGATTTGTTATAATTATTTTTGTTATTTTTTGTCATTTTCTTTACCATAGTTTACATCTCCGTTTTTTTTTTTTTTTTTTTTACTATGTTTATTCTTTGCACATTATTACCTCAGCAAGTTTCGAGTCTCTGAATCTTGTTCACTGACCATGGCAATAAAAGTCTTTCTGATTCTGATTATTATTACAGCCAAACTTTTTGATACCCCAGATTAAATGACTAAATCCAATATTTTAAACTCCATTGGTCACCAATCAATTGAACTACTTTCCTGTTCAATTTAGCATTACTGACCACTTCAAAGCAATTTGTATGGATAATTTTACGACTCCACTGTTTTATGTAGAATTTGGGAAAATGTTGCTCACATAATCTCAGTTACTGATTCTGCTTTTTAACAAACATGTTCTTATTATTTTTCATTAAAAACATAGTAATAGTAATAGTAATAGTTTAAAAAAAAACGGTAACCATTTCCCTTAAACTCACCCTGTTGAAGTATGGATTAATTAACCTCTGGGCTACATGCAGAACAATCAACCAGATGATCTCCTGTACTGGTCACTATTGTAGATCTGGGATTGGTTTTCCTGTGCCAAACAAATTTCCCCGGTGAGGGATGAATAGAGTAATTCAAAATAAAAAAAAAAAAAAAAATAAAATAAACAAACAGTTGCAGACAGTAGTGGTGGGGATGCCTGAGCTGGACAGATGGGATAACTGACTGTGTCAAAAGTAGCTGGATGAGTTCAGTCTGCCGCGGCTGCTGCCATCTGGAAAAGTTAAACTGGATTCCATAGTCTGATGAGGTGAAGAAAAGTGTTTTCCCCCTGAGCCTGCCGGGCCGAGCAGTGATTTGTACCACAGCAAACAGGTGTTTGCTCCGACAATCTGTTCTTTCTCTCAAACGTGTTATCTTGAGATTTCCTCATCGCTTGCTATTCCTTGTAGTGCTTCACCGTTGCACATTCTGTTCCATCATTTTTCTTTTCTAGCTCAATGTTATACACTGTTTAAAAGTTTTATTTGAAGGTGTTTTCTTAATCCCCAAGTCCTTGAAATTGTCGAAAGAAGAAAAATATCAGCATGTTCTCTTGAAAACTTTTTATTAATGATTAAAAAGATAAACTATTGATAGGGTCTATCATCTACTTGAGGACTCCCGGCTGATTCCCATAGGAAAGTCCTGCACAGCAATTTTCTGCTGCTTCCAAACTGAAATCAGGGTCAGAAAGTCATCCAAGAGGATCACCAAGATGTGATTTGTGAGATTCACTTGTTGTAAATAAAATAGGAAACTTACTGGTGGATCTGAGTACCATCAGTGGTTGATAGTTGCTGGTGGACATAAGTGGACAATAGTCCACCCTACTGGACTAATGTCTGGACTAATGTCTGGACTAATGTCCAGTAAGGTGAGGAGCCAAATTCCCGCAAGAGCATTGAAGACTGAACAAGCTTATAAGATTGGAGTCAGGTCTGACGTGGCTTTTGTGGGTTAAGTGGTTGTCCTGTAACTACATGGCTACCATATTGATTCTCCGCCTGGCGTGAGATCCTATAAAAGTGTCGTTGAGTTCTTTAAATCACCTTTATGAAAGAGATGTGACTCCTAATAGTTCTTTTGCGTGGTTAAACAAAGACCCTTTAAAAATTTAAAAGTTTCTGAAATGAGTTTGGTTTTCTAGGTGTCTTGGCATTTGTTTTGGATACAGGGCAAGAGGTTCAGAGTTTGGTTTGAAAGGAGCTAGATGAGGTGATTTGGGCATTTGTCAACCGAATGTCTGACTGCAGTTTCTTCTGGTTGTCTCACCAGGAAGACCCTCCAGGGAAGACCCAAGAGTATCGGAACACCATTAGTCTAGCATGCAAAAGCCCTTCGATTCTACTAATAAGCTTTAAGAGACTGAAGGTTTTTTTTTCATACTAGCCGAATGACCCAACCATGGATGGACATATTAATATAATAAACCATTGTGCCACAGGTGACATTGCAAATGACATTGTGATTTGTAGTGAGGGGAGGGAAGAGGTGGATGAAAAGCTGGATAAGTGGAGGTTTGCACTAGAAAGAAGAGGAATGAAGATTAGTCAGAGTAAAACAGAGTACATGTCTGGGAATGAGAGGGATCCAAATGGAAAAACGAGGTTATAAGGTGAAGAGATAAAAAAGGTGGACAATTTTAAGTACTTAGGATCAACAGTTCAGAGCAATGAAGAGTGTAGAAAAGAGGCAAAGAAGTGTGTGCAGGAGGACTGGAATGGGTGGAGAAAAGTATCAGATGTGATATGTGACTTAAGAGTTTCAGCTAAAATGAAAGGGAAAGTGTACAAAACTGTGGTGAGACCGGGCATGCTGTTTGGTCTAGAGACAGTGGCACTGAGGAAAAGACAGGAAACAGAGATCGAGGTAGCAGAGATGAAGATGCTGAGGATCTCTCTGGGAGTGACCAGGATGGACAGGATCAAAAATGTGTACATCAGAAAAACAGCACATGTAAGAGATTTTGGAGATAAAGTCCGAGAGGCCAGACTGAGATGGTTTGGACATGTGCAGAGGAGAGAGAGAGTTCATCGGCAGAAGAATGCTGGGTTTAGAACCATTAGGAAAGAGGCTTAGAGGAAGCCCAAAAAGGAGGTTCATGGATACAGTGAAAGAAGACATGAAGATACTGAAGTTGGTGTGACCGAGGAAGATACAGCAGATAGGGTTAGATGGAAGAAAATTACTTGCTGTGGCGACCCCTAAAGGGAAATGCCGAAAGAAGAAGATTGTGCCAAAGGTCCAAACGTCCGTTTTTTTTTTCCGCATCAAGATTACTGTGGAAAGTCAAAAGGACATTCAGAGTTTATTGGAAAGTTCACTATAAATATTTCCAGGGAATTGAAAATATCGGAAAATTGATGTAGATATTAATTTGGTTTGATGTTATCACAAAATTATTCACAAACATGAGATCAACATCTTCTAAAACCAGTTAGAGGGATGATGTATGAGATCTGATACCTGATGATCACCACAGGGTGTGAAATTTGATTAGTTTGTTATGTAATTTTGTGGGTTTAACGCCAGTCATGTCTAGACCTTAATATGGGTGCAGCTAAATAAATTAGATGACAGCTGTGATCCATTACATGTATTTTGATATCCACCAGAAAAAGTGGACTCCTAATGTCGGACCTCTTCGACAGAACAGCGAGCAGCAGTGAGTGAACCCTAATAGAGTTCTGTTTTGTCTTCTGTAAATCTGAAAAATAAACCCCATCTGTTTCATTTTATGAGGTACGAGAGCAAGGATTTTTGAAGGTGACATCAAAATAAATTGCAATTATTATTTGCCAAAAAAGTGTCCTTGTTGTTTTAAAACTCCTACAGTTGAGGATATTAAAAGTAGAGCAGTTGAATTACCGGCTTTCGGTTAAATGTGCTCAAAAAAGAAGCTTAAAAGGGCTACATTTTTTAGGTGTGTGAATTACCGTATTTTCCGCACTATAAGGCGCACTGCATTATAAGGCGCACCTTCAATAAATGATATTTTTAATACTTTTTCCATATATAAGGCGCACCGCATTATAAGGCGCTACAGTAAAGGCTGGGGTTACGTTATGCATCCACGAAATGGTGCCGCAAACCTAACCTAACCGGTTAGGTTTTGCATTCAAAAACTAACCGGCATGCATTGCGCACCGATCTGCGCCGATCAGAACTGCGTCCGCCTGTGTTATCTCGAACACACCTAATGAGACACCCTTTTATAGATCCCAGCATGCACCGTGCACTACTTCTTCTACGGGGGGAATGGAGTCGGCAGCTGCTTACCACAGTTGCGACACCTGTTGTAGCTCAATATTAATCCATATATAAGGCGCTCCGGGTTAAAAGGCGCATCGTGGACTTTAGAGAAAATTTAAGGTTTTTAGGTGTGCCTTATAGTGCGGTAAATACGGTAATTATAATCCCACGGTATATGGGTAAATGGTATCTTTTGTTCTGTTCTGTTGTTTTCCGCTTATCCTGGGCCGGGTCGAGGAAGCAACAGCCTCAAACAGGAAACCCAGACTTCTCTCACCCCGACTGCATCCTCCTCGAGCTTACCCGGGAGGATCCTGAGCCAGTTATGAGACATAGTCTCTCAAGCAGGTGCGAGGTCTTCCCTTGGGTCTCCTCCAAACCATCTCATCTGGTTTCTCTCTACCCGGTGGAGCAACGACAGAAGGCGTCGTTGCTCCACCGGGCCCCGCCCAGAAGGCAGAGCTCCTCGCTCTATCTCCAAGTGAAGGCCGCCCCCTGCAGAGGAAGGTCATTTTGGCCGCTTGAACCCACCATCGCGTTCTTTCAAACACCACCCACAGAGAGCGACCATAGATGAGGGTAGGGCAAGTGTCCTGAAGGTTTTCCATGTAATCTTGCATCTACACACCAGATTCAGGTTATTGAATGAATGTGCCAAACTTTATTGGCTGTTGATTTCACCTCATGTCGATCAGCTGTGTTGAACCACGAGCACCTGGAAACCCTTCAGGAAACCGGCCCTCGAGGCCTTGAGTTTGACACCCGTGCAACCATAGATTGTGGACCTGTAACAGGTGTACTTTCCCTCCCTGCTCGGGTGTGACTCAATTATAGAGCACATTTATTGACCACCGAAATAGATTCAGTTTGTTGACAATTTCAGAAAAAACTTTAACCTGATCAATTCTTGATTCAGATCATGACGTTATCTCAGCTCTGGGAATGCTTTTCAGTATGATTTTTTTTTCACTTCTAGTGACATGGGTGTGTATGAGGAGTGTGTCAAGGAATGTGAAAATTTGAGGAACAAAATGTACTGTACTTGTTTTGGCCTCCGCACTTAAAACCTTCTTAATGGTAAGAAGCACTTCAGGAGTCCAACCTCCTCATTCAGATGCCACAGTCCAGCAGAGCTTCAGCCTGTTGCGCTTGTCTTCAGCTGTTTGGGTCTCATAATGTGAGAGCTCTGGGCTCCTATCAGCCTTCTTTGTCTTGTCCCACAGAGAGCTTTATGTTGATGACTTATTTTGGAAACTAGAAACACAAGCCTCTCAGCACTCAGGATGAGATGGCGAGTGACAGACCCCGGCTGGCTGCGTCTCAAGTGTGTGAAAACGGGGAGCCTGATAACAGATTTTGGGAAAATGTCCAAAACATAAAATTTGTTTTCTTTTTTTTTTTCAATCATTGGTTGGGGGTTGTTTTGTTGGCTTCCTTGAAGGTATCTGCTAGGGTTTTCAGAATTGAGCATTAGAACACAGACTTCCAGAAAGGGAAAAATTGTTCCCTACTCAACATAGCCTATGATCCAGTTTCCTTTAGAATGTTCTAGCCGTTGATGATGTGCCATTGTGTTTCTAGTTTCACTTTGAAGTACCACATTCTGTCTTTTCCATTGACAAAGTAATCAAACCGAATCCAACAGCAATGCCCATGTGCATAAAACTAACCGATGTACCACAGTGGTATGCAAATTAAACAGAGTGTGTTTTGGTCTGTGAGAGAAGGAACAAAAGGGAAACAAAAATTCAGAGCTTTTCCAAAGAAAACTATTGTCTTTGTGTGATAGGTCTTAGAATGGAAGCAAAAGCAATTCTGTGTTTCACTTGTCATTTAGGTCAATAGCAACATACTTCATTGTCTGGCTGATGAAACATGACAGAGATGGGAACATTTGGCGTATTCGCTGCAGACACTATCATAAGAATGAAAAGAGGCACTAATTGTCTCCGTCAGCTTGCAATGTGAAACTAACTTCCATACATTAAAAACCATTGAAAGGTCTCCAAAGACTTTTCCACTGCATAATACTTTCATGATGTAAGACTAGCAATCCAAACACAGGCTCTGTTTTAATCAGAAAACTGACTTCTAATTAAGCCGGGGGAAGGAAAAAAAGGTTTTTGTAACTAAACCGCTGTGAAACAGTGCCAGTTACAGCTCCACCATTTGTTTCATTTTCGTCCAAGACTTAATTAATATACCTTTGATGAATTACAAAAGATCTTATTGGCAAGAGAAAATCTTAATTAGCTTAATATAAGACTTACTGGAAAAGTGATACACAATGGTGGGTTTTGTCTGAATCTAATGCTGAAAGACAGATTTTATGACCCAATTTTTAACAGTAAAAGTGTTAATCAGAATCCCTGTTTGGACGGTAGCTTTACTTGTAATTTGTATTAAACTAAATTACTAAACCACTAAATTACATTTAGTGCAAGTTTGTACACTCAACAAAAATATAAACGCAACACTTTTGTTTTTGCTCCCATTTTTCACGAGATGGACTTGAAGATCTAAAATTCATTCCAGATACACAATATTACCATTTCTCTCAAACATTGTTCGCAAATCTGTCTAAATGTGTGATAGTGAGCACTTCTGCTTTGCTGAGATAATCCATCCCACCTCACAAGTGTGCCACATCACGATGCTGATCTGACATCATGATTAGTGCACAGGTGTCCCTTAGACTGCCCACAATAAAAGGCCACCCTGAAATGTGCATTTTGTTTTTGCTTTATTGGCGGTCTGGGCACTCAGAACCAGTCAGTAGCTGGTGTGACCACCATTTGCCTCATGCAGTGCAACACATCTTCTTCGCATAGAGTTTATCAGATTGTCTATTGTGGCCTGTGGAATGTTGGTCCACTCCTCTTCAATGGCTGAGCGAAGTTGCTGGATGTTAGTGGGAACTGGTGCACGCTGTTGTATACGCCGGTCAAGCACATCCCAAACATGTTCAATGGGTGACATGTCCGGTGAGTATGCTAGCCATGCAAGAACTGGGACATTTTCAGCTTCCAAGAATTGTGTACAGATCCTTGCAACATGGGGCTGTGCATTATCTTGCTGAAACATGAGGTGATGTTCATGGTGTATGGCACAACAATGGCCCTCAGGATCTCATCACGGTATCTCTGTGCATTCAAAATGCCATCAATAAAATGCACCTGTGTTCTTCGTCCATGACAGATGCCTGCCCATACCATAACCCCACCACCACCATGGGCCACTCGATCCACAACATTGACATCAGCAAAGCGCTCACCCACACGACGCCACACACGCTGTCTGCCATCTGCCCTGAACAATGTAAACCGAGATTCATCCATGAAGAGAACACCTCTCCAACGTGCTAGACGCCATCGAATGTGAGCATTTGCCCACTCAAGTCTGTTACGGCGACGATCTGGAGTCAGGTTAAGACCCCGATGAGGACGACGAGCATGCAGTTGAGCTTCCCTGAGACAGTTTCTGACAGTTTGTGCAGAAATTGTTTGGTTATGCAAACCAATTGTTTCAGCAGCTGTCTGAGTGGCTGGTCTCAGACGAACTCGGAGGTGAACCTGCTGGATGTGGAGGTCCTGGGCTGGTGTGGTTACTCGTGGTCTGCGGTTGTGAGGCCGGTTGGATGTACTGCCATATTCTCTGAAACGCCTTTGGAGACGGCTTATGGTGGAGAAATGAACATTCAATGCACGAGCAACAGATCTGGTTGACATTCCTGCTGTCAGCATGCCAATTGCACGCTCCCTCAATGCTTGTGGCATCTGTGGCATTTTGCTGTGAGACAAAACTGCACATTTCAGGGTGGCCTTTTATTGTGGGCAGTATAAGGGACACCTGTGCACTAATCGTGATGTCAGATCAGCATCTTGATGTGGCACACTTGTGAGGGGGGATGGATTATCTCAGCAAAGCAGAAGTGCTCACTATCACACATTTAGACAGATTTGTGAACAATGTTTGAGAGAAATGGTAATATTGTGTATCTGGAATGAATTTTAGATCTTCAAGTCCATCTCATGAAAAATGGGAGCAAAAACAAAAGTGTTGCGTTTATATTTTTGTTGAGTGTACGAACATCTGTTCTTTTGGAAGAGAGTGGAACTAAAAACTTTGGAAATCATATATTGTTAATAAATCCAAAATGGTAGGAAAGATATTCTATAATAATTAAGAGGAAATAAATGATCAAACAAACCTACTATGACAAAATTGTCCAAATCCAAACATTGGTGGATACTTTTAGTTAAGATTACTTAAAAAGACTGGGAGATGGTAGCTCAGTGGTTAGAGCGTTCGCTCGCGGACCAGAAATCAACCAGAAGTTTGCGGGTTCGCATCCCACTGAGTGCACGTCCAGTGTCCTTGGAGAAGACACCTAACCCCCTGTTTCTCCCACCATTGGCGCCGTCGTGGGCAGCTTGCTGTGGTGTAAGAGTGCAGCCAACAAATTTACCCGGTGAGGAAATTTGTGACCCAACGAATAGAGTACGTGAGTAAAAAAAAAAAAAATCAGGACATACTGTAGGCTCTCAAGAAAAGGAGTTCCACACGTCTGGTCTAAACTTTATGAAAGGCATTTTTTTACTTTTGGCATTGGAGCAAAAGTCGATACCCAAAAGGGCGATAAAATACACAATAAAAATGCATTCACCGTGTTACAGGAACAGACTCCTCGACCACTTTTTTTAAAAGTTTTTCAAACTTGGAGTTTCCAGAGAAGTAGCTATTTTTACCGAACAGTTTGTCATAAATTTTCCAAACACCCGAAATTTGCCACTCCAGTTGACGAGGCGGAATTAAACTCGCATGAACCTCAGGAAAAATTTCATTTGTTCCAAAACTCATGTAAAGATAAGATAAGCTGAGATTACATTTATCAATCCCTACAGGGAAAATGATTTGTCAAAGAAGTTCAAAATGAAAAATTCAAAGATGAAAAAAACAAGACAAATCCTCAAATTAATAAAAAATTATAGCCTTTTTCTTTTTTTTCAAACAACTAAATCAAAATAATCTCACTACTGTCAGCGCAAAGGTCGCCTGTATGTAGAGCTCCTTTCTACATGGCAGGTGCCGCGGTCTTTGGCTGAACGAGCTGCTCAAGCCTCTCACTGTCTCATTTACAGTCTGAGAGGTGTTGATATGGATCTTGTGCAGCTTGATCAGCATCCTCATTTGACCCACAGAGTCCACTGAGTCCAAAGAACCGCCCAGGACAAAGCTAGGCTTCCTGACCAGCTCATACAGTTTTCTCTTGGCCCTCTCTATTATCCCTCCACATCAGTGGACCACTGTATAGAAAGTTGCTGGTGCAAAAAAATGGTGTCGTAAAAGGTCTTTCTGTCTTCCTAAAACAGTAACTCCAAATTAAAGCGCGAGGACAGCAGCATCATGTGAGAATGTTTTCTGTTGTCCAGAACTAAAACTGTTATCAAGAAAGATAAATCAACATTGTGGAAGAAAATCTGTTTCAGTAAAGCAAATATTTGGGCCGAGATGTTTCACTAGCGTAGAGCTAGCATTTGAGTATCAGGTGTGATGTGTGACAGAAGAGTTTCAGCTAGAATGAAAGGAAAAGTGTACAAAACCGTGGTGAGACCAGCCATGCTGTTTGGTCTAGAAACAGTAGCACTGAAGAAAAGACAGGAAGCAGAGATGGAGGTAGCAGAGATGAAGATGCTGAGGATCTCTCTGGGAGTGACCAGGATGGACAGGATTAGAAATGAGTACATCAAGGGAACAGCACATGTTAGAGGTTTTGGGGATAAAGTTCGAGAGGCAAGACTGAGATGGTTTGAACATGTACAGAGGAGAGAGAGAGTACATCGGAAGAAGGATGCTGGATTTGGAACCACCAGGAAAGAGGACTAGAGGAGGCCAAAGAGGAGGTTCATGGACGCAGTGAAGGAAGATATGAAGATAATTGGTGTGACCAAAGAGGATGCAGCGGATAGGGTTTGATGGAAGAAGCTGACTTGCTGTGGCGACCCCTGAAGGGAAATGCCGAAAGAAGAAGAAGAGCTAGCATTTGAGTAGAGAAAGTGGGGTTCGTCCCAAGCCAAGCAAATATTTCAGTCTAACTGAGAAAACGGCCTGGCGTGGAAAATGCTGATAGTAGTTTGATTTGTGATTTGTGCACTTGTTCTTATTGCATTATTATTGTTTTATTGAATTGACGCCATATGTTGAAGAATGTTTATGTTAATTTCAAAACAAGTTACCCTGTTAAAAATGAATAGTAAAAAAAATATATAGACTAAAAATCATGGCTGTAATTAAATTTAAACTATGGCAACCCAAGCGGTTATATATTGGGAAATTTCTGTTGTGACTCTTTTTATGATAGAGTAAATTTTTTAAAGTATTTTTAAAGATTTTCTGAAAGTATTTTAACTACTTATAAAAACGTAGAAAACTTTTGTCGTCTATGACACAAAATCTAAAAGTGCTGATCCATTGTTTGCAATTATCCTGCTTAATCCCACTTTAGCACAGTCGCTTTTGCAATTGACCTCAAGACAACCCTGAAATCTAACCCAGTGCAGCATGGGAAACACATGGAGAAGCATTTTTGCAGAGGAAGCTGGCTTTGACGTTAGAGCGGCAATAAAGCCTAATAGAAGGTCCAGCTGAATTGTTGGAATGAATACAACTTTTAACAGAAGGAATGGAAGTATGCTTATATACAATCAAGTTATTTTAATGGATCCAACCTCCGTCCAACATAGAAATGATGTAACAGTAGTTTTTGTTGTGGTACAAACTTGTATGGATGAGTATGTCTTTGTAAATTCTTGAGATGGTTTCCACGTTGTCAAGAAGGTGGAGAAAATTTTGTGTAGATCAAATGTTCTACACCAAGGCAGGCAATTAAAAATAGGGAAGCATTCTATTGTGGATCATTAAAGTAGGTCATAGGAAGCAATCTTGTTTTATTTGAAGTCAACATGGAATATGGAGTCAATTCAGACAAACTGTTTACTTTAACTTATTTCTGGAGTGGAGGTTGTTGGTGTGCGCGCACTTTTTTCGTGTGGCAATAGACTGCACGAGGGTGCAACTGCTATACCCGCAGTTCATTTGTCGCAACTGTAGTTTTGAACCAGTCGCCTGAGGGAAGGCTCGGTGATGCCAACTCGCAGACGAAGAATGAGGCTCTTTCTGTGCCTTGTTCTTGAGTCCAGAAGTGGACTTGTTCTAGATGTTGCAGTCCGACAGGGTATGACCATCCTTCAGCTTATTTCCAGTGAAAATCAGATGCTGCTGATCGGGGGCAATCCCTTCCTTGTCTTGAATCTTGGCTTAACCATCTTTGCTTGAAGCAAAATGTCTTCAACCTCGCCATTTTGCTGAAGTTCCATTTTGCCAATGGGATTTTAACCATTTTATTATGAACGAGCTTTGTTCCTCTTGTCTTGTCTTTTCTTTTTTTTTACACCATTTTCCAAACAGTCTTTTTCAATGCAGGATCACTAGGGATGATATCCTGGCTGGTAAGCCATCATAAGGCAGGGTTAATCCCGGATAAGTCGTCCCTTTATGACAGAGCCATAATTTGATCATATTCTTGACTTGTTCATTTTTCCCATGCTAGCAAAAGAAAAAAAAAAGATTTTTTTTTTCTTTTAAAACTTTACACATAGTTTGAGTTTGTTTTTAATGGAACCACAACATCACCAAATACCAGTTTTAAGAAAGTATTTTTGGTTTTAAACTATTATACATCTGGTGCTTTTTGTGAACACATTGGCTCTTTACAAGATATACGAATATCGTGCTCTTACTTTTGTGGTATCATTCTTATCTTATAGCTTTGCATATTTATATTTGGCGTAGTTTTACGTCGGATGCCCTTCCTGACACAACCCCTGTGATGATCTGGGCTGATGCCCATTGCACAACTACAAGTATTTGGATGGTTAGCATTCATGTAGATAAGGTTAGATGGAAGAAAATGACTTGCTGTGGCAACCCCGTAAAGGGAAATGCCGAAAGAAGAAGAAGAATTCTTATCTTATAGCTTAGATAAATAAGCATGGTGTCTTTTGTTATCTCAGAAATGCAATGTTTATCGCAAAAAAAGCTCCTAAAACTTATAAATACTTTTATGTAGTTTGCCTTCTTTCTTCAACACTGCAAATGCCCTCTTCCTCTCAAAACACAGTTTTATCCTGCCTCTTGTCTAAGGCTGCAAAAACGAATGTTAGCAGAGTGCCTATACTACAAAAATACTCTTGATCAAGAAGTGGGTGCTAAGAGGACAAAATCCGTGACAAAGAACAAAATTGTCTTTGAACAGCATTCGAATAATAAACGTGAGAACTGGCTATTTGCTCAAACATGCATGGATAAACAAACTCAAAACATCTCAGATATGGTTCTGAATAACATTCAAACATGGTGGAAACCTCCCAAAAAAGTTGAGTTTGTTTTAAATGCCTTTTAATTTGATTTGGCCTTAAACATCCTGTTATGACAATGTACTCTGGTCTTCTGTTTTTAAGATATCATTTTATTTTATGGTCACAACGTTGCTTGTTTTACTACTTTGAGAGCTCAGATTTGACTCTAATTTTACTTCCTGAACCAATATGTTAGCTTGCCAGAAAAAAAAAAAATCTCGCCATGTGACTCTTTTGAGACTTGTTTTTTTTTTTTTTATGTTTGAATGGGATGGAACCACATTGTTGTCAAAGCATTTCTGCTTCTGCTAAAGTCATTCAGAAGGAACACGGTACAGACGTCCCTCAGCAACCTGCAGAAATACGCAGTGGAAAGGGAAATACATATTGTAATGGCAAATTAATAGCTTGTTTTGATTAGCTGAGCAATTATAAATGCAAACAGCCAGTTACTCGTTTTCACAAGCTCATGTCACAGGGGTGACGGAGCGCTTCCTTTGGTTCCATGACAACCAGTAAGCAAAGCTATCTCTTGTTTCATGGCTACATTGTTTAGTTTCCCAAATTAATTGAAAAGCCTGGCATGCCCTAAACAGTAGATTTTAGAATAACACTTTTAACGCCAGGTAAATTGTTAAGATGTTTTTTTACGATTCCTCCTGTAGTTTTTACAATCAGGTTTCCAGCAAACCTCGGGCGCCAGGAAAAATGTCAGGGAAAACAAGTTGCAATAGTTCAAGTACTTTACTTTTGTTAGCATTATGTTGTAAAGAAAGCATCGTTAGCTTTTCAGGGGTGCTGAGAAAAAGTTCCCAAAACATTCAAACATCATAAAAAATTGTCAAAATACAAGATACTTTAGAGGGAGCAACGCCTACTTGTTTTTATGTTTGGGAAGATCGCAAGTTGTAAATTCAAGAGATTTTTGTCTTGAGTCATTTCAGGATTGAAAGGTTACTCTGCTCTAATGCTGAGCTGGAAACTTGGGATGGAAATCACCTGGGTTTGCTTCCTATTCTACTGGCCTAACACTCTGTTGTGACGTGATTACCTCGTCCTGTCAGGGATTATCTTGTCTGTTTATGAAATTATGAAGTCGTTAAAACAGCCTCATCACACCACATTTTCCGGTGATGTAAATGTCTCCCTCCTCTCTGCCCATCAACTTTCCTCCAGCTTCCTGCCCAACTAGGACAGCAGATCTGTTGCACATATGTACTCTGAAAACAAGTAACTGGTGCCTGTCTGGCACTCAGGAAGAAAGTCAACTTTTCACATTTGAACAAACACACATAGCTAAATAACACGCACACACACACGCACACACACAGATATATAAATATGAAAATAGCTATAATATTATATGAAGCCCAAACTTTAAATGCACTTTATCAAAAAGTTTGAATCCCAAACTTCAAACTTTATTGTTAGTTAATGGCAAATTCAAAAAGAGCCCTGCATAGGCGGTGATAGAGCATTCGCCCACCGAGCGGAAGTTAACAAGACCGGAAGTTAACCGGACCGGAAGTTCCGTGGACCGGAAATTAACTAGACTCAGTTCACGTCTAGAGTTCTTGGAGAAGACACCTAAGCCCCCCGTTCTCCCACCATTTGTGCCGTCGGGACAATCTGCTGGGGTGTGATGCAGTGCACAAATTTCCCCGGTGAGGGATCAATATACTGTATAAAAAAAAGCAGGAACAACAATAAATCTTATAAAATCTCTCGGGCAGTTTCTTGAAACTAGTTATTTGCAGAAAAAAGCTTAAACAAGCTTTTCTAAATGCTAGTTTAAGCTATTAAAGGCAGCTTCAGAGAGGCTAACAGGAGGACTCTAAGTCTTTCGAATTTACAGCAGTTCAGATTAGTCTTTTTTTCCTAGAGTGTAGAGTTACAACAGCTGACAGATGTGGCTATGTTAATGCCAGTGGGGGTGTTTGGTTTCTTTTCTGTGGTATCTATGTGACTATTTTATAGTTTTTATACATTGTGCTCGGTTGAGCACATGCAAAGCCAGTGCAGAAATCTACGGAATATGTAAAAATGTCTGCAAGGGTTCTGTTTTTTTTTTCCTTCCAAACAGTCACAAAAAGAGTCTCTGGACTCAGAAAGGGTCCTTGTCTTACAGTGCATGAAATCCTGGATGATTAATAGATTTTACGTCCATTATGTGCCCTCTAAACACATCAGTGTGTTATGCTTTTCCTTTGGGTTGTTATTAATTTTATTATCTTTTCAGATTTTGACATTGGTCAATCTGGTTAGAGAATATCCCATTGTTAAACTGGCAACACCCAATTTTATTTATCCCTCAGGTTCAAGGTTGGCTACTAAAACTGCAGTCTTTGTGTTAAAAGCACCAGAGCGTGACTGTCGTCCAATTACCTGCAGTTTGAATCAGATAGCACTGAAGTCATTCTAAGAATAAAATGTTTTTTCCAGTTACAAAGCTGTTTTGGGTGGTATTAGTGAACTCCAAGTTTCATCACATTAGTGTCATGAAACGCGGAGTGGAAAGTTTAAAAAAACAAACAAAACTCCAAAAACTAAAACAATTATTTAACAGATTTTAAATGGGCTGCACGATGGTGGAGCAGTTAGCACAGTGGCCTCACAGCAAGAAGATTGGTGTTCAACTCCTGTGTGGGGATGAGGCTTGAAACACTGGTTTTTCTGTGTTGGTGTTTGCATGTTCTCCTCGTGTATTTGTGGGGTTTTTCTGGGTACTCCAGTTTTTTCCCACCCTTGAAAAACATGCATATTGGGTTACTTTGCCATCATAAAATTATACCTAGGAATGAGTGTGTGTGTGTGGCCCCACAACAGACTGATGACCTGTTAGGGTTGTACACTGCCTCCTGCCTTAAATCAACCGGGGTAGGCACCCTTGCAAACTTATCATGCACATAATGTGTTAATCTACAACATATTTTTTTTAAATCAAACACATTACATATTTCTTAATGGATGACACAAAGAACCGTTTGAAATGATGCATTAGCCATTTTTGTTTCTCAATGTACCGTATTTTCTGCACTATAAGGCGCACCTAAAAACCTTAAATTTTCTCTAAAGTCCACGATGTGCCTTTTAACCCAGAGTGCCTTATATATACATTAATATTGAGCTACAACAGGTGTCGCAACTGCGGTAAGCAGCCGCCGACTCCATTTCCCCGTAGAAGAAGTATTGCGCGGTGCATGCTAGGATGTATGAAAGGGCGTCTCATTTCCATTTGTGTGTTTGTGTAAAGACACGGAAATGGCTTCTACCAAGAGACACTGTTACAATGCAGAGTTTAAACTCAAGGCGATCGGTCACGCAGTAGAACACGGGAATAGAGCCGCAGCGACAGAGTTTAACATCAATGAATCAATGGTGAGGAAGCGGAGGAAGCAAGAGGATGCGCTGCGCCAAGTAAACAGAGTTTCCTCGGGAACAAAGCGAGATGGCCACTGTTAGAGGACAAAGTTGAACAGCCTTTACTATAGCGCTTTATAATGTGGTGCACCTTATATATCGAAAAAGTTTTAAAAAATGTCATTTATTGAAGGTGCGCCTTATAATGCAGTGCGCCTTATAGTGCGGAAAATACGGCATTCAGAAAAAAACAAATAACACTCTGTTGAAATTTTTCCAAGTTCCTCGTAAGCTGGCAGCATTTAATTTAAAAAAATGTCTCATCGCTGCCTATAAAGTTTTTAAAGGACTGCATTCTGGCTTTAGAGGACATCCAACATTTGCAAGTTCAGAGAAAAGTTTTTCTTTTAAATGCTTTTTTCATCATGAAGTATTATTATTCTGTCTAGACAAAAAGAGTGACGAATTTATGAACGGCCAATGACCAGTAGGAGGGTTTGTACTTACCAAAGTCTAGTTTTGAAACCCAAACACCCAAAATGATATTTTAATTATGTTTTCTTTCATTCTTGTTAAAACATTGCTAAAGTGCTAAACAGTTTATTCCATGGTGTGTACTTACCACAGTGGTCAACCACTGGATGAATACCAACCCATCATCTGTTGCATCTCCAGTATTTCAGTCTCACAAATGGAAGACGTCACTGAAAGTAGCTTTAAATTATAAACAGATCCCAGGATCTTTAGACAAACACTGTTTCTTTAAATGACAGGAATATCAGCTTGTTGAATCGGTTTTAAGGTAACAAGCTGAATGTATAAATTTATTATAGTGTTGTTTATCTGAAGAATCAAACAAACTCAAGGAATTTTTGCAAACCTAACGTCATTAACAACGGGATTTTTTTTGACGATGCCCTTTAATAAAGATGTCCGCCTTCTTTTCTGCTGGCCTTCACTAACACTGGACTAGTATATCATCAAGATGTGAGGTTTTGTGGTATACTGTTATGCTGAATTATGCCCGAACATATGCGAGTACAGCCTGTTATGCCTTTTATTGAAAAGTTTTTGATGCCAAAAAGGAAGGGAGAAGAAATTAGGCGTTTTACTGCCCCGGCACTAAAATTTCCAAAGGAAGCCTGTTGAATTCCCTTCAGAAGTCATGGCTGTGACACACCAGGACACTGCTCAGGTTAACTGATCCTTTCACTTAATGAGGTGATGGACAGACTCCAGAGTCAGACGCATTTTTGTCCTCAATGTACTGACCCAAGCAATCAGGACCCAAATCAAATGATCTCAGGTCAAACTCTCGAGTCATTCACAGAATAATCTAAACTAAAGAGACAGATTTAATTCCCAATCTAGAAAGTAAACTAAATCTAAAATGAGAAACAGCAGGTGCTATTTCCTGCAAGGAAACACAGAAGCAAAGGCTTTTGTTGCACCCTGTCTGATGGCCATCGGCACAACAAGGCAGCTGGAATGGCTTCAAAGGAACTCTATCAGAGCCCTGCTGGTCTAATGTTTCCCTATCATCTTTTGTGAGCACGCTGACCACGCCTGCTGGAGACACTGTAACTACTGCACTGAACCTTTGTTACAGATCTTCGTGACTTGCAAAGAATATCAAGTTCACATTTGATGAGTGAAATACTACCTTAAAATCAAAGCACAACATCTTTAAGACAAATTTGGTTGGGAAATTAAATTTACAGTTTAGCATTGAAAGCTTTGAATCTCATAATGATGGCTTCAAATGACTTCAAGATATGTTTGTAAGCTAACTTTTAGGGTCCCTGTAACAGCAACAATGGTGACTGCTGTATTTCTTTCCCTGATACTTTTCATCATAAAATAATTATCAATCTTATCTTTAAATGAACTTGCATTGCATCCAATTAACATTTAAACATTGCATTGTCACACAAACACAGTAAGTGGATGATTCGTTGTCGTTTTGGAGTCTCCTGGTGGTAAACTTGTACAGAACGGCCTCCTCGTTGGAGAGGTGGCATTAAGTGTTCAGGTTGTCTGTTTCTCCGCCAATACTTCTGTATCACTTTTGTGAATGCATTATCTCCCAAATTACTGAAGAAATTTCAATGAAACTGCCAAAGGTTATCCAATACTAACTGCAGAACAACCTGATTCGGTTTTCGGGGTCATGCTACTAAAGCTTGGTAAAGTCACAAATTTATGGTACTTTGACACCTTGACATAAAGTCATCTTGTTTAAAATATATAGGATTTAAAAAAAAAAAAAAAATCCAAATCTGGGTACGGTTAGTTTTATGCAATCAAGAGACATCTTTGCACTGGATGTGACAGAAGAGTTTCAGCTAAAATGAGAGGAAAAGTGTACAAAACCGTGGTGAGACCGGTCACGCTGTTTGGTCTAGAAACAGTAGCACTGAAGAAAAGACAGGAAACAGAGATGGAGGTAGCAGAGATGAAGATGCTGAGGATCTCTCTGAGAGTGACCAGGATGGACAGGATCAGAGGAACAGCACATGTTAAAGGTTTTGGAGATAAAGTCCGAGAGGCCAGACTGAGATGGTTTGTACATGTACAGAGAAGAGAGACCGAGTACATCGGCAGAAGGATGCTGGATTTGGAACCACCAGGAAAGAGGTCTAGAGGAAGACCAAAAAGGAGGTTCATGGATACATTAAAGGAAGACATGAAGACAGTTGGTGTGACCAAAGAGGATACAGCAGATAGGGTTAGATGGAAAAAACTGACTTGCTGTGGCGACCCCTGAAGGGAAATGCCGAAAGAAGAAGGAGATCTTTGAAAGAAGAAGAAGGTCTTTAGCTTAATTTTCAACCGTTCATATTGCATTGAGAAATAGTTGAGCAATTCATAGGTTCTGACAAATTAGACTTGTATAACAAATTGAAAATTCCATCTGTAAAATCCTGCTGAAGTCTCTCATGTATGTCTGTAAGAAAGATGTTGTACCCTCCCTGTCCAGTGAACATCCATGACTTTTAAATTGAACACCATATGGTTGTCCTCATGCCAAAACACAGATAACCTTGATAAAATTCTCAAAAACCACACCAAACGTAATATGTCAAAACTCCCTGAAAGAAATGAACTGATAAGAGGCTCATGAGGATTTTATTTCCAACATTACTTTGCTTCAATTTTATTCAATCCCTGATATTCTTGATGTTCTGTTTTCTTTGGTTCTTTATGACAACCTGCAGAGTATTTTGAAGAAAAATATAATCTTTGGCCTCAAAAATAATTAGTTTGGGTTCTTGAACAGTTCATTAATTTGTCATCATCTTGTTATCAACACTGTAAAACAAATCCTTTTGGTTACATAAGCTTTTTG
This sequence comes from Neostethus bicornis, assembly GCA_902685375.1. Lineage (NCBI taxonomy): Eukaryota > Metazoa > Chordata > Actinopteri > Atheriniformes > Phallostethidae > Neostethus > Neostethus bicornis. The sequence goes on along the minus strand of LR738549.1, from coordinate 9,378,178 downwards.
ATTGTTTTATTTATGTGTTTTTTTTAAACAAGGCTTTGCTATCCAGAGAAAAAACTTTTTTTTTTCAACCTCAGACAACAAGACCAAACTGAATAAGTGATTTTTTACATTTAGTTGAGTTTTTCTTAAAAGGTAAATCTTTTCCGAATGAATAGCTAAAAATAAATAGAAAAAGAGGGAAAGAAATTTAAGCTCATCCAAAAGAAGGTTTTACCAAGAGTATAGGGAAATGTCTCAAAATCAAAGGTCCTCTGAATTTTGGTTCAACAACATAAAAATATTTTTATATAGTAATAGAGGTAATCCGAACAAGATAGCAGCCTCAGACGAGAAGCCCAGGCTTCTCTCACCCTGGCTGCATCGTCAAGCTCACCCAGAATGACCGAGGTGTTCCCTTGTCCAGCTGTGAGACATAGGCCCTGTCCACACGTATCTGGGTATCTAGTAAAACGAATATATTTTTATCTGTTTGGGCCTGTCATCCACATGAACCCGTAGGTTTTTTCACTCAAAACCGTCGTTTTTGAAAACTCTGACCAAAGTGAAGATTTTGGAAAATACATTTGCGTGTGGACATGCATAACCGGCATTTTGTGTTTTTAAACTTCACTACCTGTTTACTACATTACATAAATGTAATTTGTGTGCGTCCTTGTTTTTAATATAGGACAGTGGGCAGCATGGATCCTGAGGAAAAAAAAACACTGCCAACTACTGGTCTGGCATGCTTATAACCACACTCAGAAGCGTATTTATACGGGTACGTGTGGATGCGGTAATATTGAAAATGCGAACGTGTGTACAAGAGTTTTTCTAAAACAGAGGACAGCGGATATACGCTTTCAAAAATACCCGGATACGCGTGGACATGGCCACAAGTCTCTCCAGCGAGTTCGGGGTCTGCCCCTGGGTTTCCTCCCGGTGGGACGTGCCCTAAACATTTCACCATTGAGGCGCTCAGGAGGCATCCGAATCCGATGCCCAAACATTCCATCTGTGAGTAAATTTCAATTTTTTTTAAGAGTTTAAAGCACTATTTCACAAGAACATGTTGCCTTCTTTGCTACTCTTCGAGTAAAGGTTTGGAATCTTGGAAAGTCCTGTGGACAATAAATATATCAGAAAATTTTATTGGAAATATGTTGTCTAATGCCAGCAGTAAACACACAAGATTGTAGAAAACACTTTCTTTGATACACACACATCCAAAAGCAGAGAACGTGCAAAACCATCGCAAAGACTCTCATCTGAACTTGGGTTCATCTAATATTGCTGAGATGACATTTTAAGCAGATACCACATTCATTTATGGATGGTTGCAGTTTGTGATTACCATGGGAGGAGCATTACGAGGGATAGGTGGGACAGTTATTTTCAGACCCATAAAGTCTGGAGTGCAGGTCTATGGAATAATCCACCACCCCAAAGGCCTCGCTACCTCCAGCGCAATAACAGCCTGTCTCCAGCCTTAAAAATAGCTGGACGCTGGAACTCTCATTATAACCATCCATCCCTGCAGTGGAAAACGTCTGACAGAAGGAGGGAAAATAAAGTTTGTTTATAAACGAGGCACATGTGTCCTGCCAATATTTTTAGTGAATGATTTCAGTATATTCCACGTCCAAGTAGCGATAAGTACAGGATGCTCTTTAAAACAACTGGAACATAGAAACGGAAGGGGATGTTTAAGGGGACATCGCTTACTGCGGCTTTTCCAGAAGAAATGGATCCGTTTCACTCATGTAAAGACTCCTTTGACTCGGACGTGTTACCGTTGAAAGAAAACGGCTCAGATTCATCCAGCTACAGTCATATCCTAGGATCAGACTTATCACAGTCACACATTATCTTCTGTTTCAAGGCAGGACTGAACTCAGTTTTTGTGAAATTCACACCAGCTGGACTGATGTCAGCATGTTGAAAATCCTGGTTAAGAGGATCCAGCCAGGCTTGTGTGTGAATCTGTGTATTCAGGTGCAAAGTGTTAAGTCATCTGGCAGAAAATGAGCCAAACAATGAGTTTGCAGGGAAGCTCGGGTTTCTAAGCCAAAAGCTCTATTCTTCTACCATTCAGCTTTCATGCCTTGTATTGTCTCTGCCTCTCCAAAGGATTTTTTTTTTGGTTGTTTTTTTTTTCATCTGGTGGAGTTCTCACTTCTTCCCAAATGATTCCCCTGCACTCTCTTCTGGTGCGTCAATAAAAAAGATTTGTTTCCAACAGACATCTCACATCCAGCAGAGCAGTGAAATCATTTCCTACCACCAGTGCCTCACATTTTATCAGAATAGAGTGAGATTTCACACACATAGTTTTATAATGATCATGATCTCACGATGATGCTAATTATTTACAATAACTGTAGGTAATGAAATTGAGTTTGTAAGAGTTTTGCAAAACGTCCGTTATTTACTGTGTAAGCCAAATTTTTACTGCTCATAAACTGTGTTCGTACAGCGTTCAAAATGGTGGTTAATTGCATAGCTATCACGGCATATAAGTTTCTAGTAAGTCTCGTCAAGACACTTCGGACTCTTCCTTCGACTTGATCCCCCTGGTTTTTGTTTGCTGTGTACAAACTACTGAAAGCTTAAGCAGAAGCATCCACTATTTTTCATTTCTCAGCAGGTCCTCTTTGCTTTATGTGCTGATCTCTTTTCCCACCCACATTGTTTGAGGCAGCTGGCTGCACTTGGTGAGTCAGGTCCTGATGGAGGATTTACTTTCCTGAAAAAAGAGCTTTTGGGTTTTTTTTTCTTTGTTCAGTCGCCCACCTCTGTACTTACTCAGAAAGAGGGATTCCACCGAAGTTGGTTTTCTCAGTAGACTAATATAAAAGGGTTAAGCTGTTTGGTTTTTTTTCTTCTGTAGGACTTAACATACATTTGGCTGATTTTAAATAAAATTTGCAGCATGCAAAGTGTGGTAAAAAAAATTGCTGAAGAAAATTAAGAAAAGTACCATAAATGGATATTTCTGAGCATCTCAACAAGATGTATCAAATCATGTTGCTTCCTTAAAAGGAATCCTGACCTGTGGGAATTCCCTAGCAGGCTTAACTGAATGTATCCGTTTGCCATATCCTAGCATTTTTGTTCAGTATACGCACCTTGCTTATGGTGCAAATTTGGTATGTGTAAAATATCTGTAGCTACATATATGCAACCTTAACTTTACTGATCACACCTGTAACAAATCTCAGGTGTAAGCAGATTTGATCTCCATCCCACCCCAACCAAACGCCATCATGCAAATAATGTGACACAAATGCAATGGCATCTCTCACAACTCAAGGACACTGGAGTAGGAGGTGGCAAACACAGTCTGAAACTCTGTGAGTGGCACACAGTGATTTGTCACAGGGATAAAATGAAATTGGCAACAACAAAAAAATGAACCAGCCTAGTACGGGGGATTCACTTCGCCACTGGAGGTGGACTGATTAACTTTTGGAAGTTCAGTGGTTGTCAAAAGACTGAAGAATAATTGTAGTTGACAAAACTCCAGGGCAGAACCAAGGGGCTTCCGTTTGATAGTCTCAGAACTGGGTGCCTTATGTTTGCTGATGATGTAGTGTTGTTGTGTATTTTTCTACAATTTTCACTTGAGTGTTTTGCGGTTGAAAAGAAACAGTGTAAAGAACGACTAGGCAAAACAACAGTTTTAACTTTGTCAACAGCAGTGTAAACACTGCACAGATCACACAATTTATCAGCGAAAAGGAGGAGTGAAAGAAAGAGCTTTCATCTCACCAAACAAGCTCTAGAACTTATCAATAATCTTAAGATGTGTGTTGTAATTGAAATAACAAAATGCACACGTTTCCTCCACAAAATGCCAATGCCCTCTAGTAGAACAGCATGGGAAACTCAGTTTTCAGGAAGGCCAAGATTCAGTGGAGCTGCATCTCTCAATCAAGAGTTGCCAGATTCCATTAATAAAAGGGCAACTGTTCAGGATGCACCTTTGAAACTGCCTCAGTGTGATGTTCCTGGCATGCCTCACTGAGAAGACAATACTAAAAATGATGCAATTGCAGCTCGTTCAACTAGCCAACTAATGTGGTCTTTTGCCATTATTGTGTTTGATGTGATGGATTGAATATGAAGTTAAATCCTAATGAAAAGTTTTGGAAACTTTGTGTGAAAAAGAGTATGACTAATCCTATCAGCAATTAAAGTGCCAAACTTGTATTCTAGGGGTAGTTCTGACTAGTGGCCATTTGGGAAGAAACTTCACTCAACAACATTACTAAGATGTCATCCTCATTTTTTTTTTTTTTTTTTTTTTTTAATATGCTCAGTCTTTGAGCTGAGTACATGAGTAAAGGAGTACATCAGGGTAACAGCACATGTTAGAGGTCTTGGGGATAAAGTTCGAGAGGCAAGACTGAAATGGTTTGGACATGTGCAGAGGAGAGAGAGAGAGAGTACATCGGTAGAAGGATGCTGGATTTGGAACCACCAGGAAAGAGGACTAGAGGAAGGCCAAAGAGGAGGTTCATGGACGTAGTGAAGGAAGACATGAAGATTGTTGGTGTGACCAAAAAGGATACAGCAGATAGGGTTAGATGGAAGAGGCTGACTTGCTGTGGCAACCCCTGAAGGGAAATGCCAAAAGAAGAAGAAGAAGTTTGCTCAGCCTTTAACTATGTTTTTTACCATTTTGTGTCCAATTATCTATTGCTAAGCATACAATGCAGATTTTGCAGATCTCGATGATCCTTCTACCATATTGTTGATCCCTGGCTTAAAACACGGTTCACTCGAATATATCAATGCACAAAAAAGTGAAGAGCTAAAAATACCTATAATTGCTGCCTTGACATTGCGAACAATATTTGCTTATACAGAGAGAAGAGTTCAAGTAAGGGCTTAACTTAAAGCCCTTCTTTTTCTCTATAATTGTTTGTTTTCACATAGTTGAAAAGATAACCCAGCAAAGGTTCAACTCCATGCCATGGGTTTTAGAAACAATGACAACCTTTAGTCCATGTGATATGAGTCATCTTTTGAATTGTTATAACAAAACTCAAAGGTTGTGCGTGGACTTGATTTGGCACCGATATGTTTGGAGACTCACCCAACCCATCTTCTGACATCATTCTAGTTCAACACTGTGGAAACAAGATAACAAAAAAAATCAAAGTATTCCCATTTGTCATAACAGAAAAACAAATGAGATCAGATTAAATTTGCAAACCTGTCAAAATCAAGATAAAAACTAATAGACTTCATAATTCAGAAAAAATGTTTGAGCATTGAACATGTTGCCTGTTCTAATTGCGATTTAGAAGTTTAATTCGCGCATCCTATTTCCAATCAAATCACTGGGACACAATGTGTAAAGTGTGTGATTTTTAAAAGAACTTTGTCTGGTAACGAGACTATTAGTCTAAATCAAAGTCCTACTTAGAAATGATTGAAAACGTACCTATTTTGTGAGTGACTCGACATGCAAGCGCAATAATTGACTACATTAACAAACGCCGAGTTCTGAAATTTACGTCTAGGCAAAAATTTCATTATTTCAATTCATCTACTAATCTGTTTTCGGAAATCAAAATGATGTATTTGTATGAATTACAAATGCTGCTTTCTGATAACATGATAGGGGCAAGTTAAACAACCTAGTTATCAGAAATACCTTGACTATTTATTATTAAAACAGTTTCTGAGGTTGGGCAGACAGGGTCATAATTGATTTAAATGAGTTGAATGAGCCCGGTGTCGAGCCGCTCCTCCTCCAGGTCGAGAGAAGTCAGATGGGGTGGTTTGAGCGCCTTGCGGCGAGGTGTTTCGGGCACGTCCCACCGGGAGGAGACCAAGGGGCAGACCCCGGACCCGCTGGAGAGACTATGTCTCACAGCTGTCCGGGGAACGACTTGGGATCCTTCCGGGTGAACTGGAGAATGCAGCCTGGGAGAGAGAGGCCAGGACTACCCGTTTGAGGCTGTTGCTCCAGCAACCCGACCCCGGAAGATGATGGAACGGAGTTTTGACACCCAATGAAGTTCTGCGCAAATCCTCATTAATCGGAAACAAATGCATTGAAATAGGAGCACATCAAATTGCTGCAGGATTGTGATCCTCAAATACTTAAGCTGGATGTTTTCTTTCAAGAAAAAAACAACGAACTCGATATAATTTTTATGAAGCTTTAAATGATGTGAGTTCTTTAGGCTTGATGGTAACATTACAGGTATAATTATAATTTAATAGTTCACACAGACACAACTTGCTCCGACAGGACAAAGGAAGAGAGTCAGGAGGTCAATTAAACCCCCCTGAGTTTGTACACATACCAAGCAAGGTTTGTGGTGTGGAAACCTCGCCGCCACCAAACCTCCCAGGCACAACCTCTGCATTCTTTTTTCTTCCTACCCTAGCCCTTGAATTACTCCAGTGCCTCAAGCAGCACTGCTGTCCATCTTACCAGTTTACTGACTGAAATTCCTTTAGATTTTCCACTCTCCACCCTATGGTCAAGAGCAATATCTCAGGGCCAGCCCTTGAGTTGAACGCCTCTTCCCAGAGACAGTTCGTGTGTCTCAGCCTCGGTGCCAGGGTCTGTGTTACTGCTGGTGTTAGATTCCCATTGTCTCCCAGCAGTACCTTCAAACATCAGCAGAGCCCTTTTTTATTGGGTGTGTTGAGTTACAGCAGATGTAGTCGTGAGACAGAGCAACTGTGTTGGTGTAAGGACTAGTACGCACAGAACAAAACTCTGCTCCGCTTTGCATGCCATTACCAGGTCTTTTTTTAGGGGGTGGAGTGGGTGAATCTGTGTGCCTTTTCCATTTGAGACTACGATAACAAAAATAGCTGGCCTGCTGCCAAAGAAAATTCATACTTGTCACCATTTGTCAAGTAAATCTGGCTGCTGGACATATCTGTTTAATACGAGCAGTCTCCAAAACAAACAGTGACACCCCTGACACTGAGTTATGTGCTAAAGTGCCAACCTGACACCTAACCAAACCCTTTATTTAGTACAAGCAGAAATTTGAATTTAAGATTTTTCTTTTTTTTTTATTGCTTTTGCTTTACGGACCCCTTAGCAGCACAACCTAATACTCACATAACGTGTCTTTGTTTTCTTAAAGAGAGGGACCAAAAACACAAGATAGTAAGATATTTCTGGATTTAATCCAAGCGTTGGATGAATATTTTGATTAGGCAATTTAAATAGATTTTTGTGCTGGATTTTTCGGAACCAATGGAACATTGCAAGACTGAAGTACAGATTTTCTTTTCTTCACTAGGTACAATTTTTTAACCTTTTCTCAATTAATTACCACTTAAAAAGCAATGATTTAAACAGAAATTAAACCTGGTAAAGCAAAATCCTACTTTTGATCAACCGCCCTTGCTTACAATCGGAATTGTCTTTTGAAACAGAACCATCAAACTGAAAATTATCTAAGATAACAAAATGAGGTGTATTTGAAATGTTATTATAATGGTAGCATCTCACCAAATTGTTTTTGCAGGATAATGTGGCATTGACATGATCTTCCCCTGATTAACTGCAATAAACTGGTTGAAACTAGCTATACATCCGGGTCCAACATCTTCACCACCTTATGACAGTGGCATCTAACAAAGACATACAAATTGTGTTTGACCGCCTTCATTTTGGTTTAATTCATAAGTTTAAAATGTTGCCTGATGTAACAGCTTTTTTAGCAAACAAGGTGCTTTTGGATTAATAACACAGTTTTTATTTTTATATAAAAGAAGATAAAAGTGTCTGGCAAAACCATGATAAATAGGTTTTCCTAAAACCGTTCGGCAGCTGTTTTCAAGGACACCCTTAGTTGCAGTACAAACACTGAAGCTTTAAAACTTTTTCCTTCCTAATTGCCAGAAACAGTTGACTATCCACAGTCTTTCCACAGGTGAATAATGAGAAAATGGTTTACCAAAACAAACCTCCACACTTCTAAAATTACTTAAAAAATACAAATTGCTACCCAAATTTCTACAATGATACATTGGAAACAAACTGTTTTAGTTGTTATGTTTTGTGTATGCTGTCTGCGCTTCTCATTTGCACAATATTTGTGGGAACTCTACCACGCCCACAAGGTGCAACGTTATCCGGGGACACACCAGGTAATCCCATGCAGCAAATCAAGTATGTGTCAAACTCGTTTAACGAAAAGAATCTTGGATAGTGACTGTACAGCTAGCAATGAGCTGTGACTTATCTTTTGGGCATTAAAGGGAAGTTGGAGAAATCCCTGTTTTGAGAGGAAATTACTGAGAGAGAAATGACTTAAGAGTCATCCTGCACGCAGTAAGCGGTTTGTTTCATAGCAAAACACTGAATCACATAATTTACATGTAAACCGATGAGATTTTGGGAGATCTTGGTCCTCGGGAGGGAGGCAAAGTCAACTTGTCGAGACATAAATCCTTTCACAGATCAGATCTGAGTTTTGATCCTCCAGGCATGGTCCAAAGCCAGACAGTGATAGTGATGCGTGAAGCTCTGGTTTTATTCTCCAAGTACTACAAATCATCTTCAGCGAGCACAAAAATATTTTCTTTGTCATCATCGCAAAAAGATCTCCTAGTAACTGAGCACAGGTTCATCAAGGCTTAAGAACACAGATTCATGACAGGATTGTTGGCAGGGGGGTTAACCTAGATATTTCAGAAACTGCACATCTTATTAAAACTATACAAAAGTTCAGATACATTTTATATAAAAAGAACACTCTTCAAAGGAAGAGACGTAACTGCATCATCCTTAGTTTGTATTATTTCGAATGAAATAGGATTTACAAAACTCCTACTTTGAAACATGCTAATATAATCCATACCTATCAAGGAAGACTTGATCTTCAGATCTCACCTTTATGTGAATGTATAAATGGGATCTGGGTTGGTAGTTACGTAAATGAGGTGACAAACATCTGGGAGTTTTGTCAATACATAGAGCAATAATATAACTACAAAACTGTGCTGAAAAAGTAATCTCAGAAACGAGCAATCACCGCAGACCAAAGTCATGACAAAGACACCTACTGTATAAAAAATAGGTGGCATACAAAAGAGAAATTTCTATTTGGATAACTTGTTTATTCTTCTATCAAGGGTTATCAAGAGTTAAACTACTTGATCTTGAACGTCTTCCTTTAGCTTTGTCTACAAGTTTGAAGGTTGGTTTGAGCTTCAAAATTTGGGCTAACATAAAAAAGCCAAAGTCATTGTCAGATTGATAAATTACTAAAGAAATCTTTAAATGCACAGGAATGCAATACAAACAGTTCAGATCTGGTCAGGCCTGTTCCTGAACGAGGGGTTAAGGTGCAGGTAAACCATAGAAACCTGTGTCAATGGCTTCTCTGAGTCTAATCCTCAGAATATCGAACCGTCTTCTTGCCACTAATCCTGGGAACAACAACTGCCCAGACCTCCCTCAGTTTGGCCACACCTTCTAGCTCATCTTGGATGATCCAGAGGTGTTCCCTGACCAGCCATGAAACATAGTTGCTCCAGTTTTTGTCTCAGCTTTCATTTTACCACAATGGACCAATGCAGCATCCTAAATATCGCGGACGCAGCACCAATCTTAACTGTTGATGTCCCGCTCCATCCATCCTTCACTTGTAAACAAAGTTGTTCTTGTTTCTCAGGATTTCTGTTGGGGTAAACAGGAAGTTTTTGGTTTCTGGTTAGAATTGATAGAAGTTGAAATAAGGTCAAATACACATTTGCTCCAGCTAAGCTAACCAGATTTTTGTTTCCGAACATAAAACAGATCCAACCAGAAAACTAATTTGATAAATCAGCAGAAGACCCAAATTTGTCAGTCCACAATCTCCCGGACGCTGTTAAAGCATGATAGTTCACTATGTCCCAAATCGCAAATCATCTCAAACTGCTTCCTTGAACACAACAAAGAGAATTAGTATCCACAAACAAACCCCCAGCAAAATCTCCAATGACTTTTGAATTCATTTCCAAAAGATTTTGGGGTTGTTTTAACAAAAAAGATACTAAAAAGTTCGAGAGAAATTCTCCGAACCCAACATAGTTCCCAATTAGGAGAAATAAAAATGACTTAATAACTGTGTCATGAAGCACATTCTCATGGCACAGACATATTAGCTCATTACCTCATTTGGAGTGAGAGCATTTGGGCCATATCAAAACTCTGAAATCCCAACAGAGTCCTAAAGAGTTGGTGTGAGAGAAGAAACAACTGACCAAATCACTGTTGACTCATACGCTGCCAGACCACCCGCCAACAAATATAGCTTTAAATGACGAGACCATAGCCATATCCAATGTCCGCCAAGCATCAGATCAGGGATTTGATGGGAGGTGCAACACCCCTGAAGTAATCCACATCTTCCAAAATCCAACTAAAATCCAACAAAATCCAACTCAGTGATAAATATGATCGGTTATTATAATGGTTATACGGTTATTATAATGAAATAAAGTTGTACGTGTTTACACACAAAGAAGCATTGTATCCTTCAAAATGTGGCCAAAGCAAACAAGGACACCATGACAAATTCGAAAGCATGGCATAAGGTGTGAATGTTCTTCCTCACTTTCCTAATGCAAAATGGAAACAATTCCAGGATGTTTTATGTTTTTGCTGTACATCTTGGGCATTCAACCATACAGCTTCATTTGCTCCGCTACAAACTTCTCCAGCTGTGGAAATGTGTTTTATTCGCCTGTCAGCAACTTACGTAGTGGCTGTTGCACAACCTTGTTGATCTAATGGCTACAAGAGAGGTCATGACTGTAGTCTTAAGCTCTATTTGTATGGGATAAGCTTTACCTTTGGACCTCTGTGATTCGGCAATTACATCTAAAATCAGTGTCGTTAGTGGGTGACTCATATGAACAAATAAACATCGGCAGTTGCTTTCATTTTACGAAAGTTTTTCCAGATATGACATCACAACTATATCATAATCTGGTCCAAGAGTATCAAAAACTTTGCTTATAGTCTTAACAGTACAACTTTCTTACCTAGTTGGATTGTGAAAGTTGTCCTTAACGCTTACATCTGTCTAAAGTTATGGATGCTGCAATAAAATCATCTATACTGGTGATTTTTATCGAAGAAATCCCATGATAAGATTAGAGTTAGGAATTTTTTGTTGTTGTAAATTGATCAAAGTAGACACAAGTAGTCGGAGTCATCAACGTATAATATCATCAAGGTTTACATTAGCACAGGTACATTGTACCGTATTGACATAACATTGTCCCTATTAACAATATTAGTGATTATCAACCACTTACACCGAGTATGTACTGGGGGACTGAGTACGTATGCTTTACAGTGATATTTAGAGCTGTAATCTGGCCCGATAGAATTTGGCCCGAACCTGGCCGGAGCCCAACAAGAGCCTTTTGAATGACAGCCCAAACCCGTTTAGAACCCAACATTAATCAAATGTGCGCATGGCGCACGCACACAGCTTTTGCCAAGAATGAGTCATTTATACATGATTTAACACAGTTGATTTTTCGAAATGTATTTATCCCACGCTAATTGAAGCTGACTTCAAGTGGCGACCGTTGAAGGGAAATGCTGAAAGAACAAGTAGAAGAAGAATTGAGATGCATCACGTGACCTCTCACATTCGAGTCCGAGCCCAACCCGACCCGAGTAAAGTTGTCAGAAGCTAGGGCTTGGCTCCGCTAAGAATTACAGCTCTTGTGTAATAACTTTCAATGTACCCATAGTGCTGTTCATGACCCTTAATTAGGGGTTCTGCTAAAACAAGATGCTATCTCAAGATACACTGGCCTCATCAATGTCTCGGTTAAACCTACACCTTCAATTAGACATTGGACGAAATAACAGAAAGATCAGCTGATTGGTCACACTATGAAACATGGAAACTGAGTTTGACGATCAATAATCCACAACCTTTTGGCTCATTACCAGCCTATCGGTACTGATCCCATCAGACCTCAGAAGCTCTGCTGGCTGGTCCTGGGAAATACTTAGATGGGAGGCCGCTGGAGCCCCAGGTGCCACAGTGGAATGGCCATTGAAATTAAATTGTCGCTGTTTCACTGGGCAAGACACCTCAACCATGATGCATGTGATTGGTTGGTGATGGTCAGAGGTGTCAATGGCCCAAAAATAGCAGCCTTGCTTCGGTCAATCTGCCCCAGAGCAGCTAGTATGGAGAGAATGAATAATGCTTATGTAAAGTGTCTTTGAGTGTCCTGAAAAAACGCTATATAAGTGCAATGCATTATTATTATCAACTAAACTCCCTATTTCTGAGCAGATGTATTGAAAATCTTGAAAATCACTTCAATGTGTCATCATCAGTGGTGTTCAGGCATATGAATACTAACTAGCCTGCTAGTTGTAGCAGAGCAAGTGCTCTTTGTTATCTGATGGCCGGAGAAAAAGGAACATTTTCATCCTCCACCTGACGTACTGTATTCCAGATTGGCTACAAGAAGGGTTGTACTATAACTGATAGTGAATCTTTACATCGGTAGTTAACCCAGATGAGATGGGATCACTTCTTCTTACATTGTAGTACTGGAATTGTATATTTTTTACCAACAAAGGTTTGGCCACATCCTCTGGCTCATCTTGTTTACCAACAAAAGTTTGGCCACATCCTCTGGCTCATCTTGGAGGATCCAGAGGTGTTCTCTGACCAGCCATGAAACATAGTTGCTCCAATTTCACATGTATTTTGTTTACCAACAAAATATTTTGTTTACCAACAAAATACACGTGAACTATGCTTTATTTGGAAAAAAATTAAAAAAATAAAAAACTTGTGTATGCATTTCAAAGAGAATGTCAAAGTTTCTGCAACTACCCAGTTACCATACTTACACAACAAATCAAATCACCGTTAAGGAGTCAGGAAACAATGGAGATACTCCGAAAAGGATCTAATCAGAGCACACCCAGGAGTCTTTGCACTGTGATGAAATGTGAAGGTGACAAACCCTTACGCCTTCTTTCTACTGTGGGAGGAAACAACTCAAAGCAATTAAACCATGGTGAGGACTTGACAAAATGATAAAAAGCAAACCACAGGGAGAGAAAAAACCCAAACACACCTATTACTCAAAGGCAGAAACTTTACACTTCATTTAAAAACTAAATGTCTCACCAAGTGTTTACGAGTCCCAGTGAGTTGCTTTGTGGGACTGGGGAGTGAAATAAAAGCACAACCAAAAGAATGTCTGCTTTAAAGGTGTGTGCTGGAAAAGGCTTGAAACTTATGAGCCTCACACTCAGCAGCCTGAATAAACTGCCTTTATTGTTTTGCAGAAGAGTTTTTTTTTGAGTAAAACATATCGAAAAGAAAGTTAAAATGTCAACAATGTACAAGAATTAACTTGAAGCACATCCAAACAATTTGGATGGAAAAAAAGTGTTTTGTATTCATTTTTATTGAAATGCTTATTCAGGAATGTGATTGTGAAACAGTAGTAAGATTGTTTAGGCATGCAGTAAAATATCATTGACTTTGAGCATTTATCTGAATTTAATTTAAATCCAATTTATTTTTGTAACTCCATCTCACAACAGAATTGTCTCAGTTTTCATCTTTGTACTATGTAGTTTATGGACTTAATCCAGATGAAAGCAACTTTAAAGACAAAGTAATTCAACTTTTAATCTGGAGGGAACCTGGTGGTGATAGGAATTTTTACTCTTTTTAGAAAGTCAAAAGAACCGGTTTGAAGCTTCCAACTGGCTCTTAGAATAGACAGGTTTTATTGGGGGAGGTAATAGCTCAGTAGTAAAGTGTTCGCCCTTGGACCAGAAGTTGAATACAGAATTTAGTACAAGCTCTGCCTCCTTACCCATCAGTGCATACACGGCACTACACCTGTTTATCTCAAAGAACTCCTAACCCTCCACACCACTGTCCGAGACCTGTGCTTCTCCTCCTGCTCCTACTGCCTGCACCAACCAAGGACCAAACTCTTTACTATGGGGGGCAGGGCCTTCCAGGCAGCTGCTCCACAGCTTTGGAACGCTCTTCCCAAGAGCTTGAGGGCTCTACAAAGCGTTGAGGATTAAAAAAAAAAAAAAAAAACTGAAGACATTTTTATTCCTAAAAGCTTTTCAACAAAGTTGTTAATGTTTTTTTTGTGTTGTGGTTTTATGTACTGTTGCTGTTTGTTTTTGCTTTTGGTCATTGTAGCACTTTGAGATCTTCACTGGAAACATAAAGTGCGTTGTAAAGGAAATTTTTATTACTATAGTTCTCTGGAAGTTTGCGGGATCGAATCCCACAGAGCTCATGTCTAGGTATCCTTGGGAAAGACACCTAAACTCCCGTTTCTCCTACCATTGGTGCCGTCGGGCCAGCCTGCTGTGGTGTAATGCAGCACACAAATTTCCCTGATGAGGGATAAATAAAGTATATGTATTTATTGAGCCCAACCATGACAAAGAATAGGAAGCGCAAATCAACAGTTAAACTTGTTTATCAAATGATGCTACTGGTGCATTAAATTGTCGTAAAACCTCAGTTATGCAGTATTATGGGCATGCAGGAAACGTGAGGGGACATTACTCTTTGGGCAGGTGAGATGTAGAGGGAAAAGCACTTTCTTAGTCATGAAAATGCGAGGTTGAAAACTTCATGGTGGCTCAGATCAACAACTGCAGTAAAGGGGCAAGGCGCCACAGCTGATATGTACAGTATGTCAGATTTAGCCGTGTAATGACAGGAGTGTGGTTTATTTAAATAAATAAATCAAATCTGTTTAATATTGAATGTCTCTCAATTATCATGTAAATAATCGTGCATTTTATCTTCTAACGATGTCTGATACAGTGATGACTTATTTAGTGTTATGATCATATTATTACTATTATTAGTATGGTTTTGTAATGTATATTTTTCTGTTGTGTTTCTTGCGCATTTCATTAATCCAACCTTTAAGGTCAGTGATAATGTTTGATAATAATGATTATGACATAATGATTGGAATAGGTGGAAAAATTACTCTAACACAAACCCCGCCCCTTCTCTGCTTAGCCTTAATTAGTAAATAGTGACCAACACTCACACCTGAAGTTTTACGCCTTCCTCTGCAAAAAACAAAACAATGAACCAATAATGAACCAAGGAGAGGAAACGGCTCCCGGTGAAAAGCCAAATCCCATCGTTCACTTCAACTAGAACTCTCTGGAACTCAACAAAGGCTCAAAGCAGAGTTACTGCTCCTCCGAGTTAAGAGAAGCCAGAAAGGTGGTTTGGGCAGCGATGGCCTCTACGCTCTTATCGGTGAGATGACTTCTTTAAACATTTCAACACTGTAGTTGTGTGCATGGAAGTAAAAGTATTAGATCATAAAAACTTCAAGTAACTACTTTACAAGTACCAAAATACATTCCTAAACGAGATTCATAATTAGCATGAACTACTACAAATTAGTGGTTTTAATTTGTAAAGTCTTTATTGAAACCATTTAGATTGAGGCGGCACGGTGGCGCAGTAGGTTGCACAGTGATCTCACAGCAAGAAGGTCGTGCGGACGAGGCTTGGAACACTGTCCTTTCTGTGTGGAGTTTGCAAGTTCTCTCCGTGTTTGCGTGGGGGTACTCCATTTTCCTCCCACCCGCCAAAGACAAGCATGTTAGGTTGATTGGCCAGTGCCGAAATTGCCCTTAGGAATGAATGTGTGTGTGGATGGTTGTATGTGTGCGGCCCAGCGACAAACTGGCGACCTGTTCGGGGTGTACTCTGCCCTTCGCCTTAAATTGGCCGGGATGCTCCAACACCCCCCGCAACCCTGATAGGGATAGACGGATAAGAAGATGACTGACTATTTAGATTGAAACTTACCAACTCGATTGACCAAATATTAAATAAAAACTGTTTAATGCTGAAAAAAGCATAACGTCAAACAGTACTTGTTATTATAGGTTTTGATAAGATTGACTTTATTTATGCAAAGGTTTTGTAATATGCTATTTTTTTACAGGTGAATAAATAGGGACCACGAAAGAAAGAGACTGGACAGAAAAAGCTTCTTGACTACCTGCATGTCTTTTTTATTAGATACACAAACCTCTTTAATAAAGATTTAGAGGAATGGCCATTCCAAACTCAGCATCCTCTCTCTGCTAGACAAGTCCAAACTTTTTCAGTTCTGCTTCTCTGAATTTATTCCAGAACCCCCAACACGCAGTTCCTCGGAAGTATTCATTCCTAATCCTGTCATGAGAAACACTGAACCATTAATTTGAGCTCCTGTCAACAATTACCAGAAAGTCATTATCAGCCAGCACTGATGTAGATAACGAGATAAAGAATTGCGGTAGCAGTGTGGTGTTCTTGCACTTCTGCCCTGGATCACTTTTTAATTAATACTTCACAGTGTGTTTAGGATTCCTTTCAGATGACCCAAATCTGTTCTCAAATGAGTATTTACTGAAAGAGTTATTGCCTATTCAGTATCATTAGCATCATTAAGATAACAAGCTAATGATCTGCCCATGTGAGCTCCTTTTTCTGACGCTAACACACACGAATACTCCTACAAAGAGGGGACCCGAGGCAATATGTGGAAACATGCCACCAACTGGATTAATCTCATGTAGGAACAGAGGCTTGGTGTCCTTATGTTTGGGCTTGCATTATAACACAAAGTTCTGAAGAGGACTGGTTCGTACATGACTTCATCAAGCTGAACCAAGTTCTGTTGAGAGAAGGGGTTGGGGATCTTGGGATGAGAAACCCTGAATCAAGGAAGCCAAAGCTAAAGCCTCTAATGATGTTTTAGAGCTTAGTATTTGGGAAGTCAATTTGTGTTATAGGGAGGTAAAACGAGGAAGGAAGGAAGGAAGGAAGGAAGGAAGGGGAGGGAGGCGAGTGAAAGGAAGGCAGGGATATATACTGTGGAAGGAAGGTGAAAATATCAATATAACAATGTGGAAATATGGTAAGCTTTGGAAAGATTCTGTGCTTTACCTGAGTTAATTAGCACAAATTAAGTTACTGTTTACCCACCTAAACCATGACCTAGAATTGACCTGATGTTGAACTTGGCCCACCTAATTGTTCCCAAACCTTCTTTTAAATGTGAGCATTTGTAATTCTTTTAAATTACAAACGTTCCATGTCTTCATTTTAATTTGATTGCTGGGCCTGATAGAAGAGACAGAGGAGTGATAGAGAAGGAAAAGAACAAAAAAGACAACGAAAATATGAAAAGTAAAATAATGTGGGTGTTAAGGTGCAATAGCCAGAGCATCTAAGGAAGACAACGACTGATACGACCTTCCACAACCAGCTGTTCATGACATAGGATGAAATCGGATTCAACAGCAACGTCATAGGTTGGGAGTAAAGAATACAATGGTCAGGAAACAATGTGACACCAACCCTCATTTATCAAAGTTGTGGACATAAAAATTTGGGAGTGTTCAACCAAAGGTGATGTTCAACCCAAGCTATGTGCAGACGGTTTATGTGCATATTAATGTGCATATTTGATTTCAGCAGAGGAGGTCCCAACCATCACCAGTCTGTATTGATTGCTCTTTTGTGAAGATGGTCATAGAGATTCTTGGGTGTTTTCATAAACAGTAAAATGGACTGGTCCACCCACATAGACATGACTTTTAAAAAAAAGAGCCTGAGTAGGCTGTACTACCTTAGATAGCTCAGGTCCTTCAACGTCTGCAACAAGATGCTCTCCATGTTTTACCATTCCATTATTGAGAGTGTCCTGTTCTTTGCTGTGGCCGCCTAGGGAGCTGGTATAAAAACAAAGAATGCCAACAGACTGAACAAGCTGGTAAAAAAAGCTGGACGTGTGGTTGGTGCACCCTTTGACTTTATGGAGGAGGTGACGAGGGACAGAATGAAAGCAAAACTTTCAACAATCATACTAAATCCCTCCTACTCCCTTCATAAGTCTGTGGACCATCTGAAGAGCAGCTTCAGCAACAGACTCCTGCAACCTCACTGCTCAAAGGAACGGTACAGAAAATCATTTCTGCCGTTCTCCATCAAACTATTTAACCTTTCACATTCAAACCTTTTCACTTTCACTCACAACATTTAAAAAAAAATCATGTTGTTGTATGACATTGTATGACTGTAGCACTCAAATCTCCCGTCGGGGAAAAATAAGTATTTTCTATTCAATTTTCGGATTTATCAAATGATGTGACTGCACAATACGCACAAATCACTGACCCAGATAGATACGGTTTTTGAATATACACCTGAATCCAACGAGAACCAACGATAATAAAAATATTAATTGCTATGGATAGTCTTTGTCACTTTATATATAAAAAAAAACTTGTTACAATATATTTAACCTGAGCATTCGTTTCTAAAATGAGTTTTCAGAGGATTGAAAAATATTTCTTGCAAAGGTGAGAAAAACCAAGGTCTTGCTGAATGATGTATTATCTGTTTATATACGGATACGGTTTTAAACAGAAATTAAAATTATAAAATATTTCAAAATATCTTTGCTGTTGTTAGTGCTTTCAACAAGGGGGACAGTATTTCTGTATCTTGGTTTTGAGGTTCAGGTTCATATTATGTTTGTTGATTCGCAAGAATTAGAAAAGAATGGGTGGTTGAATATTGTTTTTCCAATGAAAACCACATAGATTGTTCAATCAGGAGGCTTATCCCAGCCTGTCATTACACTGTCGAGAAGGAGGTGAGTTGACGTCATCTAAACCCATAACATCAGGAGGACGGATTCTACAAACAGGAAACAGATTACTGGAGACTCAAACCAGAATTGGAGGATGATTTTTATGATGATTGTCATCATCTTGTACTTTCAAAAATCCATAATTCTTATTGTCGTTTTACATGATTGTGCTTTCTCCATAGTTAGGTTGTAACTATGGGCACTATTTAACAAAATCATTACAGTTTTAAAAAGAAAAATATATAAGTAATCAAAGGAAAGAATTTCCGTATAAAAGGGACAAGTTCAATTTTCTAAGCAGATCTGAACAGAAACTTTTTAAAAACATGTTTTATGAAATCTTTTAGAGGTTTATACCACAATTGAATGTTATTCCCACACCAAACACATACCTATGGTGGTTTTCTAATTAATGTGTGCATGTGTGAGTAATTTAAAAGCCCTCTTATTCAGTGTTCATATACCATTTGTAAAACAGGTTGTTCCTCGTCAATGATTTTGTTCTCGTTCACATCCACGTTCAATCGTAAGCAGAAACTGTTTTAGTGTACAAGTCTGCTAAAAATCCGCCCTTCTGCTCAACAGGGAGCACAGTAATACTAGCAAAACAAAACAAAAAAAAAAATCAAAACGCAGTTATACCAGTGGCGTAGCGTGTTTTTCCCAACCCTCATTCACGTGACCCACTACAGACCCTTTTTTGCTGATTTGCTCTGCAATTGTCCAATTAGCATGTCTGAAAACGGTGACGTTGTTGCCCTGCAAGGTTGTGGAAACCAGCTCAAAATCTGATTTGTTTAGGCAAAAGTTTCATTGGTATTCACCTAGAAAAATGGCGCTCTGAAGACCTTTTATAAATCCTCCGCTGATTTTAGCATTCATCGAACAAATGTTGACTAAAATGTGAATATCTGAAGTGTGTTTCAGTATTGTGAAATCACATCAGAGAGTCACGAGAAAAACTGAATAGACCGTTTGGAAATGTTTTATATAAATATCAACGCCCACAAAAAAATCAACTGCAGATAGTGATTCAGAGAAGTATGTTAGAGCGGTGAAGGACATGTATGAAGCAGAGGTGTCAAGTAACGAAGTAAGACTACTTCGTTACCTTACTCAAGTAGAAAATCTCGGTATCTTTACTTTAACGAAGTAATTATTTTTTTGTCTACTTTTTACTTTTACTCACTACATTTTTATGCAATTATCTGTACTTTTACGTCGTTAATTTTATAAAAAGTAGTCGCTACTTTCTCCATTTTGTCACCGTTAAAAAGCCGCGACTGTTTGTCGGAGTTTTTTTTTTTTTTTATGAACCCTGAATGCATCAAACAAAGGAACAGATGAATGATTGGCTGAAAGGTCCAGTCAATCATTACTTTGGGCCGAGTAGGCCCGCCCACAGTCTTTGAAAGAGCAGGAACGTTAGTTTGCGTGTTTAAGACTTGTTGCGGGCTCGGAAATCATAGTGTTTCTGATGCTGCAACACTGAACTTTGATTGAATTATCAGGTTTTTTTTAAAAAAAAAACAACAGCAAAGAAATATTTTATTATTATTATTTTCAGTCTGCGGTTATTACAAACGTCTGTGCTGAAAATGTTGTAGATGGTATTTTTATAAAAATAACTTTGATCTGTGACGCACCATTTTATCTTTAGAAACAAAGCTAATTGAACTGATTCATCCATAAATAGTAGTGGATGAAGTATTTGTGCTTAAAAGCATCCAAAATGTTATTGATTAGTTTATAAAGACTGACTGAGGAGATTAAAACTACACATCGCTTAGATTTTGTATCATGTAGATGTTTGGGTTAACATTAAAAAAAACCTTATATGTACACATATATATGTAGATATGTTTATATATAAATTTATATATACCGTCTCCTAAGTCCCGCCCCTACTGGTTTCTTTATGGGTTTCTTAAAATCTTATATCTCTGGTTATTTTTTCATTTTTACAGTTCTTAAAATTTTAGAAAAAGAATCCAAGGATTTTGCCTCCTGTGTGTTTCCTTCACTCCCACTGCCTTACGAGTGCATGTAAAGGGAGTTATTTTGTCAATGGGCGTGGTTTTACTGGGTGTACAATATTTTTGTAAAATACGATAATTTTACGTCATTAGTATGATAATCCAGCCCCTCCTACCTGGAAAAAGCTGCCCAGGCTGTATGTGGCACTCTCATGCTTACCAACTTGTTAAAGACTACTCAGTATTGCCTCAAAGAACTTTGAAAACTAGCTGCCTTCAAGGCTTGAAAAAGCCTTTTGGTCATTTTATTTTCATTTATTTATTTTTTTTTTTACATTGAGTGTGTTTGTGTCTGCTGAAGTTGGTTAAATTAGGTGATGCAGAGTGAAGCTTGATAGCTGAAGGGACGTTACATAATGCCCTGCTTATGATAATACATTTGATTGTGTTCATTAATCGATTTTCAATAAAGATTATTAAGAAATAAATGTTTCTGATTCATAAAGTTTCACCACAACACTTTCATTTATTATCATATTTTCTGCTCCTTAAAGCATGTGATAATAGTTAAAAAAATATGTTCATACGCTTTTGTTAACAAAATTCCTTTTTTTCTGAAAATTACTTTTACTTTTTTTACTTTAAGTAGTTTTAAAATAGGGCACTTTTTACTTTTACTTAAGTAGAAAACTTGAGTTGATACTTCTACTTTTACTAAAGTAGTTTTTTAACTCGGTATTTATACTTCTACTTGAGTAGAAAATGTTGGTACTTTTGACACCTCTGGTATGAAGACAGTAAGACTGTGGTGAGGTGTGCTGTATGTGACACAGAGGAGTTCAGTGTGGGGGTGGGACTGCACCAGGAATCTATTCTGAGTCCTTTGCTGTTTGCTATGGTGAAGAACAGGCTGACAGTCGAGGTTAGTAAGGAATATCCATGGACAATGATGTTTGCAGATGACATTGTGATCTGTAGTGAGAGGAGGGAAGAGGTGGAGGAAAAGCTGGAGAGGTTTGCACAAGAAAGAAGAGGAATGAAGATTAGTTAGAGTAAAACAGAGTACATGTGTGTGAATAAGAGGGATCCAAATGGAAAAGTGAGGTTACAGGAAGAAGAGGTAAAGAAAGTGGAAGATTTTAAATACTTAGGATACACGGTCCAGAGCAATGCAGAGTGTGGAAAAGAGGTGAAGAAGCATGAGCAGGCAGGCCGGAACTGGTGGAGAGGCCAGACTGAGATGATTTGGCCATGTGCAGAGGAGAGAGAGCAAGTACATCGGAAGAAGGATATTGGGTTTGGAACCACCAGGAAAGAGGCCTAGAGGAAGACCAAAGAGTAGCTTCATGGATACATAAAAGGAAGACATTGCGATAGTTGGCGTGACCGAAGAAGATGCAGCAGATAGGGTTAGATGGAAGAAACTGACTTGCTGTGGCGACCCCTGAAGGGAAATGCCGAAATCAGAAGTTAGTAATTCAGACTGCCTTATATAATTACCGAGAAAACGTTTAGATTAACGTACGTAATTTTCAAGTCCGGTAAATTATTTGTTGTCAAGTTTGGTGGGAGACAGTGGAAGTTACTTTCTGTACCTTTCTTTAGTAGCCCTTCGTAACTACATAAAAACCCTAGTAGCAGGGTTACAGGAGACTGTTACCAAAGCGTTGATCCACAGATTTATGTGTGGGAGGGGTCTTTCAGAATTGGTATTGTGTAAACTTGTTGTGTTCTTTCTTTTTTACTCTTTTTACTTTTCAGGGCACAGCGACTGGTTGTGCATGTTGAGGATCTGTGGCACCTGAGTTTTTTTAGGTGCCAGCTTCTGAGTGCATGGTTCTTTTTGAAATGACATGGTAATGTCAGGAAACAATGTTTCAATCTATTTTTAGGCACTAAACAGTATATGTTAAGAATAGCTTTTATTGAACTTTACTTGGGTTGTACGCTGGCACAGTGGTTAGCATGGTCAGGGGTTTGAGTCCGGGATTAGGGCGAGGCTTGGAACAATGGCCTTTCGGCGTGAAATTTACATGTTCACCCCGTGTAAGCGTAAGCTTTCTTGGCCCACTCTCCAAAAACATGCATGTTTGGTTAATTGGCCACTTTGAAATTTCCACCAGGAAGGAACATGTGTGTAGTTGGTTGTCTGTGTGTGGCCTTGCAACAGACTGGCGAGCTGTTTGGGTACCCTGCCTCTTGCCTTCAATCACTTGGGATAGGCATTATCACCACCCGCAACCCCAGTAGAGATAAATGGTTCAGAAGATGCATGAATGAATGAATAAACTTTTCTTTTGCAATACAAGAAGTGGGAAGGAAAACGCACCACAAAGTAAAATAAGCACAGTGGATTTGCTTTGTTACCTCCTGAGAAATGTCTGATTTTCTTTACCACCCACGTGTTTGCTTTGTCTGATACTATCAGCTTTATTGAGATCATGTACACACAGCGGGTAGTCATGGTGTCATATAGGGGATTGCATCACAGTGTTGGATGGATTTTCAACTCTTCTGTAGATTGAGTGCCGAGGATCTTGGCCAGTAGTTTTGTCACATCAGATGAATCATTCAGTATCAATTAATATGATTAGCCAGCTGTTTATTACACATAGCTTGGATATGACAGGAATGTAGCTAGGTGATTAAATATCAAAATCTGAAATAATATTGATAAGTACACAACTTTCTGAAAGTTGGACTCTGCCAAGGGTGTCCTCTGTCACCAATTCTGTTTATTAACATTATGGACAGAATTTCTTGGCGAAGTCGCTGTGTTGAAGGCATCCGGTCCGGTGACCTCGGGATTCCTTCAGGAAAGAAGGAGCGGGAGATCGACAGACGGATTGATGTAGCATCTGCAATAATCGGGACGCTGCATTGGTCCATTGTGGTAAAGAAAGAGCTGAGCCGAAAAGCAGAGCTCTCAATTGACTAGTCAATCTACGTTTTTACCCTCACCGATGGTCACCAGCTGTGGGTGGTGACAGAAAGAACGAGGTTGTGGATTTAAGCTGCCAAAATAACCTTCTTCCACAGGGTGGCTGGCCTTTCACTCAGAGATATGCTGGGGAGCTCTGCCAATCAGGAAGAGCTCCAAGGAGAGTCGTTCCTACACCAGGTCAAGAGATGCTAGATGGGGTGTTTCGGGCATCTGGTTAGAACGCCTCGTTGATGAGGTGTTTTGGGCATGTTCCATTGGGAGAGAACCCAGAGGCAGACCCCGGACTAGCTGAAGAGACTATGTCTCACTACTGGCCAGGGAAAACCTCAAGAGAAGTCTGGGTTTCCCATCAGAGGCTGTTGCCCCTGCAACCCTAAGACAACGGAACAGAACAACATCCAAAAGCCTTTTTAGGCTGTGCTTCGGGATGTTTTGCTTGTTCGAATACACTAACAATTTTTTAAATCACATTGAAACTTTGGTGTCTATAAAAGTCTTCTTTATCTTTCGGCATTTCCCTTCAAGGGTCGCCACAGCAAGTCAGTTTCTTCCATCTAACCCCATCTGCTGAAGCTTCTTTGGTCACGCCAACTATCTTCACGTCTTCCTTCACTGTATCCATGACACTACTCTTTGGTTTTCCTCTAGGCCTCTTCCCTGGTGGTTCCAAACTTAGCATCCTTCTGCTGATGTACTCGCTCTCTCTTCTCTGCACATGTCCAAACCATCTCAGTCTGGCTCTCTGACTTTATCTCCAAAACCTCTAACATGTGCTGTTCCCCTAATATACTCATTTCTGATCCTGTCCATCCTGGTCACTCCCAGAGAGATCCTCAGCATCTTCGTCTCTGCTACTCCCATCTTTTCTTTCTGTCTTTTCCTCAATGCCTCTGTCTCTAGACCAATCAGCATGGACGGTCTCACCGTGGTTTTGTACATTTTTCCTTTCATTTTAGCTGAAACTCTTCTGTCACACATCACACCTGATACTTTTTCCCACCCGTTGCAGCCTCTCTGCACAGGCTTCTTCACCTCTTTTCCACACTCTCCATTGCTATGGACTGTTGATTCTAAGTACTTAAAATCTTCCACCTTCTTTATCTCTTCTCCCTGTAACCTCACTTTTCCGTTGATGTCTATAAAAGTGATCATTTTAAATGTACAATAGATGTTTAGCCAAAAGATAGTTATTGTTTGAGAGGCTGAACCAAGAAGTTTTCATTTTATCATCACAGTATTAATATATTATTATTATTAGAATCAGAATCAGAATCAGAATGCTTTTTTTGCCATGTCAGTGAAAAACATCAGAGACTAGGAACTTGTTCTGGTACTGGTGTGCAAACATATAAAATAAAAATAATAAAAATAAAATAAATAAAAATAATAATAATTTTTACAAAACTAAGAGTGCTCAGAAGAAAAAGAAAAGTAGTGCAATGTCATAGAAAATAATAGAAAATAATAAAGATAGTGAAGTGACAAGAGGGAGGTGACTAAGAGATGTGGGGATCCAGGTTATAAAGAGTTCATAAGTCCAACGGCAGAAGGGAAGAAGCTGTTTTTGTGGCGGGACGTTCTGGTCCGAATGGACCGGAGCCTCCTGCCCGAGGGGAGTCGCTCAAAAAGTCCATGTCCAGGGTGGGAAGGGTCAACTACTATCCGACCTGCACGCCCCCGAGTCCTGGAGACGTACAGGTCTTCGAGAGATGGAAGGCTGCAGCCAATCACCTTCTCTGCGGAGCGCACAATGCGCTGCAGTCTGTGTTTGTTCCTGACTGTGGCTCCAGCGTACCACACGGTGATGGAGGAGGTGAGGACAGACTCGATGATGGCTCTGTAAAACTGCACCAACATCTGGGCGGGCAGCTTGGCTTTCTTCAACTGCCGCAGAAAGTACATCCTCTGCTGGGCCTTTTTGATCAGGGAGCTGATGGATGGCTCCCACTTTAGGTCCTGTGTGATGGTAGTGCCGAGGAAGCGGAAAGAGTCTACAGTGGTGATGGAGAAGTCTGTCAGTGCAAGGGGGGTAATGGGAGCTGTGACTTTCCTAAAGTCCACGATCATCTCCACTGTCTTCTGAGCGTTGAGCTCTATTATTGAGCTCTATTATTATTGAGCTCTATTATTATTAACAGTGAACATTTAGGGTTCATGTGATAATTAGGTTCCAGCGGTGTAGGGTTTTTAGGTGTCCTGGACTGTTATTATCCTGACTTTCATCTATAAATAAAAGTTAGGTTTCTTACTTCTAATAGAAACAATCTGTTCATTGACATTGTTATGAGATTTCAGGTCTACGTGCCCTGCCATAAAAGTTGGGTAATTAACTCTTTATCTTCATTATTTTGTGACTACTGAAACCCAAACATTTACTTCATGACTCCGATGCCAAGTGTGTACAATAAAAACCTGAATGTGTCGAGTAAGGCAAAAAATTTACGAGCTTGTTCATTGATTGGTTTAGCCTTTGCGCTACAGTTAAAGTTTCAATTTTCTCATTTACAAACAACCCTAAAGTCTTTGCTTTCCAGCTTCAAGACAAATTTTGCTGGTCCTAAAAACCAAAAAATAAATACATTTTTGGTTTGGAATTTAGTAACGAGCTAGTTTTTGCAGCTGAGAATCTATCCGCCAAGGACCCCGTCGTTGGCTGCCACCCATCTCCTCCTTCACCCGACCCATATGGCCCCTCCTGCAGGTGGTGAGTCCACTGGAATGGATGTCCGAACCCCAGGTGGGATGGTTCAAGCATCTAGTCAGGATGACCCCCGAGCGCCTCGCTGGTGAGGTGTTTTGGGCATGTCCCACCGGGAGGAGACCAAGAGGCAGACGGCAGAACCGCTGGAGAGACTATATCTCACAGCTGGTTGGGGAACAACTCGGGATCTTTCAAGTTAGCTGGATGATGCAGCTGGCATGAGAGAAGCCCATGCTTCCCATCCGAGGCTGCTCCCCTCGCGATCTG
This sequence comes from Neostethus bicornis, assembly GCA_902685375.1. NCBI lineage: Eukaryota > Metazoa > Chordata > Actinopteri > Atheriniformes > Phallostethidae > Neostethus > Neostethus bicornis. The sequence continues at coordinate 9,351,621 of LR738549.1, read as the reverse complement.
GCACCGGATAAGCGTAAGAATACAGAACGGTATGGAATTTAGTAAGTGGTATTTTTTTTCTAAAACATGTAAATATGCACAAGGCCAGTAGTTTTAGATTTGGAATTTCAGATACCCACACTCGCAAGCTCAAAGTATAAAAAATATCCAGGTCTTTTTAAATCTCTCAATTTAAATTTTACTGTTACTTTTCTCACCAGACAACATTTCAATGGAAAATGTTGTACAGGGTTTTTTACGTATCCAAATATTGTAATTACAAGTACAGTACAATTTGTGTTATAAATAAATAAATAAATCATATCATATCTCTAGAAAAACTTAACACACACACACACATGTATATATATTTTAAATAGCAGCCTAATACAGGTTTACTACTGTAGGTCAAGAGGTTTAAACTAAAGGTATCATGCTGCGTAGTACTGATCCCAGTACTATTTCAGTGTACTTGAGCTCTGCTAAACTCCTGCACTCAGAGACATGGGAAGGAATGAGAAAATGACACCTAGGAAAACATTCCATGTGAAGACCGTGCTCATGCTCAGGCTGGCATCCCCAGCATTCCCTGCATGTCTGAGAATGCAGGACGAGCATATTAGCATTCTTCCGACATGGGAAGGTAACAGGACACAGGGGAATGCGTGTGGATCTGCAACCGGAGCCGGTAAACATTTATTTCTAGGCATTCTGTTGCCAGAGATTGGTCAACACATATGTCTGAGGGAATGTAAACGACATGAAGGTTGGCAGGTTGTCATAGTCTTTGCCTCCATAGACGTGAGTAAGGATGTGTTTTGAATGAAAAGGTTTTAGGTACTAAAATTGCTTCCTAAAGTATACAGTACTTATTGAAATCTTGGGTTCAAGACGATAAAAAGAACGATCGAATCAACTGGCAATGTTCAAGCAATGTTTTTTGAATGTCAGATATTTATAAAAGATAAATATCTGACATTAAAACAACTCTCATACATGTGAACTGAATACTGTTCCTCTCTTGTTTCGTTTCTTCTTCTGAACCGTTTATCCCTAACAGTGAATAACGGGGTCGCTGGAGCGTAGCCCAGCTGATTTAAGGTGAGAGGCAGAGTACATCCCAAACACATCGCCAGTCTGGTGCAGGGCCACACACAAAACCATCACACGCATTCATTCCTTGCGGCAATTTTATAGCGGCCAGTCAAATTAACACGCATATTTTTGAAGAGTGGAAGAAAACTGGGCATACACGGGGAGAACACGTAAACTCCACATAAAAAAGGCCAGATTTTCAAGCCTTGTCCCACCCAGGAATCAAACCCCGACCTTCTTGCTGTGAGGCCACTTTGTTAACCACTGTGCCATATTTTTTGCTAGGTTCTGACTTGAGGTGGAATCATGCCAGGAGATACACAATTCTAGATGCCACCTTCAGCATTTTCAGACCTATCAGAGATTGTCACGATGTGTTTCTTTACAGTCCCATAGTTTATGAAGTGCTTTGCTTTTACAATGACTTGTCCTTGCATTTGATTTAATTTGATCCTCTGAACCGCCTTCCCAATGAGTCATGGCAGGTGCCAAAGACTAAGCTAGCAAACTTTACCTTAAAACTGAATGCTGGTCCAATGTGTATCCACCTTTACAGATATTTTGAGGAGCCTGTTTATATATATATATATATATATATATATATATATATATACATACTGCATATAAGTATCTAGGTGCAGACTTTCTTGCCCCTAGAGACAGAAGGATGCCAACAACAAGGCATCCTACGAATTAATAGCCAACAAGTACCAATGTTTGTCTTTGTGTCTGTTAAAATAATTTTGAAACGGAACAATATAAGAATGCTCATTTTTGAAGCACCGCATTTTATTTGAAATGATTCAAAGTGCCGAAAAGGTTACCCAAACAGGGCTCCCCGGTCCACCACAATGTAGGTCACCATAAAAACTGTTCAGCCTCGGCAGCTTTGAGGCAGGCGGGATCATTTTTCTGGCGGCTGTATGCCCAACCTTATGTGTACTGTAAATGCTTCACATTTTCCTTCAACATGTGGACCACAGTGGAATAAGTTCTAATAACATAAGAAGGGGATGCACTCCAAAATTCTTGTGTGGTGAAGTTTGAGAGACAGCTTGCACTGAGTGTCGGACAGCTTTTGAGCTTGATGCGGAGAGGCCGTGATCTGGGGGCCCCTACGTGTGACAGCTTTCTCATCAATCATTCCCGCATACTCTTTAAGTAAACTTTTGACTCATAATCTTCCTGGCCTGCTTTTGGTATTCCTTTGTGCTGAAACCTGTTTGTTTTTCTCTTTTTAGACACTTTGTCATGCCACGTTATAAAGTTACAGACACACCAGAAATGGGAGGCGGTCTTGGCTTTACTCAGCTGTACTATTGTTCCTCTAAAGACTTAGTTTCAGGTACGTACATAACAGTAACAGAAATAAATTCCATTACACGTGCCATAAATTCATTTTATACAATATATTTTGCGGCCCCAGATGGGGATGATTACATTTTTCTGCTACATAAGACAGACTTTGCGACCGACCTTTTATTCCCACCCATTATCGTCTCTGCTGGAACTGAAGCCAATGGGACATTTTCTTCTCCTGATGACCTCATATCTTTGTGATGCCTGAGGTCATTGTGAAAGCTTTGTCTGTTAAACAGAGAAATCCCCACCGGTCTCTGATCAGGGCTTGCCAGGTTTCGATAAAGGAGGTTCCATCCCCACCCCAAGTCTCCATAGAAATGAAGCTGACTAATAAAAATAGCTCAGCCTCTCTGTTTGCTTAGAGAGGGTTGCTGCTCCTGACTATGCTTTCTGACTCTCTCACTCTGTGTTTGAAAAAATATGTAGCTTGACTATTTGATTCTAATGCTGAAATGGGTTTAAGTTCAGTTTGAGCAAGGATTTTGGTCTTGTTGACATAGACAAGTCAATGCAAACATTTTTTTTTCTGTAAAGAAAAACCCCAAAACATTTTACTTGTGCGTTTGGATCTATGGAAAATACTATACAGCATTGGTCCACGTACATGTTCTACTGGTTGTACAAAAAGCACTAGAAAGAAGAGTAATCAAAGCCAGATGGGAGCTTTCAATGTCCGTCTCTACTTTCAAAGTGAATAGAAATGGTCCATAGATGTCAGGATGGGCCCATATATGTCAGGACAAGAAGACAAATAATCGCTGGCAGTAGAGGTTCATGATTCCTTTTCTTTCAGCAAAAGGTCTTTAGATATGCCTCAAGAATATATGTAGTATCTCATTCAGGTCTCATCATGTCTGAAAATATTCCATGGTGATGGGATGCCTCAATATGTCTTTTCTTTCACAGTGAATGCAATGTAAAAAAAAAACCCCTCATAACTGAACTTTAAGACCAGGCTCCTCAAGATATCTGTAAAGGTGGATACACATTGGACCAGCATTCAGTTTTAAGGTAAAGTTTGCCAGCTAAGTCATAGGCACCTGCCTTGACTCATTGGGAAGGTGGTTCACAGGATCAAATTAAATCAAATCCAAGGACAAGTCATTGTAAAGGCAAAGCACTTCACAAACTATGGGATTGTGAAGAAACACATCGTGACAATCTCGAATAGGTCTGAAATTGCTTAAGGTGGCTTCAAGAATTGTGTATCTGCTGGCATATTTCCACCTTAAGTCACAGCCTAGCAACTTCGAGGAGTACATTCCTTTTAGCCACTCATTCTTGACCACTGACCATTACTGTAAGTAAGATTAGAAACAGAAAATGACCGGTAAATCAAGTACATGCGTCACTGCATGACCAATCTGTATATGACATTTATCCATTTTTTTCAACAAAACAAAAAATTCCCCAAGTTTGGAACAACGATATGCCCAAATCAAAAACAAAGATGTTGAACCATGGAGGTGCGTATTGCCATCAGGTTTACACTTGGTAGAAAATGTCTTAAGCTAAAACAGTAGCCATGTTTTACCTCATCCAAAGATACCAATCAGCTTCCACTATAGTCCCAAAAGAAAACTTTGAAAATCAAATGTCAGTAATGTGTCTTTTACATATAATTTTACAGCATGGCCGTGTGAAGAACTTATTTGGGGTTTGTGGTCATTTGTTGGTTTCTTTATTTTCGTGAGATTCCACTACATAATTTAAACATCATGTTATTTAAAACAACAATCGAGTTTGACTAACAATAGTTTCTCAAACCGCAAGCTGAGTTGGTGGAAAATATTTGGAATAGCAGGCTTCTGGATTGATCCTACACAAACTGGTCAGTCTTTTCGCAGTCAGATGTTAGAAAACCGACAGCCACTGTCGTACCGTAGGTTTACAGAACACCTACTGCAATCAAGTTTACAGTAGATAACCGTAGTATAAGAAATGTGTTGATTGCTGTTCATTGCCATTTCCTTCAAGATCTATCCTAGCATGTTAGCATGTTAGCAGCAGGGTTGCCAGTTTTCTGTTATTTTTCCGTGAAATTTCTGGAATTATCATTCTCCATGTTCAATAAAAAATACTAATGAGGGCAGAAGTAATGCAAAGCCAAAAAAAAAAAGAAAAACACTTGTTTCCACTTTTATTCATTCATTCTCTAATTTTTTTAATTGCCTATCGCTGATACAATTATTGGCCTCACATATAGACAGACATCCATCCATACACACACACACACACACACACACACACTCATTCTTAGGGGTAGTTTTGTAGTCCCCAATGATTCCAACATGCATGTTTTGGAAGGTGGGAGGAACCCGAACCCATGTATACATGGGAAGAACATACAAACTCCACACAGAAAGGCCAGCAATTCAAGCCTTGCCTCACCCCTGAACTTCTTGCTATGAGCTCATTATGCTAACCTCCGCAACTCCAGGCAGCCAATTCACTTTTTTTATTATTCAGAAAAGCAACAAAGGGAAAATAAAAACAGCTTATCCATTTTTTTTCCAAAAGAAATGCATGAAAAAGACTTTGAAAAATGAGAGAAAATTAGGTGCATGAAATTTGAAGCCCAGCGATTTGTATGTCAGCATGACAAAAAAAGAACACTTTACTACTGTTAGATTGTCGAAAAGAATTATCATTAAATAGCATAATCTAAATACTTTGGTTACCCAAACAGGGTAACCCTAACATAATCCAAATAACATTTTAAATAGCGCTATTGCACATGTGCAGACTATTCTTGGACTGATACCGTACTAAGACAAAATTTTTGCAAATAGCTTAATTATTGGCGCGTAGTGCATCACTGTGACCACGCATGCGCGTGTATCGGGATTAATATGGTATTTTGCAAATGGGGGATTTGATTGAATAAGTCCAAATTTGACTTACTTTTGCAAGTCCCAGTGTCGTGTCTCCTAAGACAAATTCAGTAGAATGCTGTTTCCTACAGGTAATTTTAAGATCATTCCCAGAATGCAATGCTAGTCATAGAATAGTACAATATTTTGTGAACATTGTGAACATGGTCATATTTATGCAAAATACTGACATGTTTGTTTGGAAAACGCCAATGACTTTTGTATTTACTGTACATCTGTAATGAAATGGAATGCCACCACAAATTGACACCACCCAATATTGTTTTGCTTCTCTGCAAGCCATGCTAAAAAAGGATTTCTGAGTTGAATCCAATCAGTCATTCAGAGAACGCAAGCCAAGAACCTGTCCAAGCAAGAATAAGAGTCTTTCTTAGAGAGTGCAAAACCTTGTCATTTTCCTGGTATACTTTGTCTCTGGCTTGGTATGTCAAGATTCCATCACACCGACAGTATGGCCAGGCCAAACAGATTGTTTTCCGAACAAAGAAACAAAACTTTCATGTCTTGATGACAGAATTCAATGCATTCCTGCTGCTAAAATATTGTTTCCAATCAATTGCAGCTTTGATTCTCTGTATGACTTAATGCAATGGTAAAAACAAAATGAGAGAAGAAAAACTTTGATTTTGTTGTCCACGAGGGAAAGTGCGAAAGCAATCATGCAATGGAAACCATTACTGAAATGTAGAATTCCTCATGCTCATTATTCTATGTTAGGCAACACCATGGCAAGGTACATTAACAATACAGAAGAATGAGTCAACCATTTTTCCAGATCAACATGAGCACATAAAACACATGTAGTGGAGTATGATGACCAGATAGACCACTGAAACTCTTTCATCCAACTTTATTCATTCTTTGCTGCACCCCTGCCTCCAAGTGATGACGCCATTGTAGACTTTGTTTGAGTGTCAGTTTAAACACCCTGAAACTACCATTCAGATGCTCTCTCATCCGTTCACCAGACAAGACAGTTATAGCCTAGCTGAGAATTTCTTAAAATAAACCACTTTTTTTTCTTTTTCCCTTTTTTGCCATGTGAAATCTAATTTAAGACACAGTGTAAACTGCAAATGTCATCACCTGCTAAGCAGAAGTTGGGTGTTATTTTAGCCTCCTAGCTTGTATTTGAGTGGAGAAATAATAAAAAAGAATTTCTTACCATGTTAAGCTAGTGATTTACAACCCTTATGCTGATGTAAGTCATAGGTTACGTGTACGGCAAAAATCCTAAAGACTTTTTAGCAGCATTAATGTTAATTTCTTTTTGAAGTCTCATACACATTCTATCTCTATAATCTTCACACTTTTGAAATTTTTACGGAGTATAAGTCGCAGGTTTTTCACAGTTTGGCCGTAGGTAGGGGCCAAACAATGCCCCTAGATAGGGCCAAACTAGGTAGGGTCTGGCCCTAGGTAGGTGCGACTTACAGTAAGAAGTAAGCAACATAGAAGGGGAAGTGGTGCATCAACTATGTCTACTATGCATTTTTGGGCTGGTGCGACTTGTACTCCGGCGCGACTTATAGTCCAAAAACTACAGTATGCCAAAATTATTCTAAAAATGGTTGATTTTATTCGAAAGTTAGCATAGAGGGAGTGATGGACTATGTATAGCAAAATTATTTGGTAGCAAACACTTGGGAAGGGATCCGAAAAAACGCAAATACACATTGACTCATTCCGACATGACATAGGAGAGAGCATTGGAGAGAAACACTTGCCATGTGTTACTGCTTTTCATTAAAACGTCATGTTTTACTGCTTTTTTAAATGTTTTTTTTAGGAGAGGAGAGTTGTTTGTGCTACCGCTAACATTGCATTTCCAGTTTTCAACTATTTTAGCTACCATGTTGGTGCACAAAAGTTTTCTAACGTGTTTTATGTGGTTTGATTCAAACAGTTTGACAACAAATGTGCACTTTCCAACCATTTATGTGCACCTCTGTTAATGAAGCACAAACGGCTCCAATTTAAAGTTACTACTCTGAGAAGTGAATTTGCTTGCTTTGGTCCCTCTAGGGGAATTTTTTTTAAATCATTTTATGATATGTTACAAGATGTCGGCATTGTAAATAAATACATATGTCATATAACCACAAATCCCACACAAAAAGTTCCCATGGTCCTGATTACCCATAAAAATGTGATCTTTTCCGCAATATAAGGTGCACCTAAAAACCTTAAATTTTCTCTAAAGTCCACGATGCGCCTTTGAATCCGGAGCGCCTTATATACGGATTAATATTGAGCTACAACAGGTGTTGCAACTGCGGTAAGCAGCCGCCGACTCCATTTGTCCCATAGAAGAAGTAGTGCGCGGTGCATGCTGGGATATATGAAAGGGCGTCCCATTTCCATTTGTGTGTTTGTATGAAGACCCTGAAATGGCTCCTACCAAGAGACACTGTTACACCGCAGAGTTTAAACTCAAGGCGATCGGTCAAGCAGTAGAAAACGTGAATAGAACCGTAGCAACAGAGTTTAACATCAATGAATCAATGGTGAGGAAGTGGAGGAAGCAAGAGGATGCACTGCGCCAAGTAACAAGACTAAACAGAGTTTCCGCAGGGACAAAGCGAGATGGCCACAGTTAGAGGACAAAGTTGAACAGCCTTTACTGTAGCGCCTTATGATGCGGTGTGCCTTATATGTGGAAAAAGTTTTTAAAAATGTCATTTATTGAAGGTGCGCCTCATAATGCAGTGCGTTTTACAGTGCGGAAAATAAGGTATTTGTAACCTTTGCAAGAACTACTGAAAAATCAAATTTGTTTCACAACAGAAAGCTAATGAGGTACCTAACTCTTCATGACTAACGTTAGCCATTGTATTGCCTTGTATGGTGATTTTCTCTGAAAACGCGACAAAAACATAACAAAGCGACCTGAACTAAATTGAGGTGTCAGAGCAGGAATAGATTACGTTAAGATTTTTGACTAACTACAGACCTCAGAAACTCCCCTAGAGCTAAAAAATATATTTAGTATCATATGTGTTTTTTAGTCACAAAGAAACAACTTTAAGAGTCTTTTATTTATGATGTAAATGAGAACACGTTGAACATCGTCTAATATCACCTAATCCCTACTATTTACGAAAGTGAGACAATTTGATGTTCCTCTAGGGTGAACACGTTGTGTTATCGTGTGCTAATGGCTGCAGTTTCTGCTGATGTCAGTTCTTCTATTTCACTGTAATTAGATGAAGCCCACAATGGTGTAGTGTTTTCCCTCTGAAATTAATTTCTGGTGCAAGTCAAACCATTCTTATGCACAACCCTTCTGAGTGTGAATCCTCTGACAAATGCCCATCTATGGGCATTCAGGGAAGGGAGCATGGAAACAACCAGCGGGAGCAATTCCAGATCTGGAAAGTAAGAGCTGCAATGTCTGCAGGGTCATTTGAGGGCACAGTGAAATTATATGGCGTGAAGCCAGCGGATGTTTTATGAGAGAGAGATATCTTCAAATCAAAGTTAATACGTGTTTCACAAGTGATACTATGTTCCTACTACGCTATAAAAAGTTGGGGAGATATCTGAATTGACTTTTTAGTTCAGTAAGTGATTAATAAGAGACCACTTGTGTTTTTTTTTTGTTTTTTTTCCAACAGTTCAACGTCAAACAAACAAAAAAGATTTGTGGCGCTACTTTTAACTCTAACTTTTGTGTCTTCAAGTTTAAAAATTACAAACCGTTCCTTGATTAGTAAGAAAAGCACAAGGGAAGTTCGAACAAGGGAAGTTCGCGGGCAAACCGGAAGTTCGCCCGCGAACCGAAGTCAACTGGAAGTTCGCAGGTTCGCATCCCACTGAGTGCACATCTAGGGTACTTGGAGAAGACACCTAACCCCTCGTTTCTTCCACCATTGGCGCCATCACAGGTGGCAGCCTGTTGCGTGAAATGCAGCACATAAATTCCCCGTTGGGGGATTAATGAAGTATATTAGAAATGTTGCTGTGGTGATTTAAATAGTTTAAATACAGGGTTAAACCAAGTTTGGGTAAAAGAAAGCAAAGATACTTTTGTGGAAGATCAATGGGATGCACTAGTTACACAGATGCTGAAACTTCCAAAAATCATCTGTTTCAAGATTTTTTTTTAATACAAGACTCTATTGGACGCCAGTCGAAGTACATAGGGCTGAAATTCATCAATGAAATAATTGTGGGGCAAGTAAGTCTGCCCCTGACAATTTAATCTGTACACTTCTTCACAGGCGGCATGGTGGCACAGTGGGTAGCACAGTGGCCTCACAACAAGAAGGCCCTGGGTTCAAGTCCGGGGTGGGGACGTGGCTTGGAACAATGGCCTTTCTGTATGGAGTTCGTATGTTCTCCCCGTGTCACTACATATAACAACGTCAGCTGCAAACATAATAGTTCATGGTGATTCCTGTTCAATCTTGTCTGTTAGCCAGTCCATCACCGTAGCAAACAAGAAGGAACTTGATGTAGACTGTTCTCCACAATAAACTCTTCTGCAACACCACCATGCCAGTTAGCACTTTTCTTTTACCTGTAATTGTTCCAACATTAGCAGTCCCTACTCTTAGTCCTGGACTTTTAGTGCTCCTCTTCTCTCTCCACCTACGGAGAGATCTCCTTCTTTCCTTCTTTGACTTAACAGCAGTCCAATTTTGACCCTGTAGGTGAACAGCACCAATGATTGTAGTTTTGAACCTAGCTCGAGACAATCCAGTCTGTTAACGTTTGTGTACCAACTTGCATGATTCCAACCTCAGGCACTGCCTGGTGGGCATGAGAAACATAAATCTGAGATGTTGCCAGTGTATGCGTGATTTGATGCTGCTGGACACCGGAATTCCTCCTGTAGGGAAGTTAATAAAGCTTTTATCTGCATCTATCTGTCTCTGTCTGCCTGCCCTCCTGCCTGCCTGTTGCCTGCCAGCCTGCCTGCCTGCCAGCCTGCCTTCCAGCCTGCCTGCCAGCCTGCCTGCCAGCCTGCCTTCCCGCCTGCCTGTGGCTGCCAGCCTGCCTTCCCGCCTGCCATCCCGCCTGCCTGTTGCCTGCCTGCCTGCCTGCCTGCCTGCCTGCCTGCCAGCCTGCCTGCCTGCCTGCCTGCTTGCCTGCCTGCCTGCCTGCCTGCCTGCCTGCCTGCCTGCCTGCCTGCCTGCCAGCCTGCCTGCCAGCCTGCCTTCCCGCCTGCCTGTGGCTGCCAGCCTGCCTTCCCGCCTGCCTTCCCGCCTGCCATCCCGCCTGCCTGTTGCCTGCCTGCCTGCCTGCCTGCCTGCCAGCCTGCCTTCCCGCATACCTTCCCGCCTGCCTGTTGCCTGCCAGCCTGCCTTCCCACCTGCCTGCCAGCCTTCCTTCCCATCTGCCTGTTGCCTGACGGCCTGCCAGCCCGCCTGCCTGCCTGTTGCCTGCCAGCCTACTTTCCCGCCTACCTGTTGCCTGCCTGCCTGCCTGCCTGCCTGCCTCTCTGTCTGTCTATCTATCTATCTTGTTGAAAGACTGTTTTGAATGATTGGTGTTCATTAACAATGAGGCTTAGTTTGCATAAAGCAGGTTGTTTCTGGACACTAGATGTTGTTATGGAAGATGTGAGCCTGACTGCAAGTTCATGTCAATGGAAATCTTAAAATGGCCGGTTTATTGCTGGAAAGACAGGAGCAGATTAAACGTGTTTTGCAAATACAATTTGTAACCAAACTCCTAAATAATAGACACGTTTCCTTCTGTGAGAATTTTCATTTATAAAGCAGTTAATGTGGTCGAAGTTATTTTTTTCTTTTAATGTGTCAGCTTCAATGCAGAAGGACTTTTCATCTGGATTTATTTATAGTTTGGATTTTAGAGGCTTAGAGGCTCATCAGAATACAGTCTGCGTTGACTTTAATGTGGGACGTGTGGTGGCACTATTTCATCATGACATGGACATCACTGTTGAGCCTTCTGATTGGCGGTTACTAGAAAAGGACATTAGGCATTTTTTGGTCAGAGCACCTTTTTTTAAAAAAAAAACCCAAAAACCTCAAGACTAAATTTTAGAAAGTTGTATTGTGGAGCCACCCATTTATAGCAAAGAACAGTAAACTATGTTAATGACGTGTCATAATTAATCTTATCAGATTGTTTTACTGAAACACCAACTTTACAGGGAACCTTTGAAATCTGTTTTTATACTTGCCCATTCTTTCAATGCCCAAATGAAGAATTTCCTTTGACGACAATGTGTCTGTGTTCTGTGTCTGCAGAAAAACAACACTCTTTGAGATTTATGATTTCCAAACTTATAAAATGGTGTGGTCAATTTAGGGAATAAACAAGTCTTGAAGTTTAGATCGTAAAAAAAAGTTTAAAAAAATGTCATTCTCGTGTTTGTCTTATTCTTTAGCTGTCTTATTTTTATGTTTTAGTATGCTTTAGCGTTCACTTGTACATAAAGTAGATATTTTATGTACATACACCACCCCTGCCACCACTACCAATCCCCTCACCCTCCAAAAAACACAAAACATCCCAAACAACTCTGGAATTTTCTCAGATATGAGTAAAACTTAAGAGAGCTCTACAGAAAGAAACAGACAACTCATATTTTTATTAAACATTGAGCATAATTCTCTTGACAGGATTGTGCTTATTATAATTCTTCTTTTAAATGATCTCTGAAAGTATTTGCCCAATTGTGGTTGCTTGATAGCTGCCATGGGACCAATGGAACCAAGTAGGAACACGTTGTGTATGCCACAATTTCCACTTCTAATTAAAAAACTGTTGATGTATTGCCCTAGCTAGATCCTAGTTGGGACTGTTTGTCCTAATCCAATAAATCTGATTAATCAAACCTGTTGTGGCGATAGATAACTGATATTTTTTTCTTAGCAACACAGCAAACACCATGTAACGTTGTGAGAGTCAAAACTACAGTTACAGTAAATGTTAGTAAAAATGCTGCGCTCTCTTGAATACATAGACTATGTGAATGTGTGGTAAGCTGTGTCAATGAGAACCTTCCTTTTCAAATCTTAGTCTTTACCAGAGAACAAGAAATTGTTCTTGGCTGAGATGTTCGTCAGTGTATCCACTCCAATAGTTAAAGTCTCAGTCTTTTATGTTTTAATCACTTTTACGTTTTTTTTCGCCTTTCGCCAATGCTTTACCTTCCAAATCTTATTAGGCTCTCCCGTGAGCCCTTGGGCCATATCCAGTCTTGCATGCTTCTTTTTCTTGATGCTCACCACCACCACGATGCCTGGTTTGTTCATTGTAACCATGCTTTCAGACTATGTCTTACCTCAGGAAGTCTTACTAGATCTTGCCTTAGTCTTCATCTATTCTTCTTCTTCTTCTTTCGGCTTTTCCCTTTGGGGGTCGCCACAGCAAGTCAGTTTCTTCCATCTAACCCTATCTGCTGCATCCTCTTCAGTAACACCAACTATCTTCATGTCTTCCTTCACTGCGTCCATGAATCTCCTCTTTGGCCTTGCTCTAGTCCTCTTTCCTGGTAATCCAGCATTCTTCTTCCTATGTACTCTCTCTCTCTCCTCTGTACGTGCCCAAACCATCTCAGTCTTGCCTCTCGAACTTTATCCCCAAAACCTCTAACATGTGCTGTTCCCCTGATATACTCATTTCTAATCCTGTCCATCCTGGTCACTCCCAGAGAGATCCTCAGCATCTTCATCTCTGCTACCTCCATCTCTGCTTCCTGTCTTTTCTTCAGTGCTACTGTTTCTAGGCCAAACAGCATGGCCAGTCTCACCACGGTTTTGTACACTTTTCCTTTCATTCTAGCTGAAACTCTTCTGTCGCACATCACACCTAATACTTTCCTCCACCCGTTCCAGCCTGCCTGAACACGCTTCTTCTTTTCTTAGTCTTCATCTATAACCTTTTGAATTTTCTTTCCACTTTGACCAAGGGGTTTCCAGTTGTGTTTACAATCACATCTATCTAAAATTATACCAGAGTTAAAGAGTCATTTATACCAGAAAGATTTTCAAAAAAGTAGGTTATTGGATTTTAACTGCGATTGCTGACAGACCAGTAAGAGCTCCACCTAGAGCTGCCCGGCTATTAATTATCCCTGACAAATAGTAAGATACAAACTGTTGGCTTGGATTTCAAGTGGCATTTATAGAAGACTGCACAAAGTCCAGGACAAGTTGAGAAGCTCAGCTCTGAGGAAATGTCACTCACTTAGTTATAAAGTCAGAGTTTCAGTGAGAAGCGAGCAGCAATTTATCATCTGAAGTGTTCTTGTTTCACCGCTCATGTATTTATTTCGGGCGATACAGTGAAAAACAGAATGGAGTCTTGTTCTGTGCTGCCAAGGTTTATATCACAGAGAGTCCCTCCCAGGTAGGTACCCTTAACTTCTCAGCATTTAACAGAGATTAGGGAAATGTCAAACAATGTAAAGGATCCCAATGGACAGCTATCAAAAGAGAAAAACGGCACGAAGAGCTACAGATTTGGACAGAGATCACATTCGCTCCAGTGGTGGATGAAGAACTCATTTTTGTACTTAAGTAAAAGTACAGATAATTAGGTAAAAAAAAAATACTTAAATAAAAGTACCAATAAAAAAAATGACTTAAGTAACAGTACAAAAGTAATTGGTGTAAATTTTACTTTTTAAGTAAAAAGTAAAAGTATTTGATCGTAATTCAAATGTTATTTTTTGTGCTGTAGGGTCACAAATAAATACTCTACAGGGGCGTGACGCCCCTCCCCCGCCTCTTTTGGTCCACAAAAAAGAAAAAAAAGAAAGAAAAGGAGGACAAGTCAAGCTATTCCCTTGCAGGGCCAGCAAATGGGCCACCAAATTTGCAGGAAAATTACACTTATTTTTAAAATATTTTGGGGGGAGGCCTCCCGTCACCCTATATTGGCTTTGTCAATGACTTCATGCCCTCCCCCCCTTTAGAAAACTCTAGATCTGCCTCTGCTCTGTGTAACGATGGCTCAACTGTTTATTTAGAAGTAAACACAATGAACAACAATTTTCTGACTCTTTTTATTTTGTGCTGTATTTGATGTTAGTTTTTTGGTGCTGAATGAATGCGGAAAATGTTTACTTTCCATTTTGATTGGTCCTCAATTTATTACTTCTTCTCCCGATCAACTTCCCTTTTTGATTTTGGCAATGCGGCTTCAAGATGCACTAAAAAAAAAAAAAAAAAAAAAACTGTGTATTTTTCAAATTTCTGAACGAAAATGTAACAAAAAATGTAAAACACACTTTTAAAAAGTAGCGAAGTAAAAGTACAGATATTTGTTCTAAAAATGTAGCAAAGTAAAAGTACAGGTCTCAAATTTTACTTAAGTAAAGTACAGATACACAATTTTTCTACTTAAGTACAGTAACGAAGTTCATTTACTTCGTTACGTTCCACCACTGGTTAGCTCCTTCTGTAGGGGTTGTGATTTCTGACGTTTTTTTTCCCACCTTCTTCTTCTGTTGCAGATTTAGTTTGAAAAGTGAACATTGCAGATGGGCAGATGAATGGCAATCAGTCATTTAAATGGGAAACTGGAGTCCTCAAATAACACATCAGATGACTGTTCATAGCTGATAAAGATGTACACCTGTGTCTGAGTAAGAACACATTTAGCACAGCATGTCACAACATCATTAGCAAGGCATAACACTGAAAACTTGTTTCTGATACATTTCCCATGATGTGCCTCGCTGGAGTTTTCTAAAATTTTGCCATCTGGCCCAACTACAAGATCAGAAGACAGAAAAAAATAAAGATTCACTGCAAGATGAAATTTCATATCTCTATGGGCCTTTCTTGGCTTGAAATAAAGGAACTCACTTTAAAGAAAAAGAAAAATGTCTCAGAAGGATTAAAAAAAGAAAGTTTTCAACAAGTTTTTGTCAAGCAAGAAAACTGGTTATGAGCAAAAGTTTGTAACAAAAACAAGAAACTTTAGAATGGTTTCTTTTTTGGGATTTTTAACCCGACTCGATGTTGAGTAAAAAATATCTGCCAGTTTACTTACAATTATGGATAAAGAGTAAAGTCATGTGTTCCTGCTGTTTCAAATAAAGTGAAATCAACTGCCAATAAAATTTGGCACATCGACTAAAACAAAGTGTGTACATGCAACAACACAATGAAAAACCTTCAGAACACTGGCCCTCCAGGACCTGAGTTTGACACCCGTAATCTAGATGACATAGAAATAAAAAGTTTTCTGATCTGATAGAAATAAAGCAAAACTTAGTGATACTTATAAAGATGGAAGAGTTTAAGCTTTTCTGGAGTAACAATCACCTTTCTTCAGTGCTTGAAATTTGACAAAAATCCAGGTCATCTTCCTCGAGCCACTAGCTCAGTTCTGAAATGCTATCGGGAAACAATGTGGTAGTTGGATGACAGGAGGTTCCAAGCTAAACTGACATTCATGTTGGACGATAGGTCACATACCCTATGGAAAATCTGTCAGTTTTTGGTAGTGTATTCAGCTGTGGACTAATAGGCCCTCAGTGTATAGAGGAGAGGTGCACAAGGTCACTCCTTTTAGTGTTGAGACAATACAATAAAGATTTAAAGCAGTTTAGTTGTGTCTTTTTTTGGTGTTGCAAAATGCTACTTCCCCTTTGCAAGACACTAAAGGCTTGTCTTTTCCTATTCATAACCCCCTAGTTGCTCCCACAATTGGCGCCATCATGGCTGCCTCCTGTGGTGCAATGGAGCGAAGTAATTTCCCCATCAAGGGATCAATATAGTATGATGGAAAAAAAATGAATGAAAGAGATGGGGAATGGGCCGTAAAAAGTAAATTCATGGGTCCCCCATGAGCGACGTGGACACATAAGGCAATCTGGTAGAGTACAGTTGATAGAATTGGAGAACGGAACCTCAATGTGCCAGCTTCTACCAACTAGCAACTAGCAACCATATCATTTAAATTTCTGTTTCCGTTTTAAATGACCTGGTGATAAGCATGTTCAAAGAGGAATGTTTTAATCATACTCAAATCAAATTTAAAATCCTCTTACTAACCCACAAGGCCTTAAACGGCAAGGCTCCATCCAACATTAGTAAACTTATAGTACCTTATCGACCAAGCAGAACCCTTTGCTCATAAAATGCAGGGCTGTTAGTGGTTCCCAGGATTTCAAAAAGTACAGTTGGAGGTTTAGCCACCAAGCTCTTACTTTATGGAATAGACTCCCAGCTGAAGTAAGAGAGGCACACACAGTTCCTACATTTAAGGGTAGGCTTAAAGCATTCCTCTTTGAACCACCAGGCCAGCGAGAAAGAGCCATTTGGCCGATATAGTTGCTAGTTGGCTGCTCGATACTAGAAGCTGGGGAAAGTATGGTACATTAGGGTTCTGTTCTCTAATTCTATCGCCCTTGGCTGATCCATGGCTTTCCATCTCATTCATTGTTCTCTAATGTCTTTTCATAGTTGGTACAGTACAATTTACAAGTCGTCCACCTCTCTATTCCTCCTCTTTGGGAGAGAACTCTGTTTCTGATTTCCTCTGCATTCCTATCCTAGGAAGGGCCAGACCGAGGATGCCCCCACGCCTGATCTACCTTCCGATCTTCATCAGGATTAGTCCATGTAGTCGTCTCCATCGTGAGTGTTGCCAGAATGAGGAGGCCACCGTGCTTGCTTAACTATTTCTTTCCATCAGGATGAAGAACATCTACTGAACAACGGTGGAGGAATTTCTGCCGATTTTTAGAAGTCTAAAACTTCTTAGAACCAGCAGAGCTTCCCTTTTGGCAAAGGGAGACCCAGGGTGCTATGCCCAGTACCAATATACAGCCTGTTCTTTTCGGAACAGCTTTGATCCCTAATAATGGGGACCAAAGCCTCACTTTTCCAAATGCACGCTTAAAATATTGTAGGAATCAATTTGGTTTAGTTGTGATGATGGTAAGTAATCCTATGTAGGCGTGCAAAGTTTTTTCATTGTGGTCAAATATTTTGGAAACACTTATTTGTGGCTAAATTGTTGTCAAAATGTTCTAAACCACAAAAAAAACCTGCACTGAATTGAACATTGTACAATCAGAAGACTTCAGAGTACAATTTATGTATAATGTTGGCTGTGGTTTTTTTCAAGATGTGTATCAAACTACTCTCATGGTTTTTGTTTCATAAACGTATTGTCTTTCTCACTAGTGTATGAAGGCAAAATTCACACCTCATCAGCTCAAGGACAACATCTGGTCAAAACCCAAAAAGAAATCACATAATAAATGTGACTGTCATTTTGGAGAAGTTGTTTTTTCCAAGCTGGAACCAAACACCATCAAATCATCAATAGCAAACTGTTTTGAAACAAGATTGGTTTTGGTTTGATAAATCATCTATAAACGTTTTGAATTTTAACATAGTTGGTTTGGTGGAAATACCACCCAGAAGTGTGCAGTTGTGGCTCTTCACTTTTAAAAATAAACAGTATAGCAAAACATGTTAAAATATGAACTATTTTGTGCTGAATGTTTTGGCTCCTGTTTAATACAACGGCCTCACGCACCCAACAGCCTACCTGGTGACATAACACATTTTCTAAAGGCCATGTTATAATGCTTCGGGGTGGAGGTTAAGACTGTTATACTCTTCTATTTACACAACATGTTTGAGAACTGCACTGCGCCCAATCTATTTGAAATAGAAATTGAGAGTCGAGCAGGTTCTAACTGAGCGAAACTTATATACAAAAGAAACACCCAATGTGTCACACTTCATCGTTTACTCAGAACAGCAAACAATTAACAAGTAAAGTAAAAGAACAAGAAAGTTTTATTTCACACATTAATTTAGCTTTTATTGTATGAGCTTTTATTTTCAATGGTAGTTACCCCAAACTCCAAAAATTTATTTCACCATTACCTGGTATGGAGTGAATTACTAATGCATATGTGAAGCGTCATTGAGCGTCCTGGAAAAACGCTGTATAAGTACAATGGATTATTATTATTATTAGTAGTAGTAGTAATGACCTCATGCAATGGCCACCATCTTGGTTTTTTAAAACTACACACTAACGGCTGCCTCTGTGAACCATAAACTCACTGAATATTGTATCCACTCAGATACCAGTTGGTTTAAAATTTTACTTATTTATTGGTAGACATATATACAATACAATGTTTCACATTTTGCACGAGAGCAAACACAGTGCGCACTGCTTTTATTTCCCGTTTGCCTCTACAAGAAAATCTGTGTTCCTCTCTGCAGCACTTAAAATAGTTCCGTTCCGTCATCTTCCGCTTGTTCCGGGGTTGGGTAGCGGGGCAACAGCCTCAAACGGGTGGCCCAGGCCTCTCTCTCCCCGGCTGCATCCTCCAGCTCATCCGGAAGGATCCCAAGTCATTCCGCAGCCAGCTGTGAAGACATAGTCTCTCCAGCGAGTCCGGGGTCTGCCCCTTGGTCTCCTCCCGGTGACGTGCCCAAAACACCTCGCCCGCCAGGCGCTCGGGGGTCATCTTGACCAGATGCCCCAACCACCCCATCTGGCTCCTCTCGACCTGGAGGAGGAGCGGCTCGACACTGGCCCCCTCCCAGATGACAGAGCTCCTCACCCGATCTCTGAGTGAGATCCCTGTCACTTTGCGGAGGAAGCTCATTTCGGCCGCTTGTACCCGCAATCTCATTCTTTCGGTCACCACCCACAGCTGGTGACCATAGGTGAGGGTAAGAATGTAGATCAACTTGTAAATTGAGAGCTTTGCTCTTCGGATCAGCTCTCTCTTTACCACGACGGACCGATGCAGTGTCCTAGTTATTGCTGACGCCGCACCGATCCGCCTGTCGATCTCCCGCTCCATCCTTCCCCCACTCGTGAACAAGACCCCGAGATACTTAAACTCCTCCACTTGGGGCAGAACCCTGTCCCTGACCCGCAGGGGGCATTCCACCCTTTTCCGGGCGAGGACCATGGTCTCGGATTTGGAGGCGCTAATTCCCATCCCATCCGCTTCACACTCTAACACACGCTTCACACACTTGAAATAGTGTGTTAATAAAAGTGTAAGGAGTGGATATTCTTCCACTGACAAATTACAAACAAGAGGATAGCAGATCAGCAAAGTCGCGTGAAAAGACAAAAGTGTGGTTCCACTTCTTTAAAGTTGCGCTGTCAGAAATGTAACAAAAAGTTGCTGCAAAGATGAAAACACCAGCATTTGAAACAAACACCTCACCAAAATGCACAATATTTAATAAAAAAGATGCACAGTGTTTGAGAAGACCAGCGCCGTTTAATTAACAGATGTGTGTTGTTGATGCACATTCCTAACAAAAGTGTTGAATTATCAAAAATTTTGAGCATGAAAGGCTTTTTGCACATTTTGGTTGTTAATTGTACAGTTTTTGTAAGTTGCTCACATTTTGTCAAATTATTACATTATTATGTTTTTTCCTCCCTTTTTTTTTGTTTTAAATTGTTTCAAAATAAAAGGTTCAGGTTTAGCCACATAGTTTGTTTGCCTTCGTCTACTTGTTTTTACACTAAAATTATATCGATAAGATACCGTGTTGATAATTGGTATCAATAAGAGGACTGTTATCAATAAGATACCAGTAACATCCCTACTTATACTTTAATAAATTATGACAGTTATTATGTTTTGACTGAGTGGTCTCACCGCTTTATGGTATGGATGCAGTTCATTGCTTTATGGTATGTACACTTTTTAAGCTAGCAGGGGGTTAAGTCCAGATTTTGGTGTGTACATTTTTATTTGAGTTTTATTGTATCATTGTTTTGAAATGACATGATATGTTCAATAATGTTTATGTTAAATATAAAAACAAGTCACCCTGTCAAAATTATTAATATTGATCAAATATATATACATGTGTGTAGTAAATGTGTATTTCTACACATACACATTGTAAAACAGCAGGTTCCCATTGTTTTGTGCAAAATATTGTTTTTTCATTTTTTATTCAGACATATACATCATATTTTAGTCCAGTGTGAATGTTGTAGAATCTACGTTTTTGATTACCACTGTAGCAGCTTAATATTCTTTCATCCTGATCATTGTTAGCGAGCTTTGTCTTTGCGTGCTTTACTGTCTTTGTTTTTACCATTCTCTTTCCCTCTCCCTTCTCTATCCTGGTCCAACAAGACACAGTCCGCAAATTTTGTTGGTAACTGTGCTTTTCAAATAGGTTGTGTTACATCTGAAAACGGTCAAAGAGTATCAAATGAAAGTTACGGCCGTACATTATTTAAAAAGTCTCACTCAATCTGTGTGAAGTTTGAGGATCTGGTGAAAAAAAAAATTGTAAAATTCTGTAATACCAGCCCTCCACAAATCAGCAATGAAAATCACTTTGTTTGAATTAAAAAATGTCCAAATACCCATGTGATTATTGGCTTGATATAAAGTCTTATAAATATTAGATTTATGATTCGAAGATGATCAAACATAAAATTTTACTTTCCCGAATGAGTAAAACTCCAGGTGGCAAAACACCATCTCATGCCAAACTAATATTTATTAAATAAATCCTGTACTAGGCCTTCTTGGCAAAATTTATGTCATACAAGCCATTAGCACAACAAGTCCTTTTATGTCCTGTCAGTTAGAATATTAATATGTTTACCCATGGGCTTAGGGCTAATATTTCTCTGATTTAATTACTCTGTAGATGTATTTTCTTTATATTTCTTGGCTACATTTTTCCTCAACATAAATATAGAAGGCACATGGTTTGGTTTATAGATTTTTTTGTCTTTTCCCATGGCAGCATGATTCGTACACATTTATTTTAAGTATGAGAACAAAATCTTTAGAGAATTTATGGGAAGTCCCTTTTGCAAAATTGGGGGTAGTGTAGGGGTTGTTCTTTTAGAGGTACCAATGCATTCAAGCTTTTAATCCTGTCAAGTGTTTCATATGAGCATTATTTGATATGGATACACTGTAACACAAGTCATTTTGTTGGGTTCGGAGGAATGTGGTTAGCTGTGAACTGTCACATAGTGAATTACTTCTCTACACTGATTCTGAAATGGGCACCAGTTTGTCACGCACATGAATGCAAACATATCACACTCCAAACACAGCTAGCTGCTGGTAGCATGGACGTGCAATTAGCCATAGCATCTTTGTTACAAGAGCAATGAAGATAATTTTCTTTTGCTTTGAAACTCAATAGGCTCATAAGTATAATGTTACTGTTTTGTGTTGGTACAGAGTCAGCGGACCAAGTACAATCTACAGTATTCAATTTTTTTATTTAGAAATGCTCAAATTGGCAGACCGAAAAAGCAATCCAGTACCAACTTGACACGTCAAGATTGGTCAAACAAGAACACTGCACAGAAGAAGAGTTTTTTAGCCACTTTTACTGGTTTTAGTTTTTATGCTATTGTTTTCATCTGTGTCTTATTCCAGTGTTTCCTCATGGGGATCCTCCATCCCACCAGCTCTGCCTATTCACTCTTTGGGGTCTTTTCTGTGGGCGTCTGATTGGCCTCGGAGGTGCTGGTCCCTCACTTTAGTCAGGTGGATTCGTTGGGTGCCTGTGTCTCCTGGAGCTGGGTGGACCCGTTTGGTTTTGGCCGCTGCAGTCATGAGCAGGACGACTCCTGGTGTGAATCGATCCCCAGTTATTATTTCCTCACAGCATCAGGCTTATTTTTATTTCAGTTAAAGAGACAGTAGCTAGTGGTTCAGGTGAAATTGGAAGAATAGGGAGCCGCGCCGGACAGGTTGAGGGGGATTTGATTGTCCAGCACAATTGAGCTCTGTGAGGTCCATTCGGTTTCTAAACAGCGGTTGGGTGGTGCCAAGTTTCGTGGAATGGAGTTGGAACAGCTGCTTGATGAAACACAGCTAGAAAAGCTGCTCGATGAATGTCATTCCACTGTAATGTAATTGGAACAACACTATTTGTTGTTCACAAACACGACGAGTTTACCACCTTTAGTTTTGCCCTCTTTTCCATGTCTCTGTTCAAACAAACCATAGTGACGCAAGGAATATTTAGACAAGAATCACCGATGAAGTTGCAACATTGATTTCACACTATGTACACGGAGATCGAGTTTTACGTAGCAGCAAACATTTCATATTTACTCACTTCATTTCCATGCTCAATCCATTCATTCTCTCGTCCCCCCCCTTCTCAACGAGTTGGCCGAAGTATGGGCGACTAGGGTCTTGAGAAAGACAAGATTAGTATAATCAGGCTTTTGCACTTCCTGGTTGGTCTTTCAGGGCAGGGGACAAGCTCTCTACAGATGTCAAGATTTGGAGTTATGTTATTTAAAAGTGCTATTAAAAAAATTGAATTGTATTTAAACTTTGGGTAAACATATATGTAAAACCACCCCATAAAAATGTGTTAATTTTTAATTATTTTTGAGGTTTCAGAAACAACTGTTCCGACTGACAGCGCTTTAGAAGTCTACCGATTGGGAGCAAGTTGTTCCTGAGCCCGATGATCCTGTTCCAACTATCATCCAAATACCTGTAGGTTTGGTAAATGTTAAACAACTAGAAATCCAAAAGCGAAAACATTTGAAAAGATAGGACATAAACATTCTTACTCTCACATAAGTTTGTACCCAAATTTTGTCACTAAATATGTTTTATTTGGATGTGGAAAGTAGAAAAAAAAAAAAAAACAGACTACAAAAGTATGAAAACTGGCATATTTTATTGTTATAGACATGCATCAAGAATTCAGATGTGGAACTTGGTTGTTAGATGGATTGCTAGGAGTAATTTTTGGTCTGGCTTTAAAACGTTGGGATGGTAATAATGTCTCAAATGTTTCTGGGCATCAGCATCAGTCATGTTCGTGAGATTCCGAAATTCTAAGATGATACACATGAGACCAATTTGTCAGCCTAAAAGATGATACAAGTATTGCGAAACTGTCTTAACTGACTCCTGTTTTCATATATTTTGAATATCCATCTTAAAAACAATGTTTTAACTTCCCCAATTTATGAACGTTTTTATATATATATATAAATATAGAAATTAGGAGTTGTAGGCATTTATTCTTGTATGTGTAAGGTATGGCTTTGGTTAGAATGTCATTGCCCCTTGTGTAGCTAATCCAAACAGGAGTGTGCTGCTTGGCCGCAGAAGAACGTTGGATGCCTCATGGCTTGACTTGCCAAATCTCTGGGTTTCACTCTCGCAAACAGCCGTCTTGAGGGATTTGCTTCTCCCGTAATTGTTTTGTGTGATCATTACTGGGCTTTCCCCTGCTTTTTGCTGTGCCTAGGCGGCCATTGTTGCACTGCCATTCCCAAACTGTAATCATAGGCAGATGGTTTAAGACTTCAACCCTTCATCTGATAACGCTTTCCCTTTCGCAACGAGATCTGTCTCTTGAAATAAGTGTTATGTGATGCCTTGTCTACAAAAACAGTATTTGGACTAAGAATTTATGATTTTTTTAAATTGCTATATGTGTGTTTGGTATTTGCTTTAAATTATTTCTGTGTAGCATTTAAGTTTTGATATGGTATTTCTGTTGAGAGCTGGCTAAGAAATGTTGCACATTCACTTACCTGTCATCAGTTAAAAGGATCTGGTTAGAGAAACATCTAAGTTCTAAGTCAAGAAAACGACACCACCAAGTTGCTGGGAAAGTCCAACAAAGATTTTTCATAGTCTGCCAAATACTGGCATGCTTTTGACAACACTAAACTCATTCTGTGGGAGCTCCTTCAAGTGTTTATGCATTTCTGAAAACATTGTGGATATATTATTGGCTCTTACTGTCCCATACCATCGTCTTCCGCTTATCTGGAACCAGGTAGCAAGAGCAACAGCCAACGCAAGGAAGCGCAGTGCTCAAATCAGAAAGAAATAGTTGAGGTACAGCTAATCTGTGGATAATTCAGACTTTTCTTAGAATTTTTTAGAGGATTCAGAATTATGCTCAACTTCATTGCATCACTTAGCTCTTCTTCTTCTTTCGGCATTTCCCTTTAGGGGTCACCACAGCAAGTCAGTTTCTTCCATCTAACCCTATCTCCTGTATCCTCTTTGGTCACACCAACTGTCTTCATGTCTTCCTTCACTGCGTCCATGAACCTCCTCTTTGGCCTTCCTCTAGGCCTCTTTCCTGGTGGTTCCTAGCTCTGATATTGAGATTTTTTTTTTTTTATTAGGTATGTAAAATGTATTATGTAGAAATGCTTCATTACCTGGCCCTACCTCTTCACACCCATTTAACCAGCTACTTGAATATTTTTACCCTAGGAAGTTCCTGCTTCTGTTTCCAAGGGACAAAAGCATACTTCCCACATTATTCAGAGGTAACTTCAATATATGACTTTGATATTGTGAGTAGTTCTGTTTGGTTTTTCTCATTGTGTTGGACCTTTTTAGTTTATTCCAGCAGGTCAGGCATAGTACCCTTCCCGATGTAGAGGGGCTGAAGTATCTAAGGGTTTTATTTACGAGTGAGGGAAGGTGTGGAGGGTAATACAAGAGTGAACAGTTAAAAGAAGAATAAAAAAACCCGCCATGTCAGTACAGTATCCCTAGCAAAAAAGATACTTCATTGGTTTGACGTGATGAAGTCTGTTTTAACCCGTCAATCTATGTTCCCTCACCTATAATCTCCAGTTTAAGTGGGGTTAGGGTTACAGCCACTCTTACGTCGGGTTGAGAAAAGCCAGATGAGGTAGTTTCGGCATCTGGTTAGGTTGCCCTTTGGATGCCTCACTGGCAAGATGCTTCAGGCATGTCCCACCAAGATGAAACTCAGAGGTGGACCATGGAGCTGCTACGTCTCATAAGTGGCCAGGGAGCACTTTTGTCTTAGCTAATGAAGTTTGTTTTTCCAGTCAATTTAGATTTTTGTTTTACTCATAGTATTTAAAACCAACCATGTACTGCTGTTTTAGAAGTGTGTTTTTATACTTTATCCTATTTCCTATCTTTCACTTAAGACAATAATTTTGATGAAGTTCCTCAAATTTGCATTTTGGTATACCTCATTCTACATTTTGTTCCTTTTCACAGCAAAGCTGTCATAATTCAAAATGATTAAGAATCACATTTGCTTCTGAAATAGTCAGGATATAAGGTCCTTTTTATAGCACTGCTTTTTAACATTGCATCAAAGTTTGTTTTTCCTTTTTCTGTATCTAGTGGAATCATGTGTTTACTTTTTCCAACATTAATCCACTGATCAAAGGAGACTGGCTCTGTGCTTGGAACAACTCTGGAGCATCATGAGCTAATTCCATGGAGAACAAATCTGAACAAGTTGCTATACGTAATGGGTCTTTTTTTTCCCCCCATAATCAGCACAACACAGTAGGAAACTAAGTCTGTTCAGTCGAAAGTTTCTTCATGCTTCATGTACTGTACATCATAAGTCATTTTGACTATTACCAGAACATATTCCATGAAAAATATATATATACTTGTACAGTATATAGACTTACCTCAACCATCATAATGCTGTTGATTATGTCATTTTATCATATGTTTGAATGCTAAAATAATTACATGATATTTTAAATTGAAGGTGTATTTTATTTATGTATTTATTTCTACATTAGTGTCAAAACAGAGAACATTATTTTTCCTGATCAAGAAAAGAAAAATTGGGGCTTGTAAAAATTTTATAATTCATTGCATGGAGGGGATTATCTCTGAGGTGGAGCTGGAGTTACTTACACACTCATGGTGCAAGAAGTCACGCAGTTCTATGAAGCTCACCAAACATCTCCCAGCGGCCTGACAGAAGTTTTTTGGATTTGTCCCATGCTCATAAATCCAACTCAGACTGAATAAAGAAAACGCCATATACGTTTGATTATGTTTGGCCACATGCGGTATATTTTGATTGCCCAGGCGTAGTGTTGTTTCATGGATTTTGTCGTGGCAATAAGTTTGTGAAATGATTCAAGTTCAAGATGTAAAAAAGAAAAAGTTGGAAGCAATCGCAAGTTTCCCTGAAACTTATTGTGTTCTGTCAGAGGGAAAACAGAGAATGTGCCAACTCATTGCGTTCTTTCTCCATGAATGTTTCAAAACTTTCTTGCAGCCGCTTAGCAGATTCACTGTTTCCATTACAATTCACTTTTGCTTACTTTTCTCTGCTTTTTAATCTAAATTAAAATCAGAGCACGCAGTGCAGAATAACGAGATATTAAACCATGTGTCTAGATGCTGTTCACAAGAAAAAGTGTTTTTTTTATTATTATTATTATTTCTCAAAATGATCCATTACTGAGGTCCATTTTTACTTAGGTTTGGTGGTTTGGTTGTTTTATGCCAGGAGCTAAAAGGGAACTGCTGGACTCCTGTGAGAGCAGGTGAAAGAACTTCGGCCATTAAAACATAGAGAGGAAACAGTGACAAGAGAGTGGGAGGTTGATTTTCCAGGAAAGGTAAAGTAAGATTTTGGGAAAGATTTGCATGGAGAGAGTGAGAGAAAACCTGGGAAAAGAACACCAAACGCATTCAAAGCTATTAAGATATTAAATCATTTTTTTTCAGAGGGCCAACAAAGGTATCAGATGTACTCACGCTTAATGACTATCTGATTCCTGGAAAACTCTTTCAGCCCGCAAAATTTATTTGGGCAACGACGGATTTACCGTAATTTCTGGTTTACTTCAAACAGCTGATTTTGTTTGTATTATGAGCTATGACTCTGTTAGAAAATGAAAACCCATTTAAACATTACAAGTTTTCAGTGTCTGTTCTTTGGCTTTTTGTTCCTTTTCATTCTGTTTTCTTTCTAAGGTCACTCTAAAGTCAAGACCAAATCATAAATATATAAAGTGCTGCACTGAAGTTTGCAAATGAATGATTTATGGCTGGTTTCTGAGACCTTCACTCAGGTAAAACACCAGTAAGGGGTTTTCATTGTGGACAATGGAAAGAAAGTTTAGTAACCTAGAAACAAATCAATTTGCAGGTGGCGTTGAGGGTAATATGAGAGTGAACAATTAAAAGAAGAATAAAAAAACACAACTATCCAATATTTGGGGTTGTCTAGGTATGACCAAAACTTGGTTTCTTTCCTACTAGGTTCTTAAAATTGGAATTTTCTGGAAATACTTTTCTATCTGAACTGCCCACCATGGTCCCATACAATCTCCAAAATGTATGGGACCATTTGGAAATTATATGGTCCCAATCTCCATACAATCTCCAACTATCTTGTCCATCGTTGTGGACAAGATCTTGGATTTCTCCAAGGATCTTGAAGGACAAGATCTTGTGGACAAGATCTTGGCGAGATCTTGTCCACAATGATAATGTCACAAATGGGGGTTTGTTTAGTCAGTCTAGGTGGGTTTTGTGAATCTAGATAAGTCATCAACTGTGTCTCTTGGCAACAAATGTGGGGGTACGATGGTAATATAGAGAACTGAAGCCCTTTCTATGGACTGTCTCGTCTCTGTATGACCGATGCCACAACATGATCAACATTGCCAATAGTGAGTTAGATCTATTGTGAGTTGAGCCCCAGTGAAGCTGCTCTTTGTCACCAATTCTAGTCTTTACTCTTATGGACAGAATTTCAAGGCAACCTGTTTGTGGTGGAGAGATCTGATTCAGTGGGTTCAGGATTGGATTTTTTTTTTACAGATGTTGTGGTCCTACTAGCTTCGAGCGATGATCTCCAACTTTCACTGACTTGATTTGCTACTGGGTGGCAAGCACCCTGGAAGGAAATCAGTTCTTCCAAATCTAAGATGATTTCGCTCTGCAGGTCATGACAGTGTCCTGCTCCCAATGATTAGGATGCTACAGAGCTAAGCCAAAAAGCCAAAAAGAGAAGCTCTTAATTTACAAAATGATTTGCATTCTATACTCACCCATGGTCATCAGACCCCCCAAAATAACATGCTTTCAAGTAGTCCAGATGAGCTTCTCAATGGTGACGGATTCTCACCCAGAGATCTGGTGAGGAAGTCTGTAATTGGGAAAGAGCTCAGCATCGAGTCACAGCTTTTGGGTACTTGCTCTCCTCTTCGTCTTCACCTCAGCTTTTGAGGCCCATGTAGCTCACTTGCAAACCCCTGGTATAGAATGCACGTCTGCTCTATGTGGCCTGGGGTCTTGGCATTGGTGATGCCCAGGCTCCATGGTGCCAGGGGCCTCTTCTGCACCTTGCCCCCCCCTTTTTTGTGTCTGGGTCCTGGCAATGGAGAGTGTGGGCCCAGGTTGCTTGTTCGACACCCAAATCCTCTTCCTTCTCAGTCCTTTCCCTCTTTCCTCAGTATTTCCTGTCAGGTCTAGCAAAAAAAAAGCCAGAGAAAACACAAACTATTAGGATGTAATATCAAACATAAAAAAAATAATAAATAAAACATACTTGCCATGGTTGGCATATAGAGCTGACCCTGGTAGAGCAAATCTGTTCATGCAATACTTGGCATGCAGATCACCATTATGCTTGTCATAATGGTGATCTGTATGGACAGGTCAGGGTTTTAAAAAGCAAAGCCACTATCCGGAGGTGTTACAGTCATGTCTCACTGGGAGGAGACCTAAGGATAGACCAGGGGTGGGCAAACTTTTTGATTTGTGGGCCACATTGAGCTCTAACATTTGACAAAGGGGCCAGAACAGGAGCAGATGGATGGCATGCTTTGGTAACCTCACCTCATTGGAGAAAAAATACACATCTACGGATATGGTGAATCTCTTGAGTTTGTGGAGCGCGTTATATTGGATCTACGTATGGAAAGCCATCGGGCCGGATTAAAACATTTAACGGGCCACATGTGGCCCGCGGGGCTAGTTCTCCCATGCTTGGGACAGACCAACAACTTTTTGGTTTGCCAGGGATTATACTGTCCATATGGCTCCTTATTTCAAATGTTTAAAATACTTTTATGCCGAAGAGACTGTAAATTTAATGGAAAATTAGTCTGATTTAAGGTATTTGAATAATGCTAAAGATGTTCTTTTGGACCTACGTAGAATGTGTGCTGAGATTCTTTTGTCTTGCAATTTATGGATTTTTGTTGCAGTTTCTAACACTACACGTCAAAATATCTTGTGTATACATCTTCTTTAAAAAATATGTGTCTTTGTTTCCTTTCAAATCCTTTCTCTCATACACAGCATAACTTATCCATGACGGATCGTAAATTGTTGAGTTTTATTTTTCCAAGTGAATACTAGATGTGTGTTTGTGTCTCTATAAGAAAGTTTATACATTTTTTTCTTCCCATTTATCACACTACATCAACTTGTCAAATTGTTCCACCCTTTTTTTTTTATAAACGGTAGTTTATTATGATTGGCTTCGACCAAAACTGCATTTTTCTCTAAACATGCAAAACGGACATGTCTGCAAAGTGAATGAAGTCAAACTTTGAGCAATGACTCTTAAATTCCCAACATTTTGGGGCATTTGTTATAGTTGGAGTTGATCTTTTGACTTGTATCTTGGCTAGCTGAATTTATAGAGGTACTTAAAGGACTGGGAGTACCCAGGCAACTACATTCTTGGCTGAGAAGAAGTTGAGGGTAGTGGTGGGGTCTGCGACTCTGGCATGCTGCTCTTTTGCTTGAGTTTTATGATGTAAGGCATTAGAAATGCGTGCACTTTTGCATGTAGCTGAATGGTTGATTTGGGTGAGTTGCGTGGGGGGATGAGTGACTTTGAAGATTACAATCATGGACAGGACCTCACAAAATCCATTGATTCATCAGAGTTTGACCGAGCACTGTGTATGGAAGTCGTGTGTTGTGGTGACTGTTGCAGGAAAACAGAAAGGAGGGTTTTTTTGTGTCTCCATACAGTGAGTGCCTGACTTTGCTTTTATGTTGTTTTCCAGTATATGTTCAGAGTTTTTTATTTCTGAGTTGGGGCATGCTCTTCGACTTTACAAAATTGATGAGTCTTGGACTTCCCGGGACTTGTGGTTTACCCTTGCCCTCCTTGAGGGTACCAGAAGCCTACAGCTGTCCTCCTTGACCTTTTTAGGCTTGTGTCCAACAGCAGTTTTGCCATTGTCCAGGTTGAGATTGAGACATCTGATTCGTTCTGCTTTGCATGGCTGTGTGGCTTAATGCCCTCTTTGGCAGTTTGTAAATTTTTCCATTCTCAAGCTTTGTGTTGGGTTTTGTCAATGAATCAAGTCAACAAATTAAAATGTTTTTGGATTTAACTCAATTAACCCGATAAAACATTTTCCAATCTCCAAGACCAGAGCCAAAAGATTTTTTTTTTATAAACACAGAGCCAATTATATTGTGGCCTGTTTTTATATTTTTAAACAGACATAAACCTTGGTTTAGTAGAAAATCTGTTAACTAAGACAACCATGCTCTATTTTCTGACTGCTTGACATGGATTGAATTGAATTTAATTGGATATACTTTTTTTATATCCCCAAAGGAAAATTTGAGTACACTAGGGTCAGTGAAATTGCATACAATCCCCATAATGCTCATGGTTTGATGCTTCTACCTTTCACACCAACCACAAAATCTGTTGGTTGAAGGTCTTTACAAAAAATCTGAGTGAGATCAAGATTTCTCTACAAGTCAGAATTAAAAGCTCTTACAAGATTCAACAAGATTTCTTTTTGAGTGTTTGAGTTTTTATTTCATATTTATGTTAATTAAAACATAAGTGCTGTTTATAATAGTATAAGATACACAGCCTCTGGTCAGGATGTCCCCCGAGCACCTCACTGGTGAGGTGTTTCGGGCACGTCCCACTGGGAGGAGACCAAGAGGCAGACCCTGAACCCACTGGACCTACAACAGAGTGGCGACCTATCCAGGGTGTACCCTGCCCCTAGACTCAAATCAACTGGGATGAGCTCCAACACCCCCCGGACCCCATAAGGGACAGACAGTTAGGAAGCCGGCTGGCTGGCCGGCTGCCTTGCCGGCTGACTGACTGACTGACCGACCAATTGGCTGACTGATCGACTGACTGACTGACAAAAGTTCATTTCTGGACATGCTTAAACAGAAATAGTGAGAATTTGATACGAGTTTTTATGTATATAATTAAGTTTTTGTGCACAGTTGTTGGTGGGACTCTGAATTCCAATTTTTTGTCTGTTGTAATCTCCCCATCACCCCAAGCCAACATTTGATATGGTAATGAATGCTTAAAGAAAATGAAAGGAGTAGCCAAGAATTCCTAGCTTGGAGTCGTTACTTGACGTAAAAAGCCTTTTCATGTTCTCTTAAGAAATTAGTGATGAATAACTTCAACTCATTTGATCAGGAACATGTAGATGAAAGAGACAGTGTGTTGCCGCACAGCAACTATGGCATAAAACTACGGCAAATGTGAACTCATACGTAACCATCTTCCATCCAATTATTCAGGGTGGGGTCAAAGAGTAGCCCTTCCTCACCCAGAAGCTCAGATTTTCCTCACTCCACCATGTTGAGGAGGAAGTTCATTCAAGCCATAAAATGAGAAGACAAAGGGGAGATGAAAAATTGTTTTGGAGTTTTCTTTTCAGTTTGTGGAATCATTTCTATTTCAATTGATGCCCCTCAGAAATGGTCGGGCAATCAGCAAATAGAGATTTGAAGCGTTCATACATCGGTGCATGTCTTCATTCACCTCACCCTGGATCTTGTCTCCATCTCGAGTTGAGTGATGTAGACAAGTTCCAGTCTTTGGAACTTACCAAAGACTTGCAGTTTGCCAAAGACAAGTTCCAGTCTATGGAACTTATCTTTGGTTCTATAGACAAGTTCCATATGTTCCATATGTTACAGACAAGTTCCATATGGAACATATGGACATATGGAACATATAGAACATCTGGAACTTGTCCATAGACAACATATGGAACATTTGGACAATATGGAACATATTGGACAAGTCCATAGACTTGTCCAAAGACAAGTCTGTATCGTCTAGTGATAATACAGAAAATAAGGTCTTTACCTCAAGAGATGACGATTTGATGACAATTGCAAACACATCCGTTCGTCCATGTCTGTCTTTAGCTTAGCATGGAATTTGCCCAAGTTACACAGCTGCACAGGCTACATTAGCAACAATTCCCAAAATAGAGAATTAAAAGCCCAACAAAGACAATTTTTGGAGTGTTTTATTCAGCGGAAGCACATGTTTGCTAAATTTTTCAGATAGCCCTTTTAGTACAGTACACAAAAACCCCAAAGGTACAAGGCAGACTGTTTCCACAAAGTGAAAAAAAAACAGTCTAATGTGTCACGCTAATACCTTTTTGCTGTGTATAAGGTTTTGTGATGTTTGTCTGAACTATTTCGCATTGGTCTGGCTGTTTGATTGATTCGAATTGGTTGTTTGATCAATGAAGAAAAATGCCTGCGTTTAAAGAGTTAATCATCATGTGACGTTACGAGAGAAATCTCTGAAGTGTTATTTTTGTCTTTGGACATCACGTGAATTGTGATGTATTATTTCAGTTTGACAGGTGAATAACAACCTAAAGTTCACTGCATGTTTACTCTTTCGGGCAACTCCCTCACGTTTAAATGCACACTAGGAACAAGAAGAGAGAGTTTCTGTTGAAGAAAGCATGACGTTGTACACGACTCAATGTATCTATAGTTTTACAACTGAGGCTCCCTGAGAGATGGCAGCTTTGCCACATGACAGTATCAGAACAGGAAAAAGACATTAGCATAATTGTGCTGAGTCGGCGTTTTGGCAGGCCTCTTGCTTTCTCCACAGGATTGAGTTTTTAGTTTAAAGAAATGAGCGGGTGGGGAGGGGAATGCAGGCGTCAGACACCGAAAGTCTGGGTTTATACAAAGAAAGGCACAATGGAAACTATATCTGCCACCATTTATCTTCTTTTGGAATCTACACTGCAGTCTTCATTTGTCTGAAATGATCCTAGTAGACTACAGGCTTAATAAACAAGAGATCTCCATAAAATACTTTAAAACACTGAGAGCTTTCAGGTGTTGTGTTAGTGGTCTGAGCAAGAAAAATATCTTCAAATGATAAAATCAACTGTAAAAAGATACTTGTGACAGTATTTTCTACACTTGAAAAGATTGTTTCAAAAAATCATGGGTATTAGCAGTGGTGGATGAAGTACTCACTTTTTGTACTTAAGTAAAAGTACAGATAATTAGGCAAAAAATTTACTTAAGTAAAAGTACCAATAAAAAATCTACTTAAGTAAAAGTACAAAAGTAGTTGGTGTAAATTTGTACTTTTAAAGTAAAAAGTAAAAGTATTCGATCATAATTCAAATGTTATTTTTTGTGCTATAGGGTGTCACCATGGTAACCAGGATAAATACTCTGCAGGGGTGTGACCCCTCCTCTCCCGGCTCTTTTGGTCCACAAAAAATAAAATAAAAGAAAAGGGGACAAGTCAAGCTTTCCCCTAGGAGGGCCAGTGAATGGGCCGCCAAAATGGAGGAAAATGACACTTATTTTTTAAATGTTTTGGGGGGAGGCCCCCAGTCACCCTATATTGGCTTTGTCAAAGCCCCACCCCCTTTTGGAAAATTCTAGATCCGCCCCTGCTCCGTGTAATGATGGCTCAACTTTTTATTTAGAAGTAAACACAACGAACAACAATCTTCTGACTCTTTTTAATTTGTACTAGATTTGATGTTGGGTTTTTGGCGCTGAATGAATGCGGAAAATGTTTCTCGATTCATTACTTCTTCTACAACTGCTTCTCTTTTGACTTTGACGATGCGGCTTCAAGATGCGCTAAAAAAAAAAGTGTTTTTCAAATTCCTGAACGAAAATGTAACAAAAATGTAAAACACACTTTTAAAAAGTAGCGAAGTAAAAGTACAGATATTTGCTCTAAAAATGTAGTGAAGTAAAAGTAAAAGTACCGGTCTTAAATTTTACTTAAGTAAAGTACAGATACACATTTTTTTTACTTAAGTACAGTAACGAAGTACATTTACTTCGTTATGTTCCACCACTGGGTATTATTTCAACCTGATTAAAACCAATCCAGTTAACTCTGGCCATTTCTTTATAATGGACTTGTGCGTGTTGCATTTAATCTGCTTTTATTGGCTCTGTTCACCAGACCCCCACCATGGTAAACATGATTGCAATGTGTGATAAATGTGATTGCAGCAGGAGATTAAAAGTTGCATGCAAACTTGGAATCTGCTCACAGTCAATTGTGGCAGCGGGGAGGTTTTTCCCATACGTCAGTGTGATTTCTGTCAGCGGATTTAACTTTTTTAAAAGCCAATTAGAGATGTTGGTGGTTTCATCTTGAACTGGTCCAAATCTTTCAGTTTCATCAAAGTTTCCCATATGCTTGCTCAGCATTAATAACAGATGTCAGTAACTGAGAGGCTGACGATTTGACCAGCAGATGTAGTGTGTTACAACTTCCTGAATATAATGACTCAGGCTTGAATGTCATTATCTGAACTCTCCGAGGCACTTTGCTCCCAGAATGTTTACAGTGGAAGTGCACAGCAGTTTGTTTCTGAGTGGAAAACGAAATAACTGTTATTTAGAAATGAGGCTTTAGGTTGTCATATTCTGTTTTGTCAGTACAGCAAAGAGTTTCATGTTTACTTAAAGGCAAAAAGCAAAGCTAAATAGAACTGCAAAAAAGTCAGGAAAAGCAGCAAAGAAGGATGGTGTTTGTCATAAAAGACAGAAACTAACAACATTGGCTGATGGTTATGTTAGTGTTTTTGCTTTATTCTTGGCCTAGCTTTTGTCCTTCAGATGAATTATTGCAGGGACGACCTGACCCAGTCGATCCCTAAAACAGATGATGAAAAAAATACATTTGCTGAAATGCTTAAGCTGGATATTTCAAAAATACTGTTTTAGGCACATCATTTTAGGATAAATATTTTAAAATAGACACATAAATAAAACTTTCTGGTAATACTTCTTCCATTCCGTTGTCTTCCGCTTATTTGGGGGCGCGTTGCATGGGCAACAGCCTCAGACGGGAAGCCCAGGCTTCTCTCAATACCCCTGGTGGGATCACCCAAAGCGAAGAGGTGAAGGTCCAGACAAAACGCGAATAAAAACCTCTATTGAAGAATAACACCGTGGCAAAGTTTCACTTGACTACACGTGGGTCACCGAGGCCCCTCCTATGGAACCAGGCCCAAGGGTGGGGCAGAAAAGTGAGTGTTTTTGTTTTGATTAAATCAACTTTCTATTCAATTTGAAAACAATAGAAGTCCAAATCTTTGAACAAAAGCACAACTAATAAACACAAAATCTTTTGGGATTGTGATTTTAAAGGGGTTTCCATGGAGAGTGGAAAATCCATTTGTTTATTAAACCAATCCAGAGGATTGGTCATGAATATATCATAGGAACAGCCCATGTTAGAGGTTTTGGAGATAAAGTCCGAGAGGCCAGACTGAGATGGTTTGGACATGTTCAGAGAAGAGACAGAGTGAGTACATCGGCAGAAGGATACCGGATTTGGAACCACCAGGAAAGAGGCCTAGAGGAAGACTACATTGAAGAAAGACATGAAGATAGTTGGCATGACTGAAGAAGATTCAGCAGTTAGGGTTAGATGGAAGAAACTGACTTGCTGTGGCGACCGCTGAAGGGAAATGCCAAAAGAAGAAGAGACAATCCTGGCTAGATTCAAATAAGAGGCAGCGTACAACCTTGATAGGTCACCAGTCTGATACATTGCCACACCTGAGTTGGACACCAACAGGACTCACTCTTTCCTAAAAGTAAGTTAGTGGTCTCAAATCCACCAAATGCTTAAAGCATTCCTGTTTGAACAAGCTTATCAACAGGCCAGATAGAAACAGATTCATTTATACGTAATTACTAGTTGGCTGCTTGATAGTAGAAGCTGGGGAAAGTATGGTACATTGGGGTTCTGTTCTCTAATTCTATCTACTGTTCTCTGCCAGACTGCCTTGGCCCTCTCTCCCTACCCCCTACTCTATCCAGGGTCTGTACCACCTCCCCTTACCCTAACCCATGGCTTTCTATCTCATTCATTGTTTTCGATTGTCTGTTTATTGAGAATTACACTGCTAGTTGGTACAATACAATTCACATGTTGTCCACCTCTCTCCCTCCTCTCTGGGAGAGAGCCCGATTCAGGACTCTGCGTTCCTGTCCTGGACATGGCCACACCGAGGAGACCCCCACGCTTCATCATCCCCGCTCCATCAGGATGAAATCCATCTACTCATCCCCGTCCAGGGCATCGCTGGGCTAAGGAGTCCTCCGTGTTACCATCAGGATGAAGAACATCTATTGACTTCTTTAGATATTTAGCTGTAGATTAGAATAAGCTAATATTTAAACAATAATCTTTGACACATTGGTTGCTCGTCCCGGTGGAGGGATCTCTCTTTCATGTGGATCCCCATGAGGTTTCTTATTTTTCCCCCACTGATGGGTTTTTTAGGAGTTTCTCCTCACCGTGAAGGAGAGTCTAAGGGCATAAATGTGCTAGTCTTGTTTAGTTAGCATTTGTTAGTTATTTTTCTTGTTGTGTATTTGTTTTAATACATTCCTCTTTTTCTTGTGAAGCCCATTGAGACGGACATTCTGTGATTTTGGGCAATACAAATAAAATTGAATTGATTTGAAATTGAATCAAACAAATACGACTTTGGAGGTTCGAAAGAAGTTGAAGAATTCAGAAAAACTGATGTACACATGGAGAGAACATGCAAACTCCACACCAAACGGCTGCTTCTTTGAGGCTTGACCCAGCCTGGGCTTTGCTATGAGGCTACTTGACTTGTCATAGTAATAATAAAATCTTTTCTAATTTGGTTTCGCGATAAACTATCGTCAAAAGTACTTACTCTAGACAATTATTGCAATTATACCTACAGTATGTCAGACTACCCGCCCTTTTTGGAGTCTTTGGCGGGAGTAATGGAGCGGGCATCTCCCGGGGACTCCCTTGTCCTCCTCGGGGACTTCAATGCTCACGTGGGCAACGACAGTGAGACCTGGAGGAGAGTGATCGGGAGGAATGGCCCCCCTGATCTAAACCCGAGTGGTGTTCTGCTGCTTGACTTCTGTGCTCGTCATGGATCGTCGGTAGCGAACACCATGTTCAAGCATAAGAGTGTTCACATGCACACGTGGCACCAGGACACTCTAGGCTGAAGTTCCATGATCAGTGCGGCATCAGCAATAACTAGGACGCTGCATCGGTCCGTTGTGGTAAAGAGAGAGCTGAGCCGAAAAGCAAAGCTCTCGATTTACAAGTCGATCTACGTTCCAACTCTCACCTATGGTCACCAGCTGTGGGTGGTGACCGAAGGAATGCGATCACGGGTACAAGCGGCCGAAATGAGCTTCCTCCGCAGGGTGGCTGGGCTCTCACTCAGAGATCGGGTGAGGAACTCTGCCATCCGGGAGGAGGAGCCAGATGGGGTGGTTCGGGCATCTGGTCAGGATAACCCCCGAGCGCCTCTTGGGCAAGGTTTTTCGGGCATGTCTCACCGGGAGGAGACCAAGGGTCAGATCCCGGAACCGCTGGAGAGACTATATCTCACAGCTGGCCGGGGAACGACTAGGGATCCGTCCGGGTGAGCTGGAGGATGCAGCCGGGGTGAGAGAAGCCTGGGCTTCCCGCTTGAGGCTGTTGCCCCCGCGACCCGACCCCGGAACAAGCGGAAGATGACGGAACGGAACCTATGTCAGGATCCCTCACCTGCCCCCAGAGGAAGCCCTAGATATTCCTAATCCACCTGATTTGAGACACCTGTGGATGATTCCTGATTCCAAACATCTGTGCACCCTGCCATCTATTTAAGGGAAGCACTTCCCTGTCGGGTCTTACTATCCCTTCCAGCCAGGTCACCCTGGTTGCCTGACCATGTTTGAACTTTGTTATTATATGGACTTTTGAACCCTTGAGTTAATCCTGTGCTTCTTGCTTTACAGAATTGCGTTAATAAATCTTGTTTGAAGTCCAGCAATTGGGTCCTCCTCTTTCCACCTGCACTCCGCTTCACGACAACATAATTATAATGATTGGGACAAAACGTGAATCAATCCTCTACCTTGAGCATGATAATTAAACCTGCTAGCTTACTTCGACCAGATGAACATTTCAATCCAATGTCAGGTCTATCCTACAAGTAGGTGCATGACCTTGAACACAAAAAACGAAATGAAGATACAAACTCAGCACAGCTAGAAAAATTGTACTGCTTTTGTAGATACAAAAACAAAGCTGGCATTTCTACCACTAATCCACCTAGTCAATACACATTTACGCAGGAAGGAAGCTGAGAAGACATGTGGAGCGCTTGAGGGCAGGTAATCAAATGAGCAAGAAGAAAGGGGCCAGAAAGGAATGAATCACATAATAAAAATGAACTGAAACAACAAAAAAGACAATCAATATAAAAGACAAAACAGACAAAAAAGAGAACTTTTAGTCCTTCACTATCAATCCCACATGTTCGGAAAAGATCAAGCGTATGATTATAGAGGTGAGAACACTATTGAACATTTTTTTAAAGTGCAAACTGAGAGCTCTTCTAGTATCTCCAAACAAGAGTCTGACTTGTGTTTAAATCTAACACACCATACAAGAAAAGACAGGACATCAAACATTAGAAATGCCAAGAATGGTAAAGTATCGTAATTTCATGACTATAAGGCGCATATAAACGTCTTTGATTTTCTTCAAAATGAGCGGTGCGCCCTTTCGTGCGGTGCGCCTTGTGTGTGAGAAAAGGCGGACCTAAAAGAAAAGCGGTGCCCGTGAGGCGAGGCGGACCTGAAAGAAAAGGCATGAGAACGTTAAAGAGTGAAGTGTGGGTGTGGATTGTGTATAAAAAAGGTATGTGCTGTATGCACAACATTGCTGTTTTAACCCTGAAAATGGCAAAGAGACACGCTTATGACGCTCAGTTTACGCTGAAGGCAATCAACTACACGGAGGAACATGGGAATCGAGCTGTGGAAGAGTGGAAGGCAGCGCCGGGCGAGTTACGCTACAGTTTGCCAATGGATTGTAGATGCTTGGACTAACGTGTCTGCTGGTACTGTTATCCGAGCTTTCGCAAAAGCTGGTATCCTTTCTGAGGAGCCGCACAGTACAGACAGTGACTTTGACAGCGAGGAGCGAAGTGGACCTGCTCTGTTGGATTTTGCGCAGCTGTTCGATTCTGAAACACAGGATGAGGACTTTGACGGATTTGAATAAAGACTATTACCGGTGATGTGCTTGTTTAGTATCGTTACTACTTAAATAAAGCACAACCAAACTCAGTTTTGCTCCCGATCTATTTTTTAATACGCACATTTGCATGCTTGCGTGTGTGTTGTTGTAAGGCGGTGTGTAACTGAGACTGCACCTTTTCGTACGGTGCTCCTAATGGTCGTGAAATTACGGTATGTTGGCTGGGATGGTAAAGAATAATAAAATAACGGCAGAGGGGGCGTTCCTTCATGTGGATCCCCATGAGGTTTCTTTTTTATGAGTTTTTCCTCACTGAAAACTGTGTATATGTGTGTGTGTGTAGTTCTAAAATATGTAAATTTGAACAAGCTCAAACAACCCTGTTCCGTTTTTGGTTTCAGTCTGTAAATGTTTCCCTACATTGAATACTCACCCTGTTTTTCTAATTATTTCTTGTCACTTATGGTTTAGTAATTTCTAAGCTAGCATTTGTATCTGCAAGCTATGCCATGTCTACTTACACTCCAACAATCCAATTTCTAAGTTTTTGTCTCCTTGTGGGTGTAAAGAAAAGCTTCGGTCCATGAGAAAAAGAAGTCATCTTAAAAGAAAAAAAAACTGTACGTCGTTTCAACATGTCTAATATGCAATTATGCTGGATCATTTGTTCTTATGTGGGTGGTAAGTAGGTGCGTCGTTAAGCTGAATATACATGCGAGTGCTCATAAGTTGATGGCATGACATGGTCGCTTGGTATAACAGAGAAAAATGGAAAATTGCAAAAAGAATATGGTGTCATAATCTCTAATTTATACATCGATGTTTAGCTTGTCTCTAAATCTACAGATTGTCAAGTAACTCATCTGGTAAACGTGCCCTTTCTTTGTGCAAGCTGTATTGAATAATACATTTATTAAAAAATAAAAAACCCTGATGGCCATTTAAGTAGGACCCAGAAACAAAGCCAGTTTTAACCAGTTTATTGCAGAAGTGCAGAACCAGACAGAACTCGGCAAGATGAGTGCCCAAGGATAGAGCTTGGCACCATTGTTGTTTTTGGCGGCCATCTAAGTTTTCATTTTAGTCTTCGTCTTTGGACGAATATTAATTTAAGTTTTAGTCATGTTGTAATCAACGAAAACCCAAAAGAGTTTTCGTCTAGTTTTAGTGTAAAAAAAATTCTTACTTTAACAATCGTGTCTTTATTACTGAGAATGATGCAAGTTATTTGTTAAAAAAAAAAAAAAACTCCGCCGAGCTTTAACTTGCGCGAAACAGCGAACATTGTAAAACAACGCAAAATAAATATAATTTTTTTCAGTGAGTGAGGAACGTTGTAATTTATGTATACTTAAAAATGACACCTCTTAATAACCCTGTAAACAAAGTAAACATTGAAATGCATTTAAAGCAGTCGTTAGCGCAACCAAGCTAACTAAGGAAGTTAGCAGCGCTGCAAGCTAGCATTAGCTTGAAGTTAACATGCTGTTTGCACAAAATATGTGGAAAACTTCAAGTTTCTGACCACCAAGCATCTTTGTTACTGTTTTCACCATGGTGTGGGACTTCCTCATGGCTGGAGGTGTGTTGTGTAGACGGTGTGAACGTGCACATTGTGTTGTGTAGACGGTGTGAACGTGCACATTGTGTTGTGTAGACGGTGTGAACGTGCACATTGTGTTGTGTAGACGGTGTGAACGTGCAGCATTGTGGGGGGCGTGCCGCCGTGAGAGACAGATGCAGCAACTGTGTTTTTTCTTTTCACAGACAGAAATATGAAAATCTGACGCCTATTTTGTTACATTTTCGTCTCGTCAGCAGAAACTTGCAAACGTCTCGTCACATTTTCGTCACTGAAATGTCGCATTTATTTTGTTATCGTTACGTCATCGTCCCGAAAAAAATACTTCGTCAACAAAATCATTTCGTTTTTGTCATCGTTGACGAAAACAACACTGCTTGGCAGGGTCACCTGGAGCATGGTGACGGACCGTGCAATTCGACACGAAATTTAGGGACAACAAGATTTAAATATTCTGGAGGGAAACAAGACACGCCTGGGGATCTGGACCAGGTGTACAAAGTTAGGGCAGAGGGCAGGATAGAATGGAGGAACTTTGTGGAGTGGTGTCACCCAGTGCGGTGTGGTTTACTAGAACAGCAGCATCACCAAGATGGAGAGGAGGAAGCTCGACAAAATCACAAGAAATTCCAGCTCTGTATGGGCTGCTCCCTGAACTCAGTGCGGTAGGGGGGTGACAGGAGGGTCTTGCAGAGACTGACATCCATGTTGGACAATGAGTCCTAACTCCTGCAGGACACTGTCTGCACTGAAAGGCAGCCTCAGTGGAAGACTGCTCCAACCTCGCTGTGTGAGGGGGAGATTCAGGAGTTCTTTCCTTCCTTCTACTGTAAGACTACAATGAGCAATTCTAATCATGTGCAATATCTGTAACCCTTGAAATGAGTTTTCTGTGCCTGACGGCCAGGCTCCTGTTCAGAGAACTTGATCAATAAGAAGGTCATTAGGACAGATGAGAGTAAACCTTAAATGATAACTGTATTTCTAATGCGATGCTTTCAGGCGATTACCATATTTTCCACACTATAAGGCGCACCTAAAAAACTTAAATTTTCTCTAAAGTCCACGATGCACCCTGTAACCCCGAGCGCCTTATATATGGATTAATATTGAGCTACAACACGTGTCGCAACTGCGGTAAGCAGCTGCCGACTCCATTTTCCCCGGTAGAAGAAGTGGTGCGCAGTGCATGCTGGGATATATGAAAGGGCGTCTCATTTCCATTTGTGTGTTTGTGTAAAGACCTGGAAATGGCTCCTACCAAGAGACACTGTTACACCGCAGAGTTTAAACTCAAGGCGATCGGTCACGCAGTACAACATGGGAATAGAGCCGCAGTGAGAGAGTTTAACATTAATGAATCAATGGTGAGGAAGCGGAGGAAGCAAGAGGATGTGCTGCACCAAGTTAGCAAGACTGAACAGAGTTTATCTCCAATGAAAAGCTGAGCTGAGCCGAAAAGCAAAGCTCTCGATTTACAAGTCGATCTACGTTCCAACCCTCACCTATGGTCACCAGCTGTGGGTGGTGACCGAAAGAATGAGATCGCGGGTACAAGCGGCCGAAATGAGCTTCCTCTGCAGGGTGGCTGGGCTCTCACTCAGGGATCGGGTGAGGAGCTCTGCCATCCGGGAGGAGCTCGGTGTTGAGCCGCTCCTCCTCCAGGTCGAGAGGAGCCAGATGGGGTGGTTCAGGCATCTGGTCAGAATGCCCCCTGAGCGCCTCGCAGGCGAGGTGTTTCGGGCACATCCCACCGGGAGGAGACCAAGGGGCAGACCCCGGACCTGCTGGAGAGACTATGTCTCACAGCTGGCTGGGGAACGACTTTGGATCCTTCCGGGTGAGCTGGAGGATGCAGCCGGGGAGAAAGCGGCCTGGGCTGCCCGTTTGAGGCTGTTGCCCCCGCGACCCAACCCCGGAACAAGCGGAAGATGACGGAACGGAACGAATCATTGAAGATGTGTTATTATGCAGTGTGCCTTATAGTGCGGAGAGTACGGTATACAGTTCAACAGGAAGTTGTGCAATGTACTCTCGTCTACCTGATGTTTTGTGTGCTTGTTGGGCTTAGAACACTGGTCTTTCTTTGCACTGCTGGCATGTCTTCGTGTCTACATGAATTCAGCCCAAGCACAGAACACCATGATTTAAACAGTGTTTTAACATTCATCAAGCCAGATGAAATGACGTAAGCAGGTAAGTTGAAACTAACTCTGGAAGCAGATCATGGGAAACCAGTTCGTGGAAGCAGAATCAGATATGCCATGAAACATTTTTTAAAGCACTACCTACGTCAACACTTTTGTCTTCAATTAACACATTCAATCAAAAGCGTCTTTTTTCCTCCTACTTGGCATATTTCCAAAAGCTATAATTTTTGATATCATGGCAATCACCTACACCACATTCATTAGCTGTGGAGCACTCATATTTCCTTGGTGGCATTTAAAGGCTTACCACTGTCACGGTTCAGTGAGAGGAAACACAGCAGCACCCCGTGGAGACTTGATTGTCCCGGACTACGACCACACTGTCTGCTGTGCCGCAGTAAAATATTAGGAGGCATATTTAATTGCATGTCTGTCTACTTTTTGACAGATCATTAGTGCCTTTATACGTCCATAATAATAGGCTGTTTGTTATCATTAGGTATGTGGATGATTTGGAATGTTCCTTGGAATGCTGTTAAGTGGGACCAGAAACATTTGAAAGGCCTTCAACAGAGCTTAGTTTGTTTTCTTTTAAAACGCTGCTGTTGAGTGAAGTGTTTTCCCTCGTTTTATGTTTTAGTTAGCGTTATCATTACTCCGATGTATCGCAATTCCTTGATATAAACTTGCATGTTTAGTACTTTTGTTCCGATTTTGTCCAAAAAAGTTCAATACTTTCAAGTCATTAAAATTGCAAGTCATTTTAAAACTTGTTTTATTTGAACTATTTTATCCCAAAGAAAAAAATTACGTAAAAAAAACAACCTAAAAAGGTTTCATTAATACACTTAAATTTTTTATACAAATAAAATAAAAGTAGTTAAGCCGGGGCGGCATGATGAAGCAGTGGTGAACACAGTATCTTCATAGGAAGATGGTCGGGGTTCGAGTCCCGAGTGGGACGAGGATTGAATAATTGTTCTTTCTGTGTGGAGTCTGCATGTATGAGTGGGTTTTCTTCGGGTACCCCAGTTTCCTCCCACCCTCCAAAACATGCACGTTAATTCAGTGTTGTTTTCGTCAATAAAATGATTTCGTTGACAAAGCATTTTTTTATGACGTAACGATAACAAAATAAATGCGACATTTTGGTGACAAAAATGTGACGAGACGTTTGCAAGTTTCTGTTGACGAGACAAAAATGTAACAGAATAGGCGTCAGACTTTCACATTTTTGTGTGTGAAAAGAAAAAAACACAGCGGGTGCATCTGTCCCTCACAGCGGCACGCCCCCCACAATGCTGCACGTTCACACCGTCTACACAACACACCTGCAGCCACAAGTAGGTCACACATCATGGCAGCAACAGCATCAAAGAGGCTTGGTGGTCAAAATCTTAAAGTTTTCCACATATTTTGCGCAAACAGCACGCTAACTTCAAGCTAATGCTAGTTTGTCGACGCTGCTAACTTCCTTAGTTAGCTTGGTTGCGCTAACGACTGA
The DNA here is from genome assembly GCA_902685375.1 of Neostethus bicornis. Lineage (NCBI taxonomy): Eukaryota > Metazoa > Chordata > Actinopteri > Atheriniformes > Phallostethidae > Neostethus > Neostethus bicornis. The sequence goes on along the minus strand of LR738549.1, from coordinate 9,307,021 downwards.
TTTAAAGACACAATGCAATGTTTACTTTGTTTACAGGGTTATTGAGAGGGGTCATTTTTAAGTACGAATAAATTACAACGTTCCTCACTCACTGAAGAATTACGTTGTTTTACAATGTTTGCTGTTTTGCGCAAGTTAAAGCTCAGCAGGGTAGTTTTTTTTTTTTTTTTTAAATAACCTGCATCATTCTCAGTAACACAGCTACGATTGTTAAAGTATGTTGGGTTTTTTTTTCTCTAAAACTAGACTAAAAACGTTCTAAGTCTTCCCTGACTAAAGCTAGACAAAAACTCTCTTCAATTTTCAAACAAAAATATAAAGAGATGACGAAAATGTGACTAAAACTTAAATTAATTTTCATTCCAAAGACGAAGACTAAAACGAAAACTTAGATGGCTGCCAAAAACAACAATGTGTTAAGTTAATTGACTGATAAATTACAGCCACTAGAAATGAATGTGTGTGGGGATAATTGTCTGTGTGTGTGGCCCTGCAACAGACTGGCAACCTGTTTGGCGCGTACCCTGCATCTATCCTGAAATGTGCCGTCATTGGTCCTGTGACCCTGTCAGAGATAAGCGTTTCAGAAGACAAAGAGTTGGACCTCCTGCGTCTCTAACATTTGTAAATATTCATGTAAAATCTGTCCAGTGATGTCTTTTTTTTTTTTTAATTGAAATTGAAAAAAAATCCTGCTACTGCTAAATAATGCAATATTATCAGCATTTAAGATTCCACTTTATGTTGTTTTCCAACTACATAGTTTAAAAAAACTGTTAAGGACTACTTAAAAAACTACACATTATTTGTTAGAAAAAGAGCAAATTCCTAAAAGTTGAATGGGTACAATATTTTTGTTTTAGTCTAGATTTAGTAAAAGGATTTTTTAGAAATTATGCATTTGTAGAAAATATGAACAGGCGACAAGAAGCCAAAGTACAATTGGTTAGAACAGGCATAGGCAAACTATACCCTGCGGGCACATGTGACCTGTTAAATGTTTTAATCCGGCCCACCGAACTTGAAAAAATTAAATAAATAAACATTGTTAGTTTTATTTCCCTCGCAATTCTGATGTTTCCTCACTAGATGGCGCACTCTAGCGATATTGGCTTTGTTGAGAATACAACAACACTGCTCCCATTAAAATGTGTGTCTCCATGAAGCGCACGCTGTCAAAATAAACAGTGCCCACAGATATGAAAAGCCATCGGGCCCAATACACGCACATAAACAATAAACATAAACTATTTATAAATAGGAACATTTTCAAGAGTACGCTTTTTTAATTAAAAAAAAAAATCACACTATCAGACCCCAAACGCGCTTGTCTCGCTTAGCGCGAAGAAGAGGGACGGTCTTTGAAACTAATGATAAAATGGATCTTTAACGATCATCGCTTTTGCCGGTCCAGCTGTTAAATGCCCGCTCAGCGTCGAGGTGCCAGTCTTTTTGGGTTTGTATGAAAGCAAAGCACCGCATTGACTACATTCAGCGAAGCCAACGCAAGTTTGCGTTGCATTTTGAACAATAAATTTGAAGCTTTTCCACACCTCACTCTTACCGGTGCATGTTTGTCTTTTCAGTTCTCCTGCCTTTAGTTTATTCTTAACTTCTTACTCGTTCATATCGGGGATACCAGTTCAAAATAAATACAGACTTAAGCAGGGGAAGATTATCGAACTAAGAGAAGACGTTCACGTGCGCAGAGCATGCGCTGGCTCTGCGGATCCTGTTTAGTAGTTAAACATTACTTCTCTGTTTTATCCAAATTATTAATTTTATTACAAGTATTCCTTAGTTTAGTACCCACACCTTGTTTTAGTTTACATTTTATAAACATATATTGATTTGAAAAGGAAAAAAAAAAAAATTAAGCAAGAGAGAAGCCCAAACCCGACTGGGTCGGGTTCGGGCTGTTGAGGAATAGCTAACTAAAACTTTCAATCATTGTTTGTCAGAAGAGAAAAACTCTGATTCTGACATTTTTTAAATTGCCGTTTCTAATGTTTGTATGATTAATTTAAAAATGTTCATTTTTTTGTTGGTTTAGAAAAACGTAGCTTTGATTGAGCACTTTTCTTGTTTTGTCCTGAAGTAAATTTGTGTTTTAAGGAGATTTGGAAGGTGACTGTATTAGATTGTTTTTTTTTTTTCTTTTTCAGATCTAGCGCGGACCCGACCTCGGGTTCGGGCTCAGGCTTAAGATCTTACCTCTGGTCTTTACACATCCACTATCTCTATATACTGTATATGCAGAGAGAGAGAGAATTCTAAAAAAAATGAATTAAGTTTACTTTAAACATCCATGCAGGTAAAAGGCAGGTATCTCAGGGCATATTGAGAAACTGTCACGACAAGCTGTTTCTAAGTAACATCCACCACAACAGCCCATGGTTTTATTTTCTAAGTGTGTATGTTGACGTACGGCTCCCTTGGCAACGCACCTACAAAAACATTCCACACTCTATTTTTAACGGTATCGACAATTAAGACATTGAAAGATGAGCACAATCTCTGTTTACAACTGTGTCGTCCGTATCTTCTCAGCAGTTATGCACCAGTGCCAGACATAATAGGTAGAGCTTGACAGAAAAGAATCAGCATGCATGGATTGGACATTACTTACCTACCACAGGAATTTTCTAATAATATCTACCAATCTTGTTGCTTTCGATCGAGAGCAGCTGAACAGTAGACGTGTCCGTCATTATTGGTCTTTTTTCAGTAGGTTTTGTACTTCAGAAACAGCTGGACGTAATATATTCACTGACGTTGCTTTTAAGTTGTAGAAAACTGCATTGTCACTGGCCTGAGGCAGCTCTTCTGGAATACTCTGGTTTTATAATGTGTGTTTAAGCAACTGGCTATGATTAATAACTAACTTGTCAAGTTGTGCAGTTGTTGTTCTTTTCTTTTGTTTTTTTTCTAACACCTTGAAGAGAGATAACCAGGGCTGATGTCATGCATTTTGCAAATGTATCCACCCAGAAAGTATGGGTAAGTGTCAGAATGAGACAAAGTTGAAACAGGATTGCACACGCATGGCAACAGTCTTCTACTTAACACATAATTTTTTTTTTAGTATTTGTTTTTTTTTCATCTTTATAGCTAAAAAAAAAGCTGACAAGGGTCTTTTCTTGTTCATTTTTTGTGAATAATGAAACCAACATCTCAAAAAAAAGATGTGAGACTCTCAACAGTCCAGAGAAATGGAGAGTGTGGAAAAGAGGTGAAGAGGCGTGTTAAAACAGGCTGCAACGACTGGAGAAAAGTATCAGGTGTGATGTGTGATAGAAGAGTTTTAGCTAAAATGAAAGGAAAAGTGTACAAAACCGTGGCGAGACCAGCCATGCTGTTTGGTCTAGAGACAGTGGCACTGAGGAAAAGACAGGAATCAGAGATGGAGGTTGCAGAGATGAAGATGCTGAGGATCTGAATGGGAGTGACCATATCGGACAGGATTAGAAATGAGTACATCAGGGGAACAGCACATGGTAGAGATTTTGGAGATTAGGTCAGAGAGGCCAGACTGAGATGGTTTGGACATGTGCAGAGGAGAGCGAGTACATAGGAAGAAGGATGCTGGATTTGGAACCATCTGAAAGAGGACTAGAGGAAGGCCAAAGAGGAGGTTCATGGACGCAGTGAAGGAAGACATGAAAATAGTTGGCGTGACCAAAGAGGATGCAGCAGATAGGGTTAGATAAAAGAAACTGACTTGCTGTGGCGACCCTTAAAGGAAAATGCCAAAAGGAGAAGAAGAAGATCTCACAAAAAGATAATAAATTAGTCCATTTGCAAGACTTTCAGCATGAAGGGATTTCAAGTTTATGTCATCTTAAAAGAAGGAAAAGAAAACATGACAGCTGAAATTTTATTATGAAACAAATGATCATGTCAACATATTACACTTGATGAGTGATTAAGCAGTAGCTGATTGGCCCCATGTTGCCTCGGGAAGATCAAGTTTTATAACCTCGATGATTAAACTGAGTGGATCGATGAAAGATATTTGTGAAGCAACAGTACATCGAGTATCAACTGGCTGGGATTAATAGGCATTCTTTGGTTTACTTTGATTACCCATGACAGCTTGCATTTGTTGTAAAATGTCTTAATGACTCCTTGCCTTTTGCACAAACAACTTAATGGAATGGAGGAAAATCTAATGGAATGGAGGAAGAGATGGAGGAAAAGCTGGAGAGGTGGAGGTTTGCACTAGAAAGAAGAGGAATGAAGATTAGTCAGAGTAAAACAGAGTACATGTGTGTGAATGAGAGGGATCCAAATGGAAAAGTGAGGTTACAGGGAGAAGAAATAAAGAAGGTGGAAGATTTTAAGTACTTAGGATCAACAGTCCAGAGCAATGGAGAGTGTGGAAAAGAGGTGAAGAAGCGTCTTCAGGAAGGCTGGAACGGGTGGAGGAAAGTATTTGGTGTGATGTGCGATAGAAGAGTTTCAGTTAAAATGAAAGGGAAAGTGTACAAAACCGTGGTGAAACCGGCCATGCTGTTTGGTCTAGAAACAGTAGCACTGAAGAGAAGACAGGAAGCAGAGATGGAGGTAGCAGAGATGAAGATGCTGAGTGACCAGAATGGACAGGATTAGAAATAAGTACATTCGGGGAACAGCACATATTAGAGGTTTTTTGGATTAAGTTCGAGAGGCAAGACTGAGATGGTTTGGACATGTACAGAGGAGAGAGAGAGAGTACATAGGAAGAAGGATGCTGGATTTGGAACCACCAGAAAGAGGACTAGAGGAAGGCCAAAGAGGAGGTTCATGGACGCAGTGAAGGAAGACATGTAGATAGTTGGTGTGACCAAAGAAGATACAGCAGATAGGGTTAGATGGAAGAAACTGACTTGCTAAGGCGACCCCTGAAGGGAAATGCCGAAAGAAGTAGAAGTAGTAGTACTTCCGTCAAGTTGGTCCTCGAACTCCTGCCTTAGAGATTAGCCTCCTTTCTTATATTCAAACGGTCAAAATTTGATTCAAGACTGTGCATACAGTATGTATGCCCTCGTGGTAAATTGGTAGTTTCAGTCTAGAATCAGATCATGAAATAGGTAACATTTTGGACTTGCTTTAGTTACCAATAAGAAATGGTTTCAACTCCTTAGACTTTGGGGTGAGGTCTATCAAGAAGAATCGGTTGAATCTTGGATTGAAGTGGAAGTTTTCATCCTGATTGTGATACAGTGGACTGGCTTTCATTCTCTCCAGTGAGTACAAAAGTTTGCCCAACTACCCCGATGTGTGTTTATGGATTTGGAAAAGGCATGTGATTCTGTTCTGTAGTTACTTTTTGGAAAAAAAAGAAAATTGTTGCTGATTCTTTTCATAACTTTTAGGAACAGAATTGTGGAGTAAGATCTCTACTTTTTTCAGATATTTTGTGGGTTAGTCAGCTTTATCGGAATGTGAGCTTCAAGTCTCACTGAAGTAGTCCATGCCAAACTGTGCACCAACCAAGATTAAAAGTCACCGCCTTTAAATTTAAGACCATGGTACTAAGATTTGTAAAGGCAAAAGAGTTGCCTTTTGGTTGGTACGGAGGTTTTCCTGGCAGTTGAGAGGTTTAGGTGGGATGTGGTCTCATTCAGAGAGAATAACTCGTGGAAGGAGGCACAGAGTAACCTTAGACATGTTGGTCTTGAAATTAGGGGTGGGCGATACCGCAAGCTTTGGTATCGATCCGATACCAAGTAAAAACCAGGCCGATGCCAATACCGATACCGATATATATATTTATTTTTAAATGACTATTTTTGCATCAAGGGTTAGGGTCATATATACTGTATAGTATGACCAAGCATATGTATAAACACAGGTTGGTAGATAGATCGATAGAAGTGACCAGTTGCACACAAACAAATGTTAACTATTGTTGAAAATGATTATGTTGTACTTTCACAATTAGTATCTACCTGGGTGTTCTCTGGAAAATTGGAGCATATCTGTTAATGAGCGCTGCCTCTGGGAAACAGAAGGGGGCAGGGTTTTCGACTCCACTCGCCGTTTCTGAAGTTTTTCTTTAGGGTTATTCTTTAATTTGTAGTGTTACCTCTATATTTAACAGCCTTTCTGCACTCGGTGCAGGTAGCCTCAAAGTACAGCCACACACTATTTCTCTTTTTTTCTTCCATCTCTCTCTACTTTACTGGCTTTCGTTTTTGTTTTGTTTCTTTTCCTGGCCCTGATTCGCTGAGTCGTGTGACAAGTCAAAGCGAAAGAGAGGAGAGAGGGGGCGGGGCTTCCTCGCTTTAGCATTTGGGCGTGACACATATTACGCATATTTTGCACTCAGATAAGTTAGGTTGCCTTTTTGAAAAAAATGGAAGCAAAGTGCGGGGGGTAAAACTTCAAACAAAGCATTGATATTTTAGTTGGCGTATCGATCAATACCAATACTAGCGTTGCTATCGATATTATCAATATTGGAATCGATACGCCCACCCCTACTTGAAATACCATGGACTTCACAGTCTTCCACAGTCTCCAGAAGTCAGTCAAACAGGGCTATGATATGTTGCAGAACTGGGGATTCTCGTGATTGGGGATCTGGTAAAGTTCTCCCGCACATACTTGAAATTGTGACGCCATCAGTAGAAAAAGGAGGATACGTCTAGTAACATTTTTCTGTAGAGTGATCAAAACAACTGCATTCAAAATATCTGCATAAAACTTGTTGCCGAATTGTTTTTACTCATTCAATTGAGCAATTTGTGAAAGTGAAAGTCTGTGGAACTGACCTACAAACCTTACAACATACCTGAACAACAAATTTGTCAATACTTTACACTCATGTAGTTTTCCCAGACATTATTGCATGCACGTGGAGCAGCAGATGAGAGGTTGTGAACACATAAAGAGAAAAGGGAATAGTTAACACATCTTGGGTATGGTGCAAATCACTACACGGCTATGGTTACAGTGAGCCTCAGGCTGTTACTTTGTTGAGTCCATATTGTTAGAGCTGCCAATCAAGGAGCAAAGGCGCATGCCAAGAACCAGAAGACAGACCTTCGAAATAAAGATAGCTGTCTTCTTGGCGTCTGTCCCAAAGTTGCTTTAAGCTTAAGATTTTCTCACATAGGGACCCAAAGGTTCTTAAACAGAATGATTTGCGTAATCTTTTTGCAAAACAAAGCAAAATTAAGTGTTGTTATTTACAGTATTTCAGGTATGATTATCGGACATTGTTTTGAAGTAAATAAACCATGTTTTGAGGTTCAATCACAAAATTCCGTTCCATTCCGTCATCTTCCGCTTGTTCCGGGATCGGGTCGCTGGGGCAACAGCCTCAAATGGGTAGCCCAGGCCTCTCTCACCCCAGCTGCATCCTCCTGCTCACCCGGAAGGATCCCAAGTCGTTCCCCGGCCAGCTGTGAGACATAGTCTCTCCAGCGGGTCCGGGGTCTGCCCCTTGGTCTCCTCCCGGTGGGATGTGCCCGAAACACCTCGCCCGCGAGGCGCTCGGGGGGGCATCCAGACCAGATGCCCGAACCACCCCATCTGGCTCCCCTCGACCTGGAGGAGGAGCGGCTCGACACCGAGCTCCTCCCGGATGGCAGAGCTCCTCACCCGATCTCTGAATGAGAGCCCAGCCACCCTGCGGAGGAAGCTCATTTCGTCCGCTTGTACCCGCGATCTCATTCTTTCGGTCACCACCCACAGCTGGTGACCATAGGTGAGGGTTGGAACGTAGATCGACTTGTGAATCAAGAGCTTTGCTTTTCGACGGACGGACCGATGCAGCGTCCTAGTTATTGCTGATGCCGCACCGATCCGCCTGTCGATCTCCCGCTCCATCTTTCTCCCACTCGTGAACAAGACCCCGAGATACTTAAACTCCTCCACTTGGGGCAGGACCCTGTCTCACAAAATTCATTCTATTTTATTGCTGTGTGTAAAAAATGGTGAAATGTACGTCTAAATTGCAAAACAGTCATTATTCTTCTTTCTAACAAAACACAGTTTTGAAAAGCAAAAAAAAAAAAAAAAAGACTCTTATGAAGTCCTTAATTTTAAACCACACTTAACAGATGTTTTGACATGCATAATCTCTACCTGAGATCTACACATAATATTCTCTACACTTTGTCATGGAAGCACTACATCAAAACTTGTTAATGCTTGTCTTTTATTGACAATCGCTCTCCTCTTGATTCTCCTCTGCCTGCGAGACATGAAGGGCGAAGGCTGCAGGTGCTGTTTGACAAGTGCAACTAGTCCAAGCCATTCGTTGCTCCACGTGTTTTTACAACATCACAAATCTCCCCTAAGTTCTCTTGTTTGAGTGTGGCTGTTTAACTTAAGAGTGCAGCCATGGGTGTATGTGTGCATGCTCACATGCGTGCATGACTCAGTAAAGATTACTTACTGACTTTCCAAACAAGCTTGTGAATTCAATCATTAAATCAGAGCTTTCTAAACTGGGGTCATTGAGTCCAAATAGGTAAGACATCATCGCACTCAAGCTCAAACTATTGTTCTAATGATGCATTGCATCATATCTGTAGGAACAGATCAAGTGTAATGATTGTGCAAAGCCTGTTTAAAGTTGGAATGGTGCTTGGGGAGATTTTCTTTTTTTCAATTCTGGCAATTACACACACAAATTCTAAGCATGGGTACAACACTTTTAAAGACATGGGTAAAGTGTATTTTTCTAGTATAAGATAATAATAATAAAAATTTTATTTGTAACGCACTTTAAATCTATAGTGGAGATCTCAAAGTGCTACAATGACCAAAAGCAACAACAAACAGCAAAATTAAATAAAACCACAACACAGAAAAACAACACTAAAAACTTTGCTGAAAAGCCTTTAGAAATAAAAATGTCTTTAGTCTTTTCTTAAAAACCTCAACGCTCTGTGGAGCCCTCAAGCTCTCGGGAAGATCGTTCCAGAGCCGTGGAGCAGCTGCCTGGAAGGCCCTGTCCCCCATAGTGGAGAGTTTGGTCCTTGGTTGGTGCAGGCAGTAGGAGGTGGACGAGGAGGAGGAGCACAGGTCTCGGACAGTGGTGTGGAGGGTTAGGAGTTCTTGGAGATAAACAGGTGCAGTGCCGTGCATGCACTGATGGGTGAGGAGGCAGAGCTTGTACTGAATTCTGTATTTAACGGGTAGCCAGTGGAGGGATTTGAGGATGGGATCAAATCAAAATCTTTAGTTTAACTTTAAGAAACAAACACACTGCTGTTTTTCCGTCATCTTATAAGTTATTTCCTAATTTAGACAAGTTTATACCCATCCATCAGCTGTACATGCCCATGCCCAGAACCGGTCAGCGAATAATGCCACCAAGTTAGCATTTAGCTTAGCATCATGACAGCAATAGGATTCTGTGAGGAATTTAGAAACTTTCAAAAACTTCCATGTTTTGTACATTTAACAACAGTTGCATCACAAGTTACACGAATAAGAGTAGTGACACACACACAACAAAAAACAAAAACGGCGTAAATAGTGTTGATTTTCTACGTTTGTAAAACTGTGTGGCGGGAAAAGGACTGTGTGCTTTTTAACCTCGGCGGGACAATCCGTTCCATCCTGAAAATTCCCTGTTTCCATAAGAACTTTCCCATCTTACTTCCTAAAATGCGAACAAATTGACAATGTATAGGCACAATCACAGCAGACAAGGTTGGATGGAAAAAAAACTGACTTGCTGTGGTGACCCCTGAACGGAAATGCCGAAAGGAGAAGAAGTGGCACAATCACAAATGCCCTCGCCGATCAGGGCAAGATCTTACACACCTACGCGCCTTCCCTACACACTGTCCTACACAGTTCCTACACACCTTCCCCAAAACCCTGAGTGGAGGCATCCTTGCGCACCTCAACAAGGTTTCTTACTTGTGCGGTAGGAAGCCATTTTCTAAACTCCGCTTTTGGACACTCTTTACCGGGAATGGAAATCCCGGTTAGAGCGTATCCTATGCTGGTCTCATTGGTAGTAATTTTTGCACTTGTTTCATTGGCTTCAATAAAAGAAAAATGAAAAAAACAATCTATACAATATGATTTGTTTCTTTTTCTAATTAATATATTATCATATTACTCACCACATTCACAATTACACTTACACAATTAGCCTCAGCCAATCCTCGTACGGGCCTTAGTTGCATATTGCATGCACATAATGCCATGTTCCTTCAACGTTACTCCAAAGGTCAGTAATTTAAAATACCGTAATTTCACGACCATTAGGCGCACCGTACGAAAAGGCGCAGCGTAAGTTATGTGCGCCATTGCTGTATTTAACACACATAAGGCGCACCGTACAAAAAGGCGTAGTCTCAGTCACACACCGCCTTACAACAAAACACACGCAAGCATGCAAATGTGCGTATTAAAAAATAGATTGGGAGCAAAACTAAGTTTGGTTGTGCTTTATTTAAGTAGTATAAACAAGCACATTACCGGTAATAGTCTTTATTCAAATCCGTCATCCTCTGTTTCGTAATCGAACAGCTGCGCAAAATCCAACGGAGCAGGTCCACTTCGCTCCTCGCTGTCAAAGTCACTGTCTGTACTGTGCGACTCCTCAGAAAGGATACCAGCTTTTGTGAAAGCTCGGATAACAGTACCAGCAGACACGTGAGTTCAAGCATCTACAATCCATTGGCAAACTGTAGCGTAACTCGCCCGGCGCTGCCTTCCACCCTTCGTGAAACTGTGGTCTCCTTCGGTGATCCATCGCTCCCACGCCGCTCACACTTCACTCTTTATTGTTCTCATGTGTTTTCTTCCAGGTCCGCCTCATGGGCACCGCGTTTTCTTTTAGGTCCACCTTTTCTCACACACAAGGCGGACCGCACGAAAGGGCGCACCGCTCATTTTGAAGAAAATCTAAGACTTTTATATGCGCCTTATAGCCATGAAATTACGGTATTTGATTTTTAAATGTGTTTCTCCTCACCAGGGTTAGATGACAACAAAATAGTTTCAATATAATCAAAAAATAAACTTGCTCCCAAGTTACCCTCTACGTGCTTATCTATCGGCTACAAAAGGCCCTGAACAAGAATGGCTATCTAAAACCTAGTTCCTTGTTTCATCTACCATGGATTATTTCTGACATTTAATATCTCCCACTGACATTTAGAGGCTGTCAAATCTTTATTTTTCCTATCCAATTTCCTAACCGGGGCTTTTTGTTTTTAAACAAAAGATAATGTCAACCAAAAGTACCCGGAACATTTACTAGCTCATGTTCCTTGGCTTGAAGGTCATTACAGCCCTGGGATTTTTGCATTTCGAATGAGGTATGAAGTACAAAGATAAACAGATTGGATTTGTACTTGTGGATCCAATGGTTTAACTAGTCACAAATATATGGTAGTAAAGCCAGAAGATTTCTGCAGTTCCTGCAATGCGCTACCCCACGGCACACTTATAATATGTACGACCATTACTTTGTATATCCAATAAGTAGATTCTCTCTTCCACAAGAAAATCACATCAAAGTACAGCCGGAAAAAGTTATTCAGTCAGAAACTGTTATTGTGACTTTTACAATGTGTGTCAGTATGCAAACAGGACACATAAAGAGCTGAAAGGACACCAGAAAACTGACTCATCTCCTTGATCCGGAACGTGATTCACTGATTATCAGAATTAATCGAGCAGGGACTCTCCACACGTCAGCGTTGGCATTTATGCCTCGTCACTCTAAACCTTCCTCTTTCAACACTTAGCGTCTATTTTTACATCTTTGTTTTATTGTTAACCTTCTGGCCTTTTTTTTTTCTTGGTTTGCTTCTAACTAGAATGAAATGCAGTTTATGTTTGATTTACTTCTTCTGGAATATTTTTTAACATAGTTTTAAAAGCACTGTTAAAATCTGCATCACATGCAGCAACTTTAATTGTCTTTTTTTATAAAAGGGGTTTAATGCAAAATAAACTTTTTGGAGGTTTCCACCACATGTGAAGGTTATTCACGCATAAAAACCTTCCTGAAGCGGTTTTCTTGTAAGTGGTTTTAGTGTTATTTACAACTTAGTGCTGAGAGTGCACAAAAGCCAAATGCCACAAAAAAAATTCGTAAGATTTTTTTTAATGATACAATTGCATACATTTTGTTACATTAGCATAACATGAAAATGGGAGAGTAAATTCCGTTCCGTCATCTTCCGCTTGTTCCGGGGTCGGGTCGCGGGGGCAACAGCCTTAAACGGGCAGCCCAGGCCTCTCTCACCCCGGCTGCATCCTCCAGCTCACCCGGAAGGATTCCAAGTCGTTCCCCGGCCAGCTGTGAGACATAGGTCTGCCCCTGGGTCTCCTCGCGGTGTAACGTGCCCAAAACACCTCGCCTGCGAGGCGCAAGGGGGGCATCGTGACCAGATGCCCGAACCACCCCATCTGGCTCCTCTCGACCTGGAGGAGGAGCGGCTCGACACCAAGCTCCTCCCGGATGGCAGAGCTCCTCACCCGATCTCTGAGTGACAGCCCAGCCATCCTGCGGAGGAAGCTCATTTCGGCCGCCTGTACCCGCAATCTCATTCTTTCGGTCACCACCCACAGCTGGTGACCATAGGTGAGGGTGGGAACGTAGATCGACTTGTAAATCGAGAGCTTTGCTTTTCGGCTCAGCTCTCTCTTTACCACGACGGACGGAGAATAAATTAAATATGCTATTTTGATATCAACTTAATATGTGTTATTATAATAGGTGTAAAAATAGCCTGATAATTGCAATTAATTACAGTCATAGTTAATGTGTTATACTTTCTAATCATATTAATCTGTTTTTTAATCTCAAACTTTACTGTTCCAACATGCGAGTTGGAAAGAGAACGATGATCGACTGTTGTTGGAGTAGAGATGGAAAGTTTGCATTTCAAAAACATCACTACGACACTATCGATAAAAGTGGAGTGGTATTCCACCTGTGTAAGAGTTTGTTTACTAAAATCAGTTACAAAACAGTAACCCCCCTTCTGGTCAAAACTATTCTCAAACACAATAAAGTTTTCAGCTGCATCAGCTTGAACAGGGGTTTCAAACTGTGGTGTGTGGGTCGTATTTGGCCCACACTGTAATAACATTTGGCCCACCAAGCTTTACGAAAATACCTGTAGTGGATTGAATTGAAAAATACTTTATTGATCCCCAAAGGGAATTTTGAGTGCTGCAGTTCAAACAGAAAGACCAAAGAAGAACCTGTAACTACCTCCAATTCAATTCAATTTTATTTGTATAGCCCAAAATCACAAAATTTCCGTCTCAATGGGCTTCACAAGAAAAAGAGGAATGTCTTAACACAAATACACAGCAAGAAAAATAACTAACAAATGCTAACTAAACAAAACTAGCACATTTATGTCCTTAGACTCTCCTTCACAGTGAGAAAAAACTCCTAAAAAAAAAACATCAGTGGGGAAAAAATAAGAAACCTCATGGGGATCCACATGAAAGAGCGATCCTTCCCCTGGAATGAGACAGATAGTTATCTATAAGACAAATAGTTACAGATTAGAAAGTGAAATTTTAAACAGTTTGATGGAGGATGGCAGAAATGATTTTCTGTACCCTTCCTTTGAGCAGCAGGGTTGTAGGAGTCTGTTACTGAAGCTGCCCTTAAGATGTTACATAAATTTCCCCATTGTTGGACAAATAAAGGTTTTCTTGATGTTTTCAATTCAATTCAATTTTATTTATATAGCCCAAAATCACAGAATGTCCGTCTCAATGGGCTTCACAAGAAAAAGAGGAATGTATCAACACAAATACACAGCAAGAAAAATAACTAACAAATGCTAATTAAACAAGACTAGCACATTAATGCACTTAGACTCTCCTTCTCGGTGAGGAAAAACTCCTAAAAAACCCATCAGTGTGGAAAAAATAAGAAACCTCATGGGGATCCACGTGAAAAAGAGATCCCTCCCCCGGGACGAGCAACCAATGTGTCAAAGATTATTGTTTAAATATTAGCTTAATCTAATCTACAGCTAAATATCTAAAGAAATCAATAGATGTTCTTCATCCTGATGGAAACACGGGGGATTCCTCAGCCCGGAGATGTCCAGAACGGGGATGAGTAGATGTTCTTTATGCTGATGGAAACACGGGGGACTCCTCAGCCCGGAGATGTCCAGAACGGGGATGAGTAGATGTTCTTTATGCTGATGGAAACACGGGGGACTCCTCAGCCCGGAGATGTCCAGAACGGGGATGAGTAGATGTTCTTTATGCTGATGGAAACACGGGGGACTCCTCAGCCCGGTGATGTCCAGTACGAGGATGAGATTTTCTTGAAATCCACCGCCCCATGTAGTTATAAAACTCCAAATCCCAGAATGCTCCCCTAGCATGTTAGCACATCGACTGATAGGACCCATAAACACTCTTTCTATTATGTTGGTGCTTGTACTATATAGCAAGCTGATACTTAAAAAGAAAAAAAAGATCAAACACTAGCATGGCATATTGCTTGTTTGGAACTTTAAAGATTATGTTGTGTATCACGCTTCAATCGTTTCGTATTCCATTGTAAGCAAAACTTGCTGAGGTTTGTATGAAATTTTGGGGTTATATAAGATTTGTGGGTTAGGGTAAGGTTAGGGTAAGGTTGGGGTTAGGGTTACAATGTTTGTATAAGTTTTTTTTTTTTAATAAATGTCAATGATGGGAAGTGACATGTATTGAATTTTGTCCCAATGAGGGTTTGAGTTTTTAGAATATATTCACAATGGGACGATGAAGAAATAATTTAGTTTTGGGAGTAATTAGGTCACCATTTGGGTCCAGAAGTGTTTAAAAGGTTCTGTTTGAAATTCAAAGTTTTGCCACTTCCTGGCACTTTAAGTGGGGGAGGGATAGGAAGGGGGAGGGGCAGAGAACACTGGAGCTATGCTTTTTATGGAAATCCTAGGATGTGGCCAGTTCCCATTGGCTCTGTTAGTTTAATAATCTGCACCGATTGGCTGGGAAGAAAATCAATATAAAGAAGGACAAATTTGTACAACTTTGTGGTGGTAAATAGTTTTCTTGTTCGTTCATTTTTTCATCTTTGAAATAAATCAAGACAGAAAAAAAATTTTGTTCACTGTTAACAGAAATTAAAATAAAAATATTTAATATGTTTGTATTTATGGGGAATATTTTATCTAACTCATTATCAAGCAGCAGTTTGCATTCATTCTACTATTCGTAGGGATAGTAAAATGTCTTATAAAATGTTAAGACAAATACCGTAATTTCACGACCATTAGGCGCACCGTACGAAAAGGCGTAGTCTTAGTCACACACCGCCTTACAACAACACACACGCAAGCATGCAAATGTGCGTATTAAAAAATAGATTGGGAGCAAAACTGAGTTTGGTTGTGCTTTATTTAAGTAGTAATGATACTAAACAAGCACATTACCGGTAATAGTCTTTATCCGTCAAAGTCCTCATCCTCTGTTTCGGAATCGAACAGCTGCGCAAAATTCAACAGAGCAGGTCCACTTCGCTCCTCGCTGTCAAAGTCACTGTCTGTACTGTGCGGCTCCTCAGAAAGGATACCAGCTTTTGCGAAAGCTCGGATAACAGTACCAGCAGACACGTTAGTCCAAGCATCTACAATCCATTGACTCGTTAATACTGAAATTTCTCGCGGCGGCTCGATTCCCATGTTCGTCCGCAAAGCTGATTGCCTTCAGCTTAAACTGAGCGTCATAAGCGTGTCTCTTTGCCATTTTCAGGGTTAAAACAGCAATGTTGTTCATACAGCACATACCTTTTTATACACAATCCACACCCAAAAATCACTCTAACGTTTTCATGACTTTTCTTTCAGGTCCGCCTCGCCTCACGGGCACCGCTTTTTCTTTTAGGTCCGCCTTTTCTCACACACAAGGCGCACCCCACGAAAGGGCACACCACTCATTTTGAAGAAAATCTAAGACGTTTATATGCGCCTTATAGTTGTGAAAATACGGTAGTTGTTTTTTTTAACCCAAATGATTTCACATTTTGTTTCAATACTATATCGAAAGTGACCGGGCCTTTACCTCAAAATTTAGGTACATACCGAACTGAGATTTTTATGTGATCTGGAGCAGTGCAGGACTGTAAGGCAGTGGGGATTTGTGCTATAGTCCTGACAAAGAAATTCATAGTTGAGGTGGGACTACATCGGAAAGTGATGCACAGGCTGACAGAAAGACTTTGACAACAATCTCAATGGACTGTGGTGTTTGCAGACTATATTGTGATACGTAGTGAGTGCAGAGAACAAATGGAGAAAAAACCAGAGTGGTAGAAGTTTGCACAATAAAGAAGAGGAATGAAGGGCAGCTCCGGTAAGACAGAGTATCTGGGTACAAATAAAAAAAGAGAAGTCAGTGCAATTCCTTCATTGATCCAACAGTGATCCACCGTAGTCTTCTTCTTCTTCTCCTTTTGCATTTCCCTTCAGGGGTCGCCACAGCAAGTCAGTTTCTTCCATCTAACCCTATCTGCTACATCCTCTTCGGTCACGCCAACGATCTTCAAGTCTTCCTTCACTGTATCCATGAACCTCCTCTAGCCCTCTTTCCTGGTGGTTCCACACCCAGCATCCTTCTTCCGATGTACTCGATCTCTCTCCTCTGTACATGTCCAAACCATCTGAGTCTGGCCTCTCGAACTTTATCCCCAAAACCTCTAACATGTGCTGTTCCTCTGATATACTCATTTCTGATCCTGTCCATCCTGGTCACTCACAGAGAGATCCTCAGCATCTTCATCTCTGCTACCTCCATCTCTGCTTCTTGTCTTTTCCTCAGTGGCACCGTCTCTAGACCAAACAGCATGGCCGGTCTCACCACGGTTTTGTACACTTTTCCTTTCATTTTAGCTGAAACTCTTCAATCACACATCACATCTGATACTTTTCTCCACCCGTTCCAGCCTGCTTGAACACGCTTCTTCACCTCTTTTCCACACTCTCCATTGCTCTGGACTGTTGATCCTAAGTACTTAAAATCTTCCACCTTTTTTATCTCTTCTCCCTGTAACCTCACTTTTCCCTCTCATTCACACACGTACTCTGTGATCCATCGTAGTAAAGCCTTCAAAGTTGTCTTCTGGACATCTTATTTGACGAACGAGATATTTCGACTACCATCCTAGCTGTATCGATGTGCGGGTATACGTACTGAGAGACCTCATCCGATGATAAATCCTGAGCGAGATACAGTATCAAACCCAATTGCCTAATCACCAGGTCTTTTTGTAAAAAATGTGCTTTGACCAAACTCAATAATCTTGGTCTGCTTGTGTGCCAATCGCAAATCGACTTGGGATTTAAGCAACTTATATGTCACTTTCACATGAGTGTTCGCTCACCTGCCTTGAAGTAGCATCCAAATTTTAATCTATAAAGTTGGTCCAACCTTTATTGTTAAAAAAGCATCCGTTCTTGTGGGAAGTTTGTTCACAAAGTTCCGATCTCTCAGAAAGCCCACACTTACATCATGAGACAAGCCCTCGTTTGCATTCTGGTTCATCCCAAAAGTAGTCCATCAACTTCAAGTCAGAAGTTTGTGCAGTTCAGTCTAGTTTATCAACAGACTGTTCTTCATGTTCTCACGCACCTTTGTGGGTTGGTGTAAAGTCATGTTTGGAGGAGGAAAACGGTTTCTTCAAAGTTGAAATCACACAATAGTTTTGCAAACCACCAGATCTCTTTTCACTGAAACTAAAGAACCAGGCCCATCTCTTGAACAACAATCCTAAACCATAATCCCTCTTGCATTAAACTGCGCTTGGCACAATTCATTCAGACAAGTACCGATCTTCCAGTATCTGCCAAGCCCAAACTCATCCATCAGATTGGCAAATGGAGAAGCATGATTCATCACCCAGGAGAAGCCTCCGGAATCCAGTGGAGTGATTTCCAATACTGTTTCTAACATTTTGCATAGATCAGATGCATGTGGTCGGCCATGGTCCATGAAACCCTTGAGCCAAGCTGAAGGCCACATGTGGACTGTAGTGATTTTCTAGCTGAAAATTGTCTTTTAAGCCATGCATTCACTTATCCAGCTCCTACGTGGAGCTTTCCTTAGTTATTGTTCCAAACACATGTCTAGCAGGGGAACAAAAGCCCCCTAAAACTCGACTGGAAAAGAAATACATCCATTAATTTTATTTGCATTATTTTTCCGCATGAAATGATTAATTAAATCACCAACCAGGTTTCCTGTTTGAAACTGCCTGCAAAGACTTTCAACAGTACAGTTGAGAAGACACTAGCAACTTGGCGAGCAAACATGATAAATAACCCTGAGTGTGAACTTTCAAGCCAGGACAAATCCCATTCCCAGCTTCTACAGTGAAACTGTGGCTGTTGTTTTTTCTACCTTTCACCTCACACACCTTGTGTTCTGACTTGAATCATCTGTTTTATATTCATGTTCTTCGTTAAGACTGCAGATACGCACATAAAATCAAGTTGTCATGATCCCATTCACCTGCCACCAGAGGGAGCCCTGGACTTTCCTCCCTCTCCTGGATTTCAGCCTGATTCCAAACACCTGTGGTAATTAGCCAGATGCTAACCATCTGCGCGTCGTTAGCCTGATGCCTATTTAAAGGCAGTCATTACCATTCCTCCCAGCCAGGCTTTCATGACCAAATTTATACCCTTGAACTTTTGTGTTATATTTTTTTTATTCTAATTTTCCTTTTAATTTTTTTTTTTTTTTAAATTTTGTGTTAATCCTGTGCTTTTACCTTACAGCTGGACTTTTTGTTAGTAAATCCTGTTTGTTGTCTTGCATTTGGGTCCTCCTCCTCCTTCCACATCCACATCATGACAGTAACATCAATAAAATAAGTTGAAGGTGGAATTTGGTCATTTATGAATACAAATAAGTGTGTCTTCTTTACCAAACCCCCAAATCATCCAAGTCCATTTCCAAATGTTTGACTGGGTTAAATCAAAACAATTAAAAAATGACACAATTCATAGAAAAATGAGGGATCATTTTCAGGAAGGAAACAGAAATAAATAAAAAGCTTTTGAGACAAACTAAAATCAACTGGGAGAACATTTGTTAAATTCATTGGAGATAAATTAAAGCTGTGGAACACAAATCTCTGTAAATATATTTGAACAAATTCATAAAAATGCCCTTTAGTAATAACTCATGCATACTTTATACTCAATATCCACAGGATATGAAGTTAAAAAATGTTAAAGCAGTCTGGAGAAATGTTAGTGTGCAAGGACAGGACAAAAGTTCAGAAAATGGCCATCACTACGAAAAACTCTGAGGCAAAAAAAAAAGCTAATTTAAAGTGAAAAAATATCTACTAACTAAGAGAGATGTACCTGCGCTATTGAAGCACACTTTCTAATAGAAGCACACCCCTGTTTTCCAAACTTGAATACAGCAAAGCTTGGTACGACAAAATTACAGTAAGTCTTCCATATGCAATTTTAGGTCAAGTCCGACATGTCTTTGACGTTTTAACACTAGAAGCTCCAAGATTTTGTCAACCTCCTGTCTACCCTAGAAAGAGTCATCTGACACCTCTATCTGATCTGCACACTAAGGAGCAGAGTCATTTTTGCGATTCAATTAGAGTCTCCTAGTCCTAGTCTCAGAGTGTCAAGTGCCTTCCAAACGACTCTTAAGTGTCTTGTTTTAATAACTTAAGCAGAAGGCCTGGTGTCTTGAGACACCTCCACTGGCTTTCAGGTAGTGGTGGTCAACTGACCCCCTTGTGAGGGTTCTAGTGTTAAATAGTACTAAATAGCGATACCATGCATGTACAGCTTGTGCTGCTTCCGGGTTTGTACTGAGCTGGATTTTTTTGCCCAGCAGACTTTATTTTTTTTTTCTCCAAATAGCTTATCTATAGACGCACACCCCATCAGTGCGGTTGCACATGCATGGGTAATAATACGGTACATGTATTTCTTACATCTATATGTTTGTTATTTTGTCTGTGTACCATGCTGTATACCTCTGTTTGTCCTACAGCATCCAATCCCAGCCAATATTTACTGCTGGATTTTATGACTTCTAACAGGCTAAGCAAATATCCTGAGTCTCTCCCGAAACCCAAATGTATAATTGATTTTTTTTTTTTTTTAGTACAACCCTGTTTAATACAAGTTTGTTCCTCACTTCAAACACACATATAGAAACATGCGTACATATATTCAAGTTAATCCTAGCTGACATGGATCGTAAAAGAAAAATACAACCGATACATTTATGCGCCATTTGTTTCACCTTCTGTTAACCTCATAAAGATCTTTGCCCCAGGAAGAGAAATAAAATCAATCTTGAAATGTCCTGTGATATGGGATTTGTGTTTTCCTGGTATGTTATTTGATTGCCAAAATTATCAATTTCACCAATATGAGTTGTGACAACGTACTCAGGGGCTTTGACTTGGACCTAAAAGAAGTTTGTTTTTCTGTTTCTTAAAGTTGATGAATTGTTTCCTTTGAGGTTCCTAAGAGATAATTGGCTTGAAGAGGATTTAAGAATTCAACATAAAAATATGTATATTTTTTTAAGTTTCTTTTATTTGCAGAAAGCAGTTCCCCTCGTTACCGTGGATTAATCGGAAGAAGAAAAAAACAATTGAGGAGTGATGTGATTTACAATACGTCTTTTTTACTTTCTGACCTGATAGAAAAGGAGTTAATTATTTTTATTTGTTCGTACTACTGTATATTCATTCCTCACGGGAAAAATTACTTTTATTGCATTGCACCGCAGCAGGCAGCCATGACAGTGGCTACCAATGGTGGTACCAATGGTGGGAGTAACTAGGGGGTAAGGGTCTTCTCCAGGGCACTTAGGCGTGGACCTAGTGGGAATCAAACTGACTTCTCCTGGTCCGAGGGAGGACACGACTGCAACTGTTTTAAAACATATAGACTAAACCGATACTTAACCGACATACTATTGGATTTTTAAAGGTAAGGTTTTTTTTTTTTTTTTTCCAAATAGCTTATCTATAGACGCACACCCCATCAGTGCGGTTGTGCATGCATGGTTAATAATACGGGACATGTATTTCTTTTTAAAAGTCTGTTTATAATTTTTCGTTACATTTTCGGTCAGGAATTTGAAAAATATACAGTTGTTTTTTTTTTTTTTTTAGCGCATTTTGACGCCGCATCGGCAAAATCAACCTGTAGAGAAAGCAGTTGATCGCCTGCGGTTTCCCAGAGGGAGAAGTAATGAATCAAGAACCAATCAGAATCAAGAGTAAACATTTTCCGCTGTCATTCAGAAGATTGTTGTTCGTTGTGTTTACTTTCAAATAAAAAGTTGAGCAATCATTACACGGAGCATGGGCGGCTCCAAGGATTTTCTAAAGGGGGCGAGGCAGGGCGTGATGTCATTAACGAAGCCAATATTGGAGGACTGGGGGCCTCCCTCCCAGAACATTTTGAAAAATAAGAGTTTTTATCCTGCATTTTGGTGGCCCATTCGTTGGCCCTGCGGGGGAAGCTTGACTTGCCCCCTTTCCTTTCTACTTTTTTGTTTTTTTTTTGTGTGGACCAGTGGAGGGACGGGGGTTGGGGGCACGCCCCACCACTTCTTGGATCCGCCCCTTCAGAGCATTTATCCTACAGCACAAACCCTACAGCACAAAAAATAACATTTGAATTATGGTTGAATACTTTTACTTTTAACTTAAAAAGTAAAATTTACACCAATTACTTTTGTACTTTTACTTAAGTAGATTTTTTATTGGTACTTTTACTTAAGTAATTTTGCTACCTAATTATCTGTACTTTTACTTAAGTACAAAATGTGAGTACTTCATCCACCACCGCTGAAAATGCAAACTTAGAACAAAAAGCCAAAATAAAAAGGCTAAGGTGTGTCTAAACACTTGGACAGATTTTACAAAGAATTTCTGGGCTGTCAGCTTTCAAAAATCTTCAATTCTGTCTTTAATCAAAGCTGTTTAATCTTTTGTTTGACATGATTAAGGACAGATGATGATGCACAGATTCAGACATGCACTGCAGATGTTGGTCATCTCCATAACCAGCACAATCAATGAGTGAAGCACATCTCAAGTTTTGTGATGCACATGTTTCGTGTTTATTCTCAACCTTCAACCCTTTATAAATTTTAAAAACTGATGGCTGTATTTTGAACCTGTAGCGAACTTGACTGGCATCAGAAACGTTTATACCAAACAGCTTTACCGCTCGGCTCAGAAGTAACTGACTCACAATCAGCCAGTTAGCCAGGAACAAATCACTACAGACTGTAGCAAAACCGCCTCTGTGGCAGAACACGGACAGCGGCCAGTTGTTGCTGTTCCATTAAATCCTCATGCATATTTATCAAATCTTCTCATCAAGCAGCCATTGTTTTAACGGAAATATATGATGTTACACTTAATCCCACACTTAACATCTAATTTTGTTGTAAATCAGAGGCAGTTGAATGTTGTAAACTTTGGTTAACCCAGTGCAACAATGAATAATGGTCTTTAGCTAATAAACGCAACCTAACCCAACAGTAAGTATAAAAGAGTTAGTCAGCTTATGTTCTACTGGTCATTTGAAATATTTAAAATGTCATAGATATGACTTGTTAGCTCTTGTACACCTTGTAATATAACCATTACTGAGTGGAGTGCAAGGTCAATGTCTGGTATCTACTGGTACAACAACCTACAGTGGTGGTCAAAAGTTTACATACACTTGTAAAGAACATAATGTCATGGCTGTCTTGAGTTTCCAGTTATTTCAACAACTCTGATTTTTCTCTGATATAGTGATTGGAACAGATCCTTCTTTGTCACAAAAAACATTCATGAAGTTTGATTCTTTTATGACTTTATTATGAGTAAACTGAAAATGTGACGAAATCAGCTGGGTCAAAAATATACATACAGCAATGCTAATATTTGGTTACATGTCCTTTGGCCATTTTTACTTCAATTAGGCGCTTTTGGTAGCCATCCACAAGCTTCTGACAATCTTTGACCACTCCTCTTGACAGAATTGGTGCAGTTCAGTTAAATTTGTTGGCTTTCTGACATGGACTTGTTTCTTCAGCATTATCCACATGTTCTCAATGGGATTTAAGTCAGGACTTTGGGAAGGCCATTCTAAAACCTTAATTCTAGCCTGATTTAGCCATTCCATTACCACTTTTGATGTGTGTTTGGGGTCATTGTCCTGTTGGAACACCCAACTGCGCCCAAGACCCAACCTTCGGGCTGATGACTTCAGGTTTTCTTGAAGAATTTGAAGGTAATCCTCCTTCTTCATTGTCCCATTGACTCTCTGTAAAGCACCAGTTCCATTGGCAGCAAAACAGGCCCACAGCATAATACTACCACCACAGTGCTTGATGGTAGGCATGGTGTTCTTGGGGTTAAAGGTCTCACCTTTTCTCCTCCAAACATATTGCTGGGCATTGTGGCCAAACAGCTCAATTTTTGTTTCATCTGACCACAGAACTTTGTCCATGTGATCAGCAGCAAACTTTAGTTGAGCCTTAAGGTGCCGCTTTTGGAGCAAGGGCTTCCTTCTTGCGCGGCAACCTCTCAGTCCATGGCGATGCAAAACACGCTTGACTGTGGACACTGACACCTGTGTTCCAGCAGCTTCTAATTCTTGGCAGATCTGCTTTTTGGTGCTCCTGGGTTGACTCTTCACCCTCCTGACCAGTTTTCTCTCAGCAGCAGGTGACAGCTTGCGTTTTCTTCCTGATCGTGGCAGTGACAAAACAGTGCCATGCACTTTATACTTACAAACAATTGTTTGCACTGTTGCTCTTGGAACCTGCAGCTGCTTTGAAATGGCTCCAAGTGACTTTCCTGACTTGTTCAAGTCAATGATTCTCTTTTTCAAATCTGTGCTGAGCTCCTTTGACTTTCCCATTGTAGCGTTTGTGGGTGTTTTTATCCAATGAGCCCTTTTTAAATGGCCTCAGAGAAGTCACCAGCTGTAGTCACTCATAATCACTCACAAGAAGTTAAGAGGTCATGCTATGAAGCTCATGTCATTGACACAACTTTCTAAGTCTCCAAAATTGCTCATTCATGTTGCTGTATGTATATTTTTGACCCAGCTGATTTCGTCACATTTTCAGTTTACCCATAATAAAGTCATAAAAGAATCAAACTTCATGAATGTTTTTTGTGACAAAGAAGGATCTGTTCCAATCACTATATCAGAGAAACATCAGAGTTGTTGAAATAACTGGAAACTCAAGACAGCCATGACATTATGTTCTTTACAAGTGTATGTAAACTTTTGACCACCACTGTATATAATAAGATTTATTAGAAGGACTGCATGGTGGCGCAGTGGTTAGCGCCACTAAAATATCTGAAACAGTTGGAATACTGTGCAAATTTAAAGACATCTTAGATTTAAACTTCTTACATTAACTTTGTAACTGTCATGATGTGGAGCTGAGGCCAAAAATATACCCTTGACACAACAGACAGGCTCAGATGAAAAAATCACAAGCATATTTATTAGATTGATAAAAAAAAGTCCAAACAAAGAAGAAAAAAACAGACAAACTAGGCAGGTTCTAATGTAGGAGCTGGAGCCAAAAACTGGATAACATGTATCACCATGGTAACACCATGATAAACAAATGATCTGGTGAAGAGTTTGTCAGAAACTGATCCATTTATGCTCCAGCAGATGAGTAGATGAGTTTCAGGTGTGACTAGTTGCACACATACAGACAAGATGGAGGTGGGAAACAGGACACAGAGGGGGAACAGAGTACTCTCCTGACAATAACTCTCTCATATTTCCTTATTTGTGTTACTGTTTAGAAATTTAGGGAAACAATTTTAAAACAACTCTACGACCCATTTTTCATTTACAAAAGAAGGCAATCAGAATTATTGACAATGCAAATTATTATGCTCCTTCAAACCCTTTTTAATAAAACTAAATATATAATCAAATTACAGGATTTAGTCGACTTCACAACAGCAGTAATTAATGCATATTGTCCACAATAACCATATTCCAGCATGAAAGGGCCCAGGGCCCTCACAAGAATCTATTCAAAAGAGGTTTAAAGTTAAGAAAACACAATATGACCTAAGAGCAAAAAAATCTGTATCAACAAAATCTGTTCAGAACCACTAAAAACAGTAGATGTGTGTCAATCAGAGGTGTAACTCTGTGGAACTTTCTAGAGGAGTCTCTAAAAAAACTCAACCATCTTAAAAACATACATAAAGTATAAAAACCAAATAATAAATGATTATAATACATTAGAAATACCAACTTAATATGCAAGAAAAAAAACACAGGGGAAACTTGGTTGGTGAAGATCGGGTCCAGAAAACTTTATTATTTCTTCATTTTTATTGTATGTGTATGTGTAAATGTTCATGTGTGACTGTTATTATTTGTTCAGGACTTTCTTTTTTTTCTTTTGTCTTTATTGTTATTGAAGTCGAGCCAAATGCTTGTTTTTTTGTTTTTTGTTTTGTCTTTATTAGCGTTGTAAATTGGGATTTAGGCTTAAAATAAGTTATTTTAACTTCTGCCTAAACCATAGTAGAAAAAAAAAAAAAAAAGTCTTCTGGACAGTTTAATTCTTGAGATTAATAAGAATTAAACTGTCCAGAAGACTTTTTTGAATTTTTTTCTGCTATGGATCACTCCTGGATAAATGAGGGACTACAAGGACTTCTGCCTAAACTTATTTCAGTCTTCTTCTTCTTCCGGCATTTCCCTTCAGGTGTCGCCACAGCAAGTCAGTTTCTTCCATCTAACCCTATCTGCTGTTTCCTCTTTGGTCACACCAACTATTGTCATGTCTTCCTTCACTGTGTCCATGAACCTCCTCTTTGGTCTTCCTCTAGTCCTCTTTCCTGGTGGTTCCAAATCCAGCATCCTTCTTCCTATGTACTCTCTCTCTCTCCTCTGCACATGTCCAAACCATCTCAGTCTGGCCTCTCGGACTTTCTCCCCAAAACCTCTAACATGTGCTGTTCTTCTGATTTACTCATTTCTAACGTACTCATAAAACCATACTGCTGCTCATAAATTCTTACTTCAGACCGTAGCCTCGCTTCGACAACCCCTTTCAGTGCCTGCTTGTTTTTTTTTTGTGTTTGTTTGGTGGTTTTTTTTTTTGTTTTTTTTTTATTGATTTGTATAGATCTTCTGTCAAATGACTGACTGCAAGAAAGAATAAAATCTAACTAACAGTGGCCTCAAAGCAAAAAAGTTGGGGTTCAATTCCCAGGTAAGATGCGGCTCGGAACAAGGCTAGGAATGAGTGTTTGAATTCTTTGATTGTTAAAACATTTTGATTGTAAATACATTTTTTTAATAAGAGCTATAAATTTACTAAACTGAGTTATAGAACAATCATTTGGAGTAAATCCCACTTTTATTAACAAAAATTGATCAAATTCCAAGAATTAGCCAGAAGCAAAAGATTTTTTGTGCCTTTTTATGACTTGCTACTTACAAAGTATGATCTTCGGAAGAGCCAACCGTGTCTGAACAGCACTGTATTCTGTTTAGACAGATGTTTTTTTCCATATTTGCAACACAAATAGTTATATTAGTGATGAGACAACCATGCCCGGGCGCATTGCTTGTGATCCACCTGAGGGAGCCAACTGTTTCTGACCGGTAATGTTTTCTTCAAAATAAACCGTGACCATGGACGACAAGACTGCTGTAGCTCATTATTTCTAAACAAAATGTTGAGCAAAGAAGTAAAGTAATTAACACTTGGACCAGCCAGTACCAAGATCAACATGGTTATATCAGCATGCCCCGTTTTGTAAGATCTTTTTCTGTCAATAGAAAAGAAAGATAATAGATGACAGAAGAATTAAAGCAGACAAAATAAAACCCAAGAGAATTTGTAACAGCAAAAGCAGAGTTAAAAAAAACAGTGAGATTGAGAGAAAGAAGTCCAGGCAGAATTAGAGGTATCATTTTCACCCTGGTCTTGACAGAGACTCCTCTTCAGGTTGAATAGGCCCATTGTTTGGACAAGGCCTCCATGACACAGGCCATTTCATTACAGAATGAGCCCAGGAATAGGCAGTAGATGGTGTTTGCCTCCCCCCCTCCTTCTCTGTCTTGTCAATGAGCTCCATTCTCTCTTCCTCTGGGCTACCTGCATGAGATGGAAGACAAGCATAGGGGCAACGCACTCTCCGAAACAAACAGGCGCCCTCCCTCATAGCAACAGACGAGTGGAATTATCCAGTAGAAACACACGGGTGACCTAGATGTCAGTGATGTGAAATGTCGCATCACAATGACTTATGAAGAACCAGCAGATGGTTTACAAGAAACGTCATTGTGTTGTCTGTATCCTCCTTGTTCGTAGGTAAGCAGATGTGCACTTTGCAACATTCTTCCACAAACCATGAACGTAGCTAACCTAACACAATCTGATCTCGAGACACGTCTAACTTTTTTAAACGTGTCCAGGTGTCTTACTGGGAATGTGTTGAAAGTAAGCGAGCATAGCGGTATCTCCTTCAGATATTACATGTACTTTCATGACGGATGTTAGCAATAAGTACTCTCTTTCAAATGTCGGGATGAATCAGAAGTAGAACATTTGTCAGTCTGTTTGTATTATTTTTATAGAGTATCTGCACCTTTTTGGCAAGATCAAAGAATACCTGAATAAAATTAAAGATTTATATGTTCAACTTTGACACTTACTCTCTGTGATGGAAATACAGAACAGGTGGAAGTGAAGATGTATTTTCTGTAGTTACCGTATTTCCCGCACGATAAGGCATGGTAAACCTAAAAACCTTAAATTTTCTCTAAAGTCCACGATGCGCCTTTCAACCCGGAGCGCGTTATATAAAGATCAATATTGAGCTACAACAGGTGTCGCAAGTGCGGTAAGCAGCCGCCGACTGCCGCCTAATTGCCCCTGATGGCGGTTGGCATCAGGTATGAATGTGTGTGAAATTAATGAACATGAGCTACAATGTTAAAACCCTTTGATACCAACGCAGGTCGAAAAAAGCGCTATACAAGTAAAGACCATATACCATTTATAGTAAAATGTACAGCAATACACTAACAATACACGATACCAGAGAATCTCTACCACCTCGTCAAGAAGGCTGTTGATGTCAGGAAGCATTTGGAGCAAAACAGAAAGGATAAGGATGCCAAACTCCGCTTGATTCCTATTGGGAGCAGGATCCACAGGTTGGCCCGTTACTACAAGACCAAAAGAGTTATGGTCCCCAACTGGAAGTATGAGTCATCTACAGCTTCTGCTCTGGTGGCATAAACTCAAAACTTTTTGGATTAATAAAAAATAGCTGTCTGAGGTTGTCATGAAGCGAGCAGTAGTTTGAAGTGTTTCCAATACCTTATTGAATCAATGAAGATACTGAAGGGTCAGTGGGTTTAAGCTTCCATTAGGATAGAATTAAACTCCTCAAATCATTTGTAACATTGTGTCTTATTTTGTTCTCCAGATTACTGCTGATGCACAATAATTTGCTCTGATCTTTTGCAACTTTTCTTTTTTTGTTTTTGCCAAAGCGAATACTTACTTTTTAAAATTGTTTGTCTGAATTTCTTTGTAATGTTAAAAAAAGTTGCTGACAGTGTTAGTTTCTGTAGCCAGCTGAGGAAAAGAAGCACTGTGTTGCATTTCAAAACTGATTACACCCAAGTCAAACATTAAAAAAAAAAATTGCTCAAGCTTTCACAATAAGATTCAGGATTGACAGAGAATCTTGTGGTTTCAGTTCTTCAAACCAGGATTGAAGGACCTGCATTGGTCCTTCAAACCAGTCTTGGTTCAAACCAGACTGGTCTAACTTTGTTAGAAGTTGTCTTTGTTGGTCGTCAAAGTGTTGGTCACTAAAAAATCAAGTTGTCAAATATTGTTAATTTTATTTTTTGTAGTTAGTAGATGTTTGAAAATTAGATGCAAAATTTGATACCTAAAAGATCGATGTTACCATCAAAGCTAACGGTAAGAATGGACAACACAAACTGTTTGGACAAATTGCATTTGTCATGTCCAGTTGTCCCCAGAAATCAGCAATTGATTTAGTCAAAAAATACCCACCTATAGTGTAGCTAGTCAACTGGATATGCTGTGAGGTTGGATTGTTTCCATAGAGTGAAAGAAAGTGATCCCTTACGCGATATGTGCCAAGTGGCAGAACTAAGCAGGGAGCAAGAGGAGGAGGAAATACAAACATTAAAATGGCAAAATCGAATGAATACATTTTAAGCACAAACAAAAAATACCGTGTTACATACGTAAATATGCCCTGCATATACAAAAGCACAATACCCCTGTTAACTGTTGAAATTGAGACA
The DNA here is from genome assembly GCA_902685375.1 of Neostethus bicornis. Taxonomy (NCBI): domain Eukaryota; kingdom Metazoa; phylum Chordata; class Actinopteri; order Atheriniformes; family Phallostethidae; genus Neostethus; species Neostethus bicornis. Next base: position 9,277,712 of record LR738549.1, on the reverse strand, counting down.
AACTAATGTGGAAATGCAAAATACAATGCATCTGAAACCATTTTTAAAGATTTTTTTTGTTTTTTAACTGAATCAGTTCACACCGTTTTAAATTATTCAAAATACAAAGTTTGAGAAAAGGTCACATTCTTTAGCAATAAATGTATATGTCTGAAGAACGCCATGGGGAAGAAAAATTATGCACGTAGCGAAATGCAAAGATGACATGATGTACTTTCTCTGCAGGTCGTGCACTTTCAAATTTTCTGACTCACTACAGAATGACTAAGCTTATTTATCAGACTTGCGTTCGAGCACTGCGGCGTAATATGTCAAGTTGCATTTAATTAAAATTCCGTTTGAAAAAAAAACAAAAACTCTAACTTTTTATGTCAAATGTCCTCCGCCAGTGAAGGAATATCCATTACAGGTGAAAGGCTAATAGTTAGAGATTGGATTGTTCTTAAGTAAAAGAGTCTGTCTAAGAAAGATGCAAAGCACTTGTTTTAAATGTTAAGAGAGTAGACACTGGGGAACACTGAGAGGGATTTATCTTGCAAAATTAAGAAGTTTTAAATCTAAGTTTAGATTCTGATGTCCAAAAGGGGCTTGCCGTACTCTGCTTTTCTACTAAATTTATATGGTGCAAGTGTCACAACAGAGGGCTCACACAGTTAATCATTCTCTAAACACAACTGTAGCTGAGGGCAGCTGCCTCATTGTTCAAGGTTGGGTGGGGAGCTCCAGGAAAGCAAAGGCAGTTCCACAAAAAACGTTACAATGCAAAATTATTAGATTAAAGACTATATTTAAAAAAACAGCAGCCCAACTCAGTTTCCCTTTTTAAATTTACCACCGCCACCTGCGGGTATGTCTTGTCCATGCACCCTAGGACAGACATGGCCCCCACGTCCGATTTACAGGGTTTGGTCCGTCAGCTATACAGGCACAATTATACCACTGCACGGTGCTCGGTCCATCGCTACACAGTAACGTGTCACCATGTGCTTGTGTCCCTGTCCAAACTCCATTTTTTTCTCCTCTCTCCCCTTATCAGCTGTTTTTAAGTTCTCAGAACTGCCCCTGTTTCCTTGCAATATTTGATATGCATTGCATTCAATCAAAAGTATAACAATTCTAATCTGAATATTCTTTGTTCGGTATCTCCTTAGGATTTGATCTTGTTGCATGGTTTTACTCGTGTGGCAAAAAGGGTTATTCAAGCTCTAAGCAGCAGATGAACAATGTAGATTTGGGTATGATTACAAAAAGATGCTAATGTACTTTGAAAACATTCGTAGATATTCACTGCTTCCCTAAAAGAGGTAGTGGAACACAGTTTGATTTATCAAAAAAAAAAAATCCCCAAAAAACCCAAAAGTAATTAATCTACTACTTTTTTTCAAGAGTTCAAATAGTTTCCCTTTGGGGGAGCAATAAATTTACTAGTAAGTCTGAACTTTCAAAATAAATGTGAAACTTTAATTAGACTGATGAATGAAATGGAAACTTAGCAGAAAAGCTTTAAACAGAAAAATTGATTACATTAAACTCCATTGAACTGATGAATTCTGCAGCTTCCATAAAAAGCCCTGCTCCACTTGCAGTGGTGTGACAATGTAAGCAAACAGAAGCAAAGAAAATGAACAACAAGTAGCTTATTTGACATCATGAAGCCATTCCCCAATGTACCAGAGTCGAAGGACAAAGGTACATCCGGTACACCCGGATTGACAGACAGAAATTACTTGGGTCGAACACACCAGGTACCCTGTCGTCATAGGCTGATCAGTTCTTTTGGGTCTCAGAAGGCAGTTGGACAGGAGGTGGTTTTCCCAACTGCACGGGTTCCAGAAAATCACGACTGTTCTCAGGGGGGCCAGACTCCAAAGGAGAATGAACTGGGGAAGATCTCCAGTGGCCAAGATTTGGAATCAAAGTGATTCTGTGGGTCTACTATTCGGAAACAACTACTTACCCTGGGTGATCCGTAATAACCTCCACGACACCTTGCCTGGATGGTCCAGAAGATCACATACTATTCTGAAAAAGCGGAGAAAATCGCCCTGGGTTCGTGTAGTTAACGGTGATCTGAAGTTCTCTGCCTCCGCCCACTCCAATGCACGTCCCGCAAGAGTCCCACTCTGTGGAGGATCTTGCTCAGGTCGGAATTAAAAATCTGTGGAAGGACTCTTGAATTCCCAAGAGGCCCATCGAAAACTTCCAGGTCGGTGGTGTGAGGTTCTGAGGCCGAGTTGGAGACAGAGGTTCTGTGGGTCGACTGAGCCTGAAGATCCTGGAGATGCTTGCGGAGTTGAAAGTTGTCCTGACACACCATTTCCAGAGCCTGCCCACGTTAATCCAGCCTTACCTTCTGCAGGGTTAATTCATCCTGCACAGGAGGATGATTTGGGTCTGCTGGGTCCATTTTGGTCGGGTCTTCCGTTATAGTGGGGGGTTCAGAAGGAGGAGCCAATTGCGGAACAACAAACAATGACTCTTGCTTTCTTTTTACAGCCTTGCTGGACTCTTTTGTTAAATAAATCAAAAAGCCAGTTCGTAATCAAAGAAATCTCTCTCATGGTTTCAAAGGATATTTTCGTGGTCAGGAGGCAGACATGGCAGGAAGTTGTGAAGACCCAACGAAGAATCCTGGAGAGGTTGCCTTTAAATAGGCAACAGGTAAACGGGTACAGGTGTTCAGAATTAGGTGGGAGTCTGGGGAAGAAAAGCTAATCTAGGGCTTCCTCTGGTAACAGGCAAGGGAACCAGAACAGTATAGGACCAGAACAGTATAGAACGCACCGAACATTCTGAAGAAAATCTAAGACTCTTACATATGTGTGCCTTAGGGTCCTGAAAATATGGTAAGCATTCATTACTTTCATACTTTTACTTACTAGAAATAATATTTTATATTAGTAAAACACTAATCATTTTAATAAGAATAATTGAACTAAATTCATGTCTCGTTCCGTTGTCTTCCGCTCATCCGGGGCCAGGTCGTGGGGGCAACAGCCTCAGATGGGAAGCCCAGGCTTCTCTCACCCTAGCTGCATCCTCCAGCTCACCCGGAAGGATCCCGAGTCGTTCTCCGGCCAGGTGTGAGAGATAGTCTTTCCAGCGGGTCCGGGGTCTGCCTCTCGGTCTCCTCCCGGTGGGATGTGCCCGAAACACCTCACCAGCGAGGTGTTTAAATGACTGAGGACTCCTTAAAAAAAAAACACAAAACAACAAATAGGAACAGATGAACAGAAAGTTTACAGTAAAGAGGGGTCAACAAGATTTCTGAGCTAGAGAATATCGGCTGGGAAATAAAGAAAAACACTTTGTTTTAACTGTTACATTTTAAAACACGTAAAGTGAAAAGAAAGAGCAAACATAGGTAAAGAACATTGTTCCCAAGTTGTTCTGATATTAAGCAGCATAGCTAAAGGTTATCTATGTCAGCTACTGACTTTATTCCACGTAAAGGTGGTATTTGCTTCTTAAAGCCAAACTCAGAGCTGGTTCCACAGCAAAGCCTCAGTTAATGAAGGATTTAGCCAACCATTCTACTTCAAGAAACTAAAAACCGACTTAGATCAGATTTGGATTAGTTGTGACGCAACTAAACATTCTCAAAATATCCTAGGATAAAATGATGTGTTAAAGACTGAACAGAAAATTAATTCACCCAATACGTTAATGAAGCCTGCAACAGATTGAGAATCTGTATCAGATTATTCATTTGATACTAGCAGGGATATGCTCTGCGTATGTTTTTATTTTTTTCATACTTATTTAATTTTCCAAATCTTTCATAGTCTATGTGGCTATAGTTTGCTTAACCTGACATTGGTAAGAGAGAGGTGGAAGTGAAGTAAGTTCAACAATAAAGGGAAAGAATAACTAACAAGAAAAGACAATGAGAAGGTAGACATGCTTACCAGCGCAAAATTATTGTAAATATCAAATTGAGCATGACCATGTCCAGACAATATTCAAACTACAAAGGGACCCCAAAAGACAATAAATCCTGAATTATACAGGAGACAATGACATAATTTTGAAGAAAAACTAGATTGGGAGCAGGGTACATAGCAGACAAGAAATGGTGTGAAAATGTGCATGTGTATTTGTGTATATAGACCAAAATTCCTGCCAGCCCCGAAAAGCCATGGTAAAGCAGTGAGGAAGAAGAAATACCTGACCCTATCCCCAACCTCCTTCCCCTGCATAGGGATCCAGAAAGTCCAAGCAAGGGGGACTACCAACCTCGCGACGCATGGACACCTTTTTCTATCATTTATTTTAATAGATATCAAAGGTATAAAACTTCATGCACTGTTTTTTTTTTTGGTCAAATACCGAGTGATGGGATAGCTCAACTTGAAACACATGTTGTTGAAACATATGAAAAAGGTAATTGATCAAGTTTTTCCATCTCCGTGCGATAAAACACAGATTGGTTTTATTTATAAATGAATATTCTTCTACCAATTGTTAGTTGTTGGTAAAAAAAAATCCAGTGTTGCACATTGTTGTAAAGTCAAGATCAGTTGGCTTTAAAAAAAGAAACGAAGAAACATCATTACTCTGATGAAAAAAACCCCAGAACATTTCTTGCCCACACTGCTTTTGTCAACCCAAAACAGCAACTATGTGCCACAGGTGAAGCATTTTGGTGGGTAATTTTGTGGTTTTAATTTGCATGTGTTTATTGTTCGAGTTTTTGTCATGGTTTTAAATTCTTAGTTTAATTTGCTCCACCTGTGGCAGAGACGCATAATCACACCCAAACACTTAAAAGCAGCTGCTGGAGGCATAGCAGAGGAAGAAGTTTGGACACATTGGAACAGAAGACTGCAAACATTGAGACCTAAGCAAGGGGTGACAATATGGTGGTGTGCCACCATGCAGTGGAGGAACTAAGTCTGTGCAGCAGAGGAACTAAGTCAATGCAGCAAAGGAGATATGCCCGTGCAAGAGTGAAGTACCAAATCTGTGTTAGGTTGCACGATCCAGACATTCATTTTTCACAGAAACTTTTTAGAGATTTGTGTTTGATTCAGAACCCACATTGCCATCCAGATAAAGACATGTTGAGGAAAGATTCAAGCTAGGCACCTATGCCAGATTGAGGAAGCACCTGCTAAAACAAGTGCCCTCTAGGACTAATAAAGTTTTCTGATTCTGATAAAATGACATTGCAAAGCAACAAAAACCAAGTGCCAAAACATCAAAGTGTAAGTTCTTATGAGGTTTGCAGGCCCATAGAAAACCTCTTTATAAAAATTTGGAACTCAGTGCAGGTCTAGGAAAGTTATTTTATAGATTCAAACTTTGGTCAATGTTTTGCTTAATGTGGCATTTGTACTGAAAGCATTTACAAAGGACCAGACATACTAAAAGTTGCATACGTCCTTTTGGATTGCTTGAAGAAGAACAAAGGCCTCATTGCAATGACATCAAACCCCACAATCAATCAAGCAGTCCATGATGAAGCCCTGAATAATCTTAGAAACCTGTGACTCGGCTCTTCAAGTGGCAAAGACAGTGTTTGTTGAGTTTGCCGAGTCTAAGACGAAGGCAAAAACAGCACTAACTCTCTCACGTCAAGTCCCATCAAGAGGTTGGCTACGAGGCTACAGGGAAGCTGTCGGAGCCACTCCAGGAAATTCTGCATGCACAATTTGTCTTTGTAACAGGAGAGCTGGCACGTCACTCAGCTTAAGGATGTCATGACCGGACCGACTTAGCGTGCAGCAGAAGTGCTTATTACGCATTGTATACTCAATCCTTACACAGGGGAGCCTGGCGTGGCTCACATCCCGGTGATCAGGCTCAAGCTTTTTCTCACCACAATAGTTTGTAAGAGACCTGGTGAATTTCCATGAACCCCAGCATGAACTCTACCACTTAACCATGAGAGACTCCTCATTTTGGGAGAGGCTGAAGTCTGATAAACAGAGGGGGAAGAAAGAAAGAGAGAGAGAAAAAACAACAGAAAAATGGAACACAGGGCTGGCACTTCTAGCAGGTTTATTTGAGGCTGTGACAGTGAGCCCTTGGAAAAGGGATGGCATCCAAAGCCGAGTCCACACATGGGCGGAAGGTAGACAAAAGGCGTCGTGACAAGCAGGCACGGCATTTGAAAGCTTCCTCGCTTTTTCTTTACGAGTTTAGGAGAGAAAGGAAGGAGAAAAAATCGGATTATTTTACTCTCTAGATCCCTGAATTTAGTCGGGCAGAGTGGAGACAGTGCCTGGGAACAATTTGTTCAGCCATTATCTCAATCCATTAAGGATGAGAACTGCAGGCCACGCTCCGGGTTTAATGTTCCATCATGAAGACGAGAAGAGGATTTCTGAATTGCTTTATTCTTAGATTGTTATCTTCTTAGCTCTTATGTTGTTTTTTACTTGCTGATACGCCTCAAATTTAGAAGAGAACACTTATTCTCTTTGGATTAGCTTTCATTGAAGTTCCACCTGCTTCTACTTTTGTATGTCTGAATGTAATTGATGTGCACATGAAAACACTTTTAGTATCAGATTCATGCAATAAAAATGCAATAAATCCACAGGTACTTAACTTTTATTTTTGGCTTTTTAACTGGTGTAGCAAGCAAGGTCATCCAATGAGTCCCAAATGTCTTGCAAATAAAAAAAATGTCAGATTGAATACTCATTGTGATGTTTTATTTGCATTTATATATACAAGATGTTTTTCAATGCTACAAGAAATCAAAAAGTGAATTGTAATTATTTTTAGATGACTTCTAAATGTGCATTGAAATTAAGGAGGGTAAGATCATTTTAAAAGGAAGCTGAAGTGAAATATTGAAAGACAAAATATAACTCAGATTAGAAATTGGATATAGAAATTATTTTCACGTTTCATTTTCAGGTTAATTGAATTCTGATAGCTTGACATTGTGCAACAACTTGACCAAGATTGCACCAGTTGCCCAACGGTTGTTACCATGGGTTACTAAATTTGTCCTTTATATTGTTCCACAAAATTTGCCAATTGCAAGACAGCTGGTTCAGCTTGTGAACAGTTATCCCATTTAGCTTCGCTATTCTGAAGGAACCAACGTGCATTAAAGCACAAGCCATTTGAGCCAAAAGCTCAACTTTCAGGGGGTGGGGACTAAACATCTTTTCCAACCCAAAAACAAACCTTAAGAGGTTTTTTTTTTTTTAATCATGAATTTTAGAGCAACTTACCAACTCTACCATGTTTATCAACTTACCAAGTCCATGCTTTCTTGGCCATGGATTTTTTTATCATAAGTATAGTCCAACATTAGCAAGAAGTGTCTTTAGATCAGCAGTGTACATGTTCTGCCCACGTTTTCTTCTTTCGGCTTTTCCCTTTAGGGGTCACCGCAGCAAGTCAGTTTCTTCCATCTAACCCTATCTGCTGCATCCTCTTTGGTCACACCAACTATCTTCATGTCTTCCTTCACTGTATCCATGAACCTCCTCTTTGGCCTTCCTCTAGTCCTCTTTCCTGGTGGTTCCAAATCCAGCATCCTTCTTCCTATGTACTCTCTCTCCTCTGTACATGTCCAAACCATCTCAGTCTTGCCTCTCAAACTTTATCCCCAAAACCTCTAACATATGCTGTTGGTCCCTTGATGTACTCATCTCTAATCCTGTCCATCCTGGTCACTCCCAGAGAGATCCTCAGCATCTTCATCTCTGCTACCTCCATCTCTGCTTCCTGTCTTTTCATAGTATCAAATTCAAATCATCAAATCAAAGTCTCAATCATCAAAGAATCAGGAATCAAATCATCAAAGTATCAAAATCAAATCAAGTATTAAATTCATAGTATCAAAAATGAATAGTTAAATTAAATGAATGTATGTGTAAGGTTTTTTTTTTGTTTTGTTTTTTTTTTGGGATGTGGGGTATATTTAGTTAATCGGTTTATTTCTGAGCCAATGAAAAGTGTCATGTTTATCTACTATGTGCCAAGAATTACCACCCCACAAAAAGCACAGTACTCACAGTCTCCAAAATTTACCTCAAATTATATATTTTGATTTCCATAAGCAACATAAAATTGCTACAGGGTTCCTGTCAGCACTACTTGAAAGTCAGCCCACCGGGACAACTGGACAAACAACCTTAGGATGACGTAGTGTTAGACTCTACAGCCGACATCATTCCTGTCAAAGTCAAAGCTCCCAGTGTTTCCATAAAGTTACATCATGATATAAAAGTTGGTTTTAAATCCAGCTAACTGTTAAAGTAGACAGTAAAGCTGAAGATAAGAACCTTAAAAGTACATTGAAGTGTTTAATTGAAACATGGCAGAGAATGTAGGGTTGATTTTTCTACAGTTTGGGAGAGCCACTGTTGGACAGGCAGTGGAGGTCTAACCGTACAACATGAAACTAATTGAACATTTGATTGTTACTAGGACTATTGGTGCTGATTGATCATCAGCCCACGGCATGTGGTGGGCAAAAAGGCAATATTGTGATTTATGTAACCCAATGTAAAACTGATGCTACACTCGTGACTAGGGCTGAAACAGTTAATCGATTTAATAGATTATAATCGATTATCAAAATAGTTGTCGATTAATTTGGTCATCGATTAATCGTCTAAAAAGTTTTTACTATCAACTGCACTTAAATTGGTCTCCATGTGGGGCAGTAGAGAGCAAATTGACGATGCGCGCTACCAAAATAGGAGAAGAAGATAGCAGCCAATCATTGGCCTTCATTTCACCCCGCCTCACGTGATCAGGCAGATTAAACAAGATGGCGGAAAGAAAAACACATACAAAATCATCCAAAGTTTGGATCATTTTCCGCTAAATTTGAAAAAGACTCGCGTTAATATGCAAAGTTTGCGAAACGGACACGTTTTGGCACGGAAGCATAACGACGCTGCACAAACATCTTTAAAAAAACATGCGGGAGACCGCAAACCGGAGCGATACACAATGTTATTTTAATAAAAACAATTTTACAGGTCGCAAAATACACTTTTTATTGTCTTCAAAATGTTCATTTTGGAAATAATCATGTCTGATATGAGGCCGCTGTCAGTAGGAAGAAGAGGGGTTTTAAAAAAAAGATCGCTAAATTCAAACCAGGATACAAGACCCTCTCCTCTACACCGCAAAAAGCACATTTTTTCCCACAAAAAAATGAGTTGCCACTAACTAAAAGGCACCCCTTTACTGATTAATAGATCTGTGTTTGTAATATTATAAGTGGTAAAGATGGTCATTTTATTTATTAAAGTTACTATTTTTACAGTACAGATGATGTTTTTTGTTGTTTTTTTTTTGCACTAATACTTCACAACTTGAATGTTTTTGTATATTTTTTTTCATGTTAATCTGGGGTCTTTTTTTTGTACGATACTTCTGAACAAGGTTAAATTTGCGAATCCAGAAGTGTTAAAGGTTTCTTATTTTCAAATGTGATCCAACAGTTTACATTTGATGTTTTATTAGCCAGTACTACTAAAGCACATTTTATGGGTGCTTATGATTTATTTTGACTGTATACAGTAAGTAGGTTTGTCATTTTCCAGAAATGATAATATTCTACCTCTTTATTTGACAGAAAGAGTAACATTTGCTCTTACTGGAATAAACCCAAAGTGTTGTTTAAGTGGTTATGAGCTGTGTTTTACACAATTACATTCTATAATATGCCAAAAAAGTAATATTTATTAAATTGTCATTTTTATCCGATTAATCAAGTAATCGACCCAATAATCGACAGATTAATCGATTACCAAAATAATCGTTAGTTGCAGCCCTACTTGTGACCTAAACCAAATTTGACCTTTTACTTTTAAACTTCTGCTAAGTCATTTTATTTTAGATTATTAGGTCTTTGAAACTTTTTGACTCTTTAAAGGGTTTTATTTTACAAACTTCAGTCAGTTTAATTGATTCCGAGGCTCAGTTAATGCTTAAATGAACATATTGTGATAAACTTTGGTCTGTCACATGTAATGAGGGCAGTCATCAGCATACAACCTTGGAAGTAAAAGTTCCAGATCATAGACACACAGAGTTGCACAAAAACTTCATCTTCTACTCCAAACAAAGCCAGCACTGGCAAAAGCCTCTACCAGACTAAAAAGAAAAAGTTTCCAATTTTAAATGCACTGTTCTTAATATGAACTAGTAAATTAAAAACAGAAGCCTGGAAAGTCCCCAAAAATCCTTTTCTGAATAAAATTGATGAATGTTAATGTCATCCCACAGCAAGAAAATTAACCTACTGAGCCAAACAATCTGACGAAGGGAGCCAATGGCTGTGATTTCAATTCAGAAGTTGAACTGAGTTTCACTTCCTGTTTCAGGATAGCAGCTTTCAGTTAATCCAACTTGGCAGACAAATGGCAGTGCTCTGATGTGCTGAAAAGTCCAGTTGACCTATGTTTACTTCACAATAAATCAAGAGTGAAAAAGTGCAGAACGGACAATGAGGAAATGTTTTTTGTTTGCCTCTCCTCAATTTAAACCATGAATTTATAATTTGTACTGATAAATCCTGCAAAGATTCAACCAACGAAGCACTACAATGAAAATCAGAAGGAAAGAAATGCATTTTTATATATATATATATATATATATGTTTGACGCAGTGTTTGAACAAGGGAAACCACACTCGATCTGAGAATTCACTATCCAGCAGACCCCCCACTTCCCGAAACCTCAATACGGCTACTTTTCTTCAAGAGATGACACACCTCTGGAAAAGTGTAACCTCCACAACTGTCCTTTAGTTTGCCTGAACCCAGACACTAACCACAATGTCAATGTCACATTCGAAAGGCAAACTAGCTAAAACAATTGTACATCAGTTGAGGGCCTCTTCGTTAGATCTCATTTTTGGATTCCAGTCACTGGGGATATCTTTTTGACACCTCGCCAAGCTCAGGTGAGAGATCCCATCATTAGGTCCGTAACATTTGCTTCATACTGAAAAGATTTGCCGGTGGAATTGAGAAAGTCTTTGAAGCATTTACCCTACCGATGCTAAAAGTCCTTTGATAAGGCCAGTAACTACTCAACACCGCCATCACTTCAAACTGACTTTATTGAAGGGACTTGTGCTTTTTTTTTTTTTTTTTAAACTGATTTACAAAAAGAATCACCAATGAATACCTAACCTATGCTGCTTTTTTATTATCATTAATTAAAAAAAAGTGATATTTAGGGGAGTCATAGTTCATGTGTAAAATTGACATTTTTGGGTCGAGGAGTTTCCGGTTTGAATGCCACTGAGCTCAAGCCTACGTCTCCCTGGAGAAGAGACCCAATCCCCAGTTTCTCTCACCATTGGCGCCGTCATTAAATCGTCACAGTCAAAAAATCTAGTTTAATATCTTTCCTCAGTTTAAAACTTGGCAGGAGGTTGGTCGGTCAATGACTGAGGGGAAGGTCAGTCAATTACTCCCTGCTGCGGTGCAACTCAGCACAGGAATTTCCCCATGAGGTACCCAATACAGTATGATTTAAAAAAAAGATCAGTAAAGACATACATTTACCTACTAACAAGTCCAACATACTAAATAACAAGTCTGATGTGATCTGAGCAGAAACGAAAAGCTACAAAAACAATATGAGCGTTATGCATTCTCACTATTCTTTAACAATTACAAAAAGATCATCAATACTACTTTTAATAGAAGTTTGTACAAATTACTGTTTAAAAAGACCAATGAAGATTAAAAATAGGGGACTGCATGATTAGTGAATATCCTGGTACTGCTAGAAAGCAATACCAGGATGATCTACAATGTACAATGTTACCTTCAACCCCAAACAGTTAAGAGGGGCCCTGGGTTTGGATATTGGCTTGTCCAGGTGTAATCTCCAACTCAGTTACTAACCAACAACATGGTCTCCAGTTAGTCAGCAAGCCTGACATAAAGTGTGCTGTTTCAAACGTCAATGAAAACTGGATAAAAGTGAGTGATTCTTTCCCCCAAAAGCCTGTGAAAACTCTGATCCAGTCAGCGGCCAATGTTCCACTCAACTTCACTCTGCGGACTTGTGTGCTACACTTAGTATGCCTCTGACAGTTGTTTAGAAAATATTCACCAGTGCCTGATGACAGTTTGTTTCATAGCCATTTTCATCAACTTGCAAATGTCATCTTGCTTTCATGGTCAGATACTGTTTTCATGGAAAAACGATCCAGGGATTGGTTTCTTGGATATAACTTCTGACCTTGTGGGAAACATTTGGCACAATCAATCTTGTTATTAATTAATCTTTATATTCTGTCTGCTTGACACAGATGGATATCTGCAAGGGAATGGAACTTCGATTATCAAATGACGAGAAAGCATTGACCCGGGTATTAAAGTACAAACACATGTGAGAAGTTTTGAATGGTGCAGATGATATCCTGGTCAATTTTTTCCAAACAAGTCACTGCTTTGACTCATCCACTTTTTGCTTTGTGTATCTTGAATGAGTTTACTACTGTACAACTGCTCAGTTTTGTTGAAGACGAGAGGAGGATCATGGCACTACCCCTCATTTGCTCAAACGAGGTGATTAATTCACTTTCTTGGAGATTGGGCAATAAAACCTAGCTTGTACACATACATTTGTTTTTTACTATTTTTTGTCAAAGACGAGGCTGCTCCAAGAATCTCAGTAAATTCCAATGTTAAACTGTTAAAAAAAAAAAAAAAGATATATTCTCTGATACGTTTCAAGTTCAATTGCTTGAACTCCACCACCATGGGGTGAGCCACATTACTAACACAGCAGGTTCTGCTGGCAATAACAAAAAAAAAATCTTCCTGAAATGAGTTTCCAAAATCTGGTAGCTACATCAAAGCCAAACATCACCAAGCCACAGTTCCATGCACGGCCAAACAAACTAGACAAATATTCAGTGGCGACATTTTTTGTTGTCTTTTTTCGACATGCTTATTTTTTAAATGGTGGTTTTGGCACTGCTCAACCCGGTTCTCAAGAGATGTTGGAGATTTTATGATTTCAAATTGTTTGAGTGTTTAAATTTTAAAGAAAATCTTTGACGCTCTAAACACAATGCAAATCATTAGAAGCAGTGGCGTAAACAAGCAGTGGTGATTGATTGTGCTTCTTCTAATTATTTGATTAACTTTTTCAAGTTCTGGCTGTTTTTAACTCTGATCTGATTGCATTTTACCAAACATTTTGGTGTTGGTGAAGAAGGAACTAGACCTGGCTTTTTGGTTCTCGTGAGATGCTTCAGCCTTGAAACACATTTCAAACAATTTTATGGTTCTGACTTTGTTGGAACATTTTGAAAATGACTCTCTTTGCTCTTCTAACATCAATGTTCAACAGGGCAATAAGCAAGGTTCACAAAGACATCGAGAACAGAGTCAGATTGGCCTGCTTAGAGTGCTGACCTCAACTTGGATGAACACCTTTGAGATGAATCAGTTGGAAGACTGTGAGCCAAACTTTGTCGTCCAACATCCGTAGAAGACCTCCCAAATGTGCTTCTGGAAGAATAGACAGTAATTCCCATAAACACACATTTAAATCTTCTCGACAGCTTTCCCTAAAGTCTGTGTAATATTTTAGAGCTGCAAATGGTGGATTATTTTGACCTTTGTAAAACAAAACGTAGAAATGAGAGGTCACTCAAATTTATGAGCAAGTTAAGGCATGGGAAAAATAACTAGCAATATAGTGTGCACATGTTCTTCAAATCACAGGGCAGCCATTTGGAAGTTGGCAAACAATGCGCTTGGACGCTTGGTGCTAATCTCAGCACACAGCAAGAGCAAAGTTAAAGAAAGTAAATTTTGTGTAAAGACACAATCAGTTTGCGTAGTTACCTTCATAAGTACCAAATTAGTCAGGTCAAAGACAAACTTTTGGCCTTGTGTTCATTTTAGGTAGACTGCGCACAACGCAGGCGTTTACATAGAAAACTAATAAGTCTAATCAATTGTTGTTGGTTTTTATGGAAATGTGTAAATAAGGTCTTTTCAGATCAGGAAGTGGCCAAATTAGTTAACCAGTTTTGTTCCTTCCAAGAGTGCCAAAATGACCAAATTTCTGGAAGTTGCAGCAATAACTAATTCACCAACCAGGCATTCTTTCCTACCCGAATCTTCCACGCTACTTCCAATCACATTCCTCATACTATTCCTCACTTCCTATCTTCTCCATTTGAAGACTGAAAATAACCTCTTGAGTCATTCAGCCATATTTTTGTTTACGCTTTGCTTTCTTCCGTACTGGAATATTGAACCACGCTTCACGCCAAGAGCTCAAAAATGTTCCGATAATGTTAACAAGAGAAACCAGAATATGACATTTGAAAGATTTGAAGGGAACTTGCTTTAGTATATGTTGTTTTACTTTCACAACACCGTCTAAAAATAGCTTCTCGTTCTAAAATGTGCCATATAAAACATGTTTAGGATGGTGTGTGGTTTCCTGGAATAGAACAAAAAGGGAAGGAAAAGATTTTTTTTTTACTCACAGTCTGCTAAGAAGCCAGGAGGCTTTTTTAAAAACATTTCTTGAATATTGTAAGAATTTTAGCACAACTTAGAAAGCTGATTACCAAAACTCTGCATCTTTATAATTGGAAACAAAGATGTTTTTTTTTCTAATTTAATTAACTGGCTTGCCAAGTTTTAGCCCTTAAGAACATTATCACAATCTTTCAGTCACCACACACAGCTGGTAACCATAGGTGAGAATTGGAAAGTAAATTGACTTGAAAATTGAGAGTGAAATTGGGTGAAATTTAAGTTTTTACCGAGTTAGTTGGCAGGTTGTGTATTTGAATGTTTACTGTATCATTTTAATTCAAGTATGTCATATTGATTCTATGTTTTCAATCTGTATTGTTGTTTTTTATTCTGGTTTTATAGGATTTGCCAAACATCTTGAACAAAAATTCTTGGAAATTGGTGTTTCCTTTCCACTAATCTTGTTTTGCAACCCAATTTGTTGCCACATTTTCATCCTTTCCGTCATCCATTCGAGTGAGAACTTCACGTTCTCAAAAGAAAGCTGGACATGCAAGGCTACAAGGTCAACATGTGATGTGGGTGACAATTGACAGTCTATCTGCCTGCATCAGTCATTCAGTCTTCTGGCTTGACAAACACATGGCCACATCTTTATTGAGCTCAAGGCTAAAACTGTTCTGTTCTGCAAAATAAATTGGACCGTGAGTAACATGCTTGTGTCGGGCTGATTTCTGCAAGAAATTAAATGGGTTTAAGCACCTATAAAAGATATTTTACTGATTCCAAGATGTCTTCAAAAACAAGAAGAAACAGCAGAGTTTCCAATATAAAAGGATATATTTTTATTAGAAATGACTTGAAACAAACGTTCATTTAAAAACAACACCATTCCAGTATTGCTTAGCCGATCATTCTGCATTTTGATTAAAAGTTAACACAGCCAAGAATTTAATTAGAAAATGCAAGTGCTTCGAAAAAAAAAGAAAAAATGTACTAGCTTACAGCAGTTCAGGAACCAAAAAAGATTATTTTTTATGAGTTCGGCACAATAAAACTCACCAACTATGGTTAGTTTCTGGTTATTTTTTAAAGCGAAAAGTAAAGAGTCTGGCTGTCCAAAAGTTCTGAAATCCTCATTTAACCTCGAACTCTTATACTCCCCATCTCTTGGACTTTGCTATTGGACAGTCAAATTTCTCCAGCAGGGAATCAATAAACTATCCTGTATTAAATTGCATTTAAAACAATAAACTTCAGACAAACAGAAACAAGTCATCATTAATTTGTGAAAATATGAAAATGTGTGAAACCCAAAAACGTCCAGTGATGCATTTTCCCACGGAAAAAAATACCACTTCCAAAGCATAAGATGAGGTATGCATTCCAAGGCATTCAAAACTTTTTTTTCCGATACTGTACTTTAGAAACAAGCCAAGTTTGGCCCATTTTTTCTGTTACCGTAATTTCATGGCTATAAGGCGCATATAGACGTCTTAGATTTTCTTCAAAATGAGTGGTGCGCCCTTTCGTGCGGTGCGCCTTGTGTGTGAGAAAAGGCGGACCTAAAAGAAAACGCGGTGCTCGTGAGAAAAGGCGCACCTTAAAGAAAACACCGTGCTCGTGAGAAAAGGCGGACCTAAAAGAAAATGCGGTGCCCGTGAGGCGAGGCGGACCTGAAAGAAAAGGCTTGAGAACGTTAAAGAGTGAAGTGTAGGCGTGGATTGTGTATAAAAAAGGTATGTACTGTATGCACAACATTGCTGTTTTAACCCTGAAAATGGCAAAGAGACACCCTTATGACGCTCAGCGAGCGGCGTGGGAGCCATAGATGACCGAAGGAGACCACAGTTTCAGCGCCGGGCGAGTTCCACTACAGTTTTCCAATGGATTGTAGATGCTTGGACTAACATGTCTGCTGGTACTGTTATCCGAGCTTTCGCAAAAGCTGGTATCCTTTCTGAGGAGCCGCACAGTACAGACAGTGACTTTGACAGCGAGGAGCGAAGTGGACCTGCTCTGTTGGATTTTGCGCAGCTGTTCAATTCCGAAACAGAGGCTTGAGAACTTTGACGGATTTGCATAAAGACTTTTACCGGTTATGTGCTTGTTTAGTATTGGTACTACTGAAATAAAGCACAACCAAACTCACTTTTGCTCCCGATCTATTTTTTAATACGCACATTTGCATGCTTGCGTGTGTGTTGTTGTAAGGCGGTGTGTGACTGAGACTGCGCCTTTTCGTACGGTGCGCCTAATGGTCGGGAAATTACGGTATTTTACCGCACATGACCAAAATGTTGAAATCTAATTTCATCCAAAATCCCCAGAAAAGAACAAGCAAAGATTTATTCTACTCATCTCCCGAAGATCTAGTCAAGTACTGGAAAGGAGGGTCTGTCGAATAGTCAAGTCTTGAAATGAGGAGGAACAGTGTGGTTTGAGGAACTTATGAAACTGTGGTCCAGATCCTCAGGATTCTGGAGCATCATGGGAGGTTCCCCAACCTGTCTACATGTGTTTTGTGCATCTGGAGAAGGCTTTCAGCTACGTCTCTCAAGGACTCCAACGAGGGGTGCTCTGATTGTCTGGTTCGTACCGAAGCGTTTTCATAGATTGTTTGACATACGACCAGTGCCAGAGCTTGGTCCATGTTGGCGTTACTAGGTTAAATGCATTTCCAGTAACAGACTCTTTCAAGGCTGCATTTTGTCACTGGTTTTGTTTATTACTGTTACGGACCCAATTTTTTGCTGCAGCTAACATGGTGGGGGATACAGCTTGGTGACCTCAGGACTAGGTTTCTGTTTTTGCAGATGACAGGGTCCTGTTGGATTCTATCCCGTACATGGCTGGAGTGCCCTTGCTGGTCAGGAACGAGGTCCTGCCCGATGTGGAGTGATTCATCTATCCCAGGTTGTTTATGATTGAAAGAAGTACAGGAACAGGATAGATTGCGGTGACATCCTCAGTGTTTCAGATTCTCCATTGGTCCGTTATGGTGAAGAGAGAGTTGACTGGAAAAGCAAAGCTTTCAATTTACCAGAAAACTTACATTTTTCCCTCACCTATTTTCACCGGCTATGGATAGTGATTGAGAGAAAGTACAGCAAATAGGGTTAGATGGAAGAAACTGACTTGCTGTGGCGACCCCTGAAGGAAAATGTCAAAAGAAGAAGAAGAAGATGGATGGGGACTGAAAGAACAAAATCTTGAATAAGAGCAGTTAAGATGAGCTTCCTTTTCAGGGTGAGCAAGATCTCACTCAGATAAAGTTTGAACAGCTCTGCCGTCTGGCAGGAGCTCAGATCAAAGATGTTGGTCCTGCAAGAAAAGCCAAATGGGGGGGATTTGGCCATAGTTAGGATGTCTCTACACCTCCCTGGTGAGGCGTTCCAGGCACATCACACGGAAGAGGTAGATTCATGGTAGGGACCAATGTTCCCTCTAAGCTGTTCGCACAGCTCACAGATTAATAGCGCACAAAAAACCTTTGCAGAGCACAAAATAAAAACCCAATTTCAACTAAAGATGAGAAAATGAGACAGAGCTGCGGAGCATATGTTTCTTCTTTCTTTCTGAAACAAATTGCTTCAAACCACTTTTTGGAGTTTGGTTCGAGTTTGTGATGTCACAAAAAAACGTTTTTGCTCCACCCATGAAGATTTGCTCTACTCATGAAGCTTGTGTGTTTGCTCAGACACATAAAAAAATTAGAGGGGAAATTCCTTAGGACTTAGGTCTCGCAGCTGGCCAGGTAACGTCCCAGGATCCTTTCAGACAAGATAGTGGATGTGGCCAGGATGAGGGAAGTCTGGGCTTCAACCTCCACAACCCAACACTGGCTAATCAGAAGATTCAGTACTGTTTGATTCATTCAGACATTCTTCAGCCAGATTTTTGTCCTTGGTGAACTTTTTGTTTTAATATATTCTTCTGTCAGATACTGTCTTGCATATACTTTGTAGAACCAGCTGTCGGCTATGTTCAGAAGGTCCGCTGTGTTGGTGTGCTAGCATAAAATGCTATGAATAAACTAGAGCTAAGTTCATGCAACATCCCAGAGGCAATAGCCGATCCCTCAAAGGTCAGTAAATGTCAATGTGTTGTGAAATGCAAAGTTTTAAGGGCATGGGGTTAAATAGACTTTAACGTTGAACATGCGCAATGAGGCAAAGAAAGTCTGACTTGTGGGTACAATATTTTAAATGATCTCTTTGATGATTGTGAGAGATAACACCAACATGAACCTACTGGAACATCTGCTGCTGAGATAACTTTAACCCCAGTTCTGACCCTCTGGACCACTGACCCTAATCTATTTCCTATCCCGATCGGTGAACCTTTAAATAATTTCATACAAAATCTGCCCCGAGCCTTCTGAATGGAGGCCCTATGACGCAATCTACAAATATAAACCATATCATGGTAGATTTTGATAATATCTTACAGTTTCACATATTTTCAGTCTGTCCATTGTTGGAGAGGATCTTAATGAGGTTTTTTTTCTCTCTGAGTTTTAAGAGATTTTTTCTGACAAGGAGGTTCTAAGAACAAGGATGTCCTTGTTCCAAAGTATAGTTATTACTTGCATTGTAATAACATTGTATTATGTAAGATTGTGTGTTTAGGTTTCATAAAGGAATCAAAATTATTCATGTTGTGTTACAGAGCCTCAGAAATTAAATGGAATCTAATTGAATTGTCCTAACACGCTAAGGGGTGCGTGCATGTTGAACAAAAATATCTACATTTCTTACAATGTCGTATTTTATACCTTTGATTTGTGGCTTGTATTTTATCTCAAAGAAAACATCTGACATAGACAAAAATTTGGGTATAAAATATCTTTTATGTCTGGTTTATGTCTGTTACCTCTGATTAGATTGTAATATTATATCAGTAAAACTATGAAACTCATGTTTCTGGAGACACAAAATACCAGACGTGCATTCCAAAAAAAAAAAAAAAAATGTCAAGGTATTTGTGTAAAACAGCATAGACATCAGCATTGTCGTGGAAGTGTAAATGAGTATTTGTGGTAAAATGACACTAAGTAATCAGACTATTTAAAAAGCAGAGCTCCTCCAATCTTTAGCCTAAGCTGCTGTTGACACCTGAGTGTTTGCTACAATGACAGATCCCCTTTCCCAGAGTTTCCATCTTCTCTCTGTCTAGACTGTTGTAATAACCTAAAGATAATCATCTAAAAAATTGTTTGCAAAACTGTGTCAAAGTGTGTTTACAGAACATTGCTTATTTCAATGGCAAGGGTGTGAAAGTACACACATGACTTGGAAAAAAAAACCTAGAACAAAAGGTTGCATTGTCATTGAGTATGTTTATATAGGTCTGTCTGTTTCATAAGTTTGTCTTGTTCTATATTTAGGACAAGTTTCCATGAAATGTCATCTTTAACCTCTGGTGGTGTGACTATACTCAAAGCTTTTCATTGTTGCTGAGAGACATTTGGATAGCAATGTTACTGTTGAAAAGCTGTCAGACACTGACTGAACGTATGTGTAAAAAATTCTACTGACAAGCAAGCATCTGCCTTTGACAAGAGAAAACAGATATGTAGGTTTTACATAAACATTTTTTTTGTCATACAAGTGATGTATTGGTGTCAAACTCAATTGAGCAAGCAAGAGAATGCATTTGTTGATTTTTCTAATTTCATGGAAAGTGCATTTGTTTTAGGGTGGTTGTCTTGAAAGACACTGACGAAGATTTTGAACGTGGCTCAAAATCATTTCCAGAATTTGGGGGTGGAAGTTTCAGTGTCATAGCTGAACTATGGTGTAGTGGTTAGCACACAGACCACACAGCAAGAGATTCAGAGTCCTAGTTCCAGACTAGGGCCTGGGCTTGAATCACTGGCCTTTCTTTGTGGAGTATGTATATTCTTTCCGTGTTTGCGTGGGTTTTCTCCGGGGAACTCTGGTTTCCTCTCATCCTCCAAAAACATGTGTGTTAGGTTAATTGCTCCATTCCGAAATTGCTCCTGGGAAAGACTGTGTGTAAGCATGGTTCTGAGTGTGTAGCAGATTGGCGACCTCTTCGGGGTATACATCGCCTCTCACCTGAAATAAGACGGGATAGGTTCTGGCGCCGCCCCATTCTAATTTAATGGAAAGTGCATTTGTTTCAGGGTGGTTTGTCTTGAAAGACACTGACGAAGATTTTGAACATGGCTCAAAATCTTTTCCAGAATTTGGGGGTGGAAGTTTCAGTGTCATAGCTGAACGATGGTGCAGTGGGTAGCACACAGGCCACACAGCAAGAAATTCAGAGTCCTAGTCCCGGACTAGGGCCAGGGCTTGAATCACTGACCTTACTGTGTGGAGTTTGTATATTCTCACCGTGTTTGCGTGGGTTTTCTCCAGGGAACTCTAGTTTCCTCTCATCCTCCAAAAACATGTGTGTTAGGTAATTGGCCATTGCAAAATTGCTCCTAGGAATGAGTGTGTGTAAGGATGGTTGTGAGTGTGTGGCAGATTGGTGACCTGTTTGGGGTATATACTGCCTCTCGCCTTAAATTCAGACAGGATAGGTTCCGGCACCGCCCCATTAGGGATGAGCTGTACAGTGTCTTGTAGGAAGTACCACCATGCAATTAAAAAAAACTTGATATCAAACAGAAAACAGGCCTTGTAGTCTGATCACTGAGAAATATTAGAAAATCTTGATGCTTAAGTTCTTTATAATTGATCAGCTCAGTCATACACAATCCTGGAAAACAGTCTGGCTTCATGACTGTAGCACATTGCAAGAGTCGTAGGTTGATATAAATATGTGATTTATTTCAAACAAATCATAAAAAGCTTTTCCTTTCTGGTCTAATTAATATAATGTTTAACTTGGTGTTTCATTTATTTCATAAACCCTCCCAGCAATATAAGTTCTTTGCTGCAAAAGCTAGCCTGCACTCTAAAGTGGTTTCTTTCTGCTGCTCTGCAGGAACAATGTCTCCATCGCTGCTAATACTGCAGTAAACCAATGTGCCAGCCCATTTATCAGGTGTCTGGAAGTTTTTCCATTCACAGCGTTTTGTTACCAGCGGTGATGGCGGAAGCCCTACAACCCCATCATGGGGAGGAAAGCTTCCTCCCTATGCTTATGAAAATGCTGTCAGATACATATTTATATTTTGTTCAAATGCACATTCATTGAGATAGTCCAGAATCCACATGGGAAAGTCCAAGTCCTCTTCTGTGCTTTCCAAAATATTACTCAGCTATTCAGGGTTGACAGCTCAACAGAATTGATGGTCTACTCGTTAGTTACAGAGATTTTATCATTTACGCTAGCTGTTGCTGTTTTTTTTTTTTTTGTTTTTTTTTTACTTTTATACCCTACAGTGATCAGTTATAAAATGTCAATTTTCTCCAAATGGTTGTCAGTTTCTGTATATAAACCTGCAACAGTGTGGTGTCCTGTTCGAGGTGTACCCCACCTGTTGTTAGTAACCAGCCTGGAAGGGCACCAGTACCAGTGAGGCATCTAGAAGGCATCCGAGCCAAATGCCTGCACTACCCCTTCTGGTTTTTCTTGACCCAGATTTGTAATAACCGCTCTACTAACATATATGAAACCGTTCCATTCCATCGTCTTCCGCTCATCCGGAGCCAATGAAAATTAAATCTACGACAATATCCAGACACAGAATTACAGGTACCCAAATACACTGATTACTGTGGAGACAGAAATGTCTAGCATTTACTGTAATTTTCATCTTTCAAAAGAAATCATTGTTACAAAAAAGCACATTGCAACAAAACAATATATCAACATTAAGTTGGTCTCTTTCAAAAAACATCCATACTGCACCCACTGAGTAACTCTGGATAGATAGAATTCTGAGGTAAAAGTCCACCTGAAAGGGGGATGGGGTATTTAGAGAGGAATTCACTATAAAATGTGTGTTGATGAGCCGCTAATGGTTCACGGGGAACCATTAGATGGTCATGATAACATCTAACTCTTCTTTAGATACAGACTATCTCCTCATTTTAGGACCCCCGGTAACCCTTGTGTGTGTGTGTGTGTTTTGGATGAAAAAAGATACTGTATATGGTTTTTGGTCTTCTAGTTTTGAAAGATCACCAACTCTATAATCTAACTCTTCTGACCTTGTGTTAGCATTTGTACATTTTCAAATTCCACTAAACCAGCGAGCTATGGTGAATGGCTATAAGACTGAACTCTAATGTATAAAAATCATTTTCCCATAAGGAAAGTCAGTCCTCCACCCTTTCCTCTCTGTTTTACACATCCTCTTCCTTTTGAAATTGCTTTGCCTCCACATTGACTCTCCAAATCAAACAATCCAGCAGTGATAGTTTGGCTCTTCCACTGAAACCAAAGCACATACAGGAAGATTATACGGGGCATGAGCTACTTCATGGCAAAGTTCTCAGTTTCCCGGACTTAGTAGGAAATTATGGGAGTGCATAACTGGTAGTTAATAAGGGAAGAGTGGATTTTTATATGCTGTTTTTGAGTATCCCATAGTGGTTGGGCACACAGTGAGACAGCGTGGTGAGTTTTATAATGTCCTGGTTTTTATTATTATTATTATTATCTTTAATCTTCAAAGATTTTAAAGTGATACTGGAAAATAAAGATGGATTTGTAAATTCCCTACAAATCAAATGAATAAAAACATGTAACCAATGTTCCCTCTTATTTTTTATGTGTTTGAGTGAACACGTAAGCTTCCTGAGCAGAAGGGGGCGGAGCAAAAACTTTTACTCCTTTGTGACGTCAGCGGCAGTGACGCGCCAAACTCCGAACCAGCGGTTTGAAGCAATTTGTTTCAGAAAGAAAGAGATTTGTTCCGGAGCTCTGTCTCATTTCCCATCTTCCGTTTAGATTGAGTTTTATTTTGTGCGCTGCATAGGTTTTCTTGTGCGCAATTGCGCAGGCGCGCAGAAAGATTTAAGGTGATACACATTAAGAGACACAATCATTTTCTCTGACCTAACTTTAAAGCTATTATTTTTGTCTATAAAATTGCTTCATTCCTCGTTCTCCTTAATTTCTCCCAATCATTTTTATAGCTTTGGTTTGTGTTCCATTTCATTTGTAAATTTTTTAAAGAAGGTTGTCTTTGTGTGTTTCAATTTCATATCTGGTTTAAACTTTTGGGGTTTTTTTTTTTTTTTTTTGGCTTGGTTTTGGTTTTCCAGCATAGCAATCCAGCAGGTTGGTTGCAATGCCTGAATAAAGATTCTGTCCTCATTTTAACCCTCTGCCCTTTTTTTCTAACCTCCATCTCACCCCTTTTCTTTCTCTGTCTTTTCTGTCTTTCCTCTGTATTCTTTGTCAGCTTCAGCAAAAAGCTACACAACTTGCAGGCCTCGATGGAGAAAATTATCACTCTGCTTGTCACAACGCCGGACAGGATGGCAGGAAAGGGTAAAAAAAATACATTCAGAATTTGTGTAAGCTCAGCAAAATGCTGGCTCATCTCAAGCTCTTTGTAAGTCTTCATATAACTGATTTAATGTGATTTAAATTTTTCAAAACACTTGTGCCATCATATTCATAAGAATCCTTGACCCTTCTCAGTGTCAGAACAGCTCTAAAAATAGCTGAGCAACATCTGTTGGAGTTTAGTTTCAATGAAAGTAATGAGGTGTTCTGCTCTTTTTAAATAAATAAATTACTCTATTCATCCCTCACCAGGGAAATTTGTTTGCTGCACTCCTTACACCGCAGCAGGCTGCCCTTCAACGGCACCAATGGTGGGAGAAGTGGGGATTAGGTGTCCTCTCCAAGGACCCTAGACGTGCTCGCCGTGGGACGCAAACCCGCGACCTTCCGGTCCGCGGGCGAACGCCCTAACCACGCGGCCACCGTCTCCACCGTTTTCATTAGTCTATTAAAATTTCTGGCATTCTGTCCTCTCAGAGTGCTTAAATTCGATTTATATAAAATAACTTTTTTCTTGTTGATGGATTTATTTGTTTAGGTCAATTTTTTTTTATCATTTTTTATTGTAAAAGTGTTTGTCAGTAAATTGTCATAATTATATATCAAAGACTTTAGTTAATTATTAGTCCTGAGTACCTCACTGGTAAGGGGTTTTGGGGCACGTCCCACCAGGAGGAGGCCCAGAGGAAGAACTTGGACCTGTTGGAGAGACCATGTCTCGCAGCTGGCCTCGAAACATTTCGGAATCCTCCCGGGTAAGAGAAACACGGGCTTTTCATCTGAGGGTGTTACCACCGGCGACCTGGCCCCGGATAAGCGGAAGACAATGGAACTGAACCTTGGTCATTATTCTATCCAGTAAAGTGTCATTGTAAGACTAGTGACCTTTTTGGGGTATACCCTGCCTCTCGCCTTGAATCCTCCGGGATAGGCGCCGATACCCCATGCGACCCTTTTAGGGAATAAGTGGTTCAGAAGATGAAAAATGAGAGTGTCATTTTATTAATGTTTGATTTGATTTTCTTTCTAATTATAACCATGCATGAACTTCAGTCAGTTGCCTTGAATGTACGTACTTTGAAGATTTCACTTGAAATGCTGTTGGCGTGTTTTTGCTATTTCACATCATTTCAAACTTAATTAAATTTAAGTGTATTAGCAATAACATTTAAGAAGAGCAATGATTATAAAATCAGTCCAGGTCAGGGTGACTTACACAATAGTCTGGAGCAGGCTTTATGAATATACATGCTTCTCCCACAGTAGTCGTCTGGAAACTTTCAGATCTTTGATGCATATGTGAAAGTAGTTTTTGCAGTCTACTGTCGACACAAAATAAAGTTGTTTAATAAAATGTTTGTTGACACATGGACCTGGCCCAACTGCATGAACTGTTGAGTTGTCGCAGTATGAATCTGTTCATTTCTGTTCCAAACCACAGTGATTTCACTGGATCATTTCAGTTATTATGTGGTCATGATAAAAAATAAAATATCTAAAAAAAAAAACATCCTAGCATGATATAATTTTGTGGGCACTATACTACTTAAAGTTTGTTCTTTGGTGTACTCCCAAAAATTAAAACCCACATATTAATTGTGTTTCTGGTCGCATGAACCCGATAACTCCAGTTGGTCTCATAAAAAAATGTTCTGTCCTCATTGATTGTGCATCGTTAAAACAAACCAAAAGAAACACGTAGTTCAGTTGTAGACGGAAAGAAAGTTATCAAAATAGGGTTTTATTTATTTAACCGAAGTCGCGCAAAAACACAGATTTTTGATGCTTGTTTTGTTTGGCCTCATGTGTCAATGTATGCAACGTTAACCGACTAATTAGGTTGAAGGAAGAAATTTTATGTAAAGTAAAATGGTTTGTTTTCTTTTTTGGCAATCTTATTTGTGTTTTACATCAACGTTTTGGCTCATGTTTCTTGACTCTTTCAGTTCTGGTATGATTGGGATTTAAATCCTATTTTCTATCACAACGTTTTTGGTTTCACACTTGATTTTGTTTACATAGCAATTAACTTATGCAGCCGAGGATCTGACCGCCAGTATCCCCGCCGTTGGCTGCCACCCATCTCCTCCTTCACCCGACCCCTATGGCCCCTCCTGCAGGTGGTGAGTCCGCTGGAAGGGCGGCCTATGTCCTCTGTTTGGGCTGAGCCTGGCCGGGCCCCATGGGTAAAAGCCCGGCCACCAGGCGCTCCAAGGGGGGGCCCCGGCGACCCGCGTCCGGGCAAGGGCAACTTGGCCATGTCTGGTAACTTCATAGATGCCCGTCGAGCGCCTTGCGGGCGAGGTGTTTTGTGCACGTCCCACCCGGAGGAGACCGAGGGGCGCACCCCAGACCTGTTGGAGAGACTATGTCTCACAGCTGGCTGGGGAATGACTTGGGATCCTTCCGGGTGAGCTGGAGAATGCAGCCGGGGTGAGAGAGGCCTCAGCTACCCATTTGAGGCTGTTGCCCCCGCGACCCGACCCCGGAACAAGCGGAAGATGACGGAGCGGAATGGAGCAATTAACCGCAGTAATTGGCATGGTTGGCTGTTTTAATTGACAAGTTTATTCTTCCAGAACACGTATCAACTGAATTAAAGTACAAAGTTTATGGATTTCTCAATGATTGCAAAAAATGCATTAAGCAAAACTTATCAAGCGTTGGCCAAACTCTAACTTTTTATCTTCTGAACCACTTATCCCTGACGGGGTTGTGTGGGGTGCCGTAGCCTATCCTGGCTTATTTAAGGTGAGAGGCAGTGTACACCTCGAACAGGTTGCCAGTCTGACGCGAGGCCACACAAACGCGAAACCATTAACACGCCCACTCTTTCTTAGGGACATTTCATAGTGGCCAATGAACCCAACATTCATGTTGTGGAGGGTAGAAGGAAACCAGAGTACCCAGGATTCGAGCCCCGACCATCTTGCTGTGAGGCCACTGTGCAAACCACTGCACCACTGTGCAGCCCGTGTTAAAACTTATTTCTTTTATTATGTAGATCTTGTAGCCAGACTGGTACTACCAAGTGCCTCTGCTCAATTCCAGCTTACTTCGGTAACTACATCAGGTGTTGAAGCGATTAGCAAACAATTGCAGAGGTTGGAAAGGTCCACTCAATTAGGGGAGAGAGATGATGTACTGACATGAACACACACATCCATCCAGGCGATGTTTGTTGTTCAGTAACTGTAAAAAGGAGATCAACCATTCTGGGGAGTTTTGTAATTTGCACAAAAAAATTCATAAAGGGAAACAGTGCACTTTCATTAGTGTGCTTCATTAGCTGCTGATTTGAAATTTTTTGTCCCTTATTGTTAGGGGTTTTTCTTTCTTTTTGCTTTCCTTTCCAAAAACAAACACAGACCATCAGGAACAGAAAATCCACAAAAACACAATCATATTAGAAGCCAGAAACAGAAAGCTCTTCAAATCCTCCACTGCTGTTCGGCAGTCTCACAGCTACTACAATGTTACAGAGGCGTCTCCAAGCATGAAGGTCTGGTCTCCAGTGGCTGTCTGCAGCCTTCCTACGAGTACGTTTTTAACCGTGGCTAGACATCCTCTCCCGTCGGCGATCATTAGGACATTCCGGCTGTTCCGGATCCAGATGTGGTCCAGAACTGCAACTCATCCATGCTGACTGCTTTTTCTTTCATCCATTCATTTCCAAACTGGTTAGTCTATGACTGGGTAGCAGGTGTTGCTGAGGGCTGTCCTACCTAGTTATCAGAAGAGAGGCAGGGTGCGGCCTACATAGACTGTTAGGCTGTTTCAGGGCCACACAGAGATCCTAAAGTAATGACACCCAGCTTTACTTATCTGGATAACCTGACTAGACTCTTCATCCTTCCTCTCTTACCTCCTACTTCTCTGAAATAAAACACTGATTCCCATCCAACTTCCTCAAACTGAACTTCAATAAAACAGAAATCCTCCTCGTTGGCACCAAATCCGCACTTTCCAAAGTCGACAGTTTCTCTCTCCAAATCAACAGCTTCTCAGTTTACCCTTCCTTCAAGTCGAGAGTCTGGATGTCATCATGTACTCTATTCTTTCCTTTCAATCTCACATCAACAGCATCACTCTGTAAAGCAATCACTTTTTCACCTCGGGAACATCAACCGTCTTCATCCCTTTCTGACTTTGCTTAGTGCCGTCATCCTACTGGTCACATCTCATCTTAACTACACCCTGGACCTACAGTACTCATCACCTCTGGCCTGCCCACTGGTGTGTCCTCTGTTGTTGACGTTGCCATTTCAGTCCATTCCTGTGAGTTTTTTAACCGCTCTAGTTTCAGCCTTAGGAGTCTGGTGGGCCTCTCTGGTACTGTTTTACATGGTTTTACTCTTATCTCAGAGATGGACTATTTTATGTTAAGTACGGAGATGTGTTCTACAAAAATTTATAAAATAGAATGGATAAACTATGTTCCGCGGCTGGATAAGGAATGCCTCGGGATGAGCTTTAGGATGCAGCCAAGGTGAGAAGCCTGGGTTTTACCGTCTGAGGCCGTGGCCCCCGTGACCCGGCCCCCAGATAAGCAGAAGACAACGAAACAATGTTACTGAGAAGTCGATCCGTATTTGTTTCTCTTTTACCATTTATGATGTAAATAACTTGGTAGTAATTTTCAGTGAATTCTTATTAGAAAATTACTTCTTAAAAATGTTATTTATTTTTAAAAGCAAAATTTCTCAATCGATTAAAAAAGTATTTCCGGCTTCTGCTGTTTTTTCTAATTCTGTCATTGTCACAGTTGGCCTGCAGAGTCAGTATTCCAATTGATCAACAGCGTAGTTGACGAAACCCAGCAACAGTTTGGGAAAAGTAATCAAAAACAGAGGAAACAATTATTTCACCGAGCTGAACACATCCTGTGTAATTTATTTTTAAAAAATTTCAACCAATACTTTGCTCAAAATGCCCAACCACTGGAACCACAAAGGCTAATCCAATCCAAACTTCACTACTGTTCTACTTTTAAGTGCATGCTGACATAGCAACAAAAATTGGAAATAAACAATATGCACATTTGCCTTTTTGCATAAATTTGGGTAAAGTTTTGCGACAGGAAAACCAAGTTGCCACGCTGGGGTTTTCCGACTGCGGTTCTGCATTTAAAGTTTTAATGTGTGAGAGACGCTGTGCGGGTGGTGATGCTGTTCAATCTCCTCATCTCAAAGGCATTTCTGTAATAACAAGCAATGGGTATAAAATATTGGCTTTGTTGGTGGAGTTTAAGAATCGCATCAGAATTTTAACGAACTGGATAAAGGTTTACATTTTTTTGCTCTCATCAACATAAAACTGGAAATATTGGAATTACAGTGTGACTAAGAATTGAAGGGCAAACTTGCCGCAGCTGGCTTGGACAGCTTTAATCTGCGTCTCTTGCCAGGTTATTGTGACCCAACAGCTGCTGCATAGCTGTTTGCAAACACATATTCTTATGAACAATTTTTTCTGTCGTGAATATCAATAAAACAAAGGTACTTCCAAGAGTCAGGCACAAGAAATTGAATGACGGTCTGAAACTGGTCACCACTGAGAATGGATGCATGATATCGAAGCTGAATATTGATTTGCTTGCAAAGAACCCCTGTAAATATTTAAGTCTTTCCTGTAGATTTCAAGGAGCTTGATTTATTTTTTTATTTTTTAGAATTGCTTATTTATTGTGTGGCTTACATTTCTTAGTATAGTCAAGTATTAAGATTTACAACGTGATGAGAAAATAATGACTCAACTTTTGTTGAATTGCTTTAGCTTGTCACCTACTTGTGATACTTTATTATGTTCTTGAAGAAAATGTAACCAAACTAAAGCAAGAAAGCATTCCACTTTTTTTTTTCAAACCACTTGTTTTACACAGGATCTTGGAGGCTGTCCCAACTAGTTAGCAGGAAAAAAGCAATGTACATACTTTGCAGATAGCCAATCCATGGCCGGGACAATTTGACGCAAATATTTTTTTAGATTCGCACTCACTCCAAAAGTCAATAACCAGCCAATCAGCCTGATATGCATGTTTGGTAGATTACAAGAAGTTTTACACAAGTCCATTACAAGGAATAAGCGTTCCTTTTTCTGGACTCTTAATGTAATGAATTTATTTAGGTCACCCATCAAGCAAAATGAGCTGTGTTCTCTCTCAGAGACAGAGAGAGGAGCTTTACCATCCAAGAGTAGCTTGGAGCAGTGTTCCCTCTAAGCTGCGCGCCTGCGCAATTGCGCATTGCTTGCAGATCAATAGCGCACAAGAAGACCTATGCAGCGCACAAAAAAGAAACTCAGTTTAAACTAAAGATGGTAAAACAAGACAGAGCTTCGGAACATACCTCTTTCTTCTTTCTTTCTGAAACAAATTGCTTCAAACTACTGCTTCGGAATTTGGCGCGTCACTACTGGTGACGTCACAAAAGAGTAAAAGTTTTTGCTCCGCCCCCTTCTGCTCAGGAAGCTTATGTGTTTGCTCAGATTAAAAAAAAATTAGAGGGAACATTGGCTTGGAGTAAAGCTGCTTGCGGCTTAGGCATCTGGTTATAATGCCCCTTGGTGGTTAGCTGTTTGGGCATGTTCCGAAATTAGACTAAGATGGATGCCCCATGGTACACTCGTGGAAATCCCGGGAATACCTCAGGATTCTCCTGAATGAATTGGAAGATGTGTTTGAGGTGAATGTGAAACTGGACTTCCCTGCAAAGGCTGCTGCCTCATTGACCAACACTTGAAAGATGACTGTACAGCATTGACCATGTTTCCCCGTAGACTTCAGACCCCTCTTTATCAACTGCAAAACACTATCCATGGGCTGCCCGTTTGAGGTTGTTGCCCCCGCGACCCGACCTCGGAACAAGTAGAAGATGACGGAACGGAACTTGGCTTCATCTTACCTCTCTGATCTCATCTACACATCTTCATTCCCTCTTGTTTTATTTGCTTCTCCTCCTCTCTCCAGCTGTTTGTCCCACCTGCCCTTTTGTCACCCCGGGAGATGGAGGCTTCTCTTCTTTCTAGTATTTTGAGAAACTTTTAATGGTATCTTTCAGAAAAGAAACCCAATAGAAAGCTAAGAGTTTTAGCCATTCAGTTGCTTAGACAGTTGGAGAAGGGTAATCGTAAATTATTAATTGAAAATATTTAGTAAAGATTTAAACTAAATCTAAGTCCTGCAACAACTGCTCTTGTGTTTTTACCACCATGGTGGCCTATGAGACTACGAGCTTAGTATGACAGTCAGCAAAGTCAGCTAACCCACGACATATCAAGAATTAACGTTTGTCAAGAAAGTAAAGATAAAATGGGTCCTTTGAAAATCACAATGTTCATAAAAGTAAGTGATGATAATAAAGTGTAGAAAACCTTCCCTGTTCTGGCTTGGATATTGATCATAAAACTTTGGTATGTTGATAAGCAGAAGCAGCAATACCCCCTCCCAGACAAGCATACAAAGCATCTGTCTGAAGATCAGCTGTGGAGCTGGAACAGGCTGGCCTGTCAGCAGGGTGTGTGACAGCTTACGCACCTAGCCAAGAACTCTATCGTTCCCTCCAGAGGCAGAAGAAGGGAGTGCTCTTTTGTCTGCAACACTGCTGGATGAACTTCTAGCACACCCGGTCCTCAAAAACAGCAGCACAGCTGGAGGAGACCACAGTTTCTTCAGGGAAGAGAAGAACTATGTGTGCCTTTAGTTTGAACTTTCTGGCTGGGCTATGTGAGGCTGCTACCTTTGCTATGATCTATGGGGTAAAGCATAGATGTAGCAGTATTTATTCCATCTGTCTGTGCCCCGATCATCTGTCATTTGAGTTTGATTTGAATAATTTTGTGAGAAATAAGGACAGGGAGGAGAACAAAGTCACGGGCGAGCCCATTCAGGGATTCCGGACATGCCATCTAACAGTGGTGTGATATTTGACATTGAAAAAATCCTATGTGTAATTTGTCAAAGCTGACACCACCAATAACCTGGAGCTGGAACTGGGAAAGCATTAAGCTCTTGGTAAAACAGAGGAACTCCCATTAAGATCAAATTTTGCCGCTAAAGCCAGTTTTTCTCCAAATCAGTTTGGAAAATCTTGGGTGGGAAAAGAGAGTGGGTAATTCCCTCTCCGTTGAGAGTAAATGTGGGATTCAGAGAATTAGAAAAAAGTTACTTTAATGTCCCACTGTCTTCACCGCTTTATGTCCAATTTGAACTCATAAATGGTAGTTGAATGGAGTTTAAGACTTAAACTTGAACACAAGTTGTTTCGCTAGCTTATACAGCCGAGGATCTGACCGCCAGGGTCCCGCCGTTGGCTACCACCCATCTCCTCCTTCACCCGACCCCTTTGGCCCCTCCTGCAGCTGTTGAGTCTGCTGGAAGGGCGGCCCATGGCCCCCAGCCGGGCCCCACGGGTAAAAGCCCGGCCACCAGGCACTCGCTTTCGTGCCCCACCCTCGGGCCTGGCTCCAAGGGAGGGCCCCTGTGACACACGTCCGGGCAAGGGCAGAGTGAGGAGCAATGGCAGGGTGAGGAGCTCTGCCATCCGGGAGGAGCTCAGTAACGAGCCGCTCCTCCTCCAGGTCGACAGGAGCCAGATGGGGTGGTTCGAGCATCTGGTCAGGATGCCCCCCGAGCGCCTCGGGGGCGAGGTTTTTCGGGCATGTCCCACCGGGAGGAGACCAAGGGGCAGACCCCGGACCCACTGGAGAGACTATTTCTCACAGATGGGATCCTTCTGGGTGAGCTTGAGGATGCAGCCGGGGAGAGAGAGGCCTGGGCTACCCGTTTGAGGCTGTTGCCACTGCGACCCGACCCCGGAACAAGTGGAAGATGACGGAACAAGTTGTTTAGTTTTTTTTTTGTTTTTTTTTAATTACAATGACAACACAAGGACACTATTACCAGAATACTGTAACAACCCTTCCAAAGTGAAACTTTCTGGTTAAAACCATATATAGATATACATATTTTACATACTCTATTGATCCCTCACCGGGGAAATGTATGTGTTGCATTACACCACAGCAAGCTGTGTCAGGATCCCCCACCTGCCAACAGAGGGAGCCCTGGATGTTCCCAATTGAGCCGATTAGGATCACCTGCGGATGATTCCGGATTCCACTCACCAATGCACCCTGCCATCTATTTAAGAGAAATCACCCCGGACTTCCCTGTCGGGTCTTATTATCCCTTCCAGCCAGGTCATCCTGGTTGCTGACCATGTTTTGAACTTTGTCATTGTTTGGAGTTTTGAAACTTTGAGTTAATGCTGTTCTTCTTGCTTTACAGACTTTCCTGAATAAAGTTAATAAACCTTGTTTGATGTCCTGCAATTCGGTCCTCCTCCTTCCACATCACAACAGGCTGCCACTTATGACGGCGCCAATGGTAGGAGAAATGGGGTGAACTCAGTGGGAAGCCTTGTTTCTGACTCATCTCATTGGCATTCATGCTTTACATTCTCAGTGTCATCATGCTCCACAGGCTAGAAAAAAATACACATTACACACGTTTTTCCAGCCCATTATGTCAAATCTCAGTGACATTGCTTTATCGAATCACGCCACGCATCGTCAACTAAATGCTAACACATTCAAAGTCCTGTCAATTCTGAGCATGCACAGAGTGGGATCCAGCAGAGGGAAGAAGTCAAACTTCCTTTAAAATGAATTTAAAAGTTCTGCAGACTGAGTAAAACCAGCTTTCTGCTTCAACCAGTTGAAGAGGAGAGGATGGGAAAGAGAGACTAACAGACACTGTAACTGTAAACCATGCAGGCCTGCTGGGAAACATAAGAGGACATCGTCAGAGGAAAAGAAAGAGTGTAAACAATGAAGCAGAGGAAAAGACAAGAGTCAACATCGTAACGTCTTTTACTGGAAAAACTGCAAGAAAGCACCAAATGCAACATTGAGTTGAAGGTCAAAAGTTTGCTGCTGTTTTAAAATTCAGCAAATACGTTTTGGAGGGCATACCGTAAATCATCAGTGACTGAGGTTTTTTTCACCCAACAGTTTTTTCCGTTCCATCATCTTCCGCTTTTCCGGGGTCGGGTCGTGGGGGCAACAGCCTCAAACGGGCAGCCCAGGCCTCTCTCACCCCGGCTGCATCCACCAGCTCACCCAGAAGGATCCCAAGTTTTTCCCCTGCCAGCTGTGAGACATAGTCTCTCCAGTGGGTCCGGTGTCTGCCCCTTGGTCTCCTCCCGGTGGGACGTGCCCAAAACACCTCGCCCGCGAGGCGCTCAGGGGGCATCCTGACCAGATGCCCGAACCACCCCATCTGACTCTTCTCTACCTGGAGGAGGAGCGGCTCGACACAGAGCTCCTCCCGAATGGCAGAGCTCCTCACCCGATCTCTGAGTGAGAGCCCAGCCACCCTGCGGAGGAAGCTCATTTCGGCCGCTTGTATCAGCGATTTAATTCTTTCGTTCACCACCCACAGCTGGTGACCATAGGTGAGGGTTGGAACGTAGATCGACTTGTAAATCGAGAGCTTTGCTTTTCGGCTCAGCTCTCTCTTTACCACGACGGACCAATGCAGCGTCCTACTTATTGCTGACGCCGCACCAATCCGCCTGTCGATCTCCCGCTCCATCTTTCCCCCACTCGCAAACAAGACCCTGAGATGCTTAAACTCCTCCACTTGGGGCAGGATCCTGTTCCAGACCCGCAGGGGACAATCCACCCTTTTCCGGGCGAGGACCATGGTCTCGGATTCGGAGGCGCTAATTCCCATCCCGGCCGCTTCACACTCGGCAGCAAATCGATCCAGCGGGTGAAGGAGGAAATGGGTGGCAGCCAACGGCTGGGACCGTGGCGGTCAGATCCTCGGCTGCATAAGCTAGCTCTAGGGACGTGGAATGTCACCCAAGAGTTTTTAATTCATGTAATCAAACACAAAAGAAACATCTTTGGCTATCAATGAGATGACACAGATTGTTTTACACAATATAATTCCATGGAGGAAACAATTTAAAAAAAAAAAAAAAAAGATTTACTGGCTCAGGGGGAACTCACGATACACATGGTTGCCTTGAGTATGGCCGGAGTATGATTGTGTCCTCTTACCACTTAGCCTCCTTCCTGCACTCTCATAGGATTTCACCATTCATGGTGGAGCATTCTTACGTCAAGGCAATGCAATAGTTTACGGTTAAACCGAAAGATTGGCACTCTCACTTGATGGAATGGAACCTATCAGTTTTGTTACTTTTGTGAAGAATAAGTTTAAGATTTTAGTATGCTAACGAGGCTTAGCGCTTTTTTGGCGAGATTACTGGTTTTGGACCAAAAACATGATATATCTTGTTCCACACTCCAGCACAATTCGTGCTCAGACTGCATGCGAACCGCACTCGAGCCCAAATGTACCACACCCCGGCACACTTTTTCCAAGCATAGTTTGGAGTACTCCCAATAGTCAAAGAAGCCATGCTTTGGTAGTCGCCAGTATGTTGCGAGACCACACATACAGACAACCTTCAACACATTCATCCCTATGGGCAATTTTCTATTGGCCAATCAACATGCTTGTTTCTAGAGCATGGTTGGACAAACTTTTTTATTCGCGGGCCACATTGAGTTCTAACATTTGACCGGCCTTCCGGAACAAGAGCAGATGGATGCCATGCTATGGTAACTGCTAGCTTAGACTGATAGAATGGCACGCTGGATTTCAAACAAGCGCGCTGAATGTTACATTAAGAGCATTAAATTTTAAATCTAGCGGCACTAGGTCTGAAATTTAGCGTGGTAGTGCTTAAAAACGTGCATTTAGTGGCGCTAGGTTTAAAATCTAAGCACTTGATGTAACATTTTGCTTGTTTTTAACATCTAACACCCTTGTTTAAAAAGCGTGTATTTGTGTATATGAGGAAACATCAAAATTGCAGGGTAAATAAAACAATAACAAGGTTTATTTATTTGATTTTTTCAAGTTTGGAGGCCGGGTTAAAATGTGTAACGGGCCACATGTGGCCCGCGGGCCGTAGTTTGCACATGCCTGTTCTTGAGTGCATGAGGAAACCAACGTACCCAGGGAAAACCAATTCTACACAGAAAGACCGCCGTTACAAGGCTCGTTCCCTCCCGGGACTCAAACTCCCAACCAGTGGTGGAACGTAACGAAGTAAATGTACTTTGTTATTGTACTTAAGTAAAAAAAATGGTGTATCTGTACTTTACTTAAGTAAAATTTGTGACCTGTACTTTTACTTTTACTTCACTACATTTTTAGAGCAAATATCTGTACTTTTACTTCGCTACTTTTTAAAAGTGTGTTTTACATTTTTTGTTACATTTTCGGTCAGAAATGTGAAAAATATTCAGGTTTTTTTTTTTTAGCGCATCTTGAAGCCGCATCGCCAAAATCAACCTCTAGAGGGAGCAGTTGATCGGGAGAAGAAGTAATGAATCAAGGACCAATTAGAATCGAGAGTAAACATTTTCCAAATTTATTCGACGCCAAAAAAACTAACATCAAATGTAGCACAAACTAAAAAGACTCAGAAGATTGTTGTTCGTTGTGTTTACTTCTAAATAATAAGTTGAGCCATCATTACATAGAGCAGGGGCGGATCCAGGATTTTTTAAAGGAGCGTGGCCGGGGGGCGTGAGGTCATTGACAAAGCCAATATAGGGTCACTGGGGGCGTCTGTCCCCACCCCCCAGTACTTTTACTTAAGTAGATTTTTTTATTGGTACTTTTACTTAAGTATTTTTTTTTGCCCAATTATCTATACTTTTATTTAAATACAAAAAGTGAGTACTTCATCCACCACTGCTCCCAACCTTCTTGCTGGGAGGCCACTCAGCTAATCACTGCACCAACGTGCAGCCCACTCTATAATTGATTTGTAAAATCTCAATTTTTCTTTTTGTTCAAATTGATGCTAAAAGTACAACAAAACTGGACGAAATAGCTCTACTGTGGACATTGGTGGAAAGCTGGGGAGATTTTAGTCTTCTTTTAGAAAAAAAACTCAAGCTGTTTTGTTGAAATATTGTCTCACATTCAACCAGCAACACAGTTCCGATAGCCATCTCATCTGAACCCTTTCCAAAACTCAAAATTATTTCAAACCAATTGTTATTTCAGCTGTCAGACTTTGCGACAGCCAATGTCCTTCAAACCAATGTGAATTTATGGAGGATATTAAATATCTTAAAATATAAACCTGTTCCCATGTCTTCATGGTAACCAAGTGCCTGTCTGTTTACTTTGATATGGTTGCTTAGGAGCCACCGCTGTTTGGGCAGATGGTTCGTGTGTTCCCAGGCCTGTTAGAGCACACTCAAAGACAGTGCCGAATATATTCTCACAGACAGAGAGAGTTAGTGTGGAAATGACGTAGCTCTGCAAACAGTATCGCAAGCAAGTGCCAAGATCAATTTTCATCAAAGGTCTATGAGGAATTGTATCCCACCATCTTCTGGAGGTAAGTCAAGTGTATTTTGGAGAGAAAAACACAAGAAGCAAATGTTTTATCCACAACAGTAGACATCACATGGCCTCTGTGTTGAGTTTACTGAAAGTTTTTCAAGATCTTCTGACCCTGAGTGCATTGCAAAGAGAAGGTTTCATCATTTCAAGGTCCAAAGCATACAATTAAACTCCTAAATTGGCCACATTTCAATCATCTGACTACTAATCTGGCAATACATAACTTTTCTGTTTGGTCCATATTTGACTTTTCATATCCAGACGGGGAAAAAAAGAGGTTTCATTTACTGAAACGTCCATTTCTGTTGAAACTTGAAACTTTCTACTATGGATCACTCCTGGATGAATGAGGGACTACACGGATTTGAAACTTGAGAAATTACACTTATAGTTTGGTTAAATTGACATTATCATATTTTCCGCACTATAAGGCGCACCTAAAAACCTTAAATTCTCTCTAAAGTCCACGATCCGCCTTTTAACCCGGAGCGCCTTATATATGGATTAATATTGAGTTACAACAAGTGTCGCAACTGCGGTAAGAAGCCGCACTACTTCTTCCCCCGTAGAAGAAGTAGTGCGAAGTGCATGCTGGGATATATGAAATGGCGCTCATTTCCATTTGTGTGTTTGTGTAAAGACCCTGAAATGGCTCCTACCAAGAGACACTGTTACACCGCAGAGTTTAAACTCAAGGCGATCCGTCACGCAATAGAACACGGGAATGGAGCCGCAGCGAGAGAGTTTAACATCAATGAATCAATGCTGAGGAAGTGGAGGAAGCAAGAGGATGCGCTGCGCCAAGTAAGTAAAACTAAACAGAGTTTATCTCCAATGGAAGATAAACTGTGCCACGAAAATACTAATACTTTATCTTGGAGAAAATAATAAAACAGCTGTTTATTCATTTTGGGAGTAAAACCAGAAAGCTGTTTTGTAATTGTTAATAAAGTTTGACTGACCTATCTGACTAGGGTTTTTTTTAAACATTCCCTTTAGCGCAGCACCATTTAGTGAATGCTAGGGATGGCCAGCTCGAGCCTGTCTGCTCGAGCTGAGCCGAACAGAGTGACACAAAAGTATCGCGAGAATTGCTCCGATTCCGTGTGTCGGAATGTCAAACATTGCGCGACCCAAAATCCGAGCTACTGTCACGTGGAGCCAGGTGTCGAAGAGCTCGGAAAGTTTGAAGGGGCGGGTCGGTCAATTAGTCAAAAGATATAAAAGGGTTTCATTCATTCAGGAAGACGTGGGTTTTTGCGAGGAGGAGATTTTCTAGCGATTTGCGACATCACAGCTTTGGATTCTACAGGGATTTTATCACAGTAGGTATTGTACACAATAAGATCACTTTGATCTTGTTAGACCTTTAGTAGGTGTTACTTAAAACACACACACACACACACATTCAACCAACACAGTCACACACGCACACAGAGATTTATCAGATTGTTTTTAGGATTCACCAACACAAATATAGAGTGTTTGGAATTGAGAGGTTGAAAGAGTTTTTGCGAGAATTGTATGAGAGTGGCCCCGCGACAGACTGGCGACCTGTTCGGAGTGTACCCTGCCCTTCGCCTTAAATCATCGGGATGGGCTCCGGCACCCCGGAACCCTGAAAGGGACAGACAGATAAGAAGATGACTGACTGTATGAGAGTGAAAGGTGAGTGTGTGTTTCTGTGTACCATTTGTAAATGGAGGGAGAACCAGTTCTGTTTTAATAGTCACAACCGGGAGCGTCATCTTCAGCGGAGAATGACAGTTTGTGGGACCTGCTGGACCGGCGGGTTGGTACGTATTTTCATCTGATCAACGATGTCCACATGTTACATGGTTTTACAATCCTAACTACTTTTTTCTAGGTGAAAACCAGGGAAGTCAGTGCGCGAAGGCGAATGCCACAGTGGTGGTTCAGAGATGTCTATCGGAGCCCTACTTCTTCAGGGGAGAAGACCCTCTCGCATTCTGGGCATCGAAGACAACAGTTTACCCAAAACTGCATAAACTGGCCAAGCATCTCCACATGCCAGCAACCTCGGTGCCCGGTGAGCGGGTCTTATCCAAAGTGGGAGAGGTAGTCAGTCTGAAGAGGAGCAGACTAAAGCCAAGCACCGTGGAAAATATTTTATTTTTAAATAAAAAAATCTATGACAAACATTTACAATTGTCCTGTCAAATTTCTGCGCTATTTTAGAGCCGCAGAGACTCTCTTACGTCTTTCCTGAATGTTGCTGCTTGTGTCACAGATTGTTGATTCAAATCGTATTTAATTTATACATTATTTCTCTTACCAAAACTTTACAAAGTGCTTCAGATTAAAATATCGAAACAGACTTTTTCTATACTTTGATTTGGAGAACATCCAATCGGACATAAGTGAAAATATCACACACTCTCCCAAAACAAAACTATTTTTATGAAATCTTCTACTGCGCGCTCGCACAAAAACATCTGTTTAATTGTATCAGTGTGTTCATTTTCCCTTCCGTAAGATTCTATCAGCCGGTCCTCTGTAGTTATTCAAATGACAATGGGTCAAGTGTGTGCTTTATTGAACATTTAATTACATTGTCAGTAACGGAGTGAAATTTGATTGTTTAGGAAACTGTTACTATGGCAACGAATTAACGTAATCTCATTTCATAATAAAAAATAAACTACAAGAGGAATTGCCCCACAACAACCCACATTTCATCTTCTAGTAAAACAACATTTGAGGGGTAGATTTGTTTTTCTTGGGGTTTGTTTTTTATATGCGCATGCGCAGCCTGCAAACGTGCCGACTCCTCGTGTCGACTTTTCGCAGTTGCTTGAAGTTGCTCGATGAGTCGCGAGGCCTCGGATTTCCCATCCCTAGTGAATGCATAACGTAACCCCAGCCTTTACTGTAGCGCCTTATAATGCGGTGTGCCTTATATATGAAAAAAGTTTTTAAAAATGTCATTTATTGAAAAGGAGGAGGACCCAAATGCAGGACTTAAAACAAGGTTTATTAAACCAGGAATCAGCAAAACTGTAATCAAAGAAGAAGGATCAAAAGGTTATCAAAAAAGTCAATCTCAGTTTCAAAGGAAGTCTGCTGGGTCGGGAGTCAGCCAGGGCTGGAAGGCATGAAGACCCGACGAGGAATGCTGGTGAGGCTGCCTTTAAATAGGCAGCCGGGAGATTAGGTGCAGGTGACCCAATCAGGTGCAGGTGTTCCAATCAGCCAGAATTGGGGGAAAGGTGAGATGGTCCCTGGCTCCCTCTGGTGGTGGTTGAAGGAACCACAACAGCGCCTTATAATGCAGTGCGCCTTATAGTGCGGAAAATACAGTAATTTGAATTTTTATTTTTTTATTTTGAATTACTCTATTCATCCCTCACCGGGGAAATTTGTTTGCTGCACTCCTTACACCGCAGCAGGCTGCCCTTCAACAGCGCCAATGGTGGGAGAAGTGCGGGCTAGGTGTCTTCTCCAAGGACCCTAGACGTGCTCTCCGTGGGACGCGAACCCGCAACCTTCCGGTCCGCGGGCGAACGCGCTAACCACGCGGCCACCATCTCCAAATCATGACAGTAATCATGACAGTAGTTAATCCAACAAGCAACTTTTATAGTTTGTATATATTTGCTTTTATTTAAGAAGTCATCATCTGGTGTAAATTTGTGGGGTTCAATCTGCAGTAAAACAAATGCTGGGAACCATTGCCGTCACGTGGCTTTTATTTTATTCTTTAATCTTTTTTTATAGGATCTTGTTTCGATCATCCTGAGACATCTGCTTTGGCACATACTTAAGCCCACTTAATATCTTTATGCGCGTTTAAAGAATTAGAGAACTTTGCATGACCTTCTGCTCAGAAAACTAAACAATTGGAGTTGTTTAAAAGTTGAATGGTAGAGCAGGACATTTGATAATAGCCCTCGGAGCTCTGTGGAAACTGGAGAGTGGGTGGTGGCTCTCTTCTTCCTTTGCTCATCTACATCCTTTCCCATCGTGAGGTCAGAAACATGTCAGAGAGCCCCGTCTGTTTCATTTGCTGGACGTCAGCAGGCAATATAATCCCTCCAGCAATTTCCATTACCATAAATACCATGATTATTGAACAGAGCACATGGAGCTTTGATTAACTCTTTCAGATCTGATGCAACATAAGCAAGCTCCTATCTTTCAAGCCTAAAGATTTAAAAACAGGGCCGGATACCATCAGTTAGCAGATTAGTTCTTGTTTTGTTTTAGCTTTTACCATTTTTATAAATTTAGCAGAAAGATAATGTACAATGACTCATTACCGACAAGAAGATGAAGAAAAAAATATTTTAAATGGTGTCAAATGTCATTTATTGTCAAAACAATGAGAATAAAGTTGGCAAAATTAATTATTCGTTCTGTTCCATCATCTTCCAATTGTTCCGGGGTCGGGTTGCGGGGGCAACAGCCCCAAATGGGCACCCCAGGCTTCTCTCACCCCTGCTACTGTACATCCTCCAGCTCACCCGGAAGGATCCCAAGTCGTTCCCCGGCCAGCTGTGACCCGATCCGGGGTCTGCCCCTTGGTCTTCTCCCGGTGGGGTGTGCCCGAAACACCTCGCCCGTGAGGCCCTCGGGGGGCATCCTGAACAGATGCCCAAACCACCCCATCTGGCTCTTCTCGACTTAGAGGAGGAGCGGCTCCACTCCGAGCTGTTCCCGGATGGCAGAGCTCCTCACCCGATCTCTGAGTGAGAGCCCAGCCACCCTGCGGAGGAAGCTCATTTCGGCCGCTTGTACCCGCGGTATTCTTTCGGTCACCACCCACAGCTGGTGACCATAGGTGAGGGTAGGAACGTAGATCGACTTGTAAATCGAGAGCTTTGCTTTTCGGCTCAGCTCTCTCTTTACCACGATGGACTGATGCAGCGTCCTACAAATAATTATACACCTGAATATTTTGCTCAACAATACACAAGATGTGGCCTTCTATGAATAAGTTAGTAGTTGACGGCAAATCAAGAGGTGAGCCTGAGGCAGACCCCGAACCCACTGGAGAGTCTCAGAGCTGGACAGGGAATATCTCAGGATTTTTTTTACTTTGTTCTTGACTTTTTGCAGTCACACCTGAAACTCATCTACTCAGCTGCTGGAGCGTAAAAGGAACAGTTTTTGACACACTCTCCGCCAGATCGTTTGTTTACCATCCTTGATCTGTTATCTAGTTTTTGGCTCCACCTCCCACATCAGAACCTGCCTAATTAATCTGTTTTTGTCTTCTTTTTTTGGACTTTTTTTTATCAGTCTAATACATCTGCTTGTGATTTCTTCATCTGAGCCTGTCTGTTGTGTCAAGGGTAGATTTTTGGCCTTAGCTCCACATTATGAGTTGATATTTTCATGCATGCATGCTGGGAGGTGGAGTTGGCTCAGAGGTAGAATGTTCATCGATGGACTTGGGGAAGCCGGTTAAATTCCCAATGCCTAAGTGTCCTTGGAGAAGACACCTAAAGCCCCAATTACTTCCACCATTGGTGCCATCATGGCTGCCTACTGTGGTGCAATACAGCAAATGGGATTTTCCCATGAGGCTATATACAATATGTTAAATGTGAGTTCTTCCAGTATTTGAATACAATTCAAACAACAGGTTGTTCTTGGCCATGAATTTCTCCGCCACATATTTTAATGTGAGCACAAAGTTTTTTAGCGTAGCATTGCAAATGCTTTGCTAACTTGAATTGCTTGACGCCATATATG
Organism: Neostethus bicornis; assembly: GCA_902685375.1. Taxonomy (NCBI): domain Eukaryota; kingdom Metazoa; phylum Chordata; class Actinopteri; order Atheriniformes; family Phallostethidae; genus Neostethus; species Neostethus bicornis. Next base: position 9,234,662 of record LR738549.1, on the reverse strand, counting down.
TGGCTTCAAATGAGATTTACGTTATGTCGTAGACATTTCCGAGGGTTGGCGAAGGATTACACGAGGAATCAGAAAAGGGGGATGTTGACAAGTTTAAAAACTAAAGTACTTAATTTTGTCAAATATTGTCTTGCTTAGTTGATAAAAAATTCTGTTTATCCACGCAAGCTATGGGATAATGTGTAATGAAATCGACAACTTAACAAGTTGTTTATCAGATTATCTAGTGGTTTCATTTGTTTTGTAAAATAAAAACTAACAGCTTTTACATCCTGAGTTTAACGATAAAGATACAGTTTTAAATTTACACCACTTGTTTCGTTGTGTTGTCCCAGAATCTGGTCTTCATTCAGAAAAGCAGGAATCTCATTCATCAAAGTTGTTAGGTTTGACTCACCTTTTTAAAGTTTACACCACCCCCTTTGGCCGTGTTGCAAGCATTGAACACAGATGTGACATTGGATCATGCAGCAGGTTTGAATAGCTGACCTCTGGTTTCAGGATTCTGAGCGTGTCTTGGGTGGAGCAAGTCCCCTGCTGCCATCGAAGGTTCAGCAGCTGACACATCACGTGGCTCAGCTCCGGACAAAGACGAGGAAGCTGCTTTGAGGGAGATGTTTCATAGACGAGTTCTAATACCACCGGTATTAAGTTTGAGTGTGTTTCAAATCAGAGTAAAAGCTTTGTCTTCTGTTTAAAAGGCAGCACATTAAGTGTCCAGTGAGAAAATGAAAATACCAGGGCCAACATAAGGATCGTTTTACTGTAACTTTATAATAGCTATAAAATAACGGCTCTGAAACACAAACGAAAACTACACACCCACATAGACTTTTGTAAACCTAATAACACATGAAAGCAAATAAAAGGGATTTTCAAGGGATTTTATGAGGTTTATAGAAAAAATTGCTACTGTATTTTCTGCATTATAAGGCGCACCGCATTATAAGGCGCTACAGTAAAGGCTGTTCAACTTTGTCCTCTAACTGTGGCCATCTCGCTTTGTTCCCGCAGAAACTCTGTTTAGTCTTGTTTACTTGACGCAGCGCATCCTCTTGCTTCCTCCACTTCCTCACCATTGATTCATTAATGTTAAACTCTCTCACTGCGGCTCTATTCCCGTGTTCTACTGCGTGGTCCGATCGCCTTGAGTTTAAAATCTGCGTTGTAACAGTGTCTCTTGGTAGGAGCCATTTCCGGGTCTTTACACAAACCCACAAATGGAAATGAGACGCCCTTTTATATATCCCAGGATGCACCCCGCACTACTTCTTCTACAAGGGAAATGGAGTCGGCGGCTGCTTAACACAGTTGCGACACCTGTTGTAGCTCCATATTAATTCATATATAAGGCGCTCTGGGTTAAAAGGCGGATCGTGGACATCAGAGAAAATTTAGGTTTTTAGGTGCGCCTTATAGTGCGGAAAATACGATAAATGTTCTTTGCTTGTGTTCATTTTTTATTGATGTTTTATCACCGCCATAAAGACGTTGGACTCCACATTATGATGTTTCTTAAACTAAAAAAAACAAACAATATTTGAACCAATATTTTAACTTGCATAGAAAAATACGTAGTTCTACAAAGTGGGATGGGATAACTGTTGACTCACACTGTGACTCCGTGATAACTTGACTCACATCGTGACCAACAAATACAACTAGCCTGACAAACTCAGAAATAAAACATAAAAGGAACTGACAAAGTTTTGTTGCATTTTCTAAACCACGTATTCCCAACAAAGTCACCGGGGTGCCGGAGCCTATCCCGGCTGATTTCAGGTAAGAGGCAGGGGATACCCCAAACAGGTCGCCAGTCTGTCTCAGAGCAACACTCCTTTCTGTGTGAAGTTTGCATGTTCCCTCGTGTTTGCGTGGGTTTCCTCCGGGTACCCCAGTTTCCTCCCACCCTTCAAAGACATGCATGCTAGGTTGATTGGCCGATGCCAAATTGCCCCTAGAAATGAGTGTGTGTGTGGATGGTTGTACGTACCTGTGTGGCCCTGCGACAGACTGGCGACCTGTTCGGGGTGTACTCTGCCCTTCACCTTAAAAAAAAAATAAAAAAAAATAAAATGAATTACTCTATTCATCCCTCGCGGGGAAATTTGTGTACTGCACTCCTTACACCGCAGCAGGCTGCCCTTCGACGGCGCCAATGGTGGGAAAAGCGGGGGTTAGGTGTCTTCTCCAAGGACCCTAGACGGTGGTCTCAGCGGGAATCAAACCCGCGATTTTCCGGTTCGCGGGCGAGCGCTCTACCGCTGGTTCACCGTCACCGTCTTTAATTAGCCGAGGTGGGCTCTCCCTCCCCCGCAATCCCGAAAAGAATAGACGGATAAGAAGATGACTGACTATGATACGTAAAATTAAAAAATGGAAGTGACTCAATTTGATTAAAACCAAATACAATTATACAAAATGATAGTTAAATTAAAAAAAATGAACTAGATTAAAAACAAGTTGCTATCTTGACTTTTTGTTGTAAAAGTTGTTTAGACCATCTATCAAGATGTAAAGAGAAAAAGTAACTGGGTATACCCAAAAAAATCTGTTTTAAGACATTAAATGTAAACCACAACTTCTGCCCCTGCCCCACTCCACCCACATTCTTTGAGGATTATGCTCTTATTGGCCTGAATGTTTATGTCACCTTCCATGTTTGCATCATTAAAAAAATTAGGGCTGCAACTAACGATTATTTTGATGATCGATTAATCTGGCGATTATTGGCTCGATTAATCGATTAATCGGATAAAATTGGCAACTTAATACATAATAGTTTTTTTTGGCATTTTATTGAATGTAGTTATGCAAAACACAACTCAGAACCACTTAAACAACACGTTGAGCTCATTCTAATAAGTAAAAATGTTAAATATTTCTGTGAAATGTAGCATATATGTGTGTATATAATGGAGTATATTACCAGTTCTACAGCAAATATAAAATAATAAATCTACTTACTGTATACAGTAAAGGTAAATCACGAGCACCCATAAAATGTGTTTTATAGTACTGGCTAAAAAAACATAAAATGGAAACTGTTGACCATCCAGGATCACATTTAAAAACAAGAAATCATTAACAGTTTTAGATTTGCAAATTTAACCTTGTTCAGAGATATAGTACCAAACAAAAATGGCCTAAGTTAATATGAGTAAAAATACACAAAAAACAATCAAGTTGTGTAATATTAAGTGCAGTTGACAGCAAAAACTTTCTAAACAATTAATCGATGACTAAATTAGTCAACAACTATTTCAATAATCGATTATAATCGATTAATTCAATTAGTTGTTTCAGCCCTAAAAAAAATAAAAAATGCTTATCACTTTTCTCCATTTGAAAACTTTACTTTTGCTTCTGAGTGCAACTTCCTTTTTTTTTTCTCCACAAGCCTCATCGTAAAGCTTTGAAGTAATAAAGTTGATTGACTAAAGCGCTGCTAGCTGTGTGCATTTTTTAAAATCCTGACTGAGAAGGATTTAAAGCGGTTTTGGTTACCTCAAATAAGTGCAGCATGTCTGTCGGAATTGAATTACAAAACCCCTTCTCACCTTAACTGGTAACTCAAAACCCAAACTTTATGTTGAGCAATGTGGATATGGCACAAACAGATAATCTCTCTCCTCTTTACCACAAACCACACGCTCACAGGAACACATGCTCGCTTCTTTAACTTTTAGCCAACGTGCACATTTATTCCCACCTCCGCTGCTGAACAAGCTGAGCCATTACAAAGGTTCCCTTGATGTGGGAAACAAGTAATATCCATCCATGACAAGGATGAGGAGATGGAGGCCTAATCTTGGCTTCAGAGAAACTTAGTCATTCAAGCCCTCATTGCCCTTATTTTTTGGCAGCTGCTAAAATAGAAAGATGTGTTCACATAGTGTTTTACCACGGATACATGTGCTGGTGACTGTGGTTACAGTCACTATGAGTAATCTGCTCTTGGTTAGCGTGAGGCCACTGGAATTGAAAAGGTCTCCACTAGGTCAACCGATGTGGCCTTGTACAAATTTCTACCTCATTAATTTTTTACTGAGGTCCGTGCCCTCCTTGTCACCCAACCTGAGATCTTTTCGTAAAGTGATCCCGTCACATGTTGCTATGTTTCACAAACGCACACCCTGGCTGTAAATCAGTACGTTTTTTTTTTTTTGTTTGTTTTTTTTTTTTTTTATTTGTTTGGGTTTTTTTTTTTTTTTATTTTTGCTTTCACTTATAAAATAAAAAAAATGAATAGAACAATTTAAAGTAAAGAAACTGTAAAGAAACTGTTGCGAAAGCGTGTGAAACAAATATCTTTATGTAAGATGTACTGGACATCACGAAGGAAGTTTGAAGCCATGGAACTAAAATAATTCAGCGTTGTCGGTCAAAGGTGTGACGCTTAAAAAGTACTGTGTAAATTACGGAAAGTTTATTTAATTATTTAAAGTCGAAAGTCTGGGATGATTGCCTTTAAATAGATGGCGGGGTCCACAGATGTGTGGAATCAGGAATCAATCTCAGGTGTCCCTAATGAAATCTTATCATTTTATTTGAAGACAGACAAGGCTGTTCTGTATCCATACCAACCCACTCTTCTCTGTTTTTTTGTCGCATGTGGGTGTCCATCCCTCCCAAAAACTACCCCACCTAGTGAGTCGTATTTTTGACATATTTTTGAGGCATTGAGAAAATTGAGGTTGGGTTTTAAAGAAGAAAAATTGCAGATTCTATTGAAATGTCATATTTTCTGCAAGACGTTAAAACGAAAAAGCAACTGCAGTTTTTTATTTGAAAGAAGAATCATAAAAGATGACAAAATAGGTTTTATTGTGTTGATTTGATTCTTATTGAGGACACTTTGATGAGAATTATAATATTGTTCACATCTTTGGTTGTAGGAGTGCCTCGATTGCTTTCGATGGAAAAATTTACCTTTGCTAGAAAATGGTTGAAAACCCCTGTACTAGTGTAAGACATGCAAATAGTTTATCGCAAATGGCAGCCATTTTGATTTTCACTTCATCTCCGCCAGTTTACTGTGTTTCACTTCCAGACGGTGTCTCTGTGAGTCCTGCGAGTAGCCAACTGCTTAGACATGATGCTTGCAACAGACCAGTCAGCGTGTTTGAACTGCGGTCAGGAGGCGGGTCCCGTTGACTCAACCAATAAGTTTGCCTGTAAATGTCACCATGCATTTTTTAAACTGAAAGTTGAGGAAAAATACCAGAATAGAAATCGTTGGTACAACATGAAGGAGAAGGTTTTGAAGCCTATCCAAGATGACAAAGCTCTGTTATATGCAACTTGTTTCATAATGGGAAAAACCCTAACCCTACCCATTATGTAACACTGGTGTTGTAAGATTGCTAGCTCACACGCTAAGCTAGACCTAAGACTTGTAGAAAAGATTTTTTGAAAAACAATTCCCATGGTTGACATTTACAAAAAAAGCTTGTTAAAGCAAAAAAGTGACATGGATTGAAAGTTGAACCCCCATCTCAACATAAAACTGAAAAAAAAAAAATTGCATATAGATATTTTGTCTAAACTATGCAATCCTAAATTGTATTGTTAATTATTTGTTTAAATTGTTAGATCAATTTGAAATAATACGAGCAAAATGTAATACAAGTTAGAAAATAGTAACAGAGGTGTAATTCTTTGGTCAAGATTTTACTATTTTTAGTTGGGAAAAAAAAACTTACAGGAGTTGAGGAGTTAACAAAGTTTATGGTTACCACAGTAACCGCACTTGATCTCCACGTCTACTTTTTCTTTTTCAACAACCTAGAGATTTTGCTGCTGGATTAAGTTCCCATTATGTTCAATGTGGCTTTACCGGTGTGGTTTTCTGTTTCCATTGTTTTGGCTTAACAATGAAAAAATAGTTTCCATAATCCCAAGTTTTCCAATTCCATTGGGGGACCCTTTGGAAAGCTACTCTGCAGTCTGTCAGTTATACATTCAGACTGCTGTGATGAATGCACTATGTGTTTTGGCATTTTCTCAAAATTGAAGTTGCAGATTTAACCAAACGACTCTGGATGGGAGAAGACCTTGCTTCACAAAATAAATGACGTGAATTTCCATGTTGGAGGAACCCCAAATTATTTCCCATCATACTATCAAATTTTCTGTCTTTTGAAAAGGATACAGATAATAGACTGATGAAGCTTGAGTTGCATCTGCCGTTTGCACGGGAGATTGGGTTAACCCATTTTGGTTTTCACAAATATCCCTGGGCTCACTTTTTAATGTCATTCACCCAATTGCTCTGCTGAATAATAAGGTGTTAAATGAGGACCTGAAGACCGCAGGCACCCAATAATTGCTCTCCGTTCTGTTTCTACAACAATAAGACTTCTCCAGTTTCTCATCGTCTTTGATCAGGCTATGCACGCTAAATAATAATAAGATTTGCAACCCGTACTTTATTCTGGGGAAGATTTGTTTTTAAGTCTCCAAAGTCGTTCAATTCTTTCGTAAGACTAGAAGTACTAAACACCGACAGTTCTCATAAATTGACGTCCAATTACTGTAGTTACGTTTATTTTTGACGTTCCTTGGCTTTTGACTTTTTCGACCTTTATATGTATATTTTTTCTATGTTGTAATTTAACTGAAATAAAACACTAAAAACGAGTTCTTAGTAATTCTTCCTCTAACTCCCACATCCGTCAATTTGACGCATCTATTAAATACATGGCAACTTTTTCCCGCACCTGACCGTAGCGCGGTTACTGTTGTCTAGTAACCGTTGTGGCGCCACTCAGGTAGAATCTAGTAGAGCACAAATAGATTTGAGAAGACCTTTGTCAGTCACTGAGGCACTTCCGGGTTTGACGTCATCGCCATAGCGCTAGTCATCAAATTGACAGCCATGGGAGTTCTAGTAGTTCTAAAATTCTGGTGGTCTTAGTGTTAAATCGATTGGAGAATCCTAGTTTATCTTTACTTCTGATCCGTTTCAACAAATATATCAATTTTAGAGGATATAGTCTTTCAACTCTATGACCTGTAAGATCAATTGATCAATGGTATTCGAAAAAGTGTCCAATAAAGTATCATATAATTTTTATCTTGCTTGCTTCCACGACTCCATCTAGGCCACATCACTACCAAGTTACTAATCATAAGCAATCTTATTTCCCAGCGGTAACTATGATAATTTATCCATACTTGTTTTCAAAGAATCCACTAAAGCTCTTCTGGCCAGCCACGTTGGGCTTTTTTATGTTTATAATCGAGGTTGAAAGGAATAAGTGGAATATTCATATCAGTCCCTATATATCATATCATATCCCTGGAATCGTCAACCTGTATAGTTGGGTTTTTAAGAATCTAACGCCAAGTAAACTTGGTTTCCAGAAAAAAATAAGCATTAAATTGCTACATTTTTTCACGTTCTTGTCCATTTCCATTCAATTCTATTATACTTGTATTGTTAAAAATTACAAAAAAAAGTCTTGACAGGCTTTACATTGTATGTTAGGAAAAGAACAAAAAAGAAAGATGTATAAACACAAATACACAGTTAAAAGATAACTAACAAAAGCTAGCTAAACAAATACAGCACATTAGTGTCCTTAGATCCTCCTTCACAGTTAGGAAAAAATAAAAAAAATAAAATAAAAACAGCATTGGGGATCCACATGTGAGATTCCTCCCTGGGGACGAGCACCCAATGTGTCTAAGACTTCTTCATGTTCTCCTTTTGGCATTTCCCTTCAGGGGGCGCCAATGCGAGTCAGTTTCTTTCATCTAACCCTATCCGCTGCATCCTCTTTGGTCACACCAACTAGTTTCATGTCTTCCTTTGTGTTATCCAAGAGCCTCTTCTTTGGTCTTCCTCTAGGCCTCTTCCCTGGTGGTTCCAAATCCAGCATCCTTCTGCCGATGTATTCTTTCTCTCTCTCCTCTGCACATGTCCAAAACATCTCAGTCTGGCCTCTCTGACTTTATCTTCAAAACCTCTAACATGTGCTGTTCCTCTGATCCTGTCCATCCTGGTCACCCCCAGAGAGATCCTCAGCATCTTCATCTCTGCTACCTCCATCTCTGCTTCCTGTCTTTTTCCTCAGTGCCACTGTCTCTAGACCAAACAGCATGGCGGGTCTCACCACGGTTTTGTACACTTTTCCTTTCATTTTAGCCAAAACTCTTCCATCACTCATCACACCTGATACTTTCCTCCACCCGTTCCAGCTCGCCTGCACACGCTTCTTCACTACTTTTCCACACTCTCCATTGATCTGGACTATTGATCCTAAGCACTTAAAATCTTCCACCTTTTTTATCTCTTTTCCCTGTAACCTCACTTTCCAATGTGGCAAAGACTATTTTTTAGATACTAGTTTATTCTACTCTACAAGAAATCAGTAGATGGGTTTCAAGCTGATGGAAACGGGATAGTAGATCAAGCACGGCGGCCTCCTCAGCCTGGCAACGCCCAGGACATGAACACAGAGGATCCATCAAGAATCTGAAACAGAACTCTCTCTCCCAAGGAGGACGAAAAGAGAGGTGGTCAACATGTGAATCGTATTGTACCAACAAGTGGTGTAAAATATATTGTGTTTTCTTGTGTAACACGTTTTGTTTTTAGATTAGACTATGGCTTTCTCAGCATCTCCACTTTACAGGCAGCCGTCCAAAAGAAACAAACAAAGAAGAAGTGTTTTTTGGAATTTGTAAGGGATTATTAATCTGTGGTAACCATCAGATCTCTCCATCCATCTTTCCTTTCTTGCACTTTAACTTTTACAACATGATGGTATGCTGGATTTGTTTTAGATGCTGTGATATTCTTGCTGTGCTTTAATAAACCAGATCTTGCTGAGAGTTGGCTGCGACTTTTAAGATTTGAAGTGTCCTGGGAAACGTTTCTTCCCTTTCATCTTCAGTCCTAGTTTTCATTCTCACACTATATATGTGTGTCCATATTCTTACACCTTTCCCACCCTTACATTCTCAGACTAATTCATCCTTATCTGCCTTTTCTGTCTTGTTACTTCCTTTCTGAGTCATTCTCTTCTTTATCTCGGTTACTAGCATCACCTGGAATAAGGAAAGAAAAATGCAGGTTTTAGCTTGGGAAGGTGGCTCGAATTGTTTGCCAGTGACTCATTTATTAAAAGAAACAATGATGTCATTCATGAATGGAGTTAAAACTTACCCGTTTGAACTTATTCATCCACGAAAGACTCCAAGATAAAAACCTCAGACTGTCGTGAAACTCTTTAAAATGGCATATTTCCACTTTTCGTCCGCTACCACCATTTTTTTTTGTAATCTCACCCTTGCCCTTGTCTACAGTAAGGGTCTTGCTTTGTTCCCTCAGCAGCATGCTAAATGCTCCGAGACCAGATGGTCTGATTTAGGTGGCATGCTGTGGGGACTGAAAGAGTAAATAAAAGTAATGCCTGTGAGGACAGGCGTGGGTTGAGGCACTCCAATGTATAAAAAAAAATATGAAACGATTGCTTCATACGGAAAGCTTGTCCCATTGGATGGATGCGGAATTCTGTTTCTCTCCAGGAGCAGGCTTGGTGGTGGGTCAAAGTTCATTTCACACAGCTAGCTGGTATATGGGCCATGCATGAGTTCCTTAACAGCAGCTGTGTTTACACCCCGGCTACATGCACACAGGAAAACAGGCAGTTGTGCTACCACTGCGTCCTCTCCCCCACTTTGGCTTTCATCTTGCCCCTATGCTGCACGTTCTAGAACAACACTGAAGCTTGAAAGGTTTAACCCTTCAAACACGTTTACTTCTAGTAAAAGATGGGAGGAAATATTTGTGTTTTATTGTCTGTTTCTTCCTGTTCCTTGTTATTGTACAAAACACCTGCATGATGTTAGATCATGCTTCAACTCAGAGATGTAACAGGTACGAACGTTAAGAATGAGAAATGTTAGCATGGCACGCATGTAGCTGTTCTACTGTTCATTTGTAATCTATGACAGAACAATTTAAAGTACACCGAAGATGTTTTTAAAGTAATATTTTAAACAATAAAATACTGAATCTACATTCCTAACCTCACCTACAGCTGGTGACCAAAAAAAATGAGATTGCAGATATACAGTGGTGGTCAAAAGTTTACATACACTTGTAAAGAAGATAATGTCATGGCTGTCTTGAGTTTCCAGTTATTTCAATAACTCTGATTTTTCTCTGATATAGTGATTGGAACAGATCCTTCTTTGTCACAAAAAACGTTCATGAAGTTTGATTCTTTTATGACTTTATTATGGGTAAACTGAAAATGTGACGAAATCAGCTGGGTCAAAAATATACATACAGCAACATGAATGAGCAATTTTGGAGACTTAGAAAGTTGTGTCAATGACATGAGCTTCATAGCATGACCTCTTAACTTCTTGTGAGTGATTATGAGTGACTACAGCTGGTGACTTCTCTGAGGCCATTTAAAAAGGGCTCATTGGATAAAAACACCCACAAACGCTACAATGGGAAAGTCAAAGGAGCTCAGCACAGATTTGAAAAAGAGAATCATTGACTTGAACAAGTCAGGAAAGTCACTTGGAGCCATTTCAAAGCAGCTGCAGGTTCCAAGAGCAACAGTGCAAACAATTGTTTGTAAGTATAAAGTGCATGGCACTGTTTTGTCACTGCCACGATCAGGAAGAAAACGCAAGCTGTCACCTGCTGCTGAGAGAAAACTGGTCAGGAGGGTGAAGAGTCAACCCAGGAGCACCAAAAAGCAGATCTGCCAAGAATTAGAAGCTGCTGGAACACAGGTGTCAGTGTCCACAGTCAAGCGTGTTTTGCATCGCCACGGACTGAGAGGTTGCCGTGCAAGAAGTAAGCCCTTGCTCCAAAAGCGGCACCTTAAGGCTCGACTAAAGTTTGCTGCTGATCACATGGACAAAGTTCTGTGGTCAGATGAAACAAAAATTGAGCTGTTTGGCTACAATGCCCAGCAATATGTTTGGAGGAGAAAAGGTGAGGCCTTTAACCCCAAGAACACCATGCCTACCATCAAGCCCGGTGGTGGTAGTATTATGCTGTGGGCCTGTTTTGCTGCCAATGGAACTGGTGCTTTACAGAGAGTCAATGGGACAATGAAGAAGGAGGATTACCTTCAAATTCTTCAAGAAAACCTGAAGTCATCAGCCCGAAGGTTGGGTCTTGGGCGCAGTTGGGTGTTCCAACAGGACAATGACCCCAAACACACATCAAAAGTGGTAATGGAATGGCTAAATCAGGCTAGAATTAAAGTTTTAGAATGGCCTTCCCAAAGTCCTGACTTAAATCCCATTGAGAACATGTGGATAATGCTGAAGAAACAAGTCCACGTCAGAAAGCCAACAAATTTAACTGAACTGCACCAATTCTGTCAAGAGGAGTGGTCAAAGATTCAACCAGAAACTTGCCAGAAGCTTGTGGATGGCTACCAAAAGCGCCTAATTGAAGTAAAAATGGCCAAAGGACATGTAACCAAATATTAGCATTGCTGTATGTATATTTTTGACCCAGCTGATTTCGTCACATTTTCAGTTTACCCATAATAAAGTCATAAAAGAATCAAACTTCATGAATGTTTTTTGTGACAAAGAAGGATCTGTTCCAATCACTATATCAGAGAAAAATCAGAGTTGTTGAAATAACTGGAAACTCAAGACAGCCATGACATTATCTTCTTTACTAGTGTATGTAAACTTTTGACCACCACTGTAAGCGGCTGAAATGTGCTTCCTGAACTCTCACTCTGAGACTGGTTCGGGCATGTGGTTAGGATGCCTCCTAAGAGCCTTGCTGGTGAGGTGTGTTTCAGGCACATCCCACCCGGAGGAGACCCAGAGGCAAGCCCTGTAAGTGCCGGTGAGCCTATCTCTTACAGCTGGCAGGGGAACACCTCGGGATCCTCCCGGGCAAGCTGGAGGGTGCAGCCGGAGTGAGAGAAGCCTGGGTTTTCCGTTTGAGGCTGTTGCAACTGCAACCAATCTTCCCTCTAATTTGTTTTTTTAGTGTGTATGAGCAAACACACAAGCTTCCTGAGCAGAAGGGGGCGGAGCAAAAACTTTTACTCTTTGTGATGTCAGCAGCAGCGACGAGACAAACTACGAAGCAGCAGTTTGAAGCAATTTGTTTCAGAAAGAAAGAAGAAAGAGATATGTTCCGGAGCTCTCTCTTATTTTTCCATCTTTAGTTTCCATTGAGTAGTATTTTGTGCGCTGCATAAGTTTTATTGTGCGCATTTAAACTGCGAGCAGTGCGCAATTGCGCAGGGGCGCAGTTTCAAGAGAACATTGCCTGCAACCCCACCCTGGATAAACAGGAGACAACAGAGCAGTCCTGAGGCCTGCACAGTCTTCAGATAGTACAAGATATTAGTTTGGAGGGCTGTCCAAAATGAGAGCCCTCCAAAAACGGGCACTCATTTTGGAGGTCTCAAACTCAAGTCCTCAAGGGCTAGTGTCCTGTAGGTTTTCCATGTGTTCCTGGTTCAATACAGCTGATGCACAGGAAGTGGAATCAAAGCCAATAAAATTTGGCACATTGACTCAATAACCTGGATCAGGTGTGTAGATGCAAGAACACATGGAAAAACTAGAAGGACAAGAGCAGGGGTGTCCAAATCCGGTCCTCGAGTCCTGGTGTCCTGAAGGTTTTCCATATGTTCTTGCATCTACACACCTGATCCAGTTAATTAAGTCATTGTGCCAAATTCTATTGGCTGTTGATTTCACTTTCTGTGCATTAGCTGGTATTGAACCAAGAACGGGTAGAAAACCATCAGGACACCGGCCCTCGAGGACCAGCTTTGGACACCCCTGGACTAGTTTAAGATCTCAGCTCGAACGTCTCAACGTCCCTCAATGTCGTCCACCCTCTCCTTCCTTTGATTCACTAGAATTAGTGGTTTTCTGTTTTCATCTGACTTATTGATGGCTACCGCACTATATTCTCTCTTTTTCAAACTACAAAAATCTTGAGATTTTTTTTTTGCAAAAATTCCCAATGGATCATTGATTTCTGAAATGTTTAAACAAACAACCAAGTTACATCCAAACTAACGTTCTGTTCCGCTTCATTTAGGACTTTAGTAAATCATACTCATTCAATTCTATACGATGAAGTCGGGTTTTTTTAGTGTACGTCTTTATCTGCAATAAACGTTCGAACAGTTGTTCCTTTTAAAGGGCCGTGGGTGTAAACCAGTGTGATACAACAATATTGCCATAAAACCTGCTATTTTGAAGGGAAAGATTTCAATAAGAAACTTTGAGTTATGTTTGTTCGACTTTCTGACCCTCTTGAATAATGTGGTTTTGAGTATGACTCAAACTGATTTGTAACTTGAAAGCAGGAAAAACCTTCCTTACACACCAGATACAAAGCAAGCAATGGAAACACTCCATAACATCCAACTGATTTTATGAAAATGAGAGAAGAACTTGGACTGCCGGGAATGACTTTCTGCTGAAAAACTTTTCAAAGCCCTCGAGGCAAGAGTGATGAATGTGTTCATAACCGCAGTGGATTTCAGAGCTGAGCATAGGAAGCCTATGCCTCAATCCGCTGAGATGTGCGCAGCTTTTTTAGTCAAGTGAAAAGTATCACGGATCACATTAAGAGCTGTAGAGCAGAAAACACTCAGAGTTCCCATGCAATACAAAGAAGAAAAAAAATCACAAGGTCCAACCTGCTCTTTTATGTAAAATATGTCCAAAGATTACAAAGCCAAATTTATTCTTTTAGCCACTCAAAGTTAAGAAGTTTTCCATTTTTAGTTTATGTGGAAAAAGAAAGGACTAGTATCTGTTTTCAAAGAATGGTTCACACTCAGTGAAAGTTTTATGACTTTCGAGAACATATAACATCTTTGTTGTTTTGTATGAACTCATTCTGGTTCCTTGTATTTGCCCGTGGGCACCAGGTCGCCCGCAGCGACCGCGTAAGTCGCCCACAGGCCAGTTCTAAAAATAGCACTAATCACAAATTAGCTCTGTCTAAAATTTTACAGTATTTAATTGTGTTGCTATTCTTTTTTAATTTCATTTACAGTGATGTGAATTTAAAAACGAATACATGAAAACGTAAACGTGAGCGCTGCAAAGATGAGGTTACGAACGCGTTTTCTAACCACAAAAACAAGGCAAAAAAAAGGAAGAAAACTTATCCTTTTCACAGTGAATGGGAGGAAGAGTTCTTTTTTACTAACGTGAAAGAAAACTGTGTGTGTCTCATCTGCAGTGTGACTGTGGCGACGCACAATCGCACCGTCCGTATTTTGAAAGTAGATTTTTGTTAAATCTTACATAACTGATCATTTGTACAAACATGGTTCAGAGTTTATGATTTGATAACTGTTGTAAAAATTGAAAAAGATTTCCTTCAAAATGTTGTGGAAGTGATCATTTGAAAATGAAACACTTGGATATTGCATATTGAAATGTATCTGTTTCCTACCTCGTTTAATCATATTGAAATAATTATTGTGATGGATCATTAACAATCAGTGTCTTCACATAGAATATCATTAATAATAATATCAAATTAAAGGTACACTGTATAACTTTGTTATTTCAGAAGTGTATTATCAAAGTGGTAGCCCTTTGCATTTCTCAGTGCCCTTGAAGTAGCTCTCAGTTTCAAAAAGGTTGGTAACCCCTGATGTAGAGGATCCAGTTATGCAGACAGATAAACTCCTCAACAACGTACAAGATGTATGTCTTTTATCGGTGTTTACTCCCACAATGATGAATAGAGTGAAAACCAAAACACAAAAAAATACAATATAACTTACAACAAAAGTCTTACAGCAACAATCCAAAACATAAATGCAAAATAAAGTTATAAACCACTCAAAACAACAAATACTCATCTACTCATTAAGTGATGCTCTAACACGCACAAGGAATGCTCTCTGTAGCCTGACATCGAGAGGGGTGAAAAAGGATTGAGATTTACAGATCTGCTTGTTTCTGCAAATGTCAACATGCACCCTAACTCTTCTTCTCACATCACATAAGAACGTAACACAAACTACCATAATTTTACGACCATTAGGCGCACCGTACGAAAAGGCGCAGTCTCAGTTATGTGCGTAACACACACATAAGGCGCACCGTACGAAAAGGCACAGTCTCAGTCACACACCGCCTTACAACAACACACACGCAAGCATGCAAATGTGTGTATTAAAAAAACAGATCGGGAGCAAAACTGAGTTTGGTTGTGCTTTATTTAAGTAGTAATGATACTAAACAAGCACATTACCGGTAATAGTCTTTATTCAAATCCGTCAAAGTCCTCATCCTTTGTTTCGGATTTTGCAGGTCCACTTCGCTCCTCGCTGTCAAAGTCTTTGTCTGTACTGTGCGGCTCCTCAGAAAGGATACCAGCTTTTGCAAAAGGTCGGATAACAGTACCAGCAGACACATTAGTCCAAGCATCTACAATCCATTGACTCGTTAATGCTGAAATTTCTCGCAGCGGCTCGATTCCCATGTTCCTCCACGTAGCTGATTGCCTTCAGCTTAAACTGAGCGTCATAAGCGTGTTTCTTTGCCACTTTCAGGGTTAAAACAGCAATGTTGTGCATACAGCACATACCTTTTTTATACACAATCCACGCCCACACTACACTTTTTAACGTTCTCATGCCTTTTCTTTCAGGTCCGCCTCGACTCACGGGCACCGCTTTTTCTTTTAGGTCTGCCTTTTCTCACACCGCACGAAAGGGCGCACCGCTCATTTTGAAGAAAATCTAAGATGTTTATATGTGCCTTATAGTTGTGAAACTACGGTAATTGTGAAACGGCACCACCTCTGGCCGGAAATATAATTGCCGGCACATAAGGTCCAGAACGAAGATCAACTGGTAAATATAAAGCTTCCCTTTTTGGCTCAGTTCGCTTTCCACAATGTTGGACTGGCGTAGCTTTCTAATAACTTTTAAGCAGCAATAAAATGTATGAATGTCCTCCCCTGGCTTTCAAAGCCAATTGATCAAGTTTGGCTTCACTAGTTGGACACACGGTAGTGTATCAAAAGATAATTAAAAAAGCAGACTCTTCAGGACACTAAAAACCTGAGCCAATCACTTTTGCATGGTGGGCAAAAACTGTTGACCCACAGCCTATCAATCACCCCAGCTTCCTGGTTTTAGTGACAAGGCAGTGTTTCTTTTGGTTGGAGACCCAAACCCAGAAGAAACCGGAAAAGATCAAGGCAGGTCTGACAACATTCCCAGTATTCTCAAAGCGTTACTGGGCTGAGAGTGCTAAAAGTCTGCTATCCTGTCTTTAACTGAAGCAGAAATGTGTATTTTATTTTGCAATGTTTTTATTTTAATTTTTTTATCTCCAATAGTTATTCCACAACATGACAATAAAAGACATCTGCAAGAATAGCAAGAATAAAATGTGACTGCGGAGAACTTGACCATAAAAAAAATTAGCTTTGATTTTTTTGTTTTGTCATCCTTTCCTTTATTCTGCCGTCTGTCTTCCCCATGTGTCTTTTTCTTCTCAGTCAGATTTTTGGAACTTTCAGTTCATGAGCCATAAACTGGTGCATCCCTTCATCCGGCTACACAGCGGCTTTGCAGCTTCTCCTACACAACCCTTCCTACATTTTATGTGTACAGCTGCGGGTAATCACGCAGGTGCCTGATTGGCTGACAAGCCCGACTGATGGCTGATGGGAAGTCCTGCGCACAAGTCCAGCTGCAGAGTTTATGATGGACTGTGGTCAAAAAGGAAAAGCTGACAATCACTTTAAATCCCTTCCCCTTGCCCCCACCTAAAACCAACACTTTCTTTGCCAAAAACTCCAGTTGGAAGAATTAAAATTTCCAACTTCCCTCTCTCATCCTCCACCCTACTTCCTGTTAATCATCATCTGTGTCATCATCATCAATATCATTTTGTTCCATCTCTTGTGGGACCAAGCAGACTTCTCGAAAGCAAGGACAGGGAGGGGATGGGGTTTAGCTCAGCTATCATTAAACATCTGATCTCATGCTGTATACTCATGACGTGCATAGCGGTTGTGTGGACCGCATGTTTGTATCTTTGCTCTCATCTTTTTTGTGCCTATCCACTTCTTCTAAATGTTAACATCTCCAGCAGCCCTTACAAAGTCCAGTTTGGTCCCTCACAGTCAGTCCATAGGTGGGCTCTATCATTTAATCAAACACATCATATCTCATACTGGTCCTAAGACAAATAGTTAGGCTTGCGGGAGAGCCCCCTGTGGGTTTCCAGTAAATCCCATTTCAAGGAACACATGCTATTCCTTAATATGGGTTGAAGTCAGCCCCATAAAAATGGCAAATGTTGTGCTTGACAAGAGGAATGTCAGTTCCATCACAATCAAAAGCAATTCACAAAAGGGTGGTAGGCCAGCCAAATTGAGATTGATACGATCATTTCTGGCGTGCTAAACTAAAAAAAAAAAAAAAAAAAAAATCTGTTTGAAAAAAGCTTTCATTGAGATTATTTTCCTGAATAAAAACGTTTTAAAAAGTTCAGCTAGTGTTGAACTTTTCGATTCCTCACAGTTTTTGAATACTTTTAAATTTAGATTGCAGTATCCAACTATTTGTCAGAAACACTGATTGCTATAGATTTGGACATTTGTGTTGAGCCCAGCGGTCCATATAATCTGCACAGTTCACACCATGAGCTCACACTGAGAGGATTCCTGACTTAAGACCTCAGTTGTGGACTTTCTGTGTCCTGTTTGGATGTTCTCTCTGTGTATGCATTGGTCCACCCCAGGAACCAATGGAAACTGAAGGAAGTACAGATTTATAATCAACCTCTGGCATAAGGTTGATTTATGCTGTTTCTTTTCTTCTTGTTTTACCTTACCTCTTGCCTGTTGGAAGCTGTTATCGTCTTTAACTCTATCTTGATTTGAGATGATCCATAAATGACTGGCTGAATGCTCCTGGTACCTTGCCTTTTTACCACACTGTAACTCCAAAAGTGGTAAAGTGCTGCTTCCACTTTTCTTTCACGCTCTTTTCCACAGTCTATACCTGGTCTCTAACCTGACACAACAAACAGAAAAAGATTCAAAGTTGTCTTCAGCACAGTGTATTTTCAGATCGAGACATTTTGTTCAGTTTTGGTGAGGACCATGGGAGTTAATTAGACTACTTTAGAGATTAGCTAGATCCACTCATTTGTAAACAAGGTACTTATCTATCCAATCACGCTTGTGTTCAGGTTGGGTCAGCCCCTCTTTAGGGATCTCGGTATATATAGAACCAGTTCTCAGACCATTTTATCAGATTGAAAAGAATTTCTGGAAGGAAGTCGAAACTTCTTGATCAGAAAATTCATTGTCCAGAAACAACTTTGAATCTTTTTCTGTGATGGATCGCGCCTGAATGAATGAGGGATTACACGTTATTGCTGACACAACAAACTGTTGCTTTAACTCTGTGGAAACAGTCTGATCTTGCAGCATTTGGGTTCACATGGTCTATGGAGGTGGGAACCGCTTATTCCAGTCAGGGTCACAGGGGTGCCGGAACCTAACCTAGCTGGGAACAGGCGAAAGCTAGATAGTACCCTAAACAAGTCATCAGCCTGCTTCAAGGCCACAAACAGAGGCAAAAAACTACTCACGCACACACTGATTCAAGGTTTTGGAGATTAAGAGGAAACCAGAGTACCAGGAGGAAACCCGCCACAAGTGGAGCATTCAAACTTCACACAGAGAAGTCAGCATTACAATCCCAAGCCAGATGGGGTGATTCTCGCATCTGGTTTGGATGGATGGGGAGGGATGCCTCCCTATCATCCCAATCAGGGATGATAGGGAGGCATCCCTATCATGCATCCCTATCATGCATCCCTATCATGCCTCCCTGGTTTGGATGATAGGGAGGCATCCCTGGTTGGCACTTGTTGGCTGGTGAGATGTTTTGGGCATGTCCGACTGGGAGGAGACCGAGAGGTATGCTCCGGACCCACTGGAAAGACTTTCTGTCATACCTGGACAGGGAACACCTAAGGATTGTCCCGGGTGAGCTGGAGGATGCAGACGGGGTGAGAGAAGCCTGGTTAATATTCGCCAAGATGTATTTTTAAGACATCAAATCTTTAAGCAAGAAATCAAAAGGCCCCGTTAGGCTGCGATTGTGGGAAAATATAATAACACATGTACAGTATGTGCTCTTGGGTTTGAAAACAAGTAACAAGAATTGAACTTGTCGATCTGCCTTACTGTTTGGGAATGTGTTACTGTGCAGTTGCTATGTGTCTACTTTTTTGTTTGACCATGTCTTAGCTGAGTAAGGATAGGAAACTATTGCAAAATAAATGAACAAGTATGGTTAACAAACCGCTTAATAGAAAAAATGTGTAACGGCTATTTCAATTTAGTGTTTTAATTGATGTCTCAATCATCACTGTTGCTATGAGCCAAAATATGAGTCCAAAACCATTTCCTTCAGTCATAAATCCAATCTGTTTGCTGATGTTAGCCTTCTAAATCATAAGTCACGTACCATGAGGGAATTAAAAAGTTTCTGCTCGGGTTATGAAGTACTTAAATATCTTTTTAATGAGTTTTTAAGAGCTTCTTAGCTTTGGGACTTTCCTTTGCCATTATGGTAGCAGTTGTGGTGCCTGAGATTCACTAAGTTGTTTAGTTCCTTCAAGTTGCAGCTGTTTGAAGCAGAAACATGATTTTCTAATTTCACATTTCATCGTCAGTCTGTAAATACCATGGCCACGTCCTGAAGACTAGTGGATCTATTCTTCAGCCTAATGTTTGGGAATCTATTACAACCAAAACATCTTGAAATATTTCAGTTAAAAAAAAAGTATTTCTTGTGGTGTGGGTGGATCTGGTTGGCAGAAATATTATGGCCATTTTTGTCCAGAATTCCAAGTCTTTAAGCCCTCAAGGTAAACAGTGAACTTCAAGCATAAAGGCAGTGATTCTCAGTGACTGGTGTAATGCCGTTTGACATCTTTAATGTCCTTAATAAAATATCATTTCAAACTTTATGGAAGCAGTTGACAGACGGAAAGTGAATATAAAAAGGTGGGAATGTAAAGACTGGAAACCACACCCAAGGCAGATGTTGACAGAGTGTATAGACAGTCTACAGAATGGGTGTGTCTCTCTTAATACAGTCTATTGATCAGTTGTGTTTTTCCAGACTCTATTCATAGAAAAATTGAAAGCAGCTGCACCATCTGCCCTTCTGTTCTCCTAAACTTTACAAAAATGTGTACAGAATGCATATTTTTCACATTAGTTCAAATGTCTAGACATCACATTTCCTAATAGTTTTTTTTCTAATAGCCAAGTATAAGTTCATGGTGCATTCACAATTTAATTTGCAGGATTATATTGTGTAACTTTAGCGTTTTTATAAACAGCTGCCTGGGAATTTTTTTTAGAAGCAAAAAATGTTTTCATATTAACCTGGGTGTTGCGTTCTATGCAGAGAAGTACAGACTGACTTCCCTGGCCCACTTTTTCCAGCTCGGGTATATCTCCAGCTTATATGTGAGACATGGACCCTCCAGTGTGTGTGGAGATTTACTCAGGACTTCACCCCTTGTCGGACATGTTCAGAAGCCTCCTATTGGAGATTTCAAGGACGTTAGTCCGGTTTGTTTCTGAACACAGAGGTTCAGCAGCTCCATTCAAAGTCGCTTCTGACTGGCAAAGATCCTCACCCTCTCTTGTGGCTTCACTACCTCGCAAAGGAAAATAATTTTAACCACTTGTGTTTATGATTTTACTATCTCAATCAACGTCCATATCCAGTTATCATGTAATCATAGGGTCTGAGCACAAACTGACTGGTAAATGACTGGTAAATCTTTTTTTTCTTTACCTGTCCTGTCCGGCATTGTGACAAGCAGAAAGATGATCTGTGTGTTAAGTATCGCTGGACAGTTTTGCTCTACCAGGGTCAGAGAAGGGGATAAAGTGAAGAGAAAATCTGAAGTTACAATATTCAGCATCATGACCAACCCGCTGGATTATCTACAAACAAGAGTTTAAGCAAGTGATAAAGCTGACACAAACAACAAAATCTTCTAGAACAAATTATCTAGTAACACATGTTACTAGAGCTGTAAAAATATTGGTCGGGAGCAAGGAACATAGCGGACAGTAAAGAGTGTGATACAGTGTGCGAGTATAAGTGAAAGTACATGCATGCTGCCGATGTGAACCGTGTGCTTATTAGGACCAACAGATCCTCACCCGCCCAAAACGTCTTTTTGATACATAGACTAATGCAGCGTCCTAATCATTGTGGATGATACATCAATGTTGATGCCCAGATCCAAACTCCCTTCATTCGTGAATATGACCTTCAAATACTTGTAATCCTTCCACTCCCTTTTCAAAACTTCTAACCTTACCTGGCTTAATCTGGGTCTTGATCTCCATTTGTAAGCAATGGGTAAATACTTGTGACTTTTTGGAATTAAGGTTGGTGTGAAGCATTGCGTGAACTCTAAAGGTTTTTGAAGCCAATGTGTGTAGTTAGTTTCTAAAATTTCTAACAAAAGGGAAGATTTCTGTGAACTACTCTTATATTGTTTGGCAGTTTGATGTGTTTCATAAAAAAGCAATTTGTAAGACCTTTACTGAGCCAAATGTCATTATAAAAAGTTTCTTCCGATATCACTCATCAAGGTTTGGCTAAAAATGGAATAAATGTTTCAAAGCGAAATTAAGTATTTGTGAGCGACGGCATTATAGAATACAAATGTATGCTGTGCGGTCGGTATGTGGTTTATTTATTCAAAGCATTGATTCTTACTGTATGCATGTGTTGTAAAATTCTGTTGTTTGATCAGATGGCATTTACGATAAATGTCGAAATGACTCATCTAGGTCCACGTTTATACATCTCAGGTGCAATTCTGTATCAAGGTTTATTGCCGACACTGGTTTGACCTCCCTTTGTTTTTGAGAACTAAACGACCTCGAAAAGGATTTGGAGTTTCATTTTTTTAAATGTTTTTGTTCAAACTCGTTTTTCACTGTCTTGTTAGTACTTCTCATCTTAAAAAATCCCAAAGGTCAAAGAAAAGCTTAACCATTTTTGTTTTCCCTTGACTGCGAAAGGAATAATTGTTTGTATCCATGCAAGCTGGATGTTTTGTGGGTTTCTCACCGGCAGGCATCCAGAACAAGAACAGTGATAATAGCCAACCTTAAACTTCGCCAAGGCGTGATACATAAATCACTACCCATGGGTTGTTGAATGGCTCGTTCAGATGGTCATTTGGATCCATTGTTTCTATATCACTTACCTGTCTAGCTGTAGCCAAATGTGTTTCAAATCATTTTCACATTTGTGATGTTCTGACACTGGCTTTGTTTGTGCCAATTCAGTTAACAAATGGTGTGTTAAGGATAAGAAGACATGAGGAAAAAATTACCCGCTCATCAAAGACTTTTCAACACTTTAGGGTTGCAAGAATTTTTTGGTAATCTTTTATTTTAGAAATGTTTGTGTGTAATAAATGCAAATTTTCTTACAACTGTGTTGAAAGCCCAAAAAAGTTAATCATTCAAAGTATCTAAAATCCTAAACTGACTGTTTTTTTGCAGTAACACTGCAAAAAACAGTCCATTCCTACGGTCATTTTACAGTCATACTGATAAAGGGTGCTGAATGTACAATGAAGTTCTCAGTAGAGTTTTCACTTACCTTATAATCCCTTATTTCTCGGGGGTGATCCATCGTAGAAAAGGCTTCAAAGTTATTTTCTGGACAGTCTTTTTTCTGATTGAGACATTTCGAATTTCATCAGAAATGATTTTCAATCTGATAAAATTTCCTGAGAACTGGTTCGATATGTACCAACTCGAGTTTGCCCAAACCCCTTAGGAAAGGCAAATCCTTTGGTTTGTAATGATAAAAAACAACAGTAACCTGTGGGGACCAGACATAAAGACATAATTCACGAAAGACTGTGTTCCATCCAGCTTACTTACTTTTAAATGTCGCGCAATACCAAAGTAGGTATATTGCGCCAGCGTCCAACCTACATCCCCTCAATCAACATCCCTCTCCTCCCCGATCACCCACTGTTTGTTCAATGTGTGCCATTGTTTCCCCTTTAAGGAGTGGTGCGTTTTGATGACGTCATATTTTAAAGTCGGTTGTTTTGGATTAAAATTTTACTTGGATTCAAGTGCTCACTCCTTTTATTTACCAAATACACGAACCCTTGTTTTTTTTAACATTCTCAGTTGTAAAGTAACACCCATCTTACTGAAACACAATGTGGCACTAATTGGACACATTCAATTTTTATTGACAGCATAAAGAAATGTGACCGCGCAAAAGACCGTCTTTGAAAGTTGAGCAAATGTTTGCAAATCATTTGTACCAGCGAGTGTTTCCACTGAACTTATTCAGTTTATTTGCAATAATCTCAGACTAAGCAAAATTTTTTTACATCATTTTCAATATTTTGGAGATGGCCTAAAACAATTTCTACTTGATACATTTTATTGTAAGAACTGGCTTGAAGGCTCCTGGCTGTTCTTTTTAGTCATGCTGTTCTAGGGCATTCCATTATACGGAAAGCCTTTCCGTTCATTTTAGGTATTTTTGTCACTTTTTCTTTCTTTTCAGCAGGTATTAAAGACGTAGATTTATCATGCTTGATAAATACTAGGACGAACACGGAGGGGTTGTGTTGTTTCTCTGTTCGTACATAGGTTTCCTCTATGTATGAAAGCTTCAGCCCATTCTTAAAAGACATGCTAATAAGGGTTAAAAAAAAACGTTCCGAATGGTCCCCATTACTGTGATGAGTTTGTTTTTGTAGCAAAAGCCAGCAACCTATCAAGTGTCTACCCCAACCAACAATTTAACGTTCCCAGAACATTTTGGTTCTTTCAATGTTCTGGAAAGGCTAGGTTCAAACATAACCCCCAACTAACATTTAGGGAACGATAGTTTTTGAATAGGTAAAAAGAAACCTTTAGAGAACTTCAGGCTACTGTTCCGTGCAGGTTCTCTGTTTGCTGGGACACAACCTTCCAGTTCTCAAGAAATCATCACCGCCTTTTTGGTAGCTCCTCTTTATTCTGCCCTTTGTCCTAATTCCTCCCACCTGGTCCCACCTGGTTCTATCTGGTCCCTAGTGTTTGCACATATGTTTTGTCATCCTCTTTGCTCTATGAGCCCCAGTGCCCTTCTCTTCCGGGTCAGCTCATCTGCTGTTATGCTCTCTTGTCCCTGTTTTTTTTCCCACATCTGGCACCCCCTAACTCTTGTCACACCAGGCCTACCCAGCAGTCATGCCTGCCAAGTACATAAACCTGCCCAGGAGTCCAGGCTGGCCACGAGGCTGCGACTGCTCAACCCTCATTCCTAACTTTTACTCTCAGGCCCTAGATCTCTGCCCCACCAAAGGACACCGTGCAAATAATTGCTGAGGTATACTGATTTATATTTAATCCAAAATTTGTTCCATATTGGCTTCTTCTACTCAATCAAAACTTGCTAAAGAAACAGCGGGCTTTACAGGGAAGCTCAGACTTCCTTCATTCTCGTCAAATCCTCGAATCAAGGGGGATCCTGAGGCCTTCCTGAGCCTGCTGCAATACATAGTCTCTCCAGCAAGTCGTATGAATTCTCCCTATGGGGCTTCTTCGGAACACCTGATCAGTGAAGAATCATGGTAACAAGCCCAAACCACCCCATTTGGCTCCTCTACACAGCCAAGCTTCACTCTGAGCACTTCTTAGACAGTTGAGCTCCTTGCTCTGTCCCTAAACAAAGCCCTGTCACCCAAAGGAAAAAACTCATTTTGGACACTTACAGTCGCAATCATGTTCTCAGTCACGATGCACACATGATGACCATAGGTGAGATGTACTGTAAACACACACCTACATGTGTTTTTTTCCCCAGAAAATTATGCATTTTGTTTTTAATTTTCTTTTTCATCTGTGATGTTTTACTGCCTGAATTTTTCACCACCTGTGTCAGGTTTATATTTAGTCGTACTCACAATAATTAAATTACTTTAATCTTTTTTTTAAGGTCTTTTTCTTTTCATCTCAGGTTTGTTTAGGCACCATTGTCTCAATTATGTGCTATGTTTTGATAAGGTGGGGCTTCACTTCAAGGAGATCCCCTTTCAAATGATTAAACCTCTTACTCCAAACTGACCGTCTTCTCTTTTAGAAACACAACCCACTAGGTGTTTTTCATTCTTTGTTACCTTTACTTCTTGGCAGAAAGTTTTTCCTGCAAAGACTCATATGTAATAGTTGTTGACTTCTTACTTTCTCACACCCATATATTTTTGAAGCTCTTTGATATAGGGTTAATTACCAACCTTGGCATTAAAAGAAGGAGGGTTTGAAAAGTGAAGCCTACATGAACAGTACGTACTTGGCAGAATCCACAAAGACCATGACAAGATCTGCAGAGCTGCCTGGTTGGGCAGAGGTAATATAATCTAGAGGTTCTTTTAAAAAGGATTTGTCCAAGCCTTTATGATTGACTGTGCACTAACCTCAGAAAAAAATGGCGGGGATCTGGCCAGACAAAACATCACTCTGTGATTATAAAGGGGAAACAGAGAAGAGAAAATGAGGGGAGGATATATAATGTGCAGCATAGCATGGGCTTTGGAAAGCTTACCCCAGTCAAAAAAGGTTCACTTAAATGCAGAAAAACTTCCTTTACATTTTGGAATCCATACAAGGTTATAACCTTCTTTTATGTTTGAAGTAACCTCAATTTTCCATCCAAAAGAAGACTGGAAAAGTTTTTATTTCAGATTTTATTTTTAACTGCCTTAATGTTTGGTATCACAGGTTCAACAAGATGTGGAAGCATTCCAGAAATTTTTCTTACAAAATACTTAATATCATCAAATCTATTGGATCGTATTGTACTTTTTATCAACTCCAACAACTCTGTCTTAGGAACTCTGATGGACCGTCCCTTTTGGTCCTATTCTTTCTCAATGCGATAACAAGTATTGTACTCATCTTCTTCTTCTTTTCCCCTCAGGGGTTGCCACAGCAAGTCAGTTTCTTCCATCTAACCCTATCTACTGTATCCTCTTTGCTCACACCAACTATCTTCATGTCTTCCTTCACTGCGTCCATGAACCTCCTCTTTGGTCTTCCTCTAGGCCTCTTTCCTGGAGGTTCCAAATCTAGCATCCTTCTTTTGATGTACTCTCTGTCTCTCTCTCTCTCTCTCTCCTCTGCACATGTCCAAACCATCTCAGTCTTGCCTCTTGAACTTCATCCCCAAAACCTCTGACATGTGCTGTTCCTCTGATCCTGTCCATCCTGGTCACTCCCAGAGAGATCCTCCGCATCTTCATCTCTGCTACCTCCATCTCTGCTTCCTATCTTTTCTTCAGTGCTACTCTTTCTAGACCAAACAGCATGGCGGGTCTCACCACGGTTTTGTACACTTTCCCTTTCATTCTAGCTGAAACTCTTCTGTCGCACATCACACCTGATACTTTCCTCCACCCGTTCCATTCTGCCTGAACACGCTTCTTCACCTCTTTTCCACGCTCTCCATTGCTCTGGACTGTTGATCCTAGATACTTAAAATCTTCCACCTTCTTTATCTCTTCTCGTTGTAACCTCACTTTTCCATTTGGATCCCTCTCATTCACACACATAATCTGTTTTACTCTGACTAATGATGAGTATGGTACTCATCATGAGTATGGTACTCATCATCGGATAAATAGTGAACGATCTATCTACTATTAAGCAGCAAATGTATCTGTACATAAAATATGGTGATATTAATTTAAATCAGATTTTTTTCTCTCTCTTTTTTTGTAGAAATCTGGTTTTACTCTAGACAAAAAGAAAAAAAAATACTTCCATTGCATGTTATTTGTGGGCGATGTCATCTTTGCCCGGTGGAAATTTCTGAGAATTTGGCAACTGAGAATGACAAAAAGCGAGATAGCACAGCGATAAATCAAGAGTTTGTTCCATTCAGCTATAAATCCATCTTACCACCACAAAGACACAGGTTAGCCAGCTATGTTGATTTATTTTCCTTCATGTTCACAACTAAAATTTTTACTCCACACTCCAATCGCTTTATCAACTTCTGTCATGAAGCGGTTTGTAAATGTAAGGAGGAGGACAGAAAACGTGTTTTTTTTAGAGTATGGCAGTCCAGTAATGCTGTGAAAGAAAAACAGAAAGTTTTAGTGGCATGACAAGAGGTTATTGTTCTGAATGTGTATCATGGTCAGGGAACCAGAGAGACCTGGCTGGAAGGGATGGTTTGAACCGGCACCTAATGGGAAGACAGGCTGCCTATTTAAAGGCAGCTGCACAAAGATCTTCAGGTGTGTAAAATCTGGCAAATGAGGGAAGGTCCCCGGGTTCCCTTTGGTGGTGGCCAAGGGAACTATGACAACTTCATGTCCCCTCTTCTCTGATTAGTTCTACAGCATCAAAACACCTTGTAAGAATCCTTTTATGAGTTTCACCCTTGACACGCATATACTATATATTTATAGATCATTTATGGTTGATTGAGAATGCTTGTCTCTTTTTCCGTGACAGACTGGCAACCTGTTTGGGTTGTACCCTGCCCCTCGCCTAGAATCAGCCGGGATGGGCCCGGGACCGCCCGCCAAACCCGTAAAGGATAGACAGTTCAGAAGGTGACTGACTGACGAAGAATGAGGATAATCACGGTTCTTTCTAGAAGACTAGCACGAAGCCAACCAATAGTCTTTGTTTGCTCAGCCATGTCTTTCAACACTCAGTGCTGATGACTTCCTAAGCAATCCCCAACATTCATTTTTATTTTTGTTGGAAGTTTTAAGAATAGCATTTTTTTCAAGTTTATTACTGACGCTTAGTGACTTTGGAAAAGCTACAGTTGTAAGGTTTGATTTGTACTTGAATTGTTTGAGTCACATTGACTTCTTCTGGTCAATGACCTATTTCAGGCCACGCTAATAGGAGGTTTACTATCATAATAATAATTTGCCAAGCAATGAACTTCAGATTTCTATGGCTTTTCTCATGAGTTTTTTCAGTGATCTTAAACCCTAAATATGTCAAGAAATGTAGTATGTGTCAAACTATCTAGCTAAGATGTTGTAACTTACTTTTCAAACTCCAAAATCAGGAGACAGACAAGGCTTGAAAAGTCTACAGCACCCAAACTGAAGCGCAATCAATTACTTGTTGTCACGGCGTTCTTAACATTGCTTCTTCAGACTCAAGCATATTTTGGCCAGACACAGTTAACATGTTGATCCTAATCAGAACTAGCACTTTATAATTGTGTTTGAAAGGGAATAGCTTCATCATAGTCTGTAAATGCTTTGTAGACGTGTGCAATAAATCAGTATAACTGACAAAGTATCAGATAAATAAGTGGAGCATCTGAAAGAACGTGTAAACCAAACACCACATCAATGTAAAAAACCAAAAACCATGCACCCAAACGTCATAGAAAAACCATTCAGAAAAGTTGAAACTGTTATCGTCTTTATACTCAACACACAGGAGTGTGCATCACTGAGATTCAGGCCACCAGAATATTGTTGCACTGTGTAAATGGCAAGTTCTGGACACCAGATCACTTTAAAAGCTGTGAATCAAAGAGTTTTACTTTCATACTTGCACATGTAATATTTCAAAACTAGCTGTTTCCAGTGGAAAGCACGTAAGAGACTTCCTGCAAAAACAGCAGCAATAATGTCTCAAACTCTCAAAGGCTTTTATAACAAGTACGCTCCATCACGTTTCATCCTCCTGTTGATCCTCTTAATCCTTTCCTGGAAGCATAGTTTACAACTTTGTCCCTAGCTGTTACTTGCGTGTTAACACATAAAATTAATTTCTGGGGATTTTCTACAACAGTGCTAAAAAAAAATACTTGCGAAACTTATTCATTCAAATGTAGTTTTGGCCTAATCTCCATAATCCACAATAAAAATGGCTATGTGAACTAATCTTTCTCTCTGTCCTCTGTTTCAAGTACAGAAGTATTTTGAGCTGCTTTCAAAAAGCCTGAAAATGTAGTCCCTTTTGGAAACCACCAGAGGTGGTGTATCACTGGACTTAATGACTACAGGCCTGTGGCGCTTACGTCTGTAGTCATGAAGTCATTCGAACGCCTGGTCCTCCCTCATCTCAAGCACTTCACCTCTCCCTCTCTGGACCCTCTGCAGTTTGCCTACAGAGCCAACAGGTCTGTAGACGACGCTATCAACCTGGCCCTCCACTTCACCCTGCAGCATCTGGACTCCCCGGGAACCTATGCTAGGATCCTGTTTGTGGACTTCAGCTCTGCATTCAACACCATCCTCCCTACCCTGCTTCAGGACAAGCTCTCCCAGCTCAACGTGCCTGACTCCACTTGCAGGTGGATTACTGACTTCCTGACAGACCGGAGGCAGTGCGTGCGGCTGGGGAAGAATGTCTCCACCTCTCGGACTATCAACACAGGATCTCCACAGGGCTGTGTCCTCTCTCCCCTGCTCTTCTCCCTGTACACCAACTGCTGCACCTCCAGCCATGACTCTGTCAAACTGATCAAGTTTGCGGACGACACCACTCTCATCGGGCTCATCTCTGATGGTGATGAGTCGGCCTACAGGATGGAGGTAGACCGGCTGGTGTCCTGGTGCAGCAACAACAACCTGGAGCTCAACGCTCAGAAGACAGTGGAGATGATCGTGGACTTTAGGAAAGCTATAGCACCCATTACCTCCCTTGCACTGACAGACTCCCCCATCACCACTGTAGACTCTTTCCGCTTCCTCGGCACTACCATCACACAGGACCTAAAGTGGGAGCCGTCCATCAGCTCCCTGATCAAAAAGGCCCAGCAGAGGATATACTTTCTGTGGCAGTTGAAGAAAGCCAAGCTGCCCGCCCAGATGTTGGTGCAGTTTTACACAGCCATCATCGAGTCCATCCTCACCTCCTCCATCACCGTGTGGTACGCTGGAGCCACAGCCAGGGACAAACACAGACTGCAGCGCATTGTGCGCTCCGCAGAGAAGGTGATCGGCTGCAGCCTTCCATCTCTCGAAGACCTGTACGTCTCCAGGACTCGGGGGCGTGCAGGTCGGATAGCAGCTGACCCTTCCCACCCTGGACATGGACTTTTTGAGCGACTCCCCTCAGGCAGGAGGCTCCGGTCCATTCGGACCAGAACGTCCCGCCACAAAAACAGCTTCTTCCCTTCTGCCGTTAGTCTAATTAATACTTTATAACCTGAACCCCACATCTCTTAGTCACCTCCCTTTTGTCACTTTACTATCTTTATTATTTTTTATTATTTTCTATGACATTGCACTACTTTTCTTTTTCTTTCTGAGCACTCTGTTTTGTTAAAATTATTTTTATTTTTATTTTTATTTATTTTATTTTTTATTATTTTTATCTTATATTATTGCACACCTGTATCAAAGCAAGTTCCTAGTCTCTGATATTCTCATTGACATGGCAATAAAAGCATTCTGATTCTGATTCTGATTAAAATCACGCGTCACACCGTTTAAAGAAGCAAAGGACAAGAAACAGATATCCAGTGCTCGTGAAGGAGGTCATTGTTTACAACAAGTGGAACCTTGGCAGTGATCTCTCTCCGTAAAAAAAAGGGTAAATTATGGTAACTTGCAACAAATACTGTACGTCTATGTCATTTTACAACTCATTTTATTGTCTGAAAGTTTTATGTCAAATCGTCATTAAACTAACTATTAAGTAGTTCTTTTTTAAAAGCCTCACAGATTTTTTTCATCAGTAAAGCTATAAAACTGATAAACAGTCTGCTTCTATAAATGTCCGTTCTGACTTGGTAAGCCTCTATCATGTAAGGGTTGGATTTTTAGCTACTTGATTCATCTCAAATCCTGTAAGAAGAGATTGCACTATTTTCCAAATGATTGGCTTGAACAGTATGACTCCCATTGGTTCAATGGCTTTTCAAGGCTTTTATCTGATTCTAATGTTTCCCAAAAATTTGTGTAGATCAACTCATCCTTATTCCTTATTGTCTTTTTCCCAAACATAAGATTTGGATCTGCAAATGCATCAAACTATATATAATCTGCATGTATATGTAAAAAAAAAGAGTGTCGTACATAGTCAATATGATAGCATACTTTTGCTTGAACTTGCTTGAAGAGGAATGAAGATTGGTCAGAGTAAGACAGAGTACGTACATGTGTGTGAAAGAGAGGGATCCAAATGGAAAAGTGAGGTTACAGGGAGAAGAGAGAAAGAAGGTGGAAGATTTTAAGTACTTAAGTTCAACAGTCCAGAGCAAAGGAGAGCGTGGAAAAGAGGTGAATAAAAATGTGCTGGCAGGCTGGAACGGGTGGAGAAAAGTATCAGGTGTGATGTGTGACAGAAGAGTTTCAGCTAAAATGAAAGGTAAAGTGTACAAAACCGTGGTGAGACCCGTCATGCTGTTTGGTCTAGAGACAGTGGCACCGAGGAAAAGACAGGAAGCAGAGATGGAGGTAGCAGAGATGAAGACGCTGAGGATCTCTCTGGGAGTGATCAGGATCAGAAATGAGTATATCAGAGGAACAGCACATGTTAGAGGT
This sequence comes from Neostethus bicornis, assembly GCA_902685375.1. Classification (NCBI taxonomy): domain Eukaryota; kingdom Metazoa; phylum Chordata; class Actinopteri; order Atheriniformes; family Phallostethidae; genus Neostethus; species Neostethus bicornis. The sequence goes on along the minus strand of LR738549.1, from coordinate 9,203,090 downwards.
TTTGGAGATAAAGTCTGAAAGGCCAGACTGAGATGGTTTGGACATGTACAGAGAAGACGGACCGAGTACATCGGCAGAAAGATGCTGGGTTTGAAACCACCAGGAAAGAGGACTAGAGGAAGACCAAAGAGGAGGTTCATGGATACAGTGAAGGAAGATATGAAGATAGTTGGCGTGACCGAAGAGGATGCAGCAGATAGGGTTAGATGGAAGAAACTGACTTGCTGTGGAGACCCCTGAAGGGAAATGCCGAAAGGAGAAGAAGAAGAAGACTTTTGCTTGAACTGGAAGGAGTGGACACTCGCAAATTGTTGAATTTTAATCCCCGCAAGTCAAGGACAGGGTCCTGCTCCAAATGGAGGAGTTTAAGTATCTTGGGGTCTTGTTCCCGAGTTTGGCAAGGATAGAGCCGGCTTGCGACAGGTGGATTGGTGCAGCGTCCATAATAACCAAGACACTGCATTGATTCGTCATGTTAAAGAAAAAAACTGAGCCTAAAAGCAAAGCTCTTGAGTCTACCTTCCTACTCTCATCTATGGTTACCAGCTGTGGGTGGTGACCGAAAGAACCAGATCGCATATACAAGCACCCAAAATGATCCTCCTTTACAGGGTGACTGGGTTCTCACTCAGAGAGAGTGAGGACCTCTGCCATCCGGGAGGAGCTCGGCGTGGAGCCATTGCTCCTGCGTGTCGAAAGAAACCATAAAGGGGTTTGGGCATCTGGCTAGGATGCCTCCCGAGCACTTCGCTGGTGAGGTGTGTCAGGCACGTCCCACCGGGAGGAGATCCAGAGACAGACCCCAGATCCCCTGGAGACACTATGTCTTACAGCTGGCCGGGGAACGCCTCGGGATCCTCGCTGGGGAACTGGAGGATGCAGCCGGGGTGAGAAAAGCCTGGGTTTCCCATCTGAGGCTGTTGCCCCCACGACCCGGCTCCACGTAAGTGGAAGACGACAGAACAAAACATTTAATGAAAAAATATTGAATTATTTTAAGTGGGGGCAGGAATGAATCTTAATGTCTCTGAGCTCTTCATGAATTACTGTACGACTGATCTTATTCCCCAGAGGGGGTTCGACTGCTTGACCTCGGGTTGACAGAAGTCAGTGAAAAACAGGAAACGCAAGCGTCAAATTGGCTGCCTGTAGAATCGGGCCAAACAGAAAAGGCAGCCAATGACAACTCATTAAAGAAGTAATTACAGAAAGATACAATAGTTTTGACAAATAGCTTTAAAAAACGAGGGAAAAAGACAAAGTTCAAATTGTTTTGTCACAATGTCTTCGCCGTTTCAAACAAGAAGACATGCAGTCTTTCATTTAAAGTGAAACTTAACCATGCTTCAATCTGTCTGTCAGGATTCCTCACCTGATGCCCGAGGGAGCCCTGAAAGGTCCTAATCCCCCTGATTGGGTGACATCTGTGGTGATTACTGATTCTCAACATCTGTGCACCCTGCCATCTATTTAAGGGGAATCACCCTGGACTTCCCTATCGGGTCTTACCATCCCTTCCAGCCAGGTCACCCTGGTTGCCTGACCATGTTTTGAACTTTTGAAACCTGAAGTTAATCCTGTGCTTCTTGCTTTACAGACTTCCTGATTTGAGTTAATAAACCTTGTTTGAATTCCTGCAATTGAGTATTCCTCTTTCCACCATCCTCAAAACCCTGACACTGTCGGGATTTGACAAGTCATTTCAAACAAATACTCCTACCATGGCTTTCAGGATGAGGGTTTATGTAACAAATAAGCTGCATTTACTCAATAGAAACATTTTTCTACAGTTAGGACTCATTTTACTGGTCTTTTTTGCAACAGATCAAAGACTTATCTACCTGCCAGGATCTCGCCTTATGTGTACCAACTTCTTTGCCCAAACTACTTTACGTGTGAAGTGAGAACTTTCTAAACTCTTGAATGTTTTTACTCTTAAAACGAGCAATACACATTATGAGTTTGAGATTTACAGTCTGGAACGTTCACATTTGGGAGTGTCTGTTCTAAGGGATTTACAATCATTATTCTACCCACTCTAACCATTTCCAAGTTAAAGAGAAATTGCTTGTCGGAATAAAAATCGTCAAAACAAGTCATGCTTGATTTTTGTGATTTTCACCCCTAATGTATTGATTAAATCAAGAATGGATTTAATTGGTTTGTGGGATTTAGCAATATAGCACATTAAAACAGTCAGTCACCTTTTTAATTGTCCATCCCTTAAAGGGTTACGGGGGTGCCGGAGCCTATTCCAGCTGATTCGAGGCGAGGGACAGGGTACCAAACAGGTCGCCAGTCTGTCACAGGGCCACAGACATACAACCATACACAAACACACACTCATTCCTAGGGACATTCATGTAGTGGCCAATCAACCAAGCATGCTTGTTTTTGAAAAATGGGTGGAAACTGGAGCAAGAGGAGGAAACCCACGCATGCACGGGGAGAAAGCAAACTCCACACAGAAAGGACAGTGTTCTAAACCTCATACCCACCAGGGACTCAAACCCACGACCTGCTTGCTTTGAGGCCACTGTGCTACCCACTGTGCCACCGTGCCGTCCTGTGGTTTTTTTTTTTGGTTTTTTTCTATCCAAAAATATAAATACATTCCAGAAATTTTGGCTCACTGTATATTTCATGTCATGAGAAGGAAGAACTTCTCATTACATGATGCTTGTTGGCATCTTTCTGTATCTAGAGACAATGGAGTTTGCTCCTGGATTTCTATTTGTTCGTGCTGCATCGGCTATGGCTAAATAAGCCAACGCAGGAGCAGCAGTTTCAACTATACTTGCTGCAAATGTGATACGCAGAACAAGTCATGTAAGGTGCAGTGGAAGACTGACTTTTTTACTGTTTCCTGGTCTTTGTGGCCTCGAGCTGCATCTCTCTGTTTTCCTCGGCCTGCTTGATATTGATTTTGCACGCCACCTGTTGAGTTGTACAGAGGTCACTGACTTGAGATCCCTGACTCGACATGAGATCCCTCTTGCAAGCATTTTTGTAGCACAGAGCAGGTCTTCCAGTTGGCCACGTTCTATTGGCCTGCCTCCCACAGAGAATGGCCATCGTCCATCCTGCATACATCGCCTAGCCAGTGCAGGCGTATCTGTAAGAGGACGGAGAACATACAGGACATACTCGTCTGAGTCGGGATGACAGGATAAATGCTTAATTTTGCCAGGTGATACGTGGGAGACCCTTGAAGGTAACGGACGTGGTAAGCTATCATTCTCCGCTCTTGGTAGGTCTACTGTGTCCATGCTTCATTGCCGTACAATAGTTTGCTCAGCACATATGCCCGGAAACCCTTTCCATTTGTGTAGAGTTTCATTATGGGGTTGTCCCAAACACGTTTTGTTAGACAGGCCATGGTGGTTGTTGCTTTGCCTATACTGACATGACACTTGCAGCTTTGTAAACAAAATTGCAAAGTATCTCGTTAGGCCACATCACTCCCTTGTGCACCTGATGTAAGCATGGCTATTTTATAATCATTCCAAACACCCTCACATCTGTTTAGCTTTCAATCTGATCACTTCGGGGACTTTAATTCTATAGTTCAACAGCTTTGTGATTTCATGGCAATGACTTTTAAGGCTGCAGCAGCTGATTTCTGCGTGAAGCGTTGACCATCAGGGGATAAATTACATCTCATTCACAAATTATTAACACAAACATTTTCACAATTCTGTCCTCATGGGTTGGGTGTTACTGAAATTATTTTATATACTCGCAGATGAATCAGTGTTGGAATTAATGTGCGCATGGAGTCACAGCAGATGCAGCGTTTAATTTCTCTCACCTGCAATTTCTCATGTGGGATTTTGAATTACTCAAGAGCCAATTTGGAGACTTAACCTTATCCTAAATGTGAACAAACAAAGAAATGAAAAATTAGAACATTCTCCCTCATTGATCAAAATTGCTTATGGCAAAATTTGAGTGGTTCAGTTGTGAACAACCAAAACAATGAACTGACATTGTTTGTATTTACACGACTTTATACCAGATGGAGAAGTCGTGTAAATATACACTAAAATAAAATGTGCACTGGAATGACAATAATTTTGTGCATTTTGATATGAACAGTCATTTGCATACAAAACAGCCTTTTGTTGTGGTTTATGGAAGGAGGAGGACCCAAAAACAGGATTTATTAACAGAAGTCACGTAAGTCTGAAGGATTAAAAAGTTCAGATAATACGACAAGATGAAACTCATCGTCAGGGAGGATGGTGAAGACGACAACCCAATGTAGAAGTCCGTGGTGATTGCCCTTAAATAGGCAGCAGGATCCACAGGTGTGGTATCAGAAATTATTCTCAAGTGTCCCTAATCAGGGTGATGAGAAAGGTCCAGGGCTTCATTTTGGCGGCAGGCGAAGGGATCACGACATCTTTTTACCAGAAACAACATATAACATTAGATACATTCTTTTTTATTTGTATACACTTCTCTTTATTGTATTGGTATTTTAAAGGAAATCTGAATATTAAAAAACAAACAGACATGGACGGAATGGAACGGAACAGGCATGGACTGAAAAGGTTACAATTGGACTTGATAGTTTTAGGCAGGCAGTCACTTGTTATAAAACCACTTCCGTACCATTTAAATTCTAAATTAATGGTGACAGATCGTGAATCTGTATTTGTGTAGGCATGTTCACTATATTTGCGCTTGTTTAGTGTATGTATCAAGATCCCGTCTGGTGTGTGCCTAAAAGGGATACGCACATCACTCTCCGTAAATGTTGCATACTTTCCAGCACGTTTTCTCCATGTGCCTCAAATTTACACTATTTTCTGCGGAAGATTGATAAATTAGTTCCATGTGCTGACTGTGTTTCTGGAGGTGTTGTCTTTTGTTTAGTTTATTTTCAAGTAAACCCAAATATAAAGAATGCCATTGAACCAATACGGCCCACGGTACGGACTCATTCTTAGTTGCATTTTTCGTCAACATTTGTGTAGAAAGGTTTTCAGCATCTGTGTTTAGAACATAAACTGTTTTCCTCGGAGTTTGGACCAAAATTCTACCAAAAATTTCATAACAAACACTGCTTTTGCAACTGTTTTACTGTTTTATCATGGTGATTTCAAGAAGCCCTGAAGTCCAGAAGCCAAACTTCCTTTTTGCCAGCCACTTTTCTACTCCATCTGGGAAAATCCAAAAACATTCCCAGAACTGTCCTGAGAAATGGTCCCTGCAATGTGCCCCAGGTTTTCCCTGTGGTGTCCTGCCAGTGGGGCATGTCTGTAAATATCAACCTTGAAGGCATTCAAGAGGAATTCTACCCAGATGCCCGACTTTACCTCATCTGGTTTCTCTTGATGCAAAGGAGCATAGGCTCTACTCTGACGTCTTTTCAAAGTACCTGGGTTCCTCATTGCCCTTTTTTAGGAGAGCTTGGAAAAATGTTTTTATTGTTGGACTGTTTAATAAAGATGCTGGCGCAAAAATTTGGGGTTTAATTGTTCTATTTACTGTCAATCTCCTTACGAGGGCAAACAAACCTTACTCAAAAGCATAGGAAAGATTTTCTGCCTCTTTCCCAATTATAGTTTTCTTATTTTGCAGACAACTTAGCTTTAGTTGGTAATTTACCGTAAAAAAAAAAAAAAAATGTTTGTACCACTCTATGATTTATTTTGGACAAGCTGGTCCGTAATGGTTTTTTGTGCTTATTTCCTGTCCTTTCTGAGGTTATGCCAGATCTAGTCAATTATTTTGTTTGCCACTAGATTGGCTGTGTCACCACTCTAATCATGTGTGTTTGGTTAAGTCGCACATGGTCCTGGTTTTTCCTTAACACCAAAACAAAAGCACAATTCTAACTACGATGTCCACCATGTCACATCTACCAACTTCTTTTCCCTGTATTCATTAACATTCATCATTTCACCTCCAACTTAGTTTTCCAAGTCTTTTGTTAGTGTTCCCACTGCACTTTTTTGTCCAATTCCAATTCATTAAGCATTTTCAGCTCTGTGGGAACATTTTTTTTCCATTGGTACACCATTGGCAAAGTGCCGCAGTGGCTAGAACATTGGCCTCACAGTAAGAAGACTGCCGCTCAACGACTGGGGGTACTTGTCTCGCTGTGTGAAGTTAGCATGTTCTTCCTGCATATGCATGGATTTCTTTGGGTACTCCGGTTTCATCCTATCCGCCAAAAACATGCCATTTCATTGCAGCCAATCAACCAATCAATCACGCAGCCAATCAACGGAACAAAAACTGGTTGTGTCCCTTGGTTTTTGTTTGACATTTTTAAAAAAAATGTTTTACTGGAGCAAAACAATATTTCTTTTCACAAAGCAGCTGACTCTTCAACCAGCAGGTCTGAAAATGATGCTGTACCCTTTGCCTTAAGAAGATTTTAAGGCGTGTTTATGTGTAGATGTCGCAGGGCCAGTCTGTGGCGAGCCTGGCGACTGCTCAGCATGTACCCTGCCTTTCACCTAAAATCAGCCCGGATATGCTCCAGTAACCCCCACGACTCCTGAGCATTTCAGAAGAAAAAACGGAAGTACACCATCAGTCAGTCGTTGGGATCTTGGTTGTCCACCACATGTGGAAAGACCTCCAACACTCTTCTCCCTCCATCTACCTACAGGGTCCTTCATCTCCCAGTACAGTCAGTCTCATTTGGCAGTTGCTTAGAAAATGGCAATGGTGGAAATTTGTCTCCCACAAACAAAAAAAAAAGACAAGAGAGTAAACGTAATACAACGACTTCCAAATGACACAACACACCTGTGTACCATCTGTGAGCACCAGCTTCTTATTCTATAAAGAATAGTTGGTGCAAGTCAGAAAAAGGTGTCCAAACCTTGAGTAGAACACATGAAGATGTTGATGATTCAGCAGCTGGTCACATTGAACGAAATTCTAGAACCACTTCATCACAGGAAGCTTTGGACAAATGAAATGCCTTGACTAACAGTACCATTGGTCAACCGTACATTTCATACCAAGCCTTCGTGCTGCAAAGATTTATTTATTTTGTTCATTTTCTCTTAAAAAGTACATCTTGAAAATAAATCAACCACCAGATCTATTTATTTTTGTCCCACAGGTTTTTGTTTGCTGATTTAAAAAAATTAAAGTTTTACAGGAACAAAACAGTATTTCTTTTCACGAAGCAGCTGACTCTTCAATCAGTCTGAAAATGATGCCATGCCCAGGGGTGGACCCAGGGGTGGACCCAGGGGAGGACCTAGGGCATGCAAGCCCCTCCCTCACCCCCCTTTTGGAACACAAAAAAAAAAAATAGATGAAAGGAAAGTGGACAAGTGATGTTATGCCCTTGCAGGGCGGGCGAATGGGCCACCAAAATGCAGGAAAGGGACTCTTATTTTTCAAATTGTTCTGGGGGGAGGAATGCCCTCAGCGCCCCCATACTGGCTTTGTCAATAACTCCCTCCGCCCCCGTCCCTTTAGAAAATCCGGGATCCATCCCTGATACCCTTCGCTTTACGAAGGTTTTAAGGTCGTGCAAGCATACCAGTGGGAAATAAGATTGTTCGAGACAAAAGTTTCATATTCAGAACAGTTTCTGAAGGAAACTGTTTTTATTTCAGCCTTTCTCACAATTAATTCTGGCTGAACGTGATCAGTCAAATGTGAAAACACACGTATGGAAGCAGTACTGCTTTTAGAAAAAAAACATGAAAAAAATCGGACTTACCATTTGAAAATATTTTGTAAATATTAAAGACTGAAATATACACAGAGTTCCAAATTATTATGCAGATAGTTTTTCTGTTTCGGTTTCAAGAACTGGATCCTCTGCACAATCCTAAATCTTGATATTAGTTGCACTTCCTATTTGCTGATTCGTGAGTCATTTCAACAGCTGTTCTCTTAATCTGGCCAAATTTTGTCCAGCAGGATTCTTCCTCATCAGGTCTTTGTCTACACAGCGCAGCCTGGGCTTTGAATCAAACTCAAATCTCTTTAAACGCTTACGTTGACACTGGCCATCCAAAAACTATAGATGTGTGTGTATCAGTGAAAAAATTCTTACACTGACGTCAGCAAGTGAGTTTTGAACCAAAGAATGTAAAGCAGCGATTGGAATTACCCTGAAGACACTCAACCTGATGCAACTTAAATGTTTAACCTTTGTGTAGACCGGTCATGCTGCAATGGTGAACAGACATTTCAGCCACGGACATTTGAGCCAAAAAACTGCAACCTAGGATATTTGAGCCACGGTGACTCGGACATTTCAGCCACGGACATTTGAAGAACTGCAACCTGGGCGCAACTGTTTATTTACGATAAAAAATTTTGGACATTTGAAGAACTGCAACCTGGGCGCAACTTTGCTGGGCGCAACTGTTTAATTACCATAAAAAAAATTTAAATGACTAAAAGCACGATGAAAATTTTTGCACAATAAAAATTTTTAAGACTAAAAGCAATTTTTCTGTAGTGCAACTGTTTATTTACAATAACATTTTTACATAAAATATCAGAATTTTTACATAAAATATCAAAATTTTTTAAAAATATCAGAATTTTTTATTTGAACCATGGGACAAAAATGACTGAACCTAATTATTTTCTGTAGTGCAACTGTTTATTTACAATAAAATTTTTACATAAAATATCAGAATATCACAATTTTCCACATAAAATAGGTTTTTGGCCCAAATGTCCGTGGCTCAAAAGTCCGTGGCTGAAATGTCCTAAATTCGGGGGCGCACATGGCTCAAATATCCTAGGTTGCAGTTTTTTGGCTCAAATGCATTTTGAGAAAAAAAAAAGTACCTTACAAGTCGACCCAGTGTGTAAGAATCTGAAGACACCAAACATTGCCATTTAGAAACATTTTGTAAAACAAGAGCATTAGTAACGTTGAAGACTTGACAGTTTAATGCATTGTCAGCATTTTAATCTGACTGCATTCAGCGTCTGTGGGGTAGCAGAGAAGGTCAGAAAGGAAGTCGTCGAACTAGAAGGAAGTCGTGTGACACCAGGAAGTAAATTAAAGAAAAGTCCGATGAGGAGCTTTTGTTTTCTCTCTGAAATGAAGACTTGATATAAAGATCGTTTTTCTGAAAGAACGAGTTTTATTTAAAGAAACAACATGGGACCGAAAAAGAATCCAGGAGTGGAAGAATTAGAAGACCTTAAGGCCGCTATTGATTCCCTCGCTACTACCGTCACAACGATCAAGACACAACAGGACAAAATATTAGACCTGATGGAGGAAGTAAAACCCTTACGTATTCAAAACGCCGCCAAGGAGAAACGTATCGTGGAGTTGGAGAGACGTGTGGATGATTTGGAGCAGTATACACGGATGAACGATGTGATCGTCACCGGCATTAAAATCAAGCCGCGAACGTACGCGCGCGCGGTCTCCAAAGGAGGAGAAGAGCACAGTGAGGAGGACGCACGCTCCGTGGAACTACAGGTAGCAGCTCATCTCCGAGACAAGTGGATAGAACTCAACCTGGAAGACATCGAGGCCTGTCACCCACTGCCGACTGGGCGAGGAAGACCACCTGCCGTCATCATGCGTTTCATCAACCGAAAAAACAAAACGGAACTCCTAAAGCAAGGTCGAAAATTGAAAGGATCAAATATCTACCTTAATGAACATTTAACAAAGAAAAACTCAGAAATTGCCAAAAAAGCTCGAATGCTAAAAAAGGAGCAGAAAATCCAGCACACTTGGATCCGGAGCTGTAAGATCTTCATCAAACTCAACGGCAGCCCAGAGGAAGCAAGAGTGTTACTGGTGAGAAACATAGAGGAACTGGAACGATTCTAACACCAGGTAACCAACTCAACAAACACCTCATGCATAACCTACATAAAAAAAACTCATTTCAAGAAACCAGTATGAAAAAACTCCAAGAACTACTACAACAGAACCAAAAAGAACTGGACACCTTCACAGTAGAAGACACAGACACACTAGATCCAACAGCAGAAATAGACCCAGATGCAAATTTCTTCATAAGTTCTCCAATCAACTGCAAATACTATGAACACAAACTGTTTGAAAGTAATATTAATTTAGAAGGAAAACTATCAATTATACACTTTAATAGCAGAAGTATGCAAGCTAATTTCAGTTCTATTTGTGATTTTCTCAAAGAATTTACTCATCCGTTCAGTATCATTGCAATAACAGAAACATGGTTCAATGAAAACACTCACAGCTATTATGATATGGAAAATTATATAATGATAACAAAGAATAGAGAAAAGAAAACGGGAGGAGGGGTTGCTCTGTATGTCCACACTTCATTAGAACATGTTTTATTATCAAATATGACTGTTGCTATGAATGATGTTATGGAATGTTTAACAATAGAAATCCAAAGAAAAAAGACTAAAAATATCATAGTAAGTGTTGTGTATCGTTCACCAAGTTCAAGTGTTGAGAATTTTATTGAATGGATGGAGAAACTTTATTCTGGTGTGACTCAGAAAACCTTGTACATCTGTGGTGATTACAACCTTGACTTGTTAAACCCAACCAAGCAGAAAAGTATTGATGACTTCATAAACACAATGCATTCTATGTCACTTTATCCAAGAATAACCAAACCTAGTAGAATAACATCACACAGTGCCACAATAATAGATAATATCTTTAGCAATAACATGGAAAGTCAGATTACAAGTGGACTCTTTATTGCTGACATTACAGATCATTTACCCATCTTCACTGTCTCAGAATCTGATTTTAAAAAACAACCTAAATCTACTGAACCCTTTCTAAAACGAATACTAACTGAAGAAACAATCAACTCTCTCAACAACAGCTTAAGTCAACAGGATTGGACCGGAATTTATGAAGAGACAGATGTTGACAAAGCTTACAATAATTTCTTAAATTTATTTCTGACTCATTATAACAATCACTGTTTCTTAAAGGAAATGAAAGTAAACTATAGATGTGAAAACAAGCCATGGCTGACTAAAGGGATCATAAATGCTTGCAAAAAGAAAAATAACTTGTATAAAATATTCATAAAAACAAAAACCAAAGCAACAGAACAAAGATATAAAAAATACAAAAATAAACTAACAGACATAATTAGAACAAGCAAGCAATTATATTATCGAAGACTGTTGTATGAGAACCAAAATAACATGAAAAAAATGTGGAATGTGTTGAATGCTTTGCTTAAACAAAAAACTAAGAAGTCAGAATATCCAGAGTACTTCAGTACAGAAAATCACAAAGTCAGAAGCAGAATAGATGTGGCAAACTATTTTAATAAATATTTTGTAAATATTGGTCCTGAGTTGGCTTCAAAAATTAACAAAATTGACACCGTGCACTGTAAAAATGATATTGAAAGAAATCCATCTACCATGTTTCTCTCTCCAACAACTGAAAAATAAGTAATAGATACTGTTAACAGGTGTAAAAGTAAATCATCAAGAGACTGTCATGACATCAGTATTAGATTAATCAAACAGGTCATCGATAACATTGTCAAACCTCTCACACACATTTGTAACTTATCATTTCAATCTGGACAGTTTCCAAAAAAAATGAAAATGGCAAAAATAATTCCTATCTTCAAAAGTGAAGATAAACATGATTTTACCAACTACAGACCGATTTCTCTGTTACCTCAATTCTCAAAAATACTGGAAAAACTGTTCAATACACGCCTGGAAAACTTTATACATAAACATCACATTATCAACGAAGGTCAATATGGATTTACGACAAAAAGAACTACCTCAATGGCTATACTCGACGCAACTGAGGAAATAACAAGTGCGATAGATTGTAAAAAATATGCAATTGGAATTTTTATAGATTTAAAGAAAGCTTTTGATACAATCAATCATACAATATTACTTAAAAAATTACAAGAACACGGGATAAGGGGAATCGCAGGGGAATGGATACAAAGCTATTTAACGGAAAGAACGCAATATGTGCAAATTGGGTCTACTTCATCCGAGACTCTTAGTATTTCTTGTGGTGTTCCCCAAGGCTCCGTACTGGGACCAAAACTTTTTAATATCTACATAAACGATATTCTTATGGTATCACAGTCGCTAAAACTCATACTGTTTGCAGATGATACATCTATATTCTATAGCAGTCATAATTACAATGAACTTATCAGTACAGTCAGTAAGGAGCTCAGCAAAATAAAAAAATGGATGGATATCAATAAATTATCTCTTAATCTGAACAAAACTAAAGTCATGTTCTTTGGAAATACAAAAACAAGCTCCAAACAACCAATTGTAATTGAAAATGTACAAATTGAGACTGTAGATGAAGCAAAATTTTTGGGAATCATCATAGACAATAAACTGTCTTGGAAACCCCACGTCAGACATGTAAAAGCAAAAATATCCAAAAGTCTCTCTATAATAAATAAAATTAAACATCACCTTGATTTCAACTCCTTGCGCACATTGTATTGCTCGATGGTTCTTCCATATCTCACTTATGGTGTTGAAATATGGGGGAATACCTATCAAACGACACTATCACCCTTAACTGTCTTACAGAAAAGAGCACTACGAATTATACATAAAGTTGGTTTTTTGGATCATACTCACAACCTCTTTGCACATTCTAAACTCTTAAAATTTAAAGACCTTTCCCAGTACTAATCAGCAATCACAATGTTTAAAGCATACCACAAACTACTGCCAAAAAATTTACAAAGTCTATTTAATTTGAATGAAAAATCACATAACCTGAGAGTAATAGGAGACTTTAAACAGCCCAAAGTGAGAACCACTAAAAAAAGCTTTTGCATGTCTGTACGTGGTGTAAAACTCTGGAATAGTCTCGAAAAATCCTCCGAGCAATATCAAAATGTAAATACGTTCAAACTAAACTACAAAACATATGATATGGTCACAGTATATGGAATGTCTAATGTAATTATATCACTGTCTTCTGTTGGAGTGTTTTTTTTGTTGTTGTTTGTTTGTTTGTTTTTTTTGTGTGTGTTTTTCTTTTGTTTTTTTTGGGTTTTTTTTTAATTTTTTATTGTGGTGGTGTGGGTAACCAGGTCCGTATCCTTCCATTTTCAGTAATCGTCTTAAGGTTGAAACAATATAAAAAAATTATTTATTGTAAATATGTATCATATGAGCTCTGGGGGTGGGGTTAAATAAGTTTTCTTCCCCCCACTCCTTCTTGGACACTAGAAACTTTGATTTGTGCACTTGTTATACCTTCTTATTATTTCTATTGAGTTGCTGTACAAAAAAATGAAAGGAAAAGTGTACAAAACCGTGGTGAGACCCGCCATGCTGTTTGGTCTAGAGACAGTGCCACTGAGGAAAAGACAGGAAGCAGAGATGGAGGTAGCAGAGATGAAGATGCTGAGGATCTCTCTGGCAGTGACCAGGATGGACAGGATCAGAAATGAGTATATCAGAGGAACAGCACATGTTAGAGGTTTTGGAGATAAAGTCAGAGAGGCCAGACTGAGATGGTTTGGACATGTACAGAGGAGAGAGACCGAGTACATCGGCAGAAGGATGCTGGATTTGGAACCACCAGGAAAGAGGGCTAGAGGAAGACCAAAGAGGAGGTTCATGGATACAGTGAAAGAAGACATGAAGATAGTTGGCGTGACCGAAGAGGATGCAGCAGATAGGGTTAGATGGAAGAAACTGACTTGCTGTGGCGACCCCTGAAGGGAAATGCCGAAAGGAGAAGAAGAAGAAGAAGTTGCTGTACAAAAAAATGTTTATGTTGATTTGAGAACATGCTACCTTGTCCAAGATAAATAATAAAAAAAAAAAAAAAAAAAATGTCCGTGGCTGAAATATCCGTGGCTGAAATGTCCTAGAACCTGCTGCAATCACTATGTGGCAAACCGTGCGTCAGTGTAGGCTAGCATGTCACATTGATTATGCAAACACTTCCTCGAGCATGTAAAATGCATGCTTAGTGAAACACTAAGCAAAGACCATTGTTGTGTTGAGGTGCCAGTAAGTCACTGTAGGGCAAGCGGCTTTAATTGATGAACAGTTACACAATAATAGAGACTCTGTGTGTGTCTGGCACTTGTGTAAGAGATCAGTGAGATTCTGTGAATTAGAGAGGTTGCAGAGGGGGCATTGTCCTTTCATAGGGAAACTATTCTTGTCTCATACTACCCACTGAGCGGGAATTGCTGCTGCCAAACTCTTCCTGCTTACATTAGAATGTGAGCATGGTGGAGAACAAAATCCATTGCCAAGAGCAGCTCTACTGAATGGGCGAGCTTGATAATGATTCAAACATGCGTTTTTGAAATAGAAATTCACGCATTCACCGTACACGCGAGTTAGTTGAAGCACGTTATGCTGTTAAAATGAAGAATCATGTGGAAATGATTTATAAAAGTGATTTTTAGATAAAAAAAAAAAAAAAACTTTACTCCATCCACTGAGTAACTCTGAAAAGACAATCCTATTGCAGTAGAAGTCCACCTGGATGGGGGACGGGATACTTCGAAAATAATTCATGTTAAAATGCGTGTTGATGACCGCGAATGGTTCGCGGGGGCTCCATGCTGAAGGTGTTTGTTAAACAAAAAAATTTGTGAGTTTAGGTCTTCTAGTGTTAAAAACGTGCATTTAGCGGCGCTAGGTTTGAAATCGAAGCCCTCAGTGTTATATTTTGCTTGTTTTAACATCTAACACGCTCTTTTACGTTCGTGTAATGGGCGTAATTGCTCTTCATGTCATAGAGTGCGCCATCTAGTGAGAAAACATCAGAACTGCATCGGAAATAAAACACTAACAAGGTTTATTTGTTAAATTTTTTCAAGTTTGGTGGGTCGGATTAAAATGTTTAACAGGCCCGCAGGCCGTAGTTTGCCCACGCATGTTCTAAAGTTTTATTGGTTGGTGCTCACCTTTATTTTTTGTTTCTTTTCTAATGTTTATTGAATCTCATATTTTCAAGCACCGAATATACAAATTTGTTGTACAAAAAAGATTCGTCTTCAATCTGGTAGGGGCACGGTTGTGGATCAACTTATCAGTTAAAAAGTAGCTGTTGGCTATCCAGAGAAGTCCTAGAGGTCACGAAACTGATGCCAGCTAATACAATAGTGAATGTATCTTAAATAAACAATGCAGCTCTCAACAAAAAACACCCCAGTTATGGATAAATAAGAAAATAATTCCTCATAACTCCCCTTATCTTGTGGTTTGTCTGAATAGAGGAAGAAAAAAGTCGACCATATGAAGGATGTGAGATACTTTGTTTTTGAACTGGACAGATTCTGGTAACCAAAACAAAAACAGAAATTCTCTGTTGTAGTTACGTTGTTGATTTGCAGACAATAAACCATCTTAGTTATGGCCAAAAAGCAGAAGATCTGCACCAGGTTTTAATTCATTCCAAAAAGGAACTTTTCGTTTTCTTTTACCACAGTTAGACTGAATGTTTAAAACAAGAAAAAGATTTGTAGCAATTTGTTGGCTTTTGTTCTTCAACTTTTTTATTTCGAACTAAGTTTTGCATCGCTTTTTTTTTTTTCTTTTTTTTTTTGTTGCACGTAAAAAATTATGTGGATCATTTAATGATTTATTTCCATTAGATCACAATTGGACAAATAACTATGAATGAATCAGGGTGGACTTCTGGGATTCACAAGCAAATTGACCCAATTGAGGCTGCCGAAACCAATTTAATAAACCAATAAATATGATGCATGTATAAAAGACTGTCCTTTTTTAAACTCATTGGAAACATGTTGGATTTGTTTCAAGGGTGAACGGTCTTTTCGGCCACGGAGATTTCAGCCACGGACATTTGAGCCAAAAAACTGCAACCTAGGATATTTGAGCCACGGTGACTCGGCTATTTGAGCCATGGGATAAAAATGTTTATTTACGATAAAATTTTTATATAAAATATCAGATTTTTTTTTAAATATCAGAATTCTATCAGAATTTTTTAAAAATATCAGAATTTTTTATTTGTAAAATATCAGAATTTTTAAAAAATATCAGAATTTTTTATTTGAGCCATGGGATAAAAATGACTAAAAGCAATTATTTTCTGTAGTGCAACTGTTTATTTACGATAAAATTTTTACATAAAATATCAGAATTTTTAAAAAATATCAGAATTTCTTCATGCCCTTTTGTGTTAGGTGTGAATACCACATATTGAGATACGCTCAGAATATATCTACTTCACACATAACACAAAGGGTTACATAACTGTCCTACTGGGTGAACGGTCATTGCAGCCACAGACATTTGGGCCAAGAAACTGCAACCTAGGTTATTTACAAAATATCACAATGTTTTAAATAAAATATCACAATTTTCTACATAAAATAGTTTTTTGGCCCAAATGTCCGTGGCTGAAATCTCCAAGGCTGAAATGTCCTAGAACCGTTTCAAGATAGCAAGAAAAATGGGTTACATAGACATGTTTGTGAGGATGCTTGCTATGTGATATTTCTTGTTCAAGATCACGTTGTTCAAACTATGGTTAGAATATGTTAATAATTTATGTTGAAAACTATTGGGGTTACACCGTGGTGCAGTGGTTAGCACAGTGACTTCACAGCAAGTAGGTCAGGGTTCGAGTCCCAACTGGGGTACGAGTCCCCAGGCTTGGGACTCTTGGGGCACTGTAGTTTCTGTGTGGAGTTTGCATGTTGTCCTTGTGAATGCGTGGGTTTTCTCCAGGTCCTCTGGTTTCCTACCGCTCTACAAAACATGGAACTAGGAAATTGCCCCTAGGAATGAATGTAAGCATGGTTTTGTGTGACCCCACAACAGACTGGCAAGCTGTCCGGGGTACACCCTGCCTCTCGCCTGAAATCAGTCGATATAGGCTCTGGCACCCACCGCAAGCCTGTCAGGCATAAGCGGTTCACATAATACAGTGCTTCTCAAATAATGGGGCGGGCTTGACCCTGTGGAACATGTTGGGTTTTTTTTTTCTTTTGCTGTACTAGAATAAAGTGTAATTGCACATCCACTACAGCAGAGGTCCCCAACCTTTCCTGCGTTACGGACCGGTTTAGTGTCTGATAATATTTTCAAGGACCGGTCTAAAGGTGTAGCAGAAAAACGAATTAAGACCAGCCTGAAAAAAAAAAAAAAAAAAAGTTTTTAAACAAATGATAAACTTAAATCATTTTTGACCTCACGAGAAAATTTATTAGCTGCGTCTTTATAACACAAAACATTCTCTCTGCTCGAACGTAATCTTGTTGCCTTGGTAACGGTAAACATACCTTCAAAATAAAGGACATCACAAAAACAAAGTGAAAAAAATACCTGATAGTCTCCTCCCAGTAAGACTAGTTCTATCAGAATTCTGAGGGGTTTTTTTGTTTTTTGTTTTGCTGGAACCAGACAGTCCCATTTTGACCTGAAATTTAAAGAGTGTTTCTAAGATTCACTCTTTAGATTTTGAAATTATGAGTTACGAAGCAGCGGATACAGTCTGCTTCGTAACTCTGTATCCGGTCACTTTTCAAATTAAAACATCGTCATCAAGAATGAAGAAAATCTTCATAATAAAAGCTCAAATAATAAACCAAATGGAAATAATAGAAGTTATTTCTTTATTCTATGAGGCCCCGTACCACATGACCACGGCCCGGTACCGATCCGCGGCCCGGTGGTTGGGGACCACTGCACTACAGTAGTTGGCGGTTTTTGAATTTCAAGTTAATTGATGCACTTTAATTTTTTTTCTGTTACAAACTAAAAAATAATGTTAATAAGCTGTTCTTTGTTGTGCGTTACCTTTTCTTTTTTTTGTTGTTTTGTTTTCTTTAATGTTAATGAGGATACAATGTACAATGCAGAGGTGTACTTATAACCATTTCATATATAAAAGATACTAATTATAGTCTAGGCGGAAAGTGGGGCGGGGCGGCGAAATATTTTCTTCTTCCTAGGAGGGGCGCAACAGGAAATAATTGAGAAGTACTGCCCTAAAGCAACCCATTGAATACAATGATAAAATACTTATTTTGCTTTAAATCAGGCCTTTAATTATTCTTTTACGATCTTTGATTTTCCGTAAAGAAGATTCTTGGGTTTTATTTAAACACTCGTTGGTTTTACTTATTTGCCCTTTCAGTAAAAAGTATCTCCAAGAAATAACGTACAAAATACATGGAGCAAACTAACTAGTTCATGCTAAGAATGATGGCTTAGCTGTTCTGTTTTGTGTTAAATTTAAGCCAAATGTGTGTGTCATTTTCATACTAATGCCACAATTTTAGTGAGACTGAGGGCAACTGCTTTGCCGGGCCACCCATGTTGTTCCGTGCCGGGGCTATAGTAAACATGGCAGGGGCCTTTTGGACCGACTTCATATGCTCCCGGCCAAGATGTCTGCAGTAAATGGCAACCATAACCGAGTGAAAAAACAGACTAGTTCTATAAGTTAACTTTGCCAATGTCTTCCAGGGGCTTGCCCTTGTTGAAAAAAAATATTCACAATCCTGCCAACGGAGATGAAAGCTTGGTCATTAATTTGTCAAGTTGTCCAGTGGAAAATGTCTTTTTATTCCTAGCGATTGGCCTCGCCTCAGAATGGGTCTGGGATTAATTTCCTCAATCACCTTTAGAGAGCAACTGAGGGGAGAGCAGAGTAAAATATATAAAAAAATGTTATGATTATGAAATACAGTGGTAATTACTGACTAAGACAAATTTAAGAGAATCCTAAAAAAAATATAGACAATTTCTGTGTGGCCAAGCAGAGCTACTTTTTTTCCTTATTTGCTTCCTCAACCAAATTAATTTGTCCAACAATGATCTGTTTTAAGACCTCTTAATACGTGAGCTCTTGATGGATAACTTTACCGTGGTGACCAGTCATTTGTCATTTTTTTGTAAACCCCTCTCTGTCTGAGCCTAATACATTACGTAATTTAACCACTAATACGTTTGTTTTGTGAGATTTGAGCCTTTCTCAGCAGATATTCAAATTACCCAGTGGAGGCATTGCCCGTAGACTTTTCTCCCACACTTTTAATCATTTCCTGTATCTGGAGCAGGTGGGGTTTTTTTCAAACAAGTTGAAAACAAAGATTTCTTGCTCAGCAAGAGTTTGGTGTACACAGGTTTAAACCATTTGGCACATTATAAAACTGTCATGATCCAAGATCAGAGACAAGGAGGAAGTTCACAAACACCGGACCAGAATGCAAGAGGAGATCAGAAGCAAGGACCGAAGTTTATTTGAAGAGTGGATTTTAATTCAAATCAACTTTTTGAAGATTCCGAATATGTTCAAACTTTATTGACATATGAAAAACATACATGTAATGGTTTTATATCTTATTGTTTAATTTGGGTGGATTGTTTAAAAGAGTGGAGACGGCAGCTCACTGGTGAAAGCGTTCGCCCACCGACCCAAAGTTCGCAGGTTCGCGTCCCACAGAGAGCACGTCTAGGATCCTTGGATAAGACACCTAACCCCCACTTCTCCCATCATTGGTGCTGTTGAAAGGGAGCCTGCTGCGGTGTAAGGAGTGCAGCAAACAAATTTCCCCGGTGAGGGATGAATAGAGTAATTCATTTTATTTTTTTAATGTTTAAGGAAATTTGTGAGCTATCCTGTTTAATATCCGCGCACTCTTCGAATGCCGGATTGGTCTTGGCCGTGTATATTGACTCTGCCACCACCACATTTTTGTGGTCACCTTGTGTGTCGGATCGAGGGTTTAAATAAAGTTGGACAACAACAAATAAGTGCCCCCCAAAAAAAATTCCGCAAAATTGGAGCATAAAAAAGCATAAATTTTACTAAATTGACACACTTTGCATTATTTTTACATCCTCAAATAATATTTACACTGTGTTGTGCATGCACCCAAGAGGCAGGACTATGTGGAATTCACAATGTCAACAAACAGAAGTGAAACTGAATAAATGTTTTTATATCTTTTTTTGGGCAAATGTTGCATTTCTTCAATAACTAAAGGCACCATTTGTATCCATATTTGCTTTGCGATAAGAATTAGTACCCCATTAAAACACAATAACCCCTTTAAAATAAATTGTGCTTTTATTGGAAACAATAAAATTGTCGACAAAGACAAAACATAAAAAGTTTTATGAGGCTAATCAAGTGTTAACATCATCCTCTACCCTTTCAAGACTTGGAACTTCTGCTCTACCATACCCGTTCAGGGCTTTTAAATATTTGTTCACCCCAACAAACAAATGGTACACCTTCGCACCTACACTGTTTACTGTCTGCTATGTTCTGTGCTTCCAATTCACATGTTGCAATGAAACCAAAGAAATCGGCAATAGAAGGTTGTCTGATGTCCACCTCTATAGAAAATGTCTGACCTCGCACCATTGTGTTTCCTTGCTACATGGCGGTGGGGTACTTTACGCCACCTTTACTTTTTTATCTGCCACTGCTTCAACAGACATGATGGACAGTGAAATCTGGGAAATCTGGGAAACGCAGCAGAAACGCAGCAGAAACGTGAGTTCCAACAATTGATACCAAACCACAAACAGACCGTACAGGTGTTTGCATCTGGTGTTACAGCATCATTTCTATTGGCTGATGGACTGACCGCTGTTCTTGGGTCTCATGAACAGTTCCTAATTCATTGATTCCTGATCTAATAGCTGGAGTGAAATGAGGTGGTGCCAGCCTGGTTAGAAGGTAGTCTTTGTGTGCTTCAATTTTTTTCTGGTTTTAAAGTTTTCTATCCTTTGACCAACCATGAGTGTTGTGATGCTCAATATTGTAACTACTGCTGGTTATTGAATCTAAGAAAAAGGGGACCACTACTCAAGATGACTAATGTTCATGATGTGGAAGCTAATGACTAAATGCAGTGTGTTAATGTGATTCTTGGAGTGAAGTAAATAAACAGAATAGAAAGTTCAGCTAATAATAATAATAATAATAAATGTTATTTGTAATGCACTTTATATCTCCAGTGGAGATCTCAAAGTGCTACAATGACCAAAAGGAACAACAAACAGCAAAAGTACATAAAACCACAACACAAAAAAACACTAAAAACTTTGTTGAAAAGCCTTTAGAAATAAAAATGTCTTCAGTCTTTTCTTAAAAACCTCAACGCTCTGTGGAGCCCTCAAGCTCTCGGGAAGAGCATTCCAGAGCCATGGAGCAGCTGCCTGGAAAGCCCTGTCCCCCATAGTGGAGAGTTTGGTCCTTGGTTGATGCAGGCAGTAGGAGTAGAGCGCAGGTCTCGGACAGTGGTGTGGAGGGTTAGGAGTTCTTGGAGATAAACAGGTGCAGTGCCGTGTATGCACTGATGAGTGAGGAGGCAGAGCTTGTACTGAATTCTGTATTTAACAGGAAGCCAGTGGAGGGATTTGAGGATTGGAGTGAAATGGTCATATTTGCGCCTCCTTATCAGGATCCGGGCAGCGCAGTTCTGGATGTGCTGGAGCTTTTGTAAGCCCCTGTTCGGGATCCTACAAGGAGGGCATTGCAGTAGAAAGACATGGACGTAGCTTGGCTATATTTTTAAGATGGAGGAAGGAAACCTTGCAGAGATGGTGAATGTGGGAGTCAAAGGTGAGGTCAGAATCCATTTTGACTCCAAGGTTTTTTACAGAGGATGACAGAGGGACGCTGTGTCCAAAAATGGGGATTCTACTGAGGGAAAGTGACTGGGTTTGGTGAGGCGTGCCTATGAGAATGGCTTCTGTCTTGCTGCTATTGAGTTGGAGACTGTTTTCAGACATCCATGTCTTAATCTTTTCCAGGCAGACCGAAAACACAGATGGCAGAGCTGAAGGTAATGCAGTATACAGTTGAGTGTCGTCTGCATAAGAATGGAATGAAAGATACAGAAAATTATTGGGGAAAAAGACCAAAAAATCAAAGCTAACAAAACTCAGTGGTGGGCCAAACTCAAAAATTTGAAATTTCTTAAGTAAACCCAAAATGATCAATCTTTGTTCTGGATTTTAGAAGTTCTCCCGCTCCAACAAATTTATTCAAACTCAGACCTGTGTTGGATGGGAAGTTCTGACATCAGTGATCTGTGGCTGGCAGGTTTCAGCAGGAAGCTTGTAAAAGTCTGAAAGAACAAAGCAAATTTAGGCTTTTATCAATTGTCAGGAGGCCAGTTGCACACATGTTGGTAAGCAATCAGTTGCTGATAAATCCCACATGTTTCGCATTGGTCATGGGCATTTGCGTTCAGAATTGTCCTTGTTGGACCAAAAAGACAACTCTTCCCATCAGAAGTCACATAGATGCACAATTTTGCCAAAAGTTTATTTTCACCTGCCTTGACACGCATCTGAACTCAAGTGGTATCCCATTCTTAATCAGCACGGTTCATAATGATGTCGGACCACCCTTTTATCGCAATAAAAGCCTAAACTCTTCTGGGGAAGGCTGTCCACAAGGTTTAGTGTGTGTTTATTACAACATTCGACCATTGTTCAAAAAGCTCATTGGTGAGGTCACACACTGTACTGAGATGAGTAGGCTTGGCTCTCAGGACATTCAGATTTATTAACTCCAAACTACAACATAAAAATGTTTTAGAATAAAATAGTAAATTAATTTTTTATCCGTCATTGTACCAGTACACAAGTTTAAAGTGAGTTGAACAGACCAGAGAGTCAACAAAGCTTTTGGATCTAAGCCAATGTGAAGTGGATGCGGTTTGGATGGTATGGGGTGTAGCAGTTACAGCTGGTGAAAAAAATATTTGGGGCAAGCGCACATTCCGTTCCATTCCGTCATCTTCCGCTTGTTCTGGGGCCGGGTTGTGGGGGCAACAGCCTCAAACGGGTAGCCCAGGCCTCTCACACCCCGGCTGCATCCTCAAGCTCACCCGGAAGGATCCCAAGTCATTCCCTGGCCAGCTGTGAGACATAGTCTCTCCAGCGGGTCCGGGGTCTGCCCCTTGGTCTTGAACTTGGACTCCTCCACTTGGGGCAGGTGGTTCAAAACACTGGTTCCCAGTGTTCAAACACTGTGCTGATGGCACGACTATAGAAGTTCCACCCAACAGTGTTGGTAGTTAACGAGCCACTACTTCTTTCGAAACACTGGTACGTTTGGGTGATTTTGAAAAAACACATAGAAAATCACCTAAATCCTCAAATAAAAAATAACAATAATTTATTACTAATTAGGTAAAAACAGATTCTTTGAAGTGGCCGGGCTGTCCAAGGCAGGCAGGTTGTCCAAGGCAGGCGGGTTTCGCATTGAATTCAACAATCTGGCACAGGCTGGGGGTGGAGGATGGCTTATATAGCTTGCTGATTGCTGATCATTTGCAGATGGTGAGCATGTTGCCACGGAGATGGGAGTTTGTCCAACCAGTCTACATGCGTTTTGTGGATCTCGAGAAGGCATTCAGCCATGTCCCTAGGGGACTCATGTCGGGGGTGCTCCTTGAGTATGGAGTCTCGAAGCCCTTGGTACGGGCTGTTCGGTTTTTGTACGACCAGAACCAGTGCGGTCCGGATCTGGTGAGGAGCGCTGGCATCCGGGAGGAGCTTGGTGTCGAGCTGCTCCTTCTCTAGGTCGAGAGGAGCCAGATGGGGTGGTTTGGAAATCTGGTCAAAATGCCCGCCAAGCGCCTCGTGGGTAGGTGTTTCGGGCACGTCCCACCGGGAGGAGACCAAGAGGCATACCTCGGACTCGCTGGAGAGACTTTGACTCACAGCGGGCCGGGGAACGATTTGGGATCCTTCCGGGTGAGCTGGAGGATGCAGCCGGGGTGGGAAAGGCCTGGCCTTCCTATTTGAGGCTGTTGCCCCCGCGACCCGGCCCCGGAACAAGCAGAAGACCACGGAACGGAACGGATGACTATCTAAAAAGTAAGTCAGAAAAAACTAATAAATCAAGGGAACAGAGAGAGTGAATCTTTCCATGAACTGGATTCTTTACATTTTCTAGATTTTTTTTTCTGTAAATCTTTTATTCCGACGGTTAAACCATGGGGAGTTCTTACACACCGAGAGCGAAAGGCTGAGGTGAAGATGTCCAAGATTTTGTTTTGCTTTAGATTATGTGTTTCCTTATGTTGATTACATTTAGTGCTTTTAATGCTTTTGTTTAATTAAGTATTTGTGCAAAAATGCTCTTGAAACAGCCTCAAGAACTCGGAAGTAAAAAACAAAAAGTTCTGCTTGTTTTCTGATCAACTTTATATATATTTATACATAAATGCTAATTACTGCTGGGTTGTATGACCAAGTTTTTTCTACAAATAAGTGCCACCACAAAGTGTCTGGAGTTGAAGTGTGCACCGATCCAATCCAATCATTCACATTCATGGATTGAAGCAGTAATGTTCTTGGTGGACTCACTAAATTTTGAAAATAAATCTTATTCACCAAAAAGCAGCACTCTGTTCTTGTCTCTATCAAATGCAAACCCAAGTTGTATTTTTATTATCCACTTTGGTTTTTTAGCTGTTTTTGCATGAGTTTTTTTGAGTGCTCAGCAAAAAGAAGGCATAGCAATAGTAATGACGTTCTTCAAACAACCCTAGAAAAGATGTTGGTTGATAAAGACAGCAGGGTGGTCGCCATGGAAGAAAAACAATTTATCCATTCATCCTCCAAACCGTTAATTCCTGTGTAGGGTTATCAGCGTCCCCACAGTCCATCCTAGCTGGTTACTTGTGAGAGGGAGTGTACATCCCAAAAAGGCCGCCAGTCTGTTGCGCGGTCACAAATAGAGACAGACAAAACACACACACAAACTCGTTTCTAGGGCTAGTCAGCTTAACTGTTAGGCTCCCAGACCCTCTTGTGTCCCTTCCCACTATTGTCCCCCTCAGCGTCATCATGTCAAACAGGGACGGTTCTCTTCAAATGACTAGTCTAGTTTCTAGGGCTAGTTTCTAGGCTGAGTTGCCCTAGAAACTAACCCTAGAAATCTGGAAATCCTAGAAATCTGGAGAAAACTCAAGCATACAGGGGGAAAACATGCAAACTGCACATAGAAAGACCGGTCACTCAAATCTTACTCCATGTGGTGCTTGATCAAAGACTTCTTGCTGTGAGGCCTACAGTCCTAACCATTACACCCCCATGCAGTGTATTGCAAAGTTTGGTGAAGACAATTTGATCCGATTCTGACTACATTTTTTTTTTTTGACAATTCAATAAATAAAAAAAGAAAAATCCTCAAAATAGAAAAAATAACATCTGTTGTTAAATTTTTTGTGGACAAATCTACTGGTAGAGAATTCTCAAAGAGTAATTTATTGTTGGAAGCATTTGTTAGGGATTAAGAAAGATTAGGCTCTCAGATTTTTGAATCTAAAACGAAACATTGGAAGCAGAGTGTCTTTAATTTGAAATAAAACACACTTTTCAAACATCACATTTATCCTAGGAAATAGTGGACGTTTAGCCACATCCCAATAAATCGTGTTCTTCAAAGATCTAATCCAACGTCAAGCAATTGTTTTCTCTTTTTTCGCCATTACCACAACAAATGGAATCTTATTTTTTAAATTTATTTTAACGTACTGTATGCATCCCTTAACAGAAAAATTTCTTTGGTGCATCGCACCGCAGCAGGCAGCCAGGACGGCGCCAATGATGGGAAGTTGTCTTTCCCAAGGAAACCTAGACATGAGCTCATTGAGATTCGAAATGGCTTTTCCTGGTCAAAGGCAAAGAATCTACCACTGAGCTTTCACCTCCTTAAATCTTGCTTTCTGTTTTTAATAAAACAGAATCAGAATCAGGAATCATCCTCAGGTTACCCTAACAGGTTGATTAGGAATATTCAGGGCTCCCTCAGGTGGCAGGTGAGGGATCCTGACAAAACGCATTGGTATCTTGGAAATATTACAAAGCTCTCTCTTGGCTAATTTTTCACAAACATTGGTTTTTTTGGACAAAACTTTTTCCTACGATGAACTGGGGCCCGTTTTACTGGCTAAAATTCTGAAATAATAATTCAATGAGGGTGTGGCTCATATCAAGAGTTAGGCATAAATGGAGTGCATGCTTTGTCAAAATGTACACTGCAGCACATCAAATGTGCTGGAGCGCTTTTGCCGCATTTTTCAAAATCTGAAAGCACTGAATTAATCATTTTTATTTGCTTGTAAAATCATTATGACAGTGATGCAAATGTGTGGAACTGCTCTTCCAATGATTGATCCATGCTCTGCAATCATCTATGCCAAGTAGCAAAAATGGAATGAGGATGCATGGAGTTCCACAGCAAATGTCTGTTGCTCATCTGTCTCTAAAGTGCAATACCAGCCATTAAACTTACTACAAATCATTGTTGACGCTTTGAGAATCAGTGGAGCAATAAACAATCAAAATCAAACTTTCAGTATGGTACCAATGTTTCCAATATCAACAATTTAAAGTATGCAGCACAACGCAAGGGTTCAGAGCAGAGAGAAAACGAACAATCCACCTTTCTCTCAGTTACAGCGTTACATTTACCTTGGTTCAGTGGTAGAATGTCCATCCTTGGACAGGGAGAAGCTGGTTTGATTCCAACTGGGCCTAAACCTAGGTGTCGGTGAGGCAGACACCTAACTTCCTACTTCCCCCAACCATTGGTGCCATCATGTCTGCCGTTGCATTGCAATACAGCAAAGCAATTTCCTCATTATGGGATCAATATATAATTGTGAAAAAATATATATGCTCACAGGGAATGTTCAAGATATAATAATATTTCAACTTTAATTACTTTTCATTAGTCTTGAGAAGCCACTAATGGTGATTGGCAGCCATTTTTGTTGGTGAAAATGTTTACGCCAACATTACACATACCAAGATAGTGGTAAACAACTGAATAAATCATTTCAAAATTATGTTGGGTTAGTTCGTTCAAACATTGAGAATTTCAAAGAATAAAAAGGTGAGGTCAAATTACAAATTTAGGATTTAAATTAAAACAATAAAGTTAAGTTGAAAATATGATCGCACAGCATAAAATTGCAATTAAAGTTCAAGAAAAGAGCAGATTAAAGACTTTAAAATTGACTTCGGTCTGGCATGACTGAAAATTGGCGAGACTTAAAACAAACATTACAGCTGCTTCAACTTGTAAACAAGGATCCCAATAAATAAAGAAAGAAATCATAGAAATGTCTTGTAAACATCTCTACTGACTAACAACACATTCAGGTTTTACAGTTGAAAACAATTTTAATAAATGGTTCTCAAGGGTGTTGTACGATTTCTCTGCCTTGGTTGAGGAGCATTTCCCAAGCTGGAGGGCCTCTTTCAGCCTCTTGGGGGCTTTGACTGAGATCGTCATCTACCACCTGCTAGGCAGATGCACGGTTGTTTCTTTCTGGTACGGTAGCTTGTGCTCGCAGTTCTCCAATAGTCTTAAAGGAACACACATCCATTTGACCAAACTCCCTCAATTTGAACAAGTTGATGCTCTCTTGTCCCACCTTGGTACGTTTCTATGATCCCACTGGATTGTCTTGGGATCCGAATGGCGTCGTGACACAATAAGAATTGTATGGTGCATTAATTGCTTGGTGGAACTGACTTCTAGCCTGATTGAGAGCACGTCTCAAAACAAGAAAAGTAAACACCAACTTGTTTAAGTTAAGGGTCCAACTAATTGGAATTTGGAAGAATAGAGGTGGGGTGTGTTCCTTTTATCAACAGAAATGTTGAATACGATTTTCCGATAGCACAACGACAAGGCTGCAGTGGAATCGGTTTCATTTTTAAACATTCAATGCAAATAGTTTGAATATGTTGTAAAACTCAAAATTGTAATATTGTTTTAGTTATTTTGTTTTGGCCACCTGATTGAGAAAGTTTCATTTTTGCTACTGAAAGAGTAGGGTGGATGGGTGGGGTAGCCAAAAAATGTACTCAAGTAAGAATAAAAAGTATGCGCTTAAAAATCTACTCAAATACAGAGTAAGTTTAAAAGTGACATCTGATTTATTTGTATACATAAAAATACAAACAATACAGCAAAATGTGCAAAAGTTATATTTTCAACATAAAGCTAAAAGATCAGTGACAAAAAAAAAACATTTTTGATGCTTGTATTGTTTTACTGTTAATGTGGTTGTTAGACCAACAGACCCAGACGCAGCTCAGAAAAAAAGACGCTTTCACCAGTTTTAGCAGTAACTTCTTTTACAAACTAACTTTGTTGTGCTAAGTTTTGTTTTCTTGTAAGATGGCGCAAGGTCATGTCTGATAGGTCAGATGGAGTCATGTGACCGTCCTTGTTAAATTTGATTGGAGGAATGTTGTCTTCAGTCATCACAGCAGGAGACCCTCTTTAAAAAATACTTCTATTGTACTGAAAAACGTCTTAAAAGCTGGAAAAGTAATGGGTCAACTTTTGCCCAAGGTAACTGAGTAAAAGTAGCGTTATTTACTTGTAAAGTTACTCAAGTAAAAGTACAAACTATTGAAAATACTCATGGAAGTACATTTTATTCAAAAAGTTACTCAAGTAAATGTAACCGAGTAAATGTAACGGAATAAATGTAACGCATTATTACCCGCCTTTCCCTTTGCCGAGGTTTCCCTGGATTATCCCCATACCCATTTTGTTGTCTCCTTTCAGCCGACCAGTGTTGCCAGGCAGAATCAAAGTTAACAAAGTCAGCCAATAAAATTTATTTGGCATAGACTCCAGCTCAAAATAAATGTTGGAAAAACATTGTATTTGATTTTGTCGTGCCGAAGACCAACTAGCTTCTCTTGCACAAATGTCCCAGTATTCAGACTTGCTGATTGGATAGTTAGAGACTCAATCGAGCGAGCTAGCAAACTGCATCTGTAACAAGTTGCATGAGAAATGTGGCTTTGCTGGTGTAAAAATAAAAAAAAGCCAGTCAACAAATTTTAATCATTTGCCAGATTTACTGACAATGTCATTTTGCTATCATTGCCAATCGACCTTGACAAGATCGATTGGCACCCTGTCGAGGTGATAATCGACCTTGTCAAGATTTTGAAAATTCGTAGATATTCGAAATCTAATCATTTAGAAAATTATTAGATAATGGGAGAATTTTCCCATACCATGAATTCACACCACCGTGTTTGTTTGTAATGATTATTGGTGTGTAAATGCAGCAGCTAGCCAGTCAACACATGTTTGCTCTACATCCGTTATGATTGGTTAAAGAAGCTGTTTTCTTTTTGTAAACACATTTTAACTTGTTTTGTTGTTTTTAAAAGCGTTTAATTCTCCTTAATGCAAAGACTCAGTGCTGTGTGAAAGTGTTGCACATGTATAAATTGCGCTACTGCATTCTGCTGTAGGTGATTCAAGTATTTCAAACATGCAAGTATAAACATCAGCCTCACAGTCTCGAGCATCAGGGTGGAGCAGATAATCTGGGTGCAAATCATGCAAGTATAGAGCTGTCAGAATAGGACAGGCGGCATTCATCACATTCTTTAACAAATGCCGCAGACATAAGGCCAGCACGCCTTAAAGTGCACTGGTTGCTGAACCTAGTAAGAAAAAAAAAAAGAGAGACAGAAAATCTGAGCTGGCTGGGGCAGTGGTGGAAAATGCTTTGAGGTGAGAAATATTGTTAAACAGACTTCTTCCCATTTCCTCGTCTATGCAGCTGCACCACCCAAAATGTGTGAAAAGAACTGATAAATTTATGCGCCGATGGAAGCAATAATACTCATTTCAACACGCAAATTAAACTTCACAGGGTAGAGAAAGAGAGTAGCAAATGTTTCTGTGACTGATCATGAGAACGAGTTGGATCTTTTTCATTTCTAACAAAGAACGACATATGCTTCGTTTTCACTCTTGTGAAACATTCGCTGACATAGCTGCTTTGTACGTGTGCGATGCATCGCATTTGTGTTTGGCAGCTTTCCTTCATATTTCATTTTTTATAAAAAACGAAAACTCAGCTTTATGCCAGAAACGTATCTGCTGTAGATTGAATCAATTTAAATTTCACATCTGAACTTCAAATTTTATTTGAAGTTGATGCAAAGCATACAAAGTATGGCTGAGTTATTTGCTTGTGCTGACACAAAAACAGTTCACTGTTGCAATTGAATTTCTTTTGAAATAGAACATAATTTGTAAATTCAAGAAGACAACTCTTTTAAAAGAGGCCAAACAACTTTCTTATTCCCAGGAACAGTTGACGGCAGCTCAGTGGTTAGAGCGTTCGCGCACGGACCGGAAGTTTGGGGGTTTGCGTCCCACAGAGAGCACGTCTAGGGTCCTTGGAGAAGACACCTAACCCCCGCTTCTCCCACCATTGGCGCCGTCGAAGGGCAGCCTGCTGCGGTGTAAGGAGTGCAACACACAAATTTTCCCGGTGAGGGACGAATAGAGTACTTCATTTATTTTATTTTTATTTATTTAAATAAGAATAGCATAGAAGGTGTCCGTCATTAAATATGACAAACATTTCAAGGTTAAATTCTTCAATGAAAACATCCAGAAGGTCGTTTGTTAAGTGCTTGAGCTCACTGCCACAAGTCAGTTCCATGACTCTTATAGAGGGAGATTCACCAGAGAATATAAAACGACTACGTAGGTCTAAAATAAAAACGATAAAAGAATTGCTCAAAAATGCTTTAGAAATGTCAAAAAAAAAAGAAAAAATAGAAAGAATCTTTCACTTTGAAATGAAGACCTGCAGCAGGCGGGGATTCCCAGAGGACCTTCCACAAATCTTGTGGAATCAGGTGGGATTCAAAACAGCTCAAACCTAAAACACAAGGATTCCGTCCTCCGAAACGTGTTCTAAATGACTCCCCGTGGAACACATGGTAACTGGGAAAGAGGAATGGAATGAAACTCTTTTTTGGGTCATTTTCTTCAGCACAAAATGCTTGATACTAGGCAGGGCGGATTCTGGTACATCAGGACATAGATGGGCAAGCAAGTTCAGAGAGACTCACTAAAAAGAAACCATTTTATTTTGTTCAAATGACAATGGGATTTTGAAAATAGAGTTCAAGAATGCGGTTAAAATGTGGCCATTAGCAATAAAAGTGGCCAAAAAAAACTCGTCAACTTAGGCAAAGGTTAGAGTGAAAAGAACACTTTGTAAAAACTATCTCGTAAGAGTTACAGTAGGAATTTAATGCACCACGCTTAAGTGGCGCAATCGGTTAGCGCGTGGTACTTATAAAACAGTATGTCTGCAGAGTTATAATGAGGTTGTGAGTTGGATCTTACTTTGTGTCTTACTTGGAGCACAGTTTTGGGAAGGCATATTGTAGCTCAGTGGGAAAATGGCTATTTTTGGACTGAAGCGTTGTCGGTTCAAATCCAGCATAGCTCATGCCGAGGTGTTCCTGGAGAATGTACCTAACCATTGTTTCCTAACCATTGTTTCTCCCACCAGTGGTGCCGTCACTACAGCGCAATTCAGCACAAGAATTTCCTCAAAAGGGATTGGTACAGTATGATAAAATAAATTTAAAAAAAAGATTTATTCAATTCAGTTTTATTTATATAGACCTATATCACAACATGGTTGTCTCAACAGGTTGCAAACAGTAAATTGAAAGAAAAAATACCTTCAAAATAGTTTAAAACACATTAGCTATTTATTAACAGTAGCTAATCATTAAACTGACAAAACAAACCCAGGATATTCATCCCGTTAAATCCTCCTTTTTGGTAGGAAAAAACTTCTCAAGAAACCTCAAGGAGATCCACATTAACGAGATATCCCCTCCGACCACAGACAGCCAATGTTATGACCGTCAACTACATTTTAGCCAATTTAACTCTACGGATAAATATTTGGATAAATCAGCAATTGGGCTTTAACCTTATTGAAATGAGCGGTGGAAGAGGAACAGAGAAGCAGATGAGATAAGGGCGACCGGACAGGAATGCCAGGAGTCAGGCAATGGCAATGCGGATACACCAAGCAGGAAGGCCTCTCTCAGTCTGGCAATGCCAAGGACAGGAACACAGATGAAACTGGGCCAAACCTCACTCATAACAGGTTAATAATAATCTTATAGTTATAAAGAACTCATAAGTACACATACGCTACACTATACCTCATGGACGACTCGGGATGGAATACTGACTTAATAACAGATTTTGTGTTGCCATTTATCAACTTGGCAAATTTTCTGGCAAGGTCAAGCCAGGAAGCCCTCTAGACTTCTCACTTTCCTGGCATTTACAGATGGTTATGAAAGCAAGAACGAATGGTTCCCATCCAAAAATTAGTTTCAGGAGGATACAAACATCCTCCTGGAACTAATTTTTACAGATGTTTAACTGCCACTGAATTCATTTACAGCTCGTGTTATCAAAGAAAAGCTAAAATGTCTGAACATTACATTTATTGTTTCAATCTATTCGATAAAAACGAGTACCTTTTGCTTATTTATTTACATTTTACAAAACACTTCAACTTTTTGTGGAGTTGAGATTATGGGATAAAAACCAAACCTGTATTTATGGTTATCTGATGTTATGTTTAAATTCCAAAACAAATCATTTCCTCAGTTGGCAAAGCCAACACGAGGTTGAGGTGAAAAGGACTCAAGAAAGTTTTCTCTTTCCAAAATATCAAAGGCATACCACGTCTTGGCACCATTGATCAGGGTGTGGAAATGAAGACAATTGGACTTGGGTCGACAAACTTACCTTGTCCTTTGCCAGTATTCTGTCTCCCAGATGTTTGTAGGTTTCAAACGAAGTTTCCATCCTTTCTTCTGTCGAGTTTGTTTTTATAGATTTCATCTCTTGTAGGGGAAAGTTTTCCTGTCCCACTTTATGCACACGCAAACATCATAAACAAACTCTTTCCTCGAGGTATCAAACAAAAAAGATTAATAGCAGCCTGTCGTGAACAACTTCTTCATTTTTTATGTTCAACTTTCCATCTTCTTTTTCCTGTTCCTTACCACATGGGCAAACACCAGGGGCAGAGGGTTTGGGCTTGATTGTGGTGGACCATAAAACCCAGACTACTGACCAATACATGTTTTGAATCACAAGTCAAAGGATCAGATTTAAAGTGATGGAATGAAGAATGAAAGTAGGCAGACCTCTACGGGTTGGCAGGCAGTGTAGCCTGAGAAACAGCACACTGCATAGCAACTGTGGTCAGCAAAGCCTTGCCTGTAAGGTACAGAGTTCTCAAAAGCTGTTCAGAGTCAGTCTCATAAAACATCAACCTGAAAACAAGAATAAATTGGATTTTTAAAACCTTTTAAATTAATGTACTGCTTTTATGCCTTGTTCTTGAAAAACATTCATTTCTATTTCTAAACCCCCAGAAATACACACCTAACCAGCAGCAGTTGTATTTCACCACTTTAATGGGCACTACTTGTTTTTTTAATTTAAAAAGACAGACAGCCGTTTGCTAATTAGTTTCTTTTACAGAAAACAGATTTTTCAGATGAATATTAAAAGACTGCACATTTTGGAAACTTTTATTAATGTCATTTTATTCTGTTTTGACTTTTTTTTGTGATAAGTGGTTTGGATTTTTTTTTACCCCGACCGCAACTCAGTTAGGTTTCCTAAACGCCCTGGCCATGCTCATGCTGGCTGACATGCCTCCACAGGACCCCAACCTCAGAAAGCTTCCAGCCTTTTGACAGCACCTGGCTCAAATTCAACTCAACTAAAAATAGATTTTCCTCCAAATACAACCTGGATGGAGTCAAATCGCTGTCATGCTGATAGATAATACAACATGGAGTGATTGAGGTTTATGGCCAACATGCTCTTTAATAATCCCGTAATGGTTTTCATTGCTTAGCCTTGTGCAACATATGAGTTCAGGGTGGTCTACCTTACACATTAAACGTCTGTGTTGGCTTTAACTAATTGCTTCTGGATGACATGGTGTCAGGCAGAGACTTTTTGGTAAATGTTTGGCACAGTTTATTGAGCTGTTTCAGGGCCTACCTGGAATAGTTCAGCCTTTAAATAGCAGCAGGGCGGTCCCTTGTTTCCTTTCTTACTTAAACTGATGAATTACAAGTTGACTGGAAATGATGAAGCCTTAGAAAAAATAAGAGCAATTTTTCAGTAATTGCCATCAAGCTGTTAGGTCTTCTAGTGCAGAGACCCTTGCGTGCTATGTGGTAGGAGGTAGGGTATTTATAGAATCAAACTGCTTTGGCCCGGTGGTGTGGCACTCAAGCACAACATACCTTTTATGTTGTGCTTTCCTCCCTGAGACAAGTACTTTTCCCCTCCTGTGTTTAGTGTATTGGACCAGTGGCCAAGGATTGTGGCTTTAGAAAGAGGGTCACTGAACAGGAACTTTCAATCTAACGTAATTTTGCTGACACACAAAGCAAAGCATCTAATTTGCTGTCTGTGGTAACAAATAAACTTGGTCTTCTGCAACCATAAATATAATGTCCTCTAACATATTACTTTTACAGACTATTTTTTTAACTAAGTAGTTTAGAAGTTGGGTAAGTTATGACAGTACTTACTCTCACTAAACATCTTTGTTCCTTAGAGACGCATGTGGCAGATTTGATGTCTTCATCGCAGGCATATGGAAAATAGAAATAGATATTTCGACCAGGATTTATGAAGTAAAGGTAGAGCTCAGACAGACTCACTTCTTTTTGGTATCAATTAGCATACCATACTGTGACATCTTGTGACATTTTGGGTTGCGGAGGAAACATCAGCAGAGCATATAATTAAATACACAGTCACATCGGGATCTACGCCAACACATTCTCCAAAAGTCCCACATTGTTGAGATGAATCTAATAAAGCTCATGCTTTTGTGTGCCGTATAGTTGTGAAAGTACGGTAGTACTGTTATTTCTACTTTCGATAGCAATGAGATTACAAAAAGAAGCAATTGGTCCTCAAGTAGAGTTAAAGTGAGAAGACCATCCCGTAGAGGCAGGCGGAGACTTGGGGCTTTTGGGATCGTCCTGTGGGAGTTGGAAGACGTGGCCGGGTTGAGGAGTGATTGGGCTTCACTGTTGAGGCTGTTTCCCCCACAAATCACTTCAATTTTGTACAGACCTATGTAACATTCGACCTTGTTGTACAGTACCTTGTTGCATTCATAAATGGTACGCAGAACTTTCCATGGAAGACAATGTGTCATTTCTAAGAAATGAGATGGCGAGACGGTGGCTCACTGGTAGAGCGTTCGCCCGCGAACCGGAAGTTAACCGGAAGTTAGCCTGAAGTTAGTCGGAAGTTAACCGGAAGTTAACCGGAAGTTAATCGGAAGTTTGCGAAGTTCAATTCTCACTGAGTTTACGTCTAGGGTCCTTGGAGAAAACACCTAACCTCTCGTTTCTCCCACCATTGGCGCCGTTGTGGCAGCCTGTCCAACACACAAATTTTCCCGGTGAGGGATGAATAGAGTATGTAAAAAAAAAAAAAAAGAAATATTTCGAACACAGGAAATGCACATAATTTTTATAATTATAGGGCACTGTCATTAATTCCCCGTCTTTTTTCTTTAAGATTCCTGTTACTTTCTGTTAAATAGATAACTAATAAATGTCTAACAATAAAAATGTCTCTCCTTGCTGGTCACTAATTACTGGCAACACAATATTGGGAATATGCAGCATGTTCAAGTGCTATAAACTTTAAATAGGTTTCAGAAACTAGCATTTTATTCCAAGTTGAAACGTTGTCACTGCACCCCTTTGAAAGTGAACGCTAAACCATTACCATGTGCTCTAGATTTATTCTTCGCAGGTCTGGGAAGGACAACCTGGAAAGGGCAGTTTCAGTTGCTCTGGTTTAAGTTTTTATTGGCATGAACCCTGAGGCTCTTCTACCATCATAAAGGAAGAAGTCTTTATAATTTGGTCATTAACTTAAAAACAACTATGTAAATGTAACAAAAACAAGAACACGGAGTCACGGTGTCTGAAAAATTATCAAAAATAATCAAATTAAGACGAGTTAACAAAATAAGACAGTGTTTCAGTACAAAATAATATAATCAAGTCATTTTTAAATAAAAACAATATAATTTTTTGTTAAACTGCTTCAAACTAAAACAAACAAAATAAAACTTTCCTAATGTTGCTGGGATCCAACTTGCTTGAGGATTAACTGATTACCCATTCGGCCAGGTAGTTATCATACCATAAAGCTTGACAAACTCACTGTAGCCTAAACGAGAATGTTTCTTGGAAAAGGTTTGGCCAGTTTCATCCATCGGCCCACCACTTCTGTGGAAACATGCTATGACACATCTGTGTGTGTGCCTTATGAAAGCACTTACTTGAGTATTTGTGTGTGTGTGCATGCACGTGCGTGCATGTATATGCTTGTGGGTTGCTTGAAATAAAAAGAACATTATCCTCGTTACAGTCTGATTAGTCCAAGCAAGTGTCTACTGAGGCGTTAAATAGACAACAGCCTATCTCCAAGTGGAAAATGTTTGATCACCAGCATCAAATCAAAACACTAGTGGAGGTGGGAGTTGGTACATAGCGGGGATGACTAAGCACAGAACCCAGAGGAGATGGATTGGTTTGCATTGAAGGGGGCAGAATGAAAGAATTGTAACAATATGTAAAACTGTTGTGATGAAAAAAGACGAGGTACCATTGAATGAGCTGGTATTTTAACAACATTGCACTGATTATTGAGACAACAGTTCAAAATTAGCTGATAGAAGAAAAATCTAGGCAAGGCAAGTTTATTTGTGTGACGTGAGGGTCTAACAGACTGCAACGACAACGCCACCCAGGAAGCTTAGCCCTGGGACAATCGAGGCCTGATTGCTGTAAACACCAGGACCGCGCTAGGTCTGGACACGAGTCGGGTGCACAAAATACAACAAATCAAAATTACTTTAATTACACAATACAATGATGTTCAAAATAAACTGGATCTACAAAGGAAAGCTACAAGCAGACAAAGAAACTGGTAATCAGATTAATCAAATCCAGTTAAAACAAAAGAGTAGGATCATGCACACAGGAGTTCCTACACAGTTCCTTGTCTGACGAGCACAGTATTAATCAGACTGATGATTTCCAATAATGTGGACAAAACAACTGCTTTCTGTTGAACAGTGACGGCAATGAGCAGCCACACACCTGCCAGTAACGTGAGTGTTATTAGTGCAGCGGAACGAG
The DNA here is from genome assembly GCA_902685375.1 of Neostethus bicornis. Taxonomy (NCBI): domain Eukaryota; kingdom Metazoa; phylum Chordata; class Actinopteri; order Atheriniformes; family Phallostethidae; genus Neostethus; species Neostethus bicornis. Next base: position 9,166,070 of record LR738549.1, on the reverse strand, counting down.
GAAGGGGCTGCAGGCAACCACCGGAGCTTTCAACAGACGGTAAGAACTCCGATCCTAACACAGCGCGCCTGTCATGCGCGCTTTAGATTGGGTGGGGGGCAGGGAGCTGGGGAACCCAGCAGGTCTTGAGTAGTCCTGTAGATCAGGACGAGGTTTGGATCATCTCATCCACCCCATGAATCCACTCACTCAAGTCTGTTGTGTGGAGGCGAGCACATGTCAAACATGCCGCTAGTATCGCCCATCAGACACGCCCAAAAAAAATTACGTTAGTACCGCCCACCTGACACGTCAAAGAGGTCCCACCTGCCACATTTGTATAGCACAATTCATTCAAAACGTAATTCAAAGTGCTTCAAAAGAAGGGAAAAAAAAGAATGCATTATAATCACAAAATATAGAATCAAAATGTTTAAAAAAAGATAAAATAAATAAAATGATTTAAACAGATAAAAAGAGTAATTATCAAATGCACAAATAAACAGAACCGTTTTCAGCCTAGATTTAAACATCGCTACAGTAGAGGCCTGTCTCATGGCCTCAGGAAGTTTGTTTCAGACTTTTGCAGTATAAAATGGAAATGCAGATTCTCCTTATTTAGTCCCGACTATAGGTTCCAGCAGGAGGCCGGTCCCAAAAGTCCTCAGAGTTCTAGATGGTTCATAAGGTACTAACATATCACAAATGTCAAACGGTGCTAGACTATTATGAGACTTGAACAAAAAAATCTACTTACGCACCTTCGATCAGTACTAGTTATCGGACAGTTTTCCCTTACATGTGACAGCAAATAAAGTCAGTCAGTCATCATCTTATCCGTCTATCCCTTTCGGGATTGCGGGGGTGCCAGGGCCCATCCCGGCCCATTTTAGGCGAAGGGAAGAGTACACCCCGAACAGGTCGCCAGTCAGTCACAGGGCCACATACATACAACCATCCACTCACTCACTCACTCATTCTTAGGGGCAATTTGGCACCGGCCAATTAACCTAGCATGCATGTCTTTGGAGGGTGGGAGGAAACCCACGCAAACACGGGGAGAACATGCAAACTCCACACAGAAAGAACAGTGTTCCAAGCCTTGTCCCCATCCGGGACTCGAACCCACGACCTTCTTGCTGTGAGGCCACTGTGACACCCATTGTGCCACCGTGCTGCTGCAAATAAAGTCAAAACTCAAATTTGATTTCAGAAAATACTGTCATATTCCTCAATGACAATTCTCTTTTCTGTCCTGGCAAATGCAGTTAGAAATTTATTGTGTGCTTCATTTAATATTCTTTGTAGCCATGATTCAAGTCATCCCTCGCCAATCACCAAAAGCATCTTTTGAAAAGTCATGCTCGTTTTTTATAGTGATTTGATATTTCTCGGAAAATCCAAGACAATTGGATTAAGAATTTTGAGTGGACTAATCTTAATTTGTTGAGGATGAGATTTGGTAGAAGAAAGAGAGCCAGTTGAGTGCAAAGCAAAACTGTTTGTGATTATTTTCCCTTGTAGTGCCAGTTTGCAACGGCGAACTCTTCAAAGCCTTCTTTACTGGCCTAAAAGTGTTCGTAAATATATTCACTATTTGCATATATATATATATATATTAGTATTTACAAAATATTTCCAAATGGTCTGCCCTTTCTTCATTTTTCCAAATGTATGTTTCAATATTAAAGCATTTGACCAATCACATTTCAACCAGCAGTTGTTGCCAGGTAGGCTAAAATCAGACACCACAAAAAAAAAAAAGAGTGCACCTTTTCTGTTTGCTCTATTAACTCCGTATAGTAAATGTGTTTTATGACCATAAAATAGTAGTTGAGTGACTGATCAGCGCAGATAGGGCACTTTTGAAGACCTATGTTGCAAATGCATTGTTTTCTGTGAGTTTGTGACTGAACCATCTTCTGGTATTGTGGTCATTTTCACAATGGCCGTATTTAAAGTAGATGTGATAAACAGCCCCATCCAGTGCTACCAACGTTGTTGAACTTTCTAGCCATTTTGTCTGAGAAATGGAAATTAAACATCAATCTTCCTGAGCAAGTAAGTGCTAGCTGATAGCTGCTAGGACTGGATCCGTCTGATTGACCGGGAAACAGCATTCCCCCGAAAAAGGCTGTGCATGCAGGTGCCCAACAGCAACAACAGCTTGCCAGCATTTTGGCTGGCCGACATTCTTCTGTAACCTAGTTTTACTCAAGAGGAAATTAACGCCACAAAAAAAAAAGCAGAAGGAGTAAAAAGGTGTCTTGTGTTTATTAATTTGCAAATTTGCATGCAAACATAAAAAAGCAACCTCATCTTTAAATGCAAACTAATTTCCCATTTGAGCCCAATGCCAAGGTTGAAATATACAGAAAGATAAAATCCACATTAGCACACAACTGCAACACATAAGTTTTTTATGATAACAGCGTTATGTTGAGCAAGGATGCCTTTGTGTTTACCAATCATGTTTATGGTATGCATATAAAGTTTTTATTAAAAGCAAATCCTGCTGTGTCGTGTAATTGAACTAAAATGAAACATTAAGCAGAAGGTTTTGATCACAGTCTCTGCTCTCCATTATCTGAACATTAGTTGGGTGCGCTGGATTCCGAGAAAAAAAATTGGACAAAGTTCCCGGAAGTAGTCATAAGACTGGATTCCCAGATTGTGTAAATTTACTGACATCGATCACGACGAAAAAAATGAGATGGAGTTGTGTGATTGCATTGCACTCAGGCGAGAAAGACCCCGGGCTTTGCAAATATCTGCTTCGTAAACAAAAATGACTAAAGGAGTAAAGGCATAAAAAGTAAAAGAGAGCTTCTCTAGGAAAAGAGAGCGAACGCATGAACAAAAGGTGGCTTCGCTTAGTGTTTGCAGACACAAACACACACACACACAAAAAAAAAAAAATTCAAAATTCAATTTACTGCCTAAATTATTGGACTTGCCAAAAAAGATTTTGAGATTGTCCTGTTTGGTTTTAACCATAAAATATTCAAACTTTTGTCTGATTCGTATTTATTGTTATTTAAGTTACCTGTTGCGCGCAAAAAGGACTACATGCTAAAACATGACTGCAGAAAAAAACTCTAAAAACATCCACACATTAAAATTAGGGGCTTCTGTATTATGGTATTAATCTTTCAGGTGTATTTTTGCACAAATAATGACAAAAAAAGTAGTTTATTTTAATCGGTTTTTTTTTCTTCTTCTTTAACAATTTCAGCCCCCTTTTTTTTTTTTTTTTTTGGACGCACTTTGGTGACATAAATCGGATACACTCCAAACAATGGAGTATTAAAACACCTGTCTGTGACGTCATCAAACTGCGTCTCCGTCTCAGCTTCTTGCTGTGAAAAAATCAGATTAACGTAAAATTGGCTCACAAAAAATAATTCTGTTTGCATCTAAAAGTTGTTATTTTAGTCTTTCTTTTGTGTTTAAGTGGGTTTCAGAGCTTAAAATCAAGTTACATGTTACCCAGAAAAAAAAAAAGGGGTGAAATTGTTTTTCAAAAAACTCGTCTTTTTTCAGCGCAACACCTGCAAACAAAGACAGACCCATGTCTGTGATTTTGTCCTTTCAGTATTGAGCTTTAACCATCAATTATTGATTTTGGAGTTAATTAGATTTCCAAACAGGAATTTCTAGTCTAAACGAGATTTCAAGTTAGATTTAATACAGTGCAAGCAAAGGGGCTAAAACATTACCAATTAGTAGTTATTTTCTCTATACATTACAACATTTTTTATATCATCAAATCTTTGTACCACTAAACACTGTGGTTTGGTTATTTGCTCACTGGAGAGAACTGAGACATTTGCATAAATCATACAGACTAATTGAGGTTGGAACTGGAAAAAGAATAAGGGGACACTGGAAAGAATGCGACTATTTCAGCTTACGGAGGAAAAACAAAATGGTTCAACGGAATGAATGTAAAGCATGTACCAATGAAGCATGGCTTCTGACTCTGAGCGCTCATGTGTGATAACGTGCAAAAGGAATTTGCGCATGAGACGGAGACAGGGTGGGTCGGCTAGAACATGAATAAATTGACAGACAGACAGACATATGACCTGCGAGTGGCTGTGGCGTGGTTTGCACAGCCTTGCCTTTTATTGGTTTCGGTTTAAGTCCGGCTTTGAATCTACACACTGCTCTCATTTAGCCCAACTCATGCTAGGTGTGGCACAGTGGCAGGCAAAAAGGAAACCAAAACCAAATGGGCCTCGGGCTTGGTTTCTTAGCTGAGGCCGCCGTTGGTCCTTCCAGGAGCTAGCTGCTGTCTAGTGGCTACCCAGGAAGAAAGGAGTGTAAATCAGACTACATAGGCGTGGTCCACCACAAAGTTCACCACTGCAAAGCCAGCTCTACCACAGACTGGCAGGGACAGACAGAAGGCCTGTATCCTAACATGCAGCAATGAGTTCACACAGGCCAGTCAACTGGGTCACTGCCTATGAGGACTTTGGCTCTTAACCTAGAAGGACAACACTGAGAGGATGGATAAATTATAAAAAAAGAACAAGAAAGGCAAGAGCAGGGCGATCAAGAGGCTGCAGAAAGTGTCACTAAAAGTTTAGTGTGCTAAGAAAAACAAGTGTTCAAACCAAACTTCATGAGGCAGCAGTGAGTCCAAGACGTGGAAAGGAGGCGACTGAGTGCCTTGCCAGTCGTTGGATTTAAACCAGAGCTCTTGAGTTTGTTGACTTTCTCGTAAGAAGGCAACAGCACTGCCAGCTCCTTTTTATTCACATTACCACTTTGCATGAGAGACGATGAAAGCATGCTTTTTTGTGCTTTGAGAAGGAATGGTTTGTCTTCATTTTATTTGCTGTCCAGCTCTTAGCTTGGTGGTCAAACAAAGACGGTGAATGTGTTTAGTACAACTCATACAGTAAAAATGATATGACAAGACTATTTTACTACTACAGGTGGGGTACAACTTCAAATATGTCCGCCACAGAGACACATAAAGAAATCGCTAACCAATCATAATCAGAACTACAATTTCAGTAGACAGCTTGACATTTATTTTTGGAGTATAGGAGGTAAGTATAGGAGGTAATAAAATAATAAAATAAATTAATTACTCTATTCATCCCTCACCGGGGAAATTTGTTTGCTGCACTCCTTACACCGCAGCAGGCTGCCCTTCAATGGCGCCAATGGTGGGAGAAGCGGGGGTTAGGTGTCTTCTCCAAGGACCCTAGACGTGCTCTCCGTGGGACGCAAACCCGTGACCTTCCGGTCCGCGGGCGAACGCTCTAACCACGCGGCCACCGTCTCCACCCAGTCAGTAAGTCAGTCATCTTCCGTCTATCCCTTTCGGGGTTGCGCGGGGTGCCGGAGCCATCCCAGCCAATTTAAGGCGAAGGGCAGAGCACACCCCGAACAGGTCGCCAGTCGGTCAAAGGGCCACACACATACAACCATCCACACACACATTCATTCCTGGGGGCAATTTCGGCACTGGCCAATCAACCTAGCATGCATGTCTTTGGAGGGTGGGAGGAAATCGGAGTACCTGGAGGAAAACCACGCAAACACGGGGAGAACATGTAAACTCCACACGGAAAGGACAGTGTTCCAAGCCTCGTCCCCACCCCGGACTCGAACCCACGACCTTCTTGCTGTGAGGCCACTGTGCTACCCACTGCGCCACCGTGCTGCCGGTTTAGGAGGTAATTAGATAAAAAAAAAAAAGATATCTATAGAGAGAATCTGTTAACTCTAGATTTAAAAAAGCAGTGTTCCATGCAGGGGTCGAACCACTTGAAGGCTGCAGTACCAACCATTGAGCCCTCAATAGAAAAGAGTCTTATTATTTGCCAACAAAAATCAAAACAAAGACCAGATAGAGAAATTCAAAGTTTCTGCACGCAAAATAATTATTTGAAATAAAGGCAGTATGGAATATCTGACCTATGTGATTCTGAAAAGATGATGTTTGTAATAAAAAAAATTACAACTTTTTGTTGCAACATTTGAGACAATTTTCTAATAAAAAGATGGCGTTGGAAGACCCTAAACAACCGTTGCAGGTTTATAGAGATTTTATTTTCTTCAATTGATTTGTGAAAACTATTGTTTAATTTTTTTGAGCTAGAGATTTTATAGAAAAAAAATTCACATTGGATGATGTGAAAAAGACAACCTGCATATTTTGAAAATGCTGTTGATTTTTTATTTTTTTTTTGTGGTAAATTAACTCGACTTCTACAGCGTAATCGAACCCGCAACCCTCCGGTTACAGGACGCTCACCCTACCCACAGAACCATCCTTCCCCAATTCCAGTAATGTAAAAGACTCTTCCCACCAACTCCTGTTTCAATCAAGGTCTTTTAATTCAGGTCGAGCTAGTAGTGTGTGTGAAGTGCTGACTTCACCGCAGAAGTGTGATCCGTCTTTCTTTCATCAAAAACAACAGAAAATCCCAAAAAAGGATTTGCTTAATGGATGTAATTCTGTGAACTTTAGCAGGAACTAAAACTTCTGTGTGACAACACAGACTCCTCCAACTAATAAAAATTGGTGAAACGCCAACAAACCGTGCTGTTTTATTTCTACATCTCAACACATGCCAAATGTTTTACAACTTAATCTTTTTTTTAATAATGTTGCTCTATTTTTTATGTTTATGCCAAAAGGTTAACGCTCCTGTCACACTCACTGCCAAGAACTGAATTATTTCTCTCTTTTCAGCCAAAATACTAACAACGGGGGAGTAAAACGGGACCATTTTAATTACTTTCCCGTTAATGTTAACTTTTTGCCCCAGAGTTATTGAAAACATTGCCGTGTCTGTTTTAATTTTAGCTCACATAGATTGCTGCCTTTTTGTGGTTATTAGTGCAAAACACTCTGCATGTTCTACACTTCAAAGACGAGAACATTTGAAACAAACCACAGGTCACTTTTAAAGTGTTTTGAAAAATATGCTCATTTAGACCATCCGAGACGTTAAAATGGCAACTTTATATAAAGTTCCAGACATAGTTCAACAGTTCACCTGCAGAGAACCGTCTTCCCATACGTTTTTCCAACCAGATTATAGATTACATCACCATCTTCACATACGTACCTCAAGGTTGTCTTAAGTTAGAATAATATGTCCACAGAAGGCCTGTATTTTTCAAACTCAAAGAGAGACGTGACTGCATAAGAATACTCGCCGAAACTGGACTGTAGTATGCTGAAGGAGACCGTCCTACAGATAAGACTTGTGTAAATAATGTCTTAGTATATTTAGCTCATCATGTTGAATAAAGGTACCAGCATAGCAGCAAGTTTCAGTGTTGGTATAAGACTGATAGGAGGGAAGAATGAAGGCTCCATGTGGGGACTCCACAGTTCAAAATCTTTGCTTTGTGACTTGATTGTTCAACATCCCTCTACTTGCCAAAACATGTATTACACTTGTTGAAAATGAACGCATGACGGACTTTTCTTCCTTTAGAGTTTAGCACAGGTTCATTCCATCAGCAGAAAGTATAAGAACTTTTAAAGATACCCGGGATGTTAGAAATAATTTCAAGTTCCACTTCCTTAAAACCCAACTTGGGGAACTTGGGTGTGGGGAAACACGTACAAAACAAACATCATTCCAATTTCTCTTATCCAAAAAAGAGCCATTTGAATTGTCAATAAAGCCCCGTACAGGTCACATACAAACCAACTCTTCATCCATAGAAACACGTTGAAATTCAAAGACTTAATAGATTACAAAACCGCACAACTCATGCATATTATTAAAAATAAACAAGTACCAAATCAGATCCAAAGTTTTTTTCAAAATCGACAGAGTACCCATAATCTGAGGGGAACCGATGTTTTCCAAAAGCCTAGGGTCAGAACTAATACAAAACAACACTGTATCTCTACTGTTGGGGTGGGTCTATGGGACAGATTAGAACAGGACATCAAAGACTGCAGAAGACTGACTCGATTTAAAAGTTTATATAAAAAGAAAATTGTAAAATCATACATAGAAACAAACTGATAACTTATCATGTAAATGTAACAACACTTTATGTTCATGTTTAGGGTAAAGGGGGTAGGCGCATATGAGCACTTTGCTTTTGCCTATTCCCTTTCAGACTGTGTATTTTTATTTGTACCGTTAGTTAATTTTTTTGTTGTTTTATGTCTAAATAAATTAAATTGAAATTGAAATGAACTTTAAATGTCTTAAATGTTTTTTCATGGCGGTATGGAGGTGCAGTTAGCCCAGCGGCCTCACAGCAAGAAGGATAGGCTCCACCCCTTTTAAGGATGTGCAGTTCAGAAAACGACAAAAAAACTTTTTTCATTTGTATGTATCTTTGCTCACTGAAATCCTGAAAATGTTTTAAATTTGAAGTCACATCCCTTTGGTTTTTAATGCGCCATTTATTTTAAAACCTCTCTCCTATGATCTCGGTGACATTTGTAAAACATATGTACATAATCCGTTACTGCACAGTGTAGGTAACGGTGCAGTAACGTAACCTTCACAGTGTAACGTTACTGTGAAGATTTTTAAATAAGGGGAAGGATGGCTCGGTGGGTAGGGCGACCATCCCGTAACCGGAAGGTCGTAGATTCGATCCCCCGCCCATAGTGCATGCCAAGGTGTTCTTGAGCAAGACACCGAACCCCCAGTTGCTTCTGATAATAGTGGTATCGGCTTCCATGGCAGCTCCCATCATCAGGAATGAACGTGTGTGAATGGTTGTATGGAGTGAATGAACAATGCATGTGTAAAGGTGTCTTTGAGTATCTGGAGAAGTGCTATACACGTTCAAAGTATTATTATTATTAAATAGATTTTTTTGGTTGCACATTGATATAATGGTTGATTTAACGTGGCCCTCCTCAGACTGGCTTTTCTGGCTTCATCTTCAAAATACCAAACATGGGCTTTACCGCTTGTGTTTTCATTCCTGATCCTGTCCATCCTGGTCACTTCAAAAGAGACCTCTAGAATTTTCATCTTTGTAGTGTGTTGTGTTTTTGTGCAAAGGTTTTTACTGCTCAGACATCTTGAAGGTATACGCCAATGTTTGTCAGAGTCTACCCTAAGGTGGTTTGAACACTGCCAACTACAGATGGCAAAACGATTTGGTCAAATGTGCCAAAAGATGCCAAACATGGATCTTCACTGGTCCCTCAGAAAGGAGGGGAAAGTTTTACATATCAGAAATCTACCTTACATCATCACTTCTACCATCATCTTGATGGTTGATGGCCAAGGACTGAAATAGATGATGGTAGTTTAGAAATGTAAGTTGATCATGGCAACGATCAGATCAACCACTCGTTGTGGGTATTGATGGTGCCCTTTTTAGAGAACAACATAACTACGCTGGAAAATCACCAATATACAAAAACAGACAAATTTACTACAGACAGTATTTATATATAAATTTATTCCAGGACATTCAGTCAGAGGAAGTCTTTCTGTTTCACACGGAACTGCCATGAAAATCATAATTCTTGTTTATGACATCATAGGAATGTGACATGTTTGTGTTTCCAGCAACACAAAGAGCAGCGATTATCAGTCATACAATCAGATGGTGGCACCAGCTCTGCTGCTGGATGAGGTGGGTGGGTGTCAGAGCGGGGCTGATGTCTATGGCCAGATGATGATTCACTTTTTCCAAACAGAAATATTTCAGAACTGTTTAGTTTGATATTTTTCATCACATCAAGTTTTCCTATAGTTTGCATGTTGACTCAATTAAAGATTTTTGTGAAGTTTAATTGCATACATTTTAAAAATCGACACAAAAGTTAAAACAGAAAATGGAATTAAACATTACCTACAGTTTCACTGCTTTGTGAAACAGCATTTGAAAGGTTTTTGCTGGTGTCCTCTTAAAATAAAAATGGTCAGTCTTAAGGTGATCAATAACACTTTTTTAAACCAAAACAAATTGACGCAAAACATCCTTGACCATGCAGGCTCCTTTTTTATGGGAATAAACAAAAAAAAATAGTGGAACAGAAAAGAAGAAGAAAAGAAACCTCATGGAGATCCACATAAAGGAAAGATCCTCACTCACTCATTAATTAAAAATGAGCTAATTCAACGCTATTAATTTTTATACCTTTATGACAACTTAGTTTGAAAAAGGTGGAATGGGAATCAGCACCTCCAAATCGGAGGAGGGCCCATAGCAGCAGCAGGCGCTACTCATTAAGAACAGGCTTAACAATGAGCTTTCATATCACAAACTCTAAATATAGCACTAGAGAAAGTCACGAGATTGTTGCTTTTTTTTTTTTAAAGTAGCTACTGGGTCCGAGTACTCGGTAAAAATGGTGTCTAAGTTGGTGAGTTGGCAACATAACTCTATTTTGTCCTCCACACCTGGCAGTCTACTTGCGATGAGTCCGCAGGCTACCAGTAGACCTCGATCGACTGGTTGGGCACCTCTCCTCTATTCTGATCAGGGTAGTTACCATTATGACAACTTCTGTAAACATGGGTGTGGTCATGGTGTTGATTGAATTACTTACTTTTCCCTCACTTTATGCGAAAACGTTTACCAGATGCCCTAACCACCTCATCTGGCTCCTCCCGGATGGCAGAGCTCCTCACCCGATCTCTGAGTGAGAGCCCAGCCACCCTGCGGAGGAAGCTCATTTCGGCCGCTTGTATCCATGATCTCATTCTTTCGGTCACCACCCACATCTGGTGACCATAGGTGAGGGTAGGAATGTAGATCCGCACCGATCTGTCTGTCTGTGTTGATGTCTTGGCTTCGTCGGTCTGCGATCTCCAGCTCTCACTGGATCGATTTGCTGCCAAGTGTGAAGCTCTGCTACCTCCATCTCTGTTTCCTGTCTTTTCCTCAGTGCCACTGTCTCTAACCAATCAGCATGGCCGGTCTCGCCACGGTTTTGTACACTTTCCCTTTCATTTTGGCTGAAACTCTTCTGTCACACATCACACCTGATAATTTTCTCCACCCATTCCAGCCTTCCTGCACATGCTTCTTCACCTCTTTTCCACACTCTCCATTGCTCTGGACTGTTGATCCTAGATACTTAAAATCTTCCACCTTGTTTATCTCTTCTCCCTGTAACCTCACTTTTCCATTTGGATCCCTCTCATTCACACACATGTACTCTGTCTTACTCTGACTAATCTTCATTCCTCTTCTTTCTAGTGCAAACCTCCACCTCTCCAGCTTTTCCTCCACCTCCTCCCTCCTCTCGCTACAGATCACAATGTCATCACAATGTCATCTGCAGAGTTTTTACGTCAACAATTTTGTTTTATTTCATACTTTTAACAAAGTTAAAACAGTACATGCTGTTTCGGAACCCACGCCAAGAGACTTCCTAACGTCATGAAACTCACACCATAAATCAGAATAGTTTATTAATTCCTGAGGGGAAATTAATTTAAATTAATCCCAGGTCTCATGTGATCAGATCACAAAGATGTAATCACACCAAAGCCCGCTGACCTCACCTGAGGAGCTGACTTTTATCAACGTCTACAGAACTACATCAAGAAACCTAGAGAAAATATCCTCTGCAGAAATGAGGGGATGGAGACTGCTACGGAGTATGTGTGTGTTTTTTTATCGTATTTTCTTTCCCTGTTTCAGATCAGGAGCATCAGATGGGTGTGCTTTCAGGCTACAGTCAAAATACAAACTCAGCATTGATGTACCGGTTTAGTCTTCCGGTCATCCCGAACATCAGTTTTGTTAAGGGTTCAGTATGTAGCAACCACTGCAGCTGATTGAGCCAATTTTTTTTTCATGCTCCTTTCATAAACTCAGTAGGACCTTGGAACTCACCCAGCACAGGAAGTTGAACTTCTCATGTGCACCTTTCATGTGATTCCAGGCAACAGAGAAAGAACAAGAAACACACACATTTGTGTGCACTCATAAGTGGGTTTACAGTAGGGCTGAAACAACTAATCAAATTAATCGATTATAATCGATTATTTAAATAGTTGTCAACTAATTTAGTCATCGATTAATCATTTAGAACGTTTTTGCTGTCAACTGCACTTAATATTACACAACTTGATTGTTTTTTGTGTATTTTTACTCATGTTAACCTCGGCCATTTTTGTTTGGTACTATACCTCTGAACAAGGTTAAATTTGCAAATCTAAAACTGTTAACGATTTCTTGTTTTTAAATGTGATCCTGGTTGGTCAACAGTTTCCATTTTATGTTTTTTTAGCCAGTACTATAAAACACATTTTATGGGTGCTCGTGATTTACCTTTACTGTATACAGTAAGTAGATTTATTATTTTATATTTGCTGTAGAAATGGTAATATTCTCCCTCTTTATTTCACAAAAAGATTAACATTTTTACTTATTAGAATGAGCCCAACGTGTTGTTTAAGTGGTTATGAGTTGTGTTTTGCATAACTACATTCAATAAAATGCCAAAAATTTATTATTTATTAAGTTGCCAATTTTACCCGATTAATCGATTAATCGAGCCAGTAATCGCCAGATTAATCGATCATAAAAAATAATCGTTAGTTGCAGCCCTAGTTTACAGATAAAGAGGGAAAGAGGAGACATCATAAAGGACACAGATTTCAGGGACAAATATCATTTTCTGTCTTTAGTGGCTTATATTTCTGACCTCTGCAGCTGGGAACACTGGTGCTTTTTTCAATTTTTCGGTGGTGCATTGGTCGCTATGCTTTAAATACCATCCATACTGCTGTTATGACCAGATGTGTAGGACCTAGAAATATTTTGTTCCGACAGTAGCTCGATCCACTTTGAGCTTTCAAATCTGTTGAAAGATTTAGAAATACCGTCAGCCAGTTAAAGAGCGGTTTTTAGATAAAAAAAAAATAATTCACTCATTTACAAGTCGATCTACGTTCCAACCCTCACCTATGCTCACCAGCTCTGGGTGGTAATCGAAAGAATGAGATCGCGGGTACAAGCGGCCGAAATGAGCTTCCTCCGCAGGGTGGCTGGGCTCTCACTCAGAGATCGGGTGAGGAGCTCTGCCATCCGGGAGGAGCTTCGTGTCGAGCCGCTCCTCCTCCAGGTCGAGAGGAGCCAGATGGGGTGCGAGCGCCTCGCGGGCGAGGTGTTTCGGGCACGTCCCACCGGGACGAAACCAAGGGGCAGACCCCAGACCCGCTGGAGAGACTGTGTCTCACAGCTGGTTGGGGAACGACTTGGGATCCGTCCGGGTGAGCTGGAGGATGCAGCCGGGGAGAGCGAGGCCTGGGCTACCCGTTTGAGGCTGTTGCCCCCGCGACCCAACCCCGGAACAAGCGGAAGATGATGGAACGGAATAAAAAATAATTCACTCCATCCACTTAGTAACTCTGGTGAAAAAGTTTCCTGCTGCGGTAGAAGTCCACCTGAATGGGGAGGGGTGCTTAGAAAAGAATTCACATTGAAATACCTGTTGATGAGCCGCTAATGGTTCGCGGGGCTCCATGCTGAAGGGTCTGCTAGACGCAAAATTGCGTGGGTTTAGGTCTTCTAGTTTAAGAGAGTCATATCGTTAATGTCTAAACTAGCACAGAGCTCCGTCACAAAACTCTGGACTCTGAATATATCTTCTCCATTTTGTCCTCCCGATTCACTCGGGTACTTTCTGCACCACTCTATCACACTCGCTCCCTTTTCCCCCAAGTTTCACTGCTGTAATGACAATCCCAGATGTGGTTTAATAAATACTCTGTGGCCTGACGATTGAACCTTAGATTGACTCTGGGAAGTTCACTTGAGATCCATGTTTCATGGCACTAACAGACGAGCCTGCTCATTCTGAGATGAAAGATGTTTTTACACTTGAAGAACAAACCATTCAGGAGTTTTTGGGGGGCTGGGCAGGAACTTCTGTCTCCCTCTCTACACCCATGGAGTATGTTTCACATTAAAGACACATCATATTTCATGTCTTTTTTATCAGGAAGTTGGTTAGGAGTTCGGGCCGCGCAGAGCAAGCGAGACCGCAAGCTAAAAATACATTTACGAGGATTTGAGTTGTACGCCCATTGCATGCAGTGAAATGATTTAGTGTGCATTAACATCAGCAGCATCAGCAAAGCTAAAGACACTGTGTGTTTACATGGCTGTGTATTATAACTGCTCGACAGTTCCATGTCTAGCTTATTATTTGTGGACCCAGAAGTGCATTACTTTGAAGGCTTTTGCATTATTGATGCAAATTTTCATTCATCAACAGCCATCATGGTTATTTATTACTTAGACTGGCAAATGAATTAGTTCTTTCTTTCAACACTAGAACCGCCGCGTTCTAAATCTACCTGCAAGCGCCATGACTGTCAATGTGACGCTTATGTAGGCATTCATGTTTTTCACTGCTTTATTGCATAAATAAACTTTTAAACCACTCAATTTTTAAAGTAATAATGATGATAAAATCTTAAATATGTTTAAAACCATACAACATTTTGCGCTGCTGCTTCAAAAATGTCCTCGTTTTAAATGGCTATATTCCAATATTTTAACCTGAACTTTCAAGACTTACTGTATCTATAAAACATGGCATACTTTATTCAGACATCCCTTTTCTTACTCTCTTCATGGTGTCTCTTATACATTATCTCACTCAACCTTTCTAAAATGTTTCTGTAGCGGCGTCAGAGTCCTCCTTGTCTCGCTCCATAAATATAAACACACTCACACTTATGTGTGGCCTTAGTAATGTGTTTGTTGCCACAGAAACATAGCAACAACTTCCTATGCGCTCTTCCTCCCAGCTGCTGTGCCCCGTTCAGAGAAGATAAAAGGCTTATAAATTTAGAAATTTCTATTTTTAGAACACAAAAACTACATGATAAAATAAAAAACATGTTTATATTATTTTTTTATTTTTTTTTTGAATTACTCTATTCATCCCTCACCGGGGAAATTTGTTTGCTGCACTCCTTACACCGCAGCAGGCTGCCCTTCAACGGCGCCAATGGTGGGAGAAGCGGGGGTTAGGTGTCTTCTCCAAGGACCCTAGACGTCTCACATCTGGCCGGGGAACGACTTGGAATCCTTCCAGGTGAGCTGAAGAATGCAGCCGGGGTGAGAGAGGCCTGGGCTGCCCATTTGAAGCTGTTGCCCCTGCGACCCGATCCCGGAACAAGCGGAAGATGACGGAACGGAACGGAACTGATGACAGAATTAGATGGACATGATCAGAAATGAGTGGTGCATCAGAGGAACAGCACATGTTAGAGGTTTTGGGGATAAAGTCCGAGAGGCCAGACTGAGATGATTTGGACATGTACAGAGGAGAGAGAGAGAGTACATCGAAAGAAGGATGCTGGGTTTGGAACCACCAGGAAAGAGGACTAGAGGAAGACCAAAGAGGAGGTTCATGGATACAGTGAAGGAAGACATGAAGATAGTTGGTGTGACCAAAGAGGATACAGCAGATAGGGTTAGATGGAAGAAACTGACTTGCTGTGGCGACCCCTGAAGGGAAATGTCGAAAGAAGAAGAACTGATGACTGGTTTGGGTAAATACTTCAAGCAAATTCAAATAGAATTTGTTTGAGCAGGAATAAAACAATATCCTTTGGCTAACGTGGTTTGTATTGTAACATGTTACTTCAAGTATCGGCAGTTCGTTTGAACTCTCATTCCACCGAATTATCTTTTCATTTCGTTGTTATTCATTCGTCTTCTGAACCACTTATTCCTGACAGGGCTGCGATGGGTGCCAGAGTCTATCCCAGATGATTACAGGCAAAAGGCAGGGTACAACCCAAATAGGTCGCCATTCTGTTGCAGAACTACACAGAGACAACCACTGATACACACAAATTTCTTGTGGCGATTTTGTAGCGGCAGATTAACCTAACATGCATGTTTTTTGAAGGTGGGAGAAAACTGTAGTACCCAGAGAAAACCCAAAACAGAATGGTCTGTGATTCAAGCCTCGACCCACTCCAGGACTCAAAACCTCAATTATCATGATACGGGACCACCGCGCCAACCTCTCCGTCACTGTGCAACCTTTTCATGGGATTATTTTCATAATTGTAGTATTTTTCACTTGTTAATTGGTTCTCTTTGTTCATATAAAAATTACATAAGTTTATTTGCAGCTCGTTTCATTTACTCGACAATTCAAATGTCTACGAAAACACAATTTTTAAAAACTCAAAGGGAGTATTATGCTAAATCAATTTCCGTTCCGTTCTGTCATTTTCCGCTTGTTCCGGGGTCGGGTCGCGGGGGCAACAGCCTCAAATGGGCAGCCCAGACCTCTCTCACCCCGGCTGCATCCTCCAGCTCACCCGGAAGGATCCAAAGTCGTTCCCCGGCCAGCTGTGGGACATAGTCTCTACAGCAGGTCCGGGGTCTGCCCCTTGATCTCCTCTCGATGGGAGGATTTAGCACCGGGAGGAGCTAAATCAATTTTTTCTATTCAAAATTAATAACATAACTGACGTGCTTTTTTTTTCTAATTTATCAATGCGTGTTTCAGAAATTTTTAAGCACTCTTATGAGATACCACTATATGAACACCAAGTTGTTCTTGGCCGTGCATTTCTTTCTTTGCCACTCCCACATTCTTGTATAAGCAGGAAGTGTTTTAGTGCAGGAGTTTCTTGTCACAATTCTCCTTTCAACAGGGAGTCCCATTGTAATAAAAATATAACAAAATAAGAATGGAAAAGAATATGTACTATTTCTGCTAAATTGACGCACTTAAAACTGTATTCTTTGGCCTTAAGATTTACGCTATGTCATGCACATGCCTATGGGAAGAAAAAAACAGGGAGCAAGAAGCTGTGGTGATTCACAATGTCAAAACTGCCAATAACCTTAAAAATATGTATATTTCTAGGCTTTCTTTTTGACAGACATTACATTTCTGAGCACCATATTTATCCAATTATGCTATGACACAGAAAGGAATGCATGCCTACTTACTTATAAGTATTTAAGTTATTTATTTCCAGACCTTTAGGCCCTAAATTTGTCCTGCTTAAATATAGCAGCTCCAATAAACATGAAAATCAGAAGATTCTACGCAAAGAGTCACGGCAAACAACAAATAGAAGCAATTTACTTTGACGTGACTTTCTTTTTACTTAAGGAATAATGGATCGTTTTGAGGCTTGAATTGAAAATACTTTATTAATCCCCGAAGGGAAATTCAAAATTTGCGTGACATGTTGAACCAACGACCAGATGGTAACAGCACATACTCATCGCATACCCACGATCTTTGAGTGGCAGCATAGCTCATTGAGCAAAGCTGCCCAAACGGTCACCCAAAGTTCACAAGTTTGATCCCCTGTCCATGTGCTCATGTTTACATGTTCTTGAAAAAGAAAAAAAAAAAAAAGAAAGAAAACTGTATCTTCGTCTTCTTCTTCCGGCATTTTCCTCCAGGGGTCGCCACAGCAAGTCAGTTTCTTGCATCTAACCCTATCTGCTGCATCTTCTTCGGTCACGCCAACTATCTTCCTGTCTTCCTTCATTGTGTCCATAAACCTCATCTTTGGTCTTCCTCTAGTCCTCTTTCCTGGTAGTTCGAAACCTAGCATTCTTCTTCCTATGTACTCTCTCTCCTCTGCACATGTCCAAACCATCTCAGTCTGGCCTCCCGGACTTTATTTCCAAAACCTCTAACATGTGCTGTTCTCATGATATACTCATTTCTAATCCTGTCCATCCTGGTCACTCCCAGAGAGATCCTCAGCATCTTCATCTCTGCTACCTCCATCTCTGTTTCCTGTCTTTTCCTCACTGCCTCTGTCTCTAGACCAAACAGCATGGCCGGTCTCACCACGGTTTTGTACACTTTTCCTTTCATTTTAGCTGAAACTCTTCTGTCACACATCACACCTGATAATTTTCTCCACCCGTTCCAGCCTCCCTGCACACACTTCTTCACCTCTTTTCCACACTCTTCATTGCTTTGGACTGTTGATCCTAAGTACTTAAAATCTTCCACCTTCTCTATCTCTTCTCCCTGTAAACTCACTTTTTAAAAAACTGTATAAATGTAAGAAGAAGAAGAAAAAAGAACAAAACAAAACATGTAAGAGTAAAGTAGTAGCTAATTTAAAAATGTGGGTCTCCAGCCTCTTCTAAAAAACATAATCAGTGCCTGTGACCCTGAGGTCCTCTGTAGGGCTGTTCCACATATAAGGACCATAATGGTGGGACAATGCCTCACCAAAAATGTAGGTCCTCAACAGGCCAGAGCCAGAGAACCTCAGGGTCTGCAAGGGCACACAAGGATGTTAGATGAAAAGGAAGACACAAAGCCAAGACCAAGACTGCTGAAAATCTATTTTACAAATCAGATGCAAAATCCGACCCACAAGTCCTTGTCGGAACTCGTGCCACTGAATTTTGAAGTAACCATAAATTGTAAATGTTCTTCAGACAGCAGAGTGTGAGACTCGGTCACCCCACACAGAGCATTACAGTAATCCATCCTACTACAAATAAAAATATGCAGAACCACCGTGCTGGCTAGAGAAATAAATGGGTTTATTGGTGATATTTTTCAGACGTTAAAAAATTCTGTTTTAGAGACATTTTTATATGAGGAATACAATTAAGTCCTGAGTCAAGAAGAACACCCGGTTTTCTCACACAATGAGATGATTTGAGGTTTTTAATTTGAGTCAAATACACTCTTTTCTCTTTAAGACCAATGATTAAAACTTCTGTTTGAATGAGAATTATTACCCGAAAAACACAAAAACCCCTCTTTAAAACTAAATTAAGGCATGAATTTTTTAAACAAATCATAATACACAATGGTTAAAAAGCATTTTACTATATTTATTTATATAGTAAATAAATTGATTGATTCGTTTCCACATTTAATGAACGTTTCATACCCACCAAAAGTTTGTTCCACTCGTTTGCGGCATTAAGCTGTAAAACACGTCAAACTAAAACATCCAATCTTGTGGCTACAAAAACTGAACTTGTCTGCTAACTCTTGTTAGCATGAGTGCATCATTTTCAATCCAGTATTTTCTGAGCACCGTGACTATAATTAGTATCATTTGTCTATGAAATTGTTCTAAGTACACCTCTGCATAACATTGTATCCTCATTGACATTAAAGAAAACAAAAAAAGGAAAAGCAACAAAGAACAGCTTTAATAACATTGTTTTTTAATCTGTGACAGAAAATATTTAAAGTGCACCAATTAACGTGAAATTTTAAAAAAAATTAATTCTTATTTATACTATAAACATTTTTGACTAATTGAAACATTTGATACTGAAAAATAAATGAAATAAAACCAAGAAATTTACACTGCCTATTCCAATGGTCCTCAACTACCAGACCGCGGACCGGTACCGAGCCGTGGGTCATGTGGTACCAGGCCGCACAGAAAGAAGAAATAACTTCCATTATTTCCATTTGGTAACTAGTATTTTTATTCACTAGTTACCAAATAGTGACTTTTTGGTAACTAAAAACTAAAAGACATCGCATTAGTTTTTGCGATGTCTTTTATTTTGAAGGTATGTTTACCCTTACCATAGCAACCAGAGTGCGTTCTAGCAAAGAGAACGTTTCCACGTTATAAAGACGCTGCTAATAAATTTTCTCGTGAGGACAAAGTGGATTTAATTTTATTTTTTAATTTTTTTTTTTTTTAAAACTTTTTTTTTCAGACTGCTCTTATCACCTTTAGACCGGACCGTGAAAATATTGTCAGACACTAAACCGGTCCGTCGCGCAGAGCTTGTGGACCCCTGGCCTATACCTTGCTCTGTGCTCTGTGTTCGGTGCAAAAAAACTCTACATCATATAGTTAATACTCCCTGCACACATTGTGACAATGAGAGCGCCAACTACAGTGGTGGATGTTCAATTGCACTTTATTCTAGTATGGCAAAAAAAAAAAAAAAACATGTTCCACAGGGGCGCAGCGTGATGCCAGGCGGTGTGCAAAAAAACTCTACATCATATTGGTAATACGCCCTGCACACACTCTGACAATGAGAGCGTCAACTACAGTGGTGGATTTGCAATTGCACTTTATTCTAGTACGGAAAAAAAAAAAAAAAAACATGTTCCACAGGGTCACACGCGCCCCCATGGCGTCATATTCGAGAAGCACTGTGTTAGGTGAAAGTTCAGCGAGTGTGACTGACATGACTCAACAGAAATTAAATTAATCTTACTCTCATCAAACGAGAAAGATAGATGCTAAAATAGCTGACAAATGCTAATGCCGTGTTTACTTGATGGGAGGCTTTGTTACACCGTGTTCTCTTGGATGAATCTCAGATACTCACAGTTCTGCAATCACGGTAAATTCCCAGTCCACAAACCAGATTCAGATTGATGTTGCATTTGATGAATGACTCTGTTGTTTGCTATCTTGAGTGTCAAAATGGCTCATTATTTTTCCATCGCTTCCACTGCCGCTGTTTAAAGTTTGCTTTGGCTCTTCTTTTTGTTTATATCTGATCTCAGATGCCTTATAAAAACTTCATTTAAACTCCAATAACATATTCGATATATAAAAACCTTGCTCACAAGTTGCCAGTTACAACAAAGTTTGCTCGAAATATTCATCGCAGTTTTATGTTAAGGCACTATCTTCTTTCCTCAATTCCCAAATGTTTACGGCCCAAAATACATACATTCATGATCACAAAAATAGCGTAGACGCTTTAATCTCTGAAGTTGAGGCTAGTATTTATATGTGGGTGTGGGTTTGTGAGGAGTACATACACCAAACAGTCTGCAAAAAAAAAAAAAAAAAGAGCAGAAAAAGAACTTTAACAAAATAATAAGAAGTAGACGAAGAAGTTCCCATGGAAGCGCCGCGATCTTCACGATGTTCTAAGTTTGTTTGGACACTCATGTCAAGCTAATGAGGTGAGTGAGTGAGGGCGGCCTGGTGGAGACAGAGGTCAGCCAAGAGCCAGCGCTGCTTGCCAGGCTGCTGCATTTGGAGGCCAAAGCCCAGGGCTGCAACTCTGCTCACGGCTTGGCACCCTACATTCCCATCTGCCACTCGTTAACACACACACATACACACACACACACACACACACACACACACACACACACACACACACACACACACACACACACACACACAGCCAAGAGAAGTTTACACTAATGTACACACTGGCTACTTGCATATAATGTCTACGTACACTAACACACACTGTTTATAATCATTTTGAAGGGTTTGCATTAAGACAGACATTTTTTTTCTGGTCTTACCAGGACTTATTGCGAGGGTGGACTGGCCCACCACCTGCCATTGTGGCAATCAGAGCGGATGCCTCAGTGCATGCATCAATATGAGCAATTCTTTTAATTATGGGTGTTGTGAGGCTAATGCCTCTGTGTTTCCTGGACTGGGTTCCAGTAGTTGGGTCATTCTCACAAGCTAAAAAACCCAGTTGGTTTGGTTTACAGCTTAACAGTCTGCAGAAGTCAAAATCTATTTTTTAATCTTTTTTTTTTCCTATGTGGTATATAATAAATGCTTGTGAGTCTTGCTGTGGTTTTTTTCCAATGTTACTTAGCGGTTGATAGGCATATTTAGTTGTACAAATTGGGCCTGTCCACGATTGGAGCCACATGTTGTGCTCAGATGCTGCTTAGAGTATAAATACCAGATTAAACTTCAATGTGGGATGTCATAACTTCTGTGAATATCTGTCCATCACTGGAAACTCTTTTCCATCTGTCATAAAGTCTATTTTACTAAAAATCTTTTCTTACAAATGAATGAACTAATGGTCGAATGAATCGAGGGGTTCTAGTCGTAATGCCAGTAGATAGGCGTATCCAGTTACAGGGGTTTATTTTATTATAAGTGGTTGAGTTATTCTCTGGGGTTTGACGCTAACAAAGCCTCAAGTCTGCCAAGTTTTAAATCTCAGCACCTCGGCGGGGTTGCGAGCTGAAAATGAGTCGCCACACCTGCTAGATGCTGCAGCTGTGCTCGTGACACTGAATCCATAGAAACTGAGCAAGGTCAAAGGTTCTCACCTCTGTACCCCGCTGACCCTTCAACCTGTGGAGTAACGTAGCAGCGCTGGTCTCACACATGTACGTAAAACACAACACACTTGCAAACACACAGCTGAGTGTGGTTTGATGGGGGGAGAAGCTAGACCCGGGGTTAATGTCAGTTAGCAGATGGGGCTTTCTGTCCTGACCTCGGCGGACAACAGGAGCTCGATTTGGTTTGTCTGCTGACTCAGTCACGTGGATCTCAGACTGGACACGCAACCACCTGCCTCTGGAGTCGTTTATGAGAGTTGTAGCTCGGAACGAAAGCCTAGATGCCGATGAAACTTCATCTGCTTAGTTTGCTTGTTAAAGGGACCCCTCGAGAGATCCTTTTCGAAATAGCATTTATTACATTTCTATATAACATAAAACAATTTAGACATTTTTTTATGCTTGTTAGTTTATCTATTTGAATTGAATTAAATATACTTTATTAATCCCCGAAGGAAAATTAGAGTGCTGCAGTGCAAACACCAGGTGTTTAACACCTCAATGCCTCCTCGGCCCCATCCACTGGCGTCCCAGTCCGGTTGCACTGTGTCCAACCTGGCAACCCAAAAACTGGAGTTCGGAATGGATCGCAAAGCCAGGCCGCAGTGAGGAACAACAAACTGGCCTCTCGGTATTGGGTCTGATTGTGCGCCTCCAGTTCCTCAAGCGAGCAACTGGACGTTTCCATGGAAACCGCAAAAACACAGGGCCCAAGTAACCCCTCTGGACAGTCTCCTTTGCCATGCCTGGGTGTCCAACCTGGCAACCCAAAAACTGGATTGCCAAAACTCCCAAAAACTGGAGTTCGGAATGGATCGCAAAGCCAGGCCGCAGTGAAGAACACCAAACTGGCCGCACGGTATTGGGTCTGATTGTGCGCCTCCAGTTCCTCAAGCAACTGGACGAACTAACTAAGTGCCCGAAGTAACCCCTCTGGACAGTCTCCTTTGCCATGCCTCATCCAGATCGACTCCTTCTCCTCAGCTCCCTTGGGACCAA
The DNA here is from genome assembly GCA_902685375.1 of Neostethus bicornis. NCBI lineage: Eukaryota > Metazoa > Chordata > Actinopteri > Atheriniformes > Phallostethidae > Neostethus > Neostethus bicornis. The sequence continues at coordinate 9,143,092 of LR738549.1, read as the reverse complement.
ACCAACTCCTCCAGCCACACAAGGATGTGCCTCCGAGAGCACGTCAAATGCATGTCAACGGCAGAATGACTCCATAACCAGCTAGCCATTTGGAGCTAGCCGTTGGGAGCAAGACGGACAATTTCTGAATAATCAGTTGTCCGGCACAAACAAAGTCTAAAATGATGTCTAAAGTGCGCTCAAAATGAAATCTTGAGAAAGAAACTAAACATAGCCAGAAGAAGGGACAGAAAGTCAGCGAAAGTTAGCGATTAAACGCTTAAGTAAAAGGGAGCACTGCAGCAGGCAGCCACCTGTGGCCGCGCTTAGCCATACATTTCTAAACAGGGAAAATTCAATTTGCACATATTTTCTCATCAACACAGTTAAATTACTAGGCATCCACGTCTCCGAAGTCTCTAGTAGACTACCAACACACTACGCCTAGTGAAGAAGGCCCCAAAACGTCTATTCTTCCTCAGGAAGCTGAAGCATTCGGGACTCTTCTCTCAACTACTGATGAACTTCTACAGAGCCATTATAGAGAGCATCCCGTCTCTCAATATGAATGCGTGGTATGGCAGCTGCACCACACAGGATAAAAAGGACTTAGCCCCGGTGGTGAAGACTTCACAGGGGATCATAGGGTGCCGGCTGCCAGATCTGGATTCGGTCTACAGCTCCCGAGTTTAGCAGAAGGCAAGACGGTTAGCGTTGGACCCAGGTTACAGACTGTTTGAACCTCTCCCAACAGGGAAACAGTACAGGACCATAAAAACCACCACTTCACGTCCCAGAGACAGTTTTTTTCCCCAGAGCTGTGAAAGCAATCATCCTTCCAACCTCCATCCTCTTGCACAATATAATTTACTATTGTCTTCCGCTTATCTGGGGCTGGGTCGCGGGGGCAACAGCCTCATGCGGGAAGCCGAGGCTTCTCTCACCCCAGCTGCATCCTCCAGCTCACCCGGAAGGAATCCGAGTTGTTCCCCGGCCAGCTGTGAGACATAGTCTCTCCAGCGAATCTGGGGTCTGCCTCGTAGTAAATTTACTATTTACTTAGATTATAAAAAAATCTTTTTATATTTTATTTCAGCTCAACAGTCTTTTTGAAGTTGTTGCTGCTTAAAAAAAACATCCTAGCCAAAGGAATTAAGAAGTGTCGTATCAAGAAAAAAAAAGATGATGATGTCACAAGCAATGGAGAGCCCTGGTCTTGAATCGTTGAAGTACTACCGTGAAACTCTCTGACCTAAAAACAAAATGTTTGTGAATTGTTTTAGAATTTTGGTCCAGAACATCCTGTCATCATGAATAATTCCTCACTCTGGACATTTTAAAGCCCCACTATGTTTCATAAACGAGACACAAGCTGATGTTATTAGAGGAAACAAGGAAATGTGTGGTAGAGACCAAAAGAACAAAATGTCGAACTGTATCCAACGTGGACCTGACTTTTATTGGCTGAAGAGCTCTCAGAAAAGACACAGAATCTTAAATGTTGAATTCCCCTCTTAAACTAAGTCATCACTGCAAAAGAATTTATATATATTTTAGTTTCAACAACCTTTGGTCACCAGCTGTGGGTGGTGACCGAAAGAATGAGATCGTGGGTACAAGCGGCCGAAATGAGCTTCCTCCGCAGGGTGGCTGAGCTCTCACTCAGCGATTGCGTGAGGAGCTCTGCCATCCGGGACAAGCTCGGTGTCGAGCCGCTCCTCCTCCAGGTCGAGAGGAGCCAAATGGGATGGTTCGGGCATCTGGTCAGGATGCCCCCCGAGCGCCTCGCGGGCGAGGTGTTTTGGGCACGTCCCACCAGGAGGAGACCAAGGGGCAGATCCCGGACCCGCTGGAGAGACTATGTCTCACAGCTGGCCGGGGAACGACTTGGGATCCTTCCGGGTGAGCTGGAGGATGCAGCTGGAGTGAGAGAAGCCTGGGCTACCCGTTTGAGGATGTTGCCCCCGCGACCCGACCCCGGAACAAGCAGAAAATGACGAAACAGAAAGGATAGTTTCAACAAGCCACTTCATTTAATTTTTGGTTCGTTATTTGTTTATGACTTCACAGGAAATCACGAGCTAACCTCGAAAAATCTCTTGAATGGAATTATTGGAACAAGCAAATACAAACCAAACAGTGAATAAACTGCGCGCCTGCGCAACTGCGCACTGCTAGCAGATTAATAGCGCACAAGAAAACTTAAGCAGCGCACAAAATGAAACTCAATTTGAACTAAAGATGGGAAAATGAGACAGAACTCTGGATCAAATCTCTTTCTTCTTTCTTTTTGAAACAAATTGCTTCAAATCGCTGCCTCGGAGTTTGGCGCGTTGCGACTGCTGACGTCAGAAAAAAGTAAACAATTTTGCTCCGCCCCCTTCTGCTCAGGAAGATTGTGGGTTTGTTCAGACATAAAAAAATCGAGGGAACATTGCTTACGACCCTCACACACACACTTATTGCGATGAATAAAGAGGAAAATATGACTTCACACACGTAAATTATCATAAATACACATTTGTCTAGAATTTTTTTTTTTAGTCATTCTAACATGCCACTGCCCACCTTAGCCCCCCCAAAAAATGACATTGTTAATGTAATAAAACTTTTGCTGTTGAGCTCCTGCTGTATTGCAGTGGGAGCCCAAAACCCAGCCAGCATGTGATTTGAGTTCACGACGGGGTCTCCTTTCTCACAGTGCAAGTGAAAATGTGACAATGACGCCCGTTTCCACTGTAAGTGATGGACTCCTTCCTCATGTGGCTTAACGTAGGAGTTGTCATAAGAACAGGTGTGAAGAGCGATCACAGCGAAGGAGAGCTTTCTGTTTTGCGAGATGATAAATCTCAGTGCAGGAAATTTCTTGTCAGTGTTACTGTTCGTTTTTATGTGAGGTCATTGTGTGAATTGAATCAACATGCCTTTAAGGGACTCAACGTTGCTATACACACTACGAGCCCAGATGTTGGACTACTTCAGTTTATATTGCCTCTTGAGTGCTGAGTGATGATGTGAATTTTTAATGCACAACTTGAAAAATCTGGGCAATCTGTTGGCCTTAAACATTTTGGAGAATGGTGTAGCTAGGCTGTAATCCCGACATCAGAATCCACGCTATCTCGTAACGGAAAGCTCTGGATTTCCCTCCCAGACGGTGACAGACATGGACAGACATATGCACTGGAATGCAACAAACATGGGAACTGTGAAAAGAGGAAAGAAGGAAGAACTTAATACCAGTGATTGTTTATAGTTGCCACAATCCCAGTCTTCCCAACCCCCACCACACACACACACACACAAAACTCTGCTTCCCCCTCGTCCACACAGACACAAAACCCAGCCGTCCCACCAGGCAAATGCATTTGCCAGCCAAGATCCGGCCGGAGCAAGAGAACACTTTCCCAGAGATATCAGTGACGTACATGTGAGTGACCATACTCACATTCATACACACACACACACTCATGTTGTGTCAGTTAATGTTGGATTTCATTGTTTTTGTTTCTCATCAGGGAGCCGGTGGTGATCCGGTGAGTCATGGCACCCCAGAGAGCTCTTTGCAGTGCCCATCCCGTCCGGTGAGAAAAATTAGCATATAACACAGCAACACGTGCGTGTGTATCTCTGCCAGAGCATACAAAGAGACCCCGAACTGTTTTTTAAAAACTATTTGGCCCATAGTGAGTTTAAATAGAAATGTGGAAGAAAAACACCTCATATCCTGTAAATAGGAAGACGTTTGAGATGCTTCTTTGATTGTTGGACATCTGAAAGATTAGGTACAGATTTTACAGAAGATCAAGTTTGTTTTTGGCTGCTGCCCAGTAATTCTTCCCTTGAATTGAGCGAATCATATTGCATGCCACCTATACCTTGAGTTTTTTTTTTTAATGAATCTTGTCTCATCTTTGCCATATTGTAAATGTTGTCCCAATTTATCAGTGAGTTTTTATCTACTTACCAGCATGCAAAGGTCAGCTGTGTGATCCAGGATCTCAGCTGTTCATAAAAACATGCACATTGCATTAAATAGAAGTCTCTAGGCTTACATCGGCAGAAGTAGTATGCTTGATTTGGAACCACCAAGAAAGAGGCCTAGAGGAAGACCAAAGAGGAGGTTCATGGATACAGTGAAGGAAGACATGAAGATAGTCGGTGTGACCGAAGAAGATGCAGCAGATAGGGTTAGATGGAAGAAACTGACTTGCTGTGGCGACCCCTGGAGGCAAATGTTGAAAGAAGTCTCCAGGCTTTTGAAATTAATGTTGGTGGCAGGCTCAGCTTAAAAAAATTACCCAGTTTATTTTCAAAACACATATTTTCCGCACTATAAGGCGCACTGCATTATAAGGCTCACCTTCAATAAATGACATTTTTTAAAAAAATTTCCGTATTTAAGGCGCACCGCATTATAAGGCGCTACAGTAAAGGCTGGGGTTACGTTATGCATTCACTAAATGATGCTGCGCTAAAGGGAATGTAAAAAAAAACCAGTCAGATAGGTCAGTCAGAGTTTATTAACAATTACAAAACATCTTTCTGTTTTTACTCCCAAAATGAATAAACAACTGTTTTATTATTTTCTCCGAGATAAAGTATTAGTAATTTCGTGACACAGTTTATCTTCCATTGGAGATAAACTCTGTTTAGTCTTACTTACTTGGCGCAGCCCATCCTCTTGCTTCCTCCACTTCCTCACCATTGATTCTTTAATGTTAAACTATCTCGCTGCGGCTCTATTCCCGTGTTCTACTGCGTGACCGATCGCCTTGAGTTTAAACTCTGCGGTGTAACAGTGTCTCTTGGTAGGAGCCATTCCGGGTCTTTACACAAACACACAAATGGAAATGAGACGCCATTTCATATATCCCAGCATGCACCGCGCACTACTTCTTCCACGGGGGAAGTAGAGTCGGCGGCTGCTTACCTGATGCTCAATATTAATCTATATATAAAGCGCTCTGGGTTAAGAGGCGCATCGTGGACTTTAGAGAAAATTTAAGGTTTTTTGGTGCGCCTTATAGTCCAGAAAATACGGTACTCTGTCTTCTGAACCGTCTATCCCTAACGGTTTTGCGGGGGTGCCGGAGTCTATCCTGCCTGAATTAAGTTGAGAGCCAGAGTACACCCCGAACAGGTCGCCAGTCTGTCGCGATAACACACACACTCAATCCTAGGGGCTGTTGTAAAGCAGCAAATCAATCCAACATGCATGATTTTGGAGGGTGGGAGGAATAGAGGTCCAAGAGAAATCCCACACAGACACAGGGAGAACATGCAAACTCCACACAGAAAGGTCAGTGTTTCAAGGCGTGTCCCCACTTCGGGACTCAAACCCCGACATTCTTGCTATGAGGTCACCATGCCAAGATACTCAACATTAAATTTAAGGTTAATTCAGACCAAGAGTCTTCAAACTTTTAATCTATAATACATTTGTTTCCATTAACAATTTCTACTAGGGATTAGAGGTAAGATCTTCAGACCGAGCCCAAGCCCAAGCATTAATTCGGGTCGGGCTCGGGCTTCCCTCTCGCAAATTTTTTTCAAATAAATATATGTTTATAAAATGTATACTAAAAAATTAAAAAGTGTGTTCCTGAAAAATGTTCCTCCCGAGTCCTGATGAATAAAATGTGACATTTTGGGTTTGCTTCGGGCTCAGGTCAGCAAATCAAGTTAATTGGTTGGGCTTGGGCCGGGTTTTAATACCAACAGGCCAGGTCGGGTCGGGCTGGATTTTTTAGGCCCGATCGAACCTCTACTATGGATAACTTGGTAGAAACAATCTATTCATTAGTTGATAGCAGTGACCAACTGTTTGGCGGTAAAAGCAGGTCCTCTAGTTTCGACCTATGAAACATTTTGGTGTTTGGTGACACATTGCCAACCCAGCAACCAATTTATTCTTCCCAGATTGTTCTGGCAAGGTTTTTCAAAGGTTAGCGGAACGTTCCTTAAAGGTTATTTTTTGTTCTCTAAAGGTTCAAATGTAAAGTTTTATGTTGATTGTGAAACGTTATTTCTTGGTTTTCAGAACGTTTTTCTAACCTTAATTTTAACCATAACGTTGGGAATTTGGTTCTCTAAAAGTTCTGAGAAGGTTAGGTTCTAACATAACCACCAACTAATGTTTGGGCATCGCTAGTTTTTTTTCCATTCCGTTGTCCGTTTTTTTCCGTTCCGTCGTCTTCCGCTTATCCGGGGCCAGGTCGCTGGGACAACAGCCTCAGACGGGAAGCCCAGGGTTCTCTCACCCCAGCTGAATCCTCCAGTTGACCCAGAACGATCCCGACTCATTCCCCAGCCAGTTCAGAGACATAGTCTCTTCAGCGGGTCTAGGGTCTGCCTCTGACGTTAGTTTTTGGTTAGGTAAAAACAAACCTTCAGAGAACTTCAGGCTAACGTTCCCTGGGGGTTCTCTATTTACTGAGAAGGAGACACAACATCTTATGGAATCAGATTCTAGACTAAAATGTGACATTTAAATTTCTAAAGAATTGTGCAAAAAAAAATTTCATATAAGCCAAATAAACTGAAGCATTTCTGCGGACAAGTGTCGATAAAAGACCCCCCACAATAATGTGGGAGGCTGATCATGTAGTTATTGCTTCTAAAATGGTTTTACAAGCTACCAAGTCACGAGGTGGATGTTCGTTTCATCAACTGCTTTGACTATTTGACCTATTTACTGTTAACCAAGTAGAGATGACATCAAATGAGTGTTCCATCTGAGAACAGAATGTTCTCAATAAAATCCTCTAAATGAGTGCTCGGTATCTGTAAAGTTTGATTTCTTTTATTTGATTTAAAAATTCTGGATTGAATTAGAAAACTTCCAGTACAAAATGGAATTTTTAATCAATGTTTTAAGTCAGAATCATATCAAATAATTTTGTTACTGAGACAACTTTTAATGAATAGTTGATATGATTTTGTAAAATTCGAGCTTGACTTGATGAACTCAAATAATAAAGTTTGATACAAAATTTGTTTACTCTCTCTTCAAAGAGAAACAATCCCAAAATCCCCCAGATTGCATGGTAATAACCAAACTTAATGATGGTTTTCCACTCGCTTTCTGAATGTGCAGCACACTGGATTCCTGTCAAGAGCAAGAGTGGATCAGCAGCTCATTGGGTCAAACACTTCACCATACGCTCATGTGATGCAAAATAAAGCAAGTCCCAATCCCACAGGCACTCTGTCAAGCTGTGTGATAGTGCCCTCATGCCCCCCACTCCAAATCCTCTCAAGCTTTTCTTTTAATAGTTCTGAGAAATGGAAACATTTTTGACCAATTCTGACAGATTCGCTTTTTAAAAAAAAAAATACATATCAAATGCTATCAAGAGTTGTAAGAACCTGGAGGGGGGTTTTATCCCTTACCGTAAGGGGTAAGAACACTGGCTCTTACAACATCACCCAGTGTTAGAGCGTTCGAAGTTAACTGGACGTTCGTGGGTTTGTTCCCACTGAGTTCATATCTAGGGCCCTTGGAGAAGACACCTAACCCCCTGTTTCTCCCATCATTGGCACCTTCATGGTAGCTTGCATCGGTGTAGTAGTGCAACACACAAATTTTCCCGGTGAGGGAGAATAGAGTATTTAAAAATGAAAAAAAAAAACTGGAGTTGTTTTATTATTTAGAAAACTCAGTCATTCAGTCATCTTCTTATCCGTCTATCCCTTTCGGGTTGCTGGGGGGGGGATGCCGGAGCCCATCCCGGCTGATTTAAGGCGAAGGGCAGGATGTATTAGCCGCTAATAACAATTTGTCAACAGCAAATAATCCGCTGTCATATTGTAGCACTTTGAGATATAAAGTGCGTTACAAATAAAATTGATTATTATTATTATTATAATTATATACCCTGAACAGGTCACCAGTCTGTCGCGGGGCCACACACACACACAACCATCCATACACACAGTCATTCCTAGAGGCAATTTGGCACCGGCCAATCAACCTAGCATGCATGCTTTTGGAGGGTGGGAGGAAACCCACGCAAACACAGGGAGAACATGCAAACTCCACACAGAAAGGACAGTGTTCCAATCCTCGTCCCCACCTGGGACTCGGACCCACGACCTTCTTGCTGTGAGGCCAATGTGCTACCCACTGCGCCACCGTGCTGCCCTATTTAGAAAACTCAGATAATATTTTTTTCTTTTTATCAAAATGTAACCATTTCCTATATGTGGATTATAGGGGTAGGCAAAAGGTCCATGGGTACCAGCAGCAATCCCAGAACTCACCGATGGACACCAGCAGTGAGGGATTCTGTCAAACTGAAGAAGCAGTTTTAAATTGGCTTCTTTGACCCGGGGAATTCCTATGACAGCTGAGAGTTATCGATGGGCAAAGCGTAATGCTGCTTTTTTGTGATCGCAGAGGAAAAGGCTTGGGGGAGTTCAGCAAGACCATGAAGTACAACTTCTGAATCAGACCCAGGACCACCTGGAGGATGGGTAATGCTTCGGAATCATCCTGAATGAGCTAGAGAAAGTGACTGAGATGAGGAAAGTCAAGTTTAGGAATGGTCCTGAGATGCTTTGATTTTGTATCTGACAAGTTTAGATTCAGTCTCTGTCAGGCGGTATCTATCAGGGCCCAACCAGGGTCTGTTCTTAGCACACTCCTCTCTCTATCGTCCATTCCATCCCTTGGCTAAGTCATCCAGCAGTTTAATACTGTCTTGTACCACATGTTGGCTGATGATTTGCAGTTGTACTGCTCCTTCAAGAGCAAGTTAATGAGCTCAGCTCCCTGATAGAGGGTCTGGCTCGTATAAAGCAGCAGCTGAATCTTTAGCTTAACACTGAGACCCATTTTGCCTCTGACAGTGCCGATTCCATCATCAAACACTTTGGGTGATTTAAGCAATACGGCCAAAGAAACAATCTGTAACCTCGGAGTGATCTTTGACTGTGAAGTGTCCCTTAAGGCTCCCTCAAAAATATCACCTAACAACTTCTTCTTCCAACTTCACAACATCATAGAACAATTTGTACAGCCCAAAATCAAAGCACTATCAAAAAAAAAAAAAAGTAGAGTTGATAGTGCATGCGGAACGCTAAAAAATGAGCTAACATTTTCATATCCAGTGTGAACACAAGGGCACATATCACTGCAATTTTAAAAAAGCCTCCCTGAATTTGGGTGGAGACGGTGGCCGCGTGGTTAGCGCGTTCGCCCGCGGACCGGAAGGTCGCGGGTTCGCGTCCCACGGAGAGCACGTCTAGGGTCCTTGGAGAAGACACCTAGCCCCCACTTCTCCCACCATTGGCGCCGTTGAAGGGCAGCCTGCTGCGGTGTAAGGAGTGCAGCAAACAAATTTCCCCGGTGAGGGATGAATAGAGTAATTCAAAATAAAAAAAAAAAAAAAAAAAAAATGAATCCTTGTCTTGTACCATGTACAGTTCAAGACCTTAATTTGTTTGCTTCTGGGATCACACGGACAGGCACCTGTGCACATTATTGATAACATAATAATATACAGCCTATGCCAAAAGTCTGGGTTATTCAACCAGAATCTGCTGATGAATCCCCGAACCAGCTTTAAAACCAGGGCGAGGCTTCCTTCAAAGTAGTAGCACCGAAGCTGTTGAAAGATCTTCCCTACTTTCTGTATTTCTTAGACTCCATGGTGCCTCCACCATGGTGTCTTAGACTTCATGGAGGCACCATGGAGTCTAAGAAATACCTCAAATGTGACTTTTTTAAACTGGCACTCTCGACCAGTTTTAGAAATGTAAAAAAATGCTTCAAAATTGTTTTAACTTTACTTAAAGCTATGTTTTAATTTTGTTATATCACTTTCATTTTCTTTTTGGCAAGGCTTAACTTTCAGTCCACCATCCAACTTGCCAACTTGCCAAGTTTAAACTCTTGCAGTGTTACCCGTCTAATCTACAGTATGTCTGATTTGACTTTTTTACTAGTGGAATACCCGTTAGAGGGTCCACACACAACACAAAACAAACCATTCCTAACAGTTTGTAAAACATATACAGAGCATAGCAAATTACGGCACAAGCCAACAAGAAAGTCTTGCTCCCTATATACGTCTCTGCACCTGGTAAAAAGTTCTGTTCCGTCGTCTTCCGCTTATCAAGGGCTGGGTTGCAAGGGCAACATCCTCAGACAGGAAACCCGGGCTTCTTTCACCCCGGCTGCATCCTCCAGCTCACCCGGGAGGAATCAGAGGTGTTCCCAATCCGGCTGTCAGGCAGAGTCTCTCCAGCAGGTGCAGGGTCTTCCTCTGGGTCTCTTCCCGGTGGGACGTGCCCGAGGCACTCGGGAGGCATCCCACCCAGATGCTTGACTCATCTCATCTGGCTTCTCTCGACAAGGAGGAGCAACGGCTCTACTCTGAGCGCCCCCCGAATGACAAAGCTCCTTTCTCAATCCATTAGTATCTCATGAGAAAATAGAGAAAAACAGTGCAGAATGAGCCCCAAACATTTTTTGTAATAAAGAGCATGTGTAAAAAAAATAATCATCTTCTGATGTTCTGATGGTTGTTTCCATGTGGGAAACAGATGAGCAACCACCGCATTTAGGAACATTTTAGATTAGAACGCAATATTCTATAAGCCATGACATTTAAAACGTGGCAACTCGCATTTTTAAAGCACATTTCACGCTTTATTATCACGGCTAATTTAGCTGGCATTTGGACAAAAACGTCAAATTCCGAACCTAAATTTTACAACAGCTTAGAGATCTCCTGAACAGTCCAAAAGTCTTCAGAAGAGACGCTTGTTTAAACCTAAGCTATTTGCATACAAGCTGTTTGCAGCCGTAGTTTTTAGAGAACAGCTGGTGTCACTTATTGAGTGATCAGAAATGTGGTCTAAACGGAGATGTGCTATTTCACAGTCAAGCCCCGTTCTCTTCCTCCCCTCAATACACACTCAGTTTTAATGTTCTACGGCTATGCTATGGATTTCACACGCAATTAGCACAATTAAAAATTAAATGAAACGTATTTTCCGCCCTATAAGGTGCACTGCATTTTAAGGCGCACCTTCAATAAATGACATTTTTTAAAACTTTTTTCACATATAAGGCGCACCGCATTATAAGGCGCTACAGTAAAGGCTGTTTAACTTTGTCCTCTAACTGTGGCCATCTCGCTTTGTTCCCGCGGAAACTCTGTTTAGTCTTGTTTACTTGGCGCAGCGCATCCTCTTGCTTCCTCCACTTCCTCACCATTTATTCATTGATGTTAAACTCTCTCGCTGCGGCCAGAGGTAATTTCTTAAGCCCGACCTTGACCCAAGCGGGCATTTAAACAGCTGGACTGGCAAAAGTGATGATTGTTAAAGATCTATTTTATCATTTGTTTCAAAGACCGTCCCTCCTCTTCACTCTAAGCAGGCCATCACAGACAAGTGTGTTAGGGTCCGATAGCGTGTTTTTTTTTTGTTTTTTTTTAACTTAAAAAAGCGTGTTCTTGAAAATGTTCCTTTTTATAAATTTTTATAAATAATTTTTTTACCACGAGCCCGCGGGCCCGGGGTTTTAATATCCGCGGGCTTGGGTCAGGCTGGATTTTTTTAGGCCTGATCTCACCTCTGGCTGCGGCTCCATTCCCATGTTCTACTGCGTGACCGATCGCCTTGAGTTTAAACTCTGCGGTGTAACAGTGTCTCTTGGTAGGAGCCATTTCTGGGTCTTTACACAAATGGAAATGAGACGCCCTTTCATATATCCCAGCATGCACCGCACGCTACTTCTTCTACGGGGGAAATGGAGTCAGCGGCTGCTTACTGCAGTTGCAACACCTGTTGTAGCTCGATATTAATCCATATATAAGGCGCTCCGGGTTAAAAGGCGCATCGTGGACTTTAGAGAAAATTTAAGGTTTTTAGGTGCGACTTATAGTGCGGAAAATACGGTACATATTTTCTGAGTCATACTATTATTGATCATTACGAGAAAATTTTTAAACATAAAACTGACATCAACTAAGCCAGCAAGTGAAAGGCCAGTTGGATCGTGTGACACACTAATTGTGTTACCATACTGTCCCTCCTTTCACCTCGTGTTTACTTTAGACATGTCCCCTTCCACAAATAAAGGCAGCTCTTCTTCAGAACAGATGCAAAAGCTGCTGAGTCAGCGCAACACACTTTGGGGCTCAGTTTGAAATGCCTACCGAATTCCTCAATCTAAGCCTCTTGACCCACGACTAAGATTCTGACTTTAAAAGAGAGTTGGGGGCATGGATGGAGGCTCGCAGGCCACATGGCTCTGAAACACCTGCATGCTGACAGGTAGACAAGATGTCACAACAATCCCAAACACCTCTGGGGCCCAGCGTGACCTTCCACCACCCCCGCACAAAACTAGCTAACCCCCATTGACCTCTATTGGCCATCTGTTACGGGACTCAGGGATGTGTTGATTGGGTTTGGGGTGAGAGGTCAGGCATCAGGTGGTGAGGGTAGGCTTTCTATTGATGGACGTTTAGAACTTTTGGAGTGGTACCAATTTCCCAAGAAAGTAAGTCACAAATAGCTATAGCCATGCAAAAAAAAAATTAGATCATACGCTACACTCTAAAAGTGCACGGTGTGAGGTTAAGAGTCCAGCTACCATGTGGATCAGATTTGTTCTGCGATATATTCCTGCATAAATAACAGACGAACAGAGGGATCATTTATGGTTAGGGCTTGTTTACTTTTACCCCGCTTGAACAGTGTTGTTTTCAACACACGTCGTTAAAAAAAAACAAGCTATTTTTAATTAGATTTTATATAAATACTTGTGGCTCGCTTAGCAATCAATTTGAACTTAATTATTGCAATTTGGTACTTAGATAATAACAAAGTTTGCACAAAAACTTGGATTTCTCTGGCAATTGGAAATTCAATTTATTCTTTGGGATTAGAATATAAATGGTCTCACTCACATCTGTCAAAGTTAATTCTGTACAATAAAAATAGAGTGCAGTATTAAGCTCCAATATCTCCATCAGATTTCCCTTGAGTGCTTTGCTTCACACACTTCAATAATTCCAAATCAGCAAAATGGCTTTCAGAAAGTTGGCTCGGTGGGTTCAGTTTTCCACTCCGCTTTTAGAAATCATGATATGTGATGGCACGAACTAGAAAACCAGCGCAGCTATTAAAGCTTCCAAATAAAGTTCCTCTTTCTATTTTAATGCACAAGAGACGAATTAATCTAACTCAAAGAGACAGGCAATCCTTTAGCTGAACCACAGTTTCTTTCCTAAAGCATCCAAAAGCTACATGTCTTCACTCCACCTGTTGTGGTTGAGTGAATTAACATGGCAGAATCCGATACCCTTACTTTACCATGCATATTGTACCAGGCCTATTTCTGGATTAAAGCCTTAAATGTCTTGTGTAATTTGATTTCTGACAGAATACTTTAGTTGTTAGCATGGTGGCCTCACTGCAAGAAGGTAGAGGTTCGGATCCCAGGTGGGGATGAGTCTAAGAACACCAGCCTTTCTGTGTAGAGTTTGCATGTTCCTTGTTTACGCATGGATTTCCTCCCACCTTCCAAAAACATGCATGTTAGGTTAATTGGCCGCCTCAAAATCTTTTCAAGTGTTTGAGGTAACCCGTGTAACTGTAATTAGGAATGAGTGGTACAAAAAATAAATGAGATGACTGTAATCTGGACATACACAGTGGCAAAGTTGAGTAGAACTTTAGCCTTGCAGCAAGAAGGTCAGGGTCCGAGCCCTGGTGGAGCAATGCTTGAATCACTGGCCCTACTGTGTAGAGCAGGCATGGGCAAACTATGGCCCGTGGGCCACATGCGGCCGCTTAAACAATTTAATCTGGCCCACTGAACTTGAAAAAATAAAATAAATAAACCTTGTAAGGTTTAAATCAGATCAGAATATACTTTAATGATCCCACACATGGTAAATTTGTGTGTCACAGCAACAACTTCCTATCTGCTAAGTGAGTCGTTGTAGTCTCTCCAGTTGACCCGCTGGAGAGACTATGTCTCACAGCTGGCCGGGGAGCGACTTGGGATCTTTCCGGGTGAGCTGGAGGATGCAGCCGGGGTGAGAGAGGCCTGGGCTACTACCCGTTTGAGGCTGTTGCCCCCGCGACCCAACTCCGGAACAAGCGGAAGATGATGGTACAGAACAGAACGGAACCTTGTTAGTGCTTTATTTTCCCTGCAATTCTGATGTTTCCTCACTAGACGGAGCACTCTAGGCATTTTGGCTTTATTGAGAAAAAAACAACACTGCTCCCATTATAATGTGTGTGTCTTTGAAATGCGTACACTGTCAAAATAAACAGTATGCACAGATAAGGAAAGCCATTGGGGCCAATACACACACGTAAACAAGCGTGTTAGATGTTAAAACAAGCAAAATGTTATGTCAAGTGCTTAGATTTCAAACCTAGCGCCGCTAAATGCACGTTTTTAAGCGCTATCACTCTAGATTTTAGACCTAGCGCCACGAGATTTGAATTTGACTGCTCTTGTGTGCTTGTTTAAAATTTGGCGCGCCATTCTATCGGTCTAATCTAGCGGTTACCAAAGCATGCCATCTTTCTGCTCCTGTCCCGGCCCCTTTGTCAAATGTTAGAAATCAATGTGGCCCCCGAACCAAAAGTTTGCCCCCCCTTGGGGTCGAGTTTGCCTGTTCTTTCTGTGTGCGTGTTTTCTCGAAGTACTCTGGATTTGTACCACCCTCCAAAAAAAATGCGCGTTAGTCTAATTTACTTTTGTGCAATTGCCCCTACGTCTGAGTCAGTGTGTGAGTGTGTCTATATGTGAACTGACTGGACAGACTGGCGACCTTTTTCTAGCTCACTTTGAACTAGGATTGTAACTGACCCAACTGGGTTGCAACTAGGGCTGCAACTAACGATTATTTCGATGATCGATTAATCTGTCGATTATTGGGTCGATTAATCGATTAATCAGGTAAACTTGGCAACTTAATAAATAATAGTTTTTTGGCATTTTATTGAATGTAGTTATGCAAAACACAACTCATAACCACTGAAACAACACGTTGGGCTCATTCTAATAAATAAAAATGTTAATCTTTCTGTGAAATAAAGAGGGAGAATATTACCATTTCTACAGCAAATATAAAATAATAAATCTACTTACTGTATACAGTAAAGGTAAATCACGAGCACCCATAAAATGTGTTTTATAGTACTGGCTAAAAAAACATAAAATGTAAACTGTTGACCATCCAGGATCACATTTAAAAACAAGAAATCATTAACAGTTTTAGATTTGAAAATTTAACCTTGTTCAGAGGTATAGTACCAAACAAAAATGGCCTAGATTAACATGAGTAAAAATATACAAAAAACAATCAAGTTGTGTAATATTAGGTGCAGTTGACAGCTAAAACGTTCTAAACGATTAATCGATGACTAAATTAGTCGACAACTATTTCAATTATCGATTATAATCGATTAATTCGATTAGTTGTTTCAGCCCTAGTTGCAACCCTGGTTGGCATCGACGGTTCGGAAGATGAATGAATCTGAAAGAAAGATAGAAAGATCTGCCGTGTCAGAAAAAGAACGGTTTTGAAATAATGTGTATTTGATTTAAAACAGATTGAATCAAGCATTTAAAAAAAAAGAAACAGAAAAGATTTATTTGATAAGAACGAACACGTAAATGTCAATGAGTTCTTTTTTAAAAAAAAAAAAGCTTACATCTTCTAAAAGCATGTAGTTGGTGTGTCTTCAAAAATTGGTCTGAAAAAAGTTCAACAGGAAACATTTTCATCAGTCATTTCCAGTCCGTTAGATGCCAGGAGTGTGAGTCAGTACTGATCAGTGTGTGTATGTGTGCGAGAGAGAGAGAGAGGGAGGGAGTGATTTCACCTTGTTATTTGTGGAAAGGAGACAAAACCATCAAAGAAAACACTGAAAACTTCCCATCCATCATGAGTTGGTGCGTTCACAACATCCTGAAGGTTGTATTTTCAGTTTTTTGGATCGGGGACTTGTGGTGGGCAGCCCTTCGAGGGCCCTTACGGCACATATGGTGACTACTGCCTCTTTGGCGCCAAGATGGAAACATTTGGAAAAGGAGTGAGTCACACTTACTGGTCACAGGATGGACAGTCAATCGTGACTCCAGAGAAGACTCGTACGTTAATATGTGCACTCTGGCTAAATGAGTGAGATGTCAAGAAGTTGGAGACATACCCAAAAATTTGAGAGTATGACGCTCAATTATTAGTCGTATTGCCAGCATTGAATTGGTTTGAGGTTAAAAAATGAGGTGACCTAAATATATATTAGAAAGAACATTTTGGCTTTTAATCTTAAAAAGAAAGCAGGACTACTAGCGTGTTTGTTTTCGGCCACTTTAAGTAATTAATTTTTTTACGAGAAACACGACGTTCTACCCGCCTTCGAAAATCAAACATTTCAATGGTGGTAAGTAGTTCTCTTTTGCAGAACATTGGACACTTGGTTTAGCCCACTAACTTATTTCCGCATTATAAGGCGCACCTTCAATAAATGACATTTTGAAAAACTTTTTCCATATATAAGTCGCACCGCATTATAAGGCGCTACAGTAAAGGCTGGGGTTACGTTATGCATTCACTAAATGGTGCTGCACCAAAGGGAATGTTAAAAAAAAAACACTCAGATAGGTCAGTCAAACTTTATTAACAATTACAAAACAGCTTTCTGTTTTTACTCCCAAAATGAATAAATAGCTGTTTTATTATTTTCTCTGAGATAAAGTATTAGTATTTTTGTGACATAGTTTATCTTCCATTAGAGATAAACTCTGTTTAGTCTTGTTTACTTGGCGCAGCGCATCCTCTTGCTTCCTCCACTTCCTTGATTCATTGATGTTAAACTCTCTCGCTCTCACTCTCTCGTGTAACAGTGTCTCTTGGTAGGAGCCATTTCTGGGTTTTTGTGCAAACACACAAATGGAAATGGGTGTGTTCGAGATGACACAGATGACACAGTGTCATCTTGAACACACGTAATGAGAAGCCCTGTCATATATCCTAGCATGCACCGCGCACTACTTCTTCTACGGGGAAAATGGAGTCGGCGGCTGCTTACCGCAGTTACGACACCTGTTGTAGCTCAATATTAATCCATATATAAGGCGCTCCGGGTTAAAAGGCGCATTGTGAACTTTGGAAAAAATTAAAAGTTTTGAGGTGCGCCTTATAGTGCGGAAAACACGGTAGTTTATCCAAGAAGTCGATGCTACTTATCATCCCTCCAAGAAGAGAACGAGTACAACCAATAGGGTGCATACAGTATAGTGACTCCCTGAACTCATACGTCCTTGTTTCCTAGAAGACCATCTTCTGCATTCTGCAAACTTGAATTGGATAATCGTGAATTCAAATTTAAACAAGGTTCCTTTTCTTCACACCGGCATCTGTTCAGACCATTTTGAACTTGTTACTTGGTTTGTCGTACTAGCTCGTGGTACGTTATATTCAGCATTTGTTACTAAAAATATGACTCTTTACATAAAACAAATAACTAGTTTATTTTGACATAAGTACGGGCACTGGAACGTCTTCTCCTCCTTTCGGCATTCCCCTTCAGGGGTCGCCACAGCATGTTAGTTTCTTGCATCTAACCCTATCTCCTGCATCCTCTTTAGTCACGCAACCTATCTTCATGTCCTCCTTCACTGTATCCATGAACCTCCTCTTTGGTCTTCTTCTAGGCCTCTTTCCTGGTGGTTCCAAACCCAATGTCCTTCTTCCTATATATACTCTCTCTCTCATTTGCAAAATGCTCGACAATTTAAAACACAGGCTTCTATTTTTTTTTTAACAATTTTTAACAAAAACTGACAAATCAAAAAAATGTCCAAAAAAATGTCCAAACCATCTCAGTCTTGCCTCTCTGACTTTATCTCCAAAACCTCTAACATGTGCTGTTCCTCTGATATACTTTTTTCTAATCCTGTCCATCCTGGTCACTCCCAGAGAGAACCTCAGCATCTTCATCTCTGCTACCTCCATCTCTGTTTCCTGCCTTTGTCTCAGTGCCACTGTCTCTAGACAAAACAGCATGGCTGGTCTCACCACGGTTTTGTACACTTTCCCTTTCATTTTAGCTGAAACTCTTTTATCACACATCACACCTGATACTTTTCTTCACCCGTTCTAGCCTGCCTGCACACGCTTCTTCACCTCTTTTCCACACTCTGGACTGTTGATTCTAAGTACTTGAAATCTTTCACCTTCTTTATACCTTCTCCCCATAACCTGGGCAATGAACGTGCACATTTTTTTTAACTGTACTGTATTCATTCCTCATGGCGGAACTACTTTTGCTGCATTGCATCGCAGCAGGCAGCCATGATGCCGCCAATGATGGGAGAACTAGGGGTTTGATATCTTCTCCAGGAAAAAGCCCAGTGCAGATTCAAATCGGCTTCTTCCAGTCTAAAGACGGACTTTCTACCACTGAGTTTAAGAAGTGAAGAAGTTTTGCATCTTCTTCTTCTCCTCTTGGCATTTACCTTCAGGGGTCGCCACAGCAAGAATAAGTTTTGCTTACCATGTAAAACTGATGCACAGAGTCCTCCATTTTTTCCCCCAGTACACCTATTAATAAGCACATGTCCAACTAGTAGTCAGTTTCAAGAAATACTGCTAAAACATTCACTTGTAAAGTTCTTGCATCCCTCTTTTGATACTTTTGTTCATTTAAATTACGTTCAAAGCCCTCTTGGGACCACTTTGGCAAGTTGTTGGGTTTATTTCAAATAAATGTTACACAAGGGAGGAATCGACAAAAATGACCGTATATCCATGGAACATTTCTAGATTTCTAGGTGCCGTTTTTTATCTTGAGGACCCTGAAAAATACCATCTGTTTTCAGATATTTTTCTGAACATCTGCTGCTTCAAGAGTGTCCTCATAAACCATAACGCTTTGAGGTGGGAACTAGTGTCCTGACCAAATAACTTTTCAGAAACTCTTCAAAACAGCTTAGTGCATGACAGTGCAAAGCTTCACATCCTGTTTTCGGTGACATCTGTGGAGCATTTCGCTCCAGGACAGCGGGTAACATCTTCATGCTTCTGCACTTAAAACAATTTGACCTCATGTCCTTTCGCATCACAAGGTGGTAACCGCCAAGTTCAGGAACACGTTCTTCCCTCCCAGACCTCTAAGTACTTAAACCACAACGCTAAGAGAAGATGTAATCCATAAACAAACCTTAAAACCCTGGACTTCGTGAATCATAATGGAACCTGAATTAGTCAGAACGGGTGCATCACAGAAAGAGGAGGTCAAAGTCCGTAATGCACCTTTTAGATCACTTTGACGTTGACCAAATGTTTACTGTTTAAATTTTATGATGTGTTTTCTATCTTTTTTTAATTGCTAGGAAAAAACATGGTTAAAGATTTGATGTATTAATCAACACAAACCACAAGGTTCTGGTACACAGATGCATTCATCACAGTGTGGTTTGTTGGACATGGACGTCCATTATGGTCTCCAAGTGAGGCTTTTGTTGATGTAATCAGTTAGTTTCTCAAAATAACAAATCTGTCAATTTTTTAATGGTATTGATGGGTTTTGGTGACCCACAAACCAGAAAGTATTATTTACTCCTGGCAGGAGAACATTAAACATCAACGAGGTTCCGTTCAAATTGTTCACAAAAGGCTAAGAACCCTAAATCATTTCATCCCGGTACATAGTAAGGCAATGCTGTGCTATGCTAATAAATACGAACAAACTATTAAAAAAAAGTTTAAACTAACAATTGCAATATTTTCTATTTGTTTTTTATACTGTCTAAAGTTTAATGCATTTAAATTTTCAAACATATAAACTGTTCCGTAGTGGAGGGGTAGAAACGCCTCGGATATTGCCAAGACAAACTTGTGTAGTGTCCTGAAAATTGCGGCCGCCGCACATTTCATCCCTCCGCCAACTTTTTTGCCCCGTCCTTTTCTCTTTCGTGAACAAAAGGCTAAGATGCTTAAACTTGTCCGTTGAGGGCAGAACCCTTTTTCCTGAACAGTAGAGGCCACTCTACCATTTTCCAATTAAAGACCATGTTCTAAGATTTTGAGGTGCTGGTTTCCATCCCGGACACGTAGGATGGAAGAGGCTGGAACTCTGCTGCAAATTGGTCCAGTGAGAGTTGGAGATCATGGCCATGAAGCCAACAACATTGCATCATCTGCATAACAGAGAGACCCAATGAGGCCACTGAACCAGATTACCCCCCTTCTTCCTACTTCCAATCCCCTCACCACTACCACCTTGACTCAGCCAAGAAATTCTGCCCATAAAAGTAATCGGTAAGGGCAGCCTTGGCAGAGTCCAACTCCCTCCTGAAATGAATCTGACTTATTATTGCCAATATTGACCAATCTCTGGCACCGGCAGAGATTACACCCTGCATCCTGTAACTAGGGTTAGTTAACAAAGTTAACCAGGACTTTGTGCCCCTCTTAGGAGTCTTTGAAGGAAATGGTTAAAGGCCTGATGACCCTTTCAGGATTTTGATGGCATATAGCTGTTCCGTTGCTCCATGTCCGGCACAGAAACAACATTCCCCTCCTCAACTCACAAGCAACTATTGTGAACAACAAAAGTCTAATCATTTTGATCTTGAAACACGTCAAACATAGGAGCCATATCTCCCAACGGAGCAGCCATCAAAATTGGTTCAGTTTACCGCCTCTTTCTAAAACCAGGGGTCCTTATCTTTAGTTTAGTTTAACAGTAACTCTAAGACAAACTAACCATGGGATTGTTCCTAACAGTGATTCACACGGACCGATCAGCATAACATACAGTACATGTTTTTGGACGATGTGAGGATGCATAAGTAACCAGACAGAACCCGTAGATACAAAGAGCGAACGGCAAATTGCACTCCAAATGACCAGCGTTCCAAGGCTGAACCGGGACACTGGAACTATTACGCCATCCTAATTGATCTTATAGACTCAAAATAGTTTACGTATGACTTTATAATCTTCTCAGATCAATGATCAGACACAGCTGCATCTGTTAGATCATTGATGATGTCTTTTCTTTCTGAGTTAGCACACGTGATTGTTCCAGAAGAGCAAAAGTGCAAAAGTCCAGCTGAACAACATTGCGTGGCTTTTATTTCCTTTTCTTTCCATCTCTACTTGCAATCAAGACTCATACAGTTTAATAAAAAGCACCTTGTTTGTATTGAAAATTCTGGCAAGTAGAAAGAAGTATTTTGTTCTTGAACGTATCAAAGTTCAGGGTTCGTTTCCTTTTCACAGAGCTGCATTTGTGATTAGCTTTCCTGGCCCTTTGCTTCTTTATGCAAAATTAATTTTTTTGTGTCGGCTATACCGGAGAGAGTACCGTCTGCAGCAGGAACCTGTCTTACATTAACAAGAGCGGTCATTTGTTAAACCCTGTGGTGTAGTTATGACTGAGCAACTTAAGCTGCTGTGGTTGTGGAAGTCTCAAGCACACGGTTAGGGTAATGATGTCACTGTTTAGAAGGCATAATGGCTCCTATCACACAAGAATGGAGGCAGGTAATGGAAGACTTCTGGCTGAAAACCAAATTAAACAAAGTAAGGTCACTATTTAAGTGAGTTGCTCATTATATAGAGTGAGGGGTTCGTAGTGAGATGATCAAAAGGCTTAAACATCAGGGCTAATTAGACAGATTATTAATGTTAAAAAAGTCCAAACGAAACCTTGAAAAGAGCACGTTCAGATTGTTTAATCTAAAGTCTTCTTGGTCTTGTAATCTCAGACATCCTTCTAGAGATACAAATGATCATTTAGAGCTGTAGCCTGTGGTGTCAAGGAGATGAAAGGATTAATGTCCTGCTTAATGCTTCCTGACAGCCACATCCAGCAGCGGAGTTACATTTTCCCATGAACTAAGGCTGAACTAGATTTAGCCATAAAAGTACATTTACATAACCCGAAAGAATGAGACGTTACCGTCTTTGACAACTTCCAAAGGGCACAAGGATTTCAAGATAACTGCTCTACTAATATTCTATTCGCATAACAAGTGATCTAATCTATTTGCCCAAATCGAGGGGTTTTGTTTTAGCACTGAAGGTGTTCAAATTGCAGAATAAAACATTATTTGAAAATGTTTTAATGTTTCATTTTACTCAACGTAAGCTTTCACACTGAGAACAAGCAAGTGGAAAACTAACAAACTACAAAGGGAAACAGTGACACCATGTGGCTAGCTAAGTTACTACATATCGCTACATAAGAGCTTGATTTTACACGAAAATCAAAGTTTTTAGCATAATTTATATCCCTTTCCATCCATATAACACAATTAATCAGATACTTATTTGTGGGAGACCCCTGAATCCTTCCTGGCTGTTACACAAGTGAGACCTTTGTAGGAATTTTTCACTTGTAATTAATTTTAAACTAACCAATTCATATGCAACACTTAGATTAACTTCACACACCAAAAAAAATACTCATTCAGTTTCAAACAGTTCCTTACTATACTAAATTACTGCAGAAAAATACCTGGAACGTCACAGAATTAAAAAAAACCTCTACAATAAAAGTTGCATTCAATAAATATCTAGTGGTGTAAAAAAAATCTAGTCGTGATACACAAAACATCCATAAAGTCCTCAAAAGAATTACTAATGTACTCAAACATAATATTTTAATCACCATAACGTGGATTACATGTGGATAAAATCCATCTTTTTATCTCCTCATGACTGCTTATTATCGCCCAGAAAAGGGTGGAATGCCCTCTCCGGGTCAGGGACAGGGTCCTGCCCCAAGTGGAGGAGTTTAAGTATCTCGGGGTCTTGCTCACAAGTGGGGGAAGGATGGAGCGGGAGATCGACAGGCGGATCGGTGCGGCGTCAGCAATAACTAGGACGCTGCATCGGTCCGTCGTGGTAAAGAGAGAGCTGAGCCGAAAAGCAAAGCTCTTGATTTACAAGTCGATCTACGTTCCAACCCTCACCTATGGTCACCAGCTGTGGGTGGTGACCAAAAGAATGACATCGGGGATACAAGCGGCCGAAATGAGCTTCCTCCGTAGAGTGGCTGGGCTCTCACTCAGAGATCGGGCGAGGAGCTCTGCCATCCGGGAGGAGCTCGGTGTCGAGCCGCTCCTCCTCCAGGTCGAGAGGAGCCAGATGGGGTGGTTCAGGCATCTGGTCAGGATGCCCCCCGAGCGCCTCGCGCCCGAGGTGTTTCGGGCACGTCCCACCGGGAGGAGAACAAGGGGCAGATCCCGGACCCGCTGGAGAGACTATGTCTGGCCGGAGAACGACTTGGGATCCTTCCGGGTGAGCTGGAGGATGCAGCTGGGGAGAGAGAGGCCTGGGCTGCCCGTTTGAGGCTGTTGCCCCCGCGACCCGACCTCGGAACAAGTGGAAGATGACGGAACGGAACTGTTGGGAGGATTGGGTTTTTTGGGAGGGATTTAGGTCAGCCCGAGGTGTGTTGGGCTTTGCTCTGGAAGTAGGTTAGGAAGACAGGACTGTCCTCCAGGTATGGTGGTGGGGTTTTGTGAGAGTGGTTCGATAGGTGGCGGTAATTCTCCCTTCTGCCGTTAAAACTCCAAAAGAAGAAGAGCCAGTTTACTGCGCATGTGCAGGAATGAAAAGAGATTTTTTTTTTCACTGAAAAAAAAGAGACCTGCACATTTCTGGAGTGTGTGTGTGTTAGAGAAGTGGAGTAAAAATGGAGGAGTGTGAGGAACTGACTGACTTCCTGAAAGGACAGGTGGTGGTTCTTATTGAACTGGGGAAAACCGTCAGTGAAACGGCGCGGATGGTGGGATGCACACGCATCGCGGTGGTGGAAACGTACCGACAGTGGTGTGAGGAGGGGAAAAGACTGCGTGCGGGGAGACCAAGACGTATGGATCCCCAAAAACTCCTGGAACAATTACAGCAAGAGGAGAAGGAGGAAGAAGAGGCACGAAGAAAAAATGAAGATGCTAAAATCACTGTGGAGGAAAAACACTGACTGATTTTTACCTCCTCATATATTTCAATGATTATTTTTTATGTAACAGTTGAGGGGTTTAGCAACCTTCCGTCTCCAGAGACAATGGGGTCTGCACCTGGTTACTTACTTGAACGTACAGCGTCGGCTGTGGCTAAATAAGCCGATGCGGGAGCTGCAGCTTCTACCACATTTGGTGCGAATATAAGAGGCGGTATGAGCCATGGGGGGAGCAATAACCGACTGACATTTTTGCTGTTTTGCTGCTGATGCAAAAACGCATCACTTATTTTACTGTAAATTCCATCTTTTTTTTCATCTGAATGAATGAATTGGAATTTAGCGCACAGAATTCTGGGATTTGTAGTTGATAATCAGAAGGCCTTTATTTTCCCCAAAAAATGTAATGATGTTTTTGTACTTTTTTGTTATTTTCAAAGCTCTTTTCAAATAATTTAATTTTTTTTTCTATTTTTTTAAAAACACTCATTTTTTTTCTAAATTTAACTGAATGTAAAATAAAAAGCCATCTCTTCATTTTGAGAATATTTGAGTTGTGCATTATTTTAAAACAATTTTTCTATATATAACATTGAATTAAACTTCGCCATCTCAGAGGAGCTTGGAGTAAAGCTATTGCTCCTCCGGGTAGAGAAAACCCAGATTGAGTGGTTCGGGCATCTGGTTACGATGCCTCCTGAACCCCTTGTTGATGAGGGAGGAAACCCAGCGGCAGACTCTGGACCTGCTGGAGAGACTATATCTCAGAGCTGGCTGGGGAACAACTCGGAATCCTCTCGGGTAAACTGGAGGATGCAGCTGGAGTGAGAGAAGCCTGGGTTTCTCGACTGAGGCTGTCTCGGATAAGCGAAAGAAAACGGAACAGAATAAAACAGACTTCTGCAATACAAGCGGCCGAAATGAGCTTCCTCTGCAGGGTGGCTGGGCTCTCACTCAGAGATCGGTTGAGGAGCTCTGCCATCCGGGAGGAGCTCAGTGTCGAGCCGCTCCTCCTCCAGGTCGAGAGGAGCCAGATGGGGTGGTTCGGGCATCTGATCAAGCTGCCCCCGAGCGCCTCGCGGGCGGGGTGTTTCGGGCACGTCCCACCGAGAGGAGACCAAGGGGCAGACCCCAGACCCTTTGGAGAGACTGTCTCACAGCTGGCCGGGGAACGACTTGGGATCCTTCCGGAGCTGGAGGATGCAGCCGGGGTGAAAGAGGCCTGGGCTGCCCGTTTGAGGCTGTTGTCCCCGCGACCCGACCTCGGAACAAGCGGAAGGTGACGGAACGGAACAACTGCTTATTATTTTACATTGTTCTGATTTTTCTCGATAATTAGGCCTATCGCATTTTTGTGACTATAAGGCGCATCGTTCTAAAAGTTGCAGTTTATTTATGTGTGCCATTACTGTATTTAACTCATACACAAGGCACACCTGACTATAGGCCATAAAGTTCATAAATAATCCACACGTTCCCCTTTTAGAGTTTTCAAGGTGTTCCCTACTATGTCCGCCTCACTGCAACACAGTTTAAGAGAGATAAAGGAACTTGTCTGTATGTTTGAGAGGAAGGAATTTGTCTCTGTATTAGAGAGTGCGTGTGTGATGTCAAATGGTTGCGTAACAACAACAAAACATGTTGCGAAGTGAGTTTTACCTGCAGACTGGAAACCATCTATGGGGGTTTCCAACGGTAACGCCGGACTTCTAGAGCTCAGGAGGTTAGAAATTTGAAAAATAGCTCTTGGGACGAAAAATGTTGTTATAGAGGGATTAGCAGTCGACGTCACTTCCGACTGCACGCGACATGCGCAGTACAACTAAATAATGAATCTGCATGTTTCAGCTAGTTTTATTTATCACGAGGCAGTGAATTATGGTAATAGGCACAGAACATTTTCATAACTTCAAGATTGCAGCGAAACTCCATGTCAGTAACAAAAACAGCGGCGCTTTTTGCTCCCGCGATGCGCGCGCATCTGCTTTGTTTACAACAACAAATCCGGAAACCGGAAGTTTCAACTTCATTTTTTTAAATATGAAATTACTTTTAATCTTTCCCCACTGTGTTCCATCTTTTCAATAAGTTTATTATTGCTATCAGAATCAAAACCATCTTCAAAATGTCTTTAAAATGATTTAAGAGCCTCAGTTTCATCATATGATATATTTTTTTAACAAACAATAAAATATGTTTATGTATTAAAAAGGATTTAGTTTTAGAAATATGGAAGTAAAAGTAAGTGCTGGAAATGGATAAATTGCGAAGAAGAATCACCGTCTCTCAACAAAGAACTTACTGGTTCGATTCCCGATGAGCTCATGCCTAAATGTCCTTGGAGAAGACACCTTACCCGCAGTTACGCCTACAGTTGGCACCGTCATGGCTACCTGTGTGGTGCAATGCAGCAAAAGTAATTTCCCCACAAGGGATGATAAAAATAAAGACAGTGCTGAGTTGTGCTGTTGGTGTGACAGAGGAGTTCAAAGGGACAGTTTCAGGAATCTGTTTTGATTTTCTTGAATAGACAAATAGGTTTTTCTTTATGATTGTCTCTAATAAAAGACGGTCTAATAATAATAATTATAAAAATCTAATAATAATTGTCTCTAATAAAAGACGGGGAAGACGGTGGCCGCGTGGTTAGAGTATTCGCCCGCGGACCGGAAGGTCGCGGGTTCACGTCCCACGGAGAGCATGTCTAGGGTCCTTGGAGAAGACACCTGACCCCCGCTTGTCCCACCATTGGTGCTGTTGAAGGGCAGCCTGCTGCGGTGAATTACTCTATTCATCCCTCAGCGGGGAAATTTGTTTGCTGCACTAGCAAACAAATTTCCCCGCTGAGGGATGAATAGAGTAATTCATTTTTATTTTTTTTTTAATAGGCCGAGACAATCTTCTTCAGAAGAACAGGATCTTTGAACTTTTCGCAATGAAGAAAAATCAGACTGAGATGGTCCGAACATGTCCACAAGAAAGAAAGGAACTATATGCTACTATGCTGAGTTTGGAACTGCTGGGCAGCTCAAGAAAGGAAAACCAAAGAGACAATTTATGGATGTAGCGAAGAAGGATATAGCAGTAGTTGATGAGAGAGATTAGAATGCAGAAGACAGGGTTAGATGAAGGAACTAACTTACTGTTGAGTTTCCCATAGGGAAAAGTTGGCAAAAGAAAACTTAAGACTTCTGAAGACTTAGGCATTGGCTACGTGGTAGAATGTCCATCCTTGGACTAGGAGAAGCTGGTTCAATTCCCACTGGGTCCATGCCTAAGGGCCTTTGAGGTGTCTTTGGAGAAGACACCTAATTCCTAGCTATTGGTGCCGTCATGGCTGCCTGCTGTGGTGCATTGCAGCAAAAGTAATTTCCCCATTGAGGGAGGATTATAGTATGATTAAAAAAAATGAATGGAGCGTTTTAAAGAACAGTTTAGCTGCTCATATGATCAATGAAAAATGTGCCACTTTAAGATTTGTACTGCTTTTAATGTGTTTTTTTTTTTTTCTTCCATCAGAAATAGTAAAAGCCATACAATGTAGCAAACCAAGAAATGACAAAGCTCTTTACAGGCAGCTCATTCATACACATTCTCCAGTCCAGACTGAAGTTTTCAAAGTTGTCTGACAGGCTGGACTTCCCATCAGATGAGCAACATTCAGCTGAAAGTTCAGGAAGTTTTTATTTTTTAACTTTTGAAAAACATTCTTAAGCGAAACAAGTTTTTTTTTTCGTTAGTTTTTTTTTTCTTTTTACCGTCACAAAGGCAAGACATTAAAAAAATTGAAACCTGATGACTACTCGTTGTCATCAATCTTCATAAGCCAGGCCAGAATAAGACTTTTAAGGATGCTGTTTACAGATTAATCAGCAGTGTTACGGTTACAATTTAACTCGGCATGCAAGCCCCTGCTAATAAATACTGGTTTTCCTATTTAGATTTTTTTTAAAAGCCTTTAAGTGCTGTCTTGTTATTTGATCTTGACCTTATAGTATCATAGTAATCCCCTGGAAAACCTCGTTAAGTTTACCATCATGCTTAACTAATAGTTGAGCATAAACGGGATGACGTAATTACATTTTTGCCCATGACTTAAAATCGACAGCATATCTAACGAGTGAAAACCAAATACTTTTTTAAAACTCCCAACACAGCTAAAACACTGTATTTAAATTAGAGGTTTTATTGTAGTGAACTTTCTGCACCACTAAAGGGGGCTGGCGTCTCGTTGTACGCACATGGAAGCATCGTCATCATCATCTGCTTGCACACATGCAAAATAAACACACCAAAAAAACACTTCAATATTTAAGTGCTAAATGCAGTTTTTTTTTTCTTTCCAGGCAGGTTTAAGTTAATAAAAAACAATTTGTGTTTTGGCATCATTTTAGATCGATTCCAATTTGGACTTAAGATACAATCTCTCATACGAATTCTTTCTCCGATTTATCGACACCGAAATGACAGAATGAAATGGAGAAAAAAAAGAAAGAAGAAGAAACATTCAAAATAAAATCAGTGATACACTTTAAAATGCACACTTTACATCTTATACATGTTGTTAAGCCGACATCAAAGCTCTCCGTGTTTGTGTTTTTTTTTAGTAATCTTCACGTATACAAGATAACATGGAGCGACAAAGCAAAAAAAAATAAATATCTGAACTCACTGGAAGTTTATATATATTTATATATCTATATATATCTATGTATGTATAGTCGTGTTTAGCTTACTTTTAGGTAGGGTGGGCGTCACCCTTTTGGTTGGCTGATACGTTGAGCTTCTAACTAAAGCAGGTTGAAACTAGTCTAAAATAAAATAAAAAAACATGGTGGTGTGGTTTTATGGCGATGCGTTACATCCACGGCCGTGTCTACGTTCACAGTGATGCAGCTGAAACTTGGAGCCAGTGTCGTCCATCAGGGACGCCATTTGTTCCGGCGCCCTTTTTTTCCGTTTGGCTTGTTGCATATTTAGAAAAGCTTGGATATGTTCTCCATTTTCTTTTTTTCTTTTTTTTTTTTTGTTTCTTAAAAAGCTCTGCATTTATGAAAGAAGATCAGGCACTACGTCATCTACAATAGTCCTATTTGAGAATAACCACAAAAAAAAAGCTAACAGGATTATTTACAAAGCTAACCGGCTGCACGTGAAGACGTTAGCAAGACGGCGTTGACCTACAGTATCAGTACAAACGGAAACAGTTTTTTTTTTTCTCGTGGTTAAGCAGCCATACTTGTTATATATAAAAAAAGAATTCTTCTGACCTTTTCCTCAGTGGTACGTCATACACACTTAACTACTTGTTCTAAATCTTTGGTTGACCAATCAGAAGCCTGATAGATTTAACAATCCACATTGAATCTCTCTACTTAACTTTTTCTTTTTTTAAAAAAAAAAACAAACATTAAAATGAAACAACTGCTCATAAAAATATAACATTTGCACAAACAATGTTGTTTCCCTCTTCCTGTTCTTTAATTTCCCCTTTTGGGGTAGATGGAAATCTGCCCCGCCCACAGTCCCCCAAACACAATCTCACACCCATTCTGCACTTCCTCTGGTCCATTCTCAAGCCCGTCCAAGAGTAAAAGCACATGCGCCTGAGCAGCAAGCACACACATTTACACACACTTCTGCTTACACGTGACAAAGCAGGAAAAAAATGAGGTGCCGCGTGAAAGCGTCCCATAGAGAAAAGTGTCCGTGGTGAAGAAGAAGAAGCAAGCTCTGGGTTTTTTTGCGTGTTCCTCCCCTTCTGACAGCTCTCATCGTTTCTGCGAGGCGATCATCTTTGAGACGAAGTTGACGATGGCGCTGGCAGGCTGGTCGGGGTCCAGCTCGGCGAATAGGTGGCTGACATTATCGGTTGTGCTTCCCTGCTTACGCGCCACGAAACCGAAGAACCTGGAGACACAAGGGATGGTGTTAATCCTGCGGGTATGACACCGAGGGACCATTTTGAACCAATATGGATAACTCACTTTGCTGTGCCTCCCTCAGGTTTGCTCCATCTGGGAACAAAAAGAAACAAATAAAGATAAGGCAACATATTATTTATTTATTTTTTTTAATACTTTATTAATCCCTCATGGGAAATTATTGTGCTGCATTTCACCGCAGCAGGCTGCCACTTATGACGGCGCCAATGGTGGGAGAAACAAGGCGTTAGGGTCTTCTCCAAGGACCCTAGATGTGCACTCAGTGGGATGCAAACCTGCGAACTTCTGGTTTGTGGGCAAACGCTCTACCCACTGAGCCACCATCTCCCCTCAAGATTGAATTATGTAACATTGTTTAAAATATTGAACACTCAGACATCCACCGGCAGCTCGTTCACTTTCTGTCTGGGTGTACTCACTTCCTGTCCTGAGGGTCAGTATCGCAGAACGTAACAGTGTTGGTCGGGTAGTGGCGCCGGAAGAACAACCTGAAAAATGCGAAAATATGTTTGGGTAAAAAACGTTCAAAAATGACTTTCAGAGTAAATCAGATAACGACGCATTGAGCACTTTGACGAAACACAAACGACAAAACAGCACGAAAAACAAGTGTCAGCAGGGATTGGGTCATCATACCATAAGGGGGCGAGGCTACTACTTTGTATTTGTTTTTGTCGTGTTTGTTTCAACCAGTTTAGACCAGTTTTTAATTCCCGTCTGAGTCATGTTCGTTTGTTTAACCAGGAGTGTGTCGAGCTTCAGTTTTAAATCCACAGTATTTCGCCATGAGGTAAGCAGATAGGCAGTCAAGTTGAAAGAATTTGGTATTTTATGGTCTTGTTCACAAGTGAGGTAAAGATGGTGCAAAAAATGAATAAATGGGTGCAATAATCGCAATCCGCGATAATCAGGAAGTGAAGACTTACTTCCTCTGGTTGTCGGTTAGCGTGATGCCCTGCGAAGACACCTTGAAGTGCACGACGGTGGCGTTTGGCGGAGAAGCAGCAGCCATTGTCTCAGATATGGCCTTGGCGATGGCCTGTGGGCCCGTCAGAGACTCCATCTCCACCGAGTTGATGTAGAGAACATTGCATGCTGGGAAGAAAACCAAAAGCCCAGATGAGTGATGTGTCGTAAGGTATAACACTTCTACTCATGCAAGGACACTTCTTCTCATTAGCAGCATGCTTTCTGGAACAAAGCGGGGGTTAACCAGGAAAATCAGACGAGTCATTCCACATAAAACGTTCTCCTTGTTACGGAAGAGACGCTGGACATCGCCAGTAATAAATATCTTAAAATAGGGCAGGTGTGCAGGAATGAACATACGCAGACAAACATTCCACATGTAGAAGTTCACTGGTTTTACCCTGGGAATCAGCAGGAGGTCTCTGCACTGGGGTAACATGGATGTCAGAATGAGGCGAACGGGACATTTGGGACAGAGTGATGGTATCATTAAATGTTGGTGAAGGGATCAGGAGATGAGAGGATTAGATTGAAGTCAAAAGAAGAGTTGAGGTTTTACCTGCTCCTTGTTTCAGTCGTTCTGCCAGAGGATTCGTTGGAGTCACTTTGGGTGCTTCTTCAATCAGATCTACAGAGAACACGAGACAGTCTGATGGTCAAAACTTTGACTAAACCAGTGTTGTTTTCGTCAACGATGACGAAAACGAAATGATTTCATTGACGAAGCATTTTTTCATGACAATGACGTAACGATAACAAAATAAATGCGACATTTTGGTGACAAAAATGTGACGAGATGTTTGCAAGTTTCTGTCGACGAGACGAAAACGTAACGAAATACGCGTCAGACTTTTACATTTCTGTCTTTGAAAAGAAAAAATACAGCAGCTGCATTCTGTCTCTCACGGCGGCACGCCCCCCACAATGCTGCACGTTCACACCGTCTACACAACACACCTGCTGCCACGAAGAAGTCACACACCATGGCGCCAATATCAACAAAGAGGCTTGGTGGTCAGAATCTTAAAGTTTTCCACATATTTTGCGCAAACAGCATGCTAACTTGAAGCTAATGCTAGCTTGTCGACGCTGCTAACTTCTTTAGTTAGCTTGGTTGCGCTAACGACTGATTTAAAGACACAATGCAATGTTTACTTTGTTTACAGGGTTATTGAGAGGGGTCATTTTTAAGTATTCATAAGTTACAACGTTCCTCATTCACTGAAAAAATTATATTTATTTACGTTGTTTTACAATGCTTGCTGTTTTTGCGCAAATTAAAGCTCGGCAGAGTTTTTATTTTATTTTTTTACACTAAAACTAGACTAAAAATGTTGTAAGTCTTTCCTGTCTAAAACTAGACGAAAACTCTTTTGGGTTTTCGTTGACTAAAACAAAACTATAAAGAGATGACGAAAACGTGACTAAAACTAAACTAAAATTTGTCCAAAGACGAAGACTAAAACAAAAAGTTAGATTGCTGCCAAAAACAACAATGGACTAAACTTAGTATAAAAAAACTGCTCCGAAAAAACGTGCGTACACACCTGTGGCAGGGATGAGGAGTTTACAGGGGAGGGCCAGTGGTGTGATGGCATGTTGATAAACCAGAGCAGATAAACAACCTGATGAACAAAGAAAGAAAAAAAATGTTTAGAATGACTTTAAATATTTATGAGGATTGCTTGTTTCCCCTTTCTTTCATCTTTTCCCTCTCTTTCATCTTCATCACTTATAGTTCATCTTCAAACTTCTTCATTTCAGCATTTTCCGATACTTGAACTTCGACTGCTGCTTGTGAGAACATTTGTGTTGTTTCTTTTAAAAGATAGACTTTTAAATTTGTCTTGTAAGTGTCTACATGTTATCATCAAGTTAACAAGCGGGTGAAATCGTCCAGTTCGGTCAAATTGTGGCATGGAAAAAGTACATCGACAAACCATCATGACATTATCATCTTTCTCGGATAAAAAAAAAAAAAAAACCCAACAGTTGCCACTCATGGAACCCAGAAAAACTTTTGAACCCGCCAAATCTTTCATTATCAATCTTTCAGTTGATAATGATGGCTTTGGTCACTTATTATTGGGAGTGAATACTCTCAAAAGGCCAAAGGTAGATCCAGGACACGATGGGACAACAGGCTATCCAGGATGGTCTAAAAATGTTTTGAAATCCTGAGATTACCGTATTTTCCGTACTATAAGGCGCACTGCATTATAAGGCGCTACAGTAAAGGCTGTTCAACTTTGTCCTCTAACTGTGGCCATCTCGCTTTGTTCCCGCGGAAACTCTGTTTAGTCTTGTTTACTTGGCGCAGCGCATCCTCTTGCTTCCTCCACTTCCTCAGCATTGATTCATTGATGTTAAACTCTCTCGCTGCGGCTCTATTCCCGTGTTCTACTGCGTGACCGATCGCATTGAGTTTAAACTCTGCGGTGTAACAGTGTCTCTTGGTAGGAGCCATTTCTGGGTCTTTACACAAACACTCAAATGGAAATGAGATGCTATTTCACATATCCCAGCATGCATCGCTCACTAAATGGAGTCGGCGGCTGCTTACCGCAGTTGCGACACCTGTTGTAGCTCAATATTAATCCATAAACAAGGTGCTCCGGGTTAAAAGGCGCATCGTGGACTTTAGAGAAAATTTAAGGTTTTTAGGTGCGCCTTATAGTGCGGAAAATACGGTAGTCAGAAGAGCTGGCAGTTTGTTCAATTAGGGCATTTTATTTTTTGTAAAAATTGACCTATCAGTTTTTACATTTTGTGTGAGCCTATTAGTTCCTTCCATTTTGTTGTTTTCCATTTCCGGGGCCGGTTTGCGGGGGCAAAAGTCTCCAGCCTTCTCTCACCCAGGCTGCACCCTCCAGCTCACCCGGGAGGATCCTGAGGCGTTCCTTGTCCAGCAGTAAGACATAGTCTCTCCGACAGTCTCCTGGTTCTACCTCTGGGTCTCTTCCCGGTGGGGTGCCCGAAACACCTCACAAGCGAGGCACTTGGGAGGCATCCTAACCAGATGCCTGAACCACCCCATCTAGCTTATCTTGATTAATTATAGACTTTATATCAGTGTCCATTAATAATAGAGTTTATTTACCAAAATGATGATGGAATTTGTTTGATGTTTTTGGGGTACTATTAAAAAAAATTATCAAAAAATTCTTTGAGCTTTTCCCAAGAAATAGAACCTTATTTAGCTCGTAAAAATTCTAAATAAAACAATGTTAGGAACCCTCATCGAACACTAAAGAGGATCTAAACAAGAGCAGCTGAAAAAAAACAGGCTTTGTTTTTCCTTTAAAACTGACAATGTCATTTAAAAAAATCAGCATAAAATGCTGCAGAAATTCTTCTCCTCGAGTAAAAATGTGGTTAAAACAAAGCTGAACACATAAAACATACCGCATGGATGACTAACTATGTTCTTATTATCCTGCATAAAAGTTTTACAAATTGAAAGGAAAGAACTTTTTTTTGTCATTCAGACTTTTTTAGAACGTAATAAAAAAGTCAAATTCTTGGTTTTTACTCATTTCAAAGTTGCTAATAAAATCGTTCTGAAGATGAGAAAGTAACAAGATGAGACTAACAGATGATGAATTGGACCATTTTTGGGAATGTCAGAGGAACATTACACACACAAACACACACACGTAAACACCGCGCAGCTCCACAATGTAATTAGTAGGAAGATGAGTAAGATTACCTCGGCTGATGTTGTAATTACAGCAGAGATCGTTTAGAACTTGGATAGAGATGTATCTAGATTTTAAACTCATTAAAAACTCACTAAGCTGTGCACAAACTCACTGAGCCGTGCACATGCTTGAAAGACTGCAGCTTACCAAAATACGGCTCGTTGGGGCATCCTTTCAGCTTCACACCCTTCGGGCTGCTCTCGATCAAGAAGTGCCTGACCAGCTCGTTGCTGGTGTCACCTAAGATACAGGAAAAAAATTATTGTTTGTTTGTATGTACACGATAGCGTTCCATCCGTAACCACCTTGACAAGAAAACTGCAACAATAACGATGGATTTAATGGCTTTCATTTATCAAATTTGCGCAAAAAATAGCATAATTTTTTGACGTACAACGAAAATATACCACATAGCATTTATAAAAAGAGCTGTAGCTATTCTTTTTAGGTGATATCTTGATAAATGTGGCAAATAATAACAAGCATAATTATATGGGAGATATATAGGACATATAAGGACATAGCTACAATGAGTATATTCAGAGTCATGCTCAGTCATACCCTTCATATGTCATGGAGGGACGGAAGGGGACAATAAGATGAATTTCACTGTATAACGCTCAGTCTCAGAGACTCATTGTTTTGGTTGTACACCTCCCATAAGTTGTGCCCTACGAAACTTTCAATAAGTAAGGCCCACTGTAACTTACCTTTCTTGCTCTGGTGGACTGAAGGAGGAGGAGAAGCCACCTTCATGGCCAAGCCGTAAGCTCCTCTGAAGGAATGACTGTCCCGGATAACGAAAGCCCCAGGCTCCCTGTCTCTCAGCAGGCTGATAGCTGGAGGAAAAGTAAAGTGAAAATGAGTTTAGATTGAAGAATACTCAATCGCTCAGTGTCAGATAGTTCCTAATAAATGAACCACATTAACAGGTTAACCCAGCATCCTTCTGCCGATGTACTCTCTCTCTGCACATGTCCAAACCATGTGCTGTTCCTCTGGTGTACTCATTTCTAATCCTGTCCATCCTGGTCACTCCCAGAGAGATCCTCAGCATCTTCATCTCTGCTACCTCCATCTCTGTTTCCTGTCTTTTTCTCAGTGCTACTGTTTCTAGGACAAACAGCGTGGCCGGTCTCACCACGGTTTTGTACACTGTCCCTTTCATTCTAGCTGAAACTCTTCTATCACACATCACACCTGATACTTTCCTCCACCCGTTCCAGCCTTCCTGCACACGTTTCTTCACCTCTTTTCCACACTCTCCGTTGCTCTGGACTGTTGATCCAAAGTACTTGAAATCTTCCACCTTCTTTATCTCTTCTCCCTGTAACCTCACTTTCCCATCCTGTCTCTAAGTCTGAATAAAGTCAGATTCTTGGCTGAAACCAAGCACTGATTTAAACTTCTATCACACATCTGTCGTGATGGTCAACGCAACGTTCAGAGGATGCTCTGGAGTTCAGTTGAAATGTAGTAAAAAAGACAGCCATAAACTTCTGAATCCTACCACCATGGTGGTGAAGATGTGCTGTGAAGAATTGCCTGTCCTAACTAGACCTGAAAACTATGTCTCCCGGTTTGGACTTTTAGCTAGTTTGTCCTAAGATTTCCTGTTTGATTTTGAGGTCTATGTGTTGCCCTTGAACCCCTCTTTAAATCTTATTGTGTGACTGAATTCCACTCCCTGATGTTGTGCACCTCTGTCTCAGTCTCACGTCAATAAGTCATGTTCTCCATTGCTCCTGTGCCGGATCGTCTTGCGTTTCTTTGTGAGTGGATTAGTTGTTCTGCTCCTTAAGAATACGATGTCCTCACTGTACCCATGGACAAAAGATTCCCATTCAGACTTGTTACCTTTTGCTTCAGACTGACATTCCACATCCTGACCCTGATTGTTTAAAAGACCACTGATTCAGCCTCTTATTCACGCCTTTTGTATCTGATACCCATCTTTTCCTCTTGTGTTTCTTTGATTGTTTCCGTCTCTGGGGGGCACTGTAATGGTGGCAACGACATACAAAACAATCGACCTGACTGTGTTGATCTTTCTTAATGTCTACTCTAACTTTGCCAATGAAAACAATGATGTTTCATGTCTTTATACACTACGATTACCGTAATTTCCGGACTATAAGCCGCAATTTTTATCACACACTTTCAACTCTGCGGCTTATTCAATGATGCGGCAAATTTATGCATTTTTTCTAACGGCCGTCAGGGGCGCTCGAGCAGAAAAGGTAAGAGTGAGAGAGGTGGAATATATGTGTCGAGGAAGATGCAAGTTTAATGTAACTTTGTGCTTTGTCCTTGAATAAAATTAGCATGAACAGACCCTCATCATGGAAAATGCAAGAAGAAATGCATATGACGCAGCTTTCAAGTTAAAAGCGATCGAGCTCGTTGATAAAGAAGGAAACAGAGGAAGGTGGGAGGCTGTTAACTCTCCTGTTGTGGTTGGTCAAATTTGACCAATTTGCAATTCAAAATACACATAGCTATTTTGGTTTAAACCTGATAAATACAATAGTTTATGATAATACCCACACCATGGATTTGAACATATAAAAGTAAGAATTTTGTTTTTTTTTATTAAAGTATACTCATCCCTCATGGGGAAATTACTTTTGCTGGGTTGCACCACAGCAGGCAGCCATGTCGTTGCCAATGGTGGGAGTAACTGAGGGTTAGGTGTCTTCTCCGGGGCCATTAGGCATGAGCTCAGTCGAAATCAAACTCATTTCTCACAGTCTAAAGATGGATCATTGAGCTAACGCCCAATAATCCCTCTAATTTTTTATGTGTCTGAGCAAAGACAAGCTTCCTGAGCAGAAGGGGGCAGAGCAAAATTTTTTACTTTTATGTGACGTCACCAGTAGCGACGCGCCAAACTCCGAGGAAGCGATTTGAAGCAATTTGTTTCAGAAAGAAAGAAGAAAGAGATTTGATCCAGAGCTCTGTCTCATTTTCCAATCTTTAGTTTAAATTGAGTTTTATTTTGTGCGCTATTAATCTGCAAGCAGTGCGCAGTTTAGATGGAACATTGCTAACGCCTCTCCTAAGCAACTTCGTTGTGCGTATGGTGTTCCTGTTCAAAATGAACTGCAACAGGAAATAATCATCCATGAAACCAAACACATATTTAAACACATAAAGGGAATTGTATTTATAGAGAGCGACGTGAACACTAAATGAACTTTGGTGACATAAATAGAAGCTAAAAGTGTGAAGAAGAGAAATCTAGCAGGAAACTAAAAGTGAAGCCATACTTAAGCCCGTCTGTGTCACATTAAGTGTTTTTTTTTTTCCAACACTACACTTTTTTACAGACTTCATTGTTAGAGAAAACCAGTGTTCCCCTGAATGCTCCGGCCTTTTCCACATGTGACAGTTTAAGCAAAGAAGATAAATGAGATGAATGCAGCAGATATTTGGTAATTCTCCACATATGGTGTGGTTTCTGCAGCGGGGTTGTTGTACTAAGTATAAACCGTCTGATGTCATGGCAGTGGAGCATGTGCGTCTATTTAACATGATATAATCCAATCCAACCAATGGGAGAATGAATCTGAAGCAGCCAATTAAATCCAAACTTAGCCATAGCACAGGAACAGCATGGTCTTTGTGTGTGAGCCTACATGGATATGCGGTGGTGTGTGGGGGATGGGGATTTTTCAAGAAGTGATGATGTTCTCACTTCATTTGGTCACACAAGCTTGATGCTCAAGTATGAGACACCTTCCAACCATCGGTACACAGTCTGCAAGTTAATCCTAAACTAAGCACGGCAGAGCTGTGAACCAAAAATAACTTACTGTTATCCAGCGTTTAATAAAAGAGGGGTCAATGAATCACTGGTCTGTAGCTGGTTTTCTGAATCACACATTAAGCCACCTGAAGATAAAGTTAACAATTGAAAGACTCTAAGTTGAGTTTAGTCAATCAAAATAAGCACATCAAGACTTCTAAACCGAAAACAAGATTTTAAAAATGAATTTCTAGTTTAGCGTGATTATCCAAGTATGGCACATCTGTATGAATTGCTCCACTTATCCGGGGCCGGGTCACAGGGGGCAACAGCCTCAGATGGGAAGCCCAGACTTCTCTCACCCCGGCTTCATCCTCCAGCTCACCCGGAAGGATCCCAAGTCGTTCCCCGGCCAGCTGTGAGACTTAATCTCTCCAGCGGGTACGGGGTCTGGCTCTTGGTCTTACCAGCGAGGTGCTCGGGAGGCCTCCTGACCAGATGCCCGATGCCCATCTGGCTTCTCTCGGCTTGGAGGAGGAGCAGCTCTACTTCGACCTCCTCCCGGATGGCAGAACTCCTCACCAAGTCTCTGAGTAAGAGGCCAGCCACCCTGCGGAGGACGCTCCTTTCGGCCGCTTGTATCTGCAATCTCATTCTTGTGGCCACCACCCACAGCTGGTGCCCATAGGTGAAGGTGGGAACGTAGATCGACTTGTAAATCAAGAGCTTTGCTTTTCAGCTCAGCTCACATGTTTAAATCATGTGAGAATATATGAAGAACATGTAACGCAAACGTATTTCTTCTTTTTTAATTCAATTTTTAAATGTAATATCGATTCTTATGTCCATGTAACATATTGTACACATGTGACACATTGTTTCCATTCATTCCGATTTTTGTGCATATGCTAATGAATCCGTGTAGTCCCTCATTCATCCAGGAGTGATCCATAGTAGAAAAAGTTTCAAAAAAGTCTTCTGGACAGTTTAATTCTTCAACGTGACGTTTCGACTTCCATCCGGAAATCATTTTCAATCTGAATGAAATGGACTGAAACCTGGATCCATTTATACTAACCTGAGTAACAGGTAAAAAATAGTAAGAAGGGCTCGACCAATGAGCCCGTGTTACTTAAGATGGCCGTGAATGGCTCCTATTGTAGCCACAGACCAGTAAACAAACCTATTATAAAAATGCTAAAAGCCTAGTGAATACAGAAACTTGCTAACGAGAGGCGTGAAACTGAGTCACGAGGTGTCATCTTTAGTCCATGGCTTCAAAAGGCTGCTATAGATACCGGGCAAAACGTATCTAACGCCTCCACTCCGATTCAGTGAGGGATTTTCTTTCATCACAAAGATGGCTTCTTTCACCCCTCTTTCAAACCAACTAAGATGCAGATGTATGGCAGACTGGACCACTAGAGGCTTCTCTTCTGTGTTGGTAAAGTCTTTTGTGGAGTGGTTGCTTTGTTTCCCCAATGTAGTGTTCTTTGCAGCTACCTTCACTGCACCGGATCGAATAAACTACATTGCTCTGTTTTTCAGTAGGCATCTTGTCTTTAGGATGTACTAGTTTTTGACGTAATGTGTTGACCGGTTTAAAGAAAACCGGGATGTCATGTTGTCTGAAGATTCTCTGTAACTTCTCGGACAGTCCTGACACGTAGGGAATACAGACTCCATTTTTTCTCTTCTCAGTTTCTGTTTCCCTCTTCTCACGTTTCTTGGACCCTCTCACCCTATTCAGGGCCCATTTGGGGTAGCCACAGACCGAGAGGGCTTTTTGGACATGCTGTGTCTCCTTCTCCTTAGCCTCTGTGCTCGTGGGTACCTCCTCCGCCCTGTGTTGTAAAGTTCATTCAGATTGAAAATGATTTCCGGAAGTCGAAAACTGAGAACCATACTGAAGTCTCGTGGGTAATCTTCCACCCACAAATTTGTATTTTCTTTCTATCCATTAAGTACCCCATTTGTAAAGCAAATTTGGCGGTCAGACCATCCATTCCAGAAATTTGGCACCATAAAAGAAACAACAAAAAAAGCAACCCCAATAAATCATCTTTGCCACATAAACACCTTCTTCTCTGCTTGTGCACCTTTGTGTCCACTCTTGCTTGTGTAAAGTAATGCTGAATCCAAAATTTATTTTAAGACTCCACAAACGGACTATAGATCACCTTACTAGCCTTCCATAGTGGGCTGTATTAGAAAAGCAAGCTTATGTGTGCCAAGTGTGACGCGAAGGACAAAACAACCTATTAAAACATTCATAATATCACACCAGATAGACCCGACTCATTAATTGTGCCTACGAGCTCAACCAAAAGCAAATCTCAAGTGGCCCACCTTGCTCCCTTGAGATGTCTGGTTTGTACCAGAACTTGGTCGTGTCTTGTACAAACTTGACATTCAACCTCCCCTCAGGGCTTCCATCTGCAAGAAAATAAGTTTTTGTAAGACAAGGAGTTTTAATTTGCTAAAATCTCAAAATTTCCACATGTTCTATGTTCTTACCAGACATGTTGAACCTTGAGAAGTCAGACAGCGTGTGAAAGTAGCCCGGAGTGTTTCCTGCATTCATTGGGGACATAATCTTCCCGTTCAGTGTGCTGTAGGACAGAGCTCCATTGGGCCTGTCCCCGCTTGACATGCGCCGTTTCTCTGGTAGCTGTGGCTGGAAACCAGGAGCCGGACTTCCCTGTCTGAAACCTCCATCTTGATAACCTGCAGGTGAAATAGGGAACGAGGGAGTAGGGGGTCCTTGGTAGCCAGAGGAGCTGCTCTGTCTTGACAGATTCCCATGCCGTTCATCTGGTGTGGTGTATCCGCTGTGCATGGGATGGCGGTCCAGGCTTGGGCTCCTCTGGGACATCTGTGAAACAGATGGGTGGCGGCCCAGCACTGGACTTCCATCGGGGTGAGTAATGGAGGGTTGCCGGCTCAGCACCGGGCTGCTCTGAATGGGCTGACTCAAGGACTGCTGCCTGCTGAGGATTGGGCTCTGCTGAGATCCGTGTCCAGAGGCTTGTCTGCTAAGAACTGGACTGCTGTGAGCTCCATGAGATGGACGATGTTCAAGCACATGGCTGCCACTGAAACCTGGCATGTCAACTTCAAAACCATTAGCTGGGGATTTTTGAACCGATTGGACCAAACCATCATGTTTGGTCAACTGCTGCTGGAGGGCAGGATTGTGGATGACACCAAGGAGGCTGGCCTGGTGGGGGTGGTGGCCATTTCCATAACCAATGTTAGTCTTGGAAGGTTCAGTGAGAGGTGGGCTAGGTTCTGGAGCTGGATAGCTCCCTAAGAGGTTGTTGGGACCAAGGTAGGACAGTGTGGGGGTAGTAGTGCCAAGGTAGGAGGAGGTTGGAGAGCTGGAATCCAGGTAAGAGGATGAGGGGGTGTTCAGGGCTTGATATGATGGTGTAGGGGTGGCATAGGCGCTCTCTGTAGGCTGAGAGCGGAACCCAGAATCAGTAGTAGGTTGTGATGGAGTGCTTACGCTCCTCTCTGTAAGCAGTGGATCACTGGAACAAGAAGAAAAGAAAGTTTGATAATCCATTCCTCTTTCTTTTAAAGATTTCGGGGCGGATTTATTAGGCTTGCTTGTGCTCAAATCTGTGTGCACACCAATTTCCAAGGACATTGTGTGATCTATAAAGGTGGTGAAGTGCATGAAGTTTTTCTTAATTCAAGATAAAGTCAGAAGCTGCTGTATGCAAATTGTAAGGCCAGTAATTCCCACCCTACCATACCCAGGACTTGAATCTCCAACCATCCTACTATGAGGCCACTGTGCTAACCACACCACCAACGATCAGCCCAAAGACACTTCATAAAAGCAATAATCATATCATTAAAACATAGAGCTGGAAGTTCTTACCATCTCATTTTCAAGGAACTTAAACAGGCTGCCATCCATTGATGATCATACAAATAGGCCAATAGGGGCCCCAAACCTTGGGCTCTTAAATCATGTAGGAAATTGCACGGTCAGATGAGGGACAACATTTTATGACCACTTAGATTTTTGCCCCAAAATCTTGACTGGTCTACAAGTAATTTGAGACCTCTAAGAGCTATACTTTTGGAACTTTGGAGTTCTAGTGGCATGATTATTGCGATGGTTGGGAGATCAAGTTGGCATATGCCTGAGAAAAATTGTCGCAGGTATTATCTGTGAGCTTAAAGGACACTTGTATACATTTTGAGCTTCCGTGGCATAAGCAAGATGTGTAAGCGTAAGATCAGCGCAGGTCTTTATTAATGAGTTGGTAAGTGATTTCGACTTACCCCTGTGAGTTTTGGATAGGGCTGCTGCTGGACAAAGGCGGGTTCAGTGTATGTGTGGTGGGACTTGGACTCCTCTGTTGAACTTTTATGTCTGCTGGAGGGCTAAAACTTCGAGGTGACGGCTCTCCGGCTGCCACAGCCGACCTTGCCACAGACTCCACGTAGCTTCTGGATGCTGCAAAGAAAAAAAGCTACTATCAGAATCACTGTTATTATTTCAGGTTCCCATTTTGACTGACTGTAAATTCCTTGATTAAAGTAAATGTTTTAGATGACAAAAAGATTTCAAATAGATTTATTTCACATGACATTCTGATGAGTTCCTGAATGACACTTTGGTTGTATGTATAAACTTTACTGGAGTCTTCTAGTACAACAGTGGTTCTTACCTTCCTCACCACCGCTGCTTTCATCATCTGTGCCGCATTGTTTCAGATAAAAATATAGATTAAATTAAATACTATGAAGTGCATAGGAAATTAATATTCCTAACTTGGTTATAAATTGATGTAATCTATGGACAGTGACAACAAGAGATGTTCAATTAAGACATAAGTACATGTTTAGGGCAAAGCACGGTGATGGAATAGTCATGGTATGGGCTTCCTAGCCTACAACATATCTTCACTCAGTGGAGCATTATCTTTGCTGTACATGAAAAAAATGTCTGAGAGCTAAAAGAATAATAATACCCAACACAATAAATCTTAAAAAGAAAGACTAACACATCAACAATGATGGAGGAAAACTGCACCTGTCATTTAGATCAGCGTTTTTCAACCAGTGTTCCACGGCACACTAGTGCGCTATGTGAGATTGTCCAGTATGCCGTGTGAAATTATCCTATTTCAACTCTTGTGATCGCAATCTATCGGAAGCTCCCAAAGATTGTTTTGGTTGATCTGGTTTGGTTTGTATTAAAAAAATAACTGTATTTATTTATGTTTATCAAGATGAAATCTTGCCATTTTATTTAGAAACAGGCAGGGCCGTTCTGTCACCATAGCAACCCGTTCTTCTTCTCTCTTATTTTGTTGCATGATGCTGTCCATCGCTCCCAAATACTACCGCAAGCAGTGGATTGTTTTTTTAAGTGTTTTTGAGACATTGTGACAAAATTTAGGTTGCTTTTTAAAGCAGAAAAATTGTGGATTCTAATTAAATCTCATATTTTCTGCAAGACATTCAAAATGAATAAGTAACTGTACTAAAGATGACCAAATAGGTTTCGATGTGTCTTCAATTTCTATTCAGGACATTTTGGTGAGAATTACTATAATATCAGAA
Source organism: Neostethus bicornis (assembly GCA_902685375.1). Taxonomy (NCBI): domain Eukaryota; kingdom Metazoa; phylum Chordata; class Actinopteri; order Atheriniformes; family Phallostethidae; genus Neostethus; species Neostethus bicornis. The sequence continues at coordinate 9,099,197 of LR738549.1, read as the reverse complement.
AAAAGGCGGCTCTGGAGAATTCCTTTTTAACATTCTGGACTGGTGATGCGTCTCGAGGTTTTTTCAATGCAAAAATGTACCATGGAATGAACAAGATTGAAAAACACTGATTTAGGTCAGAGTTAGCATGATTTGTGATGTTGATCTCTATATCTTATTACTAAAGAAAAAAAACGATGAACTGATTTTAAAACTGTAAGATATCCTATCTTTTTCATGAGCCAAGCCAGATTAATTTGCATCCTTTCGATTTGAAAATTTGACTTGTACTGTTTTTACTGACTACAATAAAACTATGAAAAAGGGATCATTTACCATCCCGATTAGGTCTGATTTTTCTTTCTTAAAGTGTTACAACTAACCTGAGCCGGTTTGATTGAGGAGGATCTCTGCTGGATTGTGTGGCTTCAATCCCAGAGCTGACAGCGGAGTTTTGGCAAGACCAGGTGGAGATCGACCTGGAGAGAAGATTGAAATTTAGCACCACTCAAGTTCAAATATTTCACATATCTCGACAGCTACTACCCGTTGTCAGTTCAAAATAGATTTGTTTCATGATATACTGGCTTCAATATCCACTCGCTCAGCTTTACGCCGAAAAACAACCATTGAACTGTAACAGGTAAAGCTGTCGAGGTACAACATCACGTATAGTAATCACACAAAGGGCGACATATTTGGGAGGATGTGCCCATGCCTCATGCTTTGACAAGGGGGTAAAACATGCATGCTGAAAACTGCACCTGGTTCAGCATTGAGCAGAAGCAGGTGTTTGTGGAACATCAAAGCAGAGTGTCAAAATGGACTCCGAAAAAAACAAAACGGAGCTTCAATCAATTACTTTGAAGATCTTTCTCTGTATTTATATTATCTGCAAAGTTTTACGATTGCAAAAAACACCAAAGGAAAAGATGAGGAGTCAGTTGGTTATTTTAAACCAGTGATTCTCAATTATTTCCTGTTGCGCCCCCCCTAGGAAGAAGAAAACATTTTGCGCACCCCCCACTCTCTGCCGTGACTATGATTAGTATCATTTGTCTATTAAATTGTTCTAAATACACCTCTGCATAACAATGTATCCTCATTAACATGAAAAAAAAAAAGCAACGTACAACAAAGAACAACTTTATTAACATTGTTTTTTTTTTAGTTTGTAACAGAAAAAATTTAAAGTGCATCAATTAACTTGAAATTCAAAAAGCGCCAACAACTATAGTGAAGTGGTCCCCAACCACCGGGCCGCGGACCGGTACCGGGCCGTGGGTCGTGTGGAACCGGGCCGCATAGAATGAAGAAATAACTTCCATTATTTCCATTTGATTTTTTTATTTGAGCCTATATTATAAAGGTTTTCTTGATTCTTGATGACGATGTTTTAATTTGAAAAGTTACCGGATACAGAGTTACGAAGCAGACTGGACTTTGGAAACACTCTTCAGGTTTCAGGTCAAAATAGGACTGTCTGGTTCCAGCAAAACAAACTCAGAACTCTAATTGATCTAGTTTTACTAACTAGTATTTTTATTCACTTTGCTTTTGTGATGTCCTTTATTTTGAAGGTTTCTTTACCGTTACCAAGGCAACCAGATTACATTCGAGCAGAAAGAATGTTTTGTGTTATAAAGACGCAGCTAATAAATTTTCTCGTGAGGACAAAATGGATTTAAGTTTATTATTTATTTTAAAAAAACAACAACATTTTTTCAGGCTGGTCTTATTTAGTTTTTCTGCTACACCTTTAGACCGGTCCGTTAAAATATTATCAGACGCTAAACCGGCCCATAGCGCAGGAAAGATTGGGGACCTCTGCTGTTGTGGATGTGTAATTACACTTTATTCTAGTACGGCAAAAAAAAAAAAACATGTTCCACAGGGTCAAACGCGCCCCCGCTGGCATCGCGTCTATTTGAGAAGCACTGTTTTAAACTAATATCCAACAAAGTGAATTTTGGTTTGAAAGAAAACAGTTCGGCCTTCATTTTTTTAAAAACCCCTCCTTTTTTCTTTCCATTGTAACAACAAAAGTTGATGTGGGGGCAAAACATTCAATCAGCACATAACAAGACAAAATTCAAAGCTTCTAGCAGGGAACAAGGCAGGGAACTCGGTCATGACATGGACAGCAGCAGGGTCTCTGTTTACCACTCAGTAATGAATCTTCTTTTCTTAAAGAGGGGGGATCATGCTAGATCTATTTTTTGGAGGTTTCTACCTGGTGTGAACCAAAATTTAAATAGCATCAAAAGCTTATCTAAAGTGGTTCCTATTTCATTTGCGCATGTTTGAGAAATTTGCGAGCTCTCACATCCAGTGTTTCAATATTATTCGTACATCAGGTTGTTCTTGGCTAAGGATGTAGTTCTACTACTCACTCAGGTATTGCTTTCTATCAGCTCATATTTTTATGCAAACACGTCCTTATAAGATTACAATAGAATATGCTCTAGATTTGCAATCTTGTTAAGCTTTACGCTGTAAACAAGATTTATGCGATGTCGGGAATACGCCTAAAACAGGGGTGGGCAAACTTTTTGGTTCGCAGGCCACATTGAGCTCTAACATTAGACAAAAGGGCCGGAACAGGAGCAGACGGATGGCATGCTTTGGTAACCTCACCTAATTGGAGAAAAAATACACTGGAGAAAACATGTGCTTTGATTTGCTAGGTTTAAAATCCAACACACTTGTTTATGTGGGTGTATTAGCCCCAAGTATGGCTTCCCATACCTCCGCGCGCGGATCACGAAGACACATTTTAATAGGAGCAGTGTTGGTTTTCTTTTTCTCAACAAAACCGGTATATCTAGAGTACGCCATCTAGTGAGAAAACATCAGAATTACAGGGAAAGTAAAACATTAAATAAATAAATAGAATTACTCTATTCATCCCTCACCGGGGAAATTTGTGTGCTGCACTCCTTACACCGCAGCAGGCTGCCCTTCAACGGCGCCAATGGTGGGAGAAGCGGGGGTTAGGTGTCTTCTCCAAGGACCCTAGACGTGCTCTCTGTGGGATGCGAACCCACAAACTCCCGGTACGCGCGAATGCTCTAACCACTGAGCTGCCGTCTCCACCCTTAACAAGGTTTATTTAATTTTTTTTTTACGTCCGGCGGGACGGATTAAAATCTCTAACGGACCGTATGTGGCCCGCGGGCCGCAGTTTTCGCATGCCAAGCCTAGGAGGTGGGAGTAAGTATAATTAGAGTCATTACCCTACAAAAGCACAATACCCCCTCTTTATTATCTTGCTTTGTGTAATGATCATGCCAAAGCAATGCAAAATGGTGGTAAGTGATAGATACGAGGTCACTCAGGCACAGGAAGGGAAGCAGGGGGCCACATGACTGACGATGTGGGACGGTGGAACTCCATAAAGCATCTGTGCATCCTCAACTTACCAAAGAATCCCAACAATTCTTTTTGCGAGAACACTGATGCTGGGCCTTTAATTATGGCTGGTGTTGTTTTGTGTGAAAGTTTGAATAGACATGTTACGCAAACAAGAGATTATAGGTATCTAGAGTACGTAGAATCTGGTTTGGATTGTTTATCCAAACATGTGTCCCTCACAACCAAATTCACCATGGTAACTCCAGTCAGATGGATTTTGTCGAAGTTCCCACGATTTCCTTCTAAAGTGACAATTCCATTGGTCTAACGTTTCCTTTAAAAGTCCTGTGGGTGTTCTGGGAGACGTTCTGAGTGTTAGAGATGTTCCATGAACATCCAAATATAGAGTGTTTGTGTGAGTGACTCGTATGGGTGTGTCTGCTGGAGATGATCGGAACATGATGCAATCATCTCAGCTGGAATCTGTTCTCAGTCTGTAGTAGACTAAGCGGGGAAAAGACGTGTCTCATTTCTTATGGGAAGAAACACAACATAAAAGGAGAAAAACTTATAAAACCTTTCAATGAGATCAATGTTTGGACGTTTTTACTGATAAACAAACTACAACACGTCCCGATACAACTGGAAAAATGACCAGAATTGTGAATAAACTGAGAATTTTCATTAATAAATGCTTTTACAAATATCAATTAAAGCCGATTTTTACCTCAACCTTTTCACTCAGACTCTTTACAAAAATTCCTTTAACTTTATATCAATGACTTTAGTATTTTCTATCGATATGGACTCAACGTTTTCAAAGAGGACGTTTTGGTCCCAGAAATTAAGTCAACTTTAAAAAAAAAAAAAAAAAACTCAATTATGTCGTAAAGTCTAAGCTCCACAGTGCCAACAATCAGTGGAAGGAGGGACTTACACAGATTGAAGTAAGGGGTTTGCGGTGATATTGGGAATGCAGGGGTTTGGGGGAACACCTCACCACCAGCTGTGGGTGTAGGACTGATGGGGCCTCCTTCCATCTCCTCGAAGGCTTCCCGATAGCTGTGCATATTTCTCTACAGAGTGAAGCAAAGCAAGATGAGAAAGATTAACGCCACAGGAAATAAAACCACAAGTTTGATCACCAAGTTGTTAAAAACGCAGACTTTTTCTTTTTCTTCCGGCATTTCCCTTCAGAGGTCACCACAGCAAGTCAGTTTCTTCCATCTAACCCTATCTGCTGCATCCTCTTTGGTCACACCAACTATCTGCATGTCTTCCTTCACTGTATCCATGAACCTCCTCTTTGGTCTTCCTCTAGTCCTCTTTCCTGGTGGTTCCAAATCCAGCATCCTTCTTCTGATGTACTCTCTCTCCTCTGTACATGTCCAAACCATCTCAGTCTTGCCTCTCTGACTTTATCTCCAAAACCTCTAACGTGCTGTTCCTCTGATATACTCATTTCTGATCCTGTCCATCCTGGTCACTCCCAGAGAGATCCTCAGCATCTTCATCTCTGCTACCTCCATCTCTGCTTCCTGTCTTTTCTTCAGTGCTACTGTTTCTAGACCAATCAGCATGGCTGGTCTCACCACGGTTTTGTACACTTTCCCTTTCATTCTAGCTGAAATTCTTCTGTCACACATCACACCTGATACCTTCCTCCACCCGTTCCCGCCTGCCTGAACACGCTTCTTCACCTCTTTTCCACACTCTCCATTGCTCTGGGCTGTTGATTTGAAGTACTTAAAATCTTCCACCTTCTTTCTCTCTTCTCCCTGTAACCTCACTTTTTCATTTGGATTCCTCTCATTCACACACATGTACTCTGTTTTACTCTGACTAATCTTCATTCCTCTTCTTTCTAGTGCAAACCTCCACCTCTCCAGCTTTTCCTCCACCTCTTCCCTCCTCTCACTACAGATCACAATGTCATCTGCAAACATCATTGTCCATGGGGATTCGTGTTTAACCTCGTCCATCAGCCTGTCCATCACCATAGCAAACAGCAAAGGACTCAGAGCAGATCCTTGGTGCAGTCCCACCCCCACACTGAACTCCTCTGTCTCACCTACAGCACACCTCACCTCAGCCCTCATACATGTCCTGGTCCACTCTAACATACTTCTCCGTCACACTAGACTTCCTCATACAATACCATAGTTCTTCTCTAGGTACCCTGTCATACGGTTTCTCTAGATCTACAAAGACACAGTGCAGCTCCCTCTGACCTTCTCTGTACTTCTCTATCAGCATCCTCAAGGCAAATACTGCATCTGTAGAAAGAATATCTAAATAGAATATCTAAATATACATAGTCGCAATTGCAAATCTCCAAAGTCTCCACATCTACATGCAACGGACCACATTTGGGATATGATGGAGAAACGGAGGGTTATGTGTCTTCTTCAAGGACCCTAGACGTGAACTCAGTTGGAATTGAACCTGCAAACTTCCAGTTAACTTCCGAGGGTCAATGCTTTACCATCTGCAATATAAAGTTGAAATATCTTTAGAAACTTTGTGATGCTACAGTATAAATTGTGGAGTAACTTGTTAGATCTCTGATAACAATTAGAGCTGATCTGGAAGAAATGCTTTAAAGGCATAGAACTTCAAAAACCTGTTGAGTGTGAACACAAGTTAAAATGAAACGTAATTAATTTAAATTGCTCAAATAATCATTTTGCTATAGATGCTCTATTTGCTCAATGCTCTATATAATTTTTAGTCTCGTTCTGCTTCTTGTTCCAACATACACATCGTACCTCTTTAGGTCGTCCCCCAGGGTTCATCGCTAAGGCGTTAACAAACTCCGGAGAAACACACCGGATGGGGGAACGAACAAGAACTTCAGAAGATGGACTGTCATCTGAGTTTCCCTCACTGGTGATGCGCCGGCGGGGAAGCGTCGTCGGCTCGTCCAGGGACGCCGTTCTGGCCTGAACACCTAGAATCATAAATAAGTGAGGATTAGCACCAGTTGGAGAACCATTTTGCGGGATTAGACCTCATGGTGTGTGTTACAAATAAACAAGACAAAGCACTTATGTTTTCATGTAAAACCAAACATAATTCCAGTGGTTAATAAATTAGCAGATGCTCATCAAACAAAACAGAGAGTTATCGCATTTGTTATCGAAAACTTGCTACTCATCAAAAATATTTAAGCTCATACGTGTTAATCTGGTTCAAACTCCAGGATTTAGAACGTCAGACAAACAGGACTAAAATTAGAATGGCACTCCCAAGTAAATACCCCAATGTCGACGTTGGAAATCTTAAACATTACATAAACAAAATGGTTAATTGAGGTCGGATAGAGAGTCTCCAATGGTTTAAGAATTAATAAAAAAAGTGTGGTCTTTAAATTTTTGAAAGAATGTTGTTAATTCGGTACACTCGGTAAAAGAAAAAACAAGACTAAATTGTTTCTCTATGCTCGACCAAAATATCCGTTGCATCAATTTAGTGATGAGTTTTATGCAGGTCTTTCTGTGTGGAGTTTGCATGTTTTCCCCGTGTATCCATGGTTTTTTCTCCCAGTACTCTGGTTTCCTTCCACCCTCCAAAAACATTCATGTTAGATTAATTGGCCGCTACAAAATTGCCCGTAGGAATTTTATAGTGGCAGATTGGCGACTTGTTTGGGGTGCGACTTGCTTCTCGCCTTGAATTAGCCGAGATATGCTGCTCGCAACCTCGTTAGGGATGGAATATTTCAGAAAATGAGTGAATGAGTTTTATGCAGAAATGGATCATTTTCACCCCGCCCACTTAGTACCGAATTCTAATTCATTTGCATGACTTTTTCTTGTAATTCTTCAGGTTTGTCCGAATCTTAAATAATGAAAATATCTTAACGATCTCAAAAGAAATCTAAAGTAGAAGCTATTTTCGGAGACGGTGGATCAGCGCTAGAGCGCTCGCCCGCGAACCGGAAGGACGCGGGTTCGATGACCACTGTCTAGGGTCCTTGGAGAAGACACCTAACCCCCGCTTCTCCCACCATTGGTGCCGTCGAAGGGCAGTCTGCTGCGGTGTAAGGAGGGCAGCACACAAATTTCCCCGGTGAGGGATGAATAGAGTAATTCTTTTTTTTTTTCATTTTCATGCTGGCAGATATTCACACATGAAGAAGGGACCCTCAGAGGCTGATAGTCTTGGAAAAAGTAGAGACTCTCTCGACCCTGTCATCTTGTACGATTTTTATGTTTGTTAGCAAATTTGATACTTTCCATTGCTTAAAACATATCATTTGCGATCAGTTAGGATGAGTCCCAAATAGAGTCTGTAAATCCCAGAAAACATTTGGAATCGTGTCCGCTGCTACGGCAATGAGAAAGTAATAAAATTTGAGTAAAATGTCTAGATTTTTTTTAAATTGTCTGTTCACCTCTATATTTTTTTCTTCTTTTATTACTTTCATTCATTCATTTACCTTCTCAACTGCTTGTTCCAAGTGGATCTGGGAGGGGTGATATACCCCACCCCAAAGGTTCGTGGGGAGTGCCCAAACACTTTGCCAGTCCGTTGCAGAGCAGTGGTGGAACGTAACGAAGTAAATGTACTTCGTTACTGTACTTAAGTAAAAAAAAAAAAAATGTATATCTGTACTTTACTTCAGTAAAATTTAAGACCGGTACTTTAACTTTTACTTCACTACATTTTTAGAGCAAATATTTGTACTTTTACTTCGCTACTTTTTAAAAGTGTGTTTTACATTTTTTGTTACATTTTCGTTCAGAAATTTGAAATACACAGGTTTTTTTTTTTTTTTTTTAGCGCATCTTGAAGCCGCATCACCAAAATCAAAAGAAGCAGTTGATCGGGAGAAGAAGTAATGAACCGAGAAACATTTTCCGCATTCATTCAGCGCCAAAAACCTAACATCAAATCTAGTACAAATTAAAAAGAGTCAGACGATTGTTGTTTGTTGTGTTTACTTCTAAATAAAAAGTTGAGCCATTATTACACAGAGCAGGGGCGGATCTAGAATTTTCCAAAAGGGGTGGGGCTTTGACAAAGCCAATATATAGTGACTGGGGGCCTCCCCCCAAAACATTTTTAAAAATACGTTACATTTTCCTCCATTTTGGCGGCCCATTCACTGGCCCTTCTTGGGGATAGCTTGACTTGTCCCCTTTCCTTTTATTTTATTTTTTTTTTTGTGGACCAAAATAGGCGGGAGAGGGGGGGTCACACCCCTGCAGAGTATTTGTCCTGGTTACCACGGTGACACCCCATAGCACAACAAATAACATTTGAATTATGATCGAATACTTTTACTTTTTACTTAAAAAGTAAAATTTACACCAACTATTTTTGTACATTTACTTATGTAGATTTTTTTTATTGGTACTTTTACTTAAGTAATTTTTTTGCCTAATTATCTATACTTTTACTTAAGTACAAAAAGTGAGTACTTCATCCACCACTGTTGCAGAGTCTCTAATTAGCATTTCTTGTCAATAAAATTTATATTGTAATCAGATTTTATTTTCATACTAATTAGAAAACAAGCAAAAATTACTTTCGAACGACAAATTACCAATACCATTTGTTCCCATGAAGGTGTGATCAGATAGAACACCCTCTAACACTCTGATTTGCTGTTTCCTTGGCAATCGGTAATGGTCCACAGCCGGTGAATTTTTCCCCATTACTTTTTTTTCCTTTTAGTCATTTAAAGTGAGGTTTTAACATACGAGCCAGCATGGTACGAGGTCCAAAAACATAAACTTGAGAACTTATCCCATGAGGCGTTTTCTTTTTTTTTTGCTTTTAAAGTTTCCATATGTGGACACCTGTGAATAGAAGAGGTTACTTGAGGTAAAACTACAGACTAATATTCTGGGAAACTTTCCTCAAATTAAGACCTTTTACGTTACTTTTAGTTGCTGATTAAAACCAGAAGTTTTCAAACCTGCAAGATGGGCAAAAAAGTAAGTCCTGTTTTACAACTAAACCTAAATCCAAACACAGCAATAAAGCGGAATTAGTGGTAAAAATGATCATAACTGTTTCCATGGTAATTTAAAAGGGAAGTTGTTGCTACTGAATGTCCAACAAATGTGTCCAGTTACTTATTTTCCGTTTTCTGGAGTTTAAAACTTGTGATATTGTGGAAAATTGGCTAGCTCTACTTTCTGTCCATCTGGCCAATATTAGAAGGGTATCCCCAAAAGATGGAGTCTTTACTTTTGCAAGTATATTTAGAAATATAAATCCTGTTCGGGGTGAATCCCTGCCTTTGCCTGAAATCAGCTAGGAATAGAAATCAGCTAGGATAGACATAGTCTCTCCAGCGAGTCCCAGGTCTGCCTTTGGGTCTCCTCACGGTGGTTTGTGCCCAAAACACTTCAGCAAGAAGGCGTTCAGATGCATCCTGACCCGATGCCCGAAACCTCACCTGGCTTTTCTTGACCAGAAGGAGAACCAGCTCTCCTCCAAACTTCTCCCTGATGGCAGAGTTCCACACTCTAACTCTGAGTGAGAGCCCAGCCACTCTGCGGAAATTATGGCTAATTGTGGCAAACTAACACATTGAGTGAGATTCAAATTAGATCTAACTAATGTACCGAGAAAATTATGTACATAATAAAATTGGGAGGTCAGTAAAAAGTAAAAACATCCAGACACATTTCCTAATATTCGCAAGCGCATTCGGTTTTCTTTCAGCCTTTTGTCTGAAAATTTATCAAAATTTTGATGAACATATGCAGGTTTGAGGATTTTTTTGTTGTTGGAAATCTGCCAATTGATCAGGTGACGTGTTTAACGACCTCTGAAGCTTGATACCTGCAAGTCGTTAGTTTAACTACAAGCCCAACTTTCTGACAGAAAACACTAACTGAAACTACAGTCTGCAAATACATGGTGATCTCATCTCAAATAAAGCATAAAATTCTTCCACAATGACGTGGAAATAATAACGTCATAAAAATGACTTTATTATGGCTGCTATATGAAATTTTAAAAATGGCTGACTCTTCCTTTTTCATTTATACTGTATATGTTTTTATATTTTTATACAATCCTTGTTAAAAAAACAAAAACTTTGTTTAACTGGGCTATTTTTATCACATTTTTTAATCCGACAAGGACCACATGTTCATTTTTTTAATGTCCTGATACAGCATGTAAGAGTTCAGAATTCAAAGAAGACATATTTTCTGTTTTACATGACTGCATAATCTCATTAGAATATATTCCTAGTTCATTTTAGTGCGGAGGAGTACTGTAAGTTGTAGCTTTGATGTAGCGTTGCATTACTGTAAAGGATATTGCTGTCTGAGGCCAGTCTGGCTCTCCACACAGAACAATCCCGTCTGGATTGTGGTCAGCTGCTCTCAGCGGACACATCCAGCTTTAGTGATGTTACTAACAAGGATTGTGGTTTCTCTCTTACATTCGGTATCTTTTGTCTGTCTTTGTAAGTCTTGAAAACGGTGAGAGTGGAAAAAAAGCCAGTTTGAATGAGGCCAGTGTATCCTGGCCTTGGTATTGTTCCCTAAGTTTGGCCAAACAGATCTTGTGACATGCTCTCCTGGCATAGGACAGAGTCTTCTTTGTGCTTTCTTTGCCTTGTTGTTGTGAAACCTTAACGTTACCCAGTTGTTTATTATTTTCTCTACCACACTTAATAGGATTCACTAACTTTTAAAAAGGCAACAAGCAGAAAAAGCAAGTGTGTGTGCGCAGAGAAAGCAGTGGTTAAACTGACAAAGAGTATCCCCGAGCCCAATGATGTGTTATTAATGAAAAAGAAAAGGTTTAGGAGAGAAAAGATGTTCAAACCAAACCCCACCGCACTCAGAGGCAAAGCAGAAACTCAACTCAGACTGAACAAACACTTTTAAAAATCATTTTTTTTAGTGTTCTTTCAGACAGGATGAGAGGACCAACCAGAGAATGAGCGAGAACGGCGGTGCTCAGATTGAGAAGAAGTCATGCTGGGGATGACGCTTTGGACACGAGCTGAGTACTCTGGATAGAAAGATGAAGGAATGAAAGAAAATAGATTGATGATAATAAAACTAGAAGGAAAAACAAGTGAAGAGAATGAGACTGTTCCAGGAGAAGAACCGGTGAAGTTACCGGTTAAGTTACACAATTTTTCTGAAGTTGTTACTCAAGGCAGGTCAACGTACCAAGTCAACTCATTTGAATAAAGATTAAATTGTTTTGTCCATACCAGCCACTCTTTGGGCCACCAGTCCTTCAACGTTGAAGACTTCATCAGGCTCATTGTCTTTTGGCTGAGGTGATGTGGAGACAGCACTTGCACTTCGATGGGGCTCGGAGACCTCTGAAGGACGGGATTGAGGTTGCAGCTGAAGATGACCACTCATTGAAGGTGAAACCTTTGAAGAAGCATTGGGTCCAGCCTGTTCCGAGAAGTGACTCAGAGATCCAAAGACAGGTGTAGGCTCTGGTGTGCTGGGTTTTCCAGGAGACATTTGAGCTGTTGGTGAAATGCTCCCCAAGCTGGACAAGGGACTGGAAATGTGGTTGTGAATGGCAGTGACGGTATGGTAGGAAGGCCTGGTTTGGCCGTGAGAGAATGAAGGCTGTGTGGTTACAACAGTGTTCTCGTTCACTGGAGCACTTTTGGATTTTGGTACCAGTGAATGATCTGGTTCCAGACCCATCATCAGAAGATTGAGAGTTTCGATGGATTCTTCAATTTCTTGTTGTGAGGCACTGTGGCGATGAGGGAACTGTGGTAGGCTGTGGTGGCTGGACATGGCAACAGATGGAGGTGGACTGAAGGTGAGGCCTTCGGTTACTGGCTCTTCAGGAACTCCAAACCGCTGCCAAACATTGAGGCCACGCTGGACGGCTTCACGGCTGCTGGTGGTGCGAGTAGGTGCTGCCGGCATGGACTTTATTTCTGAACCAAATGATCGAGAGCGATATAGGCTGCCATTTTGAGGGACCATGTAGTGACCCAAGGCCGAGGTTGAATCATTTTGGATCAGGGCAGCCTTTTTATCAGATCTTTCAATTTGTGACTGAGTGGTTTCAATTGGTTTTTCTGGGATACTTCCCTCCAAGTATGGCACATGTTCCTGCCCATTGACCAGTGACTCAGACTGGTAGTAGAGATCTGCTGGCGTTGCCCTGCCATCAGTGGAGGACAACGTTCCCAGACTGTCAACACTGTTGCCCTCTTGGCTGGTAGGCAGCTCATCATCTAAAATATCAGTTTCGCGGTCTATGCTACTGTGCCCATTGACATGGACCTGTGCAGGCACCAGGTGAAGCATCCCTCCAGCTGTCTGCGTTGGGGTGGACAGGTACGCCTGCCGCCGCATGGGGCCCTCTAAGCCACTCAGTAGTTGCTCAAGCTCTTTTTTTTCTTGGGGACTTATTGGTTGTTGGGCCTGACGATTAACAGAGGACAGCTCCTCTCCTACGGGAATTTGGGTCTGGCTCACGGCAGAAGCCTGAGGGACGCTATTTGCTTCATCAGTTCGGTCAGTTTTGATGGAAGCCGTAGAGTTTCCTGAGTCGCTACTCACAGACAGGGCATGGTCTACTGCAGGTAGGGCATGTTCTGCAGCAGTGGGGGCAACGCCATTGGACGTAACAGTTCCTTCAAGAGACTCTTTTTTGCGAACTTTAGCATAGAGGCTGCCGTCCAAGGGTCCTTCGGTGTGTATGACTTCTGAAACAAATGGGACAAAATTTGTTCAGTGAATAGTTGAGCCAACAAAAGCAATAAAAACAACTTTTTACAAAACACAACCCTGAGATTCATCAAAATATTGGGACGGAAATGGTATCTATCATGGAGAAATATAAGTATCAGGAGATAAAGTGGGCAAAACTACAGCAGCTGCAATTAAATTAAACACTGGCTCGTGTCCACCTTTTCCACAGCTTCAGGAAATGAGCCCGCACTGTGGCATGCAGAGTGGAAAAACTGAGGGAATTATAGGAGTCTGCTTTACATTTTCTCAACCCAATGGTAGAAATTGGTGTAATTTATGAAAAACCAGCCTATCGGATGATGAGTGCCCGTAGCGTCAGCAGTTTCTGCTATCCAACGTCTTCGTTAAAGGAGTTTTTCACAAATAATTTCTGTGGAAATGCTTTTAAAATGTTCTCCATTGAAGAGGAAGAAGGGCGTCCCAATCAGAAAAGTCATCATTGGAAATTTCACTGCACAACAATATGAAGTCAAGGAGTTTTTTTTTTTTATTTCCTGATCAATGAAATCCAAAGTACAGCTAAACAAAACATACCAAAAGTCACAGTGAGAAAGCTCAAACATTTGTGCACTTTTTCCTCTCTCTCATCAACCAATGACGCACATGGGTCAGATTTTTATTTGACCAGCACTTAATAATGTAGGATCCCTCTTATTCAGCCACACACGAGCCTGAGTAACTTTTTCTTATTTCTTCTAAGCAGCTAGAATAATTAAAATGATCCATATTGTGATATTCTCTCTTTTTTTCAGTCATTTCTGAGTATATTAAGATAATTTTATGTTGCTCAAAGAGTGTGGCCCAAATTAGCTATCAAATACTTCTCATTTCCAACTGGTAAGAAAGGCTGGCTCTGTCTTTGGCTGCATACAGGACACACTTGAAGCAGTGGTGGAGAGGAGGTCACTGAATAAACCCTGACCATCCTCTCTACCAATGGTCCCTCAAATTTTTTATGTCTCTGACCAAACACTCAATCTTCCTGAGCAGAAGGGGGCGGAGCAAAAACGTTGACTCTTTTGTGACGTCAGCAGTAGCGACGAGCCAAACTCTGAAGAAACGGTTTGAAGCAATTTGTTTCAAAAACAAAGAGGAAAGAGATATGCTCCAGAGTTTTATTTTGTGCGCTGCATAGGTCTTCTTGTGCGCTGTTAATCTGTAAGCAATGCGCAATTGGGCTGGCGCGCAGCTTAGAGGGAATACTGCTTTCTACCCACTTATGGACAAACGGCGGAGAACCTTCTCGAAGAGGCTCAGACAGCTCCACTCAAAAACCGTCCGGTATCAGAAATCTTTCATTCCCAACACGTTAACACTTTACAATAACTCACAGAATAACAAATAACTGATTTATGTAATCATCAAATATCACTTTTCATCACTTCATGTCACTTTTTTACCTCCTTATGCACATTAGGCCCTGCTTGTTGATAGTTTTTTAAATTACATAACTTGTTTTATTTCTTACAAAAAAATATTTTTTCACATTATTACTTCTATTTTATTATTTTTCATTATCCTTTTGTGTATATACTCACTATTTCTTCTTTCTTGGTTACTGTGCTATGGTAACACAAATTTCCCACATTTGGGATCAATAAAGTAATTCTGATTTCTTTGAGTCTAGAAAATTTCAGAGATAAAAATGCCCAATTTTAATATTTTATCTAATACTAAATAACTCTTTTTGTCACTTTCATTAAGTTAATTTGTCACAGCATACACATGAAGCAACCACAATTTGGGCTTTGGAACATCCATTACGTCAAGGTTATTAAATATTCCTGATTTATTGAGATTTATCTCAGATCGGGAAGTGTAAAAACCCTGATTATCCACACCTTGCCTATACTGAAAAAGCACAGGCTCCTCCTTTCATTTTGACATGAGTCCTCAGCCCATCCTGCGCCCAACACATAGAGGAGAAGTGGGAGGGGCATGAAGGGTGAGGAGCATGAGTGAAACAATTCCTGCCACGTAAAAAGCAACATCAATGTAGCTGTAATGTGTCATTGCCGAAACAGGCACTCAAATTTAGTCACTTTGGTACATTAAATAAAGCAAAGACATATTTACGACCAGACACACAATTGTTAGTAATTTAGTGGCCCTGGTGGCAGCGAGAGGTCATCAAAAGATACCTGTAGTCTGTTTGTTAACAGGAGCAATTCTTGGAGAAGTGGTCAGTGTAAGAGTGGGGTCAGCAAAAAAAAACAAAAAAAAACAACCAAGCTTAAATTCAAGCATGCTAGTTAGTATCAATCAAAACATTGTTTTTGATGCACACATATCTCAAATTAGAGCTGGGCCATAAAATTGATTTATTTATTTTATTATTTTTTACACAAAAGCCCATTTTTCGATTTGAATAGATTTTTTTTCTTGCTTTATTAAAAAACTAAATAAAAGCATGGCAGCAAAATTTCTTTAAATTTCTTTATTTTTTTAAATAAACAGCAAAAACTCTCATTTGTCCGTGATGGGAACATTAAAGTTTTTTTTACTCACAACCCCACATTTACAATGTTTAAACTTTATTATTTACTGTCATAAGTCGTGTACCTGTTCATTTATGAATAAATAATTTTTTTATTAGACAAAAAAAAAAGCTATTACAAATCTATTGCTGTGCAATCAATTTATATTTAACCAAAAAAACTTTATAACTCAAACGTTTTTTTAACTACAAAAAGACTTCAAATATTTCCAATGTCAAACCTCATCATTGTCTGCGGTAAGATGTTGACAATGGCTTTTCCTAAACAATAAATTAGCTTAAAGTCATTTAAAATTTTTGTTCTACAGAAGGATCATTTCAGTGGAGACCTTCCATGTGAATTGGAAGATGTTTGTCCTTCTTCAATGAGCTTTAATAGTATTCTATGTAAGCTTGGCTTTCAGAAACGCCATTTTCAAAAAAGGGCCTGAAATGTGCCGAAACTGAAAATTCCGGGTTGATTTTCCGATGGGGGGAAAAAATGTGTTCTTTCTGGAGTATGTGTAGGACAATCATTTACCAACCAAACACGCAGCTCGCCACAATTGGGAAACAACTTCACCAATTTCCCACAATTGCTGAAGTTGTGGTACCAATCCAAGTTGGAGTCGATGGCTCCATTGCTGTTGCTTTCACGATAGAGGTTACGGTAGATTTTAGCGGCGACGAGAAACTACTAAAACTTGAGAAAGGCTGCATTTTAGCACTAATACAGATCCCCGTCTTTTTGCAGTTTCCATAGAAACGTCCGGTTGCTCTCTACAGGATTGGGGAACTGAAGGCGCTCACTTGGACCCAGTAAAATACAGAGACGTTTTGTGAGACAGTTTGGTGTTCTTCACTGCTGCCTGGCTATGTGGAGCCATTCTGAACTCCACTGTTTGGGTTGCCAGGTTGGACAAAGTGTGACCGGACTGGGACGCCGATGGATAGGGACGAGGGGGCATTGAGGTGTTTGCACTGCGGCTAACAAATTTCCCTTCGGGGTTGAATAAAGTATATTCAATTCAATTTTAAAACATAGCACGGGCTCAAATCCTTCACAAAAACATTTTAACTACCAAAATATCTGCTTTTAGTTTGTAAGCAAAGGTAAAAAGCTCTTTGAGTGGTCAATAATATCGCCAAGACTCCAAATAGAAGTCCATTTACTGTCCCCAGGGGTTTGACCATAGCATTACAATACTGGGCAGACTTGAAGGAACGGGAAAGATCTAAGCAAATTTGTAAAGATCTGAAATGAGTCTGGAGAACTATTTATAAAGACCAAGTAAGGAAATGGACGCTAATCAAACATTGGCCTTTTTATTTTTGCAGACTGTACATTTTTACTTAGAAGGAGGGTGAAACCTCTTTTGCGTTGGATTTCAGGGGAAAAAACTGTCTTTGTTCAACAATGCCTCTGCACTCTGTTCATTAAAGTTCCCAAGGAGCCTCTTATCCCATGATAAGGCATGCACTTACAAACAAATCAGATCCTTCAGCTGGGAAAGAAGCAGCACAAAGACAGAGTCTGTGCCCCTGTAACTTATAGATATCTCCATCTCGGCTTTGATGAATACGGGGCTCTGTAATAGAGCTTGGTGGGCGTTCACAAGCTGGGTACAGCAAAGTTTCCTTGGCTGACCCAAGGCAGCTTGCCAAGTGAACGGTGCACCATAGCAACAGCACTGTCGGCATGCTGCTGGGACACAAATCAGAGTAGCATCAGAGCAGCTCGCTATTCAGACCAACTATCTTCTATAAATCTGCTGGTTAGTGGCGACAGTCAGTGCGAACTGGTTTGACAAAAACAACTTTTAAGTTCTGGTAACTAGTCTACATTCCATGCTGAGGTCGATGTTGTCTGGCTGAAGAGTTGCTGTGACAGCAGGCTTTGAATCAAGTCATCATTCCACTTTTATAGAGCTCATGAAAACACCCGAGTATCAAATGAGGACTGATGAGCACACACACTTTTAACGCAACGGCCTCACTGATAAACATAGATGTTAGTTTTGAAAGAAGAGCTCGCTGAGCTCCCTGACTTCTGCACCATGTGACTCCTACATGATGATCAGCTGTGTCTACATCCTCCCTAAAACGAACAACACCAGCTCCACGCTTTACGTGGAGGTTGCTCTCCTACCTGTATGGGCGGCAGATGGTGATGCGGTCCCAAACTAAGCCTTGTAGAGATCCACCAGGGTGTGACATGAGCGGGAGTTGGTTTTGACCACTGTTCCTCCTCCCTCTCCGAGATGGTTGATTCTCTGGTCTGAATGCTGTTGAAGTTGTTAGCTGCACTGTGGCTCGCACCAGAGTAACTGCTGCCCCCAAAGTGTGTGCGCATGTGGGAGGTCTGTCACAACAGCCTGTGTGATGCTGTGCGTGTGTTTGAGAGAGGAAGGTGGGGGCTAAGAGGCCACTAAATTCCACATCAGTCCTAGTACTGCCGAGTCCTTTATACAGTTCATTCTAGCATCGCTAAGTGTCCCAAAAACAGGGCAAAAAATGACATTTTTTCTGATAATAGCATTTCCTTCACCAATGTGGTATAAAAGGAAATAAAATTCACACTGAAGAAGATGTGTCAGCTTTCGCTAACACGCTCACATAATGTCCGTATTTTGGCCAGCTTCTGTCATAAACAGCATGTAATGGAAAGACAGACTTCATCCAGTCGTTTAACAGGCAAACCAAGGAGAGAAGCGAAAACCCCACCCTGGTGCAGGCAGATGAAGAAAACAGAGAAACTTTGTGGGCATGAAACAGACCTGCCGATCTGATTTATTTCTCTACAGAGGATTGAATTAAAATGATAAGACTTGTTCTACACGGATTTAAAAAAAAAAAGTTATTAACCATCTGCAAAAAGTTAGCTTTTTTTCATCTGGATCCAGAACAATTAAAAACTCCCTTCGTCCTTCTGACTCATGAGACACGGACCACAACTTCTTTGAAAAAAAGCCCTTAATTTTACTTCATAACTGTCATAATTCACCCTCCGTCTGGTCCTTTCTTCTCATGTTTTGTCGTCTGCCCTGATTCCTGACAGTCACAATTGCCTCTCATTGATGTTTGCATCAGTGAATGTAAGCCCTTCACTTATTTGTCAGGTCATTTGTTGTGTTGTCTTTGTCTGGTCCCTCTATGTCTGCCCAGGAACCAAGCCTGCCCAGGAACTGAGGCTTCCAAGGAACTGAGGCTGCCCAGAAACCAAGCCTTCCTAGAACCTAAGCCTGCCTAGGTGGCTGCCAGTCAGCAACTGGTACCCAACTGGGCTGCCAGGTGGCCTAGTAGCCACCTGGCTACTAGCAGCTACTAGTAGCTGGGAGCTACTAGTAGCTGCTAGTAGCTAGTAGTACTAGTGGCTACTACTAACTAATAGTGGCTAGTAGTAGCCACAAGTGACTAGTGGCTACTAGTCACTAGTGGCTACTAGTAGCTACTACCACTAATGACTACTAGTGACTAGTGACTAGTGGCCACTAGTAGCTAGCAGTACTAGTACTGTAGCTACTAGTGGCTACACTACTAGCTACTAGTGGCTAGTAGCTACTAGTACTAGTAGCTACTAGCTACTACTACTACTACTACTGGCTACTACTAGCCACTAGTAGCCACTAGTGACTACTAGTGGCTACACGTTGCTACTACTAGTAGCCACGAGTGACTACTAGTGGTCAGAAATCTAGTGACTGCTGTCAGGAATCAGGGCAGTGGCTACTAGTAGCTACTAGCTACTAGTTTTTAAAATTAGTTTTTAGTAGCCAGGTGGCTAGTAGGTAAAGAGGCAGGGGGAAAAAAAATCAGCCTATTTTTCCTAATTCTCTTCTGTCCTCAATAATTTCTTTAAACTGGCTGTGCCTTTGAGTGCCACCTATCTTGCCCCCTCACATCGTGACAATAACCTCATTTTGAAGTGAATTCAGAGCAGATTGGTGGGCGAGGAGCAGAGAAAGAAACAACAGACTGAATGTTTCTTCTCCGTCTACACCCACATCCTATTTCATAACTTCTCTGTTTCACTCCAGGGATAAAGAGCAAGATTAAAAGAAGCGATTAGATCATCCATCCACCTTTAACCAGCTCATGTCATCATCTCAGACATAAACTGAATGATTAGAATCTAGTCTGTCACTTTACACTCCTGTACTTCAGGGCGAGCGAGCTATTTCTGCTTGCTTCCGTCTGATCCAAACCAAACTGCATAATCCTCTACAAATAACCTTTGACAGTGTCGTTTGATGTGATAAGACATGTTTTCAACCACACCGCAGGAGGTAAATAGTTTCTCTATGCTCTGAAAAGAGGTAGGACTGAACATTTGACCAGTCTGGAACCCGTTTAGTCATTACATCATCCTAGTTCTGGACAAAAAACAACCAACGGCGAAAAAAAAGTTGTTTTTCTCTTGTTTTTTAATTCTTCCAAATCGAAGAAGTAGTAGGTGCGGCAGAGAAAAGATATTTTGAGATTCTGTCAGCCAGATGGTGCAACTGTGCGACCTCTTCATCTCTGAACTTTGAGCTCTGACCCTGCCAGCAATAGCCCAGCTCTTCCAACCCAGCGGAAATAGCATGTTTCCCCTCTAGCTTACATACACAAACATATGTGCTGCTTTTAGGACGGTATGGTGGTCTTCCATCACTTCTGATAGCAAAACGTATTCGGTAAATATCCCATTCGCCACTTCTCTGTGTGTGTTTACATTTAGAAATGACCATTGGAGTCTCCGTGGCATCACTATTACAGTCGTAATAGTGTGAAAGCATTGCCCAGGGGGTTGTTGTTAGGGAAAGTTAATGGCTGAACTATTGATTTAGCAAGAAAGGAAGTCTTTACTGTAAGTCTGGGCTCAAGGACATTTATTAAAGTAATTCTGTGGTCTCGTAAATAATTGCACAAAAGGTTATTTCATGTGAAGAGAGTCAGTGGTGTTAATGAAGCAGAGAGATGAAGACGTACGTCTCTGACTCATCAATGTCTTCTGAAACTGAAGCTGACACTATCTGATAATGTATGTGTGAGTAAAAACTGTCAAACCCCATCCTTCAGATACAAGCTCAGGAACCGGTCTTTGCTTAATGAGCACTTAGCCCGCAGCTTATTAAATATGCATCAGACGTTAGTGGGAATCGATGTGTGTGATACTGCAGAGGAGGAAAAACACATCGATCACACAACCCTGGCTGTGATATTTTGACCACAAGTTGAAGAAACCTCAACTCCAAACAAGTTTGGAGTCCGAAAAATGGTGAAACGGTGCAAGTTTAAATAAATAAATAAATGAATTACTCTATTCATCCCTCACCGGGGAAATTTATTTGCTGCACTCCTTACACCGCAGCAGGCTGCCCTTCAACGGCGCCAATGGTGGGAGAAGCGGGGGATAGGTGTCTTCTCCAAGGACCCTAGACGTGCTCTCCGTGGGACGCAAACCCGCGACCTTCCGGTCCGCGTGCGAACACTCTAACCACGCGGCCACCGTCTCCCCTAAGTTTAAATTTCTATGTTTAATTTTAATTTGGTTTCTCCATACATAGGAGCAGTTTACTTAAGTATAAATATCTATAGATGTGAGTACACACATAAAAATCACCAGTTAGAACAGGGGTGGGCAAACTTTTTGGTTCGCGGGCCACTTTGAGTTCTAACATTTGACAAAGGGGCCGGAACAGGAGCAGATGGATGGTATGCTTTGGTAACCACTGGATAAGACCGATAGAATGTCGTGCTAGATTTTAAACAAGCGTGCTAAATGTTACATCCAGAGAGGTAAATTTCAAATCTAGCGCCACTAGGTCTGAAATATAGTACGATAGAATTTAAAAACGTACATTTAGTGGCGCCAGGTTTGAAATCTAAGCGCTTGATGTAACATTTTGCTTGTTTTAATATCTAACATGCTTATTTACGTGCGTGTATAGGTCCTGATGGCTTTCCATTTCATACAATGCGCCATCTATTGAGGAAACATCAGAACTGCAGGGGAAATAAAACACTAACAAGGTTTATTTATTTAATTTTTTCAAGTTTGGCGGGCTGGATTAAACTGTTCAATGGGCCGCATGTGGCCCGCGGGCCGTAGTTTGCCCACGGCTGAGTTAGAAGGACTATAAAACTCCTTTTCTGCACTCTGTAATAAATTGGCTTCATTCAAACATTTGAGGCTTCATTTATAAAGCCATGCATAGATCTTAAGCTGAGCAAGCTATTTTGCTCAATTTATGCACTTTGTTAATGCAAATTTGGAATTTAAACTCAATATATACCTTCATGTAACCTGAACGCTATAGCTCACACCTGCGACAAATCTCAGGCGTACTGCATCTTTGTCTCTGTCCCGACGCAACAATGCCTCCACTCGTGAACAATGTTTAGAAGCACAAGTTCACCAATGTGGAGGTGCTTGTCACAAACCAACTCTCTAAAAGCCACACCAGTGAAAGACAGCAAAGGGGGGGCGGTCACCACGGCAACTATGTAAGTGGCACACACTGATCTGTCACTGCAATAAAAAAGAAGTGGTGCAATCATAAAAAAGTGATAGTTTATTGGTTTTCACGTGATGTTATCAACCTGGAAATAGATGTAAATGAACAACACGCCGACACATGAAATGTCAATTCTCTTGTTTTCAAATTAAAAATGGTCAACTTCTGTCGTGTACTGGGTTTTTACAATTGGTTCGATTTCTTGATCGGACTGATTTCTTGATCTTGATCTTTCATAACACTTAAGCCACCTGATAAATTTTTAAGGCTGTCCTCATTTTTATTTTTAGGTAAAAAGGCTGAACCATATGACTGATAACCCTGATTGGGGTTGTAGCTTTTCTTGGGTTCCTCTCTTTTCTTTCGCTCCAAGATCAGCTATTTTTCTGACATTACGCGCCAATGAGGTGCGAAGCTAATCGCACCACTGAATAAAACCAAAGGATGAAACAAATAAAAAAATGCAGCGTTTTCTGTACTTCCTTTATTATCTGTACCTGATTGAGACCTCCAAAATGGCCGACTTACGGATTGGTGGCGTCACGAGCAAGAACTCTATTCTTGAGAATTTGTCAAAAAAAATCATTTCGAAGGTTAAGTCAGGATAAAATGTCTCAACATTATTGCTTTTTAGAAAAAAGTTAATCATAGAGCTGCACGAGTAGGGCTGCTTTTTTCAGCATGTCGCCATGATCATGTCAGGACCAAAAAAAATGGGACATCTGGGTGTGTGAAAATGTTTCCAAAGAATCAGGTCAATAATAAAGGAGAAGCTGGTTTCCCAGTGGGGCTGTAACAACTTAGAGGAAAGACTCTGGTTCCTCTCTTCTTTTTAACTTGATCTCCAGAGTCTTTCCACCTCTGAGCCCGGACATGGTTCATTCAGTCGACCGAGTGACCCATGAACGTAGATCTGCAGGCCAGAGACATCATAAATGAAACATAGGTACTTAATAAGTAATAAAATGCTTCATTTGACTCTTTATTTCCACATTTTGAGTTTGAAAACACTGTTTAAAGTAATGTGTGGATGTTTAAGTCTAATCGACGCCAATAAGAAAAATTCGCCCAAATATTTGGCATTAATGTGAAAAAATCCTGGCTGTTAAACTGAAATTTTCAGGCTAAAGTATATCAGAAAAACTGATGAAGATGATTCTGTCCCACCTTTTTACTGCAAAGAGCTTTGTGTTGGATAAAAAAAGAAGGTTATTGTGGGAAAACTGAGTGGAAAGTAACAGTGATTAATTACATCCTGGTTCTTCTGAGACACGGCTCAGCTGTGTAAAGATAGCTCGGGAAAAAAGAGGAGCCGTCTGGCATCCAGCAAGGAAAAAAGCTGCATCTATTAGAAGACAACAGATCCTTCATTCATTCCCACACATCACAGACATCTATCTTCAAAGATGAAAAGTCGAGTTCGCTTTTTTCTTTAAAGTTCTATCTGAAGGTCGGATAATACCTTATCTTTATGTACAAACAGTTTCATATCCCCTGCTTCCTGGTGGAACTCCCTGTCCGTAACTCCTGGAAGTACAGCGACACTCCATTACACAAGCCATTTGTTCTCTCTTTTTGTGCCATGCAGTCTTTAACTTGAAGCCCCCGTATTTAACCCGTCTTGTCTGTTATGCAATCGAAGCTGTGTAAAGTTTGGAGTGAAAGCAGCTTAATCCTCCCAAAGCCCCGGACCAGACTGGGGGATAGATAGGATGGAAGCTTGTTGCCAACACAGAGAGCAGGACATTTCACCTCTGCATCCTCTGGAAGAAATGCCAGAGCATAACTTAGTGGGTTTCTGTGAGGTCTTATTTGCATAAAGAAGGTGCCAGAAGTATAAAAATGCAAGATTTGACATTTAGAACAATATGAAAAAAAGACAGGCCAAAGAGGGGTAAGCTCAGTGGTAGGACAACCATCTTGTGACCGGGAGAAACCAATTCCATTTGCTCTGGGTCCATGCCTAGCAGACATTTGTTGCTCCCACCATTGGCGCCATTGTGGCTGCCTGCTGCAGTGCAATGCCGCAAAAGTCATTTCCTCATTAAAAGTAATTTTCCTCATTAAGATTAATCATATCTTACGTAAAAAATGGTATGGAAGAGCTTGAAAATTTCTTTTTTTTTCCTAATTATTACTTAAATCTACCTTCCCTAGATTGACTTCTGATGATTTTTGTTCGATTTTGTTACTTGTTTTTGACCTAGCTATTTTTATAGAATTCTTAAGTAGCTACCATCACACCCTACGCCCTAATTTATTTTGTTGATTTAAAAAAAAAATGTAGGTACATAAAATCTTTACAATCTACATTTGACATGATTTGGACAGATACTGTAACTTAATTAAGACCATGACTTCTTCATAAATACCTCACTTTTTTCCAAGAGCGCTAATTTTTTAAAGCCAAACTTTAATGTTTGATAGAAAACAAAAGAGTTGGACTCCTGGGAAAAAGGTTAACAACAACAGTAGTCCCTCTGATCTTAGGTAAACAGTAACTTACTGGCATTAAAGAAATAATATTTTGCCGAATCAAAGGCAAGAACTTTGCAGCTTAAGTTCAAAGTTTTGATTAAAACAGGTGAAGAAGATATTAACAGAGCGTGGAGAGTCCTGTGACGTGTTAAAAAAAAACAATAAAATCAAACTTCAATGAAGTACGTAGATAACTATAGTTAGAACTAAGTAGCAACTATTTGCGAGATCAAACTTTTAGTCTTACGTTTTCTATCATTTGAGTCGAAGGCCAAAGATAAATAACAAACAGAGAACAAAAAGAAGTCAAGTTTTTTCTTCAATGCCAACATTCTTTTCATCAGTTATCTACGTTTTACTCACATGTGACAGATATCAGCCAGTGTGGAGCTACTAGCATTATTGGAATAAAGAACAGTAACGTCTAACCTCTCGGGCAACAGATCAGAGCAGGAACGAAGGCATCGGCTGTGGCGTGTCGAATGGAAACTGAAGAAATGCTGGACAGAAGTTGAGCATGTAGCACTCTACACAGACCCACACTGACATTCCCAGTCACTCCTCTGGTGAAAGTGCACACAAAAGAGCTTCACAGCAGAGCGGAGGAGTGTGCGTTTAACTCCTACCACTCTAAGGAGGACAGAGAAGGGGGAGGAGAAGTGACAAAGTTTGGACCAAATGGTAAATGGGCTTTATTTTTGTCAAACTTTTTAGTCATGTTGACCAAGCAAAGCATTTTGACACATTACTACTTCACCTCAAATTACAAGCTAAATGTGTGATATATTTATATCCTGGCTGGCACAGACAAAGTCAATATTGGATTCGGTGTCTTGCCCAAGGGCATCTTGGGTCAGGGGAATCTTGGGATCCATGCATCGACTATTGGTTCAGATGATTTTCTATTGGGGTGGATTTGGCATCTGATTTGGATGCCTCCCAGCTGTCTTGCTGATTAGGCATTTTGGGCATGTCGTAGTTATAGCTCTTTGTTTGTTCCTTATCTTTCCACTTTTTGTATGAAGCTTGAATTGGCATAGTGAGAGATTCAGTAGCAGTGGACTGTAAAGTAAAAAAGTTGATCTCTACAAAACTTACTTTCACCACCAATTTACTTTAAATGCAATCTTGGCTCTCTTTCTGGAAGCCGACTCCTTAGATGTCCTTGGACATCTTTTTCTGATCCATTCGGTCACTGAAATATTCAGTGACCATTGAATCAAAGCCAGAAAGAATCCCAGCATCCACTAGTTCCACAAGAATTCAGTTGGAGAACGCTTACATCCCTCAGTGACTTCTTATCTGGGACCAGAGTTCAGAAAACAACAAACAAAAAAACAGATGCCCCATCTAACCCTGGACAAGATCCTACATCTACACCAGGTATGCAAGGTCTACAACTTGGACAACCTATACTAATTGTTCAATGTGTCTGAATGAAACTCAAAATTTCCACACATCTCCAAAGCCCTACAGGAAAAATGGGAGTAGAGGTTTCCAGTGGCGCTTGTCCAAGAGAAATTTGGGAGTTAACGAGAAATCTGGTGTTTATGGCTGCAAGGTGCAGGCATGACAAAAATTCCAGAGCGAGGACAGACTGACAACAGCTGGAGCTGTTTTTTCATGGAATAAACACAGCAAAAGTCAACATCAATCTTGGGGAACCAACAACCACATGGATGCCACTCAGCCAATGTTGATCCCGGCAAAACATTGCCTTGTAATTAAGCTGTTTGCTCTTCTTCCTCGATAAGCAAAGAACTGGTGTAAGTAGTCTTCTGCTTCCCTCGGAAAACTAACCGTGATCCTGAGTGACTGCAAACCAAACAACAGCACTTGTTTTTGACTCATTTTTTTTCTTTGAGATATGCAAACAACCAACAAGGTACAAAGTCACATGGAAGACTAGGGACTTCGGTTACATCTGAAAAAAATGCATCAAAATTCACTTTTGAATATGTTTATTTGAGAAAGGCCACACAGGAATAAAACTGAGGATTTCTCAACTTCTATTCTTTTCTCTCAAGTTCTTTTCCTGGGCTTCCCCCTTGGTGAGACATAGTACATGACACCAAGGAGTGACCAAAAAGGCATCTGAACAAGATCCCTGATCCACCCCATCTTGCTGGTAGTGGCTCCAATCTGAGTACCTCCACTATGGCTGAGTTCTTCTTTTTACCCCTAATGAGGGGCCGGCTTTCCTTTCTTCATCGCCAAAACGAACCAATGCAGGGTCCAAATACCCGCAGACTCTTGACTTCTCTAAAAAGCCCTTCTTGATTTTAAATCTTTAATATATTGGGCATGCAGTGGTGTTAAACTGGATTCTAATTAGACTATTCAAGGTTTAGAATACAATTCTTCTTCTTCTCCTTCTTTCGGCATTCCCCCTTTTGCCACAGCAAATCAGTTTCTACCATCTAACCCTATCTCTTGTATCATGCCAACAATCTTCAACACCTTTGCTGATGAGGTGTTTCGGGCACATCCCACCGGGAGTGGACTTAGGAGCAGACCTCAGACCCACTGGAAAGACTATGTCTCCCAGCTGGTTTGGGAACCTCTCGGGATCCTCCACAATGAGCTGGAGGGTGCAGCCGGGGTGTGAGGAGCCTAGGCTTTCAGACTGAATGCAAATTCAATGCTTTTTACATTGCATCTACAGCCTCAAATGAGATTTATACTTTATTGTGCACACGGCCAGATTGTGGGACTAAGTGGGGAACGACAGGAGGTTTGAATTCACAGAAAAAAGAAAGTCGCAAGTTTAACCATTAATGAGAATTATTAACCCGCAAAACAGCAATACCCCCTCTTTAAAAGTGTTTTCAACGCTTGAGCCATTTCCACAGTAGTAATGCTACCAGTGAGGAAAAAAGTTTGAACTTTAATCAACTATTTAGTCTTGAGAAGCTTGTGATTAAATGAGTGATGTTCTCCGTGTGTGGAAGCACACTCTTTAAGTATAAATCAGATTTGTCCGCAGTCTCATCTTCACATGTCAGCAGGCTAGATGGGGTGTGCAACTTGGACTGGACAGGGCATAGATCATTTACGTACATACTTGAGTACACACACCCACACACACATATACACTCACCTTCACTGAAACAGAATGAGAGGAGCCTTACACCTGTTCTATTTTAGCCGGACCTATTTCAAGCTTCTTCTGAGTATGGGGTAAGAAACTTTATGGGCAGTGATAGAGGGAAGCCAAGTAACCTCTGACCTTTGACTATCTGGGAGCCTAATAAAAACATAGGGGGGAGAGTCAGGGACATTAAAAAGCCAGCAAGCATCCGTTTTCAAAAAGGCTAACATCTTATTTTAGGAAATGCATCTATGATCGTTATCCAATCGTCACTATTTACATCTCATCTCGTCTAATTGCTTCAACTTTCTGTCATTTGATACTTCGGGTCCTCAAGAGATCTGCTGGTAATGAAGCGAGTATTTTCCTCTTGGCTCGTTATTTGACAGTCAACACCAAACTCATCCATATTACAAGAATTTAAAGAATCAAAAGAAAATCTGACTTTTTTTAGAAGAACAAATTATTTGGCTTCTTGCTATCACTGAGGGTGTAGCGTTGCTTCCTTTTTTGGGTGGTGTAGAAAGCAGTACTTTGGTCAGTGAGTGACCACCTCGCCCTCAAAAGGAAGCCTTGGTCCATGCCTGTGGCTGAAACCAGGAATGTCTCTTTCTGTGCTCTGGAGAGCAGCGGAGTTGGGTCTCACGGGGCAACTGACTTCTCTGCTGTGATAATTTCTGCTGTGATTCTTCATTGGCAGAATATTTTAAGAAAACAGTAATCTCTCTCATTAAAAAAATAAACAAAAAAGTGATGCTGTAGTATTAACAATTGCATATTTGTGGCATAACTGAGTTAGATTCACCACAAATGAATACAGCTTTACCGCAGCCTCTCCTTCGCTTTAAACTACCATCCAGACTTGTGTGAAAATAATGGTCGTTCAGGTTTGGGCTTCATGTGAGGGTATAAATAAAAACGGCTGAATGAAGATATGACCTGAGGATTTTTTTTTTTTTTGTGGGCATATTTTCAATGGATAAAGTGGCAAAACAACACTATAATCAAAAAATGCTTGGCCTCAATCTACTCACAACCGCCGCCCTCATCAAACCACAGTCTGAAGTTTAGCCTGGCCTTAGTTTGACCCCATCCCGGGAAAGTTTTTCAAGGGCTTAAAAAAGAACCTGAAAACACTGTTAGAAGTAGATTTGAATCTATAGCACGCACATAAACAAAACCAGTGTTGCGTGAATAAAAAACTTAGGATTACAAAGGAACTAAAATAGGATCAAACTTTTCCTCAGATGTTTAAAAATGCGTTACGGCAGCAAGTTGTGAGGTTTGCAAAGCGTCGCACAAAAATACCAGTGTGGCCAAATGCTTTACAAGATTATGTCTAGAAGAACAGAATTAATTTCCAGATGCTGATGGATGTGTATTAGATTGCCCTTGGCAGCATGAATAAAATTAAATTCATCATGAGGATGTTTGGAACGGTCCAGCTGTTACATAACATTAACTCAACGACACCATATGAGGTGGTGAGATGGAGATTATTTAATTTTATTACTTTTATGGACAGAGTTTCAAAACACAACTAAGGTGGTGCAGGAAGTCAGTATCTCCAAGTCCAACACCATCATATTGAAAATGGTGGTTTTTGTCGTTTTTTTTGAGAAACCAGATTAGGTATCTAGTTGGGATTCCTTTCAGAAAACTGGCTGGTAAGGTTTTCCAGGCATGGACTCTTGGGGGGACAACCATCGAGGAGACAATAGGTTATAACTGGCGAAGGGAACACCTCGATATCCTGCCAGCTCTTATGAAAAATGTGGCTGGGGTGAGGGAAGTCTGTGCTTCCTGCTAATGCTGCTACCCCTGCAACCTGCTTCTGTATAAGTGGAAGAAGATAAGTGGGTAGTGTCAAGTCAAACTGGTCAATGGGTCAGGGTCTAACTGGCCGCACAACTGAAATGAGCCACACAGCGAAGTAAGCGTTCCCTGTGTATTCTCAACGGCTTACTAACCAGCCTGATAGCCGGTGCCTACCCATTATTCCGAAACAGAGATTTTGGCGCAGGGCTTCATCCAAAGACACACTGGTTTTCAACCTACTCTACGCTACCACTACTCGATTGCTACTCAATAATTCTACTGCTATAAAAAGAAAATAGGGAAAAATAAAGCCCTGGAAACTGAGCTGAGTTGCCCAAGCGCCCCTTTGGATAGACCTAGCCTTTTTCAAGTTTGAACAGTATTATCCACAAGTATTATCCATAATCTCACCGTCTGTAGTATCCTCGCAGTTCTGATTGAAGTTTTCATAGGAGTCCCAGCGAATCAAGGGATCTTGTGTGTTGTAGTCGACCGAAACGCTCGGCCCGTTCTCTAGGTGGTCCATATCTTGACCAGAAGTACAAAGAGACAAAGCAGTAATGTGAATGTCTTTCAAATGTAAAACTGAGGGATAAAAGTGAAGGTAGGAATGCCCATCAGCTGTTGTTAACAATAAGAAAAAATATTCCCAAAGAACAAGATTTTAATACTTACCATTTATCTTCTCTGGACCAAAGGAGAAAATAAATTCAACCTTTCCATATTCTGGAAACCTGTCATCTACAGGAAGTATGTAAAGAAAACAACATGTAAACCCACAGATAAGGAAATGTTTCCTGACCACAACACCAAGCTGGCCTCTTTGCTGAGAGGACAAGTTATAGTCTAAATCTCTCACCTTTGAATGTTTCATCAAGTTCGTCCTTCCCAAAAACAATCCCCAGGTCATGAACAGCGCAGGTGTGAAACTGAACACGGAATATGACGTCTCGGCACGGACTGCGGTAACGTTTGTGGTAACACTTCAGCTGGAGGACGAAAGCCAGGAGATTAGTTTTACAAAGGAATGCAGAGATAAGACCAGGTTTGGGTTAGACTTTAATTTAATACAATTTGCGGAATGTTTTAGGGGACATGAATAAAAAAATGTAAGCAGTTTTTTGTGAATATCAGCTGGTTAACACAACAGAATTGGCGATGGCAACTAAGGAGGGTAATTCAACTTCATGAGAAAAGCTCCTTTAAGTATTAGTGGGAGACGATACAACAATGACGTCTGACAAAATCAGTAGCAATATCTTTGTGCCAAAGTCCCAAAATGAAGTACCACAAGATTACTGTCGTTTTCTGCATTATAAAGCACGGTGGTAGCACTATCATTATTAAGTTGGTTCACTGCAAAAAAAAAAATCTAAATAAAAAGTTAGATGACTCTAGATTTATCAAGCCTAAAAAGCTAATCTCCCTAAACTCCCTCCCATTAGACTGTCAGGGTTGAATTCATTAACGAAAAGTTACGGTATTGAAATAAAAACAAGCATCAGTAAGAGGTTCTTCCAGTAGAAAATGCATGCAGCAGAATCCATTAGTCTGTCTTAAATAAAAAATGAGATTTGAGTTTTGCTGTGAGGACAACAAAATGGCCTTAAACCTTTAGAAGTGCTTCATCTCCATGTTGAAATTATGGCCTGTGAGGATATCTTATCGATGCCATTACCACCTAAATGAAAACGGAAACACTGCTGATGTATGCGATTACTTTTGATGCACATAAAAACTGGTGGTTCCGCACAGTAGTGTCACTGGAGAGATTGATTTTTGTTTTGTTGTTAGGCTCCGGCACCCCCCGTGTCCAAATTGGGGATAGGCGATCCAGTAGATGAATAAATGAAAGTTATTTTAAACTTGAAATTAGACATGTATGGATTGATTTTATAAAATTGTCACAAACATTTCTCAAAGAAATAGTTTTTTTTTCCGTCTCCTGAACCGCCTTTTTCAAATCCATTTGCGGAGGCTGCCGGAGTCTATCCCGGCTGATTTCAGACAAGAGGCAGTATACACCCCAAACAGGTCGCCAGTCTGTTGTGGGCCAAAACACATACAACCATCCACACACTCATTCCTAACGGTAATTTCATAGCAGCCAATCGAGAGTACCTGGAGAACACCCTCATACACGAGGAGAACATGCAAACACCACCGAGAAAGACAAGTGATTCAAGCCCCGCCCACGCAAGGGAATCGAACCCCTGACCTTCTTGCTGCGACGCACTGGGCTAACCAATTCGCCACTATGCAGCCCCACACAAGAAATAAGACACAAAAAGTCATTTAAAACTTTACAATGAAATTTAAGTCGAGTGTTTTCTCTCAAACTTGCTGCAGGGAAGAAAGCCCACTGCCACTTTTACATCATAGTTTCCAGAAACATATTGTGTGCTAATGAGGGTCTATAAAGTGGAGAGTAGGACCCCATCCAAATGTTATCCTTTTAGTTTTTACAGCCCTCTTTTTCTTTCAATGACTTCTATAAAATGTAACAGCTCATGCAGAGAACATGGATCTGAAAATCTAACAGGATTCCCTCATAAATAACAAACAATAAAAAAAAAAATTGGGACCCCTTTTGGTGTTAGCACAGCTGTTCCACGGACCCTACAATCATCACGTAGTATCTGTTTTTCTTTTCTCCGGCCAGAGGTAACTGATAATAATGAGTTGGACAATAAACACTTTCTTATTAGATTCACACTTGCAAGTTACATCACAAACTTAAAAAAAAACAAAAAACGCTTGCACAAGCCAGTCATTCTAAAAGGAGTTCCGTACTAAATAAAAATTTTGGAGGTTTCCGAAATCTTTTACAGGGCTAGTTATCAGGCAAAACTGTTGAAAGTATCCATGGCAACTCACACTAGAAAACTAGATTATTCAAGGAAGTAGTTCACGTTAGGTTTCCTGTTAGCTCAAAAGCGTGTCGGTCCTTTCAGATTACAAAAATTGAGTAACATGGGCCTATTAAAGGGTTAAGGCTAACCTTGAAACGGGCAAAAGTTTTTTTCCCTTTTGTGCTCTGAACGGGCGCACATGCTTTTGAACTAACAGGAAACCTGAAATGAACAACCGGAAGTCTCGAAAAATCTTGTGATGACTTGTTTTCTAACGTGAGTTCTACGAATGCTTTTGGCTGTTTTACCCGACAACTAGTCCGGCCGCTTTTGGCCGCTACGCCTTGTAAAGGTTTAATACCATATCAAAAAACAAACATTTTTTTTTCTGTTTCAATCATGTATGTTTGAGTCATTCACAAACTTTTTCATCCAATATTTTAATAACATTTGATTTCAGGATTGTTCTTGACCATGGATTTTGTTCTCTGCTATCCGAAAAAACTCTTTCGCAAGGAGGAAGTGTTTTGGTCCAAAATAAGAATATATCGGAATATGCAAAAGCTTTGCATCCTTAGTGTGCTTTATCTGTATTTGTGGCCAAAAATCAAGATTTACACCTTGTTGTGCATAGCCCATGAGGGTGTGGCCTCTTAGGGTCACACCCATAGGAGGCGGGGCTTATGGGAGAAAAGAGGAATTCATAGTTTCAAAACAAGAATGAAAACTGAATAAATGTATTTTTAAACTTTTTTTCAGAAAATATCACACTTTTAGCAAATAAAGGCTGTTTTGTTTGTATTTGCTATGAAATAAAATTGATACCCCACAAAAACACAACACCCCTTCTTAAAGTCACATATTGAACACTTACCAGGATGTCCCCCTTCAGAAGTAAACCAGGTTCAATGGTGATGCAAATGCTTGTCTGACTGTCACCTTGAACGTTACTGCAAAACAAAATGGATTAAAGAATTCAGTGTGGCAACTTCTAACGTACAAGATATCCTGCTTAGGGTTGGGCTGTTAGTATATGACCACACACATCATGATACCCTGGGAAACTAGAGCTTTCTTTAAAGGTGGTCCTCACAAAGAATAATCAGGGTCCGCGTTGGGCAAAATATGGGGATTAGCGTGAAACATGGCCGTCAGACTGGGAGAGCACGATCAAAGGCTGGTGAGCTCTAATAAAAAGCATGTGAGAGAAAGTGGCAAAGAATTGGTTTGAAAAAAATTAGATTTGTGGGTTTAAGAGGTAGAAAGTCTGGATTTATGTCTGCACCGATCGTCTCAAATCATTGCTGTAAGACCTTTTATATTAGTATTATCCTCCCACCCCCAAGAGTTTGGGTTTTAATGGTGGATTTGCACAAGTATACAGATATTGGTATTTACTTAAAAAAGAATGTGTAGATATGAAATAACAGTTTTCTCACTTTTGGTTCCAAAAAAAACCCCAAAAATCCTCTCGAAACACTTTAATATAACCCAGGGGTGGGCAAACTTTTTGACTTGATGGCCACATTGAGTTCTAAAATTTGACCAGGGGGTCGGAACAGAAGCAAATGGATGTCATGCTTTGGTAACCGCTAGATAAGACTGATAAAATAGCGCGCTGGATTTCAAACAAGCGCCAAATGTTACATCAAGAGCGTTAAATTTCAAATCCAGTAGCGCTAGGTCTGAAATTTAGTACAATAGCGCTTAAAAACGTGCATTTAGTGGCGCTAGGTTTGAAATCTAAGCGCTTGATGTAACATTTTGTTTGTTTTAACATCTAACATGCTTGTTTACGTGCTCGTATTGGGTCCAATGGTCTTCTATATGTGTGCACACTGTTTATTTTGAAGGTGTGCGCATCACGGAAACACACACATCTTGATGGGAGCAGTGTTGTTGTACCTTTCGTCATCTAGTGACGAAACATTAGAATTCCAGTGAAAATAAAACTAACAAGGTTTATCTATCTAATTTTTTCAAGTTTGTCTGGCCGGATTAAAACGTTTAATAGGCCGCATGTGGCCCACGGGCTGTAGTTTGCCCATGCCCGATAATCAATGTTTCTTAACCTATTTTATGTCAAGGAGGTACAATTTTCCATCAAAAAAATCATTAAGGCACACCACCACGCAAAAATATTAAAAACTAATCTCTAAACAAATTAAAATCATTCAACTATTTAATCAAAAGCTATTTTTATGCAGACATGTGTATTAATGAGCACTTGTTGTGGTATGCAGTTTTAAAAGTTTTGCACTCTATTTGTCATATTAACAGTTTAGTTCCAGATAATAAGCCTTTCAGAGGATTTACCCAGAATGAAAGAAAACCTTTTTCCTTTTTAATGTCAAATTTTGTTAAAATCCAAAATTTTTCTGCTTTAAAACGCAACCTAAATTTTCTTCTAATGTCTCAAAAATATGTTTAAGATATGATCATCTAGCTGGGGTAATTTTTGGGAGGGATGGTCAACAGCATGCAACAGAAAGCGGAGTGGGTTGCTATGGTTACAGTAAAAAACCTATCGCACGGCAGCACTGCCTGTTTGCAAATAAAATAAAAAAATGTCATTCTACAAAACATAAATAAATATATTTTAATCCTTTCTTTTACACAAAAACTATGAGATCAACCAAAACAATCTTTGCGAGCTACTGGTAGATCGCGATGATCGTATCAGGTGAAATAAGATCATTTCCCACAGAACACCTGGCGATTTATAAGAGTACACTAGTGTGCCCCGGAACACTGGTTGGAAAACGCTAACCCAATACTGATGTTCCAACACGGCAACAGAGAGAATACTAAATTCGTAAACTGTTTTTAGCAGTTGGAATGAAGAGAGGTACTATTTACCAACAAATATTTTTTGGGATTGTCTGAGAAGTTGTTGCATCTTTTAGTTGTTTTGCGTTCAGGTCTAAAAAAGTTGTTTCTCTAATTATTGATTAGTAAGAAATAGTTCTCAAAATTTGATTTGTGACAAAAAATACAGAAAGATTTATAAAGAATTAGCAATTGACGGCCAAACTTAACTCTAAATTTGCAATACAAGTCAGACAAATACAAAAATTTCTTTAAACTTCTAAAGAAATCGAATGATTTTGACCATTTCGCGAAGTACAAAAATGGCCAGGTGTGAAAGTTTACTTTCTAAAGTTCAAGGTTTCTCTTATCGGTCAACAACGACAAAGGGACTCTTTTCAAAGCCCAATTGTTGATATTTAATGGAGCTTAAAAGGAAAGAAGGCCCCTCCCCCCTTCAAAACAAACAATTAGTGTTGAGTCGGATCAAAAGAAAGCTTGAAATTGTTTTAGTTTGTCAGTAAAAACGTTCAAATATATTTATACATGACTAAAAAGTGCTAGTTTAGTCAAGTTGTGCAACCTTGGCCGTCCTCGCCCGTTTGATGGCAGTGAAACACTCTCCTATTCTTGTTTGAAACCTTTCTTTGCCAAAAACAACAACAAAAACTATAGAAGTCATTGTTTCCTGTCTGGCCCTGGGAACCAGCAGTGTTCTGTGGCAGAAAACGCTGCAGGCGTCCACACAGATGCATGTCTGCCTCTTTCATTGGCTCTCCGGTCACAAATAATATTAGACGTGATTAGGCCATCCGAAGTTAAGAAACAAGAGCCTGCAGCTGGGGAGGCTGGGTAAATACAATAATGGGAGCCAAGCTTGGAGTGTAAACTGGCAGGAATGGTGGTGTTCCTGTATATTGGGGAGCAGGGGAGTTGGTGGAGAAGGCTATAAAGGAAAATCAGGGTTTTTTTTATTATCGAGCCATTACGAGCTTTCTATCCCTGGAATCTTGTAAAAGCATTTGAGCGTGAGTGTGTTTTAAGACTTACTAGATCCCAGATGTGTAGACGGGTTGCATAGCTTGGTAGATTTTGAGAAAAGGCCGACATCCTGAAACATGAAGTTTTAAAAACGTGTTTAAACCTAAAATACAGATTTGGCAAGACTTTTTAAGAGGTGCACATCTGCGCAAAAAATACTTACCTCCTTTAGACTCAAAGTTGGGGATTCCGTGCATGATGACGTGATGAAGGAAAAGCGGTTTGTTGTTGATCTTTATGTGTCCAGACAGCAGGCCACTAAAGTACTCCACATACCTGAATTGGCAGACAGAAGCATAGTGTTTGAATGATGTAGTGTGATGTGCAGTTTTATGGCAAAGGAAACACAAGCTGTAACTGTGACCTTTGGCAAATGCAGTGGATTTTTCTGCTTCTATGGTTTGTTGGAGTTACAATTTCATAGATGGAAACATCTACTGTTTGGTATTCCTACCGATACTAATTTACATCATCACAAGTGTGACAAAGGCTGAAACATATGAAAAAAATGTGACCAATGACTGTGTATAGGCCCTGGACATAGCAAGTCACGGCCCCTGCATGCCAAATAGGAAGTAGCTGTTTATTCCAAATACTCCCAGCGCCCACAAACTTCTATTCTGGCTTTGTTACCAGAATCCATTTTACATATTTCTACATACTACTCCTAAAAGGAGCCGCTTTGAGTTCAGTGTCCCTGCGGTTGTCATGGGTAAAATTCGGATGATCACTGGCAAGATGGAGGAACTGGGGACGCTTGTCCTGACCCAGCAGGAATGCGTAGGGGCCACTTTAGTGTGCTTCATTGAAGCCCGACTCCCTGGACTACCTGGTTTTTAAACTGTTCAGATGCCAGCTTTTACACCGTGTAAGCGGACCGGGAAGGCATTGAAGTGCTAGCACCTCAGCATCAAATTTCCCTTTGGGGATTAATAATGTATTTTCAATTCAATTCAATACTAGTGCATGTACCTTTAATAAGCTAGCTCCTGATTGGCAAAGCGGAGGGCATGCTAACGCAGATTTGACAAAAGACTGCACTCCAAAAACACTTCAACATGGCGCTGTTGATATTATAGAAAAATGATGTCTGAATTGGCTAAGAAGAAGAATACCTTTATTAGTCCTACAATGAGGAAATTGCTTTGCTGCAATGTACCGCAGCAGGCAGCCAGGTGGTAATTGGCTCAGTGAATTTCGAACTGGCTTCTTACAGTGCAAGGACAAACACTCTACCACTGAGTGAGCGCCTCCCCCAATCTCAATGCATCAAATGCTACGGATGACATCACACTGACTATGTCCACCCTTTCTAGGTTAATGAATTTGATAGAAGAGTTTTATCACAATGAAAGAAAAGTTGTAGAAAACTGTGGCTAGAGCAGCCATGTTGTTTGGCCTAGAGATAGTGACACAAAGCAAGATGTAAAAGTAGGTAGAGCTAGAGGTTGCAGAGAAGAAGGCTGAGGCTTTCTCTGGGAGGAACCAGGATGGATGGGATCAGTATAGCAGAGGAACAGCACATTTTACAGTTTTGGAGACAAAGTTAGAGAGGTCAGACTGAGATGGTTTGGACACGTGCAGAGGAGAGAGAGAACATATGGTCAGAAGGATGGAGAATTTGGAATCGCCAGGCAGAAGGCCTAGAGCAGGAGTGCCCAACCAGTCGATCGCGGGCTGAACTTATCCCAAGTCGACCGCCAGGTGAGTATTAGAAAAAAAACAATGTAATAAAGTCAGTATTCTCAACTCAGAGACTTTGGCACAATATTTAGTAAGTACTGTACTGTATTCAGACCCTGTAGCTGGTACAGCTAGCTAGAGGGTCGACCAGCTCTAGCTAGTACAGCCTCTAGCTAGTAGGTCCTCTACTAGCTAGTAGGCCCTCTACTAGCTAGTAGGCCCTCTACTAGCTAGTAGATCCTCTACTAGCGAGGACTGGTAGAGCACTTGAAGACTGACACTCTTCAAAAAAGCGTCAATCTAGTTGCTTTTTCTAGTGATTTAGGAGATTTTTCTCCTATAGATTTCATCTGTGACGAAGATTTTTCATTTGTGACGTGAAAGGACGTTGTTAAACCTGTTCTCAATAAGCAGCGCCTGATGCTGCTGTGGCCCCTCCCACTCCCAAAGCACTGCGTGTGCATGGAAAATCTCTGCATGTGTGTGGTAAAGAGAAAAAGAGAGCGATCGAGATGAACTTTTTATGTGTGTTTGAGAGAGAGGAATTTGCGTCTGTGTATGTTTCTGAGAGAAGATGGGATTGTGATAAAATGTCTAATGGCTGTGTGACAACAACAAAACGTGTTGTGAGAGTAGTTTTATCAGGCTAGAAATGATCTGTGAGGGGTTTGAGTTGTTGATGCAGGACTAGTAGATCTCATGAGGTTTGATACTTGAAAATTAGAGCCAAAAAGGCTGAACACCCTTGGTCTAGAGGAAAGACCACAGAGGCGGTTTATGGATACAGGGAAGGAGGACATGAGGATAGATGGTGTGAGAGAATAGGATGCAGGAAACTGACTTGCTGTGGCGCTCTCTAGTGGAAAAAGCCAAAAGGAAAATAAGTAAACTAGTTTCAGGCGAGCAAGTGTTTTTTTTTCCCACGACTCCACAAATAGAAAAAAAAAATGGAAGCTTCCGGTAAAAATAAATTTGATATAAGACTGTAAAGTTCAATATACGGTGATAAAAAAAGACCAAAATATTGGTGATGACTGACCTTTTCTGGGACGGTTGCCCCACAGGTAGCACTTTGTCCTCATAGAAACGCTTCATAGCAAATCTGTCCAGAGCCTGGTCGGCACTGTGGTCCAGGACAGTAAATATGGAGAGAAATAAGAAGAGAAATGAAAATAATTTCGTTGCATAAATAAATATTACAAAAGTCATAAGAATTACGTGATCAAAGGATTGTAAGATCAAATATCAACACGTTTTCGTACATTAATTTTTGTTGCTTTTCATTGAATAATGAAGCTAAAAATAATCATTTGTATTCAGACGTATTAATGCTGTTAAATTTTTAGAGCTACTTGATATTTTATTAAATGTTCTGAATTTAAAAGTTAAGACAATTAAAATAGAAGAAAACAAACTTATTTCTAAGAAAAGACATAAAGTCATGTGCTCTTTTACAGAAAATCATTCTCTTTTCTTCCATCTTGAAACAAATCTAATAATAATAAAAAGAAAATTCACTTCTAATCTGAGTCTTATGATGGTTTCCCACAGAACAAACCCACAGTTTTCAGTTCAAAATTATGATTTAAGACCCTTTCTGATATTTTTTTTTTACCTAAAAGTACCATTTTTCAGTCTAATTTTTCACTGGTTGATGTTTTTAAGGCGTTTTCAATGAGGAACATGAAGAAACGGTTTTCTTTTTTTATATATTAATAGACAACGTCCCATCTGTGACTGTTCAGTCTGGTTGAAAACAATACCAGCTTGTTCTGGACTTGCTCTGTGGTTTCTAAAACAGAACATTTCCAGCTGTAGATCTAGACCTACCTGGCGGAGATGTTGCTGTAATGCATGTAAGCTGCCACCACCACTCCGGTTCTGCCCCGGTTGCCCTAAAAAGACATGAGTCGAGCATGAGAAATCAGTGTTTAATTGTCCATCCTCGATGTTCATCCAAGCAGAAAAACAACCTTCTTAGGTTTTCTAAGATCTTAAGCATGGACTTTATTGTGGTTTATGTGAAGGCATAAATCAAAATGAAAGTGTAAACAAATGTCTGGAATCACAGACGTTTGAAAAGCGGAACTACATTGTAAGTTGTTGGTATCAAACACAAGGTTCGAGGACCAAATCTGGTCAGCTGTAGTTTATCAGAGAATCAGTGAATGGACTTTAAAGCTGCTCTGCTTTTGTTTAAGTATGAAATGTTAGTGTCTTAAGAACCATTTAGAACTCTGGGTACATTTGAGACTGGCCTCCTTCTGAGGTCTAGAGTCAGGACTAAACATGGAGAACAAACGTGTAATACCACTCCACTACATTAGGCGGCAGTGTCGCTCTCATTGGCATACTGTGTGCAGGAAGCATTTCCTCGGTGTTACAGTTAATAAAGCTATTCTTTCTTGTAAATTGATAGATATTTCTTTCTTTTTTTATTCTCTTGTAGGTTGACAAGCACACCTTCGTGAAGCTAGCCCCTCTTAAAAAAATATATAAGCAAAATTAAAACAAAAAATATGTTAATTGTTTGTGCTTTTTTGTGCTGTAGCTATTTATTTTTTTAATTTACGATTATTTTATATGTCAATATGCGGTCATTCCGGCCCTCATTTTGCTTAAAAAAATGTGTCCAAATCGAATTTCTTGAAATAATAATTAAAAACAGAAAAACTAAAACAGCACAAACAAAAATTTTTCTACAGCACATAACAGCACAAACGACTGACACCATTTTTAGGAGTTTTCTCCCATTTTTTGGTGGAATGAGGGGCTGGATGACGTTATCGTCCAAATCGTATTTCTTAAAATAAAAAAAAACTAAAACAGCACAAACAAAAAATTTTACAGCACAAACGATTGACATATTTTTTGCTTATTTTTGTTTATTTATTTATTTATTTTTCTTAATGAGAGGCCAGCTTCATTGAGGTAATAAGGATACTGTTTTATGCAGAGGTGTAATTATAACAATTTTTTACACAAATGATATTTGTTGTGACGTGGGAGTAGGGATGGGGAGGGGCGAGAGATGTTTCTTCTTTTTAGGGGCAGGAAGGACATGACAAAAAATAACTGAGAAACACAAGATTAGTCAAAACATTTCATACAGGGCGAATTTAAAATAAAATATTATACTTTTATAAAGTTAATCATAATGTATTTCCATTTTATACACACACACACACACGTACAGTATATAGTGTATGTGGGCTGCACAGTGGCCTCAGAGCAAATAGGTTGGGGTTCGTTTCCTGGCTTGAAGCACTGACCTTTCTGTGTGTAGTTTGCATGTTCTCTCCGTGTATTGGTGGGTTTTCTCTGGTTTACACCCACCCTCCAAAAACAAGCATGTTTAGGTTGATTAGTCAATATAAAATTTCCCCAGGAATACATATGTGTTGTTGGGTGTGTGTGTTTGGGTAGCCTCACAACAGACTGGCAATCTGTCCAGTGTGTACCCTGCCTGTCGCCTTGAATCAGCCAGAATAGGCTTTGGCCCACCCTGTTAGGAATGGACATTTTGGAAGATGAACTCAACATAAACTCATCTCAAATCTTGAAAATCTGAGGATCCTCTTGTGTATTTAAAAAAAAAAAAAAACTTCGGGAAAGAAATTTAATGACCCAAATTTCAACAGATGAAAAAAAAAAAAAGTTTGAATAACTCTATTCCCAAAACCTGTAAAACCACAAGAAAACCACAAAAATCACTGTTTAACAAACCACAACAATAAATTTACATGTACAAAACCAATCTAAGTGTTTTTATTCCCTAAAATACCAATTTAAACTCTTCTTTTCCGTCCGAACGAGGACGGAAAATGAGCGTGTTCCAAATTATAAATATCCCAGATGTTTCAGCAGAGTGGAAATGATTTGTTGACGTGTGGAAACCCAACATGGGCTGCTTCCTTAGTGACCACCACAACGTCTTCACTCTCATCATCTGTGTTTCTTCACCCGGGGAGCAAAAAAAAAAAACACGAGTTTCTATGGTAACAGACTTGTTTGTAACTTCCCTGTTTCTGATCCTGAGGTTAATTTTTTCTGCACAAAACACAAGTAGAACAGAGTGGGTGACATCAGGATGCCGGTTGTGTTTGGATCTGGCTTTTATGGTTCATGTCAGCACAATAAGAAGCCAGACGACTGTGGCTCACCGCAAGAGTTTAATTTATTGTGACCAATTCAGGCACCAACATGGAAATGTTGGTCAATTGTGTTTTTATGACATTGTTATGGGTGAAAAAAGGGTTAAATAAACCTAAGTAGCCATGATTACTGTTATGACTTACTTTCCTAATGTGTGTTTTCCTGATCTTCATCAAGCAGGACCTATTCCAGACCATAATAAAAAAGCAAACACTCCCTGGGAATCAGTGGTTACAAGTAGCGAAGTAGAACTACTTCGTTACTTTACTCAAGTAGAAAATCTCGTTATCTTTACTTTAACAATGTAATTATTTTTTTGTCTACTTTTTACTTTTACTCGGTACTTTTTTATGCAATTATCTGTACTTTTACTTCATTAATTTTATAAAAAGTAGTGCTACTTTCGCCATTTAGTCACCTTTAAAAATAAAGAAAAAAGTCATTAAAAATCAATCCGGATCAATCGCGCCATTTGATTTGAATGTGGTTGGATGAGGCGAGCTAACGCAATCTCAATACGACTTCCTCTTGCTTCATCACTTCAACACGTGACACACAGCACGCGCGCATGCATGCATGCACACACACATCCCCCCGGCCCCCGCTGTGTTCCAGGTGTCACGCAAGCTGTATGTGGCACTCCCAACCTTAGCAACTTGTGAAAGACTATTCAGTATTGCCTCAAAGAACTTTACATTACAATTTACTTAAATTGAGTGTGTTTGTGTCTGCTGAAGTTGGTTAAATTAGGTGATGCAGAGTGAAGCTTGGTAGCTGAAGGGACATTACATAATGCCCTGCTTATATTAATACATTTGATTGTGTTCATTAATCGATCTCCAATAAAGATTATTAAGAAATAAATGTTTCTGATTCATAAAGTTTCACACCACAACACTTTCATTTATTATCATATTTTCTGCTCCTTAAAGCATGTGATAAATGTTAAAATATGTTCATACGCTTTTGTTAATAATATTTCTTTTTTCCTGGAAATTACTTTTACTTTTTTACTTTAAGTAGTTTGACAATAGGTTACTTTTTACTTTTACTTGAGTAAAAACTTGAGTTGATACTTCTACTTTTACTTAAGTAGTTTTTTAACTCGG
Source organism: Neostethus bicornis (assembly GCA_902685375.1). NCBI lineage: Eukaryota > Metazoa > Chordata > Actinopteri > Atheriniformes > Phallostethidae > Neostethus > Neostethus bicornis. The sequence goes on along the minus strand of LR738549.1, from coordinate 9,056,134 downwards.
TAACTATACTTCTCCTTGAGTAGAAAATATTGATACTTTTGACACCTCTGCTGGGATTCCATGTAAGGAAGGGTACATCATTACAGAAAAAAATGTGCTTCAGATGAGCCGGAGAGCTCCACCTGCTGTTGGAAAACTTTCTCATGTTATCTCTCACCTTGTTGTGGATCACCACCACGTTGTGGCTGTCAGCGTTCAGCCACGTGTCCATAGCCTTGCAGATGCTGCAGATTTTGTCCAAAGCAGGAGCGTGGTGATCTGGCCAGCCGAAATCCAACACCTCAAAGAGGAAGATGGGTGGACGTGAAACAAAATGGACATCAGAAGTGAGACGGAGGTTAAAAAAAATCAAACTGCTTTACCTTCGGGTTGAGTTGGCTGATGTCATAACGCTTCTCACTGAGGTTAAAGAGCTGGAGAAAAAACAAAAAACAAAATTAGGGCTGGGATATTTATTTCCGTTCCTTTTCTTCTGCTTATCCAGGGCCAGGTCGCAGAGGCAACAGCCTAGGCTTCTCTCATCCCGAATGTATCCTTCAGCACCCCCAAGAGGATCCGAGGTGTTCCCCAGCCAACTGTGAGGCATAGTCCCTCCAGCGGGTCTCAGGTCCGGCTCTGGGTCTCTTCCCAATGGGTCATGCCCGAAACACTTCACCATCAATACGTTTTTGGAGGCATCCTAACCAGATGCCCAGACCACCCCATCTGGCTTGTCTCAACCCGGAGGAGCAACAGCTCTACTCCAAGCTCCTCTTGGATGTCAGAGTTCCTCACTCTATCTCTGAGTGAGAGCCCAGCCACCCTGCCGTTGGATTGTGGTTATAATTGTTGTGGTTGCCTGGAAACCAGCCTCAATGATGTACCAGCGGATTAGTCTGGTTGCCATATTTGTTAACTACATTTTCAAGGGTTAGCCATGCCTGGACAACAGACAGCAGAGTGAACCAATCAGAGAAGAGTGAGGGTGACTTCAACAAAGCAACAAGAGCACGTACTGCGCAAAAGAAAATAAGTTTTAATTGAGAGTGAACATGGACATGCATAGCCGAATTTTAATCGCCGCTAAATGCCGCTAAATGTAACAAACTTCAAGGTAAATGTTGGGGTTGAACAAACACCGTCTAGATCAAGGGTGGGCAAATTCTTTGGTTTGCGGGCCACATTGACTTCTAACATTTGACAAAGGGGCCGGAACAGGATCAGATGGATGGCATGTTTTGGTAACCGCTAGATCAGACCAATAGAATGGCACGCTAGATTTTAAACAATCACGCTGGCCGGTGCCAGATCGTTAAATTTCAAATCTATTGGCGCTAGGTCTGAAATCTAGCGCGATGGCGCTTATATAAAAATGTGCATTTAGCGGCACTAGGTTTGAAATCTAAGCGCTTGATGTAACATTTTGTTTATTTTAACATCTAACACGCTTGTTTACGTGCGTGTATTGGGCCTGATGGCGTTCCATATCTATGCACACTGTTTATTTTGACAACGTGCACATCACGGACACACACACACACTTTAATGGAAGCAGTGTTGTTGTTCTCTCAACATAGCCAATACATGTAGAGTGCGCCATCTAGTGGGGAAACATCAGAATAGCAGGTGAAATAAAACATTAAATAGGTCTATTTATTTATTTTATTTTTTTAAGTTCGGGGGCAAGATTAAAACATTTACCAGATCGCATGTGGCCCACGAGCCATGGTTTGCCCATGCCTGGTCTAGATAGAGCTTCATTCATAGCATCCACATAATTTAACCCAGATGAATAATCTACTACACTTTCTAAAACTCCAGCATACACCTTCTCTGTTTAAGTTTAAAGAAAATAATGAGTTTACAGCTGCAGACAGCAGAGGTAATGGATTGAATTTAAAAAGTCTGGGTTCTAAAATTGCTGTTTGTCATAAATGATGGTATCGAATGAACTCTTTGTAGATGTGCACAGATGTCTGTGTAACATAAGTGCTTCTTTGTCGGAGTTTGTGGTTAAAACCAGCAACTTAACAACGAATGATCTGAAACAGGGATAAAATTCCACCTTCAACAAAACTAAAAAGTGTGACTTTGTTTTGAAACTCTACCAGATAGTTGTGGGCGTGTTTGGAGCGCAGCATGGAGGCGACCTCCCTCAGGTTGGCAGCGTAGTTTTGCTCCTCAACACTGCTCGGGAAGGACACGGAAATGATCCTCTCTGTGATGTAGATCAAGTCCAGCTCGTAGCTCTCCTCTAAGGCCTGCAGCAGACTCGCACTCCTGGGGAGAAATCAAGAGTCGTCAAACGAAACCTCTCATGGTCCACCGAACCTCAAAAGGTGGTGGATGTTAGGAGTTTACTACCCTCAAGTAATGCAACACATATGATTTACTCACATGCGCTGCATTACGTTGTTTCTGCCCGAGAAGCTAAAGAAATTTTGACTTTTTTAATAGACAAGAAAACTATAAAAAAAAAATAAAAAAAAAAAAGCCTTCTTAAAACGACTTAAAAAGAAATGGTTGAATAACTGATGGCAGCACGGTGGCACAGTGGGTAGCACAGTGGCCTCACAGCAAGAAGGTCGTGGGTTCGAGTCCTGGGTGGGGATGAGGCTTGGAACACTGTCCTTTCTATGTGGAGTTTGCATGTTCTCCTCTTTTTTGTGTGGGTTTCCTCCAGGTACTCCCTCTAAAGCCATGCGTGCTAGGTTGATTGGCCGGTGCCAAATTGCCCCTAGGAATGAGTGTGTGTGTGTGGATGGTTGTATGTGTGTGGCCCCGCGACAAACTGGCGACCTGTTCGGGGTGTACTCTGCCTTTCACCTTAAATTGGCCGGGATGGGCTCCAGCACCCCAAGAGGGATAGACAGATAACAAGATGACTGAATAACGGATTTTTTTTTTTTTTCAAGAAAATTTTGCACAATTTAATTTGTGGGAGACGGTGGATCAGCGCTAGAGCGCTCACCCGCGGACTGGGAGGTCGTGGGTTTGATTCCCACTGAGACCACCGTCTAGGGTCCTTGGAGAAGACACCTAACCCCCGCTTCTCCCACCATTGGCGCCGTTGAAGGGCAGCCTGCTGCAGTGCAAGGAGTGCAGCACACAAATTTCTCCGGTGAGGGATGAATAGAGTAATTCATTAATTGTATTTAATTTATCAAAATGATGGAATAACTATTAATAAAAGTTAAACCTACTTTTGTAACACAAGTATTCAATGCCATGAATTAATCTGCACAAGTATTTTCCTTCATGGATGTCACAAGATGTATTTTAATCAGTGAAAATGTCAGGTTAATCCTCAGTAATGGAACATTCCACGCTTGAGGAAATTCTCATTTTCAGCAAAGCTTTAAATTGTGCTGGCTTACTTCATCGACACACTGATACCGATCGTCCCTACGGTTATAAACTTTATAAGAAACATGACATTGTTCCTGAAAGCTTGTGAGAAATTACAATCTAGATAAAAGAAAAACAAGCTGCATACTTTATCAATTCACGACAACACTTGATCTATAGCAGGGTTCAAAATGTCAAAAAACAAGTCATGTTCTGAGACTTTGAGAATTAAAAAATAAAATACAAATCAGAATGCAGATAACTTAATAAAAGATTCAAGAATCATTCGCAGGCCTTCCACAAACAGCATCATGTGATGTCTATTGAAAGGGGGCGAGGGGGTGTTGGAGTTGGAGGAGATGTTATTCCACTGATTTGAGTCAGGTGAAAAAATAAAAAAACAGGATTAAGTGGATTCAATCGTGAAACTTTCATCTGTTATAACGAACAAAGGCAATTTTACTTTTAAAGAGGGGGTCATTTGCTTTTTGTGAGGTAAAAACTCCTATTTTATAGTATTTTTATATAAACATTGTACCTTTTTTGGCTCAGAAATGTGTCATTCGTTCAATTTCATGTCTCTATTTTAAGTTGTGAATTCCGCCCACTTCGTGCTCACTGGTTAATCTTTCTTCCTGTGCATGTACGCGACACAGTGTAAATCTCACTTGAAGTCACACATAAGAGAGTATTCTTCTTGTCCTTTCGACATCTCCCTTGAGGGGTCGCCACAGCAAGTCAGTTTCTTCCATCTAACCCTCTCTGTTGAATTTTCCTCGGTCAGGTCAACTATCTTCATGTCTTCCTTCACTGCATCTATGAACCTCCTCTTTGGTCTTCCTCTAGGCCTCTTTCCTGGTGGTTCCAAACCCAGCATCCTTCTGCCGATGTACTCTCTCTCTCTCTCCTCTGCACATGTCCAAACCATCTCAGTCTGGCCTCCAACATGTGCTGTTCCCCTAACATACTCATTTCTAATCCTGTCCATCCTGGTCACTCCCAGAGAGAGATCCTCAGTATCTTCATCTCTGCTACCTCCATCTCTGTTTCCTGTCTTTTCCTCAGTGCCTCTGTCTCTAGACCAAACAGCATGGCCGGTCTCACCACGGTTTTGTACACTTCTCCTTTCATTTTAGCTGAAACTCTCTGTCACACATCACACCTGATACTTTTCTCCACCCATTACAGCCTGCCTGCACATGCTTCTTCACCGCTTTTCCACACTCTCGATTGTTCTGGACTGATGACTGTTGACATTGTTTATATGGAGAGTAAACGCATCAAGTTTAAATAGCTAGCGCATGTCCTTTCAAATTCTGCATTAATATAAAATGTCACTGACTGTTGGAACCGAGCGTGAGCAGAGTGTGTGCACTGCTACTGTCATATTGTGTAGGGTGGAGGACACATGCGCAGGACAGTGCATGTTCTTGCAGTTTTTAACAAGAAACAGATTTGTTCTCAAAAGAAACTCAAATATATCCAAGAGCAAGGTAATTTAAGCGGGTCACAAAACATTTTAAATACTCTAACTGAGCACAACACAACCTGTAGGTTAGTGTTTGACAAAAGACAACCTAGCAACAAAGGACAAGACACTGAGACACGGGCGGCACGGTGGCGCAGTGGATAGCACAGTGGCCTCACAGCACGAAGGTCGTGGGTTCGAGTCTAGGATGGGGACGAGGCTTGGAACACTGTCCTTTCTGTGTGGAGTTTGCATGTTCTCCCCGTGTTTGCGTGGAATTCCTCCGGGTACTCGGGTTTCCTCCCACCCTCCAAAGACATGCATGCTAGGTTGATTGGCCGGTTCCAAATTGTCCCTAGGAATGAATGAGTGTGTATTTGGATGGTTGTATGTGTGTGGCCCCGCGACAGACTGGCGACCTGTTCGGGGTGTACCCTGCCCTTCGCTTTAAATTAGCCGGGATGGGCTCCGGCACCCACCGCAACCCTGAAAGGGACAGACGGATTAGAAGATGACTGACACTGAGACACATGTGAGACACATTAGGAAGCATCAGCTAATCATCAGAACAAAGAGAGAACACAAGGAGGGGAAGTCAAGACACCTGGAGCGAGAGTGAGGACAGCATTTCAAAATAAAACAGGGAGCAAACCTAAATATTACTAAAACCAACAGCAAAATCCTGAAGCCTTGACAGCTACTGCCAAAATACTTCCTGCCTATGTTGGACTGTGTGTGTGCTAGAGAACAAATTCTGTGGGTAAAAACAACCTGGTGTTCGATTAGTACCTGAAAAGGGATGGGAGCGCTTTCAAAATTACTGAAATAAGGATGACTGAAATAAAAACAAGACCAAGATGGGAATAACGTTCACAGGACCCACTTCTAGACATTGATGCCCAAAAGTATGTGTTCCTTTGTTTTCAACAATCATTTTCAACATGCCGTCATGGCTGCCTGCTGCGGTGCAATAAAGCATGTATAAAATAAATAACAATAAGATTAGGTGTTGCTATGACAAATACGGCAATTAGGCAATTAGGTCATTTTCTTAGATGTTTAGTCTTCTTTAAATCATCGTTCATTCAACCATCTTCTAATAAAAAGACTCAATTTTCACACACGTCTGGCCGATAGAGATGTGACCTCTCCAAAAAATACTTAAAGTTTTAGATTAAAAAGACTTCTCTATTAAAAGAAAAAAAAAAAGACAACAAGGGTTCAGTTTTGGTGTAAAAGGTCAGTCTTTTTAACCTTTTCCCTGTAAAGTAAAGTTAGAGATTGTGAAGAAAAGTCGAAAAAAGTGAGTAAAAGTTGAAATTGAGATGAAGTGGATCGGTTGAGGAGTGTCTGGACTTTTACTGAAACATATTTCCCACATTTGTCAGCTGTGAGTAGGTCTGTAGGGAACTGCTCATGTGTCTGCAAGAGAGCAGAACTCCAGTTTTATTCTGTAACCTCCTTTAAAACCACATCTGGAGCCATTCGACTGTATACGGCCTTACTGGAACTTATTCATCACTAGAGATAGGGGAAGAATTGATCTGTTACACATGCCAAGAAGATCTTTAATCTAAAAGATTTCAGAAAAATGTATTATTCTAGTTTAATTAATCTTTGTGAATCTTCTGAGTTCTTCTTTTTCAGTGTGTGTTTTTGCATCTTTTGTGTGTTGTTTTAACTGTACAGTAAAGTGTGGTTTGGTCCTCGTCCAGATCTACCAGCATGTGGTCTTCGGCCTTGAATCAACCCACTTTTCGTCAGCTGTGAAGATGAAGCGATTGCTGCTTTTCAGCATATCGTGTTTGATGAATGATGCCTTATCTCCACACGCTCAATTTCAGAGCTGCTGTGATCTCATTCGGACAAACACAAACTGTGAACAGGGAATGTTTTATAACTTAAGACATTTGGTCTTAAACAAAATCTTGCCAGAAATATCTTGCTAGTAAAAGTTAACATACCAGGACTTGGACTTCTTAAAGGGCCCATCTCATGCAAAATAACTCTTTTCACATTGTATCCTGTGCACATACACACGCAAAATGTGGGGTTTGCAACATGCATTACACGATAGTTATGAAAATCTATTGATTTGGTGGAGCGCAGTCACAGACCCGGAACTAAAAAAAGCCGGGTATTGCTCATCCCCCCGCTCGTCCTGAGAAAGTACAAGCTCCGCCCTCTGCTCTCACTGAGCCACTATTCCTCCGCCCATCTCTGAGCGGGAGGGGGAAGGCAGGCGTAAACCCGCGCGTAGCGGTTTGGTAGCGTCTGAAATAAGATTTTATTATGTCGATTCATCAAAAAAGCGTGTTTCAAGCAAGAAAATAAAAAAGACGCAGAGCAGCGAACCAGCCTATATATCGGACGTTGAAAGCGAGTTTGTGAGGGCGTAAGGCCGGAGTGGAGGCGGGGGAAGAGGGCGGGTGGTGAGGAGGGAGGGTTTGCTGCGGAGGGGGGCGTGTGCGAAGTCCGTCATGGCTACGTCAAATGCATCATACTTTAGACATCTGCTCATTGGTTGTTTTGTCTGAGCGTACCAGAAATCCACAGCAATTTGTGAAAAACGGGCTAAATCAATCTAGAAACCCCTTTGGTGACTTATACAAGGCCCGGACATCACTCTTACAAGGTAGAAAACTCTGGAAAGTCCATTTTGGTTCTAGGACATTTCAGCCTCGGACATTTGGGCCAAAAAACTGTTTTATGTAAAAAATTGTGATATTTTATGTAAAACATAGTGATATTTTGTAAATAGCCTAGGTTGCAGTTTCTTGGCCCAAATGTCTGTGGCTGACATGACCGTTCACCCAGTAGGACAGTTATGAATTCTGATATTTTTAAAAAATTCTGATAAAATTCTGATATTTTTTTAAAAAATTTGACATTTTAGGTAAAAATTTTTATCGTAAATAAACAGTTGCACTACAGAAAATAATTGCTTTTAGTCATTAAAATTTTGTTATCGTAAAAAAAAATTACGATAAAAAATAATTGCTTTTAGTCATTTAAATTTTTTTATCGTAAATAAACAGTTGCACTACAGAAAATAATTGCTTTTAGTCATTTAAATTTTTTTATTGTAAATAAACAGTCGCGCTACAGATTAATAGCTTTTAGTCATTTTTATCCCATGGCTCAAATAGCCTAGTCACCGTGGCTCAAATATCCTAGGTTGCAGTTTTTTGGCTCAAATGTCTGTGGCTGAAAAGACCGTTCACCGTCGATTTTGCATGAGGTGGGCCCTTTAAACTTCAAACATAGTTCTGTGATTTATGTTAGCATTTAAATAGACTTTCTAACACCTATATTTGAATGTACTTTGAAGAAAATTTACTAAAATAAGTTCAAAACTTGGATTGAATTGATTAATTTTTTCTTTTTTAAAAACATTTTTAGATAACAAAAGTGTTATTTAAGGGCAGTCAGCTGTTAGCTTAAATCCTAACAGTGGCAACTCACCGACTTCTAATTAATGAACTTCAATAAAAAAAAAAAAAATACACAAAAATAAACGGGCGGCACGGTGGCGCAGTGGATAGCACAGTGGCCTCACAGCAAGAAGGTCGTTGGTTTGGGTCCCGGGTGGGGACGAGGTTTGGAACACTGTCCTTTCTGTGTGGAGTTTGCATGTTCTCCTCGTGTTTGCGTGGGTTTCCTCCGGGTGCTCCGGTTTCCTCCCACCTTCCAAAGACATGCATGCTAGGTTGATTGGCCGGTGCCAAATTGCCTCTAGGAATGAGTGTATGTGTGGCCCCACGACAGACTGGCGACCTGTTCGGGGTGTACTCTGCCCTTCACCTTAAATTGGCCAGGATGGGCTCCGGCAGCCCCCGCGACCCCGAATGGGATAGATGGATAAGAAGATGATTGACAAAAAATAAACGCAAAATGGGATTGAGTCAATTAATTTTTCTTTTAATAAACATTTTTAGAGTTATTTTTAAAAAAGTGTTATTTATGCACACTTAGCTGTTAACTTAAATGCTAACGGTGATAGGTCACCTTTTTTTTTTTTAGGTCACAGACTTCTAATTTATGAACTTAAAAAAATAAGTTCAGACTTGGATCGAGTCAATTATTTTTTCTTTTTTAAACATTTTTAGATAAGGGAAAATGTTTTAAATGGTCAGCTGGCTCTTAGCTTAGATGTAAACAGTTGCAGCAGGTAAATGTTCTCTGTAAATGTTCTCTGTGAGGACTGGTCTTTCTAATGGTGAACGGTCTTTTCACCCACGGACATTTGAGCCAAAAAACTGCACCTAGGATATTTGAGCCACGGTGACTCGGCTATTTGAGCCATGGGATAAAAATGTTTATTTACGATAAAATTTTTACATAAAATATCAGAATTTTTTAAAAATATCAGAATTTTATAAAAATATAAGAATTTTTTTATTTGTAAAATATCAGAATTTTTAAAAAATATCAGAATTTTTTATTTGAGCCATGGGGATAAAAATGACTAAAAGCAATTATTTTCTGTAGTGCAACTGTTTATTTACAATAAAAAATTTTACATAAAATATCAGAATTTTTTTAAAATATCAGAATTTTTAAAAAATATCAAAATTTTTTATTTGTAAGATATCAGAATTTTTTATTTGTAAAATATCAGAATTTTAAAAAAATATCAGAATTTTTTATTTGAGCCATGGGATAAAAATTACTAAAACCAATTATTTTCTGTAGTGCAACTGTTTATTTACAATAAAATTTTTACATAAAATATCAGAATTTTTAAAAAATATCAGAATTTCTTCATGCCCTTTTGTGTTAGGTGTGAATACCACATATTGAGATACGCTCAGAATATATCTACTTCACACGTAACACAAAGGGTTACATAACTGTCATACTGGGTGAACGGTCATGTCAGCCACAGACATTTGGGCCAAGAAACTGCAACCTAGGCTATTTACAAAACATCACAATGTTTTACATAAAATATCACAATTTTCTACATAAAATAGGTTTTTGGACCAAATGTCCATGGCTGAAATGTCCGAGGCTGAAATGTCCTAAATTCGTGGCGCACATGGCTCAAATATCCTAGGTTGCAGTTTTTTGGCCCAAATGTCCGTGGCTGAAATCTCCGAGGCTAAAATGTCCTAGAACCCTTTCTAAGAACCATTTGATGCCCATGTGTGAAGATGATGTCCAACTCTCCAACAGAAAGTAGTAAAATAAACTTCTTGTACAGTGAACTTCTGCTTTCTCACATGGATTGGGTAACTTTTAATACTTCAGTATTTTTATTTATTTAACAAGGACACCCTCATTGAGATTATGTATCTCATTTTCAAGAGTGTCCTGGGACAGAGGATGCTAACCTAACATGCACATTTTTTGGGAAGTGATAGGAAACCGGAGTACTTGGAGAAAATCCACACATACACGGGGAGAACATGCAAACTTCACACAGGAAGGCTAGCGTTTCAAGCCTTGACCCACTCGGGGATTCAAATCCCTGACCTTCTTGTTATGAGGCCACAGTGCTAACCGCAACAGTGAACGGACATTTCAGCCACGGACATTTGAAGAACTGCAACCTGGGCTCAACTGTTTATTTACTATAAAAAAAATTTTAAATGACTAAAACCACAATAAAAAATTTTGCACGATAAAAATTTTTAAGACTAAAAGCAATTTTTCTGTAGTGCAACTGTTTATTTACGAATGTTTTTTTACATAAAATATCGAAAATTTTTAAAAATATCAGAATTTTTTATTTGAGCCATAGGATAAAAATGACTAAATCAATTATTTTCTGTAGTGCAACTGTTTATTTACAATAAAATTTTTACATAAAATATCAGAATTTTTACATAAAATATCAGAATTTTTACATAAAATATCAAATTTTTTTAAAATATCAGAATTTTTTATTTGAGCCGTGGGATAAAAATGACTAAAACCAATTATTTTCTGTAGAGCAACTGTTTATTTACAATAAAATCTTTACATAAAATATCAGAATATCAGTTTTTGGCCCAAATGTCCAAGGCTGAAATGTCCTAAATTCGGGGGCGCACATGGCTCGAATATCCTAGGTTGCAGTTTTTTTGGCTCAAATGTCCGTGGCTGAAATGTCCTAGTACCAACCGCAACACCACCATGCCACCATTAAATTTCTAAACTTCTCACAAATGTGGTAGCATATTTTTTTTAAATTCCACACCACTTGAGACCAAACGATGAACAGAAAAGTGAAAGATTTTTAGTTTGACTTTTAATCTGGTAGAAAATGAACATAAACAGGTTTAAAAAACACCTTGTTTTTTAATATTGTCGCTATGAGCCTGAAAAATAAGCTAATTAAAAAGAAGTAATAGTAACCACCAAACAAGTCATTAAATTGTAAAAAGTACATTTTGGTTAAACTGCTAAAAACGCTTTTTTCTTTTCTCATTTTATTGTGTGTTTCTCTAGATCTTAAATGACTATATGAAGCTGGTAAAAAATATATTTGGGGGTTAAAATTTTACAGTGAGTTTTTTTTTCATAGAGAATGTTTCATGTGGTGCAACTTTTTACCAGTTTTGGAGTTATTTTTATACACATTCGATACCCAAATAACTGCTCTAAATTACTGCATAAATATGTGCATGTTGATTGTTTTAACATGCGATACGTCCCCATAATTTTTGTTTGAAAGCCAAAATAGAATTTAATCACATGTTTGTTGTTGTAGTTATCTGTACGCATACCTTTCTCTACTGATAAAGATGTGATTAGACATGCCTATTTAGCCGGAACATCACTGAACGTGTAGCTCTCATATGACTTATACAAAACGTTTCGAAAAAATTAAATCCTTGAAATTTAAACTAATCTTAATTTAGTCATAATTTGTATGCGCTACAAAAATACCAATGTACCCAATAAAGCAAACAAGCTCACTATAGTCTGTTGTCAACTGTTCTATGTTATTTACACAACTGACAACATCTGCATTTTATTACGCGTCGAGGTGAAAAGGGTTGACACCAAATATCTTTGTGTCCAACAAAACAGTGAGTGGTCCAGTTCAGCAGAGGGGCATGTTGCTTCTCTAATTCCCCAAGTAAAATCAGCAAATATAACATTACATCCAAATTTTTTGTATTTTTTCAATTCTTCACATCCCGTGTGGCTGTAAATGAGGATTTCTACTTAATACAGTATTACTATTTATGTATTTATTCTCCATCAATATCTATTGCGGAAAATATGGGAGGTTTTTTCCCTGAAAGCACTGATTCTAAATAAGTCAAATGCGGCTTTTCAGAAAGAGAGAGTAGTTTCAGTGAAAGAAAAAAGTCTGTAATAAGTATAAAAGAAATAAAAGAACTCATAAGAAAGGAAAGAGGAATTACCTTGATGGTCTGCGCCGTGACTCCATGCTCTTTGAGGACTTTGTAGAACCCTGTAGGGAACAAAGAAAACAAGTGGATTTTAATACCAATCAATGAACATGTAAAACTGTAGGGCTAGTCTAAGACCATGTCCACACGTAGCCGGGTATTTTTGAAAACGCATATCCGCTGTACTCCGTTTTAGAAAAACACTGGCGTCCACACGTAACCGTTTTCAAAATATCCGCGTCCACACGGAGCCGTATAAATACACATCGGAGTGCGGGTATATCATGCCCGCAAACAGGCATGCCCGCTACTGGTCATCCAAGACCAGTAGTGGGCAGCTCTGAGCTGGGAAGGCTTATGCGATTAATAATCGTCGATTGCAATGCATTTCTCTTCCTTTGCTCCTCAACAAGAAGCAAGAGCAGTTGAGAGTGGACAAAAAGACAAGAAAAGAGGGTCTGCAACAGCGTAAAAAGTAATGCCTATTTTTGTGGATCCATGCTGCCCACTGTCTGCTTTTGTAAACAAGGATGCACCCGAATGACGTATGTGCATTACTTGTCACAGGTAGTGAAGCATAAAAACGCAAATCTCCGTTTTTGCATGTCCACACGCAAACGCAAAATCGGACTTATCCAAAATCTCCACTTTAGCTGGAGTTTTCAAAAACACCGGTTTAGAGTGAGAAAAACTCAGTTTTTGTGTGGACGGCAGGCCAAAACAGATACAAATATATGCCTTTTCAAAAATACCCAGCTACGTGTGGACAGGGCCTAAGTGACACTGTTGATAACCTTTAAACTTCATTATGTGTCGATCCGGATGCTATGGACCTGATATTATAAGGAGGTGAGCTTATATAACACAGATATTTAGAAAAGTCAAATTAGTTTGAAATCCTTCTTTTAAAAAACACCAAAAACTCATATAGAATTTAAAGATGAAAGGTCTTTATCATTTAATTTTTTACTTAAATCTGCCTTAAAGGTTAGACTTGCGCTTTTAAATAGATGTACTGGGCTCTCGCTTAGAGCGAGAGTGAGGAGCTCTGCCATCCGAGACGAGCTTGGAGTAGAGCCGTTGCTCCTCCGGGGCGAGAGAAGCCAGATAGGGTGGTTCAGGCGTCTGGTTAAGAAGCCTCCCGAATGCCTCACTGGTGAGGTGTTTCAGGCACGTCCCACCTAGAGGAGACCCAAAGGCAGACTCCGGACCCACTGGAGAGGCTATGTCTCACAGCTTTGGGGAATCCCTCAGAATCCTCCCAAAGAATCTTGGGTGTCCACCAGAGGGAAACCATGGCTAAGCGGGAAGACTGGTAGACATTAATTAACAAACTCAGGACACTGTGGCCTCAGCCAATCATCACTGTTTGTTCATAGCATGTCAATTATTCCAGTATTTGTTTTAGCACAAGTACTTCTATTGGTCAGAGAAGACTACGATGGGTCTTCTTCTTGTTCAGTTTTCACAAAGAGTGGCTGGACTTCCAGCACTGGGATATGTTTCATACTGCCTTGAAACGCTGCAATACCGTATACCGTGTCTGTATAGTGTCTCAGATGCTTCCAAAACGCTCAGCTAAGAGCCTCTTCAAAATGAAATACTGCTAAGGGTGCCCGACTCTGTTTCACTCATCTACACCCAGCCTGCCTCACCTCCTTCTCAGACTGACTTGAGGAAAACAGTGCAACAGGGGGTTCAGAGTTCATATGGGCTTGTTAACTCTCCTGTGGCGTCTGGGTCACATGAGCACAGCAGGGGGAGTGTCATCCATCATCATCCATTAGATCAGACTGGCTGGCTAAACAACCGATGTCAAACACACCACTGAGCTTTCTGAAGGAGCATCACCGTACTCCGCTCTAACAGCCAGCTCTACCACTGCCAGGCAGAGACCTTGGTGTTCTTTTTTTTAATCTGAAACTGAGATTCAGAAACTCATAGGTGACCAAAAACTGAACAGCTATGATGAGATAATTGTGGGACCTGGACAATTGGTAATGTTTCAATTTTATTTGTCACCCTCCTAATCTACTCCCAAGATTTGCGAGTTTTATAAAACTAAAAATTCTACAATAGTGATGTCACAGAAAACTAATCCTATTATATTATCTTTTGATATTAAAAAAAGTATTTGGAATGGACAATCAAAAAGAAAAACATAATTCAATAGATGAGAATTAATAACTACGTTTTGATACCCAACAGGCTAATCAGTAGATGAGAGACCTGTCCACGATGTACCCTTCCCTTTATCCAACCCTATAATAATGATAATAATGCATTGTATTTATACAGCACTTTTCAGGACACTCAAAGACGCTTCACCTATGCATTATTAATTCACTCCATACCAGGTGATGGGAAGCTACTGTTGTAGCCACAGCTGCCCTGGGGCAAACTGACAGAAGCGAGGCTGCCATTTTGCGCCATTGGCCCTTCTGACCATCACCAACCAATCGCTCACACACCATTCAGACTAGGCAACGTGGGTGAAGTGTCTTGCCCAGGGACATAATGGCAATTTAATCTCAACAGCCGTCCCACCTTGGCACCTGAGGTTCCGGCAGTATCCCATCCAAGTACTGTCCAGGCCCAGGCTGCTTAGCTTCTGAGGTCTGACGGGATCAGGCATTGACAGGCTGGTATGGCCACGTCAATGGCCTATAAGAGAGACTCTGGGACCAACATGAACCAGTGTTCTATTATTTTTTTTTAGAAAATAAATGCATGTTTAGTACAAAGTCAATTGGAGTTCAGAAAAGTAAGTTAAGGATTATAATAAATTGGATTAATAAGTGGTTAGAGTGTCCGATCGTGGACCGGAAGTTAACCGGAAGTTCGCAGGTTCGATTCTCAGTGAGTTCACGTCTAGGGTCCTTGGAGAATACACCTAACACCCTGTTCTCCCACCATTGGGGCCAGCGTGGCAGCATGGTGCGGTGTGATGCAGCGCACAAATTTCTTCGGTGAGGGATCAATATAGTATACAAAAAAAAAGTAAACAGGAAGTGAGTTTCTGTAACGCTCCGATGGATTAAGCATAAAGGGAAATGTCCAAAAAAAGTGAAGTGCTTTATTTAGTTTAATGACTTTCACAAAGTCTGAAACAGTATGCTTTAACGTCATTTGTTAATTATGTTAGCTGGGCCATTACTTTTGAGAAATGTACTCATTAAAAGCTGGTCCTAATGGCTTTTTTATTTAATCAAGATACACAAGTGAAAAATAAAACAACCGAAACCATTAATTTGATGGCTTAAAAACACCGTTTTGCAATTTGTATTTGCACAAAATTTATGACCAAAGATGTAAAATAGACGCAGAAGAGGAGAAAGTACATTCCTCTTCAAATGTACCCAATTAAGTGAAGAGAAAAAAAAATCTAGAAATTACTCCTAATTACGCTACTTAAGCACATAGTTTAGAAAGAGAAAGCTTTCCTCCAGCTGGATGATTGTTTGCAGGAGAACTCATGGGAATTCTTAATAAGTCACAAGATCGCACTGATATCATTTTTAGTTGCAAATTCCTCAAGGAGCTGCGTGGACACGCTGGCATGGCCACAAACACAAACAAACTGGACGATGAAGCATTTCGCCAACACAACTAGTTTATTTTCAGACATTCCTTCTGCAGTCCTCTTTTCCATCCAACCACAGCGTTCACACGGGGTTGCTGCCCGATGGAGGTGACACAAAACCAATCCCCCTGGTCCTTTCCGCACTTTGGCCTAATGGCTTCAGCATGTTGCTATAGAGTTCGGCAAGTCGCCAGAGGAGGACAGAGATGAATGAGCAAGAAACGACCCAAAAGAGAGAAGGTTCAGAGAGAGAAGCGCGGAGAATGGAGAGGGTTAAACGTCCAGGCTGAGTGGTACTCTGGGTTTTATTTTTGTGGACCAGTGACAGGAAAATGGCCAAGCTACTTTTATATGGTCCCGAGAAACGAGTGTTGTACCTGTTTACTAAAAGCAAGGACGTCACTGCATCTAAACAAAGAAGTTGTATAAAAACTCTGCCTCCGAGTACAAAGGAGTTGTCATTTCCTAATGATGTAAACACAGCCATGAGGGTAATGGATAACCATAACTTGATCCCTGACCCTAAATGAGAACCCTAACCCTAATTAATACCCTAACCCCAACATCAGTTAAGTAAGCCAGTTCACAATGAGTACTCCTGTCCAACGTCTTGTTCTATAGGGTTTAGGTTTGTGTGAGCCGCAAATTTGAAGACGAAAACCGACCATTTGGGTAAATAACGTTTTTTTTTCTTAATTGAACTCAACCATAAAACAATTACTTTCATCAATTTTTAAAAAACTCAAACAAAAGTTTGATCCAGTTATTGCGTCACAGTCAAAGACCAACTGTGAAATCCGAAATAGCTGCTAATTCTTGCTTTTTTAATTGGTACCTAAACAGGTAAGATGGGAGGAAATGACCCATTCATAATTATCTGTGTCTCGGGGCAACGTAATTATAAACAACCCCCCCTGCCTTCCTACCCGATCTGCATCCCATAGTTTGTATGGGAAGAGGTAGGGAGGAGGGAAATGTGGAGG
This sequence comes from Neostethus bicornis, assembly GCA_902685375.1. NCBI lineage: Eukaryota > Metazoa > Chordata > Actinopteri > Atheriniformes > Phallostethidae > Neostethus > Neostethus bicornis. The sequence continues at coordinate 9,039,424 of LR738549.1, read as the reverse complement.
TGGGACCTGGAGTGGGGGGTCCTGCTAGCCTTGTTCCAAGATGAAAACCATCTGGGGAGGTTGACTTTACAAGCAGACCATACAAATTAACCATCTGAGAAAGAGTGAGGGAGCAAAAAGCGGGAGGAAGGGAAGACGAAAGACGTTGGGGGCTGGTTAAAAAAAAAAAAAAGTCTGAGAGAAAGAAACAAATGGAGTACTTAGGAAATAAAAAATGAGAAGTAAGACTAAATACTTGTACCCATTTCTCACCCAGCCATTCATCACCCTACCTTTCTGAAAAGGTACCCAGTACTCCATCGCCATGCCCCCCTCAAAGAGGAGAGCCGCCTTCTTAAAGACCCTCCTCGGTTCATCTCTGGAGCGCTGCTGTTGCCTCTCCCTGCTTTGTGAAGTTTCCTCTGTGAAACCTCTCCCTTTTCCGAGGAGTAAAAGAAGAGAAAAAAAACAGGGCTCTATTTTTGCCCGCAGTGGGCCGCTCAGACCAGGCTCCTCCACAACGCTGCTCTACCCGTCCCTCTGTCCACCCTGTACTCTCCCTTCCCTCCCTCTCTGTCTTAGCCGCACACCCTCCCCCTTCTCCTTCTCTGCCTACTACGACGTTATCTCTCCCCCGATATAGAACTTTTCCCTCCCTCCCGTGACTTTAGTCTCTTCTATGTACAAACAAACTAAACTTCCTGGTTAAAACGAGTGCTGATCAGATGATTCAAGCTGCTTTAAACCGTCATCACATTGTGTTTGATTAGTTTTTTTAAAATTTCATTTTGATCAGCTTTGGTTGAAAATAACAAAAACGAGAATCTGACTGAAGCAGTGAAGCAAGAAGTTCTTGTAGTCATAAGACAAATCTTTTCAATGGTCTGAGGCGATGAGGCACAGCCAAACATCCGCCTGACATCACAGAGGAACCACAAAGCGAATGTGCATCACCCGGACAGCAGCTGCACACACACACAAACACACAGCCTGAGTGTGTAACCTAATCACGCAGCCTGAGCAAAAACTCACAAGGAGCGCAATCCGTTCTGAAGCTGGTACGCAACTTTAGCAAAGACATCGGAAATGCCAATAAAAGCAGCCACACACACATAGAAAAACACAACGTTCTCTGGTATTTTCGTGGTGAGAGTGGGCACTAGGGTTTGGGTCGGAGCTCTAAATTGGTAACGTGATCCTTCCTTTCTCAGACAGAATCAATGCGTAGGAAGTTGTGACAGATAAACAGGGCCTGGCGAATCCAAAGTAAACACCCAATCTAGTTTCTGTGTGTTCTGCCATCACTTACACACAGGACAGCCTTTACTTAGAGGTTTTATTTTGATTGGTTTAAATATGTTGTTCCCCTCAAAGCTACTGAGAGAGTCTGGATTGAGACCAACATGTTCACCAACATGGCAGAAATGGACAGAAATGTAGCCACAAAGAAGAACACAAAGGAAAAGTCACATTTTTGTTCTTTCCTCAATCAAAACACATTTTTTTCAGTTTGCGGAAAAGTAATATATTTTAATTAAATATCAGATTTTCCCGTCAGAAACAACCTCACGTCACAGTATACAGCCCTGACTTATCTGTGGTCTAATGAGGTGATTTCTACAATGACGTTCCCAGCACAGAACTCCTTGTAGCTGTTTTTCACTTGTGATTAGATAATGTGATAAGTCAGAGTTTGCAAAGGTTCTGGGTTGAGGGATATTTTGGAAAATTGAATGAACTGGATTCATAACACATCAAAGACAGTTTAAACTGTCTACGAATGGTAAACAATACTCTTTTTTTTTATAGATCACATGTGCTGTTGTTCTTTTTTTAAAAACATGTTTTACATTTTTAACACCTGGCTGGTTGTATCACAACTTTCACAGCAGCAAATACTTTGTATATCCAAGATCAAGGCACGAAACAAGAACAAACAAAAACTAAAGTCAAATGACGTAAAATGGATACTCACCATGGTGTCTACATGTTTGAGATGGTGGTCACTGCTTGGTGCCTGTTCAGAAACAAAGATACAGAGTTGTTAGTACTTGTCAACGCACGTCACGCCATCTTATTTCATCCTATGTTTGAAGTGTTAACGTGGCCTGAAACAAACCAGAAGTCCACCTTGAATGCACGGGGCATCTATAATCCCTAAGTGCAAATATTTACACAAAGCAACAAGATGGCTTCCATTAGCCGAGACAGCGAGGTCTTCCGTGAACCTCTCGTTTTCAACTCCATATACAGATTTGGTTAGAGAGAGTAAAGAAAAACAAGGGCCTGAAGAAACAAAAAAAAAGGAAGACAATGATATAAATCCGCTAAATATTTAGGACTAAAGTGGAAAATTCTTTTAAAGAATCAAATTATTTCTGATTGAAATTGTGAGTACACACATCAAATCATGGGTATAACTTTTGGAAAAAACTAGCCTTGCATTGACCTCCCCACGTGAACCAAATGAACGATTGAATTTAAATTTTTAAGGAATATTTGGGAGAGAGTGTATGACGCTGAAACGTAAACCATCTTGGACGTACCTGAGGTTTAGTTAATGAAAGCCAAAAGGCATTTCAAGAAAAGAATTGGACAGGAATATAATATCTTTCAACATTGAAACATCACTGACACTTCTTTGCAGATGATACTGTCATCTTCATTCAAGAGTTACAACATAAATCCACATAAAATACTGCACACGACTTTTTTATGGCTGCTATACTGGTCACCTCAGCAAACCAAGCAAAATAAAAATAATCTCTTCATACCTTTTTGAGAGAAAAAAGAATTTCAGAATATGGCTACTTGTTCAAGAGTGGTGTCGGCAATAATTGGGACGCTGCATCAGTTTGTTGTGGTAAAAAGAACAGTTGCTCTACACTCCTAACCTCATTTATGGTCACCAGCTGTGGGTGGTGACTGAAAGAATGAGATTGCGGATACAAGCAGCTGAAATGAGGTTCCTCTACAGGGTGGCTGGTCTCTCACTAAGAGATAGAGGGAGGTGCTCGGAGTAGAGTCGTTGCTCCAATGGATCGAGAGTAGCCAGTGTTTCGGGTATCTGGTTAGGATGCCTCCAGAACACCTCGCTGGTTAGGTGTTCTGGAGGTCTGTCTGAGACTAATGCTCCCGCCGGGTTGCGGGAGCCCCAAGATCCGTTGTCTTCCGCCCTGGATAAGAGGAAGACAATGGATCGGAACAGCTATGCTTTTTTAACACTTTATGGAACATAATGACTGTCAAGTGACTAATATCTGGCATTAACTTTACAATAAGTTCACAACCTTTTTCTTAACAAATCAAAGTATTTGCCGTAAAAATTTGATTGTTTGTTTAGAATAAATAGTACTGTAGTAGTTCACTATAACGCATGCAATGATGACCTACTGTTACACAAGAGGACAACTTCTTAGTCTGGACCAGAAAAATATCTCTTATCTTCCTTTTTATCACCACAGCTTCTTCTCTCTTATGTTCTATATACGTACATCTACACTCGGAGGCAAACTTAGTTCAACTTGTTCCCACTTGTATTTCCACAATCAAATATTTTCAGAGCAGGAAGTTCTGCATTTAGCTTGTACAACAATCAGATAGTTTTATTTCAAACTTAAACTTGTCAAAGGTCTGATGACAGATGGGAAAATGGTTGTTGAAAAAGAAATTGTTTACTTTTTAAAAATATAAAACTGAAAAAATGGTGTAGTTATAAACATTGAAGCCTGGGAATGAACATGAGATAGCATTAACGGTTCACTATCCATCACAATTTTCCTCCTACATGCCAGTGTTCCCCAAAGAATTAGACAGTTTGAGATATTAAACCACTTATGAAGCTAAAAATGTAGATACGTTTTAGAATTATGAGTCTTTTCAAGGTTATTTTTCCCAAAAATGCAGTCTTGGATTTTTATTATTCTATACCCAGAGCAACTAAAACTCTGTTTTTCTAAAATTTACCATTGGTTGAAGTTTGAATATTGATTAAAATTCTATTAAAACATCTTATATTTTGGCAGAGCCGAGGCATTGGAGGAATCCTGTTTGTGACCTCAGGATTGGATCTCCTGGGCCGTGATTTCCAGATCTTACTGGCCCAGTTTGTTGCCGAGTGTAAAGCGGCCGGGATGGGAATGAGTGCCTCCAAATCCGAGACCAGGTCCTCGCCAGAAAAATGGTGGAATGCCCCCTGCGGGTCATGGACATGGTTCTGCCTCAAGTGGAGTAGTTTAAGTATCTCGGGGTCTTGTTCACGAGTGGGGGAAGGATGGAGCGGGGGATCGACAGGCGGATTATTTCTGCGTCCGCAATAATCAGGGTGCTGTAATGGTCTGTGTTGGTAAAGAAAGAGCTGAGCCTAAAAGCTAAATATTTGATTTACCAGTCGATCTACGTTCCCACCCTCACCTATGGTCACCAGCTGTGGGTGGTGACCAAAAGAACGAGATTGCGGATAAAAGCGGCCAAAATGGGCTTCTTTCGCAAGGTGGCTGTGCTCTCACTCAGAAATAGAGTGAGCAACTCTGCCATCAAGGAGGACTTTGGAGTAGACCCATTGCTCCTCCGGGTTGAGAGAAACCAGATGGGGTGTTTTGACATCTGGCTAGAATGCCTCCGAACGCCTCGCTGATGAGGTGTTTTGGGCACATCCTACCAGAAGGAGACCCTTGGGTAGCCTCCGGACTTGCTGTAGAGACTATGTCTCACGGCTGGACAGGGAATGCCTCGGGATCCTCCTGGGTGAACTGGAGGATGCAGTCGGGTTGAGAGAAGTCTGGGCTTCCCGTCTGAGGCTGTTGCCCCCGCAACCCGGCCCCGGATAATTGCCATTGTTATGACCATGGAAAAAAACAAGGTTATTATTAAAGCTAAAAGACACAACCAATAAATGTCCAATATGAGGTTATTATAAAGTTTTTAGGACATTATCAATCCTGTTTGAAAGTTGTGACTGCATTGTGATACAACAATGTGCTGTCGTGGAAAAGTTTGCTGGAACATAAACGGTTAAGGCAAAGAGGCAATTATAGTTTGACTGAAACGGTCCCAGAATACAGACTTGCAAATGGCCAGACTAAACCACCAACCAGGGAGAGAGTGCAAGACATTTTACGATCCTCCAAAGTCCACTCCAAACAGCAGCTTCACCACAAACCTACAGCACACAAAAAAACTACCTGCTCTACGAGGCTGTATCTAGGAATAAGCAGACAAGAAACAACAAAGTGCTGTTTGAGGTTCTAAATGCAGTCTCTGGATTTGCTTTGGGGCCGAGGTTTGCAGCCGCAGGCATCTTCACACAAATAGAGCCTATTGTGTGTACACCCAGGAAAAAAAAAACACACACCAGGACACATGCAGATTTTACAAAGATACATTCAAACAAACATTTCTGCTTCGTCCAATTGCAGCCAGATGGCTGGTTGTGTGTCCATGCCTGCATTGTTGCAGAATTTTGTAACTTCTGCAGAAAGCCTGGGAAAATGTGGGAAACTGTGTTTCAATGAACACAGTCTTTGCATTCAACATAAGCTTTCTCTTTTCTGAAAAACAAGTTTTTGGAGTAAGCCAGTAACTTTTCCGGTACTATCAAATTTTTCTGTTGTAGTGGAGATGTAGCCAGGACAGTTCCTTTTGGTTTACATTGGAACTTTTAAGCAAATTTTACCAATAAACTGTTTATATTTTGACGACCTAACCTGTACAAAGATGCCTGCAAGTCTTTGAAGTCGTGCAACAATAACGCAGCTGATCTCAAGTCAGTGACCTCTGACCATTACATGTGGCATACAACGGTCAAAATCGGTATCAAGCAGGCCAAGGAGACAGAAAGATCCAATGCGAGGCCATAAAGACCCAGAAACAGCAAAAATAAGTCTGACTACCACTGCTCCTTCATGATTCATGCCACCTATCACATTTGCGCCAAGTGTGGTAGGAGCTGCGGCTCCCGGATTGGCTTATTCAGACACAGCTGATGCTGCACAAACAGATAAGTATCCAGGTACAGACGCCATTGTTTCTAGAGACAGAAGGATGCCAACAAGTACAAAGGGGATCTCGCTAGAGAGTGGAATATTGTGTGCTGTTCAATCATAGAGCAAACTAACTTTTTAAAACAAAAAAAATTAAGCATCTTTAAAAACAGGGGAGTAGAATGTTTCCTGAAAGCGAGATCATGGGAGAGACACCTCTTTTTTTATTTTTTTTCTAGGGACGTTTTGCGTTGGACCCATTGGGATTTGAACTGACATCTCCTGGTCGAAAGATGGCCATTCAACCACAGGCACAAACAAATTATTGAAATAAATTTAATAGAATGAATTAAATATTAGTGAATAGATTGGTGACCTGTCATGATTGTATCCTCCGTCACACCTGCTAACTACGATAGAACTCGACTCTCAACTAAACCAGATCTTTGACTGGATGTTTTTAATTTGATGAACGAAGAAATATCTACTGCATAATCTTTGGTTTGGTAATTGTAGGTGGTTTTCCAAAAAACACAATTATCTCACCCAAAATAAATCTTATTCATGTTGTTAAAATGAGTAACTTAACAACAAAAAGTAGTATTCTGATTTCTGTTTGTTTGGTGAGTTTTTTCCACAATCCCAGCTTTAACTCATTTGCCAAAGTTCTGATGAATACCACATTAATGGCACATATTTTGGAAAAAACAACTATGGCTGCAAAAATTCTATTTTTTCCAAACTTGTTTTTTATGAATCTAGTCATTTTCTGATTGTGCGACAGGACTGTAGAGTCTACTACACCATCTCAGTATCTTGGTAGTTCATTAGACACAGCTGCCTACGATGGAAGTCCTCATGACAGCAGCTGCTTTCTAATGGACTTGATGAGAGTTACTGGTCCTTCTCAGCTCCCTTAAGGACTACACATTATCATGGCCGTTTATTTTGTCTATCGCAATTACACCATTCCAACCGCTGAAGTGACAAGACAACCCTCGGACTGCTGTGAGGTGGTTTACCAAACACATATCATGTCACTGTTGGCTTATTGATCTGTTTATGGAAACAAAAAGGACTCCATTTCTATACATTGATCTTTACAGTTCTTTTTGCAGGTTCTAGTCTTACCAGGAACATGACCCACACCATGAACCAGTGTCAGAACAACTTCATCTTCCCATTAGCTTTGTTTTATAGACCCTGTAATTTGAGGGGAATTGTGGATTGAGTTTGATTTGATGTTTGCAGATGACATTGTGATCTGTAGTGAGAGAAGGGAAGTGGTGAAGGAAAAGCTGGAGAGGTGGAGGTTTGCACTAGAAAGAAGAGGAATGAAGATTAGTCAGAGTAAAACAGAGTACATGTGTGTTAAAGAGAGGGATCCAAATGGAAAAGTGAGGTTACAGGGAAAAGAGATAAAGAAGGTGGAAGATTTTTAAGTACTTAGGATCAACAGTCCAGAGCAATGGAGAGTGTGGAAAAGCGGTGAAGAAGCATGTGCAGGCAGGCTGGAACAGGTGGAGAAAAGTATCAGGTGTGATGTGCGACAGAAGAGTTTCTGCTAAAATGAAAGGGAAAGTACAAAACAGTGGTGAGACCAGACATGTTGTTTGGTCTAGAAACAGTGCCACTGAGGAAAAGACAGGAAGGAGGTAGCAGAGTTGAAGATGCTGAGGATCTCTCTGGGAGTGACCAGGATGGACAGGATCAGAGGAACAGCACATGTTACAGGTTTTGGAGATAAAGTCAGAGAGGCCAGACTGAGATGGTTTGGACATGTGCAGAGGAGAGAGACCGAGTACATCGGCAGAAGAATGCTGGGTTTGGAACCACCAGGAAAGAGGACTAGAGGAAGACCAAAGAGGAGGTTCATGGATACAGTGAAGGAAGACATGAAGATAGTTGGCGTGACCGAAGAGGATGCAGCAGATAGGGTTAGATGGAAGAAACTGACTTGCTGTGGCGACCCCTGAAAGGAAATGCCGAAAGGAGAAGAAGAAGATTTAAAATGAATATATTTGAAACAGATTTGTTTTAGGCAGCACGGTGGCATAGACAGTGGCACTGAGGAAATGACAGGAAACAGAGATGGAGGTAGCAGAGATGAAGATGCTGAGGATCTCTCTGGGAGTGACCAGGATGGATAGGATTAGAAATGAGAATATCAGAGGAACAGCACATGTTAGAGGTTTTAGAGATAAAGTCAGAGAGGCCAGACTGAGATGGTTTGCCATGTGCAGAGGAGAGAGACAGAGAGTACATCGGCAGAAGGATGCTGGGTTTGGAACCACTAGAAAAGAGGCCTTGAGGAAGACAAAGAGGAGGTTCATAGATACAGTGAAGGAAGATATGAAGATAGTTGGCGTGACCAAAGAGGATGCAGGAGATAGGGTTAGATGGTAGAAACTGACTTGCTGTGGCGACCCCTGGAGGGAAAGTTGTCAAGCATACTTCAATAAAAAAAGAAAATCAGTCAGTCACCTTCTAATCTGTCAATCTCTTACAGGGTTGCGGGCGGTGCCAGAGCCCATCCCCGCTGATTCAAGGCGAGGGGCAGGGTATACCCCGAACAGGTCGCCAGTCAGTCAACCAGCGGGGCCACACACATACAACCATCCACACGCACACTCTTTCCTAGAGGCGATTTGGCACCGGCCATTCAACCGAGCATGCATGTCTTTGGAGGGTGGGAAGAAACCCACGCAGACACGGGGAGAACTTGCAAACTCTACACAGAAAGGACAGTGTTCCAAGCCTCATCCCCACCCGGGACTGGAACCCACAACTTTCTTGCTCTGAGGCCACTTTGCTACCCACTGTGCCACCCACTGCGCCACCGTGCCGCCAAAAGAAAATCCCATGGGGTATATGTTTTGATGTGGGTTTAATGTTCAAACACAATAGAAAACCTCCAAAAAAGTTGATTTAACATTGGACTCCCGCTTTTAAGAAAAATTTTATTGCATGTGAAAATGTATTTGTACTGACCCCGAGAGCTTGGAAAGAAGGCAGTAAACTCCTGTTGCTCTTCAGAAGTTTCCAAAAACCAAGAAACCAAAGTTTCCCAAACATCTCGAGCAGTAAATGAACCATTTAATATCAAGTTCAAAAACTTAGTGTTTCTTTAAGACCAAACCAAACACAATGGGGGTGAGCTGATTAACTTCAAACCACATTGTGAAGGGTAATAAAAGTATTTACCCCTCACTGAACAGTCTGTGGGAAACAATAATGCAAAACTCTAAATCATATGTGAAACGTATTACCTTACAAGATAAACAACTCAGCTTCTCCACCACAGTATGACATACAACTTGATCTCGGCCAAACGGACAAATGAGTCGGTCTCACGGCCGCAAAGCAGACTTTGCGGAGCTCTTCCAACGCCATCATCATTACACATGATTAGTAAAGATGTGGGGGGAACAAACCGACTGATCTGTGGCCTAAAATCCTGAAATTCCTCTAATTATAACTAAGCACCACATATTTCTGTTAAATAGAAGATAGATTTGTGTTTTTACTGGTTTGGTTTTCTGCGTCCTGACTGCCAGAAACTCCATTAGCTCTGAGCCATACCACCATTTTAAACCAAGTCAGCTGAGCATAATGTTGGATTTGTTCTCATCCAGGCGGCTAAATATAGGCTCCCGATTTGTTTTTATCATGAAGGAAAACAGATCCAGAACTTCCTGTTTCTCATAAAGAGGCGGTAGCTTTGTTATTGATCAATGTTAACGATAAAGCTTTGTCCTTGTTGACTATTTGTCTTCATTTTGGAGACGTAACTTCTGAAATGGTCTAATTACAGCTTGTGGTTGATTATGGATCCATTGTGAAGCAGGAAGTTATACATAGCTGATTGTGATCTTCTGACATGGCTTTAATATTACAAGCCGAAGCATGACTTTCTGACGGAACCAAGCCATTAGTACTCATTAAAACTTTATGCAAGGTAGGTTTTAGGACGGCGCTTATCAGATCATATCTGCATCACCGCAGAGCAGTCTGGGTCAACGAGTCAGCGTGGTCTTCTAGAACAATGAAGATGGGCACTTCTTAACTATTTTAGACAGAAAACTGAGAACGAGTGGTTGCATGGCGGTGTCTGTGAGAAAGGCGTTGGTCTTTCTTTGGTTAAATTTAGATGTTTTTTTTTTCAGTCCACAAAAAGCAAACTCATAATTGTGGACATTGTGCCAGACAAACCAGTCACATTGTTGACTCTAAAACTCCTCACATCAGCAATTATTTTGGTTCCCGAATTTTTTTTTTAACTTATCAGGGCTAGTAAGCATGTCTTTACTCATTATTAAATTATCAGAATTTATCATTTTATTGCATGGTAACACGGTAATTCAGAGTTGCTTTAAGGTTGGGAGGAGGCGTTTGCTCTCGGGTAGAATCTCCACCACAAGAACGGGAGAAGACAGTTCGATTACCAGAGAGCCCTTGCAGAAGACACCTGACCCCCCCTTTCCTCATTTGAAAGATAAATACAGTATGTTAAAAAGAAAAAAAGAAAAGAAATTCCCTTCAAATAAAAATAACGAGATTCTCATTTCAAAGCAGATTTTCAAAACTTTGGAGTTGTTACCAAAAGTGTGTTTTCTATTTTAAAAGTTTGTGTTGATCTTGTTTATGTGCTTTTCATATGTTATTAAAATCATTATCATGTTTTCTTCACATGCTTTATTTGTGCAAAAAGTTTCCAAACTAAAACTGGTATGGTGTTTATTCATTTAATCACTGTCTAAACAGGAAAATATGCAACGCACTTCCCATAAATTAACATTGTGCACGAAAAGCAAAGCAATTACTGTGAAAAATTGTGCAATTTTCCATTTCAAAACCAAGTCTCCAGAGTATTGTGATTAAATTAGTTATAAATTATCTGTGTAAAGAACTCATTCATTTGTCTTCAGAACCCATTCCAGCTGATTCAAGGCGAGAGGCGGAGTACACCCCAAAACGGTCACCAGGCTGTTGCAGGGCCACACACACAAACACACTCATTCCTAGAGGCAATTTTATTGTGGCCAATCAACCTAGCATGCATGTTTTTGGAAAGTGGGCGGAAACCCGAGTACCCGGAGAAAACCCACGCATGCATGGCGAAAACATGCAAACTCCCCACAGGAAGGCCAGCGTTCCGAACCTCGACCCACCTGGGACTCAAACCTCTGGCCTTCTTGCTGAGAGGCCACAGTCCAAACCACTGACCCACCATGCAGCTCTTGAAAAAGAACTGAAGAATTTCATTTTATCTAATTGCTATTTCACAAAAACTGAAATGGCACAAAAAAACATCCAGAATTTTGATTTTTTTGAACGTCCCTTACAAAGTATTTATGAATTTTTAATGATTTATAAATCTGAAAGTGTGAAAGTCTGACTAATGCTTAGCACACGCGCCACCGTTGATATTAGACACTAATTCTGAATGTGGTGCCCATCCAAAAGTCGATTTAGAAGGAGTTCCATGTTGACCATCTAGATTGTTCCAGCTCACTTTTCTGAGACCGCGTGTGGTTTGCAACAAACTTTCAAGAGAAATTGTTTAGTCCAGCCCCCCGATGGCTGGTTTAGCTCATTAGATCTGGTGACATGTGTAAAACACCTTAGGGGCTAATTATCTTGGTTTGGAAATTTATCTTTAACAGATGGTGGCTTAAAATTACTGGAATCAATAAAAGACACATTACAAGATGAAAGTCAGTGTTTAAGCATTTTATTGGTCACACCGACCCACCAAAAATATAACAAAAAGTAAGCAACACGTAGATGTAAGGGCACAGCAGCCATTTCTGTTCTTTGGGTGATAATGAGAAAATTGATTTCACAGAGATTTCGAGACATTCTTGAGCTTTGACTCCCATCTCCAAGTTATTTATATTGATAATTACAGAATGTTTTTAGAAAAGTGAGGCTACAGGGAGAAGAGATGAAGAAGGTGGAAGATTTTAAGTACTTAGGATCAAAAGTCCAGAGCAATGGAGAGTGTGGAAAAGAGGTGAAGAAGCGTGTGCAGGCAGGCTGGTACGGGTGGAGAAAAGTATCAGGTGTGATGTGCGACAAAAGAGTTTCAGCTAAAATGAAAGGGAAAGTGTACAAAACCGTGGTGAGACAGTAGAACTGATAAAAAGACAGGAAACAGAGATGGAGGTAGCAGAGATGAAGATGCTGAGGATCTCTCTGGGAGTGACCAGGATGTACAGGATCAGAAATGAGCATATGAGAGGAATAGCACATGTCAGAGGTTTTGGGGATAAAGTGCGAGAGGCCAGACTGAGATGGTTTGGACATGTACAGAGGAGAGAGTACATTGGAAGAAGCATACTAGATTTGGAACCACCAGGAAAGAGGCCCAGAGGAAGACCAAAGAGGAGGTTCATGGATACAGTGAAGGAAGACAAGAAGATAGTTGGAGTGACAGAAGAGGATTCAGCAGATAGGGTTAGATGGAAGAAACTGACTTGCTGTGGCGACCCCTGAAGGGAAATGCCGAAAGAAGAAGAAGAAGAATTACAGTATGCTTTGTCCTTGTATCGATATGTCATTATGATGTAGAAGAATCTATCAAGGCAGGAAGCCTACTAGACCCTCCACTTCCAGTCGTGCTCAAAAGCTTAAGTCATCAGGGACTTTGCCACGAGTTCACAATCGTTCTTGAAGTCATGAGTTCAAAATCCCAGAATTTACCTGTCTCCTAACTTTGAGGTCACAATGTCCGTTTGTAGTCCAATAAATTCCATCTAACGCCAGGTGCTGAAGTAATAATGCTAAGTGTTTTTCACCTTAACTGTCCGTGGCTAGCACATGTTGGAAGGCTGCCAAATCCTTCTCACTACATTAGGGTTAGTTTCAAACCAGTGAGATTTTTGAAGAAGCAGCCATTTTTAAACTATTTTATTAGACTTTTTAATCTAGATTATTGACTGAAGAGAGGGTGAATATATTGAGTTTATTGTCATCCACGACTTCATCAAATGAAGTCAACCTAGTTGCCATTTTTCCAATATGGACACCATGTTGAATTTTTGGCATAAAAATTCCTAAGAATTTTTTTGTTTATTGTTTTCTTTTGGATTTTTTCAATGGTCACTGTCATTATTGATGTTGCTTTAAAATTTTATTTTCCCCGAGGAAACCCATGGAGGGGTTAATAAAGTGTATTGTTAATTCGTTCCGCAAGGCCAACAGTCTTGGATGGGAAACCCAGGTTTCTCTTAACCCGGCTGCATCCTCCAGCTTTCCTCGGAGGATCTCAAGGTGTTCCCTGTCCAACTTTGAGACGTAGTCTCTCCAGCAGGATCTGGGTCTCCTACTGATAAAACGTGGCCAAAACAGCTAACCAGCCAGGCATTCAGGAGGCATCCTAACCAGATGCCTAACCACCCCTTCTGGCTTTTCTCGACCCGTAGGAGCAATGGCTCTACTCCGAGCTCCTCCCAGATGGCACTCTATCTGTGGCAGAGAGCCCAGCCGGTATTGTTATTCTTTTGTTAGCTAAGCAGTTACCGGTCTTAGTCTTCGTCCACATGGCAATCCCCTTGCCAATCAGAAGGAAGATTTTTTAAAGTACACGCCCTTGTCACTGAAGAGCAGCAAACTGACAATCCATCTGGCTTTCTGCTCTCATTGGCTGAGAAGAATTTGTAAATCAAACCTGTCAACCTTCCCAACGTAGGGGTGAACAACCCTTACAAATACTACCTGTAGTGTTAAAGACTTTTTTATAGAAATATATTGGCGCTAAATGTTTTCGTAGCTAGCGTCTACTTCCTATTTGGCCAGCATTAGGCCTGCAATGTCCAGTTTCTATTTACACTCATTGATTCAAATAAAACTCAAGAAATATTGAATTAAAACAAACATAAAATAGCATCTAAAACAGCCAGAATAGATCTTTATTGCACTTTTCAGGCTACACATCACAGCTAGAAGACAATGCAGCACTTCTTCTTGAAGCAGCTGTAATTAGATGCAGCAGGTCCGGAGTTAGCAGACGTTAGCTTTGTTACTTCTCTTTATGTGTCACGCGAAAGCATGCAGTGACGCAGCCGTGTGCACATCTCAGAGAGAAACCCTGCAACAGCTCTCCAGCATGAGTACAGAGGCTCTCTTGACAAATTTACCAAATTATAGCCCGACTCTTTTAAGGGAGGCAGCGCTAGCTTGCAAAGTTGGGAGTTTCCTCAGTTTGGCGGCGGGGATAAACGTGGCCGGCAAACTCCAATCTCTTGGGGAAACGGCTCTGAGCTAAATATACAATTGTGCATCTTTAGAGGCTGAGACACAGCCCATTAAAGCCCAGCCCAGCAGGCCCAGTGTGGACAGAAGAGTGGTTAAAATTACCACTTAGCATGTGGGTGTGAGACGAGGCGGAAGTGAGTGAAAAGTGGGGCGCTCTGGGTATCGATGTGAGTCTGTGTATGCGTTTAGAGGTTGAACTGGGGAAATAATAAGTTCGTAAATTGAAAGAACACTGTCTCATTTCTGGATTTAGACCATATTAGTACAACCAAATGTCTGTAAGTGTTCATTAGATCCAAACATGTCCGGACAGTTGTTTATATACAAGTTGGATATACGACCATCTCTTCTCCGTCTCCAAGGAAGCTCTTTCTCATGTTTTCAAGACATTTTGGAAACTTTGACGGTAGTTTGGTTGTGCTACAGCTCCCGTTTAAGCTGTTTGTTTAAACTATCATTAGAGACCAATATGGCCGAACATATCCACAGATAAGATAACCAAATTAGACTTTGATTACGTCTAAGAAGGAATTTACGATGAGATGAAAAGTCAAACTCGTGGAATGACCCGTTTAAACAATATTAACACATTCCTGCTCTTAGCCTCAGCTTCACGGTGAAGAAAAACTTCTAAAAAACCATCAGTGGGAAAAAAATGAGAAACCTCGTGAGGATCCACAAGAAAGAGAGATCCTCCCCCGAGACGAGCATCCAATGTGTCTAAAACTATTGTTTAAATATTAGCTTATATTAGCTTATGTTCTTCATCCTGATGGAAAAATGGGGACTCCTCAGGCCGGCGATGCCCAGGACGGGGATGAGTAGATGACCCTAGTTCATGCCAAGGGGTCCTTGGAGAAGACACCTAACCTCCCGTTTCTTCCACCATTGGTGCTGTCATAGGTGGCAGCCTACTGCGGTGTAATGCAGCACATAAATTTCCCGGTCAGGTATTAATAATAATAATGATAATGTTCACGAGTGGGGGGAAGGATGGAGCGGGAGATCGACAGGTGGATCGGTGCGACGTCAGCAATAACTAGGACGCTGCATCGGTCCGTCATGGGGAAGAGAGAGCTGAGCCGAAAAGCAAAGCTCTCAATTTACAAGTCGATCTACATTCCTACCCTCACCTATGGTCACCAGCTGTGGGTGGTGACCGAAAGAATGAGATCGCAGATACAAGCGGCCGAAATGAGCTTCCTCCGCAGGGTGGCTGGGCTCTCACTCAGAGATCAGGTGAGGAGCTCTGCCATCCGGGAGGAGCTCGGTGTCGAGCCGCTTTTCCAGGTCGAGAGGAGCCAGATGGATTGGTTCGGGCATCTGGTCAGGATGCCTCCCGAGCGCCTCGCGGACTAGGTGTTTCAGGCACGTCCCACCGGGAGGAGACCAAGCGGACCCGCTGGAGAGACATTGTCTCACAGCTGGCCGGGGAACGACTTGGGATCCTTCCGGGTGAGCTGGAGGATGCAGCTGGGGTGAGAGAAGCCTGGGCTTCTCGTTTGAGGCTGTTGCCCCCGCAACCCAACCCTGGAACAAGTGGAAGATGACAGAACGGAACAGTCTGATTTGATAAAAACTAAACACACTTAAAATCCCTCCAGATCCAAAAGTGTTATAAAGTTTATGTGTTCCACAAAAAAAATAAATACACTTGAACTTTTGAAGAAACCTCAAATGTTTGATCAGATTTTCATAGGATTTTTTTGTTAAATCAACTATATAATGTGATGTTGAGCTCTAAAAAAAGAGTTAATGACCCTAAACCCAAAGTCAGGGAAAGAATGATTCATGATCCACCCAGACTGACGGATAGGACAGGCGGGCATCTCCTCATCGTGTTCAATGGTGCCTTCTAGTGTGAAACAAGTCTCACTGCAGCGCCCGGGGCAACTTTGTGCAGAGCAGCAGATGTTTCAAGCAGGAGATAAATCATTCCACTGCAGAGGCACTTTCTTCCATCAGTTATGGATCCTGCTGAGTTTGTGGATGTTTGCATTGTAATTAAAATCCCTCTCGTTAAGCGAGAGGAGCATGCCTGGAACACCAATCCTTACATGCTGCAGTACCCTGCATGTTTATTTATGCATCATTTTCACTTTCTGTTTTATCACATTTCTAATTTTCTGGACAATTGAAGCCCCGCGACAGACTGGCGTCCTGTTCGGTATGTCCCCTGCACTTCACCTCGAATCAGCGGGATAGGCTCCGGCGCACCTGGAACCCAATCAGGGATGGACGAAGAGGTAAGAAGATGAACGAATGAATGAAAGGGGTGGAGACAGCAGCTCAGTGGTTAGAGCGCTCATTTGCGGACCGGAAGTTCACGGGTTTGCATCCTACAGAGAGCCCGTCTACTGTCCTTGGAGAAGACACTTAACCCCACCATTGGCGGCGTTGAAGGGCAGCCTGCTGCGGTGTAAGGAGTGCAGCACACAAATTTCCCCGATGAGGGATGAATAGTATAAATATTTATTTATTTATTTTTATCAGTATGAAATCTTGCCGTTTTATTTAGAAACAGACAAGGCTGGTCTGTAACCATAGCAACCCACTCTTCTTCTATGCATTTTTGTCGCATGCTGTGTCCGTCCATCCCAAAAACTACTCCACCTAGTGGATCGTATTTTCTACATGTTTTTGAGACATTACGAGAACATTTGGGTCGTGTTTTAAAGCAGAAATATTGTGGATTCTGGAGAAATTTCTCTTTTTCTGCGAGACATTCAAGAGGTTAAAAATAGGGCACTTTTTTATTTGAAAGAAGAATCATAAAAAATGACAAAATAGGTTTCTATCCATTCATTTGATTCCTGTTTTGGACACTTTGGTGAAAATCACAATATTGTTAAATTGACGGCTATAGAAAATCGTATTTAACATTTTCAGTTGTTGGTGTACACTAGTGCTTCTCAATTATTTGCTTTTGTGCCACCCTCTAGGAAGAAGAAAATATTTTGCCCCGCCCCCCCTACACTCTGCCGTGACTATAATTAGTATCATTCGTCTATGAATTTGTTATAACTACACCTCTGCATAACATTGTATCCTCATTAAAATGAAAAAAAAAAAAATCAACATCCAACAAAGAACAGCTATATTAACATTGTTTTTTAATCTGTAACAGAAAAAATTTAAAGTGCATCAATTAATTTGAAATTCAAAAAAAATTCATTCTTATTTAAACTATAAACTACAACTACTGTAGTGGATGTAAAATTACACTTTATTCTAGTACGACAAAAAAAAAAAAAAAACATGTTCCACAGGGTCATGTGGAACCCTGTGGAACATGGCCTTGTGGCCATGGCCCTGTGGCCATGTTCCACAGGACGCGCCCCCGCGGGTGGGCGCTCCCCATTATTTGAGGGGTGGGCGCCTCAAATAAGCCCCCCAGCTTATGACAGCTACGACAAAAAAAAAAAAAAAAAACATGTTCCACAGGGTCATGTGGAACCCTGTGGAACATGGCCACAGGGCCATGGCCACAAGGCCATGTTCCACAGGCCGCGCCCCCGCGGGTGGGCGCTCCCCATTATTTGAGAAGCACTGGTGTGCATCAACATTTTTTTCAGTTGGAAAAAATGTACCTTGGTATAAAAAAGGTTGAAAAACACAGCTTTCGATTTTTTTCCTTTCCTTTCTTTGCATTACAACTTACTCATAAATGGATAGGAGGGAGGAGATGGTGGCTCAGTGGTAGAGCATTCGCCCGCGGACCGGAAGTCAACCGAAAGCTCGCGGGTTCAATTGCCACTGAGTTCACGTCTAGGGTCCTTGGAGAAGACACCTAACCCCCGTTTCTCCCACTATTGGCATCGTTGTGGCAGCCTGCTGGGGTGTAGTAGTTCAGCACACAAATTTTTTCGGTGAGAGATGAATATAGTATGTAAAAATTAATAAATATGTATAAGAATTAGTGGGTTATTCTGACAGAATGAGCCAAAAAACACTGCTTATAATAATTAAAGAAACAGAAAACCCCCTTTTTTTGCTTTAACTTGCAAAGATCCATCTGTATTCTGCTCGCCAGCTCATTTCTCTCTTTATTTCTTGCGTTGTTGTGTTTCTTTTATGGGCCATGCTGATCTGATAAACTCCAACTCTGCTGACTGAGCATCATGCAACCAAAACACAGAGACAGATGTTCACAGAAGCTCCAGATGTGCCCTATTGTCGGCAAAACATCTATTACTCCACAAATTCTTTTGAAAAGTGTTGCCATCCTCATGACAAGGGGATTTTTCACAAAAAAAAACAAAAAAACTCTCAGTTCTCAGTCCGAACATTTGATGAATTATTTTCATCCCACTTCCAGTTTGTTCTATTAAGTCATTATTTTCAAACCAGTTTAGATAAAGTGGTATAAATCATTCACTCCGTTCTCTTGTGATTGGGAGAATATTTTTAGAAAAATATAGATGGATGAAAAAAGAGGGGGAATGATCTACGGACATTTTTAAAGCAACAAAAACAGTTTGACTCCGATTAAACGGTAACCACAGCAAAGTAAAGTAGACGGCGTTCATATTTCTGTTTGATAACATGAGTGAAAACACTTAGTCCGCAGCTGTTCTCTACGTCCTGCTTCATCTGCAGCTTTCACATAACCACGCTCCAGAAATGTAAACATGGTTTGAGTTGACGTGTGTGTGCTTATTCTCCATCTAACCTCACAAGGAGTTGGAGGTCCACAGCGTACCAGGGATCCCAAAGGACTGGGGGGCTTAAAGGGTCTGACTGTGGGAAAAACCCTTCAGCAGCCGGTGAACCTAAACCACCTTTAACATCGCCATGTTTTTCATTGAGCGTGTCCCAGTGATACGGACCGAGCTGTTAGCTTTCTTATGTAACCAAAAAAAAAACAATTTTTGCCAGCAGTGTTGGAAAAAACGTAGTTGAAATCAAATGCGTTACTTTAGTATTCTTCTTTTTCTTTCGGCATTTCCCTTCAGGGGTCGCCACAGCAAATCAGTTTCTTCCGTCTAACCCTATCTTCTGTATCTTTTTTGGTGACGCCAACTATCGCCATGTCTTCCTTCACTGCATCCATGAACCTCCTCTTTGGTCTTCCTCTAGTCCTCTTTCCTGGTGGTTCCAAATCCAGCATCCTTCTTCCTATGTACTCTCTCTCTTCTCTGCACATGTCCAAACCATCTCAGTCTGACCTCTCTGACTTTATCTCCAAAATCTCCAACATGTGCCGTTCCTCTTATCCTGTCCATCCTGGTCACTCCCAGAGAGATCCTCAGCATCTTCATCTCTGCTACCTCCATCTTTGTTTCCTGACGCGTTACTTTACTATGTCGGATTTTTTACAGTTGAAAAGAATTTTGTCTCCTGAACCGCTTATCTCTAATGCGGTCGCGGATGGATCACATACAAGAGGCGGAATACACCCCAAACAGTTTGCAAGTCTGCCGTGGGACTATTTTAACACAACCATCCACACACACTAATTCCTAGGGACAATTCCATGGAGGCCAATCAACCTAACATGCATGTTTTTGGAGGTTGGAAGGAAACTGGGCAAAAAAGAAGAAAACCCTCCTATACATGGCGGGAAAATGCAAACTCTACACAGAAAAGCCAGTGTTTCTATCCGCGTCCTCATTCTGGTACTCGAACCCCAACCTTCTTGATGTGATTAATAAAGTATTTTTATTTCAATTTAGTAACTACTATTATATAATGTTTGAAAAGTGAGGTTACAGGGAGAAGAGATAAAGAAGGTGGAAGATTTTAAGTATCTAGGATCAACAGTCCAGAGCAATGGAGAGTGTGGAAAAGAGGTGAAGAAGCGTGTGCATGCAGGCTGGAACGGGTGGAGGAAAGTATCAGGTGTTATGTGCAACAGAAGAGTTTCAGCTAAAATGAAAGAGAAAGTGTACAAAACCGTGGTGCGACCCGCCATGCTGTTTGGTCTAGAGACAGTAGCACTGAAGAAAAGACAGGAAACAGAGATGGAGGTAGCAGAGATGAAGATGCTGAGGATCTCTCTGGGAGTGACCAGGATGGACATGTGTAGAGGAGAGAGAGAGAGTACATCGGAAGAAGGATGCTGGATTTGGAACCACCAGGAAAGAGGACTAGAGGAAGACCAAAGAAGAGGTTCATGGATACAGTGAAAGAAGACATGAGGATAGTTGGCGTCACCGAAGAAGATGCAGCAGATAGGGTTAGATGGAAGAAACTGACTTGCTGTGGCGACCCATGAAGGGAAATGCCGAAAGAAGAAGAACTCAATATCTTTTACAGTATCTTCAGTAATAGTTTTCTATTGAGAAGTTCTGGACCTAACAAGCCAGATCTAGGTCGTTAACAATTTATAGCTGAACTTCTCAAATTTACTCATCAACTTAGAAAGTTTCAGCTCGCAGCACTAATGGTGCTTTATTTGTACAAAAAGAATCTTAAAGTAAGCTTTTGGCTGTTTGGTTTAAAGAGTTCTCTAAAACAAAAAGTACTTTAAGAACTCTACTCATCTTTGTTTAGCGTCCAAGAGTTATGTTTGATTACTCAGACAGAAACAAGTGATACTTACACTTGGAATGAGCTGGCTAGAGCGGACGCTAGCAACAACGACAACACACAGAGAAGCATAGTGACTTTCAAAATAATGAAACAAGTTTAGATGTGTGGTGTGCAGGATGGAGCTGGTTTTGATCGGTTCACGCAACACAATGACGACTAGTGATTTAACATCTGTTGAACAATGGTAAACTTTAGAAGACAATAGGCCACAATTGTGTAGCGATGGTGTTCACCTTGTAGAGCGGTGACTCAACAAACTGTTGTAATGTGGAAGGAGAAGGACCCAAATGCAGGACAAAAACAGGATTTATTAACAGAAGTCAGGTAAGTCTGTAAGGCAAACCGCACCAGATTAACCCAGGACAAAAAGTTCAGATAATACAAGAGTTCCAAGATGTAACTCATCATCAGGGAGGATGGTGAAGACGACAATGAACCGACATGGAAGTCTGTGGTGATTGCCCTTACATAGACAGCAGGGTCCACAGGTGTGTGGCATCGGACTAATCACCCTCAGGTGTTTGTATTCAGGGTGATGAGGAAGGTCCAGGGCTCCCTCAGGTGGCAGGCGAGGGGATCACGACACAAACAGTCCATATAGCAGTATTTTCAGCACAAGACCTTTTCGTTCACCTTTTGACGGCTAGTGTTGGGTTAATCACAGCACATTAACCAAGCTACTAAACTCTAACTGGCTGTACACACTCCCACCAGCCCACCAACCAGAAAGACTATATGTTGGATTTGAACACTTGAAAATATTTCTTTTTCAGTTTACCCATCCCATTTTGGAGCAAGTTGTTGAGTCTTTTGTTTGACGTTAAAATAACTCAGATTGTGTGCAAGTCTCCACATGACTTTAGACCTAACTACATCTGAACGAGAACCTTGGGAACAAATCTTTTATTGGTGCCCAGAGTAGGACAAAAAAGGACAAAACTCAGAAAAGCAGTGTTACAATTTTATACAGCTAAAACTTGGAATGGTCTTTCTGAAAATGTGAGACAGGCCTCTTCTCGGTCAAATCCAGATTAAAAACTGTCCTCTGTCAGCTACCTTTTTTTACATTTGGAAGCTTGAAACACTGACTTTTCTGTGTGGAGTTTGCGTGTTCCCCCTGTGTATGTGTGAGTTTAAAAGGAAAGAATGACTCTATTCACCGGAGAAATTTGTGTGCTGCACTCCTTACACCGCAGCAGGCTGCCCTTCGACGGCGCCAATGGTGGGAGAAGCGGGGGTTATGCGTCTTCTCCAAGGACCCTAGACGTGCTCTCTGTGGGATGGGAACTTGTGAACTTCCGGTCCGCGCGCGAATGCTCTAACCACTGAGCTGCCGTCTCCCCCAATTACTTTGTTTCCTTCCAACCTCCAAAAACATACAAGTTAGGTTGATTGGCCACTACAAAATTGCCCCTTGGAATGAATGGGTGTGTAGCAGAGGTGAGATCGGGCCTAAAAATCCAGCCCAACCCGACCCGAGCCTGCGCATAGTAAACCCGACCCGGCCTGAGCCCGACCAATCAACGTGATTTACGGGCCCGAGCCCGAAACAAGCCCGAAATGTCATATTTTATTTGTGAGGACTCGGGAGGGGGAGCGTTATTTATAAATAGAAACATTTTCAAGAACATGTTTTTTAATGAAAAAAAAAAAAATCACACTATCGGACCCCTAACACACGCACTTGTCTGTGATGGCCTGCTTAGCGCGAAGAGGAGGCACGGTCTTTGCAAACAAATGATAAAATAGATCTTTAACGATCATCACTTTTGCCAGTCCAGCTGTTTTTATGCCCGCTCAGCGTCGAGGTGCCAGTCTTTTTGGTGTCGTAAGAAAGCAAAGCACCACATTGACGACATTCAGCGAAACCATCGCAAGTTTCTGTAGCATTTTGAACAATAAATTTGAATCTTTTCCACACCTCACTCTTACCGGTGCGTGTTTGTCTTTTCAGTTCTCCTGCGTTTAGTTTATCCTTAACTTCTTACTCCTTCATATCGGGGATACCAGTTCAAAATAAATAAAATAAAGACGTGTGCAGGGGAGGATTACCATATTAAGAGGGGGCGTTCACGTGTGCAGAGGATGCGCTGGCTCTGCGGATCCTGTTTAGTATTTAAACATTACTTCTCTGTTTTATTATTAATTTTATAACAAGTATTTATTAGTTTAGTACACACACCGCATTTTAGTTTACGTCTTATAAACATATATTTATTTTTTTAAAAAAGTCAGCGAGAGAGAAGCCTGAACCTGACCCGAAGTAATGATTGACATTTTTAGGCCCGACCCGACCCGAAAGTTGGGTCGAGCTCGGGCTTAAGATCTTACCTCTGGTGTGTAGATGATTGCGTGTGTGTATGGCCCATGCGACAAATTGACAATCTGTTTAGGGTATATCCTGCCAGAGCCGGGGTAGGCTCTGGCACCCCTTGTAACCTCATTAGGTATAAGTGGTTCAGAAGACGAAACTAAACAAATTTTTACGTTTGATTGTACCGTTTTTTTTCATAATCACTTTCTAAGTTGCACTAGTTTATCTTTGTTTCAAGAAAGCACTTTGAATTACTTTTGTATGAGTTAGGCTGTACAAATAAACTAGCCTTGTATTGTGTATCGTGTTTCAGCAACAACGCATACAAACGCCACTAACTTAAAACTCAATGGAATGAAGCTATTTGTGAAATTGACTACTTTGATACAGGGATTCCCTTTTCATGACATCTGGCTGACATCAGTGTAGCTAATGTCTGTTCCTGTTCTATTTCCTGAATCCCCACCAATACCAGACCATTTAGTCATTTTGTAACTTGCCTGGTTTGCATGATCACGGGATAAAACAGGAACCTTTAGGGGAAATGTGCGGTTCTGAACGCAGATCTAATTGGACCACATCCATACAATCTCTGCCTGCAGTTACTCATTACTCAGCAATGTCTTGGCCCCGTTCCTCCACTACACAGGAGATATATAAAAAAGTTTAGATGATGTAGGTGTTGGTGGTTTATGGTTTTCTGAGTGTGTGCGTATATTTGGAGTTATGTGTGTGTGTTTCTTATGTGCGTATCTGAGAAGTGCATACGATTAGATGTGCAGTCAACCTCATCGCTGAAAACTCCTCTGATTTGGTTCATGCTCGCTTTGTGCAAAATTTAACTCCTTTCTGGCAGCGCTGGTACAACATGAGGGAACGTCTTAGGAATGCTGCTAGTGTGTCTTACAGAACGTCCTTCAACTCCCCGTGAGTAGGGTTTAGCTCACGGTGGAGGTTAAGGTGCTGGTTTGTGTTATTTATAGTTTAAACTACTCTGAATGCATCTCCAAGTAACAATGAATGGATTCAACCGTAATGACTCAATAGATACTTCATCAAAACTCAGAAGCAAACTTCTTCTTTCGACATTCCCCTTCAGGGGTCGCCACAGCAAGTCAGTGTCTTCCATCTAACCCTATCTGCTGCATCTTCTTCAGTCCCGCCAACTATCTTCATGTCTTCCTTCACTGTATCCATGAACCTCCTCTTTGGTCTTCCTCTAGTCCTCTTTCCCGGTGGTTCCAAATCCAGCATCCTTCTGCCGATGTACTCTCTCCTACTCCATTGCACATGCCCAAACCATCTCAGTCTGGCCTCTGCTGTTCCTCTGAAATACTTATTTCTAATCCTGCCCATCCTGGTCACTCCCAGAGAGATCCTCAGCATCTTCATCTTTGCTACCTCCATCTCTGCCTCCTGTCTTTTCTTCAGTGCTACTGTCTCTAGACCAAACAGCATGGTGGGTCTCACCACGGTTTTGTACACTTTTCCTTTCATTTTAGCTGAAACTCTTCAATCACACATCACATCTGATACTTTTTTCCATCCATTCCAGCCTGTCTGCACACGCTTCTTCACCTCTTTTCCACACTCTCCATTGCTCTGGACTGTTGATCCTAAGTACTTAAAATCTTCCACCTTCTTTATCTCTTCTCCCTGTAACCTCACTTTTCCATTTGAATCCCTCTCATTCACACACATGCACTTTGTCTTACTTTGACTACGATAAACCCGACCATACAACAAGTTGGTTATAATCTAACCAAATTTTTCACGTCAATTATCAGCGTGACTTATTTAGTTAGTTTAACACTTTTAGTCACACCCTGCAGATGCCACAATAAGAAACTTTATTGAACATGAACAGTCAATTTTACTTTGTCGGTAAATGCTGTCCAGGCTTCATTTGCAGATTTTGGTGAGATGTCCATCTACGTCTCCTTCCCACTCCCCAAAAGAATCATTCCTAACTTCAACACTTTTTTTCAAATTTGTTTTCAGTCATATTAGATTTCAAACGTTGAAGGTTTTGTGAGAAATTGGCAAAGTCCAACAACGTCCATGTTTTTTTATTTTTTTACTGACTTAAAAAATCCCGAAACAAAAGACGCAAGATGCATTCCTTATTTGCTTTTATCCTGACATATCTTTGGCAAATATAGTAAAAAAAACAAAGAAATGTATCATTTTCATTTCAACAGGCAGAAAAAAAAAGTCCTATGTTCCCGAACTTGTATTTTGTCCAGTTATAGCTCATCCATCTCACCCAAATGTCAAGATTCAAAAAGAAAAAAGTTTCATATTTCTTGCCAACATTTTTCCTCGACTGAGTTAATATATGAAGGGTGTTGTAATCAGTCTTCACATGAATGGAACGGTAAATCATGTTGGCTGTGAGTGGAGGAATTCTCCAAACAAGGAGCCGAGGAGATCTGACTGAGTACACATTTCAGCTTGGAACGCCACAGTCAGCATAGCTCGCGGACAGTTCCCGTCAAACGTCAGGTATCTGACACATACCGTACAAATAGAAAGGCATGTTCATCATTGGAATACAGTCTATACATTACTTTCATAGCTAAACCTAACAAGGTAGCTTTCTGTAGCAAAATCTTTCTGGCCAACTCTATGTACCAAACCATCCACGTGTAGGATGTCATAGCACAAAAATTCCCTGTATGTATGAACCAGTCGCTTTTAACAAGCTGTTATCCAGTGGTGGGCCATGACGTTCTCACTTAGATCTTCAGTGGTACTTCATCTGCATCAATCAAGCACTACTGCATTGCGATAATAAGACTTTATCACAGGAATTAGGTTGTTAAAATCCCCGGCTTGAGCATACAGAACAGGAACTCAGTAGCTGTTTTGTGTTTAGAAGAAGAATAAATGCGTGTGTACATGTGTGTGAATGAAAGGGATCCAAACGGAAAAGTGAGGTTACAGGGGGAAGAGATAAAGAAGGTGAAAGATTTTAAGTACTTAGGATCAACAGTCCAGAGCAATGGAGAGTGTGGAAAAGAGGTGAAGAAGCGTGTTCAGGCGGGCTGCAACGGGTGGAGGAAAGTATCAGGTGTGATGTGCGATTGAAGAGTTTCAGCTAGAATGAAAGGGAAAGTGTACAAAACCGTGGTGAGACCGGCCATGCTGCTTGGCCTAGAAACAGTAGCACTGGAGAAAAGACAGGAAGCAGAGATGCAGCTAGCAGAGATGAAGATGCTGAGGATCTCTCTGGGAGTGACCAGGATGGACAGGATTAGAAATGAGTACATCAGTGGAACAGCACATGTAGAGGTTTTGGGGATAAAGTTAGAGAGGCCAGACTGAGATGGTTTGGGCAAGTACAGAGGAGAAAGAGAGAGAGTACATCGGCAGAAGGATGCTGGATTTGGAACCACCAGGAAAGAGGCCTAGAGGAAGACCAAAGAGGAGGTTCATGGATACAGTGAAGGAAGACATGAAGATAGTTGGTGTGACCAAAGAGGATACAGCAGATAGGGTTAGATGGAAGACACTGACTTGCTGTGGCGACCCCCAAAGGGAAAAGCCGGAAGAAGATGAATACCCTTATCAGTCCCACAATGGGGAAATTTTTGTGCTGCATTGCACCGCAGCAGGCAGTGCCAATTATTTTTTTTTTTATTTTTTTATTTTGAATTACTCTATTCATCCCTCACCGGGGAAATTTGTTTGCTGCACTCCTTACACCGCAGCAGGCCGCCCTTCAACGGCGCCAATGGTGGGAGAAGTGGGGGCTAGGTGTCTTCTCCAAGGACCCTTAATGTGCTCTCCGTGGGACGCAAACCCGCGACCTTCCGGTCCGCGGGCGAACGCGCTAACCACGCGGCCACCGTCTCCACCAATTATGAAGGCGACTAGGGGTTAGGTATTAGAGGTAAGATCTTAAGCCCGAACCCGAGCTCAAGCCCGAGAAGCAAGATCTTGCTGACTTTGTTTCAAATAAATATATGTTTATAAAATGTATACTAAAAAATTTAAAAAGCGTCTTCCTGAAAATGTTCCTATTTTTAAATAACACTCCTGCTCCTGAGTCCTCAAAAATAAAATATGACTTTTCGGGTTTGCTTCAGGCTCGAGCCTGCAAATCAAGTTAATATGTCGGGCTCGAGCCACGTCGGGTTTTAATACCCGTGGCCGGGTCGGGCTGAATTTTTTTAGGCCCGATCTCACCTTTATTAGATATCTGCTCTGAGACACTAAGGCGGCTCAGTGGAATTTTAACTGGCTTCTCCTGGTCCAAAGACTAACACTCTACCACTGAGCCAATTCATCCCTCTAGGCAAAACCATCTTACTACAATTGTGGAGTTGTCAGGAGAGTAGTCTGTTCCCCCTCTGTGTCCTGTTTCCCCCCTCCCTCTTGTCTGTGTCTGTGCAACTAGTCATACCTGAAACTAATCTACTCATCAGCTGCAGCATAAATGGAACAGTTTTTGACACACTCTTCGCCAGATCGTTTTTTTATCATGCTTGAATTGTTATCCAGTTTTTGGCTCCAGCTCCTACATTAGAACCTGCCTAGTTTATCTGTTTTTGTCTTCTTTATTTGGACTTTTTTATCAATCTAATAAATCGGCTTGTGATTTTTTTCATCTGAACCTGTCTGTTGTGTCATGGGTATATTTTTGGCCTCAGCTCCACATCAAGACAGGAGTGACCCTCTTAAGTCCCTGATTTTTGCTCTTGTGTTTTTCCTCTAACTTCTCCCAAGTGCTTGTGTTGGACTGTCCTAGCTTTTGATTGGGAGACTAGACTGATTAGACTCACCTGCATCCACTTATTCTGTGCCGTAAAAAATCCGGTCTCTAATCTTCATCATTTCTTCAACAAACCTTGTGG
Organism: Neostethus bicornis; assembly: GCA_902685375.1. Classification (NCBI taxonomy): domain Eukaryota; kingdom Metazoa; phylum Chordata; class Actinopteri; order Atheriniformes; family Phallostethidae; genus Neostethus; species Neostethus bicornis. The sequence continues at coordinate 9,011,498 of LR738549.1, read as the reverse complement.
TAACTGATCACTAACCCTTCTAAATCCTCCTAATTTTGAAATGTACACAGTGTTTTTGCCTCTCAGGGACCCCCAAGCCTTGTCCTCTTGGTTTCCTCCTCCACCCGCCTCCACCTGGACCATCTCCACTTCTATAAGAATGGATTTTATTATTGAAATACCGTGTTTGTTTTTTCCCCCTACCTTTTGATCTTCCTCCTTCTCCAATCCGTGACAATAAGGAATTAAACAAAAAACAAAAATAGTCCAACCTTCAAAGATGAAAAAGTCAAAACGAATCACGAATCAAATGGAGTTGTTCGGCAATCTGGTTAGGAGGCCTCCCCGAACGGCTCATTGGTGAGGTGTTTCGAGTACGTCCCACCAGGAGGACACCAAGATGTAGACCCCAGACTTGCTGGAGATGTCTCACAGCTGGCCAAGGAAACCCTCGGGATCCTCCATGGGGAGCTAGAGGATGCTGCCAGGTCGAGAGAAGCCTGGGCTTCCCGCCTGTAGCTCTTGACTCAATGACCCGGCTTCAAATAAGCAAAGGCAACGAAATGGAATGAATTGGCAAAATCAGTTCAATCCAATCACATAAAAGGTTCATCTTTACTGGTTTTTGGTCTCAGTTTGTTCTCCATGTTTTCCTTCATTTGTGCCACATTGTCTTTTTAATCAAATTTTAGAGCCAGTAAAACACTGGCTATGGCTATGGCTCATTGTTTAGAGCTGAAATCCATTGCTGAACATGTCTCTGAAATTTCAAATCGGTTGAGAAATGTCGTATACCTCAGCTCATGACAGTTTACGAGCGGGATCATAACCTTTAATGATGAACAAAAGCCTCTGGGGCCACTTGTTTTGGCACGCAGTAAGCAGTGAAGCTCAAATAAATACAGGGCATGTCTCCCTGTAGTATTTATCTTGAAGGTATGTTAAACTGATTCCTTTAGATCTCCTGCTACAAATCCAAGACATAATCTAGCAATAGTAAAATAAAAGACCGTATATTAGTTGCCACAGATTTATCAATAATGACTTAAGCAGTATTCAGAAACCTCAGGTTACGTTAAAGCAGTCGGACTTCTTCACTGCCCGAGGAGACGGTAGCATCTCAAACAGATGTCTTCATAGCGAAGGCATCTGATGCAATAGCATCTTTGAGGATAATAACATGTTCTGGCTTAATTATGGCAGCTTTTATGAAAGAAAAACAAGACATTTTCAGAACTATTTACTCAGCGAGTGGAGAAAAGTGCAGGGGATATTTGCTTTGGTTTGTCAAGCACCCAAACCATTTAAACACACAACATGTGAGAAAGCCAGCAAGCAAACCCCGTCCAAGTCCAACACGGCTTCTTTCACTGATACCAAATAAGGCCATGGATCTAACATCTTGAGTCTACTCAAACTCCACGCCACCGTGCTCCACTGAGGACATCATCACTTTGTGTGTGTGTATTTCTACTTTGTAATGAACCAAAACTTGATCTCAACATACTGGTCAAAAGGGTTTAGATTTTTTGCATACCCAGACAGATCCGGCAAGCCGTAACTCTAGTAATGTTTCTGCTACAGAAAGTAATGATGAAATGTTTGCCAATCGATCAAACATTAGATAAAAATGTGCTACTTACCAGCTCGTAGTTGGTAGCTGGAACACAAGATGAAGACACCTGGAAAGAAAGAAAGAATTGGTCACTTTTGTATTCAGAAAATAAAAAGATCTTTACAAATTTGTGTTATTTGTGAGCAGAAAAGACTAGTTTTTCTGGACGAACTTCTATAGATAAAAGGGAAATGTTGTCAAACTGCTGCCACCTCATGTTGTCTATAGTAATAGTAAAAAAAACAACAAAAACATTCTTTTATGTGATGCTTTGTTTGTTCAAACATAGCTTACGCTTTATATCAAGTTACCAAATAACCGAAGTTTTTTTGTTGAAATAGAAGAAGCAAAGAATTTCTTTAAAAATATCTTTAAAATCTTTATTTTACCAATCAATCGAATCGATAAAATTTTATTTACAGAGAACTTTCAATACGCCGGTAACAGATAGAGTTACAGTGGTTCCTTGTTTATCATGAGAGTTCTTTAAAAAATTACCCCAAATTTGTCAGTGTTGTATTTTTCGTCTTCTGAAACCCTTTTCAATAACAGGGTTGTGGGAAGTACCAGGTGTCCTGACGAGATCTGCGGCCATCGGGATCTGCGACGCATGCCCAGAACGCGTCATCCTCCTCCCTTCCAGATGATTTAAACATCGAGATCCGCGACCTGGCGTGGCGCTAACTTCTATTGGAATTAGCGTTTTTTTCGCACCTGCTCTACATTTTATTTTAGCTAAAAATCTATCATTTTAAAACGTACAAGTAAGTGTTTTTTATTCACTTAATTTGTATTATTTTTATGTTCTGCAACCGGTTGTTCACTTCTGGTTCACTTTTGGTTGTTTAGATCTGCGACCAGTTGCAGATCTCGATGAGGCCACAGATCTCGTCAGAACACAGGGGCCTATCCTGGCTGACTTTAGGGGAGAGGCGGTCTATACCCCAAGCAGGTTGCCAGTCTGTTGCGGAGCCATACACACAAAATCATATACCCATACTCATTCCAAAGGGCAATTTCATAGTGGCCAATCAACCTGACATACATGTTTTTAGAGGGTGGAAGGAAACCAGAGTACTTGGACAAACATACTCGGGGAGGACATGCAAATTCCACACGGAACAGCTAGTGTTCCAAGTCTCGTCCCCACCCCGGACTTGAATCCCAACCGTCCTAACCACTGCACCACCACATAGCCAGTTGTCAATGTTAAGTTTTTGGTTTTTTTTTATGTTTTTAAGTTTGTAAAATCTCTCACTACACACTGTGTACCCTTTTCTTTGACGTTAACATTTTCAGACGTTTTCCTTTTGTTTAACACTCTCAAAGTTAAAACCTTTATTGAAAGATTATATAGAATCAAATACTGATAGCTACAATTGCTAGTGTGTGTGCTAAAAAATTTTTTTGTTACCGCACTATAAGTATCACTTGTGAGGAAATAGTCTTGCTGCATTACACCGCATCAGGCAGCCACAACAGTGTCACTGGAGGGAGCAATTAGGGCAGGCACGGGTAAAGCACGACTCGCGGTCTACATGCGACCCGTTAAACGTTTTAATCCGGCCCGCTGAACTTGAAAAAACTAAACAAATAAACTTTGTTATTGTTTTATTTCCCTGCAATTCTGCACGCATAAACAAGCGCATTTGATTTCACACCTTATGCGCTACTATGGAAAGTCATTCGGGTCACTACACGTGCGTGTTCTAACGCTAAATGTTCAATCGAGCACGCTAGATGCGCGTTTTTAAGCGCTAGCACACCAGTTTTGAAACTTAAAGTGATTGATGTTTTTGAAAAAAAAAAAACGTCCTGAAGGATCAGAGACCTTCAGGAAGTACTTCTAAGCATCCAATAGGCAAAAAGTTAAATTCTTTTATTCACCTTTTCAATTGGTTTAAAGGAATTTTGTGCAACATTTTCTCAAGAAAAAATATTTGTAATAGGGTGTCAGCAAGAAAAAGTTCTGTTAGTACAACATCTAAAGGAAAAATCTCAATCTCTGCAGTAAAATCCTTGATACGTAGCAAATCATGTGAGATATTCTTTACTCGGTACAAAGCTTCCGTGATGAGATTACTTCAACAAAACTCATGATCTGTCAAATGCCCAGTCTAATCCGATTACCGTCCAGCTGTGCTCCTAATTATCCCATGTGCTCCGGGTGTAGACTGATGAAAGCTTCATAAACAGGAAGAACATAATGATGATAGCGTCTAAACAATGTTTCCAATAAAGAAATTCTCGGAGTACTGTCGATGAGGGTCAATGCTTATTTACTAGCGCTAACTCCTTCCTGTACATGGTAACGTCATTCTTCAAATGAAGCTAATAGAGAGAAATGATCGTTTCATTTTCAAGATTTAACGGTTCCTTTGAAAGATTGCTGACTGTGTAGAACGAACATCGAGCTTTGGACTCGTTATCCTCTTTCTCAAACTCTGTCTGTTTTAGTTTTTAAAGATTACAGTTATCACAAGTGCTGACCACTAGAAAGTCTTTTCATGTTCACTTCAGCCTCACCAGTGTCCTTATCTGAGACTAATTGTGTCATTGCATGAACATGAGGGCTTGACTGTGGCTGCGTCTGCTTTGTGTTACTGTAGCACATTCCTGGTCTGACCGCAAAGCGGAATAAAATTTCAGGACTGTGGAACATGCCTGTAATAGCTGACTTTTGAAGAACGCATTTCGTAGATTGACAGAAAATAAATGGATACCTATTGGCTAATGCCTCGCACATCTGCACTTCACCTGTACTGTGATAAAAATGTAGGCAATTTCAATCTCAAAATCTACTACACGACCTTTCGAATAGAACGGTTAACAAACGAATCACAACTTAAATTATATACTCAGTCACCTTCTTAACCGTCTATCCCTGACTGGGTCGTATGGATTGCCGGATCCCATCCCGGCTGATTCAAGGGAAGAGTACACCCTTGACAGGTCGCCAGTCTGTCGATGGGCCACAGACAACATTGGCACCGGCCAATCAACCTAACATAATTGTTTTTAGAGGGTGGCAAGAAACTTGACTACCCGGAGAAAACCCACACAGACACGTGGAGAACATGAAAACGCCACACCGAAAGGCCAGTGTTCCAAGGCACGTCCTTACCTGGGACTAGAACCCACAACCGTCTTGCTGTGAGGCCACTGTGCTACCCAATGCGACACCATGCTGCCTGAATTATAGAGTAGTTTATATAGTACATAAGTTAAAACAGATTTCTTTTGTCTTCTGAACTGCTTATCCCTATCAGGTTCGTAAAGGAAGCCAGAGCTTATCCCGGCTGATTTAAGGCGAGAGGCAGGGTACATCCCAAAAAGGTCGCCAGTCTGTTGAAGGGTCACACACTCACATTCCTAAGGGCAATTCTAAGCACGTAATGAACCTAACATGCATGTTTTTGGAGGGTGTGGAGAAACTGGAGTACCCAAAGAAAACCAACGCATACACAGGGAGAACATTCAAATTCCACAAAGAACGGCCAGCATTTCAAGTTCCAAAAGCCTCATACCCAACCTGGACTTGAATCCCGACCTTCTTGCTGTGAGGCAACCGTGCTGACCGCTATGCCACCGTGCTGCCTAAAACAAATCTGTTTCAAATATATTCATTTTAAATCTTCTTCTTCTCCTTTCAGGATTTCCTTTCAGGGGTCGCCACAGCAGGTCAGTTTCTTCCATCTAACCCTATCTGCTGTATCCTCTTCGGTCACGCCAACTATCTTCATGTCTTCCTTCACTGTATCCATGAACCTCCTCTTTGGTCTTCCTCTAGTCCTCTTTCCTGGTGGTTCCAAACCCAGCATTCTTCTGCCGATGTACTCGGTCTCTCTCCTCTGCACATGTCCAAACCATCTCAGTCTGGCCTCTCTGACTTTATCTCCAAAACCTGTAACATGTGCTGTTCCTCTGATCCTGTCCATCCTGGTCACTCCCAGAGAGATCCTCAGCATCTTCATCTCTGCTACCTCCTTCCTGTCTTTTCCTCAGTGGCACTGTTTCTAGACCAAACAGCATGGCGGGTCTCACCACGGTTTTGTACACTTTTCCTTTCATTTTAGCTGAAACTCTTCTGTCACACATCACACCTGATACTTTTCTCCACCCATTCCAGCCTCTTTTCAAGAATCTAACACAGTTGGATTCTTGAAAATCTAACTGTGGATTTTCTGGAGGCTGGATGTGGATTGGTCTACCGGTGGAGGGCAGCATTGCGCACTCGAGCGTATAGCCTGCCGGAAACGATTTGAAGAAGAAGAAGAAGCCTGCTTGAACACGCTTCTTCACCTCTTTTCCACAATCTCCATTGCTCTGGACTGTTGATCCCAAGTACTTAAAATCTTCCACCTTCTTTGTCTCTTCTCCCTGTAATCTCACTTTTCCATTTGGATCCCTCTCATTCACACACATGTACTCAAAATCTACTATCTCAAAATCACACATTCATTTTAAATGTGCTTCTAAATTAATCCAATGAGTATGTTGCTCAACATTTCAACTTTAAGTCGGGAGTTAAACCAAAATTTTTATGGCCACACCACCTCTCTTCTCGTTTTTGAGTTGTGACCAACTCTTGTTTAGCCGATAACTTTAAAAGATGCCACTTGGATCTCACTTGATGTTTGAATCAGTAAGGTTAGATGAATGAGTCACCTTGGATTGTTAAAGTCTTTTCACATCTCCGATGGCCACTACCCCATCTGGAATGCCAGAATGGTCCAAACTCTAAACAGGAAATTACCCTAATCACATTATTTGTTGAAGTCTCTTTCAGCAGCAGAAGCAGCTGATAAACTGATATGAACGGAGCCTGAGTTTTAATGGGAGACAGACTCCAGTACAGCGGTTGCTAGCACTTCAGTTTAGTCCATATCTGAAGGCTTGTTAGATGTGAAACACAATATTTCCACAGTGATGCAGCTGGAAAATGACGTCCCATTAGTGGCAAAAGAGAGTTGTAAGGATTAGGGGTCTTTGCATGTTTCAAAGTCCAAACTTTCTGTCATACACAGCGGTATGTCATCTTGCGACTTATTTGAATGACGGCATCTCTAAAGAACGTGCCATTCTTTGCCAGAATTTCATCTGGCGTTGTGCTGTGAGTCTGGAGCTGACAGGACACAGCGTCTGTCTTAAATCACTCCTCTTGCAAGTTATTCTAACATTCCCATAAAACCCCCACTGCTCTCCACCATTCTTATCACCTCTTGTCTCAAGGGTCTTGATCCTTTGGGTGCCTTCAGGCCTGTTCTTTGTTTTCACTTACACACCCTAGACCAGTGACAGCTGAACCACCTGCAGACAGCACGTAGGTTTATGAGCACGTTGAAGTTCAAGGCAAGGACAGCATTTTGGAGTTTTGATGATCGTGACAAAATCCGTGTCCATAAACAACGATGGACAAAACCATGAGAAGTCTAAAGTTTTAGGGTCAGTCAGTCATTTTCTTATTCGTCTATCCCTTTCACACTCTCTTTCCCACACTCTCCATTGTGTGGAAAAGAGGGGCACGGGGGCCGGAGCCCATCCCGGCCAATTTAAGGCGAAGGGCAGAGTACACCCCGAACAGGTCGCCAGTCTGTCGCGGAGCCACACACATACAACCATCCACACACACACTCATTCCTAGGGGCAATTTGGCACCGGCCAATCAACCTAGCATGCATGTCTTTGGAGGGTGTGAGAAAACTGGAGTACCTGGAGGAAACCCATGCAAACACGGGGAGAACATGCAAACTCCACACAGAAAAGACAGTGTTCCAAGCCTCGTCCCCACCCAGGACTCGAACCCACGACCTTCTTGCTGTGAGGACACTGTGCTACCCACTGCGCTACCGTGCTGCCAAGTTTTGGAGTGTAGCACTGAATACAATGAGAAAATAAAGTTTGCACTTTACCTTTTCGGGTATGTTCAGACTTCATTTTCTTGGTCTAATTCAGGTTTTGTAATGACAAGGAGGGCTAGACGTATTCAAACTTCATAAAAGTCTGATAGTCTTGTCTTGTTGTCACTAACGTACAGCTCAGTTTCAGCCCTATAGTGTCCACGTATAAATTCAATAAGCCATAGTATCAGAAAGCAAAGGTTAATCTATGTGATACAAAACCTAAACGAGACATATCACTGAATAATGTGCCACACCAAAAAGTGCCATTCGTCATTTCTCCTTGACAGTAGAAAAAAATCCATTACGTAAATCCTTCTTTGACCACACATTGGGTCAAAAAAGCTAAGAACAAAAATAATGATGGAAATAATTACCGTCCGTATCATTACCAGGTTCACTGTGTTTGGTGTTGAAAAGCACAAGAAGATTCAAAATATGGAATTTTAGTCATAATTACCATTTGAGTCATGTCTGGTGTTTAAAGGTTAAAACGTGTGGTGTATTAAGGACTTTTAGGTTTACTTGAAAAACTGTCTGTCTTCGTTGGTTCATGGAAACTGATCTTAAAAAGTAAAGCTGTTGATTGGTCTTCAAATCTAGTTAGTCTTCCAGCTGAACGTCATAGATAATTATTACTAAAAAACGAGTAATAGTAAGATCGAAGATGCATCGTCGATATGATTTTAATGATTAAATAACTTGAATTATCACATCAGAACACTTTAGAATGGTAGAGGAATATAGTTATTGTCATCCGGGGGGAGCTTGGAGTAGAGCCGTTGCTCCTAAATAGGGTGGTTTGGGTATCTGATTAAGTTCCTTCCCAAGCGCCTCGCTGCTGAGGTGTTTTTGGGCACATCCCACCGGGAGGAGACCCAGAGGCAGACATAGGACCTGCTGGAGAGACAATGTCTCAAAGCTGGCCGGGAAACACATCGGGATCCTCTAGGGTTAGCTGGAGGATGCAGCCGGAGTGAGAGAAGCCTGGGTTTCCCATCTGAGGCTATTGCCCAAGCGACCCGGCCCCAGATAAACGGAAGAGTGCAGAATGAAACGGCAGTAAGTCCCAGTTGTTAGGTCTATCTGATTTGTATTTTGGACAGCTCTAGTATTACTAGAGTCAAAAGTACCAAAAGATCCACTTGCCTGCCACCAGGAGCCCAAGACCTTCCTCCCTCACCTCGATTCCAACCATATCCTGAACACCTGGGTGATTGGCCTAATACCAATCAGCTGTGCATAGTCGGCCTGCTGCCTATATGAAGACAATCACCTCAGACTCTTTTGTCAGGTCATAACATCCCTTCCAGCCAGGTCACCCTGGTTGCCTGACTATGTTTGAACTCTGTTATTATTTGAGCTTATGAATCATGTGTTAATCCTGTGCCCTTTACTTTACAGACTTACTCGAATTGTGTTAATAAACCTTGTTTTGATGTCCTACAATTGGGTCCTCCTTCTTCCACATCCCAAAACCCAAAACACTGTAATTGGCACGGTATCAGGGTCTTCCATCGCCACAGAAAATATCCATCCCGAGCAGAGTCCAGGTGGCCATTTAAAAGTGTCAGGTACAAACGTAAAAAACACCTGCGGTGTGAAAGAGAATCCAGGCGAAAGCTCCCAAAACAAAAAGTCCGAACCGACTTCAATCGAAAAAAGCGATTCACGCAGAATCGCACCCATGATTTATGCCATCATCATGGCTTTCAAAATGACTGCCAGTTTGCTTCATGAGTTTAGTTTAGGACATATTTTGGATGGGCTGGCATGAAATTTAGCGCAGATGTGGAGAAGGGTTGGAGATTTACGACCGCCAGATTTTGCAATTGTCCTACTTTTTCCGTTTAATCTAATAGTTTTTTTTTTTTTTTAATTCTAGATTGATAGACATAATATGGCCTTTTGGATACAAATCCGTATAACAATATACTTCCGCTTGTTATGTTTTAGATTTAAACAACCAGTTTTTAGCATAACAATCATACTGCCAAAAAGGGCCAATATGGTCGACTGAGGGATCATTGTTTTCCACCATCTCATTCTAAAGCAAAACTGCTCTTTAATAAGAATACATATTTTCTGCCAATTACAACATCAGATCAAAATCTGGCAGTAAACACGAAGCAACCAAAGGCTTCTGAATCTTGTTTGAATTTAGATGAAAAGCTACACAAAGCCTTTGTATTAGCGCCGTGGTTCATGGGGAGGAGGTCTGGTGAGAGTCCATGTAGATGCTATCTGGAGTATTCAAATGAGTGTAATATAATAAAGGATAATTGTGTTGTTGCATTCTTTACATGCTTCTGTTAACAGCATTAAACAAGGGTTCATTTCCTCTGGACAAAAGTCTGGGTTGGACTACGATGGCCCGTACGAGAACATTCGCATGTAGTAACATTGCTGCCAACTACTGACACACTCCAGACACTGTCTCACTGTCTAACTGCTGTCAGTCTTCAAGGTTTAAATAAGATAATAACCCAACTAATGAGATGACCAGAACAGAAAAGAAAACAAATGATGAACTGATTTCTCATTTGGTTTGGTACCAAATTTGTCACATCGTTCATTTGTTTCCTGTCAAAGAGCTTTGAGTCCAGTTTTGCTAGTTCTAATGTTTTTTGAAGGGCATTGGGTCTAAAATATGTACCCTTGACTCTCTACCGTGGCATACAAACACATGGTGCCTTCAGGTGCTTTTATGTTCATCCAGATCTTTACATCTGGCACATCCTGGCAGAATTGTTCAGTGTGTAAATTTGATTTGTGTAGCGTAAGAAGAAACAGCAGGATTTCTTTGGTCTATGATGCTGGAGTTTGCCAGGGTACTGGCTGTACAAACTTCTTGGGGTATTATCAAAGCACAAAGGAATGATGAGAAAGCTTCAGAGGGGCAACTGGCCCATACCCTTCAAAGTCTCTGTTCACCTTCTCCCAGCTGTACTTACAATTATTTATTACATTTCCATTCAGGATGAAAAATGGATTCATTTTGCATGTAAGTACAGGCTAAATTTATTTTCTGGATTTTTTTTTTTAACTTTTGTCATTTGCCGTGTTCTTTTAACTTGTTCCTGTCTGTGTCTTACAGAAAATTATGGCCTCTGATGTCCTCAGGAGAAACTGCTGGAGGTTTCAGATTTATTGGGAATAATGAACTAGGGGGAAAGGAATGGTCTGACAATCAAATCCTGAACCTTATCACGAACCTTGTCACGGTGCGGCTGATTTTTATACTTCACCCTGAGAAGCACAAGAAGACGTATGGTCACCAGCTAGACGTCACCAGCTAGATGTCACCAGCTAGATGTCGTGACCAAAAGAACAAATATATGAATACTAGCAGGAAAAAAACGTATTCGCCACATTGCGGTGAAACTGTTTTGTGAGATAGAGGAGCTCTGGGATTCAGAAGGAGCTCAGAGTAGCTATCTTGCATGAACCAAGATAGCTACTCTGCTTCAACCCAAATGTGCTTTTGTGGGCAACTTTTGTGGGTGTTAATAATAATAATAATACATTTTATTTATAATGCACTCTACACCTGAAATCAAGCCTCAGAGTGCTACAAGGTTAAAACATTAAAACTTAAAACAATTAAAACAGTACAGCACAATAAAAACAAACATACAATGCAAACAAAATTTAAAAATGATAAGCTTTTGTAAAAAGGTGAGTTTTTAGTCCTTTTTTAAAGGCATTCTCCGTCTGTGGGGCCCTGACGTAGTCTGGGAGGGCATTGCACAGGCGGGGAGCAGCAGCCTTGAAGGCCCTGTCACCCATTGTTTTTAGCCGTGTCCTGGGTGGGTTCAGACGATGCTGTTGGCCTGACCGGGTCCTGGTTGAGGTATTGAGTGTGAGTAGTTCTGAGAGGTAAGTGGGGGCCTCACCGTGCAGACAGTGATGGGTGTGAAGGAGGACCTTATATTCAATACGGAGGTGAACGGGAAGCCAGTGAAGGCTGTGAAGGATGGGGGTGATGTGCTCGTATTTCCGCACCCTCATCAGGACCCTGGCAGCGCTGTTCTGAACATACTGGAGCTTTTGAGTGCTCCTGCCAGGGATCCCAATGAGAAGCGCATTACAGTAATCCAGCCTGGAGGAGACAAAGGCATGGACGAGCTTCTCAGCAGCCGGGAGGGAGAGAGATGGACGAAGTTTTGAGATGTTACGGAGGTGAAAGAAGGAAGTTTTGCAAATGTGGGTTTTCTCACCATTGAAACTATTGCTTTGTCAAGAAATCAAGTAGGGATACACCTGCTGCAGATCCAACGGAACTAAGACTAAAACCATGGCTGTGTAATTCAGACACATCATTCAGAGTACAGGGACACAACTTTTTCCAAACCAACTGCAAGGACCTGGTGGCCTTCATCCACTCAGAGCACTGTTCATTATCACCCCTCATCTGTGTCACATCGGACTGACAGTGTGGCGAAGAGAAGAAGTGGCAGCTTGTTTCTTTTGTTCCAAAGTTACAGAAAAGGTCATGTTCTCTCTGGATGTTCTTTCAGCAAAGGGTCGAGTGTTTAGCGACACGCTGATTTACACATTACGCATGTCTGTCTCTGTCTGGAAGCAAGCCAAAGGGCTAGTGTTGAGAAGTGGGGAGGGGTAAATGGCTAGGGATGAGAAGTAGGGAGGGGCAAGGGGTGAAAGACTGAGGTGTTTGCAGGGCGGCTAGGGCAATAAGAACCTTTAGCTTCAACCCAATTTAACTATTCATTAAAGAGGAGAATGTCGATCTCCCAGTAGATCGACAAGAAAGAGCTGAGCCCAAAAACAAAGCTCTCGATTTACCAGTTGATCTAGGGTTCTGCCCTCACCCTTGGGTGGTGACCGAAAGAATGCTATTGCGAATACAAGTGGCTAGAATGAGCTTCCTCCGCGGGGTGGCCGGACTCTCATTCAGAGGCAGAGGGAGGAGCTCTATCATCCGGGAGGAGCTCGGACTAGAGCTGTTGCTCCTGTGGGTTGAGAAAACCCAGATGGTGTAGTGCAGGCATCTGGTTAGGATGCCTCCCAAATGCCTCACTGGTACGGTGTTTCGGGCATGTCCTCCTCCCGGTTGGACATGCCCGGTTTCTTGTCCGGGTCTACACAGAGGTAGACCCCGAACCTGGCGGAGAGACTATGTCTCACAGCTGGTCAGGGAACACCTCAACTCTATTAGCCCATTTATTTTCAAACACAGAACTACTTTTAAATTTGTATCGTAATAAAAAGACTTTGCTGGAGATTTGTTTAAGAAAAATAGCTGTGCGCTCTGGGCAATAGAAAACTCAAAATGTTTACTTGTATGTTGATTGCTGATTGGCTAAAAAACAATTGACAGGTTGCAACACGTCAATTACACTGGAAGTTTGGAGAAAGATGGCCGACAGTTTCACATTACAAGTCAATAAAATACCTCGGGTATTACTCTGAGCTTAGGTGGAATCTTTATCAGCAAACTAAATGCTGCCTTTTGTTTCAAACGAGGAGTGTCCAAACCTTTCAAGGCATAAGGTCTACGGTGAGCAAAACTGGACAAGCTGGAACGAGCCCACATGTAGAGACTACCAAACTAAGATTTACAGTAGAAGCACACCAGAGCAAGAGCAGTTTTTTTACAGACGAACAAGTGAGTAAAACATTGTTTCACTGCGGCACTAACTCCCCTGCACACCGACACACACCAGTTTGTTAACACGTGGGAGGCTAGATTTACATGTCCTTCCTCTCATATATTACTTTTTCAGGAAAAAGTGTGTATGTCCACCCCGTTGTGTATTGTTAAGCTTTGACCATGTTTAGTTAGAAATCCTGTCCTTGCTTTATATTATTTGCTGGACGTCCGTTTATCTATTACAAGCAAAGAAAAACTTCTAATCTGTTCCCGAATCTGCAAAACCTCAATGCGGCCATCATTAATTACATCTGGACTGTGTTTCCAGAACAAATATTACAATCATAAATATTAATAATAAGTCTCGGAAGGCAAAACGTCAGCTGCTGTTAGCTGGTTGTGACAAGTCGGCATTTTAAAATTTGATGTTTTAAGCTCCCAAATCAATAATGATTGGAGGTTTAAAAAAAACATAGGTGTGGATAAAAGATAAAACATAGTCTATAATAAAGAAGTTACAATAAAACATCAAAGTTACAGGAAATATACAAAACCTAGCATGAGAAACTTGTAAACAAATATCCACAGTATGTTACTGTATGAGCTCACACGCAAGTTTTAAGGAAACGTTTGAGGAGTGCGGGCAAATTCAGGAACCTGGCACTGATGTTTCCTGCCTTTCTCTTTGAGCCCGAGACCCCTCCTCCATCAATCAGCCACGAAAAGCAAACAATATACGAAGGTTCTTTGGTAAAAGCAAGGAAACAAGTCTGTTTTTTAAAAACATTCCACCGAGCGACACGAAGGCTTGATAAGACAAAAAATAAATAAAAACACCTCTCCGCCCTCCTCATGACCTGTTGACATACACAAACACACATGCGTCACACACTCTTCATAACAAAAATCTGATAATAATAATAATAATGCATTGTACTTAGATAGCTTTTTTCAGGACGCTCAAAGACACTCCATACCAGGTAATAGTAAGCTAGTGTTGTAGCCACAGCTACCCTGGGCTGCCATTTTTGCGCCATCGACCCCTCTGACCATCACCAACCAATCACACACACCATCCAGGCTAGGCAATGTGGGTGAAGTGTCTTGCCCAGGAACACAACGACAATTTGATCTCAACAGTCTTCCCACTGTAGCACCCGAGGTTCCAGCGGTCTCCCATCCAAGTACTACCCAGACCCAGCCTCCTTAGCTAGTGAGGTCTGCCGGATCCAGCATTGTCAGTCTGGTATGGCCACATACCAAATCTGATATATGAAAACAAATAAGACAGAATTTATCTAAATATGCGTCTGTTTTATTTCTGTCACGTTATTTAAAGTTACAGCAGAAGTGAAAAGATTTAAGTTGAGGGACATAAATAAGATTTTACAAGGTCCTGGCTGATCATTAAGGCGGAGCCTAAGTCGGCTCCTCCTCTGTTGCATCAAAAAGTTATATTTTTCAACATTTGTTAAAATTTAGGTGACTTATGAGTCCAGTGTAAAAAAAGTTAAAGTCAATTTTATCAACAAGAAAATGTCTCGGGCATGGTAGTTTGGGTTTGTTATCAGGGTAGACTTGTCTCGGGGCTTATTTCCGCTAATTAGCAGGGTACACATAAGTGTCACATGGACACACCGAAAAACAACCATTTCATTGGCATTTCCATTGGCCAATCAAAACATTCCAATTAACCAATTAACTAAACAAGCTTTTGAGTAACTGGAAGGAATTTGGAAATCCTGGAAAGTACCAGACCTGAAAAACTGAAAACAAGACTTTAGTAGAATTGGGCAGAAAACTGTTTTCTTTCTCAAATTTAAACATTTATATTAACTAATAGTAAGAATCGTAACTCTCAATTAATCGATTTGCAGTTAAGTGTGAAGCGGCAAAGATGGGAATCAGTGCCTCCAAATCCGAGACCATGGTCCTCACCCGGAAAAGGGTGGAATGTCCACTGCAGGTTAGGTCAGATGGTGTGGTCTGGGCATCTGGTTAGGATGCCTTCCGAACGCCTCTCTTGTGAGGTGTTTCAGGCACGTCCCACCGGGAGAGGACCCAGAAGCAGACCCCGGACCCGCTAGAGAGACTATGTCTCCTAGCTGGCTGGGGAATGACTAAGGATACTTCCTGATGAGCTGGAGGATGCAGCTGGGGTGAGAGAAGGCTTGGCTTTCCATCTGAGGCTGTTGCCCCTGTGACCCAACCCCAGATAAGTGGAAGACAACAGAAAAAAGAGGGAAAAGAACCATAATGCAAAAACAAAAAGCACAAATCTGTCCGGTTTACTTGGAAAAGATAGAAAGAACAAATCAAGTTTGCCGTGTTGTTTCCCCATAAACTGAAGTGTAATATCAATGTTGATGATGTTGAAGACCACCAAGGTCTACGCAGTAAAAACAGTAGGTACGGATGGGGTACATGTGTAGATATTTCGTAAAAAGTAATATAAAAAGGCATTCCATCTGGATACACATATGTTACATAAAATGTAAGTTCAGACTGTGGCATAAAAAAATAAAAAAAACTCTGTCTATTAGTCCCCGGGTTTTTTTACAATCACCAACAAATCAAACATCTATTCATATGAAGAATTAAACAATGACAAGTTACTGATTCAACATGCAAAATTCACATTAGAAACCCGGTCAAAGTATTAAGGAAGCTAAAAAAAAAAATGATCATCTTAACATTTTCTTGAAAGAGCTAAAAATGTGCTGCTGTCAGAGAGAAAGACGGCACTTTAATCTGCTTCTCCAGCAGTAAACTTCAAGTCGGTAAATCTTTGAGCATGAGGGCATCAAACTCCATATAAATCTTTCATAAATTCCCACATGGCAAAAAAATAATAATAATTCAGCTGAGTTTTGTTAAAGCAGCCACATTCAATAAGCATCACGTAGTTTGGATGCCAAAGAAAGGTTTGTGTTTGTGAGTTAGTGCCCTGCAAAAAGGCCAGTGCGGCAATCTATTCACACGTGGTCTGGAGAGTTTGAAGCTGTCTCTTGGTAAGTTTTAGCCCACTCGGTTTATTAGTAATTGGTTCATTTTACACTGAGGTCAAAGTAATAAGAATTATAGGAGGTATATTGCACTTTAGAGGAGCAACTGTCCAGAGCAATGGTGAGTGTGAAAAAGAGGTGAAGAAGCATCTTCAGGCAGGCTGGAACGGGTGGAGAAAAGTATCAAGTGTGATGTGTGATAGAAGAGTTTTAGCTAAAATCTTTTCAGCAATAACCTTTATCTTATAGCACAGTGTTTCTCAACCTATTTCATACCGAGGTACATTTTTCCACCAAAAAAAAAAAAATCTTGAGGGACACCACCAACCAAAATTGTTAAAAACTATTCTCAATAACTGCCTTTATTAATAATATGTTACTACAATTTATAGATTTAGTTTCAGACAATGACCTCTCAGAGTTACCTAGAATGCAAAAGAAACTTTTCCTTTTTAATGTCTTGCAGAAAATGTGAGATTTTGTTAGAATCCACAATTTTTCTGCATCAAAACGCAACCTAAATTTGTCAAAAAACATTAAAACTGTCTAAAAAACATGGTAAATACGATCCATTAGCTAGGGTAGTTTTTAGGGGGAGGAGATAGCGAAGTGGTAGAATGTTTGTCTTTGGATCGTAAGTGCTCCGGAAGTTTGCCGGGTCAAATCCCACTGAGCTCATGTCTAGGTGTCTTTGGGGAAGACACCTAACCGCCATTTGTCGCACCTTTAGTGCCATCTTGGCAGTCTGCTGCGGTGTAATGCAGCACACAAATTTTCCCTGGGAGGGATAAATAAAGTACGTAAAAAATTCAATACAAAAAAGAGTGAGTTGCTATGGTTACAGGTCAACACTGCCTGTCTCTAAAAAAAATAACAGTATTTCATACTGATAAACATAAATAAACACACTTCAATCCATGTTTTTTCAGAAACACCATGAGATCAACCAATACAATCTTTGGGAACTCCCGGTAGACCCCGATCACAATATGGGGTGAATTTTTACTGCACACCTGACGATCTCTCACGCTACACTAGTGTGGCGCGGAACTCTGGTTGAAAAGAAGCTGTTTAAAAAAACATCAGCCAAGGTTTTGGATTTGATTGGAATAATAATCGTTTTAAAAAATAGCTGTGATAAAAAGGGAAATTTTTGGGAGGCACAAGGCAGTCAAGGTCTTTTCTATAGCGGTGTCAAAATTTGGTCCTCAAGTTGCATAGCGACTCAAACAAATGAGTCAGTGTATTCTTTGGAATACTTAGTCACTCCCAGGATCTCTCTGGGAGTGACCAGGATGGACAGAATTAGAAATGAGTATATCAGAGGAACAGCACATGTTAGAGGTTTTGGAGATAAAGTCAGAAAGACCAGACTGAGATGGTTTGGACATGTGCAGAAGAGAGAGAGAGAGTACATCGGAAGAAGGATGCTGGATTTGGAACCACCAGGAAAGAGGACTAGAGGAAGACCAAAGAGGAGGTTCATGGATACAGTGAAGGAAGACATGAAGATAGTTGGCGTGGCCGAAGAGGATGCAGGAGATAGGGTTAGATTGAAGAAACTGACTTGCTATGGCGACCCCTAAAGGGAACTACTGAAAGAAGAAGAATTCAATTTTCTTTGGCTTTGGTTTTATGTCAAATGAGTCAAGTGTGTTGGACCACGTGGGAAAAAAATCTTCAGGACAGCAGTTGAGGAGAACATCAAACCTCAAAAAAGGAATGGTTGGCTTGGGCGAAAGACCAAGACTTGAAATAGCTTCAACAAGCTCGAACTTATGGGAAATGATTTTTAGATAATAATATATAACAAATTATAGTAGATTTAAAAAATTCTATCAAATTTGGTGGTTGTTTCATGTCGTCAAGGTGCTAACTTGAGAAACCTAGAGCATCTTCTTGTTAAAGCAGAGCAGGCAGTTCTAATTTGACCTGCTATCCCAGACGGAAAACATGAAATGACGGACTTGATAAATGGGACACTTTCTCTCCGCTTCAAGTGGATGTTAGTAATTTTACTAAAAGCCCAAAGAGGCATGATGCATTGGCACCATTCTGGATTGTTTATGTTTCTAATGTATTGCTGGTTTACAGTATGACCAAAGACTGAGTACAAAAGACTAGAGATAGAAATAAATCCATCTTATCCGATTGCTGATCTGCATTAGCTTTGTGTTTGATTTTAGAATTGTGTTCTGATCAAATCCTCCACCTCTCAAAAGCTGGAGAGGTGGAGGTTTGTACTAGAAAGAAGAGGAATGAAGATTAGTCAGAGTAAGACAGAGTACATGTGTGTGAATGAGAGGAATCCAAATGGAAAAGTGAGGTTACAAGGAGAAGAGATAAAGAAGGTGGAAGATTTTAAGTACTTAGGATCAACAGTCCAGAGCAATGGAGAGTGTGGAAAAGAGATGAAGAAGCATGTGCAGGCAAGCTGGAACGGGTGGAGGAAAGTATCAGGTGTGATGTGTGATAGAAGAGTTTCAGCTAAAATGAAAGGGAAAGTGTACAAAACCGTGGTGAGACCAGCCATGCTGTTTGGCCTAGAAACAGTAGCCCTGAAGAAAAGACAGGAAGCAGACATGGAGGTAGCAGAGATGAAGATGCTGAGGATCTCTCTGGTAGTGACCAGGATGGACAGGATCAGAGGAACAGCACATGTTAGAGGTTTTGGGGATAAAGTTCGAGAGGCCAGACTGAGATGGTTTGGACATGTGCAGAGGAGAGAGAGAGTACATAGGAAGAAGGATGCTGGGTTTGGAACCACCAGGAAAGAGGACTAGAGGAAGACCAAAGAGGAGGTTCATGGATACAGTGAAGGAAGACATGAAGATAGTCGGCGTGACCGAAGAAGATGCAGCAGATAGGGTTAGATGAAAGAAACTGAAGGGGAATGCCGAAAGAAGAAGTTCCGATCAAATCCTTAAGTATTAAGTACTTAAAAAATTAAAAAAAAATTTTTGGCTTCTATTGCTGTCCAAATACTTAGACACACACACACACACACACACACACACACATAGGGGTCTTATATACCCATACATTCACCTCAAGAAAGATTACATCAGCAGAAAAGCATGAGAATTCACACTAGGCTTTTTTTATGGGCTATGAACCACAATTCTAAATCCCAGAAACCAAGATATACACTCTGCACACATCTTCCCGTAATTCCCCACCCTTTCTATAAACTACCATTTTTCCTGTCTTTCTATTTTTGCTAAAAGGAACTTTAAGACTTTAATGATGAAAAATGTGTCCTCTGGTATCCAATGGGACACGGGCACCCTGCCAATAGCTTTGTGCTTTTCTCACACAATAGGGAGAATTGGAGGAACACTGGTCGTACGGGCAGGACAGCTTCACATTACTCCAGTCAGAGGAATGCGTAGGTAGCACATCCCTTGAGGGATGGCAAATCACCAATTTAGGAGTTTTTAGTAAAGCAGATCTGTTGTAGCTCCTCACATGTGTCGAGTGACCAGAAGCCACTTAAAGTGGACAGGAAGTAACATATTCAACATCATCTGGAAGAAAATGTAAATCTACATTCTCAGTCTATAAAGCAAGGAAGCAGCTGTTCACCAAACTTGATTTTATTGGTCGTTGGCATTTATCCATGTTCCTCATGGACATTTATTAGAAATTCCTTTTCTCTTGGTTCACTCTTCATTTCTGTTCCCCACCAGCCCACCACCATTTGGCTCCGTTTCAAAATCTACATTACATTCCTACGATACATAATACCAAATGATGTTTCAGCCAACAGTTGGTCTTTTGGTCCGGAGGGGAAAAAACAAACTCATGTCCTCAGTTTGTACAGTAAGTAAGCAGCTGTTCACAAAAACAACTCCCTTCTATGTTCTCCATGGAAAATCTTTGGGAATGCCTTTATTCATAGTTAGTTCCAGACTTTTTAGTCATGCAAACCAAGGGGCCAACAATTGGCATGACGTACTACAGTAACGCTGGGCTAAAGAGTCCCCCGTGTCTCCATCAGGATGAAGAACATCTACTCATCCCTGTACTAGGACATCGCTGGGCTGAGGAGTCCCCGTGTTTCCATCAGGATGAAGTACATCTACTCATCCCCGTACTAGGACATCGCTGGGCTAAGGAGTCTCCCGTGTCTCCATCAGGATGAAGAACATCTACTCATCCCCGTACTAGGACATCTCTGGGCTGAGGAGTCTCCCGTGTTTCCATCAGGATGAAGAACATCTACTCATCCCCGTACTAGGACATCTCCGGTCTGAGGAGTCCCCGTGTCTCCATCAGGATGAAGAACATCTACTCATCCCCGTACTAGGACATCTCCGGTCTGAGGAGTCTCCCGTGTCTCCATCAGGATGAAGAACATCTACTCATCCCCGTACTAGGACATCTCCAGGCTGAGGAGTCTCCCGTGTTTCCGTCAGGATGAAGAACATCTATTGACTTCTTTAGATATTTAGCTGTAGAGTAGAATAAGCTAATATTTAAACAATAATCTTTGACACATTGGTTGTTCATCCCGGGGGAGGGATCCCTGTTTCATGTGGATCCCCACGAGGTTTCTTATTTTTTTTCTCCACTGATGGGTTTTTTAGGAGTTTTTCCTCACCGCGAAGGAGAGTCTAAGGGCATAAATGTGCCAGTCTTGTTTAGTTAGCATTTGTTAGTTATTTTTCTTGCTGTGTATTTGTATTAATACATTCCTCTTTTTCTTGTGAAGCCCATTGAGATGGAAATTCTGTGATTTTGGGCTATACAAATAAAATTGAATTGAACATAAAGCCAAATGGTGGTCTATTGTATGCTGCGTAGTGTCAACTGTTAAAGTCTTAGTCCGTAGAACTGACAAGAACGTCCGACGTAAGCATGCTACTGAAAACACGAGGAGCACATGTACCGGACTTTGATGAAGACACCCTCATGATGAAACATTACAGCAACAACTGTTGGATTCAGCCAAAAAAAGTCATGTCTGAGTGACTCTGTGGACCCATCTTAAGACCTGAAACACCTCTGACTGACACACTGCGGTATGCTCCAGGCAGATCTTTCACTTCATGCTTTTGCAGAAAACTAGACACAACTGGCAGCTGCCTGACTCCTGCTGGCATGAAAACTCTGGAGAGGAATACATTCTTACACGTCATCTTTCTTTCCAAGTACAAGCCAAGAAGTTCTCACACCTTGGCCGAACCTTTTCCACCACTTGGCACTTTCTTTTTGAAACCGTGCATTAAATTACAAGTATAATAAAAAACGTAGAGAAAAGATGAGACAGTCTTCCAATGCGGTTCGACTGTGGGCCACGAACCCACATGGTGAGCCAAGAGGACCACACACATACAAACACTACACAAACAAGCTGCTCTTTACATTCTGTTGCACAGAAACGTACAAAACTGGCATTAATGAACCGTGCAGATTTCATAAACCGGATTCTACAGCTAGAAGCACTCCTTCCAAGAGATCACTTCTTACCTGAAACACAGCTGTGGCCATCCTCTCATTGACTGTCAATGCGTTGTTCTCACTCTTTGGTTTGTTTTATTAGTGTTTTAGTACTGCATCGTCCTCAGTCCCCTCTCCTCCCACCGGTGTGTGCAGCGGAGAGCTTTCCTCTGCACTCTGACCAGATGGCTAAAGCTAAATCCAGTCACTGTTACCTTGGTGCAGCGCAGAGCCGGAGGAGAGAAAAAGTGTGTCTGTGTGTTACGGTGTTTGCAGCTTCAGGGCTAATAGGGCTGCCTTGTTTCTCCCACGCTCAACCCTCCTCCTGGAAGATGAGCACGAAAATGTCTAAAGAGTCTTAATGTGAGGAGAAGTGGAGCCAAAAGCAGATCTTTACATCCCAATAGCAGAGACGGCGCAGTGCAGCACTTGGAGCTGAATAAGCAGGCAAAGTCTGGCTACGGGTTACAGCTATTTCCCCTCTCTTTTTCACTCCAAGTCTTTTTCTCCTCCCTCTTGTTCAGACCATTTTTTTCCCTCCTCCCAAATGGGGAAACACATGAGTAAGAAGAAAGCAGGAAAAAAATATACTGGAGTATATTTCCCAGGGAGATTGGGAGGGAACGAGGGGGAAAGAGACGTTTGCTCAGGAAACAAAAGCAAAGTGTGTTTTTTTCTTGTCACAGAACCTCATTCCTCATTCTCTTCATGTTATCTACTTCTCAAGTTACAAGTTAAATATGATTCCTATCCACTCTCCCTTTTTTTTCTTGAAAGACAAGCAGTTGTGTTGTGTGTGCACACTCCCTCCATGAATGGATCTCTTGACTTGAATGCAGTCAGTGTCGACAGAAGCCAGAACTCTGATTAATAATCACTAGTTAGCCACTGCGCCACGGTCAGATAATACCACAAGACATTTCTAGAGTTTAGGATTTCAACCCCATAATTAATAATTAGAAAATAGTAATTACTTGGAAAAGTGAGGTTACAGGGAGAAGAGATAAAGAAGTTGGAAGATTTTAAGTACATAGGATTAACAGTCTAGAGCAATGGAGAGTGTGGAAAAGAGGTGAAGAAGCATGTGCGGAGAGGTGTTCCAGAGAGGCTGGAATGGGTGGTGAAAAGTATTGGGTGTGATGTGTGACATAAGAGTTTCAGCTAAAATGAAAGGGAAAGTGCACAAAACCGTGGTGAGACCTGGGGAAAGAACAGAACAGAGATGGAGGTAGCAGAGATGAAGATGCTGAGGATCTCTCTGGGGGTGACCAGGATGGACAGGATCAGAGGAACAGCATATGTTAGAGGTTTTTGAGATAAAGTCAGAGAGGCCAGACTGAGATGGTTTGGACATGTACAGAGGAGAGAGAGAGAGTACATAGGAAGAAGGATGCTGGATTTGGAACCACCAGGAAAGAGGACTAGAGGAAGACCAAAGAGGAGGTTCATGGATACAGTGAAGGAAGACATGAAGATAGTTGGAGTGTCCGAAGAGGATGCAGCAGATAGGGTTAGATGGAAGACACTGACTAGCTGTGGCGACCCCTGAAGGGAAATGCCGAAAGAAGAGAAAGAATTAATGATTAGAACTAACGAGGTAGACATGTAATGTCACTGACTCCTAAGAACCACTGGAGGATCCATCTACAACCAATCAGTGCTCAACAAACTCACCATGATTTTACAATCAGAATTAGTAAGAAGGAATTTGATTGGTCTCTTGCCGTGGATAGTGATTGTAAGTACAAGTCATTTAGGTGAGTTCTACCTACAGGGAGGCAGGTATTCACTCAGAGACGGGATGAGGAGTTCTGCCACCTGGGAGAACCTCAGGATAAAGCTTTTACTTTTCCAAAGTGTAGCAAGACTGGGTTATTTATTAGAAAAAGTTGATGGCTGTCTGCTCGAGACAGTTGGGAAAAGTATGAAGTATTGGGGTCCTGTCTTCTAATTTCTTCTAGTTCTTTTCTCTCAACTATTCCCTTTCAGACTGAGAGGGTCTTAGTGCCCGATGTATTCCCATTGCTCTGGTCAAATTCCTAGCTTTCCTGTCCTGTAGCCCTAATCTCATCCCTGGTTCCTCCCACTTAAGCCTGCAGCTACCACCCAGTTCCATTCTGTTGTCTTCCGCTTATCCAGTGCCAGGTTGCGGGGGCAACAGCCTCAGACGGGAAACCCAGGCTTCTCTCACCCCGGCTGCATCCTCCAGCTCACTCAGGAGGATCCGCCCCAGCCCGCTGTGAGACATAGTATCTACAGCTGGTCTTGGACCTTTCCTCCTGGTGGGACAGGCCGAAACACCTTTTTAGTGGGGCATTTGGGAGGCATCCTAATTAGATGCCCGAACCACCCCATCTGGCTTTTCTCGACCCGGAGGAGCAACGGCTCAACTCCAAGCTCCTCCCGGCTGGCAGAGCTCCTCACTCCATCTCTGAATGGGAGCCCTACCACCCTACAGAGGTGGAACACAATTTACTGACACCTTCAGACATAAATGAATATGTGGATCTCCATGAGGTTTCTTTTTTCTTCCTACTATAAAATCCAACACCATTCATTACTGCTTCCGAAACGGGGTTATGGTGTATTTCCAAAAACTCATTGTTGCTCATACTGTGCCTTAAAGGACCAAAAAGAAATAACACTTGTCTTATGCTTTATTTTGCTGACAATTTCTCGCCCGTGCTTTGTTTTTCTTTTTGTGCTTCTTTAAGTTAGAATAGATAAGACTCAGATGGTCAAATAAAACACTCATGTTCTCCTTTTTTACTTTCACTTGTGTTATCTTCATCGCACATTCCAGCGACGTAAAAAAAAAACGGAATATTTTTACCATGAACTTTAGACCCATGTCCTCTTACATCATAAACAGTAACGCTAGTAAAAAAAAATTAAACTACAACATGAAGGTTCTGACTCTGAGCTAAATATTAAAACCATGTAAACAAATCTTGTTTAAGTGTTTTATTTACTGAGTTGATCTGTAACTGACAATATCCCGACCCTCATACTGTTGTGATCCCCTCGCCTGCCACCAGCGGGACCCCTGGAGGTTCCTAATCCCCCGGATTAGGGACACCTGAGATTGATTCCTGATGCCACACATCTGTGGACCCTGTCATCTATTTAAGGGCAATCACCCCGGTCTTCCATGTCGGGTCATTACAATTCCTTCCAGGCAGGTCACCATGGTTGCCTGACCATGCTTGAATGCTGTTATTATTTGAGGTTTTGAAATCTTGAGTTCATTCTGTTCCCTTTGCTTTACAGACTTACAAAAATTGTGTTAATAAACCTTGTTTTGGTTTATTAACCCTGCAATTGGGTCCTCATCGTTCCACATCACAACACGTACACATACTGTATATCTATCAACTTATTAATGCTGTCCAACAGGCTTAGCGATTGTACTCCAGCAGGGATCTACTGTGTGTTGTGCTGAATTTTCGGCCTGTTGCCCAGGCCTCCCTCTCCTCGGCTGCATCCTAGAGCTCACCCGGAAGGATCCTAAGCCGTTCCCCGGCCAGCTGTGAGACATAGTCTCTCCAGCGGGTCCGGGGTCTGTCCCTTGTTCTCCTCCCGGTGGGACGTGCCCGAAACACCTCGCCCGCGAGAAGCTCGGAGGGCATCCTGACCAGATGCCCAAACCACCCCATCTGGCTCCTCTCGACCTGTAGGAGGAGCGGCTCGACACCGAGCTCCTCCCGGATGGCAGAGCTCCTCACCCGATCTCTGAGTGAGAGCCCAGCCACCCTGCAGAGGAAGCTCATTTCGGCCGCTTGTACCCGCAATCTCATTCTTTTGGTCACCACCCACAGCTGGTGACCATAGGTGAGGGTTGGAACGTAGATTGACTTGTAAATCGAGAACTTTCCTTTTCGGCTCAACTCTCTCTTTACCACGACGGACCGATGCAGCGTCCTAGTTATTGCTGACGCTGCACCGATCCGCCTGTTGATCTCCTGCTCCATCTTTCCCCCACTCGTGAACAAGACCCCGAGATACTTAAACTCCTCCACTTGTGCTGAATTTCAAAAAATAAAAAGAAAGTTTGCTTTCAGTCCTAAATTTGATCTAAAATCTTCCACCAAAAGTGAATCATTTGTATCAAAATAATTATTTTCTTGTAAATTTACAAACTATGCTTTTAATTTATTTCGTATGAGCAAACCTTCAATTGATCTTCAATCGTCGATCAACGCATGAAAATGTATATAAATGATGGCTTTTTCAATTATTTTGAAGCAGAGTTGAAATACAAATTTGAAGTAATATCCATTTTTTTGGGTTTTTTTTTTTTTTTTGTTAAGATAACATTTTGGCTTTGCATTATTTTTGCTAAACATTGGAGTTCAATTAGATTCACTTTGGATAAAACTATGTAGGAAAAATAAAACTCAAAACAGCAACTAAATGTAGACTAAAGATGAAGGATTCAAGCAAAATCAAATTATTAGATTTCCACCACGTTTGGATTTTATTCCCACATCAAAAACCTACTTGAGGTGGTTTTCTATTTTAGTCATGGTTGTTTGAGGAATTTACAAGCTGTACTGTCTAGTATTTAAATAATCTTTCAACACCAACTTGTTCTTGGCCATGCTTTTTGTTCTCTGCCATGCCCACATTGGTGTATAGGAGGGAAATGTTTTTGCGTCAGTAGTGCACATGCTCTACTCATACTCTTACCATACACGCAATGTCATTTTTATGATAATGACTCACATTAAGTACTTAAAAGAAACTGCGCTAGTTCTACTAACTCAGTGCGTTTTAGACTGGATTTGGGACAGTAAACACAATTTATGCAATGTCGTGCATACACACAGTGTGTGAAATGTGCCCTGGAGCGAGAGGAAGGGGGAGCTCACATTGTCAAAAACAGAAGTGAAACCGAATACATGTATTAACAAGCTTTTTATAACAAATATTCAGTTTCTGAGCTAACTACAAGTACAATGTTTTTTTTGGTATGCACGAGATCAAAGTTTCAAAGTTATCAGCCTATGAAAACATATTAAATCCACTTTAAGGAACCAAAAACTGATTGGAGTGAGCAAGAGAATTTTGGTTAGCCTATGACCCTATCCACACGTAGCCAGGTATCTGGTAAAACAAATATATTTTGATCCGTTTTGGTCTGTCATCCACGCGAACCTGTAGGTTTCTTTCACTTGAAAACGTCGTTTATGAAAACTCCGACCAAACTGAAGATTTTGGAAAACTTTGGTTTTGCATTTGCATGTGGACATGCATAAATGTAATTTGTGTGCGTCCTTGTTTTTAATGTCGGATAGTGGGCAGCATGGATTCCCCGAAAAAAACACTGCCGACTACTGGCTGGCAGGCTTATAACCGCACTCAGAAGCATATTTCTCGGTTGAAATGGCTTGAGACATCTTGCCAATTTGTACAAAGGAATCTGCGCTTCGGCGCATCCTAATTCCTAAGGGTTAGTAACAAGATTCGTCAACCAGCGATATCTTGAAACCCGCTCCCCTTTTTATCTGGGAGGAGACGGCAGCTCAGTGGTTAGATCATTCGCGCGGACCGGAAGTTCGCGTGTTCGCGTCCCACAGAAAGCACGTCTAGGGTTCTTGTAGAAGACACCTAACCCCCGCTTCTCCCACCATTGGCGCCGTTGAAGGGCAGCCTGCTGCGGTGTAAGGAGTGCAGCACACAAATTTCCCCGGTGAGGGATGAATAGAGTATTTTATTTATTTATATTTAGACGGGTTCGTGTGGATGCGGTTATAATGAAAACAGTTACATGTGTAGCCGAGTGTTTTTCTAAAACGGAGCACAGCGATATACGTTTTCAAAATACCCGGCTATGTGTGGACATGGTCTAAATGTTTTATTTAAACACAGCCTACATAAAAAGTCAGATCAAAGTGATTGCTGCCAAAACAAAGCGCACTACCCTAATCAGTAAAACACCTCCATTTTAAACTGATCTACAAACTCTCAAAAGATTCAGAATTTAAAGCCAGCATAGTCCCCATTTCAGTAACTCCACTTGTGCGTAGATAAACCTGAACGTAATCATAGCTAGCTAAGTTTTAGCCAGCTTTTAGGAAGCAGTAAAACTCCATTTGCTTCCATTCCACCAGCCACTATTATCCAGTAGCAGACACGAAGGCATTACACAAGAATGTTTCATACAAATTTGCAGCACATTAAGAGCTATACCTTCTCATGGAAAACAAGACTAATGTCTTTGATGTTGTCAGGAAGTAATTACATGGCAGGTAGCTCAGAAGCAACACCTTAAACTACACTTCACCAGATGTTAGTCCCGTAAAGCATTATTTAATCTGCTATTTATGACAAAGCCCAGGAAGGAAGGCAGGGCGGCTAGAGACGCGACATGTGGTTTATGGCAACAAAACAACACTTTTGTTTATGGGCGATAGACATCTTTAATGTCGGGACGAGGTTGAACAGGAGGCTGTGGGAATTCCCTAGTTTTTGCATTTGAGTGTCTACAAACTTTTTTTTTTCTTCAGTGAAACATGTTATTGCTTATGAACTGTGTTAAATCTCAGCATGTTTGTGTTTATGAATTTCTCCATTGGAGATAAATGGCTTTGTTTTTTTTACAGTACGTACTTTATTGATCCCTCACCAGGGAAATTTGTGTGCTGTACTACTGCACCGCAGCAGACTGCCACGATGGTGCCAATGGTGGGAGAAACGGGGATGAGTGCGTTAGGTGTCTTCTCCAAGGATCCTAGACATGAACTCAGTGAGAATTGAACCCGCGAACTTCTGGTTAACTTCCGCTCTGCGGGTGAAAGCTCTACCACAGAGCCACCAACTACCCCTTTGTATGTATCTGAGACCGTTATAACGTTCTCAGATGAGAAAAGATCAGTCGACTTAACGTATTCCAATTTATTGGTTTAGTGTGGATCTGCTTTGGCAGAATGGTGACCTGCACTTGGTGTACCCTCCCGTTTTGCCTGCTGATTGACCAGGAAAAGCAATGGTGGCTGTAATTGAAAAAGTGGATGGAAGTGAAAAGGTCTAAAAATTGGGGTGAAATCAATTTTGAGTTATGAAAAATACTAAAAAAAAAAAACAAAAAAAAAACAAAAAAAAAAACAAAAAAAACAAAGATAAGTCATAGTTATGGAAAACTGGTCTAAATTCTTGAGCAGGCAGGGGCAAACTACGACCCGCGGGCCACATGTGGCCCGTTAAACGTTTCAATCCGGCTCACCAAACATAAAAAAATGAAATAAATAAACCGTGTAAAAGTTTTATTTTCCCTGCAATTCTGATGTTTTCTCACTAGATGGTGCATTCTAGATTTATTGGCTTGGTTGAGAAAACAACAACACTGCTACCATTAAAATGTGTATGTCTTCGTAAAGCGCACTCTGTTAAAATAAACAGTGTGCAGATATGGAAAGTCATGGGACCCAATACACACATGTAAACAAGCACGTTAGATGTTAAAACGAGCAAAATGTTACGTCAAGCACTTTGATTTCAAACGTAATGCCGCTAAATGCACGTTTTTAAGCGCTATCGCACTAGATTTCAGACCTAGCGCGCTAGATTTGAAATTGATGTAACATTTAGCACGCTTGTTTAAAATCTAGCGCGCCATTCTATCGGTCCAATCTAGTGGTTACCAAAGCATGCCGTTCATCTGCTCCTGTTCCGGCCCCCTTGTCAAATGTTAGATCCCAATCTTCTTCTCCTTTCGGCATTTCCCTTCAGGGGTCGCCACAGCAAGTCAGTTTCTTCCATCTAACCCTATCTGCTGTATCCTCTTTGGTCACAGCAACTATCTTCATGTCTTCCTTCACTGTATCCATGAACCTCCTCTTTGGTCTTCCTCTAGGCCTCTTTCCTGGTAGTTCCAAACCCAGCATCCTTCTGCCGATGTACTCGGTCTCTCTCCTCTGTACATGTCCAAACCATCTCAGTCTTGCCTCTTGGACTTTATCTCCAAAACCTCTAACATGTGTTGTTCCTCTGATCCTGTCCATCCTGGTCACTCCCAGAGAGATCCTCAGCATCTTCATCTCTGCTACCTCCATCTCTGCTTCCTGTCTTTTCCTCAGTGGCACTGTCTCTAGACCAAACAGCATGGCCGGTCTCACCATGGTTTTGTACACTTTTCCTTTCATTTTAGCTGAAACTCTTCTGTCACACATCACACCTGATACTTTTCTCCACTCGTTCCAGCCTGCTTGAACACGCTTCTTCACCTCTTTTCCACACTCTCCATTGCTCTGGACTGTTGATCCCAAGTACTTAAAATCTTCCACTTTCTTTATTTCTTCTCCCTGTAACCTCACTTTTCCATTTGTTAGATCCCAATGTGGCCCGCAAACAAAAGGTTTGCCCACCCCTGGTCTAGAAAGCTGTCTTTGTTTCTAATCATGGCATTTTTGTGCAAAAATAAAACTTTTCACTCCAATTAAAACATTATATTCTTTCACACCTCCTTGTTCCCTTACATTTTGGATAACTTATCCTACTCTCAAGATCTACTACTACTAGTACCCAAGATCAACTGTCGCTTATATTTGTGAATTTTTCCAAAACAATGCAACTTGTTTTCTATCTTTATTCAATTAAATCAAATCTATTTGTGTCGCATGCGTTCTGTAGCCATAAATTTTCCTACATTACTAACACATGGCCTTGGGTTAATCATCTTGTTCTGAGTTAGTAATCTGTGACCACAACTTGATATGTGTCCAAAGGTTCACATAAATTTGATCTTATTAAAGTCACCAGATGGTGACATTTGCTTTTTATAAAAGCAAAACAAATAAATAAAAAGACATCATTAAAATTGTAACAAAGTTTTACTGCATTGAGTCTAAAATAGTCTAATTTTGGACTTTGTTTAATTTAGTGTAACTCCTCCCCTGGAGGGGTAGGGCAAAAATCCAAGTTCTGTTTTAAGGAGTTGGTACACCAACCAAGATGGACGCTTGATCTGAATCACATTCCTGTCAAGTAATACTGTGTAGCCGTATTTTAGTAGAGAAAAAAATGGTATTTTAGCAACAACGGACACATTGTCATTTCTATACAGTCAAAAAAATACATCATGGAATGTCTTATATTAAAATGCCTACAAAAGTATTCAGTTTCAAGCCAATTATGGTACATTCCAGGACGTCATTGTAACAGCGCAGTTAGACTAGACCAGACATATCCAAAGTCCGGCCCGAAGGCCAAATGCGGCCCGTTGTCAATTTTCATCCGGCCCGCAGCCTCCGTCATAAAATCAATAACGCCTGGCCCGCGTGTAGAATTACGTAATACATTGGGCAGCAGCGCTGTTACCTGCGTGTTCTAAATGCTGCCATCTATAGGCTAAAATAGGAACAGCAAATTAGTATGTGAGCCCCCCAATTTTCTAAAATGGCGGCAATTAATAAAAGGAGGAAAAAAATCATCTAGCACGCCATTTAACCAGTCTAAACTAGTGGTTACCAAAGCATGCCATCCATCTGATCCTGTTCTCAGCGGCGACTCCAAGATTTTCTAATGGGCTTTTTGTCTATGACCTCACGCGCCCCCCACCCCCTTCCCCCTCGGATCCGGCCCCCTTGTCAAACGTTAGAACTCAATGTAGCCCGAGAGTGAAAAAGTTTGGTCACCCCTGGACTAGAATATTACCTCCCCTTACGTAACTCTGGCTCATTATAAATTGACTGCACTATCTTTTGTAATATCAAATCAACAAATAGGGTTTTTAAGTTTTCGGTAAGGATGGGCCGTTTTTTCTGAGCTACCCTCCTGGGCCGTGCTTTACAAGAGTAGGTTAGGTTAGCTCATGAAATTCACCGATCACCGAGAGGCAATGTACTTGTAATTGCTTGAAACAAAAGACCCACGAGCTGACAGCCATGACCAATGTTTCCTTTAATTTTTACAGGTCTGAGCAAAAACATAAGTTTTCTGAGTAGAAGGGGGCGGAGCAAAAACTTTGACTCATTTGTGACATCAGCCGTAGCAATGAGCCAATCTCCGAAGCAGCGGTTTGAAGCAATTTGTTTCAGAAAGAAAGAAGAAAGAGATATGCGCCGGAGCTCTGCTTCATTTTCCGATCTTTAGTTTAAATTGAGTTTCATTTTGTGCGCTGCATAGGTTTTCTTGTGCACTATTAATCTGCCTGCAGCGCGCAATTGCGCAGGCGCGCAGCTTAAAGGGAATATTGACCATGACTAGGATAGACTGCACTGCTAACATCATCAACATCGCTGTTTTTTTTTTTTTTTTGCCAAGCCCTTTTGTTTTTAACTTTTGAAATGGTTAATATTAATGAAACTGTTGGCAATCGGAATAAAGCAAACAGTGCCCCCTAGAATTTTATGTGGAAAAATGGTCATTGAGGTGACAAAAGTTTTGGACAAAACCACAATTCCCAAAGATGTTCCAAAGGATCAACTTGCTATTAAATTTATGATGGGGGGCCAAGGCTCCACAAATTTGTGGAGACTAGTAAATCCTGGTAAAAACTAGTGAATAAGGGGTAGGTGGGTCAGCTCAATGGTAGAATGTCTGTGCTTGGACCAGGGAGAAGTCGGATCAATTCCAACTGGGTCCATTCCTATGCATCCATGGACAAAACACCTAACCCCCAGTTACTCTGACCATTGGCGCTATTATGGCTGCCTGCTGTGGAACAATGTATTAAAAGTAATTTCCTCATAAGAGATGGAGTGGGAGTCTATTTTTATTATCGTCAGCACAAACAAATCAATCAGTCAAATCAATTTTGCAAACATCCACCAAACGTGTTTCGCGCAATCTTTACGAGCCATAAGAAATAGTTCTGGAAGAACTCACTGTAACTTTGTTTGGAAACAAAAACAAGGCACCATCTTTTAGCACTCAAGAAAGCCATTTTTTTAATTGACTTAATTAATGTCTGTTTATTTGATTGTGCATGTCATAATAACAATTAATCCCCCATATAAATTAAGAAACAAAAAGAACTTAGAACTAAAAGCATGAAGAGGTTTTTTAAAAAGAAAAAAGTGCAATCAACTGAGCCAAAAGACCAGAAAGAAAAACAGCACAAAGTAGTCGGGGTGAGGTTCTGTTTTATGATTCTGACTCAGGTTTTCCCAACCAGCGCAAGGCCCCCAAACGACCAGTGGAACATTTCACCAACACCCATGCAGCAAATAGGTTGCAGTTAGCGTTGACGGTTTCCTTACAGAGCAGGAGAGCTCAGACATAACCAAGCATTTGTTGGAAAAATAAATCAGCCACTTCATACTTTAACAGACTTTTTAGTCGTATTTGGCTTTTAAACCTCTTCAAATTTTTAATTGCAAACCATTTTTTATTAAGCTATTGTATCTTTAGTAGGGATGGTTATCGATTCCATCTTAGCAATACTAGCACTCTTATCAATACCGCTTATCGATTCGGTATTCTTCTTGATACTTTTTTAGTGTAAAAACAAATAGAGGAAGACAAACTACCTGTTGATTCAGCAGCGCTGGTCTTCTCAAACACTGTGCATCTTCCCTGTTAAATATTTTGCATTTTGGCAAAGTGTTTGTATAAATTACTGGTGTTTACATCTTTGCAATAATTTTTTGTTATTGCATGCATTGACTGAATCAACTTTTAAAAAATGCAACCACATTCTGATCTTTTTATGCAACTTCGCTGCTCTGCCATATGTAAAGCCATCAGAGTCAATAAACGCAACCGAACAAGCGCGTTAGAAAATCTAGCGCACTGTTTCACAAACTAGCGCGCTAGATTTAAAATCTAACGCACTTGTTTAAATGCGTTCACTGGTTCGCATTTATATTGGCACTCGAAGGACACGCTTGTTCGAGTGGGTTTATTGGTACTCAAACAAGCGCGTTAGAAAATCCAGCGCACTTTTTAACAACTAGCGCGATAGATTTAAAATCTAACGCACTTGTTTAAATGTGGTTATTGGTTCCAATGGCTTTCCAGACATTTTCTTGTTTTTTGTAATTTGTCGGCGAAAGAAAAACCTGTTTGTGCCCTCTTATTAACGTACATTATTTACAGTGCAGCAGAAAGGGAGAACCGTCCATCTTTTAGAGGCAAACGGAAAAAAGTAGTGTACGACGTGTTTGTTCTCTAGCCCTGCCTCTCTGCTGATACCGCTAAAATTATCAATTACCGGTCTGGTAAAAAAAATGCTAATCGGGTTATTGGTGTCAAACGGTATCGGTTTCGGTATCCCTAATCTCTGGCTATCAAAGACTCGGTGAACCAATCAAAATGGTGAATGCAAAGTCAAATCAGATTCAATATAACAATACAAGATAAAAATAATGTCTTTCCAACGATTGTTGATTACTCCATCATGTTACGAGCCAGGCGTTCCTCTTCTTAAACTCTTCTCGTGATTCAAGGCAAGAGGCAAGGTATACCCCAAATAGTTCATCAGTCAAATCGGATTCAATATAACGATACAAGATAAAAATAATGTCAACGCATCCTAAAGAAAGTCCTTCCCAACCACAACTTGGTTCTTCAACGACTGTCTCCTCCACACATTGTTGGCTCATTGTTGACATTCTTTCCAACGATTGTTGATTACTCCATCATGTTACGAGCTAGGCGTTCCTGTTTGTTTATCCACTGGTATCTATGCACATTTCACTACTATACTGTTACTAAATCGATGGCTGACAGCCACAGCTTGTGCAAATCATTTGCTTTCACACGCTGGACCACTGAGAGATGACACAGGTTCATTTTTTAGTCATCTTATAGTTCAGCAGACGGTTATACGCATGCTTTAGCCTGGCTTAAAGAGCCAAAGGAGATCAATCAGGTTTTTGCATGTATTACTTTAATGACTCTCTTAAATGTACATGCAATCACTGCGTGTCATGTTTTTTGCTATCGACATTTATAGCAAAAACATCATGACCACACTTTGTTATTGAGAAACGTTTGGTTATCAGACGAGCCAGGGTGTGGACAAAAACTATGTGGATATGTCTTAGAGTGTCTGGCACCGGGGCATTAGCAAAAAATCCTGTGAGCTGCAGGGTGTGGTGTTTGTGGACTGCATCCTCCAGATGCCTTTGGAGCTAATCGACTTGGTGTTTGGGGAGTTTTGGCACCTCAAGTTTTATTGTGTCTCACCACAAAGCAGAGCTGTGATTACTCAGCAAAATATTTGGACAGGTGGTAAATATCACAACTAAATCAGATTTACACGTTTTTAAGGTAACATGCTAATTAATGATTGTCAAGAAAGTCAGAAATTGTGAAACAGCTACTTAAAAAAAAGTTCTGCTGCTTGAATTTGTGGTCAAATCAAGAGCTTTGCTTTTTTTGTTCTCTCTTCACAACAAAAACCAGATAAGATGGTCCAGTTATCGAAGACCAAGATTGAGTCTTTGTCTCAATCTTGAACAAGACCGCCAAACAAAACAAGAGCTCTACTTGGTGTCATAGTTCCCTCACCGAACACCAGATTTTACACACCTGTAGATCTTTGTGCAGCTGCCTTTAAACAGGCAGCCTGTCTTCCCTTCAGGTGTTGGGTCATACCATCCCTTCCAGCTAGGTCTCCCTGGTTGCCTGACCATGAAACGCATTCAGAACAATAACCACTTGGCATGGCACCCCTTGTGGGGAGTTTTTCACAGCATTACTGGACTGCCATACTCTAAAAAAAGCATGTTTACTGTCCTGCAATTGGGTCCTCCTCCTTCCACCTGCACATCGCTTCATGACAGTTGGGTTATCATTACAATAGTGTCACACAAGACCAACGGGAATTTTTTGTCAAATCCTTATTCTTCCATCTTCTGAGCCGTCCAACCCTGAAGGGGTTGCTGGGGGTGCCAGACCATATCCCGGGTGATTCAAGCAAGAGGCAAGGTACACCCCAAACAGGTCAGCAGTCTGACGCGGAGCCAAACACACACACACAACCATCCACTCACACACTCATTTCTAGGGCCAAATTCGTAGTGGTTAACCAACCTAACGTGCATGTTTTTAGAAGGTGGGCAGAAACTGAGAACCGGAGAAAACCCACGCAAATCCATTCCTATAACGTTATTGTGACCAAAGCTAAAATGGTACACGTAACATGGACCCAAGCAGGGGAGTTTTATCGGGAACATCAGGCGAGGACGTTCTTCAATAATCTTAATAATCTTAATAATAAACAATCAAACTCCACAAAGAAAGACCAGTGTTTCAAGCCTCGTCCCATCTAGGACTCAAACCCTGACCTTCTTGCGTTGAGGCCACTGCGCTACTCTACCGCCTCAAATCTTTACTCAACACATTTTTTTTCTAAATATACCAAAGAACCCTACAGGAAACAGTTGGAGAACCTTTTTTATTAAGTTACCTCTAAAGACACCGGGGAACATCTAAAACCTGCACGACTCCATTTCTTTGTGGACTCGAGTCGTAAATCTATCGTTTTTTCCACCTTCCAGATGTTTGTGAAAATTTAATGCCACTCTAGACACAGTAAATGTCTGCTAAAGCCAGAACTTACAGGGGTCCCACACTTTGCTAGGTGGGGAGCGGGGTTGGGATTATCCTTTCACATAGATTTTATAGCCATTCCTTGAAAACTTGTCCAAAAACAGTCGGGGTGAGGTTTTGTTTCCTGACTCTTACTGAGGGTTTCCGAGGCAACAGAAGCTCCCTCGGCAACCAGCGGAACATCTCACCAACACCCATCGCCCAGATTTTTTAAAACATACTCATCAGTTTCCTGAACCTGTACTATAATGAGTTAAATTGATTTAAAATAACGAGATTACACAATATATTGCTATTAATTATGGAATGAGGTTCAATAAATAAAATATATCTATTTTGGTTCTTCCAAAACGTCTTGTTCTGAGTCTTAAGAGATGAGCAACCTGCCACAAATTATCCAAATATTTCAGAGATCTCAAAGTTAATCAAGCTATAAAAGTTATATCTCATGCTAAAGTTTTTGTCAGGACCCTAAAAGTATTTGGTGTAAGGATGAGGGCAGACTAGCAAACACGTGTTCTGTCCTGTGACTGCTAATTCAATTAGCCTCAGAGCTGCTGGCTGGGTCTGGGTTTGATCGGACTGCGAGCTGCTTTCTTGAAAACATATTACATCCAGCTACCGTAGCGTACACTCATGGGAATACTTTCATTATGAAATCACTCAGATCGTTTTAGTTTTACCCCAACAATTCTCGGTCCTGTGGCCTGTCACAACAGTCTGTAATTAACACAGTTGTCTTTTATGTTTTCTACCAAAACGTTCACCGCCCCTCTCCCCCCGCCTTCCATCTCCTGTTTCGCACTCTCTGTAGAGTCATCCCACAGAAAAGGAAGGAAGCTGTTAATGTTGTCAGAGGGATCCGACCCCACAAAAACATCTTGAACCTTCCTCTTCTAGGCCTGTTTAATAATTAAAAGCAACAGTCTAAAACCAGCTTATTAATTAGCATTAAATTAAGTAAAAGTTTACAGCCTGATTTATTTTATAAATAGTACAAAATCAGATGAATAAATGATGAGCACTGCTAATTTTCAACTACCGTATTTTCACGACCATAAGGCGCACTGTTTTAAAAGGCGCAGTCCCATTTTCTTGTGCTCTGTATTCAATACACACACAAGGCGCACCCGATGATAGGGCGTGGGTTTTGAATACATATCCTCTACACCGTCCGCCTTACACCAACATACACACAAACAGACAAGTGTGTGTATTTAAAAATAGATCGGCAGCAAAACTGAGTTTGGTTGGTTTTATTTAAATATTAGTTACAGTCGTCATAAAGTCATTTATCAAATCCATCCTAGTCCTCATCCTATGTTTCAGAATCTAACAGGTGTACTAAATCCAACATAGCAGGTTCACTTTCCTCACTGTCAGAGTCACTTTCTGTACCGTGCGGCTCCTCAGAAATAATGCTGGCTTTTGCGAAAGCTCGGACATCAGTGCCAGCAGACACATTAGCCCAAGCATCTACAATCCATTGGCAAACTGTGGCGTAATTCGCCCGGCGCTGCCTTCCACCTTTTGTGAAGCCGTGGTCTCCTTCGTTCATACATCGCTCCCACGCCGCTCACAGCCTTACTTTGAACGGCCGGTTCACGTTGATGTCAAATAGGGCGCACTGCATGATAGGGCGCGCTGCTCATTTTGAAGAATCTAAGACTTTTCAATGCGCCTTATGGTCGTGAAAATACGGTATTAGTTTTCATAAAAGGTTCATTGAAACTAGTGATAATGTTTTTGTGCTAAACTAGCATTATGTCAACTAATATTGTCAGTCAGTCATCTTCTTATCCATCTATCCCTTTAGGGGTTGCCCATCCCGGCCAATACAAGGCAAAGGGCAGAGTAGACCCCGAACAGGTCGCCAGTCTGTCGCGGGGCCACACACATACAACCATCCACACACACACTCATTCCTGGGACAATTTCAGTGCTGGCCAATCAACCTAACATGCATGTCTTTAGAGGGGGGGAGGAAACCGGAGTACCCGGAGAAAACCCACGCAAACACGAGGAGAACATGCAAACTCCACACAGAAAGGACAGTGTTCCAAGCCTCGTCCCTACCCCGGACTCGAACCCACGACCTTCTTGCTGTGAGGCCACTGTGCTACCCACTGCGCCATCGTGCTGCCTCAACTAATATTGTCGATGGAAAATGTTCATATTAGCACGATCATTCTTGCTGCTGTGTTTCAAAAATGATATCTGAAAAGAGTAGAATTAGAGTTGTGCCATTGATCAAATTCACTTAACCTTATTGTTAAATTTACTTTACATCATTTGATGTTTTTTCTGTTCTGTTCCATTGTCATCAGCTTATCCAGGACTGGGTTGTGAGGGCAATAGTCTCAGACGGGAAACCCAGGCTTCTCTCACCCCGACTGCATCCTCCAGCTCACCCGGGAGGATCCCAAGGTGTTCCCTAGCCAGCTGTGAGACAGGGAGACATAGTCTCTCCAGGGGGTTCCGGGTTTGTGGGACGTGCCTGAAACACCACGCCAGCAAGGAAATTGGTAGGAATCCTAACCAAGGAAGGGGCGGGCAAGGATGGCTCAGTGAGTAGTGCGACCGCCCTGTAACCGGTTGCCGATTCAATCCCTCACTTGGAGTTCATGTTGAGGTGTCCTTGAGCAAGTCACTGAACCCCCAATGGTTCCTGATGGTGGCTTGCACCTTACATGTAGTATCCCTATCAGGTGTGAATGTGTGTTATAATGGATGAATGTGAGCTACAGGATAAAGCACTTTGAGTACCAACGCAGGTGGAAAAGCGCTATATAAGTAGAGTTCATTTACTATTTATATGCCCAAACCACCTCAATTGGCTTCTCTCGACCTGGAAGAGCAATGGCTTTACTCCAAGCTCCTCCCAGATGGCAAAGCTCCTCACTCTATCTCGGAGTAAGAGCCCAGCCACCCTGCAAAGGAAGCTCATTTGGCCGCTTGTATCTGTGATCTCATTCTTTTAGTCACCACCCACAGCTGGTGACCATAAGTGAGGGTAGGAGCATAGATCGACTAGTAAATTGAGAGCTTTACTTTAGGTTTCTTCTCTAAGGACCCTAGATGTGAACTCAGTGAGATTCAAACCTGCGAACTTCCGGTTAATTTCTGGTCTGAGAGCGAACACGCAACGTAGAGGCACTGCCTCAGTGGTGACTTTTAGTCCAGAAGGAATAAAACTTTCTTTTATGAAATGTTTTTTTTCTCTTGATGTTTCTTTCCTTTTTCAATTGTTTAATTTTGCTGTACTCAGTTCTGTTTACAAGTGTGTTCTTTTCCTCACACCTTGCGATTTGTGTATGGCCTCCCTTGACTTTGCTTAGACTCAAGTAAAACTTCACTACCTATGGTAAACACAGGAATTTCGAGGAAAGCAGGCTCTATATATGAGGTCAAAGTTGAGGGGGTACTGTCAGGATCCCCTCGCCTGCCGCCAGAAGAAGCCCTAGACCTTCCTCCCTCACCTGGATTCCAACCTGATCCTAAACACCTGGGTAATTAGCCTGGGACCAATCAGTTGTGCATCGTCAGGCTGCTGCCAACTTAAGGGCAATCACCCCTTTAGGGATCTACGGGTCATTACTTTCCCTTCCAGCCAGGTCGCCCTGGTTGCCTGACCATGATTGTTATTTTTTGAAATTTTGAATCATTAGTTAATCTTGTGCCTCTTGCTTTCCGGACTTACCTGAATTGTGTTATAAACCTTGTTTTGATGTTCTGCAACTGGGTCCTCCTCCTCCCGCATCCTCAAATCCTGACAACTAGTGAGAGTATGTCTCTTTTCTGGCCTTTAGACCACTTTTGGTTCCCTCAAAAGTAGTTGAGGAGAAGACCAATTGAATAACAAAAGAATGAAGGGACGAAAATACCTGTTAAATTTGACTCCCCATATAATGAGGGAAGAATAGAAAATTCAGTTAGTGCATTTTTAACCTAATCCTGATTCATCACAATCCCTAGTTTTCTTTCCAAGCGTGAACAAAACTGGCAGAAATCAAAT
Organism: Neostethus bicornis; assembly: GCA_902685375.1. NCBI lineage: Eukaryota > Metazoa > Chordata > Actinopteri > Atheriniformes > Phallostethidae > Neostethus > Neostethus bicornis. The sequence goes on along the minus strand of LR738549.1, from coordinate 8,971,429 downwards.
GACTCATTTGGTCTAAAATAAGCAATGTTGACATTGAACAAGAAGATCATTACCCGGGTTGTAGTGGAAAGGTTTGTTCAGGAAAAACTCCACCACCTGGCTTTCTGCATTAAGGGATCCGCTGGCTGAGAGCTTTACCCGCACGCCATCGTTTTACGGTACGTTTTATTTCCAAACCATGTCTTCCAGCCGAGGATCAGACCACCTGGAGACTTGACGATCTCCTGGAAAAATGCGCTCACTGTTTAAGCGTACAGGTGTTTGCTCATGTCAGGAACATTAGAGTGATGAATGATTTTAAAAAAAAAAAGGTGGAGGCTAGTATTTTATTTTTCTCTGCTTCAGGGACTCTCATGGTTTAGAAAACGCTTAAGAAGCTATGACATGGGTAAGGTGCCAGAACGACTTCAAGACTATTTAAATTGTTTTCCTAAAAGTTCCAGAAACCATGCTTCACGCTCAATAAGCATGACTAAACATTAAACGCGGGATAAAAATCCTACTGTTAAAGCCAAACAAAAGACCATTATCCAGCTTTTATTTGGCAAACGTGAACTGAAAAAGTTTATAAGCGTCCATCAGTGGTGGATGAAGAACTCACTTTTTGTACTTAAGTAAAAGTACAGATAATTAGGCAAAAAATTTACTTAAGTAAAAGTACCAATAAAAAATCTACTTAAGTAAAAGTACAAAAGTAGTTGGTGTAAATTGTACTTTTTAAGTAAAAAGTAAAAGTATTCGACCATAATTCAAATGTTATTTGTAGTGCTATAGGGTGTCACCTTGGTAACCAGGATAAATACTCTGCAGGGGTGTGACCCCCCTCTCCCACCTCTTTTGGTCCACAAAAAAAATAAATAAATAAAATAAAAGGAAAGGGGACAAGTCAAGCTATCCCCTAGAAGGGCCAGTGAATGGGCCGCTAAAATGGAGGAAAATGACACTTATTTTTTATAATGTTTTGGGGGGGAGGCCCCCAGTCACTATCTAATGGCTTTGTCAAAGTCCCACCCCCCTTTGGAAAATTCTAGATCCGCCCCTGCTCTGTGTAATGAAGGCACAACTTTTTATTTAGAAGTAAACACAACGAACAACAATCTTCTGACTCTTTTTTAATTTGTATTATATTTGATGTTGGGTTTTTGGCGCTGAATGCAAAAAATGTTTCTCGATTCATTACTTCTTCTCCCGATCCACTACTTCTTTTGATTTTGGCGATGCGGCTTTAAGATGCGCGAAAAAAAACTGTGTATTTTTCAAATTCCTGAATGAAAATGTAACACAAAATGTAAAACACACTTTTAAAAAGTAGCGAAGTAAAAGTACAAATATTTGCTCTAAAAATGTAGTGAAGTAAAAGTAAAAGTACCGGTCTTAAATTTTACTTAAGTAAAGTACAGATACACAATTTCTTTACTTAAGTACAGTAACGAAGTACATTTACTCCGTTACGTTCCACCACTGGCGTCCATCCATCAGTGTACAACTGGCATCCCACACCCACATGGACCGCTCAATGAAAGGAACTGAAGGGGTCACAAACAACAACTCTGAAATAACAAGAACGAGAAGTGAAACCAGTCCGGCACAAAGAAACACACGTTTTTCTTCACATATTCCAAACATGCAGTCTGAGACGTTCGGGAGTGGTGAAGAATGAAAACAAGTGCTTCATCATTTCAAAGCAAGGAAAGAAAAAAAATTTGAGACAGATTGTATGCGTTCCTTTCATCGTAGAGGGCGGGACATGGCGGTTTCCCTCTCTAAACACACTTCAGGGCCGCTGAAGAATCAGAGCAACTCAATAAGTCCAAGTCAGCGATTCAGTTATTTTAAAGTGAAAAAAGACCTTTTGGAACCTCCACCTAACGACCACGTCAGTCTGGAGGAAAAACATTGACTATATTTAACAAACCGTCTTTTCTTAGATTTAGATGAGCTAATCTAGGTGTGTTCAACCTGTCCATCCCATTTGAATTTGTGAATTCCTCCCTCATCTTACTTCCCGCCGCCTGTCACGCCACCCCTCGGAAGAAGAAAAAGATCTAGCGCCCTCCACCCCAGTCCGAACGACTATAAATAGTTTCATTTGTCGATGAAGTTATTATAAGTACATGGAGAAAAAATGGAGAAATGTGGATCAATTTACACCAAAGAATAGCTTTATCAACTGTAAAATCGAGCAAATGCTCCCTGTGCACACTCTGCCAAAGAGCGCGCCACTGCCCCTTAATGTAGTGGAGTGGTATTGCGCTTTAATCAAGAACAATTAAAAAATAAAAAATCAAGTTAGAAAAATAAAAAAGCATGTTTTTCAAGGTCAAACGCATCCCTCTTGACGAAGCCTTGCGCCCCGCTAATTGAGAAGCATTGAACTAATCGAATAATTAAAAAATTAAAGTAATTGTTGATTAACTAGTGGCGTACATAAGAATCTGCAACAACCCCAAAAAAGAAACTTTAGACAACAATTTTCTGGCTTTGTTTAGTTTTTGAGGCTGCACTGTGGCCCAGTGGTTAGCACGGTAGGCTCACAGCAAGTAGGTCAGGGTTCTAGTCCTGGGTGGGATGAGACTTGAAACACTGGCCTTTCTGTGTGGTGTTTGCATGTTCTCCTTGTGTTAGTGTGGGTTTTCTCCAGGTACTCAGATTTCCTCCCACCCTATAAAAACATGCATGCTAGGTTGATTGGCCATTATAAAATTTCCCCTAGGAATGAATGCGTGTGTGGATTAGAGGTGTGATCGGGCCTAAAAAAATCCAGCCCGACCCGGCCCGAGCCCAACGGTCCGACGGTCTTTGAAACAAATGATAAAATAGATCTTTAACAATCATCACTTTTGCCAGTCCAGCTGTTTAAATGCCCGCTCAGCGTCGAGTTGCCAGTCTTTTTGGTGTCGTCCCCAAGCAATGCGCCACATTGCCTACATTCAGAGAAGCTAACGCAAGTTTCTGTAGCATTTTGAACAATAAATTTGAAGCTTTTCCACACCTCACTCTTACCGGTGCGGGTTTTTCTTTTCAGTTCTCCTGCTTTCAGTTTATCCTTAACTTTTTACTCTTTCATATTGGGGATACCAGTTCAAAATAAATAAAATAAAGACGTGCGCAGGGGAGGATTATCAAATTAAGAGGGTGCATTCACGTGCGCAGAGCATGAGCTGGCTCTGCTGATCCTGTTTAGTAGTTAAACATTACTTCTCTGTTTTATCAAAATGATTAATTTTACAACAAGTATTCCTTAGTTTAGTACCCACACCTCGTTTTAGTTTACATTTTATAAACATATATTTATTTGGAAAAAAGTCAGCGAGAAAGAAGCCCGACCCGACCCGAAGTACTGATTGACATTTTAGGCCCAACGGGTTAGGTCGGGTTTAAGATCTTACCTCTAGTGTGGATAGTTGAGTGGATGGCCCTGCGACACACTGGTGAAATCATGGGTACCCTGCCTCTTGCCTTAAATTAGCCGGGATAGGCTCTGGCACCTCCGTGATCCCCATTATGGGGATAGGAAGATGAATGAATGCTTAGTTTATTATATTGATTATATCAACTCTAATTGCGTGATTATGCACAAATCCATTTGAGACAACAATGCTGTAGTTAAAAAGTTAAATTTAGTTTAATTAAAGGTTTAAATTACCCGAGCTAGTCGCAAACTGAGTAAGCAAAAAACGTCCAAATTTATCTCCATTTTTATCCTCCATTCATTAAATTAGTCACAGCGATCAAAAATATCAAACAAGAAAACTCGTTGTGGTTTATTATAAGCTTTAAACTCTGAGTAAGATGCTTGTTTCCTAAAAATACTCCAAAATTCCTGCCGTTATCCCGTCAGAGTGACTTTTTTTTAGCGTTTTAGGGTATTAATAGAAGGAAAAAAATTTTAACATGTCTTTTTTTTTCTTTTTGCTCTAAGTTTAGCTTCTCTATTACAATAAAATTTTATATTTAAACTCTACAAATGTTTGCTTTGTGGAATTTATTTAGCTTTAAATAGAACTAAATGAGCTCTGGAGTAGACTGAGGTTTTACTTTTCTAAACATTTTCACAGCAGGTCAGTCCTTCACATTCAGGCTCTTTATTTATTCATAAGGGAGTTACGTTTGAGCAAATGAGGAGAAAATGTTAAAAAAAAAAAAAGAACAACAAATGGGGGCCTGTGGAAAGTTTTATGGAGAGAACAAGCCTTGTTTCACCTCCGTGTTGTTTCTGGCTTTCTTCCATCAGCATCCGGATGAGAAATTTTACTAACAAGATTGAACACATTTTTGACAAATATGTGTGAGCGAACGTATTTGTGACCATTTGTTTGCAGTTATCAGGTGAAACATGGCCTCATCTTGGTCCTATCTCAAGACAGTGATTCTACATATTTGAGGAGCCTGTCCGAACTGTAGTTAAATTCCTGATGTTTAAAGAGAGGGTTATCGTGTTCTAATAGGGTAATAATTCTTATCTCATAACAAATAAAGATAAACGTGGAACTTTTTTGTTGACTCAGAAATGTGATATTTACCAAAAAAGCTTATAAATAGTTTCACCCTAATCTTCTTCTTCTTCTCCTTTCGACATTTTCCTTCAGGGGGCGCCACAGCAAGTCAGTTTCTTCCATCTAACCCTATCTCCTACATCCTCTTCAATTACACCGAATGTCTTCAAGTCACACCGATGGCACTGTAAATTTGACTTAGGATCAACAGTCCAGAGCAATGGAGAGTGTGGAAAAGAGGTGAAGAAGCGTGTGCAGTCAGGCAGGAACGGGTGGAGGAAAATATCAGGTGTGATGTGTGATAGAAGAGTTTCATAAAATGAAAGGGAAAGTGTACAAAACCGTGGTGAGACCAGCCATGGCACTCAGAAAAAGACAGGAAGCAGAGATGGAGGTAGCGGAGATGAAGATGCTGAGGATCTCTCTGGGAGTGACCAGGATGGATAGGATCAGAGGAAAAGCACATGTTAGAGGTTTTGGAGTTAAAGTCAAAGAGGCCAGACTGAGATGGTTTGGACATGTGCAGAGGAGAGAGAGAGAGTACATTGAATTCAATTCAATTTTATTTGTATAGCCCAAAATCACAGAATGTCCGTCTCAATGGGCTTCACAAGAAAAAGAGGAATGTATTAACACAAATACACAACAAGAAAAATGACTAACAAATGCTAACTAAACAAGACTAGCACATTAATGCACTTAGACTCTCCTTCTCGGTGAGAAAAAACTCCTAAAAAACCCATCAGTGGGGAAAAAATAAGAAACCTCATGGGGATCCACGTGAAAGAGAAGGATTGGTAGAAGGATGCTGGGTTTCGAACCACCAGGAAAGAGGCCTAGAGGAAGACCAAAGAGGAGGTTCATGGATACAGTGAAGGAAGACATGAAGATAGTTGGTGTGACCGAAGAGGATGCAGCAGATGGGGTTAGATGGAAGAAACTGACTTGCTGTGGCGACCCCTAAAGGGAAATGCCGAAAGAAAAAGAAGACACTCGCCAAGTGTGCATGCACAACACAGCGTAAATTTTGTTTGAGGCCATGAATGCCGTTTGAGGGGCATTAACTTAGCAAATCTCGCACATATTCTTTCATATTCTTATTTTAGTGCATTCACATAAAAATGTCTCTCCTTGTTGGTAGCATTGAGCGTTAGCAGAGGATGTGCCCTAAAACACTCATTAGAATGCAGGTGTGACGGAGAACAAAATCTGTGGCCAAGAACTAGGCATTTGGGCAGTGTCCAAATATAGGACAGAAGGGCTCACAAAATACTCAAATATAACCAATGAAAAAGAAAAACCACTTCAGGGATTGAGAGGAGGTGTCGGCTCAGTGGTAAAATGTTCATCTTTAGACCGGGAGAAGCCAGTTCGATTCCCACTGGGCATATGCCTAACTGAACCTGGAGAAGACACCTAATCCCCCTAGTTGCTTCACCATTGGCGCTATCATGGCAGCCTACTGCGGTGCAATGCAGCAATATAATTTCTCCAATTGAGGAATAAATATAGTACGGTTAAAAAAAAAATTAATTGTGATAAAAATCATCAAAAAGTTGATTTTGCATGAACCCCATTCTTTAAAGTATAACAAACAGTATGAAAAAAAGAAACTTTTACCATCGTTTAAAGTAATAAATGATAAAAATGTACCTCTGTGGCCGATAGAGATCGTGCTTGACCCTGTCGTGGTCACTCCCTTGTTTTTCATCCCAGGACTTTTAGCAAATTACTTCCTGCCAAAGCTATGACAAATCAGAGCCCGAATGTTTACAGAAGGAAATGCTGCAGTGATTTTTGGAGATGTTACAGATATGTGTGTGCAGACGCTGGTGGTTTGTTCTGGCCTTCTGTGACGGCCCCTCCCACACATTTGACCCTCGGCTTCCTGAAACGTTAACGTTATCAACAACTATGGGCTGTGGACTGTTGTTTGTCAGGCTTTGATCTTTAAAACAGCTGAAAAGAAACAGGAGTCCAGAGCAGCGGTTAAACGGGTTCTTTCTTTGTCCAAACTCCTCTGAGTTTCAGGACAATTAGCTTGATGACTACTGCTGAAAGAAAAGACAAACTGTATTGCTTCTGTTCCACCGTTTCAGATCCAATCCGTTCTGTTTCTTATGAGTACATGGCCAGATCGCTGGCGAAAGACCTTTGCTCATATTTAAATTGGCCTGCACCTCTTGGCATTTCCTGCTAGTGGGTAAAGTTGGCAACCAACACCAACTGCTGTAATGTGTACCATATGAAGGGTGTGCACAGAGGTGTGCGCTCAAGCTTCGATGTGAGATTCAGCTGGAAAGCCCAACATGGTACTACTGTGTCTTCTCTTTTTATTTTCTTGTCTTTCGGCAACAACGTGACTCGAGGCGACAAATCAGACCGAGTCCAGAGGTCTTCTATTTTTGTGCGGTGAGCAATTTTCGAGATGAGGAGTTCATCCAAAGTAAACATTTTCTGGAACATTGAGCACTTGTTTAGACATTCTTAAAATTTTCCTTGTAGAACATAAACTCTTCAAACTCCACCCACTTTGCTTCTACATGTATGTGGATACATGACCTAAAAAGGGAACCGAACCCACCTAAAGATATTAGTTTATTGGTAAACTTTTATGTGTTTTTGTTTCAATTTGAAACTTCAAAGTGGGTCCCACACAGTTGTGGATGAAGTACTCGCTTTTTGTACTTAAGTAAAAGTACAGATAATTAGGCAAAAACAAAATACTTAAGTAAAAGTACCAATGAAAAAATCTACTTAAGTAAAAGTACAAAAGTAATTAGTGTAAATTTTACTTTTTAAGTAAAAAGTAAAAGTAGTCGACCATAATTTAAATGTTATTTTTTTTGCTGTAGGGTCCCAAATAAATACTCTGCAGGGGGGCAACCCCCCCCCCACCCCTCTTTTGGTCCAATAAAAAAAAAAAAAAAAGAAGAAAGGAAAGGGGACTAGTCAGGCTATACCCCTTGCAGGGCCAGCAAATGAGCCACCAAAATGCAGGAAAATTACACTTATTTTTTAAAATGTTTTGGGAGGGAGCCCCCAGTCACCCTATTATATTGGCTTTGTCAATGACCTCACGCCCCCCCTCCTTTAGAAAATTCTAGATCCGCCCCTGCTCTGTGTAACGATGGCTCAACTTTTTATTTAGAAGTAAACGTAACGAACAATGATCTTCTGACTCTTTAATTTGTACTATATTTGATATTAGTTTTTTGGCGCTGAATGAATGCGAAAAATGTTTACTCTCGATTCTGATTGGTCCTCGATTCATTACTTCTTCTCCCGATCAACTGCTCCCTTTGATTTTGGCAACGCTAAAAAAAAAAACTGTGTATTTTTCAAATTCCTGAACGAAAATGTAACAAAAAAATGTAAAACACACTTTTAAAAAGTAGCGAAGTAAAAGTACAGATATTTGCTCTAAAAATGTAGTGAAGTAAAAGTAAAAAAGTAGCGGTCTTAAATTTTACTTAAGTAAAGTACAGATACACAATTTTTTTTACTTAAGTACAGTAACAAAGTACATTTATTTTCTTACGTTCCATCACTGTTCCCACATTGTGTTCTTTGATGTGGAAAGCAACACAACAAAAAAACAACATCAAAAAACTATAAAACAATACACAACATGTATGATTCTTACCTCGACTTCACATTTCTTGTGGCAAGCTGTTCTGCACACTGAAAAAAAAGAAAAAGAAGAGAAATACAATTAGCTTTGGGGTTCTTAAAAAGCATCTAGATTGTATGAGTCGTGATGCCGAGGAGGGACGGGTTGCCTCAAGCAGGGATGAAAAGGTCCACTTAAATCCCACAGAGTTTGTTCTGTGGTCAAAGTCAAATATCTGCTGGCTAATACTAGTCGGTGCAGCTGGGAGCTCTCAGGACTCTGGCTCGCTCTCAAAGACTTAATTCATTACTCTAAAAGGCCACAACATAAAAAACAGAGGTTAAATGTCTGGGACACTGTTTTAATTAACTTTAAGAAAAAGTAACATCAGCAGGGTGGTCTTTTTATTCCTGATCAAATCTCTCTAGTGAAAAGGAATCAATGCATTCAAACAAATTCTCAACAAGAATAAAGAGTCTTTGGTTTGATAAAAATTTACAAAAATCCCCAGAAATTTATAATTGTGAATAAAGGCAGAAATTTTATTCTAAGTCAAGAAGTAATTACACTTTAATATTCAATATTGATGTCGCATATTTAAATTTTTTTACGTTTTACATTTGTGACAAAGATATAAATAACTGTTATTGGTTCAAATATGGACAAATGATTTGTCTTATTTCATTCAATTTTTAACATCATTCATTTTTTTTATCTTTTTGTAAATTACTATACCGTATTTTCCGCACTATAAGGCGCACCTAAAAACCTAAAATTTTCTCTAAAGTCTACAATGCGCCTTTTAACCCGGAGCGCCTTGTATATGGATTAATATTGAGCTAGAACAGGTGTCGCAACTGCGGTAAGCAGCCGCCGACTCCATTTCCCCCGTAGAAGAAGTAGTGCGCGGTGCATGCTGGGATATATGAAAGGGCGTCTCATTTCCATTTGTGTGTTTGTGTAAAGACCCGGAAATGGCTCCTACCAAGAGACACTGTTACACCGCAGAGTTTAAACTCAAGGCGATCGGTCACGCAGTAGAACACGGGAATAGAGCCGCAGCGAGAGAGTTTAACATTAATGAATCAATGGTGAGGAAGTGGAGGAAGCAAGAGGATGCGCCAAGTAAGTAAGACTAAACAGAGTTTCTGCGGGAACAAAGCGAGATGGCCACAGTTAGAGGACAAAGTTGAACAGCCTTTACTGTAGCGCCTTATATATGGAAAAAGTTTTAAAAAATGTCATTTATTGAAGGTGCGCCTTATACTGCAGTGCGCCTTATAGTGCGGAAAATACGATATATGTTTTATTTTTTATATACTATATATACGTATATATATATTTTTATTTTTATTTTCCAGTGACCGAAGAAGATGCAGCAGATAGGGTTTGATGGAAGTAACTGACTTCTTGTGGCGACCCCTGAAGGGAAATGCCAATAGAGGAAGAAGTTGGGGTTTTTTTCTGCCCCACATGTCCCACTTTCACTTCTTTTTTGTGCCTTAAACTACGATTCCGACAACAATCAACATCTTTAAAACTTTTTCCCAATGTTTGGTTTAATCTTACAAACTACTGTATATGACATCAAACTATGGAGTACCAAAAGTAGAATACTTAATTTCGTTTCCAATTTTAAACTGCTTATCCTTAATGAGGCCGCGGGGAGCCAAAGCCAATCCCAGTTGATTTTAGGCGAGAGGCAGGATACACCCCGAACCAGTCGCTAGTCTGTTGCGGGGCCACACACACACACATTCCTAGGGGCAATTTCCTGCTGGCCAATCAACCTAACATGCATGTTTTTGGAAGGCGGAAGGAAACCGGAGGGCTTGGAGAAAACTTACACATACACAAGGGAGAACATGCAAACTCCACACAGAAAGACCAGTGTTTAAAGCCTCGTCCCACCCAGGATTCAAACCCCGACCTTCTTGCTGTGAGACCACTGTGCTAACCACTGTGCCACCATCCAGATCCGACAATTTAATTTTTCTGGTTGTCAAGAATTCTCTGTCTGATTGAGATTTTGGGGATTTGGTGCTCTTTTTGTTGTTTTAGTGACTTTTTCCATTTGTGTGCCGGAGAACAAATCCTACTGTTGTGCAATTTTAAAACTAAGTCAGGCTTAATTAATTTGAAACACACTCTAATTTCTTTTGTAAACTGAAATAAATGGCTTGGGGGAGGAAAAAGTCGACCCCAGACCAGTGCGGAAAAAATTGCTAAAACTCAACAGACTAAATTGAGAGTTAGTTGTTTGAGTTTTTTTTAAACTTAATTTTACTTTCTAAAAAAATTTTTCTTCCTCAGTCAAGTCCTCTTTGTGGACTCCCACTGGGTCTACAAATAAAGGTGAGTAGGGGGTAACACCTGGACCGGCAGCTCATAAATTGTCAGATCCTCTCGAAGGACTGGGAACCCAAACACAGCTCAACATGCCGAGGTGTTAGATTTCCAAATAAAGGAGAAGGCTGTGTGCTTTTCCTGGAAGGCTTTTGCACCTTATGTAATGAGTTATTCTTCTCGTCTTGAGCCACATTTTTCAAAGTACTTGTAATATCTATCCTGATTGGTTGATAAGTAGTTGGCATGATAAGATGTCGGCCATTGTGTGAGCCAGAAGATAATGTCTGCTATGACGGCTCTGCTTCTGAACAGATGACCATGTTACCAACAGTTTAATGTCGTATGGCTAATACAAATAATGTTTTACTTTCATTTTAATTCAGAAGTGAGACATACAATTTGGACGGCAACTAGTGTGTTCTCAACAAATGTCCCCAACTGTGCAGCCAGACACAACAGTATTTTATTCATTATTAACTAAAATCACTACAGGAAGAAAAAGAATCTGAATGTGTAACACAAACACATTTTCAAAATTTATTATCCATTGTTGCACTTTGTATTACATAAACTGTCATAATCCTCCCTCCAAATCCTGCCCCTGCATTAAATCTGCACACCTGGTTCCTTTTGCCTCTCTTTGATGTCTCCCGCTGTGTCTTGTCTTCCTTCGGATTATTTAAGCCCTGGTGTCCTTCACTTCGGTGTCGGATCACCCCCTGTTACACTGCGGTGCTGCACCCTGCTCCAGTGGTCTGTAGTGCTGGTTTGTGATGGTTTCCCTCCATGTTAGGTCCCTCATTCTGCTGAGCTCCTACCTTTGGTCCCTTATCCTGCTGAGTTCCAACTTCTGGTCTATTATCCAGCTAAGTTCGAACCTTCTGGTCCCTCATCCCTCTGAGCTCATACCTCTGGTCCCTAATCCTGCTGAGATCCTACCTCTGATCCCTCATCCTGATGAACTCATACCTTTGGTCCCTAACCCTACTGAGTATCTAACTCTGGTCCCTCATCCCGCTGAGCTCCAATCTCTGGTCCCTCATCCTGCTGAGCTGCAACCTTCTGGTCCCTCATCCCTCTGAGCTCCTATCTCTAGTCCCTCATCCACCTGAGCTGCTACCTCTGGTCCCTTATCCTGAGGTAGCAGCTTATCTTCGTGTAGGATAAGGGAGCGGGACGTCCCTCATCCTGCTAAGCTTCTACCTCTGGTCACTCATCCTGCTGAGCTCCAACCTCTGTTCACTCATCCTGCTGAGCTCATATTTCTGGTCCCATATCCTGCTGAGCTCCAACCTCTGTTCCCATATCCTACTGAGCTCCTACCTCTGGTTCCTTATCCTGCTGAGTTCCAACTTCTGGTCCCTTATTCTGCTGAGCTCCAACCTTCTGGTCCATAATCCCGCTGAGCTCCTATCTCTGGTCCCTCATCCCTCTGAGCTCATACCTCTGGTCCCTAACCCTGCTGAGATCCTACCTCTGATCCCTCATCCTGATGAACTCATACCTTTGGTCCCTAACCCTACTGAATATCTAACTCTGGTCCCTCATCCCGCTGAGCTCCAATCTCTGGTCCCTCATCCTGCTGAGCTGCAACCTTCTGGTCTCTCATTCCTCTGAGCTCCTATCTCTGGTCCCTCATCCACCTGAGCTGCTACCTCTGGTCCCTTATCCTGAGGTAGCAGCTTATCTTCGTGTAGGATAAGGGAGCGGGACGTCCCTCATCCTGCTAAGCTTCTACCTCTGTTCACTCATCCTGCTGAGCTCATATTTCTGGTCCCATATCCTGCTGAGCTCCAACCTCTGTTCCCATATCCTACTGAGCTCCTACCTCTGGTCCCTTATTCTGCTGAGCTCCAACCTTCTGGTCCATAATCCCGCTGAGCTCCTATCTCTGGTCCCTCATCCTGCTGAGCTGCAACCTCTGGTCCCTTATCCTGAGGTAGCAGCTAATCCTCGTGCAGGATAAGGGAGCGGGACATCCCTTATCCTGGTGAGCTCATACCTCTGGTCCCTAAACCTGCTCAGTTTCTACCTGTGGTCCCTCATCCTGCTGAGCTCCTACCTCTGTTCACTCATCCTGCTGAGCTCATACCTCTGTTCCCAAACCCTGCTGTGTTCCTAGCTCTGTTCACTTATCCTGCTGAGCTCCTATCTCTGGTCCCTCGTCCTGCTGAGCTCATACCTCTGATCCCTCGTCCTACTGAGGGCCTACTTCATCCGGCTGTGCTCTATGTCTGGTTCTGCACTCCTACAATAAACTGGTTAAAACTGGCTGTGCAAGTTGGTCGTCCTTCACCACCATCATGACATCAACAGGTCTTAAATACATTAGTAATAAACCATGATTGAACTAAAAAGTACCAACATAAATTACTGAGTCAATAAATTATTCAAATTTTTTTTTTTAAAAAAGAACCTGTTTCTTTATTTGTTCCCAGATAGAGGGGCAAATAGAAGTTACTGGTATTTTATTTAGATTAAAATATGAATTAAGATCAAACAATATTAACTGTAATGCAAAAGGAAAACAGAAGCATAAAAAAATAGAATTACACTTAACAGAAATAAATTGGAATCCTTTGTTGGAAAAATTTACACCAAAAAAAGAATTTGTCCATATTTTATGCGAAAGCGTTGCTTAGATTGGTGTGCATAGAAAAAAATGGATTAACTTTGGTTTTAGTTCCAGATATAATGTTAAAAAAAAACTAAACACAGTGGTAAGCTTCCGTTTTAAATCCAAAAGTATAATTACACTATGGGGCACTTTGTGTCTATTTAAACTCTAGCAGAACTATATTTGCACCCACGGGGTGACATGTGAAAGCCTTTAAAACTTCTTAATTAGAGGCCTTCAAATGTGGGTGGCTCCATGAAATAGCACCACGTTAGACACAGAAAGAGGGTTCCCAGGGTCAGGCTCCACTGGCAGGTCATAAAGTCACACCAACTACACATGAAACAAACTAAAGAAAGTAAAGTATACTCTTAAATGATTCAAAAAATTGTAATAGTTGTAATTAACTACTACATTAGTTGAATTAAACAATAGATGTACTCTTTGGTTCTGTATACTCATAACTTTAATGGGTACAAGCCCATTCAAACTGATGAGTCTCCCCACAGAGGATCCCATTATATCTATATGCAGATGACACCACTATCTCGATATTCAGATAACCCCACAATCTGTTTATGCAGATGACCCCACTATCTCTATATGCAGATGACCCCACTATCTTTATTTGTAACAGGATCAGAATTTGGTAAAACATCAGGAAAGCATAAAACCAAAGATAAGCCTAAGATTGGAGGAGGTATGATAAAGAAGAGAACATTTTCTTGACCATTTTCAGCACAATTTAGCCCCATGGAAGGGTATTACCAACATAATCAACTTTGGTGTTTAATAATTTCCATTTCTTTGTGACCATAGAGTGGCATGTCCTAATACCTCCAGTAGGAATCTCCATCATGAAACAAAGCTCATTTAATCCGGAATGTAAAACCTGGGTTGGACTTGGAGTGTAATCCTTTGCAGTCATCAAATCCCAATCAAACAGAAGGCCCGTCAGGATCCCCTGCCCTGCCGCCAGAAGGAGCCCTGGATGTTTCTCATCAGTCTGATTAGAGCCACCTGAGATTGATTCCTGATTCCACACATCCGTGGACCCTGCCATCTATTTAAGGGCAGTTTTCCCGGACTTCCCTGTCAGGTCATATTATCCCTTCCAGCCAGGTCATCCTAGTTGCCTGACCATGTTTAAACTTTGTTAGTATTTGAACTTTTGAAATCTTGAGTTAATCTTGTGCCCTTTGCTTGACAGACTTACCTGAATTGTGTTAATAAACCTTGTTTGATGTCCTATTTTTGCATCCTCTTCCTTCCACATCCCCAAAACCCTGACAAGGCCGTTGGGATGCCATGGTTTCTCAATGTTTCTAACACTTTGTTAGAGTGATAAATGGCAAATGGACTGTTTTCATATGTACTTGTAGAGTGCCCAAAGCACTTTACAATGTACCTCACATTCACCCTTCATTTTTACCTGATGGTGGAAGCCGCCACACAAGGCAATCAACAATGACGCATCAGGGGCAAATAAGGAATAGTGTAAGTCTTGCTCATGGACCTGCAACCTTCTGGCACAACGACGGTCACTCTACCTGCTGAGTCATGAGGAACACTGTAATGACCACAAGCTTTTCAATAGCTCTAAAAGGAACACGTAAGACTGATGAAAGAAAGTGTTCAGAGAGTCAAATTATCATGTCTTAGATGTGATGATGTCTTCATCAACAGTCATGACCTCATCGGCTCAGTCAAGCCTTTCTGGGCATTGTGAATAATTTAACTCATGCTGGCCTGAATTTTGAGCTTGTAAGTTTAGTTTTGATCTTGTAAACACCCAATGCAGCAAGTTCTCTTAAAGGCACTTTTGCAAATGTCCAAAGCGATGGGGGGACGTTGACTCCAGAGGTAGAACAACTCTTTATCGCAAACTAATTGACTAAAGTTGTCATGATCCCTTCCCCTGCCACCAGAGGGAGCCCTGGACCTTCCCTCATCCCTCTGATTAGGGACATCTGAGGGTGATTGGTCTGAGAACACACACCTGTGGATACTGCTGCCTATTTAAAGGCAATCCTCCAGAATTCTTGGTCAGATCCTTTTTATCCCATCCCTGTTAGCCAGGCTGCCTGACAATAAGTTTAATCTTTGAACTCTGTTATATCATTTGAACTGTTTGATCTTTACTTGATCCTGTGATCTTTGTCTTACAGCTTTACTGGACTTTTTGCTTTACTGGACTTTTGGTTAATAAATCCTGTTTTGTTGTCTTGCAATTGGGTCCTCCTTCCATCCACATCTCTTCTTCTTCTTCTTTCGGCATTTACCTTCAGGAGTCGCCACAGCTAGTCATTGTCTTCCATCTAACCCTATCTGCTGTATCCTCTTTGGTCACACCAACTATCTTCATGTCTTCCTTCACTGCGTCCATGTACCTCCTCTTTGGTCTTCCTCTAGTCCTCTTTCCTGGTGGTTCCAAATCCAGCATCCTTCTTCCTATGTACTCTCTCTCTCTCCTTTGCACTTGTCCAAACCATCTCAGTCTTGCCTCTCGAACTTTATCCCCAAAACCTCTAACATGTGCTGTTCCCCTGATGTACTCATTTCTAATCCTCTCCATCCTGGTCACTCCCAGAGAGATTCTCAGCATCTTCATCTGTGCTACCTCCATCTCTGCTTCCTATCTTTTCTTCAGTGCTACTGTTTCTACACCAAACAGCATGGCCGGTCTCACCACAGTTTTGTACACTTTCCCTTTCATTCTAGCTGAAACTCTTCTGTCAAACATCACACCTGATACTTTCCTCCACCCGTTCCAGCCTGCCTGCACACGCTTCTTCACCTCTTTTCCACACTCTCCATTGCTCTGTACTGTTGATCCTAAGTACTTAAAATCTTCCACCTTCTTTGTCTCTTCTCCCTGTAACCTCACTTTTCCATTCCATTCACATCTCGCTCTGACAAAAGTTTTGTCTTTCTGTATGTTGTCATGGTAAAATATGGTAACTTTATATTTCTGGTAATCCTGTACAGCCCAGACATATGTAGTGTCTTTCATCAGTCAGCAAGTAGCACCACTTCATACTTTACAAGCTTCTTTGTTTAGCTCCTGTGGAACTGGATCTTAACAATCAGTTTGAACAACAAAAATTATTTTTAAAAAGTCATGTGGACATCTTCTATTTCTGAGTTGATTTAATAAACAAAAAGAAAAGGCGAGCGTGCGTTGAGTATTTCTGACAAGCTCACGGTGACATAAGTCACATGGAATGTCCTCGTGTACGTTGTACTCAAGAATGCTTATCTATCTGGAAGATAAACACACCAGTCATGTGCCTCTCCTCCAGGACCAAGTCCAGAGAACAGGAGTCCCTGATACACATCCCCGCAGCCCCTTACCAGATGGGAAGGAGCGGGACTTCCATATTGGGTGTGAAAGTGCAAAGCTTCAAGCTCAGCTTTGGCTTTACCTTCTTAGGAAGTAGAAGCTTTGGAGAATAAACAGAAGTAAAACTTTCCTAGAGGAGGGGTGTAGGAACACTGCACAGAGGAGAGATGGAGGATGAGAAAAGATGTTGGAGAGAAGACAGCTGCTTTCACCGCTTAGGAGAAGTTGGCAGGAGAGCAGGAATGAGAGCTGGTCTGCAGATGATGAGGAGCGAGGTTCTGCGGTATGAAACGCCCCATTGGATGGGAGTGCTGCGAGGAGGTGCTGGTGTATACTGAGGGATTTCCTTCCTCTGGTCCCTTGGAAAGAGTGCTCAGAGTCCCCTAGGGTTGGGCTGGACCCACTTAGATTATTTAATACAATCAGAGGGCAGAGCTGGACCACTTCCCTTTCCATCTTTCTCCTTTTTCTTTTCTTTCCTTACACATGGGCATGTGAGTACCAACACGTGCAGATACAGTGTGTAAACATAGTGGGGCACTCTCATGTACAAACTATACAACCTATGACCCCTACAGTATGCTATCATCTATAGGGTGTTTCACATGGACCGTGAAGACGTCCTGAACCAACTGTGTTTTGATCTGTTCAAAGAGCCTCAGTTCTCTGAAAAGTTGTAAAGCTTTCTCAGAAGCGGTTCTCAGATCACAGTGTAAACGGACACAGATTCTTTAGAACTTCAACTTGAGTTGTGTGTTCTTTTTCTATACATTGGTTTGACCAACTGTAAGAGAACAGGCTCAGCAGTGATGACAGACAGTATTTAAGAAATTCATTAATTAGTTTCAGTGAATGAGCTCTCTTTTTTTTGTCATGTACACACACGGAGTACATGTGTGTGAATGAGAGGGATCCAAATGGAAAAGTGAGGTTACAGGGAGAAGAGATAAAGAAGGTGGAAGATTTTAAGTATCTAGGATCAACAGTCCAAAGCAATGGAGAGTGTGAAAAAGAGGTGAAGAAGCGTGCGCAGGCAGGCTGGAAAGGGTGGAGGAAAGTATCAGGTGTGATGTGTGATAGAAGAGTTTCAGCTAAAATGAAAGGGAAAGTGTTCAAAACCGTGGTGAGACCGGCCATGCTGTTTGGTCTAGAGACAGTGGCACTGAGAAAAACACAGGAAACAGAGATGGAGGTAGCAGAGATGAAGATGCTGAGGATCTCTCTGGGAGTGACCAGGATGGACAGGATTAGAGGAACAGCACATGTTAGAGGTCAGTCATCAGTCACTCATCTTCTTATCCGTCTATCCCTTTCAGGGTTGCGGGGGCGGCCGGAGCCCATCCTGGCCAATTTAAAGGGCAGCGTACACCCCGAACAGGTCGTCAGTCTGTCGCGGGGCCACACACATACAACCATCCACACACACACTCATTCCTAGGGGTAATTTGGCACCGGCCAATCAACCTAGCATGCATGTCTTTGGAGGGTGGGAGGAAACCGGAGTACCCGGAGGAAACCTACGCAAACACGGGGAGAACATGCAAACTCCACACAGAAAGGACAGTGTTTCAAGCCTCGTCCCCATCTGGGACTCGAACCCACAGCCTTCTTGCTGTGAGGCCACGGTGCTACCAACTGTGCCATGTTAAAGGTTTTGGGGATAAAGTCTGAGAGGCCAGACTGAAATGGTTTGGACATGTACAGAGAAGAGAGACCGAGTACATCGGAAGAAGGATGCTGGATTTGGAACCACCAGGAAAGAGGACTAGAGGAAGACCAAAGAGGAGATTCATGGATACAGTGAAAGAAGACATGAAGATAGTTTTCGTGACCAATGAGGATTCAGCAGATAGGATTAGATGGAAGAAACTGACTTGCCGTGGCGGCCCCTGAAGGGAAATGCCGAAAGGAGAAGAAGAAGTCCTTATAGAGGATTTACCCAGAATGCAAGAGAAACTGTTTCCTCCTTAATATTTAGTAGAAAATGTGAGATTTTATGAGAATCCGCAATTTTTTTGCTTTAAAACGCAACCTTAATTTTCTTATAATGTCTCAAAAACATGTAGAAAGTACAATCCACTAGGTGGGGTAATTTTGGGAGGGATAGACAGCAGCATACAACAAAAAAAGCAGAGAAGAAGAGTGGGTTGCTATGGTTACAGTGAACAACCTATCACAGGACAGCCTTGCCTATTTCTAAATAAAACGACAGAATTTAATAACGATTAACAAAAACACTCTTTCATCCATTTTTTTTTTTTTTCGCAAACACCATGAGATCAACTAAAACAATCATTGGAAGCTAGTTGTATTTCATGATCAACGTATGCGGTAATCATTTCCCGCGAAACATGACAATTCTCACGGTACACTCATGTGCCGCGGAACATTGGTTGAAAAACGCTGCTCTACATTACCCAATTTTTCTTTGGGCAGTGATTTCTAGGTCTTAATCAGCTCATCAGCTTGGTTTATTTGGATGTGATTGTTGGTATTTTTGCTATTTTTGTGCCTAGATATTCAAATAAAAATGTAGTATACTTCGAGTGAGTATGTAGCAACTTCTAATGACCTGATAACTCTTTCATGTGGATCCCCACGAGGTTTCTTATTTTTTTCCCCACTGATGGGTTTTTTAGGAGTTTTTCCTCACCGAGAAGGAGAGTCTAAGGGCATAAATGTACTAGTCTTGTTTAGTTAGCATTTGTTAGTTATTTTTCTTGCTGTGTATTTGTTTTAATACATTCCTCTTTTTCTTTTGAAGCCCATTGAGATGGAAATTCTGTGATTTTGGGCTATACAAATAAAATTGAATTGAATAAAAGTGACTAAAGAACACAATCCCTCTTCATGTTGGGTTTGAAACTTGTTTAGTCCACATCTGATCCCTGAGAAGATCCCTTCACTTTACACAATCCTCCACCATCCCCTTCGTCCACTTTCAGTATACAAAGGTATTATTTTTAACGATTACCTGCCTTCAGTCGTAACTATCCATCATGTGAGTCATACCCCTCCTCCACCTCTGTATTTTCCCTGGCTTAACCCCCCCTAGGTTGGAATTCAGTGGGTTGAACCCCACCTTCATCCATCTGTAAAGGTTTTCCTAACTTGGACGGAGCAGAGAATCAGATGAAAATGTTTTGTGTACTCAGACGTGCGTCATCTGTTTGCTTCTTTGTGAGAAAACACAGCTTCTGTTTGTTTGGTTTCTGTCTGATTGGGTGTTTCAGTCTGGGTGTTTCGGCCTGGTTGTTTTAGACCGGCTTTGTTTTGTGGGAGCAGCTGTTCTTTCGGATACAGTGAGCAGCCACAAGCACACAGAACATTAACACGGGATTACAACAATAAAAGCTGACAAATTTGGATGAAACTATGTATACAGCAGGTGAGGATTGACTGGGAATAAACACAGGGAACTGGTAGGAACAGTGTTTACGTGAACTGAAACAGAACATGAGAGTCTGCTGACATCTGCAGGGGAAACTATGTCGGTATCCAAGGAGATCAGGACATTTTATTGAACATTATTGTTTTTGGCAGCCATCTAAGTTTTTGTTTTAGTCTTTGTCTTTGGAACGAAAATTAATTAAGTTTTAGTCACGTTTTCGTCATCTCTTTATAGTTTCGATTTCGTCAGGTTTTAGTCACGAAAACCCAAACGAGTTTTTGTCTAGTTTTCGTCAGGGAAGACTTCAAACGTTTTTAGTCTAGTTTCAGTGTAAAAAAAAAAACTTTAACAATCTTGTCTTTATTACTGAGAATGATGCGGGTTATTTGTTTAAAAAAAAAAAAAAAAACTCTGCCGAGCTTTAACTTGCGCAAAACAACAAACATTGTACAAAGTAAAACAACGTAAAATAAATTGAAATTTTTCAGTGATTGAGGAACGTTGTAACTTATTCATACTTAAAAACAGTGGTGGATGAAGTACTCACTTTTTGTACTTAAGTAGAAGTACAGATAATTAGGCAAAAAAATTACTTAAGTAAAAGTAAAAGTACCAATAAAAAAAAATCTACTTAAGTAAAAGTAAAAGTACCAATTAAAAAAATTTACTCAAGTAAAAGTAAAAGTACCAATAAAAAAATTCTACTTAAGTAAAAGTAAAAGTACCAATAAAAAATCTACTTAAGTAAAAGTACAAAAGTAGTTGGTGTAAATTGTACTTTTTAAGTAAAAAGTAAAAGTATTCGACCATAATTCAAATGTTATTTGTTGTGCTATTGGGTGTCACCATGGTAACCAGGATAAATACTCTGCAGGGGTGTGACCTCCCGCCTCTTTTGGTCCACAAAAAAAATACTTAAATTAAAAGGAAAGGGGACAAGTCAAGCTATCCCTTTGAAGGGCCAGCAAATAGGCCGCCAAAATGGAGGAAAATGACACTTATTTTTTAAAATGTTTTGGGGGGGAGGCCCCCAGTCACTATATATTGGCTTTGTCAAAGCCCCACCCCCCCCCTTGGAAAATTCTAGATCCGCCCCTGCTCTGTGTAATGACGGCTCAACTTTTTATTTAGAAGTAAACACAACGAACAACGATCTTCTGACTCTTTTTAATTTGTACTAAATTTGTTGTTGGGTTTTTGGCGCTGAATGAATGCGGAAAATGTTTCTCGATTCATTACTTCTTCTCCCGATCAACTTCTTTTGATTTTGGCGATGCGGCTTCAAGATGCGCTAAAAAACCTGTGTATTTTTCAAATTCCTGAATGAAAATGTAACGAAAAATGTAAAACACACTTTTAAAAAGTAGCGAAGTAAAAGTACAGATATTTGCTCCAAAAATGTAGAAAAGTAAAAGTACCGGTCTTAAATTTTACTTAAGTAAAGTACAGATACTCAATTTTTTTACTTAAGTACAGTAACGAAGTAGATTTACTTCGTTACGTTCCACAACTGCTTAAAAATGACACCTCTTAATAACCCTGTAAACAAAGTAAACATTGGAATGCATTTAAATCAGTCGTGAGCGCAACCAAGCTAACTAGGAAGTTAGCAGCGCCGACAAGCTAGCATTAGCTTGAAGTTAGCATGCTGTTTGCGCAAAATATGTTGAAAACTTTAATTTTCTGACCACCAAGCTCCTTTGATGCTTGTTTCGTTACATTTTCGTCTCGTCAACAGAAACTTGCAAATGTCTCATCCCATTTTCGTCAACAAAAAGTTGCATTTATTTCATTATCGTTACGTCATCGTCATAAAAAAAAAGCTTCGTCAACAAAATCATTTAGTTTTCGTCATCGTTGACGAAAACATCACTGGTGTTATTAAAATGAGAAAATGTGAGACATAGTCTCTCCAGCGGGTCCGGGGTCTGTCCCTTGGTCTCCTCCTGGTGGGACGTGCCTGAAACACCTCACCAGCGAGGTGCTCGGGGGGCATCCTGACTAGATGCCTAAACCACCCCATCTGGCTCCTCTCGACCTGGAGGAGGAGCGGCTCGACACCGAGCTCCTCACCCGATCTCTGAGTGAGAGCTAAGCAACCCTGCGGAGGAAGCTCATTTCGGCCGCTTGTACCCGCGATCTCATTCTTTCGGTCACCACCTACAGCTGGTAATCATAGGTGAGGGCAGGAATGTAGATCAACTTGTAAATTGAGAGCTTTGCTTTTCGGCTCAGGCCTCTTTTTACCACAACGGACCGATGCAGCGTCCTGGTTATTGCTGATGCCGCACCGATCCGCCTGTCGATCTCCCGCTCCACTTGTGAACAAGACCCCGAGATACTTAATCTCCTCCACTTGGGGGAGGACCATGTCCCTGACCTGCAGGGGGCATTCCATCATTTTCTGGGCGAAGACCATGGTCTCAAATTTGTAGGCGCTAATTCCCATCCTGGCCGCTTCACACTCGGCAGCAAGTGTGAAACTCTTTTAATAAAGTAACAACTAATTTAGTTAATTACACAAAGACTGCACAGTGGTTAACACGGTGGCCTCACAGCAAGAAGGTCAAGGGTTCAATCACCCGAGTGGTGGCGAGACTTTGAACACTGGTCTTTCTGTGTGGAGTTTGCATGTTCTGCCAATTTTTGCATGAATGTTTTCCAGATTCCTCCAACTTTACAAACTTTGGGTTGATTGGCTGCTACAAAACTATCCCTAGGAATGAGTTTGTGTGGATGTTTGTGTGTGTCTGGCTACGTAACAGATTGGTGACCTGTTTGGGGTGTACCCTGCCTCTCGAAACCAGGATAGGCTTCGACACCCTCGCAGTCCCATTTGGGATAAGTAGTTCAGTACATGAAAGTTAAAAATACACTGACAAAATTTGGAAAAGAAATTAAACTTAAAACCATTTTATTCTAAGTTCAAATATTGTTTTATTCTTGTAACTTTTTAAATCACAGCCTTTTTTTTCATACTTTTTCAACATATAAAATAACTTTAGGAAGGGTTTCAGGTCTTTAGATTTAGGTTAGCGCGTAAAAACTTGTGGGAGTTAGTTTACATGTGATTCCACTAGGGGGCACTACAGCCATATTTACAAGTCTAGAGCTTCTTTGCCAAAGTCATGATGGTCCTCTTGATCAACTTCCACATATTTTGCTCCATCATAAAAAAATTTAGTGGATCATAGTTATTTTTGTCTTCTTTACCGCCTATCCCTAACTGGATTGCAGCGGGTGCCAAACCCTATCCCGATTCATTTCAGACGAGAGGCAGGATACACCCTGAACGGGTCGCCAGTCTGTTGGAATAACACACACATGCACAACCATCCTTACACATCCCCAAGCGGAACATGACGTTCCGTTCCATCATCTTCCGCTTGTTCGGGGTCGGGTCGCGGGGGCAACGGCCTCAAACGGGTAGCCCAGGCCTCTCTGTCCCCGGCTGCATCCTCCAGCTCACCCGGAAGGATTCCAAGTCATTCCCCGCCCAGCTGTGAGACATAGTCTCTCCAGCGGGTCCGGGGTCTGCCCCTTGGTCTCCTCCCGGTGGGACGTGCCCAAAACACCTCACCCGTGAGGCACTCAAGGGGCATCCTGACCAGATGCCCGAACCACCCCATCTGGCTCCACTCAACCTGGAGGAGGAGCGGCTCGACACCGAGCTCCTCCCGGATGGCAGAGCTCCTCACCCGATCTCTGAATGAGAGCTCAGCCATCCTGCAGAGGAAGCTCATTTCGGCCGCTTGTATCTGTGATCTCATTCTTTCGGTCACAGCTGGTGACCATAGGTGAGGGTGTGAACATAGATGACCCCCACTTAATCCCAGGGGGAAATTTAATAGTTGCCAATTAACCTAACATGCATGTACCCAGAGGAAACCCATGCATACACAGGGAGAACATGCAAACTCCACACAGAAAGGACAGTGTTTCAAGCCTCGTCCCACTCCAGAAATCAAACCCCAACTTTCCTGCAGTGAGGCCAGTGTGGATAATAGATAAATATGTTTTTTGAAAAAGTGGTAATTGGTGTCTGGGTTGAATTTAAAACCAATGTAAAAAAAAAATGGCAACAAGGTTGTTTAACTAATCAAACTGTAAAAAATACAAACTTTTAGTGCTAATCTTAGTTTTATTTGTTTTTTGGTTTTTTTTACCTTTTGGCTATTTTGGAGCTTCATTAATTCACCTAATCTGATTCAGTACCTCATCTCTGTCTGGATGAATTCCATCATCCATCCACCAAATCTGAACCATATTTTTATGGATTCTGATGATATCATTCATCATTCCTTGTAATGGGTTCATGCCGTCCATCCTGGGAAGGAATCTGTTCTACAAGTGAGTCTCTATCAGAATTCTTCTTTTTTTTTTCTTTTTTGCTTATTTTATCCTACTTTGCTCTAGCTGAATTTTTAAGTTTTTCTTCTTCAACAAGGAGGTTCTAAGAATCATGATGCTAGGGATTGTTTTGTTTAGTTTTAATTATGTTCAGTTCCGTCGTTTTCCGCGTATCAGAGGCCAGGTTGCGGGGGAAACAGCCACCGACGAAAAGCCCAGGCTTCTCTCACCACAGCTGCATCCTCCAATTCACCTGGAATAGTCTCTCCAACGGGTCTGGAGAGACCTCTTGGTCCCTTACTGGTTGGACTTGCCCGAAAACACCTCACCAGCGAGGCACTCGACCCACACGACGAGTGTCTCACAGCTGGTGACCATAGGTGAGGGTAGGAACGTAGATCGACTTGTAAATCGAGAGCTTTGCTTTTCGGCTCAGCTCTTTCTTTACCACGACGGACCGATGCAGCGTCCTAGTTATTGCTGACGCCAGACCGATCCTTCCCCCACTTGTTAACAAGACCCCGACATACTTAAACTCCTCCACTTGGGGCAGGACCCTACCCCTGACCCGCAGGGGGCGTTTCACCCTTTTCCGACTGAGAATCATGGTCTTAATTTTAATTATGTAAAAAATAAATAAAAGAACTTTAACACATTGTTTGTTAATATAATTGACATTATTTGCTCTTCACATTTTTAATATTTTAATGCAATTTTATTGACATTTATTTGACTTCCACTGTCACCATGACAATAATTGATCATTTTTAGACGTTTTAAACACGTAAAACTTTCTGATATTTATGTATCGCTTCATGTTTATTTTATTTAAAAGACCACCTGAGATCAAGATCTCTTTTAGAAGAGCAACTTAGGAGCAGTTCAGGTTTCAGTTTCATGCTCAAAGAAACATTGCATCGGACTCACTACAAGTACAAAATTAAACCGGCAACCGTTCACTTACAGAATAGTAACTCTACTCATGAGGCTATGCTGCAAATCTTTGATCCTGGTTGGTTGGTGTCATCATTCATTCTTTTTCTCAGGTATGTTTTTGATTTGTAAATTTCATTCAAACATAATGTAAAAAATGATTAGTGACTGCTCCTAAAGAATTTGAACTGAATGTGGGGGTTCCTCAGGGATCAATTTTGGACCCAATACTTTTAAGCTGTACATGTTGCCACTTGGAGATATCATCAAGAGACAGGATGTTGGTTTTCACAGCTAAGCTGATGACACACAGGTTTACATCACGGTCTCTTTATGAAACAAAAACAGTAAATGTGCTTTAAAATGTATTTTAGATTTATCACTACAACTACCAATGCCGTCAATTTAAGGTCTAACAACTGTAGTTACATTGATCTTTGACGTTCCTAGGATTTTGACTCTTTCTCCATTTTTTTTAAATATTGGTCCTATAACAAATGTAATTTAACTGAAAAAAAAACCCACTAAGAACGAGTTCTGAGTAATTCTTCCTCTAACTCCCACACCTGTCATTTTGACAACTATATCAAATACAGGATACAATGGCGTGAGATGGTGGCTCAGTGGTTAGAGCGTTCGCCCGCGGACCGGAAGTCATCCGGAAGTTTGCGGGTTCGCATCCCATAGACTGCACGTCTAGGGTCCTTGGAGAAGACACCTAACCCCACATTTCTCCCACCATTGGCGCTGTCGTGGGCAGCCTGCTGCGGTGTAGTGATGCAGCACACAAATTTCCTCGGTGAGGGATGAACAGAGTGAGTAAAAATGAAAAAAAATTAAATACATATTAACTTTCCACCACGCCTCACTGTTGCCTAGTAACCGTTGTGGCACCACTCAGGTAAAATTGAGGTGAGCAAAAACGGATTTGTGAAGACGTTTTTGTCAGCCACGAAGGCACTTCCGTGCGTGACGTCATCGCCATAGCACTAATCGCCAAATCGACGGCGCGGGTGTTCTAGTAGTTCTAGAATTCTAGTAGTCCTAGTGTTAAAGTAATCCATGGCAGAGAATTTCTTAAAGCTCAACCACGACAAAAAATGTTTTAGTTTTGCTCCTGAAGACATGAGAGAAATTATTTAACCTAATTTTTTTTAAAAAAAAACATTACATTGTAAGAGAAATTTCTTTTTTGGGGGGGAATGGGGGGGGTTAAACCCTAAATCTGGTTTAATTGGATTCTACAAGCGTTATTGAAACAGAATCATAAACTACACACTACTTTAGAGATTGTTATAATAAAAATTTTCTCCTTTTACGAACATTTTAGCTTCGTATAAAAGCCTCAATATGCAGTGTGTGTGTGTGTGTGTGCGTGCGTGCATGTGTGTGTGTGTGTGTGTGTGCTTGTTCTCCTCTTCAGTATCCACTGCATACCATCTGTATGAGCTAAACAGTCCAGAACGGAGCTGTGATAACCTTCACACACACATACACACACACCTGCTGCTGGACTACATCTCCAGCCTGTCTTTGAAGATTTGGGGACAAAAGAACAGCCTTGTAGTGTGTGTGCTGTTTTCTGTGTGTGTGCTGTTTTCTTTGGAAAGGTTTTGTAGACTCTGGGACAAAAACAAACCTCTGAAAAGCAGGACCGAACTAAGACACGCAATAAATCAAGAAAATATTCTGCTATTACTTCATCTAGAATGACGTCTTTCAGACTTTTTTGACCTTTTGCTTTACCTTTTAAGGACATAACTGTGCTCACTATTGTCCCACCACTGTATACACACACACACACACACATAGGGAATGTAAAAGCCAGTTCCTGCCCTCAGGAGGTCTTTTCTCCAAAAATACCCTAACCTTTTTTTTTTTTTCTTAAGTGGAAAACTGCTGTCCCAACCTGCGTCAACATGCTTTGTCAACGTAACTAACACCTTGTAACCTAGCAACAACAAAAAGCGAGAGGAAGTGCTCCAATCATCACAACACCATGTGAGTGGAGAATGTTGGTCAATAAGAGCAACAATAGGAGGCCGCTAAGCAGTAAAAGAAGAGTTTAAACCATTTTTAAGTCATTAGAGAGTTAAGAATGGTAAAAAAATTAAATCGAAAAGTTGGATTAAGTTGAAATCAAATCCGTTCAATTTCAAATTAAGTTCAAATCCATCAAAGTCCTCATCCTCTGTTTCCGAATCGAACAGCTGCGCAAAATCCAACAAAGCAGGTCCACTTCGCTCCTCGCTGGCAAAGTCACTGTCTGTACTGTGCGGCTCCTCAGAAAGGATACCAGCTTTTGAGAAAGCTCGGATAACAGTACCAGCAGACACGTTAGTCCAAGCATCTACAATCCATTGGCAAACTGTAGCGCAACTCGCCCGGCGCTGCCTTCCACCCTTTGTGAAACTGTGGTCTCCTTCGGTCATCCATCGCTCCCACGCCGCTCACACTTCACTCTTTAACGTTCTCATGTGTTTTCTTTCAGGTCTGCCTCGCGGGCACCGCGTTTTCTTTTAGGTCCGCTTTTTCTCACACACAAGGCGCACCGCACAAAAAGGCGCACCGCTCATTTTGAAGAAAATTTGAGACTTTTAGGTGCGCCTTATGGCCGTGAAATTACGGTATTAAAAAAAAAATCAGAAAACCGGAAGTAAACAACTTACCTTCCGGTTTCCTGTCTGAACGCTTTACAAGGCGTAGCGGCCGAAGGCGTCCGTGACAAATCACGTAACAAAACGTTATAAAACGATTTATAAAACGTTATAAAACTATTAATAACGTGACTGAGTGGTAAATCGAACTAACAGAAAACAAGAAGAGAACAGCTTCACTTCCGGTTTCTAGCAACGGCAATGGTTTCCGGTTAGTTTAAAATCTCGTTTTATAACGTGAGAACCCAAGGACTGCTCCGTGAAGCTGGCCCCTCTTAAAAAAATATGAACAAAAGTAAACAAAAAATATGCCAATCGTTTGTGCTGTAAAAATTTTCGTTTGTGCTATTTTCATTTTTAGATATTTACGATTCTTGTTTTAGGTAAATATGACGTGATCCACCCCCCATTTTGCTTAAAAATGCGAGAAAACTCCTAAAAGTGTTGTCAATCGTTTGTACTACGTTTGTGCTGTTATAGTTTTCCTTAATTTTCCGTTCCGTCATCTTCCGCTTGTTCCGGGGTCGGGTCGCGGGGGCAACAGCCTCAAACGGGTAGCCCCGGCCTCTCTCACTCGGCTGCATCCTCCAGCTCACCTGGAAGGATCCCAAGTCGTTCCCCGGCCAGCCGTGAGTAGAGACCAACGGGTCCGGGGTCTGCCCCTTGGTCTCCTCCCGCTGGGACGTGTCCAAAACACCTCGCCTGCGAGGCGCTCGGGGGGCATCCTGACCAGATGCCCGAACCACCCCATCTGGCTCCTCTCGACCTGGAGGAGGAGCGGCTCGACACCGAGCTCCACCCGGATGGCAGAGATCCTCACCCGATCTCTGAGTGAGATCGGGTTTGTATATTGTTTGGATATACTGTACAAACAAATAAGGAAAGTTACCTTAATTTTAAGAAATACAATTTGAGGACGACGTCATCCATCCCTTTATTTATTTCCGGGCGTCGCCATCTTTGATGACATCATGGTCCAAATCCTATTGCTTAAGATGAACAAAAACTAAAACAGCACAAACGAAAAATTTTACAGCACATAATAGCACAAACGATTGACACCATTTTTGGGAGTTTTCTCGCATTTTTAAGCAAAACAAGGCGCTGGATGACGTCAGATTGACCTACAAAAGAATCGTGAATATCTTTATTGTAAAAAATGAACAAATAAAATAGCACAGACGATTTTGTTTTTTTTTACAGCACAAAACAGCTCAAACGCTGCACAAACACTTGACATACTTTTTGTTTTTTTATGAGGGTTCAGGTTCACGGAGCTCCCACGAACGCTTAGTAAAAGATTAAACTAACTTTAAAAATCTGTGTTCACACACACATACACACACTTTGTGTATTTGCCCGAAGAAAATGAACAAAACCAGATCCGACTAGAAGAAGGAGAATTATGCTGAAGTAAATTAAATCAGCATATAGCTCAGAGGAGCCTCGTCATGATGCTTTACTTCTCCAATAAATCACGTCTTAAAGACGATGGCCCCAGGTGGCGTTCTGCAGCAGTTTATGAGAGCACTCCACTGACGACACACACAAGCTAAAATCATTTAACCAGATCAAACAAACCAACAACAGGAGCCAAAAAAAAACATTCAAAAACCAAATAAAGTTATTTCTGATTAGTATGCAACTGCGAGACCAATCAGAGAGAATCGTTCCTTATTGATCCGTCTCTAGAGCAGACGTTTCTATTATTCACATGCCTAAAAACATGAAGCTAAGGACACTGATTGATTAAATGAATAGGTTTGAAGTTAATGAATGAAGAAAGGGTCGATGAGGGTGTACAAACTGGCATAAGCTCAAGGACTATGACCTATTAGAACTTGGTACCCCGGATCGACCAGTAGTTTTCAGGGAAATTTTGGTTGCTCGTTTAGTGTTTGGTGTTTAAAAATGCATTTTAGCTTTTAATTTTCGTCAGAACAAAATGTTGTTATTTTATTTAGACACATGCAGGACAAGACAGGATACAACTAGATACAGGGATCTAGTAAGAAAGTGTGCTCACTGACTCTTTTTACCACAGGCATGGGCAAACTACGGCACATGGGCCACATGCGGCCCGTTAAACGTTTTAATCCGGCCCGCCAAACTTGAAAAAATTAAATAAACCTTGTTAATGTTTTATTTACCCTGCAATTCTGATGTTTCGTCACTAGATGGCGCTCTCTAGATATATTGGCTTTGTTGAGAAAACAACAACACTGCTCCCATTAAAATGTGTGTGTCTCCATGATGCGCACGGCGTCAAAATAATCAGTGTGCACAGATATGGAAAGCTATCGGGCCCAATACGCGCACGTAAACAAGCGTGTTAGATGTTAAAAACTAGCAAAATGTAACATCAAGCACTTAGATTTCAAACTTAGCGCCGCTAAATGCACGTTTTTAAGCGCTATCGCACTAGATTTCAGACCTAGCGCCACTCCTGTTCCAACCCCTTTGTCAAATGTTAGAACGCAATGTGGCCCGCGAACCGAAAGATTTGCCCACCCCTGTTTTACCATGACCATAGTAAAACATAAAACAGCACTATCTTGTCACGTTCTTCTCGTCTGCTTCTCTGCTGCATCCACTTCCCGTGACCTCCAAAAAATTAGTTGCCCTTATAGCTCATATTTCATATGTAACATTGGGCCTTTACACAAAGTTAAAGTTGTGTTTCATGTTAGAAAACTTGCAGAATGTGGTTTTACTCCTCAGACTGTGACGTTCTTCTTTCGGCATTTCCCTTCAGGGGTCGCCACAGCAAGTCAATTTCTTCCATCTAACCCTATCTGCTGCATCCTCTTTGGTCACACCAACTATATTCATGTCTTCCTTCACTGTATCCATGAACCTCCTCTTTGGTCTTCCTCTAGGCCTCTTTCCTGGTGGTTCCAAACCCAGCATCCTTCTCCCAATGTACTCTCTCTCTCTCCTCTGTACATGTCCAAACCATCTCAGTCTTGCCTCTCGAACTTTATCTCCAAAACCTCTAACATGTGATGTTCCCCTGATGTACTCATTTCTAATCCTGTCCATCCTGGTCACTCCCAGAGAGAGCCTCAGCATCTTCATCTCTGCTACCTCCATCTCTGTTTCCTGTCTTTTTTTCAGTGCTACTGTTTCTAGACCAAACAGCATGGCCGGTCTCACCATGGTTTAGTACACTTTCCCTTGCATTTTAGCTGAAACTCTTCTATCACACATCACACCTGATACTTTTCTCCACCAGTTCCAGTTGACATTAAGTGAGGAAAATATATTCTTGCATTCAGGATAAATCTTTTTATATTGCGAGCTATCTTTTTAACGGCGCTATTTGGAACCGAACATATCAACATTTTAATAGTGCCAAACATAGCTAAGTGTTCAATATAACATTTACTTTTATCAATCATCATTTAATTTCAAGAGTATCATGTCACTATTGAAATGCTGTTAACAAAAAAAAGCTTTTGGAATCTACAATGTTTATATGCAGGAATGCACTTAACTTGTAAGCAAGTGCATGGTCATGCATGCATGGTCAAAATGCATGCTGCACCACTAATGAAGTGCCATGAAGTGTTTCCGTTCATTAACATAACGTGCCAAAGGGGCAAAAAAGATCCTTGAAATAGCACATTAGCATATTAGCATAAGAAGGAAGCGGGGGAACATCATGAACGCTCTGCATAGGACACATGTGGCCATACCAGTCTGTCTATAGAGATCCGTAAAACCTCAGAAGCCTAGCAGGTTGGATCTGGACAGTACTTGGATGGGAGACCACCGGAGGCTTAGGTACCACAGTGGGATGACCATTGAGATTAAGTTGTCATTGTGTCCCTGAGCAAGATATTTCACCAACATTGCCTAGTCTGTGTCATGATCCCCCACGCCACTAGAGGGAGTCTTGGACCATCCATCATTACCCTGATTAGGGACACCCGAGGGTGATTAGGCTGATGACACACACCTGTGGATCCTGGTGCCTAATTAAACTTGTGAGCAAGTGCACATGCATGGTCAAAATGCATGCTGCACCACTATTAAAGTGCCATGAAGTGTTTCCGTTCGTTAGCATAACGTGCCAAAGGAGCGAAAATTACCCTTGAAATGGCACATTAGCACAATACCATAAGAGGGAAGCGGGGAACGTCGTGAATGCTAGTGTTTCAAATGTGTGTGAAACACGTTGCAAATTATGTAATACGTCATAAAAAGTGGTGTTTAATAGTCTTTCACAGAAAACAACACTGAGCTCAGTTAATGGTAATGCTCTGCAAAGGACACATGTGGCCATACCAGCCTGTCAATACAGATCCCACCAGACTTCAGAAGCTTGGGTCTGGGAAGTACTTGGATGGGAGACAACTGGAGGCTTAGGTACCACAGTGGGATGACCATTGAGATTAAGTTGTTGTATCCCTGAGCAAGATACTTCACCAACATTGCCTAGTCTGTGTCATGATTCTCTCCTCTGCCACTAGAGGGAGGCCTGGACCTTTCCTCATCACCCTGATTAGGGACACCTGAGAGACTCCAAGAGGCTCAGACAGCTCCGCTCGAGAACATCTCGTTACCGGAGGTCTTTCTTTCCGTACGTGATCGGGCTCTACAACAGCAGATAGGAAGTTGTTGCTGTGACACAAATTTCTCATGTGTGGGATATTTAAAGTATATTCTGATTCTGATTAGGCTGATGACACACACCTGTGGATCCTGGTGCCTATTTAAAGGCAATCACTCCAGACATCTTTGTCGGATCATCATCGACGTCACCACCATCCCCATCCCTTCCAGCCTGCTCTTCCGTCCTGGCTGCCTGACCATAAGTTGCACCTTTGAACTTTTGATCCTGAGTTAATCCTGGGCCCTTTGCCTTACAGCTTCACTGGACTTTCGGTTAATAAATCCTGTTTTGTCCTGCGTTTGGTCCTCCTCTTTCCACATCCTGACAGTCTTGATCTGGTGTGTGTGATTGGTTGGTGATGTTCAGGTGGTCTGATGGCGCAAAATTGCAGCCTTGCTTCTGTCAGTCCGCCCCAGGTCAGCTGTGGCTACAACAGTAGCTCACCATTACCTGGTATGAAATGAATTAATAACGCATATGTGAAGAGTCTTTGGGTGTCCTGCAAAGCGCTACAGAAATCAGAAATACTGACTTATTGAAGAGCCTTGATCATCAATATGAAGTCCATGCACATAATTCATCATTCCGGTTAAGGCACTGCCCTTGGCGGCGGCCTACTGCAGTGCTCCTTGTTACTTAAGCGTTTAATCGCCAACTTTTGCTGAGTTTTTCTCCCTTCTTCTGGCTATGTTTTGTCTCGTTCCGAAGATTTCAATTTTAGCGGACTTTGGACGTCATTTTAGACTTTGTTGTTTTGTGTCGGACAGCTGGGTTTTTTTTAGAAATCGTCCAGAAGCTCCCAATGGCTAGCTGGTTATAGAGTCATTCTGCTGTTGATGTGTATATTGACGTGCGCGACCAGCTGCTGGCTCCTGGAGCCACATCCATCTTGGCTGGAAGAGTTTGTTTGGTCCCGGAGGAGCTAAGGAGAAGGAAACAATCTGGAGGAGGTGCGGAGAAGGAGACAGTCTAGGGGCTTATGGCCCGGCGTTTTTGCGGGTTCCATGGAAATGTTCGGTGGCTCGCTTGAGAAGTCAGAGGGGCCAGTTTAGTGTTCTTCACTGCGGTCTGGCTTTGTGATCCATTCTGGACTCCAGCTTTTGGGTTGCAAGGTTGGACACAGTGCGACCAGACTGGGAAGCCGGTGGATAGGAGTGAGGGGGCACTGCAGCACTCGAATTTCTCTTCGGGGATAAATAAAGTATATTCTTTTCTAATACATACGTATGTGTGTATATAAGGGATTTCTACATAGGGCGATTCCAATTTAAATAAACCAGAAAATGTTTTTTTTCATATTTAAAAGTTTGTGATTGTTGTTTTTGTATTTCGTTCCTTACTTTGTAACAGTTCAGAATATGTTACGGTCTTCCAGGGAGCTGAAAATGCAAACAGACCAAGCCCGTGTAAAAAAAGCTCTAAGTTCCATTTCCCCCTTTGCTTCGCCAAATAACACATCCAGCAATTTCCTGCCTGCTTTTATTTGATGTTATCTATGGGAAAACAGACATTTCCACCACATGGTGATGTGCGGAGACGGCCGAGGTCACACATTCTCATGTTTTATTTTTTACAGGATCAGATAGAAACGATCGGAACGGTTTAGATTTTGAAGTTTGTTTCTCGTTTCAAATCACTTTCCTGCGATTGTTTAACGTTAAAAACATTGTTTAATCCCACCCGTGAGAAGTTTACACGCATTATAAATACTAATTATTGGTCTTGTTCTTGAGTTCTTGTTCTTGAGTGGGGGAACGATGGAGCGGGAGATCGACAGGCGGATCGGTGCGGCATCAGCAATAACTAGGACGCTGCATCGGTCCGTCGTGGTAAAGAAAGAGCTGAGCCGAAAAGCAAAGCTCTCGATTTACAAGTCGATCTACGTTCCAACCCTCACCTATGGTCACCAGCTGTGGGTGGTGACCGAAAGAATGAGATCACGGATACAAGCGGCCGAAATGAGCTTCCTCCGCAGGGTGGCTGGGCTCTCACTCAGAGATCGGGTGAGGAGCTCTGCCATCTGGGAGGAGCTCTGTGTCGAGCCGCTCCTCTTCCAGGTCGAGAGGAGCCAGATGGGGTGGTTCGGGCATCTGGTCAAAATGCCCCCCGAGCGCCTCGCGGGCGAGGTGTTTCGGGCACGTTCCACCGGGAGGAGACCAAGGGGCAGACCCCGGACCGAAAGAATGAGATCGCGGGTACAAGCGGCCGAAATGAGCTTCCTCCGCAGGGTGGCTCGGCTCTCACTCAGAGATCGGGTGAGGAGCTCTGCCATCCAGGAGGAGCTCAGTGTCAAGCCGCTCCTCCTCCAGGTCGAGAGGAGCCAGATGGGGTGGTTCGGGCATCTGGTCAGGATGCCCCTCGAGCGCCTCGCGGGCGAGGTGTTTCAGGCACGTCCTACAGGGAGGAGACCAAGGGGCAGACCCCGGACCGAAAGAATGAGATCGCGGGTACAAGCGGCCGAAATGAGCTTCCTCCGCAGGGTGGCTGGGCTCTCACTCAGAGATCGGGTGAGGAGCTCTGCCATCCGGGAGGACCTCTGCGTCGAACCGCTCCTCCTCCAGGTCGAGAGGAGCCAGATGGGGTGGTTCGTTCATCTGGTCAGGATGCCCCCCAAGCGCCTCGCGGGCGAGGTGTTTCGGGCACGTCCCACCGGGAGGAGATTGAGGAGCAGACCCCGGACCCGCTGGAGAGACTATGTCTCACAGCTGGCCGGGGAACGACTTGGGATCCTTCCGGGTGAGCTGGAGGATGCAGCCGGGGAGAGAGAGGCCTGGGCTGCCTGTCTGAGGCTGTTGCCCCCGCAACTTGACCCCGGAACAAGCGGAAGATGACGGAAAGGAACGGAATAAATACTAATTACAGCAGATTATTTGGGGTACATTTTAACAGGAAACTTAAAAAGTTGAATAAAACTCTCAAATTTTAAAACCAAAATGTCCATGTTTTTTCTTCGTAATCACCGTCGTGTTTACCAGAGTATGCAAATCTCACATGAGCCACACAAAGCCTCTTCAATAAACACCATTAAGGAAATTGAGAAGCTGTTAACCTTTGGCCTCTCGGGAGCTTCTTTTGCTCCCTTCTGTCACTTAACTGACTAAACCCCGACACAAAGCTGACCTCAGGTAGCCTTCAGTGACCTCTCATTTAGACCGCTGATGGATGTTGTAAAAGATATTGCTTTCATTGTCCCAGCGGTAACATCAAACCCTTCTGCACATCTCAGTTAGAGCCTAGAAAATGCAAGTGGTTGAAGAAGAAGGACCCTCGGACCACCATAAAAGAGGAGTGACTAATTTGATCTAAATGATCAGGCTCTATTTATTAAATTAGTTTTGAATTAATTAAAGTTGTTCTATCACCAGTGGAACAGGCCAAATTATCTCCAAATGATCAGAATGTTACCAATTACTTAACATTAGAACCGCCGTGTTCTAAATCTACCTGCAAGCGCCATGACCGTCAATGTGACGCTTATGTAATTATTCATGTTTTGCGCTGCTGCATAAATAAATTTTTACAGCACTCAAATTTTTAAAGTAATAATAATGATAAAATGATTAAAAAAAATTTAAAACCTAGAATAAAAAAGCAAATACCAAAATAAAATAATCTAATTTGTCAATAGCCTACTTACTTTTCCACTTCAAAAATGTCCTCGTTATAAATTGGCTATAGGCTATATTCCAATATGTTAACCTGAACTTTAAAGATTTATCTAGAAAACATGGCATACTTTATTCAGACAAGAGTTTTCTTACTTTCCTCATGGTGTCTCTTCAAAATTTATCTCACTCAATCTTTCTAAAATGTTTCTGTAATGGCGTCAGAGCCCTCCTTGTCTCTCTCCACAAATATAAACACACACATACTTATGTGTGGCCATAGCAAAATAGTAACAACTTTCCGTAAATGTTGTTGCTATGGCAATGCGTGCTTCCTCCCAGCTGCTGCGGGGCGCAGCAGGTTAGAGGAGATAAAATGCTTTTAAATTCTGAAATGTTCATTTTTAAAGCACAAAAACTTCATAATAAAATAGAAAACATGTTTATATTAAAAGTCATAAAAGTTCAGCCTCCTAGGATGTGTTTTATTTATTTTAATTAGCAGATTAAAGTGATGTGCAGTCAAATTGACGACTGCGGCCATCCTAGTATTAAACAGCGCTCACTGGCTGAGAATAATTACAAAACAGTTTTGTGATGGTTAATCACAGAAAACCTTACGAATGACATTATTTTAAACAAAACACAAGTTAATTTTGCGATTTGAAAACTTCTTACTGCATATTTTTGCACATTACTGCTTGTAATGTGCAAAATAAAAAATAAAATGGAAAAAAATAGATATTAAAAAGTCGAGAGAAGCCAGATGGGGTGGTTCGGGCATCTGGTTAAGATGGCCCTAAAATACCTTACTGGTGAGGCATTTTGGACACGTCCCCCCCAGAAGGACACCCAGAGACTGACCCTGGATCTGCTGGAGATACTATGTCTCACAGCTGGACAGGGAACACCTCAGGATCATCCAGAGTGAGCTGAAGGATGCAACCGGGGTGAGAGAAGACCGGATTTCTTGCCTGAAATCCAGGTTTCAACTTTCTGTTGAATAAAAATAGTTTCTGCAAAATTGGATCCTTTTAACACTGGTTTTATTTTAGAAGAAACGTGTCATTTCCAGTGAAAACAGAAAAAAATAGTCGCAATTTAACAGGCATCGCAGCTGCTGTATCTTTTTATTTTCACTTCATCCCACCTCGGGTCAAGATCTAGTAATTATGGAGGGCTCTGTTGATCCAAAGCGGGACAACAACAACGTGTTGACAATTTAGCGGACATACACATTTATTTATGTGCTAGCTTTTATTATTCAGCTATTTTGACATTAGTTTATGAGCCTTTATCTATACATGTAGTCTTCCATGATTTGATGCAGTTTGTTTGTCCATTTCCATTCCCAAGAATCTGATTGGACTGAGAGTTTGATTCTGTGTTGATA
The DNA here is from genome assembly GCA_902685375.1 of Neostethus bicornis. Classification (NCBI taxonomy): domain Eukaryota; kingdom Metazoa; phylum Chordata; class Actinopteri; order Atheriniformes; family Phallostethidae; genus Neostethus; species Neostethus bicornis. Next base: position 8,934,064 of record LR738549.1, on the reverse strand, counting down.
CTAATGTTCAGGGTTGTTCGTGTTGTGGGGTGAGAGGTTAAACCACCAGATGTCAGCAGAAACTAAACTCCTCCAATCCCTAATCTCACCTCTACAGATGAGGCCGTCTTGGACGATGCTCTGCTTACACACACTGCAGTGCTTGGTCTTCTTGAAAGTCTTCACCCGGAACGTATGGGAATGCAGAACCTCCAACTCCTCTGGCTGCAAAAAAAAAAACACCAAATAAGTTTAATTTCTTTATCAAACTGTCAAATCAGAGACTCTTCTCTGGATGAAAAACACATTTCACATCTTTCTGTTGTCTTTCGTTTATCTGGGGTCATGTCCCGGGGGTAACAGCCTCAGATGAGAAGCTCAGGCTTCTCTCCCCTCAGCTGTATCATCCAGCTCCAGATACATTTCAATATGCAATATCCAAGTGTTTCATTTTCAAATGATCACTTCCACAACATTTTGCAGGAAATCTTTTTCAATTTTTACTAGCCACCAATAGTTATCAAATCATAAACTCTGAACCATGTTTGTACAAATGATCAATTATGTTAGATTTAACAAAAATCTACTCCTTTCAAAATAAGGACGGTGCCGATTGTGCGTCGCCACAGTCAGATAAGACGCACACAGTTTTCTTTCACGTTAGTAAAAAAAGAACTCTTCCTCCCATTCACTGTGAAAATGATAAGTTTTCTTCCTTTTTTCTGCCATGTTTTTGTGGGTAGAAAACGCGTTTTTCTTAACCTCATCTTTGCAGCGCTCACGTTTACGTTTTTATGTATTCGTTTTTCAAATTTGCATCACTGTAAATGAAATTTAAAAAGAATAGCAACACAATTAAATAAAATTTTAGAGCTAATTCGTGATTAGTGCTATTTTTAGAACTGGCCTGCGGGCGACTGATGCGGTCGCAGCGAGCGACCTGGTGCCCACGTGCACCGGGTTGGTGACCCTTGCTCTAAAACCATGTAGGATAGGCTCATTGGTCAGTTAAGTTACTTGTTTGAGTGTCAAGTGACAGACTAAATCAGGGTTCGGCAAACTTTTTGGTTCGTGAGCCACATTGATTTCTAACATTTGACAAAAGGACCGGAACAGGAGCAGATGGATGGCATGCTTTGGTAACCGCTAGATTAGACCGATAAAATGGCGCGCTAGATTTTAAACAAGTGTTAGATGTTACATCAAGAGCGTAAAATTTCAAATCTAGCGGCGCTAGTTTGGAAATCTAGTGCGATAGCGCTTAAAAACGTACGTTTAACGGTGCGAGGTTTTAAATCTAAGCGCTCATTGTAACATTTTGCTTGTTTTAACATCTAACGCGTTTGTTAATGTGTGTATCGGGCCCCGATGGCTTTTATGTCTACACGCACAGTTTATTTTGGAGGCACGCACATCACAGAGACATACATATTTTAATGGGAGCAGTGTTGTTGTTTTCACAACAAAGCCAATATAACAGTGTTGTTGTTTAGGGTGGAGACGGTGGCCGCGTGGTTAGCGCGTTCGCCCGCGGACCGGAAGGTCGCGGGTTCGCGTCCCACGGAGAGCACGTCTAGGGTCCTTGGAGAAGACACCTAGCCCCCACTTCTCCCACCATTGGCGCCGTTGAAGGGCAGCCTGCTGCGGTGTAAGGAGTGCAGCAAACAAATTTCCCCGGTGAGGGATGAATAGAGTAATTCAAAATAATCAAAAAAAAATTATCAAAATGGCGTGCTAGATTTTAAACAAGCGCTAGATGTTACATCAAGAGCGTAAAATTTCAAATCTAGCGGCGCTAGTTCGGAAATCTAGTGCGATAGCGCTTAAAAACTTGCATTTAGCGGCGCAAGATTTAAATCTAAGTGTTTGATATAACATTTTGCTTGTTTTAACACCTAACGCGCTTGTTTATGTGCGTGTATTGGGCACAATGGCTTTTATATCCACACGCACTGTTTATTTTGAAGGCACACGCATCACAGAGACACGCATATTTTAATGGGGGCAGTGTTGTTGTTTTCACAACAAAGCCAATATATCGAGAGTGCGCCATCTAGTGACGAAACATCAGAATTGCAGGAGAAATAAAACTAACAAGATTTATTTGTTTAATTTTTCAAGATTTGTGGGCCGGATTAAAACGTTTAATGGGCAGCATGTGACCCGTGGGCCGTAGTTTGCCCATGCCTGGACTAGAGCCCTGTACAGGGTGTATCCTACCTCTTGCCTGAAACTTGCTAGGATAAACTTTATTGCCCCCCAACCTCAGTGTTGGAGGAGCAGTTAAGAAGACGTCAGAAAAAAAAAACTGCATACTGTAACTTCCTCCCATGTGAATTAGATGCAGTTTGGTTGATCTATTCATCAATAAAAGTTTTTTTAGTTGTTTTTTTGGGTTTTTTTTGCCTAAGCCTGATTGTTGTAATCCTGACTGCTGTTTGCTTTTCCTCTTTTTTTCCAACCTGCTGTTTTTTGGCTTTAAGCAATGTCAGAAAGCAAACATTGAAAATCAAATTTAAAAAGTTTGATTGTTTCCTGCAGCGTCTTTAGAAAAAAAACAGCATGATGTTTTTATAACGCTGCCCTAAAGTATCTACGTCATGTATGGGATGTGTTTGCTTAGCTGGACCTAATTTTAACCCGAAGGCTTCAAATGAGTGAGACACATAGCTCATTCAATCCCCGTTCATATCATACAAGCTTAAGAAATGTTTAGATTGTAGAAATGAAACAATGAAAAGGTTGAGAACAGAGTTAGCTCATCAGTCCCGGTGGTATTCATTACCCATTAACCAATTAGAGCAACTCTAACATGTTATCTGGTGACATACCAGAATCAAGATAAGATCATCGTTTAGTATGAACTGGTGACATCACCTCTGCTGTCATTTCTTGTCCATTTAGTGTTAGACAAATGGATTTTAAAATGATTAAAATATGTGATCAAATGAAAACTTGCAACTTCGGAAGTATTTGTGTCAAAAAAGAGTAAAATCCCATTGTGTTACATTCATCTAATGCAAGATGAAGAATTGTGGGTGTTTACCAGGGTCTTTTGGATTCAAACGAGTTCAATAAAATCAAAGCAATGACCAAAACTTTGTCTCAAAGTTTTAAGTATGGACCTTTTTTTAAAAAAAAAAAAAATGCGCCTCCCGTGATGGCAGCAGGTCAGAGTGGCGCTCCAGATTTTTGTTGAAATTTTTTAGCTATTTATTGGAATTTCAAGAGATAAAATACTTTAGCAGTAATAAATGTCAAGTTGGAGCGGACGTGTCAAGATGTGTTGCGCTAGAATGTAGCAAAAGACAAAAAAAATATAAGCAGAATCTTCTGAATGCAGCTTAGTCTGTTTTGCAGACTTGGCTGTGCGACATCAACAGTGATTCCTCTCATTCCTGGCTTGCTTATGGTTCGTGCAGACTGAGATAAAGGAAAAGTTGCGCACGAAAGTTTGTGTGCTTTTTTTTTAAGAACAACAAGTAGTGTGGTTCCGACCAGAATGAAGGATTTTTGAGTTGCTATCAAGAAGCGGAGCTGTTAGCGGCTATTAAGAACTTATGATTGCTATGATACATTGTTGCCTTGGTAACCCACATTCCACCCAACGTAGAGCCAACTGTAATGAGTTCCAACAACGGCTATTCTTGCTCTATTCCAACAGGAGGCTGTTCCACCAAACGGCTGTTACGGCTCTGCCCCACTAAACTCGGACCGCTACCAGGTACATAACTTTTCCGATTGGGGATCAATGAAGGATCTCTATCTTTACAGAAGGTACACTGGGATTGTTTTCCTGACCATTCCTAAACCTAAATACTTTGTAAAATCTGTGAACTACTTGACTACCCTGGCCATTGAAGTTCTCGGGACCCACAGAAGGAACTGTGTCTCTAAGCTATCCTGAATCCTCGCGGATGTATAAGCGGATGTTGTCAGGGTGAGGTAACTCTGGGTTACTTGCTGAGGCTTTAACATGACTAAACCCGAGACAAGTAGAAAATTACTTTATGGCAGAAAATATGACTTTATCTAAAGAAAAAAACTTATTCAGATTGTGTTACTTATATTAAAACATTGCAGCGAATTGTCTTTTGAGCAACTTTGGAGTCGAGCATAATTTACTACGAATCAGTTGTTTTCGTCAACGATGACGAAAATTAAATGATTTAGTTGACGAAGCATTTTTTTATGACAATGACGTAAGGATAACAAAATGAACGCAAAATTTTGGTGAAGAAAACGTGACGAGACGTTTGCAAGTTTTTGTTGACGAGACGAAAACGTTACGAAATAGGCGTCAGACTTTCACATTTCTGTCTGTGAAAAGAAAAAAACACAGCGGCTGCATCTGTCTCTCATGGCGGCACGCCCCCCACGATGCTGCACGTTCACACCGTCTACACAACACACCTGCAGCCATGAGGAAGTCACACACCATGGTGAAAACAGCAGCAAAGGAGCTTGGTGGTCAGAAACTTAAAGTTATTCACATATTTTGCGCAAACAGCATGCTAACTTCAAGCTAATGCTAGCTTGTCGGCGCTGCTAACTTCTTTAGTTAGCTTGGTTGCGCCAACGACTGATTTAAAGACACAATGCAATGTTTACTTTGTTTACAGGGTTGTTAAGAGGTGTCATTTTTAAGTATGCATAAGTTATAACGTTCCTCACTCACTGAAAAAGTTATATTTATTTTACGTTGTTTTACAATGTTCGCTGTTTTGCGCAAGTTATAGCTCGGCAGAGTTTTTTGTTTTTTTTAAACAAACAACCTGCTTTATTCTCAGTAATAAAGACACGATTGTTGAAGTTTTTTTTTTTTTTTTTTACACTAAAACTAGACTAAAAACGTTCTAAGTCTTCCCTGACCAAAACTAGACGAAAACTCTTTTTGGTTTTCGTGACTAAAACGAAAATATAAAAATATGACGAAAATGTGACTAAAACTTCAATTAAATTTCGTCCAAAGACTTAAACAAAAACTTAGATGGCTGCCAAAAACAACAATGCTATGAATAGTTTTCCATGTCTTTTTATTAAACCAAAATATTTCTGTAAGATAAATGAAGATAATTTTTTGGGATTGTGTTTAGATTTCCGTCATCATCGGCTCTCTTATTAGAACTCAAACAAGGTACGCATAGTGAAGAATAAATGTGTACTAGCGCAGCAGTAAAGGACGTCCCATTTCAAAGACTGTCCAATCAGGGTAAACCATGGTTTTGAGTTTTAAAAGAAATTGAAATTAAAGTCAAATTAAAATTGTTCCTCTACCAGAATATTATAAAATACAAACAGCACATAACGGTAGTCTGAAATAATTGCAACAAAATAAAAGTATGTCATGTAAAATGTATTAATTCACGTGTTAAACACAACAAACAGACATATTTATTGTGTAGCATCAAGTACAAAGCAGCTGGTATCTGATTTTCCTAATGCTAATACATTCCGTATCATGGCAACATGCCTAGAAGAAGAGTCAGTAAAAGTTCCCATATGTTTTGGGTTCCATCCACATGTGCTTGCGCCTCATGTTCCTCTCTGGTGTAACCCAATGTGCCTAAATGTACAGAGTCCTAAGATGAAAGAGAGAGAATGAACGCATTTCCAATGCAGGAAGTGCTCATTGGCATGGCGTGGAGCCATAAGGCTTCTATTAGGGGTACGCACATGCTGGACAGGGCTAAAAGTAGCCATATGGTTGGCATATTGAGGTGCTTTACAAAGGAATTTTCATATACGAAGACCAATAGTACGATCAGGCATGTTCAGAGAGATCAAGCTGCTCCTCTAGATAAAACTCCCAAAGCACCAGCCTCAGTAACCTTAGAACCAGTAATAAACTCGCATTTTTCTGTTTCATCATCGCATTGTGTTGGTAAAGTAGACTTTGGTGAGCAATTACAACATGGAAGCAACAAAAAAGTCCGAACCGTAACAGTTTTGTTTATTACCAACAAAATGGGCATATCGCACCAATAGGAGACCAAGAGGCAGACCCCAGACCAGCTGGAGAGACAGCTGGGGTGAGAGAAGCCTGGGCTTCCTGTCTAAGACTGTTGCTCCCGCGACCCGACCCCAGATAATAATAACAATAATAATTACTCTATTCATCCCTCATCGGGGAAATTTGTTTGCTGCACTCCTTACACCGCAGCAGACTGCCCTTCGATGGCGCCAATGGTGGGAGAAGCGGGGGTTAGGTGTCTTCTCCAAGGACCCTAAACGGTGGTCTCAGTGGGAATCAAACCCGAGCAAGCGCTCTAGCGCTGATTCACCGTCTCCCCCCATAAGCGGAAGACAATAGAACGTAACCAGAACTGTACAAAACTTTTTCTTTTTTCTTGAGCGTTTTAGTTTGAATGGACTGAATCCTTCCTTCAGGAACAAGAACATTTTTGTGTATTCTAAAGGTTGTTCCAAAGCAGGGGCTTGGGTCTTACTCAGAGATAGGGGGAGGACCTCGAAGACTTATGAACTCTTTATAACCTGATCCCCACATTTCTTAGTCACCTCCCTCTTGTCACTTTACTATCTTTATTATTTTTTATTATTTTCTATGACATTGCACTACTTTTCTTTTTCTTTCTGAGCACTCTGTTTTGTTAAAATTATTTTTATTTATTTTATTTTTTATTATTTTTATCTTATATTATTGCACACCTGTATCAAAGCAAGTTCCTAGTCTCTGATATTCTTCATTGACATGGCAATAAAAGCATTCTGATTCTGAAAAAGCATTCTGATAAGAAGCCAGATGGGGTGGTTCAGGTACTTGGTTTGGATGCCTCTCAAACACCTTCCTGGTGAGGTGTTTCGGGCATGTCCCATTGGGAGGAGACCAAGAGGCAGACCCCGGACTTGCTGGAGAGACTATGTCTCACAGCTGGACATGGAACTCCTCAATATCCTCCTGGATAAGTTGGAGGTTGCTGCGGGGTTGGGGAAGCCTCAGTTTCCAGCCTGAGGCTGTTGCCCCTGTGACCGAACCCCGAACAAGCAGAATAGAACGGAACAAAACAGAAAGAAATTCTAAAGCAAAATTGATTGTATTTTATCAAGTCATTTTTTCCCTAGATGCCCATGCCCAACTGTTTAAATAGAACTTAACTTAAAGACAGAGAGAATCGCAATTTTAAGCCTAAAAAAATTAACACAATTTACTTTATATTCTACTTTAAATTGTACTCATATCTGTATATTTCTATATTTATTAAATTTAAAGTGGCAAAATGTTTTGTTCTTTGGATCCGCATTCAAACAGCAGGACTACCAACGCCTCCATCTCTCTGCTACGCCATACTTCTACATAACGGGATTAGCTTAATCTGGTTAGGTTAAAATAATGGCTACAGCAGCACAGGGCGCACAATGCTGGCTAAAGGCCTTTTCTTGGGAGGAGTATCTATGCGGATTGCTATCAAAGTTGCCAAAGTCTCAGCAGGGTTTGAGATCAGGATTTGGAGGGCTGTGAAAGGATGATAAGAAGGTTTAGTGACATCCTGTTCTACTTCGTTCAGATGATGAGGAATTGTTGGAATGAGAAAATGCTGGAGTTCAGTGATTTTATATCAAACATGGACAGAAATTTTAGATCTTTATTTAAAAAAAAAAAAAAAAACACAAATTATGTTGAACTGTGAGTCAGAAACGTTTAAAATTTTCGACTTTTTGTTTTTTTCAATGTGGCATGGCATGGAATTAAGTCACAAAATAATTAAGTTCCGTTCCGCTCTGTCATCTTCCGCTTGTTCCGGGGTAGGCTCGCGGGGGCAACAGCCTCAAACAGGAAGCCCAGGCTTCTCTCACCCCGGCTGCATCCTCTAGCTCACCCGTAAGGATCCAAGGTCGTTCCCCGGCCAGCTGTGAGACATAGTCTCTCCAGCAGGTCCGAGGTCTGCCCCTTGGTCTCCTCCTGGTGGGACGTGCCTGAAACACCTCACCTGCGAGGCGCTTAGGGGGGAATTCTGACCGGATGCCCGAACCACCCCATCTGGCTCCTCTCGACCTGGAGGAGGAGCGGCTCAACACGGATGGCAGAGCTCCTCACCCGATCTCTGAGTGAGAGCCCAGCCACCCTGTGGAGGAAGCTCATTTCGGCCGCTTGTACCCGTAATCTCATTCTTTCGGTCACCACCCACAGCTGGTGACCATAGGTGAGGGTGGGAACGTAGATCGACTTGTTAATCGAGAGCTTTGCTTTTCGGCTCAGCTCTCTCTTTACCATGACGGACCGATGCAGCGTCCTAGTTATTGCTGATGCCGCACCGATCCGCCTGTTGATCTCCCGCTCCATCTTTCCCCCACTCGTGAACAAGACCCTGAGATACTTAAACTCCTCTGCTTGGGGCAGGACCCTGTCCCTGATCCACAGGGGGCGTTGCACCCTTTTCCAAGCCCGAAGCCAGGCCCGAGGGTGGGGCACGACAGCGAGCGTCTGGTGGCTGGTCTTTTACCCATGGGGCCCGGCCGGGCTCAGCCATGGGCAGCCCTTCCAGCGGACTCACCACCTGCAGAAGGGGCCATAGTTGTCGGGTGAAGGAGGAGATGGGTGGCAGCCAACAACGGGGACCCTGGCAGTCAGATCCTCGGCTGCATAAGCTGGCATTAAATATTATATTAAATTATATTACAATATTATTTTAAATTGAGAAACATATAAGAAATAAATCAATAATAGCAAAGCATGTGTGTTAAATTGATTAATTCCGACATTTTTTGCACATTTTTTAATAAAATGATTTATGTAGAAAGACATTTCTGAGATTCCAGTTTAAATTACTTCTCCCACCCAGGGTGCAAATTATTTTAATCAATCCACGTCGTTGTAATAGTTTGCGATTTTTACAAAAACACCTTAGAACTTGAAATAGGAGCCTTTTCTTTTTAACTTGTGGCAACAAGTTTCAGAAAACAAGCAGTCAAATTTTGTTTTTCTAGTAAAACTAGGTGATGTTTTTTGTTTTTTTCAAATTTCTGTCGTTTTGCTTTCACAGGTGGCACCAGCCCGTAGCTTTACTGACTGAAGAAAGAAAACAGATTTTTTTGTACCTGCTTTGAAGTCTGAATACACATCATGCAGGTGAGGAGATTCTTCTAAAACAGCTGCAACAACAAACACCAGCGAATAAAAGGCAAAAATAGAAAGGCGGCTTAAGTGTCCACATGTTTTATGGATTTACTAATAGGATGTGTATGCCTGAAACCCTCCGTTTTTAAAAAAGTACCAGTTCACTTGATACAGCTGCTCTTAACATTACAATGTCCATGTAAAACCACACTGAGGGCCAACCGGTGGTAACATTGATAGAACACAAGCCGACACATCTTTCGTCTTTTTGACTTAATGTGACCAAAAATGACTCTGGTGACTTCGTTTACATACTGAGCAATTTTGGATGCTTGAAAAAGTGTCACGTCAAATTATTAAAAAATTGCTTGGACGCTCATCCTTGCATTCCCACAGCATTTGAGGTGCTTCGTTTTCACAGTTTGAGAGTTACACTCCATTCCGTTCCATCATCTTCCGCTTGTTCCGGGGTCGGGTCGCGAGGCAACAGCCTCAAACAGGTAGCCCAGGCCTCTCTCACCCCGGCTGCATCCTCTAGCTCACCCGTAAGGATCCCAAGTCGTTCCCCAGCCAGCTGTCAGACATAGTCTCTCCAGCGGGTCCGGGGTCAGCCGCTTGGTCTCCTCCCGGTGGGACGTGCCCAAAACACCTCACCCGAAAGGCGCTCGGGGGGGTATTCTGACCAGATGCCCGAACTACCCCATCTGGCTCCTCTCGACCTGGAGGAGGAGCGGCTCGACACCGAGTTCCTCCCGGATGGCAGAGCTCCTCACCCGATCTCTGAGTGAGAGCCCAGCCACCCTGCGGAGAAAGCCGCTTGTACCCGCGATCTCATTCTTTCGGTCACCACCCACAGCTGGTGACCATAGGGGAGGGTTGGAATGTAGATCGACTTGTAAATCGAGAGCTTTGCTTTCCGGCTCAGCTCACTCTTTACCACGACGGACCGATACAGCATCCTAGTTATTGCTGACACCGCACCGATCCGTCTGTTACTATTAACCACACACTTTTTTTTTTTTTTTACTATTAACTACATTCTTTAGTTAATAAAGGGTTACTTCATTTTATAAGAGTTACTTTAGCATTTTATTTAATTTCATCTTCTGAACCACTTTCACCAATAATAAGTTGTATGTGTACCAACGACTAAGGCTTCCAAGTTGTCAGGAGCTTTTACTAAATTGTAGATGATCGTATTCAACTGTATGGAGATGGTCGTTTCATATTTCCTTTTACCGGTTCGGAAGCATGTCCCTAAGTTACAGCAGTGTAAACTCTGATTAGTAGGTGGAGATTGTTGCTTGATGAATTTTATTTGTATAGCCCAAAATCACAGAATTTCCGTCTCAATGGGCTTAACAAGAGGAACGTATTAATACAAATACACAGCAAGAAAAATAACAAACAAATGCTAACTAAACAAGACTAGCACATTGATGCACTTAGACTCTCCTTCTCGGAGAAGAAAAACTCCTAAAAAACCCATCAGTGGGGAAACAATAAGAAACCTCATGGGGATCCACATGAAAGAGAGATCCCTCCCCCGGGACGAGCAAACAATGTGTCAAAGATTATTGTTTAAATATTAGCTTATTCTTCTCTACAGCTAAATATCTAAAGAAGTCAATAAATGTTCTTCATCCTGATGGAAACACTGTTCTGGTATGAATCCACCATATTCCAGTTTTTACCTACTGCGCCCCCCTTCTACTGTTAGGTAAACAGTTGTGCTAGCTTAAATGGTTAATAGTATTCAATCGGTTTACATTAATTTTTGGATTATGGTTATTTTTTTTAGCCCTTTTTATTTATTAACATCCTCATTTCTGATTTCACGTGATAATCAGCTAACTTGTTGTTGTTGCACGATATGCAATTGTTGATCACAATATTCTCAGTTAGCCAATGTTAGCTAAACGGCTTTTGACTAGTCATGATCACTTACATTTTCAGTATGCAAATTGTCATTTGCTGTAGAGGCAATGAACCTAGAGAGAATGACGTAAGGTTTGGCATTCGGATCCAACCAATTGAACCTTTTTCAGTTGTCATTCCTTCGAACGTTGCACCCGCTATGTTGAATCTGTGGACTTGGGTACCATGGTTTCAGTCTGTTTTATATGGCAAGTCTCTAGCTAACCAGGATCAAGATGGTTGGAGAGCATGGATCCACAGGTGTGTGTCATCAGACTAATCACCCTCAGGTGTCCCTAATCAGGGTGATGAGGAACGGTCCAGGGATCCCTCAGGTGGCAGGGGTGGGGATCATGACATGCTGATTTTTTAATAGGATTTCAATTGGTGCCAGACTTGATGGAGAATCTGGGGCTTCCATTTTGGCATTCAGGAGATACTGACCACATACCGTGTGTCCAGTTTCTTATTTAACTCTTATTAAATTCAGTCATTGTAAATTGCGCAACTCCTGGAATTGAAAAAGATGTAAATCATTTTGAAGGCCATACTTTATGAACTCAGATGCATTCCTATACTTTAGGCCCTTGTGGTTTCACTTTGTGGCTCTCTCACCCTCTACGCCTCCCTCTCTTTCACACACACACACGGGTCTTTACATTTTCTTGTAAAAAAAAGCACAATGTCTTCATTTGAGTGTTTTTTCAGTGGCGTTTTTTTAACATTCACATAGCAAAACTTAACCAGTCCCACAACCATCAGGAAGGTGGGGTGAGTGGATTCCAGGTGGTATGTCACTTCTGTTCTATTCACTTTAACTCTAATTTATCTGAGCAGATTACTTAACCTCAGGTACGTGGGAAATGATGTGTATCACGATAACTAGCTGAATTCTCAGTGTTGAATTTCCAGTTCGACTGAAACTGGTAGTTTCTTACAAACCCAAACAAAACAAAAGAAAAAGTTTTCTACTTTAGTTCCCCGACCCTCGGTAGTAACGCACAGGAACATCATTCACCCTCAAAATACCAGTGGTGGATGAAGTACTCACTTTTTGTACTTAAGTAAAAGTACAGATAATTAGGCAAAAAATTTACTTAAGTAAAAGTAAAAGTACCAATAAAAAATCTACTTAAGTAAAAGTACAAAAGTAGTTGGTGTAAATTGTACTTTTTAAGTAAAAAGTAAAAGTATTCGATCATAATTCAAATGATATTTTTTGTGCTATAGGGTGTCACCATGGCAACCAGGATAAATACTCTGCAGGGGTGTGACCCCCCTGTCCCGCCTCTTTTGGTCCACAAAAAAAATTTAAAAGTAAAAGGAAAGGAAAGGGGACAAGTCAAGCTATCCCCAAAAAGGGCCAGTGAATGGGCCGCCAAAATGGAGGAAAATGACCCTTATTTTTTTAAATGTTTTTGGGGGGGAGGCCCCCAGTCACTATATATTGGCTTTGTCAAAGCCCCACCCCCCTTTGGAAAATTCTAGATCCGCCCCTGCTCTGTGTAATGATGGCTCAACTTTTTATTTAGAAGTAAACACAACGAACAACGATCTTCTGACTCTTTTTAATTTGTATTATATTTGATGTTAGGTTTTTGGCGCTGAATGAATGCGGAAAATGTTTCTCGATTCATTACTTCTTCTCCCGATCAACTGCTCCTTTCGATTTTGGCGATGCGGCTTCAAGATGCGCTAAAAAAAACCTGTGTATTTTTCAAATTCCTGAACGAAAATGTAACGAAAAATGTAAAACACACTTTTAAAAAATAGCAAAGTAAAAGTACAGATATTTGCTCTAAAACTGTAGTGAAGTAAAAGTAAAAGTACCGGTCTTAAATTTTACTTAAGTAAAGTACAGATACACAATTTTTTTTACTTAAGAACAGTAACGAAGTACATTTACTTCGTTACGTTCCACCACTGCAAAATACTGTGTCAATTCAAAGCAAATATTGGGATTTTCCCTTTTGTGTGTCTTTAATTGTTTCCGATCATTAGCATTGCATCTGCTTCTTTCCCAGTTTGTTTATTGTTTGGGTGTATGAAGGAGGGGTCCGCTGTAGTAGTTGGGGAGTTAATTGTGGAGACATGGGTGGCACGGAGAGGGTGGGGGGTGGAACGTAAAGAAAAACAGACATAATGTCGTTCTAAGATAAACAACTTGCCCTGATTATGTTCTGATACATGTTGCAGGACTTTGTAAACCACCTCTGTCCTTCACATGCACTCCACATTCTAGATGCTGAAATGGGTCACAAAGGGGATGGTTTCACACAGGCAAATGGGAACCCCCACCCAAAAAAAAAAAAAACTGAGGTCAGGGTGTACACATACCCCCCTTAGATCAGACCCTGCAGCTCCTGGGAACAGACTGCTGTTCCCTTAGAGACGCACGCATAATCTCCACCCCGCGCTCATTAGCACACATCGTCAAAACAAGTACTCTTGTGCATAAAAATGTGCAAATAGATACACACCCACCACACACACACACAGTCTGATGTATCCAACCATGTCCAAAAATCCCTAAAAATCCCACCCTACTTTTAAACTTTTTTTCAAAGCTTTAGAGAAACTCAAAAATGTCTCGAATGAGCATCGTTGCTTCTCTGCAATGATTTATTGTCTTAAAAAAACAATTATCTGCATATTTATTTATTTATTTATTTTTTTTATTTTGAATTACTCTATTTATCCCTCACCAGGGAAATTTGTTTGCTGCGCTCCTTACACCGCAGCAGGCTGCCCTTCAACGGCGCCAATGGTGGGAGAAGTGGGGGTTAGGTGTCTTCTCCAAGGACCCTAGACGTGCTCTCCGTGAGACGCGAACGCGCTAACCACGCGGCCACCGTCTCCACATATTTAATATTTCAATATTCAATTAATATTCAATATTTAATCAAGTATTATTGAAATTGTATGGCTTTGTTTATTATTGGGAGTCTAAAATTTTTTGGTTTGGTTGCAAAAACAATATGTTAACGCTTAAAAAATACTTTGGATTTAGTTTATTTGATGGTGGATGGAGACGCTATTCCATACATGCCATTTTTCAAAGTGCCTGATGTGCGGGCTGGATGTAACACGTCTTATATTGCATGTTTGAAGACGTCATATCAGACCCCATGACTGCCAAGTAACAATGGTCAGTGAAAATGAGTTACTTCCGCGGGTTGAGAGAATCCAGATGGGGTGGTTCGGGCATCTGGAAAGGATGCCTAGCAGCAGAGACTATGTATCACAGCTGGCAAGGGAATGCGTGGGGATCCTCTCAGGTGAACAGGAGGATACAGTGGGGTGAGGGAAGCCTGGAGTTCGAGGCTGAGGCTGTTGCCTCCGCGACCCAGTCCCGAATGAAGCGGAAGAGAATGGTAGAGAACAAAAGTTTATGTAGTTCAACATGTCTGATAAAAGTGGAAGGTGACTAGGACTAATGCCAACCTAATCTGAAGTTCATGTGTGTTTAGAATCAACCACATCCTGCGGCACTTACATAAGAAGGTGTGGCGTTGTGGCATATTTTGTAAAAATGAACTTTTATTTTCTTTTTAAGTCTCCATCTACTGATTTCTTCAGATATACAGCTGTAGAGTAGACTAGGCTCATATTTAATTAAGAGTCCTAGACATATGGAATGCTCGTCCCAGGGGAGGGATCCCTCTTTCATGTTGATCCCCCGAGGGTTTCTTCTTTTTTTTTTCCCCAATGCTGTTTTTTTTTTTTTTTTTTTTATTAATTTATTTTGTATTATTTTTGGAATGTTTCCATAAGGTTAAGCAAAGTCAAATGACAGGAATGTGTTAGCTTTTGTTAGGTAGCTTTTTGTTGTGTGTTTGTTTATATCTATTTTTCTTTTCTGTTCCTTGTTTTCGTACTTTTTTAATTTGCAATGTTAAGCCTGTTGAGACTTTTTTTTTTTTTGTGGTTTTAAGCTATACAAATGAAACTGAATTAAATCAGCAACTGAATATAGAGCCAATTTTGTAACGTTAAACAGAGCTGGAATGTTCCAATGTGCGCCATCATTTTTACTAAATTCATTGTTACTAAATTGACTTAAATTTTGTAAAAAAAATTCATAAATTTTTAGTAAAAATTTACAAAATTAAATGAGTAAATTAACTAATTTAATTTAGTTTTTCAACTTAGCCTCGGTAGCGATACATGTATTGATACTCATTTAGTCCCTCTATTTAAAAAAAAAAAAAAAATTGTTACTTTAAACAGCAAAATATTTAAACATTAATTAAATCTTGTGCTGCAAAAACAAAGTTCAGTGTGAATTAATTAAGAATGTTACTATTCGCCAGGGTCCCCGTCGTTGGCTGCCTCCCATCTCCGGAGTTTAAGTATCTCGGGGTCTTGTTCACGAGTGGGGGAAAGATAGAGCGGGAGATCGACAGGCGGATCGGTGCGGCATCAGCAATAACTAGGACGCTGCATCGGTCCGTCGTGGTAAAGAGAGAGCTGAGCCGAAAAGCAAAGCACTCGATTTACAAGTCGATCTACGTTCCAAACCTCACCTATGGTCACCAGCTGTGGGTGGTGACCGAAAGAATGAGATCGCGGTTACAAGCGGCCGAAATGAGCTTCCTCCGCAGGGTGGCTGGGCTCTCACTCAGAGATCGGGTGAGGAGCTCTGCCATCCGGGAGGAGCTTGATGTCGAGCCGCTCCTCCTCCAGGTCGAGAGGAGGCAGATGGGGTGGTTCGGGCAACTGGTCAGGATGCCCCCCGAGCGCCTCGCGGGCGATGTGTTTCGGGCACGTCCCACCGGGAGGAAACCAAAGGGCAGACCCCGGACCCGCTGGAGAGACTATGTCTGACAGCTGGCCGGGAAACAATTGGGATCCTTCCGGGTGAGCTAGAAGATGCAGCCGGGGAGAGAGAGGCCTGGGCTGCCCGCTTAAGGCTGTTGCCCCCACGACCCGACCCCGGAACAAGCGGAAGATGACGGAACGGAACGGAACTATTCGCTTCTGGGCAGCATGGTGGCGTAGTGATTAGGACAGTGGCTTCACAGCAAAAAAGTCAGGGTTCGAGTCTCGAAGTGGGGACAAGGCTTGAAACACTGTCCTCTCTGTGTGGAGTTTGTATGTTCTCCCCGTGTATGTGTGGGTGTTCTCCAACCCCGTGTTAGATTGATTGGCCGCTATGACATTGCCCCTAGGGATGAGTGTGTGTGTGGCTACGAGACAAATTGGCGACCTGTTCGGGGTAAATACTGTCTCTTGCCTGAAAGCAGGAAGGATAGTCTCCGGCATCCCAAAGACCCCTCAGGGACACGCGGTTCAGAAGACAAAACGAAAACCATTGGATGAATAGAGAACCAAGCAAGATAGAGTTAGCGCACTTCTAAAGCCATGCTAGTTCTCCAAAGTGTATTACCACTTGCTGCAAATCTAAAATAACAAGCCCAGTTTTATGTTACTTGGTGTTCAATCAGTGATGCCGCTTTTGCTTTTCTAAGTCCTGATAAACTTTTTATTAAAAGAAAACATGTAAAAAGACTTGTTGGAAAACTTTAGCGCTACGTAGTTAATCCTTATCACATCTGTTTTTTGTAACAGACGCCTGAACACGGGGATGATTTGAATGCGAATACAGATTTGAACGTGTACAAAAACAATAAAATTACTGTATGAAGGGGGAAAAAATTTGTCTAAAGAAATGGTCTATGATCGTTTGTTAAAACCGCAACAAAAACATTCAGAACTTGACATATGATTAGTCTAAGCCAAATTAAGCAAGCTTTTATGACCATTTTTTTCCAAACATTGACTGGCTGTAAAAGTTCTGCTTTTTGTTCACTTCTTAACATGTTTGAAATATGAAAGTAAAATTTTATTTGTACTTTTATGCATAAGAAAACACCTTTGTTTGATGAAATGGTAAAACAAAATCAGAATCAGAATATACTTTAATGATCCCACACATGGGAAATTTGTGTCACAGCAACAACTTCCTATCTGCTAAGTGAGTCGTTGTAGAGCCCGATCAAGTACGAGAAGAAAGACCGCCGGTAAAGAGATGTTCTCGAGGGGAGTTGTCTGAGCCTCTTGGAGAAGCAGCTCTGCTGTTCGTCCAAAAGACAAATATATTAAACAAATTAAATTTTAAAGGATTGTAAAACTATAAAAAGTTGAGACGTTTTACTTAGACAACAGTCTTTTAACGTTTCCTGTCTTTTTAGGGTAATGTTATGGACGGAGATAAATCTTTCCAAACTCTGCTTGGCAACGGACATTGTGCCTGTGTAACGTAACCGACAGACTGTTTTCTTCGTTTTATCCTCTGCACTGCTTTAAATATATGACTCATCTTGAAGTCTGTGTATTTACACAGTCATTTCATCTCTAATCACACTCACACTTTGATAACAGAGGGCAAATAATGGACTAATGAGTTCAGATTGTTACTTCTCACTTGAAATGTTCTTTTTTGGAGACCTAAAGATTACCGCAGTGCCTGTCACCGTTGTATTGGCCAATGACAGAAAAAGAAGTCCATAGATCCACCTTCATACTGCTGTGGTTTACTCTCAGGGCAGCGTTCCATGATCACCCCCACCAATCAGACACTATTGTTCTTCTTTACAGAACCAGAAGACTAAACGGGTCCTGTCCAGTCAACTGGGTTAATCAGACTGTTAGCATCCCACCGCCTCTCATATGGACCACCATATGCAAGGGTAGACATTTTAACAAGATGAACTACGGAGCGACACATGCCTCCATCTGTGACTGTGACACTCACAGACTTAATAAGTCTGCAACAAACACTCAATTCAAGTGATCGAAGACTTCCCGAGACCCTCTGTTCCTGCTCCATCTGAGCATGCACAGTCCTCCTTGTCACTCACATGTTATTCTGCCTTGCAGGGCTACAGACCTTTGACCTTTCTCCTTTTTTCCGCTGTCTGACCCCTTTTCCTCCACACCCTGCCCTTGTCTGGTGAAGACTTTCCAACACCAGCTCTTGGTCCCACACATGTCTCTCTGTGCAGCCAAAACCTACCTCTTGAAAAAAATTTGATTCCAAACTGGTTTTAAAAACTACCATGAATTTTAAAAGCAAACTCTTTTTTTCTGTATCTTGTCCCAGACAGTTTAAGTCTTGGAAAACCATGGGAATGTTCATGTTCTTTCACAATCAACTAGCTTTTATTCTGAATACGCAAACAGAAGGATTTTCCCTCATAATGACACTGCCGCCACCATGCTTGAACATAGAAAAAGTCTTTACACAAACGCCATTAGATCAACCAAAACAATCTTTGGGAGCTATCGGTAGACGACGCTCACCGTATGAGGTGAAATACGATCATTTCCCACAGAACACCTGACGATCTCTCACGGTATTCTAGTGTGCCGCGGAACACTGGTTGAAAACGCAGAGGTACAGAACTCACCACACAATTCAAGAAATGCACTTTTTATTCATTTTCTCATTGTTGAATAAGTTCTTTTATTTTAATGAACTGGTCTAACCCTGGTTAATTAACCGGCACGTGTCTAAAGGCTTCCTTTAATACCCTCAACTTTTAAAGCAGGAAGTCTCTAATTGCAATCAGGCCACAGAACAAGTGCAACAAACTGCAATTAGAGCAAAAAAAAGAAAAGACTTTTTACTTCTTTCTCTTTTTGTGCTTTTACTTCCTCTCTTATGTCCTCTGGTTCCCACTGACCAAATGTTCTTACAATGAAGTCACCTGCTTTTCATTTAGGGGGAAAAATGCACCCCAGGCATTCCAGTCTGCCCCCTCCCGCCCCCCGCACCACCCTTCACCCACCTCGCAGTTCCTCCGACTCTCCTTTCTACACGCATTTCATCTCAGTGAGGTGGATCCCAGGGAGTAAATGACTCAGTCATCCAGAAGTAAACTAGATAGAAAACAAATCCTTCACAGTCTATCGGAATTTTAAAAAAGTTACTGGTCAGAAAATTCGGAATTTAACAAGTTTTTTAACTTAATTTTTAAATCTAACCCATTAATACTATTCAATACAAAAATAAAAGATGATGTATTGATGTATTGCATATTAAAAAATATGCAAGTCTTGATGGTTAAATTCAAGCTTATATATAATGTAAACCATTATCGTAACAATTGTATTACTTTTGTACTTGTATTACTTTTTCATTTGATGTTCAAATTTTCATTTTATGTATTATGATGGATTTCTAAGTATTTTCCTATATGTTTTTTTTTTTGCTTTTATGATGATTTTTAAAAAAAAGGGGGTCGGCGAAAAAAAGCGGCTGCTTCAACCGATATCTTTTCGGTCCTTTGCTAAAATATAATAATTTTTCTTTCTTTCATTAATGTGAAATTACACTGTGACCGAAATAAATAAATAAAAAAATGTAGAATAAATTTATTTTGCCGTTGAATGATAATGAATGTTTTTTTTTTTATTTTTAATTTTGCAAAGGAAACTTTACAATTGTCAAGTTGTCGCTACATTGACGGCTGTATAGGGATTCCGTTTTTAGACCAGGTTCTTCTTCTTTGGCATTTCCCATCAGGCGTCGCCACAGCGAGTCAGTTTCTTCCATCTAACCCTATCTTCTGCATCTTCTTCGGTCACGCAAACTACCTACATATCATCCTTCAATGTATCTATGAACCACCTTTTTGGTCTTCCTCTAGGCCTCTTTCCTGGTGGTTCTTGGTCTGGTTTCAAACCCAGACCAGGTTGCAAAGACAAAAACCTATTTCAAAATTGCTGATTTCCTTACTCAAAACCATTTAGCTGGTGGTTTATTTGTCTGTTTTTTTTTTCATTTCAAATAGTTCACATGTATGTGCATCACATAAACAGAGGAAGACGTGGTATTGGACGGGTCATTAAAGAGGTAGACAGTGATTATTAAAGTTATTGTTTGGATATCATTATTAAATTTCCAATTGCAGAAAAAAAAATTAGGCATGACGAGCGTCTTCCAAACGCTAGATGTTTAGATTGGAGTCGGGTTACAAGTCAAAAAAAGATTTCTACAAAAACTACCACTAATATTTTAAACTAAGAATACTCGGTCATGTTAATTTGTCCAATCAAAAGAAGCAGTAGATTATCAAGCTGCACATTCATAGCATGTTTAAAAAGTTGCATGGATGAGTTTTAAACTGTTTATAATGAACTACCAATGGCATTATTAAAAAAGAGAAAATACTGAACAAAAATAACAAATTCGCAATAATGTGCCCAATATTGAATTTGCCGATCTCCGATGGACTGTTAATGTAAGCTCAAACAAAATCTGAAATAACAGTTCAGATTTTTAGACCAAAAAATCTTACAAAAAATGAAATTCATAATATATCTGACTTGCTTTGTCTTAAAAGTCTCTCACAAATATTTTTCTTTACTATCATTCCCACTTCTCTTGTTACACTTTTCCTCTGCACGATGGCTAGGCTGTCACTCCGAGATAGAGGGAGGAACTCTGACATCCGAGAGGAGCTCGGAGTAGAGCCGTTGCTCCTTCGAGTCAAGAGAAGCCAGATGGGGTGGTACAAGTACCTGGATAGGATGTCTCCCGAGCACCTCGCTGATGAGGTGTTTTGGGCACATCCGACCAGGAGGAGATGTAGGGGTAGGCCCCGGATCGGCTGGAGAGGCTACATCTCACAGTTAGCCGGGTTATGCCTTAGGATGCACCCGGGTGAGCTGAAGGATGCAGTCGGGATGAGAAAAACCTGGATTTTCTGTCTGAGGCAGTCACCCCCGTGACCCAGCCCCGGAGAAGCAGAAACTGTCGTGATCTCCTCGCCTGCTGCCAGGGGGAGCCCTTTGGACCTTCTTCATCACCCTGATTGGGGACACCCGAGATTGATTTCTGATGCCACACACCTGTGGACCCTGCTGCCTTATTTAAGTGCAATCACCCCGGCCTTCCAGCCAGGTCCTCCTGGCTGCCTGACCATAAGTTATCTTTGAACTCTGTTATATTTAAACGTTTGGATCCAGAGTTTAAACCCATGCCCTTTGCCATACAGACTTACCTGAGTTTTGTTCAATAAACTTTGTTCTGATGTCCTGCATTTGGGTCCTCCTCCTTCGACATCACAACGGAACAGAACTAGTTTAAAAGACCACTTCATCAATTTCTGACCTGAATTCACTCATCTAAACAGCAGAAAAAAAAATAAGAGCATTATAGATGTTTCAGAAAATAAACTCCGACTTTTGAGAAAACCCAGTTCCTTCCCTCGGAGCACACGGATTTGGCAGCTTACACTGATAACTGATCCATGTTGAACACGGATAGCTACAAGCTTCCAGATTAAAAACAACAGTTTTAATCAAAAAGATAAAAGTTATTGAATCAACAACTGAAGTTTTTAAAGAGAAACATCCAGGATTCACATGAACAGAGTTACATCATTTAAACCCAAACCATAACCCCAAAATCTCTTAAAGACAAATGACATTTTTTGAGAGTTTTCCTCGGATGATTAAATCTCATTTCCTGAGAAGTACTTCTTCTGTTCTTCTAAGTGCATAAAAACTTTTTCTGGATCGTTGCCGAAAATGTTAAATCCAATAAAAGGTCAAACAAATGCAACATATTACTTTTGGCATCACTAACACAGGAAATCAACTCAACTCACAGGGTTTAAATTAAAACAATTAGAAGACTGCAAATCCCTGTGCTGTGAGGATGCATGTAAAGACGGCGCTGCAGGACGCTGTCAGCACCAGCATCAGTGAGCATTGTTTCGTTTCACACTTGAATGCATGAGCAGCTGCAGGAGGTCTCAGATCACATCCAGACAAACCGTGGCTTTGAAGAATCCTTGCCACGGTGAATATACCTTGACTTTCAGACAAGATACATTGAGCCAATAAGAACTCAACTTTCACAAACAAGCTGGTCCGTACAGCTGTGGAAAGTGGGGTCGGGGGTATTGGTCCCACACGGTCTGGCATCAGATGTGTTTTTTTGTGTTAATCTGTGTTTGTGTTCTGCTGTTTTGTTAAAACACGGCCTGGTAAAAATATACGTAACAGAAGTTTAGTTTGGCTGTTTTGCGCTGATCTGGCACCGAGGGTGCTTAATCCGACCCACGAATAGATATGAGAATGTTCTGGAATGTTTCACCCGAAAACACAAGAGTTCACAATAGCAAAGGTTAGATTTGATACTGAACGTGGATTCCAGTGAATCACAGTGACTCCGCCAAGGCTGCCCTTTGTCACCAATTCTGTTCATCACCGTTATGGCATTGGATGAACAGTGCCAAGGCATTGGAGGGATCCGGTTTGGTGAGATCAGGATCGGATCTCTGCTTTTGCGGATGATGTGGTCCTGTTGGCTTCATCGGTCCGCAATCTCCAGCTCTCACTGGATCAATTTGCTGCCGAGTGTGAAATGGCCGGGATGGGAATTAGCGCCTCCAAATCCGAGACCATGGTCCTCGCCCGGAAAAGGATGAAATGCCCCCTGCTGGTCAGGGACAGGGTCCTGCCCCAAGTGGAGGAGTTTAAGTATCCCGGGGTCTTGTTCACGAGTGGGGGAAAGATGGAGCGGGAGATCGACAGGCGGATCGGTGCAGCGTCAGCAATAACTAGGATGCTGCATCGGTCCGTCATGGTAAAGAGAGAGCTGAGCCAAAAAGCAAAGCTCTCGATTTACAAGTCGATCTATGTTCCTACCCTCACCTATGGTCACCAGCTGTGGGTGGTGACCGAAAGAATTAGATCGCGAATACAAGCGGCCAAAATGAGCTTCCTCCATAGGGTGGCTAGGCTCTCACTCAGAGATCGGGTGAGGAGCTCTGCCATCTGTGAGGAACTCGGTGTTAAGCCACTCCTCCCTCTGGTCAAGAGGAGCCAGATGGGAAAGTTCGGGCATCTGGTCAAGATGCCCCCTGAGCACCTCGCGGGTGAGGTGTTTCGGGCACGTCCCGCCAGGAGGAGACCGAGAGGCAGACCCCAGACCCGCTGGAAACACTATGTCTCACAGCTGGCTGGGGAACGACTCGGTATCCTTCTGGGTGAGCTGGAGGATGCTGCTGGAGTGAGAAAAGCCTGGGCTTCACCTCTGAGGCTGTTGCCCCTGCGACCCAACCCGAATGAGCCAAAGATGACGGAACTAAATGTGGGAAAAAAACAACAACTAATGTCATTTAAATACCAAATTTACTCTCCTGAGCAACTATTAGAGTTTAAACTTTGGCCGTCTTTTACTCCCTTCAACGAACATAAAAAAAAAAAAAAAAAAGCACGACAAGTCGTTGTAGTCTTAGGTCATCCTGACCGAGGATGATTACTTAATCCGACTAGTTCAAGAAGAGAGTCCGAAACATGAGGAACCTTTAATTAAATTAAATCATCTTGCAAACAAGGTGAAGTGAATTAATGGTCATCTTTATTCATCAAAGGGACGACGTTATACTAATCAGCTAGTGTGAAAGGATTTTTTTCATTCATGCGCTAGTCCAATTTACCAGTTTAGACCAAAATTGGTTAGAATCTGTCAACAATTAGACTCTAAGACAAGTTAAACCCAACCATCTGGATGGACGTAAGCCATAATGTTTTCACGGTCGACTTTGTTTAGAGTGTCATAAACCACTCAAACCATTCATAGTCTCTCCAGCGGATCTGCGGCCTACCTCTTGGTGTCCTCCAAATAGGCCGTGCCCAAAACACCTCACCACCAAGTCGCTCAGAAGGCATCCTACTCAGATGCCTGAACCACTACATCTGGCTTCTCTCGACCCACAGGAGCAATGGCTCTACTCCAAGCTCCTCCCGAATGGCAGAGCTCCTCACTTTTTCTCTTAGTGAGATTGCAGCCACCCACTGGAGGAAGCTCATTTCAGCCGCTTGTATCTGTGATCTTGTTCTTTCGGTCACTACCCACAGCTGGTGACCATAGGTGAGGGTAGGAACATAGATTGACTTGTAAATCGAGAACTTTGCTTTTCGCCTCAGCTCTTCCTTCACCTCGACGGACCGATGCAGTGCCCTGATTATCACGGACACCGCACCAATCCGTTTGTTGATCTCCCGCTCTATCCATCCTACACTCATGAACAACCACAAAATTGCCTCTAGAAATGAGTGTGTGTAGCCCTGCAACAGACTGCGACTTGTTTGGGTTGTACCTTGCCTAAATCAGCCGAGATAGGCTCCGGCACCCCCGGCTAGTCCATTAGGGATAGACGGTTCAGAAGAAGAAATGAAACAAAATTGTATGAAAAAGTTTACAAGCAGCACTCTACTCCAAGCTCCTCCTAGATGGCAGAGCTCCTCACTCTATCTCAAAGTGAGAGCCCTGCCACCCTAAGGAGGAAGCTCATTTCAGCCGCTTGTATCTGTGATCTCATTCTTTCGGTCACCACCCACAGCTGGTGACCATAGGTGAGGTTTGGAACGTTGATCAACTTGTAAATCGAGAGCTTTACTTTTCGGCTCAGCTCTTTCTTTACCACAACGGACCAATGCAGTGTCCTGATTATTGCGGACGCCGCACCAATCCGTTTGTCGATCTCCCGCTCTATCTATCCTCCACTCGTGAACAATTACAAAACTGCTAGTACGTTAGGGATGGATGGTTCAGAAGAAGAAATGAAACAAAATTGTACGAAAAAGTTTACAAGTCAATTTTTTTATAGTTTCATTTCGGTTCAACTTTTTGATCTTTCCGAAAGAAAAATGAAATTTGTATTTAAGTAGCTACAGTTTTTTTTTTTTATTAATGACTTTATCAATTGCCTCTCTAGACATCCCTGGTTTAAAAAAAAATGTGCGGCCATTCGTCGAGGTGGTCCATACCTCCAAAATTAGTTTCCGGCTAACTTTCAAATCCTAATTATTGCCAGCTCGTCTAATTGTGGTCAGTCCCCGCAGATGTTCCATCTCTTCATCCCAAGAGTCGGAAGCATTTATAAAGATCAAAGGTCAACACAATGATCAATTTTTGGTGTCTGGTTCTGCCACATCCTGTCTTCACACATGACCTCAAGAAACGTGATAAACATCATCTAAAAAGTATCCTTTACATTTGGCTAAAAGAAATAAGTACGTCACAGGGTCCAAAAAAAAAGATGGAACCAATACATACAATGTTTTTTAAATATGAGATCAAATTATTTGATCTAAAAAAGATGAAATGGAGCAACCAGATGTCAGAACAGGGGAAGACCGAGATGAAAAACCCCCTTCCAGTACTAATCTCTGTCTAACATCAGACAAACAAAAGGTATGCAGGTGCCGAACTTCTACAAATATTCAACTTTGGCTGTTTAAATTATTCAATCCGAGCGTTCCAAAAATGCACAGCATACCACACCGATGTCGGAATTTAAAAAATAATACATAAAATACCAGCTAAATAAAGTAAAATCCAATCAAATTCAAAAATTTCCTCCAGTAAAAACCTGAAGCCCACAGAGGGGTTTAGATCAATGCGCCCAGTGAAGCATGCACAAAGCTGGGGGTCTGTTTGATAACCAAAGAAATGGGTGGGCGCATTGGACAAAGCTCAACAACTCCCATAAATCAGTAGAGCAAAGGGTTAAACCTTCTTTTTTGTGGCTGAAGATATTTGAAAAGGCACCAAAGAGAAAAGGCAATCTATGCAAAGATCAGCATATGGTATAAAACCAGCATAAAAACCCCTCTGGGTGGTAATAACTGAGGCAGCATCAGGACAGCAACTCCATGGTAAAGACATTACCGAGGACAAAACAAAACATCAGCATAAAACCAGATGTTTGAATGATTAAAATTATAAGTGTGACACATGGGGGGAAATGATTTTAAACAGAAGCTAATCTTAAATATAATCAGACTTAAAGATTCCAATTGAAGAAGAGGAACAAAAAAAGTAAAAAAAATCTCATTATTAAGAGACTAAATCAGGCAAGGGCAAACTACGGTCCGCGGGCCACATTCAGCCCGTTAAACGTTTTCATCCGGTCCGCCAACCTTGAAAAAAAAAAAAAACCTTGTTAATGTTTTATTTCCCTGCAATTCTGATGTTTCCTCACTAGATGGCGCACTCTAGATATATTGGTTTTGTTGAGAAAACAACAACACTGCTCCCATTAAAATGTGTGTGTCTTTGTGATGTGCATGCTGCCAAAATAAACAGTGTTCACAAATATGGAAAGCCATCAGGCCCAATACACCCACGTAAACAAGCGT
Organism: Neostethus bicornis; assembly: GCA_902685375.1. Classification (NCBI taxonomy): domain Eukaryota; kingdom Metazoa; phylum Chordata; class Actinopteri; order Atheriniformes; family Phallostethidae; genus Neostethus; species Neostethus bicornis. The sequence continues at coordinate 8,907,927 of LR738549.1, read as the reverse complement.
GTTAGATGTTAAAACAAGCAAAATGTTACATCAAGCGCTTAGATTTCAAACCTAGCGCCGCTAAATGCTCGTTTTTAAGTGCTATCGCACTAGATTTGAGACCTAGCACCGCTAGATTTGAAATTTAACGCTCTTGAAGTAACATCAAGCGCTTGTTTAAAATCTAGCGCGCCATTCTATCGATTCTAATCTAGCGGTTACTAAAGCATGCCATCCATCTGCTCCTGTTCCGGCCCCTTTGTCAAATGTTAGAACTCAATGTGGCTCGCGATCCAAAAAGTTTGCCTAAATGTTAGCGACCTGCCTATCTCAGCGTTTTCCAACCTTCTTTTAAGCCAAGGTCCATTTTTTAAATCTAAAAAAATCTGGAGGTACCCCATCAGCAAAGATGGTAACATGGGTTGCTATGGTTACAGTACACAACCTATGCCTGTATGTAAATAAAAAGCGGAAATGTCATACTGAAAAGAAAAATACATACGCATTAATCCGTGTTTTTACAAAAACACCACAAAATCAACCAAAACAATCACTGGGAGCTAGCGGTTGATCGCAATCGGCGTATTAGATGAAATAGGATCCTTTCTAACAGTGTTCTGACGAGATCCACGACCAGATGTCTAAACAATCGGAAGTGAACAACCTGTCGTGGAACCTAAAATAAATACGCATTGAACAAATAAAAAACACTTACTTGTATGTTTTAAAATTATAGGTTTTCAGTAAAAAAAAAAAATGCAGAGCAGGTGCGAAAAAAAACGCTAATTCCGCTAATTGCTAATCTGGAAGGTCGGAGGAGGTGGATTACGCTTTCTGGGCATGCGCAGAGCACAGAGTTGCAGATCTCGTCAGATCGCCGATCTCATCAGGACACCGGCACTCTTGAAGATCTCTCAGGACACACTAGTGTGCCGCGGAACACTGGTTGAAAACACTTGCCTATCTTGAATGCCGAAAAGATTAACGTGATATTTCGACGATGAGCGCTAGGGGTATTTTTCTGCTTCTCTCTGAGAAACGTGATCAAATATCCGCAAAACAAGTTTTCTTTTCGTAACTTTTTTCTGATAAGCTTTCGCCTGAAGCATCTTCTGTCCATTTCCTTCATTTGTACGATGATCTCATTGAGCGTTTCCTCTCTTCTCATATGCTCAAAATATCTCCAGCACATCCGTCTCAAAGAGAAAAGCCTTTTCTCCTTAAGTCCAGGTCAAAGTATAGATCCTTCATACTTTGTGGAGATAATTTGTTTCCTAAATCACCATCTTCCTCGTTTTCCCTTCATCTTTTTTTTCTTCTGAAAAACATCTGTGGTATTGCTTACTTTCCAAACTGCCTGAAGGTAAATCTCTTATAAATGTCACTACTGCTTTATGCAGAACAAAGCATGAAAAAATAAAGAAATGTAGTCCAAGTATTTACTGAAACACCTGGACGGAGAACAGAAAAAAAGACAGGAACATCAAGAGACAAGTTTTGGAAGTACTTTAAGATGATGGAAAAACCATTAGAGAAGAGAATTCATCTAAGAAGGTTTCGAACAGGGGTGCCCACAATTTGTTACATACGCATACACTGACAGCGCTTTGCGAGGGGGAGGGGCCACAGCAGCAGCGTGCACTGCTTATTGATTACAGGCTTAACAACGTGATTTCACGTCACAGACTCCAAAAATCTCCATTAACAGCAGAAAAGCCGCTAGATTGACACTTTTTTTGAAAAAAAAAAAAAAAGAGTCCCTAAATTTTAGCAACTCTAGCGGCTGACTTCAGGGCAGATGTCATTGTGAGGCTGATGATATGCTGGCGCAACTTTTTTTTTTTCAATGCCATGCGATCTACCCATAATGCCCTTACGATCGTCCAGTCATTTGCGATTGACCAGTCTATTGTGATCGACCAGTCAGTTGCGATCGACCAGTCAGTTGCGATCGACCGTTCTATCACGATCGACCAGTCGATTGCGATCAACCAGTTGATTGCGATCGACACAATGGGCACCCGTGGTTTAGAATATGCTGAGTAAAGCAGCTGGGAATACATATTTACAATCAGCCATGTTGGAATCATCCTGTTTCAAATGGTTCATTTTTAAGCAACTCAACACTTTTGCAGATGACTACACAATGTATTTTGTTTCCTCGTTACCAGCATCTGCCTGGTCTGGTCATACCAATAGGGTCAAAAACTTCCCAAGAGGTCCGAGGGGGCGTTGGGCTAGGGATAGAGATACCGTCTTTCGAACCTGGTTTGATTCCCGCTAGGCCTAAGCCGTCCCTGGGACCACAGAAAAGACACAAAAATAAAGAAAGTTAAAAAAAAAACCTTCCCAAGAGCAGACAACCAAAATTTCCGTAAGCATAGCGTTTCAACCTCTTAATTCGCCCAGAGTGGAATTAATTGACCCAAAAATTAAATGCAATCTTTTTCAGATTCAACAATTAGATCCTAGTTGTGCTTAAAGATTTTTTTTTCATCTCAAGTGAAACGAACAAAGCGTTGGATCTGAAAAGTAGTGAATTATGAAAAAGTGTAAAACAAAGTTTTGAAACAATCAGGTGACTATTCAACATGGGATCTTCAAACTATGTGCGACCTGCTTCCCCCCAAACTCTCACCCATAACGATGAAGGTATGTGCAAATTAAAGGTTTTTAAGAGTAAAGAAAGATCTGCCATTAACACAGAGGCTCAGATTGAACCCCGCCCCTTTAAGTGAGCCCGCTTTGTCGTACCATGCTCTGATGCAGTCAATCAGTGACCCAAGGCTTAGCTGGGGGGCTTTCAGATTCTTTTACAACCCCCCTCCCTTTCACTTCTCCTCCCGCTCCTCTAAAGAAAGAATGGTAATTAACTGATGAAGAGCTCAGTAAGATTATCCAGTTCCCTCACCGAGAGCCGTGGCTCTGGTGGTGTGCAGGCATGTTCCACAGGACCACTGGCAAAGATGGATCCCAGAGCTCCTTTCAAGCCCCTCTCCTCTTTCGTCTTTCATTCAGCCTAAAAATCTGGAATGTTCTTCCATATGTGCACAAATTAGGGGAAGACAAAATGTCATGACTCAAATTAAAACCCATTGAGAGTATCTGATCACAGTGACGCTTTGGGGCACGTAGGTCCTCACAAACAACCTCTCACTGTGAGCGGGAATGCGCGGCAGATTGAATTATACAGCGGAAAGCAAGAAATAGCAGAGTGTCCCAACCACCTGGAGTGCAAGCGGGACGCGCAGTGGGTGAGGAGAGTCGAGAGAAGAAAAGAGAAATGGGTTTCAGTTTGGTTTAACAAAGTGTCACACTGTTTACTGTCTGCTATGTTCCTCCATGAAAATGAACAGTGTAACTTTGGAGAAATTGGATTGTCTTCTTCATAGTTTGTGGTCAGTTAAGGAAGCGAGTCTTTATGTGTTTTAATTTCATCTCTGGTTGAAATATTTTTTGAGGTAATCCAACGAGTACGTTGTGATGCTCGACACGAAAAATACGGTAATTATTGCAGCTTAAAACCGTCATGTCCTCACTTTCTTTTCATTACATATTAACCCTCTACTTATTTTCTATACCTTTTCTAGTCCTCCTGCCAGGTCGAGCGAACAACCCCAAAAAAAACCCAGATATTTAGAATTGAAAATAAATGCGTTAAAAAACCTTGCCATGGTTGGCGCGTGGTGTCGACCCCGGTAGACCGAATTTCTCCAGCAAACGCTGACATACAGACAACGTTCTGCTTGTCATAACCCTGAACAGACCAGGGGGGGGATAAAACCCTATCCTGTTCTCCTTCACCTTATTTAAATGTGTCACACAGCCGAGGCCCCACACAGTCGGGGTCCCAACCCTCCACCCAACCCCCGACTCTCAGACCACCCAACACACTCCCACACCGGCTTGACTCTATCTAGTTTCTGAATCATACAAACTTTGGGAAGACTGACACACTCATCTGTTCTGGATAGAGTTTCTCATTCGGATTAAAATAGTAAGTTTGTATTTTTCTGAAAACTTTTGCTCACCCAGAACATGCAGGAGAGGCAGACCCAGGTGCGAGCAGGTCCGGCCAGAGCGGAGGGCATGCTGAGGGAGATGGACGGCATGGTGACGGACTGAGGGATGCTGCTACACACCACTCTGCTTCCTCATGTCCAATCCCAAAAATAGAAAGGATGTCCACTTCTGCAAATCCATTTTTTTTAGGAGAGAAGAACCCCAAACTTCTTCTTCTTCTTCTTTCCCGCCTCACTCCCTCACTGTCTGATTTGCTTCTTCTGTCTCCCCTCTAAATTGGATCCCGTCCCTCTCTCTCTCTCCTTCTCTCTCTCTCTCTCGTCTGTGCACGTTCTGCTTCTCGTTCCTCTGTCGGGGAAAGTTTCACAAAGCCTTTTTTTTCTTTTTGAACGGGGGAGGAGGTGAAGAGGGTCAGGCTGCCCCTACCTCTCCACAGGAGCAAAAAAGGGGGAAGGGGTAGTCCACTTATTATCCATCTCTTTTGCGCCTCCTCCTTTTTTTTCTCATCTCATGTCTCCCTCCCTCCTTGACACTCTCACTAAGTTGCAGCACTTTTAATTTCATTCATTACTCAATTCCACCTTCTTTTTGTCCCCACCACCCCCGTCCATGTCCCACCCCACATATTCATGTCTTTAAAGAGGCGCTTTTGGCAAATGGTGCCAAAACTGCCAAAAAAAATACAATATTCGCCCAAATAAAAACTTATAAATACATTTATTCAATTTCATTTCTGTTTAGGACTTTGTTAATACCCCCTCCTCTCACTCACTGCTAAACCCGTCCCCTTGGTGCATGCATGACACAGTGTAAATCTTGTTTACACTTGTAAATCCAGAGCCTTAAACACTGGATTTGTTTAAGGCTCTAAAACAAATCCAGTGTGAAGAAGAGTGCATGCCATAGAACGCATGTGCTCTATTGGATGTGTATTAGGTGTGGGCGTGGTGGAGAACAAAGTCCATGGCCAAGAACACAGATATTTGAATGGTATCTGAAAACTGGACAAGAGGGCTCGAAAATGACTTAAATTATGCATAAATATAACAGAAAACGATTTCAGGACTCTTCTTCTCCTTTTGGCATTTCCCTTCAGGGTGCGCCACAGCAAGTCAGTTTCTTCCATCTAACCCTATCTGCTGCATCCTCTTTGGTCACACCAACTATCTTCATGTCTTCCTTCACTGTATCCATGAACCTCCTCTTTGGTCTTCCTCTAGGCCTCTTTCCTGGTGGTTTCAAACCCACCGTCCTTCTTCCTATATACTCTCTCTCTCCTCTGCACGTGTCTAAACCATCTCAGTCTGGCCTCTCTGACTTTATCTCCAAAACCTCTAACTGTTTCTCTGATCCTGTCCATCCTGGTCACTCCCAGGGACATCCTCAGCATCTTCATCTCTGCTACCTCCATCTCTGTTTCCTGTCTTCCTCAGTGCTACTGTTTCTAGACCAAACAGCATGGCCGGTCTCACCACGGTTTTGTACACTTTCCTTTTCATTTTAACTGAAACTCTTCTATCACACATCACGCCTAATACTTTTCTCCACCTGTTCCAGCCTGCCTGCATATGCTTCTTCACCTCTTTTCCACACTCTCCATTGCTCTGGACTGTTGATCCTAGATACTTAAAATCTTCCACCTTCTTTATCTCTTCTCCCTGTAACCTCAATTTTCCATAAGATAATTAATACTTTGTGAATTCCCCCTCCTCTCACTCATTTCTTTATCTGTTCCCTAGGTGCGTGCATGACACAGTTCAATTCTTGTTTGAGGCTCCAAATCCAGTGTGAAGAAGAGCATGTGCAATGCAACGCTTCTTGCTTGCATTAGATGTGGGTGTGGGCGTGGTGGAGAACAAAATCCATGGCCAAAAATAACGACATTTGAATGGTATCTGAAAACTTGACAAGAAGGCTCCAAAATTACTTAAATTATGCATGAATGAAAAGAAAACTTTAGGAATTTTTGGGGGATGATGTCATCTCTCCTCGGAAAAAAAATTAGAAAGTTTCTTTTTTTATGTAAAATTTTGGACAAACATGAAATTTTCCAAGCTTAATTCTCAAGATGAACCTCATATATGTCTTATATTTATCCTCAGATAGTCTGACCCACCTCTACCGTCACTCTGTAGTAGACTGAGAAGGAGCACACCAGGGGTCGGAAGTAAACGCTGCTTCATTAACTTCTCACTGCTCATCAATGAGCGTGTTAGCCTCACACACCGTTCCTGATCCCCTTTGTGGAGGTTTTTTCTCACACACGCACATGCCTCAGCGCACACACACAAATTTGAGGTTCTGCTTATAAGGGTGTTAGTGCTAATTCCAATCAACCAGCAATAAGCCGAACCCAGACCCCCAAAACAACATGTTATCTTAAGAAGAGAGGATTATGGTCCTAGCCTCAACAAGTTGTCTGTTTGTTTCACAAAGTTTCCAGTTACACACTCATATTTTTTTGGCCTTTTGCTTCCAGAAAACAATAACATACATAATTTATACTATCAAATTTCCTTGTATACACATAAATATGCCCATAAATACACCTCCATCCTTGTTCGTTTCCACTACATCTTCCCATTTTTCTCACACACTCTCCAAACAGAAAAAAAACCCACCTACAGGCAGACACACACAAACACTCCCCTCCCACCCAATCCCAATGGTACAGAGGATTAATCCCCTGGTATTTCCTACATGTTACCTCAGCAGACACACACTCACTAACGGAGACAATGTTATTGGGAAAACATTTGGATGTAATCCCGGTGGAGCAGAAAGTCTACAAAAACACAGAGTTTCTCACATGTCTGTCTTCAACTAGACATCTTCTCTGTCCTACGATTTTAAATGGACACCATGTCCATTCCTGGTGACCATGAAGGAGCTAACGCCTGAAAATATTTAATTAATAGCAGTGGATTGTACATGATTTGGAAAGATACGACCAATGTCTATATAGTATGATCCCAGGGTTAACGTTACGTGTCAAAGCACAAACCAAGCACAAAGTCTTGAGGCACAACTCGGCCGGAAGTCTGCCTGAAAAATTTCTGATGCCTTGAAGGTTCTAATGAGTACAGTGGCCTCGATCATCTGCAAGTGGTAGAAGTTTGGAACCACCAGGACTCTTCCTGGATCAGGCAAACCATCTATGCCGGGGATGCCCAACCGGTCGACCGCAATCTACCGGTAGATCGTGGACTGGTCCCGAGTCGACCGCGAGACGTGTTGGAAAAAAATTAAGAAAAAGACTATTTTATGATTTTTTTTTTCATGACAAGATTCATTGTTGCTAAATTTAGCGACTATTCAGCCGCTCAAAATAGCTACTAGCGACAATCTAGCTCCTTTCTTGTGTTATAGAGCACATTGATCCACATGACTGAAACCCGGAAGTCGGGCAGGTTCAGGATGAAACTATCAAAGCAATATTTTTGTTGACTGGTGGAGAAGATCCTTATACAATTCTAATCAATTTATTTTCAAACGATCCCGATTTGATGCCTGCAATTCACCCCAAATTTCTACTCAGCTGCAGATCTGAAGGATAATAAAGGAGTGGACCCATACTTCCGGGTTGGTGACGTCATGTGCCGCCGCGGGACTGGTAGATCTCAAGAGGTTTGCTAGTTGAAAAGTAGATCTTGGGACAAAACAGGTAAGGCACCGCTGATCTATGGCGATTGATCAGGGAAGAAGGGCCTTGGTCATAGAAGTGACTAATAACCCAATGGTCACTTGGTTAGAGCTCCAGCGTTCCTCTGTGGAAAGACAAGATTCTGACAGGACAACCCTTTCAGCAGCAATTCAACAGTCAGGCTTTAATGGTAGAGTAGCCAGATGGAAGCTCCTGCACATGGAAGCCTGGCTGGAGTTTGCCAAAAAAAAAACCATCAATGTCTTTCTGAAGACCATTAGTAACAAAATTCTGTAGTCTGACAAGACCAAAATTTAACTTTTGGAGTGAATGGCAGGCGTTTGTATGCTTGAAAAAAACCAGGCACCACTCATTACTAAGCCAATAGTATTCCTACAGTGAAGCACGGTGGTGGTAGCATCATGCTGTGGGGATTTTTCGGCAGTAAAAACAGGAAGACTTGTAAGGATAGAGGGAAAGCTGAACGTCACAATGTACGAGACATCCTAGAAAATATTGGGAGGTAAATAATAGTAGACATAAGACCTAATATGTTTACAATAACTGCTTTAGAGCAGATGATTGGACAAAAACTTGCTTCAGAGTGATTTTGACCTCAGACTGAGGCGACAGCTCATCTTTTAGCAGGATAATGATCCAAAGCACACTGCCAAGATATGGAAGGAGTGGCTTCAGAACAACTTTGTTAATGTCCTTGAGTGACCCAGCCAGAACCCAAACTTGAATCCACTTGAACATCTTTGGAGAAATCTGAAAATGGCCATGCACCATCACATCCCATCCAACCTGATCGAGACTGAGCGGCATTGTCAAGGGAAAAAGGAGGAACTGGGCTTAGCTTGTGGCGTCATATACTGTATAAGATGCCAAGGGTACACAAAATAAGTATAATACAGATATACCGTGTGTGCGCATAAGTGACATTTTGCTGTTTGATTGTTTGGTCCATGACATTTTGATTTCTGTATGCAGTCCTACAAAAAAGGATTCCATCTTACAAAATGGACAGTAAAAGTTGTCGTACTCGCTGTTCACTCAACTACAACCTTAATAGCGTTATCATTTTAGCTGCTCATTGGTTTGAGCATTTCAAATGCTGACCTAGTGGGATTTTTACACAACCACCCATCGGGTTTACAGAGACTGGTCTGGAAAAGAGAAAATACCAGGTGAGCAGCAGATGCCTGGACCAAAATGTCTTTTAGATGTCAAAGGTCAGAGGAGAATGGGCAGACTGGTTGGAGGCGGGAAGGCAACAGGAAGTATATTAAGCTCTGATTCTGACTAAGCTAAACAGGACAGCTTCTTTGTGAGAACAACAGTTCTAATCTTGAAGATGGAACACTTTCATCCCCCCTAAATTTAGTTCCGTCTTGTGAATCGCTTATTCCTTATTTGCTTCCAGAGAAAGCTGGCGTCTATCCCAGCTGATTTTAGGCAAGAGGCGGGATACACATCAAACGGGTCACCAGTCTGCTGCAGGGCCACACACAACCATTCACACACACGTATTCCTAGGAGCACTTTCATGGTGACCAATCAACCTAGCATGCATGTTCTTTGAGGGTGAAAGGAAACAGGAGTACTCGGACAAAAAACATACACAATCGGGTAGAACATGCAAACTCTACACAGAAAGTCTAGTGTTTCAAGCCTCACATCCACTCCAGGACTCGAACTCCTGACCCACTTGCTGTGAGACCACTGTGCTAACCAATGCACCACTGTGCTGCCCACTTGAAGAAGTGAACATTCAAAATGAACATTCAAATTTTAGGTCTTGGTATCTCGTCCAAAAACCTTGAGAAAAATATATCGATAGCTCTCAATGGTCAGAACAGACCATAATCATGATTAATTGAAACGTCAAAAGTCAAGACTGTAATTTAACCACAGCAACAGAAACCTTTGAAAAAGGACATTTTCATACTCATAAGCCTTCATAAGGGTTTCAAATTCTCCCCATTTTAATCTTTAAATTTGTCACAAAATTACTGGGAGTGTTTGTCAGAATGCCATAGCAACACACTCCTGCAACCCTACTACTCTAAGGAACGGTACAGAAAATCCTTTCTGCCGTCCTCCATCAAAATATTCCATCTTTCACTTTCAAATCTTTAAACTTTCACTCAAAACAGATTTTTAAAAATTTGCTCCGTCAATCCAGGGCCGGGTCGCGGGGGCAACAGCCTCAGACGGGAACCCCAGGCCTCTCTCACACCAGCTGCCTCCTCCAGCTCACCCGGATGGATCCCAAGTCGTTCCCCAGCCAGCTGTGATACATAGTCTCTCCAGCAGGTCCGGGGTCTGCCTCTCAGTCTCCTCCCGGTGGGATGTGTCTAAAACACCTCACCAGCGAGGTGCTCGGGGGCATCCTGACCAGATGCCCGATCCACCCCATCTGGTTCCTCTCGACCTAGAGGAGGAGCGGCTCGACACCGAGCTCCTCCCAGATGGCAGAACTACTCACCCGATCTCTGAGTGAGAGCCCAGCCACTCTTGCAGAGGAAGCTCTTTTCGGCCGCTTGTAGCCGCGATCTCATTCTTTCGGTTACCACCCACAGCTGGTGACCATAGGTGAGGGTTGGAATGTAGATCGACTTGTAAATCGAGAGCTTTGCTTTTCGGCTCAGCTCTCTCTTTACCACGACGGACCAATGCAGCGTCCTAGTTATTGCCTACGCCGCACCGATCCGCCTGTCGATGTCCCACGCCATCCTTCCCCCACTCGTGAACAAGACCCCTAAATACTTAAACTCCTCCACTTGGGGCAGGACCATGTCTATAAAGTATCTTCAATTCAATTCAATTGTGTGTAATGGTCATCCAAAAAAAATTCTTACAAACTCTTAGAACACACAAAATGGCTCCTTTTTTCCTTTTGTTTTTTATTAACATATCTTTCTGATGACTTTAGTTAAATAATTAGTGAAAAGCTTTAAAAACAACTTTGATGTGGATTTGTTTTGGATTTGTTAAGCTGCAGCGCCGTCCTCCTCTTTGTGGCCATTAGATGAACTGCATCAGTATCTGCTTCCCACAGAAGGAGAAATTAAATATATTAGAGTGAATTAAAGATGTAGACATGTTTCCAAAAGAGGCTTACGTAACTTAAATTTCTTTCCCTTTAAATAAACTTTTCCTCCTTTTTAAAACCAACGCTAGGACGCTATTAATCTACACTAAGCCGTCGTCCTAGAACTCAGGAGATACGTAATCATTGGAGAAGTGTCCACCCGGTGTAGAGAAGAAGAAGTAAAAACAGATGAAAATAAAGCGTATGCTAGCAAACAGAAGAGTGTACAGACAGATAAAGTTGGTGGTAGATAAGGAGAAAGTGAGCGTGTGAACAAGCCGGGTGTGTTCGGTCATTTTGGCCGATGTCCTAAAACCTGCCAGATCAAGGGGGGAGTTCACTCACCTGTTGACAGACAGAGGAAGAAAAAACTGTAGCAGGCTCCATTAACACACACACACACATACACACACACACATCGTTTTCGACCCATCTGTTGAAAACAATACATAGTCCTCACCCCCCTCAAGCTCTCACATGTGTGTGCACGTTTTTCCTCTCCGCTTTCTGACACTGAGAGGAAAGGCCAAGCAGAACACGGCCATGCTACATGGGGTCATCAGGCCTGTTGGAGACGCTACAGTCAGTTGTGTTGATGCTCATAAAGTAGCATTAAAGAAGAAGGGTTGATTTCTCTGACGGGTTCAGGAGCAGTGTGAGCCAAGATGACCATTTACTAGACAGGGATTTTCCACGAACCTTCTGGTCCACATTAGAACTTCTCACGTTACTGAACGCTGACAGAAACTTGGAACAAAGCCTCCATAGACTTTTTGTCTCATTGGACTGTGTGTCTGTCTGAGTGTGTGTGAGTTTGTCTATGTAAATGGGTTTATGTCTGTGTGTGTAAGTCTATGTGTTTGCCCATGTGTAGCTTTGGTGTAAATAAGGCATGGGCAAAGTATGGCCCGTGGGCCACATGCGGCCCGTTAAATGTCTTAATCCGGCCTGCCAAACTTGAAAAAAATAAATAAATAAACCTTGTTAATGTTTTATTTCCCTGTAATTTTGATGTTTCCTCACTAGATGGCGTACTCTAGATATATTAGCTTTGTTGAGAAAACAACAACACTACTCCCATTAAAGTGTGTGTGTCTTTGTGATGCACACGCTGTCAAAATAAACAGTGAGCCCAGATATAAAAAGCCGTCCAATACAGGCACGTAAACAAGCGTGTTAGATGTTCAAACAAGCAAAATGTTACATCAAGCGCTCAGATTTCAAACCTAGCGCCGCTAAATGCACGTTTTTAAGCGCTATCGCTCTAGATTTCAGACCTAGCGTCACTAGATTTGAAATCTATCTCTTGAGAGTTACATGTACCCCAATCCCCACGCCTTTTGGTCCACAAAAAAATTGTTCTTACCACTTTAATTATTATAAACTTTGGGCAAAATATGCACCAAATTTCAGAAAAATTACTTTTTAAATTACTTTACTTATTACTGAGGATGGGGGCATGCCTCCTCACGCCTCACCCCACCCATCCTTTTAGAAAATCCTGGATTCTCCCCTGAGTCGAGCCACTGAAAGGCAAGGTTTTATACAAAGGTAATAGAGACGGGACAATAAATAAAAACGTAGTAATTTGTAGTTTTTTCAAAAAGGAGTTCTCCTACCACCGGACGGTGGAGCAACTCCAGCCTGACATACCATCTAAACCTAAAATATGTTCAGGCAAGTTCCTCTGTTGCGAGTGTGGCTACCGGGAGCTCGCTCAGCCAAACCAAGCGAGCTGAATTTGGCAAGTGAATGAGCAAATCCACAACAGAGAAATTGACAAATACTATCACAAAGTGGGTTGCTGCTGATTGCAGGACAATTTCTATCATTGAAGATAAACCCAAACCCCAACCCTTGTTTTACTTTTTTAATGATGCACCTGGCCTCATGAGGCACAGTTCACTAATAATAAATTAGACTTAAAACCTTCTCTTCTTATTGTATATAATTGATTAGTCATACAGTACAATTTTTTAATATCATAGAATTCAAATTCTTTATGAGGAGACCTTTAGAAAATATGACGTTAAATGCGATTAATTCGATTAATTACAAAATCCTGTAATTAATTCCATTATTATTTTAAACGACTGACACCACTAATGCAAACACAACGGTACATAGAAATTCTTCATGAAAAGGCCAGTTTATTGAGCCTCATGCTGGCCAGGTAAACTAGCAACTTGAGACTGCAGGGCAAACAGTTACTACTTTTTGAAGTACCATTACGAGATAACGAAAAATTTTTGGTTCTGGCAAAAGAGCAAGTCTCTCATAAATGTAACCTATGACTCCTCAAACACATTCCTACTCTGATCATGAGTAATGGAAGGAGAAGTTACTGTTTTAGGCCCCGCCCACACGTAGCCGGGTATTTTAGAAAACGCGTATATTTTTATCCGTTTTGCCTGCCGTCCAAACGAAAACGGAGTTTTTTTCACTCAAAACCGACGTTTTTGAAAACTCCGGCCAAAGTGGTGATTTTGGTAAACTCCATTTTTGCGTTTGCATGTGGACGTGAGAAAACTGCCTCCCTCCTTCACCACTCAATACTGCCCACTACTGGTCTGGCATGCTCATAATCGCACACAAAAGCGTATTTATTAGGGGTGTGCAACAACGCAAGTTTTGGTATCGATCAGATACCAAGTAAACACCAGACCAATATCGCTGATACTGATATCGATACCGATATTTAAATTTTTTAAATGACTATTTTTGCATCAAGGGTTAGGGTCATATACAGTATGACCTAGTATATGTATATACACAGGTTGGTAGATAGATCGATAGAAGTGCCCAGTTGCACGCAAACAAATGTTAACTAATGTTAAAGATGATTATGTTGTACTTTCACAATTAAAATTGGAGCGTCTCTGTTAATGAGCGTTGCCTCTGGGAAACAGAAGGGGTCAGGGTTTTCTCCTCCGTTTCTGAAGTTTTTCTTTGGGGTGATTCTTTAATTTGTAGAGTTACCACTATATTTAACAGCCTTTCTGCAAATGGTGCAAAGTACGGCCACACGCTACTTCTATTTTTTTCTTCCATCTCTCTCCACTTTTACCAACTTGCGTTTTATTTTTATTATTTTTTTTTTTAGTTTTATTTATTTATTTTTATTTATTTTATTTTTTTTGTTTCCTGGCCCCCGAGTCGCTAAGTCATGTGATAAGTCAAAGCGAAAGAGAGGAGGGGGGGGCCGGGGCCGCCTCGCTTTAGCATACAGGCGCAACACACAGCATTTACGCATATTTTGCAGGCAGATCAGTTAGGTTAGCTTTTTGAAAAAAAAAAAAAATCGGAAGCAAAGTGCGAGGGGTAAAACTTCAACCAAAGTATCGATATTGTAGTTGGGTTATCGATCAATATCAATACTAGCGTTGGTATCGATATTATCGATATTAGGATCGATCCGCCCACCCCAGCATTTATACGGCTCCGTGTGGATGCGAGATATGCGTTTTCAAAAATACCCGGCTACATGTGGTCAGGGCCTTAGACTTCAAACATACCCAAGCAGGACAATGGGGTTTATCTACATATAATCAAAGATCACTTTGGGTCAACTGCAAACAAGTAGAAGATAAACCCTAAAGAGTCCGAGGTCAGACTGGTGTGTACTCGTCATGTTTAACCTCTCAGAGCTCCATCCACATAAAGGATTAATAGTCGTGTCGACAGGTTCAAACATGACGTCAGGAAAAAGCTGGAGTTAGGTCAACCTGGTCATTTCCTGTTGTTTATGCCGCTACGTTAGAGTGTATCTGTGTAGGAGTCGTACCTCCTGAGCTCCACGCAAATATTACATTTTTATTGTCATGTAGTGGCTGCAGATGGAAATGGAGGGTCATTTGGAACAGAGCTCGTTTTGAAGATTGCAATCTCATTTCTTATCTTCTCTATGATTAATCAAAATGCAGAAACCCACAAAACGACAAGCACAAACACTAAGTTACGCTGATTAATTAAATTAGTTAAAATGAATTAAATGTTAGCTTAATTCATCAAAAGCCAATTTTTTTTTTTCAATTAATCATGTTAAAATGTTCTTTTTCACTGAGCAGAACGAACATCAAGTAACAAACAACCTCACACATTCAGTCCAAATAAAGAGTGTGTCTGTTCCAGCATCTCATAGGGTTGTTTCTGGCTGAGATTATTTCGAACCCTCATCATTGAATCACCTCCATCTTCAAATGAGGGTCAGACTGAAGCTGACGTAGCGTCCCGACTCCGATGAAGAAAAGGAATTTTTTTAAAGAGCTTAATGATGATGATGCTTCTGAATCAGCTGTGATGTGTGAAGTTAAATTTATAATCAATTCATTAGATTTTCAAGGGCATTATTGTCTGATCAATAGGGATGGGCGGTATAGGCTAAAAAAAAATGTCCTGATAAATATGTAACAATAAAAAATACAAATTATAAAACACTTATTTTGCTGTTTATTTAATTCCCCAATTTAACAAAAAAATATTGTGACATCCTGCTGTAAATTGTAGAAACTGTGTCAAACTTGTCTTCTGAAAAGTCTATTTGATTATCAAGACGATGACCTGACATGGAAGTCAGGGGAGACCGCCTTTAAATATGTACCAGGATCCACAGATGAGTGTCATCTGACTAATCACCCTCAGGTGTCTCTGTTCAGGGTGATGAGGAGGGTCCAGCGCTCCCTCTGGTGGCAGGTGAAGGGATCACTACATTATCGTTTTCATTTCTAAGCAAACATGACGTCAACTTGTTATTTCAAACTAAATCTGCCTTTCAGTCAGTTTTAACTTTAACACGTTTGACGTCTAATTACTGTAGTTCCGTTAATGTTTGACGTTCTAGGCTTTTTGACTTTTTCTACTTTTTTTGTGTATATTGTTCCTATGTTGCAATTTAACTGAAATAAAACACTAAAAACTAGTTCTGAGTCATTCTTCCTCTAACTCCCACAACAGTCGTTTTGACGCCTCTATTAAATACATTGTAACTTTTTCCCGCGCCATATCGTAGTGCGGTTACTCTTGCTTAGTAACCATTGTAGCACCACTCTGGTGAAATCTAGGGGAACAAAAATGGATTTGAGAAGACATTTGTCAGTCACTGAGGCGCTTCCGTGTATGACATCATCGCCATAGCGCTAATCATCAAATTGACGGCCGTGGGAGTTCTAGTAGTTCTAGAATTCTGGTAGTCCTAGTGCTAACGCTCATAGCTTTTAATCAAACACGTTCCGATTTATTTTTTGGTTCAAGCAGCACTTGCAAGCCTAGTGTCCATTTCACATGTTTTGACTATACAGTATTTCTGACTAATTTTTTGACTATAAATTCATAACCAAAATAAAAACATTTCCACATACAGTAAATGGACTCTACTTATACGTATAGCGCTTTTCCACCTTTGTCGGCACTCAAAGCACTTTACAATGTAGCTGACATTCCCCCATTCATACACATTCATACCTGATGGTGGGAATCCAATTGCGCCAATCAGGCGTCTTGCTCAAGGACACCTTGGCATGAACTCCTGGCGGGGGATTGAACCAGCAACCGTCCGGCTAAAAGGCGGTCGCCCTACTCACTGAGCTACATCCCTGTTCTCACCCCTGCAAATGTTTTTGGCCATATATTAATAACTATACACATTGCCCTTCCCTACCAGGCAAACCAATCTCGTACTCATAGGTATGCTAATGTTAACGACCCGAAAGTAGCCAACGTAATGTGTGTTAAGGTAAACAGTACAGCTACAGTAAACCTCCATCAAAGACACTTTTGAGTGAGGGGTCTGGACTTAAACTCTGGTAAATAATCATAATAAAGAACTCCATTGATAAGTGTCAAAGTCAAAGGGAGGAATTTTCCAATGACCTGAGAAGTTAGACCCAACTCCTTAGCAAGGAGTATGCTCCTAAGTATCCTCTAAAGTATGCTTTTTATGGTAATTCTAATTTTGTAATAAACTTTGAATGTTCCCTTTAAGCTGCGCGCCTGCGCAGTTGCGCACTGCTCGCGGATTAATGGCGCACAAGAAAACTTA
Source organism: Neostethus bicornis (assembly GCA_902685375.1). Classification (NCBI taxonomy): domain Eukaryota; kingdom Metazoa; phylum Chordata; class Actinopteri; order Atheriniformes; family Phallostethidae; genus Neostethus; species Neostethus bicornis. The sequence continues at coordinate 8,891,148 of LR738549.1, read as the reverse complement.
TGCAGCGCACAAAATAAAAATCAATTTAAACTGTAGATTGGAAAACGAGACAGAACTCTGGATCAAATCTCTTTCTTCTTTCTTTCTGAAACAAATTGCTTCAAACTGCTGCTTCGGTGTTTGGCTCGTTGCTACTGCTGACGTCACAAAAGAGTCAAAGTTTTTGCCCCGCCCCCTTTTGCTCAGGATGTTTGCGTGTTTGCTCAGGCACATAAAAATTAGAGGGAACATTGCTCCTGAGGTTTAAAGGAGTTTGACGACCTAACACCTAAACAAGCGCCTACAAAGGATTCAAAATCTGTTCAAAAGTAGTGTCCTTCAACATAAAGTTCCAATTTGAAATTATACCAAGTCTCAAAACAATTTTCCAACCAACAAATCTACAGATGATTCTGTGCTACGATAAATACGAATTATAGTCGGTCATAGGGTTAAGAAAGAATGGAAAACAGTGGCGGAGACGGTGGTTCAGTGGTTAGAGAGTTTGCCCGCGGACCGGAAGTTAACCAGAAGTTCGCGGGTTCGCATCCCACTGAGTTCACATCTAGGGTACTTGGAGAAAACACCTAACCCACCATTGGCGCCGTCATAGATGGCAGCCTGCTGCGGTGTAATGCAGCACACGAATTACCCCATGAGGGATGAATTAGGTATATTAAAAAAAACATATGTGACATTTGCAAAAGGGTTAAGTTAAAATAGATCTATGGAAAAAAATCCATAAAAGTTCGAATTTCAAATTTAAGTGTTCAAATGCACAGTGGCCCAATTTTATGAGGGAGGATATTTTACGAGACATTGAACTCACCACAAATTGTTAAACCAAAACCTGAAAAGTCAGCAAAGTGGGGTCACCATCACTGGCTTACATCCATTCATTCAGAGGAAAACTCTCTTCATTGATGGTATTATCATCTTTTCCTTCTTTCGGCATTTCCCTTCAGGGTCGCTACGGCAAGTCAGTGTCTTCCATCTAACCCTAGCTGCTGCATCCTCTTCGGTCACACCAACTATCTTCATGTGTTCCTTCACTGCGTCCATGAACCTCCTCTTTGGTCTTCCTCTAGTCCTCTTTTCTGGTGGTTTCAAACCCAGCATCCTTCTGCCGTAATACTCTCTCTCTCTGTACATGTCCAAACCATCTCAGTCTGGCCTCTCTGACTTTATCTCCAAAACCTCTAACATGTGCTGTTCCCCTGATAAACTAATTTCTAATCCTGTCCATCTTGGTCACTCCCAGAGAGATCCTCAGCATCTTCATCTCTGCTACCTCCATCTCTGTTTCCTGTCTTTTCTTCAGTGCCACTGTCTCTAGACCAAACAGCATGGCCGGTCTCACCACGGTTTTGTACACTTTCCCTTTCATTCTAGATGAAACTCTTCTATCACACCTGATACTTTCCTCCACCCCTTCCAGCCTGCCTGCACACGCTTCTTCACCTCTTTTCCACACTCTTCATTGCTCTGGACTATTGATCTCAAGTACTTAAAATCTTCTACCTTCTTTATCTCTTCTCCCTGTAACCTCACTTTTCCATTTGGATCCCTCTCATTCACACACATGTACTCTGTCTTACTCTGACTAATCTTCATTCCTCTTCTTTCTAGTGCACCTCCACTTCTTCATCTTTTCCTCCACCTCTTCCCTCCTCTCACTACAGATCACAATGTCATCTGCATCGATGATATCACCTTCATAGGTATAAACATTGGTCATTTTGGGTTTTACTACATTTTGTTTAATAGTCATCTTTAAAAACGAAATTGATTCAGTTGTAAAAATGCAACATGTACCGGTTTATATTTTTTTAAGATGAAGCAACAGGAGACAGACCAAAATCAAAGCAGTCAAATAAAAATAAATATTGAACCAAAAAAAGGCTTAATCTATTCTTGGTGCAGCTTTTAGCTTCAATACTGAAGTTTTCTTTCAATTACTGTACATGTACATTGAATTGCAGAAAATCTATGCTCGAGTTAAAAAAAAAAAGATAAATTAGTCATGAGCATCCACAGTACCTTGCTTTTGCTTCTTCTTCCTCTCCAAAGAGGAAAGATGCAGCAGAGGAAATATTTGGTCCAATTGAGCACCGTGGTCAAGCACCAGCAAAGTCCGCCCATGCTCCTGTCAAAGCCCCCTCGTGTCCTCTAACTGTCTGCTCGCAGTTTAAACCTCCCCTCCTATGCAGCCTGTCCTTCAACGCTCGTCTCCAAAGGTATAAACTCTCCGCTGGCTGTAACTCCAGGAGAAAAAACTAGGATGGCTTTTTATCTCAATTTCACTGAAGATCATTTTCTAAACTAGATATTTCCTCTTGAAAGATCATCCCTTGATTCCCACAGCATCCATCCTTTCTTCTCTTTTCCCTGGATGCTGCAAGTCCTTTAATTCAAGGAGTGAAGAAGAAACGGATTAGGAGAGGGAAGACAGAAGTGGGCGGTGGTGGGATGGGTCAGGCAGCGATGTCTTGCATAGACGGAGCACTTAAAGTGATGAAAAATTGGGTGAACGGGGGGTGGTCTGCATAAATGGTGAAGAAGACGAGGTAGCATGTTGTTATTGATGGTAATAAAATTAAAAAAGTGATTATTTGAAATGAATGAGTAATAAATATCTTCTTAGCATTTGAAGGGACAACTATGTTTTAAAGAAAAGGCAAATGCATTTATCGTAAAAAGAAAAGGTGTCCGAAAATACGAAAAGAAGTACATTTTTTTTGTTTTTATGTCCATAAATGTCCTCAGAGGAGTGTTGTGGTGTGTTTATGGTTGCCGGGACAGCAGTAATGAAGACTGGCAGGCCAGAGCAATTAGAAATGCTCTGTGGAGTTTCAACGACTGTGATCAGAACGATTTGTTTCAGTTTAGACAAAGGAATGAAAAGCCAGGAAAAACAACAAAAATCAAGCCCGTTTTAGGACATAAATCAAAAGACTAAATCCAGAACGTTACGAGCTTATTTTGGCAAATGCTACATTGGCTAAATATGGCATAATAGTAAGCAATGGAAAATATCTGTCTGCAACGTCCTTTATATTTACTGATTAAAAAAAAAAATGAATTACTCTATTCATCCCTCACCGGGAAAATTTGTGTGCTGCACTCCTTACACCGCAGCAGGGTGCCCTTCGACGGCGCCAATGGTGGGAGAAGCGGGGTTAGGTGTCTTCTCCAAGGACCTAAGATGTGCTCTTTGTGGGACGCAAACCTGCAAACTTCCGATCCGCGCGCGAACGCTCCAACCACGGAGTTGCCATCTCCTCCCTAAGGGGATACTTGTGGCACCTGTTTGGGTCTTTTAGGGTGTAGTCGTGGCTGCTTCCTGAGATTTATTATAGATTACTTTTCACAAAAGTTTGGCTACTTCCTGACCCTCAGTTGGCGGTTTTAAAGTTTTATTCCTGATTCTAAAGAGGAGTTTAAAGAAATTTTAACTCCAAAAGAACTCGGTTTATTTATAAAACTAAAATGAGTTTGATAGTACGTTGCCAGTCTGTTCGTAGCAAAACTCCATTCTATACAGTCCTTTAATTCGAGGAGGAAGACTTTTTCACATCATCCACTTTTTGCAAACAATGTGAAAAGCCAGAAGCCTGGGTTTTGGTCACGGCGGGGGAACGATTTAGCGGGAAATCGACAGGCAGATCGGTGCAGCATCAGCAATAACGAGGACGCTGCTTCAGCCCGTCGTTGGAGGAAGAGCTGAGCCGAAAAACAAAGTTCTCGATTTACAAGTCGATCTACATTCCTACCTTCACCTATGGTCATCAGCTGTTGGTGGTGACCGAAAGAATGAGATCACGGAAACAAGCGGCCAAAATGAGCTTCCTAAGCAGGGTGGTCGGGCTCTCGGATTGCAGAGATTGGGTGAGGAGCTCTGCCATCCGGGAGGAGCTCGGGGTCGAGCCGCTCCTCCTTCAGGTCGAGAGAAACCAGATTGAGTGGTTCGGGCATCTGGTCAGGATAAGTGCCTCGCTGGTGAGGGGTTTCGGGCACGTCCCAGTGGGAGGAGACCAAGGGGCAGACCCCGGACCCGCTGGAGAGACTATGTCTCACAGCTGGCAGGGGAACGACTCGGGATCCTTCCGGGTGAGCTGAAGGAGGCAGCTGGGGTGAGAGAAGCCTGGGCTTCCCGTTTGAGGCTGTTGCCCCAACGACCCGGCCCCAGATAAGCGGAAGACGAGCATCGACCAAAAAATTTGACCAAGTGTGGTAAACAATATGGCAAATATGCCAAGTTTTTTAAAGTATCACTATTTTTTTCTGTTATCACATATGATGAAAAATCCGCAATGAATCAATTTACAACAAAAGAGACTGGAAATTGGAAAATATAGAGTAACCGTACTATGCATTAATTGTCTTTGTTAATGAGCGGTGTCTTTAAATGAGTCAGTGTCTCCATCAGAAAAGGACTTTGACCCAATCAAGGCTCTCGATTTATTGATTGGTCTATGTCCCTTCCCCCCACATTGTAGTTCCCAAAAGAACAAGATCATAAATGTAAGTGGTTGCAAAGAGTTCTCATCACGGAACAAACAGGCTCTCTACTATGTACGAAGAGAAAATGACCATCTGTTAAATCTCCAGAGTCAAGCATCAGACCATTAGCAGTTCCTCAAATTTTAGAATAAGCAGATTCAGGTGGCCAAAGAACGTGGACACTAAGAGGACACCCCAACAAGTCCATGTCTCCAAATAGACCCACCTCCAGGTGGTCAAGGATGTTGTGGCGGGGCTTTTGCAGCAGGAACACTTGAGACACACTTCACTTGAGACAAATTCAGTCCAGATCCTCCTGGGCAGGGGTCTATGCAGCGATCCTCCTGGGCAGGGGGCGATCCAAACTCAACCGGGGATACAGGGACACATTTCAAAGAACTTTTCTCAGGATACACAAGATTGAAACTCCTCTCAAGATACACAGGATTCAGACCTTTCTCAGGATTCAGGTTCAAACTTTCAGTCCGCTGGGTCCATTTGTGGTCGGGTCTTTCTGTCAGGGTTTTATGAATGGTGGAAGGAGGGTGTGGACCCAGTTGCAGGACTTCAAACAAGGTTTATTAACACAATTCAAGAAGTCTGGCTAGAAGGGATAGTAAGACCCGACAGGAAAGTCCGGGGTGATTCCCCTTAAATAGATGGTAGGGTGCACAGATGAGTGGAATCAGGAATCATCCTCAGGTGATCCTAATCAGATTGATTAGGAACATCCAGGGCTCCCTCTGGTGGCAGGTGAGGAATCCTAACACAGTCTGCGGCCAGCAGTAATATTTTACAAATAGGAACTGATCTTCTTCTTCTTTCGGCATTACCCTTTAGGGGTCGCCGCAGCAAGTCAGTTTCTTCCATCTAACCGTATCTGCTGCATCCTCTTTGGTCACACCAACTATCTTCATGTCTTCCTTCACTACGTCCATGAACCTCCTGTTTGGCCTTCCTCTAGTCCTCTTTCCTGGTGGTTCGAAATCCAGCATCCTTCTTCCTGTGTACTCTCTCTCTCTCCTCTGTATGTGCCCAAACCATCTCAGTCTTGCCTCTCTAACTTTATCCCCAAAACCTCTAACATGTGCTGTTCCTCTGATGTACTCATTTCTAATCCTGTCCATCCTGGTCACTCCCAGAGAGACCCTCAGCATCTTCATCTCTGCTACCTCCATCTCTGCTTCCTGTCTTTTTCTCAGTGCTACTGTTTCTAGACCAAACAGCATGGCCGGTCTCACCACGGTTTTGTACACTTTCCCTTTCATTCTAGCTGAAACTCTTCTGTCGCACATCACACCCGATACTTTCCTCTACCCGTTCCAGCCTGCCTGCACACGCTTCTTCACCTCTTTTCCACACTCTCCATTGCTCTGGACTGTTGACACTTAAAATCTTCCACCTTCTTTATCTCTTCTCCCTGTAACCTCACTTTTCCATTTGGATCCCTCTCATTCACACACGTACTCTGTTTTACTCTAACCACCAAGTCTAAATTCAACTTGTAAGTGGCTAGTACCACTAGTATTTCGAAGTACCACAAACACATTACAACTTCAGAAACATTTGAAGAGTTTCAATGCGTGTAAATGTTTTTGACTCTTGGGTTACTAAATCCACTATTGCATCTAAAAAATAAAAAAAAAAAAAACATCTTGTGAGAAGTTATGACCACATCAATATTCATACAAAAAAAAAATCCAACACTGCTTTCTTAAAATGAGCTTTTCTTGGTTGAGCCTGCAAAACTGCACAGGGTCTGTTTAATAAAGTAAAAGCCTGACCTCTGCATGAAATCAGACTCTGTATCTTGATACGAATGAACATTACACAGACGTGTTGAAGAGATTCTTCCAAAAAAGGTACTGGTGCACATTTTGCACACTTCCTGCCTCTCATCACTGCAAACAATGGACTTGTTTCAAGTCTCAGTCTGGCCATGTCAAGTCTGTTGTCCATTCTGGGAAATTAGACGAGACTTAGGGATGTGAAAGGTCATTGTTCCTTAGAGAATAAGAGGGGAAGTGGCCGGTCGGGGTTTAAATGGGGGTCGACAGGGACAGCTGGTGGCATCGACTCATCGTCTTAATTTGATTTCAGTAATAAAATACATTCGACTTCCAACCGAATCACTATTGAAAGAATAAAAACGAATCATCCATCACTACACTATTTTCTCAGATTATCCCATCTGACAGCTCAGCAGGGCAAAAGGAAAAATATTGCAAATTGTCAAGATAACGTATTAGACTGGGAATGACAGCTTTTTAATCAAACTAATGAAACTGAGCTGGGCAATTACCTTCTTCCATATTTTACATGCATGTCAGCTGTCAGAGTCCGAGTGCCAGTGTTTCTCAGACTGGATGACATCATGCATCTGCACGCTGCTGCAGTAATAAATTCTGCAGGATTATAAGGGTTAGAGGAAAATTCTCTTCTTTATCAATGCAACAAACCTGGACAAAATATTCTTAAAGTATGTCTTTAAAAAACCTACAATTAATATTGACATTTGAATAAGACTACTGATCCCGATTTGTTTTAATATTTTATTTAAAGTTTTTAACACCCAAGAGCTCATGAATAATGCTGAAATTATCTTTGGTCACGTCGGTCACTAGGACGCTGCATCGGTCCGTCGTGGTAAAGAGAGAGCTGAGCCGAAAAGCAAAGCTCTCGATTTACAAGTCGATCTATGTTCCAACCCTCACCTATGGTCACCAGCTGTGGGTGGTGACCGAAAGAATGAGATCGCGGGTACAAGCGGCCGAACTGAGCTTCCTCCACAGGGTGGCTGGGCTCTCACTCAGAGATCGGGTGAGGAGCTCTGCCATCTGGGAGGAGCTCGGTGTTGAGCCGTTCCTCCTCCAGGTCGAGAGAAGCCAGATGGGGTGGTTCGGGCATCTGGTCAGAACGCCCCCCGAGCGCCTCGCGGGCAAGGTGTTTCTGGCACATCCCACCGGGAGGAGACCAAGAGGCAGACCCCGGTCCCGCTGGAGAGACTATGTCTCACAGCTGGCCGGGGAACGACTTGGGATCCTTCCGGGTGAGCTGGAGGATGCAGCCGGGGAGAGAGAGACCTGGGCTACCCGTTTAAGGCTGTTGCCCCCGCGACCCGACCTCGGAACAAGCGGAAGATGACGGAATGGAACATCGGTCACATTGGTTTAGATAGAGGTGGGCAAACTTTTTGGTTCGTGGGCCACGTTGAGCTCTAACATTTGACCAGGGGCCGGAACAGGAGCGGATGGATGCCATGCTTTGGTAACCGCTAGATCAGACCAATAGAATGGCAAGCTAGATTTGTAAACAAGCGCGCTAAATGTTGGTTCAAGAGCGTTAAATTTCAAATCTAGTGGCGCTAGGTCTAAAATTTAGTGCAAAACTAGTGCAAAACTTTTAAAAAGTAGCGAAGTAAAAGTACAGATATTTGCTCAAAAATGTAGTGAAGTAAAAGTAAAAGTACCGGTCTCAAATTTTACTTAAGTAAAGTACAGATACACAATTTTTTTTCTTGAGTACAGAAACGAAGTATATTTACTTCGTTATGTTCCACCACTGCATCAATGGAAGCTTTTTGGTTCATTAGCGGTCAATTTCGTGAATCTGCAGGTGGATTTGGAACATTTTATAACGTAAACCAGGACAAAAATTGTTGTTTTTCAGTTGTAACAGAAAACAGGTCGGCCAGGTTAGAAAATCACCAGCTGTTTTAATTCATACTTTTATCTTCAAACAAAATCCATTGTAAGCAGTCTGGTTAATGTTTTTACACATTAATAAAACATTTTAAGTCAACTTTACTTTTGTCCACCTTCTTTATTTTTAAACTCCTAAACATGGATCAAATAAAATCCGACTGTTTTAACTCGCTTGCTTCGAAACAATTTGCTGCTTCCTTAAAGTTCAAATAATGGGTACACACGCAAAAAGCAAAGCAGGAAATTATGAAACGCTGTAAATTTCCAGGGCGGACTGAGGTACATTCCACTTGATATAGTAAAAAAAAAAAAAAAAAAAAAGTAGCAAAAGAGTACTTTCTTTCGTAAAAAAAAAAAGAAAAGAAAAAAAGTGTTCAAAGATGTCGTAAATGTCGGCAAGATTGGTGCCTCTTGAAAAAAAATTTTACATCTCATCTAATTAAAAATTTATTGTCAGGGACAAAATGGGACGTTCTTTCCAAACAGCCGTCCTAAAGTGTCCAAGTTTTCAGCATCTGGAGAAGATGAACAGGTGCGTAAAAAAACCCAACAAAGTTTCTGGTAAGTGGACGATGAGTAGGTGTTTCTAGAAATGAAAAAAAAAGACAACGTGGTCCAAAAAATGAGTTTTAAACTCCTGAGAAAAAGTAAACTTTTGTCTTCTATCGTATAAATACAGATGAAATTTCTCTAAAAACACTTTCAGTTGTTCAAATTTTGACGCGGACCACACATGCTCGATGATAATCAGACATTATGTATTTGGTGATAAAAATAATTTTTTGGAACAAACTGAGCAAGAAAAACCATTACTGTCCATAACACCATTCCCAGTGACAGTAGAGCCCAGAGTTTAACCCTTTAACCTGCAACTTCAGCCTCATACTGGGCCTCATATTTGCAGAAAAACCTTGAAAATCCACTTTTAGAAAATATCTACAAACCATAATCCATACATCAGATTCAATGGCTTCCTAAAAGCAAAGGAATCCTTTCTTAAAGACTTAAAAGTGAACCAAAGTCGACATTTAGTCCCCTTAAACAAACAGTTTACCCCGTTTGAGGAGTTGTCTAGGTGTGAGGTTGAAGGGAATCCCTGAACACCCAGAGCGTAAAAAAGACATGTTTAAGCATCACTCACCAGCCAGAGGGACATGACCGAGTTTCCTTTGAAAACACCTGGAGCAGTAATTCCCTTTCACAGATCCTCAGCTTTACAGAACACCGAACTATCCGAACTGGGATTAACCAGTCTGTCTTATTGTCCCTGGAAGTTGGGTGCACTCACGATTGAGAGCCTTGCAGTCTAGCCCTTATCCTGACATACTTCCTGAGTTTCATTGTTACCGAGGAGGGAGGAAACACACGTACATTGTGGAAAGCCGGTGTCAGGAGATCATCGCATGGAAAGTGAGAATTCCAGGAGCTGATGTTTGTTTTCAGCTCTTTTTTTTATTATCAGTAACCAGGCTGGAAGTTTCCATGATTACGGCCACTAAACTACAAACGTGATGTCCAAAAACCTCTGGGTCATGTGGAAAATCACAGCGTGTTGTAATTCTCATCACAACTTTATTTAATGAAACACTATCTGATTTCTTTGCCCAATTACAGAGGTAAAAATGCTAATAAGCAAACTGAAAAGACACTTTTCCATTTGCATTCGGAAAGAAGTTTCACAAACTATGACAAAATCTTTTTTGAAAGACATGAGACTTGAAACACTGGTCTTTCTGTGTGGAGTTTGCATGTTCTCCCGATGTATGTGTGGGTTTTCTCCGAGTACTCCTGTTTCCTCCCATCATCCAAAAACATGCTTGTTAGGCGGATTGACCACTTTGAAATTCCCACTAGGTATGAGTGGGAACAGCTTAACTGGACTCCTTCATTAAATAAACCATGTTTCTTGTCCTGCAAATTTGGTCCTCCTCCTTCAACCTGCATTCCACATCATGACACTTCACAAATGTCCCTCTCCTTAACTGAGAATTTTCCTACTAAATGGTCTTCAGCATATTTTTCAACACTACCTGAATGAAAACCCCCTTAGACCTCTGATTCATTGCCTCTTGTCTGTGAAAGGATTCTTAAAAAAATAGAGTTCAGCCATTAAGCATCAGGAATTGCATGGGACATTAACATCACCTCCAGTTTGCTTTTCTACTCTCGACATGACTTTTACAAGTTTCAAGGAACAAAAGGGAATATTTATTTTACACGGTGCTGCTTTGCTTAAGTGGTCTCACACCAACAGGATTGTGAAAACACAATTGAAGTCCTGACATCCATTCATTTTCAAGACACTTCATCCAATTTGGGGTCATCGGGCCTTGGAGCCTGGATAAGTCCCATTCACTGTTTGAAATTTTACTCAGTCATTTATAAGAGCGTGTAAATCTTTGCGGCGATCACGAGAACACGTCTAGCATTTGGGTATAAAAAGACTGCAAGAGTTGGGAAGGAGTTTTCGCAAAAACCAAATTTCCAACAAAATAACTGGGCTTCTACCCTTGAATTTATCTATTTTTGCTTCGAAAATAGTATTCCACATTGGACAGATATGGAACTAGTCCATTATGCTCCCACTTCACTGAAAGCATTCAATTTGGCTGAAGTTAAAACGGCCGTAACAAAAACCATTGACGACTTTGTTATCTCTCGTTCGCTCCAAAAATAAATACAAATTATACATTTTGAGTTTTCAAGCAAATCTCTTGCTGGATTGTATTGTTAGAAATCCCCAATTTTTACCATATTTTGGAAACAAAAACTTTGTAGACTGGTGTAAATTTAGGTTGCATAATTTCAAAAACCTTTTTAGAAGGACAATTCCCATGATTTCCTTACTTGAAAGACAAATACAGTCAGTCAGTCACCTTCTAAACCGTCTATCCCTTACAAGGTTGCGGGGGTGCCAAAGCCCATCCTGGCTGTTTTAAGGCGAGGGGCAGAGTACACCCCAGGTCACCAGTCTGTCACGGGGCCACAAACACAACCATACACACACCCATTCATTCCTAAGGGCAATTTGGCACCAGCCAATCAACCTTTTGGAGGGTGGGAGGAAATCGAAGTACCTGGAGAAAATCCAAGCAGACATGGGGAGAACATGCAAACCCCACACAGAAAGACCAGTGTCTCAAGCCTCGTTTCCACCCAGGACTTGAATCCACAACCTTCTTATTGTGAGGCCACTGTGCTACCCACTGCACCACCGTGCCGCCAAAGATAAATACATTTTACAGAATTTTCAGTCTTTCAAGTTCTTGCAAGTACACAACTTTTTTAAGCATATTTCTTCAGGCTTTCAATGACTTCCAGAAGAATCTTATATTCAATCTTTTTTTTTTTTTTTTTTTGGATCAGGCGTCTCAGAAAACAGGCGAGCTCTTATCTTTGTGATAAACTGTGTCTTGTCAATGGCCAAAACCAGAGGTGTCAAGTAACGTTACCTTACTCAAGTAGAAAATCTTGGTATCTTTACTTTAACGAAGTAATTATTTTTTTGTCTACTTTTTACTTTTACTCACTACTTTTTTATGCAATTATCTGTACTTTTACTTCGTTCATTTTATAAAAAGTAGTCGCTACTTTCGCCATTTTGTCACCGTTAAAATGCCGCGAAAGGTTTGTCGGAGTTTTTTTTTTTTTATGAACCCTGAATGCATCAAACAAAGGAACAGATGAATGATTGGCTGAAAGGTCCAGTCAATCATTACTTTGGGGCGAGTAGCCCCGCCCACAAACTTTTAAAGAGCAGGGACGTCAATTTCCGTGTTTGAGACTCGGGCTCGGAAATCAAAGTGTTTCTGATGCTGCAACACTGAACTTTGATTGAATTATCAGTTTTTTAAAAAAAAACAACAGCAAAGAAATGTTTTTTTTTATTATTATTTTCAGTCTGCGGTTATTGTAAACGTCTTTGCTGAAAATGTTGTAGATGGTATTTTTATAAAAATAACTTTGATCTGTGACGCACTATTTTATCTTTAGAAACAAAGCTAATTGAACTGATTAATCCATAAATAGTAGTGGATGAAGTATTTGTGCTTAAAAGCCTCCAAAATGTTATTGATTAGTTTATAAAGACTGACTGAGGAGATTAAAACTACACATTGCTTAGATTTTGTATAATGTAGATGTTTGGGTTAACATTAAAAAAAACCTTATATGTACACATATATTTAGATATGTATATATATAAATTTATATATACCGTCTCCTAAGTCCCGCCCCTACTGGTTTTTTAAAATCTTATTTCCCTGGTTATTTTTTCATTTTTACAGTTCTTAAAATTTTAGAAAAAGAATCCAAGGATTTTTCCTCCTGTGTGTTTCCGTCACTCCCACTGCCTTACGAGTGCATGTAAAGGGTGTTATTTTGTCAATGGGCGTGGTTTTACTGGGTGTACGATATTTTTTGTAAAATACAATAATTTTACGTCATTAGTACGATAATCCAGCACCTCCCACCTGGCAACGCTGGTTCCAGGTGTCACGCAGGCTTTATGTGGCACTCCCAACCTTATCAACTATTCAGTATTCCCTCAAAGAACTTTGAGAACTAGCTGCCTTCAAGGCTTGAAAAAGCCTTTTGGTCATTTTTTTTTCATTTATTTATTTATTTTTTAACATTGAGTGTGTTTGTGTCTTGAAGTTGGTTAAATTAGGTGATGCAGAGTGAAGCTTGATAGCTGAAGGGACGTTACATAATGTCCTGCTTATGATAATACATTTGATTGTGTTAATTAATCAATTTCCAATAAAGATTATTAAGAAATAAATGTTTCTGATTCATAAAGTTTAACACCAAAACACTTTCATTTATTATCATATTTTCTGCTCCTTAAAGCATGTGATAATAGTTAAAAAATATGTTCATACGCTTTTGTTAACAATATTCCTTTTTTTCTGAAAATTACTTTTACTTTTTTTACTTGAAGTAGTTTTAAAATCGGTTACTTTTTACTTTTACTTAAGTAGAAAACTTGAGTTGATACTTCTACTTTTACTAAAGTAGTTTTTTAACTCGGTATTTATACTTCTACTTGAGTAGAAAATGTTGGTACTTTTGACACCTCTGGCCAAAACACTTTGCAACACCAGAAACAAGCCTGTCAGTAGGAGCTCAGCATAAATATCTCAAGAGAACAATGGAACCAAGCTTTGACCTCAACTCACTCTGCCTCAATTCGTGCCAGACACGGATTAATACCGTTTAAGATCATGGACAGAGTACACTACTCCAGCCCTGAGTTGAACCCTAATGTAGACCTCTTGTTAAGCCATTTTTGTTTGTGTTATATTTTGACCACCAGAGGGGGTCGTTTTTTGTTTTGATTTTGTGGACACTATACGTACAGGGGCATCTGGTTAAACAGCCAGATGGTGTTAACGACGGAGAGTAGTTTGTACAGACACATCTCAGCATTCTTGGTTGGTACAAACTCATTGTATTTTATATGTTTTTAACATACGTTTTTTTTTTTTTGGGGGGGGGGGTTTAAAGGTGGGAAGTCCCGAGAAAACTCACGCATACACAGGGTGAAATGCAAACTCCACACAGAAAGCAACTCAAACCCCAAGCGTTTTTGCTGTGAGACCACTGTGCTAAACGATGCGCCTCCTTGCAGCCGACCGAAAAATACTACTTTCTAAAAACCTAGTATGACATATCGCACTTGCACCACTGAGGACTGAAGATTAGTCCCTATTTCAGTCTATGGATGCAAAAGCTAAAGGATTCTAACTGTACTGTAAACACCGCCAGGCCATGAACTGAAACCTTCCTGAACCCCCTGCAACAGATCAAAGCTGTGTCGTTATTGTGAAGGTCTAGGTGATGTTGTGGCCAATTGTTATCACTCCTAAACATGCTGAAAGAATCACAAATTCCAAGTTACTGACGTGGAATTTAAAAAGTCGTTCATTTTAAGCCCAGACTGCAAGACACTGTGAAGACATTTCTAGAAGACATTTCTGATCAATCTACACAACATCTGAAGTTTGACACTGTTTCTCTTGATGGGCTGTATTTGATTGGTTAGATTATGAAACAAAAACCAGAGATAAAAGTGATTCATGTTTGTCTTCCTTCTCTCTGAGGCAATTGATTGCAGGACCATTGTTCTCAGGGTTAGCCGACCCAAAGATACAGGTATCCACAGAAAGGCAGACCAGGCATTCCTCAGAGATTCATATTACTGAAAATTAGTTTGCTGCAAACTTGCTTTTGGCAAAGTACAGGTAACAGAATGACTCAAGTACAGCAATGCCTTGGGTAGGACACAAGAAGATTGCCTAGTAACCAGGTGCCCAGGGCCTGGTCGGGTCAACCTGAAAGGGTAACCCACCTTGTAGGAAGTGTGCAAAAAAGACTAGGTGTATCGGAATGGGACATAGTGACCAGTAGTAGGTCTAACAGTGGTCTCATCCTGTGGTGCAGAAGTTCATTCTATAAAGACGTAATCGAGCGACATAGCATCCCTTTTGTGGCAAGGACAGTGTGTGTTAGTGCATGAAGTTGAGCGGCACAACTTAGCCTGTTCGATTAGTTTCATCAGAAGGAGCTGGACCTTATTCCACTTGGGGCTTCATCCATTTTAAACATACTACCTCTGTCATCTATTCATTGGTCCTTCTGTACCTTAAACAGATTCTATAGGCACATTCATTCATTCTCAAGACAGCATTCCCTCTTGTCCTCTAGCTAAACCTAACAAACAAAATCCATGCCAAAACTCTGTAGCCAAACAAGGCTCAGTTCCGTTCCGTCATCTTCCACTTGTTCCGGGGCTAGGTCGCAGGGGCAACAGCTTCAAACGGGAAGCCCAGCTGCATCCTCTAGCTCACTCGAAAGGATCCCAAGTCATACCCCGGCCAGCTGTGAGACATAGTCTCTCAGGCGGGTCCAGGGTCTGCCTCTTGGTCTCCTCCAAGGCTGTAAATTACAAAACCAAAATCCACAGATCCCAACCAAATCAATTCATACCTTTTACAAAACCTCAGAGAAGCAATAGAACCTCCTTAGCTAACTTATACATTGTGTCCTGCAGAGGTTGAACAAACTTTTTATTAAAAATCTGTGTTGTAGTAGGTGGTTGACATGGTCCCCTGACAAGAGGAGAGTTCAAATTTTGAGGTTAGATGAATTTGCTCCAAGATTAATTTCTATTGGGAGACAAACTGATTTTGAAGATACATTCTTCATGTGAGCATGTTTTTGTCTGTGGGTGGTGGGTAGGACACCCCACCTGTCAGTTTCAAACTATACGAGCTATTTAAACACAGAGCAGCATTTCTTCACAGCACGCATCGTAACCCATGGCAATGGCGAGCCGCCTGGCTTCCAGGAATTATGCAAATCATGCTCAATTGGTTACAAAAGTGCATGTGAATATGTGTGCGTGTGTTTGTGTGTGTTCAGCCATTGGGTGGCTCCACATTTCACCCAAACTTTACAAGTGCCAGTGCTCTTTTGTTTGTTTTAATTGAATTAACTTCCCTGAAACAGACCATGTTGCAGAGAAAGTGTGGCCTCGTCACTGCAGCACGGAGGCTAATAACAGTATTTGCATTCGAGTCTTTTATTGCTCAACTAAAATCGGATTTTCTCCAATCAAATTTAATACTTCAAAACCCCTTCCCATTTTAGCCACTTTAGCCACGACATATAGTTAGTCCAGTGGAAAATTCACAAACGGTATCATTCACAAACTCGCAATCTTTACAATAAGACAAGTTATGCTCAATTGTAAAAGTATACACACCAATCAAAGTGTGTATGCTTTGTAACATGGCTTTAGGGAATCTATTAAACAACCTTTGATCTTAAATGTGTTGAAAAAAACCACTTACCTTGTTTATGTTTACCAGAGATCTAAAGCAGTAAAAGTAAATTTAGAGGAAACTGCATGTGCAAATGATCAGGTCGGGTCGAAGAAAAGATAAAGGCAACGTCACCATCTGCTGGTTAACAATCAAATTCTAGCACCAATGGCTGCAACTTCAGAAAAATTCCTTCTCGAGAAACATTATTCTGGCAAACGGACACGCTTTAATAAGAAATACAGTATATACAATGCTAGCAAGTTTTCTTTCTTTGGCCTTCACATCAAACCAGTGGTGGATGAAGTACTCAATTTTTGTACTTAAGTAAAAGTACAGATAATTAGGCAAAAAATTACTTAAGTAAAAGTAAAAGTACCAATAAAAAAAATCTACTTAAGTAAAAGTACAAAAGCAGTTGGTGTAAATTGTACTTTTTAAGTAAAAAGTAAAAGTATTCGACCATAATTAAAATATTATTTAGTGTGCTATAGAGTGTCACCATGGTAACCAGGATAAATACTATGCAGGGGTGTGATCCCCCTCTCCTGCCTCTTTTGGTCAACGAAATAAATAAATAAATAAAATAAAAGGAAAGGGGACAAGTCAAGCTATCCCCTAGAAGGGCCAGTGAATGGGCCGCCAAAATGGAGGAAAATGACACTTATTTTTAAAATGTTTTCGGGGTGAGGCCCCCAGTCACTATGTATTGGCTTTGTCAAAGCCCCACCCCCTTTGGAAAATTCTAGATCCGCCCCTGCTCTGTGTAATGATGGCTCAACTTTTTATTTAGAAGTAAACACAATGAACAACGATCTTCTGACTCTTTTTAATTTGTACTATATTTGATGTTAGGTTTTTTGCGCTCAATTAATGCGGAAAATGTTTCTCGATTCATTACTTCTTCTCCCGATCAACTGCTTCTTTTGATTTTGACGATACGGCTTCAAGATGCGCTAAAAAACCTGTGTCTTTTTCAAATTCCTGAACAAAAATGTAACGAAAAATGTAAAACACACTTTTAAAAAGTAGCGAAGTAAAAGTACAGATATTTGCTCTAAAAATGTAGTGAAGTAAAAGTAAAAGTACCGGTCTTAAATTTTACTTAAGTAAGTACAGATATACAATTTTTTTACTTAAGTACAGTAACAAAGTACACTTACTTCGTTACGTTCCACCACTGCATCAAACACATTTTTCCATCTGAAACGGAAGTAAAATACCAGATAACTCATGTTTGCACTTCTCTGCTTTACAAACCCGACCAGACATAAGATAAAGGACGTCTATTTTTATTGTGACGTAGCTGATGGATCAAAGTCACATATAGGGAAATATTTACATGAAAAAACTCTGGTCTGGTCACTATGATCAAACTGTGAAGTAAGTGAAGTGTTTTTTACTTCTGTTAAAAGTTATTTGCAAACAGTGTCATTTGTGAAAATTTAGTAATGACTAAAAACAAAATGACGCAGCGACAAACCAAGTCTTTTAAGCGATAAAATTTATCTTAAAAGATCAAAAACATATTGCGTCATTGAAATTGTGCTAGCTATGTTTAATCTCCTTATCCTGTTCACAATTTAGGCTTATTGAACTCTACGCAAAACATGTTCTGGTCGCTTTGTTAACATAATGCTAACCCTTCTCTGATTGGTTCATTTTGTTTTCTGTTTACCCATGTGTTCCCCTTGAAATAAAATCAACCCCTAAAAACAAAATGACGCAGTGACGAACTAAGGTTTTTAAGCGATCAAATCTATCTTAAAACATCAAAAATACATTGAGTCATTGAAATTGAGCTAGCCATGTTCATTCTCCTTATCCTGTTCACAATTTAGGCTTATTGAACTCCACGCAAAACATGTTCTGGTCGCTTTGTTAACGTCATGTGAGCCCTTTTCTGATTGGTTCGTTTTGTTTTCTGTTTACCCATGTGTTCCCCTTGAAATGAAATCAGCTCCTTAGGCGACCGGACTCACCTGCTTGCACAGTGATGAGGTTGGTTTTCAAAAAAAATTACTAGATTTAAAAAGACATTTCAATGCGCAAATCTGGATTAAAACACGAAAGGCAATTGACCATAAATCTGCCGTAAGTGTACCCTACATACGACGTAATATTAGAGATAAGAATATAATGTTCAAAACAATTTCTAACCATTATTTTGAAAAACTTAAAACCCCACAGACTATAAATTGTTTGCTTGTCTTCTCTAAACGTTCATGCCATAAAACACCCGTACATGCCACACGCTAATCCTGGGGTCTAAACTTAAGAATGCACATGTGTTTTAAGGCCTGCCTACATCGGGGCTTAGCGGTAAAATAAGACAATTGCGTCAAGTCACAAAAGAGATGTCAAGAATGTGCTACAAAATAAAAACATCAAAGAAGGAATGTTATCGGGGGAAAGGATAGTTAAAACAATGTCGATCTAAAATGACCTTTTTACTAAGAGGGAAGTGTTAAAAGCATACTGTGTTTTTTATCTTAAAAAATTGATCCAACTAGAGGCTGTTAAATAAAGTGCTAAGATTGCTTCTTCTAATCACGAAAAGAAGCAACCCTTATTAAATATTAGTGTTACAGATTCCTAGTTTTTACCAACTAAGCATGACTGGCTGCCAGGTGTGACTCTACCTTGTTACGCAACCATGAATGAATGTAGTTATCCCATGTCATCAGGTACGATATTACTTGCATACTCAGAGAAATGTTAGCCTCTCCTCTGAGCTGATATTCAGACCATAAGAAGACAATAGAATGATGTGAAGGTATTCAGGCTATTTTCAGAGCTATGCCACGAAGCTGCCAAAGCGGATAGGCATGTAGAAGGCAAAGAGGCAGCAGGACTATGTTCTCAGAACTCTTGAGATTACTATAATGTGAAATGTAATGGGATTAGCGGTAACACCCTTTAATTTAAGTAAGCCAATAGCTCATTGTTGTCTGGGAGAGCAAATCAACAATCAGACAGGCTGTAATCTCACTAACACATGAAGGCTTTCATACTAAAGCAAATACATTTTAAAATCATTTTTGTTTGACTTTTTTATGCCTCTTGTTTCTTAGTTTGGCAAAAAAAATGTTCCATCATCCTGAACTTGAGTCTCTTGAGTAAAGAAAACTCATGAAAACACATGAAAAAACTCTTGTGTTTTTTGCTTGGATCTTGGGTCTTTGTTTACTGTGTGGTTGTTTTACACTTCCATCGTCCTAGTTCAGGATGATGGAAGTGTAAAACAAAGTTCAGGATGATGGATCTCATCATTCTAGTTCAGGATGATGATGCTCTTGAGTTTTTGTTTACTGTATTTTTGTTTTGCACTTCCATCATTCTAGTTCAGGATGATGGAACTCTTGAGTCTCTTGAGTAAACAAAGACTCTTTGGTCTTTGATTACTGTGTTTTTTGTTTTACACTTCCATCATCCTAGTTCAGGATGATGAAAGTGTAAAACAACATCCTAGTTCAGGATGATGGAACTCTTAAGTCTCTTGAGTCTTTGTTTACTGTATTTTTGTTTTACACTTCCATCATCCTAGTTCAGGATGATGGAAGTGTAAAACAACATCCTAGTTCAGGATGGTGGAAGTGTAAAACAAAAACACATAAACAAAAACTTAAGAGTTCAAAAAATTGCTAAAAAAAAAATCATCCTTCCATCATCCTTGTTCAGAATGTTGGAATGATTACTTCCATCATCCCTATTCAGGATTATGGAAGCAAAGTCACCTTTGCTCTTAAAAATGATAAATGAAGTTTGAGTAGTTTAAAACCTGCTGATTTACTGGGATTCATCCAATTTTCAGGTGAAGGTTTGAAGAAGAGAAAAACATCAAGCATGTAGCAGGTGTCCGGACCAAGAAGTTTTGTTGTTGCCGGAGAAGAATGTGTGGAGTGGTTGGAGATTATAAAAAGGGCAACAGGATGTTAAATAAGCTCTGGGTCCAACCAAGGTATGCAGAGTAGCATCTGTGAACATACATCATGTTCAACCTGACGTGATGTATGTGCTGAACCAGATGGGCTTCAGCAACATAAATAAAAAACACTCGGTACCATATTCGACAGCTGAGATCAGAAAACTGTGGTAACATGTTAGACGGACTTACAAAATTGGACAATAGGAGGAGAAACTGAGTTGTTCTGACAAATCTCTAATCTGGCTTCCCAGGATTTTGTAGAAACTAGAGTTACAATATGGGAGCTGAATATAAGAAGTCGTTTCCGCCTGCATGCTTTCCAGTAAGTACAGTAGTTCCTGGCTCCAAAACACCTTAGCACCCACAGACTTCTGTTGAAAAATGTTCTGCTTTTATTCATTCTCTGTTGTTGTCATAAAAAACATTCTGGCTTTGTTAGCCTTGTCATTATTTGCTCCACACCAAAAATTATTCAGGTTCATAACTGAACAATCAAATGCGTATATTCGCCTACCTTCAAAAAGTTTGTTCTTGGTTAACAAGGTAGTTGCCATGTGAACACAGACTGGACCAACAACCGTATAGTTCCGACTTCAAAAATTCAACATGGTAGTTGCCATGTAAAGGCAGAAAATGTTGACTGAATTGTTTTGGGGGTATTTAGAGCCAATTGGGTAACGTGACGTCGCAATCACTCACTTCAATCATGTTTCCGATGGTAAAATGGTCTGTGATTTACTTTCCAAGTAGGCTCGTGTTGTACCAACATGAGATGATTCAACCCCGACAGCCCAGCTAAGTATTGCACTCTTTAATACGTAACACACACAATTCCCAAGTGTGGGCTCAATAAAATACTTCTGATTCTAGCTGTTTATCTAGAACTGGGTTATTCAAGAATCAAGAAAACCTTTATTAGTCCTGCAATGGGGGTTGCGGGTTTTGGGTCTACCTCTTGATCTCCTCCTAGTGGGATGTGCCCATAAAACACCTATTCGATGTAACATCCTAGTTTTTGTGGAGGCTGCACTCCTCTGCCTGTTGACCTCCCAATATGTGTTTTGGTGAAATTCATAAACAACTGTGGTACAATCTTTTGCCGTTACTTAAAGCAGGTATACACTATTCAAACCATTCCAATGCTTTTTGGTCATTAGAATGAGTTCAGTTCGACGTGAGCATAAGGGCAAAAGACCAATTGAACCATCGAGTAGCTAGGGTTAGGGTTGAATGTATCGCACTAAGAATTAGTACCTGCTAAAGGACAATAATAAGGCCCAACCTGTTGTGATGTGGAAGGAGGACGACCCAAACGCGGGACAAAAATAGGATTTATTAACAGAAATCAGGTAAGTCCGTAAGGCAAAGGGCACACGATTAACTCCGAATACAAAGTTCAGATAATACAACAGAGATCCAGGATGTAACTCATCGTCAGGGAGGATGGTGAAGACGATGGTGACTCGACTTGGTAAGCCAAGCTGATTGCCCTTAAATAGGTAACAGGGTCCACAGGTGTGTGGCATCAGAAATCGATCTCAGGTGTCCCTAATCAGGGTGAAGAGGAAGGTCAAGGGCTCCTTCTGGTGGTAGGCAAGGAGATCACGACACACCATGGTAATTCCTATCTCTTATAATCTACACATATTAATGAGTACTTGTGCTAACTTACTGTTGGGTGGAGACGGCAGCTCAGTGGTTAGAGCGTTCGCACGCGGACCGGAAGTTCGCGGATTTGCGTCCCACATCGAGGACGTCTAGGGTCCTTGGAGAAGACACCTAACCCCCACTTCTCCCACCATTGGCGCCGTCGAAGGGCAGCCTGCTGCGGTGTAAGGAGTGCAGTGAACAAATTTCCCCAGTGAGGGATGAATAGAGTAATTCAATTTATTTTTTTTTCATTACTGGGTTTTCTTCTTGGTTAGTACCATTGGTGGGGTTAAATAAGCTGAAGATGTGATAGAAATATTTGGCATGCCAGTGGAGCTTGTGTAGGCTTTAAGGCGTGTGCAACACATGTCCCATTGTATCCAAGAGTGTGATATAATTAAAAATGCCTCTCTCCTGCGCACAAAGTTGGGACGAAGACATTAACAGAGATCAGAACAGAAAAATAACGTAAGACAAGTTTGCAATAGGTATTCTAATTATGAAAACAAAACATTGTTGGTTTGTGCAATTAGCACGCGCGTGAAGAGAAATTTTTCCAATTTTTCATTTTCATTGGACACTTTGTTAATCTATTTCATCATGGTGGTTATGTCTCCCTCACAACCCACAAAAAGCCACATTCCGTTGTAAATACCTATGAAATTCTTCCACAATGGAATGTCTTAGTGTGCAAACCTATCCTTTGAAAAAACAGTGAGGGTGAACTAGCAACAATGATCTGCCTCGGCTTGTCACAAGCCTCGCTGCAAACCAGTGTGAGAGGGGGGGGGGGAAACAGGGTCTTTCTTCATGTGTGTATTCAGAGTAAATGCAGCATGTCAGAGGGGAGATTTATTACGTCCCCAAAGAAAAGCATTTTACCGATGATGAAAACATGATTGGGCGACCCGGTAGCTCAGCCTAACTTCTGCTCCACTGTCACAGTAATTACCCTTGAGGCCATGTGGCATCCGACTTTGGCGAAAAGCATCGAGGGGAAAGAAGAAGAGGCCAGACATCAACAAAAGGCACTTTTTAGAGCAAGAGGGATGAAACCTGGGAGATCTGAGCTCCCTGTCCATCACTTAGAAGGGTTGTGAATGGCTACAAAAGCCCCTAGAGTGAGACTTCGTGGGATTTCATCGTTGCCAAGCGCAAATGCCTCATTGCCCTGCCAAGTTTCAAGGAGAAGACAAGAAAATCCTTCCCACACATAGAGAAATATCAACAAAATTAGAACATAAAGGCCACATTCATGATGCATGAGGCTGCAGTGACCGGACGATGCAGGACTAATAGGAGTATATTATGTAGCACAGATGTCACAAGGTCTCAGACGTGGAATAAGTTCTCTTATTTACGTTTCAACAAAGAGGACAAAACTGTGACTGAGGGACAAAATACAGTTGCTCTACAGCTTAATCTTTCATTCTGAGTGTCATTCTATCCACGATGCTTAGCCAAGGGAAGTAAAGGCGATTTAAGAGGCTCAATGAATGCCTTTTGTATTTCTTTATCTTCTTGTTCCAGAGGCTTTGTGACCGATGGTACGCATCACTGGACCAGTCATGTCCTGAAAGGCTTTCTGAAAAGGAAATATCCGCTCATCAGATTCACAAATTTTCTGATTTAAATGCTAAATTTTACTCCTGGAATGCATTTTAAAAAATTCCATCTTAACAATAACATTTACAGGTTAACAAGTTGTCGTTTGTTTAGAAGCATGTCAAACTGATAATCCAATGTACAACCTTCTGTTCCGTTTCGTTCCGTCATCTTCCGCTTGTTCCGGGGTCGGGTTGCGGGGGCAACAGTCTCAAACGGGCAGCCCAGGCCTCTCTCTTTCCGGCTGCATCCTCTAGCTCACCTGGAAGGATCCCAAGTCGTTCCCCGGCCAGCTGTGAGACATAGTCTCTCCAGCGGGTCCGGGGTTTGCCCCTTGGTCTCCTCCCGGTGGGACGTGCCCGAAACACCTCGCCCGCGAGGCGCTCGGGCGAACCACCCCATCTGGCTCCTCTCGACCTGGAGGAGGAGCGGCTTGACACCGAGCTCCTCCCGGATGGCAGAGCTCTATTGTACGTGTTTGACATGTTTACCCAACTGAATATAATTTGTTTCAAGGACATTGGGGAACAAAAAAAATTCTGTTTCAGAACTTCAAGCTATTGGTGCATCTGGTTAATTTCAATTAGGTACGTCATCTTAGAGGAAAAACAACAACATGTACGATAGAGACATCTGGATTCACTGATGCTAGCTGTGCTGGAACCAAACAGTACGGAAAATGTAGTAACCAATATAGCTAACAATCTATTTAAAACGTTATAAACCTGGAAGCAGTGTGGCCTCACAGCAGGAAGGTCAAGGGTTTGAGTCCCGGGTGGGGTAAGGAATAGCCTTACTGTGTGGAGTTTGCATGTTCTCCCCATGTAGTACCAAAACCAGGAGAAATTTGGCTTCCTTCCACTCTCCAAAAACTGGATACTAGATACTGTGAAATTGCTCCTGGGAATGAGCGTGTGTGTGGATGGTTTTTTGTCGATATGCGTGTTACCGAAACAGACTAGTGCCCTGTTTGGGATATACCCTGCCTTTTGCCGGCAATCAGCCAGGATAGGCTACAGCAGAGGTTCCCAACTACCGGGCTGCGGACCGGTATAGGTCCATGGGTCATGTGGTACCAGGCCACACAGAAAGAAATAATAACTTTTATTATTTCCATTTGGTTTATTATTTGAGCCTTACTGATGTTTTAATTTGAAAAGTCCCCGGATTTTCTTCCTTACATCCGTCAATGACTCAACGGTGACGTGTCATTTCATAACATTTAAACCCCTAAAACTAGTAAAATGAGAAAAAACCAAAGATCTACAAGAAGCTTCTTTGCTAAGGGGGGTTACAGAGTTACGAAGCAGACTGGACCTTAGAAACACTCTTCAGGTTTCAGGTCAAGATGGGACTGTCTGGTTCCAGCAAAACAAACTCAGAACTCTGACTGATCTAGTCTTACTGTGAAGAATCTAACTAGTATTTCTATTCACTTTGTTTTTGTGATATTCTTTATTTTGAAGGTATGTTTACCGTTACCATAGCAACCAGTGTGCGTTCGAGAAGAGAGAATGTTTCCACGTTATAAATAAATAAATAAATAAATGAATTACTCTATTCATCCCTCACCGGGTAAATTTGTTTGCTGCACTCCTTACACCGCAGCAGGCTGCCCTTCAACGGCGCCAATGGTGGGCAAAGCGGGGGTTAGGTGTCTTCTCCAAGGACCCTAGACGTGCTCTCCGTGGGACGCAAACCTGCGACCTTCCGGTCCGCGCGCGAGCGCTCTAACCACGCGGCCACCGTCTCCGCTGATAATAAATTTTCTCGTGAAGACAAAGTGGTTTTAAGTTTGTTATAATTGATTTAAAAAGCCAGTTTTTCAGGCTTGTCTTGTTTAGTTTTTCTGCCACTGTCAGGAGAGTAGTCTGTTCCCCCTCTGTGTCCTGTTTCACCCCCCCCCCCCTCTTGTCTGTGTGTGTGCACAAGTCCCACCTGAAACTCATCTACTCATCTGCTGGAGCATAAATGGATCAGCTTTGACACACTCTTCGTCAGATCGTTTGTTTACCATGCTTGACCTGTTATCCAGTTTTTTGGCTCAAGCTCCTACATCAGAACCTGCCTAGTTTATCTGTTTTTGTCTTTTTTATTTGGACTTTTTATCAATCTAATACATATGCTTGTGATTTTTTCATCTGAGCATGTCTGTTGTGTCAAGGGTATATTTTTGGCCTTAGCTCCACATTATGACAGCTACACCTTTAGACCAGTCCGTGGCGCAGAAAAGGTTGGGGACCACTGGGCTACAGCACCTCCTGCGACCCTGACTGGGATAAGTGGCTCAGAAGCTTTGCAGTTTAGAAATGTAACTGTAGCACTAGTTAGATATAAGATAACATCAGATAGTTTTAGATAACTAAACTAATTGGCTGTGACAGACTGGCAACTTATACAGAGTGCACCCTGTCTATACCTTGTAAACCAGACCGTTTCTCCGACATTCCCATGACCCAATCTAAGACGGAGTGATTTGGAAATTGAATGAGTGATGACACTTCTTAGTACGTAGTTAATTCTATTTCATGCCTAAACATAGATTGACTAATCAAGAACTTTGTTTTTCCCTCAGTTTTTAAGACTCTTTGATTAAGACTCTCGATACAGAGTCTTAATCCCACTGGATGCCGCACCAATCTGTCTGTTTATCTCTGATCTGGTCTTGTGAACAAGACTTCAAGACATTTAACTTCCTTTACTTGGGGCAGTCTTGAAAGTTAGCAACTCAGCTAATCGTCACTTCTCAGAGAGAAGACTGGAATACCACAAAGCATTCATTTATCATTAAATAATGCAGAGGAAATATGTGTTTAACCAGGGCTCGATGGTGGAAAACGTTACAAACTAAAAAAAAAGTACTCAGAGGCATAGGCTAATGTCCAAACCACTCCCGTGACAATGCGAGTGAGAACCGTTTTTTTTTCGGAACCGGTTCTGCGGCCGTCGTTTTACCCGGACCGATAAGCGCTAGTCCTAATGGATCTGCTATCGGGTCCAGTTCCGCCCTCTCACTCGCGAAGGGGCGGAGCGCACATGCGCTGTTGCTGCTACACACGCAAAGTTCCATTATGAAGCCGAGGGAGGCGTGACACCATTTCTTTAAACTGGGACAAGTGCTATTGGTGTTTGTTTATCGTCATTTTATTTTACCATACTAAATACCAGAAATTTTCAAGGGATTTTCGAAGGATCAATTTTTTAGCCAAAATCTCCAATCCCTAGACATTCATATATGTTGGGCTTATCATCAATATGGAATCACTTCAACGACCGGGTGGGTGTCTGTGCATGGTTGTTTGTCTATGTGGCTCGTGACAAACTGGCGACTTTTTGAGGGAATATTGTTCTGTTCCGTCGTCTTCCACTTATCCGGCGCCGGGTCACGGGGGCAACAGCCTCAGACGGGAAGCCCAGGCTTCTCTCATCCTCCAGCTCACCCGGAAGTATCCCGAGTCGTTCCCCGGCCAGCTGTGAGATATAGTCTCTCCAACGGATCCAGGGTCTAGGTCTCCTCCTGGTAGGACGTACCCGAAACACCTCACCAGCGAGGCAATTATCCTGACCAGATGCCCAAACTACCCCATCTGGTTTCTCTCGACCTGGAGGAGGAGCGGCTCTACACCGAGCTCCTCCCGGATGGCAGAGCTCCTCACCCGAACCGCCATGTGGTGGAAGCTCATTTTGTCGGCTTGCCTCCGCGATTTCATTCTTTCGGTCACCACCCACAGCTGGTGACCATAGGTGTATTTAAGGGTATATTGTGCTTTTTGAATGCCTGGACATTCTCTAGCTGTCCTGTAACCCCATGTTGAAATAAGCAATTAAGAAAATAATAATAATGCATGGTACTTATATAGCGCTGTTCAGGACTCTCAAAGATGCTTCACATTAGCATTATTCATTCACTCCATACCAGGTGATGGGAAGCTACTGTTGTAGCCACAGCTGCCCTGGGGCAACCTGACAGAAGCGAGGTTGCCATTTTTGCGCCATTGGCCCTTCTGACCATCACCAACCAATCATTCACACCCCATCCAGACAAGGCAACGTGAGTGAAGTGTCTTGCCCAGGGACACAACGGCAATTTTTAATCTCAACGGCCATCCCACCTTGGCACCTAGGTTTCCGGCAGTCTCCCATCCAAGTACAGCCCAGGCCCACCCTGCTTAGCTTCTGAGATCTGACGGGATCAGGCACTGACAGGCTGGTATGGCCACAAAATGGTGGATTTTATGAAATAGTCACAGACTATAGAAACATCTAGAATTAATACAGATTTATGAGGTCTCTTTATAATTCATTCAGCACTTCTACGTTACTTCTTGTTCCCAAATAAGAACCTGTTAGCATGTCTGCTACTTTAAAATAAAACCTCTGAAAGGCCTCCCAGAGGTTAAATTCCTGTGTGCATGAGCATTAAAAGGTAAGATGACAGAGGTTAAATATGCTGAGGCAACATGGAGCACTCACACACAGTGTGCCTCTCCCCAGTAGAACACACAGAGAGGGTCTTGTTCTGCAGCCCATGAGCAGGTCAGCACCAGCAGGTTAGAGTGAAACCATAGGCCTCCCCAGAGACACAGCACAGAGGAGACACTGTTCCCCAAACTTAAAGCATCTACTGGAATGCAATATGGGGCGGCAGGTAACTTTCAGTTCACCGCATACCTTTATCAAAAATCTTCAAACCCCTGGAAAGCCCCCGCCTGCCGTTTGACATTTAGGTGGGAATTCAGAAACACGGAGACCCATTTAGAAGACATAGAAATGAAATGAGGATTAGTGTTCTGAAAGATAATAAAGTCAAGATGTCTGAAAAGTGATCGTTTGCTCAAACACAGGTCTTTTGTGTTTATTTTATTGATTCTTAAATTCCGGACTTTAAGGTTTGTGTTGTAAGAAAAGTCTTTAAACGGAAGCGAGACAAGATTTTTAAAAGATTTAGGAAATAAATCTTTTTATTAAAACTAAGTGCTCTTTTCCAAATGAAGGACAAAAATGTTTTCATCTTGTAAGACTTGGGGTTTTTTTATTTCTGTTAGTAACAACATAATTTTTATATTAAATTTTATTCCGATGTCTTCCGCTTTATTCAGGCTGGATCGTGGAGGCAACAGCCTTAGTCGGCTACATCCTACAGCTCACCCGGGAGGATTCAGAGTCAATCTCTGGGTGTGAGACTTATCCGTTTTGTCTGACGTCATTTTGAGAGTGTGGAAAAGAGTTGAAGAAGCGTGTGCAGGCAGGCTGGAACGGGTGGAGAAAAGTATCAGGTGTGATGTGTGATGAAAAAGTTTCAGCTAAAATGAAACTCTTTTGCAGTTTATAAATTTAACTGTGGACTCTCAAAACCATGGTGAGACCGGCCATGCTGTTTGGTCTAGAAACAGTGGCACTGAAAAAAGACAGGAAGCAGAGATGAAGATGCTGAGGATCTCTCTGGGAGTGACCAGGATGGACAGGATTAGAAATTAGTACATCAGAGGAACAGCACATGTTAGAGGTTTTGGGGATAAAGTTCGAGAGGCAAGACTGAGATGGTTTGGACATGTGCAGAGGAGAGAGAGTACATAGGAAGAAGGATGTTGGATTTGTAAACCACCAGGAAAGAGGACTAGAGGAAGACCAAAGAGGAGGTTCATGGACGCAGTGAAGGAAGACATGAAGATAGTTGGTGTGACCAAAGAGGATGCAGCAGATAGGGTTAGATGGAAGAAACTAACTTGCTGTGGCGCCCCCTGAAGGGAAATGCCGAAAGAAGAAGAAGAAGTCTGACGTCATTTTTGAAAACTCCGACCAAAGTGAAGATTTTGCATGTGGACATGCATTACCGGCATTTTGCATTTTTAAACGTCACTATCTGCGACAATTAATGCATAAACGTTATTTGTGTGTGTCCTTTTTTAAATATCAGACCGTGCGCAGCATGGATCCTCTGAAAAAAACACTGCCGACTACTGGTCTGGCATGCTTATAACCGCACTCAGAAGCGTATTGATACGAGTTCGTGTGAATGCGGTTATATTAAAAACGGTTACACGCGTATGCAAGAGGTTTTCTCGAACGGAGGACAGCGGATATGCATTTTTAAAAATACACAGCTACGTGTGGATATGAACAAAGACATCCTAAAAGATCCTGGCTCTACCGTCAGATCTCCTCCCGTTGAAACATACCCGTAACGCCTCACCATCAAGGCGTTCGAGAGGCATCGTAACCAGGTGCCCATACCTCCCTCATCTGGTTTCTTTCGACTTGGCGGAGCAACGTCTCTACTCCGACCTACTCTCAGATGGTGGGGTTAGCATAAGTACTAATCCACTCTATCTCTGAGTAAGAACCCGGCCACCCTACAGAGGAAGCTCTTTTTGACCGGGATCTCGTTCTTTTGGTCGCAACTCTCAAGGCGAGAGTAGGAACATGGATCGTCCCTGTTTTTGGCTCAACTCTTTCTTTACCTCGATGGACCGATACCTTTAAAACAATTTGTTTCTCTAAAAGTGGGCTCAAAACAAGTTTTTACGCAAACTTTTTCACTTTGGTTTTCAAACTAAGATACTTTCAAAAATTGGTTTAAATTGACTTTTGAATAAATTTGAAAAGCCAACACTGAAGACAAGTGACTTAAATCATCCTAAAAATACTTTGTTGCAAAGAATTTGATCTATTTTTTACTTCTTAAAAACCTTCATCGAAAAAAATCCAGGGTCAGACGAAGCTTTAGTCTAATCCCCAAATTATCAGGTGAGTGGCCAGCATCATGGTCTGGTCAGAAACAACTTACCACACTAACTGGGAAGAATTCGAAGTGACCGGCACATCATTAACACATTAGCATGTCTTTGTACTGTGGGAGGAGTTCTCAAAAGAAAGCCCACAGAAATCTGTTCCCGTCTGAGGTCAAGCCATGGACATTCGGCAAACCACAGTACAGCCCTAGAATAAAAGGATCTTTTTTTAATCCGTTCATTTCTGGTTCTGGGAAAAGTGTCCATTGGTAAACACGATTCATTTGGAAAGCAGCTTCATTCAAAAGAATGCGACGTAATGTAAAAACTTCTCCATTAAAGTTGGTTCTCCTTAACACGCTTCTCACAGAGTTCGGGGGAAAAAATACGCATCGGGATTTGAGAAAAAAACTTTATGGCCACTCCGTGATGCTAATTATCCCGACGATAACTCGGAGATCATCTAACCGCACATTGAGAGTATGTCAGATTGTTTCTTATGCCCTTTCATTATTCACACGGTAGAGCTTTATTATTTTTTAAATCTGCCTTTATTGGTCGGATTTATGGTTATAAATAAGTGAAAATGAAAACATGTATGTAATAAAGAGGATGTGTTGTTCCGTTTCATTGTCTTCCGCTTTTCCGGGGTTCGGTCACAGGGGCAAGATCCTCAGACGGGAAACCCAGGCTTCTCTCACTCCAATTGTATCCTCTAGCTCACCCGAGAAACACCCGGGATCCTGAGGTGTTCCCCGGCCAGCTGTGGGACATAGTCTCTCCAGCGGGTCTTCGGTCTGCTCCCAGAGGTACGTGCCCGGAACACCTCACCAGCGAGGCATTCAGGAGGCATCCTAATCAGATGCCCAAACCACCCCATTTGGCTTTTCCTGAACTGGAGGAGCAACGGCTCTTCACCGAGCTCCTCCCGTATGGCAGAGCTCCTCACTCTAGTTCTGAGTGAGAGCCCAACCACCCGGCATAGGAAGCTCATTTCGGCTAATTGTATCCATGATCTTGTTCTTTCGGTTACCACCCACATCTGGTGACCATAGGAGAGGATAGGAACGTAGATATACTGGTAATTGAAAAGCTTTGCTTTTTGGCTCAGCTGTTTCTTAACCACGATGGACCAATGCCTGATTATTGCGACACAGCACAAGTACGTCCATCGCTCGCCCGGTTCATCCATCCTCCACTTGTGACAAGACCCCGAGATACTTAAATTTAAAAATATGAAGCAAAAAACAGTTTTTTGGAGGATTCTAGAAGGTTTGAATGTTCAATCCGTATTTGGAAAACGATTAAAACATCAATTTGTTCTTGGCCACAAATTTTTTTCTCTGCCAAGTCCACACTCTAACGTCAGTGGGAAGAGTTTTGTAACAGTAGTGCAAGTGCTGTGCTCACACTAAATGGGGCCTTTGTTAAAAGAGGGAAAATTCATGGAGGTTGGAGTACTTGATCTAAAAAAACATATGGAAAACTGAATAAATGTTTTGAGGCGGGGGTGGGGGGAGTTTGGCAAATATCGCATTTGTGAGGTGACAAAAGATCTCATATTTAACTATACATGCAGAGATAAGAATTATTACCCAGCACGAGTACAATAACCCTTGTTTATGTAATAACCTGTAGACTCTGGGACATTGAAAACCTCACCCAATTAATTTTGTATGGGGAGCGAAAACGAATGGCCCACAGACTGTGAATCATTCCGACTTCCCAGTATTTCTATTGGTTGGAGACGGGAACCAGGAAGATGCCAAGAAAGACAAAGATGGATTGTAAAACTTGTAGAGTTTTCACAAAGATTTTCTTGGTCAGCACAAGAAAATCTTCCGTACTACCTTAACACTAGAACTACCAAAGCTGTCAATTTGACGGTTCTCATAAGTTGACGTCTAATTATTGTAATTACATTGATCTTTGATATTCCCGGGCAGTTGAGTTTTTCTACTTTTTTTTGTATATTTTTTCTATGTTGTAATTTAACTGAAATAAAACACTAAAAACAAGTTCTACGTAATTCTTCCTCTAACTCCCACACCCGTCATTTTGACGCCTCTATTAAAAACGTTGCAACTTTTTCCCGTGCCTGACCGTAGCGCGGTTATGTTTGCCTAGTAACCTCGTTGTGGCGCCACTCAGGCGAAATCTAGGTGAGCAAAATGGATTTGAGAAGACATTTATCAGTCACTATGGCACTTCCGTGTACGACGTCATCGCCATAGCGCTAATTGTCAAATTGACGGCCGTGGAAGTTCTAGTAGTTCTAGAATTCTAGTAGTCCTAGTGTTAAAGATTAGAAATTAGTTGTTGTAACTATATATTTTCCCACACCAGACTAGCAACCTGTTCGGGGTGTATCCTGCCTCTTGCCTGTATTTAGCCAGGATGGACTCCTTCATCCCCGCGACCCTATTAGGGATAAGTGCTAATCGTCAATTTGACGGCCATGGAAGTTCTAGTAGTTCTACAATTCTAGTAGTCCTAGTGTTAAAGATTAGAAATTAGTTGTTGTAATTATATATTTTCCCACACCAGACTAGCAACCTGTTCGGGGTGTATCCTGCCTCTTGCCTGTATTTAGCCAGGATGGACTCCTTCACCCCTGCAACCTTATTAACGATAAGTGGTTCTGAAGCCAAAACTAAGTGCATATTTAATTGTAAAATAAGTTCATTCAAGTGAACATGTCAACACCACGGGGTCAGGCAGTCATCATTTTAATACCCCATAAACTGGAGAGGAAAGTGGTTCCACCTACGCAGTGTGTTCACTGGCAGTTCACTGTGAAACAACACCCAGCCAAAGTACACAAGCAAAGCATAAATCCTACACACTGTTTATCCCGGATGTGGGAGGAACAGATAATACAGATTTTTGAGCTGCTGTTTGAAAATATTTGGAGAAAAAGTGATGGTAAGCCTTAAAGTAGAGAAATGTTGGCATTAACTTTAAAAAGAAGTTGATCAAGTCAAGTTTTTCTTTAGCATTTTATGTTCACGAGAGGAAGGGTAAATGAGAGGTTTATCAAAAATACCAGATTAAATACGATGAACAGTTTTTCTGAGATTGATCTGGTTTTCTGAGATTGATTCCAGACCCAGCTAGAAAGAAAGATGGTAATCAAGTGTTTTTCTTTTTTTAAAACCTTTCAGCTGTTCAGCACGTGACACTGGGATTTCAACCTGCTATTCTGAGCAGGGAGTGGCCTCATGCTTTTTATATTGGGAAGCTAATGTAGCAGAACACATTCAGAGGACCAAGAAAACACTTTCATAAAAAGAAAATAAAAAAAAAAAAAAATCTGGTAAAATAGTCCTTTTTTGTCAATTTCAAAACAATAAGTATTTAAATTGAATGACTTTTATGTAGATGTAGAACAGACACTGGCAAACTACGGCCTGCGGGCCACATGTGGCCCGTTAAACGTTTTAATCCGGCCCGCCAAAATTAAAAAAGTCAAATAAATAATAAACATTGTTAATGTTTTATTTACCATGCAGTTCTGTCACTAGATGGCGCACTCTAGATTAATTGGCTTTGTTGCGAATACAACAACACTGCTCCTGTTAAAATGTGTGTGTCTCCATTATGCGCCCGCTGTAAAAATAAACAGTGTGCACAGATATGGAAAGCCATCGGGCCCAAAACCTGCACATAAACAAGCGTGTTAGATGTTAAAACAAGCGAAATTGTCAGAAGAGTAGTCTGTTCCCCCTCTGTGTCCTGTTTCCCCCCTCCCTCTTGTCTGTGTGTGTGCAACAGTCACACCTGAAACTCATCTACTCATCTGCTGGAGCATAAATGGATCAGTTTTTGACACACTCTTCGCCAGATCGTTTGTTTATCATGCTTGACCTGTTATCCAGGTTTTGGCTCCAGATCCTACATCAGAACCTGCCTACTTTGATTTTGTCTTCTTTATTTGGACTTTTTATCAATCTAATAAATCTGCTTGTGATTTTTTTTCATCTGAGCCTTTCTGTTGTGTCAAGGGTATATTTTTGGCCTCAGCTCCACATCATGACAAAAATGTTACGTTAAGTGCTTAGATTTCAAATCTAGCACTGCAAAATGCATGTTTTTAGGCGCTATTGCTCTAGATTTTAGAACTATCGCCGCTAGATTAGAAATTTGACCCTCTTGATGTAACATTTGGCGCTTGTTTAAACTCTAGCATTACATTCTGTCGGTCTAATCTAGCAGTTACCAAAGCATGCTATCCATCTGCTCCTGTTCTGGCCCCTTTGTCACTCAATGTGGCCCAAAAATCAAAAAGTTTGCCCATCCTTGATCTAGAGTCTATAAATAATGAAGGTAATTAGATCCTGTACCAAAGTTTAGGTTGAGACTTCATACATGAGGGATTTACTTTGTCTCCGATTGTTTTCATTCTTTAAACTTTGCTGTTATGTGCATCTAACATGGGAAACTGAACTTTCTTCTTAATCTGAGCATCACAGAAAAAAAACCTTTAATCCAAGTGCTGACATAACCATGCAAAACAGGAACACATATGCAAAAAAAAAGGTCAGTGAGTAGACGATTGGCAGAGTAAATACTACCAGGGCAAGGACACAGATTGAGACATGTTAAACTTTAACAATCTTTCTTATTCATCAACTTTCCATTTACATTCTGTAGATTTCAATCGAACAGTATTCACACAGTTTTAAAACTTTGTACTGGTGGTTTTTCAAAATCTTCACAAACTGCTGTTGGTCGGCTTTTCTTTTCAATTTTTGATTTAAAAATGTAAATTCAATTTGGATTATTTTCTTTTTTATTCATATGGTTGCATGACGACACAGTTTGTTAGCATTGTGGCCTCAAAAAAAAAGAAGGTCGAGGGTTCGAGTCCCTAGTACAGGCATGGACAAACTACGGCCCGCGGGCCATATGCGGCCCGTTAAACGTTTCAATACCGCCCGCCAGACTTGACAAAATTAAAAAAAAAAAAAAATCTTGTTAATGTTTTATTTCCCCTGCAATTCTAATGTTTCGTCACTAGATGGCGCATTCTGAATATATTGGCTTTTTTGAGAAAACAACAACACTGCTCCCATTGAAATGTGTGTGTCCCCGTGATGCGCACGTTGTCTAAATAAACAGTGTGCAATAATATGGAAAGCCATCGGGGCCAATACACACACGAAAAAAAGCGTGTTAGATGTTAAAACAAGTAAAATGTTACATCAAGCGCTTAAATTTCAAACTTAGCACCGCTAAATGCGCATTTCTAGGCGCTCTCGCACTAGATTTCAGACCTAGCGCTAGATTTGAAATTTATTTTTGTTTATTTTTTGTTTATTTTGAATTACTCTATTCATCCCTCACCGGGGAAATTTGTTTGCTGCACTCCTTACACCGCAGCAGGCTGCCCTTCAACGGCGCCAATGGTGGGAGAAGCGGGGGTTAGGTGTCTTCTCCAAGGACCCTAGACGTGCTCTCCGTGGGACGCGAACCCGCGACCTTCCGGTCCGCGGGCGAACGCGCTAACCACGAGGCCACCGTCTCCACTTAACGCACTTGATGTAACATTTAGCGTGCTTGTTTAAAATCTAGCACGCCATTCCATCGGTCTAAGCTAGCGGTTACCAAAGCATGCCGTCCATCTGCTCCTGTTCCGGTCAAATGTTAGAACTCAATGTGGCCCGCGAATAAAAAAATTTGCCCATGCCTGCCCTAGTGAAAGCAAGACTTGAATGAGTAAGCTGGAGAAAACCCACGCACAGGTACATGGGGAGAACCTGCAAACTCCACACAGAAAGACCAATGATTCACGCCTCAGCCAACCCCAGGACCAAAACCCCTGACCTTTTTGCTGTGAGACCACAGTGCTAACCACCGTAAAGCTACAAGAACAAATATTCTTGTCAAACAAAACCCTGATCTGATTGGATCCTTCGTTGTCAACTGTGTCCGTATCTGTGGGTCTTTTCTTCTTCTCCTTTCGGCATTTCCCTTCAGGGGTCGCCACAGCAAGTCAGTTTCTTCCATCTAACCCTATCTGCTGCATCCTCTTTAGTCACGCCAACTATCTTCATGTCTTCCTTCACTGTATCCATGAACCTCCTCTTTGGTCTTCCTCTAGCCCTCTTTCCTGGTGGTTCCAAATCCAGCATCCTTCTGCCGATGTACTCGGTCTCTCTCCTCTGTACATGTCCAAACCATCTCAGTCTGGCCTCCCGGACTTTATCTCCAAAACCTCTAACATGTGCTGTTCCTCTGATATACTCATTTCTGATCCTGTCCATCCTGGTCACTCCCAGAGAGATCCTCAGCATCTTCATCTCTGCTACCTCCATCTCTGCTTCCTGTCTTTTCTTCAGTGGCACTGTCTCTAGACCAAACAGCATGGCGGGTCTCACCACGGTTTTGTACACTTTTCCTTTCATTTTAGCTGAAACTCTTCTGTCACACATTACCCCTGATACTTTTCTCCACCCGTTCCAGCCCTGCTTGAACACGCTTCTTCACCTCTTTTCCACACTCTCCATTGCTCTGGACTGATCCCAAGTACTTAAAATCTTCCACCTTGTTTATCTCTTCTCCCTGTAACCTCACGTTTCCATTTGGATCCCTCTCATTCACACACATGTACTCTGTCTTACTCTGACTAATCTTCATTCCTCTTCTTTCTAGTGCAAACTTCCACCTCTGCAGCTTTTCCTCTACCTCTTCCCTCCTCTCACTACAGATCACAATGTCATCTGCAAACATCATTGTCCATGGAGATTCCTGTCTGACCTCGTCTGTCAGCATGTCCATCACCAAAGACCCACCATCTGTGGGTCTTTTCCGTTACTCAAATGGTCAGAGGTCAGGTTAAGAAATGTGAAAAGCCTTATCATTAGGGTTGCCTGATAAAAATAATTGATTTTCGAGTTTTGAGACGCTAAATCAGAAACAAACGCAACTATTTTGACAATCCACATTAGTCCAGTTTAGACCAAGACAGCATTGCGAAAAATTTGTTAAAACAAAAGCTACATAAAATAGGTCAATAGATACACTGGGATTGAGCATACTGAAGAGATCAGTAAAAAAAAAAAAAATCCTGCGTGCCCGGTTGGTCAGTAAAATGGGAACGTGAACCTAGCTACTCTAATTTGACTGATTCATATTTATGTATTTTAATCTAAAAAATATGATTTCACAAAAGCACTTCAATGGTTTTCAAAGGAAACAGCATCTGATAAAGAAAATGTAATCATTTCTAATCAGAAGGTCTCGTTGAATATTCGTTAACGTGATCAACTAAAAAACACATGATCTTAATCTGTTGTTTTGATGCAGTTAGTGAAAAGTCAAACACTCCGTGGCTGATTTTTTTTTTTTTTTTGTCTTCTGAACCACATATCTCTAACGGTCTCGAATGGGTACTGAAGCCTATTCTGGCTGATTTTAGGCAAGGGACTCGAACTCCAACCTCCTTGCTGTGAGGCCACAGCTAATTATTGCACATTTGAATTTTTAACTTCAGATCCCACTGTAGCCATTTGAATGTGCATTGTTTACCAAATCTTTTGGGATTAAGGCGGGTTTAGTTTTATGTCCAGAAGTGAATTATTAAAGGCAGCATGAGAGGTCTTTTAGCGTTTACCTCTAATATTTCTTTGTAAATGCGTGGCATGCATTAAACCAACTTGGGTTTTTTCGGTCTCCAACCATTTGAAATATTTACTTACCAATAAAACCAGGAAGTTGGAATGATTGACTGGCTGTGTGGGCCAATCATTTTATCTCACCGTACAGAAATAATCAACTGAGATTATTACTGTCCTGTTCACAGTTAAATAATATTTTTCTATATTTCACTTGTTCATTAGCACGAGTCCAACCAGTGAAGGCGGATTGAAGTCATTTTGTAAATATAAATTTACAAAAATCTGTCTACCTTTAACACACAAACTGTCTCAAATAGACCAAGAATACATGAGTACTAGTAAGAGAGTATGTTTACATCCATGTAGCCCAGAAGCAAAGATTAAAGGTCAGACAGCGTCGATCATTTCCATTATATTACTACATGTTTTTATTATGATCTACAAGCGTGATGGGCATTTAAAAAGCTCTAAATGCACATTGTAAAGACAGATCTTTAGATCAGTGTTTTCACCTTTTTTTATACCAAGGTACATTTTTCCGACAAAAGAAATCTTGAGGCACGACCAACAGGCAAAAATGTTCAAAACAATTTTCTGTAGTATATATAGTTCCAGACAGTGACCCTTAGGGCAGCACAGTGGCACAGTTGTTAGCACGGTGGCCTCACAGCAAGAAGGTCAGGGGTTAGAGTCCCAAGTGGAGACTAGGCTTGGAACACTGGCCTTTCTTTATGGAGTTAGCATGTTCTCCCTGTGTCTGCGTGGGTTTCCACCGGGTATTCCGGTTCCTCCCACCCTCCAAAAACATGCCTGTTAGGTTGATTGGCCCGTTCAAAAAATTGCCCCAAGGAATGAGTGTGTGGATGGTTGTATGTATGTGGCCCCGCAACAGACTGGCGACCTGTTCGGGATGTACCCTGCCCTTTGCCTCGAATCATCCGGGATGGATTCCAGCACCACCCACAACCCCGTAAGGGATAGACGGTTAAGAAGATGACTGACTGACAGTGAGCTTTTCAAAGGATTTACCCAGAATGCAATGCAGAAAATGTGAGCGGGATGGACAGCAGCATGCAACAAAAAAAGCAGAGAAGAAGAGTGGGTTGCTATGGTTACAGGACAGCCCTGTCTGTGTCAATGAAATGACAAGATATCACACTGATAAACATAAATAAATCTATTTTAATCCATTTTTTCTTCCACAAACACCATGATATCAACCAAAAACAATCTTTGGTAGCTACCAGTAGATCATAACCACCGTATGGCGGGAAATAGGATCATTCCCCCCAAAACACTGGGTGAAAAACAGTGCTTGAGATTGATGGTTTGTGAACAGGTTGACTCTTGTTTTTTAACAACCAGTGGACATAATGTGTGACTTGTTCCTCTGAGAAACTCAAACTGCTAGAGTTAGTTACAAGCACAATAATACACATGATCTAGTTCAGGATTTTTCAACCTTTTTTATGCCAACGTATATTTTTCCATCGAAAAAAGTCTTGCTGTACACCACCAACTATCAAAAATGTAAAAATGGTTTTCTATGGCCGCCTGTATTAACAATATACAGATATCAAATCAACAGAATGTAGAAAAACTACATTCTGGGGTAGCTTTTGGGAAGAATGGACAGCAGAATGTCACAAAAAGCAGAGTGGGTTGCTATGGTTACAGGAAAGCCCGCCAAAAACTCAGACTGCTTAAGTTAGTTAGCAAGCACAATAATACACATGATTTAGGTCAGTGTTTTTCCACCTTTTTCAAGCCAACGCCCATTTTTCTGTGAAAAACAATGCCGCTGTACACCGCCAGCTACCAAAAGTGTTGAAAATAATTCTCTATATTAACAATATATTGATTTCAAATCAACACATCAACACGTAATTTGTCATCTTTTATGATTATCCTTGGGTAGTTTTGGGGAAGAATGAACAGCAGAATGTAAAAAAAAAAGCAGACTAGGTTGCTATGGTTACAGGATAGCCCGCCAAAAACTCAGACTACTTGAGTTAGTTAGCAAGCAATTCAATTCAATTTATAGCCCAAAATCACAGGATTTCCGTCTCAATGGGCTTCACAAAAAAGAGAAATGTATACACAAATACACAGCGCGAAAAATAACTGACAAATGCTAACTACACAAGACTAGCACATTTATGCCCTTAGACTCTCCTTCACGGTGAGGAAAAACTCCTAAAAAAAAAAACATCAGTGGGGAAAAAATAAGAAACCTCGTGGGGATCCACATGAAAGAGAGCACACTAATACACATGATCTAGGTCAGTATTTTTTCAACGTTTTTCATGCCAACGCACATTTTTCTGTGAAAAACAATGTCACTGTACACCACCAACTACGAAAAACACTAAAATTAATTCTCTATAGCCGCCTGTAGTAACAATATGGATATCAAATCAACACATTAAAACGTAATTTGTCATCTTTAATGATTATTCTGGGGTAGTTTTTGGGAACGATGGACAGCAGAATGTAACGAAAAAGCAGAGTAGGTTGCTATGGTTACAGGATAGCCCGCCAAAATCTCAGACTGCTTGAGTTAGTTAGCAAGCACAATAATGCACATGATTTAGGTCAGTATTTTTCAACCTTTTTCATGCCAACCTACATTTTTCTGTCGAAAATAATGTCGCTCTACACCACCAACTACCAAAAATGTAAAAAATAATCTCTATAGCCGCCTCTATTAGTCGCCCAGAAAAGGGTGGAATGCCCCCTGCGGGTCAGGGACAGGGTCCTGCCCCAAGTGGAGGAGTTTAAGTATCTCGGGGTCTTGTTCACGAGTGGGGGAAAGATGGAGCGGGAGATCGACAGGCGGAAATGTGCGGCATCAGCAATAACTAGGACGCCGCATCGGTCCGTCGTGGTAAAGAGAAAGCTGAGCCGAAAAGCAAAGCTCTCGATTTACAAGTCGATCTACGTTCCAACCCTCACCTATGGTCACCAGCTGTGGGTGGTGACCGAAAGAATGAGATCGCGGGTACAAGCGGCCGAAATGAGCTTCCTCCGCAGGGTGGCTGGGCTCTCACTCAGAGATCGGGTGAGGAGCTCTGCCATCCGGGAAGAACTCGGTGTCGAGCCGCTCCTCCTCCAGGTCGAGAGGAGCCAGATGGGGTGGTTCGGGCATCTGGTCAGGATGCCCCCCAAGCACCTCGCAGGCGAGGTGTTTCGGGCATGTCCCACCGGGAGGAGACCAAGGGGCAGACCCCGGACGCGCTGGAGAGACGATGTCTCACACCTGGCCGGGGAACGACTTGGGATCCTTCCGGGTGAGCTGGAGGATGCAGCCGGGGTGAGAGAGGCCTTGGCTACCCGTTTGAGGCTGTTGCCCCCGCGACTCGACCCCGGAACAAGCAGAAGATGACGGAACGGAACGGAAGCCGCCTCTATTAACAATATAGATATCAAATCAACACATTAAAACGTAATTTGTCATCTTTAATGATTATTTTGGTATTTTAGGGTCGTTTTTGAGAAGAATGGGCAGCAGAATGTCACAAAAAAGCAGAGTAGGTTGCTATGGTTACAGGATAGCCCGCCAAAAACTCAGACTTGATTGAGTTAGTTAGCAAGTATAATAATAGACATGATAAAGGTCAGTAGCCGTAAACCACCAACTACCAAAAATGTTAAAAATAATTATCTATAGCCGCCTGTATTAACATTATAGATATCAAATCAACACATTAGAATGTAATTTGTCGTCTTTAATGAGGATTTTGGTATTTTTGGGGTTGTTTTTGGGAAGAATGGACAGCAGAATATAACAAAAAAGCAGAGTAAGTTGCTATGGTTACAGGATAGCCCGCCAAAAGCTCAGACTGATTGAGTCAGTTAGCAAACACAGTAATACACGATCTAGTTTTTTTTTTTTGAAATGACTCCATTTCTTTCTTTTCTTACCTTTTTAACGCTTCTTTTCGTCTTTTCATTCTGCTGTTGGAAAGCAGGCATCTGTAGAAAGTCTTCTTCACAGCAGATGAAGCTCACCGTGCATCCCATCCGAGCAAAAAACAAACCAACTTTCTTCTCATGGAACTACAATTAAAACTTTATTCTCATCACTGCGACGAATACACGTGGAGATCTGAAGGGGAGTTTTTATCCAGGACGCGCGTACGCGCTGCAAGCTCTGGACACCACTAACAGGTAGTGTGTGTGTGTGTGTGTGTGTGTGTGTGTGTGTGTGTGTGTGTGTGTGTGTGTGTGTGTGTGTGTGTGTGTGTGTGTGTGTGTGTGTGTGTGTGTGTGTGTGTGTGTGTGTGTGTGTGTGCGTGCGTGCGTGCGTGTTTGCGTGCGTGATCTGTCACTTTTTCATTTGACTTACAACTCTTTTCTGATTGGCTAAAAGAACTGTCAATCAAACTTGCACAAAACGCCTCTCAATGGGATTTTTTTCTGTTTGTTTTTTTTTCTTTTTTACTATTTATTATTATAATTATTTCACATCATAATTTAAGCTGTGATTAATCTTGATGTCATTTTGAATTATTATTTGTGTAAAAAAAAAAAAAATGGAGGGGTTACATTTGAATCTGAATTTGAGTCTGAATTTGAATCTGAATTTGATTGTGTGCTTGAATTCACATTTTTCTTTTAAATCCAACTGTTTTTCCAAATAAACAGCAGTCTGAAAAGTTAATGAGTAGGAGTAAGAAATTCAACTGAAATTCAAAATCTTTTCTCTTGATAACAGTGTTCTCTACTGGTTGATTTTGGAAGTAATGAAGTTACAATCAGGTCCCAAAAACAATCTTTTGGAATCAAGAGACCCTTTCTTAGTCCATCAAAGGGGAAATGATAATATTCAACAACATAACCACTGGTTTCTTTCTCAACCAGGATTGATAAGATTCAGACTGTGTGAATATGGTCCCCATTATTTGCTACCATTTTAACCACTAGTCTTTCTTGGGTCCATCACCTAAAAATGACTTGTCTCCAGCTCTGTCATGTCTTTAGCGGATTATTTAAGTCCTGGAGACTCCTACTGCAGCCATGACAGTGTCCCTCCACATCTGGTCCTGAACC
This sequence comes from Neostethus bicornis, assembly GCA_902685375.1. Taxonomy (NCBI): domain Eukaryota; kingdom Metazoa; phylum Chordata; class Actinopteri; order Atheriniformes; family Phallostethidae; genus Neostethus; species Neostethus bicornis. The sequence goes on along the minus strand of LR738549.1, from coordinate 8,848,551 downwards.
CTGCTGTCCCTCCACGTCTGGTCCTTCATCCTGCAGTCCCTCCAGGTCTGGTCCCTCATACCGCTGTCCCTATATGTCTGATCCCCATCCTATTCTCCCGTCCCATTTCATCCCTCATCCTAATGTCCCTCCGTGTCTGGTCCCTCATCCTGCTGTCCCTCCAGGTCTGGGTCCTCATCCTGCTGTCCCTCCTCGTCCGGGTCCTCATCAAGCTGTCCCTCCACGTCTGGTCCATAATCCTGCAGTCCGTTCAGGTCTGGTCCCTCATCTTGCTGTCCCTCCACATCTGGTCCCTCATCCTGCTGTCCCTCCAGGTCTGGGTCCTCATCCCGCTGTCCCTCCTCGTCCGGGTCCTCATCACGCTGTCCCTCCACGTCTGGTCCATTATCCTGCGGTCCGTTCAGGTCTGGTCCCTCATCCTGCTGTCCCTCCACATTCGGTCCCTCATCCTGCTGTCCCTCCAGTTCTGGGTCCTCATACCACTGTCCCTCCTCGTCCGGGTCCTCATCCTGCTGTCCCTCCACATCTTGTCCCTCATCCTGCTGTCTCTCCACGTTCAGTGCCTCATCCTGCTGTCCTTCCACGTTTGGTTCCTCCCCCTGGTCCTGCAAGTCTGGTCCCTCATCTCACTGTCCCCCCCACATCTGATCCCTCGTACTGCTGTCCCTCCATGTCTGATTACTCATTTTGCTGTCCCTCCAGGTCTGGACTTCCATCCTGCTGTCCCTTCACGTTTTGTCTGTCATCCTGCTGTCCCTCCACATCAGACGCCTAATTCTGCTGTTCTTCCAGATATGGTCCGTCATCCTGCTGTCCCTCCATGTCTGGTCACTCATCTTGCTGTTCCTCTACGTCTAATTTGTCATCCGGGTGTCCCTCTAAATCTGGTTCCTCGTTTTGCTGTCCCTCCAGGTCTGGTCCCTCACCCTGCTGTCACTCCACATCTGTGTCCTGATCCCACTGTCTCTCCATGTCTGGTCCCTCATCCTGCTGTCCCTCTATGTCTGGTCCCTCATCCTGCTGTCCCTCCATGTCTGGTCACTCATCTTGCTGTTCCTCTACGTCTAATTTGTCATCCTGGTGTCCCTCTAAATCTGGTTCCCTGTTTTGCTGTCCCTCCAGGTCTGGTCCCTCACCCTGCTGTCACTCCATGTCTGGTCCCTGATCATGCTGTTCCTCCACATCTGGCTCCTCATCCCACTGTCCCTCCATGTCTGGTCACTCATATTGCTGTTCCTCTACGTCTAATTTGCCATCCTGGTGTCCCTCTAAATCTGGTTCCTCATTTTGCTGTCCCTCCAAGTCTGGTCCATCATTCTGCTGTCCCTTCACATCTGACCCCTCATCCTGCTGTCCTTCCAGATAAAGTCCGTCATCCTGCTCTCTGTCCAGATCTGGTGCCTCATCCTGCAGTCCCTCCAGGTCTGGTCCCTCATCCTGGTGTCGCTCCCGGTCTGGTCCATCATTCTGCTGTCCCTTCACGTCTGACCACTCATCCTGCTGTCCTTCCAGATATAGTCCGTCATCCTGCTCTCTGTCCAGATCTGGTGCCTCATCCTGCAGTTTGAGGTCTGGTCCCTCATCCTGGTGTCCCTCCAGATCGTATCAGTCATCCTGATTCCCCTCCAGATCTTTAAGGCTGATTGATCAGGGACTTTATGGTTGTGGTGCATAACTTTTCTTTTTGTTTTGAAAAATGTCATAAAAAAAGTTCGGGCAAAAGACTGTAAATTTATCTTCATTGATTTAATAGAAAAAATAACAAGAGCAGTGTTTACACCAAAACAGCAGCATATAAAAATGTCTTAATAAGTTCAATGGATTTCTGTAAAATGGATTGAAATGCACTGAAAAGAAAAGTCTAACATCCACCAAAAAAGAGGTGTAAAAGTTGCACAGATAACTATGCTGTGAAAAGCAGCACTCTATATATTTCAGTAGCTTCTAACGTATTTTAAATTATCAGAAACAGAATATCAAGTTGTGCTTCCTTGTCCTCTGTCCAAAAAGTGCAGGTTCAGTTGTTTGTGAGGCACTAGGACGGTCCGGTTGATACTTTTCAGCTCTTCTTGTTTCGGATCTGCTTTCACTTCAAACTGTCGAATCAGCTGAGAAAAGAAAAAGAAAAAAAACAGGTGAGAGTTAAAAAAACGTAATAAGTAAATTAAATTGAGATAGCAACTCTATACGGTCACGTTTCTGCAATAATAGTACATTTGCTTTGCAATTTTTTTTGCATTTTTTCATCCAGAAACAAAAATAAACACCATAAAATCATAGAAATATCCTTTCAAGTCAAAGATTTATGGAGTTAGGTCGAATAATGTGGACAAAACAAAACAAAATCTAAGAAGGAACCATTTTTTAAAGAGAACTACAGCCATTTTTCTTTAAGTTTAAAAATGAGAAACCTGAAAGACCATCTCAGTTTATCCAAAAATGGCCTTGCATTAATCCAGTGAATTCGTTTTGTTTCACCTACCTGGAACAAAACCAGGTACATCTCCAGTTCTGCAATCCGACGCCCAGCACAACCTCTGACACCGAAACCAAATGGAATTGATCCAAATGGGTTTGGTCTCTCGCGGCCATCACGCAGCCATCTATCAGGCTTAAACTTAAATGACTCAGGAAATATGTCCTCATCGTGACTGATAGCGTAGTGGCACAATGTAAAAACAGTCTGAAAAACACCAAAATAACAAACTTTTAGAATTAAGAATTATCCTTTCTTTCGTCTCAAAAAGAAGGTTAAATATTTTTGCAGAAAATATTGGATACAGTAGCAAAATAGATTTGTAGGTAAGTGGGTAGTGCACAAAAAGCAAAAATTCAAAGTCCAATTTAAGAGAAAAACTAAATGAAACTGACCTTTTTGGGAAATTGATATCCACCAAGGCATACCGATCTTTCTGACATAATTCTTGCATTCAGTGGAACCACAGGATACATCCTGTAAAATAGAAACAAACGAGTACACAAATAACTACTTTTAACTTATTAATCATTAACAAAAACCATAAAGTGAACGAAAAATGTTTCTGTAGATGTTTTCTTATGATGCACGTTGAGATCAAGTGTCTTTATAAAAATTTTATTTAAAAACCCTAAAATATGTATATATATATATATATACACTTTTTTCAAATTACAAATTTGAGAACTTTAAAAAAAAAAAAAAAGCGCTACTTGTGATGGCAGCTCTTAGCTTCACTACGCTGCTGTTCTGTCAAGCAGATGTTCCATTTCCATCCCACCCAACCTAACTTAGGAGAGTCTGAGGGCATAAATGTGCTAGTCTTGTTTAGTTAGCATTTGTTAGTTATTTTTCTTGCTGTGTATTTGTGTTAATACATTCCTCTTTTTCTGGTGACGCCCATTGAGACGGAAATTCTGTGATTTTGGGCTATAAAAATAAAATTTAATTGAATTCAAATAGTAACTGTTCTGAAGCTGGTTTTGGAGCTCTCTCCTGGACTCTCTTTTGGAGCTCTCTCCTTCAGTCCCCCTAGAAATCACTCTAGCGACACTCATTCATCTCCCGCAAGACAAAACTCTAGATCTATAATTCCGCCATACTCTCTATCCTGCGCTATGGTGCAGAGACGTGGTTCTAGAACAAGACTCTGGCGGCCAGAATCAATGGCTTCAACAGCAGTGCTTGCCGAATCATTGAAAATGTTAGGTGGCTCCAGCGAGTCTCTAACAAGACGATCAGAGCCCGTACGTACCAACTCAATACATCTTGCCTGGATGCACAACGCCGCACTTGCTGGTTCAACCATGTCCTGGGCCTGCCTCCCGACAATACTACGAAAGCAATCATTCAATTGAAAAGCTGGAAAAGATGACGTGGTAAGCTCTGTACCTGATAGCTCAACATAATCGTGAGCGACCTCCAACAACTCAGAGTCACCGTCAAGAAAGCAGAACAGTTGGACCAAGACCACCAGCACTGGAAAAACTTGGTTCATCTGGCTGGCTCAACGCATGGGGGCGGGACCCAACCCCCATCACCGGAGTGCTGAAGCTAAGCTTTTGAACTGCAGAGCGCTACCGAACACATAAATTTCCCCAAAGTGATAATAAATTATCTGTAATAGTATGATGCTACTACCATACTTAACACTAGGGGCAGTGTTGTAGGGTATTTCAGCAGAGGAACCAAAGAACAGCAACGCTACATCTACTTTAAAACTCCTTCCAATATTTTTCCCTGAGAATAAACATAATTATTAGCTCCTCACTCTTGCATTTTTTAGACTAATCCAGAGACTCAAATATTAACTCTGAGTTACCATTTAAACAGCTTCTTCTTTTCCTATTCCGAGGCTAGGACTCCATCTAACCCTATCTTCTGCATCCTCTTCTACACCAACTATCTTAATGTCCTCATTCACTATTCTAGGACTATTGTTGGTAGATTTCTTCTTTTATTCTCTGGACTTGTTGAACCACCTCAGTCTGGCATCTTAAGATCAAATTAGTGCAAACTGAAAAAAGCTTTAATGAGACTTTAAATCGTAACGTTGGATTGAACACAAAAACCACTATTTTGTAAGCAGTGGTGCAATATTTAAAACGGCTAACCGGAAGCCCGTTTACATGTTTATAGATCTCTGTATTGTGCTTTTGGGTGAATAATTAACAAAACTTTCTCCTTACCTGAGTGTTTCCTTGATAACAGCCCGTAGATATGGCATACGAGTGACCTCTGCAGCTGTGGGAACCTGCCCCGCTGGGACCATGGAAGACACCTCTTCAAAAAGTCTGTCTTGGATTTGGGGATGTTTGGACAGCTGGTACAAAGTCCATGTGAGCGTGTTGGAAGTCTTCAGGAAACAAATACATAACCATTAATAAACTGATTGTGTTCAGGGTAAAAAATACTTTGAATTAAATTTTCTATAACTGTTCCTGTGAAACATTTTGCATTAAGATGGTTACTTTACCGTGTCCACTCCAGCTAAGAGAAGCTCCGCAATGCTTGCATACACATCTTTAGTGCTCATCTTAGAATCCGATAAAAGGTATGTCAGGTATTCACCCTCCACATTCTGGTTGGTGTTTACTCGCTCCTGAATTACTTCCATTTTCTTGTCAATTAACTTTATCGCTGAAAGAAAAATATAGTTTTATGCTGGCAGTCTCCACAAATGAGTAGTACTACTCATTTTTACTGGATTCTACCAAACAAAAGATTCATTTGACTACCAGACTATCCTGATAATGATCGTTTTCTTCTAGAACAGGCATGGGCAAACTATGGCCCACGGGCCACATATGGCCCGTTAAACGTTTCAATCCGGCCCGCCAAACTTGAAAAAATTAAATAAATTAACTTTGTTAATGTTTTATTTTTCCTGTAATTCTGATGTTTCCTCACTAGATGGTGCACTCTAGAAACAACAACAATACTCCCGTTAAAATGTGCGTGTCTCCGAGATGCTCACGTTGTCAAAATAAACAGTGTGCACGAATATGGAAAGCCATTGGGCCCAATACACGCACGTAAACAAGCGTGTTAGATGTTTAAAACAAGCAAAATGTTACATCAATCGCTTCGATTTCAAACCTAGCACCGCTAAACGCACGTTTTTAAGCGCTATCGCACTAGATTTCAGACTTAGCGCCGCTAGATTTGAAATTTAACGCTCTTGATGTAACATTTAGCGCACTTGTTTAAAATCTAGCGCCCCATTCCATTGGTCTAATCTGGCGATTACCAAATCATGCCATCCATCTGATCCTGTTCCGGCCCCCGTGTCAAATGTTAGAACCCAATGTGGCCCACAAACCAAAAAGTTCTAGAACTTACCAAAGTTAAAGATGCCTTCCCACCCCGCGATGTAGCGCCTCCAGAACGGCAGCAGATTACGACTCCATTTTGGAGTGACTGTCACTGCCATACTGTATGAAAACATCTGGGCGATGGCGTTGATAAAATCCTGTGTACCAGCTGGGATTTCTTTTTCCAGACATCCAAGCCGTGTCTCAAACAAAATGGAGGCAATGCCTGAAAAACAAATGCTTCATTTTTACGACTGAAACAATATCAAGAACCAAGAAAGCTGAATCTATTTTGTTTTTTAACAATACTTGCTTCATCAAACAGTATTTTTGATTAACCTCATACCTTCTAGTGAAAACAAATAAAGCTCATTGGAAATGTCAGAGACCAAATCCCCCGTTGGGCTGCGAAGGCGTTGGTATTGAATTCTTTTGATGAAATCTCTGACCACCTCGTTTATAACGCCCGCGTACTGTGCAGAATCCTTTGGATGCAGCATACGCTTGTTGAGCAGCCCTCTCAAGTTATACCACCTCTCTCCATCCCTGACACAAACACAGATATCAACAGGAAGAAGAATACGATGCCCGGTCTCATAATGACCTTTAGACTCTTTATATCTTTATTTTGGTAGACTTAAGAATGTGAAAAAGAATGACCTTTAACCTCTCCAGTAAACTTTCGTTACTTTTTATGAACCTTTAAATGATTGGTGAACAGGATAAACATTTTCCAGAAACATTCCACAAATGTCTGACACTATTTTTGTTAAACCGAAAGAAAGAAACCCAAATAAGTTTATGTGATTGTTGTAACTAATCACCTCCAACTGGATTATTGGACGAAAAAGAAACTGTTTTGTTTGGTTTAATCTGTTATTAACTGGTTCGAGTCTAATCTTTGCCAGTCTTGTCTAATCTTCATGATTAATTGATTTCACATAGAACAAAAAGAAAGTTACAAAAAACATAGTTACACAACATCTTAGCGCAGGGGTGCCCATTACGTCGATCGCGGTTGACTGGCCGATCGCAAAAGCATTATGGGTAGATCGCATGGCATTGAAAAAAAGTTAAAAAAAGTGTAAATCTAGCGGCTTTTCTGTTGTTATTGGAGATGTTGGGAGTCTGTGACGTGAAAGCACATTGTTAAGCCTGTCATCAATAAGCAGCCTGCAGTGCTGCTGTGGCCCCTCCCCCTCACAAAGCGCTGTGAGTGTGCGTATGTAACAAATCATGTTGTAGGGGTAATTACAGCAGGCTGGAAACGATCTGTTGGGGTTTGCGATGGTAACATGGGACTGGTAGATCTCAGGAGGTTTGATATTTGTAAAGTAGATCTTTGGACAAAAAATGTTGGGCACCTCTGTCTTAGGTGATTGAATTTGGCGAATACATTTGATAAAGAGAACTCTGGTCACCAGCTGTGGGTGGTGACCAAAAGAACTAGATCACGGATACAAGCGGCCAAAATGTGCTTCCTCTGCAGGGTAGGTAGGCTCTCACTAGATAGAGTGAAGAGTTCTGCCATCCTAGAGGAGCTCAGAGTAGAGCCATTGCTCCTCTAGGGCGAGAGAAGCCAGATGGGGTGGTTTGGGTTTCTGGCTAAGATACCTCCCAAATGCTTTGCGAGTGAGGTGTTTCAGGCAAGTCCCACTGGGAGGAGACTCAGGGGCAGACCCTGGAATCGCTAGAGGGACTATGTCTCACTGTTGGCCAGGGAACACCTTGGGATCCTCCTGGGTGAGCTGAAGGAAGCAGCTGAGGTGAGAGAAGCCTGTATTTTCCGTCAGAGGCTGTTGCCCCGGTGACCCAGCCCCGGATAAGCAGAAGACAACTGAACGTAACAAGAACTTATTTCTCTTACACTGTAAAAGGTCCATGACCTAGTCCTCTCATGTCCCGGTACTCCGTCCACAACGACATGTCTCCTCTAGACGGAAACTTTTCATCCTTCCTCATCAGCTCCTCCACAAGTTGGGCCGTGTTCACAGACACAGTTTTGAGTCCACTCCTGTAAATGGGACCATATAACTGCTTCTCATAAATCTGTTGGAGGAAAAATCATAAAACGATTAAGTTCAGAGTGAATTAAACAGAATTCAACCAACACAAACTATAAACTGCATCTGAAAGTATGATGTCAAAGTTGTGTCACTGCACAGAACTTGTCTGTTTATCCCATACGGAATGTCGCTCCTCACAGCGATCAGCTGATCCCAGCTCTTGTTATCAAGCAGTTACCATGGAAACGGTTACAATGCAACTCACCTGATGTTTTTTCCCCCTAAGCAATCATCATTAAATAAAATGCAGAACAAATACAGAAAAAAAATCAGCATATTCTACTAATCATTCCAATCCTCTGCTAGAACAACGAGAATTAACTGAAACATTTTGTACAGAACAACTCAATCACAATTCGTCTTACCTGCAGCTCATGAAAACGATTGTAGAAACCCTGAAACACCATCCTGTAAAGCAGTTCCAACACACTGACATGTGGGAGGTCTTCCATTGAGCGAGGATTGTCCTGGAAGGAAGGAAGAGCTCCTGTGGAAGTCCTTCCCACACCTCGAACACAGAACTGAACTTTGGAAGTAGGACAGCTGCCATTCCTGGCTAGAACTCTCCAGGACAGCCACGCAGCCATTGCAGCTACAGAATAGAAAATACTCTGAGCTCCTGTTACATCCAGCAGACACCGTGCAGGGAGGGGCGATGTCGTACAGGCCAGTTAACCCTTCGAGTTCAAATCTCAGATAAGAAAAATACAAACTATATTTTTGTCTGTTCAATAAATGAAACTTTTAGGTGCTCGTTGGTATTCACAAGTTTAAAATTTGATCACTTCTAATGTTTTTGTCAAGTTTAAACAGTGTCGGTCCCAGAAGGCGTTGGCCTAGTGGTAGAGTTGTGCTCTTTCGACCGGAAGAACCTAGTTCCGGGGTGCCCAACTTTTTTGTCCCAAGATCTACTTTTCAAGTAGCAAACCTCTTGAGATCCACCAGTCTCACGGCAACATTACAAAACCACGTCACGTGAGAATCTAATCAAAAGTTCTGTTCCGTTCCGTCATCTTCCGCTTGTTCCGGGGTCGGATCGCGGGGGCAACAGCCCCAAACGGGTGGCCCAGGCCTCTCTCACCCTGGCCGCATCCTCCAGCTCACCCGGAAGGATCTCAAGTCGTTCCCCGGCCAGCTGTGAGACATGGTCTCTCCAGCAGGTCTAGGGTCTGCCCCTGGTCTCCTCCCAGTAAGACGTGCCCGAAACACCCCGCCCGCGAGGCGCTTGGGGGGCATCTTGACCAGATGCCCGAACCACCCCATCTGGCTCCTCTCGACCGGGAGGAGGAGCGGCTTAACACCAAGCTCTTCCCGGATGGCAGAACTCCTCATCCGACCTCTGAATGAGAGCCCAGCCACCCTGCGGAGGAAGCTAATTTCAGCCGCTTGTATCCGGGATCTCATTCTTTCGGTCAGCACCCACAGCTGGTAACCATAGGTGAGGGTTGGAACGTAGATCGACTTGTAAATCGAGAGCTTTGCTTTTCGGCTCAGCTCTCTCTTTACCACGACGGACCGATGCAGCGTCCTAGTTATTGCTGATGCCGCACTGCCTGTCGATCTCCCGCTCCACCCTTCCCCACTCGTGAACAAGACCCCGAGATACTTAAACTCCTCCACTTGGGGCAGGACCGTATGCCTGACCCGGAGGGGGCATTTCATCCTTTTCGGGCGAGGACCATGGTCTCGGATTTGGAGGCGCTAATTCCCATCCAATCAAAAGTAGTGTTTTTAAATATTATCTCTTTTTTTTCGTTCCAAGACCAGCCAATTTTTCTGCCCTATCATGCTAATAATGTGAAAAACTAATTGCACCTCTCAATAGCACCTTAAGATAAAAAAAAAATTCTGCTTTGATAGTTTCATCCTGGCCGACTTCCGGGTTTTAGTGACGTGGGTGAAAGCGCTCGATAATACAAGAAAGGTGCTAGATTGTCGCTAGTCACTTTTTGAGCGGGTGAATTGTCGCTAAATTTAGCATCAAAGCCGCTAAATTGGCAACATGACTTTCTGTCATAGAACAAAAAAAAAAGTTTTGTTTTTTTCCAACACGTCTCGTGGTCGACTTGAGATCATTCAGCGATCTATCGGTAGACGTCGATCGACCGGTAGACCGCGATCGACCGGTTGGGCATCCCCAACCTAGTTTGATTCCTCTTGGGGCTGCTCACAGTCTAACACAATACAGATGAAACACAAATAAAAAAAAATTTAAACAGCGTCTTGATGCTTTGTGGGTCAGCATAGCATGATCAATTGAAATCAATTTATTTTTAAGCAACTTCTATACACACAAATACAGTACATGCAGATATTTTTATGTGTCTCTGTGTGTATTAAAAGTGAGTGAACGTAAATGTAAACCCTTGTAAACCCAGTCATAGCTTATGTAATGTCCTTGTAAGCTGATAAACCTGAAACAATGAACACCATAGTTTCTACTTGATTCTGGACTCACGTCCCAATTGAAACCACGAGAACAGATGTTAGGCTTGTTTTCCTGGTTAAAAAATTGGCAGACCAAACGTAGAAAGATTGTAGAAATCAGTCATCACAATGGAAAAACTGGAGGAATTAATCTAGTTCGGGAAAGTTAGGAAAGTAGATTTTTGTTCATTGAAACTTGTTGAAAGTCATCTTTGTTTTTTATGCAACTTTTGAAACATGTAATTTGAGATCTAGTCCCACTTCATTTGAGTAATTAGAGAACTAAACTTATTAAGTGTGATATCACTTGTCTGAAAACCAGCCTTACCACTGCAGTTATTAATTAAGCTGTGGGTGGTGACCGAAAGAATGAGATCGCGGATACAAGCGGCCGAATTGAGCTTCCTCCGCAGGGTGGCTTGGCTCTCACTCAGACATCAGATGATAAGCTCTGCCATCCGGGAGGAGCTCGGTGTCGAGCCGCTCCTCCTCCAGGCCGAGAGAAGCCAGATGGGGTGGTTCGGGCATCGAGTCAGGATGCCTCCCGAGCGCCTCGCTGGTGAGGTGTTTCAGGCACGTCCCACCAGGAGGAGACCAAGAGGCAGACCCCGGACCCGCTGGAGAGACTATGTCTTACAGCTGGCTGGGGAACAACTCAGGATCCTTCTGGGTGAGCTGAACAATGCAGCTGGGGTGAGAGAAGCTCCTGTTTGAAGCTGTTACCCCAGCGACCCGGCCCCGAATGAGCGGAAGACAACGGAACAGAACATGTTCTTCTCTTATGTGAAGATTTATAAAAGAATGCAAATGGAAATAGTGAATGTTTTGTACCAAAAGGATCACAGGGGCTCCAGTGCCTCTCTCGGCTGATTCAAGACGTAAATGAATCAGGTCTGTAAATTCTTAAAACTCGTTGATGGAGTTGTGTGTCCTCATATTTCAGAAAATTTGGGCTGAGATTAGAAAATCGTGAAAATGGCATCTGGTCAACTAAATACCTCCATGTTTACTTGATTCCACTGCTTCTGTTAGTTTCTCGCTTGTGCTTTAGTGAAACGTCAACATCTCTTTCATCTCCTTGCGCACATCTGTACCAGCACAATAAAACACACCTGTCTTAAAGAGTTTTTAAATATTTATTCTTTCATCTTCTGTGATCAGTCAGAGTTATTTTCAATCATCCTTTTATCTGTGAAATATTGTCTATAGAGCCTTTGGGATCCATTTTGTGTAGCAGAAAATGTCCTTGCACCTGTGCGGCACTGATCTCAGAGTGAGCAGCTAAAGCACACACTGCAAACTTCTCTCCTTCAGAGACCGGCTCATCTGGGTAGAACCTCTGGAACATCTGGGTGAGCTGGAAGTGTGTGCAGTGGCCGATGTACTGTTTCAGATCAATCCGACCCGGTCGGATGAGCGCCGGGTCTAATCTGTTAGCAGAGATCACAAGAAGGAGGAGGTAATGTTGGTAAAAGTCTTTCTTAACATGTGAGTCCATTATGAAAGGAAACTGTACAAGACAATATAACTATCGTATTTTTCGGACTATAAGTCGCAGTTTTTTTGTAGTTTGGCTGGGGCGACTAATGTGTGAAATTAGAAACACATTATTGCTATCACTTCACATGTTATTTTCAAACTAAACCGCAAGAGGGCGCTCTACGTCTGTGTTGATATTTTCAACTTTGCCGTTAACTTAAAAACAACTAAGAACTGAACAAAAATAACACTGAAAATAAAATTATATTCAGCAGATTAAAAGCTGCAAGTAGTGATATATGCAGCTAAAAACAGTAATCGAGCAGCAGAAAAAAAGAGTTTGGAGTTGGCGAGAAACTTGTAAGAGATTTGCGAAAAGCGGAGGTTATTCTTACTGAAATAAAGAAAACAAAAAAAAAAAGTCCATTTCGGCCTTCAGTGACAACTGAGACAATGCTTTTGGGATTCAGAAAGGCTGGAATAATTGGAACTGTAACTGACGAGTCTAACATAAGCGACGTAGAAGAGGAAGTGGAGCGTCATCTTCCTTCAGAGTTGGAGGAGTTGTTTAAAAGCGACAAGAAGAATAAAGATTTAATTGAATTTAGTGATATGGAGTGAAATGACGGTTTGCTAAACTTGTTAGCATGTAGTTTATGCGATAGTTGTCTGCATAACTCTTAATATGTTACGTTAACATACCAGACACGTTCTCAGCTCGTAACGTTAGCATACCGTACACTTATTCAGGCTGTTGTTTACTAGTTTGTGTTAAACTTCCCTTTAAATAGGATGTCTGTTTTTAGTGTTAGATTTTATCAAATAAAGTTCTCCAAAAAAATCCGACTTATACTTCAGTGCAACTTATTTGTTTGTTTTTTTTCCTTTTTTTTTTTTTTTGCGATTTATAATCCAAAAAATTCAGTACATATATTTATAAATTTGTTTAATTGTGTACTTTCCATGTTTCCGTTTAAAAAACAGTATTTTCAAACAAGAGTTCCACCCGCTTTCACAACAAATACTCTGGTGTACAAATTTGGTGCACAGCAAATCGTAAAAAAATGGCTAAGTTCATTCACACAAGGAACAATAATCTGTGACATTTGAGGTATAAACTACTAATATTATTGTTACAAATTATGTGCAGATAACGGCTGACTATAAATAAGAAAGTACGCATTCCAGATTTTGGGTTTCGCATCGTAGATCACTCCTAGTAACTACGATAAAAGTGTCTTACAAACAGAAAAAGTGAAACTCTCCACCCAGTGAACAGGATGAAGTAGTTTGCTAGCGTGCGGTGTGTAATAAATACGTTCTTGTTTGCTGAAAAATTCTTAACATTTTCTACCAATTCTTGTTTAAATTGAATTATGTGGAGGTCAGTGACAAATCGAAAAGAAAAATTAAACTTAGCCAAGAACCATATTGGATATGTGGATTTATGGCTGTGCGAGAGTTGGAAGGACTTTTTGTGGTATCTTGATTAAAAAGTTAGAAAAATATTAGTGCTGTCATTTTAACACGTTAATTTGAGGATGGGGGGATGCCTCCTCACGCCCCATCCCACCCCTTTAGAAAATCCTGGATTCGCCCCTGAGTCGGGCCACTGAACGGCAAGTTTTAATACAAAAATAATAAAGACGGGACAATAAATAAAAACGTAGAAATTTGTAGTTTTTTCAAAAAGGAGTTCTCCTACCACCGGAGCAACTCCAGCCTGACATACCATCTAAACGTAAAACATGTTCAGGCAAGTTGCTCTGTTGCGAGTGTGGCTACCGGGAGCTCGTATCGCCAAAACAAGCTCGCAGAATGAGCAAATCCACAACAGAGAAATACTATTGCTCAGTTGGTTGCTGCTGATTGCAGGCCAATTTCTATTGTTGAAGATAAAAATGAATCCTAACGAACCCTAAACCTTGTTTTACTTTTTGTAATAATGCACCTGGCCTCATGAGGCACAGTTCACCATTAATAAATTGGATTTAAACATTTTCTCTTCTTACTGTATTCAATTGATTAGTCATACAGGACATTTTTTTTAAATATCCTAGAACTCAAATTCTTTATCAGGAGACTTTTAGCAGATATGACGTTAAAATGCGATTAATTAATTGCAAAATCCTGTAATTGATTCAATTAATTTTTTTTAATCGACTGACACCACTAAAAATTACTTAAAGCTATAAGAAAATCCATGTGAGCACATAAAATGATGACCATGTTCGTGTTTTTTTTCTTACATACCTGTCTATAAAATTGGTGGTCATAAAAACTATCCTGGCTTCTGATGACGCCACACCATCCAGTGAGTTAAGCAGTCCACTGAAGGTCAACCGTCCCATTCCCTGATAGGCCAGAGGGTCTGAGACGTAGAAAACAACCAACTTAGTGATAAGTTTCAACGTTAAATAAAAACTCTTTCCTTTCGCCTACTTTCTGTTGGAAGTAGTTCTCGGCTCACAAAAGCAGCGTCTACATCTTCTAGCAGGATGATGCTCTGCTGTGGCGCCACACTGAGGAGGTGGTTCAGACGGTCATCGGAAAGCGTCCGGTCGCTCAAACTCATCAGACAGATGCTGTAGCCCAGCTCGCCTGCCAGGGCAGTGCTGGAACATGAGCAGAAGGTCAGAAGGGAAAAGTCGGACGCAAAAAGAGAAACCATAGCAAAGCGGTAACTCACATAAAGCTGCTCTTTCCACATCCCGGAGGACCGAACAGAAGATATCCTCTCCTGTAAGGAATACCTGAGAACACAAAATACCACTGTTATCTGATGGTCATTAAATACACACATAGGAATTTCAGTTGACAAAAATTAAAGAGCGCGGCACGGTGGCACAGTGTTTAGCTCAGTGGTCTCACAGCAAGAAGATTGGAGTTTGAGTCCTGGATGGGACAAGGCTTGAAACACTGGCCTTGTTGCATGTTCCCCCCGTGTATGTGTGGGTTTTCTACAGGTACTCCAGTTTCCTCTCACCCTCCAAAAACATGTATGTTAGGTTGATTAGCTGCTATGAAATTGCCTCTTGAATAAGTGTCTGTGTGGATAACGCAACAAGAGGGTGTGATAATTGAGCGTCACACCCTGAGGTGGGCCTGGTACAGACTGGCGACCTCTTTGGGGTGTATCCTGCCTCTTGCCTTTAATCAGCCAGGATAGGCTCAGCACCCCCGCAATCCTCTTATGAATGGTTGGTTCAGAAAACCATTCAGAAAATAGTTCGGAAAACCGTCGTTCCCGCGACGGCGGCGCTGCGAGAACTTTCTGTCGTCGTGGAAACTCGTTGGGCGGAGCTTTGACTTCCTTTCGACCGATTGTTACGTAATATTGTAGTTCGTGAAAAATGCTTTGATGTGAAGAAAAACAAAAAACAAAACAAAATGGAAAAAAATTACACAAACATTTACTATATGTTAGGAGCAGAAAATGGGGGCGCTGTTGGGGGGCGACAAACAGTTATGTGAAGAAAATCTCTGGGAGCGTCAACAAATGGTGGGTTGATTCTTAACTAACTACTTTTTCCAAGTTGATCAGGTAGAAAATCTTAGATCATTTCCAAAATTATAGATTTGTTGTATAAAAATGTGTTTCTGGGCGTAATTTGATCTTCTTTCGGCATTTCCCTTTAGGGGTCACCACAGCAAGTCAGTTTCTTCCATCTAACCCTATCTGCTGCATCCTCTTCGGTGACACCAACTATCTTCATGTCTTCCTTCACTGTATCCATGAACCTCCTCTTTGATCTTCCTCTAGTCCTCTTTCCTGGTGGTTCCAAATCCAGCATCCTTCTTCCTATGTACTCTCTCTCTCTCCTCTGCGCATGTTCAAACCATCTCAGTCTGGTCTCTCTGACTTTATCTCCAAAACCTCTAACATGTGCTGTTCCTCTGATCCTGTCCATCCTGGTCACTCCCAGAGAGATCCTCAGCATCTTCATCTCTGCTACCTCCATCTCTGTTTCCTGTCTTTTCTTCAGTGCTACTGTCTCTAGACCAATCAGCATGGCCGGTGTCTCCACGGTTTTGTACACTTTGCCTTTCATTTTATCTGAAACTCTTCTATCACACATCACACCTGATACTTTCCTCCACCCGGTCCAGCCTGCCTGCACACGCTTCTTCACCTCTTTTCCACACTCTCCATTGCTCTGGACTGTTGATCCTAGATACTTAAAATCTTCCACCTTCTTTATCTCTTCTCCCTGTAACCTCACTTTTCCATTTGGATCCCTCTCATTCAAACACATACTCTGTTTTACTCTGACTAATCTTCATTCCTCTTCTTTCTAGTACAAACCTCCACCTCTCCAGCTTTTCCTCCACCTCTTCCCTCCTGTCTGGACGTAATTTGATCTGTAATAAACGTCAGTTTCAAACTTTCATTTTGAGTTTTCAGACCATGAAACCATTTTTGTTGGATTGAAAATAATTGTGATAGTGTGTGATAATATTGAAAAAGAAGAGTCTATCTCTGATTGGTTATTACCTTATTCTTCTGCTAAACAAACATGTCAGAGCTTTCTACCCTAATGGTGACTTGTGGGCCTTCTTTTTGTCGCCAAAGTGCTTTTTATTTATATTTTGATTCAGCGTTTAAATTTTTTATTTTTTTTTATTAGTATTTCTGCCCCGCCACAACGTGACGACGGACGAGGGCTATGGTGCTTTTTACGTAGCAGGAAGCATTTTACACATTCTGCAGTCTCCCATGCTTCTCAAGCTCTGTAAGAGTTGGGCAGAGAAAGACCTGCGACCCATGTCAAATTTCAGAGGCGGAGCGTGTGTTTTCTAAGTGTGAGGGGATGAGCATTAGTCAGGTTTTCACACTTTCTGGTGTGTGGATGTTTCAAAACTCAAATTGCTTCTTTTAATGTGCATAAGACATTTCATGGAAGGAATGCATGAAGGGAGGCGGTGGCTCAGTGGTTAGAGCGTTAGCCTACGGGCCGGAATTTAACCGGAAGTTTGCAAATTCGCATCCGACTGAGTGCACATGTAGGGTCCTTGGAGAAGACACCTAACCCCCCATTTCTCCCACCACTGGCGCGGTCGTGGTAGCCTGCTGCGGTGTAGGAGTGCAGCACACAAATTTCCCCAGTGAGGGATGAAAAGAGTGAGCAAAAACTAGAAAAAGAAAATTAAATTAAAAATATATAAGAAAATATGGTTTACCTCTGTCTGTGTACCATTTGGGGTTTCCAATAAATTCCTTTACGTCCTCTACAATTTTTTCGGACACACCAGTATCTAGCACCACCGAGCTTAGAGGTCTGCGTCGCCGTGGAAACCCAAAAGGCCTCCACTCTGCCCCCATGGCTGTATACATCACTGTCCGTCCTTCCTCCTGTTTCAGGGCTAGTTCCCGAGCTGAAAGGAAATAATGACACTTGCACTGAACGTCCAGCCGGGCACATCAGAGACATCCCATAAGTACTGTACCTTCTTGTAGGATATTGAAGAAGATTTGCCGGTCTCTTCCCAAAGCGGTGAAAGTGACGGACTCCCACGGCGTTCCGGTGTGAAGATCCACCATCTGCTTTTCTCTGGTCCGCTCCACTCTGATCCACTTCCTTCCATACCTGATCACCGCATGCAGAGATTTAACATTTATTAAGTCTAATTTAGTTTAATCGATCTGCTTTTATCATCAGAATGCTAACATTTTGAGAACTTTGTTAACATTGTTTGAAAGTTCTTGATAAAACGGATAAGGTGCTGCCCCGGGCGGCCACCTGCTGCAGTGCTCCCTGTTGCTTTAGCGTTTATTTGCCAACTTTCGCTGAGTTTCTCTCCCTTCTTCTGGCTATTTTTTGTCTCTTTCTGAAGATTTCATTTTCAACGCACTATGAACGTGATTTTGGATGTTGTTTGTGTCGGACAGCTGAATTTTTTAGAAATCGTCCAGCTAGCTCCGAACTGCTAGCTGGTTATGGAGTCATTCTGCCGTTAAAAAGCATGTTGATGTGCACGACCAGCTGCTGGCTCTCGGAGCCACATCCATTTTGGCTGGACCCTTCGGTCCCAGGGGAGCAGAGGAGAAGTAGTTGATCTAGAGGAGGTGCAGAGAAGGAGTCGATCTGGAGGAGGTGCGGAGAAGGAGACTGTCTAGAGGAGGTGCTTCTGGCCCGGTGTTTTTGCGGTTTCCATGGAAACGTCCGGTTGCTTGCTTGAGGAAGTGGAGGCACAGACTCGGACCCAGTGAAATACCGAGAGGTCAGTTTGGTGTTCCTCACTGCGGCCTGGCTTTGTGGACCCATTCCAGACTTCAGCTTTTGGGTTGCCTGGTTGGACACACTGCGACCGGACTGGGACGCCGGTGGATAGGTTCTATTGTTTTTGTCAGAATTAATGTAGCTGATGTTTTCTAAATTTATTCATATGCCCAAAGATGTCCATGACCACATTTTTTCTATTTATTGTGGGTTTAATTTAGTCAGATTCAATATGGAATATTATACGTTCCATTCCATAGTCTTCTGCTTGTATGGGGCCGGGTCGCGGGGGCAACAGCCTAGTCCTAGAAGCCCAGGCTTCTCTCACCTTGGCTGCATCCTCCAGCCAAGCTGGATGCAGCCTCGGGATAAGCTCACCCCGGATGATCCTGAGGTGTTCCCTGTCCAGCTGTGAGACAGAGTCTCTCCAGCAAGCACGGAGACCTGCCTCTGAGTCTCCTCCCGGCGGAACATGCCCAAAACACCTCACCAGCGAGGCGCTTGGAAGGCATCCTAACATGATGGCCGAACTACCCTATCTGGCTTCTCTCGCCCCGGAGGAGCAACAGCTCTACTCCGAGGTCCTCCTCGATGGCAGCACTCCTCACTCTATCTTTAAGTGGGAACCCTGCCACCGTGAAGATGCTTCTCTCATCTCGGCTGCATCCTCCAGCTCACCCTGGATGATCCAGAGGTGTTCCCTGTCCAGTTGTGAGACATACTTCTCTCCAGCGGGTCTGCCTCTGGGTCTCCACCCGGTGAGACATGCCTGAAACACCTCACTAGCAAGTTGCCCAAACCACCCCATCTGGCTTCTCTCGACTCGGATGAGCAACAGCTCTTTTATTTAACATTTTATAGGTTCAAAGTAACATGAGCTTAACACACTTTTGTGTGTGTTGATAGTTTTTGTTTTCTTTCTTTTTGGTGGACATATAACACATGCTGATCCATAGCTGCCACAGTTTCTTTGTACTGGGATCATAATAGAGGAATCAAATGAAGATTTTCTTACCAGATAATATGATTTCCAGGACTTGGATGGAAGTCAAACTGTGTGTGTATCCGTCCACTCTCATGTGCCAGGTATGATGTCTCCACACTGAGGTGCTGGGTGTGTTTGGCATGCTTAGTGATCCAGCTCAGGAGCCAATGGTAGCTCTTATCTCTGCTGGGAACCTCCAAAGTGATCATACAGTGTCTCCTGAAGAAGATCAGACCTACCTGAGCTCCTTTTCTGGCCACTGCCAGTGCTGTGCCAATCCCTACCAAACCAAAACCAGCTCCAAAGTAAGGATTGTCCTTCAAGCCATCCAGGAACACAGATAGAGTCATGGTGCTGATGTCTTCCTCAAAAGATGGAGTCTTCTCTTTGATTATTTTTATGATCTCATGATTGTAAATTTATAACAAATAAAATGGGATTTTTTTTCACCCCATCTCGTTTAGGTACAACGTTTTAAAAAAAAATCATAATTCTACATATTAAAATTATCTTCCATGATTATTTTCACCAGCAGTCCGTGTTTATTTCACACATGTATCACCACAGCGACCTCTAATACACTTCCTGGTTTTACTTGTATTTCGTTCCGACTAGAAACCCTTGTGATAATTTGTTCCGTTACCAATAACATTCTGTTTTTTTTTTTTAATCTAAATTATTTTAAACTTCCATGTGATTCACAATAAAAAAAAATTCTTAAATGAGTGCAAAATAGTTCAATCTTTGCATTTTTACAATTTTACACAATAACAAACAAGACAGTAATGAACAAAGTGTAAAAATCACAAGATGCTAATTTAGTTAGCATGGACGTCGTGGTTGTTATTACACTGTATGAACAGATAAATATGAGTAAAATTAAGCGTTCAGAATGGTATTAATGACATTTATTGTGTTTAATTATAAGATTAGACGTTTATACGTGTGTAATAATTGGTTTTTGTTCAATAAACTAGTGGTCTTCCAGACTGTGACTCAAAAACATCCTGATAGTTTGTTTCTCTGATTAAATGAGACATCAAATGGTAGGTTTAAATCTAATTATCTTTTAAGTTTTGACCTCATTTTAATTATTGTAGCCATTAAAAAATGGCTTTTAATTGAATCCTATTCATACATTGATTGTAAACTATCTGCTTTATGATTGATCAACAGCATCTCTTTGTTTTTCAGGCATGATGATGACAATGAGAAATAAATCTGAAGAGAATCTAAATTACCAGCCCAGTCTTTCCAGAAAAGAACACATTGGTTCTTACAAATGTTCCTTGTGCGATGAGAGGTTTTCTAAACCACTTGTGTTAAAGCAACATTTTAAAAATCACCATGTAGATCACAACCTCCAAGGTCCATTCACCTGCTCTGAACAGGACTGCAAGTTCAACACTGCAGATCAGGTCAAGTTTCAGGATCACCATGTGTCCACACATGGTCGAGATCTCATTCCTTGTACTTATCGATCCTGTAAAGCATCTTTTCTAACTTTAGATAGAATGGAAAGCCACCAGAAATTCCATTTTCCTTTTGGTTGCTTTCATTGTAAGTTTGTTTCTCAGACTGCTAAAGCTTTTAACGCCCACTTGTTGGAACACACCGATTCGACAAGAAACCCTTCAGGTGAACCAGATTTTTCAGAACATGATTATACAACTTAACGACATGATTCTATTTGTAATTTTTCTTCTATTCGCAGGAGAGATATCCAAAATAAGACGTGCTGATATGGACCAACTGAATCAAGAATCTTTGAATAAAAAAAGAAACCAAAAACTCATCTCGGCTTTGCAATCGTCACTGCATGAACCTGAGGGACAACAGGGTAGAAAAGACAATCCTTCAGTAAAAGACATGGAGCCACTGCCATCTAAAGGTACGGCACACCAAGAATGGAACAAACATGTAAACACATTTACAACTAAACCTTTAATTTAACTTTTTATATATTTTATTAATCCATGACCGGGAAATTTGTGTACTGCCTTACACCGCAGCAGGCTGCCACTATTGACTGCGCCAATGGTGGGAAAAACGGGGGATTAGGTGTCTTCTCCAAGGACCCTAGATGTGATCTCAGTGGGATGCGAACCCGCGAACTTCCGGTTAACTTCCGGTCTGCGGGCGAATGCTCTAACCACTGAGCTACTATGTCCCCCATTTATGGGTTAATTTTTTCATCATACATTTTGTAGAAAATAGTACATAAACAGGAGCTCGAATGATAACTTATTGTCCTGTTCCGTCGACTTCCGTTTATCCAGGGTCGAGTCGCGGGGGCAACAGCCTCAGACACAAAGCCCAGGCTTCTCTCACCCCGGCTGCATACTTCGCTCACCCCGGGGAACCCCAAGATGTACTATGTCCAGCTGTGAGACATAGTCTCTCCAGCAGGTCTGGAGACCTGGGTCTACTCCCGGTGGGACGTGCCTGAAAGTCCTCACCAGCAAGGCATTTGGGAGGTGTCCTAACCAGATGCCCAAACTACCCCATCTGACTTCTCTCAACCCTGAGGAGCAACAGCTCCAGACAGCTGCCACCACCTCCTGTATGGCAGAGCTTCTCACTCTATCTCTAAGTGACAGCCCAGCCACCCTGAGGAGGATGCTCATTTCGACCGCTTGTACCCGCAATCTCATGCTTTTGGTCACCACCCACAGTAGGTGATGATGGGAACGTAGATCGACTGGTTAATCGAGAGCTTTGCTTTTTGGCTCAGCTTTTTCTTTAGCACTACAAATAGATGCAGCGTCCTGCTTCCTGTTAAAGCAACAAAAAGCAGTGCAATAGTTAGATCACTCTATTTCTTAGGGTTCAGTCGTCTTTTGCCTCACCTATCAGGAAAATAAACACTTAGAAATGACTTTTTCATCCCTTGTGTTTAGATTGTTTCTTTTGAATTTCAAATGAAAACTTATGAGATAAAAAATATACTCCTCTTCAAATATTTTTTCTGTACTTTTTCTTCACCAGAGTACCTGGCAGAAGGATCTGAGCATATTTACCGCACTCACACATGCCCTAAATGTCGCCGTTGCTTTAAGATGCGTTCCCATCTGCAGGAGCACCTGCGGCTACATTTTCCTGACCCCAGTCTCCAGTGTACCACTTGTAAGCGGTTTTTCACCAGCAAGAGTAAACTACGTATACACCGACTCCGAGAGGCCGGTGAGAAGATTCACCGCTGCCACCTATGTGGATACTCTGCTGTGGAGAAAAACGCCATCAGCCGTCATTTGGTCAGCGTTCATGATAACCAGGAAGAGGGCTTGTTCAACAGTTTCTCCTTTATTTGTCCAACCTGTGGTCAGACGTTCCAGCAGTCCAGGAAGTTGAAAGCTCACATGAAAACACACAATGTCCCGTCAGAGAGCAAACTTCTGCTTTGCTTCCAAGAGAGCTGTTCATTTCAGACCCATTTGCGTAAAGACCTTTTGAAGCATGCCACCGAGGTACACGGAGTCACAGCCGCTTTGTGCCGGCACTACACCTGTGGGGCCATCTTTCAAAGTGAAGTGGACATGGAGTCTCACTATCGGACACATCTGGCCTATCACTGCTCAGAATGTGATTTTTCCTGCTCCAATAAAACAGTCTTCCTGCAGCATCAACGGCATGGTCACTCCGGGAAAGAAAAGCTTAGCTGTGACTTCTGCACCTTCATCACGTTCAACCCTGTTGAATTTGAGCAGCATGTGGGACATTTGCATGCCAGTGAGAAAATCTACCGCTGCTCTCAGTGCAGTTATGTGACTGCACATAAACGTAGCCTGACGAGACATCGGCTGATGCACAGCGGTGAGCATAATCCTCAAATTCCTGTAACTTCTATACTTGCTGTTATTAAAGCTTCGTATTATTTCTGAACGTTGTTCTACAGGAGAGAAACCACACAAGTGTAGCCTGTGTGACTTCAGATGCAGAGACGAGTCCTACCTTTCCAGACACATGTTAACCCACTCCGAAGATAAAAACTTTATGTGTGCTGAATGTGGATACGTCACTAAATGGAAGCACTACCTGAACGTTCATATGAGGAAGCATGCTGGAGACCTCAGGTAAACTCAGAAATTTTGGGGATTTCTCCCGAATTTTTTGCCCTTATGAGATTATTCAAATCACAGTCAGTCCTTTGAACCTCACAAGGAGTAACATTTCCATGCTATTTCCTAGGTATTCTTGCGATCAGTGCTCCTATCACTGTCATCGCATGGATCAGCTCAATAGCCACAAGTTACGCCATCAGGGCAAGTCTCTGATGTGTGAGATCTGTGCTTACGCTTGCAAACGTAAGTATGAGCTTCGCAAACACATGTTGACCAAACACTCCGGGGAGGAAAAACAACCAGCTTCATATAAGTGCAAGTACTGCGCATACACTACGAGCTTCCGACAGGCACTCCAAAACCATGAGAACTGCAAACACACCAAGCTGAAAGAGTTTCACTGTGCACTCTGCACCTATTCTTCCTTCAGTAGCATCAGCCTCTTCCTCCATAAGAAGAAGGTCCATGGGTATGTTCCTGGTGACAAAGCATGGCGGGAGGACTATGCAGTGAAAGAGAAGGAGAGGGATTCCATTAAGTTCATGGAGGACTTTTACATAAAGTCAGCAGTCAATGAGGATCAGTCCGAACCGTCCGCTTCTGGACAAGCGGATAACCAAACAGTACAACCAGATGCAATTGCGCTAAATGTTGAAAGAGAAATTTCTCCAGCTTGTCCATCCACCAGCAGTCCGGAACCTTATTGTACTCTTGTGTTAACGTCAGTAATGGCAACCAATGACCAAGCTTCACTGTTATCGAATGAAGAGAAAAATTCTAAAACTTCACCAAACTTGGACCATCACCAAACTGACTCCTCACATGATCATAACTCTTCTAAAATTATGACCTCTTCAGAGGAGGACAGCGTGGCAGTGCACGATGGAGACTGTGACCAAAGCGATGTAGAAGACACACATTCACCTGTGAACAAAACAAGTAAAACTCTAGGTGGTCAAACAGAAGTTGAAAACAATGTTCAATCAAACGATGCCTCTCCACCTGAACTAAAGCAACAATTACCATCTGAGAGCCATCTGAAAGCCATGAAGAAGCATGACAAGGACCAAGCAGAAGCCATGGTTTTAGAAGGACGGGTCCAGATGCTAGCAGTGCCAAATAAGGATGTTTATTACTGTGACAAATGCTCATATAGGACGTCCAAAGAGACATTGTTAAAGCGGCACCGCAGAACTTTGTGCCACACTAGGATGAAGGGATATGAGTGCCAGGTGTGTGGGCTACACTTCAAACACAAGCGTGCCCTGGGTGGACATCTTAGACAGAAGTGCCAACGCAAAATAGAGACATGTGTTGGCATTTTAAATACACATTTGTCGATAGTGGTGAACTCTACAAGAAGTCAGAAAGAAGTTGGAGCAAATTCTGATCCACAAAAGTTTTCATTGTCACCGGAAGATATTTCCAATGAAGGCTCGTTAACTATGTCTTCCTCATTAGAACATAAGAAAAGTGACTCTCAGACAAGTCTGTTTAGTAACCCTGTGCTTGTGGATGAACCTTCGGGCAGAAAGTCGACACAACAAAACACTTTTCTTTCAGAAACTGACGGAAAATTTAATTGTAAGTTGTGTAGTTTCTCATCTTCGAAGTTGCGAATGGCTGAACTGCACTTGAAAACTTGTGGAGAAGTTTTCTGTAGGCAAGAAAATCCTACATTGTCAGAAGTAGACGATGAAAGAGGAAACAAACTCGGAACTAATGAAACTTCTGTGAAAATTTCTAAGAAGGTCTTCAATTGTTCCAAGTGTCCATTTAAATGTAACCAGGAAAGAGCATTGGTCGGCCATGAAACAAAGGGTTGCATGCAGGAAGGAGAAGTTCAGTGCTCCTCCTGTTTGTTTGTCGCCAAATCAAAACGTTCTTTGACCCGTCATGTTTTGTATGCTCATAAGAAAAAGCCTCCGAAGCGTCTGCATTGCCAGCTTTCTACTTTCAGCGCTAAACAGAAAGGATGTAAAACTCAGCCCATTTCACTAAAACACGATGGCTCTCGCCCTCACCGCTGCCGCTACTGCCCTTTCAGGACCAACAGGGGCTACCGCCTGGAGGAACACGAGTCCATGCACACTGGGATCGGCCGGCACAGCTGTGACCACTGTGAAAAGACATTTGGGAGTGCAACAAAACTTCGTCAGCACAAAATGCGAGTTAATGACAAGCGTCCCAAACACTCTTGCTCGCTCTGTGACTTCAGCGGTCACACGCATGATGATGTTAGGCGGCACGAGCGCAGGTGTCACACGGGGAGGTTGAAGCATGCTTGCACACATTGCGATGCCAAGTTTAGCTCGCAGGTTGCTCTAAGAATCCACTGCAAACGGGCTCACCAGCTACAGCTTTGCTTTTTATGCGAGAACTGCGACTTCAGGTGCAATAGTGGAGTGACGCTGAGGGTCCATCAGCAAACCAAACACCTTCAAGTAAAATGTTCCACTTGCCAGGAAGCTTTTAAAACTAAAGAAAGTCTCCAAGTTCACCAGAGAAGCCACCTGATTCACCATTGCCAGCTGTGCCCTTTTGCAAGCAAGACAAAGCAACTGTTAGCACGTCATCTTCTGAGCGAACACGAGGAGGGTCCCTCAGAGGACAAACCTCTCAAGTGTAGCTCCTGTCAGTTCACTTGTAGACATCAACCAGTGTTGGAACAACACCTCCGTTCACATGGAAGCAAGCGTTTGTACAAATGCACCGACTGTGAATATTCAACCAGGAACAAGCAGAAAATTACCTGGCACATTCGCACACACACTGGGGAAAAACCGTACAGCTGTGAGCAGTGTGCCTACACCTGCACGGATCCATCCAGGCTGAAGGTAACTTGAGAGTTTATAATATAGACACAAAAACAAGCTCTAAAACAATAATTTTGTTTGGGAGATGATCATTGAACGTCAGTGGTGGGGGAGGGGAGTGAGGCACGGGGTGGCACTCCTATCCTAGCCTAAATAAACTGGTTGTCCTCTATTTATCTGAATTGAATAAACCGAAATTGAAATTCAATTTATGGATGCAAAAGTATTTACAGTCACAGTAATAGTCGGTAAGAAGTCATAGAAGTAAAAAAAAAATAATGCTACAATAGTCATGTTTATTTATTATTTATTTTTATTTATGACACCGTCTTTCATCTTTTTATTTGTTCTCTGGAAACACACGTTGTCTTTCATCTTTTTGATTTGGTCTCTTTTGATTTGGTAGACACCGTCTTTCATCTTTTTTATTTGTTCTCCAGAAACACACCAGTTAATTATTTTAATTTGGTACATTTTAAACTAGACTAATTATTTGATCAGTTTAAAACTATTTAACAAAGCAAGCAAATGTGAAAAAAGTAGTGCCAAAATTGATCAAATTTTTGACTCATCTGACCTTTATTTTAATTCTTTCAACAAAGTTTGAACATTTAGAAGAAAAAATAAAATTAAAAAATACTTTTAATATTTTTTTCACAGCTTCATATGCGTGTCCACGGAGATGAGAAGAAATATCTTTGTCCAGAATGTGGTTATAAATGCAAGTGGGCGACTCAGCTGAAGTGCCACATGACCAAACACACAGGTTGGTTGATTAAAAGATTATTTCAGTGCGGTACGGAAGATCTTCCAGAGGTGAAAATCTGGCAACTGTTAGTAAATAGCGAGCATGCATAAACCTACTTAGGTACATTACGACTTCTTCTCGAGGTTGCTCGGATGCTGCTGCACCGTTGATTGTAATACACTGACATCCACTCAGACCATATTGAACTTGTTGCTTAGTATGTCGGACTCGCTGGTGGTAAATAATATTCTGCATTTGCTACTACAAATAAAACATTTCAAATTGAAAATTTGCATGTCAAATGAATAACTGTTCATTTCTAAGGCATGCACTGGCTCTAAAACAAGCACATTTCACAGAAACAGTTACTCAGTGCTAATTCCAGGAAGTCAAAGTGGTTGCCAGACTGTTGGCCAATAGTTTTGCTCACCATTCACAAATAAATGAGGCTTTTTAATGTCTCACTGAGTGCTTAGTTTATTTAGAAAACCTTTATTTTCAGTACATCTATCTAAAGATCGAGTCTAACCAGTAGTTCCAAGTCATATTGCACAAAATAAAAAAATGTCCATAACACCTTTAAGTAAAATTTGTAAATCTGAACAGTTCAAATGTAAGAAACCATGTTTTCATTTTAGGAGAGAAACCATACGCCTGTAACGACTGCAGCTATCGCACCAACCGAGCCGACGCTCTGCGTGCACACCGGGACACGCAGCACACCGACGCACGGCCCTATGTCTGCGAGAAATGCGGCAAAGCTTTCAAGACCAGCTTCATACTGAAGAGCCATCAGCGACAGCACACTGACGGCCGTCCATATGTCTGCGGGGTCTGTCAAAAAGCCTTCCGTTGGCCCGCCGGGCTGCGACATCACTTCCTGTCCCACACCAAGCAGCAGCCCTTCTGCTGCTGTCACTGCTCCTACAGAGCCAAGCAGAAGTTCCAGGTGGTCAAACATCTGCAGAAGCATCACCCAGATGTGGAAGTAGAGCAGGGCGTGCGCCGAGACTCTGAAGCCGGGGGTCTCACTCTAAAAGAGGCCCTGCAGGGGATTTTAGAGGACGTCGGGGATGAATCAGCAAAAGTTACAGCAGTAACTCAGGTCTCTGAGGAATTACATTAGATATTTATACAAGGCTCATAAATGTGTCTGTTTTTATTCATTTCCCATTCATTTTTTTAATAAAAATTGTAAAATTATAACACGGCCAGCCAAATGAATTGTGTGATATTTGTGAGCTCACAAACCTTTGAAAATCCATCTGGCTGATTGGTTTGCATTCCACACCAAGACATAGAGCCAGGCAGACGGGGCCTCAGGAATGATAACAGCCAGTAGCATCAGACTCAAGCAAAACATAGATGGCACTTCCTGTGGGTGTTTCTACTTCTATCCAGGTTTTTTGTTTTAGCAGAAATACAGACTACAGGAAGCAAGTGCAGAGTATGCTGCTTTGGGCATTTTAGATGAAAAAAAGTATTTGGCAAGAGTTTGATGTTCCAACTCTCTCTGCTCTTTAAGAAGATGGATACACACATTTTGAATTTATTGTTGTTTTGTTGCTGTGATTGGCTGAGAGGAATCTCTAAGGTGGGCACAAGCTGACTATACACCCAATCAGCACGAGGTATAGCTCTCAACATCCCACCTTGTTTTCAGCAGGGTGGGTCCCAGATCCTCCGGCACAAGACAGTTTGTAAAATCAAACTAAAACAGGATAATAAATAAGTACCAGTTTCTTTGGGTTACTGAGTTGAACCCAAACACTCACATACTACAATAAACTGCAATAAATGCATTATTGATACACTGGGGTTATACAAATCAACATTAATTTTAAAGAGAAATATCTCATTCCAGCACAAATATGCAGGTTAATCCATAGCTGAAGGGATTAAAGAGTCATTCTCATTCTTCACAGGAGTCCAAAAAATTTGTTAAAAAGCTTGAAGCGGATTCATTCAGACATTCTGTCGCTTCTCTCTGACCTTCAGGTCATCTCTGAAATGCTGATTTTGACAAAGAGTGATGCAGGTGGGATAGGGGTTCCATCTTTAGACAGCAGGTGTATGTGACGGTAACCTGGACACAAAGAAAGAAGATATTCAGATTTCTTAATTAGTTTTTTGACATATTTCAGAAGATGAAACAAAACAAAAGATCAAACTTTGCATTTCATGACACTGAGTTAATTTTTAGAAGCATAACCGCGCCTGATTGCACCGTGTGGAAGTGCAGGCTTATAAGGAGGTGTTTTTTTGTCTTTCTTCTTCTTCTTTTGGCATTTCCCTTTAGGGGTCGCCACAACAAGTCAGTTTCTTCCATCTAACCCTATCTGCTGCATCCTCTTCGGTCATACCTACTATCTTCATGTCTTCCTTCAACTGTATCCATGAACCTCCTCTTTGGTCTTCCTCTAGTCCTCTTTCCTGGTGGTTCCAAACCCAGCATCCTTCTGCCGATGTACTCTCTCTCTCTTTTCTACACATGTTCAAACCATCTCAGTCTGGCGTCTCTGACTTTATCTCCAAAACCTCTAATATGAGCTGTTCCTCTGATCCTGTCCATCCTGGTCACTCCCAGAGAGATCCTCAGCATCTTCATCTCTGCTACCTCCATCTCTGTTTTCTGTCTTTTCCTCAGTGCCACTGTCTCTACAAACAGCATGGCCGGTCTCACCACGATTTTGTACACTTTCCCTTTCATCTAGCTGAAACTCTTCTATCACACATCACGCCTGATACTTTTCTCCACCCGTTCCAGCCTGCCTGCACACGCTTCTTCACCTCTTTTCCACACTCTCCATTGCTCTGGACTGTTTTTTCTTCTTTAATGTCTGCATTGTAATGCTGTGCACCTATTTCCTGCTCACCTGCTTGGATGCTAGTAAAAGGAAGTGTGAACTGTCCAACAAAGTCATTCCTGGATGTCTTGTCATAGTCCTCCACCACAAAGCGAACCATCGCCAGCTCTGGGGTATGGATGGTAAAGTCTAGAGTCTCGTTCCAACAGGGGTTGAAGCCTGCATTTAAAAGAGAAGATGTAAGCTTTTAACTTGGCGAAAAAACATCTTGTGTAAAAGAAAAAACATGGCTGACCATTGTTGTTAATATGACTGGTTTCTTCTTTGGCATGGTCCAGCGGAACACCATGGATCTCCACTCTAACCAGCGGGTCCACAATAGATCCCTCCTTCTGACTGATCTTCGGTAGCTGCTGCCCACTGATCACCTAGGAAGCCAAACATGAATGAGGAATGTTTCAGATTGGGAACAAACTGAAGAAGCATCTGGTTTTGCACCCTTATTGATAAACAAAGTTGTTTGAAGTCTTTTCGTTCTTTTGGTTTCTCTGGATTGAAGTCGGTGTCACCATCTCTCATAAAATCGGGCTTAAGGACGTAACCACAGCAACCATTCTGCCTGAAGAGCCCATCATTCAGATCCATCTCGAGACCGGCCGTCTGGAAGTTCAGAGCCACTGTGACAGAAGCATAAAAAAACTAAACAAAGTCTTACATTTACTGTATTTTCTGGACTATAAGTCACACTTATTTATGTAGTTTGGATAGGTGTGTAACATATGCACAGATCAAACATAGTGTAGGCCAGGGGTGTCCAAATCCGGTCCTCGAGGGCTGGTGTCCTGAAGGTTTTCTATATGTTCTTGTATCTACACAAACGATCCAGTTAATTGAGTCATTGTGCCAAATTCTATTGGCTGTTGATTTCACTTTCTATGCATCAGCTGTATTGATCAAGGAACATGTGGAAAACCATCAGGACACCGGCCCTCGAGGACCGGCTTTGGACACCCCTGGTGTAGGCCATACAACTGAGGTAAAATGTTGTAAATAGAACAACTAGCCTTTTTGGAATTTCTTTCAGTAACAGTTGACTGTGAGGATTTGGAATTAGTTTTGCAAATGTTTATTTAAAAGAAAAGCTAGCATCCTCTAATTCAGGGGTGGGCAAACTTTTTGATTTGCGGGCCACATTGAGCTCTAACATTTGACAAAGGGGTTGGAACAGGAGCAGACGGATGGCATGCTTTGGTAAACTCACCTCATTGGAAAAAAATACACATCTTGGGATTTGGAGAAAATATGTGCTTTAATTTGCTAGGTTTGAAATCTAACGTGCTTGTTGACGTGCGCGTATTGGCCCCAATTGCTTTCCATGTCTGCACGCACTGTTAATTTGACAATGTTTGCGTCAAGAAGACACACATTTTAATGGGCGTAATGTTAGGGGCAGTGTTGGTTTTTTTCTCAACAAAGCCAATATATCTAGAGGGTGCCATCTAGTGAGGAAACATCATAATTGCAGGGCAAATAAAGCATTGACAAGGTTTATTTATTTAATTTTTTTATGTTTGTCAGGCCAGATTAAACCGTTCAACGGGCCGTAGTTTTCCCACGCCTGCTCTAATTTTATTTGGGTCAGGAAACATAGAAGTTAGACCAGAAGACTACAATGTTCTTACCAACTTGACAGCCGGTATTCCACATCTCCTGAGGGTTGTAATTGGACGAGTCTGTCCTCAGACCACCAGGGTAGGTCCTGCTCAACTGCCGGGTGTTGTACTGCACAAACTCATTGCCTGGAAGAGGAAAGCACTTGGTGTACTCACACATTCTTGTGGGAGAATAAGCAGAACGTTTTCCTGATCATTGTACCTGATTCCTTGGAAAGCTTTTTCGCTTTGGACTCAGAGAACGAAGACATCTCGTAACACTTGGAGTTTAAGCGAGCGTGTTCAAACCCAGAGAAGTGCACACTTTTACAGTAAACTACCAAGTCTGACAGATCTTTGGACAGATGGGACTTCTTCTATTGAGAAGGAAAATATAAAGAGCTCAAAAAATGTGTTCCTCTTGAACTTTAAACATTAGAAACACCAAATTTAGATAACAGAAGTTCAATAAATCAGTTCTGATCTACATAGAAGATCAAAAGGCTAAGGCTTCAGGGGTTGGCTACTCTTGGCTACTCTCCATTCACAGATCTATTAGAAACATATCGCACAAATTGCTCAAGTTTTAAGTAACTCACATCTCATTTTTGAAATCATTAATTATTTTGATTATTTACCTTTTATAAACCTATTTAAATAGCTTTAAAAAAAAAAAGATGTATTGCAAGTTTGTCACCGATTCTGTTCATCACTTCATGGACAGAATATCTAGGCGCAGCAGAGGCATTGGAGGGATCCGGTTTGGTGACCTCAGGATCGGATCTCTGCTTTTTGCAGATGATGTGGTCCTGTTGGCTTCATCGGACCGTGATCTTCAGCTCTCACTGGATCGATTTGCTGCCGAGTGTGAAGCGACCGGGATGGGAATCAGCGCCTCCAAACCCGAGACCATGGTCCTCAATCGAAAAAGGGGGGAATGCCCTCTGCGGGTCAGGGACATGGTCCTGCCCCAAGTGGAGGAGTTTAAGTATCTCAGAGTCTTGTTCACGAGTGGGGGAAAGATGGAGCGGGAGATCGACAGGCGGATCGGTGCGGCATCAGCAATAACTAGGACACTGCATCGGTCCGTCGTGGTAAAGAGAGAGCTGAGCTGAAAAACAAAGCTCTCGATTTACAAGTCGATCTACGTTCCAACCCTCACCTATGGTCACCAGCTGTGGGTGGTGACCGAAAGAATGAGATCGCGGGTACAAGCGGCCGAAATGAGCTTCCTCCGCAGGGTGGCTGGTCTCTCACTCAGAGATCGGGTGAGGAGCTCTGCCATCCGAAAGGAGCTTGCTGTCGAGCCGCTCCTCCTCCAGGTCGAGAGGAGCCAGATGGGGTCCCGAGCGCCTCGCGGGCAGGTTGTTTTGGGCACGTCCCACTGGGAGGAGACAAAGGGGCAGACCCCGGACCCGCTGGAGAGACTGTGTCTCACAGCTGGCCGGGGAGCGACTTGGGATCCTTCCGGGTGAGCTGGAGGATGCAGCCGGGGAGACAGAGGCCTGGGCTGCCCATTTGAGGCTGTTGCCCCCGCGACCCAACCCCGGAACAAGCGGAAGATGATGGAACGGTATTGCAAGTTTAAAATGTGAACGTTTTTCTCTCCAAACCAATATCCCATAGTTTCCCCACGTAGGCAATACCTATGTATTGGCATGCTACCCTGTCCTCACTGAAGTTGGCGTGAATGGCTTGATCACTTTAAGCCGGGTCATCTCTAAAAGTCAAGCAAATAGTTATTTTTACCACATGTGTACACGCTAACCTTCGTCTTGGCAGGTCGATCTTCTGCACACGAGCTTTCAGATTCATCCTCAGCTATTTCTTCTTCATCCTCGCTTAATTCATATGTCAGAATTTCCTCCGAGCACGCCTCCAAACCTTCAATTTTCTTGGCTTTCAACAAAATCTTGCCCCTCAGTTCCTGTAATGAACATTAAAGAACGAATTAAGCTGACACGACTATTTGTCTAGTCTCCAAACTAAATGTAAAACCGTTGGTATTCAATTGGCAGAACTCCCAGATGACGATTGGATGAAGTCTTCATTAGATCTATTTCTATTTGCCATTAAGTATTGATTGAGCTAAAAGCACTTAATGAAAGTTTCCAGGTTGCTTAAGTGATCTTAGGCCAAGAGAGGCATGACATTTTTATATATTTATGCCAATGGGTTCAGAAGACGAACGAAAGAATGATACATGAACAGACATGTAAACATGGAAATAGGTATATGTATATACGTATGTTTCTACATCTGTCTACATATAGATCACTGCTTCTCAAATAGTGGGGCGCGTTCCCAGGGGGGCGTGTGTGACCCTGTGGAACATGAGGGTAATTATTTTTTTGCCGTACTAGAATAAAGTGTAATTGCACATCCACTACAGTAGAGGTCCCCAACCTTTCCTGCGCTACGGACCGGTTTAGTGTCTGATAATATTTTCACGGACCGGTCTAAAGGTGTAGCAGAAAAACGAAATAAGACCAGCCCGACAAAAAAAAAATTGTTTTTTAAAACAAATAATAAAGTTAAATCCTTTTTGTCTTCACGAGAAAATTTATTAGCTGCGTCTTTACAACACGGAAACATTCTCTCTGCTCAAACATAATCTGGTTGCTTTGGTAACGGTAAACATACCTTCAAAATAACGAACATCACAAAAACAAAGTGAATAAAAATATGAGTTAGTCTCCTTAACAGTAAGACTAGATCAATCAGAGTTCTGAGTTTGTTTTGCTGGAACCAGACAGTCCCATCTTGACCTGAAACCTAAAGAGTGTTTCTAAAATCCAGTCTGCTTCGTAACTCTGCATCTGGTCACTTTTCAAATTAAAACATCGTCATCAAGAATCAAGAAAACCTTTATAATAAAGGGTCAAATAAAAAATCAAATGGAAATAATGGAAGTTATTTCTTCATTCTATGCGGCCCGGTACCACGTGGCCCAGTACCGGTCCGCGGCCCAGTGGTTGGGGACCACTGCACTACAGTAGTTGGTGCTTTTTGAATTTCAAGTTAATTGATGCACTTTAATTTTTTTCTGTTACAAACTAAAAAAAAAACAATGTTAATAAAGTTGTTCTTTGTTGTATGTTGCTTTTTCTTTTTTTGTTTTCTTTAATGTTGATGAGGATACAATGTTATGCAGAGGTGTACTTAGAACAATTTCATAGACAAATGATACTAATTATAGTCACGGCAGAGAGGGGGCGGGGGGCGCAACAGAAAATAATTGAGAAGCACTGATATAGATATATCTATACAGACGTACAGAACATACAGGGTTGGTTGGTTGGTAGGTGGGAATATTACCTGAGGTGAGGGAAGCTGGTCAGGGATCCCTTCATACAGAGGACTGGTTAACAACATATCACCCAAAATGTCTCTGAGATATTGGGCTATGAGGGTCTGCTGCTCAACGCCACAGTGATTCTCCAGGGACACGATCACTGGGAAATCTGATACCTATCAGAAAGATTGGAAAGATTTATTGTGATGCTTTGGCAGACTGGGAAGGTCTCAGTGGTTGATGAATCACAATAGTTTTTGGATGAATGCTGGTTTTCTTGTCCTCTGGTCCTCATCTCTAGTTCCTCTAACACAGGAAATTAAAAAAGAATCACAAAAATTGATCTTGGTAGTGGCTATGGTTTTTCTTGAAGAGGGGTTATTATGCAAAACAATTTCTCTCTTCAGTTTCTTTTAGGACACTATCCGAACGCAAAGTTCTTGACCGTGGATTTTGTTCTCTGCTATGCCTACATAGAAACATAAGCAGGGGCATAAGCAGGGGCAAACATACCCCAACTTTAACTCTTTAATAAGTACCAGGATCTCATCGCTAGGTTAACCATGTGGAGCGGGGACAATGGTCTTGTTTCAAATTCCAACAAGACCAAGGAGATGATAACTGACTTTAACCGGAAGTCCTTTCATCAACCGGTCCTGATCAATAGAGAGAGCATCGAGGTTGTAAACACTTATAAATATCTGGGTGTGCGTCTTGACTGCGAACTTGGGCCGTATATAAGAAAGGGCGGTGAGGTTTTTTTTTTATGTATGTAGTGACCTGCTGTACATTTTTTGTCAGTCTGTCGTGGCAGGCGCAGTTTTCTTTGCGGTCGTGTGTTGGGGAAGCAGCTAACAATCGGCTAGACCAGGGGTGGGCAAACTTTTTCATTACCGGGCCCCATTGAGTTCTAACATATGACAAAGGGCCCGGAAAAGGAGCCAATGGACGGCATGCTTTGGTAACCGCTAGATTAGACATATAGAATGGCGCGCTAGATTTTAAACAAGCGCTCTAAATGTTCCCGCAACCGGGAAAGGGATAGACGGATAAGAAGATGACTGGCTCCAAATGTTAGATCAAGAGCATTAAATTTCAAATCTAGCAGCGCTAGGTCTGAAATGTAGTGCAATAGCGCTTAAAAACGTCCATTTAGCGGCGCTAGGTTTGAAATCTAAGAGCCTGATGAAACATTTTGCTTGTTTTAACATCTAACACGCTTGTTTACATACGTGTATCGGGCCCGATGGCTTTCCATATCGGTGCACACTGTTTTTTTTTATAGCTCGCACATCGCGGAGACATGTGCAAGCTATGTGTTTTCTCAGCAAAGCCAACATATTTAGAGTGTGCCATCTAGTGAGGAAACATCAGAATCGCAGGGAAAATAAAACATTAACAAGATTTATTTATTTAATTTTTTCAAGTCCTGATGGGCCGGAT
The DNA here is from genome assembly GCA_902685375.1 of Neostethus bicornis. Classification (NCBI taxonomy): domain Eukaryota; kingdom Metazoa; phylum Chordata; class Actinopteri; order Atheriniformes; family Phallostethidae; genus Neostethus; species Neostethus bicornis. The sequence goes on along the minus strand of LR738549.1, from coordinate 8,812,761 downwards.
TAAAACGTTTAACAGGCCGGATGTGGCCCGCGGGCCATAGTTTGCCCATGCTCGTGCTAGTGTTGTATCTGACGTGTGTCCTCGGCCATTCGTCCGATCACCAATGAAGTTGTGGATACGGCAAATAACCAGGACAGGGACTGGTTTTCCTGAGCAGGCTTTTATTGTTAGAAGTTTTATTGTTGTGGTTTGGTTCCCATAACTAGAGTTCAGAAAATCCAATTTGAGGTCTGAGGCTAATCCTAAATGGTAGTGTGGAAGTGGGTGTGTTACTATGTGCGCTACAGAGAGGTGTGTGTTATCATCAGTGGCCCACCCTGAAGGCGTAGTCCTTCAGCATAGCTATGATGTCTTTAAAGAGGATTTTAGATGTCAGAGTGTGTCCATGGTACACAATCGGCTCCCCATCGCTTCCATCCCAGCAGTCCACCTCCACACACCGGCAACCTCTTGTCAGAGCTCTGCAGGCACACACAAACTGAACATCTTGACAATTTTCAAACAATAGTTATTGATTTCGTTCAAAGACTATTAGTTAATTGTTAACCAAATTCATGACCACGCTGCCCCCCACAATTTTAAGGTTCGACCCTGTCATCTATTCCTTCCATAACTGAATGAAATATCCAGATTCATTTTTACGAGTCATTTCTTTAATCCTAACTTTGTTTTTTACATCTGCAAACACATACATGCAGTATGATCTCTCTTTCATGTGGATCCCCACAAGGTTTCTTATTTTTTTCCCCACTGATGGGTTTTTTAGGAGTTTTTCCTCACCGAGAAGGAGAGTAAGGGCATAAATGTGCTAGTCTTGTTTAGTTAGCATTTGTTAGTTATTTTTCTTGCTGTGTATTTGTGTTAATACATTCCTCTTTTTCTTGTGAAGCCCATTGAGACAGACATTCTGTGATTTTGGGCTATACAAATAAAATTGAATTCAATTGAATTGGTCTCTCACTCACTTGATGTAGGCCTCCAAACTGCTGTGTCCTGTCAGCTGGTCTTCCAGGAGATAGGTGTTGTGGGAGGAGGAGATGAAGTAGTGGCTAAGCGGTTGGGTCATGTCCTGGTACAGTTTCAGGTGGGTCGGGTTGAATACAGAGCCTTCCAAGGAGCACAAATACCTCAGGAAGCCATCGAAGGACATGAAACCTTCTTTTATGGCTGCACAAAGGATGAGAAACAGACACAAAGCAGGTCAGTGAAGAACATACATCAACTAATTTGTCATAATGAGAAACAGCATTGTGAATAACTCTCTGGTCTGGGTTTGTGTCATTAGGGTGCATGTCTTGGCCGGATCGTTCTGTCATGATGTGGAGCTAAGGCCAAAATATACCCTTGACCCGACAGACAGGCTCCGATGAAGAAATCACAAGCAGATTTATTAGATTGATAAAAAGTCCAAATAAAGAAGACAAAAACAGATAAACTAGGCAGGTTCTGATGTAGGAGCTGGAGCCAAAAACTGGATAGCAGGTCAAGCGTGATAAACAACCGATCTGGCGAAGAGTGTGTCAAAAACTGTTCCATTTATGCTGCAACAGATGAGTAGATGAGTTTCAGGTGTGACATGTGCACACACACAGGCAAGAGGGAAGGGGGAAACAGGACACAGAGGGGGAACAGACCACTCTCCTGACATAATCAAATTCTGATGTTCTGGTAAATGTCCATTCAGAGTGTGAACCACTACTTTATCAGAGTAATTCACAAGTTTTGAGTATGTCTGTCTTTGAACTGGGAGAAGTCGGTTTGATTCTCAATGGGCCCATGCCTAGATGTCCCTGAAGCAGACACATAACCCCCAAGTTGCTCCCACCATTGGCATCGTCATGGCTGCCTGCTGTGGTGCAATGCAGCAAAAGTAATTCCCTCATTGAGGGATTCATATAGTATGATAAATCAATAAGTAAAATAAAGAAGAATTAACTTTGATTGGATGATCAAAACATGCTCAAACATCAGATAAAAATACAGATATCTCCAACGATTAATGCCAAATATCCCACTATTAGTAGAAAATTAGGGGAGGCAGTGGCTCAGTGGTAGAGCATTCGCCCGCGGACCGGAAGTTAACCAGAAGTTAAAAGGAGGTTTGTGGGTTTGATTCCCTCTGACTTCACGTCTAGGGTCCTTGAAGAAGACACGTAACCCCCCGTTCTCCCACCATTGGCGCTGTTGTGGCAGCCTGCTGCGGTGTGATGCAGCGCACAAATTTCCCCGGTGAGGGATCGATATAGGATTTAAAAAAAATGTTTTGGTTTCTGTAAGACCTATTTCATTTATGGGATTCCCTATCACAAGCCCATGGTGACAGGTAAGAGTGTGTGTGTGTGTGTGTGTGTGTGTGTGTGTGTGTGTGTGTGTGTGTGTGTGTGTGTGTGTGTGTGTGTGTGTGTTTGCGTGTGTGGGGGGGGGACGGGGGCTACACCCTGAACAGGTCACCGGTCTGTTGTGGGGCCAACAGAATGAATTCCCATTCATTCCTCAGGGCAATTTGCCTTTGACTGATTAACATGCATTTTTTTGAAGGGTAGGGATACGTTGGCGTACCTGAAGAGAACACAGACTCAAACAGAGAGAACATTCGAACTCTCCACATAAAGACCAGCGTAGCTAGCCTAGGCCCACCCAGCGCTAGAACCAACAGATTTCCTGACGTAGGGCCTCAGTGTAATCAGAGCGGATTCCTTCAGGTCCACCTTGCCGTACCTTTCTCAGAGGATTCGTAGCTCTTGATCAGCTCTTTGGCGTGCTCGGCGTGCGCGTCCACATGCTGATGTAGCCTCAAAAAATTTTCCAGCTCCTCCAAAGTTAGCTTATCCCCATCTTTGGAAAGTGCCTGAAACAGCTTCCTCACATCATCCCTCTCTGTCAGCCTCTTATAGAAGTTTACAAACTCCTCCATGTCCAAAGAGTCATTCTCTGAATTGTCAGCCATCTGTGCAGATAAAAGAGGACCATGAAAGATACCCATTCTTCTTTTTTTAAGTTGCTATCTATTACATAAATTATAATTACAGAAAAAAAGGTGCTAAATGGTTGACGCTCAGGCTTACAGTGAACAGACGAAGAGCATTGTTTTCATCCATTTCTACGTTCATCATCTTCAGCAGCTTCTTCGTCTCTTTGAAGTTCATCTTCCCATCTTTGTTTTTGTCCGCTTTCTGAAACCAGTCCCTGATCCATCTGAAGGTCTGCTGAGGAAAAACTTGCATATCACATCAGGTTTTTATGACCTGCTCTAGCGGTCAGAAGGATACTGGTCCCGCTTCTCCTGCTCATCCATCGTTTGGGCCTTGTGGATCAGCTTACGCATTCCCTTGATCCAGGCCTGAGCTTCCGCAGAAGTCTCAGCCACAAGATCCAAGTTGCCGTGTCGACCATAAAACACCAAGGTGAAGCAGAGATCTGCGGGAAACTCATCTGCGATGCTCAGCAAGACCTCAGACTGATGTCCCTCACGGACCGTCTCCACCTCCGTCACTGAGTCTGTAGAGGATATCAGAAAAATTGGCACCAGCTCTGTGATAAAACATGATGAATAAAGTTAGTGCTTTATTAATTTTTTCCATCTTTGTAACCTGTATGCTAAATTTTTTACTTTATTGCAGGGCCCGCGTTCAGCCTGGCGCCATTTAACTTCTCAGCCAAATGGACTCTCAGCGATCACCACTTCTCATCAACCTTGCTTCTCTTTTAATACTTTCAATAGGCCTAAGTGGAAATCCTGAGTGCTGGCGTAGGGCAGGATTGCCTGTCCGTTTTTTTCTTTTGTGACAGGAACGTTATTTATGCTTTCGGAGAAGGAGAGAGAGAGAAATATGAATTTATTGACTTTTTAATTTAGTTTCAGCGACACCACCCGGATTGAACACGAGCACAGACGCACCTACATGTTACAAAGTCGTATCTACTGTTCAAGAGGCTATTTTTTTCCAGGAGAGTACCACCTTTTTGCAGAAATAAAAAAATACGTAAACAAAGATGGGGTTGTTGTGAGGGAAAAAGAAATTACCATATATCAATGTTTCAAGAGTGGTGAAGGACATGTATGAGGGCTGTAAGACAGTGGTGAGGTGTGCTGTTGGTGTGACAGAAGAGGTTAGACAGGAATCCCCATGGACAATGATGTTTGCAGATGACATTGTGATCTGTAGTGAGAGGAGGGAAGAGGTGGAGGAAAAGCTGGAGAGGTGGAGGTTTGCACTAGAAAGAAGAGGAATGAAGATTAGTCAGAGTAAAACAGAGTACATGTGTGTGAATGAGAGGGATCCAAATGGAAAAGTGAGGTTACAGGGAGAAGAGATAAAGAAGGTGGAAGATTTTAAGTCCTTAGGATAAACAGTTCAAAGCAATGGAGAGTGTGGAAAAGAGATGAAGAAGCGTGTTCAAGCAGGCTGGAACGGGTGGAGAAAAGTATCAGATGTGATGTGTGATAGAAGAGTTTCAGCTAAAATGAAAGGAAAAGTGTACAAAACCGTGGTGAGACCCGTCATGCTGTTTGGTCTAGAGACAGTGGCACTGAGAAAAAGACAGGAAGCAGAGATGGAGGTAGCAGAGATGAAGATGCTGAGGATCTCTCTGGGAGTGACCAGGATGGACAGGATTAGAAATGAGTACATCAGGGGAACAGCACATGTTAGAGGTTTTGGAGATAATGTCAGAAAGGCCAGACTGACATGGTTTGGACATGTACAGAGAAGAGAAACTGAGTACATCGGCAGAAGGATGCTGGGTTTGGAACCACCAGAAAAGAGGCCTAGAGGAAGACCAAAAAGGGGGTTCATGGATACAGTGAAGGAAGACATGAAGATAGTTGGCGCGACCGAAGAGGATGCAGCAGATAGGGTTAGATGGAAGAAACTGACTTGCTGTGGCGACCCCTGAAGGGAAAGGCCGAAAGGAGAAGAAAGAGAATGTTTCAAGATGAAGGGAAGCTCTATGGTAACAACCCACAATTACCCACCATAAAAGGTAGTATGGAAGATTTTTCAGTGCTGAGAGGAAACAGTGCGCATGTGTCAAGATTCATCTTGGTTTTTCTTTACTTCTGCTCTTTCAGGCGCTTCGACCAACATCTGCACAGACTCTGATTAACTTGTTGCTTAGTATGTCGAACTCGTAAATACTAAGTAACATTTTGTGTTATTTAAGTGTTATGAATCAGGAAAGGAAAAAGATCGGGATGCAGGTCAATGATCACAAAAATACGGTTTATTAAATAACTAAAGATGTCCACATGGAAGTGGAGATTATTGCTAAAGAAGTGTTTTGTTTTGATTTTTTTTTTTTTTAAAGATATGAAACACCAAAGTAGATATATTAACACCAACTTCTAACTTATATCCTCCTCCACTAAGATCCTTCTCCTCCATAATCATTGTGAACATGGGATCAAACCATACCTTGCGGTTTCAAATATACAAAGCGACCATTGCTCTACTCTTTGCTCTTAGCTGAGCCTTAGTCTTATATAAAGAAGTGGCAAGTGGATGCAGGTGAACCTGATCAGGCCAGTCCTCCAATCAGCAGCCACCAAAGTTCAGCAGCTGAGACTAATCAAAGAAACTGAAAAACAATCAATACACAAAAATGGACACCAAAGGGTGTCCATTTTAGTGATTTTGTTTTAGATGAAAGATTGAAAGATTTTTGGGTCTATTGTAATGAAGAAATGATTTTGTGGTCCATCCATACAGGTGGAGAAACGGAGAGGAAATGACTGAAAGAGACACAAATTGTGTCCCAAAGTTTACCAATTTTTTTTTTTTAAACTTTGGATTTCTTTGTTCAACCGTTTCAGTACTCACAAGTATTTCCCTGGCATTTCCCTGCCCATCCAGATTTGTACCAGATTGTCAAACCATCCTCCAGAAGTCTGAAGTGTCTTTGTTTCTTCCATGAGCGGGATTTGACTTTTCTTAGAGTCGACCCTGCCATCATCAGCTTGAGATCTGGATCATCTTGAAGGTCTTTTTGGACACTTGATAAAGGCACTGAGGCACACCAAAGAGAAATCTTCAGATTACTAAACCATATGTCATTCAGAATCCAAAAAACTCGTAAATATTCTACTGAACTTACATGAACTTTTAGAATCCGTCTCCATCCTTCACACATGCCAGTGGAAATGAGCTGCTTAAAAAGAAACACATGTCAATGATCTGTTTTGGATAATCACAGTTCAAGTGAAATCTTAACACATGTTGAGAAAAGTACAGTGATCCAGTAAAACTATTGTTCATCTTATCAAGTTCTTTACTGTTTTTAGCAAATTTACTATTACGGTACTTTAAAGCCAAAAAAAATGGTAAAAAATCTATGTTTTACGTGATTTGTTCTTCACTTGTGTATCCGAGTGGAAAACTTTTGACTCTACAATATTTCAATAATACTGTAGTAAACTAAAATTAATATTAATTTTATTGTTCATACACTTTTTTCTTAAGAAAACAATGCAATGCCCCTTGCCTTAAATGAGACAGGAGGGGCTCTGGCACCCCCGCAACCCTGTAAGTAATAGACGGTTAAGAAGGTGACTAACATTGTTCACGCATTGTCGTATGGATTATATTTTCGTCTTTCGTTTCGTCTTCTGAACAGCTTATCCTCAACAAGATCATAGGGTGCCAGAGCCTATCCTGGCTGGTTGAAGGCAGGGTATACCCCAAACAGGTCGCCAGTCTGTCGCAGGGCCCACTCACACAACCATTCACGCTCACTCTCACTCCTAGTGGCAATTTTCTATCGGTCAATCAACCTGACATTTTGTCGTTTTTGGAGGGTGGGAGGAAACCGGAGTACCCGGAGGAAACCCACACATACATGAGGAGAACATGCAAACTCCACACAGAAAGACCTGTTTTTCAAGCTTTGTATCCACTCCAGAACTCAAACCCGGACCTTCTTGCTCTGAGGCCACTGTGATCTAACGTAATGAGGTTTACACATTTTCATAGTTTAACTCCTTCTTGTAAAACTATTTGCAGACGTGTTGTTATACAGTAATTTATTCTCTCATTCGTTAACTGTGTCCGTGAAATGGTGCATATCGTAAACACGAAGAAATAAAAAGCAGACTCATCAGAAGCTCACTGCTTCCTTCGGTATTGCACCAGAGAGAAATCCCTACACTCAGCAGAGAAACTAGCCACGCTGGACAGAAACTACAAGGCTCTAAAATACTGACCGTAGTGCAGACCGTAAAAAAAAAAATACTTTTAAACATACCAGAGGGAGTGGGGGGCACAAAAATGGAGGCTAAAATTAGTAAAACAAAACAAAAAAGTGGAGGGAAAAAGTGTGAAAAAAAGCCCCACTCTCTTTTTCACGTTACGTCGCAGTCGCACATGCCATAGGACACGAGGACATCATGGCGTCGCGGAAATACAGTAGGCCTACATCCAAGAATCGGACGCAGAAAAGAAAAAAAAGAAAAGAAATCCTTTTTTTTTTGAAGCTCACGCAAATTTTCAGTGTTAATAAAGCAAATTTTACATGAGAATTTCAGAGGTACACTCAAACGTTTCTTCCTTAATCTCAACGGGACGGCCGTTGGGATCAAATTGTCGCTGTGTTCCTAGGCGAGACACTTCACCCACGTTACCTAGTCTGAAAGAAGTGTCAGTGATTGGTTGGTGATGGTCAGAAGGGCCGATGGCGCGAAATGGCAGCCACGCTTCTGTCGGTTTGCCTCAGGGCGGCTGTGGCTACAACAGTAGCTTACCTTTACCTGGTATGGAGTGAATGAATTATGCATATCTGAATCGTCTTTGAGTGTCCTGAAAAGCGCTATAAAAGTACAATACATTATTATTTTCCAGTGAGGAAGGTGGATGGTGGCTCAGTGATTAGCACTAGAACACTCACGAGGGATGGGGGAGGGGTTTGGAGAGGGCGGGGTGAGCGGCGGTCAACTGACCACCACTACCTGAAAGCTCCGTGGAGGTGTCTCGAGACCCCAGGTCTTCTGCTTGAGTTATTAAACTCAAGCACTCGGAGACTAGGACTAGGAGACTCTAACTGAATCACGAAAACGCCTCTACTCCTCAAGGGTGCAGGTCAGGTAGAGGTGTCAGATGGCCCTTTTTGGGGTAGACAGGAGGTTGAGAAAATCTTGGGGCTTCTAGTGTTAGAGCGTTCACACAAGGAAGTTCGCGGATTCGCATCCCACTGAGTGCACATCTAGAGTCCTTGGAGAAGACACCTAACCCCCTGTTTCTCCCACCATTGGCGCCGTCAAAGGTAGCAGCCTGCTGCGGTGTAGTTCCGTTCCGTCATCTTCCGCTTGTTCCAGGGTGGGGTTTCGGGGGCAACAACCTCAAACAGGCCGCCCAGGCCTCTCTCACCCCGGCTGCATTCTCCAGCTCACCCGGAAGGATCCCAAGTCGTTTCCCGGCCAGCTGTTAGACATAGTCTCTCCAGCGGGTCGGGGGTCTGCCCCTAGGTCTCCTCCCGGTGGGACGTGCCCGTAACACCTCACCCACGAGGCGCTCTGGGAGTATCCTGACCAGATGCGCGAAACACCCCATCTGGCTCCTCTCAACCTGGAGGAGTAGCGGCTTGACACCGAGCTCCTCCCGGATGGCAGAGCTCCTCACCCGATCTCTGAGTGAGAGCCCAGCCACCCTGCGGAGGAAGCTCATTTCGGCCGCTTGTACCCACGATCTCATTCTTTGGGTCACCACCCACAGCTGGTGACCATAGGTGAGGGTGGGAGCGTAGATCGACTTGTAAATCGAGAGCTTTGCTTTTCGGCTCAGCTCTCACTTTACCACGATGGACCGATGCAGCATCCTAGTTATTGCTGATGCCGCACCGATCCGCCTGTCGATCTTCCGCTCCATCTTTCCCCCACTCGTGAACAAGACCCCGAGATACTTAAACTCCTCCACTCCTCCACTACACCAACAGTGTAGTGCAGCACACAAATTTCCCAGTCAGGGATTAATAAAGTGTATTTGAAAAAAAATGTGTGTGTGTGTGTGTTAGGGGTGGGCGCTAAAATTTGTTTGTGCTTAGGGCATCAAAATGGCTAGGCACGGCCCTGAACGTAATTATACGTTTAAAGCCAATTTCAAAGCCTGTGCATAGCTGCAGGAATGCGACTTTTGTTTGATTGATTTTGACACTGCAAAGCATTGACCTTTTTTAATCAACTAAGTGGGGGGAACATTTAAATAGGAAGAGGAGACAAGCACTGCATGCTGATCTGCTGCTGCAGTGAAAGTGGAGAGCTTCTCATGAACTCTGTCGTTCACAGATAACTTGATCAAATGGCACTCAAGGGGAAAACCGTTTGAAACCTAGCCTGGCTGTATTCTACTCTTATAACCTCTATTTCCTTCTATTGTCCTTCGTCCCAACTTTCCTTGGTCAAGTTCAGGAGAGTTCTCACCACAGTGTGACTGGAATGATGCTCCGAGTCCATGCAGTTGTTCCATAACAGAATTCCTTTCTGAAAACTTTTCCACAGCTATTTGCTCCACAGCTGTATGTGCTTTGCCACACGGAGGTATCAAGGAAAAAAAAAAACTTTCCATGGTTTATGAGTCATGTGTGGCAATGTAATAAGACAGTTATAACTTCATCAAGACCGTGACTCAGGGGAACGTCTAACCGGGTGGGAATGGATCAAAATCGGTTGATTTTTTATTTTTTTTTTTAACAAAATAGCACAATCTAAGAGTTTAGTTTGCAGTAGTGTAACGAGTCTAAAGATTGTTCCACGCCTTCAAAAGACGAGACATTTACACTCTTGCATCCAAACACTGTTTTCCTTGTGACTTCATGAGGAATGCAGTAAATAAGTGTACAGGCAGACCGAGTCTAAAAAAATCCATTCACTGTCTACAGTTCAGCTCAGGGAGAGGAAATAGATACCGTATCTGATCCCTCATCTTAGCAAGTCCACATGTGAGGATGACTCAGTAAAATTATTGTCTAGTTTTATGTTCAATAACAAAAAAAGTGATGATACTTACCAAGAGAAAAGATGTCAGCAGAGAAATCAGAGGTCAGGTTTTTGAAGGTGGTTGATTTTCAAGATGTGACAGCAGGGCTGGGTGGATGTAAGCTCCAAGACACAGCCTCAGAGCTTTTAAGAGGCTGTGATCGTTGCAAAGGAAATTCACCCTGGCCTCAGCCCCTCCCTTCCTTTCAGAATTACGACTGGGTCTGGTATCCTGCTTTCCTGCTGCCTTGCCAGATTTTTTACTTTTTTTTTTTCTGTCTCTCTCTAACTGCATCATCCACAGATCGACCCCTTTGTTGCAGGCTGGGGCAAGAATAGACTATTTTCTAAAAGAGCTGAGGCACCCCTAAAATTATTTTTAGCATCCTAAACATGTATTGTTCTATTTTTAAAATGTATAAAATACATAAAATGTAAATGATATTCTTATTACTAGAAATGTGCCATGCATAGGCTTATACCGTCCATAGAGCAATGGCGGCCTGGGCCAAGCCCACCATTCGTCTCCCACCTTTTTTGCTATCATGGTTGTATTGAACATCTCTACATATCGCCCTGAACCACTGCAGAGAAATGGTCCAGATAAAAACAAATCAATAAAATCAAAATCTGATTAGTTGAAGCAAAAATTTCATTACTGTTCAGTTTTTGAAGACAGAGTCGGCAGAAAAAATTCTAAGGGTTTTGCAGAAGTTTTCTTGATTGTAGCCAACCTGGCAACAAATCCTGGCTGAGATGTGATTGGCCAATCAATTAAATGCAAAAACCCATTTGAAAGCAGTGCAGCTATTGGAAAAAGAATGAAGGAAAACAGATAGTGTGGGAAAAGGATGGAGAGGGAGATCGACAGGCGGATCGGTGTGGCATCAGCAATAACTAGGACGCTGCATCGGTCCGTCGTGGTAAAGAGAGAGCTGAGCCGAAATGCAAAGCTCTCGATTTACAAGTCGATCTATGTTCCTACTCTCACCTATGGTCACCAGCTGTGGGTGGTGACCGAAAGAATGAGATCGTGGGTACAAGCGGCCGAAATGAGCTTCCTCCGCAGGGTGGCTGGGCTCTCACTCAGAGATCGGGTGAGGAGCTCTGCCATCCGGGAGGAGCTTAGTGTCGAGCCGCTCCTCCTCCAGGTCGAGAGGAGCCAGATGGAGTGGTTTGGGCATCTGGTCAGGATGCCCCCGAGCGCCTTGCTGGCGGGGTGTTTTGGATATGTCCCACCGGGAGGAGACCACGGGGCAAACCCCGGACCCGCTGGAGAGACTATGTCTCACAGTTGGCCGGGGAGCGACTTGGGATCCTTCCAAGTGAGCTGGAGGATGCAGCTGGGGCGAGAGAAGCCTGGGCTTCCCGTTTGAGGCTGTTGCCCCCGCGACCCGACCACGGAACAACCGGAAGATGACGGAACGGAAAACAGATAAACTATTTGAAATAATAACTAATAGCAGTTTGCGATTCAGATATATATTTTTTGGAGGGGGATAGAAGATTGTGATGGCGTTATGGGTCTGCCACTAGTGCTAAATACGTCTTACTTAAAAAATCTAAAACCTTCCTGGTTACAAAGTTGTTTGGATACTTTTGTCTCACATTTCTTTACAATCCCGGATTAATGGAGACATGATGATGGGAGAATTTCAGAGAGAAAGAGTGAAACGAGGACAAATGTTTATTAAAACAAACTTTTTTTTCTTAGGACGGATCTGGAAAAACAAATCTGAAATAATTGTCTGAAAGCAGCTGGATAGACTGCAAAGCTTCAGATGGCAGTTTTGTTCCTAGAGGATACGTTCCTTCACATAACATTTTAATGGGCATTTGAAGAACAAAAAGCAACAGAAAAAAAATGGAAATACCACTTAAAGTATTCTCAGACATATTTGGCTAATGTATAACTGCATTTTGCAGTACACTGCATCCCTAGATAAAGATAGAAACACAGTTTACAGTGCATCCTCTCCCTGGGGGATCAGATTTTTTGAACAAATGGAAGCTTTGAGTGCAGGTGTTTCCATGATGTCCATGATGGCTGACGGTAATGGAGTCCATGTGGACACCAATCAGTTAATGCACCGGTGAAAGGAAATGAGGATCATTAGGGAAGCAGGAAGATGAACTACTCCGTTAGAACAGGTGAACTTCTTCCATTAACTCGATAGTAATGATTGAGTTGTAAAGAGCTTGTTAATGTTGTGGACTTTTAGAATATCTTTCAGAACACATTAAAGGGCTCAAGATCCATCTTAATTTAGGTTGGATGAGGTTTAATGTCTGAAAATTCCACTTCAGATTTGTATTGGATTGTTAATTATCACCAATACAAACAGTTTCAAACTAAAAGTAATCACAATTGTTACTGCATCAGTTAAAATGGAATGTCTTTAGTGTTACCCTCAACAGGCAGAAAGACTGTTTGGGCCAACGTTCTCAAACAGGCTGCAATAAATCCAAAAAAATCTACAACATCCAAAAACATCTCAATCTCAAGCTTGTTCGACTCCTAAATACATCTTGTATAATATAGGGGATGTTGGGAAATTTTGGATCAACAATCCCATTCTGGTCTGAAAACGCTGGATTCAAGCAAGTAACGAATAAAAGGTTTGATCTGAGTTTAATTGGAAGAATATTTTACTTACTTGGATCAGATTTGATCATATATGAGTCACAAAGTCTTTTAAAAAAAAGCTATAAACTTGAAAGTAAAGTGGAGGAGTTTTCCTTTTGCAACAATTTTCGCTTTTTTGTCGTACTAATTTAATATTTTTTTAATGTTTCAAATGAGGTTATTTGTTATGTTTCTTTTTGATTGTTTTCTAAAAGCTTGTCTGGGTCAAGTGGAATATAAGTATGGCATCAAGACTTGGACCAGCATGTACAGGGGTGGAAAAATCGAGTCATCAGCGCAGCTGCAAAGCAAAGTGCTGTTCGAAGCATGGTTTGGTGACGTCAGTGATTACGCTTGAACCGCTCTGAAGCACTGCCTCACGTGACATTCAGGAACTGGTTCACTGGTTTGGGAGTGGCGCACATCTTTAAAAGACTGCAAACAACGAGCATCTTGTTTTGTCTTACCGCCTTTACAAGTTTCTCCAAATTGAAGATGGAACCTCTGCACGTCACTGGTCAGCTCATAGCTAATTGATTGGTTCACTTAACAGACTGACAGAGAGGAGAACCTATCACTGGTTATGGTTTGCAATACAAATGAATGGATTAAAAATTAGAGCTGATGTCACGTTATTTTCAGACAAACCGAAAACTACATACACACACGTGTTTTCCTTCGATGGCACATCTGGGCTGCGGCCTCGTTCCGGTTTTCACAGGAAGACAGAAAATAAGATAAAACAGTGTAAAACATTTTAAAAAAAATGCATATAATCCTCACATAAGACAGTTTTACATACTTTCAAACATATACATGTTTAAATACTGTATATATAAACCAAAAATTTTTATTATTATTTTTAGTGATCAGGACAGAGAGGGTGGCACCCCTGCGCCACATGTCACCAGCTGCCACTGCTCTGCAGTATTGGAAACTATAAGAAAAGAATGTTCTTACATTGTACAAACTAGATATTACGTATCTTTCAACACCAGCATCATCTGTTCCATGTGAGAGGATGTTTTTTCAAAGTGTGAGACATCCTTACAAAAAAACGAAATTGCATAAGTTCAGACACTTTGGAAAAACTTAGTTTCTTGAATAAAAACCAATGTACCATTGAGTTTTTTCTCATTTATTTGCAAACATTACTTTTTAAAACAAAAAGGTATATAATAAAAGGGTACATTGTAATACAACTTTGTTTTGTTCTACTACTTTTTCTCCAATTTTTTTATGTAGTTACACAAGCATTTCTGTTTCAAAAACTTTCATGGGGGTTCTTTCACGTTTTGATGTACATTTCTGGACATGACGATGCTGTAATAAAAATTGGTTTATTTTCAGTTAACGTCCAGATGACGACATGTAGTAACTGAATCAACGTGAAGCATCGATTCATGTACCGGCACAGTTGGCTGAAAGAGTTGTGTCATCCCAAAGCTTCATCTGAACATCACTGTTGTTAGCATTTCAAAAGTTCAACGTATTAAAACTATTTGACAGGCAAAAATCAAACTTAAAAACAATTGTTAACAAAAATTTATACATCATATAAAGTTTGGGAAGAATATTCAAGTATCAAAACTTCTCTATTCGGCTTGGCTTACAAAAAGCACCACAAGTCATTTTATCCAATTTGACCCTGTCTCCTGCAGCCTCTTTGACCTTATCGCCAAAATCTTTATCCTTTCATTTTAGCTCAAAAGCTTCTCTCATTTATCACACCCAAAACGTTTAATTCATCCATTTCAGCCTGCCTGCGTACACTTCACCTCTTTTTCACACTCAATAGGTTAAGAAAAAAAAGACCCCCAAAGAAGGTCTCATATCTGCAAAGCTTTAACTTTTCTTTATGCGACCGCAATCAAAAATTGGTTTAATCCCTCATTTCTGCCGTCCTACATCACTCTTGAAAAGGCTTTTCATCCTCTCGTCATCCTGTCTTTTTTTTTGCACTACAGCACTCAAATTTTCAGTTGGGGATCAATAAAGTATTTTCAATTCCTTTATCCCTCATTATTCCAGGAATGCTTCATTATAGAAAAAAATCAAAGTTGTTTTCTCGACATGTGCCCCCCCGCCCCCGTTTGGAGTGTTTCTCCCACCATATATACCGTCCAGGCAGCCTGCTGCCGTGTAATGCAACACAGAAATTTGCCCGATATGCGATAATGTAAAAAAAACTTTGAAATTTTCTCTGATATTAGTTGAAGAAATGGATTTAGGAGAAAAGGTCAAAGGAACTTCTTCAGACAAACTTCTCATGTTGACTGTTAAAACAGTTTTCAGCATTTTATTAATAGATTTTAACCAAACACAAATAGTCAAAAATAGTTTCTACGTTGATTTGAAATTGACCAATACCTGGTATTCAAAGTTCACAGCGAGTCAAGTATTTTTTCACTTGCATAATTTGCTTTTTGAGTAAATGATTTAAATGATAAACTTGCTCATTTTTTACAACAATAAAAAAATCAGCTCTGAATATTATTTAACAAAGAAAAAAAATCTGTTTGAGACAAATCGGTTGGCAGTCGGAAAAAACATCAGCTTCCCACATTTTAACGCTTTTCGGCTGTTGTTCCATTATTCAAATTTGAAGAGCAGTAAATAAATTCACCGACATAAAAATCATTCTTATTTGTTCAGTCCTTCCACACGCAGACTGTCATAGCACCGTCTGTTTGACCGTATCTAGATTTCAATCAATTTATTTGTGTTTATTGTGACTCCGCCGCCATCACTGTGGAGCAAGTGGGATGCCTCGGGCGTCTGTGACTTGGCCTTCCTGGAGGTTTTTGACGAGCTGTGCGAGCCAGCGTTTGGTGGTGGTGTCGTCCTTCAGCACCTGAGCAAAGGTGCTGTCCTTTAGCTGGTCTGGTAAACACTGACGCAAGGCCTCTCTGGCTCTGAGGAAACAAACCAGCACGAAGATGAAGCAACATGCCATTAACACAAGTACTTTGTTATAAACAGAGAAGCTTTTTCAAAAACTCTTCGCAGTCTCTCTTGACATGAATAAAGGTCTCTACAAGAAATGGATTAGCTAACCAACCCAAATGAAAACTTGCCAAGTGGCCAATTAACTATAAACTACTCAAAAAAAAAAAAAAAAAAAAACGTGATTGTACTTGTAGGTTCACTCTGGGCTTGTCTCAAACTTAGTTCGGGGATCATGTGGAACCGGGCGACACAAAAAGAATTAATAACGTCCATTATTTCCATTTGGTTTATTTTGAAAATTTTCCAGATTTTCTGCATTGGATCTGACAATGCATCATTCTGCTAAATTTAAACCCTCAAACTAGCAAAATGAATAAAAAAACAGACTTGTTTAGAAAGTTTCTTTCCTAAAGAGAGTTACACTGTTACGGACCAGACTGGACCTTAGCAACACTCTACAGGTTTCAGCCCAAGATGGGACTGTCTGGTTGCAGCAAAATAAGCTCAGGACTCTCTCTGATTAAGTTTTACTGAGAGGAGCGTGACTCATTTTTTTATGCTTTTTGTTTCTGTGATGTCTCATACTTTGAGAGTATGTTTTAATGTTACCACAGCAACCAGATCGCTAATACAGTTCCTCATGAAGACAACGTGGATTTAAGTTTATTACTATTGACAAAACACCAGTTATTAATGCTGGTTTACGTTTTCTTCTAAACTTTTATATTTTCAGACACGAAACCAGTCTGTGGCACAGAAAAGGTTGAAGACCATTGTTCTACAGTACAAGAAAAAAAGAAGCCATGATTATGATAACTTTTTTTGTCTTTTACTCCTGTAAAAGATTTCAGAACATCTGAACCTCAACAGCAGATCAAAGGAGGTTGTATATCAACACGTTGTGGTACTTTGTTTTCCTTCAGAACTAATCCCTTCAACCAAAACCATGGAGTTATGCTTGTTGGTTTCTTTGATGTCAACCCTCCCCCGCATTCTCAAAGCTTTTATTGTTAAAAGCCTCAAGTGGTTATAAAAACACAACCAGCATGCTTTATTCTGGTCTGGGTTTCCTCCCACTCTCCAAAAAACATGCGTATTAAGTTGACTGGCCGCTACAAAATTGCCCCTAGGTATGAGTGTGGATGGTTGCCTGTGTCACCGCAGCAAACTAGCAACCTGTTCAGGGTGTATCCTGCCCTTCAGTTGAAATTGGTCGGGATAGTCTCGGGCACCCCTTCGACCACATTACGGATAAGTGGTTCAGAAGACAAAACCAACTCCGACAACTTCTTAAATGAATTAAATACAGGCGTGTTTTTCACGAGCGAACAGAAACACTGTGATCTTTTGGACACGCTCGATAAATGGAATCGCTCATTAATCTTGAACATACTGTTCCTGACAAAAGATAAATGAACTCGTCTAAACTCAAAGTATTTTTTTAGATGTGATAAAAATTTTCGTACATCATTTAAAATGAATCAAATTTACTCACAATGGTGACTGTAACAGCACAGTCATCCCTTTGATGATTGTAAAATAGAACCAGAAAAATCCAAAATCTCTCAAAAATGGGTACAACATATCAATGAAAATAAAAACATTGTGAAACCAAAGCTGAAGATATCTGGACCAGTAGAAGCTGAGGTACTTAGCAACAATTTCCATCGTATTGTGAAGGAATCAAATATCTTCTTACGCTACAAATCCCTTTTACTGCTGTTATTCCAGTAAGTGCTGAAGACGGGACTGAAATCCTAAGACCATTCCCTCTGCTAATTATACTGACAAGATGGGAAGTTTAGGTAGATGCATCATCCCCACCAAGATATTTATGGAGATAAAACACTTGATGATTATTGGAATTGTTTTGAGACTGGGAAGTTAAAGATGGACTTCTTGTGAGTGGATGTAACGTTAAAAGAGACAACCAAATTCAAAACCGAAATGACCAATTGTGAATCATATTGCTGAATGGTTTTGAGACAAACAAAACAGTAGTACAGATACTTCATTTGCTTTGAAAATGTTCATCAGGAAGTACAGTGAAGGTCAGAGGGACCTGCATTGTGTCTTTGTAGAGCTGTTGAAAGTTTTTCAACATCAATTTCAAAATTCTCAGTCTCACTTTAAAAACCATCCATAATCTTGCTCCTTCCTATCTGGATGGTCTTGTCCATATTGCTACCTCCTCTCGTTCTCTCAGGTTACCTGCATCCATCTATCTTACTGTCCCTCCCGCCCGCCATCCGTGCAATCACAGGTTCTGTCCCTGACTCTGTAACGCACTTCCCCTGACATCCGCAACTTAAACTTTTTTCCTTTGTTCAAATCTAGTCTCAAACCTCACCTCTTCAAATGTGTCCACTATCTTTAATCCTCTCCATTCTTCATCCTGTCTTTTGACATGATGTCTTATATATTTATATCTATTGTTTTTTTATTTTTTTGTTGTACAGTGTCCTTAAGTTTCTCGAAAGGCACTTTTAAATAAAATGAATTATTATTATGAAGTATTGTATGAAGAAGTCTGGAGTGGCATAGTGGTGCAGGAGACATAGGAGGACTGTAAGACCAGGGTAAGGTGTGCTGTAGGTGTGACAGAAGAAATCACAGAGAAGTTGGGACTACATCTGCTCTAAGTCCCTTTTGTTGCAATGAGGATGAACAGGCTGACTGATGAGATTAAACAGGAATCTAAATGGATTATAATGTTTGCAGATGACATTGTGTTATGTAGCAAAAGCAGGAAAAGATGGAAATTTGAAGAAGAATGATGGTTAGCTGCAGTAAGAGCGTATCGTAGTTTCAGCACAAGGCGCACCTAAAGGCCTTCAATTGTCTAAAAAACTGACTATGCGTCTTATAATCTAATACGCAGTATATCTAATACATATACTGATTAAATATTGATTTATATAGATCAATATTTGTTCCTTATGCTCAATGGTACAATGGTAGGACTGCGAGAAGGCGGTTCGATTCCCATTGGGCCCTTGCCTTAGTGTCCCTGGAGCAGACACCTAACCCCTAGTTGCTCCCTTTGGCTGCCTTCTGTGGTACAATGCAGCAAAAGTCATTTCTCCATTGAGGGATAAATATTGTACGATAAATATATATATATATATATATATATATATATATATATATATATATATATATAGATTAAGAGCCCCTAAATGGGTCCTTTCAAGACTACATATACAATGCAGCGTTCAAACTCGAGGTTAACAGTAATGCAGTGGAACATGAGAAGAGTAGGACATAGAGTTTCTGAGGGAAGACTGAGATCTATGTACCCTACATATGGTAAAAAAGTTTCACTGGAGGTGACCCTTATGATCAGACGCAATAAGGTACATGTGTAAGAACGAGAGGGAATGGAAAAATGAGGTTACAGGAAAAAGAGATAAAGGAGATGGAGGATTTTTAAGAACTTGGACTCAATACTAATGAGCAATGGAGAGTGTGGAAAAGAGGTGAAGAAGTGTGTGCAGGCAGGCTGGAACGGGTGGAGAAAAGTATCAGGTGTGATGTGTGACAGAAGAGCTAAAATGAAAGGAAGGAAGTTTTGTAGGTCAAGTCAGAGGCCATGTTCTGGTTTGTCCCGAGAGGATGATTTGATGTTGTAATGTATAACCTGCGGAACTAAGCCCACACCCATTCACTCAACTTCCAGGTGTTGACAGCGTTACGCATATGAGGCGGGTTGTCCCTGGGATCGACCTTTTCAGATTTTGGCTGTGTTGACATGGCGTTCTTTCTTTGTATGGGGTTGTGATCAAACACAAATTACTGAAAAATGCAGTCACTGACTCACCTTTCTGGGATCTGCTATATTTCTCCATTCACCAATCAGGCTTTTGTTTTATTTTGGTTTTTGTCATTTTTATTTCTTCGTTTTATGGCCTGATGGTGAGCTGATTGGACGAGGAGCAATCAAAGGAAGAACTAACGAATCACTGCAGCAAATAGTTGAACTTTTGTCACTTGGTGCCATTATTGTTTTTGGTTATGGGTTTGTTTTCTTCTGTGACGTAATACATGCTTTAAATCAAATTTTGTGTCGTGGTTATTCAAGCCTCGGCTCTTCATGAATCTATCTTTTGTTAATTGTTTTTATTGGTCCATAGAGTTTCTTACAAATCTCACTTGATTGGGTTCTATTGTGAAGAAGTTTGGGTTGTTTTTGCGTGAAAGGTGCTGTACAAATAAGGTTATTGTCTTCTATGCAGAGCTTTTTTAACACTAACTGCAAAGACCTGATAAATATAATATTTTCTAATTAAATAAAGGTTATCCAGCAGACTCTGTTATTTCCTCTTATTAACACAAAAATTAGGAGTGATTGCTACATGTAGTTTTAGACAAATCTAATTCAATTAAAAACAGAGAAAAAGTTTAGGTGTGTTTAATGTAGGAAAATCTGGTCTACCTGAGGTTATCAGACAGGCGGAGATAGCAGCGGACGACGTGTTTCAGCAGTCGAGCAGACGGTTCTTTTGAGAGCTGTAAAACCATTTTACCCTAAAAAGAAAAATCAAAGCAAAGGTTATTCATCCTGAAGAAAAAGAAGCAGATCCGTCTGTAAACCAGACGGTGAATGTGTGTTTCATTACACATTTAACAAGCTATGATAAACACGAAAGATGACGTATTGTTTTGATATTATTATTAAACTAATCTGTTTGTAATCTGCCCAAAAAACCTCACTAAGCGCTCAGGAGGCATCCTAACTTGATGCCTGAACCATCCAATCTGTCTTCTCTCGATTCGGAGGAGCAACGGCTCTACTCCGAGCCTTTTACCCATGTAGCCTGGCCAGGGTCAGCCCGAACAGGGGACATGGCCGCCTTTCCAGTGGGCTAACCCCCTGCATAAAAGGCCATAGGGGTCGGGTGAAGGAAGAGGTGGATAGCAGCCGACGATGAGGACCCTGGCGGTCAGACCCTCGGCTACATAGGCTAGTTCAAATTTTTGTCATAGAAATTATGGGTTTGAGCAGAAACCTGCAGAATCTGATGGATCGAAACTATTACCATTATTATTATTATTTTCTCTCCTTGTAAACTTGTAAACCTCAAGGAGTCACTAACAGCTGATTACTGATGTTCTTGGTCAGTAACACTTTTTCAGATTTGTTACTTACAAGAATCATGGCCACATGAGAGAATCGTTCATATGTCTGACAGATGTACGCCAGCCCGGTGTCATCAAGCAGGATCTTTTGCAGGATGAAAGTAGCAACCTAAACAAAAAAAGGGAGAAAATGTCAAAGATATCAAATAAATGAACAAATCCTGTTCAAAATAATCAAAAATCTAGATTATGCAAGGGCAAACTACGGCCCGCGGGCTACATTCGGCCTGTTAAACATTATAATCTGGCCTGCCGACTTGAAAAAATTAAATAAATAAACCTTGTTAATGTTTTATTTTCCCTGCAATTCTAATGTTTTGTCACTAGGTGGTGCCAAAGATACAACAACACTGATCTCATTAAAATGCGTGTGTCTCCGTGATAACCACGTTGTCAAAATAAACAGTATGCACAGAAATGGAAAGCTATTGGGCCCAATACATGCATGTAAACAAGCGTGTTAGATGGTAAAACAAGCAAAATGTTCCATCAAGCGCTTAGACTTCAAACCTAGTGCCGCTAAATGCATGTTTTTAAGCACTATCGCAACTTTGTTGTGATCCTTCGCCACACAACACTGATGACCTGGAGGATTTATTTCAAAGAGAAACCTTTCATTTCACTAAAAAGTAATGCTCGTTTGAAGAATTTAGTTTTCACCCAAACTGGAATAACATATTTTGATTTTATCCACCATAAAAGTGTATATAACAACCGTTTTGTACCGTTTTTGAGAGCTCGCTTCCCGACTCCATAATGCGGAGACAGAGAGGGATGATTTCAGTGGTGAGAAGGAAGTTGATGACTTCCTGTTCATCTGTTTTGACCAATGCACCTATTGGAAAGAAACATAGCACAGTTTAAGGGTGGAAACCTTTAGGATGTATGATAAGGAACTTTTAAACCCTGTGAGGAGGGTGTCTTTACCAATAACTCCCAGGCTGGTCAATCGCAGGTACTCAAACGGACGTGTTTTGCTCACAGTGTGCAGGAAAGGGTAAAGGAACAGAGGAATGTGAGCGGCCAGAAAAGCTGATCTGGTGAAGAGAGAAGAACCAGAAACAGTTTAAGTTTTACAGTTTTACACACTGGATTGTTTTACACCTTAACCTCATTACACCCACCGTCCCGTCGCCGGGCCATTTTTGTGTTTTGAACATGTCTGCACTCATAACGACAATTATTCTTTGTTCAACTCCAGTAAGTTATACCTCATTTTAAAGCTTAGACTTTCATGAAAACGATCATAATATCCATTCTTATGTTTTCACTAGTTTCAAGAAGAAATAACTAATTATCCGCAAAAAATCAAACTGTAGAGAATGGCATTTCTTACCGGTGATCCAGTTGTAATTGGGTCAGACGAGTTTGATCTTTGGTTAGGTGGTCTCATTTTGTCCATAATATTCAGCAAAATAACTATATGAAATTGTATTTTCTCAAAAGTTTCTCCAGTTTGGAGAAATACTTCAGAAAACATGATATTTTTTTTTCCAGTGAGAAATCCCATAATACAACGTAGCAGTCGTGTTCCTATCTCCATAGCAACCGCCACGCTGTGTTTACGACTTAGTCTTTGGTATGTTTAATTTCTTCGCGAAGTTAGCTACAAAATGAGACAGTTCGCGAGATTTTCCAATCATGGGTTAACTAAAAAGGTGATAGAATCGCAAAAATTCAATTTGGCACATTTTGGCACATATTTGGATAGCTTGTTCCGAATGGACATTTTTATACTAAAAGGTAACTAAAATCAAAAACACTTGTACCTAGAGATCTGAAACGCTACACATTTGTTGTCAACAAGATTATTACCATACATATGTAAGGAATTATGCCAACTAAGAAGTATGTCTTGGCTAGGGACAATGGAAAATGAACAAAATTAGGCGAGGTTAAAAATGTACAACTTTTTTTATGTTTGAACTACTGTAGGTTAGGCTCTGAAGCTCTGACACTCTTCATGTACATATCTACAGAAACTAGAAGGTCTAAGTTTTATTTTGATGTATAGTACAAGCATGTGAGGAGGTTTGCACTAGAAAGAAGAGGAATGAAGATTAGTCAGAGTAAAACAGGGTACATGTGTGTGAATGAGAGGGATCCAAATGGAAAAGTGAGGTTACAGGGAGAAGAGATAAAGAAGGTGGAAGATTTTAAGAACTTAGGATCAACAGTCCAGAGCAAGTGGAGAGTGTGGAAAAGAGGTGAAGAAGCGTGTTCAAGCAGGCTGGAACGGGTGGAGAAAAGTATCAGGTGTGATGTGTGACAGAAGAGTTTCAGCTAAAATGAAAGGGAAAGTGTTCAAAACCGTGGTGAGACCCGCCATGCTGTTTGGTCTAGAGACAGTGGCACTGAGGAAAAGACAGGAAGCAGAGATGGAGGTAGCAGAGATGAAGATGCTGAGGATCTCTCTGGGAGTGACCAGGATGGACAGGATCAGAAATGAGTATATCAGAGGAACAGCACGTTAGAGGTTTTGGAGATAAAGTCCGAGAGGCCAGACTGAGATGTTTTGGACATGTACAGAGAAGAGAGATCGAGTACATTGGCAGAAGGATGCTGGGTTTGGAACCACCAGGAATGAGGACTAGAGGAAGACCAAAGAGGAGGTTCATGGATACAGTGAAGGAAGACATGAAGATAGTTGGCGTGACCGAAGAGGATGCAGCAGATAGGGTTAGAAGGAAGAAACTGACTTGCTGTGGCGACCCCTGAAGGGAAATGCCGAAAGGAGAAGAAGTACAAGCATGTGACCTGAAAGATGTTGCTGTAATAAGCAATGCCATTTGGGTATGTCCAACTATTGTGCACAGCCCAAAGATAGGTGGTAGTTAAGAGGTTAACTTTAATCTTCAATGTGCAACATATTTTTGTCTTGTCTGCATGAGATAGCCAGATACAAAATTGATTCCTTGTTTGTTCACTAAATGTACAAAGTTGACAAAAAAAAGTTTTAAATCTTGAACAAACTTAACATCAAATGGAGGAAACAAAGTATTTATTATCTGAGAAAAGTCTCTGAGCTGAATAAGATAATAAGTTTATTTTTGAGATTTTTTTTTTGCGGATGTACTTACCGCGTCTCTGGATGAGAGGCCACACATTGCAGAAGAGCCAGGGCGTTGCACACTCGGTTGGACTGGTGAGCTGTGAGTGTAGGAGGGTTTATGGATGGATAGATGTTCACAATTTCCTAAAAAAAAAACACAGACGACATAATCAAACTAAGAAGTTTTCAGTTTTGTTTCGTCTTCTAGGCGAAGGATGGCTCAGTGAGTAAGGCGACCGCCCTGTAACTGGAGGGTTGCAGGTTCCCCCACACTCTGAAAAAACTTGTAACCAGTCAGAAGCTAGTAAAGGCCGGTTTTGATCATGTAACTGTTCACTCCTTTTCGAACTAGAAAAAAAGTTCACGTTTTACTATATTTTTGTAGTTTTTAATTGGACGTAGCTTTAAGAAATCAAGCTTATGTGGTTTCTGTTCATTAGTTTTTATTATGATTAATCTGGTTTTATTTTGGGTGTTTTTTTATCACCTGTATTTCTTTCAGATCATAACACAGTCCAATATATCTCATATTTCTCACACAACTTATCTTTTTGTACGAATCACATTTGACAAGCTCCGTTCCATCATCTTCCGCTCATCTGGGGCTGGGTCGCGGAGGCAACACCCTCAGGCGGGAAGCCCTCGCTTCTCTTACCCCAGCTGCATCCTCCAGCTCACCTGGAAGGATCCCGAGTCGTTCCCCAGCTGTGAGACATGGTCTCTCCAGCGGGTCCGGGGTCTGCCTCTCGGTCTCCTCCCGAAACACCTCACCAGCAAAGCACTCGAGGGGCATCCTGACCAGATGCCCGAACCACCCCATCTGGCTCCTCTCGACCTGGAGGAGGAGCAGCATGACATTGAGCTCCTCCCGAATGGCAGATCTCCTCACCCGATCTCTGAGTGAGAGCCCAGCCAGCCTGCGGAAGAAGCTCATTTCGGCCGCTTGTATCAGGGTTCTCATTCTTTTGGTCACCACCCACAGCTGGTGACCATAGATGAGGGTGGGAACGTAGATCGACTTGTAAATCAAGAGCTTTGCTTTTCAGCTCAGCTCTTTCTTTACCACGACGGACCGATGCAGCGTCCTAGTTATTGCTGATGCCGCACCAATCCGCCTGTCGATCTCCCGCTCCATCCTTCCCCCACTTGTGAACAAGACCCCGAGATACTTAAACTCCTCCACTTGGGGCAGGACCCTGTTCTGACCCGGAGGGGGCATTCCACCCTTCTCCGGGGGCGGGGCATGGTCTCGTATTTGGGGGGGCTAATTCCTATCCCAGCCGCTTCACACTCGGCAGCAAATCGATTTGAATTAGAATCGAACATTTTACAAGCAACTCTTGTATTTGTGAAATCTTAAAGAAGATATTTTGGAAAAATCAGCAGAGAAATCCAAACAAAAAAATCAAGTAAAGACCTATTCTGTGATCCATGGCGACATACTCTCACCTGCAACAGCGCGGCAATCGTACCGCAAGAGTGCCAGAGCATAGGAGCAAGGTCGGGCACAGATTCACGCTTCTTACTGAGCTCCAGCAAAGCATTTTCTCTGGTCTCTGGACTTGACAACTCATTGATCCACTGGTAAATCTTCTCACGGTCTACCTGGGCCAGGGCTGTGACGTTGGTAACAGCCTGTAAAAGTAGGACAAATTAGGAATGTAAAGTACAAATAAATGGTTCAGAGAAACATAAGACGGAACCTTTACTTTAAAATTACACAACTAAGGAGAATAAAATGCTTCTAATTTGATACATATCTATATGGCTTCTTCTATGTGTGTCCTTTTAGCATTTTCCTTCAGGGGTCACCACAGCAAGTTAGTTTCTTCCATCTAACCCTGTCTCCTGCATCCTCTTTGGACACACCAACTATCTTCATGTCTTCCTTCACTGCGTCCATGAACATCCTCTTTGGTTTTCTTCTAGTCCTCTTTCCTGGTGGTTCCAAATCAGCATCCTTCTTCCTATGTACTCTCTCTCTCTCCTCTGCACATGTGCAAACCATCTCAGTCTGGCCTCTCTGACTTTATCTCCAAAACCTCTAACATGTTCTGTTCCTCTCATCCTGTCCATCCAGGTCACTCCCAGGGACATCCTCAGCATCTTCATCTCTGCTACCTCCATCTCTGTTTCCTATCCTTTCTCAGTGTTTCTAGACCAAACAGCATGGCCGGTCTCACCACGGTGTTATACACTTTCCCTTTCATTCAAGCTGAAACTCTTCCATCACACATCACATCTGATATTTTACTCCACCCGTTCCAGCCTGCCTGCAGATGCTTCTTCACCTCTTTTCCACACTCTCCATTGCTCTGGACTGTTATTTCTGTTATCTCTTCTCCCAGTAACCTCACTTTTCCATTTGGATCCCTCTCGTTCACACACATGTCCTCTGTTTTACTCTGAGTAAATTTCATTCATTCAGAATTGTACATTATTAATCCCAGACCGGGAAATGTATGTGCTGCATTTCACCGCAGCAGGCTGCCACCTATGACGGCGCCAAAGGTGGGAGAAATGAAGGGTTAGGTGTCTTCTCCGAGGACCCTAGACGAGCACTCAGTGCGATGCGAACTCGCGAACTTCCATTTGACGACCGGTTCGCGGGCAAACGCTCTAACCACTGAGCCACCATTTCCCCTCGTCAGTAATCTACTTAACCGTCTATCCTTTACCGGGTTGTAAGGGGTGCCAGAGCCCATCCCGGCTGATTCAAGGCGAGGGGCAAGGTACACCCCAAACAGGTCGCCAGTTTGTCACGAGGCCACATACTGTACATACAAACAACCATACACACACACATACACACTCATTCCTACGGGCAATTTTGGCACCGGCCAAAAACAACCTAACATGCATGTTTTTGGAGGGTGGGAGGAAACCCGAGTACAAGGACAAAACCCATGCAGACATGGGGAGAACATGCAAACTCCACACAGAAAGGTCAGTGTTCCAAGCCTCGTCCCTACCTGGGACTTGAACTCACGACCTACTTGCTGCGAGGCCACTGTGCTACCCACTGTGCCACCTCATTTAGAATTGATATATATAAATACAAAGTACTTGTGCAGAGGAGTGAGAGTATAACGGCAGAAGGATGCTGGGTTTGGAACCACCAGGAAAGAGGACTAGAGCAAGACCAAAGAGGAGGTTCATGGATACAGTGAAGGAGGCAGAAGTCTTAGAGGAAGACCAAAGAGGAGGTTCTTGAATACAGCGACGGAGGCAGGACTCTTAGAGGAAGACCAAAGAGGGGGCTTCATGGATACAGTGAAGGAGGCAGAAATCTTAGAGGAAGACAAAAGAGGGGGTTTATGGAAACAGTGAAGGAGGCAGGAGTCTTAGAGGAAGACAAAAGATGGGGTTCGTGGATACAGTGAAGGAAGACATGAAGGTAGCGGGTGTGACCCCAAAGAGGACGTAGGAGACAGGGTTAGATGGGAGGAGACGGCAGCTCAGTGGTTAGAGCGTTTGGGTTCGCGTCCCACAGAGAGCACGTCTAGGGTCCTTGGAGAAGACACCTAACCCCCGCTTCTCCCACCATTGGCGCCATCGAAGGGCAGCCTGCTGCGGTGTAAGGAGTGCAGCAAACAAATTTCCCAGGTGAGGGATGAATAGTAATTAATTTAGATGAAAGAAACTGACTTGCTGTGGTGACCCATGAAGATAAATGCCAAAAAGGGAAGAAGAATAAGATTTATCTAGATATTATTTTTATTTTTCTGGAGCCTAGCTAATATCTTGTTCTGGCTGATAGTGTTGGTGTTTTTCTCACATGAGTATGAAGTGGCTCCTGAAGATGAAGCATGAAAAAAAACACAAACTTATATTGAATTTCAAACTAAAAACTTTAACTTTAAAGAAAAAAAACATTGAGCTTCACATTAACTTAATTAGACAGATTAAATAGTAAATATATGTAAATAAAAAGGACGGTATTTAAGTTATAAGTTCAAATACTTAATGACTAGATGGAAACGAACAATAACATTGGGACAATTTCAAATGAAAACATGTTATGAATGACATTTAATTACAGAAAATTTAATTTTTCAAGATTATTAATTTCATTTTGTTCATTTTAAGACGATAGAAACTTAAAACAATGAGAACAATACAAACACTCACCGCTCCTGTCGCCAACATTTTGAATTAAAACGATGAAAAATAACTAACAAAAGGAGGAAATCAGACGATTGGATGGAAAAATTAAGAATAAAACGTTTGAATAAATCTTTTCGATCCGATTAAATTGATGTTTCTAAAGCTTACATGAGCTAGCTGCTAGCTAGCTAACTAGCACAAATCTGCTTCCAACCTAATTTTATATCAATTTATGCTGCATAATTTTCTTCAAACTATTACAACATGATCTAAATATGTCTAACTGTAGTTTTAAAAGCTTAAACTATCCAAAGATTTCAAATCACACTTGATTAGTTTCAATTTTTGGAAAGCAATGGTAGCAACATGGATACCAACGATCGGTGGATCGACGCAGATATCGACATATGGTTTTTTTTAACTGCTGTATCCTTTTGATTGTATCGATACTTAAGTATGACGCACTTTTAAACTGAATTGTTTTATTGCTTTTAATCTTAAAATTTGATAGTTTTTTATTTTTAATGTCGTTAAAACTCAATTTTATTTTATTTTTTATCTGTAATAAAAATATAGGCGACATGGAATAAAAATATAAAAGAAATAGTTGATAAAGTTTGAAGCTGCTTTTGTGCTGTTGAATAAAGGGTTCTAGGACATTTCAGCCACGGATATTTGAGCCAAAAAACCGCAACCTAGGATATTTGAGCCATGTGCGCCCCCGAATTTAGGATATTTCAGCCACGGACATTTGGGCCAAAAACCTATTTTATGCAGAAAATTGTGATATTCTGATATTTTATGTAAAAATTTTATCGTAAATAAACAGTTGCACTACAGAAAATAATTGGTTTTAGTCATTTTTATCCCATGGCTCAAATAAAAAATTCTGATATTTTTAAAAAAATGTTGATATTTTATGTAAAAATTCTGATATTTTATGTAAAAATTTTATCGTAAATAAACAGTTGCACTACAGGAAAAATTGCTTTTAGTCTTAAAAATTTTTATCGTGCAAAATTTTTTATCGTGCTTTTAGTCATTTAAAAAAAATTTTAATCGTAAATAAACAGTTGCGCCCAGCAAAGTTGCGCCCAGGTTGCAGTTCTTCAAATGTCCAAATTTTTTATCGTAAATAAACAGTTGCGCCCAGGTTGCAGTTCTTCAAATGTCCGTGGCTGAAATGTCCGAGTCACCGTGGCTCAAATATCCTAGGTTGCAGTTTTTTGGCTCAAATGTCCGTGGCTAAAATGTCCGTTCACCCCCTTGGACGGCGCCAATGGTGGGAGAAGCGGGGCTTAGGTGTCTTCTCCAAGGTGAACGGACATTTCAGCCACGAATATTTCAGCCACGGACATTTGAAGAACTGCAACCTGGGCGCAACTGTTTACGATAAAAAAAATTTTAATGACTAAAAGCACGATAAAAATTTTTGCACGATAAAAATTTTTAAGACTAAAAGCAATTTTTCTGTAGTGCAACTGTTTATTTACGATAACATTTTTACATAAAATATCAGAATTTTTACATAAAATATTAAATTTTTTAAAAAAATATCAGAATTTTTTATTTGAGCCATGGGATAAAAATGACTAAAAGCAATTTTTTTCTGTAGTGCAACTGTTTATTTACAATAAAATTTTTACATAAAATATCAGAATATCACAATTTTCTACATAAAATAGGTTTTTGGCCCAAATGTCCGTGGCTGAAATGTCCTAAATCCGGGGGGGCACATGGCTCAAATATCCTAGCTTGCAGTTTTTGGCTCAAATGTCCGTGGCTGAAATGTCCGTTCTAGGACACCGTGGCTCAAATATCTTGCAACCAAGGATATTTGAGCCACGGTGACTAGGACATTTCAGCCACGGACATTTGAAGAACTGCAACCTGGGCGCAACTGTTTATTTACGATAAAAGAAAATTTAAATGACTAAAAGCACAATAAAAAATTTTGCACGATAAAAATTTTTAAGACTAAAAGCAATTTTTCTGTAGTGCAACTGTTTATTTACGATAACATTTTTACATAAAATATCAGAATTTTTACATAAAATATCAAAATTTTTTAAAAATATCAGAATTTTTTATTTGAGCCATGGGATAAAAATGACTAAAAGCAATTATTTTCTGTAGTGCAACTGTTTATTTACGATAAAATTTTTACATAAAATATCAGAATATTACAATTTTCTACATAAAATAGGTTTTTGACCCAAATGTCCGAGGCTGAAATGTCCTAAATTCGGGGGCACACATGGCTCAAATATCCTAGGTTGCAGTTTTTTGGCTCAAATGTCCGTGGCTGAAATGTCCTAGAACCCTTCTCCAAGGACCCTAGACGGTGGTCTATTGTTACGTTTTTGAACAAGTTTTTAACCAAAGTTTTTTTTTTTTTTAGTATTTTGATGTGTCATATTCAGTCAAATCTTGTTTAAAATGTTTATTTGACAAAAATAAGCTCGTTACATTGACAAATCTGAACTTTTCATCTCAATTTTGTTCATTGTATTTCCATTTTTTTTTTCTTTAATTTACAAAACAGAGATACTTTTTTATCTCATGTCAGATATTGTATTTTAATCTGAAAATTTGGGAGGCTCTCTGTCAATTTTAAAACAAAAAGAAAAAAAAATCTCAGTACATTAGACTCTAAACTTGAAAACACAGAAATAAAGTCTGGTTTGTTCTTAAACTTAATTAAGAAAGTTACAATTAAGGAGAGAAACTGTTTTACGTTTGTGTTATCAGGATCAAAAATACTTAATTGATTCGTACGTTGAAAATTTGTGTGCTACATTAAATTACTGTACTCAAAATAATAAAAGAATATACAAAAATAAGAAATATTAAAAAGAAATAATGTTCCATTCTGTCATCTTCGGCTTGTTCCGGGATCGGGTCGTGGGGGCAACAGCGTCAAATTGGCAGCCCTCGGTCTCCTCCCGGTTGTACGTGCCCAAAACACCTCGCCCGCGAGGCGCCCGGGTGGCATCTTGATCAGATGCCCTAACCACCCCTTCTGGCTGCTCTCGACCTGGAGGAGGAGCGGCTCGACACCGAGCTCCTCCCAGATGGCAGAGCTCCTCACCCCATCTCTGAGTGAGAGCCCAGCCACCCTGCGGAGGAAGCTCATTTCGGTCGCTTGTACCCGCGATCTCATTCTTTCGGTCACCACCCACAGCTGGTGACCATAGGTGAGGGTAGGAACGTAGATCGACTTGTAAATCGAGAGCTTTGCTTTTCGGCTCAGCTCTCTCTTTACCACAAGGGACCGATGCAGCGTAGCTCTAGGGAAAAAAAGTGATAAATTTAAAATCTAATAACAAGCAGCACAGACAGAGTGTGCATAAAGGTGATAAAAGTTGACATGAGGTGATAAACGGTGATGAAATGTATGATTGAATTAAATTTGTATACCCCAATGTCACTAAACAATTTTCACAACGGGCTTCATTCACATTGCGAATTGGAAAAAAAGTACAAAAACAAAACAGATATTTTGATTAAAAAAAAGTAGATATACAAATACACAAGTAAAAGCTAACTAAACTAAATCAGCTTAACAATTTAGCATATTCCTGCCCGTAAACTCTCTTTCACAATGAGGAAAAACAACCCAAAACAGAAAAAAATACAGCAGTTGGGAAAAAAGAAGAAACCTCGAGGGGATCCACACAAAATAGAGATCTTCTACCGGGACAGGCATCCAATGTGTCTGATACCGGGAAATAAATATGAGCTTATTCTACTGCACAGCTATTTATCTGAAGAAATCAGCAGATGGGCTTCATCCTGATGGAGACAGCATGGTAGACCAAGCACAAAGGCCTCCTCAGTTGGGGGGTGCCCAACACAAAGGATCACCAGGAATCTGGAACAGAACTCTCCCAAAGAGGAGGTGACTGGCAGGGAATTAAGTCTGTCACAGACTATGACATCTCTCCCCAATCCTGTGAAGAAAACACCAACTTCCTGGATAAGCTCAATAACTTTTATAAATGGTTTGAAGCATTTAAAACTAGTGGTGAAAGTCAGTTTCTTCCATCTAACCCTATCTGCCGCATCCTCTTTGGTCACACCAACTATCTTCATGTCTTCATTCACTGTATCCATGAACCTCCTCTTTGGTCTTCCTCTTGGCCTCTTTCCTGGTGGTTCCAAATCCAACATCCTTCTGCCGATGTACTCTCTCTCTCCTCTGCACATATCCAAACCATCTCAGTCTGGCCTCTCTGACTTTATCCCCAAAACCTCTACCATGTGCCGTTCCCCTGATGTACTCATTTCTAATCCTGTCCACCCTGGTCACTACCAGAGAGATCCTCAGCATCTTCATCTCTGCTACCTCCATCTCTGTTTCCTGTCTTTTTCTCAGTGCCACTGTCTCTAGACCAAACAGCATGGCCGGTCTCACCATGGTTTGTACACTTCACCTTTCATTTTAGCTGAAAGTCTTCTATCAGAAAATCACACCTGATATTTTTCTCCACCCATTCCAGTCTGCCTGCACACGCTTCTTCACCTCTTTTCCACACTCTCCATTGCTCTGGACTGTTGATCCTAAGTACTTAAAATCTTCCACCTTCTTTCTCTCTTCCTCAGCATCTTCATCTCTGCTACTTCCATCTCTGTTTTCTGTCTTTTCCTCAGTGCTTGTGTCCCTAGACCAGTACTTCTCAATTATTTCCTATTGCGCCCCCCCTAGGAAGAAGAAAATACTCTCCGCCATTACTATAATTAGTATCATTTCTCTATGAAATTTTTATAAGCAGTGGTCCCCAACCACCAGGCTGCAGACCGGTACCGGTCCGTGGGTCATGTGGTACCAGGCCGTACAGAAAGAAGAAATAACTTCCATTTGGTTTATTGTTCGAGCCATAATTATGTTTTAATCTGAAAAGTCACCGGATTTTTTTCCTTACATCCGTCAATGACTCACCAATGACGCATCATCCCGTTAAATGTAAACCGCTAAACTAGCAAAATGAGTTTAAAAAAAAATAGGAAGCTTCTTTGCTAAGCGGAGTTACAGAGTTACGAAGCAGACTGGACCTTAGAAACACTCTTCAGGTTTCAGGTCAAGATGAGACTGTCTGGTTCCAGCAAAACAAACTCAAAACTCTGATTGAGGAGCCTAACTAGTATTTTTATTCACTTTGTTTTTGTGATGTCTTTTATTTTGAAAGAATTCTTACCGTTACTATGGCAACCAGAGTGCGTTCGAGCAGACAGAATGTTTCCATGTAATAAAGATGCTACTAAATTTTCTCGTAAAGACAAAGTGGATTTAAATATATTATTATTTATTTAAAAAGCCAGTTATTCTAGCTGGTTTTATCACCGTTAGACCGGTCGTGGAAATTTTTATCAGACACTAAACCGGTCCGAGCGCAGAAAAGGTTGAGGACCCCTGGTTGTAAGTACAACTCTGCATAACATTGTATCCTCATTAACATTAAACAAAACAACAACAAAAAAGCAACGTACAACAAAAAACAGCTTTGTTAACATTGTTTTTTAGTCTGTAACAGAAAAGATTTAAAGTGTATCAATTAATTTGAAATTAAAAAACAATTAATTCTTATTCAAAATATAAACTACAACTACTGTAGTGGATGAGTAATTACACTTTACTCTAGTACGGCAAAAAAAAAAAAAAAATTGCTGTCGAGTGTGAAGCGGCCGGGATGGGAATTAACGCCTCCAAATCAGAGACCATGGTCCTCGCCCGGAAAAGGGTGGAATGCCCCTTGCAGGTCAGGGACAGAGTCCTGCCCCAAGTGGAGAAGTCTAAGTATCTCGGGGTGTTGTTCATGAGTGGGGGAAGGATGGAGCGGAAGATCGACAGGCGGATCGGTGCGGCATCAGCAATAACTAGGACGCTGCATCGGTCCGTCGTGGTAAAGAGAGAGCTGAGCCGAAAAGCAAAGCTCTCTATTTACAAGTCTATCTACGTTCCTACCCTCACCTATGGTCAGCAGCTGTGGGTGGTGACCCAAATAATGAGATCGCAGGTACAAGCGGCCGAAATGAGCTTCCTCCGCAGGGTGGCTGGGCTCTCACTCAGAGATCGGGTGAGGAGCTCTGCCATTCGGGAGGAGCTCGGTGTCGAGGCGCTCCTCCTCCGGGTCGAGAGGAGCCAGATGGGGTGGTTCGGGCATCTGGTCAAAATGCCCCCCGAGCGCCTCGCGGGCGAGGTGTTTTGGGCACATCCCACCAGGAGGAGACCAAGGGGCAGACCCCGGACCCGCTGGAGAGACTATGTCTCACAGCTGGCCGGGGAAAGACTTGGGATCCTTCCGGATGAGCTGGAGGATGCAGCCGGGGTGAGAGACGTGGGCTACCTGTGTTTGAGGCTGTTGCCCCCGCGACGCGACCCCGGAACAAGCGGAAGATGACGGAACGGAAAAAAATAAAACATGCTCCACAGTTCCACATGTCTTCCGATGTGGAAGTAGAGTCTTTGGAATCCGGGATGGGTCTTCCTATCTCTGGTGCTGAGGTCGCCGAGGTAGTCAAAAAGCTCTGTGGCGGCCGGGCTCCGGGTGTGGATGAGATTCGTCCGGAGCTCCTAAGGGCTCAGGATGGTGTTCGGCTGTCCTGGCTGACACGCCTTTGCACCATTGCATGGACATCAGGGACAGTGCCTCTGGATTGGCAGACTGGGATGGTGGTCCCTCTTTATAAGAAGGGGGATCGGAGGGTGTGCTCCAACTACCGAGGGATCACACTCCTCAGCCTCCCTGGGAAGGTCTATTCGGGAGTACTGGAGAGGAGGGTCCGTCGGATTGTCGAGTCTCGGATTGAAGAGGAGCAGTGTGGTTTCCGTCCGGGACGTGGAGCTACGGATCCGGTTTTATACCCTCTTCAGGATCCTGGAGGGGTCATGGGAGTTTGCCCAACCAGTACACATGTGTTTTGTGGATCTGGAGAAGGCATTCGATCGTGTCCCTAGGGGACTCTTGTGGGGGGTGCTCCGGGAGCATGGAGTTTCGGAGCCCTTGGTACGGGCTGTCCGGTCTCTGTACGACCGGAGCCAGAGCTTGGTCCGTATAGCCATTTCCAATGAGAGTTGGACTCTCATTTGCTGCGATTTGCTGCGGAGTGTGAAGCGGCCGGGATGAGAATTAGCGCCTCCAAATCCGAGACCATGGTCCTCGCCCGGAAAAGCATGGAATGCCCCCTGCGGGTCAGGGACAGGGTCCTGCCTCAAGTGGAGGAGTTTAAGTATCTCGGGGTCTTGTTCACGAGTGGGGGAAGGATGGAGCGGGATATCGACAGGCGGATCGGTGCGGCGTCAGCAATAACTAGGACGCTGCATCGGTCCGTCGTGGTAAAGAGAGAGCTGAGCCGAAAGGCAAAGATTTACAAGTCGATCTACGTTCCAACCCTCACCTATGGTCACCGGCTGTGGGTGGTGACCGAAAGAATGAGATCACGGGTATAAGCGGCCGAAATGAGCTTCCTCCGCAGGGTGGCCGGGCTCTCACTCAGAGATCGGGTGAGGAGCTCTGCCATCCGGGAGGAGCTCGGTGTCGAGCCGCTCCTCCTCCAGGTCGAGAGGAGCCAGATGGGGTGGTTCGGCATCTGGTCAGGACGCCCCCGAGCACCTCGCGAGTGGGGTGTTTCGGGCACGTTCCACCGGGAAGAGACCAAAGGGCAGACCCCGGACCCGCTGGAGAGATTATGTCTTACAGCTGGCCGGGGAACGACTTGGGATCCTTCCGGGTGAGCTGGAGGATTCAGCCGGGGTGAGAGAGGTCTGGGTTGCCCGTTTGAGGCTGTTGCCCCCACGACCCGACCCCGGAACAAGCGGTAGATGACGGAACAGAATGTTCCAGAGGGTCACACGCGGGCGGCGGGTGCGCCCCACTATTTGAGAAGCACTGCTCTAGAACAAACAGCAAAGACGTAATATACCAACACTAGCATCTTGCGATATTCAATAAATAAATAAAGAAAAGCAAGCAGCATGGCCGGTCTCACCATGGTTTTCTACACTATCCCTTTCATTTTAGCTGAAACTCTTCTGTCACACATCACAACTGATACTTTTCTCCACCCGTCTCAGCTTGCCTGCACACGCTTCTTCATCTCTTTTCCACACTCTCCATTCACCTGTTTTATGTTTATTCCACTATCATTTCCATTTTGGGCTGCTAA
This sequence comes from Neostethus bicornis, assembly GCA_902685375.1. NCBI lineage: Eukaryota > Metazoa > Chordata > Actinopteri > Atheriniformes > Phallostethidae > Neostethus > Neostethus bicornis. The sequence goes on along the minus strand of LR738549.1, from coordinate 8,776,761 downwards.
ATGGCGCAGTGGATAGCACAGTTGCCTCACACAGCAAGAAGGTCTGGGTTCAAATCCCTGGAGGTGATGAAGCTTAGAACACTGGCCTCTCTGTGTGGAGTTTGCATGTTCTCCCCGTGTATATGGGTTTCCTCTCACCCTCTGAAAGCATGTGTTAGGTTGATTGGCTGCTACAAAATTTCCCCTTGGAATGAGTGTGTGTTTGGATGGTTGTGTATGTGTGGCCCTATGACAGACTGGTGACCTGTTTGGGGTGTACCCTGCCTCTAGCCTTGAATTAGATGGGATAGGCTCCAGCTTGCCCTGCTTTCCCATTAGGGTTCAAAGACGAAAAATCTTTTATTACAGACTCAAGGTCCAGTTCAGAAAGACACAACTAAATAAATGAAATAAACACTTCCATTTTGTCCACATTTTTGTCGTAAAGCTATTCTTCAATTTTGACTATAATTAGTAAAAAAAAAAGTGAGGAAAAATACTTTATTCGAATTCTGTGTTGTGCTAATTTAAAAAGTTTTAATTTTTTGTTCGATATCTTATCTTGCAGTATCGAACAGTCTTGCAACCTTAAATGAAATCTCGCGAGAGGGAGGGATTTGTGTTCTCGGGGGTTACTTCCGTTGTAAATTTCACATTCCCGCCATGATCGCGCGCTGCTGCGAGGCGTACCGCAGGTTCCCTGTCAACAACACGGACGTGAGAGCTAGTCAATGCCGGCAAAACTAACTTTTGACCATCAGAGGGCGTTTAAATTCAATTCTGAATTTGGAAAAAATCTGAAGACGAGCTTTTAATCAACAGGTGAACAAGTTTTCATTTTCTTTTTACGGTGACATTGTTTTTAGCAGCAAAAATACAACCTAGCCTGTTAGCTAACTAGCTAGCTTTGCTAGCTAACTCGCTAACGTCGGCCTGCTTCATCCATTCAGCCATTTAACACGAACTGTCTGCTTTAAATCATCGTGAAGTTAAAGTTAAATGAATTTCTTCTCATGATTATGTTTTGTTAAAGTTTTAAAGTAGTGAAAGAGTTCGTGATGTCAGGAGTTAAATCCCGTTAGTTTAACGAAGCCATTCAGATGAAGAGTTGTCATTGTGAACTAGTTTTAGACACAGCTTGTAAATGATTGTAAATAAGTATAAATTTAATTATAAATCAAGTTTAAATTTGATCGCAGCACCGTTAGCTAGCTCTGAGTTGTTTCGACGTCGTGTTTCTACGCGTTTATTTTGCTTTTAGTTTTGACGCTAACTTTGAATCAACAAAATATTGAGGTCTACTTTACTTACATTTTGGATCAAACGCGAATTTATAACAATAATAATAATGAAAAAAAAATTTTTAGATTATTGTTTTGTCAAAATAAGAATTCGTGAAGGAGGGATGTTTGTGTTTTTCGTGGGAAGATCGTCACACGTGGACTGTTACACGGATAGCTTTAGAATGAGATTTGTGTCCACAGTCTGAAAAAGGTATAAACATACGCATTTTATTTTGACTAAAATGGTCGGGAATATTTCATACAAACATAATAAATCGGTATAAATAAAAACCCCGAATCAATCGTCACTTAATTCTAGATACTTTTCTTTTTACATCGACTGTAAAAATACGATCGTATTTATTTCTCCTGCACTTTAAGATCGTAACTTTTCTGTAACACGCGATTGTTTTTGTCTTTTTCTAGATTTATTTTAAAGTCCAAGGCGGCTCAGTGCACCGTCTGGATCGGAAGCCATGGCAACCACGATGCCTAAACTCTCCAGTGGTGGCGCTATTAAGATCCGTGTAAATAACCTCGGAGTTGGAACCACCAAATGGAGAGAAGGAACTTTTGAGATTTTGGAGAAGGACAACAAAGTTAATCTTTGTATACGGTTCAGCTGTGGAAGTCCTTGTAAAACCTTCCAGGTAAAGTTTTTTTTGTTGTTATTGTATTTTTGGGGGCGGGGTTTTTGGTTTGATCGTCACATGGTTTGACAGGGTAAAATAATTAACTCGTGGCTAAAATGTGTCCAAAAAAACTTAGCTTAAATCTTGTTTCTCGTGCTGACGCTAGTTCAGTGCTACGTGTCCTTGGGGAAGACGCGTAACACCGTCGTGGATGTCGTGGATGCCTGCTGCGGTGCAATGCAGCACCGAAATTTCCCAATTTTAGAGATGAACTAGGACGCTGCATCGGTCCGTCGTGGTAAAGAAAGAGCTGAGCCGAAAAGCAAAGCTCTCGATTTACAAGTCGATCTACGTTCCCACCAGCTGGTGACCGAAAGAATGAGATCATGAATACAAGCGGCCGAAATGAGCTTCCTCCACAGGGTCACTGGTCTTCGCCCGGAAAAGGGTGGAATGCCCCCTGCGGGTCCGGGACAGGGTCCTGCCCCAAGTGGAGGAGTTTAAGTATCTCGGGGTCTTGTTCGCGAGTGGGGGAAGGATGGAGCGGGAGATCGACAGACAGATCGGTGCGGCGTCAGCAATAACTAGGACACTGCATCGGTCCGTCGTGGTAAAGAGAGAGCTGAGCCGAAAAGCAAAGCTCTCGATTTACAAGTTGATCTACGTTCCCACCCTCACCTATGGTCACCAGCTGTGGGTGGTGACCAAAAGAATGAGATCGCGGGTACAAGCGGCCGAAACGAGCTTCCTCCGCAGGGTGGCTGGCCTCTCTCACTCAGAGATCCGGTGAGAAGCTCTGCCATCCGGGAGGAGCTCGGTGTCGAGCCACTCCTCCTCCAGGTCAAGATGAGCCAGATGGGGTGGTTTGGGCATCTGGTCAGGATTGCCCCCTGAGCGCCTCGCTGGTTAGGTGTTTTGGGCACATCCCACCAGGAGGAGACCAAGGGGCAGACCCTGGACCCGCTGGAGAGACTATGTTTCACAGCTGGTCGGGGAACGACTTGGGATCCTTACGGGTGAGCTGAAGGAGGCAGCTGGGGTGAGAGAGGTGTTGGCCAACCGTTTGAGGCTGTTGTCCCCGCAACCCGACCCCGGAACAAGCGGAAGATGACAGAATTGTAGCATTTTTGGGATATGTGTATGTCTCATTCATATCTCGTGTATAAACATGAGACTGTATAAACACGATTGATTACTCGTTTTTATTTTGTTTTTGAGCACCTCCGTCTGTGGTGACGTCCACACTAGAACAAAATTTGACTCAGTTATTCTCAAACTCTGGGCTTATTTGAAAGCAGCAATCTTTCTGCACACACTTTAAAAACAAGCTAAAAACCAAATTCTGCAGAAATCCCTGCAGGACAGTGAGAGGAACCTGTTACTTTGGGTTCTTTTCTGGGTTGTTGCCTCATCATGCAGAGGGTGACGGTTATTATTCAGGATGCCCTACATTAGAGCCCTCACCCACCTCTCCCAAACAGCTTCCACAGAGTCCTCTTCTTCTTCTCCTTTCGGCATTTCCCTTCAGGGGTCGCCACAGCAAGTCAGTTTCTTCCTTCTAACCCTATCTGCTGCATCCTCTTCGGTCACGCCAACTATCTTCATGTCTTCCTTCACTGTATCCATGAACCTCCACTTTGGTCTTCCTCTAGTCCTCATTCCTGGTGGTTCCAAACCCAGCATCCTTCTGCCGATGTACTCGGTCTCTCTTCTCTGTACATGTCCAAAACATCTCAGTCTGGCCTCTCGGACTTATCTCCAAAACCTCTAACATGTGCTGTTCCTCTGATATACTCATTTCTAATCCTGTCCATCCTGGTCACTCCCAGAGAGATCCTCAGCATCTTCATCTCTGCTACCTCCATCTCTGCTTCCTGACTTTTCCTCAGTGGCACTGTCTCTAGACCAAACAGCATGGCGGGTCTCACCACGGTTGTGAACACTTTCCCTTTCATTTTAGCTGAAACTCTTCTTCACCTCTTTTCCACACTCTCCGTTGCTCTGGACTGTTGATCCCAAGTACTTAAAATCTTCCACCTTGTTTATCTCTTCTCCCTGTAACCTCACTTTTCCATTTGGATCCCTCTCATTCGCACACGTACTCTGTCTTACTCTGACTAATCTTCATTCCTCTTCTTTCTAGTGCAAACCTCCACCTCTCCAGCTTTTCCTCCACCTCTTCCCTCCTCTCACTACAGATCACAATGTCATCTGCAAACATCATTGTCCATGGAGATTCCTGTCTGACCTCGTCTGTCAGCCTGTCCATCACCATAGCAAACAGCAAAGGACTCAGAGCAGATCCTTGGTGCAGTCCCACCCCCCACACTGAACTCCTCTGTCTCACCTACAGCACACCTCACCACTGTCTTACAGCCCTCATACATGTCCTGGACCACTCTAACATACTTCTCTGTCACACCAGACTTCCTCATACAATACCATAGAGCTTCCACAGAGTCCATGTTCCTTATAACTATCAGTCTGCCCAGTCGCCGAGTACTCTGTGATACTGATGATAGAGGGAGATGAGGATTTAGTGAAGGGGGTCATATCTGCTGTTTGGATTCCGGGTTTCACCTCATTTGTTACAGTTTAGAATATTTCAAAATGTTCCATAAAATAAAACATAATCTACTCTTTTTTTTTTTTTCTCCTTCAGCTGAACCAAAACGTGAAGAAAGTCTCTCCAACCTCAACCCGGCTCATACTGCTGCTGAAAGACAACAGTACCATCATTTTCGACAAGATGACCCCGACTGTACTTCAAAGGACTAGGGAATACTTAGAAAAACTCAAGTGGGAAAAGTCAGGTAATTAAACTCATTTTAACCATGAATGCCTGGATTTTTTTCCGTTCCGTTCTGTCATCTTCCGCTTGTTCCGGGGTCGGGTCGCGGGGGCAAGAGCCTCAAACGGGCAGCCCAGGCCTCCCTCTCCCCGGCTGCATCCTCTAGCTCACCTGGAAGGATCCCAAGTCGTTCCCTGGCCAGCTGTGAGACATAGTTTCTCCAGCGGGCCCGGGGTCTGCCCCTTGGTCTCTTCCCGGTGGGACGTGCCCGAAACACCTCACCTGCGAGACGCTCGGGGGGCATCCTGACTAGATGCCCGAACCATCCCATCTGGCTCCTCTCGATTTTTTTTTTCTGAGAAATGCAGAGAGCAGATTAAATAACTTTGTTTTACTGGAATGTCCAGTAAACACACATTTCTACTTGCAAGGTCGTCCTAAACTGTTAGTTTATAGCTACTTTGAGGACACGGCAGTGCTTTCGTAAATACTAACAGTGTCGCCAGGCGAAGAATGTAGTTTTTGTACCAGAATGCATTAGTATGTACTTTTTGTTTTTGTTTGAAGCCATCGTACAACCATCATACCCGTAAAACACGTTTTAAAGCTGTAAAACCTCTTACTTACACACTTCAAGTTTAAGATTTTATCTTTTGGAATGAAACAAAATATTCGAACCCCAACTCAACTAGAAGTGAGATCGGGCCCAAAAAATCCGACCCGATCCAGCCCGCGGGTATTAAAACCCGGCCCGAGCCCGAAGCAAACCCGAAATGTCATATTTTATTTGTGAGGACTCGGTGGAGGAGGGTTATTTGTAAATAGGAACATTTTCAGCAACATGCTTTTTTAATTAAAAAAAAAAAGAAGACATTTTAAAAATTTAGAAGTCAATCTACGTTCCAACCCTCACTTATGGTCACCAGCTGTGGGTGGGGACCGAAAGAATGAGATCGCAGGTACAAGTGGCCCTCTTTCGCTTGTATCCTGCGGAGGAGGGTGGCTGGGCTCTCAATCAGAGATCGGGTGAGGAGCTCTGCCATCCAAGAGGAGCTCGGTGTTGAGCCGCTTCTCCTCCAGGTCGAGAGGAGCCAGATGGGGTGGTTCGGGCATCTGGTTAGGATGCCCCCCGAGCACCTTGCTGGTGAGGTGTTTCGGGCACGTCCCACTGGGAGGAGACCAAGGGGCAGACCCCGGACCCGCTGGAGGGACTATGTTTCACAGCTGGCCGGGGAACGACTCTGGATCCTTCCGGGTGAGTTGGAGGATGCAGCCGGGGTGAGAGAGGCCTGGGCTTCCCTTCTGAGGCTGTTGCCCCCGTGACCCAGCCCCTGATAAGCGGAAGATGATGAAACGGATATTTATTTGAAAAAAGTCAGCGAGAGAGAAGGTGGTGAGTCCACTGGAAGGGCGGCCCATGTCCCCCATTCGGGCTAAACCCAGCCGGGCTCCATGGGTAAAAGCCCGGCTCTCGTGCCCCGCCCTGGCTCCAAGGGGGCCCCGGTGACCCACACCCGGGCAAGGGCAACTTGGCCATGCTTGATCTCTTCATAGGAGTATTTAAGCCACGGTTTGCCTGCCCCCTCACATAGGACCTGTTTGCCTTGGGTGACCCTACCAGGGGCATTAAGCCCCGGACAAAATAGCTCTTAGGATCATAGGGGCACGCAAACCCCTCCACCGCGATAAGGTGGCGGCTATAGGAGGATGACCCACAAGCATCTCGCTGGTGAGGCATTTTGGGCACGTCCCGGGCGATTGTTTTTCTAATGTTTTATCTTCTCTATCAACCCTTTGATCCAGCAGTCCTGAAGTCTTCCCAGGGGAGCGCCAACTTCAGCATCCTGGTCAACCGCTCCCTGAAAAACGACAGCAACCAATCGGGAGACAAACAGGTGAACGTCGAGTCGAAATAACTACTAAAACGTTTTCATGTAAACGTGGAAGTTTTTCTAAAGTCTCCCAAACTGTTCCAGACTACACCGAGACGGCAGAGCGCCGAAGGCCGAGAAGACGCAATGCCACGCAAGCCTTTGAGCAGCCCGAGTCGAGTGGCTTCTGCGCCAAGTCGTACCGGGCTGTCTGAGAACAGGTGTGAAATAATCTCAGATTGATTTCTATTAACGAGTGTCTGTGGTCTGACGTCAGATGGATTGATTCTGTTCTAGGAGTGAGATGAGGAAAAGGATGCTGGCATCTGAAAATGATCTGACGGAAGATTACCCGAAGGAAAACGACTCGTCCAGGTAAAGTGGAATCTCAAATTTAATAATGGTTACAACTGAGTCTGACACCATGCCGGAAAACTCTGTAAAGAAAGTAAATTTATTTATATAGAACCTTTTATTTACGTCACAAGTTAAAATAATGGTCAAAAATATTTAAAAAGGTTGTAATGGGAAAGGTTCTACTGACCCCTGCTGGTCAGAGACAGGTACCGCCTTAAGTGAAGGAGTTTAAGTATCTTGGGGTCTTGTTCATGGGAAAGGATGGAGCGGGAGATTGACTTTTGGATTGGTGCAGCGTCTGCAATAATCAGGATGCTGATTAATTGGTCCGTCGTGGTGAAGAAAGAGCAGAGCTGAAAGGCAAAGCTTTCGATTTACAAGTCAATCTACGTTCCAACCCTCACCTATGGTCACCAGCTGTGGGTGGTGACCGAAAGAATGAGATCACAGATATCTGTTCCGTCGTCTTCCTCTCATCCGGGGCCGGGTCGTGTGGGGCAACAGTCTCAGACGGGAAGCCCAGGCTTCTCTCTCTCCAGCTGCCTCCTCCAGCTCACCCGGAAGGATCCTGAGGTGTTCCCCGGCCAGCTGTGAGACATAGTCTCTCCAGCAGGTCCGGGGTCTGCCCCTTGGTTTCCTCCCGGTGGGATGTGCACGAAACACCCCAACAGCAAGGCGCTCGGAGGGCATCCTGACCAGATGCTCAAACCACATCATCTGGCTCCTCTTGACTTGCTGGAGGAGCGGCTCGACACCGAGCTCCTCCCAGATGGCAGAGCTCCTCACTCGATTTCTGAGTGAGAGCCCAGCCACCCTGCGGAGGAAGCTCATTTCGGCCGCTTGTATCCACGATCTTGTTCTTTCAGTCACCACGAGATCACAGATATAAGCGGCTTAAATGATCATCCTCCACAGGGTGGCTGGCTGAGCTCAGAGTAGATCTGCTTCTCCTCGGGGTCGAGAGAAGCCAGATGGGGTGGTTCGGGCATCTGGTTAGGATGCCTCCTCAGTACACTAATTTCCTTTCAGACCACGTTTTAAACGTCTTATCTGTTTTCATTTGGAATAAAACATGTAATCTATTAACCTGTAAAGTGACACATGTGGTTAAGCAGGTTTTATTTGGGGTCACGATTTGTCTCTGTTACCAGACACTATCTGAGATCGTTTGTATTTTTTCAGCAACAACAAGGCGACCTCGGATCCCAGCAGGAAGTTTCTGTCGAGCTGCAAAGAAAAGCTCAAAAAAGGAAAGGAGTCCGAGGAGAACAGGAGCTCAGGTAAAAACACCTCACTGCTTTTTTACCTGTTGCAGCTCTTTGATTAGAAATGTTGTTTCAGTTTGTGTTGCAGCGTCTATGAGTCTGAAATCTGATTTCTTTCTTATTTTAAAACTGTTAAAAGACACTACCCCGGGCGGCTGCCTGCTGCGGTGTCTGGTCGTCTATTTTCTCATTTTTTCCACTCGGTTTCTGTTTGCCTTTTGTCTGTGTTTGGTCCCGGTCTGGAGATTTGACTTTGTGCGCTCTTTGGACGTCGTTTTGGACTGCACTGTTTTACTTCAGACGGCTGTTTTTAGGCTAGCCGTTTTTGGTTTCAACGGCTCGCTCTCCGTTTTGTTGGTCATGGAGTCGTTTCGCTTTGTTTGCGTGGACTTAACCAGCAGCTAGCTCTCGGAACAAGATCCACTGTGGCTGGAGGAGTCTATGCAGTACCGACAGAACTGAGAAGGAGACGATCAGAAAGGAGGCACTTTGAGCCCAGTGTATCTGTGGTGTTCATGGGTAACATTCGGACACTCGCTGGCAAGATGGAGGAACTGGGGACGCTCATTCTGACCCAGCAGGAATGGGGAGGGGCCACTTGGTAGAATGGGGATGAGGCACTTGGTAGAATGGGGAGGGGCCACTTGGTAGAATGGGGATGAGGCACTTGGTAGAATGGGGAGGGGCCACTTGGTAGAATGGGGAGGGGCCACTTGGTAGAATGGGGAGGGGCCTGACTTCGTAGACTCATTATGGACTGTTTTTTTTTTTTACTTGTCAGTCGCCAGCTTTTACACCGTGTAAGTGGACCGGGAAGGCATCGAGGTGTTAGCACCGCAGCATCAATATTTCCCTTCGGGATTAATAAAGTAGTTTCAATTTCTTTTCAGCTCCACTGGGCTCCGCTCCACTTCAGGCAGCTTCCTTCTACGGCAGCCGATCTCTAACTAAAGACTTCGGCCAGAGCCATTCCTTCTTGGACAGGTAGGCTCATGTCTGATACCAGAGGTGTTAAACAGGAACTGAGGGGGTCATGCTAAATCTCTCCTGTTCACTCACAGACCCTCCAGTGCTACACCGAGCAGCGCAACCAAGAGAAGCCTCAACCTGCCCAACCACTCCACCCCCTTTAAAAAAGCCAGACCCTCTTTGGAGTACGGTGGCTGGAACAAACAGAGACCCCCCACGTTGACCCAGTCCCAGGCTCCACTGCAGGGGTAACCGTCACATGAGTGTCCCATGTTAATGTTTTTTCATTAAACCGTACATTTTGATCATTAAATTCTTCACCTCTTGCAGTTTTTCCAACCTGGGAAACACCTGTTACATGAACTCCATCCTTCAGTCCCTCTTCAGCCTCCCTTCCTTCTCCAACGACATGCTCAAACAGAGCATCCCCTGGAAGAAGGTGCCTATTAATGCCTTGCTCAGGTACGAGTTAATGTCAATTTGAACAACCATGCTTTTTAAAATGGTTGCTTTTTGGTTTGAGTCTGTCTGATTTCAATTAACAAGAGCAACATCTATTTTAGTTCTAGATTTTTTAAAAAAAAATTAAATTTTAATATTCGAAGTAAAACTAAAAGTACTTAGGATCAACAGTCAGGAGCAATGGAGAGTGTGGAAAAGAGGTGAAGAAGCGTGTGCAGGCAGGCTGGAACGGGTGGAGGAAAGTATCAGGTGTGATGTGTGACAGAAGAGTTTCAGCTAAAATGAAAGGGAAAGTGTACAAAACCGTGGCGAGACCGGCCATGCTGATTGGTCTAGAAACAGTGGCACTGATGAAAAGACAGGAAGCAGAGATGGAGGTAGCAGAGATGAAGATGCTGAGGATCTCTCTGGGAGTGACCAGGATGGACAGGATCAGAGGAACAGCACATGTTAGAGGTTTTGGAGATAAAGTCAGAGAGGCCAGACTGAGATGGTTTGGACATGTGCAGAGGAGAGAGAGGGGGTACATCGGAAGGAGGACGCTAGGTCTGGAACCACCTGGAAAGAGGCCTAGAGGAAGACCAAAGAGGAGGTTCATGGATACAGTAAAGGAAGACATGAAAATAGTTGGCATGACCAAAGAAGATGCAGCAGATAGGGTTAGATGGAAGAAACTGACTTGCTGTGGCGACCCCTGAAGGGAAATGTCAAAGAAGAAGATACGAAGTAAAACTAAAAGTTGAAAAATGTGATTCACACCATTTTTTAAAAAAACATCTTATTGAATTTTTTCAGTCTGATCTTAGAAAACAAACTAATGTGAGATCTTAATGTCGTCATTTTGCAGACGTTTTGCTCACCTCATGATCAAGAAGGACGTCGGCTGTCCAGAGACCAAGAAAGACCTGCTGAGAAAAGTGAAGAGCGCCATCTCCTCCACCGCTGAACGTTTCTCTGGGAACATGCAGAACGTAAGATCATCGCTTTAAATCTGTTTATTCTGTTCTGTTGTCTTCCACTTGTGTGGGGTTAACGGCCTCAGACGGTAAGCCTAGGCTTCTCTCACCCCGGCTACATCCTCCAGATCACTCGGTAGCATCCCGAGGTGTTCTCCAGCCAACTGTGAGACATAGTCTCTCCAGTGGGTCCGGGGTCTGCTTCTGTGTCCCCTCCCAAAACGCCTCACCAGCGAGGCAATTGGGAGGCATTCAAACCAGATGCCTGAACAACCCCATCTGGCTTCTCTTGACCCGGAGGTGCAACGACTATACTCTGAGCTCCTCTCTGATTGCAGAGCTCCTCACTCTGTCTTTGTGTTTATTCCAGATTGAGTTAATTAATATAAATGAATTACTTGTCGTCCCAGGGGCGTCGGCCTAGTGGCAGAGTTGATCGGGACAACCTGGTTCGATTCCCCCTGAGGCTGATCATAGTCCAACACAATACAAATGAAACGTATAAATTAATTTCTTGTTCGACAGCTTATTTTTTGTAAACTAGTGGTATTTTTTTTTTGTCCATCAGGATGCTCACGAGTTTCTGAGTCAGTGTTTGGACCAGCTAAAGGACGACGTGGAGAAGATGAACAAAAATCTAGCAAGCACCTCTCCGACCATGTTGATGTGCGACAACAATTCAGAACCGGGATCTGTCCGGATGGAGCCCGGTGAAGAGGCCGACACGAGCCGGGTCTACACCTGCCCCGTTATTGTCAACATGGAGTTTGAGGTCCAACACACAATCACCTGCAAATGGTGAGTCGTTTTTTCGTGGATCGTATCATTTGTACCATGTAGATGTAAGTTAGGGTGGGTATTGTTAAAATTTCAGTTTTGGAGTGAGAGGTGATGAGATGCTTGATGACAGGGTGTGTATTGTCCGAAATTTGTGTTGAACAGTTGCTTATGTCCGTATAGCCGGCAACATGTCGATTCCATTTCCAGTGAGAGTTGGACTCCACCAAGGCTGCCCTTTGTCACCGATTCTGTTCATCACTTTTATGGACAGAAAATCTAGGAGCAGCCGAAGCGTTGGAGGGATCCGATTTAGTGACCTCAGGATCGGATCTCTGCTTTTTGCAGATGATGTGGTCCTTTTGGCTTCATCGGACCGTGATCTCCAGCTCTCGCTGGATCGATTTGCTGCCGAGTGTGAAGCGGCCGGGATGGGAATTAGCGCCTCCAAATCCAAGACCATGGTCCTCGCCCGGAAAAGGGTGGAATGCCCCCTGCTGGTCAGGGACAAGGTCCTGCCCCAAGTGGAGGAGTTTAAGTATCTCGGGGTCTTGATCACGAGTGGGGGGAAGGATGGAGCGGGAGATCGACAGACAGATCGGTGCGGCGTCAGCAATAACTAGGACACTGCATCGGTCCGTCGTGGTAAAGAGAGAGCTGAGCCGCAAAGCAAAGCTCTCGATTTACAAGTCGATCTACGTTCCAACCCTCACCTATGGTCACCAGCCGTGGGTGGTGACCAAAAGAATGGGATCACGGATACAAGCGGCTGAAATGAGCTTCCTCCACAGGGTGGCTGGGCTCTCACTCAGAGATCGGGTGAGGAGCTCTGCCATCCGGGAGGAGCTCGGTGTCGAGCTGCTCCTCCTCCAGGTCGAGAGGAGCCAGATGGGTTGGTTCGGGCATCTGGTCAGGATGCCCCCCGAGCGCCTCACTGGTGAGGTGTTTCGAGCACGTCCCACCAGGAGGAGACCAAGAGGCAGACCCCAGACCCGCTGGAGAGACTATGTCTCACAGCTGGCCGGGGAACGACTCAGGATCCTTCCAGGTGACCTGGAGGATGTAGCCGGGGAGAGGGAAGCCTGGACTTCCCGTCTGAGGCTGTCACCCCTGCGACCCGGCCCCAGATGAGCAGAAGATGACGGAACAGTTGCTCATGCGGATAACTTGTAAAATCATTTGATTGCAAGAACATTCCAAATGTTAAACAAAAGCAAACCTATCCCGTTAAGGCAGGAACTTATCTATTAGGTATAGATTTATTTGGCAGCATCAGAACCTCGTCTGTTTCTTTTGCCCATCCCGATGTGGAAGTTGTTGGTTTGAATCTGTCTTGTGATTCTGCAGCTGCGGTGAGGTGGTGACCAAACGAGAGCAGTTCAACGACTTATCCATCGACCTGCCGCGCAGGAAAAAGACCCTGCCGCTCCGCTCCATCCAGGACTCCCTGGATCTCTTTTTCAGGGTGTGTTTTCTGCATTTGAACTTATTTTAAGTCTTTGTGCAAAAATGAATAAAAAACATCTAGATTGAGTTTAAAATTGTTAACCGATCTGTTTTCAGATGGAAGAAATTGAGTATTCGTGTGAGAAGTGCAACGGGAAGGCAGCGACGGTTACACATAAATTCAGCAAACTACCCAGGTATGTTTAAACACACACACACACCATCAGAAGTGAACCAGAAGTTTTTTAGCAGGTTCCTCTCTCTCTCTCTCCTCCACAGGGTGCTCATCCTCCACCTGAAACGTTACAGCTTTAACGCTCAGCTGTCCATGAACAGCAAACTAGGCCAGCAGGTGATGATTCCTCGATACCTAACCCTCCTGTCGCACTGCACAGAATCCACCAAACCACCCATCAGCCTCGGCTGGACGCCACAAGCACTCGGGTAAGAAAGAATCGCACAGTTCGGAAACATCCTTAGAATTTCAGGGGTGTAAATAATGGCTTAAAAATAATGATAATCTTTTTATTTTAAGTGTCACAATCTTACAAGTGGTTGAATTTTCAGTTTCACTTAGTTTTTTTAATTAATATTTTAAACTGGCTTTTATTTTTCCTCTAAGGTCCAAAAGATCATCCTACGGTGTAAACTCCTCCACAACGACTCTGCGGTGAGTTCTCGAGAACATACAGTATACCGTATTTTCACGACCACAAGGCGCATATAAAAGTCTTAGATTTTCTTCAAAACTAGCGGCGCGCCCTTTCGTGCAGCGCGCCCTATGTGTGCTTCTAATTTTTGACTATGCGTGCTCATCTCACCGCCGACGTTAAAAAAACAAGTGAAGCAGATGAACGCTATGCTCGCTGTGATTCCGGGAGGTCTGACATAAACTCTAACCGCTGGACATCGACGTGAACTGGCATTCAAAGTAAGGCTGAGAGCAGCGTGGGAGCGATGGATGACCAGAGGAGACCACAGCTTCACAAAGGGTGGAAGGCAGCACCGGGCGAGTTACGCCACAGTTTGCCAGTGGATTGTAGATGCTTGGACTAACGTGTCTGCTGGCACTGTTGTCCGAGCTTTCGCAAAAGCAGGCATTGTCCAAAAGTGAGGTTACAGGGAGAAGAGATAAAGAAGGTGAAAGATTTTAAGTATCTAGGATCAACAGTCCAGAGCAATGGAAAGTGTGGAAAAGAGGCGAAGAAGCGTGTGCAGCCAGACTGGAACGGGTGGAGAAAAGTATCAGGTGTGATGTGTGATAGAAGAGTTTCAGCTCAAATTTAAAGGAAAAGTGTACAAAACCGTGGTTAGACCGGCCATGCTGTTTGGTCTAGAGACAGTGTCACTGAGGAAAAGACAGGAAGCAGAGATGGAGGTAGCAGAGATGAGCGCACAGCACATGTTAGAGGTTTCGGGGATAAAGTCCGAGAGGCCAGACTGAGATGGTTTGGACATGTGCAGAAGAGAGAGAGTACATCGAAAGAAGGATACTGGGTTGGGAACCACCAGGAAAGAGGACTAGAGGAAGACCAAAGAGGAGGTTCATGGATACAGTGATGGAAGACATGAATATAGTTGGTGTGACCAAAGAGGATACAGCAGATAGGGTTAGATGGAAGAAACTGACTTGCTGTGGCGACCCCTGAAGGAAAATGCAGAGAGAAGTCGAAGAATTTCCGAGGAGCCACTCGGTAAAGAAAGTGGGTTAGGGTTGACAGCGAGGAAAGTGAACCTGCTATGTTGGATTTAGCGCACCTGTTAGATTCTGAAACAGAGGATGAGGACTTGGATGGATTTGATAAATGATTTTATGACGACTGTAATATTTAAATAAAGACAACCAAACTCAGTTTTACTCCTGATCTATTTTTAAATACACACACTTGTCTGTTTGTGTGTGTGTTGTTGTAAGGCAGACGTACGTAGTAGAGCATATATGTATAAAACCCGCGCCCTATCATCCAGTGCGCCTTACGTGTGTGTTAAATACAGAGCACACAAAACTGGTACTGCGTCTTTTAATACGGGGCGCCTTTTGGTCGTGAAAATACGGAAACTAAAATTTTCAATGACATTTTTCAAAACTTGAGTCTTCAAAAAAAAGAAACTCATGATTTCCAGTGTTCATGACTGGATTTGTTGCTTTGTGTAGAAGATGTGGAAGTAAGGCGAGCAATACAGCGATACTTCTAGACTCGGACTGTGAGGAGGACTTAATCAGGAAGACTCAGACCAGCCGCAGACGACTTCTTAGCAGCTGTTTGCCTGAAGAGGAAGACCAATCTGAAGAGGTCAGACCCGCTTTAAAAACTTTTTTGTGTGTTTGTGTTGCCTTGGTTACAAATCTGCTTGCATTTTCAGCGGGGAACGGCTGCAGACTCAGGAGATTTAAGCGGCATAAACGATGAGGAGATGCTCGCTGCAGTGTTGGCGATAAGCCGGCAGGAAGCTGGACTTTCTGCTCCGCTTCCTCCAGAAGAAGAGCCGACCTGCAGCCCAGACACGGGCTTCGGGGACGCCGACGTCCTTGAGCTATCCTACCAGGGCGAGCCTCTGGAAATGGAGACCAAACCTGCTGGTGCGCCACATTAAGAAGGTGCTTCTTCATTCAAACGAAGACGTTCTGTAACAGTTTGTTTTGCTTTTTTTTCTTCAGAACCACTGGATTCCATGGATCTGACCATGGATGAAAACAAAGAAAATCAGACTCCTGAAGTGGCTCAGCAGCAGGGTGAACTAGACTGGGTGCAGCAGTACAATTATGACCAGGAGAGAGAGGAGCAGGAACTGCAGCAAGCTTTGGCTCAGAGTCTGCAGGAGCACGTGAGTCTCCACAGATCCACAGAAAACTCCCAGAAACACCTTTAAACTGTTTTCTTTCCACATTCAGGAGGCCCAAGAGATGAGGGAAGAGGACGATCTCAAGAGGGCGACGGAGCTCAGTTTGCAAGGTATGCACATTATTATAGATTATTATAATTGTATAAAGCATACTTTAAAAGATTTTTCTAAAAAAGAAACTTTACAGCAAATAATAAGAAAAATATATACATATATTCATATATATCGCTCTGTCTCAGAGTTCAACAACTCCCTGCCTGAGGTGCTCTGCTCCGATGAAGATTCTGGAAATGAAGACTTGCTAGACATGGAGTACACTGAAGCCGAAGCGGAGAACCTCAAGAAAAACGCAGAGGTATCAAAATATCTGCAAACCGCGGTGAATAAAAAGATGTTAATCTTATGGTGATAATCTAAGAGGCTGTGTTTCTACAGAGCGGAGAGCTGGCCAACTCCTACAGACTGATCAGTGTGGTCAGTCACATCGGGAGCAACTCTTCTTCAGGTCAGAATAGTAACACGTTAAAACAAACATCCAGAACAGGCTGGGTCATAGCTGGTCATCAGAAACCGTCAAAAACAGAATGCATAGATCAGTAGTGTCCAACTTTTTTTTGTCGCAGGATCTACTTTTCAAATATGAAACCTTAAATCTACCAGTCCGGTGTTACCGTCACAAACCCCCAGATATAGTTTTGTTTGTTGTTATTATGTATTGGACATCACAAACACACCCTCTCTCGAACAGACACAAATACACACGGACAAATTTCTCTCTCTTTCAAACACAGACAAATTCCTCTCTCTCAATCACACAGACAAGTTCCCCTCACTCTCACCGTTTCCCTCTCATTCAACTACACACAGATACTTACACACACACAGAGACAAGTTCCCCTCTCTGTCTCTCTCTTTCATTCTAATTCAACAACACACAGATACTTACACACACACACACACACAGAAACAAGTTCCTCTCTTTCAAATACACACAGACAAGTTCCTCTCTCAAATACACACAGACATGTTCCCTTCTCTCTCTCTGATTCTCTCTCTCAATCAACTACACACAGATGCTTACACTCACAGAGACAAGTTTCTCTCTCTCAAATTCACACAGATACTTACACACACAGAAACAAGTTCCTCTCTCAAATACACTCAGACAAGTTGCTCTCTGTCTCTTTTTCTCTCTCTCTCTCTCTCTCTCTCTCTCTCTCAACTACACACAGATGTTTACACACACACAGACAAGTTCCTTTCTCAAATACAGAGACAAGTTGCTCTCTCAAACACACACTCACACACAGACAAATTTCTCTCAAACACACACCGACAAATTCCTCTCTTCCCCTCACACTTTTTTCTCTCTAACACACACACACAGATATATTCCGCACGCACGCAGCACTTTGCAAGGAGGAGGAGCCACCATAGCAACAGGCGCTGCTCATTGATTTCCGGTTTAACAGCATGTTTTCATGTCACAAACTCCAAAAATGTCCAATAAAACTAGAAAAAACTGCTAAATTTATGGTTTTTACAATAAAAGAAGAGTCGTTAAAATCTAGCGACTAGAGAGTCTGAATATTTGCTAAATGTAGCGTCAAAGTCGCTGAGTTGACAATACTGACTCCATCTAATATTTTTCACTACACACTTGGCGGTCTACTTGGAACCTGTTGGCGGGTTACCAGTTGGCTTCGATCAACTGGTTGGGCACCTTTGACATAGATGTTAGAAAGCTGGTGATGGTGTTTTTAATTCCAGTTATTACTTTTATTTATCTGTAACTACCGCTAATATAAAAAGAAAGTAATATTCACCTTAAAAAAAAGTAGTGTGGCTCATCATAGAAAATAAATGTATTGATCTGGTAGGTTCAGATCAAATTTCAAAGTACCTGTAACTGTGACCAGCAGAGTCCAGGGATGATTAAACTCTTCCTCGTTGTGACGGTGCTTTTCTATTTGCTAACATCGTCATGTCCTCTCTAGGTCATTACATCAGCGACGTGTTCGACATGAAGAAACAGTCGTGGTTGACCTACAATGACCTGGATGTGTCGCGCACGCAAGAATCGGCTGTGCAGCGAGACAGAGACCGCAGTGGATATATTTTCTTTTATATGCACAAGTAAGGAAAAGATTATTCACTAACTATTGGTTAAACTCAGGTGACACTTCAGGTAGAGTTTGACTGCTCCATCGGGTTTACACAAATAATTTATTTTGAAAATGTCATTTTTGAAGAAACAATATGACGGAGGTCTAACGAGTAAATTAAGAGTTATTAAGAAACTTTCAGACATGACTTTGAAAGTTACTATTTCAGATCATTAGAAGTTTAATCTTAGCTAAATATCTATTATTATTCTAAATTTTTTTTACTAATTTATCCCGAAATATGTTGAAACAAAAATATCTCAAAGTATCGTCCTGAAAAGGACCAATCACAATCAACAACTCCCGTAAGATTTGAACCCAAGACTTTCTGATCAAAAAATGACCACTTTAAGGCCCCGCCCACACGTAGCAGAGTATTTTTGAAAACGCATATCTGCTGTCCTCTGTTTTAGGAAAACGTTCGCGTCCACATGTAACCATTTTTAAAATATTTGCGTCCACACGGAGCCTTATAAATACGCTTCTCAGTACGGTTATGAGCATGCCAGACCAGTAGTGGGCAGTATTGATGTAAACGTAAGTTCTGAGCTATCCAATCAGAGCACCTCTGTCGTCATTTTGACAAAACCTGAAACATGGCGCCAGGCATCTCGTTTGTGTGGACCGACAAGGAGGTGGAATTTCTTTTAAAAGTCGTCATCGACTTTAAACACAGAAAAATCTAGACGATCCAAACAAGAACGCACGAATGACGTATGTGCATTACTTGTCGCAGGTAGTGACGAATAAAAACGCAAATTTCCGTTTTTGCACGTCCACACGCAAACGCAAAAACGGAGTTTTCCAAAATTTTTGGCCGGAGTTTTCAAAAGCGCTGGTCTTGAGTGAAAAAAACCCTCCATTTTCATGTGGACGGCAAAACGGATTAAAAAAATATGCGTTTTTTAAAAATATCCGGTTCCGTGTGGACGGGGCCTAAATGTCATCCTATAAAAAGAACTCTGGAATAGACTGTAAAGTTTTAAGAAAACCGACTGGAACGGTTTAACGTTATTGAATTGGTGTTTGCTCTCTCGGCTCGTTTAGAAAGTGAAAATCCGACCTGATGGAAATGGGAAACAGGAGTCTTAATGATTATCTGAGATTTTTCTTTCGAACCAATTCTGGCTGCATTTTAAATGATTTCCAAAACTGGTTTGAAAATGAAAAAGTTTAACTCTTAAACTGCAAAAACTAGTAGTAGGAGTAGTTCATTGCATCTATATACGTTACGTTCATGCTGTCTGTATTATGGCTGCAGCGATGGATTGTTTCGGTAAAAAAAAAAAAAAAGAAGTTTTTTTAAACCAATATTTGCAAATAAGACATTTTATTCAAGAAAAAAACACTTGTAATCACGTTTATTGAGAATCAAACATCCAAAAAGCATGTGAAAGGCACTTAACAGCAGATTTTTCAACAAAAATAGATACAAACTTCAAATAAATTGTACTTTTGTGCTGACATCAGTTCATTTTCCCCCAAAATATTTTAATAAATAAATCCCAGACTCACTCGAACAAGAACAGAAAAAAAAATCTGTTTAATTTTTTTAAAAAAAGAATAATTGTTTAAGGTGAGATGTCCCGAGATCTGGACTCAAACTTGTCGTAGCAGGGTAAAACATGCTGGGGTCAGTCTCAGGATGTTGGAAATGGAATCAAATTTAACAAGTAACAAGTTTAACTGACGTAAAAGAACGACATATATTTGTCTCAAATCTTATTTGTGGTGAAACTAAACAGTATTAATATGCAAATAAAAAAAATGATGCTTGATTTATTATTTTAAGGTGTATATTTGACTAAAAAAAAATAAAGCTGCTGCAAATAAAGTTGTGCACAAATAATTAAATTTAGGAAGATTTTTCTGGAAACAGATATTTTATTAAGTAAAATAAAAAAAAACTTTAGTAAAAACTCGTTATTCTCCTTAAATAATTTAGATTTGTAGAAGGTAATAAATTAATTTATATTGCACATATTTTAAAGTGTAATTTAGTCAAATCAGATTAGTTAGTTCCGTTCTGTCGTTTTCGGCTTATCCGGGGGCAACAGCCTCAGACGGGAAGCTCAGGCTCCCCTCATTCCGGCTGCATCCTCCAGCTCACCCGGAAGGATCTTGGGGTGTTCTCTGCCAAGCTATGAGACCGATATGAGTCTCTCTCTAGCGGGTCCGGGGTCTACCTCTGGGTCTCCTGCTAGTGGGACGTGCCTGAAACACCTCACCAGCGAGGCATTCGGGAGGCATCCTAACCAGATGCCTGAACCACCCCATCTGGCTCCTCTCGACCCAGAGAGCAGCGGCTCTACTTCAAGCTCCTCCCGGATGGCAGAGCTCCTCACTCTATTTTTGAGTGAGAGCCCAGCTACCCTGCAGAGGAAGCTCATTTCAGCCGCTTGTATACGTGGTCTCGTTCTTTCTGTCACCACCCACAGCTAGTGACCACTGGTGAGAGTAGGAATGATAAATTTGTAAATTGAGAGTTTTGCTTTTCGGCTCAGCTCTCTTATTTTTCATAACAGATCGATGCTGCATCCTGATTATTGCAGGCGCCGCACTGATCTGTGACAAAAAAGCTGAGCCAAAAAAATTCTACTTTTTACTTGTGATTTCAATTGTTTTGTGGTCAAATCAAAGACGTGTGTGTGTCTCCTCTGCAGAGATGTGTTTGAACAGCTGTCAGAGATGGAGCGGACTGGAACCAGCAACCTTTCCGAGGCCGGTCGGAACGTCCTGCAGCCGCTCTGAGTCGGTCTGCCTGTAACGACAAGCCCAACAAGACTCTGTCATTGAGATTAGAACATGATTTTCTCGAGTTGCTCAATCAACTAGTTTTTTTTAAACCACTTCACCATTTTTGTAGTAAAAAAAAAAAACCATTTTCTTTTTCTTTCCGTTCTGTATTTCCTGTCCGGTTTTTTCTCCCTTCAAGCAATGCCTACGAGACGCTCCTGGTGCTCTGTGTGCTTTGTTTATACGCAGACTTTTTTTTTTTTCCTTCAAACATTTTCTAAATAAAGTTCTATTCTATTGGATTATAAGCTTTGCTAGTCAGAGGGTCGCTGTATTTAGCATTTGGTGCAATATTTAATATTTACGTAACAGCACAAAGTTGCCAGTTCCGATCAGCCCTCTGTGTGTATGTGTCTGAAACGTACGGAGCGTTTCTCAGTTTTTGTTTTTTTTTATTTTGTGCCTCCCAAGATTTTTTGTTTTTTTTTTTCCAAATATTGTATGAGCTTTATTTTGAAAGGTGCACAGCCTTGTTACTATTTGAATGTCTGTCTGACCTTTATTGTGATAGTCTGTTTTCTTGGACTCTTAAGGTCAAACCACAAATTAAAGCTTCTATTCGTATCGACCACCAGGGATTTGTTGTTTCTATGCCCACTGCGGACCCTGGCATGTTTGCTAGTTTAATAAACTAAAAGCAGAATGTTGCTGCCCCTCACCCCCGTCCGCTCCCCTCGACTGTAAAATAACGTCTGTCTGATCCCTCACTGGTTACCTTGCAAGATTTAGTATTAAAAAGAGTTCTAGCAAGAGTATGTAGACCGAAATCTGAGGTGTTTATTTAAAAAGCGTGCACTATAACTAGCTGTCTGATGGTTACTGATGAGCTCTTTTTCATTTTTTCCCCCCACTCTCTTGCTTTTCTTCTTTTTCCTGTTGTGTAAAGAGGGTCAAATGTACCTGTGATGGGTACAAACTGCTTTTTGTACCCTTCAAAGACAACCAACGCTTCCTAAAAGAGATTTTAATAAAAACAGAAATACATAAAAATTTGATTTTCTATTTTTTTTTTTTTTTTTTTCACAGAGTCGGTGTTACAAAAAAAAAAAAACGGGTGATGTAGGTGGATGTTAAGCTGGGGTCAGTCTAGTGGGCGTGTGCAGGAGAATCATGGTAACGCTTTCTGCGGACCTTTATCTGTCACCTATAATCAATAAATTTCTTCATCAGCGGCTCCAGTCGTCGCCCAGTGAGTCGGTTGTATTCTCCTAGGATGTAGCTCTCTCTCTGCACCATCTAGAAGCAGGTAGAACACAATGAGATCTTGTTAAAATGTCAAAATGGCATAAAAAATGTTACGATCCAATCAGGTATAAGTGGTGGGGGGGTTTGTTCTGCATGTGAGGAGCCTTAAAACTACACTCTTCCTTTCCATGGTTAATTCTTTATGTGTAATACTTGTATAAATACAAAGTACCACTAAATAATGCTCTGTTTACAACATAAACTTATAAAAGTTTAGTAAATCGAAGGAAAAAATGAGTTTATACAAACTTCGGTCCATTCGTCTTCCGTCTCGTGTCTGTAACCCAACAGGTGGCAGATCCCATGTGCCGTGACCACCTGGAGAACGAACATAACCGATAAACAGACAATTTATAGCTGTATTATTTGGAGTGAACCAATCGTGACAAGGACCTACATAGACAGATAAACATAACCGTCGTTACGTCGTCTTCCACTCATCCGGGGCAGGGTCACAGGGGCAACAGCCTCAGAGGGGAAGACCAGGTTTCCCTCTCCCCTGCTGCATCCTCAAGCTCACTTTGAAGGATCCCGAGTCGTTCCCCGGCCAGCTGTGAGACAGTCTCTCCAGCGGGTGCGGGGGGTCTGCCGCTTGGTCTCCTCCCGGTGGGACGTGCCCAAAACACCTCACCAGCGAGGTGCTCAGGGTGCATCCTGACCAGATACCCGAACCACCCCATCTGGCTCCTCTCGACCTGGAGGAGGAGCGGCTCGATGGCAGAGCTCCTCACCCGATCTCTGAGTGAGAGCCCAGCCACCCTGCGGAGGAAGCTCATTTCGGCTGCTTGTATCCGCGATCTCATTCTTTCGGTCACCACCCACAGCTGGTTACCATGGTTAGGGTTGGAACATAGATCGACTTGTGAATCGAGAGCTTTGCTTTTCGGCTTAGCTCTTTCTTTACCACGGCGGACCAATGCAGCATGCTAGTTATTGCTGATGCCGCACCGATACGCCTGTCGATAAACATAACGCTAAGGGATATTTCCCCCTCAAAAAGTTTTCCGAATGTACTGAGAATGGTTCGACCGGGAGGAGCTTGGTGTCGAGCCGCTTTTCGTCCAGGTCGAGAAAAGCCATATGGGGTGGTTCAGGTATCTGGTCAGGATGCCCCCCGAGCGGGGAGGTTAGGATTTAGGGTTAGTTTCATCCTGATCCTGCCCGACTTCCAAGTTTTAGTCACGTGGGTTAATGCGCTCTATAACACAAGAAAGGCGCTAGACTGTTGCTAGTAGCTTAATTAAGCGGCTGAATGGTCGCTAAACTTAGTGTCAAAGTCGCTAATTTTCTGTCATTAAAAAAATAAATAAATAAAATATAATTTTTTTCCCCCCAAAACGTCTCGCAATCGACTCGGGACCAGTCGACGATCGACCGGTAGATCGCGGTCGACCGGTCGGGCACCCTTGCTCTAATGCAGGGGTCACCAACACGGTGCCCGCGGGCATCAGTCGCCCGCAGGCCAGTTCTAAAAATAGCACTAATCACAAATTAGCTCTGTCTAAAATTTTATTTAATTGTGTTGTTATTCTTTTTGAATTTCATTTACAGAGATGTGAATTTAAAAACTAATATATAAAAACGTAAAAAAAAAATGTATATCACAAAAAAAAGTTTAATATACGAACTCTGACGGAGTATGGATCGGTGGTCACTCTAGTGCGCATGACAAACCACCTTTGCTGAGATGAGCTCGTAGCGTGAAAAAAAAAAAGGAAGAAAACTTGAAGGAAGCAGAGGAAGAGTTCTTTTTAACCAATGTGAAAAAAAATCTATGTGTGTTTCATCTGTGGTGCGACTGTGGCAACGCGTAAGCGGTACAACGTGGAGAGAAATTTCCGTACACGTCACAAAAGCTACCATGCCAACTACCCACCAGGCAGCGCAGTACGGACGGAAAAAGCCCGTGAGTTAAAGGCAGCTTTGGGCAAACAGCAGTCTTTTTTTACGAGGCAAGTAAAAAATTCTCAAAAAGGAACTGAAGCCTCATTTAGAGCTACACATTTTTAGATTAAAAAAGAAGAAGACACAGTACACTGGTGAAGAGCATGCGATGCCAGACCTTGCACTAACAAAGAAACAACTGCCAGATGTTAATATGACATTAAAGATAAATGTTAATATATGTTACAGATGTGTAACAGACGTGATGATTTCTTTTAATGGCTGCAAATGTAGTGATTAGTACAAATGTGATAAGATTTATTTTGAAAGGGGTACGTTTTTGTTAAATCTTACATAGTTGATCATTTCTACAAACATGGTTAAGAGTTTATGATTTGATAACTGTTGTAAAAATTGAAAAAGATGTCCTGTAAAATGTTGTGGAAGTGATCATTTGAAAATGAAACACTTAGATATTGAATATTGAAATGTTTCTGTTTCCTACTTTGTTTAATCACACTGAAATAATTAATAATAATAATAATGAATTATTCTATTCATCCCTCACCGGGGAAATTTGTTTGCTGCACTCCTTACACCGCAGCAGGCTGCCCTTCAACGGCGCCAATGGTGGGAGAAGCGGGGGTTAGGTGTCTTCTCCAAGGACCCTAGACGTGCTCTCCGTGGGACGCGAACCCGCGACCTTCCGGTCCGTGGGCGAATGCTCTAACCACGCGGCCACCGTCTCCACCCTTATTAATTATTGTGATGGATCATTAACAATCAGTGTCTTCACATAGAATATCATTAATAATAATATCAAATTAAAGGTAAACTGTGTAACTTTGTTATTTCAGAAGTGTATTTTTGCATTACTCAGTGCCCTTGAAGTGGCCCTCGGTATCAAAGAAGTTGGTTACCCCTGCTCTAATGGGTCCGGGGTCTCCTCCCAGTGGGACGTGCCTGAAACACCTCACTACCGAGGAGTTTGGAAGGCGTCCTGTCCAGATGCCCAAACCACCCCATCTGGCTTCTCTTGATTCGGAGGAGCAATGCTCCTCGTGGATGGCAGAGGAACTCACTCTATCTCTGAGTGAGGGGTGACTAGGTATTAGTTTATGATTTAAATCTCAACCTGTTACACTACGACCTATTTAAAATAGTCAATGATTCCAACCGTCGTTTTCTTGAACTCACCGTAAGAGCACCGTGGAAGTCTAAAGACTCCTCCTGACACTGCTTCATCACAAACTCCACCCCAAGAAAAATGTCCCCAAGGTTCAAATCGTCTCTCTGAAGATGACAAGGCAGTTTTCCAGGTCTTAAATCCTAAAAAAAAAATACAC
Source organism: Neostethus bicornis (assembly GCA_902685375.1). Taxonomy (NCBI): domain Eukaryota; kingdom Metazoa; phylum Chordata; class Actinopteri; order Atheriniformes; family Phallostethidae; genus Neostethus; species Neostethus bicornis. The sequence goes on along the minus strand of LR738549.1, from coordinate 8,751,693 downwards.
ATTTAAAAAACAAAACAGCAGCACGTGGCGTTAAAAACCGTTGGTTCATTCATTTTTGTTTTGATCAAAACTTTATTTACCTCATAAAATGGGAACGATAGGACATCAGTGGGCGTGTTTTTCTTTCTGTAGATGTGATTAATTTGTTGGATTCTACGATTATCCACGCAAATTATTCCTAAATCAAATTTCTGGACTCCTAGGATATGTCTTAGAGTGTCTACGTCCTTACGGAGCCTAGCGCGACGAACAGGAACCACCTTCTGAAGGTTCCGCAGTACTACTCCCATTTTAAATATTTAAAAAACATAAACATTCCCTTGTACGGGCTAGGTCCACACTTATAAAAATCCAGGGTTGTTTCGGTTTAGTTCACATATCAGCTTGTGAACTTTGCCTTATCCGTAATGTTCAGTCATTCAAGTCCGGAGAATTTCAAGGTGACACCGCTAACGTCCAGCCACTCACAGATAATAAATATTCCTTAAACGTGTTGTAGTTGTGTCGATAAATAATATCAGATTAATAGTTAAAAAAACAACATCCATCCGTCTTTGATTAAATGCGAATTTCTATTAACGTGAGCGGAACGAGTTTTCCTGTTTTTGTCTGTGGGGACACAAAAACATGTAGCACCGATCGATGTCGCGCTGGATTTCAAACTGCTCTATTTTATAACAAAGTAAAAAAACATTACAATTAATGGTAAATTGTCTTTGTTTTATTTAGAAACGTTTCATATAATTTTATTTGTATTTTCATAAATATTGTGTTTTCTCTTGTGGAGGGAAACATTTTGGTAGAACGCATATGCACCGGAACCGGATGTTGAAAAGCGCTCTCGCTAAAAAAAACAAGTTTACTCAGAAGCTAGCAGAAGCAGGAAGGTGGGATTTAGTGTTGTAAATATGATTTAATGAAGTTTAACTTTTAGAAAACGTTATTTTGTGTATAAAAACTTTACTTAGTATAGGTTAGCCTCCAGCTAGCTTGTTTGGCTGCTGCTGCTGCTCATGGTGTTGGTCTTGTTTTCAGAACTTCTAAATCAAATTTTACAGTTTAGATGATTGCATGCTTCTGAACAGGGATTATTGTAACAGTATTTATCACCATGAACCCATCCAACCCGTTTGGAAGCCCCCAAGGAGCTTTCCAAGCCCCCAGCAGTTCTGTGAAGTCCTCTCTGTTCCAGCCATCTTTTGGACAGCAGGGATCCCCCTCTCAGAGTTTCTTGCAGCCCTCTGCTTTTGGACAGTCTTCTGTTTTGAATCCATCTACAGCTAAACCAATGTTTGGACAAGCTCCCTCCTTTGGACAGACTGCACAGCCTCCTTCACTGTCCACCACCAGCCAGGCTCCAGCTTTTGGAATGACTACCTCTGGTTTTGCTGCTGGTAAAACTCCAGCTTTTGGACAGACTACAGGACTAAACCAGGGGTCAATTTTTAGCCAGACGCCAGCATTTGGGCAAACAGCTACTGCCTTTGGGCAACCATCCACTGCCTTTGGGCAACCGTCCACTGCATTTGGGCAACCGTCCACTGCCTTTGGACAACCGTCGACTGCCTTTGGGCAACCATCCACTACATTTGGGCAACCGTCCACTGCATTCGGGCAAGCACCACCTGCATTTGGGCAAACGTCCAGTGCATCCGGGCAAGCACCTCCTGCATTTGGGCAAACGTCCAGTGCATCCGGGCAAGCACCACCTGCATTTGGGCAAACGTCCAGTGCATCCGGGCAAGCACCACCTGCATTTGGGCAAACGTCCAGTGCATCCAGGCAAGCACCACCTGCATTTGGGCAAACGTCCAGTGCATCCGGGCAAGCACCACCTGCATTTGGGCAAACGTCCAGTGCATCTGGGCAAGCACCACCTGCATTTGGGAAAACGTCCAGTGCATCTGGGCAAGCACCACCTGCATTCGGGCAAACGTCCAGTGCATCCAGGCAAGCACCACCTGCATTTGGGCAAACGTCCAGTGCATCCGGGCAAGCACCACCTGCATTTGGGCAAACAACCTCTGCATTTGGACAAAAACCCCCTGCTTTTGGCCAAACACCCTCTGCATTTGGCCAGGCTCCAGGATTTGGAAAAGCTGCTTTTGGTCAGCAGCAGTCGTCTGTGTTTGGGAGCTCTCAGATGATGACAGACTCCACCTCCCTAGGACAGCCACCTAGTTTTGGTCAGTCTGTTTTTGGAAAGCCATCTTCTACCAGCAGCTCTACTAGTGTGTTTGGAGGAACTCAAACCACAACTCAGAATCAAGGATTCAGATCAACTGATTTCAGCTTCAAGCCAGCTAATGAAGCCGTTTTTAAACCTATCTTCAGTGCCAGTCCGGAACCGGCCAACCCTCAGACCACCACAGCTTTTGGGTCTCAGACAGAGTCCAGCTCCAAATTCTCTCTGCTGACCACTGCCAAGCCTGGAGCGCCTGGCTTCAGCTTCTCACAGCCTGCCATCCCCTCCATTTCTGTTCAAAACAATACAACAACAGGTACCAGCACTGGTTCTACTGGCTCGCTTCAATTCACCTTTTCCCAGCCAGCTGCTCCTTCCAGTTCAGCTACCACAGAGCCCATTACCCCATCTTCTTTCAGCTTCACTGCCAAAACTCTCCAAACACAGCCAGCCATTCTGTCTGGAGGAGCTCCTTTTGTTCCGTCTGCTTTTGGTGACGCCCCAGCTAAAACTGACACGAACACTGATGGGAAAGGTGTGAAAGGGGACACAAATATTTTTGCACAATTGAACAAAACCTTCAAGAGCAAAGAAGAGCCGGCAGTTGAGCCGACAGGGTCTGAGAAGCCACCTACTGAGGAGGACGTTCCAACAGATGCCAATTCACCAAGACAACCCTCTAAAAGGCCTCTGATCAGGTCGAGGGGCCCTCCAGGAGGCTTGTTTGGCAGGGCTTTGAGCGGTATTCGTAGAGATTGCACTAACCCTGTCAAACAAGATATTTTAAAGGAACCTCAGAAAATGACTCAAGACTGGGAGGAGAACCAGCCAGAAGATCCTAGTCAGGATGATGATCTGACTGAGATACCACCCAAAATGACCAAGAATGTACCGGACAAGCAAGAGGTGCCAGGTGAGGTTACTGTGATTAAAATCTTTACTTAACTTAACATATTTAAAATGACAGAATGGATTCTAGAGCTTATAACCTGTAACTCTTTGACTCGCTTGTTGCTGGAACCAGACAGTTGGCGTTATTTACAAGATGTGGGGAAATGAATTTTTTTCTCTATTAAATGACTGAGGTTTTCAATGTCTTATAGAGTTTAGAGATTAATGTTATGAATTTTTATCATCAATATGCATGAAGTCAGATTTATGCACATAATATCAGAAAACAATTTCCTCCTACTTGTTTTGTTCACGAGTGGGGGAAGGATAGAGTGGGAGTAAGACAGACTGATCTGTGCAACGTCCGTATAAATCAGGACGCTGCATCGGTCCGTTGTGGTGAAGAAAGAGCTGAGCCGTAAAGTAAAGCTGTGGGTGGTGACCGAAAGAACGAGATCACGGATACAAGCGGCCAAAATGAGCTTCCTCTGCAGGTGGCTCGGCTCTCACTCAGACATAGAGTGAGGAGCTCTGCCATCTGGGAGGAGCTTGAAGTAGAGCCATTGCTCCTCCGGGACGAGAGAAGCCAGATGGGGTGGTTCGGGCATCTGGTCAGGATGCCTCCCGAACGCCTCACTGGTGAGGTGTTTTTAGCACCTCCCACCAGGAGGAAACCCAGAGGCAAACCCCGGACCTGCTGTAGAGACTCTGTCTCACAGCTGGCTGGGGGAAAATCTCAGGATCCTCCAAGGTGAGCTGGAGGATGCAGCTGGGGTGAGAGAAGTCAGTGCTTCCTATCTGAGGCTGTTGCCCCTGCGACCTGGCCTCGGATAAACAGAAGACACCATCTTTAATCCACGTAGGATGTATCCTAGAGATTAAATCTCGTTCATTAGCGGCTTTACAAATTTCCTAAATGTTCTTGATTATCCCGAATATCAATTTGTGCAATAAAAATACAAGAAGAGAGTTTTTTATACTTAACCTATAAATGTTTTCATAGATCCGGCCGTCTCGTCGGGTCAACCAGTTGAAGAATTGACTCCAAAGCCTCACCGTGGACGCTCAGAGAGCCAGGACAGCCTGAGTGAATTATCTCTTTGCGATCAAACCATCCTCCACTGCAAGAATATTCCTCTGACTCTCAACAAAAAGCAAGTGTTGGAAAAACACTTCAGTCAGGCTGGCGGTGGCAAAGTCATCAAGATCATCTGCCAGCCGGCCAAGAATGTGGCCATCGTTCATTTTGAAAACCATGTAAGTTACCGGACTTTCATTTAAAGGTTCACGTATTTGTTTTCCAAAGTTTGATTCCAGAAGTGACTTTGCTTGGTACACAATTAGGCACCGACTGTGACGTGGAGGAAATAATTAAAAAGAGAAGGAAAAATAAAACAAAGCCTCAAACTTTCAAAGTAAAGAATGCAAATCCAGACAAATGACTTATACAACGAAAAGAATTCTAAAGAATTGGACAAAGTTTAATAACAATTATTCAAATACCACACATGATGGTGAAGTCGATTAGCACTGTGGACTCAGAGCAAGAAGGTCAGGGTTCCAGACATTGATCTTTCTATGTGGAGTTTGCATATTCTGCCTGTGCGTGTGAGTGGGCTTACATTGGTTACTCCGATTTCCTTTCACCCCCAAAAACATACGTATCAGGTCGATTGATAGCTCCATGAAGTCGGCCCCCCTTAAAAAAAATTTAAACAAAAATTAACAAAAAATATGTCAATCGTTTGTGCTGTAAAAATTTTCGTTTGTGCTGTTTTATTTTTGTAGATATTTACGATTCTTTTATAGGTCAATCTGCGGTCATCCAGCTCCACATTGCTTAAAAATGCGAGAAAACTCTTAAAAATGGTGTCAATCGTTTGTGCTACGTTTGTGCTGTAAAAAATTTTGTTTGTGCTGTTCTACTTTTCTTTAATTTAAAGAAATAAAATTGGACGATGACGTCATACAGCCCCCCCCTTCCGCCTAAAAATGCGAGAAAACTCTTAAAAACGGTGTCAATCGTTTGTGCCACGTTTGTGCTGTTATGTGCTGTAGAAATTTTCGTTTGTGCCACTTCAGTTTATTTAAATTTTAAGAAAAACTATTTAGACAATGACGTCATCCAGACCCTTATTTACTTCTGGACGTCGCCATCTTTGATTACGTCATTGTCCAAATCATTTTCCTACAATTTAAATAAACTAAATTGTAACTAAAATAGCACAAACGAAAAGTTTTACAGCACATAACAGCACAAACGTAGCACAAATGATTCCCACCATTTTTATAATTTTTCTAGCATTTTTAGGCGGAAGGGGGGGCTGTATGACGTCATTGTCCAATTTTATTTCTTTAAATTAAAGAAAAGTAGAACAGCACAAACGAAAATTTTTACAGCACAAAACAGCACAAACGATTGACATATTTTTTGTTAATTTTTGTTTAATTTTTTTTTTTAAGGGGGGCCAAATGGAAAATTGAATCTTGGATTAAGTTCGTAAGTCTGTTTCTTTGTGTGAACCCTCAACAAAACGGTGACCTGTTCAGAGTGTAACCCACCTCTCGTCTATAACCAGCCGGAACAAATTCAGGCACTCCTACGGCCCGCCAATGGAACCAGAAATACCTTTTACTTCAATAATTCTCGATCCGTTTGTTGAAATTGTAAAGTCCTCTCTTTAAATCAAGTCTTCGAACAAAAAAACCGAACATTTCAAAAGTCAAACGAAGTCTTGAAATCAGTTTTATTTTTATATCAAATCATGTCGCGTTTTTTAACGCATTTCAAAAATCAAGTTTAACATCAAAATAAAAACGAATTTACTCGCCTTTTCTTTAACATTTTTTTCACATAGTCCGTGTTTTACTGACTGAATTCTAATGTTGTGATCCTGTTTTGTTTACGGATTCACGTCAAACTGAAATTATGTTTAATAAAAGCCTCTAATTCTTTTCTCTTCCAGGCCACGGCTGCAAGAGCAAAGAAAAAAGGAAAACTTCTCCAAGGAAACGAGTTGCTGCTGCTGTGGCGGAGAAAGAAACAGAGTAAATGATAGTTTAGATCAAAGTAAAACTTTTCTTACTGCTGATTGTAACGTGAGGTGTTTGTGAAGCAGGTCCGGCAGGGAAAGTAAGCAGACTCACTCCGGCTAAGGATCTAGCTGAAGAAGTAACCCAGGAAGTTCCGGAGTCCAAGGCGGCCACCTCCTCCCCTCTGCGACGGCCCGCGCTTAGAGCTGCAGCGCTTGGAAGTCTGCAGTCTTTCAGGTATCACTAGATTAAAAATAATAGATTAATTTTGATCTTTAATTACCGTATTTTTTTGTAATGCTTCCTTTTGAGCATTTTTTTGCTGATGCGACTTATACTCAGGTGCGACTTATAGTCTGAAATATATAGTAATTAATCTATTTTTTCTGCGAAAGTTATAAACGAAGCTCCTTTTTTTCTTTTAAGCAGCAAGATGTCTCCTGTTAAAGTTCTGCAGTTTGAAACAGAACCCGTCAAAGAGACTAACACCGAGACTCAGAGCCTGGAGCGTCCCATTCTGTCCTCTCTCCTCCATCTGATTGGGCAGGTGGCTGAGACTACAGAGGAGAAGTATCGCCTGCTGGAGCAGAGAGACAAGATTCTCCGTCAAGGTTAATGACTGCTCCAAAACTAGTCCGCTTCATCAACACTGGATATTCAAAACCATCCCATTCATTTATGTCCCCACAGGCAGGCCGAAGCGGACCGATATTCACCTGTCCAGTGTTTTTGTGGGGACGTGTCCAGACATGTGTCCAGAAAAGGAGAGGTACATGAGGGAGACCAGGAACCAGCTCAGTGTCTTTGAAGTCATCCCAGAAACAGAGATGGTAAGATCCTCCTGCAGTTCTGATTGGTTTCAACTTTTGGGATGATCCTTATACAGGGGCGGAACTTTCTGTATAAACTTAGACCTCTGAGAGAAACGCTTTCCTCATGTCCTCCTCCAGGTGGATCACGCAGCGGCCATCAAGGAGTACAGCCGCTCGTCAGCCGATCAGGAGGAGCCGTTGCCACATGAGCTCCGCCCACTTCCAGTACTCAGCATGACCATGGACTACCTGGTGACTCAGATCATCGATCAGGTGCAGGACAACTACCGAGACTGGTACGACTTTGTGTGGAACAGGACGCGCGGCATCCGGAAGGTAAACTCCTCAGAACCCAACTCGGGTCCCGGCAGGACAACTTTCTGAAGTTTTCCTCCATCTCCGTCACCAGGACATCACCCAGCAGCGCCTGTGCTGCCCTCACACTGTGTCTCTGATCGAGAAGTGCACACGTTTCCACGTGCATTGCGCCCACCACCTCTGCGAGGAGCCCATGATGTCCTTCGATGCGAAAATCAACAACGAGAACATGACAAAGTGTCTGCAGAGCTTGAAAGAGATGTACGAGGACCTGGCAATGCAGCAGATTCTCTGTCCCAATGAGGCTGAGTTCCGGCAGTACAGCGTACTGCTGAAGCTGAACGACGGCGACATCCTCCGGTCAGACACACACACATAAATATTTATTCATTTCTGTTCCTCCTTTGTGACTTATCTGAATGTTCACACAGAGATGTGCAGCAGTTCCGCCTGGAGATCCGTAAATCCCCCGAAGTAAAGTTTGCAGTTCAAGCTTTTGCCGCCGTCAACAGCAACAACTTTGTACGCTTCTTCAAGCTGGTGAAAAAAGCTTCATACTTGGCCTGCTGCCTCCTGCACAGATACTTCAACCAGGTCAGAAATCCACTCAGGAAGCTTAAAGGTGGCGTGGAAAGTCTTTATGTACACAGCGATGCAGTCTGTGAGGGACATTGGTATCTAGGGATGGGATCTATTACAGGCAATACATTACTGTTACATATTACATTTACAAAACCGTACCGCGAGTCTGGACTTTCTTTCTTGACAGAAATAATCAACACATGATTTGTATTTTTATCATCTTTCAAAATGTATTTCTTATTGGTCGATAATGTTAAACTATTACAATAATACTAATACTATAATATATACAAACTATCCTTCACATAAGTTCCCTTTAATTATGAACGTACCCATTTTGAACGAAGTCCAAAAAGAAAGCTTCTTGACAAGAATCTAGTCTCTCTTTTGGGTAGCAGTTTCAGTTCACTGGGCTATTATCATGTGAACAGTAGGGGAGCGTCTTACTGGTTGTTTAGTAGTTAGACCACTTTAGAGATTAGCTAGACCCACTCAATTGGAAACAAGGTACTTACGTGGCCACTTGCTTTGCCCTAGCATCACCCTTACAGTTAATTAACACAGTGTCCAAAGGTATTCACACCCCTGATAGTTAATGGCCCTAACGACCAGTGGCCCTTTCAACAAGTCAAAAACAGGAGGCAGTAATATATAAGCAATACGCTAAGACTCTATTCACCTTGTCATCGGTTAATATTACTTTTTATATATTACTTTCGCCAAAACCTTCTATTACATATTATTATTACCCCATCCCTGCTGGTAATCATGTAGTGAAAAAGAAAATCACAGCTCTTTGCAAACCTACACATTGTAGTCGCTCTATATCCCAACCTCTGTCTGCCGTCCCGTTCGTCGTTGTCTACGATCGGATTGTTTTGCTCCACAGTGCGGTCCGAATTCTGCAAATGGGTTTAACGTGTCCAAAAGATTATTGCTTTGGTTTATTTTTATAAAGTATTTTCACTTAGCTAATCATAGATTTTAATATTACAATACTGATTCGATAAACAGGATATGATGGTAATAATTCTCTACACTCCCCGACCCCTGTGCAGGTCAGAGCAAAAGCCTTGAAGGCCCTCAATCTGGCTCACACGATTGGTCCCCGTGCGACTCCCTTCCCGGTGGAAGATGTCGTTAGGATGCTGATGTTCCGTGACACTGCGGAAGCCACCGACTTCCTCCAGCAGTATGGCCTCTACGTTAACGATGGGTGGGTATCATGGCTGCTGATGGGAGCGTCATAAAGTCTGAGAAGGTGAACTCTAACAATGTTTTCTGTGTTTTTTTTTCTTGTGTGTCAGGATGGTGGAGCTGAGCCGCATGGCTTTCCAGGAACCAGAACTCCCCTTCTCTCAGAAAAAATCTGAAGTGATCCTTTCAAAGAAGGTGTTTCTGGTTGGGCAGGTTGTGAATGGGGGTCCCCTTCCTAACCCGCCACAGCATCAACCTGAACGCAGCTTCGACTCTCAGAATAAATACAGACCAGAAGGCCCAGCGAAGGAGCCCGTTCCCAGCTTTGCTAAAGGTAATCCCTCACCAGGATTGTCCAGATGTTTCAGGCAGCTGAATTTCTTTCTGTATTCCAGCTGTTACCGCTAAGGTAGAACTAACTGCAGCGCCTAGCACGGAGTTAGCACCTCCAGATGTTCCTCCTGCATTCCTGGCGCCTCCAGCTGTTCCAGATCAAATCAAAATACCATCTCACCCTCCGACTCAGCCAGCAGACCCTCAGCCGGTGTTCGAGCTCATTTCCACACCCCAACCTGTCGCACCTCCGCCCGAACCTGAGCCAGTGTTCACAGATGAGGTAAGCAGCTTCTCAGCTGATCATTGTACCACAATTCCATCATCATCCTCACAACTTCTTCCCCTCTTCCAGGACATTCTGCCTGTGATGAACTCCCTGTTGGAGGAGGTGGTGGCAGTGGAGGTGACGGACGTTGCCCATGACGGAGCCTGCTTTGCCACAACAGCTCTGTCGTAAGTTTAAACATCTTTGATCACGATGAGGACCTTCTTGTCTGACTGAGCTTCCTGTAACAGAGAGAGCAGCAAATATTCGGAGTCTCTGGTGGACGACGTGCTGAAGGAGTTGCTGCAGGAGATCTCGTCCAGTGAGGTCAAACTGGAACAAGAGCGAGTCGCAGAAGAGAAGAGGAAACTGGAAGAAGAAAGGTTTGGAATAAATTCACCTTTATAGAAGATTAGTTTGTAGTGTGGATCAGCAGTGACCGGCCCAATCACGTAGCAGCAAGGCAGGGAAGGCGGGATTTACTCTGTTAGACAAACGTATTGTTATTGAAGACGTTTCTCAGTTCGTAATTCAAAAGAATATTCAAAAGTTATTTTCCAACAATCCAGATGATTTTTTTTTAATATCTAATTTGTTACTGAGATCGACTAAGAGGAATCTCTGTTAGGTGGTGCAAAAGTCGGCCATACACCCAATCCGCTCGAGGTTTTGTCACTCAATGCCCCTCCTTCTGAATACCGTATTTTCCGCACTATAAGGTGCACTGCATTATAAGGCGCTACAGTAAAGGCTGGGGTTACGTTATGCATTCACTAAATGGTGCTGCGCTAAAAGGAATGTAAAAAAAAAAAAAACAGTCAGATAGGTCAGTCAAACTTTATTAACAATTACAAAACAGCTTTCTGTTTTTACTCCCAAAATGAATAAACAGCTATTTTATTATTTTCTCCGAGATAAAGTATTAGTATTTTCGTGACACAGTTTATCTTCCATTGGAGATAAACTCTGTTTAGTCTTACTTACTTGCCGCAGCGCATCCTCTTGCTTTCTCCACTTCCTCACCATTGATTCTTAGGTGTTAAACTCTCTCGCTGCAGCTCTATTCCCGTGTTCTACTGCGTGACCGATCGCCTTGAGTTTAAACTCTGCGGTGTAACAGTGTCTCTTGGTAGGAGCCATTTCCGAGGTGTAACAGTGTCTCTTGGTAGGAGCCATTTCCGAGTCTTTACACAAACATACAAATGGAAATGAGACGCCCTTTCATATATCCCAGCATGCACCGCACACTACTTCTTCTACGGGGGAAATGGAGTCAGCGGCTGCTTACCGCAGTTGCGACACCTGTTGTAGTTCAATATTTGCCGTATATAAGGCGCTCCGGGTCAAAAGGTGCATCGTGGACTTTAGAGAAATTTTAAGGTTTTTAGGTTCGCCTTATAGTGCGGAAAATACGGTAGTTTCAGCTGGCCGGCTTCCAGATGGATCATTATTTATCCATGTTGATCACCTTCTATAATCCATTTGATAAATTTGTATTCTATTTTCTGTTTGATGTCTTTACCAGGAGGAGGGAGGAACACAGGCTCTTTTTGGCTGAGTTTAGCTTCTCGCTCTTCACGGAGATCCTCCATGAGGTGGTGGATGAGGCCATACAGGAGACGGCTACCTCGGAGATCCAGTAACCCTTCTGAAACTTAGATCATCTTATGATAAATTTACAATAAATCCTAATGAAAGAATGTTTTTTTTTCTTTAGGGAGGCAGTGGATGAGGAAGAGAGGCTTGTGGACTGTTGTGCGGATGAGGTTTGCAGCTGCCTGATCGATGACACCTTGGACACTGAAATCTCCCTGCTGGTGGACGAGCTCCTCACAGCCGAGCTGCGACGCATCCACAAGTACATAAAAAGGTAAGAAAAGAAAAAAAAAAAAGGATTTTTGGCCATTTAAAGTAACTCCATGAATTTTTTTTTCCTCTCGTTTCTTTTTCAGGTGGAGGGACGTGGTTGCAGTTCGTCGTCAGCTGAAACGACAAATGCGCAGCTTTCCCGCTGCTCCGTGCTGCGTTGACCCTCATTTTAAACTCGGAGCTTTAGCTCCCACTGCTCCCCATCAGCCCTGCATGGCAGATCTGGCTCAGGGTCTGGTAAACCTGGGGAACGCAGGTGTGTTGACTCTGTCCAGCACCAGGTATGTCCACCGTAAAGGAACGTCTCCTCCAAACCTGCTAAGTTTAGAATATTTGAATAAATTTGGAAACGGATCGATGCAACACAGCAGGGACAGGAAATGTCTGACACATCAGGTAAGGGAACTCTGTAGAAGACTTTTGATTTTCACCAAATCGAGCCAACAGGCCAAATATTGAATTCTGTTCCGTCGTCTTCCGTTTATCTGGGGCCGGGTCGCGGGGGCAACGTCTCAGACGAGAAGCCCAGGCTTCTCTCACCCCGGCTGTATCCTCCAGCTCACCTGGAAGGATCCCGATTCGTTCCCCTGCCAGCTGTGAGACATAGTCTCTCTAGCGGGTCCAGGGTCTGCCTCTTGATCTCTTCCCGGTGGGACGTGCCCGAAACACCTCACCAACGATATTCAAAGAAATTAAAATATTTTAAAGGATAATTTGGCTTGTAATAAATAAAGTAAATTGACCAAGAAAAAAAGTATTGATCCCTCTTTCTGATATTTTATATGTAGAAACCAATCAGAGTTTCTTGGACCAATTTAATCAGTTTTAATCTTCCGGTTTCTTCTTAAATTTTTATCATATGGAGCTCAGGTGATCGATTTGGGTGTTCAAGCAACTTTTTTTTTGTCTTTTTAGTGTTTTTTTTTTTTTCAATCTGTCTTGGGAATCGAACCAGGTTCTCTACCACTGAACCAACGCCTACTGGTGCCAGTTATTCAAGCAACTTGATTTTTTAAAAAAAAATCACCTAAAGGCATTATTGAAAATTATTATACCGTAATTTCACGACCATTAGGCGCACCGTACGAAAAGGCGCAGCCTCAGTTATGTGCGCCATTGCTGTATTTAATAGGGGTGGGCGGATCGATCCTAATATCGATAATATTGATACCAACGCTAGTATCGCTATCGATCGATACTCGAATCACAATATCGATACTTTGGTTGAAGTTTTACCCCTCGCACCTTGCTTCCGTTTTTTTTTTTCTTTTTTTTTTCTTTTTTTTCAAAAAGTTAACCTAACTGATCTGTCTGCAAAATATGCGTAAATGCCGTGTGTCGCGCCTGTATGCTAAAGCGAGGCGGCCCCGCCCCCGATCTCCTCTCTTTCGCTTTGACTTGTCACATAACTCAGCGACTCGGGGCCAGGAAACAAACAAAAAAAAAAAAACGCAAGTCGGTAAAAGTAGAGAGAGATGGAAGGAAAAAAGAGAGTAACCGTATGGCTGTACTTTGAGGCTACCTGCACCATTTACAGAAAGGCTGTTAAATATAGTAACATTATAAATTAAAAAATCACCCCAAAGAAAAACTTCAGAAACGGAGGAGAAAACCCTGAACCAGAGGCAGCGCTCATTAACAGAGACGCTCCAATTTTAATTATGAAAGTACAACATAATCAGTTTTAACGTTAGTTAACATTTGTTTGTGTGCAACTGGGCACTTCTATCGATCTCTCTACCAACCTGTGTATTTACATATACTAGGTCATACTATAGTATATATGACCAAACCCTTGATGCAAAAATAGTCATTTAAAAAATTTAAATATTGGTATCGATATCGGCGATATTGGTCTGGTGTTTACTTGGTATCGGATCGATACCAAAACTTGCGGCATCGCACACCCCTAGTATTTAACACACACATAAGGCGCACCGTACGAAAAGGTGCAGTCTCAGTCACACACCGCCTTACAACAACACACACGCAAACATGCAAATGTGCGTATTAAAAAATAGATCGGGAGGAAAACTGAGTTAGGTTGTACTTTATTTAAGTAGTATAAACAAGCACATTACTGGTAATAGTCTTTATTCAAATCCGTCAAAGTCCTCATCCTCTGTTTCGGAATCGAGCAGCTGCGCAAAATCCAACAGGTCCACTTCACTCCTCGCTGTCAAAGTCACTGTCTGTACTGTGCGTCTCCTTAGAAAGGATACCAGCTTTTGCGAAAGCTCGGATAACAATACCAGCAGACACGTTAGTCCAAGCATCTACAATCCATTGGCAAACTGTAGCGTAACTCGCCCGACGCTGCCTTCCACCCTTCGTGAAACTGTGGTCTCCTTCGGTCATCCATCGCTCCCACGCCGCTCACACTTCACTCTTTAACGTTCTCATGCCTTTTCTTTTAGGTCCGCCTCGCAAGCACCGCGTTTTCTTTTAGGTCCGCCTTTTCTCACACACAAGGCGCACCGCACGAAAAGGTGCACCGCTCATTTTGAAGAAAATCTAAGACTTTTATATGCGCCTTATAGCCGTGAAATTACGGTAAATGGTGGCCAAAACCAAATGTTCATGTCGTGATCTTCTTGTACTACCACGCTATTTCACTGTATGCAAAGGTTAGTTTAACAATCCTTTTTAATCCCCTGCTGGGAAAAGTTGTTTGTCCGGTTGCTCCAAGCAGATTAAGAATGAGCTCCAAACAGCTTCTTAACAGCTGCTGGTTAGTGCTGAGTTGGATGGAATGGAGCAGGACAGCTGCTTGGTGGAACAGAGCTAAAACAGCCACTAGGTGGCAGTTACACCATTGGCTCTGCACAGCAGAATGTGGGTTACCATGGTAATGTTTGAAACTACGCAGGGATCATGATAAGAAATTGAATTGGCCACTAAAAGAGCCACCTCTTGACAGCAACTCCCATTCTTCAATGTGGTGGAACAACACTATTTGTTGTTCTCAAACACCACAAGTCCACCAGCTTTAGTTTTGCTGCACTTTTCCACGTCTCTGCACGAACCATTGTGAAGCTAGAAGTGTTCAGACCGAAATCACCTCTGATGTCACTGAAAACAGAGTGAGCCGCAGTCAGAAGATCCTGTCTTCATTTCTTTGCCTTTCGCTTCCTACCATCACGACACATCTGCTTCAACTCGGCATTCCCTGCTGCGGATGAACTTAGAGCTCATCTCATAAAAACGGCATAAAAAAATAAATGAATAAATAATTTAAAAAAAAAAAATGGAGGACCACATGGACCTGTTGCCATCACGGGAGGCGCATTTTTTAAAAAAAACCCATAGTAACACACTAGTGGAGAAGTTAGACGGTAAAACTTGATGTGATGGTTCTAAATCGGGACATGATTGATTAATAGAATGATTGGAATAATTTTTTTCTGCTTCCATACTCGTAGCTCTAACATCGGAGCGTTTTTTCTGTCATGTTCAGGTCGCTGCAAATGAGACGTGAAGTGATCCATCAGATGAGAGTTCAGTTCTTCTACCAGCAGCTGCTCGAGTGAGTTCATCCTGAAAACTTTGATTCACGTTTCCTTCGTTATTACAGAGTATTTAAATGTTTGTGTTTCCATCAGAGAGACGGTGTGGACGCCGCTGAACCTGCCGGCTCTAGTGGCAGAAAATCTACTCGACCCTCCGGAACGGATCTTCTGGAAAGCTCTTCTGCTTTTACCGAGCGACCAGGAAGGCTTGGCCAGTGTGGCGGATGGGTAAGCCCATCAATTTATCTAGTTTGATGTCACACAGTTTTCATTTTGTTTGGATTTTAACTAGTGGTGTCAGTCGATTAAAAAAATGTATAGAATTAATTACAGGATTTTGTAACTAGTTAATCGAATTAACATTTTAACGTCATATTTTCTAAAGGTCTCCTGATAAAAAATTTGAATTCTAGGATATTAAAAATTGTATTGTATGACTAATCAATTGAACACAGAAAGAAGAGAAGATTTTAAATCCAATTTATTGTTGGTGAACTGTGCCTCATGAGGCCAGGTGCATCATTAAAAAAGTAAAACAAGGGTTATCTTCAACGATAGAAATTGTACTGCAATCAGCAGCAACCCACTTTGCAATAGTATTTGTCAATTTCTCTGTTGTGGATTTGCTCATTCGCTTGCCAAATTCAGCTAGCTTGGTTTGGCGGAGCGAGGTCCCGGTAGCCACACTCGCAACAAAGGAACTTGCCTGAACATGTTTTATGTTTAGATGGTATGTCAGGCTGGAGTTGCTCCACCGTCCGGTGGTAGGAGAACTCCTTTTTGAAAAAACTACAAATTACTATGTTTTTATTTATTGTCCCGTCTTTATTATTTTTGTGTAAAAACTTGCCGTTCAGTGGCTTGACTCAGGGTAGAATCAAGGATTTTCTAAAGGGGTGGGTCGGTGGGTGGGTGGTAGGGGCATGAGGCCCTCGCGCTTACAGAACATTTTGAAAAAATAGTAATTTTTCTGCATTTTGGTGCATATTTTGCCCAAAGTTTATAATAATTAAAGTAGTAAGAACAGTTTTTTTGTGGACCAAAAAGGGAGGGGACGTGCGCCCCCCGCGCTCCCCTGGATTTGCCCCTGCGACTGTCTCATCCTCCTGAGTCTTCTTCATGCCTGTTCTGTTTGACCTGGAAACACTGCATTGTTAATTTGCCAACATAGGCGATGTAGGACAGCCGAGAAGACTACGGGTCCTTCATTAGGCCAAAATTGAAATGCGCAAGCATTGGCTCACCACCGTTATGACATCATAATTAATTGCGTTAATATTTTTAATGCGTTAAGATGTGGCGTAATTAATTAATCAAATTAACGCACTAATTTGAACTTTTATGAGATTTTTATTTTTAAAGAAGACAAAATTCTACATTGACATAAACTTTCCATAAAGTATTTGGGTTTTTTTTGTTGGTCTTTGTTTTTCTAAATAATTTCCCCCCATTATTTTAAAGAGGAAGAAAGCAGAAACAGACCTTGTTCATTGTTGTATCTGTGTAACTCTCAGGGATTGGTGATAAATTGTTATGAGCAGCCCGGTGTGTGTGTGTGTGTGTACTGTGTTTCCAGGATTCTTTCAGACTGGTTGGAGGTGAAATTCGGTGGCAACAAGAAGTCAGACGAGCAGCCGGACGGTCTTCTGGAGACACTCTGCATCTCCAACTCCGTGCAGCAGAGCGAGCACCAAACCCATGAAGTCTACGTCACCGTCAAGGTCAGATCAGATGGAAGTTGATTGGTCCAAAAGTCTAACAGGGGGCGTGTCCTAAGAACCAGTCTAAAAGACTGTAGTGAAGAATTCCGCCCCTTTTTGTCCTCTAGGCATCCCACGGCCCGCTGACTGAAGACGGCCTGTCTAAGGTGGAGGAGTCTAGTGAGCTCCAGGGAACGACGGCCCTTATCATGCTACTGCCGGTGGTGGAGCCGTGTCAGGAGGAGCAGGACGTTCCTCTGCTGTCCGCCTTGTTACAGCTCAAACAGCTGCAGAAAGCCAATAGCTGGCACTGCCCACTCCCACTGCTCATCCTGGTACCAGGACAAGAACTGGAGGCACAGAAACTTGAAGAAGGTACTGGGACCCGCTCCCAGTTTGATCAGTAAGAGTTTGTTGGTGAAACTGATGTTTTAATGGATTCTGTTTTTTTATTTTTCAGCTCTGATGCTGCTGGAGCTGAAGAATGAAGGACTGATTTCAGAGTACACGTTCTTCTTCATACCAGAGACCACCAGTGATCTTCAAGGATCCAACCAGGTGCGGCCCACCCCTCAGAAAGAAAAAAAATGCTGAGTCAGATTTTTGTTGCCATCTTGTCTGACCTCTCTGTTATTTCCAGTTGAACCAGGCTGTGAGCTGGTTACTAGCTCGCGCCCCGCCTCCGTTGCCCCTCACCGGCCTCACCCTCATGGAGCTAGTGGAGTCCACGTTGGGTCGCGAGTTCATTTCCAGAGTCTCGTCCCACCGACAGGAACGAGCGACTGCAGGCCTGGCCCCCCAGGAGCCCGCCCCAGTCATCCTGCTGTATAACGCGGTCCTGGATTATGTCGCTGACTTGGTGGCCTCTCCGGACTTGTGCGGACTGTCATGGCCTCCTGGTGAATTTTGCTCACCTGAAGCCAGTAGCTTTATCCCACATCGGCACTGGAACTCGGTCCAGCATCTGTCCTGGTTACGAAGCGCCATCCTCAGCCTGCAGCTCCCACCGTGGAACCCAACGGGTCCAACAGGTGAGGACCTGCTGGATTAAAAATGTCTCTGTTAATTTATCTGATTAAGAGTTTGATCAAAAGCTGTTTTTTTTAATTCTGTTTGCAGATTCGTGGGGAGAACTATGTTCGTCCATCTTCCGCTACGCCGCCGCGCTCCCATCGACCCCTCAAAGCCAACCTCTACTCATGTCCCGGCTGGAAAACCTCTTTGAACGAATCAGGCAGAAGGAACGAAACACCAAAAGCTCCGTTTCCAGGTTAACTAGTCATCAACTGGATCTTGAAGGATTCAGTCTGATTCCGTGGGACGACGTGGTGATCATCTGCGTAGATCACAAACTAAAAGACTGGAAGATTCCCGGACCCCCCATCTGTGAAGGTGAAGCATTGTTTTTCTGGTCCAGTAGTCAGATGTAACCTGGTTCACAGGACGGCTGACCAAATCCTACATGGTCCAACGAGCTAACACAAAAACTTTAATTCACTTCAGTTTTTTGAATAAGTCTCATTTTAAAAAGTCTCACTTTAAAAAGTCTCACTTTAAAAAGTCTCACTTTAAAAAGTCTCATTTTAAAAAGTCTCATTTTAAAAAGTCTCATTTTTAAAAGTCTCACTTTTAAAAGTCTCATTTTAAAAAGTCTCATTTTAAAAGTCTCATTTTAAAAAGTCTCATTTTAAAAAGTCTCATTTTAAAAAGTCTCATTTTAAAAAGTCTCATTTTTAAAAGTCTCATTTTAAAAAGTCTCATTTTTAAAAGTCTCACTTTTAAAAGTCTCATTTTAAAAAGTCTCATTTTAAAAAGTCTCATTTTAAAAAGGCCCCCCTTTAAAAAGTCTCATTTTAAAATCTCATTTTCTAAAAGTCACATTTTTTAAACTACTTTTTGTAATTTGGTGGTGGGTTTGACCCTGTCACAGTTTTTATTTTAGTGGAACAAAATAAAATATGACCAAATATGTGCTGAAAACACCCCAATCAGGATCGAGTTAGTTTTGGCGGTCATTGGAGGGACGCCGCATCGATCTGTCGTGGTAAAAAGGAACTCAGACGAAAAGCAAAGCTCTCGATTTACAAGTCGATCTACGTTCCAACCCTCACCTATGGAAAGAATGAGATCACGGATACAAGCAGCCAAAATGAGCTTCCTCTGCAGGGTGGCTGGGCTCTGACTCAGAAATAGAGTGAGAAATTCTGCCATCCGGGAGGAGCTTGGTGTCGAGCCGCTCCTCCTTCAAGTCGAGAGGAGCCAGATGAGGTAGTTCGGGCATCTGGTCAGGATGCCCCCCGAGAGCCTCGCAGGCGAGGCGTTTTGGGCATGTCCCATCGGGTGGCTGGGCTCTCACCCAGAGATCGGGTGAGGAGCTTTGCCATCCGGGAGGAGCTCAGTGTCGAGCCACTCCTCCTCCAGGTCGAGAGAAGCCAGATGGGGTGGTACAAGTGCCTTGCTGGTGAGGTGTTTTGCGCACGTCCCACGGGGAGGAGACCAAGAGGCAGACCCCGGACCCGCTGGAGAGACTATGTCTCACAGCTGGCTGGGGAATGACTCTGGATCCTCCCTGGGGAACTGGAGGATGCAGCTAGGGTGAGAGAGGCCTGGGCTTCCCGTCTGAGGATGTTGCCCCCATGACCCAGCCCCGGATGAGCGGAAGGCGACGGAACGGAACAGAGAAAACATGAGCTGTTGACCGTATTTTATGCACATTTGAAAGGAACAAAAATTGTTTTGTTTTTTCCAAACTGAGGTCTTTAACGTTTCTTTTGAACATTTTACGTCGTAGAAAAAAGACGGTTCTTACACGTCTTTTCAGTCCTAAAGCCATGTTTTTCTTACTCTTTTAACATAATGGGATTTGATCACATCGATGCACAAAAAGCACTCCAAAGCGTTTGACGCTCAGTGGAAGTTCCATTTTGATAACGCACGCAGTCCCGTGCGCCAGTTATGTCCTTCCCTCGTTTGTAATGAACTATTCTTTGAAAAATTCAACTCCAGTAAGTTGAAGAACAAGCAGGTGAAACGGTTCAAATAAACCTATCCTTCCAGATTTGTGGTTTTACATTCAATCCAAATGTGTGTGTTTGTTGTTTTGGTGACAGATGCCGTGGCTGCGGACGGAGAGATCCTGGTTTACTTCTCTACAGACTCATCGTGTAGCTTCCAGCCCCCTGAAGAATGGACGCAGGCAGTCCGGCAGACTCACAGAGAGAAGTGGCAGACGGAGGGGTGAGCTTCAACCAACGACCATACACACACACACACACACACACTGTGTTCTTTTTCCGTTCGTTCCGTTCAGTCATCTTCCGCTTGTTCCGGGGTCGGGTCGCGGGGGCAACAGCCTCAAACGGGCAGCCCAGGCCTCTCTCTCCCCGGCTGCATCCTCTAGCTCACCTGGAAGGATCCCAAGTCGCTCCCCAGCCAGCCGTGAGACATAGTCTCTCCAGCGGGTCCGGGGTCTGCCCCTTGGTCTCCTCCTGGTGGGAAGTGCCCGAAACACCTCACCTGCGAGGCGCTCGGGGGGCATCCTGACCAGATGCCCGAACCACCCCATCTGGCTCCTCTCGACCTGGAGGAGGAGTGGCTCGACACCGAGCTCCTCCCGGATGGCAGAGCTCCTCACCCGATCTCTGATTGAGAGCCAAGCCACCCTGCGGAGGAAGCTCATTTCGGCCGCTTGTACCTGCGATCTCATTCTTTTGGTCACCACCCACAGCTGGTGACCATAGGTGAAGGTAGGAACGTAGATCGACGGTGTTCTTTTTAAAAACTCTAAAATGGAGACATTTCTAATAGTTTTTAAGATTTTTTTCATGGTTTAATAGAGTCGTTTTGATCTTTCTTTCTCTCTCTCTCTCCCCTCAGGCCGAGTGTACCCGCCTCCGTCCCTTCCACCAGCTTTTCCTTCAGACAGACGTTGTTCCCCAGGGTGACCCAACCTGTCGAGGCGACACCGGCTCTGTTAGACATCACACACACTGCCACTGCACAAGAGCTGCTGGCACACACCGTCCTCCAGAGCTTACAAGAAGAACAAGCTGAGACTAAACGGTACAACCGCTGTCTGCACGT
Organism: Neostethus bicornis; assembly: GCA_902685375.1. NCBI lineage: Eukaryota > Metazoa > Chordata > Actinopteri > Atheriniformes > Phallostethidae > Neostethus > Neostethus bicornis. The sequence goes on along the minus strand of LR738549.1, from coordinate 8,730,913 downwards.
TTTTAAACCAGATTTACTGTCTATTTTATTTTAATTGTTAATGTTTTAAGGAGGCGGCACTGTGGCCTCACAGCAAGAAGGTCAGGGTGGGGACGAGGCTTGATTAGAATTGGTGCAAAACTAGCAAGACACTCAAGCACAATGGACCTAGAAATGAGCCCAAAATCTTTTCTTTTTCCGACTATCTTGACTCCATTTATTTACAAGTCGATCTACGTTCCTACCTTCACCTATGGTCACCAGCTGTGGGTGGTGACCGAAAGAATGAGATCGCGGGTACAAGCGGCCGAAATGAGCTTCCTCTGCAGGCTGGCTGGGCTCTCACTCAGAGATCGGGTGAGGAGCTCTGCCATCCGGGAGGAGCTCGGTGTCGAGCCGCTCCTCCTCCAGGTCGAGAGGAGCCAGATGGGGTGGTTAGGGCATCTGGTCAGGATTCCCCCGAGCGCCTCGCGGGCGGGGTGTTTCAGGCACGTCCCACCAGGAGGAGACCAAGGGGCAGACCCCGGACCCGCTGGAGAGACTATGTCTCACAGCTGGCTGGGGAGCGACTTGGGATCCTTCCAGGTGAGCTGGAGGATGCAGCCGGGGTGAGAGAAGCCTGGGCTACCCGTTTGAGGCTGTTGCCCCCGCGACCGGACCCCGGAACAAGCGGAAGATGACGGAACGGACGGAACTATCTTGACTTAGATTGTTCTTAATCTGTAGGAGCATGGAGCAGCTTCAGCGCTGGTTGGATGGAGACCCTGTGGAGCACTTATCGACCCCTCTTTTCCTCCCGTCCTCCACTATTCTCTGCACACCATCCATAAGGCTGACACAAAGAGAAATCTCCAGAGAAGCTGCCTCCACACGGGTACGGAACAAGCAGACTCCAACCAGGATTCTAAAGCATGCAGATTAAATATGAAGGTGTTTTTCTGGATTTTTCAGCAGCGTCGTGTTAGTCAGCAGGAGGAGACCGTGACGAGGAACGCTCCAGTGTCTCTGATGTGGCGACTGGAGGACCTGAATCGACAGATTTTAATGAGTCAAGAAGAAGAGGTATCGTGCAGGCTGAGGCTGAGCGGCATGCTGACCATCGTAGAGGACTGACAGGTTTTTTTTGTCCGAAAAGGTTTTTCCCAAAGTAATTAAACCAAAAGTGGCCATTTTTTTTCAAATGTTTTAATTACTTTTTTGTTCGTGTTCGAGTTTTTTTTTTTTTTGCAAATCGATTTGTTCATTGTAAAAATAAAGTTGCTTTTTTAAGGCTTTAGATTAAATTTTAAAACTTTAATTTTTGTTTGTTCGGGTTTTACGTATTATTGAAAAATATTGTTCACTATTGTTTAAAATATTGATTAAAATATTGTTACTGAAGAAGGTCAATAAAAGTGAGATTTTCCACCCAATTGCCTGTGTGGTGTTTGTTGAAGCAGTGATCTGATTGGACAGTGTTCATCTTAACTCCGCCTCCGTTCTCTCTGATTGGACGGCGTGAATCTCTGCTCATGTCTTTCTATCTGAAGAGATGGCGCAATGCTCCTTGGGAAATGGTGTTTTACCAGCTTTGAGAATGATGAAAATGATTGTCGTAGGACTACATTTCCCAGAAGTCATTGCGGCAGCATGTTGCAAACTTGTAAATAAAATCAATCCTGTAGGTAAAAAGTTTTCTGAGACCAAGTTTGGGAACAATGACTGAAGGAACGTAAGTTTTATTTTGACTAATTTGATTTTTATGCAAATGCTTTCCTAAAACAAACCAACTCTGATATCATTCATTCATCTTTTCAGAACGTGGGTTCAAATGTTTATTTATAATAAAGATCAAAATATTTAATCATTCTTTTACAAATAATCTAAACATTTAAATAAATTTCACAAATAAAATAATAACATTAGATTAATCAGTTATGCAAATAAAAATTGATAAAACTCAGCTTCATCTTAAACTCGGACGGAAAAAAATTACTGTAGTTTAAAAAAAAAAAAAAAAAAAAGCGTGCAAAATTTCTGAAATTAAACAAATAAAAACCCTTTTTTTTTTTTTTTTTACCAGATGATCCGATTTTAGCATTTGTTGTACTTTTAGCAGCAGGGATGGTAAAATTGGTGGCACCAATTCCACCTCTTCCATGGTCCTCACCAGGAAGAGGTGGAATGCCCCCTGCTGGTTAGAGACATGGTCCTGCCCCAAGTGGAGGAGTTTAAGTATCTTGGAGTCTTGTTCGGGAGTGGGGGAAGGCTGGAGCAGGAGATCGACAGACAGATCGATGCGACGTCCGCAACAATCAGGACGCTGCATCGGTCTGTCGTGTTGAAGAAAGAGCTGAGCCGAAAAGCAAAGCTCTGAATCCACCAGTCGATCTACGTTTCTACCCTCACCTATGGTCACCAGCTGTGGGTGGTGACCGAAAGAATGAAATTGTGGATACAAGTGGACGAAATGAGCTTTCTGCGCAGGGTGCTAGGCTCTCACTCAGAGATACAGTGAAGAGCTCTGCCATCTGAGACGGGCTCATAGTAGGGCTGTTGCTCCTCCGGGCGGGCCGAGAAGCCAGATGGGGTAGTTTGGGCATGTAGTGGTATACCTCCCAAATGCCTCGTTGGTGAGGTGTTTTGGGCGCATCTCACCAGACCCAGAGGAAGACCCGCTGGAGAGTCTCACAGCTGCCCAGGGAACCCTTTAGCTCCTCTCGGGTGAGCGGAAGTAAGCAAACATGGTGAGAGATGCCTGGGTTGCCCTCGGCCCGGGATAAGCAGAAGACAATGGAAGTCTGGAAAGATGGGAATTCCTACGTTTCCCGCATGATGAGGTAAACTACAGCCAGTGGTAGATGAAGTACTCACTTTTTGTACTTAAGTAAAAGTACAGATAATTAGGCAAAAAATTTACTAAAGTAAAAGTACCAATAAAAAAATCTACTTAAGTAAAAGTACAAAAGTAGTTGGTGTAAATTGTACTTTTTAAGTAAAAAGTAAAAGTATTCGATCATAATTCAAATGTTATTTTTTGTGCTATAGGGTGTCACCATGGTAACCAGGATAAATACGCTGCAGCTCTCCCGCCTCTTTTGGTCCACAAAAAAAATAAAATAAAAGGAAAGGGGACAAGTCAAGCTATCCCCTAGAAGGGCCAGTGAATAGGCCGCCAAAATGGACGGAAATGACACTTGTTTTTTAAAATGTTTTGGGGGGGAGGCCCCCAGTCACCATATATTGGCTTTCACAAAGCCGCCCCCCCTTTGGAAAATTCTAGATCCGCCCCTGCTCTGTGTAATGATGGCTCAACTTTTTATTTAGAAGTAAACACAACAAACAACAATCTTCTGACTCTTTTTAATTTGTACTATATTTGATGTTAGGTTTTTGGCGCTGAATGAATGCAGAAACTGTTTCTCGATTCTTTACTTCTTCTCCCGATCAACTGCTTCTTTTGATTTTGGCGATGCGCCTTCAAGATGCGCTGAAAAAAACTGTGTATTTTTCAAATTTCTGAACGAAAATGTAACACTTTTAAAAGTAGCGAAGTAAAAGTACAGATATTTGCTCTAAAAATGTAGTAAAGTAAAAGTACCGGTCTTAAATTTTACTTAAGTAAAGTACAGATACACAATTTTTTTTACTTAAGAACAGTAACGAAGTACATTTACTTCGTTACGTTCCACCACTGACTACAGCCATGCTGTCCACTCAGGCATCTGCGGAGACGAGGGGGTCCATACAAGACAGAAGCAGTCACAGATTTGACCCGCTGGAGACTGTGTAATGTGGAAGGCCGGCAGACCTGGAGCTATGTGGAACATCAGGACACCCCGGAAAGGGAGCAGAACATGCTGGAAGCCTACTCTCTAGGACTTGATATTGTAAGGCTTTAATGTACTTATCGACTCCAGGCATACATGTTAGGACCACCTAATGTACTTTTCTTTCTGTTTCTCCTCCAGAGTAAGTTTGTTTCTGATTCTCCTGCTGCCCGCACAGCTGTAGAAGCTGCTGTGAAAGGTATGAACTTCTACAGCCACCTCCAAGCAGAAGATGGTCACTGGGCCGGAGACTATGGTGGACCTCTCTTTCTGCTTCCAGGTACCTTCTACCTCTTCATGAACATGATTTACTTCTTATCAGGTAGAATTCATCAAGCAAGTTTCAGCAGCAGTGTCTCTTTGTTTTTACTTGTTAAAACCTGTAGGGCTTCTCATCACCTGCCATGTGGCAAAGATTCCACTAGCTGAGGTCTGGAAAAAAGAGATGGTGAGATACCTGCGCTCGGTTCAGCTGCCGGATGGAGGCTGGGGTCTGTAAGTCACTGACATCCTGAAATAGCAGAAGCACAAATTGTGTAATTGATGATAAGAAATTAGACACATTAATGAGATCTGTGAGTTTTTCTGCTTGAACATGATTTTAAAGTTTGAAGGAAACACCTCATTAAGCCACAAAGTTCCTGGCAGGCAAATATAGATTGTTTTGGGAACTCATCCTTACTCCAGTGTGTTTTGTTCTCTGGTAGACATGTTGAAGATAAGTCCACTGTGTTTGGCACAGCGCTGAGCTACACCTCCCTGAGAATTCTGGGAGTTGGTCCAGATGATCCGGACATGGTTCATGCCAGGAACAACCTCCACAAAAAAGGTGTAAAGAAAAATGCCAACTTCTCTTCTTCTTGTTGTACTTTTCTTTCATTGTTTTCTTTGTGAGTGACCAGGATGCATGGGATCAGGAATGAGGACATTGGAGAAACAGTACATGTTAGAGGTTTTGGAGGTAATGTCAACGAGGCTAGACTGAGATGGTCCAGACATGTCCAGAAGAGAGAGAGAGGGAGTATAGAGTAAGACAACAGAAGAGGTTTGTGGATGTAGTGAAGGATGGCATGAAGGTAGTTGGTGTGAGGAAAAAAGGATGGATGCAGAAAACAGGGTTAGATGGAAGAAACTGACTCGCTATAGCGCCCTCTAAAGGTGAAAGCTGAAAGAGATTTTTCCCATTCAAATGAAATTGAATTGAATATACCGTAATTTCACGACTATAAGGCGCATATAAACGTCTTAGATTTTCTTCAAAATGAGCGCCAGACAGGAGGCCAAGAGGGAAAACAAAGAGAAAAGTTGTGGATGTCGTGAAGAAGAACATAAAGGTAGTTGGTGTTAGAGAAAAGGATGCAGGAGACAGGGCTAGAGGAGGAAACTAAGTACCGTAATTTCACGGCTGTAAGGCGCATATAAACGTCTTAGATTTTCTTCAAAATGAGCGGTGCGCCCTTTCGTGCGGTGCGCCTTGTGTGTGAGAAAAGGCGGACCTAAAAGAAAACGCGGTGCCCGTGAGGCGAGGCGGACCTGAAAGACAAGACATGAGAACGTTAAAGAGTGAAGTGTGGGCGTGGATTGTGTATAAAAAAGAAATGTGCTGTTTGCCCAACATTGCTGTTTTAACCCTGAAAATGACAAAGAGACACGCTTATGACGCTCAGTTTAAGCTGAAGGCAATCAGCTACGCGGAGGAACATGGGAATCGAGCCGCCACAAGAAAATTCAACATCAATGAGTCGATGGTTCGTAAGTGCAGTACAGATGGTGACTTTGACAGCGAGGAGCGAAGTGGACCTGCTCTGTTGGATTTTGCGCAGCAGAGGATGAGGACTTTGACGTATTTGAATAAAGACTATTACCGGTAATGTGCTGGTTTAGTATCGTTACTACTTAAATAAAGCACAACCAAACTCAGTTTTGGTCCCGATCTATTTCTTAATACGCACATTTGCATACTTGCGTGTGTTGTTGTAATGCGGTGTGAGACTGAGACTGCGACTTTTCGTACGGTGCGCCTAATGGGCGTGAAATTACGGTAGTTTGAAATGAAAGTCTTCTTAATTATCGATTCTTTCTTTCTTCTCCTGCAGTTGTTTTGTCTTCTGAAACTCTTATCCAACTATTTTGTGTTGATTGCATAAATATTGAACATCATGTACAGAGATCCTGTAGAAAACCGTATAAAACAACATCTATGACCCTTTTTGCCTTGAAATTAAACTTAAGCACAACCTCAAACACATAATGAATTTGTAGCATATGTGCTAAAGCATAAGATTGCAATGGGTCAACATCAGAAGGTTAGATGTCGCTCTGGGAGAGAGTAGATTGAAACAAACAATGTTTTTGGTATTTTCACTGTGTATTGAATTTAAAACACACGTGTACAAGAGAATGGATATTCATAATATTTACACATACTGTAAACTCAACAATAAAGCATTGCAATTTTCAAAGCTCACACAACATAAAGGTTTACAGTGTACAATGTAATGTTCATCAAACGAAAACTGGGACCAAAAGAGTCCGACCATCTAAGTGTACAATGTAATGTTCATCAAACGAAAACTGGGACCAAAAGAGTCCGACCATCTAAGCGTACAATGTAATGTTCAACAAAAGAAACTGGGACCAAAAGAGTCCGACCATCTAAGTGTACAATGTAATGTTCAACAAAAGAAACTGGGACCAAAAGAGTCCGACCATCTAAGTCAGCGGTCGGCAACCCGCGGCTCTGGAGCCTCATGTGGCTCTTTCATCCTTATAATGCGGCTCTGATTGGCTTGGAAAAATAAATTACTAAAAATTTTTTTTTTTTGTATTTAATTGAAGTGTGTTTTATTTGTGTTAGTTTTTATATTATTTTAGTTCTAAATTTGAAGATTATTGTGATCTGCTATTGTGATCCCTCCAAGACTATTGTGATTAGTCCTGCGTAAAGATGAAAGTGACTTCGTACAGCCCCGATTTGCAGAAGCTGTGCGCAAAGGTTCAGGAGCAGAAGTCCCATTAACCAGGTAAAATAAATATTTATGCAGATATTTTGCAAATATTTAATTTTCATTGTTTAGTGACACAGTGCTTTTTCCCCCAATTTATTTTATATATTCAGGTCAAGGCTCCGCTGCATACTTTGAAAGCCCAAGGCGATATAAGGATGATGGCTCACGGATTTTTCCCTTTTGTTTGCTGCATGTACAATTTAAATTCAGCTTTTTAATTTATTCGAAAGAGACATTCAGACATTATTATTTTTTCAAGAATTCAAAATGTGTTCATTACATCGGTAAAATTTAATTTTCTCCGTAGCACTTTATAAGACATAACCACACTATAGTTGTTTATACAAAGTGTAAAGGTAAGAAAAAGCAATATATCATTTTAGATAAGATAAATGGATATAAGGATGACGCCTCATGGCATTTTTCTGCTTTCGTTTGCTACATGGACATTTTAAATTCAGCTTTTTAATTTATTTGAAAGAGACATTCATTGTTATTTTTCAAGAATTCAAAATGTTCAAAATGTGTTCATTAAATGAATACAATGTAATTTTCTCTGTAGCACGTGGATTTCATAAGAAACATGCTGCGGTAAAGTAGTAGAAGTTTTTTTTTTTTTCATTTTAGATGTGCGGCTCCCAGTGTTTTCTTTTCCGTGGAAACCGGGTTCAAATGGCTCTTTCGGTGTCAAAGGTTGCCGACCGCTGATCTAAGTGTACAATGTAATGTTCAACAAAAGAAACTGGGACCAAAAGAGTCCGACCATCTAAGTGTACAATGTAATGTTCAACAAAAGAAACTGGGACCAAAAGAGTCCGACCATCTAAGTGTAGGTGTGGAGGTGAGAAGTCCTCGGCCCACTGAGCACCCCTACCGGTCCGGCAAGGTGGATTGGAACCACTTTGAGTATTCAGGATCAGAAGTTTTCAGGATTAACCTGCTCCTTGGCTCGCCATCACAAAAAACAATGCGGGAAACCTGGCCGACTTCCGCACATACAAGACTCAAATTCAGCGTGATTTTCCCCACTAAAAGGACCGATAGCCGACGGCTCCTGTGACCCAGCTTTTCAGTTTGCCGCACACCTGCTCTCGCTCAGACTAACTAACGCTATCTTATTAAGGAGACGCGGCAGGGAACAATGAGTCACGTGATTGCACGCAGCGTAAGCTCTGATTGGCTGACGTAACAAGTGCACAAATCACTCCGCAGAAGTTACAAGGCAGGGAGAAAAATGACAGGAGGACCTAGTTTTTCCACCTGGGTTACAAATTGTTCTTACTGATACTGTTTTCTGTTTACTCTTTACTTGACTGTATTTTTCCGTAGTTATTTTTTCTGATCCATGTTGTGCATAGTTAACAGTGTGGTTGTTTTGTGTTTGGTGTGCAGGAGGTGCAGTTGGGATTCCATCTTGGGGTAAATTCTGGTTGGCCATTTTAAATGTCTACAGCTGGGAGGGCATGAACACATTACTACCAGAGATGTGGTGAGAACCAACAGCCCCAAACCATTCTGTGAAAACTTTTGATCTGTAAAACTTGAAGATTATTTGATGTTCTCATGTTTATTTCAGGTTGCTCCCCACCTGGTTTCCTGCCCACCCCTCTACACTCTGGTGCCACTGTCGCCAGGTCTACCTCCCCATGAGTTTCTGCTATGCAGTCAGACTGGCAGCAGAAGAAGACCCCCTCGTCCTCAGCCTCAGACAGGTGCCGTACCAATCCCTATTTTCGGAATCCCTATTTCTATATGATCATTTTTTTTCTATTTTAAGTACTGTATTTTCACAAATTATATAGCACACATAAAAGTTTTCTTCAAAATGTGCGGTGCGTCCCAAAGTGCATTGTGTTGTTGTACGTCGAATGTGGATGTAGTAGAGAACAGCATGATAAAGTCAAAAAAGGAAGTGTGGGTGCAGATTATTTGTAAAAGAACGGGTATGTGCGCTGCGCAGATCATAGTTTTTTTACAACCCTGAAAATGGCAAAGAGACTCACTTTAAACTGAAAGCCATCAGCTTCGCGGAGGAACACAGAAATTGAGCAACGGCGAAAGAATTTAAGATCGATGAATCAATGGTTCACAAATCAAATCAAATTTTATTTATAGAGCACTTTTCCAACACAAGGTCACACAAAGTGCAGAACAGAACAAATAAAAACGTAAACAACATCAAAAGTAGAAAAGTCAAGATAAAAATAAGCATCTAAAAAAAAAACAATGCCACATGCATTGACATTCACATAGACCCCCCAACCCACCGTACCCCTCATACGCCCATCCTTTCCCAACCCCCATTAAACCTAAACTGCAAGCTTCTGTCTCTTTAACTGAAATAAAAATAAGCATCTGGCCTGATGCTGAGAGGAAACAATAACTGGGGATCAGTCCACACCAGGAGTCGGCCCGCCCATGACTGCAGCGGCCAAAAACCACAGGGGTTCGCAACACCCAGGCCAGTCAGACCCCCACAGACTGAGAGCAGGCAGATCTGCTGGAATGGAGGATCCCCATGAGGAAGTGGGGGAAGCTGGAAAATGAGCTCAGACAGGTCAAGAACACGCCGTTGAGTTTCCACTTTGTCCTCAGGGAAGTGCAGGGGACTTCTAAGGGCTAGTGTGAGAGGGCATACTGAAGCCCACCGCGACCCAGCCCATCCTGCCCCTTCCCCTCTTCACCACCACTCTTCCTGTTGCTGTAGAAGCCATCAGCATCACTCCTCCTGCTGATGTGGGGACAACCTGCAGGCCTCTTGCTGCCCTATGGACCACCAGCACACTTCGAGCTGCAGTGTAGACCACCACCATGCCTGCCAGACCCGTGGTGGAAACCCGCAGAGCTCCTTTGTCTGGGCCACAATCAGTCCTTTGATTATTGGAGATTTTCTGATCCGACTTGTTTGTGTGGCTAACAGCCATACTTTCTGGAAATCAAGAGCCGTTACGAAGGACGTCACCACCTCAGCACATCAATTGTCTTTCCAACATCCATTTGCTTCCACCATTGTTACTCATTTTAGTACAAATTACCTCAAATTCCAGCCATCTGAAATTTAGAAAAATGACTTCATGCATCTCAATCACAGCATCCATTTCTGTAAATCATCAACAGACACGCTCAGCCAAACCTTCCTCTGTTCAACGTAGTCTGGTTGATATCACAAAAAGGAACAACACACACCTCGCATTACTCCCACATACACACACCTCATTTACACACAACAAATCCCGTATCCCAAATTACTACTTTTAACTTTGCCCTTTTAAACATCTGATCACTAGTGAAAAAATCTTTTATGAATAATCTGGTTTTGGTAGGCTGAAGTAGGCTAAGGTCTGAAGTACGAATTTGTGAGCAGCAGGATGGTTTTATGCCTAAAACGAGCACTACAGATGTGGTATTTGACTTGAGGATGCTGATAGGGAAGTACAGAAAAGGCCAGAGGGAGCTGCACTGTGTCTTTGTAGATCTAGAGAAAGCGTATGACAGGGTACCTAGAGAAGAACTATGGTATTGTATGAGGAGGATTAGTCAGAGTAAGACAGAGTACATGTGTGTGAATGAGAGGGATCCAAATGGAAAAGTGAGGGTACAGGGAGAAGAGATAAAGAAGGTGGAAGATTTTAAGTACTTAGGATCAACAGTCCAGAGCAATGGAGAGTGTGGAAAAGAGGTGAAGAAGCGTGTGCAGGCAGGCTGAAAAGAGTGGAGGAAAGTATCAGGTGTGATGTGCGACAGAAGAGTTTCAGCTAAAATGAAAGAAAGAAAAAGTGTACAAAACCGTGGTGACACCAGCCATGCTGATTGGTCTGGAGACAGTAGCACTGAAGAAAAGACAGGAAGCAGAGATGGAGGTAACAGAGATGAAGATGCTGAGGATCTCTCTGTGAGTGACCAGGATGGACAGGATTAGAAATGAGTATATCAGAGGAACAGCACATGTTAGAGGTTTTGGGGATAAAGTTAGAGAGGCAAGACTGAGATGATTTGGACATGTGCAGAGGAGAGAGAGAGTACATAGGAAGAAGGATGCTGGATTTGGAACCACCAGTAAAGAGGATTAGAGGAAGACCAAAGAGGAGGTTCATGGATACAGTGAAGGAAGACATGAAGATAGTTGGTGTGACCAAAGAGGATGCAGCAGATAGGGTTAGATGGAAGAAACTGACTTGCTGTGGCGACCCCTGAAGGGAAATGCCGAAAGAAGAAGAAGATGAAGAATCTGATTTTGGACAAAAATTTTGACTGTCTCTTTTTAACTGTAACCTGGTTTGGTGCAGAGGCACCGTCTGTTCTCACTCAGGCTTTGCCTCCTAATTTTAGTTTTTCATTTTCGACCAGAGAGGCAAGAAGAGGAGGTGGTACTGTATTGGTTGTTCGTAACTTAATTTTAAACATAATAACTTTTAATCATTCCATGTCTTTCGAGCACCATGCTTTTGTTTTTAATACCCCATCTATTGTATGTGTTACTATTTATAAACCTCCAAAGCCGCTCCCTTTTTCATACAGGAATTTCCAAAGTTTTTATCAAATATTCCGAGGTGGCTGAAAATTTTATTAATATTTTAACTAAAACTGCATTTGCTGATTTTACTGTCAAAGACCCTTTTTGTTCTAGTTAACAAGTTCAGATCTCCAGACCTCATTAACGATTGCTTCCTCATTTTAATCTGCAGGAACTGTATGTTCAGGATTATTACACGATCAACTGGCCGTCTCAGAGGAACAACGTGGCAGTTTGTGACTTGTACACACCTCACAGCACACTACTGGACTTTGCCTACAGTACGTACAAACAGTGTTTAAAAATACCTAAAAATTTATTTTGCTGTGAATCAGAAAAACAGGAAAACTCTCAACAAAACTCTTCTGGTCACTTTTAGTGGTTTTGAACATTTATGAAACCCATCACGTCACCACACTGAGAAAGAAAGCTGTGAAAGAACTGTACGAGCACATCCAGGCTGATGACCGCTTCACTAAATGTATCAGCATTGGACCAGTAAGAAAAACGGAAGAGTTCAAAGACAAGTAAAGATCAAAAGCATTATGCGATGTTGCAACAGATTTGTTAAACCGATGCAATGTTTCCTTTTTTAGATCTCTAAAACCATTAATATGCTTGTTTGCTGGTATGTGGAAGGCCCCTCCTCTCCAGACTTCCAAAAACACATTTCAAGAATCCCAGATTACCTTTGGTCAGAAAACTAGCACAAAAACTAGAATTAACCAATCAATACACTGTATCACTTAATTAACAAGGATATTTTGTTTTTCAGGCTGGGATTGGATGGCATGAAAATGCAGGTAAAAAAAAACATGTTAATTTTTTGGGCTTTTTTTAGTTGACTTGGTTCCAAACTAAATTGGCTCTATGTAGTTCGATCAGATCTGAAAGAATGTGTTTAGGTGTTTTTGTTACTCTTTTTTATTATTTATTTATTTCGGTCACAGTGTAATTTCACATTAATGAAAGAAAGAAAAATAATTATATTTTAGCTAAGGACCGAAAAGGTATCGGCTGAAGCAGACGCTTATTTCGCCGACCCTTTTTTTTTTATATATCATCATAAAAGCAAAAAAACATATAAGTAAATACTTAGAAATCCATCATATAACATATAAGTAAATATTCAGAAATCAATCATAATACATAAAATGAAAATTAGAACATCAAATGAAAAAGTAATACAAGTACAAAAGTAATACAATTGTTACTATAATTGTTTACATTGTATATAAGCTTGAATTTAACCATCAAGACTTGCATATTTTTTAAGTACTAATCACTTAAATTTCTTTTTTAAACATAAAAGATTTAAACATAATTTAAGTTCATCATTACAATTATACCAAAGATCCACACCTTTAATAGAAATACAGAATTTTTTAACATTTGTTCTAAATTTATTTTTAATGAACACATCATTTCCTCTTAGTTCGTATGGACTTTTCCTAATATTAAACATATTTTGTAGAGAGTTTGACATCATGTTTTTTTTTATCTTAAACATAAATTTTAAAGTGTGTAATTCCACTAAATCATAGAACTTTAATGTTTTTAAATTTATAAATAGATTATTGGTAGGTTGATTATAAGATGAGAATGTTATTGCTCGTATTGCTTTTTTTTTTTTAAATATAAATTGGTTTTGTGTTAGTTTTGTACGTATTTCCCCGTACGTATTTTACTTTGTACGTATTTTAATAGTTTGTTGTAATCTTTCTTCCAAACAGGGAACAAATGGATCTCAGCTCTGGGACACATGTTTTGCTGTCCAGGCTTTTCTTGAGGTAAAGTTAAAACCAGGTGTAAAATCTTTTACCTTAGTGCCACAGCATTTTATACTAAAAAAAGAAGAATCTATTTTTTGTGAATTTTTTGGTAATCTACCGGGGGTCTTTCAGGCAGGAGCCCAAACTCACTCCAAACTGACTCAGTGTCTCTGTGAAGCCTATCACTTTCTCACCATCACACAGGTACAATTACACCTGTGTACCTTGTAAAGTAGTGAAGCTTTTATCTGAATCAAATACCGTAATTTCACGGCTATAAGGCGCATATAAATGTCTTAGATTTCCTTCAAAATGAGCGGTGCGCCCTTTCATGCGGTGCGCCTTGTGTGTGAGAAAAGGCGGACCTAAAAGAAAAGGCATGAGAACGTTAAAGAGTGAAGTGTGGGCGTGGATTGTGTATAAAAAAGGTATGTGCTGTATTTTTATTTTTGAAATCACAGGGGATTTCGGTTCCCTGTTAGGCGTAATATACTTGTACCAACACTGGTATCTCGCGACATTAAATGAACACAACGTTGCTGTTTTAACCCTGAAAATGGCAAAGAGACACGCTTATGATGGTCAGTTTAAGCTGAAGGCAATCAGCTACGCGGAAGAACATGGGAATCGAGCCGTGGAAGGGTGGAAGGCAGCGCCGGGCAAGTTAAGCTACAGTTTGCCAATGGATTGTAGATGCTTGGACTAACGTGTCTGCTGGTACTGTTATCCGAGCTTTCACAAAAGCTGGTATCCTTTCTGAGGAGCCGCACAGTACAGACAGTGACTTTGACAGCGAGGAGCGAAGTAGACCTGCTCTGTTGGATTTTGCGCAGCTGTTCGATTCGGAAACAGAGGATGAGGACTTTGACGGATTTGAATAAAGACTATTACCAGTAATGTGCTTGTTTAGTATTGTTACTACTTAAATAAAGCACAACCAAACTCAGTTTTGCTCCGATCTATTTTTTAATACGCACATTTGCATGCTTGCGTGTGTGTTGTTGTAAGGCGGTGTGTGACTGAGACTGCGCCTTTTCATACAGTGCGCCTAATGGTCGTGAAATTACGGTACTTTGATTTTATTGTGACATGATTATCTACTTCCCTGATTAATGCTTTTTGATATTTAGATTCCTGAGAATCCTCCTGAATACCAGAAATACTACAGACACATGAACAAGGTACAGTAAGTAGGATACAATCCCAACGCTTCATTTGGGAATTCTGCTGGATGGAAAACTGAATTTCCAAAAAACAAAGATAGAGAAATGAAAGTGTGTGTATTTGTCAGGGAGGCTTTCCCTTTAGTACTCGTGACTGTGGTTGGATTGTGGCTGATTGTACTGCAGAAGGTCTGAAATCTCTCATGCTCCTAGAAGAGCTTTGTCCCTCCATCAGAAACCCTGTAACCCCCGAACGCCTGTATGATGCTGTCAATGTGGTGAGTTCTTTAAATCTTTAAGATTTTTATTGAGGAAATTTAAAAAAAAATTTATTATTCTTTTGGTTTTTTTAAGAGAATGTTGTAAAAATAAATTATGATTAGATTTGAATGCTAGTATTGCTCTAAAAATTTTAAGAGTAAGCTCACCAAATAACCAATCGTGCTGTATGTTGTATCATACTTTCAGCTGTTGAGTCTGAGAAACGCAGACGGTGGCTTTGCAACGTATGAAACAAAGAGAGGAGGAAAACTTCTGGAGCTGCTCAACCCTTCTGAAGTTTTTGGTAGGTCTGTTGATGGCCTTGAACCAAACACACTAAATTAACAAAGTGATCTCAATACGTGATTTTTTAAAAAAAGAATCTGTTTCAGTTGTTCACATTTTCCGTGTTGATTTGAATTCAGAAAATCATTTAACTTGAGAAGCTGAAAAGTTATAAAAATCTAACAGCATCACTCAGAAACAATGTCTTGTAAAATTTGTCTTCATTTCTACCTGTTTCTGTCTTTGTCCTTCCAGGTGATATTATGATAGATTACACGTATGTTGAATGTACTTCTGCAGTCATGCAGGCTCTGAGACACTTCAAGAAAAACTATCCAGATCACCGTGCTGAAGAAATTAGGTAGCCTACCTAAGATTTGATTGAATGACTTGTTACTGCATTTTTTGTTGATCTAATTTTTCTAAAAGGGTTACCGTAATTTCACGACCATTAGGCGCACCATACAAAAAGGCGCAGTCTCAGTCACACACCGCCTTACAACAACACACACGCAAGCATGCAAATGTGCGTATTAAAAAATAGATCGGGAGCAAAACTGAGTTTGGTTGTACTTTATTTAAGTAGTATAAACAAGCACATTACCGGTAATAGTCTTTATTCAAATCCGTCAAAGTCCTCATCCTCTGTTTCCGAATCGAACAGCTGCGCAAAATCCAACAGAGCAGGTCCACTTCGCTCCTCGCTGTCAAAGTCACGGTCTGCACTGTGCGGCTTCTCAGAAAGGATACCAGCTTTTGCGAAAGCTCTGATAACAGTACCAGCAGACACGTTAGTCCAAGCATCTACAATCCATTGGCAAACTGTAGCGTAACTTGACCGGCGCTGCCTTCCACCCTTCGTGAAACTGTGGTCTCCTTCAGTCATCCATCGCTCCCACGTCGCGCACACTTCACTCTTTAATGTTTTCATGCCTTTTCTTTCAGGTCCGCCTCGCGGGCACCGCGTTTTCTTTTACAAAGTAGGTCCGCTTTTTCTCACGAGCATCGCAATTCTTTTAGGTCTGCCTTTTCTCACACACAAGGCGCACCGCATGAAAAGGCGCACCGCTCATTTTGAAGAAAATCTAAGACTTTTATATGCGCCTTATGGCCGTGAAATTACGGTAATCAGAATGTTGTATTTATGAAGATTTAAGTTTTAGATTCCTAAATTTAGTTGAAGTTAAGCTGTAGGTCCTTTTGTTCTTCTTGTTCAGGATAACTTTAAAAGAAGGACTGCAGTACTGCAGAAATGTCCAGAGACCAGATGGATCCTGGGAAGGGTGAGTGCTGAGTTGCTGTTTTACAAACTAAAACCTAACCAGGTCACGCTCACATGTTTGTCTTGCTAATGCTCAGCTCTTGGGGAGTGTGTTTCACATATGGAACGTGGTTTGGACTCGAAGCTTTCGCCTGCATGGGACACGTCTACAAGAATGAGTAGGTTAAACATGGACGTGTTAAAAAGCTACACCTCTTGATGCTGCTGAAAAGGACTTTAGAGACATTATGACTGCTTTGTTTGTGATCAGGAATGCGTGTGAGGAGGTTCAGAAAGCTTGTCACTTCCTGCTGGACCACCAGATGTCAGACGGTGGATGGGGAGAGGATTTTGAGTCGTGTGAGGAACGTCGCTATATTCAGAGCAGTTCTGCTCAGATCCATAACACCTGCTGGGCTTTGCTGGGACTCATGGCTGTGAGGTAACTCCAACTGAGCTGAATTAAACTCTATAAAGTACAGATAGTTAGGCAAAAAAAATACTTAAGTAAAAGTACTAAAGTAGTTGGTGTAAATTGTACTTTTTAAGTAAAAAGTAAAAGTATTCGACCATAATTCAAATGTTATTTTTGTGCTATAGGGCGTCACCATGGTAACCAGGATAAATACTCTCCAGGGGTGTGACCCCCCCTCTCCCGCCTCTTTTGGTCCACAAAAAAAATAAATAAATAAAATAAAAGGAAAGGGGACAAGTCAAGCTATCCTCTAGAAGGGCCAGTGAATGGGCCGCCAAAATGGAGGAAAATGACACTTATTTTTTAAAATGTTTTGGGGGGGAGGCCCCCAGTCACTATATATTGGCTTTGTCAAAGCCCCACCCCCCTTTGGAAAATTCTAGATCCGCCCCTGCTCTGTGTAATGATGGCTCAACTTTTTATTTAGAAGTAAACACAACAAACAACGATCTTCTGACTCTTTTTAATTTGTGCCATATTTGGTGTTAGTTTTTTTGGCGCTGAATGAATGCGGAAAATGTTTCTCGATTCATGACTTCTTCTCCCGATCAACTGCTTCTTTTGATTTTGGCATGCGGCTTCAAGATGCGCTAAAAAACTTGTGTATTTTTCAAATTCCTGAACGAAAATGTAACAAAAAATGTAAAACACACTTTTAAAAAGTAGCGAAGTAGAAGTACAGATATTCGCTCTAAAAATGTAGTGAAGTAAAAGTAAAAGTACCGGTCTTAAATTTTACTTAAGTAAAGTACAGATACACAATTTTTTTACTTATTACAGTAACAAAGTAGATTTACTTCGTTACGTTCCATCACTGATATTCAGACACTTAAAAGTTGCTGATCGAGGCTTCTTTTGATCAGAATGAAACATTTCAATCAGAGAGGCGTTGGCTCAGTGGTACAGTGTTCGTCCATGGACAATTCCCACTGAGCCCACTAAGTGTCCCTAAAGCAGGCACCTGAACTCATAGTTGCTCCTACCATTGGCTCCATTGTGGCTACCTCATGTGGTGCAATGCAGCAAAATAATTTCCCCAATGAGGGATCAAAATAGTTTATTAAAGTAAATAAAACCTTCTGTTTTATGAAAAGGCATCCCAACCACTTGGCCATCGAGAGAGGTGTTCAGTTCCTGGTTGATAAGCAGCTTCCTAATGGAGACTGGCCACAGGTACCCCCACACTCACATTACACTGGGTTCACTCTATCAGGAATTAAAATGATGTCCTATGTTTGCATGAATGGCAAATCTCTGGGTTTTTTTTTCTAGGAGAACATTGCAGGCGTCTTCAACAAGAGCTGTGCCATTAGCTACACGTCATATAGAAATGTTTTCCCAATCTGGACGCTGGGTCGTTTCTCACAGCTTTATCCAAGTAGTTTACTGGCTGGGAAAGTGAAACTGTGAAACGTTAAGAGAGACCTCATACTGTAATCCAGGATCGCACATTTAAAGTTCTTCACCCAATGCAGAGATGGAACACTGAGTTTTTGACTATGAGCCAAAAACAAATCAGCTAATAATGTTTTATTTTGTGTTCATTTTTTGCATTTTTAGTACTGTCACAATAATTATCAATTTGTTTTTACCTCAGTAATATTTTACTAAATTTTATAATCAAAATTGTAAAAATAAGAAAATAAATGAGAAAAATAAAAATACCTGCTTCTTGTCATTGTTGACTTTTAACCAGACTGATCTCATAATTATGCGTTATGTTGATAGATTTTGTGAAATATCACACTTATAGCACAAAAAATTAAAATATTTTACAATTTGTCCTCCCAAAATGGTATTTTCATCATCTGAATAAAATGAGGCTCCTCGATGGTTGGAACAGTGGCTTCACAGCAAGAAGGTCAGGGTTCAAATCTTGGGTGGAGACTAGTCTTGCAACACTGTTCTTTCTGTGTAGAGTGTGCATGTTCTCCCTCTGAATGTGTGGGTTTCCGCTGGGTACTCTGGTTTCCTCCCACCCCCCAAAAACATACATGTTAGGTTAATTGACCGCTACATGCATGGCCATGTGGCCCAGCGACCTGTTTGGGGTGTACCCTTCCTCTTGCCTTGAATCAGTCGGGATAGGCTCCAGCACCCCCGCAACACCCTCAGGTAATAAGCGGATCAGAAGATGAATGAGTGAATGGATAAAATAAGATTGTCAAAATGTTCAGAATAATTTCATCTGTTCTTCTTTAACTCATCTTCTGAACCACTTTTCACTGACAAAGTTATATGGGAGGTGTCGTGTCATGATCTTAACAATAAATGATCTCATCCCAGTACTTGTGTGCATTTTTTATAAATATATTTACACAATTTAAAATTAAATGTATGCAATGTTACTTGTAGGTTCCACTAGAGGGAGCCACACTGATTGTGAATGAAAGAACAGTCTTGCAACCTGTCTCTCTTTTTAAGATTTTTTATTTATTATGTTTGGCAAAACAACTCAAGCTCAAGACCCGTGGCTTTTGTTCATAGCATAAAATTATATTTATCTGTGTTCATAAATAAAATAACCAGTTCATAGTTTATGAGAATATTTTTAATGCAGTGCTTCTTCAGAGCTGATGTGTATTTACAACACAATGCAAATACATCAAATTTCTAAGATTGTCATAATCCTCCTTCCTTTTGAAACATTTTCTCCCAACAAATCTGGGACTCTGACCCAATTCATGACACCTGGTCCCAATTGCCTTTCCCCTGATGTTTCCACCTGTGTCTCATCTTCCCCCTGTTTTTTAACATCTGTTGTCCATCCCTCTGGTGTCCTGTACTCCTGCTGCAGCCATGATGGCCATGTCTTCTCGTCCCTTCCATGTATTCTCATTTCTTCGTCGTCTTCTCTTTCATGTCGTCTCGTCCCTTCCGCATCGTTTTCCAGGCTGGACATGCCTATGCCTCTTCCCTTACCCCTGATTAACAGCAATAAACTGGTTGAAACTGGTTATGCATCTGGGTCCTACAACCTCACCTCATGACAAATATTGAGTTTTCAGACTCCTGCAGTCATTTTATTGTATACATTTATACATTTTTTTAAAGATGAAATACACAAGTACGTCATAAAATAAGATTATTTAGTCATTGCTTCCTCATGAAAAAGGAAGAGTGCTGCTTGAACTTTATAAAGGACTTGAGAAAGGCTCTTGGTGGGCAGGAGAAGCTTCCAGATGACCGGACAATTACAGCAAATGCGATCAGGGAGACAGGCAAGAGAGTACTTAGTGTGTCATCTGGAAGGAAGATAGATAGAGAGACGTGGTGGTGGAATGAGGAGGTGCAGGATTGTATCAAAAGTAAGAGGCTGGCTAAGAAGAAGTGGGACACTGAGAGGACTGAAAAGAATAGGTAAGAGTATAGGGAGATACAGCATAAGGTTAAAGTAGTGGTGGCAAAGGCAAAACAAGTAGCCTATGATGACCTGTACGCTGAGCTGAACAGCAAGGAGGGAGAGATGGACCTATACAGGTTGGCAAGACCGAGAAACAAAGATGGGAAGGATGTGCAGCAAATTAGGGTGATTAAAGACAGGAATGGATATCTTTTGACAGATACCAGTAATGTGATGGGAAGATAGAAAGAGTACTTTGAAGAGTTGATGAATGAAAAAAATGAAAGAGAAGAAAGAGTAGAAGATGTTACCATAGTGGACCGGAAAGTGGCTATAATCAGTAAGGTGCTGGATCTGCTCTGAGCCCTTTGCTGTTTGCTATGGTGATGGACAGGCAGACAGACGAGGTCAGACAGGAATCCCCATGGACAATGATGTTTGCAGATGACATTGTGATCTGTAGTGAGAGAAGGGAAGAGGTGGAGGAAAAGCTGGAGAGGTGGAGGTTTGCACTAGAAAGAAGAGGAATGAAGATTAGTCAGAGTAAGACAGAGTACATGTGTGTGAATGAGAGGGATCCAAATGGAAAAGTGAGGTTACAGGGAGAAGAGATAAAGAAGGTGGAAGATTTTAAGTATCTAGGATCAACAGTCCAGAGCCATGGAGAGTGTGGAAAAGAGGTGAAGAAGCGTGTGCAGGCAGGCTGGAACGGGTGGAGGAAAGTATCAGGTGTGATGTGCGACAGAAGAGTTTCAGCTAGAATGAAAGGGAAAGTGTACAAAACCGTGGTGAGACCGGCCATGCTGATTGGTCTAGAAACAGTAGCACTGAAGAAAAGACAGGAAGCAGAGATGGAGGTAGCAGAGATGAAGATGCTGAGGATCTCTCTGGGAGTGACCAGGATGGACAGGATTAGAAATGAGTACGTCAGGGGAACAGCACATGTTAGAGGTTTTGGGGACAAAGTTCAAGAGGCAAGACTGAGATGGTTTGGTCACGTACAGAGGAGAGAGAGTACATAGGAAGAAGAATGTTGGATTTGGAACCACCAGGAAAGAGGACTAGAGGAAGGCTAAAGAGGAGTTTCATGGATACAGTGAAGGAAGACATGAAGATAGTTGGTGTGACTAAAGAGGATGCAGCAGATAGGATTAGATGGAAGAAACTGACTTGCTGTGGCGACCCCTAAAGGGAAAAGCTGAAAGAAGAAGAGGAAGAAGAAAGAAAAAATCTTGTACGTAAATCAGTTTCCTCCATCTAACACTGTTTTCTGCATCTATCCTTTTTTCCTCACACCAACTACCTTCATGCCATCCTTCACTACATCCACAAACCTCTTCTGTTGTCTTACTCTATACTCCCTCTCTCTCTCTTCTGGACATGTCTGGACCATCTCAGTCTAGCCTCGTTGACATTACCTCCAAAACCTCTAACATGTACTGTTTGTCCAATGTCCTCATTCCTGATCCCATGCATCCTGGTCACTCACAAAGAAAACAATGAAAGAAAAGTACAACAAGGAGAAGAGAAGTTGGCATTTTTCTTTACACCTTTTTTGTGGAGGTTGTTCCTGGCATGAACCATGTCCGGATCATCTGGACCAATTCCCAGAATTCTCAGGGAGGTGTAGCTCAGCGCTGTGCCAAACACAGTGGACTTATCTTCAACATGTCTACCAGAGAACAAAACACACTGGAGTAAGGACGTGTCCTCGAAACAATGTATGTTTTACTAACTTATTGCCTGCCTGGAACTTTGTGGCTTAATGAGGTGTTTTCTTCTAACTTTAAAATCATGTTCAAGCAGAAAAACTCACAGATCTCATTAATGTGTCTAATTTCTTATCATCAATTACACAATTTGTGCTTCTGCTATTTCAGGATGTCAGTGACTTACAGACCCCAGCCTCCATCCGGCAGCTGAACCGAGCGCAGGTATCTCACCATCTCTTTTTTCCAGACCTCAGCTAGTGGAATCTTTGCCACATGGCAGGTGATGAGAAGCCCTACAGGTTTTAACAAGTAGAAACAAAGAGACACTGCTGCTGAAACTTGCTTGATGAATTCTACCTGATAAGAAGTAAATCATGTTCATGAAGAGGTAGAAGGTACCTGGAAGCAGAAAGAGAGGTCCACCATAGTCTCCGGCCCAGTGACCATCTTCTGCTTGGAGGTGGCTGTAGAAGTTCATACCTTTCACAGCAGCTTCTACAGCTGTGCGGGCAGCAGGAGAATCAGAAACAAACTTACTCTGGGAGGAGAAACAGAAAGAAAAGTACATTATGTGGTTCTAACAAAACCACCAGTAGTTGATAATCAGAAATGCTTTTATTTCCATGGTCAATGAAAAGGATCAGAGACTAGGAACTTGCTGTGTTACTACCGTGCAACCATACATTTGTTTCATGTCTACTAGAACGTGATTAAAGCCAGTGGTGGAACGTAACGAAGTAAATGTACTTCGTTACTGTACTTAAGTAAAAAAATTGTGTATCTGTACTTTACTTAAGTAAAATTTAAGACCGGTACTTTTACTTTAACTTCACTACATTTTCAGAGCAAATATCTGTACTTTTACTTCGCTACTTTTTAAAAGTGTGTTTTACATTTTCTGTTACATTTTCGTTCACAAATTTGAAAAATACACAGTTTTTTTCAGCGCATCTTGAAGCCGCATCGCCAAAATCAAAAGAAGCAGTTGATCGGGAGAAGAAGTAATGAATCGAGAAACATTTTCCGCATTCATTCAGCGCCAAAAACCTAACATCAAATATAGTACAAATTAAAAAGAGTCAGAAGATCGTTGTTCGTTGTGTTTACTTCTAAATAAAAAGTTGAGCCATCATTACACACAGAGCAGGGGCGGATCTAGAATTTTCCAAAGGGGGTGGGCCTTTGACAAAGCCAATATATAGTGACTGGGGGCCTCCCCCCTAAAACATTTTAAAAAATAAGTGTCATTTTCCTCCATTTTGGTGGCCCATTCACTGGCCCTTCTAGGGGATAGCTTGACTTGTCCCCTTTTATTTTATTTTATTTATTTATTTTTTTGTGGACCAAAAGAGGAGGGTAAGGGGGGTCACACCCCTGCAGAGTTTTTATCCTGGTTACCAAGGTGACACCCTATAGCACAAAAAATAACATTTGAATTATGATCGAATACTTTTACTTTTTACTTAAAAAGTACAATTTACACCAACTACTTTTGTACTTTTACTTAAGTAGATTTTTTTATTGGTACTTTTACTTAAGTAAATTTTTTGCCTAATTATCTGAACTTTTACTTAAGTACAAAAAGTTGGTACTTCATCCACCACTGAGAAGAGATAAGATAATACATTTAACACAATGGCTTCCTCCTTCACAATCTGCCTCTAAATAATGTTTTGAATAAATCTTTCTTGTGGTCACTGTTTTTGTCATCTCAAACTTTGGATTTTTTTCCATTTAAACATGGTAAAAAATCAAGCCAAACAAATTCTATGGACGGTTTTCCAGACATTTTATGCTGCAGATGGTAAGCCTATATCAGGCAGAAAAGGTCAGCATGACTCTATTTTTCACTTTTTCTCTCCTCAGATTAGAAATTGCCAAATAAACCAAGCCAGCAGGCTCCAGTTTTTCGGCCCTCTTTGCCTGCGTGTCAAACCAACCTAAATACTGGTGTCAACTGGGGTCAAGGCACACAAAGCTACTCGGAGATCATCAACATTGGGTTTTTTTTCAGTGGAGACATTTCACGTGCTAATTTTTAGTCCAAGACTAAAGATAACGCCAACAAATAGTCTGTTATTACTTTATACTTACAATAAAAAAATTGCTGTTTAAATGAATACAATCTGTTTTTTAGTACTGTTATCTCTGTAGAATGCCGTTTTGTCAGATAGAAAGCTGGAGTAATGGATGAAAGAGAGATGGTGGAGTTCACTGATTAACAAGGTTACTGGATGTGTGGCAAAAAAATATTTTACCTCTTGTAATTATGTCTGTGACTTAAGAGGATTGCTCAGAGTTCAAAGCAAGACATCCAAAACTCATCATCCCTCTTTCCCCCTTACCCCTTATCCTAGCCAGGGTCTGTACCTCCTTCCCCCCTCCCTAACCCTTGGCTTTCTATCTCATTCATTGTTCTCTATTGTCTGTTCATTTAGATTTACACTGCTAGTTGGTACAGTACGATTCACATGCTGTCCACCTCTCTTCCTCCTCTCTGGGAGAGGGCTCCATTTCAGATTCCTGATGGATACTGTGCGTTCCTGTCCTGGGCATGGCCACACAGAGGAGACCTCCGCGCTTCATCATCCCCGCTCCATCGGGATGAAATCCATCTACTCATCCCCGTTCAAGGCATCGCCGGGCTGAGGAGTCCACCGTGTGTCCATCAAGATGAAGAACATCTACTCATCCCCCTACTGGACATCGCCGGGCTGAGAAGCCCCCCGTGTTTCCTCAGGATGAAGAACATCTATTGACTTCTTTAGATATTTAGTTGTAGAGTAGAATAAGCTAATATTTAAACAATCTTTGACACATTGGTTGCTCATACCGGGAGGGGGGAGGGATCTCTCTTTCGTGTGGATCTCCATGAGGTTTCTTATTTTTTCCCCACAGATGGTTTTTTTTAGGAGTTTTTCCTCACCGAGAAGGAGAGTCTAAGGGCATAAATGTGCTAGTCTTGTTTAGTTAGCATTTGTTAGTTATTTTTCTTGCTGTGTATCTGTGTTAATACATTCCTCTTTTTCTTGTGAAGCCCATTGAGACGGACATTCTGTGATTTTGGGCTATACAAATAAAATTGAATTGAATTGTATTATTTGTGAGCTATTTAGGTCAAAGTTTTTAAAAAATACAACTTTGTGTCTCTTGATGCCTCAAAATCTTCCAGACTTGTTTTCTGCCAAACCCCAACACTGAAAATGTTAGTGAATGTCTTTAATGACTCTGGCTGAAGAACAGTTTTTACTGTTCTTCAGTAAAAACTCAGTCTAAGTTCTTCTCAATTTTTGTGCATATCTTGTGCCTCAAGTTGTTTCACAAATATCTTATAGACTGTTAGATATTTCTATCACAAGCTAGATATTTTAAAACCAACATTTCTTGAATTGGACTAAGGGAAGGAGGGACTGCTACGGCATCTACAATGATTACGATGGTACATTGGCCGGTCATGGAGAATTAAAGAACTTTGTTATACAGTAAAACACAATGAAACCTCTGGAGTTGAAGAAAGCCAAGCTGCCTGCCCAGATGTTGGTGCAGATTTACACAGCCATCATCGAGTCTGTCCTCACCTCCTCCATCACCGTGTGGTACGCTGGAGCCACAGCCAGGGACAAACACAGACTGCAGCGCATTGTGCGCTCCGCAGAGAAGGTGATCGGCTGCAGCCTTCCATCTCTCGAAGACCTGTACGTCTCCAGGACTCGGGGGCGTGTAGGTCGGATAGCAGCTGACCCTTCCCACCCTGGACATGGAATTTTTGAGCGACTCCCCTCGGGCAGGAGGCTCCGGTCCATTCGGACCAGAACGTCCCGCCACAAAAACAGCTTCTTTCCTTCTGCCGTTGGACTTATGAACTCTTTATAACCTGGATCCCCACATCTCTAGTCACTTCCCTCTTGTCACTTTACTATCTTTATTATTTTCTACTGTTTTCTATGACATTGCACTACTTTTCTTTTCCTTTCTGTGCACTCTTAGTTTTGTTAAAATTATTATTTTTACTTTTTTTATTATTTTTATTTTATATATTTTTGCACACCAGTACCATAACAAGTTCCTAGTCTCTGATATTTTTCACTGACATGGCAATAAAAGCATTCTGATTCTGAGGACATTTCTGGAATTTTTACTTAGCTAGTATGATACTTTTTACTCTTTTTGTTCATTAAAATGAAGCTTAAGTAGAAAACCCTTTACATCATCAACCAAAAACAAATTATAAACTATAGACATATTTGGGTGTGGCTGAAAACAAAAGCTAAGACAACTGGATTAACCTGCTACTTGCCCTTTTTTTTTTCGATGCGTAACAGGGCGCCATTAAATGTCTAAAAGGATTCCATCCGCCTACATGAAAAAAATATTAAAAACAGTGCTCCAAATCTCCTAAACAGGTTTTGAGTCCATAGTTCCAAAAGTTTCATGAAGGCTGGGTTAATCTTTTTTTCAGCAGTTAAGGAGGATTGAAATATTTCATTTAAATTTTTTTACGCAAAATTAAAGTAAAAGAGAATGAGGTATGGCAGTTTTAAAGGTCACACAGTGTTCAGAGGTTAGGTATCTAAAATATGTTTTTGATTCATGTGACCTGGTTGGTATGTCACCAGACATTCTGAGAGCAAAAATATATAATCTTTGAAAAATCTGATTACAACTGTGTCTCTTTTTTTTATTCTCTGTCAACACTTGTAAGTATTTCTGTATATACAATGAAATGGTTGTAAGCTGCTTTAAAAAGTAAATCAAATTAGAGTTCTTTTTGTGAACTAGGTCTCTCTTTTTTTTTTTTTTATCAAAACATCAACCCCCTGCATCGGTCCGTCGTGGTAAAGAGAGAGCTGAGCCGAAAAGCAAAGCTCTCGATTTACAAGTCGATCTACGTTCCTACCCTCACCTATGGTCACCAGCTGTGGGTGGTGACCGAAAGAATGAGATCGCGGATACAAGCGGCCGAAATGAGCTTCCTCCGCAAGGTGGCTGGGCTCTCACTCAGAGACCGGGTGAGGAGCTCTGCCATCCGGGAGGAGCTCGGGGTCGAGCCGCTCCTCCTCCAGGTCGAGAGGAGCCAGATGGGGTGGTTCGGGCATCTGGTCAGGATGCCCCCCGAGCGCCTCCCGGGCGAGGTGTTTTGGCACATCCCACCGGGAGGAGACCAAGGGGCAGACCCCGGACGCGCTGGAGAAACTATGTCTCACAGCTGGCCGGAGAACGACTTGGGGTCCTTCCGGATGAGCTGGAGGATGCAGCCGGGGAGAGAGAGGCCTGGGCTACCCGTTTGAGGCTGTTGCCCCCGTGACCCGACCCTGGAACAATCGGAAGATGACGGAACGGAACGGAAAACGTCAACCCCTCTTTTTTTTTGTAGAAAAGACTTCAAAGTTGTCTTCTGGCCGGTGTGTTTTTTGATCGGTACGTTTCGACATCAAAACGTCTTAATAAAAAAAAATACACCATTCAGTAGACAACTAGTCTTATCTAAGATGGACAACTCCTGGATAAATGAGGAATTACACGGACTCTCTTTTTCTTCTTAATAAAACTTTTGTTACATAACGATACAAACACACAAACACTCATGCAGAATTGTCTTTGAGCGGTCACAACGCATTTCTTTTGATGTTAGTTTTATTTTGTTCTTCAAATGGCAAATAAACTGAACTGATCAAAAAGACAATTTGTTTTTCCTCTTTGATCCGTGCCGGTCGTCACCTTTTTATTTGATGACCTGATCTTACAAATCAACATTGCTCTGTTGATTTTTCAATGGGGGTAAAACAGTTGTGTTTACACACTTTTATTCTTTCAACGTGTTTTAAATTACATTTTATTTTCTGGTGAAGATAAAAAAAAACAAAACATCTTATTTCATTCAAATTTGAACGCCTTTTAGACTCAACGTAGCAGATTTTAGAAGTTAAATGATGAAAGTATTAGACTTTTATTTTATTTCGTTCCGTTCTGTCATCTTCCGCTTGTTCCGGGGTCGGGTCGCGGGGGCAACAGCCTCAAACGGGTAGCCCGGGCTTCTCTCAACCCGGCTGCATCCTCCAGCTCACCCGGAAGGATCCTAAGTCGTTCTTTGGCCAGCTGTGAGACATAGTCTCTCCAGCGGGTCCGGGGTCTGCCCCTTGGTCTCCTCCCGGTGGGACGTGCCCGAAACATCTCGCCCGCTCGGGCGGCATCCTGACCAGATGCCCGAACCACCCCATCTGGCTCCTCTCGACCTGGAGGAGGAGCGGCTCGACACCGAGCTCCTCCCGGATGGCAGAGCTCCTCACCCGATCTCTGAGTGAGAGCCCAGCCACCCTGCGGAGGAAGCTCATTTCGGCCGCTTGTATTTTATTTCAATGTACCATATTTATCCCTCAACGGGAAAATTTCTGTGCAGCATTACACCGCAGCAGGCGGCCACAACGCCGTCAATGGTCGGAGAAACGGGGGGTTAGGTGTCTTTCCCAAGGACTTTATGATAGAACCAGACTTGATCTCCTAAAGAACACATACTGTATCTGAGGTTCAGATGACACTGGAAAGAACCTTTGTGATCATCAAGTCAACCATTTTCTATAACTGTGACCTAGAAAAATAGTTATACTAAATGAACAAATATAAAAAATACTTCTTGAACCCAACTATTCAATTCAATTTCAATTCAATTCAATTTTATTTGTATAGCCCAAAATCACAGAATTTCCGTCTCAATAGACGGAACTAGCACTGAGGCGATAGCTCAGTGGTACAATGTTCGCCCTGGGACCGGGAGTTTGTCGGTATGAATCACTAAATCAGTTTGTGATTCAAACAAACTGATTCAAACAAATCACAAACCGTGTGAAACCATGAACTTAGACTGAGCACATGTCTAAGTGTCCTTTGGGAAGACACCTAACCCCCCATCTCTCCCACCATAGGCGTCGTTCTGGCAGCCTGATGTGGTGTAATGCATCATATAATGTGCCCGTTGAGGGATGAATAAAGTCTGAAAAAATTAATGATACTTCTAGTCATATAATAAGCTTTGCAAATGAAGCCAAATGTCCAAAAATACCCAAATGTCACCAAGATATTCTTTTCGTAAACCAAAAATATTTGAAGCTGCGGTTTCTTCAAGCAAGTTTTTTAATGTTGTCTTGTGACTTTGAGATCTTTGAGAAACCTATGCAAGCATGTAATTGAGCTGAAATGCAGGTCTATCACGTCTAATGTTTGTCAGTTGTCAGCCCTGTAATTGGATTTATTGTTTGAAAAGGTTAAGTAGTTTGTCACACAAGAAGAATTTGACTACCGCCCTTCAGACAACCGTCAAAATTTATGATGCTCATGTTACACTGTACAAATATATTAAAATAAAAAATTGTTAGATGTGTATCAATAATTTTAATTCGCACTAATCTAACTATATTACACTGTGCATTATGTTGCACCCGTTTAAAGTCCTCAAGTGAATCACAATACCCTCAGATCATTGTCTGATCAACCTGTTGAGCTGGATTTATCACAACAGCTATCCCTTACTAAAAAACCATCTACAAAAAAAATTGATATGAAAGGATCGCCATGCAAACTTTCTTCTGATTTCTTTATTCTGAGCAGAATAAATGTTAAAAATGGACATTGTGGCAACAAATACAAACGCACTTTATGAGTCAAACATTGAGTGTACATTGCTTCTTATTTTGTATTTTTATGGGAAGACATTAACTTTTGCAAAAATATAAGTTTCAATGAAACAGTCAAAAAGGAGGAAATTGTACGAGATTTGAAGACAAAAAAAAATCCCATTTTCCAAGAAGTTTTCAACCCTTTGTTTTTTTTTCTCTTGCAAACATCTAAAGAACAAAATAATTTAGATCAGATTACAGTTAATTACAGTTAAGAATTAAGATTACAGTTAATGAATAAGCGAATGTCACAATTTAAATTGGAATTATGTTAAAAGAACAATTTCATCACCCTGTTTCTTCTTTACATCACGTACGGCTCCGAGGTGTGGGGCAACACATATCAAACAAATACCAGTCCAATTACCATCATTCAAAAAAGAGCAATAAGAACTGTAAATAAAGCCAATTGCAGGGCACATACAAATCAACTGTTTATTAACAAAAAGGCTTTAAAATGTAAGGATTTGGTTCAATTTAAAACTGCACAAATCATGTTTAAAATAAACAATAATCATCTACCCAATTCTATTCAAAACTTTTTTCATAAGAGGGATACTGTGTATAATTTCAGAAGATGTAATGTGTTTAAAAAGATGGCAATAAGAACAAATGTAAAACAACATTCTATTTCATGTATTGGTGTAAATCTTTGGAACAACCTGGATCGACATTTAAAAGAATGTAAAACACTTAAACAATTCAACACTTTATATAAAAAAAATATTATAAAATCATACGAAGAAAAAGAGCTCTAATGATGGACACTTTATTTCATGTAAATTACTGTACATGTGGATTTTTTTGTTGTTGTTGTTAAAGAGTCAACAGCTTAATTACATATAGTTTGGATGAGTTAGGGGCAGGCATCATAAGCTTCGGCTTCAGTCTGCTCCTTTCCAGACCTTATACATATTGTTTGCTTTTGTAAGAAAATGTTCAAATGTCTGGAAAAATAAAATAAACTACTACCAATACTAAACTACTACTAAAATATAATCAAATTGCTAAAGAGAACAGTCCTCTCCCAAAACGTCCAATTCGACAGGAAGGAACCGTGTGAAAAAAACACTTCTTTTCGCAGAACAACTGATTTCAAATGTATTTTTATGACATGAGTTTCATCAGAACAAATGGTATCTTGTGATTTTATTTTCAAATTGTTTCATTACTCTGATTGCAAGTGTGAAAGATGCAAAATGCGGATTGCAAACACTGGGCAGATGATGCCTCACCTCAACAAAGACTTCCTAAAAGAGGGTGGGTTGTGTTTATGTGACGAAAACTGCCTCAGGTTAGGGTGTGGTTATGTATGAAAACACCATCAGGTTGCACGCAGGTGTGAGAGGCAATTCGGTCACACTTGGTGAGTGCATCACAGCAAGTCTCTGCTCGAGAAATTTACTTTAAAATTTTAATACAAGAACTCTAAATTTTGTGTACTGCAATCATTTAGTATTTATTGTCTCTTTCTTTTCAACAGAATTTCTTTAACGCAAAAGGAAACCCACATTTGCAGTTTCAAGATGGATAAAGGTGGTGAGTAACCATTTCTACTTTTTTAAATCATAAAGTTTGAGATGAATATTTTGTAATTTATTATTTCCAAACACTGTCGTCTAGGTCATGGTCACGGACATGGAAAAGGTGGGGAACATGGGCATGGACATGGAAAGAGTGGAGAACATGGACATGGCCATGGAAAGGGTGGAGAACATGGAAAGGGACATGGAAAGGGTGGAGAACATGGACATGGAAAGGGTGGAGAACATGGAAAGAAGCCAGACGAACAAGAGGTAAGATTCACAAATTTACTTTTACCCAGTGGTGGAACGTACTTAAGTAGAAAAATTGTGTATCTGTACTTTACTTAAGTAAAATTTAAGACCGGTACTTTTACTTTTACTTCACTACATTTTTCGAGCAAATATCTGTACTTTTACTTCGCTACTTTTTAAAAGTCTGTTTTACATTTTTTGTTACATTTTCGTTCAGGAATTTGAAAAATACACAGTTTTTTTTAGCTCATCTTGAAGCCGCATCGCCAAAATCAAAAGAAGCAGTTGATCGGGAGAAGAAGTAATGAATCGAGAAACATTTTCCGCATTCATTCAGCGCCAAAAACCTAACATCAAATATAGTACAAATTAAAAAGAGTCAGAAGATTGTTGTTTGTTGTATTTACTTCTAAATAAAAAGTTGAGCCATCATTACACAGAGCAGGGGCGGATCTAGAATTTTCCAAAGTGGGGTGGGGCTTTGACAAAGCCAATATATAGTGACTGGGGGCCTCCCCCCCAAAACATTTTAAAAAAATAAGTCTCATTTTCCTCCATTTTAGCAGCCCATTCACTGGCCCTTCTAGGGGATAGCTTGACTTGTCCCCTTTCCTTTTATTTTATTTTATTTATTTTTTTGTGGACCAAAAGAGGCGGGAGAGGAGGGTCACACCCCTGCAGAGTCTTTATTCTGGTTACCATGGTGACACCCTATAGCACAAAAAATAACATTTGAATTATGATCGAATACTTTTACTTTTTACTTAAAAAGTACAATTTACACCAACTACTTTTGTACTTTTACTTAAGTAGATTTTTTTTTTGGTACTTTTACTTTTACTTAGGTAAATTTTTTGCCTAATTATCTGTACTTTTACTTAAGTACAAAAAGCGAGTACTTCATCCACCACTGCTTTTACCCCAAGATAATAGTTTTTGTTAGAAAAGTGAGATACTGTAGAAGTGGTACCAACTCTGCACCTTGTCCATGACATTTCCTAGAGAAACGAATAATGACGAGAACAACTGCACATGTAACTTGCAATTATTGTAATGTAAATATGATGTAAATATGATGTAAGTAACAACCGTTTCTTGTTTGTGACCTACTTACAGGCACCTGAAGGTGAGCAAGAAGGGTAGATGAAGATATCTGGAAAGCTGACTTCTTCTTCTTCTTTAAATTTGGCTATGTTGGTACTCATAATTTGTTACAAACAGCCAATGAAATAAACCAAAAAAATACTTGTTGTAAAATCTAATTTAGTAAAAATCAACTCTGAAAAAAATGACATGTTTCTGGACTTACATTTGAGTAGTTTTATTGTCATAAAACATTGTGTTTTTAACTGTTTTCATTCAAAATTGAGTTTTGTTTTTTTTTTTTAAAAGAAAACCTGATCATTTGTGTGAAGCGGTTCAGTTGAGGAATAAAATAAAATCATCTTTAAATTGTTGTCGTTGGATTTTATTTCATTTCCTGAAGTGATTTTAGTTGAAGGTTGCAGTCTTGACTACTTTCATAACTCTTGATAATGTCACACATGTGCACCATCCGGATAATTGTTAAAGCATTTAGTGCCAATGTAGTCATCATTTTATTCCTTTTTCAGTGTTTTTTTTTCCGTTCCGTTCCGTCATCTTCCACTTGTTCCGGGGTCGGGTCGCGGGGGCAACAGCCTCAAACAGGCAGCCCAGGCCTCTCTCTCCCCGGCTGCATTCTCTAGCTCACCCGGAAGGATCCCAAGTCGTTCCCTGGCCAGCTGTGAGACATAGTCTCTCCAGCAGGTCCCGGTGGGACATGCCCAAAACACATCGCCCGTGAGGCGCTCGGGGGGCATTTTGACCAGATGCCCGAACCGCCCCATCTGGCTCCTCTCGACCTGGAGTAGGAGCGGCTCGACACGAGCTCCTCCCGGATGGCAGAGCTACTCACCCGATCTCTGAGTGAGAGCCCAGCCACCCTGCGGAGGAAGCTCATTTCGGCCGCTTGTATCCGCAATCTCATTCTTTTGGTCACCACCCACAGCTGGTGACCATAGCTGAGGGTAGGAACGTAGATCGACTTGTAAATCGAGAGCTTTGCTTTTCGGCTCAGCTCTCTCTTTACCACGACGGACCGATGCAGCGTCGTAGTTATTGCTGATGCCGCACTGATCCGCCTGTCGATCTCCCGCTCCATCCTTCCCCCACTCGTGAACAAGACCCCGAGATACTTAAACTCCTCCACTTGAGGCAGGACCCTGTCCCTGACCCGCAGGGGGCATTCCAACATTTTCCGGGCAGAGACCATGGTCTCGGATTTGGAGGCGCTAATTCCCATCCCGGCCGCTTCACACTCGGCAGCAAATCAATCCAGCGATAGCTGGAGATCACGGTCCGATGAAGCCAACAGGACCACATCATCCGCAAAAAGCAGAGATCCGATCCTGAGGTCACCAAACTGGATCCCTCCAACGCCTCGGCTGCGCCTAGATATTCTGTCCATAAAGGTGATGAACAGAATCGGTGACAAAGGGCAGCCTTTTTTTTTTTTTTTTTAATGTAACAGGGGGAAAAACAACTTTACCCTGACGTGTAGAGAACTTGTTTGGGGTGTTGGCTGCTGCTTTCTCAGAAATTGCTGGATAGAACTCTACCACACCCTCTATCCATCATCAGCTTAAAATCAGCTTAAGCAGTCGTAAAATAAATGTTTGAACCTGCCTTTTGGCACTTCCTTTTGGAACCAAAAAAAAAAAAGTCTGGAATTTTTTTTTTAAATTATGACGTGAGAAAATATTTAGTCTGAGCAAAACATCTTAAAATATTTGAACTTTGACTGTTTTGTTCTTATGGAATTATGATTTAAAAATGTAATTTATGACATGAAGAGTCATTACATCCATACATAGTAGACTCTTCAGGTTGCATTGTAATAGAATTGTATTTTTTCCACCTACACCCTTTTCCGAGCAAATGCAGTGTAATCATGACAATCCAATGGTTACCAAGAACAGGAACAAAAGGACCAGGAAGTCCCCAGTAGCATAAATGTTGAGGACCAGTGATCCAAAGAATTTAAAAAGATATAAATATCATTTTTAAAAAAATCGAACTTAGATCCAAAGGGGGCTTTGGCCAAGTGATAGAATTACTGTCTTTCGACCTGGAGAACTGGGTACAAATCTCACTGGAGCAAAGCTTTACCTGGGACTACATGGGAGAAAACTGGAAGGGCAAACAAAAAAAAAATTATATCCAACTTAAACACAAGTTGTATCAAGCAAGGATGACTGTGTATGTACACACCAAGTATGCATTGTTACAACAAACAGCGGAATATGATAAAAGGTGTGAACTCCTACACAGATTTGCATCTAGATGTTAAAAAGATTTTATGAAAGGTGTGTCTTTGTATAGCAGTGCACCTGAAGCTGTGATCTGGACTTCTACATAAAATGGACCTGCACCTGAGGGAGCCCAGGACCGTCCTCCCTGTCCCTGATTCGGGACACCTGTGGATCATTAACATGCTGCCTATTTAAAGGTAGTCTGCCCTGACTTCCTTGTCGGGTCATCACCCCTTCTAGCCAGGTCTTCTTGGCTGCCCAACCAAGAGATGCTTTTGAACATTTACCATGAGACATTCCTTTTTGAACCTTTGTGTTTTTCCCATAGCGTTGTTGGTCTTCCTTAATTAATAACTATTGTTTGTTGTCCTGCAAATGGGTCCCCCCTCCTCCTTCTGCACACATAACTTGACACAATAAGAGGAGCAGAAAACGAGATCAACTCTCCATTACTAGGGACAATTTTATATCGGCCAATCAACCAAACATGCATGTTTTTGGAGAATGGGAGGAAACCGTAGTACCTCAAGAAAACCCACATATACCGTGTTTCAAGCCTCGTCCCACCCGAGATTCGTACTCCAACCTTCTTGCTGTGAGGCCACTGTGCTAACTCTGGGAGGGTCAATGATAATTTGCAAGTTAAATGATTCAGGACACCTGTGGATCATTGACATGGTACCCATCGAAAGGCAGTCTGCCCTTACTTCCTTGTTGGGCCATCACCCCTTCTAGCCAGGTCTTCTTGGCTGCCCAACCAAGAGATGCTTTTGAACATTTACCATGAGACATTCCTTTTTGAACCTTTGTGTTTATCCCATAGCGTTGTTGGTCTTCCTTAATTAATGACTATTGTTTGTTGTCCTGCAAATGGGTCCCCCCTCCTCCTTCTGCACACATAACTCGACACAATAAAAGGAGCAGAAAACAAGATCAACTCAATTTTATGTCGGCCAATCAACCAAACATGCCATGTTTTTAGAGAGTGGGAAGAAACTGTAACACCTGGAGAAAACCTACACATACTGTGTTTCAAGCCTCGTCCCACCCAAGATTCGTACCCCAACCTTCTTGCTGTTAGGCCACTGTTTTAACCCCAGATGATCAACGATAATTTTCAAGTTAAATGGAACTCAGTAAAAAACACAAAACGATTTAATCTGTGTGTCTGTTAATCTCCACACAATGTGTTCATCTTCAATCCCACTGCATCTGGTTCATATCAGTTTAATGGTATTACTCATGTTTCCAAAACCAATTGTCTAGCAAATGATGCCTTTAGATATCATTTATCTCCCACTGATCATGTTTCTTTAACTGTTTTGTTCTTATAGCCTTCGTTTATGTTGCTTTTCTCTTTATGGGGAAAGTTAAATTGCTCAGCTGTGCTTTTCAGCAACGTGCCCAAACCCTCCCTGTGCAAACATGATAAGAAGCTTGTTGTGTTTTGTTTTTATCTTCTATGTATCTGACATTTGAAAAGTTATGAGGCCAGTCAGTCATCTTCTTATCCGTCTATCCCTTTCGGGGTTCCGGGTGGTGCTGGAGCCCATTCCGGCCAATTTAAGGCGAAGGGCAGAGTACACCCCGAACAGGTCGCCCAGTTTGTCGCGGGGCCCAAGTCATGAGGCTTTTGTATTTATTAATAGATGGGCTGCTGGACATGTTTACTTATTCTAATAAATGTTTCCGGTTTAAGGGCACATCAACAATCTAGTAATAAAATGACCAACATTAAGATATGGGTTAGATTAAAAGAGCACGTAATAATCTAAAAGGCTGTAAGGTGTGGTCAGCTGTAGCTTGACAGATTGTTAAACTTTGACAGAAAAAATGGTATTTTATGTCTTCTTCGTCTTCTTTCAGCAGTTCCCTTCAGGGGTCGCCACAGCAAGTCAGTTTCTTCCGTCCAACCCTATCTTCTGCATCTCCTTCGGTCACGCAAACTATCTTCATGTCTTCCTTCACTGTATCCACGTATCTTGATGTCCCAATTTTTTTTTAAAAAACCCCAAAACTTAGATTTGAAAAAGTCTGAATATTATAAGTTGAATCCAAAATTCAACTTTGTTTTCACCAAATACCGCGTGGTACAAATATAGTGCAGTTTGGAATGGTGTGGAATGAGGTGTGTATAAAAGGTGTTAATGATTACACAAATTTGCACAGGTCAAAGTACACAAAACACACACGAGAAAGGTGCGTCACTCCCCATAAATGTTTGTTCCGGACTGCAGACGTCCAGATAAAAGCAACAGTAAGGTAAATCTTCTTAGATTTACACGTCGGCTTTCGGTGAGTTTACTTCTACTGCCACATTGAACAACATCAACTCTGGTTCTGATAAAAGACGCTGACTTCATCTAGATCTTTTTCTCTTCAGAATCTGCAGATAGATCTACATTTTTACAATGTTTGGAAACAATCAAGGTAACCTATTGAAACAAGGACTTAGAATTAATGGTATTTGATGTTTTATGGTGTGTGTGTTTTTACCTCATAGGAAACCAATATCCAGGGGGTAATCCCCCACAAATGCCGGGAGGCTATCCTCCAAATCCATCAGCCATGTATCCTCCTGGAGCTAGCTATCCTGGACAAGGGCAATGCCAAGGTTCATGTCACGGACATGGGCATGGACACGGACATGATCATGGGCATGGTCACGGACATGGGCATGGTCACGGACATGATCATGGGCACGGACATGGTCATGGACATGGGCATGACCATTGCTGCAAAGACAAGCACAAGGACAAGCACAAGGATAAGCACAAGAAAAAAGACAAGGACAAGCACAAGCATAAACACAAGCATGGCCATGAACATGCTAAATGCCACAAGAAAGGAAAAAACTGCCACGGGGTGAGTTGTTAGCATCGAGAACTAAACCGTCGTTTTTTTACAGGCTGAGATTTAAATATATGTACATGTATCTAAAATTGATTCAGCAGGTAGAGTGAACCTGGGATTCATAGTGTTCTTGTTTTTTACAGTCTTCCAGCAGCTCCTGCAGCAGTGATTCCGACTAAGTTCCATCTTTGGAACGTTAAAGAAGGGCATGTCTTCCTGATGTCTTCAATGATCAATTAATCAGAGCGACGCCTTCAAATCCTAAACTCATTTTTTCAATAAAAGATTTCCTGATTGAGTAACGCTTGATTGAAACATTTTGAAAAGAAAAAAACTGCGACTTTTATTTTGTTCAGAAATTGTTATTTTCACGACTGTTTTTCCAGAAAGATGTAAATCATTGATTTAAATCAATAAAGTACAACCGTTTTTGCTCTTTTGTTCACATGCTTGTTTTTTGATAACAGAGTACTTGTTACATTGTTTCTCTTACATTTTTTTTACCCGGTCATAAAAAGTCACCACACCCTGTCACTTATCGCTGGTTTTATCACATTTTTATGAAGTAAACTATAAATCAGTGGGAGGACGTCATGCAGCATTTTAATTTTAGGTCACCCTTCAACCTGTCAACAAGTCAGATCAAGTTAGTTTGTGAAAATATATATACTTGTTTTTCTGTTTGAAATCTAACTTAACAAAAAAAAAGTCTATAGGTTCTATATTTTTAAAATGACATCATGGCACTTCAGTAGTTTGACACAGTTGCACACTTTTGTATTTGTCCCCAAATGTGTCCAAAGGCAATAAACCCCCATACACACACTCATGCATCACACCCACACCACTTCTGACAATCTCTATGACATTGAAGAACAAACAGATCATAAACAAAAGGAAACTCCCAGGACTACACCAGAGATATTTCTTGCTTTTCTTGTTGATCCAGATCAAATGTCTGAAGGTTGTTGTTTGCAGATTTAACAACGTGTCCATCACTGCCTGAAGACCAGGTTGTGTTAGACAGGTGGGAATGGACAAGACGTCTTAATTGCTCTGAATTTAACTAGCACAAAGAAACTTTTGTTGAATCTATTAAACAATCTGGCTGTCAGGAGAGTCGTCTGTTCCCCCTCTGTGTCCTGTTTCCCCCCTCCCTCTTGTCTGTGTGTGTGCAACTAGTCACACCTGAAACTCATCTACTTACCTGCTGGAGCATAAATGGAACAGTTTTTGACACACACTTCGCCAGATCGTTGTTTATCATGCTTGATCTGTTATCCCGTTTTTGGCTCCAGCTCCTACATCAGAACCTTTCTAGTTTATCTGTTGTTGTCTGCTTTATTTGGACTTTTTATCAATCTAATAAATCTGCTTTGTGATTTTTCATCGGAGCCTGTCTGTTGTGTCAAGGGTATATTTTGGCCTCAATTCCACACCATGACACTGGCAGAAGATGGAATCGTTCCATTTCTAAACTGTTTGTGCATAAAACAGTCACTCTCATATTCTTCTTGTCAGACAAGGATAGCACACCCCGGTGGACTTTACCACAGTGTCTACAAGAGAATATGGATCTTGTTTGCTTTATTTATACAGCTGTGGAAACAAGAGGTGGGTTCTTACAAAGTAGTGGGGGTAAAGAAAGTTCCAGACCCCTACTTACAAATAAGTACAGACAAAGGAAAGGTGGGGATGCTTGGCAATTGGTATCAGAATTTTCCTTAGTTACCAGAACAGTGTGTCATACCGCTGGTCAGGAACTGCCTACAGCTGGGGGATCACTGTCACGTTGAATAGGGTGGAAGACACACATGGAGGGTGGCACAGTGGCACATTGGGTAGCACAGTGGCCTCACAGCAAGAAGGTCATGGGTTTGAGTACCAGGTGGGGACGATGCTTGAAACACTGGCCTTTCTGTGTGGAGTTTGCATGTTCTCCCCGTGTATGCGTGGGTTTCCTTCGGGTACTCCGGTTTCCTTCAACCCTCTA
Source organism: Neostethus bicornis (assembly GCA_902685375.1). Classification (NCBI taxonomy): domain Eukaryota; kingdom Metazoa; phylum Chordata; class Actinopteri; order Atheriniformes; family Phallostethidae; genus Neostethus; species Neostethus bicornis. The sequence continues at coordinate 8,691,706 of LR738549.1, read as the reverse complement.
AAAACATCCATGCTAGGTTGATTGGCCACTGCATTATTGCCCCAAGGAATGAGTTTTTTAGCACATAATTGACACAAGACAATCTGGCAATGAATGAAGGACAAGACACACTTTAAATAAAAAAAAAAAATTAGCTAAAAAATTTAGCTAAATACAGATGAGACGGAGAGTCAATGAGACATTTTCCACCCAACGTATGTCATTCAAACATTGAGACATGAAGAGATGATTTATTTCCCGTTTGGTTTTTTTTTTTTTTTTTAAAGAAATATGAAGAAGTTCATTCTGGTACTTATTTGTTGCACATATTGCTATAGTAAAAACAGCCACCACCCACTTCCCCTTTCGTTCCACAAAAATAAAGATTTTCTTACAACTTTAATCATTATACACTTTAGGCAAAATATGCGCCAAAATGCAGAAAAACGACCCTTATTTTTCAAAATAATCTGGGGGGAGAGCCCTCAGGCTCTCCTATACTGGCGTTTTGTCTATGACCTCACGCTCCCCCTTTAGAAAATCCTGGATCCGCCCCTGAAAAAAGCCGACAAAGTTTTTCTTTCAGTCTTAAAAAATAAAACATTATTTAAAAAGTATGGATTTGAAAATAAAAGCCAGACATTTCTCGTACTTTTTAGTTATAGTTTTTAAATGAGATTACTTGTTTTCTTCCTGTTATTCTTCCTTTCATCCACTAGAAGACAATAGAGATGCAACTAAAACAGACGTTGTACGTAGAGTGCAACGTCATCATAAAGCACCAATCAGCGCTGTGTTGTCAGTTCACCCCGGAAGTAACAGGAGAGCAGAAAACAAAGCTGTAAAAGTCACGTTTTTAGTAAAAGTTATTTATCAAAATGTCCATCAGCATTTTTTCATCTGTTCATAGGTATGTTTTATTTTAAAACGTTTTATTTACTCATTTTATTAAAGTTTAGCTGAAAATCGAGACAAAAAGTGTTCAAATAGATCAAAGAAAATGTTCTGATTGTAAAACACATGCATTTTATGAAGCAAAATTATGATTTTTTTATCAAATAAAAAGGAATTAAATCATTAAAATAAATGAATTAGATGATAAAGAGTTTAATGTGTGTGTCTTTGATAGTTTATCTGGTTTTATTCATATGAATAAAGTTCATATTTGAACATATTAAAAATGTCTCACATTATTTCTGTCTGTTGTTAAATTTAATGGCTGATTTTTTTTTCTTCCTGTATGTTTTTTTTTAGGCTCAAATCTATTTGCAGATTACAAAGAATTCAAGGACAAATGGTGAGTTTAAATTAAAAAAACTGCATTTAATTATTTATTCATGAAAAAAAAAACAGCATTAGGGACATTCTGGTCTGTAACGTGACAATAATCTAAGTAATTATATTATAATAATTCAAAATTAGTTTCTCTAAGACTATGTTAATAAAGTTAGTTGAATTTTTATTTTTTTTACAGATGTCGAGTCAAGCACAACCAGAAGTTCTCCTGGAGAAAGTTGGTCGGACAGGATTGATCACCATGAACAGACCCAAAGTCCTCAACGCCCTCAACCTCACCATGATCAGACAGATCTACCCTCAGCTGAAGGTACTCCGTGTTAGTACCCGCTCCAACAAACTTTAGGACTGTATAGATTTAGTTTAATAGAACTCTGAGACATTTTATAGTGTTTTGGAGTCAGGTCAAGGGGCAACAGCCTCATATGGTAAACCTAGGGTTCTCTCACCTCGGCTACTTCCTCCAGCTCACTCAGGAGCGTCTTGAGGTGTTACCTGCCCAGCTCGGAGACGCAGTTTCTCCAGCAGGTCCAGGGTCTGCCTCCAGCTCTCCTCCCAGTGGGACATGTCCAAAACCCCTCACCAGCGAGGCGTTCGGGAGGCTTCCTGACCAGATGCCCGAACCACCTCATCTGGTTTCTCTCAACCTGGAGTAACAGCAGCTATACTCTGAGCTCCATCCGAAAGGCAGAGCTCCTCACCCGATCTCTGAGTGAGAGCACAGCCATCCTGTGGAGAAAGCTCATTTTGGCCGCTTGTATCTGTGATCTCATTCGTTCGGTCACCACCCACAGCTTGCGACCATAGGTGAGGGTGGGAACGTAGATCGACTTGTAAATTAAGAGCTTTGCTTTTTGGCTCAGCTGTTTCTTCACCACGACAGATCAATGAAGCGTCCTGATTATTGAGGATGCTGCACCGATCTGTCTTTCAATCTTCCGCTTCCTCCTTCCCTCTCTCATCAACAAGAACGTACTAATTCCATTTTTGTATCTTTTTGGTATCTAATTACTGATGGAAGTTGATACAATATTTTTAGTTGCTGTGGTTCAACAAGTTTTTATTTAAAACATGCAAAATTTGTTTTTCGAGAAATTTTTTAAAAAATTCCACCATATTTTTTTCTTGGTTTATAGAAATGGGAAACCGACAACGAGACGGACCTTGTGATTATTAAAGGAACAGGAGGGAAAGCTTTCTGTGCAGGAGGAGACATCCGAGGTAAATCATTTTATTTCTAACATAATTTGAGCTGTAAATAAATTAAAAAAGGACCTTCACCATGTCTGCTTGTCTTCTTAGCTGTTACAGAAGCAGGGAAGGTCGGCGACTCTCTGGCACAAGACTTTTTTCGTGAAGAATACATCCTGAATAACGCCATAGGTACACTTTATGTTTTAAATGACTATATGTAAGGACAGTATTTTTTTTTCTTAAATCTAATAATTGGTATGAAAAGAGAATCTTTACACTAGGACCGCCGCATTTTTACCGAATTTTGCACTGCTTCTTCAAAAATGTCGTCGTTATAAATTGGCTATAGGCTATATTCCAATATGTTAACCTGAACTTTCAAGACTTATCTATAAAACATGGCAGACTTTATTCAGACAACCATTTTCTTACTCTCCTCATGGTGTCTCTTCAATATTATCTCACTCAACCTTTCTAAAATATTTCTGTAATGGCGTCAGAGTCCTCCTTGTCTCTCTCCACAAATATAAACACACACACACTAATGTGTCAATGAACACATTACTACAGCAATGTGTGTTGCCATAGCAACATAGTAACAACTTTTGCAGGAAGTTGTTGCTATGGCAATGCACGCCTCTCAGCTGCTGTGGGGCGCAGCAGGTTAGAGGAGATAAAATGCTTATAAATTTTGAAATGTTCATTTTTAGAATAAAAACTACATAATAAAATAGAAAACATGTTTATATTAAAAGTCATAAAAGATCAACCTCCTAGGTTGTGTTTTATTTATTCTAATTAGCATATTATTGGGAGAGACGGTGGCTCAGTGGTTAGAGCGTTTGCCTGCGGACTGGAAGTTAACCGAAAGTTTGCGGGTTCGCAAGCTACTGAGTGGACGTCTTGGGTCCTTGGAGAAGACACCTAACCCCGGTTTCTCCCACCATTGGCGTCGTCATAGGTGGCAGCCTGCTGCGGTGTAATGCAGCACATAAATTTCCCAGTGAAGGATTAATAAAGTAAATTAAAAAAATTTTTAATTTAAAAATAATGTGACGTGGAATCATATTGACGGCTGCGGCAGTTCTAGTGTTACAAAAACAAAGTTTATTAAAAAAAAGTAGTAACAGGTAAAACGTGGGTAAAAAATTTGAAAAGTGTACAATCACGCCACCTTGTGGTTTAGATGACGTCTTTTTTCTAAGAAAATCTCCACAAGAATCCATAAATATTTGAACCATAAATTCTTGTACAGCATTTACAAAAACATTTTATTTTATTTATAAGAAGAGAATAAAGTAACATTTTCCTCAAATTATCTCATTTTTTTTCCAAACACATCTTCACTTTATGATCTGAAGACATTGTGGCGGTGTTTAATTTAAACCTTTGCTTCTCCATTATTTCCTGTTCCCCCCCCCAGGAAGAAGAAAATTTTTTGCGCCCATATCACAAAAACAAAACGAATAAAAACACCAGTTAGTCTCTTCACAGTAAGACTAGATCAATCAGAGTTCTGAGTTTGTTTTACTGGAACCAGACAGTCCCATCTTGACCTGAAACCTGAAGAGTGTTTCTAAGGTCCAGTCTGCTTCGTAACTCTGTATCCAGTAACTTTTCAAATTAAAACATCGTCATCAAGAATTAAGAAAATTTAATAAAGGCTCAAATAATAAACCAAATGGAAAGTTATTTCTTCATTCTATGCAGCCTGGTACCACATGTGCCACGGCCAGTACCGGTCCGCGGCCCGGTGGTTGGGGACCACTGCTCTACACCATAGTGTTAATACTCCCTGCGCACACTCTGACAACGAGAGCACCAACTACTGTAGTGGATGTGCAATTACACTCTTTTCTAGTACGGCAAAAAAAAAAAAAACATGTTCCACAGGGTCATGCGCGCGCCCCCCAACTGGCATCGCCTCCACAGCCCCCCCGCCCTCCTCCACACACACACACGCACTATTTGAGAAGCTCTGATTTAAACCAAGTCAACATGGTTCAGTTTCTGTGTTTTATTCTGAGTAAAAAGTCATTTTGTCCAAATAAAGCTTGTTTTTTTTTTTTTTTGACATTATTTCCTTTTTGTACTTTTTTTCCAACTTTGAGACTAAAGTAGTCTGTTTTTTTTTTAACTGAATATTTAACTGAATGTGATTTATATTTTTTTCTAAACTTCCATTGAAAGGTTTTATTAAGATATTCCATTTCCTGTTTGAAGGTTCATGCAGCAAGCCGTACATCGCCATCATCGACGGTATAACAATGGGAGGGGTGAGTCTTACTTGTTCTTATTTTTACTGAAACATAAAACATCTGGCTATACGATGGTGCATTGGCAAGCACGGTGGCTTCACAGCAAGAAGGTCAGGATTTGAGTCCTTGAGTGGGGGCGAGGCTTGAAACACTGTCCTTTCTGTGTGGAGTTTGCATGTTCTCCTTGTGTATGAGTAGGTTTTCTCTGGGTACACCGGTTTCCTGCCACCCTCCAAAAACATACCTGTTAGGTTGGTGGACCACTACAAAATTGCCTCTAGGAATGTTTGCGGATGGATTGTTGTGTGTGCCCCCGCAACAGACTGGTGACCTGTTTGGGGTGTACCCTGCCTCTCGCCTGAATTTAGCTTGGATAGACTCAATTAAGGATAAGTGGTTCAGAAGACAAAATGAAACATAAAACATCACTTTGAGCTTTCATTTCTCAATTCTGATGCAATAACACGTTAGATTGTGTGGTAAAGTGAATACCAGCAGAGGTCAGTGGAGACGTGTATGCTCTGTGCCTCCTGACTGGATGAAATTTAAAATGACAGTGTTTTTCCCTCCAGGTGTCTGTTTGTCCCTAAACTGACATGAGAACACAGTGTTAGCAGGAAACGTGCAGGTTTAGAACTGTTTAAACAACACACTCCTGCAAATAGAGCACAGGACTATAATCCAGCTTTAAACAGAGATTAGTCTTACTAGAAAATAGTAGTTACAAATTACAATTAATTAGTTTCTTTAGATCAGTGTGACTTTTAAAGTCTAGTTTCACCTGAAATATTAGATAGATAAAACTTTATTAATCTCCCGCAGGAGAAATTCTGGTGTCCAGCAGCAACAGAAATCAAGTACATACAAAATAAATAAAAACAACAAACATATATAATAAAATAGGACTCAGTTCCTTCCAGAAACATCTCACGGAGATGAACGACCTCCTAAAGCGCTCAGTCCTGCAGCGCAGTGAGAGGAACCTGTTACTTTGGGTCTACTTCTGGGTCGTGATCACATCATGAAGGGGGTGACGAGGGTTATTCAGGATACCCTGCATTAAAGCCCTCACCCTCCTCTCCAAAACAGCTCCCACAGAGTCTACATTTCTCCCCCTAACAGATGCACATTTCCTTATCAGTCTGTCCAGCCTATTGCTGTCCCTTGCCTGCTTTGTCCTTTTTTATGCAGGGCTCGAGCCTGCTCTGACCAGTCCAGTCTGCAGTCAAGATTCACACCCACATATTTGTAGGTTTTAACAACTTCGATGCGCTCTTTGTCGATCAGAACAGGTTGATGAAGGGGCTTCCTGTTGTGTTGTCAGAATGATCACTGAGTACGTGTTTGGTTTTAATTTACCAGCAGGGACTTTGAGTTAGATGTTTTACATTGAGGGGATTTTAGAGTTGGATTAGGGATTTGAGGATTAATTAGCCTAATGTTTGGGTGGAGGGAGTCTTTGTGTTTACTATGAGGAATTCTCTCTGGGACTCTAAAACAAGGACAGCTGTACATAAAGAATAATTGATTTTAATTAAATGATAAAATCCTTTTAAGCATCATAGCCTAATAACATGTAATGCATTTGGACCGTACAACGTTTATATGGAAATATTTAATTCTTTTTTTTTTTTTTTTTTTTTTGAAACTGAGTGGGTACCCCTGCACTAAAACAACTTTTTATAACTGATCAAAGATTGTAGGAGACAATCTGAAGACTCCATAGCAACACCGTGGATATTGAGCAGGGAACATAGCAGACAGGAAACAGTGTGGCTCTGTGGGTGATCGCATCGTTGATTGTTTAGTATTTTTAATACTTACTGGCCTTTCTGTTTACCCCAAATCTTCTCTTTATGTTTGAATTTGAAGGAAAAATTAAATAGCTTGTGTGAGTGTAGGGATCCTTCTGTCTCTAGAGCAGTGGTTCTTAACCTGAGTTCGATTGAACCCTAGGGGTTCGGTGAGTCGGTCTCAGGGGTTCGGTGGAGCCTCCGCCGCCGAGGTCCACCCCTCAGTCTAGTCTGCGGCTAGTGGGCACAGTCATTGAAAGCTTCCTGCTCTGAGATTTCCTATCGGTCAGCTTTGAGGTCGCTGGTTTATGCAGCAGAGTGAGACCTCCCTATCAGACCGCTTAGAGAGGGCTGGATAAGCAGCAGAGTGAGACCTCCCTATCAGACCGCCTAGAGAGGGCTGGATAAGCAGCAGACTGAGACCTCCCTATCAGACCGCTTAGAGAGGGCTGGATAAGCAGCAGAGTGAGACCTCCCTATCAAATTGCTTAGAGAGGGCTGGGTAAGCAGCAGAGTGAAACCTCCCTATAAGACCTCTTAGAGAGGGCTGGATAAGCAGCAGAGTGAGACCTCCCCTATCAGACCGCTTAGAGAGGGCTGTATAAGCAGCAGAGTGAGACCTCCCTATCAGACCGCTTAGAGAGGGCTGGATAAGCTGCAGAGTGAGACCTCCCTATCAGACCGCTTAGAGAGGGCTGGATAAGCAGCAGACTGAGACCTCCCTATCAGACCGCTTAGAGAGGGCTGGATAAGCAGCAGACTGAGACCTCCCTATCAAATTGCTTAGAGAGGGCTGGATAAGCAGCAGAGTGAGACCTCCCTATAAGACCTCTTAGAGAGGGCTGGATAAGCAGCAGAGTGAGACCTCCCCTATCAGACCGCTTAGAGAGGGCTCTATAAGCAGCAGAGTGAGACCTCCCCTATCAGACCGCTTAGAGAGGGCTGGATAAGCAGCAGAGTGAGACCTCCCTATCAGACCGCTTAGAGAGGGCTGTATATGTGTCAGAGTGAGACTCCCTACCGGTCCATTTTGAGAGCGCTGGATAAGCAGCAGAGTGAGACCTCCTTCTCAGTCAGATTTAACAACACCTTTATTAACCCTCCGTCTGACCAGCGGTGTGCGTCAGTGACGTTGGGTTAGCGTTAGTGACGCTACCAAAGAAGGGTTCGGGGAATGAGCATATGAAACTGGTGGGGTTCGGTGCCTCCAACAAGGTTAAGAACCACTGCTCTAGAGACAATGGAGTCTGCACCTGGATACTTTTCTGTTTGTGAAGCGTCAGCTGTGGCTAAATAAGCCAATGAGGGAGCTGCAGCTCTTACCACACTGAATGCTAATGTGATATGCGATATGAGTCATGGGGGGAGCAGTGGCAGACTTACTTCTCTGCCTGTTTCCAGGTCTTTGTAGCCTCGAGCTGGATCTCTTAATTCTCCTCGGCCTGCTTGATACCAATTTTGACAGTTGAACCCCACCTATAACGGTCAGGGGTTCACCGACTAGAAACATGATAACAACTCCATTGTTGTTGTTAGTTTGCTCCCTTTCCTAATTGCACCCAAAATTAAACATCAAAGACAGAAAGGGTGTTGCTGACTTGTCCAGAGTGTACCCTGGAGCAAAAACCCATAGAGAGAACATGCAAACTCCACACAGAAAGGACAGTGTTACATAAAATTTGACAAATACCAAATTTGTGTTAGGCTATCCATGGATGCTCAGCTAGGTAGTATGAGGCTAAAAGAAACCATTTGGTTGTTTGGTTACACAGACATTTGGAAGGACGAGTCAAAAGGTGCTGAAACTAAAGGAAAGAAACTGATTTAATCACGATATATAAAAATGTTTCACACTCATGTTGTAAAAGAACATGGAACTAGATGGTCTTTAAAGAAGAGGGGTTTATTTACCCCAAATTTAGACATGCACAAAGTTTCAGGACAAGCAAAAAAAAAGAAATCAGCAGGTTTCAAAATAAAGCCATACTAACCTTGCTTTCGTGTGTGTATTTTTGCAGCTTGTTGAATCATATTTGCTCAGCTTTTTTTTTCTACATCTGAGCGGACATAAAATAGTGGTGCTGCAGTTCTTCTGTCCTGTCAGGACACAGAGGACACTAATGTTGATATAAACCATCCTCAGGGCGATGGCTGTTTAATGCTCATACTGAATGAAAACAGGCCTGTGCTATATATGGAAAAATCTGAGCGGCTCTGGAGGCCAGATCTGTTCAGAGCTCTGGGTAGGACTCTCCCACATGGGACGATTCTTATATTCGTTGTAGCAAATCACTGGATGTCATCTTCAGGCCAAAGACACAAGAACAACATGTTACCGGATAAATCTTACACATCATCTATTACCTAGAAGATCAGATCTAAGTAAAGTCTTTAGAGGCTCCCATTTTGTGAAGCCATGTCTCTTGTGAAGCAGACACGGTGTCTTGCTTTCATGCTGCTGTGGTCGAACTATTAGGAGTATCTGTCTGGTGGGATTGACGTCCCTGTCGTTGGCTGCCAGCCATCTCCTCCTTCACCCGACCCCATGGTCCCTACTGCAGGTGGTGAGTCCACTGGAAGGGCGGCCCATGTCCCCTGTTCAGGGCTGAACCCGGTCGGGCCTCATGGGTAAAAACCCGGCTACCAGGCGCTTGCTCTTGTGCCCTACCCTCGGGCTGGCTCCAAGGGTGGGCCCCGGTGACCTGCATCTGGGCTAGGGCACCTTGGCCACGTTTGATCACTTCATAGGGGTTTTTGAGCCATGCTTTGTCTGGCCCCTCACCTAGGATCTATTTGCCTTGGGTGACCCTACCAGAGGCATTAAGCCCCGGACAACATAGCTCCTAGGATCATGGTAAAGAAAGAGCTGAGCCGAAAAGCAAAGCTCTCGATTTACAAGTCGATCTACGTTCCAACCCTCAACTATGGTCACCAGCTGTGGGTGGTGACAGAAAGAATGAGATCGCGGATACAAGCGGCCAAAATGAGCTTCCTCTGCAGGGTGGGCGGGATCTCACTCAGAGATCGGGTGAGGAGCTCTGCCATCCAGGAGGAGCTCGGTGTCGAGCTGCTCTTCCTCCAACTACAGTATAATCTCACACTGCTGGATAGGCAAGGTGATCCAGGTGAACTGTGGGATGCAGCCAGGGTGAGCCTGTTGCCCCCACAATCCAACCCCAAGTAAACGGAAAACGGCAAAACGGAACTGCTAGATTTTTATCTTCTCTACAGCTCCCTGTTCAGGTTGTTTCCAATCTGGAGAAGTTAAGCTTCTAGATTCACCTCTTTCACCATCTTTGTGGACCAGAGCCAAATGTGGATCCCGGTGTATCGAGAAAACCTGTTACACAACAGAAGAAAAGTGAGAGGAGGAACGCCCGCAGGTTTCCCAAGTAAATCCAAACAAACTATTGGAAACTTCATCTGAGCAGAAAGAAAAGTGAAAGTAAAAGTTCTTTTCCTTTTTGATTCTCATGATATCAGAGTGCCATACAAACAATAAATTCAACTAAGAAACCTTTTTCTTGATGAAGTCCTCCGTACACCACACCTTCCAGCTGAATTATTCTAACATATTTTATTTTGGAGTCAACATGTCATCTTTCTCACTTCTCTGGTTCATCTTAAAACCAGCTGTTTGTCTTCTAGATGAGGCCTGTAAAAGAAACCAGATTTACACCGGTGTTAACATGCCTGCCCTGGCTCCATGAACATTTTGAAGTTCATTTTAGGATTCTTTAGAGGTTTGAAAATCCTTAAATGGTGATGGCCACTGTAATTTTGTGAGCTGCTTTCGCTGGTGTCTCTGATCTACTTCCTCTCAAAGAAAGTCAGAGGATGTTGAACTATTGCCATCTTCTTCTCTTTTCGGCATTTCCCTTCAGGGGTTGCCACAGAAAGTCTGTTTCTTCCATCTAACCCTATCTGCTGCATCCTCTTCGGTCACACCAACTATCTTCATGTCTTCCTTCACTGTGTCCATGAACCTCCTCTTTGGTCGTCCTCTAGGCCTCTTTCTTGGTGGTTCCAAACCCAGCATCCTTCTGCCGATGTACTCGATCTCGAAGAGAGACCGAATCTCAGTCTGATCATCTCTGAGGTCAGACTGAGATGGTTTCCAAGCCATCTCAGTCTGACCTCTCTGACTTTATCTCCAAAACTTCCAACATGTGCTGTTCCCCTGATATACTCATTTCTGATCCTGTCCATCCTGATCACTCCCAGAGAGATCCTCAGCATCTTCATCTCTGCTACCTCCATTTCTGTTTCCTGTCTTTTCCTCAGTGCCACTGTCCGGACAGCATTGCCGGTCTCACCACGGTACACTTTTTCTTTAATTTTAGATGAAAATCTTCTGTCACATATCAAACCTGATACATTTCTCCACCTGTTCCAGACTGCTTGAACATGCTTCTTCACCTCTTTTCCACACTCTCCATTGGTCCATGGCATATTAAACTATTGCCATAGCTGTTCTGCAGCTCATAGGACACGCCCACTAGAGAAGATAATTTCTTGGGAATTATGGGAATCGAGCCGCCGCGAGAAACTACCTAAGTCACTGCTCTACGACTTAAGAACCTTTGCGAAGATTTGTAATCTGTTTTTAAAACTACGCAAAGCTACGTTTCTGATTTTAATTTAGATGAGATGAGTTATTTGCTTTGAGGATGCTGATAGAGAAATAGCGTATGACAGGGTACGTAGAGAAGAACTATGGTATTGTATGAGGAAGTCTGGTGTGACGGAGAAGTGTGTTAGAGTGGTCCAGGACATGTATGAGGACTGTAAGACAGTGGTGAGGTGTGCTGTAGGTGAGACAGAGGAGTTCAGTGTGGGGGTGGGACTGCACCAAGGATCTGCTCTGAGCCCTTTGCTGTTTGCTATGGTGACAGACGAAGTCAGACAGGAATCCCCATGGACAATGATGTTTGCAGATAACATTGTGATCTGTAGTGAGAGGAGGGAAGAGGTGGAGGAAAAGCTGGAGAGGTGGAGGTTTGCACTAGAAAGAAGAGGAATGAAGATTAGTCAGAGTAAGACAGAGTACGTGTGTCAATGAGAGGGATCCAAATGGAAAAGTGAGGTTACAGGGAGAAGAGATAAAGAAGGTGGAAGATTTTAAGTACTTACGGTCAACAGTCCAGAGCAATGGAGAGAGTGGAAAAGAGGTGAAGAAGTGTGTGCAGGCAGGCTGGAACGAGTGGAGAAAAGTATTAGGTGTGATGGAAGAGTTTCAGCTAAAATGAAAGAAAAAGTGTGCAAAACCGTGGTGAGACGGCCATGTTGTTTGGTCGAGAGTCAGAGGATCTAGACCAGGGGTGTCGAACTCAGATCCCAGAACACATGGCAAACCCTCTGGACACCGTCCCTTAAGGACCAGTGTTTGACATACGACTTTATAGAATTTAGGTGAGGACTGAGGAAACAAAATTCCCGTTTAATTAAATTGTTTCAGTCTATAAATCTTCGCCCTTCCCAATTTTAATTGTGTTTTGCACCCAAACTTTTCAGACTGCCACCTGTAATTTTAGGCAGACATTCCGCGGTACCTTCCCATCACGCAGCATTTTTGCCGCCCTGCTTTGATCTCTCTAATTTTGCTCTTTCTCTCTCTTTTCCAACAGCTTGGAATGCCTCATGTTATGAGGCATTTTTATGCACATATTGTAGTCATTTTTGAACAGATATTTTATTTCCAAATTTTTGAGTGAATACATAACTTAAATAAATGCTAATAAATGCACGAACACCCAGATCACACGCAAAGTTTACTGGGTGGTGATTTGGAACAGTCATTATTTGCAAAAATATGACGGATGAGTCCTGTACAAGGAGACAAACAGGTTCGTTCCAGGTGTTATTTTGGAGAACCCACAAATCATCTTCCACATCATGTCCAGACCTGTTTTTATTTAATATAAGTTAGCACAGAGAAAGTCTTTGTTGAACCAAATGGCACGCACAACTTTCCTTTTCTGCTGCTATTAACCTCTAATTCATTTTTATTAGCCTATTCTTACAATTAGCGGTCAATCCCCAGTTAGCAAACCAAGCAGACAACGACACCTCCAGTAAATTGTGATCAATGCCGTCTCTGAACCCTCATAATTAATTCAGAGAGGGAGCAACAACCGAGTCTCCACTTATTTTAGCTACTCAAAATTCACTCATGCCAATATGTTTCAATATAAATTACAAATACCGTAATTTCACGGCCATTAGGCGCACCGTACGAAAAGGCGCAGCCTCAGTTTTGTGCGCCGTTGCGGTATTTAACACACACATAAGGCGCACCGTACGAAAAGGTGCAGTCTCAGTCACACACCGCCTTACAACAACACACGCAAGCATGCAAATGTGCGTATTAAAAAATAGTCCAGTGCTTCTCAAATAGTGGGACGCGTGTGATCCTGTGGAACACGTTTTTTTTTTTTGCCGTACTAGAATAAAGTGTAATTGTACATCCACTACAGTAGTTGTAGTTTATAGTTTAAATAAGAATTTTTTTTTAAAATTCAAGTTAATTAATGCCCTTTAAATATTTTCTGTTACACACTAAAAAACAATAAAGCTGTTCTTTTTCTTTAATGTTAATGAGTATACAATGTTATGCGGAAGTGTACTTAGAACCAGGGGTCCCCAACCTTTTCTGCGCCACGGACCGGTTTAGTGTCTGATAATATTTTCACGGACCGGTCTACAGGTGATAAGACCAGCTGGAAAAACTGGCTTTTTTAATCAATAATAATACATTTAAATCCACGTTGTCTTCACGAGAAAATTTATTAGCAGCGTCTTTATAACGTGGAAACATTCTCTCTGCTCGAACTTACTCTGGTTGCCATGGTAACGGTAAACATACCTTCAAAATAAAGACATCACAAAAACAAAGTGAATAAAAATACTAGCTAGACCCCTCACACCAGGGGTGGTCCACCTGGTGGTTGGGGACCACTGCTTATAACAATTTCATAGACAAATGATACTAATTATGGTCATGGCGGAGAGTGGGGGAGAGGGGGCGGGCGAAATATTTTCTTCTTTCTAGGGGGGGCGCAACAGGATATAATTGAGAAGCACTGCGTTAGTCCAAGCATCTACAATCCATTGACTCGTTTATGCTGAAATTTCTCGCGGCGGCTTGATTCCCATGTTCCTCCGCGTAGCTGATTGCCTTCTTCAGTTTAAACTGAGCGTCATAAGCGTGTCTCTTTGCCATTTTCAGGGTTAAAACAGCAATGTTGTTCATACAGCACATACCTTTTTTATACACAATCCACGCCCACACTTCACTCTTTAATGTTCTCATGCCTTTTCTTTAAGGTCCGCCTCGCCTCACGGGCACCGCTTTTAGGTCACACACAAGGCGCACCGCACGAAAGGGCGCACCGCTCATTTTGAAGAAAATTTTAGACTTTTAGGTGCGCCTTATTGCCGTGAAATTACGGTAAATGCATAAATGACGATAAAAGTTTTTTAAAAAAGGGCCAAAATACATCCAATTTGAGTTTTTGGAAATCATCTCAAGACCCCTCGCCAACACTGTCACAACTGTTTGAGATGTTGTGACCCGGCCAATTTTGGAAGCACTGCTTTCTGGGTAATTGTGCTTCCTTGAAACATTACTGACATGTTACCTGTAAACCTGATCAGTGTTCATTTGATACTATATCGGTTGGATTTGGTCTTTTCCGGTTATTTTCCCAGGTTTTTGCTGTTCCTGCTACAACTCTTTATTTGGTCATTCATTCATCACCGGAACTGCTTATGCCTATTCTGGTAATGGGTGCTGTTGAGCCTATCCTGGTTGATTGGAGGCGAGAGGCGGGGTTCACCTCGAACAGGTCACCAGTCTGTTGCAGGGCCACACACAGACAACTATTCAAACACACATTCATTACTAGACGTTTCAAATAAAAACCATCTCAGTTTAAATACAAAACCAAAGAGTACTAGGATTGTCATCCTGGTCTATTTGAGAATGACTAGGATAAACAGAATCAGGAATTAGAACATCAGAAAGAGAGCATGGGTTTTGGAAATAAAGTCTGAGAAGCGAGACCAAAATAGTTCAGACATGTCCAGAGAAGAAGGAAAGAATATTTTAATAGGAAGAGGCTGAGTTTGAAACCGCCAGACAGGAGGCCAAGAGGGAAAACAAAGAGAAGGTTTATGGATGTCGTGAAGAAGAACATGAAGGTAGTTGGTGTTAGAGAAAAGGATGCAGGAGACAGGGCTAGAGGAGGAAACTAAGTACCGTAATTTCACGACTATAAGGTGCATATAAACGTCTTAGATTTTCTTCAAAATGTGCGGTGCGCCCTTTCGTGCGGTGCGCCTTGTGTGTGAGAAAAGGCAGACCTCGTGAGCTGAGGCGGACCTGAAAGAAAAGGCATGAGAACGTTAAAGAGTGAAGTGTGGGCGTGGATTGTGTATAAAAAAGGTATGTGCTGTATGCACACGTTGCTGTTTTAACCCTGAAAATGGAAAAGAGACACACTTATGACGCTCAATTTAAGCTGAAGGCAATCAGCTACGCGGAGAAACATGGGAATCGAGCCGCCGCGAGAAATTTCAGCATTAACGAGTCAATGGATTGTAGATGCTTGGACTAACGTATCTGTTGGTACTGTTATACGAGCTTTGGTAAAAGCTGGTATCCTTTCTGAGGAGCCGCACAGTACAGACAGTGACTTTGACAGCGAGGAGCGAAGTGGACCTGCTCTGTTGGATTTTGCGCAGCTGCTCGATTCCGAAACAGAGGATGAGGACTTTGACGGATTTGAATAAAGACTATTACCGGTAATGTGCTTGTTTAGTATCATTACTACTTAAATAAAGTACAACCAAACTCAGTTTTGCTCCCGATCTATTTTTTGATACGCACATTTGCATGTTTGCGTGTGTGTTGTTGTAAGGCGGTGTGTGACTGAGACTGCGCCTTTTCGTACGGTGCGCCTTATGTGTGTGTTAAATACAGCAATGGCACACATAACTGAGACTGCGCCTTTTTGTACGGTGCGCCTAATGGTCGTGAATTTACGGTAAGCATTTATTGCCTCCTGAAGGTAAAAAAAGAAAGAAGAAAAACAAAATAGAAGACTTTTTGATGTTCTTTTGTTGATAGTGCTTCATAAATAACGTTGACTTGCCATCAAAGGAAATGCTTTATTTAAGTGGTAAGACTTAAAAGGGTTGTTTTTCAAAGCTAATTGTTTCTCTGGACAGATTTGGGTTCTAATGTTTTTGGAGATCCCACACAGGACCCTCTCTCCGCCCTGGTAGCTGTCCCTAACAGTGTAACTCAGAAGGTTTATAATAAAGATGTCTCTGTCAGGTTTCGCTGCACCTCTGGACTTTTCAGCTATGTAAACTCTCATGCTAGTTGTAAATCCAGCCGCCTGACGTGTTTGCCATGAACCCACTTCACCGCACTTCTCTGAATTACTCTTGTTTAGAAAAGGATGGAGACCTGTGTTTATATTTTTAGGGTGTTTGGTGAGATGGGAATTTACTTTATGATACACCACTACTTCTAACTTTATGGTGAAACTTCAAGATTGTACAAAGTAAAGAACCTGTTACAATGATGAATAAATTAAACGCAATGAAAGAGGAATTTCAGAAAAACAATAAAAAATAAATGTAATATTTCTGGTACAACATAGGCAAATTTGTTCATACAGATCCTCATACTCTTAAAAAGTATGAGAATCATTGTTTTTAAAGATTGTTTCAGTCTAATTACCAAGTGGAATATGGTTTGTTCCTGAGTGTTGTTTCTTTTTTTACCAGCAGTTTAAGTTTCCAACCGTCACCATCGCCACAAAACTTTCCCAGAATCTATTTGTCCTATTTAATGTTTTTTTTTGCTCTGAACCCCGCCTCCTCTGACCTCTAAGGTCTTATTTACCTTGACTTCTATTTCATCCCCGTGTTGCAAGAGAAAATCTCCTACGGTTTAAATGTTTGACTTGGTAACCCTTTGATTTTTATCGTTCGAAAGACATCTTTCAAATCCACTCAGAGGTTTTCTGCTTTAACGTAAAAATTTGGAGCATTTTTGTACCCTAGACTGACTCTCTGGAGTTATCATCAGCTTTTTTACCACTGTACTCAGCAGTGATTTTTGTCCATCCTTCTCCAACTACAGTTTAATTCCACACTAGTAGACAGGTGGGGTGACCCTCACCTATGACCAAAAAAACGAGATCACGAATACAATCGGCCAAAATGAGCTTCCTCTGCAGGGTGGCTGGTCTCTCACTCAAAGATAGAGTGTGGAGCTCTGACATCCAAAAGAAGCTTGGAGTAGAACCGTTGCTCCTCCAGTTCGAGAGAAACCAGATGGGGTGGTTTGGGCATCTGGTTAGGATGCCTCCCAAGAGCCTCGTTGGGAAGGTGTTTCTGGCACGTCCCATTGGGAGGAAACCCCAGACTCGCTGCAGAGACTATGTCTCACAGCTGGACAGGGAACAACGCAGGATCCTCCGGGTGAGTTGGAGGGTGCAGCTGGGGTGAGAGAAGGTTGGGTTCCCTATCTGAGGGAGTTGCCCCTGCAACCTGGCCACGGATAAGCAGAAGACAATAGAACCGAAAACCTTTGCTCATTTTTTAACCTCTCTGATTTCCCTTCGTCTGCAGGGTGTGGGTCTGTCGGTACATGGACGATTCCGAGTGGCCACTGAGAAGACGCTCTTTGCCATGCCGGAGACTGCTATTGGTAAGGCAGCGTGACGGCTGATAGTGACGTAATCTTCTGCTTTTCAGTTTCTACCCCTAATCTTCTGTGGGTGAGACGAACATGGAAAAAAAACACTTGTAAATAAATTTAATTTCTATTGGAAAAAGGGGACTTTTTGTAGTTTGACAAGCCAAGTCTCTGCAGATTTGAGTGCAAAAGGTAGTCATTTAAATTTATACTTCAGTCTTACATTTTATTTATTCATATTTATATTTTTGTCAGAAAGAAAATTGTTTATAAAGTGATCTGATAAATACTGATGTGTCATAAAAGTAATGATATTTTTGAAAAAATAGAAACTAATGCACTTTGACTCAATAAAACGAATAAAATTTTGTAACCGTGAGGTTTTTATAAAATCCTTTTGAGCAAGGACATTTTGAGAACTTAAAAAAAAATATGAAAACTTGTAATTAAGTGTACATTTTGAAAAATGCCATGGTCATAAGATTTGTTTCTTTCAAGATTTTGCGGGCATTTATCATGATAGCTTAGCAAAAATTGCCAGATTTTTGTGGGTGAATATCTATCATTTTCATCAATAAGTCGGAACTAGTACCCGTGTCAATTAACGAGTTAAAGTTGCGTGTGATCAGAACTTAAAATGAAAGAGGTGGTTTGGACAGTAGAGCACATTTCAGGAGTTTTTACTTGTTAGCGACCCAACTACGGTAATTAACACCTGTCACAGCACCCTTAATACTTTACGGCAGTGTTCCCCAACCACCGGTTTGCAGACTGGAATTGGGCCGTGGGTCATGTGGCACCGAGCTGCCCAGAAAGAAGAAATAACTTCCATTATTTCCATTTGGTTCATTATTGGAGCCATGACAGTGTTTTAATTTGAAAAGTGATCAGATTTTCTTTCTTACATCCATCAATGACTCACCTTTGACGTATCATCCCATTAAATTTAAACCCATAAACTAGTAAAATGTGTAAAAACCAAAGATTTATAGAAGCTTCTTTGCTAGGGGGAGGTACAGAATCAAGAAGCAGACTGGACCCTAGAAACACTCTTCAGGTTTCAAGTCAAGATGGGACTGTCTGGTTCCAGCAAAACAAACTCAGAACTCTGACTGATCTAGTCTTACTGTGAGGAGACTAACTGGTATTTTTGTTCACTTTGTTTTTGTGATGTCCTTTATTTTGAAAGTATGTTTACCGTTACCAAGGCAACCAGGGTGCGTTAGAGAGCAGAGAGAATGTTTCCATGTTATAAAGACGCTGCTAATAAATTTTCTCTTGAAGACAAAGTGGATTTAAGTTTATTATTTACTTAAAAACCCAATTTTTTCAGGCTGGTCTTATTTAGTTTTTCTGCTACACCTTTAGACCGGTCCGTGAAAATATTATAAGACACTAATCCGGTCCGTGGCGCAGAAAAGGTCGGGGACCACTGCTTTACGGCACAATGACACTTTTTATTTTTAAACTAGGTAAAATACTATTGCTGCTTATTTATTGTCATTATGCTGCGTTTGCACTGAATACCAGAAATGGGTTAAATCACCTGTTTCTACTTGTGAAGGTTACTCTCTCCAGCTCACAGAAGCAGAAGTAAATTATCAAAGTCAGAGCTAATCAAAGGCAGAAAAAAAGCATTGCTTTATCTCTGACGACATTTCAGGTAGACAACTTCCCTCTAGACTTATCTCCATATAGGTGTGTGTGTCTTATCATCAACACATGAAAACATATGCAAGCAAAAGGTAAATTGAGTTGATCAAGAAGTAGTTTTGTTTCTACTCTGCATATCACAGCCTGACTGTAAGAGCTACTGAACTACGTCTCTCTCTCTGTCACACTCTCTCTGGTCCTTGGCTGGTCTTCAAAAGCATTATCCGACCCAGACTCGGTTGTGATTAAAAAAGGCCTTTGTATTTGAGAGAAAACTGGTTGGCCTAGTTTCTGTCTTCTGGTTTAATAAAAAGGTCCAGTCTGAGGCAAAGCAGCTAAAACACACAATATTACAATTCAATTTTAATATTAAAAGTTTAAGTGCTTATCAAGCAAATAGACACGTGTCTTTATAGTTTATAATAAAAAAAATCTTGGAATAGAAACATAGTCCTTTTTGGGATTTTTTTTTCACCTGAATAACAACAGTTCAAACAAAAAAATGTATATTTAATAAATGACATATGGCAGGTGGGAAATATGACCTGAGATAAGCAGGATGTTGATGCCCAAAGCTGTTTGGGATAAACAGCCAGGGATTATCAGTGTGTATAATTTTTCTATATACATACCCATGTTGTCTATGATGAGTATAAACAATGTGAAAAGTTTGTGTGTTTGTGTGCGTTGCTAAGTCAGTTTAGTTAGGCGGAAAATTTCTGTTAGTTTTATCAAATCTGATCACTTAAAACAACTGCCATATGTGCGTATTTGCTGTAAACACTTGTGGATACACTGTTTGCTTAAACCAGGCGTGCTTGACCATTTTTGTCACAAGATCTACTTTTCATACATCCTGAGATATAACTGTCCAGTGTTAACATCGCAAACCCACACAGATCGTTTCCAGCCAGCAGTAAAACTACCCTCACAACACATTTTGTTGTTGTCACACAACCATTAGACATCACACACCTGCCCTCTCTCAAACACACACAGACAAATTCCTCTTACTCTCAAACACATACACACACACAGAGAAAAATTTCTGTCTCTCTGTCTTTGTAACACACACACACAGACATGTTCTGCATGCACACACATAGTGCTTTAGTAGTGGGCGGTGCTACTCATTGAGAACAGGCTTAACAACGTTCTTTCACATCTCAAGATCAATCCGATCGAATAGTTGGGCACCTGGTTTAAACTGTTTCAGACAACATGTACCGTGTGTCTCTTTTTTTGTATATATTTATGTTCAACTAGCAACATCTACTGGTGGTATAGCATATCACAACATACCAGTAAATAATATAATATTTGAAGACGTTAATTTAGGGGGAGACGGTGGCCGCGTGGTTAGAGCGTTCGCCCGCGGACCGGAAGGTCGCGGGTTTGCGTCCCACGGAGAGCACGTCTAGGGTCCTTGGAGAAGACACCAAACCCCCGCTTCTCCCACCATTGGTGCCGTTGAAGGGCAGCCTGCTGCGGTGTAAGGAGTGCAGCAAACAAATTTCCCCGGTGAGGGATGAATAGAGTAATTCTTTTTTTTTTTTTAGAAATGTTGTTTTATAAGAAATAAGATTTTTTTTTCATTTTGTACCTCCAACATATTTAGAGGAACTACTGGACCTATTTTCTTTAAAGTTTTATCAAGTAAACAATGTTTAGTTTGTTTTTACTATCTGAGTCAGATAATATAATTGAGACGATCATTGTTGAGTCAGTAAGCCATCGTCTGATCCCCGGCTAATTGACACTTGCAGACAGATGGTCTAATTCTCAGGTGCAGAGATTAGCAACAAATCTCCAACGACTGACAGAGTACAGCCGACATTATGACAGAAACAAGTCAGCCATCTTTAAATTTAAGTGGCTTAACACAGATGCATTGATGCAGATGTACAGGCGTGCACGTTAAGCGTGCATTTAATCCTGTTGTTTGGTGGTGTAAATAAAGCTGAGTAGGAGGTTGATGTCCACTGCCCTCTAACTCAGTGTGATAGTTTTATAAGCCAATGTGTTTTGTTTTACGGACTGATCAATAGATACCTCTTTGATGAGCAGGAGTTTTAGGTGATACCATAGATTTTTTTTTTGTGGTTCACTTATGGACACAAAAGGCTAGAGATCGGGTTGACACCTGTTTATTTTTATGGGGCACAAAGTTATAAATAAAAACCCACCTGCCGGGCTTATTAATGGAGCATCACAGACTGATTTAGTGTGTGGTGGATTTAGCTTTGGATATCAGGAGCAGGGTCATGAGGAAGGTTAAGCTGTCAGCATGGAGAGTGGGGGTGGGGTCCTGTTAATACACCCTAAAGTTTAAGTCAAGCATCTTTGTAAAAAGCAGACAGAAGCAGGGGTTTGGGTTGATTTTAATGGACAGTAGGTTCATACTTTGGGTTAAGTGCATATTAGATTGGATGTTTTTATAGACAGGCTCATTATATACACTTCGTTTTAGTGCTTTTTTTTAATCCAACATGGGACATTACAGAAAAAACAGGAAGCCTTATCGGAAATGAGATTTCAATGTTTCTTTTTTTATTTGTTTTTTAGTATTTATGAATTAAAAACCAACCAGTGTGTTATTTGGGGAGGCATAGGTCACTGGTAGAATTGCCGTATTTGAACTGAAAAGTTGCTGTCTCGATCCTCGATGAGCCCATACCTAAGCGTCTATAAAGAAGACACCCAGGAGAAGAAGTCTTCTCTATAGAGACACTTTCTTGTTTTAGGAACTAAAGACATGAAGTAAACCAGCACAACTTCCACCACAACTCTGAATCATGCTACCTACAGAAATTCTCTGATGACTGCAGTTGTGGGGTGTATAAGTGGTGGGCAGGAGGAGGAGTACAGGAGGGTGGTGGATGGATTTGTGGAGTGGGCGGGAGAGAATCACCTGCTGCTCAGTGTAGACAAGACCAGGGAGATGGTGATTGACTTCCAGAAGAATAGGACTGCTTCGCAGTAGCTCTACATTCTGGGTAGAGATGTGGAGGTGGTGGAGGAGTACAAATACCTGGGAGTGACCATCGACAGTAGACTGAGCTGGAGGAGCAACAGTACTGCTGTGTACAAGAAGACTTGCAGCCGACTTTACTTTCTAAGGAAGCTGAGGTCCTTCAATGTGTGCAGCAAGATCCTGGAGACCTTCTACCAGTCTGTGGTGGCCAGCTCCTTGTTCTTCTCTGTCGTCTGCTGGGGGAGCAGCATCGCAGCCGGTGACGCCAACTGACTGAATAAACTAATCAGACTGGCTCGCTCTGTCATTGGCAGCAAACAGGACTCGCTTGAGGCAGTGGGGGAGAGGAGGTCACTGAACAAACTTTTGTCCATCATGGACAATCATGACCATCCTCTCTACCCACTCCTGGACGAACAGCAGAGCTCCTTCTCCAAGAGGCTCAGACAGCTCCGCTCGAGAACATCGCGTTACCGGAGGTCTTTCTTCCCGTACGTGATCGGGCTCTACAACGACTCGCTTAGCAGACAGGAAGTTGTTGCTGTGACACACAAATTTCCCATGTGTGGGATGATTAAAGTATATTCTGATTCTAAACCCTCTTAAACATGCCTTCTTTAATGCTAACTGTGTTATGTTTAATCAGTGGTCTGGTGTCAAATCAGGTCAGTCAGCACGCTTTCATCTCCTTGTAAAATCAAATCTGATATCTGGCCAGTTTATGTTGAGCATCAGCACATTATCTCTGCAAACATGGTCTCTGTTCTCTCACTGCACCACTTCCTTTGAAGGAAGCTTTTTCTATTTTTGTTTTTCATATCGGAGCTAGTTTTCTCCCAGACCCCGCAGGCTTATTTTAGCCCTGATCCCAGAGGTCAGAGTTTCTCTTCAGTCACACAGCGGACTTATGCTGACATTGGCTGCTTTTATGAAAGTCTGAATGACTGTCATTTAAAAACAACTTCTTAATAAAATTTTAGACACTTCGATTTTATTATTTATGGAAATTAAAAACTTTCATTAAAAGTTATTGAATTCGTCTTGATGTCATTAACGTTTTCACTGATTAAGACAAGAGGATGAAAATGATGCAGCTGATTGCTGAGGAGTCGGTTTCTGTCAGTCTTGAGCACACGTGTGTGTCCTAATTACTGAAAATAATGATCCTGAAAGACATATTCACATCAAATTCAAAGGGCGAGACGGTGGCTCAGTGGTTAGAGCGTTCGCCCGTGGACCAGAAGTTAACTGGAAGTTCGTAGTTCGCATCCCACTGAGTTCACGTCTAGGGTCCTTGAAGAAGACACCTAAACCCCCTGTTTCTCCCACTATTGGCGCCGTCATAGGTGGCAGCCTGCTGCGGTGTAGTGCAGCACACAAATTTCCCGGTCAGAGATTAATAAAGTATATTAAAAAAAAATTCATCATCTTTACCTCATTACAAAAAAATATTTAAAAACCAATTATGCTACAAGAAGCTAAACCCGTAAGAAATATATCCCCCTAATTTGAGAACAGCAATCAAAAGACTAAAAACACAACTTTTTGTTTCTTTCTCCGACTGATCAGCAGAAACTCGCAACTTGTAAAAATAAATGTAATTTTTATGATCACCTGCATTCCATATACCTTTTAGAGGAAAAATTCATAAACATGAGCCCCTCTGCCATTTGAGATTACCAGATTTAACCCTGCAGTAGAATCTACACAACAGCTGCCATAATCTGCCCCGTTTATGTTATTACATTTTCTGCCATAAATCAGGTCATCACATCTAATCTCCGTCCTGTTTACGTCCCCTCCCTGCTGAAGCTGTCAGAAGGCCACGTGGAACTAGGAAGGTTGTTTCCACGAGGTCTTTGTACTGCAGATAAACACCGAGGCTTGTAATCAAATTAATCATAAAGCTCGTAATCCCTATGCTCAGCTCTTTGCCGCATGCCAACACATGTAGATTACTTCTGGGTGAAGTATGATGACATTTTTGGAAGGTGGGGTTTGTTGTTGTTTTTTTTGGTCTGTGCATGGTCTTTCCAAGCAGATTAAACAGCTCTGGTTGTTTTTTTTTTTTTTTCAACTCCATAAACATTCACATAGCTTCTCGTTGGTCTTCCTCTAGATCAGGGGTACCCAACCTTTTGTGTCCCAAGATCGACTTTTCAAATATCAAACCCCCTGAGATCTACCAGTCCGGCACGACTGAGTCAGTCCGGTTTACAATTGCAAACCCCCAGCGATCTTTTTGTTTGTTGTTGTTACACAACCATTACACATTACATCAAAAACACACCCTCTCTCAAACACACACAGACAAGTTCCTCTCTCTCAAACACTCAGACACAGACAAGTTTCTCCCTCTCTCTCAAACACACACAGACAAATTTCTCTCTCAATCACTCAGACACAGACAAGTTTCTCCCTCTCTCTCAAACACACACTGACAAATTCCTCTTTCCCGCTCGCTCTTTTTTCTCTCTCTAACACACACATTGACATATTCCACGCAAAGGCGGCACTTTGCGAGGGGGCAAGGCCCAAAATAGCAAGAGGGTCGGAATATCTGCTAAATATAACGTCAAAGCTGAGTTGACATTACTGACTTCATTTCACAATTTTTTTCTGGTGGTCGACTTGGAATCAGTCCCTCAATCAACTGGTCCCCCCCCCCCCCCCCGCTCTAGGCCTCATACGTGACAGTTCCAAACTCACCATTTTTCAACCAATATATTCCCTTTCTCTCTCTTCTGGATATGTCCAAACCATCTCAGCCTGGCCTCTCGGATTCAATCTTCAAAACTTCTCACAAGTGCTGTTGTTCTTGACATACTCATTCCTGATTCCTGGTCACTCCCAAAGACAAAATCCATAGCTTCATTTGTCTCCTGTCTTTTCCTCGATATAATTGGCTATACACCAAACAACATGGCTGCTTTCACTAAAGTTTCAAACATATTTCTTTCCATTTCAACAGTAATTCTTATATAAGACAACACATCTGACACTTTTCTCCATCCATCCCAGGCTGCCTTTACACATTTCCTCATTTCTTTTCCCCACTCTATATTGTGTGGGCCAGAGCTGGGCAGCGACTGGTCTTGAATATTGCAGTCTGGAAGGTTTTCAACAAGAGGCTGTTTCAAAATACTTGACTAGAAAAGACTTAATTTACTAATAAAAAAATGTAAAATGATCATTAAATTCCCAGACCTGCTCTGTACAAATTGATAGATGGATAGTTCTTAATTGTGGACTCATGGTCCTTAAACTAAAGAGAAAAGCAAAAAGTAAACGAGACAACAATGAGCTTACACAAAATTAGCTTACACCAATGATCATCTGCTCATTAATTTTTTAACAACATGGACACCTCTTGAAGACACTTCCAAAAGTTTGGCATTGAATACAAGTTTCTTTCCACTTTTCATCCTCTTCAATGCCCTCCTCATTTCCTGTATAGTCCCAGCATTCTGGGAAGGTTTTTCAGAGGTTAGCAGAACGTTAAGTTCTTGGGTGAATTACGGCCCGCGAGCCACATGCAGCCCGTTAAACAGTTTAATCAGGCCCGCCAAGCTTGAAAATATTAAATAAATAAACCCTGTTAAAGTTTTATTTTCCCTGCAATTCTGATGTTTTGTCACTAGATGGCGCCAAAGATACAACAACACTGCGCCCATTAAAATGTGTTTCCAGAAATGATGAGATGGTCCGGCCGGTTAAGCACAGCGTAGAACAGCAAATCCTGCCCATGCCAATGAGGGAGTTTTGGGCTGGTACAGCGCACAGATATGAAAAGCCATCGGGCCCAATACACGCACGTGAACAAGCATGTTAGATGTTGAAACAAGCAAAAATGTTAAATCAAGCGCTTAGATTTCAAACCTAGCACCGCTAGATTTTAAATTTAACACTCTTAAAATCTAGCGCGTCATTCTATCGGTTTACCCTAGCGGTTACCTAAGCATGCCATCCATCTGCTGCTGTTCCGGCCCCCCGGTCAAAGATTAGAACCGAATGTGGCCACGAACCAAAAATTTGCCCACCTCTGTTCTAACATAACCGCTAACAAACGTTTGGCGAACACTAGGCTAACGTTCCCTGGAGGTTCTCTCTGTTTGCTAGGGTCCACTTTGGCTTCATCCGGGTCTTTTACTTTTCACTCTCTCTTGTTTTTCTCACTCGCCATCTCTTCATAGTACTGTCTATCTTTCCATCACATTACTTGCACCTGCCTAAACACGTCCATTTACATCTTTAATCATCGTAACGTTCCTCACGTCTTTCCATCTTTGTCTTTCCATCAACCTTCAAAGAGCAATTTCTTGCTGTGCTTCCCCTCATGTCCTCATTCCTGATCTTGCCCATTCTGGTCACTCCCAAAGAGAAATACCATTTAGAAATTGAAAATCTTCTCTGACCTCCATACACTGTTTTCACAGTTTAGCATCACGACCTTTAAAAGATTTTTTTAATTTTCCGTCTACAGGCCTTTTCCCTGACGTCGGTGGTGGCTATTTTCTGCCGAGGCTCCGGGGAAAGCTGGGACTTTTTCTCGCCTTGACGGGCTTCCGACTAAAAGGACGCGATGTGCAAAGAGCTGGAGTGGCCACTCACTTCGTTGAGTCAAAGAAGGTATCAATGCTTGTTAGATGAACTCACAGCGACCTGACGGTGACCGGCTCGCAGCCCTGAGCCAGAGGTGCAGAGATGAATAAAGAACCAGCTGAACGTTGAGTCATCGTGTTATGTCGTGCCAACTCCCACTGATAAGTCCACAGGCCAGGTGTGTGTGGCCGTTGGCTTAATTTCAGACCAGCGGGGAGTTCATGACTGTAACCTTGGTTTGTAAGACTTTTTGAAGCTAAATAAAGATTAAACAAGTTTTACATTTTTTTCTTTGCAAGCAAAACAAACAATTTTGGTTCTTTAAACATTCATATCACATCAACATCGCTTTTTCGAGTGGCCCAAATAATACCAACGATATTACATAGAATCAATTACCGTATTTTCCGCACTATAAGGCGCACCGCAATATAAGGCGCTACAGTAAAGGCTGGGGTTACCGTATGCCTTCACTAAATGGTGCTGCGCCAAAGGGAATGTAAAAAAAAACAGTCAGATAGGTCAGTCAAACTTTATTAACAATTACAAAACAGCTTTCTGTTTTTACTCCCAAAATGAATAAACAGCTGTTTTATTATTTTCTCCGAGATAAAGTATTAGTATTTTCGTGGCACAGTTTATCTTCCATTGGAGATAAACTTTGTTTAGTCTTACTTACTTGGCGGAGCGCATCCTCTTGCTTCCTCCACTTCCTCACCATTGATTCATTAATGTTAAACTCTCTCGCTGCGGCTCTATTCCCGTGTTCTACTGCGTGACCGATCGCCTTGAGTTTAAACTCTGCGGCGTAACAGTGTCTCTTGGTAGGAGCCACTTCTGGGTCTTTACACAAACACACAAATGGAAATAGGTGTGTTCGAGACGACACAGGTGGACGCAGTTCTGATCGGCATAGATCGGTGCGCAATGCATGCCTGTTAGTTTTTGAATGCAAAACCTAACCGGCATGCATTGCACACCGATCTGCGCCGATCAGAACTGTGTCCACCTGTGTCATCTTCAACGCACCTAATGAGACGCCCTTTCATATATCCCAGCATGCACCGCGCACTACTTCTTCTGAAGGGAAATGGAGTCGGCGGCTGCTTACCGCAGTTGCGACACCTGTTGTAGCTCAATATTAATCCTATATAAGGCGCTCCGGGTTAAAAGGTGCATCGTGGACTTTAGAGAAAATTTAAGGTTTTTAGGTGCGCCTTACAGTGCGGAAAATACGGTAGATAGATTCCCTTTGAACTGCTGTGGTGTCGGAGTGCAGCACACAAATTTTCACAATGAGGGATGAATAGAGTGAGTAAAGATAAAAAAAAAAAAAATTTAAAAATTACAGATGAAATTGCCCACAGTTACTCAATACCAAGTATAGGTGAACTCATCACGTTTTCAGGCTCATCTGAACAAAGGGAAATGTCCCAAATTTTGTGAACGGGATATGTCCCAAATGACTGTAAAGCTTTCAATAAAACGGCTCACACATACTCAGTACGAACTATAGATGAACTGATAAAGTTTGTGTCATAGGGCAGACAGAGGCTTATTGTCCCAACACCTTGGCTTGGTCTCATTCTTGTTTTTAATCTCTATCTTTAGATTGCTGACCTGGAGAAGGAACTGGTGGAGCTGAAGTCTCCGTCTGTAGCAGACGTTTCCTCCGTGCTGGAGTCCTACCAGAAGCAGGTCTGAAAACGAGATGTCTCTTATTCTCACAAAACCTTGGAGAGGTTAAAACTGAATAAAGAATTTCTTCTTGTCCATAGAGCAGTCTGGATTCTGAGAAACCGTTTGTGTTGGAAAAACATATTTCTGATATCGACAGGTGGGTTCTTTTCGGCTTCAACATGAACGTGATGATAAAAGGAAATTAATCTGGAGGCTCAGATAGAGAAAAAAACTATAGTAAAGTAAAAAAAAAAATACATGACTCATAATTCTAATCCATCACTGCTCTTCTATTGGCGTGGATCCATGTCACCCAGAAAAACACAAGTATCACAAAATCTATTATTAAAATCAATGATTCCATCAAATACCAACACGTCTGTGTAACCCCTCATTCGTTCCATCATAGAAAAGTTTCAAACTTGTCTTCTGGACAGTGTATTTGGAGATCGAGACGTTTCAACTCTCATCTGAAAGTTCTTGTTAATCTGAATCCAGATTAATTCAAATAAATTCCCACTTAACTTTCAACAGATTTATGTTTCTGCACAAAATTTAAAGCTAATCATCGTTTCTTTCTCTCTTGCCCGTTGTCCTCTTGCTCGGTGCTTCTAGACCAGTGGTTCTCAAATAGTGGGGCGCCAGGCTCCGTCAAGAGGGACGTGTTTGACCTCGGGGAACATAATTTTTTTTCTATTTTGACTTTTTTATTGTTCTGTTCCGTCGTCGTCTGCTCATCCGAGCCGGGTCGCAAGGGCAACAGCATCAGACGGGAAGCCCAGGCTTCTCTTAGCCCGGCTGCATCCTCCAGTTTACCCGGAAGGTAAACTTCCGGGTAAACTGGAAGTTTATCCATTTTCTTTGTCGTTCCCCAGCCAGCTGTGAGACATAGTCACTCCAGCGAAACTGGGGTCTGCTTCTTCGTCTCCTCCTGGTGAGACGCGACCCAAACACCTCACCAGCGAGGCGCTCGGGAGCATCCTGACCAGATGCCCGAACCACCCCATTTCACCCCTCTTGACCTGGAGGAGGAGCGGCTCGACACCGAGCTCCTCCCAAATGGCAGAGCTCCTCACCCAATCTCTGAGTGAGAACCCAGCCACCCTGCGGAGGAAGCTCATTTCGGCCGCTTGTATCTGCGATCTCATTCTTTTGGTCACCACCCACAGCTGGTGACCATAGGTGAGGGTTGGAACGTAGATCGACTTGTAAATCAAGAGCTTTGCTTTCAGCTCAGCTCTCTCTTTACCACGACGGACCGATGCAGTGTCCTAGTTATTGCTGACGCCGCACCGATCCGCCTGTCGATTTCCCGCTCCATCCTTCCCCCAGTCGTGAACAGGACCCCGAGAGACTTAAACTCCTCCACTTGGGGAGGAGTTCTAAAATAAAGTGCAATACCACTCCACTACATTAGGGGGCAGTGGTGCTCTCATTTGCAGAGTGTTTCCAGGGAGCATTCGCTTGCTGATAGAGTTAATAACACTATTTTTTGTTGTAAATTGATCCATATTCTTTCCTTTTTTATTCTTTTATATGTTAATAAAGATACGGTTTTATGTATCGGTGTAATTATAACAATTTTATAGACAAATAATACTATTTATAGTCACGCAGGAGCGCTTCTTTCTAGGTGTAGCATGACAGAAAATAATTGAAAAGCACTGTTCTAGACCAATCAGACACACACACCAAAGGAGATTCAATGTCTTTCTAACGTGACGATGCAGCTCCACCAAGCCGAACAGACGTAGAATCTGTTTTTTTACTTTTAATTTTCCCTCTCTTTTCACTCCTTCCTATAGGCTGTTCAGCTCCAACAGTGTCGAAGGAATCGTGCTCAACCTGAACGCTGATGGTTCCGATTTTGCTAAAAAACAAGCTGAGGTGGGCCGTCTTACCTTCTTACCAGCTCATGTCAGAATACATGTGTGTTAAATTCCCATAACAAACATTTTACACTCCCTATCTGGTCCAACATGGTCTCTTTGTTACCAACGTGTTGTCCTTTTCTGAGCTCAGTGGACGTCTACTCATTATTAAGATCTTATAAAAGCAGCTTAATATTGGTATCGCTTCTTACAGACCTTGTCCAGAATGTCTCCTACGTCTCTGAAGATCACGTTCAGGCAGCTGCAGATGGGGGCGACATTGAGCCTGCAGGACGTCTTAGTGATGGAGTATCGCCTGAGCCAAGCCTGCATGGTAAAGACCGCTCATCTCACTCATCTATCATCTACACCAGTTTGAGTCCTTTTTTATTTTTTTTAAAATAAAAAAGGACTTATTTTTAGATCTTTCGTCCGTATATGTGTGTTTAAACTGATGTTCTGAGTTTTGTTTGTGTTGCAGAGGGGCTGTGATTTCTACGAGGGAGTCCGAGCAGGTGGGTCATTCAGAATGAAAATCTGAGATTGTTGATTTTTTTTTTTTTATACAGTTTTATTTCACAAAAAAAAATGCTGAAACTGAGATTTATTGTGACTCTGATGATGGCTTGAAGTTTAAATCTAAAAAATAACCAGTCAGTAAAATACAAACAAAAATATCTAATTATGGAAATTTGCGCCTCCAAATCCGAGACCGTAGTCCACGCCCGGAAAAAGGTGGAATGACTCTGCAGATCAGGGACAGGGTTCTGCCCCAAGTGGAGGAGTTTAAGTATCTCGGGGTCTTGTTCACAAAGAATTGAGCGGGAGATCGACAGACGGATTGGTACGTCATCCGCAATGATCAAGATGCTGCATCGGTCTGCTGTAGTGAAGAAAGAACTGAGCCAAAAAGCAAAGCTCTGGATTTACCAGTCGATCTACATTCCTATACTCAACTATGGTCACCAGCTGTGGGGTGGTGACCGAAAGAACGAGATCACGGATACAAGCGGCTGATAAGAGCTTCCTCCACAGGGTGGCTGGGCTCTCACTCAGAAATAGAGTGAGGGGCCCTGCCTTCCGGAAGGACCTTGGACTAGAGCCGTTGCTCCACCGGGTTGAGAGAAGATGGGCCGGTTCAGGCATCTGGTTAGATTGCCTTCCAAGCACATTGGTGTTGAAGTATTTTGAACACGTCCCATCGGGAGGAGACCTAGAGGCAGACCCCAGACCTTCTGGAGAAACTATGTCTAACAGCTGGACATGGAACACCTTGGGATCCTCTCGGGTGAGCTGGAAGATGCAGTTGGGGTGAGAGAAGCCTGGGTTTCCAGTCTGAGGAAGTTGCCTCGCGACCTAGCTCGGATAAGCGGAAGATGACGGAATGGAAAATCTGGTTCTATGGAAACATCGGGTCACCAGAGCTTATACCAGTAGTATACCAATAGTAACTGGTGCACCTTGGACAGGTCACCACTTTAACACAACCAACCAATCACATTCATACTCATACATGTGGGCAATTCAAAGCAACCAATCAGCCATCCATCCATGACTTGAAGGAAGTAGAGCGCATGATGAGTCCTCCAGGCAGGAAGGTGGCGCTATGGGCTATCTTTTTTCCCCTCCATTTTCTTTGTCTCTCCTTTTTTGTCAGTATTTTATAAACTGAGACTTCTGTAAGATGAAGGAAAAAGATCTACATGGTTAAAGTTTTCAGGGTGACTGCCTCCGTGTCCAGTTTGGGGAAAAGTCCAATTAAAATGAGAAAGTTACTTGTATGTTTTGTTTCAGAGCGTCAGAATCATGCTAATTTTACTACACTGTCTAAACTTTGGCTTCCTGTGACACTTCAAAGCATTTCACTAGAAAGCATTGCTTCTGTTGATGCATCAGATTCACAATTTTCTCCTAAAACTTTTCCAGTATTTCCAGCATGTTTTGATGAGTAAAAACTCGTCTAAGTTACATCATCTAAGTATCTTTCTGTTTTCAGTCCTGGTGGACAAGGACCAGAGTCCTAAGTGGAGCCCGGCTACGCTGGAGGAGGTGTCTGAGCAGAGTGTGGACCAGTGCTTCTCCTCCCTCGGAGAGAAGGATCTGACATTTTGATGCTTGTCAGCAACCCGATGACGAACACGCAGCACTTAGTTTCACTAAGCAACCACATCCTGGCCTTTCCTTCCATGTTTAGTTCGGACTGTTTTTTTTCAGAATACACACTCCCATGTAGGCTGTTCTAACATCATCTCAATCTTTAATTTAAATTTTTTATTTAAATACTCTACTGATCCCTCACGGGAAAAATTTGTGTGCTGCACTACTACGCCGCAGCAGGCTGCCACGACGGCGCCAATGGTGGGAGAAACGGGGGGTTTAATGTCTTCTCCAAGGACCCTAGACGTGAACTCAGTGAGAATTGAAGCAGCGAATTTCCGGTTAACTTCCTGGCGAACGCTCTACCACTGAGCCATTGTCCCCCCCACCCCCTCATAAATTTATCCCCCTTTCATTTCATTTTCTGAACTGCTTATTCCTGATTGGATCGCGGACAGTGCTGGAACCTATCACGGATCATTTCAGGCAAGAGGTAGACTCCGAACTGGTTACTGTTACTCACAACCATCCACACACACATTCGTAGAGGCGATTTCTAACCGTGAATGAAAAAGACATTTTCCCTGATTTTTACTCAATGTTTGGTGGAAGTGTGTGTTGTACCACAGTGACCCAGTGGGCGTGGCCACTCATCTCACCGTTAAGTGCTTCTTATTTTACCCAAGAGTGTATTTTGATGTGAGATTAGTTTCACTTGTAACATGTTTTTGAAGCAGATTCTAAACAAATTCTGAACGAATCGTCCTCATCATTTCCCAACTTCTATCTTCTCATTGTAATCTGGATTTTTAATTAATTTCAAATAAATTAAACACAATTATAGACTAAAATACAGCTTATTGGAAACTATTTAAAATGAACAAAACTGTACATATGGAAAGAAAGATACATAGATTTACACACACCTATCGGTGAAGGATGGATGTTTATGCTGATCTTTCTGTTCACTCAGTCGGAGTCCCATCCCCGCCTTGAACACGAGGGACCCTGTTTGCATTATTAATGAAACAACCAGAGTGTGTGAGACACGAATGCTGGAGCAAATGGTAATGATGAAGAGCTGCTTGTATAAATAAGACTTAAAGTTCTTTTTAATTACTGAAACTACTCAGATGGACTAAGATTAACTTGTCATTACTTTTAATAAAGATTAGAATCAAACAGAAATACTTAGAAAATATTTTTAAAATGAGATCAAAGCTGATTTAGTTCATAGTTATTTGAAAATGGATTGTATGGAATGTCAAATGAAAGGTAAAATGTAGGAATAGGGATTGAAATTTTGCTTAGAAAGAAATAAAAGCAGAGCTTTTTCAGATTTCTGACACGAGGAATTGATTAGAGCTGCTGCTGAGGAAGAAGATCTGCTTACATAACAGAACACAAGCTCTTTCAAATCCCTGGAGGTATAAAAAAAAAAAAAAAGAAACCGCTCAGTTTGACCTCTCTATTCCTCAAATTTAAAATGATGTCATCTGACCAAAAGTGGACCAGAACAATGTTTCATTATTTTTTCTTAACCGTACTTTATTAATTCCTGATGGGGAAATTACTGTGCTGCATTGCACAGCAGCAGGCAGCCATGACGGCTTCAATGGTGGGAGTACCTGGGTGTTGGGTGTCTTCTTCAGGGATACTTGGGTATGGGCTCAATGGGAATCGAACCGGCTAGTCCAAAGATAAACATTCTACCAATGAGCCAACGCCTCCCCCGTTAAATAGGTCATTGAAACACAGGTATCTTAAAAACAAATTCTGATCAGTAGGACGAATACGTTCATAAAAGATGCAAAAATAAAACGCATAAATCAAAAAAATTAAGTAAAAACTTTTGCTATAGAACTCCAGATTTCCCAGTTATGTTTACATACCGTCCAGGGCCGGATCCAGGATTTTCTACAGGGGGGCGTGAGGTCATTGACAAAACCCGTAAAGGGGACGCTGGGGGCATTCCCCTCTAGAACATTTTAAAAAATAAGAGTCATTTACCTGTATTTTGGTGGCCCATTCACTGGCGCTGCAAGTTGATAGCTTTTTTTGTTGTTGTGGACCAAAAGGGTAGGGGGACATATGCTCTCTCCTGAATTCGCCCCTGCCTTCGATCAAGGTACTAGGCCCCAGATAAGAGATCAGAAATTATTTTTTTTAATACCAAAAATATAAACTCCTCCTACCCTTTTTTGGTCCACAAAAAAAAAGAAGAAGAAGAAAAGAAAGGGGACTAGTCAAGCTATCCCATTGCAGCTCCAGCGAATGTGCCACCAGAAGGCAGGAAATGAATCTTATTTTCCAAAATTCCGAAAATCCTGGATCCACCCCCGAAAATGACAATACATTAAATAGAACGGATATGTATATGAGTGTGTGTAAGTGTGTGTGTACACTATTGGTTTATATCAAACTAGTGACTAAAGAACTTCAGATTCATTTTCAACTCAAGATTAAATTAAAATTGTGTTTAATCGACCAAACATATTAAACTACTGCATCCCGGATCAAACTTCCGTTTTTTTTTTTTTACTGTTTAAACAGCAGCAGTAAATCCTTTTGTTTGTCCTCCAGATGGATGAACTCTGCTCACTTCCTCACGTCTCTATGCAAACACCTCGAAGTCCAGACATTCACTCCCAATAGAGCCGTTATGAAGCTTCCGAAGAAATCAAAAGACACATTTTATTGATTTAAAGGCAAAACTTTGATTTATTGGCATCATTTTTACATACTGTACACACAGTCTGCATGAATTTATCGTTACATGATTCATATGCTGCTTCTCTTATTTGGCAACATATCAGTCAGCAGTTAGAATTCATCATTTTACAAACTATAAATAAAATCCAACTCATCTAAGGATGGGAAATACCCAATTATGGGCCTCAAAGGTACTTGGAGGAGTTTGGGCATTTTCAGGCCAGTGGCTCAGCTTTAAATCCCACTGATAACCCACTTCAAACATGTTCACAAATGTAGAGCAAAGATTAGATGTGCCTGAAGTCAAGCAGAAGATGAATCATTTACCGCTTCAGAAATCAGGATGTGGATTTTTTCCTTTACAGTGAGCAAATGTGGAGCCGAGTTTATTAAATGGAGTAAAAATAAAACCCATCGTCCTGAGCTGGAACATGTTTTTGGGTTTTATAAACAGGAACAAAATAAAAACTTAAAAAAAAAAATAGATAAACCAGTCGTTATAGATCCTGTGGATCTTTTGATGAACACGTCCTATGAAATAAGTATGTTTGATCGGTCCTGTCCCTCCTTTTTGTTCATTCACCTCCTCATCTTACGCTCATCTGGGGGTGGGTCGTGGGGGCAACAGCCTCAAATGGGAAGCCCTGGCTTCTCTCACCTCGGCTGCATCCTCCAGCTCACCCGGAAGGATCTAGAGTCATTCCCTGGCCAGCTGTGAGACATAGTCTTTCCAGCAGGTCCGGGGTCTGCCTCTTGGTCTCCTCCCGGTGGGACGTGCCCGAAACACCTCACCAGTGAGACATTCGTGAGACATCCTAAGCAAGATACCCGAACCACCCCATCTGGTTCCTCTCGATCTGGAGGAGAAGCGGCTCAACACCGAGCTCCTCCCGGATGGCAGAGCTCTGAGTGAGAGCCCAGCCACCCTGCGGAGGAAGCTTATTTCGTCCGCTTGTATCCGCGATCTCATTCTTTCGGTCACCACCCACAGCTAGTGACCATAGGTGAGCGTTGGAACGTAGATCGACTTGTAAATCGACATGAATTTCTATCCAAGTATATCATGGATGATAGATGTTCCACTTCAGCGTTCTTTTTAGGACCTGGTTTAACCATGAGGATCCTGTTCTATGTAGATGTAAAACATCTGTATAAACGTGTGAGGTTTAAAAGAAATACGTTGAAAACACGTGGACGTTATAGACTTTTTGACGTGGAATGTGAGGGATTAGGAAAGAGAGGTCATCCAGTGAGGCTGAAACTCCTGAAAAGGTAAAGTCAACATAAGATAAGAGAGAACTTAAAGGGTTTTTGGGTTCAAGCAAACATAAAAAAACACTTTTCAGCTGAACTTTAAAACCAACTTTTAGATTTCATCCAAAACTAAGCCTGAACAATCCAGTTAAGAACCAACTTTGATTTCATTTAATCAAAGCAGATTCTTCTGACAGCTACTTTCAAAGTCAGCTAAACAAACATAAGTTTGTAGAGCGTGAAATAAACATGGGTTCTCTTTGAGAGTACTCGACATTGGCTCTTCGTCCTGATGCGATCAGATGTTTTTGGACTCAGACAAACTTTTATTGGCGTTTAATGCAGAAGGCAAGTGGTGTCACTATTCCTCTTAAATCCTTTTATGGCTTATTGTACAATTTTATCACTAAAACAGAACTGCAGGTAGTTTTAGTTATTGGAGTTAGGGTCATGGGGTTATTAGGACACCCCAGATCTAACACGACCATACATGGCTAACTACAACCAGGATAATTTGTAGTTTCTAGACTTAATTTATCTTGAAAATTGTAATAACTTTTTAATGTTAGCTTAATTTATATTTAAGATAAGCTGCTTTCAAACGAACCCCAGGTTATATTGATTAATAATTATGGGCATTTTTATTTTACTCACTCTATTCATCCTTCACCGGGAAAATTTGTGTGCTGCGCTCCTACACCGCAGCAGGCTGCCCACAACAGCGCCAATGGTAGGAGAAACGGGGGGTTAAGTGTCTTCTCCAAGTGGGATGCGAACCTGCGAACTTCCGGTTGACTTCTGGTCCGCGGGGGTACGCTCTAACCACTGAGCCACCGTCTCAGTAGTTTTTTGTGGGGTTTTTTACATTATTTTTGCATCTATATTGACTTTTTTATTCAAGTTAACAGCAAACAGTGCTTAACAATTATTTGTTCCGTTTTATTGTCTTCCATTTATCTGGGGCCAGGTTGCGGGGGGACCAGCCTCAGACGGCAAGCTCAGGCTTCCCTCAACCTGGCTGAATCCTCCAGCTCACCTGGAAGGATCCGGAGGTGTGTCCTAGCCAGCTGTGAGAGTCTCTCCAGCAGGTCCGAGGTCTGCCTTTGGGTCCCCTTCCAGTTGGATTTGCTCAAAGCACCTCACCAGTGAGGTGTTGCTAACCAGATGCCTGAACCACCCCATTTGGCTTCTCTTGACCCGGAGGAGCAACTGCTCGACTCCGAGCTCCTCCTGGAAGCCAGTGCTCCACAACTTATCTCTGAATGAGAGCCCAGCCACCTTGTGGAAGAAGTTTATTTCGGCCGTTTGTATTCGTGATCTCGTTCTTTCGGTCACCACCCACAGCTGGTGACCATAGGTGAGGGTGGGAATGTAGATCGACTTGTTAATCGAGAGCTTTGCTTTTCAGCTCAGCTCTTTTTTTACGACGCTGGACCGATGGAGCGTCCTAATTATTGCGGACACTGCACCGATCTGCACATCGATCGCCTGCTTCGTCATTCCCCCACTCGTGATTAAGACCCATGAAATACTTAAAATTTTAACTCCAAAGGTTATAATAAATAAAAACAATTCCATTTTCGAAAGTAGTTATCAATAAGTCCCGATAGACGTCGGCCAAATATTTAGGTTTCTCAGAGTTCATTTTGGGGGAATTATTTGGGCGTGATTCTTGTAATCTGACTCTTTTAATATGTCTATAACATATCAGCATCAAATGTGAGTATAAGTAAAAATGGAAGAGCCGCACGGAGTTTATAAATATTTTACTCTCCACATTTCTTCGCTTAATATTTGACAAACGAATACACAATTGTAGATGGGTGGAGACGGTGGCCGTGTGGTTAGAGAGTTCGCCCGCGGACCGGAAGGTCGCGGGTTTGCGTCCCACGGAGAGCACGTCTAGGGTCCTTGGAGAAGACACCTAACCCCCGCTTCTCCCACCATTGGCGCCGTTGAAGGGCAGCCTGCTGCGGTGTAAGGAGTGCAGCAAACAAATTTCCCCGGTGAGGGATGAATAGAGTAATTCAAAATAAAAAAAAAAAAACAATTATATTGATTAATAATTCGATAATAATTGTTGCGAGAAAGTCGAAAGATCAAAACTATAAACTCTTTTAAAGAAGTAACCCTGCACACCTTTTAAAAAATCCTGTTTATAAGTTTTTATTGAAAACCTGGCAGTATTTTTCGAAGACACAAAGTGGGTGATGCAACTTTACATCATCCTTTCTGGTTCCGATAATGCACCAGAACATTCCAGTGATTTTCAGTCGCCATCAATGTACTGGTTTTTTATGGCTAAAAGACCCACTGGTCCTCAATAAACCAATGTTTTCTCAATTTGGTCCCAAAGGGGACAAAATGCATCATTTAGATCAAATGTGAGCCTGGTAGATGGAAGGCAGTGATCAAGGCCAGTGAAATGGCAGTGAAAGAAGCTCTCAGGAGGCCATTAAGACACGGCTTTAGGCAACGGATCGTTTAGTCTGGCCTGAGGAAGTCAGACAGATGGGTGTGTTTCTGGTGGTGATGCTAAGAACCAGTTTAAACTGAGTGCCTTCGATACGTGAAAGGACCTATTAATAACATTTTCAGTAAGAGGAGACAATCTCGTGCATGGGTCTGAAAGAGAGGACAGGTTAGCTTTACACCAGGGGTACCCAACCTTTTTCTTCCCCAAGATTTCAACAAGCAAACCTCTTGAGATCTACCATTCCCGCGACGTAATGTGATGATGATAAATTATCTAGAATTGTATAAGGATCTTCTCCACAAGTCAACAAAAATATTGCTTTGATAGTTTCATCCTGATCCTGCACGACTTCCGGGTTTTAGTCACGTGGGTTAATGCGCTCTATAACACAAGAAGGACGCTAGATTGTTGCTAGCAGCTTTTTTGAGCGCTAAATTTAGTGTCAAAGTCACTAAATTGGCAACACTGACTTCCCGTCATAAAAAAAAAAAAGAAGTCATAAAAAAAAAAAAAAAATCTTAATTATTTTTCAACACGTGTCGCAGTCGACCGGTTGATTGCGGTCGACCGGTAGATCGCGGTCGACCGGTTGGGCACCCCCGCTTTACACCAACAAGGACGGACTTCATGGTTGTGACTTTGTGATTTTAATCCACTCAGATGTTCCATGTATGGTGTAGGAAGATGATAGTTGTGCCATTGCAAGGCTGTAGCTCTGATCAGACGTGGAGCGCTTTGGTCAGTTTGGTCAGGGTTTTAGGCGTAAATCCAAGAATAATCCAATCCAGAAGTAGGTCAAAACTGATTTACTGACAGCTCATTCTCACTCTCGCTCATCACACGTTTATTCGTACACAAACCCCCGAATGGATCAAGTCCAACTACTTCCTGTGTCAGGGTACATCACATTCAATGTACGGGATGTCACTGTAACGACTGTCGATCTCAACCCACTGCTGCACGGCCCGGTTCACGATCTCCTCAGAGAGTTTCTGGGCGTAATCCAGCAGCACCGGGTTCACCTGGGGGGAGCTCTCCACTGAGCCCATCTCTGAGTGAACCAGGTAGGCTTTCTCACCTCTCTTGCCTTTACTTTTTCCGTCCAACTTCTCTGAATTTGCATTTTGGGAAGCGGCGTCGCTCCTTTTGGATTTGACACACCCCATACTCTGGAGGATGTAGCATTGATTCACTTTGGTCGGAACGTCTGGTCAGATGTTTGGCTCACGTGTCAACATAGTCTCAGAGTATCCGTTCTCCATGACTGCAGGTCAACATTTGTGTGATGATAAGAGGGGGGGGTTATGACCGTGATCTGGAGAGGTCACTGGCTAGGAGGTCCATCTCTGCGTTGCTCCAGACAGTCCATCTTGTTTGTGGACATAAACTCATCCTTTTTTCAGCTGTGGAAGGAAAAAAAAAGAGGAGTGAGATTCAGAAAGAAGAACTTTAGTGATTTATTTTCCAGGAGCAGCTTTACGGCACCAGCTGGCGGGAGGAACGAAGAAGATATACAACCGTTTCCACGGACGCCAATGTGACCCTGTCTCTGGCAGCTGTTCCTCGGTCAGGACCCCAGAATGGCCCTCCTCACCTTCACAGGGTCATTTAAAAAAAAAAAAAAACAACTCCCCCTTATACTTTGGAGTGTTTTACGACTCAATTTACACAGATATGTGTCGTGGTTGAGTGGACTCATACTGCAGCTTTATGACCCCGTCCTACCCAATCCGGTCCTGTACCCCAGCGTTCACTACCTCAACCCTAGTAACAGAAATTGGTGCACAGGAGACATGTGCTCCATTCAGAAAGCATGTTCACCCCACAACATGCAGGCCATGAATCATTCATGCAGAGTGGGGAGAATCTCTGGCACATTTAGAGACGAAAACAGTTCCATTAGAAGCTGTTTCTGATGCTTCTAGACTTTAAAAAGACAAACAGGTTTTAAATGTGTCTTTATGAGGATGAATTCATCTGTGAGGTTGTTCTACAATAATCCAGATTGGAATGTTTGTGAGAAGCTGCTCTGCAGATGTCTCTACACACACACACACACACACACACACACACACACACACACACACACACACACACCACTGATGTGACAAAAATGAGGTTTACCTACTTTGAGAAAACAGAATCCTTGTTTTCCTGCAACTCTTGTAAGAAATCTTCCAGTCACAAATGAAATCATCCAAGGTCGTTTAGGTTGAAAACATGATGTGGTGTCACCCTGCTGCCTCCAGATCTCCAAAAAAAAACCTCACAAATAAAATCATCCCTCAAGTTCCTGCAGCTCCTCGATCATTTTATCAGGAGGGATCAAGCGGTCCTATATTCTCTGATGGAGGTTAGGAATATAATCCAGTCCCAGTGGACAGACCCAAGCAGACAATTTGAGATTTTTTTTTCGCGAAGACCAGTGAGAAGTGGAGATCTCAGAAGGAAACAGAGGTCTGATCTGGTCTGACTTCAGTGGAAAGACTCTTCACAGCGATTAAAACCCAACTGGAGGTGCAGTAAATCCCGCTGCAGCGCAATGAAAGTTGAAATCGGGGTAACACCGCCATCTAAAGGTCATTTTGGGGAATTGCACAGAGAATGGAATTTTAAAATATTTTTAAATTTTCCACAATTTATTATTTTTTTAAATTAAATAAAAATATTATTATTATTATTATTATTGCATTTAATTTAAAATCAGAAAAAAAATCTTTTATTTTTTTTTTTTTTTATCCTGTGACCCAATAAAGAGCAGTTCAACAAAGAAATGGAGGAAATGTTTCTTGATTTTATTTTATTGATAGTGATAAAAAATTTTTTATAATTTTTCAACATTCTGGTACCAAAGTAAAAGTTTTACACATGAAAATAAGACTGGTACATTTATCGTGTAGTACGAAGTTACTCAAAGTGTTTCACACAGAAATAAAATGGCTAAACTGCTAAAAAGTTTTTAAAAGGTGTGGTTTTTTGTGTAAGTAACATACTTGAAAAGGTTTTTAGCGAATTTTCACAAAATTTTTAGGATAAATATACAATGTAAAGATGAAGAAGTGATTAATTTTAGGAACTACTCCAGGTCGGTGAACGGTCTTTTCAGCCACGGACATTTGATCCAAAAAACTGCAACCTAGGACATTTGAGCCACGGTGACTCGGAGATTTCAGCCACGGACATTTGAAGAACTGCAACCTGTTTATTTACGATAAAAAAATTTAAATGACTAAAAGCATGATAAAAATTTCTGCACGATAAAAAATTTTAAGACCAAAAGCAATTTTTCTGTAGTGCAACTGTTTATTTACGATAAAAAATTTTAGTGTTTATTTACGATAAAAGTTTTTACATAAAATATCAAACTTTTACATAAAATATCAAAATTTTTAAAAAATATCAGAATTTTTTATTTGAGCCATGGGATAAAAATGACTAAAAGCAATTATTTTCTGTAGTGCAACTGTTTATTTACAATAAAAATTTTTGAATGACTAAAAGCAAGATAAAAATGTTTGCAGGATAAAAAATTTTAAGACTAAAAGCAATTTTTCTGTAGTGCAACTGTTTATTTACGATAAAAAATTTTAGTGTTTATTTACGATAAAAATTTTTTACATAAAATATCAGAATTAAGGTCATCGTTTGAGTTCAGGAATGGTTTATATTTTCAATTTAATTTTTTTGGCTTAATTTAGCTTTTTAGCAATTCGGCTAACTTTTGCTGCCCATTTTATTTCTTTTTAGT
The DNA here is from genome assembly GCA_902685375.1 of Neostethus bicornis. Classification (NCBI taxonomy): domain Eukaryota; kingdom Metazoa; phylum Chordata; class Actinopteri; order Atheriniformes; family Phallostethidae; genus Neostethus; species Neostethus bicornis. Next base: position 8,649,405 of record LR738549.1, on the reverse strand, counting down.
TAACGTCGGCCTTTTTAAAAAAAAAAAAAAAAATTTTTTAATATTTTTGCTTTTTGTTAATTTTATCTTTTATTTGCTAACATGAAGTTTTTCGCTTCTTTAGCTAACTTTAGCTTTTTAGCATTTCTTAAATTTTTTTTTTTTTTTTTTTTTAAAGTTAGTTTTGACTTCAGCTTTTTTATTTAGTTTTTTGGCTAACTTTAGCTTTTTTTATTTTTATTTATTAATTTTTTTTTGTCAGCTTTTTGCTAACTTTCGTGCTTCCTGTTTTTATGCTGCATTTATATAAAGTAAGGAAAAATTACAAATTTCTAGTTTCTCCAGTGGTGGATGAAGTACTCTCTTTTTGTACTTAAGTACAAGTAAAGATAATTAGGCAAAAAAAAAAACTTAAGTAAAAGTAAAAGTACCGATAAAAAAATCTACTTAAGTAAAAGTACAAAAGTAGTTGGTGTAAATTGTACTTTCTAAGTAAAAGTATTCGATCATAATTCAAATGTTATTCGTTGTGCTATAGGGTGTCACCATGGTAACCAGGATAAATACTCTGCAGGGGTGTGACCCCCCCTCTCCCGCCTCTTTGGTCCACAAAAAAAAAAAAATAAATAAAATAAAAGGAAAGGGGACAAGTCAAGCTATCCTCTAGAAGGGCCAGTGAATGTTTTGGGGGGGAGGTCCCCCAGTCACTATATATTGGCTTTGTCAAAGCCCCACCCCCCTTTGGAAAATTCTAGATCCGCCCCTGCTCTGTGTAATGATGGCTCAACTTTTTATTTAGAAGTAAACACAACGAACAACAATCTTCTGACTCTTTTTAATTTGTATTATATTTGATGTTAGGTTTTTGGCGCTGAATGAATGCGGAAAATGTTTCTCGATTCATTACTTCTTCTCCCGATCAACTGCTTCTTTTGATTTTGGCGATGCAGCTTCAAGATGCGCTAAAAAACCTGTGTATTTTTCAAATTCCTGAACGAAAATCTAACAAAAAATGTAAAACACACTTTTTAAAAGTAGCGAAGTAAAAGTACAGATATTTGCTCTAAAAATGTAGTGAAGTAAAAGTAAAAGTACCGGTCTCAAATTTTACTTAAGTAAAGCACAGATACACATTTTTTTTACTTAAGTACAGTAACGAAGTACATTTACTTCGTTACGTTCCACCACTGCCTCACAGCAAGAAGGTTGTGCTTTCAAGTCCTAAGTGGGGACGAGGCTTGGAACACTGTCCTTTCTGTGTGGAGTTTGCATGTTCTCCCCGTGTTTGCGTGGGTTTCCTCCGAGTACTCCGGTTTCCTTCAAAGACATGCATGCTAGGTTGTTTGGCCAGTGCCAAATTGCCCCTAGGAATGAGTGCATGTGTGGATGGCTGTATGTGTGTGGCCCCGCGACAGACTGGCAACTTGTTCGGGGTGTACCCTGCCCTTTGCCTTAAATCAGCCGGGATGGGCTCCAGCACCCCCGCAACTGGATTCTGGGTCTATTTAAAAAAAGGTTTTTATAAATGCTAAACAATTCAATTTTATTTATATAACCCAAAATCAAAATTTCTGTCTCAATGGGCTTCACCTGAAAGATTCAGAAGGAAGAAGAAAGAGGAATGTATAAACACTAATACACAGCAAGAAAATTAAGTAACAAATGCTAGCTAGACAATATTAGTACATTCCTGCTAGAAAGTGTCCTGAAGTTTTTGGAAACTGAAAATATTAATTTTTGAATTCTGGAAAATCCATGTTTCTGTTGAACTTGGTATTTTGGGGTCCAGTAATGGCCTTTTGAAATCTCACTTTTCCGTTTTGAAGAAGAGATGGACTGTTCTAGTCGTCACATGGTAAAATAAACTAATAATAATGATACATTTTTTTTCTAATTAAGACTTAGGAGGAAAACAAGCTGTTGTCCAATGAAAAGTAATTTACAAATCTGGTCAAATTGTCATCAAATCAGAAAATCATAAAAAATCTTCCAAACAAATTCCTCCAGTATGACTGGACATGGTCTGCTTTTGCCAATTTGCCCACTGTAATGTATGGTTGACAACTAGCGATGGCATACCTATTCCATTTGGTACCAGTGCCACATCAACGTTTTTTACGGGACTGAAAACGTTTACCCTTAACGGTATTCTTAACAGTATCAGCGAAGGCGGGGCAAGAGAGCAAACAAAATGTGCACTCGTACTCTTAGTATCACTAAGAGTATTGATCAGATACCGGACCGAATAAACTGTATTGATAAGAGTACTAGTATCCATAAGATGGTATCTATAACCATTCCTATAGATAATCAATGTAATGATATTTGTGATGAGAGCAAATGTACATGGGTTTGTTATATAAAATATATAAAACATCGACCGGGCGGGGAGCGCCAGGAAAGCAGAAGCACAGACTATAAAACCAGTTTTAACATTATTTATTTAAAACCTGTCAAAATGGTAGTCCTTAAAATAGTTCACGTTTTTGGGTTTTAGCCCACCAGCACCTCCTCGTCCCAGTCTGCAGCGTTTTTCGGGCTCATTCGTCATCCCGGGTCGGCTCTTTACAGGCCCACTCGTCTGGACCACCGAATGCGTAAACCCTTCTTCGCCGGTGGGATCCGTGAAGGACACCCTGTGTCTCTTTTCCACCAGCGCATAGTTCAACAGGAGGGCTCCCCACTGTGTGTCTCAGCTGCCGATTCTGCTCTGGCTCTTTCTGTCTTCTGCCCCCAGCTGCCTCTTTTACAGTAATCAGGGGCTGCACCACTTGTTAGTAGCAGGTAAATTAAATAAGATAATTAAGATGATTAAAACATGTTAAAAACACAAAACATTAGAAACATGGAGAATAAAACTATAAAAACCATGCAATAAAACACTCCACATGCTACACAATAAAATACTGTACATTCTGTGTCCAGGACGCTGCATCGATCCGTCGTGGTAAAGAGAGAGCTGAGCCGAAAAGCAAAGCCTTGATTTACAAGTCGATCTACGTTCCAACCCTCACCTATGGTCACCAGCTGTGGGTGGTGACCGAAAGAATGAGATCGCGGGTACAAGCGGCCGAAATGAGCTTCCTCCGCAGGGTGGCTGGGCTCTCACTCAGAGACCGGGTGAGGAGCTCTGCTATCTGGGAGGAATTCGGTGTCGAGCCGCTCCTCCTCCAGGTCGAGAGGAGCCAGATGGGGTGGTTCGGGCATCTGGTCAGGATGCCCCCCGAGCGCCTCACGGGCAAGGTGTTTTGGGCACGTCCCACCGGAAGGAGACCAAGGGGCAGACCCCGGACCCGCTGGAGAGACTATGTTTCACAGCTGGCTGGGGAACGACTTGGGATCCTTCCAGGTGAGCTGGAGCATGCAGCCGGGGTGAGAGAGGCCTTGGCTGCCCGTCTGAGGCTGTTGCCCTCTCGACCCGATCCCGGAACAAGCAGAAGATGACGGAACATTTTGTTTATATACAGTCAAGCACAAAATTATTCATACCCCTGACAAGTTTTGACTCAAAGTTAATTTTATTCTGCTAAAAAGTTTTTTCTCAATCAGAAATGGCAGGCATGTCTCCTAGAAGATAAAACAATAATATACAAGAGATGTCCTCCTGAGGGGGAAAAAGATAAAGAAAAAAGTGAGTGCACTCATTAATACACTTTATATACTTTATTAATTCCTCACCGGGAAATATGTGTGCTGCATTACACCGCAGCAGGCTGCCACCTATGACGGCACCAATGGTGGGAGAAACGAGGGGTTTGGTGTCTTCTACAAGAAAATTAGACGTGCATTCAGTGGGATGCGATTAAAACTGAAACCTATCTACAGTATAATGGGTAACCTTGTTTAGGGTGCACCCTGCCTCTGTCCTGATTCAAACAGAAAAAGGTTCAAATAACCCTGGAACAAGAAATGGAAAAGAAATTCAGAAAAAAAAGAATTCATTTTATTTCTCATCGTCAAACTTGTCTTGATTTCCACAAGAGGGCGCTGTCTACTCGTCAAATTTGCACCTCTAAGTTTGGACCAAATTAATGAGAATATTTTATTCTTTACTTTTTGTCATCAGTTGTTCAAGAGTTATTAAAAATAATAAGATTATTTTTACATAATGTGAGTAAATATTAATTCAGTAAAATTACTTCTTCAGATGTAAAAAAAAAAAAAACATTTTGCAAGTTTTACTTGTAAAAAAAAAAATCAAATCATCTGGAAAATCAAATTTTTTTTTGGAAAACATATTTTTTGATTCAATTGATTATGAAAGTCACAAGATCAGATTGATGTCCTCAGATTGGAGGATATCAGGGTGACAGATCAAGCTCAAAGTTTTTCTGTCAGTCGGTGAAATTCATTGTTGCCTGTCCAGCCAATCATCGAATTTGACGACACAAAAGAGGCTAAAGTTGGAGTATAAAAAGCGGCTCTAATAAAGTATGATGCTCATCAGTGGAGCTCAGATCTGCAAAGAAAACACAGTCAGATTTAACAATGCATTTATCTCAAACCTTACTGTGCTTCAGCTTGCTGAGCACTTTGGTCCTAGGTGAGCATGAGACGCAGCAGCCTGCATCGAGCGCCAGTCCTGCAGACACGGAGCAGTGCGCGACCTGCGACGTCCGCCAGCAGATTAAAACCATGCGGCTACATGCCATCAAATCCCAAATCCTGAGCAAGCTACGGATGAAGGAAGCTCCAAACATCAGCAGGGACATCGTAAAGCAGCTGTTACCCAAAGCTCCTCCGCTCCAGCAGCTCCTGGACCAGTACGACGTGCTAGGTGATGATAACAAGGACCTAGTTCTGGAGGAAGACGATGAGCACGCGACCACGGAGACCATCATGATGATGGCAACAGAACGTAAGAAAATTTTTATTTGACATTTTGCGCTTTTACGCGCGGATTTTACGCGCAAAAGACGCAGTTTATGGAAATAATTTTGAGTGAAAGCTACTTTTTTAAAATCTTTTTATTGCGAAAATGTGCGTTTAAACATCTCAATAGGAGTTTAAATCATTTATTTGACGTTAGTTTTGCGCGTTTTAGTTCATTATTAACACTAAAAAGGAGAATGTTTTGTTAAAGTGTTCACTTAAAAACTATTTTTTTCTTTCTTTCTGCAGCGGATTCGATAGTCCAAGTGAATGAGGAGCCAAAATGCTGTTTTTTCTCTTTCACGCCAAAGTTCCAAGCCAGCCGCGTGGTCCGCGCTCAGCTTTGGGTTCATTTGCGTCCTGCAGATGAAGTGACCACCGTGTTCCTGCAGATCTCCCGATTGATGCCGGTCACAGAGGGCAGCAGGAACATCAGGATCCGCTCCCTGAAGATCGACGTCAAGCCAGGAGTCAGCTCGTGGCAGAGCATAGATGTCAAACAGGTGCTGGCAGTATGGCTCCGACAGCCTGAGACCAACTGGGGAATCGTTATAAACGCTTTTGATTCCAGAGGAAATGATTTAGCAGTGACCTCTGTGGAACCAGGAGAGGATGGACTGGTGAGTGGATAGAAGACTGTAATAGATCAATTATTTAATCTAATAGATCTTCTTTCTGTAGCAGAGAGGGAAACTTTGTGAGGTTGATTAAAAACTTCCAAAGGATTTCAGGGCCTTTGTTGAGCCAGCAGGTGGTAAAAATTCCAGCAGTTTTAAGAAAGCCTTTAGAAAGCCAGTAATCAGCACAAACACTACGTCGGAGCATACTGAATCTTATTGCCGGACTTGTTGGCACCAGAGTTTTGGGTACTTAGAAAACCTGGACAGTTGTGGGTACAATTGTTGATTTGATTTCTCCAAAGTTTCCTACTATTATGACGTAATGAAAACTACATTTGAACTGGAAGATGAAGGCTAGGTACAAACCATCCACCATGTAAACCGTTCCGTTCCGTCATCTTCCGCTTGTTCCGAGGTCGGGTCGCGGGTGCAACAGCCTCAAACGGGTAGCCCAGGCCTCTCTCTCCCCGGCTGCATCCTTCAGCTCACCCGGAAGGATCCCAAGTCATTTCCCGGCCAGCTGTGAGACATAGTCTCTCCAGCGGGTCCGGGGTCTGCCCCTTGGTCTCCTCCCGGTGGGACTCGCCCGAAACACCTCACCCGCTAGGCGCTCGAACCACCCCATCTGGCTCCTCTCGACCTGGAGGAGGAGCGGCTCGACACCGAGATCCTCCCAGATGGCAGAGCTCCTCACCCGATCTCTGAGTGAGAGCCCAGCCACCCTGCGGAGAAAGCTCATTTCGGCCGCTTGTACCCGCGATCTCATTCTTTCGTTCACTACCCACAGCTGGTGACCATAGGTGAGGGTAAACCATGTAAACCAGTTTCCTTTTTCTTTCCAGCAACCGTTCATGGAAGTGAAGATCTCAGAGGGTCCCAAACGGGCTAGGAGAGACTCGGGCCTTGACTGTGATGAGAACTCTCCAGAATCCCGGTGTTGCCGCTACCCGCTCACGGTGGACTTTGAGGACTTTGGTTGGGACTGGATTATTGCCCCCAAGCGTTACAAGGCAAACTATTGCTCCGGAGAATGCGAGTACATGCACCTACAGAAGTACCCTCACACCCACCTGGTGAACAAAGCAAACCCAAGAGGGACTGCAGGTCCTTGCTGTACCCCTACCAAGATGTCGCCCATTAATATGCTTTACTTTAACCACAAAGAGCAGATAATATACGGCAAGATTCCCTCAATGGTGGTGGACCGTTGTGGATGCTCTTGAGTTGCAGTAAAGACCCTGTTTTGAGAGGAACAGGGGGCAGAGCGGCTGGGCTTGTCCAGTCCATCTACCATAAGACTTTCTGATACAACCAATTCAGCATCTCCAGCGCTTTCCTGCAGACCACAGTGCAATAGAACCAGAGTAGAGACCATAAACAGCTCCATCTTCTTGCAGGACAGAGCGTCCACTGCTTCTCTTTCTTCCTGTCAAATCTTAGCCATCGAGGTCGGATGGATGCAGGAAAACAAAAACCCACAGATACGATGGACCTTGGAGGGAACGTAGACTGAAATGATCAGTTATCCAAAAACCCCTTCTTTGTTTCTCCTCGTTTTCTGCACTCTATTTAGACCAATACGCTGGCTGATTATACCGGTATCCATCTACTCCACCACACTCCAGTAATGGCCTAAGATTCAAGCTCATTTTATTTTTGCAACGCTTGCTACGTTAGTGGTAATCATCTTTTGAGTGAAACCAGGAATCCTCATGGACTTGTTGTTGAGAGGGGTTTGGAAAACAGTTTGAGACTATTTAAAGTGACTATTCACCCTGACTGAATGTGCGACCCGACACATCTGCAACAATTAACCTACCCCACCGTCGAGCCCAGAACGAGGGTGGAAATCCCGGATTTTGGTGGGCATGTCATTCTCCTCAAGGGTGAGGTCTGTCATTCCCAATATTCTCCGAGACAGCCCGAGACACTTGAATAATTCTGATTGTAAATTCACCTTACTGGACGGAAGGACTTGAACTGAAGGCACAGTGAATGCAGCCTACAGATGAAAATGTGTTTAGGACAGAGCAAACCGTTGAGATCGTACTTAAAAAAAAAAAAAAATCTCTGTCTTACAAACAACACAGTTTGCACTATGGCACACCAATGGGAATAATTGGTTGCTACAAAAGTTGTAAAAACTGATTTTGATATGTTTGATAATTTGTATTGTATACATATGCAATTGTTTCCATTGGAAGTTGTCTTTCTATGCTGATGATGGTTAACTGTACAAAACCACGATGTAGCAAGACAAAAAGTTGTAAAACTGCGACTCTATATACTTGTCTTAACAAATAAAGTCTCTAGCTTGTTCTGGAGAGTTGTTTCTTTTAGAATCTTTCACCATCTAGAAAAAAATTAGAACTATTTGAACACAATGTTAAACAAAAAGGTCTAAAAGAGAGAAACTAGGGACGCTTTATCCTGTTATTCTGACTCAAGAGTTCCTGTCCAGTCTGGATGAACACAGAAACCTTATCTAATGTTTCAGAAGCCAAAAATCTTTATGTCTTCAACACAATCATTTTCACAGGCTATGCTCAGGTTGGAGAATTGATTTGAATACCCGCATGTACCTTTCTACACCTGCAGACCTCGACCACAACCAGCTACCAAAAAAACTTCAACTCAGCTCAGTTTCTCTGATTCTGTTTTACTTCTCTTCTCTCCCAGCGAGGGGACGTTGAATATTGCAGTCTAATGAGAGGATGTGAACTGTGGTGCGTACTGACAGCATGACCTATTGGACTGACGGCCTCATTGAGGCCTGACTTCCGCCCAGTAGAGGGCGAATTGAGCACTACCCGTGAGAGCCACTTCCTTTCCTGCTGAGAGCTGGAAAACGGCCACAGAGATCGGCCATGCTGCGGGTGGAGTGGATCCACAGAGCTTCTTTTCCCCCTGCGAGGGGGAGGCATGGCAGATTCTGCACGTCTCTATTTACTGGTGGCAAGAGAAAAGGGAAGGTTGAATAAAATATAGGATGTAAGGAGGAATTATGTGAAGAGAATAAACTCAATCTGGGCCATGTGTCTCCCCCAGGAACCATGCTGTGTCCATCTGCAGGCTGACATGGGCATGAACTCTTCTTTCTGGTTTCCAACTGTTTAACAGCGTCACTAATACGGCATGTTTTTTAAAATGATTTCTTTAATACATCATTGCTTTTCTTGTAGAGACGTGCAGGTTGATTAAGTTTCTACAATTTTCTGGATCCGTTCTTTAAATCTAGCAGGTGCTCTCTGAACCACGGAGAAAGATGATAAAAAAATCCTTCCTTTTCAGTCTGTCTGAGCAGCTCGGTTCAGGCTTGTTGAGTAGCAGCAGACAGCAAGGAAACATTCAGACTGAGCATCGTTACATCTGTCAGGACCCTGGAGGACAGTATCCGCCAGCGACATTCCACCTCTGACAGGTGAGGAAGTCAGAGTGAGAGAAAGAGGATGTAAGGGGGTAAGGGAGTAGTCCGAGGCAGCTGGAGACGCCGTTATTGGACTGGAAACTTGTTGTGTAAAGTTAATAGAAAGTTAAGTGACGGAGCATGTCTTCCTCCTTAAGTCTTCATATAAGAACACTAATGATGAGATTACTGGTGATGATTTCAATGTTTTTTAATTCCTTCATCATCTATTTGATTAAAAAACAACTTTATAACAACTGTATTTTAAATTAGAGCAATTAATGCAAAAACACAACTTTACAAATGATAAAAATATCTTAACTTCAATAAAAAGTTTTCACAAGAACATGAAACATCGTGGACGCTCACAGCAAAGAAAATAAGACAGTCTTTATACATTAAAATAAATCAAAATAATAATAATGGAGTGTATTTATACAGCACTTTTCAGGACTCTCAAAGACGCTTCACATATGCATTATTCATCCACTTCATACCAGGTGATGGTAAGCTACTGTTGAAGCCACAGCTACCCTAGGGCAAACTGGCACAAACGAGGCTGCCATTTTGCGCCATTGGCCCATCTGACCATCACCAACCAATCACACACACCAGATCAAGAGTAGGCAACGTGGGTGAAGTCTTGCCCATGGACATGGTGGCAATTTGATCTCAATGGCCGTCCCACTGTGGCACCTGAGGTTCCAGTGGTCTCCCATCCAAGTACTGCCCAGGCCCAGCCTCTTTAACTTCTGAAGTCTGACGCATCTGGTATTGACAGGCTGGTATGGCCACAAAAAGATATTGAATGATGAAATGCGTTCATCATAAAAATGTCTAGTCACAGAAAAGCGTCCAGTCTGAGGAGCAGCTTCAGCTCTCCATCCTTTCTGTCTAGAGATGGGGCATGGGAGGGTACTTCCTATAAGTACTGTTCACCACCTCGGTGCCTCCACACTCAGCACTACGTAGATACTTTCCTCTTCTGTTCTTGAGACTACTTATTCTAATGTGAAAGCTTTGCTGCATGTTCTGTCAAATAAGTAAAACTACAGAAAACCAGATTGTGTCATGAAGCGGGGTGCAGGTGGAAGGAGTAGGATCCATTTGTAGACAAGAAACATGGTTTGTTTGAGTATGGCAGTCCAGTAATGCTGTGAAAGAAAAACATAAAGTTTTAGTGGCATGGCATGTGGTTACTGTTCTGAATGTGTGTCATGGTCAGGCAACCAGGAAGACCTGGCTCGAAGGGATGGCATGACTCGACACCTGCGGGTAAGATAGGCTGCCTATTTAAAGGTAGCTGCACAAAGATCTTCAGGTGTTTAAAATCAGGCAAATGAAGGAGGCCGCCTGGGTTCCCTCTGGTGGTGGGCGAGGGAACCATTACAGATTTTACAAGTTTACAAAACTTCTCCATAAAAAAGGTCTTAGGAAAAAAATACCTGGAGTTTTCCGGGGTGTGGTGCTTTGTTAGTATTAGAGATCAGAAAAGGATCAGACTGTTTGGCAATGAAAGAAGCCCATCAGAAAATCCAATGAGAATGAACGTCTGCAGAAAAGCATCTTCGAAAATACATGACATTGTCAGAAACCATGTCTGAACAACACACATTCTCATCAAGACCCTGTCCACACGTAACCGGGTATTTTTGAAAAACGCATATTTGCTGTCCTCTGTTTTAGGAAAACGCTCTCGTCCACACGTAACCGTTTTCAAAATACACGCGTCCACACGGAGCCGTATACATACACTTCTGAGTGTGATTATGAGCATGCCAGACCAGTAGTGGGCAGTATTGATGTAAATGTAACTTCTGAGCTATCCAATCAGAGCACCTCTGTCGTCATTTCCACAAAACCTGAAACATGGCGCCAGGCATCTCGTTTGTGTGAACCGACAAGGAGGTGGAATTGCCTTTAAAAGTCGTCATCAACTATGAAGTTAATAAAACACAGGAAAATATAGATTGGGTCCATGCTGCCTAAACCTTGTTTGCAATCCAAACAAGAAGGCACACGAATGACGAATTTGCGTTACTTGTCGCAGGTAGTGACGCATAGAAACGCGAATCTCCGTTTTCGTACGTCCACACGCAAACACAAAGACAGAGTTTTCCAAAATCTCCACTTTGGCCGGAGTTTTCAAAACGCTGGTCTTGAGTGAAAAAAAATCTCAGTTTTCGTGTGGACGGCAGGTCAAAACGGATAAAAATATATGCGTTTTCAAAAATACCCGGCTACGTGTGGACAAGCCCCAGGCTTTAGATTAATTAGCAGCTGTATGAACAACTTGAGCAAACTTGAAGACAATCAGAAAATTGAATTTGTCGTAAATGTTGACCAAAGCTACTAAAATAGCCAACATGCATCACTTTTCTAATCTTCAATAGATTTGATATTTGGTCGTGACAGACTGGCAAACTGCCCCTTGCCTTGAATCAGCCAGGTTGGGCTCCGGCACCTCAAGTAACCCCGTAATGGATAAATGGTTAAGAAGGTGACTCACTGATTTGATATTTGGGATAAAAATGACTCATTGTTTGAGAAAAAATTGTATGTATAATTTATGATAATATCCTAAACTTCCGCACCAGTCATCTTGGAGTAGTTGTGTTACTACATCCAATATTTGTGTTCCTCTGTCTGAGTGGGGGAATAGAGGTGGGCAGACTAAAGGGGCTTGCCAGGTGCATCCCGAAGACATCTGCAAAGTAAAACATCTGGAGAAGTGTTTCTGCTGACAGATCGCTGTCCTCTGGTAAAACCCTTCCTCAACATGAAGACAAGACAGATTGAGTTGTCAAACTACGGACAACTGAAACAAACATGTACACAAGTCTGGTGGATAGCTAACACAAGAGATGGGGAACTCGTGTCTGGAACTCAGACTCGGGTTGGGATTAAGTTGCTATTTGAGACTCTTGCGCAATTCTTTATTTTACTATGTACTTTTTTTAAAAACCTTTTTGTGATTTTCTTATCCTGAACATAACCTGGCATGATGTCACACAAAGACCCCACAAATATTTCAAAATTTGTAGAGAGACTTCAAAAAAGAGACAAAAACAAATCAAACCTATTGTACTTTGGTTACATAGTCATTGAGCCATGTGGCCCCCAAATTCAAGCAGATCGAACATAGTGAAAAAAACAATTAGCTTTAGATTTCCAAATACTTCATTTATCCTAAATTGATTAAGAAATGTTTAATTTCATCATTTTTTTTAATAACTGTTGTGAATGGCAAGTAATTACCGGTTTGAAAGTGAAAGGTTAAATCGTTTGATGGAGGACGGCAGAAATGATTTTCTGTACCGTTCCTTTGAGCAAATGGGTTGCAGGAGTCTGTTGCTGAAGTTGCTCTTCAGATAATCCACAGATTCATGGAGGGGATTGGAAGGATTTAGCGTGATTGATGACAGTTTTACTTTCATTCTGTCCCTCGCCACGTCCCCACGCAGGCAAGGGGTGAGCCAAACAGACATCTAGCTTTTTTTCATCAGTTTGTTTAGTCTGTTGGTGTCCCGACTGATTGGTATTTGAGACTGATATTTGAGTCTGTTGGTATCCCAACTGATTACAGGCAAGAGGAGGAGTACAATCCGAACAGGTCGCCAGTCTGCTGAAGGGCGACAAACACTCATTCCTAGGGGCAATTTCACAGTGGTGAATCAACCAAGCATGCATGTTTTTGGACGGTGGGGGGAAACTGAAAAAAGAACCCACACATACACAAGGAGAAAATGCAAATTCTACACCAAAATGCGGGTTTTTTTCAAGCGTGGTTAAGCCTCGCCCCACTACAGGACTTGAATCTCCAACCTTCTTGCTCTGAGACTACCGTGCTAACCACTGCACCACCGTACAGCCAACGGAACGGAAACCATTTATGGTGTCCACTTATTTAGTGAAAAAGTATTTGGAAAATTCTCAAAAAAACAAGTAAAACGCTGAAAGTGAATAATGAGTAACAATCTGTGAAGGTTTTAATATTTATTAGTTGTAATGGACTTGCTGTGACACCTGTGGGCGACAGTGGTCATCAAACATTACCCAGTTTTAATGTGTAACGCTGACGTACATTAAATATAACAGTCTTGAAATAAATATTTTTTTAAAAAAATTTCAAAACAAATCAAAACATTAAAAGCTAAATTCATTTCCGTTGCATAAAAAAAAGAAATCAAAACATGATGGTCGTCCAATGACTGTCTATAACCAGTCAATGGGATCGTCTCAATGCACCTGCTAACTTTAATAGTGTTGTCATATTGTGACGATTGAGATGGTGGCCCAGTGGTAAGAGCGCTTGCCGGTGGCAACCTGCTACGGTGAAATGCAGGACATAAATTTCACGGTGAGGGATGAATACAGTATATATCAGTGGCGGTCCCTGCATTTCACACCTAGGCCTTCGGTGATGTGCTACTTTGTCCGAGTTGAATAAATATCCCACAAATACCATTATTAATGACATCACGGCTGGAGAAATCATATACAGAAGCAGACGTAGGCACTACTGGGCGTTGCATCACCTTAATTGTGTACAACAGGGGTCCCCAACCTTTTCTGCACTACGGACCGGTTTAGTGTCTGACAATATTTTCACGAACCGGTCTTAAGGTGATGAGACCAGCCTGAAAAAAATGGCTTTTTAAAATCAATAATAATAAACTTAAATCCACTTTGTCTTCATGAGAAAATTTATTAGCAGCGTCTTTATAACGTCGAAACATTCTCTCTGCTCGAACGCACTTTTATTGCCATGGTAACGGTAAACATATACCTTCAAAATAAAAGACATCACAAAAGCAAAGTGAATAAAATAACAGTTCTGTGCGGCCCAGTACCACATGATCCGCGGCCCAGTACAAGTCTGCGGCCCGGTGGTTGGGGACCATTGGTGTAAAACACAGGCTATTTTCAAGAGCTTTTAAACATCAATAAACCCGCGTATAAAACATATAAAAATAAATAAAATGATTGCACTCACCAAAACGGCTGTCCCCCAAAACACTTATTTCAACACAAAAGTCATTCTTCTTTTCGTCCCAAACTCACACTCAGTTCTTTGTTCTAAGAAAGTCATGGAGATCAGCTGGACTTTTCCCTTCAAAATCAGTCATGGCATACATTACAGTTTGTTCTGTTTTGAGTGGGGGCAGATCGAACAGCACGCCGTGACTTTGTGTTGCGCTGGCTGTTTGCGGAAATTTTCTCCGGTATGTCTGAAAAGTCCATCTTAAAAATGGTCTTGCAAGTATATCTGCAACCAAATCTGCGTTTCCCCTCCTTCTGCCATCGTCGGTTAAAAAAACGAGTAGATATTTCAGATTTTTCTGCTAAAGATCCTGGATCTGGCTGTGGTGTAGGTTTGTTGACACACAAAGCGTTGCTTCCGCTTACGTCAAGTGAGTATCCAATCACAAGACGCGTACATGTCACATTTTACGTAAGGCCTTCTAGCTGGCCTTCCTGTCATCAACTCATGATCTGATTGGCTGTCAGAAACTCAATGGTCCGTTTACTAGCAGTACGCTGCGCCAGCACTTCTTATTCTGTAGCCCTTGGGCAGATTTCATACAGCCTGGCGCCACCAACTAGCTGAATTCTGATTGGATAAAAACTTCAACCTAATGTTACAACACTGGAAGCTGTATAACCAAATGGATATAATATGACATGAAGAAAACAGAACGTGGAGAATAATTATATAATAATTATTCCACCCTGCGGAGTATATTTAGGAAAAATACATTTAAAATTAAATGGACTTTTATTATAATTATGATAATGATGTCTGGTGATGTTAGGCCAGCAAAGAAGGCCTTGCTGGCTCTGACGGCCCGCCACTGGTATATATATGTATATACCATAACTTACCTACAGACCCGCATGTGGCAGCAGGACTGAGGAGTTGAATACGGAGCGTCAAATCGGACCTTACTTGATTTGTCAAGAACAAAGACTGAAGATGATCTTAAGGAAGAGAGATTGACCTCATTAAAAAAGACCTACATTTGTATTTGATTGGTGGAGGGTCTGCTTTACATTATGCTTCCACAACCTATACAAGAAACCTGATGGATCCACCATCAGGAGCTTTCAATGTGAGTTTTTTTTTTATCGATGAATGTGTCAGTGCATAAAAAAAGTTAAATTATTTATGTTTTAATGTCGTTATCAGCCATGCTATAGATAATAAGCAGTCTGAAATGAGGCAGAAAGTCAGTGGATTTTATATTTTAGATTAATCAGTGTAATGGTTCAGTGTCCAATGACAGAAAATGATTATTCACTTGCCCTCTTAGGAGACCACTTTTTCTAATGAGGGGACAATGTTTAAAATCCACACTGTAATCACTAAAACAACCGGAGGAGTATGATTATCTCAGGCTAGATTGACAGATTGTTTGCAAAAATCTCTTTTGGGATTTCGGAAAGCAATGAAAAGCAATAAAACCAACCAGTCTGGGACATGATAAGGGCCAGATGGCCAGGTGCTGAATGCTGCCTGTCTTCACTTCTTACATGATTTATCCTTTCCGTCTGCACTCTGCTTGCTTTTTCACTTACAGATGAGGAATCACCATTCCTCCCTTCAAACTGACAGCCACCTTAGGGAAGCCATCATATGATTAATGACTCTGTACAGCTACTGGAAGTTTGGAGAGGAGACAGATTTGGTGTTCCGTCCAGATATATTTACAAAATTCTTTGTGAATGTTTATTTGAGAAGAATGATAAGGTGACGAGCAAAAAAGGTGGCCCTAAATTCCAGAGTAGTTCAGGTTCTTGTTCTCTGGGGGTACCCTGTTGACAGTGATGAAGAATAGATCTTTCTCTAAGGAGACTAAAGGAGAGGGGATTATGGAATCGTCCCCATGCTCTTAACGCAGATGGATGTAGATTTGTATCAGGTATGTGTCAAAGAGTGTTAGATAAGTTTGACATGTCAAAAGTAACATTTATGGTACAATTTTACGCACAATTAGTTTTTCAAGTCACCCAGTTAAGTGCCATTGAAGCAGAAAGCAAATCTTTCCAGATTTGGTCCCTGGTGCTTTAATCCAAAAACCTGTCTGAAAGTACGGTTAATATTTAGAAGATGGAAGAGAAGTCAACTTTCAGAGAGGTCCCTCCATAAAAAAACCACAATAACACTATTTAATATCTGAATCGTCACATTTGTCTAAGAAGATGGCGGCCCTTGTGGTTAAAGCATTTGCTCACGGATCGGAAGTTAACCGAAAGTTAACCGGAAGTTAACTGCAAGCTTGCGCGTTTGCGGTGAGGGATGAATTAAGTGTATTAAAAATAATAAAGAAGGCATATTCAGGTAAATATCCCCCTTGCATCAGGATAGAGGAACAGGAGGCGCTCACTCGGACCCAGTGAAAAACAGAGAGGCAAGTTTGGTGTTCTTCCCTGCGGCCTGGCTTTGTAACCCATTCCGGACTCCAGCTTCTGGGTTGCCAGGTTGGACACAATGCGATAAGACTGGGTAGAAAGAGGCGAGAGCACATCAAGGTTTTTGCACTGTTCCGTTCCGTCATCTTCCACTCATCCGGGGCCGGGTTGCAGGGGCAACAGCCTCTGACGGGAAGCCAAGGCTTCTCTCACCCCGGCTGCATCTTCCAGTTCACCCGGAAGGATCCCGAGTTGATCCCGAGGTCCAGGGTCAGCCTCTTGGTCTCTTCCCGGTGGGACGTGCCCGAAACACATAACCAGCGAGTCACTCAGGGGGCATCCTGACCAGAGGCCAGGACCACTCTGTCTGGCTCCTCTTGACCTGGAGGAGGAGCGGCTTGACACCGAGCTCCTCCCAGATGGCAGAGCTCCTCACCCGATCTCTGAGTGAGAGCTCAGCTACCCTGCAGAGGAAGTTCATTTTGGCCGCTTGTATCCGCGATCTCATTCTTTCGGTCACCACCCACAGCTGGTGACCATAGGTGAGGGTTGGAACGTAGATCGACTTGTAAATCAAGAGCTTTGCTTTTCGGCTCAGCTCTCTCTTTACCACGACGGACCGATGCAGCGTTCTAGTTATTGCTGACGTCACACCGATCGGCCTGTCGATCTCCCGCTCCATCCTTCGCCCACTCGTAAACAAGACCCCGAGATACTTAAACTCCTCCACTTGGGGCAGGACCCTGTCCCTGACCCGCATTCCGGCCTTTTCCGGGCGAGGACCAAGGTCTCAGATTTGGAGGCGCTAATTCCCATCCCGGTTGCTTCACACTCGGCAGCAAATTTACCAAATTTCACTCAAATTTTTCTTCGGGGATCAACAAAGTATATTCGATATTTGAGATGTTAATTTTCTTGTAGGTTTAAAATGTGGGATAGCAAACTTATTTTTATTTATATTTTACTTGGGATCCTCAAAAATGCATTGAGAAAAAAATCAGAAACATCAAACGACAATAAATAAAAAATGAGAAACACCAGTCTTGATGAACCTCATTGCACATACCCTTGACCCATGAAATTGAATGTGGTGAGGCTGTAAATTCTCCAGCAGTTGAGAACCTGCAGGTTTTTAACACCCATCACATTAGTGTGTGCCTCAAGCCCATAAAAAGAACTAAGTGGCTGTTCGGTGGTTAGCAGAAAAATATAGAGTCACAGCAAGGCACCACTACCAATTATCAGCTGAAAAGCAACAAGCAAATGCAGCAAAGCTTTTATAGTTAGTCCCATATGGGCTGTGCTACTTTTAAGGTTTTGATTAGGTTACTCTCTCCCTTGGGAACAACTGTTTGAGTTTAGCAACAAAAGCAACCCCTTTGTCTTTTAATGATTGTTGTTTTTGGAATTTTTATAGACTTTATTAATTTAAACATTTTAGATTTTAGTGAGCCATACCGGCAGTGATGGAGCCAGAACAATTTTTGACCAGCCCCTTTGTTACAATTCTCCTCCCTTCTGGCTCGTTTGTCTCCCCTCTTTTTTACCCTTTGCCCTAATTCTTCACACCTGGTTCTAATTGTCTATTCCAAATATTTGTACCTGTTTCTTGTTTCATATAAAACCTGGGGTTCATCACTCTTTTGTTTGGTAATTTGCTGTTCCTGTTGTCTTGCCTCTGACTGACGCTCATGTTTGATTCCCTCAGTCTGTTCCCTCCATCTGGTCCCTCAAGTCCAGATTTCGGGTCTTCCCAGGACCCCGAGCCTGCCCAGGTTTGACACCAGAAGATTCCTCCCTCTCTGTCGACACTCCTTCGTTGCCTACACTCAAGGGGACCTTGCAGTGGAGTGGGAACGGGCTGCATAGGCCTGTGGGCTGCCCCCAGTGTCCCTTGGTTGCACCCATGGAGTTCCTACCTCTGGGTCTTCGTTCAGTACGCCATGGTCTGGCTTGTTTTTGGGATTTCTGGAATCCGTCCCTTCACAGAGTCGGTGTTTTGTGACAATCATCCTTTGTGGCTCATTCTTCTTCCCTTTGTTGGTTCTGAGTCGTACCTCTCCACCACGTGACTTGCATTAAATTTTTAAAAAAATTTTGGGAATAGAAACCTTAAGTAACTGCATGGTGTCCAAATCCAAGAAACTAGCCTAGATGATAAACTTTCCCAACTGTGGTTGTTGGTCTAAAGCAGGCATGGGAAAACTACGGCCCGCGGGCCACATGGGGCCCGTTAAGCATTTTAATCCGGCCTGCCGAACTTGAAAAAAATTTAACAAACAAATCTTGTTAATGTTTTTTTCCCCTACATGTTCCCTCACTAGATGGCGCACTCTAGATATATTGGCTTTGTTCAGAAAACAACAACACTGCTCACATTAAAATGAGTGTGTCCACTGTCAAAATAAATGGTGTGCACAGATTTGGAAAGCCATCGGGGCCAACACACGCACGTAAATAAGCATGTTAGATGTTAAAACAAGCAAAATGTTACATCAAGCGCTTAAATTTCTAACCTAGCGCCGCTAAATGCACATTTTTAAAACGCTAGCGCACGAGATTTCAGACCTAGCGCACTAGATTTGAAATTTACCGCTATTGATGTAACACTTAGGGCGCTTACTTGAAATTTATCGCGTCATTCTAATGGTCGAATCTAGCAGTTACCAAAGCATCCCAACGTCTGCTCCTGTTCCGGCCCGCTTGTCGAATGTTAGAACTCAATGTGGCCCACGATCCAAATGGTTTGCCCACTCTAGTCTAAAGAGTGGGCGAACTCTTTAGCCAGGATTACAGTGCCTAGCTAACAGGCAGGTATTAAATCTTTCGGTTAGCCGTGCAAGACCGTTGCAAACATTATTTTTGCTGTTTGGTATTTTTTGTGTTTTAGTGGCAATTTTCTACAAAGTATTTCTATAGAGTCTTAAACATATTATTAGAAATGCAGCTTCTTTCGGAAGACATATATTTTATTGGTATTTTGTAGGTGAATTTGACGATGCTGAATGAGACTGTTTAACGAACAAAGTGCCTTTTTTAATGACCTTCACTGGTAAGGAAATGCTTCATATAATTTTAGACCTCTGATGTCTTTCCTACTTGGCATTTTGTTCACATACTCTTTCAAGTTGCAGAGAAACAACCTGAGCTGAAAAACAACCCATTTGTTTTGAGATTTGTTTTGAGTTGGCCAAGAGTTGAATTAGATTTGTTTGATGAAATATAATTTCACTTCATAAGTTGTGGACTTAATCAAAATGATTACATTTAAGACCTAATTTCTGAGGGAGACTGTGGCTCAGTGGTTAGAGCGTTTGCCCATGAACCGGAAGTTAACCAGACGTTGTTGCTCATCCCAGGGCAGGGATCTCTCTTTCATGTGGATCCCCACAAGGCTTCTTATTTTTTCCCCACTGATGGGTTTTTTAGGAGTTTTTCCTCACCGTGAAGGAGAGTCTAAGGGCATAAATGTGGTAGTCTTGTTTAGTTAGCATTTGTTAGTTATTTTTCTTGCTGTGTATCTGTGTTAATACATTCCTCTTTTTCTTGTGAAGCCCATTGAGACGGAAATTCTGTGATTTTGGGCTATACAAATAAAATTGAATTGACTTAACCGAAAACAACCGGAAGTTAACCGGAAGTTAACAGGAAGTTTGCGGGTTCGCATCCCGCTGAGTTCACGTCTAGGGTCCTTATAGAAGACACCTAAACCCCCATTTCTCCCACCATTGGCGCTGTCATGGGTGGCAGCCTGCTGCGGTGAAATGCAGCACATAAATTTTTTTAATAGATTAAATTAAAAAAAATAATGAAATAATCATTATTCACTGTGAAATAAGAATAAATTAATCGTTTTCTGAATTTGTTAATGTACCAATTTCAACGTTCACTTATACTCGGCATCAGCATTAAAAGGTTTTTTTAAAAAAGCCCCACCAGGACTCTGCTACGTAAATGCACAACTTTGGACTCTGGTTTTGTTTTTTTTTTTAAACTGAACTGAACACCATGTACACAGGACCGACATGGCAAAGCGTTTTATGTTCATGTATTCTCAGTAGAATATAACGATGCCCATCTCGTTTTATGTTTCTAAATAGAAGCAGGTGTTTCTTTTTCCATGTATTCTATAGGGCCAAGTCACATAACAGTTTTAAAAATAGAGTGGGAAAGATGTTAAAATAGTTTGTGTCATTTTAATTTCAATTTGGATGACACTGTACAGGTCTTTGGTTACTTCTGGGTTTAGATAAGTGTATAGTTGCTCTGGCTGCTGAATACGACCTCAGCACCAGTAGCTTTGCACATTAAACTGGTAACCGGAGACCAGAAATGGATCTTGATTATGCTGGCTGTTACATGAATGATGAAACAATCTGAAATAATTCCTAAATCTCTTCCCAGTTTTTACTTCGCTGACAAATTCAACTAAAAGAAATGCATTTAAACAAAATAAAATGCAACAGGTGTTTTTCGGACAGCTGGGAAAATGAAGCATCGTCGACCCTGTGAGCAGTATGGTCGCATGGTCAAAAGTTGATCATCATTTAATCCTCCCTAATTACTCTGATATGTTCCTTGGATGCCAAAGGTGGCATATTCAGAGTAGATTCTGCTGCTGCACACATTTCTGAGTAGCACATATCCAGGAGTCAGACCTTTTAAACAAGGGTTCATACTGGAGAGAGAGGGGTCGATGGAGGGACACGCTCGTTCACTGGCATTTATGCCTTTCCCAGAGGCACTCTGCAGATCCGAACTCCTGTAGCAATGTCGAAGCCATCTGTGGGTTCTCAGCAGAAGCCACGTAAAACAAGCATGTGCTGTGGTTTGATCTTTCACAGCACTAACTATAATATTATCATAAGATAAGTGATCAAATTGCACTTATGCGTATGGTGTACTTCAGTATTCATACATACTGATGATCACTGGAAACCTGGTATAGCAGCACAAGCTCCTGTTGAGATGTGACACAACTAAAAAAAAACCTGGAAGTACATAACAACCTTGTTTAAACGCAAGACGCCCCACTTACAAGCACCTAGAAAAATTCGCAATTAAATATCCTAGTTTTTTCAGTAAAGAAATCTATCATTGGCTTGTGTTTTAAGTCATTTGTGCCCCGTATGTGGCACAAGAAAAGCCAGAGGTCTGGCATAACACACTGATGTGTTTAGGAAGCGGCACGACCACAAATTAGCACACTGTCTACCATTTGCTAAACTTTGTGGTTGAAATTACAGCACAAACCTGTGAAGCATTCAATGCAGCCAGAGGTAATGTACAACTATCTGTCAATACTTGAGGCAGGGCGGCCGGCACTAATTGAGGCAAAAGAGTTATGGCCAGTAGTTGGCACGGTGAATGTCTTTGGCTTAGGAGCGTGCCAATACCCATTCCAACAGTGCCACAATGAGGTTAAGCCAGAGTTAAATACCCAATGCTTTTGGAAAGAAATCAAGTAAAGGAGTCAGATGTTACTCCGCTGCTGAAGACTGACGCTGTTAATCTAAAAAAATGTTAAGCATGCAAGAAACTCCTTAACAAAACCACACCGTTTAAGAGTTAAAGCCCACATCACACAAGTGCAAACTGAAAAGTGAACGCAATTTTACAAGTAAATTCTGATCAATTTGATGTAGTATTATGTGATATAGGCTCACTATTAAATTTGTTCAGAAGAATTTCAAAGTTGTTTGTCTCTTTACAATTTAAGGAACTAAAATTAATCTTGGTTACATTGGCTTGCAGATTAAAGATGCCACTGTTTATCCACTTGTCTTGTTGGTGCTCAACTATTAAGGGCACAGTGGCAGAAGCCTCAGCAGGGAAGCCCAGACAGACTTCCCTCACCTTAACCCCATCCTTTTACTCATCTGGGAGGATCCCAAAGCATTCCCTGTCCAGCTGTGAAACCCTGTCTTGGTTTCCTCCTGGTGGTACATGCCCAGAATCCTTCACCAGCAAAGAATCCACAAGGCATCCAGACTTGATGTCCAAATAATCCCTTCAGGTTTCTCTAAATCCAGAGGAGCAACACCTCTATTCTACTTCCCAAATGGCAAAGATCCTCCCTTTATCTCTTAGCTACCGCCTGGGTATCTGGAGGAATAAGTTAATTGTGATAGTATGCTTTGAAAATCTTGTTCTTTAGGTCACCATCCACAGCGGGCATGGGCAAACTATAGCCCGCGGGCCACATGCAGCCCGTTAAACGATTTAATCCGGCCTACCGAACTTGAAAAAATTAAGAAAATAAACCTTGTTAATATTTTATTTTCCTGTAATTCGGATATTTTGTCACTAGATGGCGTCAAAGAAACAACAACAACAACACTGCTCCCATTAAAATGTGTGTGTCTCTATGATGCGCACATTGTCCAATTAAACAGTGTGCACAGATATGGAAAGCCATCGGGCCGAATACACGCACGTAAACAAGCGTTTTAGATGTTAAAAAAAGCAAAATGTTACATCAAGCGCTTAGATTTCAAACCTAGCGCCGCTAAATTCACGTTTTTAAGCGCTATCGCATTAAATTTCAGACCTAACGCTGCTAGATTTGAAATTTAACGTTCTTGATATAACATTTAGTGCGCTTGTTTAAAATCTAGCGCGCCATTTTGTCGGTCTAATCTAGCGGCTACCAAAGCATGCCATCCATCTGCTTCTGTTCCGGCGCCCTGGTCAAACGTTAGAAATCAATGTGGCCCGCGAACCAAAAAGTTTGCCCGCTCCTGATCCACAGCTAGTGACCCTAAGTGAGGGTAGGTACACAGATCAATTGATTAATTTCCCAATAACCCTGACTCGTCAACTTCTAGCCATATATTTGAATAATGTCTGTTATATGGTAGATAGTTTTTCAAATTAATTGGTCCTATTTGATAACAGACCTAATTTAAAAGCAAAATTAAGACGTATACCAAGTGCAAAATTAGGTGTCTGTTTGGGTTAGAATGTGTAATTAAGTTTAGTGTGGGGGTTAGGTTAAGGCATAAATAAGGGTAGTGATTAAGGTAAGAGTAATCACAGAGGTAGGTGTATGTAGGGTCACAAGTAAATACTCTGCAGGGGCGTGACCCCCCTCTCCTGCCTCTTTTGGCCCACAAAAAATGGGCCAGCAAATGAGCCACCTAAATGCGGGAAAATGACACTTAATTTTTAAAATGTTTTGGGGGGTGGCCCCCAGTCATCCTATATTGGCTTTGTTAATGACCGCCCGCCACCCCGCCGCTCCTTTAGAAAATCCTAGATGCGCCCCTGCTCTGTGTAACTTTTTATTTCAAAGTAAACACAACAAACAACGATCTTCTGACTCTTTTTAATTTGTTCTATAATTGATGTTAGTTTTTTGGCGCTGAATGAATGCGGAAAATGTTTACTCTCGATTCTGATTGGTCCTCGATTCATTACTTCTTCTCCTGATTAACTGCTCGTTTTGATTTTGGCGATGCGGCTTCAAGATGCGCTAAAAAAAAAAAAACTGTGTATTTTTCAAATTCCTGAACGAAAATGTAACAAAAAATACAAAACATACTTTTAAAAAGTAGTGAAGTAAAAGTACAGATATTTGCTCTAAAAATGTAATGAAGTAAAAGTACAGGTCTTAAATTTTACTTAAGTAAAGTACAGATACACAATTTTTTTACTTAAGTACAGTAACGAAGTACATTTACTTCGTTAAGTTCCACCACTGGTTAAAACTGTGAAATTGGTTTATGTCCCAATCTTCAAAATGTAATCCTCTGAAGGTCAGACATTTGATTTGACCATTTTATTATCATTATTTACTCATGTTACTCATGATGTTTGCAGATGACATTGTGATCTGTAGTGAGTGGAGGGAAGAGGTGGAGGAAAAGCTGGAGAGGTGGAGGTTTGCACTAGAAAGAAGAGGAATGAAGATTAGTCAGAGTAAAACAGAGTACTTTGTACATGTGTGTGAATGAGAGGGATCCAAATGGAAAAGTGAGGTTACAGGGAGAAGAGATCAAGAAGGTGGAAGATTTTATGTATCTAGGATCAACAGTCCAGAGAAATGGAGAGTGTGGAAAAGAGGTGAAGAAGCGTGTGCAGGCAGGCTGGAACGGGTGGAGGGAAGTATCAGGTGTGATGTGTGATAGAAGAGTTTCAGCTAAAATGAAAGGAAAAGTGTACAAAACCGTGGCAAGATCGGCCATGCTGATTGGTCTAGAAACAGTGGCACTGAAGAAAAGACAGAAAGCAGAGATGGAGGTAGCAGAGATGAAGATGCTGAGGATCTCTCTGGGAGTGACCAGGATGGACAGGATTAGAAATGAGTACATCAGGGGAACAGCACATGTTAGAGGTTTTGGGGATAAAGTTAGAGAGGCCAGACTGAGATGGTTTGGACATGTACAGAGGAGAGAGAGAGTACATCGGAAGAAGGATGCTGGATTTGGAACCACCAGGAAAGAGGGCTAGAGGAAGACCAAAGAGGAGGTTCATGGACGCAGTGAAGGAAGACATGAAGATAGTTGGTGTGACCAAAGAGGATACAGCAGATAGGGTTAGATGGAAGAAACTGACTTGCTGTGGTGACCTCTGAAGGGAAATGCCGAAAGAAGAAGAAGACATGTGTGTGAATGAGAGGGATCCAAATGGAAAAGTGAGGTTACAGGGAGAAGAGATAAAGAAGGTGGAAGATTTTAAGTGTCTAGGATCAACAGTCCAGAGCAATGGAGAGTGTGGAAAAGAGGTGAAGAAGCGTGTTCAAGCAGGCTGGAACGGGTGGAGAAAAGTATCAGGTGTGATGTGTGACAGAAGAGTTTCAGCTAGAATGAAAAGGAAAGTGTACAAAACCGTGGTGAGACCGGCCATGCTGATTGGTCTAGAAACAGTGGCACTGAGGAAAAGACAGGAAGCAGAGATAAAGATGCTGAGGATCTCTCTGGGAGGGACCAGGATGAACAGGATTAGAAATGAGTATATCAGGGGAACAGCACGTTAGAGGTTTTGGAGATAAAGTTCGAGAGGCCGACATTTGCCGACTTCTTTCCATCATCTTGCTCCGTTGCTGTACTTTAATGCGCAGAATTTAATATCAAACCTGGTATTTTTGCTTTCGTGTGGGTGTGATGGCAAATAAACAGAACTTTTTGAGATTGCTTAGAAAATTCTGCAGTTTAATGTGGAACAAAAAAAAAATTGGAGAAAACGACAAGTTATTTCCAACATCCGAAGCAAAGAAAATATAGAAAACTGGGTGTAGGTACAAACTAAATGTCAGATCCAGGTGGATCCAGTTCAGTTTCCGAGTTCCTAATCCTTTTAATACTCAGGCAAGTGCTCGGCAGGAAAAAAGGAAATCAGCTCTCATGATAAACAGGCTGTAGGAAACAGTGATTATTGTCTTTCCTCATTAGGATTTATTCACTATAGATGCTCTGGAAATAATAAACCATTTCATAGCTGCTGTGTGCCTAATTTGTTATAAATCTAAAGGTCTAAAGAGCATCTTTGCCTCCTTATCTGTGGAGGGGACGTTTATTAAATGGTGGAGAAACGGTCGTCCGTGCGTGCACGTCAAGTTCTTTTCCCCCAGCTGCCTTTCCATCCGCCGAACGGTATCTTCCACGTCATCGCGACATAAACTCGCAGGCAGCTGACGAGCCAGTCGAACTGCTTCACCCTGCGGACAAAAAAAAAAAATCTCATTGGTACCAAGTGATGCTACCGAAAGACTCAACCCATCTCTTACTTGGAGGTAGTTTGTAACTTTGAGCGGCCTGCAATCTTTCACAGTCGAGGCATTTCTGAGAAGAACTGCTCTCAAGATCTCCCTGAGGTCGTTCACGCCGAGAAAAGGCACGCAGTCTGCCATCGCCGTCACTTCCAGATGTCTCTCAGCTGATATGCTGCCTGGCCAAAACAAGCAGAAAACAAGGATTAATACACTCCAGACAATACTACTATCTCCAGGAAAGAATAATAAATAAATATTGTGGTTTACTGCTGAACTGATGACCAAGTAAAACAAGCCAGGGGCCAAATGGAGTGTTAAATGACTAATAGAAGCCCCGGCAGACTGGAAGGAAGTTGTCAAGTGGGATGGAGGAATGAATCCTTCTGGCTTCAGGAGGAAATATTCTAAACCTGCCAAGAAGACAAGCTTGCATAGAGTCAGTGCTATACAGCATAGTTTAGAACAGTGGTGGATGAAGTACT
This sequence comes from Neostethus bicornis, assembly GCA_902685375.1. Lineage (NCBI taxonomy): Eukaryota > Metazoa > Chordata > Actinopteri > Atheriniformes > Phallostethidae > Neostethus > Neostethus bicornis. The sequence goes on along the minus strand of LR738549.1, from coordinate 8,622,921 downwards.
CACTTTTTGTACTTAAGTAAAAGTACCAATAAAAAAATCGACTTAAGTAAAAGTACAAAAGTAATTGGTGTAAATTTTACTTTTTAAGTAAAACGTAAAAGTATTCGATCATAATTCAAATGTTATTTTTTGTGCTGTATGGTGTCGCCATGGTAACCAGGATAAATACTCTATAGGGGCGTGACCCCACTCTCCCGCCTCTTTTGGTGCACAAAAAAAAAAAAAGGAAAAGGGACAAGTCAAGCTATCCCTTTGAAGGACCAGCAAATGGGCACCAAAATGCAGGAAAATTACACTTAATTTTTAAAACGTTTTGGGGGGGAGGACCCCAGTCACCAGATATTGGCTTTGTCAATTACCTCGCCCCCCTTTAGAAAATTCTAGATCCGCCCCTGCTCCGTGTAACGATGGCTCAACTTTTTATTTAGAAGTGAACACAACAAACAACAATCTTTTGACTCTTTTTAATTTGTGCGCAGAATGAATGCGAAAAATGTTTACTCTCGATTCTAATTGGTCCATTATTCAATACTTCTCCCGATCAACTGCTCCTTTTGATTTTGGCGATGCGGCTTCAAGAAAAAAACTGTGTATTTTTCAAATTCCTGAACAAAAATGTACGAAAAATGTAAAACACACTTTTAAAAAGTAGCGAAGTAAAAGTACAGATATTTGCTCTAAAAATGTTGTGAAGTAAAAGTAAAAGTACCGGTCTTAAATTTTACTTAAGTAAAGTACAGATACACAATTTTTTTACTTGAGTACAGTAACGAAGTACATTTACTTCGTTACGTTCCACCACTGTTTAGAATGGTTCTAGCAGATAAACTCAATTTATTTATTAGCTTTTTATCTGTTTGTTTTTATGCTGATTTTTAAAAGAAAATTAAAATAAAAAAAAATAATTTTTTTTTTTTGTCCAAAAATGACCGGTCCATGGAACAGAAAAGTTAAACCGATCCAGGTGCTCAATGTGCAGGAGATATTGTGCAATAAAAATATCTTATATAAATAACTACAGAGGTTGGCACTGCTGACAGAAAATTCCAAGAATTTCTAAAAGGGCAACTATTCTGGTCACTGGCACATTAGGGTAGGAAACCCACGGTGAGACCGGGGCCGGTGGGCAGGAAGCCAAGAACACATGAGGTGAACCATTTCAGAAACAAAAACAACCGACTTCTACAGAAGGAAGAAAAGTCGAGAAAAGAAGCAGGTGCGATGTCGAAGATTAAAAATCCTACATTGTTAAAATCAACTGGTTGGTAAGAAATACGTCAAACTGAGTTTTACTATCCGACGAACGCAGCTTCACACCTGTAAAAAAAAGTTGTACCAAGACCAAACTTACTCCATGTAACAAAAGATTAATGACTAGGTTTGAACAGAAATATTTCAGAAGAACACAATCCTTTTAAAAATAACATCCAAGAGAAAAACTGCAAAAAATGATAGATTTAAAAAATCGTTAAACTACGAATGACTGCCATGATGTTGTTGGCATCCTTGGGTCTCTTGAGACAATGGAATTCACACCTGGATACCTATCTGTTTGTGCAGAGTTGGCTGTGGCTGAATAAGCCGATGCAGGAGCTGCAGCTCCTACTACAGTTACTGCAAATGTAATAGGTGGTATGAGTCATGGGGGGAGCAGTAGCAGATTGGCGTTTTTGGGTCTTTGTAGTGATATATACATACATAAATACTCATATATCGACTCTGCCATGGTGTATAGAGTAATATCTTCAGAATGAATCTACTGATGGGTTGGAAAACTTGGAAATAACACCCCCCCCAATTTACACCATTGATGAGGCTAAAAACTAAGTTCCATTCCGTTGCTTTCCGCTTAATCAGGGCCGGGTCGCGGGGGCAACAGCCTCAGACGTGAAGCCCAGGCTTCTCTCACTCCGGCTTCATCCTCCAGTTTACCAGGAAGGATACCGAGTCGTTCCCCAGCCAGCTGTGAGACATAGTCTCTCCAGCGGGTCCGAGGTCTGCCTCTTGGTCTCCTCCCTGTAGGACGAGCCCGAAACACCTCACCAGGAGGCATCCTGACAAGATGCCAGATATGCATAAAAATCAAAGGGAATTCAACGTTAACATTTTAAAACCACAACAATTTAACATGAAACTTTATGGGGTATTCTTCTTTAAACCAATCAGGATGAGTTAGCAGCAGTGTGTAAGATAGTTTTTTCCAATATTTTATTGTACCTGCAGTGAATTTGATTTTGAAGCCATTTGCCACAAGTCTGGGATCAGAGAGAAAAGTCCTTCCGTTTAGATCGGGGTCTTCTTTCTTCATGTTGCACAAGACCTCGGTATAATCAGCTCCTCCCAGATTTCTAAAGTCAGATTAAAGAGACTTCTTTAATTAAAAATATTAATGATCTTACATATTAAAAGCTATTTTACACAATTTATTTCTGTCAGGAGAGTAGTCTGTTCCCCTCTTGTCTGTGTGTGTGCAACAAGTCACACCTGAAACTCATCTACTCATCTGCTAGCACTAGAACCTTCACAAGGGGGTCAATTGACCACTACTACCTTAAAGCCCGTGGAGGTGTCTCGAGATACCAGGCCTTCTGCTTGAGTTATTAAAATAAGACACTTAAGAGTCGTTTGGAGGGCGCTTAACACTCGGAGACTAGGACTAGGAGACTCTAATTGAATTGCAAAAACGACTCTGCTCCTCAGTGTGCAGGTCACATACCTGCACACCGACTCTACCCCAGAAAGATGACTCTTTCTGGGGTAGAAAGGAGGTTGAGAAAATCTTGGAGCTTCTAGTGATAGAGCATATGTGGATCAGTTTTTGACACACTCTTCGCCAGATCGTTTGTTTATCATGCTTGACCTGTTATCCAGTTTTTGGCTCCAGCTCCTACATCAGAACCTGCCTAATTTATCTGTTTTTGTCTTCCTTATTTGGACTTTTTATCAATCTAATAAATCTGCTTGTGATTTTTTCATCTGAACCTGTCTGTTGTGTCAAGGGTATATTTTTGGCCTTAGCTCCACATCATGACAATTTCAAACAAATCAGTTCAGATTTCTAGCTCTACTCTTCATATAAATGTGTTTTATCCAGTTTGAAAATAAAAAATCCTCTTTTATGGTCGGGATTGAGAGAAATGTGTAAAGCATTACCCGTCTGTTAACTGGACGGGGTTTTGCAGACTCACTGCTGGAAGTATATTATTCTCTAGAAGTCTCTTAAACAGCAAGGCTTCCTCCACTCGAAACGGGTTTAACAACATGAGCCTCTGACCACATAAAATGACCCAGGCGCTCTGAGAGGCCAGCCGATTTACAAGACGGAGGCCCCGCGGTGCTGCCGTGCTCTGAGAAGTGAGGCGCTGGAGCTTAAGGCGAAGGGCAGCCATGCTGCACGGGAGGGGTTGCGAGGGTTTGGATGCAAAGCTCTTCGTCTTCTTTCGAGTCTGTGCGGTGAAGAGCTCATCGAGCCACTGCTGGTTCGACTGAGGAGCCTTCCGTTTCTGACTCTTTGAGGTGCTTGTAGCAGGATCTTTGAAGCATTCATCTGATGCCAATTTGCTCCTTTGGTTGTGGTGATCTTGGTGTTTTTTCGATTTCTCTTCATACCTACAAAGTTACAGCAGAAAAAATAACGAGCTTTGTTATTAAGAGGTCATCAAATTGAGAACCAATTAGATTATTCCATTTTCCAACTCAAAACTTTGTCTGCAGCACAAGAAAGCAATTTAGCTTCCAAAATAAAATTTAGCCAATCGCTTTAAAAGTAGTTCAGAGTTACAATGACTGTCATTGGACCAAGAGTTGTCGGTTTGATTCTTGATGAGCTTAAGCCTAAGTGTCATTGAAGAAGACACCAGAGCCCCAGTTGCTTCCACCATTGGCGCTGTCATGGCTGCCTGCTGTGGTGCAATGCAGTAAAGAAATTTCCCAACGAGGGATTAATAACGTACCAATATTATTATTAATATTAAACAAAAGACACTGGATCGCCAACTAATTCCTTCAATAATACAACGTAAAATTATAAAAGCAGAAGATCCAGAAATTAAAATGCCTGTTAGTCTTGTTGTTTAGTAATTTAATACCATAAATTTTAAAGTTAATCAACTCTTTTATGCATGAATCATAACAGGCTGCCTCGGGATTTTGTTGAAATTGTTTTTTTTTCCTCTTTAAGCATGAAAAAAAATCTTAGTTTGTGTTATTGTCCACTTTAGGGCCCACTCTGCATGAAAGGGAGTGTTCCTCTTAATAAAATCTGGGATTTGATTGATCTAGATATGAGTCCAGATCTATCCTCACAATGTGTAAGAAAATGATTGGGAATTAGGAAAGAAAAACATTTCTATTTGGATCATTTCACACATATCAGTCTCGGCGTTCCTCAGGGCTCTATATTTGGACCACCACAGAACAACATGGCATACAATTTTTTTAATTTTTGTATGATACTTTGACATAATTAATTTTAAAATTTGAACGAATTTGGTAATTACCAAAGTGTTAGATTTATGATTGGAGAATATTCATCTCTATAAGCAGGAAAAAAACATTAGAAATGAATCTTTTATCGTTTTGGTTGTCCTTAGTGTCATTATATCTGCTGTTATGTGAGATTTTCATCCTTTTAGCTCCAAAATTTGTCAGGAAAATTTTTTGAGGACATTAAAAGTGACTAAACAGGTGTACCACAATATAAAAATACCTTTTTAAAAAATATATATAAATTAAAGCTTCTTAATATGATGAGAATTTGACTGATTGAGTATCTTTTTCGCCCATCGACCGGAAGTTCGCGGGTTTGCATACCACTGGGTGCATGTCTAGCATCCTTGGAGAAGACACCTAACCCCCCGTTTCTTCCACCATTGGCGCCGTCGTGGGCAGCCTGCTGCGGTGTAGGAGTGCAGCACACAAATTTCCCCGGTGAGGGATGAATAGAGTAAAAAAAAGATAGTGATTTCCATCAGTGATTAATTAAGACTAACGTCCTTAGCCCCCGTTATTCTTAAATCCATTTCCATGAACTTGTGAAAAGCTCATTCCTAGAGGTGATTAGCAGTGTCCGTGTAAAGCGCCAAGTCATTGCAACATGTTACTTCATGTTTCAGACAGCAGCAGATCAGAACTCTTAGCAGATGTCTTTTTCCATACACTCGTCCATACCTTATATAAGGCCTTAAATACTGCTGATGCACATTTTCCAACCTTGCAATTACTTTAAATTGGTACGCAGTAATCTAAGATAATTGTGTTCAGGGCAGGATAATAGTATTCATTTTGATTCGCTCAGCAGACGAACTGGTAGGTTGTTGCTTTTTCTTTATTAACATGTTCATATACATCAAACTTTTTTGGGGTTTTTTTTTTTTTTGGTTACTAATACTCATTTTACAAAATTTTTAATGGTGTTCATTACTTTTTAAAATTACGACAATTGGTTTAAGGTCTAGAAAAAAAATCACACTTTCGCATCTAGTTTTTTTGTTTTGGTAGACGTTTAACCCTTTAACGTGAAAAAAAAATTACCTTTCTTATTGCGAAGGACAAGAAAACCGGAAGTGAATGACTTCCGGAAGTTGTTTACTTCCTGTTCCGGTCACTTTTTTTTAACAATCTCGTTTTCTAACGTGAATCGCGACGAACATTTTTTCGGCCGTTTTGCCCGATAACTAAAGGGTTATGTAACGAAACAAACATATAAAAGTAAAAAAGACGATTACAAGTCACTGGCTTCTTAATGTTTTTTTTTTTTAAATTAAGATTGTCTATGATTATTAATTTTTTTTAGAGACTTACAGCATAACTAACCAATTTCTAAAAAATAATTGCACTTTCACCCACGTGACTAAAACCCGGAAGTCGGCCATTTTGGATGCATAATTCAGGAAAAAAATTAACAATTGAATTGAAAAAAACTTAATTAATCCCCGAAAGGAGATTTGATTTTGCAGTGCTAACAATGCAATATTTTTTAATTTTTTTTATGTAGTTATTCAGAGGTGCAATTAGTTTTCCACGTATTTTCCGTGATATGGCAGAAAAATCGTCTGGTCTTAGAGCAGAAGAGAAGATGTTTAGAAAAACTAGAGTTGATTGGTTTTTTACATGATGTTATCAACCCGGAAGTATACATCTCATATCTCGTAACCAAATCTGCAGCTGAGTAGAAACTTGAAGTGAAAATGAACTAATTCACAATGTCTGCATTCGGAATTGCAGTCATCAAATCGGGATTGAAAATATATTATTTGGAATTGTATAAGAATCTTTTCCACCAATCAAGTTTTTCAAAATATCGTCTCTTTTTGTCCGCTAAAAGACCAGATGGTTTTCTGCCAAATCACAGCAATGACTTGTAAAATCAATTACACCTCTGGGGAGGCGGTGGCTCCGTGGTTAGAGCATTCACCCTCGGACCGAAAGTTAACCGGACATTCACTGGTTCTCATCCCACTGAGATTACGTCAAGGGTCCTTGGAGAAGACACCTAAACCCCCGTTTCTCCCACCATTGCTGCCGTCATAGGTGGCAGCCTGCTGCGGTGCAATGCAGCACACAAATTTTCCGGTGAGGGATGAATTAAGTATATTTTTTTAAAAAAAAGAAGAATAGAAACAAAAGATAAAAAAATTGAAAAAGAAAGAAAAAGAAAATATTGTTTTGTCGAAAGTTTCGTACTAATCTATGCCCCCAAAATGGCCGCCTTTTGTGTTGGTGCCGTCACATGAAAGCACTCTGAGATCTAGTTCTCACGTGTTCTATCATTAAGCTTAAAAATATGTAAAAAAGGTTGAGAATTTGTCTTTTTTGGTTCAATCAATATCAATTATTTTGAAACAACAAAGACACTGAATTTATATGTAGATATTTAATAAAAAAAATTAAAAACTTAAACTAATTGTAAGAACTGACTCTTATAAATAATCCAAATATATATGCGCTATCCTGAAAGTGTTATATAAACTCAAACTAAAAAGATTAAAACACATTAAATAATATCCATCAAATTGAGAAAAATTAACCATAAATTTAAAAAAAACAAAACCATGAACCAATGAATGACATTTTTTGGGCTAAAGTTGTCCGGTAATAACTCCTTTCCAGAGAAGGCATTTTCAAGGATATGACAGGTCATTCACCTCACACTCACCTCCCCGTCCCGCACTCTATCGGAGCAAATAGCAAGAGATGGAAAGAACAAGTCAGAAAAGTAAAGGTCTGGAAACTCACTTCTTACGGTCTTCCTCCCTCAGATTTTTCCACCTCTCCTGAATAGTGATGCTGATGTCCTGCAGGCTGGCTGCAGGCTTCTCCTTCAGCACCTCAGCTCTTGCCTCTTTCTCGAAAAGTGAAGCAGGAGACAGTGGTACTTTCATGGCACGGTTACTGATCATGTCGTAAGCTGTTAGAGAAGCACGTTTCTCCGTTATGGCGTTTAGCGTCTTTTTACCACAGCTGCTCAGGGTTTTTGCCTCTTCTTGGTCTGACGTAACCTGCTTTGAGGGTTGGTGGATGATGACGGGCTGCAGGGGTTCTCCTGAAATGGGGTCGCTTAGAGCGGTTCCACAACTCCAGTCTTTAGCTGATATCTGCTCTTTGTTTGTGTCCGTTGTTGGTACATCGTCCTCTTCGAGTCTGACAGGACCAACGTCTGCTTTCTGAGGGCAGCTTTGAGTTGTTTCATCAGCAAAAAGAGAAACGCTAGAGTTGCCCTCTGGTGGGATCTGGTTAACAAACCAATCATCCGCTATGGAAGACGATGAGCTGTTGTTTGAGGGCTGATGGTCCCGTAAACCATCGGTTTTTGTTCTTGATGAACTCGTCTCATCGTGTTTATGGATCTTCTCACTCTGGTTGGAGAGATTTACGCGACTATCTCGAATGTCTTCATTTTCTAGAGAAACATCAGGTTGTAAAAGGCAAGATGGAGGGTGAGATGTTTTCTCGCCGATCTGTTTGTCTTTGTTACAGGGGCGAAAACCGTAGAGAGAAACCAGCAACGCCTCCACTGCGGTCAGTACGGCCTCCTAAACGTCAGATAGATGGCAGAAAAACTTACTATCAAAACAAAATGAATGCTTTTGGGTTCATATTTATGCAGCTAGAATCTTAAGTTTAACATTATTGAACAAAGTATAAAACAGAGAGTATTGTAGAAAACCCGATTACGTCCAATCAGCTGAGTTTACCCCGTCTGTGTGTGAGAGTTGGCATGGAAAAGAAACTTGAACTGTTTGAACGAAAACAAAATGAAAAGATTTGTAATTAAAATCTGGAAATCTTACTAGCGCTAGCGCTGTTTGTGTTGGAGTCGTTACACCAACAGCTAGTTGACCTTTATTTATAGCCCGAAAGGTGATAGCTATGGTATATCATCATCTTATACTGAACTCGATCCGCAATCTAATACATTCTCAAGGTGAGTGTGAGGCGATATGTGGTGAAAGCAGACAAATATTCACTACAAAGCAGTACAATTTCAACAAAATGGATGAAAAACGTTGGGAAAAATGACATTGGTATTGCAACTATTGTACTTACGTAAATTAATAGTAGTGTGTAAAAACTGGATTAAACTTTTTTTTAAAGTATGTCTGTTGTGTGACGGGCTGATAGTTCAGTCCTGATGGGCTTGTAGTGTCCTCCTGGTTTGTCACACCTGACTTATTGTCATTGAAAACCTTTCGAATGATGGTCCTCCTGTACCAGAGTTTGGCAACCTCCATGTCGGTATACACACAATGTTATTTATTACTGTTTCTACTCACTGCTGCTGCTGTGCGTGTGGTTTCTGTTTTTATTACGATAGAACAATTATTTATCTAATATTATGTTTTTAAAAGCTTTCAACCAGCTTTGTTCTGACAACTGCGTGTTCTTCTATCATTTTCTGTTTTGTAGTTTTCCGCTAGTTAAAAGGTAACAGCCTCAGACAGGAAGCTCAGGTTTCTCTCACCGCGGATGCCTCCTATAGCTCATCCGGGAGAGTCAAGAGATGTTCCCCGGTCAGCTGTGAGATATTGTCTCTCCAGTTGGTCCAGGGCCTGCCTCTGAGTCTCCTCCCAGTGAGACATCCCCGAAACACCTCAACACCCAATGGTTCAGGAGGCATCCTAACCACATGCCCAAACCACCCTATCTGGCTTATCTTGCCCTGGAGGAGCAATGGATCTACTCCAAGCTTCTCCCAAATGAAGGAGCTCCTCCCCCTATCACTGATTGAGTGAACCCAGTCACCCTGCAGGGGAAGCTCATTTCAGCCATATGTATCTTTGTTCTCATTCTTTCCAACACACACAGAATGTGACTGTAGGTGAGGATTGGAACGTAGATCAGCTGGTAAATTGAGAGCTTTGGTTTTCGACTCAGCTCTTTCTTCTCCACGACTAACATTTTAAGACCGACTCAATTTAAATCTCATATTTTTATTATAAAGAGGTGAAGAAGTGTGTGCAGTGAGGCTGTAACGAGTGGAGAAAAGTATCAGGTGTGATGTGTGACAGAAGAGTTTCAGCTAGAATGTAAGGGAAAGTGTACAAAACTATTGTGAGACCGGCCATGCTGATTGATCTAGAGTGGTACTGAGGAAAAGACAGAAAACAGAGATGGAGGTAGCAGAGATGAAGATGCTGAGGATCTCTCTGGGAGTGACCAGGATGGACAGGATCAGAGGAACAGCACATGTTAGAGGTTTTGGAGATAAAGTCAGAGAGGTCAGACTGAGATGGTTTTGACATGTGCAGAGGAGAGAGCGAGAGTACATCAGCAGAAGGATGCTGGGTTTGGAACTACCAGGAAAGAGGACTAGAGGTAGACCAAAGAGGAGGTTCATGGACGCAGTGAAGGAAGACATGAAGATAGTTGGTGTGACCGAAGAGGATACAGCAGATAGGGTTAGATGGAAGAAACTGACTTGCTGTGGCGCCCCCTGAGGGGAACGCCGAAAAGAGAAGGAGAAGATTTTAAATTTACCTTGTCATGCAGTAGAACTTGGGATTTGTCTGGAGTCAGATTAACATCCACAGATGAAGGAGAGATGTTGATTTTAAGCACCATGATGGGATACCTCTGTCTGGCTGCGTCCTCTGCGTACTGAGCAGAGTAGTGTTGGCGTAACAACTGATACCCAGGGAGCAGAAAAAAAAGAGAACAATGTGAGGTTTGATAAACGCCGACAAGATAATAAAATTACTTTACCTTCATTATTTCTTTTTGTTGAACTGGGCGGTTGTTTACAAATGTGAATGTTTTGTCAGGATGAGATGTGCTTGTAGAGGAATAATCAGCTCCAGGTTTTGGGAAAAAGCCATCTAAAACAATCTGGTAACAAAAAAGTAATAGATTAAAAGACATCAAAACACTCTCCACATAAAAATAATAATAAAAATAAAATGACGAGAATTGTTATGACCAGCTTACTGATGACATCACCATACAGAGGGGTGTGGTTTATTTGTTTTACTTTCTGCTAAATTCTGCAACATTTTCAATAACCCTTTATGAATGAAAAATTTTAAGTTTTCATAACAAGATGAAAAGTACTTTGAGTGAGATAGAGTCACACTGTTTCCTGTCTGCTATGTCCCATGGTTCCAAATATTCCAAAGAACAATGGATCTTTGACCTTGGTAGGGTTTGTTGTTTAAATTCTTCTAGGAAGCTATACACCCCTCCTAGACTCCGCCCATGAGCTCACGACCATCTCTTTTGCCTTCCTTCGTACTCCCGTGTTTTCTCCAATTGAAGTGTATTTATTGTGTGCCCCTTTTTTTAACGCCACCTACCCTCAGTATCTCAATTTTGTCGCCCTTATTTCTTTCAAAAGAAAGGAACGCTGAAAAATGGCTGATGGCCTCAAGTCTTCCTGGACTCTGGAACTTGTCTTGAACTCTGGCGTTCAACTGAAACCAGTATTACCCTTCAGGGGTACATAAAGTTTTTCAATTCAATATTCGAGATATTACGTTTGCGTCGCACTTAACCGGCACAATCAGCAAAATGAAGTAATATTTAAGCATCTTGTTGGATCTGTGTGCGGTTGCAGTTGGTATTCTTCTGTCTCTAGAGACAATGGAGTTTACTCGAGGTGCTCAGTTTTACAACTAGCCTGCCTAATTTATCTAGGCTTCATGCACCCGATGAAGCCAGCATGTTGTGGTAAGGGAGTACCTTATGGCCCGGGGCGTGCCCAGGTTGAGGCATGCAGTAAGTTCTCAATGGAATCATAGGACTCCTATCGTCAAGAGGGACCCTTAGCATCGGGCTCTATGCCAAATGAGCCTGGGCTTTTAATAATGCATTGAACTTATGTTACACATTTCCAGGACGCTCAAACACGCTTCACAGATGTGCGTTATTCATCCACTCCATACCAGGTAATGGTAAGCTACTGTTGTAGCCACAGCTGCCCCGGGGCAGACTAACAGAAGGGACGCTGCCATTTTGCGCCATTGGCCCTTCTGACCATCAACAACCAATCACTCACACACACCATCCAGACAAGGCAACATGGGTGAAGTGTCTTGCGCAGGGACACAGCAAACATTTGATCTCAACGGCCACTGTAGCGCCTGGGGTTCCAGCGGTCCCCCATCCAAGTACTGCCCAGGCCCAGCTTGCTTAGCTTCTAAGGTCTGATGTGATCAGGCATCGACAGGCTGGTATGGCCATAACTTAAATTATAACTGGTATGTGTTGCCACACCTGGGGAGGTCACTCCATTGAAGCTAGCCTTCCCAGGTGTAGGCCTGGGTAGGTCACGAGATTTTGCTGGATCTAGTGCATCGTGATTTAAGTAACTCTAGAGAATCAAGGACTGCCCCGATACAATGTATAATCTCTGAAATGTAATTGATGAGTAGTGATACAAGCTTGAGACAGGAACCCCAAAATTATGAGCAGGGTGTAAGTTGAACACGTACCCACATACACCACAACCTTTCATTTACCGTCACACAAAGGGGTGTTCTTTCTGAACTAAAACTGATGACTCAGCATACAACCTAACAACTGTATTTAAAACTCTAATATGAACATAAGCTAGTAAGATATTATAGAAGGCTATTAACGTTCAACAGATCGTTGGAATAGCCACGTGTGGTTTTTTTTCCACCAGGCTCAAGGCTCATTATTAGCAGCAGCGCGCGCCAACGAACTTAATAAATGAACTGCAGTTTCAGGTCAGGGCACATCTGCTTTCCTCTATTTCTGCTCATTAGGGTCACTTTATGAGAGTACAAATGGCACCTCTGGCCCCAAAGGGCTATGTGTAGCCAGGGAGCAGAAAGCGAGTGTCACATTTTGTTCTGCAGAGGGAAGTCTCTGGTGGCTCTCTACGAGGAGCCGAGAAAACAGTCAGGCTGACTCGTAAGACTTTGTTCTTTGGAATAAAGAGTTAAAACATTCCCTTTCAAAAGGTAAAGGTGAAAGGTTGTTCTCATAACTGGGCGCTGGTTTGCAAAATAACAAAAACAAAGAATAAAGTGAGAGAAAGAGGGTGAAAAAAGGGGCTGCTCTGTATCTGTCAGGCAGCATTAGTTGGAAGCCTGACAGCAGCTGAGAGCCAAATGACACCTAGAGTGACCAAGCAGAAACTATTAGAACAGCTTAGCAGACAGAAAAAATATTCACACTTTGTCAGGAACAAAGTTCAGAGAAAATTCTAAAGAAATGGTGGGCTAACCAAAATACTGAAACGGTTGGTCAGCTACCGTTCATGCTGGTTTCACGCCAGACGAGGGTAATCAGCTCTTGGCTTAGAATCCCATTCAATCTCAAGGTCTCATTCTCTTAACAAGACTTTCAATAAAATTACTTCCAAAAAGGAAGGAGAATAAATCAAATTAGCATATTTTTCAGACTATAAGTCGCACGTTTTTTTTTATAGTTTGGTTGGGGTGCGACTTATAATCCGGAGCGACTTACATGCGGAATTATTAACACATTTTTACTATCATTTCGCATGTCGTTTTCACATTAAACAGCATGTCATTTTCACACTTTACCTAAGGAGGGCGCTCTAGTTTCAACTTTGCCGGTAACATAAAAACAACTGAAGAAGAAGAAAAGAAAATCCTTTTCTGCAGATTAGAAGCTGAAAATAGATTTTTATGCAGCTGAAAATGATAATCGAGAAACAGAAATAAAGTTTTTACCTAGTGAGAAGCTTATAAGGGATTTGTGAAAAGCCGAGGTTACTCTAACTGGAACGAAGAAAACAAAAAAGCTAATCGTGGGCTAAAAGCTAAGTGGCTACAGTTAGAGGAACAAGTTCATATATGGGTGTTTGAACAACGTGCTGGAGGAAGAGTAGTTGTGGACGGATCAAGAAATGCGGAACTTGTGGCTTACAAAGTGCTTAGCGTCAGGATGGCTTCTTTAGAATGCGCAATGCTCTGTTTGTAATGGCTAGCATGGGCAGAGAGCGCGCATCGCACCACAGTTCAAAATTAAATTAAAAGTTTTCAACCCCATACCTACCATCATTTCTGGAGGCTTAACCAAAATAGTCCAGCCATTTGATATTTCTGTGAATAAGAGCTTGCGTAACCTGTGAGAGCAGCTTATCGTGAGAGCAGCTTCACGATAATCCAGAGAATGCGCCGTGCAACTTTCCTGGAAGTCATTGGCTGGATTGACAAACGCACATTCTCAGTTTATTTACGCGTCATGTGAAGGTAGTATACCGTATCGCCTGTTGTTCTCCATTTTTATTTACATTTTAAAATGTCTTTCAAAGAAAAATGTCTGTTTTGGTGTTGAATATTATCAAATAAATTTCCCCAAAAATGCGACTTATATTCCAGTGCGACTTATATGTTATTTATTTTCTTCATTTTGTGCGTTTTTTGGCTGGTGCGACTTATACTCAGGTGCGACTTATAGTACGAAAAAAATATGAAACATAAAAATATATCTTCTCTGACATTTTTATCTGTATCAGTCAGTATTTCTAAGTCCGACCTCCTTAGAATTACTGCATGTTAGTTTCTTTCAATTCATTTCAATCGTTCTAAACATCCCAGTGCGCCACAGCTAGCTTACAGTTCCTCACCATTTTCTGATGATTTCAACCCTGCTGCTTCAATAGCAATACGGCGAATTGACCCATTTCGCACATGCTAACTTCAGTATATTTACCTCATCACATCGGACCAATCAGATTACAGAGCAAGTCCAAGAGGACTATCGACAATGTTTGAATTTAATCAATCGGATATTTTCTCCTATTGTCTAAAAACAATCAGTCATAGCCATGAAAGAAAGCACACAGATGGGAGTGAGAGAGGTTGGCTACAGCCCGCAGTCATCACTGTCACAGTTTAACAATTAGTTCAACACTTTTATCGCAAATGAAAAAAATCAGCAAGTGGCTTTCTCTCGTGTGGGTGTTTAAAAAGACTTTTGGTCGGTTTGAGTTACAACAAACACCCAACTCAGAGGATTTGTGCGGACATGTCTCACTACAGTCAGTGATCCCATTATTTTTGTTCTTCAATCACATTGACTGAAATACAAAGTACATGGTTCATTGTATGTGCCCGTAAAACATAAACCTATGTTTTAAATTTTAAAAATTAACTCAATTTGTGGGTTGGCACAGTGGCCTCACAGCAAGAAGATTGGGGTTTGAATCTTTGAGTGGCCCGAGTTTTGAAACACTGGCCTTTTTGTGTGGAGTTTGCATGTTCTCCCCATGTATGCATGGGTTTTCTACGGTCTCCGCCCACCCTCCAAAAACGTGTGTCAATTAGCCGCTACAAAATTGCCACTAGGAATGAATGTGTGTGAATGGTTGGATGCTCATACCGGGGGAGGGATCTCTCTTTCATGTGTATCCCCATAAGGTTTCTCATTTTTTCCCACTAATGGTTTTTTTAGGAGTTTTTCGTCACTGTGAAGGAGAGTCTGAGAGCAAGAATGTGCTAATATTGTCTAGCAAGCATTTGTTAGTTTTCTTGTTGTGTATTTGTGTTAATACATTCCTCTTTTTCTTGTGAAGCCCATTGAGACAGAAATTCTGGATTTTGGGCTTTACAAATAAAATTGAGTTGAATTTGGTTGTATACGTATGTTTGTTGCCACGCAACCGATTGGCGACCTGTTTGGGGTGTATCCTGCCTCTCGGCTGAAATCAGCCAGGATAGGCTCTGGCACCCCCTGTGATCTCTTTAGGGATAAACGGTTCAGAAGACAAAGTCAATTTTTAAAAAAAAAACAACTCAGTTTGGTGAACTTTCACATGTGAGGTTTAGGTTTGTCACAAATGGCGAAAAAACACTTTTGAAAATCCATAAATAAGGAAGATATTTTCTCCGATCAGCATATAATAACAGTTAAACACTTTCTTCTAACTTACAGGAGGTTGTTCCTGCTCTTGGTGAAACGGGATTAAATTAGCTACGGTGGTGGACCCTAGAACGGCCACCAGGGCGCTTCTGTCATTGGCCACCTTCGGCTTCTGCCAAACCACCACCTGGAACCAAAAACATGAGTCATTATAAATGTATACCATATTTTTACGACCAAAAGGTGCACCGTATTAAAAGATGCAGTCCAAATTTTGCGTGCTCTGTATTTAACACACACATAAGGCGCACCTGATGATAGGGCACGGGTTTTTATACATATCCTCTACACCGTCCACCTTACAATAACAACAACACACACACGTGCGTATTTAAAAATAGATCAGGAGTAAAACTGAGTTTGTTTGGCTTTATTTAAATATTAGTTACAGTCGTCATAAAGTCATTTATCAAATCCATCAAAGTCCTCATCCTCCGTTTCCGAATCTAAAAGCTGCGCCAAATCCAACATAGCAGGTCCACTTTCCTCGCTGTCAGAGTCACTTTCTGTACCGTGCAGCTCCGAGAATATGATGCCGGCTTTTGTGAAAGCTCGGACAACAGTGCCAGCAGACACGTTAGCCCAAGCATCTACAATCCACTGGCAAACTGTGGCGTAACTCGCCCGGCGCTGCCTTCCACCCTTTGTGAAGCTGTGGTCGCCGCTGTCATCCTTCGGCGGCTCGATTCCCATGTTCCTCCATGTAGCTGATTGCCATCAGTTTAAACTGAGCTTCATAAGCGTGTCTCTTTTCCATTTTCAGTGTTGTTAAAACTGCAATGTTCTGCATAAAACACACGCCTGTTTTTCATACACAATCCACGCCCACACTTTCCCCTTTAACGTACTCATTTGCTCAACTACGTCCGCCTCATGGTTCTCTAATACGTCCGCGAATCACATAGGGCGCACCGTTCATTTTGAAGAAAATCTGAGACTTTTATGTGCGCCTTATGGTCGTGAAAATACGATACATTAGATTTTTTACATAGAATGAATGAGTTTCTCTCTAATAATACGTTTAGATTTTTCGACTAGAATGAGTTTGACACCTGCTTCTAAAACAATCTCATTTGTTTTAATCTAAACTCCAGAAACAACCGAGACGTTGGCTCGGAGCTGGTTTAGACTTTATCTTCAGTAATAACAGAGCTCCTGGTGAGGAGTCCATTAAAATGATTTTAATGGACTCCTCGTGAAACGTCTTACTGAGACGTTTCACGATTAGTTTAGGAAAATATAAATCAGTAAAGCTGCTGGGACGCATTACTCCAGTTTATCATGCAGACCAGATCAAATCCACTTTTTATACTAAAGTTTGAAGAGTATTGTTACATTTCAATGGCTTCTAACTTATTCATTCATCTTCTGAACCGTTAATCCCTATTGGGGTCGTGGGAGCTAACCGGAGCCTATCCTGGCTGATGTAAAGCGAGTGACAGGGTACACCCTAAACAGGTCACAAATCTGTTGCAAGGACACACACACAACCATCCACACACACTCATTCATAGGGGCAATTTCATAGCGGCCAATTAACCTAGCATGTTTTTGGAGAGTGGGAGGAAACCGGGTTACCTGGAGGAAAGCCGTGCATACATGAGGAGAACATGCAAACTCCACAAAGAAAGGACAGGTTTTCAAGCCTCGTCCCCCCACAGAACTTGAACCCCTGACCTTCTTCCTGTGTGGCCACTGTGCCGCTAGCTTCTAATTAATGTAGATGTTTTGTGAATTTCATCCAGATGTCAAATTAGAGTCAATCACTTGTTCAATCTGAACTAGGGCTGAAACAACTAATCGATTTAATCGATTATTGAATTAGTTGTCAACTAATTTGGTCATCGATTAATCGCCTAAAAAGTTTTTACTGTCAACTGCACTTAAATTGGTCTCCAAGTGGGGCAGTAGAGAACAAATTGAGATGCGAGCTACCAAGATAGAAGGAGAAGAAAAAAGCCAATCATTGGCCTTCATTTCACCCCACCTCATGTGATCAGGCAGGTTCAACAAGATGGCAGAAAGAAAAACAACCAAAATCATCCAATGTTTGGGATAATTTTTCCCTAGATGTGAAAAAGACTTGCGTTAATATGTAAAGTTTGCAAACGTTTTTGCACGGAAGTGCAACGTCCCTGCACAAACATCTAAAAACAAACATATTGGACTCAAAGCGGGAGACGGCGAACCGCAGCGATATATGACGTTATTTCTAATAAAAATAATTTCACTGGTCGCTAAATGCACTTTTTAAACAAACCGACATGAACTATTTTCTGTGGAAAAACGAGTGCACTCCGCAGCAGAGCGCTTCACTCGCGGACTGTTATTTTGGAAACGATTGTGTCCGGTATAAGGCCGCTGTCAGTAGGAAGACGAGGGGTTTAAAAAAATGATCACTAAATTCAATCCAGGATACAAGATTCCCTCTTCTACAACGCAATGCACTTTTTTTTTTTTTTTAAATGAGTGTTGTTAGTTGGGCACCCCTTTAGCGATTAGTAGATCTGTAAACACTGATTCGTTTTTTATAGTATAAGTGGTAAAGATGTCAATTTATTTATTAAAGTTACTATTTTTACAGTAGAGATGGTGTTTTTTTTTTTTGCACTAATACTACTTGAACATTTTTTGTATATTTTTTCCTCATGTTAATCTGGGGCCATTTTTATTTGGTACTAAACCTCTGAACAAAGTTAAACTTGTATTTCTAAAAGTGTTACAGATTTCTTGTTTTCAAATGTGATCCTAGATGGTCAACAGTTTACATTTGATGTTTTGTTAGCCAGTACTACGAAACACATTTTATGGGTGCTTATGATTTAGTTTGACTGTATACAGTAAATAGATTGGCTATGAGTTGTGTTTTTGCACAATTACATTCTATAATATGCCAAAAAAACTAATGTTTATTAAATTGATATTTTATCCGATTAATCGGTCCAATAATCGACCGATTAATCGATTATCAAAATGATCGTTAGTTGCAGCTCTAATCTGAACCACAACGTCCAGTTAAATCTGAGCAAATTACAGATTCATATACCTACAGATGATAACTCCATATATGAGTTCATCTGAACGAGTAGAGGTATCCAGGTGCCATGGATATTTGTCAAGATCGTACCATCTCCGATTGTGATGCTGCTGGTTTAGATTAGAAGTCTTTATCTTTCTCCTGAGATTGATCTTAGCGGCATCGGTCGGAACTGATCTGGAGTTTAAAGATCAAATGCTTCATGTCTAGATCGCGATATTTATTTTTTAAGTGTATAAAACAATCTCGTCTCTTTAATTAGACTTGATATCCATGTCTAAATTTAAAGTCGTTATATTTGGATTGCAAAGGAGACGATGGTGCTGTGACTCTTTGTTATTTATTTATTACTCTGGTTTATCAGAGGTGTCTCTTTTTAAAATCAGGAAAAATCTGATTTATTAAAAGTCATATGTGGAATTCCACAAGGCTCAACGCTGGGGCCTAAACTCTTTATCCTGTACATCAATGATTTGTGTTACACATCCAAACTAATAAATTATGTACTGTTTGCAGACGACACTACTCTTTACTTTTCAGGAAAAGACCTGAACCAAATGATACAATCAGTTAAAAGAGAATTGAGTAAAATAAAAATATGGTTTGACATACTTTGTAAATAAATTATCATTAAATATTGAAAAAACAAAATTTATAGTATTTACAAAATTAAAAGTACCTAAACAAATTCAAATTATGCTTAATAACACCCCATTGGAACGAGCTTACGACAGTAAGTTCCTTGGAATGATTATAGATCACAAATTAAGCTGGAAATCACACATAAATTATACAAAAAATAAACTGTCTAAAGTAATAGCAATCATTTATAAATTCAGATTTGTCCTAAATAAAAAAAGTTTGTTTATGTTATATAATACATTAGTACTTCCATATATAACTTATTGTATCGAGATTTGGGGAAATACGTACAAAACTAACACAAAACCAATTTATATTTTACAAAAAAAAGCAATACGAGCAATAACATTCTCATCTTATAATCAACCTACCAATAATCTATTTATAAATTTAAAAACATTAAAGTTCTATGATTTAGTGGAATTACACACTTTAAAATTTATGTTTAAGATAAAAAAAAACATGATGTCAAACTCTCTACAAAATATGTTTATTATTAGGAAAAGTCCATACGAACTAAGAGGAAATGATGTGTTCATTAAAAATAAATTTAGAACAAATGTTAAAAAATTCTGTATTTCTATTAAAGGTGTGGATCTTTGGAATAATTGTAATGATGAACTTAAATTGTGTTTAAATCTTTTATGTTTAAAAAAGAAATTTAAGTTATTAATACTTAAAAAATATGCAAGTCTTGATGGTTAAATTCAAGCTTCTATAAAAAGTAAACAATTATGATGTGTTATGATTATGTTATGTGTTACAAATATGTGTTATGATTACGTTATATGTTATGATGTGTTATGATTATGTTATGATGTATTATGATATTATTATGTTTTGCGTTATAACAATTATGATGACTTAGTATTTACTTATGTCTTTTTGCTTTTATTATGACATAAAAAAAAAAAAAAAAAAAAGGGTCGGCGTAATAAGCGTTTGCTTCAGCCGTTACCTTTTCGATCCTTTGCTGGAATATGGTTGTTTTCTTTATTTCATTGATATGAGGTTGCACTGTGACCGAAATAAATAAATAAATAAATAAAACCGCGTTGGTTTTTAACGGACGGCTCGGTTGAAAACCATTCAATAAAAAGGGGAAATAGTAGAAAGTGACACACGCCTTTGGTATGTGTTCTGGTTGCGTCCGGAAAAGCTTCTGTTGTTAACAACGTCACCCAACAACCAAGCGTCTGTTTGTTTCCATTTGCTAATAACATCATTAAAACTGTCTCTGAACACATTACAGCTTTTTTCCATTCGTTTTTTTTTTTTTTCTATCTCAACCTGAAAACAGATAGAAGCAATTAAAAAAAGAACATATTAAATACTAAAAATAATGTATCTTCATATTTCTAAAAAAAAAAAAAAATTTAAATGAATTTATTTTATGTGAATGTGATTAAAAAAAAATCACTGCAACTAAAAACAAATTAAAATGAAGTTTTTTTCTCTCTAAAAAAATGTAATAGAAAGTATTAAAAAATTATATTAAACTCTATGAAAAAATTCAATTAGTTCTTACAATCTTATTAAAATTTGTTGATTAAATACATTTATTTACAAAAACAATATTTAATAATTTTATTAAATATTATTATTTTAATATATATTTATAATATAAATGTATTATTTGTCAATATTATTAATTTAAACAATATTTATTTAATAAATATTTAAGTTAAAAAATTAGAAATAAGTTTCAGATTTTTTTAAAAGTAGGAGGCGAATGTTTTTTGGAAATATTTCGTGGAATCAAATCAAATTTTAAAGACAATCTCGCTACTTTTAATTAGTTTAAAATCAAAATAATTTAGATTAAATTAAGTAAATAAAAATGTATTTGCTCGATGAAAACTGATGAAGATCTTGATCCAGTTGAAGAGTTCTAGAAACGTAATGAGGACACCAAGTGGGAGAGACTAGAATGAACCTGTTGAATGGACACTGACGTTAGATCAACAATTTGTTTATCTATTTTTAATCCTTCTATTGATTATATTATAATAATTACATTAAAACCACATTAAATCATCTTAAACATTATATAAAAGGGATAATTTAAAGAAAAAAAAGTGACGTTTTCATGCTGAATGTTAGCAGCAGACCTAGAGTCAGTGACCTCTGACTCCAGTAGGTGGCGTGCAACTGTCAAAATCTGTATCAAGCAGGTCGAGGAGAACAGAGAGACCCAGTATGAGGCTAAAAATACCCAGAAACAGCAAAAAAACGTAAGTCTGTCACTGCTCCCTCCATGACTCATACCACCTCTCACATTAGCACTCAGTGTGGCAAGAGCTGCAGCTCCCGCTTGGCTTTTTCAGCCACAGCCGAAGCTGCACAAACAGTTAGGTATTCAGTTACAGAGCTAACTTATCATTCTGCTCCTTAACACCAGGACCGTTGCGTTCTAGATCTACCTGCAAGCGCCATGACCGTCAATACGACGCTTAAGGAATTATTGATGTTTTGCGCTGCTATATTGCACAGATAAACTTTTACATCACTCAATTTTTAAAGTAATATTGATGCTAAAATGTCTTTTTAAAACCTAGAATAAAAAAGCAAACACCCAAGTAAAATTAATTTTTCAATACCCTACTTTTTTTGCGCAATTTGCGCTGCTGTTTCAAAAATGTCGTCGTTAAAAATTGGCTAGGCAATATTCCAATATGTTAACCTGAACTTTAAAGATTTATCTAGAAAACATGGCAGACTTTATTCAGACAACAATTTTCTGGCTCTCTTCATGGTGTCTCTTTGATATTATCTCACACAACCTTTCTAAAATGTTTCTGTAATGGCGTCAGAGTCCTCCTTGTCTCTCTCTCAAAAAATGTACACACAACTATATGTGGCAATGTGGCAATAAACTCATTGCCATAGCAATGTGTTAGTTGTCATAGCAACAACTTTTGCGGGAAGCTGTTATTATGTATTTTTTTTGTGTTCTAAAAATGAACATTTCAAAGTTTATAAGCATTTTATGTCCTCTAACCTGCTGCACCCCGCAGCACCTGAAAGAAAGAGCGCATTGCCATAGCAACAACTGCCCACAGAAGTTCTTACTATGTTACTATGGCAACAAACACATATTGACACATTGCCACACATAAATGTGTGTGTAAATATTTGTGGAGAGAGACAAGGAGGACTCTGACGCCATTACAGAAACATTTTTAGAAAGGTAGAGATAATATTAAAGAGAGTAAGAAAAATGTTGTCTGAATAAATTATGCCATGTTTTCCCGCAACAAGTTTTGCAGGAAGTTGTAGCTATGGCAATGCGCGCCTCCACTCAGCTGCTGCGGGGCGCAGCAGGTACGGGGAGATAAAATGCTTATAACTTTTGAAATGTTCATTTTTAGAACACATTTAGAACACAACATATTTATTCTAATTAGCATATTAAATAGATGTGGAGTCGTATTGACGGCAGCGGACGTACTGACCTTGTTGTGAACCAGCATCAGTCTCAGATCAGGTTTTACGAGAGCATAGGCCATCAGAAGATCCTGGACTTTTTTCACCTCTTCTTTGCACTTTTTGGCGGACGAATAGTACTGCCTTCTTACTGGGAGATTCTTAAAAAGTTTCAGCACGCTCACTGATGTACCTGGGACACATACATCAAAAATAATTTCTCTATATTAACGAGTTTCACTTCTTTATTATAAACAAACAGGTTTACTCATTTGATTCCTCGGCCGTCTCGTACAGTACCTTGACCTAAGTGAGACGGTTTCTTGGAAACTATTTTCCCCGTGAAGTCCAGCATGTATTGGGTGCTGACGTGATCTTTTTCTGTCTTCGTGATTACAGACACCTGAGGGTAACCAAGAGTTAAATCCGTGTTCAGCTCCTTGTTGGTTAAATTGATCAAATTTGGTACAAGTTTTGTCGTGTACATGAACTCTAATCATTGTTCTGGTTCACCTAAGCCACAGCACAGATAGAACCCAGGGCCTGATTACAAACACCTGAGGGTAACCATGAGTTAAATCCATGTTCAGTTGCTTGTTGGTTAAATGAATTAAATTTGGTACAAGTTTCGTCATGTACATGAACTCTAATCATTGTTCTGGTTCACCTCAGCTACAGCACAGATAGAACCCAGGGCCTCTCCTCTGAAACCATACGTTTCCAGATGATGCAGATCTTCATGGCTACAGATCTTTGATGTGAAATGTCTGATAGCCATCACAGGCGTATCTGCAGTGTCGATGCCAATACCGTTATCACGTACTTCTATCCGGTCCAGGCCAAAGTTCTCCTTAATTATGTGAAGATACCAAAGCATGTAAAATATGGTGACAAACACAATCAAATGTTTTACAAAGACCATCAAGATTTGAATTGGTTTCATACCAGCTTCACATCGATGCTCAAAGCTCCAGCATCCAGAGAATTTTCCATCAGCTCTTTCACAACGTTCACTACTGATGTGATGACCTGGGAGCTGGAGAGCAGCCGCACGGTGTCTGACGGCAGCTGCTTCATCACGACGTCTGATTAAAAAACATTTATGGTTTTAGTTTGATTACAGTGAAATATAACGGGAAGAACAAGCATTTGGGATGTTTTAGCTGATCGAACCAGAGTTCTGGTTTGTTCTGTTCTGCTTGTTCGCGGCTGGTCGCCGGGGAAACAACCTCAGACGACTAGCGCAGAATTCTCTCACCCTGGCTGCATCCAGGGTGATCAAGCTGAGATCGACAGGCGGATCGGTGTGACGTCAGCAATAACTAGGACGCTGCATCTGTCCGTCGTGGTGAAGAAAGAGCTGAGCCGAAAAACAAATCTCTCGATTTACAAGTCGATCTACGTTCCAAACCTCACCAATGGTCACCAGCTGTGGGTGGTGACTGAAAGAACGGAAACACGGATACAAGCGGCTGAAATGAGCTTCCTCCGCAGGGTGGCTGGGCTCTCACTCAGAGATCGGGTGAGGAGCTCTGCCATCCGGGAGGAACTCGGTGTTGAGCCGCTCCTCCTCCAGGTCGAGAGGAGCCAGATGGGGTGGTTCGGGCATCTGGTCTAAATGCCCCCCGAGCGCCTCGCGGGCGAGGTGTTTTGGGCACGTTCCACCGGGAGAAGACCAAGGGGCAGACCACGAACCCGCTGGAGAGACTATGTCTCACGGCTGGCTGGGGAACGACTTGGGATCCTTCCGGGTGAGCTGGAGGATGCAGCCGGTGTGAGAGAGGCCTGGGTTGCCCGTTTGAGGCTGTTGCCCCCGCGACCCGGACCCGAAACAAGCGGAAGATGACGGAACGGAACAATAGTCTCTCCAGCAGGTCTGGAGTCTACCTCTGACTGGAGCCTCCAGGACGCCCACCGCAGCAGCTGGGCGTCCTGGAGGCATACTAATCAGATGCCCGAACCACCCCATCTGGCTTCTCTCAACCCGAAGGAGCAACGACTCTACTCCAAGCTCCTCCCTTAATATATTATATCAGAAATTGATATTAAACCAGTAAATTTTGTGAATAAGTTTTAATGAATATCTGTTTTTGGAAAAAAAAAGTAAATAAATCGAAGGAGTAAGACAGCTAGTTTTAAACCTCATGTTAACAACATTATTACCGTTTCCTGTCGATTTTAGGACAAAAAGTCTTGCTTTCCCAATAACACACGCAGTTTACGCACGATTCAAAGTTAATTATGATGTTAATGATGTTTTCAGACCCTTTTAGAAGCAAAAAAAAAAGAGAAAATAATTTAGTTATAAAATAAGGGGGTGTAGTTGCAGTTCTTCAGTTGTACGGTAGATGGCAGTGTCGTAAGAAGTTTACTACTACGGTTAGATTTAAGGGTCTTTAATTCTACAAACAAACCCACTCCTCTGGACGATCAAGACTCAAATTGTCTCATCTAATTAGGTAAAACTCATTATGAACACACTGATACGTCATCAGAGTTATTTGATTTCAAATTAATTAAATTCAGAGACGCATTTTTTTTAACTTCAAACTGTAACGTTAACGTTTAAAATCCATCAAAAAACACGCATAAAAAAACGAAACATACTCACCACGTGTGTTTCTAACGTGTATGCGAAATCACAACAACACACACAACCCGGAAACGGTGTTTAATTCCCGCTCCGAACACACACACGCACACGTTCTTCTTCTACTGTTTTTATTTTACATGAGATTAAAACAGGGGATTATTTTTTCCTAATTTTAAACTTAAAGGTTTAAATTAGTCATTAATTTTATTTAAAAATTCATCTCCTTTCATTTAATTAAAGCTATAAACTCGATTTTAAATCGATTTGATCGTATTTGATTTTAAACGTTAGCTAGCATGTGGATCAGAGAGGCGCCTTACAAGACAAGCTGAGGGGAAAAGTGACCGTGTCGCTGTGTGTGTATGTGTGTGTGTGTTTCCGTTCCAACACACTGCGTCCTACTGCTGCACAACAATCCAGGTTACCCCCCAAAAACCTGCATTGATCGCTGCGATCTGTAAGTTATTTGATTTTATTTAATTATTAAATCTTCTGTTGATTTGTTTTTATTTGTTTTTAATGTAAAATTGGGCCCAAAATTCTACAGCTTTATTCTGACCAATCACACACATGTTTAGGATAAATATCTGTTTTATGTTCATATTTAACATGATCAGATTTAAATTATGTGTTTAAATAATGATTAAATCCAGTTTTATTATGATTTATTTTATATTTTTTATTCTAGATTAACTGCAAGTTTAATTTGGGATTACATGACATTAAAACCACATGGTTCTAAAACTGATTTAAAATCCCATCAGACTTTTTGATCTAAGCTCAAATCTGTTTTTCTGATCATTTATCTTCAAACTTTGGATTTAGGGCTTCGTCTTCATTTGTAAAAGTGCCAGAGGTCAAAGTTCAGACAGGTTGCATAAGGTGTTTATTTTCTTCCAGATTTACAGCAGAAGAAACTGATTGAACAAGTTTCAGAATCAGAATCTACTTTAATGATCCCACACAGGGGAAATTTGTGTATCACAGCAACAACAGGATTGGATCTCTGCTTTTTGCGGATGATGTGGTCCTGTTGGCTTCATCGGACAGTGATCTCCAGCTCTCACTGGATCGATTTGCTGCCGAGTGTGAAGCGGCCGGGATGGGAATTAGCGCCTCCAAATCCGAGACCATGGTGAAAAGGGTGGAATGCCCCCTGCGGGTCAGGGGCAGGGTCCTGCCCCAAGTGAAGGAGTTTAAGTATCTCGGGGTCTTGTTCACGAGTGGGGCGAGGATGGAGCGGGAGATCGACAGGCGGATCGGTGCGGCGTCAGCAATAACTAGGACGCTGCATCGGTCCGTCGTGGTAAAGAGAGAGCTGAGCCGAAAAGCAAAGCTCTCGATTTACAAGTCGATCCACGTTCCAACCCTCACCTATGGTCACCAGCTGTGGGTGGTGACCGAAAGAATGAGATCGCGGGTACAAGCGGCCAAAATGAGCTTCCTCCGCAGGGTGGCTGGGCTCTCACTCAGAGACCGGGTGAGGAGCTCTGCCATCCGGGAGGAGCTCGGTGTCGAGCCGCTCCTCCTCCAAGTCGAGCGGAGCCAGATGGGGTGGTTCGGGCATCTGGTCAGGATGCCCCCCGAGCGCCTCGTGGGCGGGGTGTTTTGGGCACATGCCACCGAGAGGAGACCAAGGGGCAGACCCCGGACCCGCTATGTCTCACAGCTGGCCGGGGAACGACTTGGGATCCTTCCAGGTGAGCTAGAGGATGCAGCCGGGGAGAGAGAGGCCTGGGAGACCCGCTTGAGGCTGTTGCCCCCGCGACCCGACCCCGGAACAAGCAGAAGATGATGGAACGGAACAGCAACAACTTCCTATCTGCTAAGTGAGTCGTTGAAGAGCCCGATCACGTACGGGAAGAAAGACCTCCGGTAACGAGTCGTTCTCGAGCGGAGCTGTCTGAGCCTCTTGGAGAAGGAGCTCCGCTGTTCGTCCAGCAGTGGGTAGAGAGGATGGTCATGATTGTCCATGATAGACAAAAGTTTGTTCAGTGACCTCCTCTCTACCACTGCCTCAAGTGAGTCCTGTTTGCTGCCAGTGACAGAGCCAGCCAGTCTGATTAGTTTATTCAGTCTGTTGGCGTCACTGGCTGCGATGGTGCTCCCCCAGCAGATGACAGAAGAACAAAGAGCTGGCCACCACAGACTGATAGAAGGTCTCCGGGATCTTGCAGCACACATTGAAGGACCTCAGCTTCCTTAGAAAATAAAGTCGGCTGCAAGTCTTCTTGTACACAGCAGAACTGTTGCTCCTCCAGCTCAGTCTGCTGTCGATGGTCACTCCCAGGTATTTGTACTCCTCCACCACCTCCACATCTCTACCCAGAATGCAGAGCGACTGCAAAGCAGTCCTCTTCTTCCGGAAGTCAATCACCATCTCCTAGGTCTTGTCTACATTGAGCAGTAGGTGATTCCGCCCACTCCACAAATCCATCCACCACCCTCCTGTACTCCTCCTCCTGCCCACCACTTATACACTCCACAACTGTAGATTTATCAGAGAATTTCTGTAGGTGGCATAAGTTGATGAACAGAGGAGAATCAAACCTTCATGTTGTACATTTCATCTGCTTGAATGCTTATTTTCTTGTGAGGGGGTGCATACATAGGTAGAACACGCAAACTCCGCTCAGAAAGGCCAGTTTTCCATGCCTCGGTCATTGTTTCGTTCTGTTCCACTGTCTTCTGCTTATATGGGGCCGGGTCGCAGGGGCAACAGCCTCAGACGGGAAGCCCAGGCTTCTCTCACCTCGGCTACATACTCGAGTTCACCCGGAAGGATCGCGAGTCGTTCTCTCCAGGGTCTGCCTATGGGTCTTCTCCCAGTGGGAAGTGCCCAAAACAACTCACCAGCAAGGCGTTAACAGTAAACATCGCTTGATAATTATTTGTTCCGTTTTGTTCTCTTCTGCTCATCCGAGGCTGGGTCGCGGGGGGAAACAGCATCAGACGGGAAACTCTAGCTTCGCTCAATCCGGCTGAATCCTCCAATTTACCCAGAAGGATCCAGAGGTGTTTCCCAGCCAGCTGTGAGAGTCTCTCCAGCAGCTCCAGGGTCTATGTTTGGGTCTCCTTCCAGTGGGATGTGCCCGATACACCTCACCAGCAAGGTGTTCAGGAAGAATCCCAACCAGATGCCCAAATCACCCCATCTGGCTTCTCTAACCCCGGAGGAACAACAGCTCTACTCCAAGCTCCTCCCAAATAGCAGAGCTCCTGACCCTATTGCTGAGTGAGAGCCCAGCCAGCCTGCAGAGAAAGCTCATTTCGGCCGCTTGTATCCGTGATCTCATTCTTTCGGTCACCACCCACAGCTGGTTATTATAGGTGAGGGTAGGAATGTAGGTCAACTTGTAAATCGAGAGCTTTGCTTTTGGTTCAGCTCTTTCTTTACCACGACAGATTGTGGTAAAGAAAGTAAGAGCGTAACAAGCTAGCTCGTTCATTGTTGTACGCCATATTTGAACATCAACTCAAACACTGTAAATGACTGTTATGCATAGAGATAGTGTTTACAATACACACTTTATTGGTTTAAAAGCATCATACCTGCTGGTATTTGTGGTTTCATTCAGATCATGTCTCTACAAGTCCTAGCAGCGTACACAAGTATGCTGGTATCCCTCTGGCACATCAGAAACGATATGATCAGGCTGGAAGCTCTACAGTAACGGCTCTCTTTATCTAACAGTTAAACATGATTACTTCTTCTTTCGGCATTTCCCTTCAGGGGTCGCAACAGCAAGTCAGTTTCTTCCATCTAACCCTATCTGCTGTATCCTCTTTGGTCACACCAACTATCTACATGTCTTCCTTAACTGTATCAATGAACCTCCTCTTTGGTCTTCCTCTAGACCTCTTGCCTGGTGGTTCCAAATTTAGCATCTTTCTTCCTATGTACTCTCTCCTCTGCACATGTCCAAACCATCACAGTCTGGCCTCTCTGACTTTATCTCCAAAACCTCTAACATGTGCTGTTCCTCTGATCCTGTCCATCCTGGTCACTCGAAGAGAGATCCAGGAGTCCAGGACTGATCCATTGTAGAAAAGGCTTCAAAGTTGTCTTCTGTAAAGTGGATTTGATAATCGAGGCGTTTTGACTTCCATCCGGAAAATTTCTTCTGTCAAGAAGCCTGAAGAACTGCCATCTGGCTGTCATCTGAATGGACGACAAGTCAAAATGTCTTGATCATCAAACACTTTGTCCAGAAGACAACTTTGAAGCCATTTCTACGACACAGCAATAGACGTAAACATAAGTATAAATTGATTAAAAAGAACACCAAAGAATCTAAAGAAGATATTTGCTTAGTTACAGAAGAAAACTGTGGATTTTCTGTAGACATGTGTTAGAAAGTCTGATAGAAGACATCAGGTATGACTTTCTGTATGGTTCCTGTGAGCAGTGGGGTGGCAGTTGATCCACATATTTATAGAGATGGTTGAAATAGATGATTTTGTTCAAACAAATGATTTCATTCTCTTACTTTGAAGGTTAAAAATGTTTTTCTAGTAGTTAGAAAGTCCGATAGAAGACATCAGGTATGACTTCTTGAACGGTTCCTATGAGCAGTGGGGTTGCAGTTGATCCACATATTTATAAAGAGGGTCGAAATAGGTGATTAAGTTCAAACAACTGTTTTTCATTCTCTTACTTTGAAGGTGAAAATTTTCTTCTAGTTGTTAGAAAGTCTGATGGAAGACATCAGGTATGACTTCATGTACGGTTCCTATGAGCAGTGGGCTTGCAGTCGATCCACATATTTATAGAGCGGGTAGAAATAGATGATTTTGTCCAAACAAATGATTTCATTCTCTGCTTTGAAAATTTTTTTTTTCTTTTACATCACCTAATCAATTCTTTTTTTATTTTTTAGAGCAGGATGAATGTGGGCGTGGCACACAGCGAGGTGAACCCTAACACTCGGGTGATGAACAGCCGGGGTATGTGGCTGACTTACGCGCTGGGTGTGGGGATTCTTCACATCGTGCTCCTCAGCATACCCTTCTTCAGTGTACCCGTGGTGTGGACTCTAACAAATATTATACACAACTTTGTAAGTGTTTTTTTTTTTTTTTTACTGCTCTTTTATAGAAACGAAGAAATAAATCTCTGATAATGTATTTTTATCAAGCTTGACAACATTTTTTTATGACGAAATAATGTGAAAACTTGAGTAAAAATGATACTTCTTTTGGTCAGTTCAGGAAGTCTGAGAGTGTGTGAGCTCACTGACATGTGCGACGTAGTTTACTTGTTTTTGTATGAGAGCGGACTATTAATAGCAAAAGCTGAGGTTGACTAGAGCCCATTGTTTCTTCACACAATGCGGCAGCAGTGTTCTGATTATGTTTTATTTGCAACACTTTAACAGAAATTTACCAGACGCACTTTCACACAGAAACCAGAGACCAGCTTTGGAGCTTTCTCCCCAAGTTTCTCTTAAACTATGACCCACATTTAACATGTTGGAACGGTTCTGAGGTTTTTTTTTAGGTCATGCTTTTTATAATCTTTGTTCACAGTGAAGCTGAGTAAACAAACCATTTTAAATTTTACACACTGTTTGATGGCGTTCATGTGTGTCAAAGCTCAAAGTTCCACAGAGTTTTACTTAAAGTTTTTAACCCCACTCACTCTAGCTCCCCTCCACCTAGAGGAGCAACAGCTCTACTTCAAGCTCCTCCCAGATGGCAGAGCTCCTCACTTTGACCATGTATACATGTAGCCAGGTATTTTTGAAAACACATATCTGCTGTCCTCCGTTTTAGAAAAACTCTCGCGTCCACACGGAGCCTTATAAATACGCTTCTGAGTGCGGTTATGAGCATGCCAGACCAGTAGTGGTCAGTATTGATGTAAACGTAAGTTCAGAGCTAACCAATCAGAGCACCTCTCTCAAGGACGGACACAAATGACGTATATGTGCATTACATGTCGCAGGTAGTGACGCATTAAAAACGCAAATCTCCGTTTTTGCACGTCCACACACAAACGCAAAAACTGAGTTTTCCAAAGTCTCCACTTTGGCCAGAGTTATTAAAAACCCCGGTTTTGAGTAAAAAAAAAAAACTCTGTTTTTATGTGGACGGCAGGCCAAAACGGATAAAAATATATGCGTTTTCAAAAAATACCCGGCTACGTGTGGACAGGGCCTGAGTAGGAGCAGAGCCACCCGGTGGAGGATGCTCATTTTAGCCACTTGTTTCCGTGATCTTGTTCTTCCAATCACCACCCACAGTTGGGTGAGGGTACTGTACCAAAAAAAGGATATATATCCCTGTTTATGATGTAATTTGTGTTGGTTCCTCTGCAGGGGATGTATGTCTTCATGCATGCGGTAAAAGGGACGCCGTTTGAAACGCCCGACCAGGGAAAAGCCAGATTGCTGACTCACTGGGAGCAGCTCGATTACGGCATACAGTTCACATCGTCCAGAAAGTTTTTCACTATTTCCCCAATAATTCTGTAAGTATCTTCATCGACATTGATCTGGAAAACTTCAGGGTTTTATTTCTCTCCGCTCATTTGATAGTTTTTTTTGTCCTTTCACAGATACTTTCTTGCAAGTTTCTACACAAAATACGACACGGCGCACTTCGTCATTAACACTTCCTCCCTTATGAGCGTCCTGATCCCTAAACTGCCTCAGCTACATGGAGTCAGAATCTTTGGAATCAACAAGTATTAAACGATCAACGTGGGGTAAAAACACTGTCCCACGGATTTGTGTACCAAATCTTACCAGTTTAATCTAAGACTGTGGAGTTTTGTCGATGATGGGATGCCATATGCATTAACTAACTTATGTGAATATTTAATGTGTTTAATGCCCTGCGTGGACCCAGGCTGGCCTGGGTTCCATTCGGGTTTTTGCTTTTCTTTGTTCACACAGTGACATTAAGATGTTTACTTTATAAAGTAGGGGCCTGTGGCTCGTTGCTTATTGGTACCCTTCTAATTTGATATGGGTGTCAGATGTCATTTGCATGATTTCTTTTATGTTAATTATTTGTTTGTAACTCATTTGTAGCAGAACAGCCTTTTTTTGTTCTTTGAAGTGTGTGTGATCTACACCAGCATCGATAAACGAAACTGCTTGTTTTTCAGATTGTTTTGGTTGCTTCAAAGCAGCTAGTTCTGTTTTGTTCGACCACAGCTCAG
The DNA here is from genome assembly GCA_902685375.1 of Neostethus bicornis. Lineage (NCBI taxonomy): Eukaryota > Metazoa > Chordata > Actinopteri > Atheriniformes > Phallostethidae > Neostethus > Neostethus bicornis. Next base: position 8,590,701 of record LR738549.1, on the reverse strand, counting down.
AGTGATTTTCTATGTTCCTAATCCCATTAAAATATTTGTGCTCTCCAGCCGCGCCTTCTAGTAGCTCTCGATGGGATTCTTGAAATGTTCTTCAGCAATTTACAGACCAGAATGGGACATTTCGGAGTTTTCCACGGAAGTAAACAAAATCCTTTGAGAATTTTGGGCTTTTAAGAAGTTTACAAATTGTTTGAGCGAATCCTCGATAAAGTACTTATAAATGCGTAGGATAAGCGCGTGGTCTGGGATCCATTTGACTCTGGGATTTAAAGGGCGTATTCTTAAAACAGTTTTCTAGATTTTTTTATGAGGTCTCTTAAAAATGATACAGCGGTCAGAATTACCAAATGGAAAAAAATTCACATGAAACAGTTTAGCGTAATTATTTGGTCCTTTTCGGGGAGCTAAATGTGAACTAAATGTCCCAAAAGTCATTTATGAAGTTAAATAGATTAAACTTCTCCAAAGTATTTATCAAATTAAGTATGTACAGCAGTGTTAGAACCCAAGGACGAGCAGGTACTTATTCTACGAAACGACATTCGAGTTGAAATAAAAAGAACCAAACTCATGTCGGTCATTTGAAATAAATTCTGTTTATTCCACAAATGATGCAAAAAACGGGTTCAAATCAATTTGCAAACACTTTTTTTTATTTCTAATTAGAGATTTATTTTTAATCTGAAAATCCACCAAAGTTCAAATTTGTTTCGTTGAACATAAATCTGAAATTTGCTGGTTATTTTCGAGTTCATGTTGCAGGATTTTTTTTCTCTGTTTATTTGAACATTTTAACAGCAGAATAAAGTAATTGTCTAAAAAATGGCTTTTTTTTGTCAGCATGTGTGGTTACTTACCTGACATTCAGTCACATTATTTTACTGGATGTTGGATTGTAATTAGAGGTGCAACTGATCATTGTTGATCCATCTAGATCATTGTTTTTCAATCTTTTTTATGCCAAGGTACATTTTTCGATTGAAAAAATTCTTGAGGCACACCATCAGCCAAAATTTTTTAAATATTGTTAAATATGTTAAATATCAACAATATGGTGATTTTCATAAAAATATCCTGAATAATCTCTTGAAAATACATTTTAAAAGACTAAAAAAATCCAACAGAATGTTGAGCGCCATGCAGACCTGCTGCCATCGCGAGAGGCGCTTTTTTATGTATAAATTGTTAAATGTAAAATTATACCATGGTAAAAACAAAAGTTTTACAAAGTAACATGATATATATTGTGAAATTGAAGTACTTTTTACCAAATAAAATTTTAAAAACATAACATTTCGCATTAAAATGAGAAATATTGTTTCGTTTCGTACCATCTCTCCTGTAAATCAAACACTGAAGTGATCCAAAAATGATCTGATCCATTACTCTCATACGATCGGTTAGTTTTTGATTAGTTGCATCCCTAATTGTAAAAAAAAAAAAAAAAATTTGAATTCTGTTTATTGTCAAATTTTTCTCAAACTGAAAATTTTTAGGTATGAAGTTTATGTGCGTACATGAGAGCTGCTCCTCTCTGGGTGACACGTCTCATCTGTTTCTTGTTAGATAAAACTAGTAATAGGTCAGAATAACGCCTCAAGAGAGCAGTAACGTGTCATGCACCGCATTCAACTGCAAAAACAAAAAAAATCCGAATTTTTCAAAGTTATCAAAAAATTGTCAAATGAGATGTTTTTGTCTGGGTTTTTTGTGACATTGTTATTGTCCACTTCCAGCTGAGTTTGTGTTAAAAAGTTCTTCACACTCTTCCTTCAGGACACCATGAAACACCTCAAAGTGATGGTTTAAATCTTTCTGGGAGTGGATTTTAAACTTTGTCCCTAATGCTCCGTCAGAATAGGTCGTCCCATAAAAAACCCGACCCATTCTGGAGTGAACTAGCGCCATAGCGCACATGACGCAAGGCTCCCTAGTCACATACAGGTCATACCCTGTGCAGATGTAGGTTTGAGAGTCAGACGGAGTAAACTGACAAGTGTTGTATTTGTCAAAGTGATAACATCCACCACCCTGACTTCGAGCCACCAAGTCAATACAAACCATGACAGCGTGATGTAGAGGGTGGTCTCCTCTGCAGTCATGACCAACTGCTATGATCTTCTCTTTATCTGGGTCAACAATCGCAGCGCCGACTGCCTCCATCCCTAGCTCCCTGCCTGCTTTGGCTGCATTCAGAGCATTTGTCATGTACATGTGCATCATGGCTTTCTGTTGGGAGGTAAAGAGTTCCCCTTTTAGGGCCACCGTCACATGTTTGTCCTCATGAAAGGATGTGGGCCAGAACTGGCTCGCTAGCTCAAACTGAGGGCGAGTCAAAGGGCTGCGGGCAGGAACCTTAACTACAAAAGGCTGTCCAAGCCCTGCCCATTTTTTTCCATCTGAAGGCAGCAAAGAGTCCAAGGTGACTGTCTGAATGTCAGCGTCCCCTACCAGGCACAAGATAATCTCCAGAGGATGAGGGCTTTCTTTTTGCTTGCAGGCCCGAACCCTCCTGATGTGCTGAAGGCTGGTCAATGGGTAGAGACTTTTCAGCTCTCTGACCAGTGTCGTTGTCTCCTTCTTGTCAAAGATAGGCGCAGCAAAGGCTTCCACCAACTCCACGTCTTGTGACTGCTCATCCGACAGCACGGGATAGGCGACCCAAGAATCTGCGTCTTGTGTCATTTCTTTACGACGTTTCATCTTTGGCTCCATGGTTTGATGTTCTCCTGTTGGCGAAGTCGCATGACAGAGCACACGAAAAGAAAAGTTGTCAGTGGTGCTAGAGAGACTGAGTAAGGACATGTCCAGTCATAAGAAAATAGGAATACTTTGAGGCCAATGAGGGTTGTTTTATTTCTGGTCGTTCTGGTCAAATCAACTTAACAATGAATTACGAATTATTTAGTCGAGATCTCAGCGTCTAATGCGTTCAAAGGGTGGGTATGTGCGGGAAAGAAAGATACACTGGTAGACATATTCAGTTGATGGTACACGTGTTTGCAGGAAGATGCTTCAGATGTGTAATAACTTAGGACATCATTCAAAGGGTGATGTCTTTGGGGGAGACGGTGGCTCAGTGGTTAGAGCGTTCACCCGCGGACCGGAAGTTACCCGGAAGTTCACATCCCACTGAATTCACGTTTAGGGTCATTGGAGAAGACACCTAACCCCCCCGTTTCTCCAACCATTGGCGCCGTCATAAGTGGCAGCCTACTGCGGTATAATGCAGCACACAAATTTCCCGGTCAGGGATCAATAAAGTATATTAAAAAAAAAATAATAATAATCCTGTGCATATCTTAAAAAAATGGCACTCTTTTGTGGACAAAGTAGGTATTAAAGCATCTTCCTACAACACTTGGATCTTGATCTGTTTTTCCAATCCCAGTATAAAACCTGTGGTTGTTCCATCCAGATTGTCTCGTGGACCAGTCACATTAAGTACAAATGAACTATATCAAATTACTTTATAAAACCATTTACCCTGAAACAAGAATCTATTGATTCCAAACTTTATAAACCGTCACAATCTGCATGACAAATCACATTTTCCGTTTCGATACGAGTGGTTTCTAGCACATGGCAGTCACAGGAAATACTTTAAATTTACATAAACTATACATTTTTAGTCATCATGATGAAAAAAATACAGCAATTAAAAGTAATACGGTCATTGGAACAATACATATTATTCCTAGAAGTCTTAAAACTTACGATAATGTAGTGTTTACAAGAAAAAAGGGATTTATGCTGTTTTTTTAAGCACTTTAAGAACATTCAATGCATCGGCACAGACTGTTTTGGCGGGAAAGTAAAGAGTCCTCGCCGGTCATTTAGTAAAGTAAAAAATAACATTCATCCATTTTTTAAATGCTTAAAAAAAATCAACCAAGAATAATCTAAACCAGGCATGGGCAAGCTACGGCCCGCGGGTCAAATGCAGCCCGTTACACGGTTTAATCCGACCCGCCGAACTTGAAACAAGTGAATAAACCATGTTAATGTTTTATTTATCCTACAATTCTGATGTTTCCTCACTAGATGGTGCATTCAGATATGTTTGCTTTGTTGAGAAAACAACAACACTGCTCCGATTCAAATGTGTGTGTCTCCGTGATGCGCACGTTGTCAAAATTAACCCTCCGCGCATATAGAAACCCATCGGGGCTAAACACGCACGTAAACAAGCACGTTAAATTTAAAATTTTGTGCGCTTCTATGGAAAGCCACTGGGGTCACTATATACGTATGCGTAATCTAGCGCACCAAATGAACATTTTTTTAAACGCTAGCGCGCTAGATTTGAAATTTAACGGGTTTGATGTTTTTGAAAAAAAAAAAGAAAAGCCAGTCAAGAGAAAAATGATGATGTGAAGTATAAAAGAACTTTCTGTGCTTTAAAAAAATAGTTATTCATTTGATTTTCAGTGTTTAAAGACTCTTTTTTTTGTTGTAAGGCTTTTCTCCATTGTCATTGGAAATTAAAGTGCATGTTTTTCCCACATCCCAAAGTAAATGTATTTTTTACTCCATCCATCTGCTCATTTTCAGGCCCCGTTGTCAAATGTTAGAGCTCAATGTGGCCCGCGAATCAAAAAGTTTGCCCATCCCTGATTTAAACATTCCCATTTACCTGTTAGAGATGATAAATGAACATACAGTATCGACATACCATGCATCGGCACCAAAAAATAACAAAAGCATTTAAACTTATTAAGTGCTAGCTTTTGTCTTTAATTTTAAACTGAATTAAAAAAATAATTCATCAACCATTTTATGGAATATTTTGTTTTATGTATAGATTAGTGCATCAAAACAGGAACATGTGACACTTTAAACCTTTCACCATCAAATCTCCTGCTGGTCAAAACCGTGAATCCGTTTGTTTTTTATTAGAAACAGAAGAACAGTTCAAACTCCAGAGCTGCAACCAGATCTCATCTGTCTTCATCTCTTTCCCAGCAGAAACTTCGTCTTAACAACTTTGGGCACATGTCTGATTGTTAGAGACACTCTTGTGCCTCGGGTCAGCGTGTCTCCTGAAGCAGCCCCAGCAGCTGAAAGGTTCAACACTTTGTCAGTAAGTGTGTCCTGGACGCATGTTTGGATGCCGTGAAGGAGACGTTGGTACATTTCATCCTGTAAAATGAGAAGACTCCGCGGTTTCACCAGCAAAGAGAACAAGTACCGGTTCTCCTCTGTCTGCGGTACTTCTTCCTCTACGGATCCGACTGTTTTGTAGAAGTCGAGCAAGGTGTGTGAGCCCAGGCTGATGGTGGTAACAGTGGGGTAGTATAACGGACCATCTTCATGGGGCATTATCCCCTCACCTGGTTTGTACTCGTTTACTAGTACGTGGTTGGCCGCCTTCCCACCGAATACACCGAGGGATGAGATTTTCTCACTGTAAGTATTCAACCAGATGGGGAGCTTCTCTTCCAGCATGCCTTTAGGATGAGGTGATCCTCCCCAGTTCTGAAGCCTTCTACCAGAGAGCTGGGTCCACTTGGTTTTCGGAGTATTATAGACCTGCTGAAGAAGGTAGCTCTCCTCATCTTCTGTTATAAAATCTGGGATGTAATAGACCGTTTTAGGGGCATCACCTATGACAAACCGCTTCAATCCTTCATTACAAGTGGGGTGCTCCATGCCTCCTTTGGAATAGTTAACATGAAATAAATAAAGATCCAAGTGAATAAATAGGTAAAGAATATGATACAATCAGGTGGCTAAGTAGACTATATAAATTGTTCCATTGGCATATTTTTTTTTTTAAGGTACCGTATTTTTTAGACTATAAGACGCACATAAAAGTCTTAGATTTTCTTCAAAGCCCTTGCAGTGCCGTGCGCCCTTGCATTGCCGTGCGCCCTTGCAGTGCAGTGCGCCCTTGCAGTGCAATGCGCCCCATGTCCTGTTGTAAGGCGGACATAGAAGTGTAAGCATAGAATGGGCGTGGACAGTATATAAAACCCGCGCCCCATAATCAGGTGCCCTTTTTGTATATCATATTATTCCCAAATAACGATGGTAAACAAAGAGCTGACCCGAAAAGCAAAGCTCTCGATTTACAAGTTGATTCATGATCCAACCCTCCCTTATGGTCACCAGCTGTGGGTGGTGATCGAAAAAATGAGATTGCAGATACAAGTGGCCAAAATGACCTTCCGCCGCAGGGTGGCTGGGCTCTCACTCAGAGATCGGATGAGGAGCTCTGCTATCCGGGAGGAGCTTGGAGTAGGGCCGTTGCTCCTCTGGATTGAGAGAAGCCAGATGGGGTGGTTTGGGCATCTGGTTAGGATACCTCCCAAGTGCCTCGCTGGTGAGGAGTTTTGGGCATGTCCGACGGGGAGAAGACCCAGAGGCAGACCCTGGATTTGCTGAAGAGACCATGTCTCACAGCTGGACAGGGAATGCCTCTGGATCCTCCCAGGTGAGCTGGTGGATGCAGCAAGGGTGAGATGAGCCTGGGCTTCCCGTCTGAAGCTGTTGCCCCCGCCACCCGGCCCCAAAGCGGAAAACGACGGAATGGAACGGAAAATTATTCTCTATACTCGCACATGCGCGGCTATACCGATGGGGCGCTGCAGGGCAAAAAAAAGGTCTAAGAAAAGTACCAGCACAAACGTGGCCGCACTATTTAAAGCGCTAGGACAAGGATATGTCGAACTTGAGCTAAAGTTTGTAAATAGAAGACTTAAGCTTTGTTGTATTTAAGTTTTACGGGTAACAAAGGGGTGCACTTCTATTAGGAATGATACAATATGTTAAAAACAGTGATGGCGCACATTACTGAGACTGCGACTTATAGTACGGTGCGCCTTATAGTCGTGAAAACACGGTACAAAAACATTTAAAGTGCAATGTCTTATTGATTCAAACAAAAACATGTGTTTAAAAGTTTTAACTGTTCTAACTGAAACAAAATGACCAAACAAGTTTTTTTTCCACCCCCAAATGAAACTATCTTAAAGGTAGAAACATATTTGCTTTTTAAAAATCAAAACATTGCATTTTGGTTGTAGAAACATTGTACTTTAAGTTAGAAAAATGTTGCTATAGAAACAATAAATCAAAATGATTCATTTAAACATCATCAGGTCATTTTTCAAGGGCAGATAAAATATGGCAAATTGTGTATAATTATAAAAATAATAATATTAAAAGGTTAAAAAAAAGACCTTTTTTGTCATGAATTCTTTAATCGAACACGTTGATCACCGGAAATGCTTCACTTCCTGTGTCCCACACAAAAACCTCCGTAAAAACACAAACGCTTAAAGTCAATAAATTCTAGTTTTCCTTTATTTCAGTTCACAAAAATAATAACAATTTTATTTATTGTTAAAATATATTTTACTATTAGTATTGTTGCATCTTTAATTTTTTTTTTTTTAAGATTTTTTTTAAGTTAGATCGGAACCATTTACACGTTTCACAGGAGGAACTTTTTAAGTGCCGGACACAAACAAAGTCATATTGTTTTGAACATTTATAACATTAAATTTGATTTATTTTTACTATATTTTCGTTCGATTACATTAGTATTTAAATGTTTTTGAATGCATAAATAAAACGTAGTAGGAACTAAAATGATATCAGTGTGTTTCCGGTCATTTTAGTTGTAACTCTCAGAATGACCATCATGTTCTTCACTAAAACTAAAATCCTACAGCCGAGATATTTATTCTGCTGTGGAAAATCCTCTTTATCCAGACTGGTTTTAGGGATTGAAAGCAGTTGCGATGAGACTGGAGCTGCTATACTGGATGAGACTGGTGTTATACTGGGAGAGTCTCTGCATTCCCAAAAAGAGGAGCATCTCAGGTGAGATAACAGACACCTGGTAATATCAGCTAGAACAAGCATGGGCAAACTGCGGTCCGCGGGCCACATGCGGCACGTTAAACGTTTTAATCGGGCCCAAACTTGAAATGAATAAATTATTTTTCCTGTTATTCCTATGTTTCCTCACTAGATGGCGCACTCTAGATTTTATTGGTTTTGTTGAGAATACAACAACACTGCTCCCATTAAAATGCGTGTCTAGTGACAGAGTTGTCGTCTTTCGGCCGGGAGAACCTGGTTCGATTCCCCCTGGGGCTGCTCACAGTTCAATACAATAAAAATAAAACACACACACAAAAAATGTGTGTCTCTGTCATGCGCACCTAGTCAAAATAAATAGTGTGCACATATACAGTATGGAAAGCCATCGGGGCCAATACACACACGTAAACAAGTGTGTTAGATGTTAAAACAAGCAAAATGTTACATCTAGCGCTTAGATTTCAAACCTAGCGCCGCTAAACGCACGTTTTTAAGCGCTTTTGCGCTAGATTTCAGACCTAGCGCCGCTAGATTTGAAATTTAACGCTCTTGATGTAACATTTAGCGCGCTAGTTTAAAATCTAGCACGCCATTCTATCAGTCTAATCTAGCGGTTACTAAATCATACCATCCATCTGCTCATGTTCCGGCCCCTTTGTCAAATGTTAGAACTCAATGTGGCACATGAACCTAAAAGTTTGCCCACCCTGGGCTGGTTCTAGGACATTTCAGCCACGGATATTTCAGCCACGGACATTTGAGCCAAAAAACTGCAACCTAGGATAGTTGAGCCATGTGCCCCCCGGATTTAGGACTTTTCAGCCACGGACATTTGGGCCAAAAACCTATTTTATGTAGAAAATTGTGATATTTTATGTAAAAATTTTATCGTAAATAAACAGTTGCACTACAGAAAATAATTGGTTTTAGTCATTTTTATCCTATGGCTCAAATAAATAAATTCTGATATTTTTAAAAAAATTTGATATTTTATGTAAAAATTCTGATATTTTATGTAAAAATTTTATCGTAAATAAACAGTTGCACTACAGAAAAATTGCTTTTAGTCTTAAAAATTTTTATCGTGCAAAAATTTTTATCATGCTTTTAGTCATTTAAATTTTTTTTATCGTAAATAAACAATTGCGCCCAGGTTGCAGTTCTTCAAATGTCCGTGGCTGAAATCTCCGAGTCACCGTGGCTCAAATATCCTAGGTTGCAGTTTTTTTGGCTCAAATGTCCGTGGCTGAAAAGACCGTTCACCCCCTGGGCTAGACAGAGGAATAAATACAAGATCTGAGGGGGGAGGGGTAGCTCAGTGGTTAAAGCATTCACCCGCGGACCGGAAGTTCGCAGGTTCTTCTCCAAGGACATCTAGGGTCCTTGGAGAAGACACCTAACCCCTGTTTCTCCTACCATTGGCACCATTGTGGTAGCCTGCTGTGGTGTAAGGAGTGCAGCACACAAATTTCCCCGGGGAGGGATGAATAGAGTAAAACATTTATTTTATTTAGTTAGTATGAGCTTTTGTTTTATTTTACTGAACAATTGCCTAAATTTGTGAAAATCAGTGAGGATCATAGTCCAACTTTATTGATCCCACACTGATCAGGTCTAAATTCTATTAAACTGATACAAACAGCAACAATAAACTACAAAACAAAACAACAGAGACAGCTCCCACCACACTGAGTGCTAATGGGGGAGCATTTGCAACTTCAATGAGCATTTTAATTTAATAAGTTTAGGTGGATAAGTTTAGGTGGAATGCCCCCTGCGGGTCAGGGACAGGGTCCTGCCCCAAGCGGAGGAGTTTAAGTATCTTGGGGTCTTGTTCACGAGTTGGGGAAGGATGGAGCGGGAGAGGCGGATCGGTGCAGCATCAGCAATAACTAGGACGCTGCATCGGTCCGTCGTGGTAAAGAGAGAGCTGAGCCGAAAAGCAAAGCTCTCGATTTACAAGTCGATCTACGTTCCTACCCTCACCTATGGTCACCAGCTGTGGGTGGTGACCGAAAGAATGAGATCGCGGATACAAGCAGCTGAAATGAGCTTCCTCCTCAGGGTGGCTGGGCTCTCACTCAGAGATCGGGTGAGGAGCTCTGCCATCCGGGAGGAGCTCGGTGTCGAGTCGCTCCTCCTCCAGGTCGAGAGGAGCCAGATGGGGTGGAGCGCCTCGCGGGCGAGATGTTTCGGGCACATCCCACCGGGAGGAGACCAAGGGGCAGACTTCGGACCCGCTGGAGAGACTATGTCTCACAGCTGGCCGGGGAAAGACTTGGGATCCTTCCGGGTGAGCTGGAGGATGCAGCCGGGGTGAGAGAAGCCTGGGCTACCCATTTGAGGCTGTTGCCTCCGCGACCCGACCCCGGAACAAGCGGAAGATGACAGAACGGAACACTGATCAGGTCTAAATTCTATTAAACTGATACGAATGGCATCAATAAACTACAAAGCAAAACAACAAAGACAGCTCCCACCACACTGAGTGCTAATGTGATAGGTGGTATGAGTAATGGGGGGAGCATTTGAAACTTCAATGAGCATTTTAATTTAACAAGTTTTGGATTAAAGAAAGTTGTTCGGTTGGATCTTTTGGATGAGACTCTCTTGTGGTGTGATTCTGATCATGTGCAGGACCGGTGGCATCATCCCCACAGTAGCACAGCGACTTCATAAAGAAAACATCGCGCGTGTGGTGCAGGAGGCTTTAGAGAGAAGCGGTGTGACCCCTAACCAGCTCACTGCTGTAGCCACCACGGTGAAGCCAGGCCTGGCGCTGAGCTTGGGCATCGGTTTGGAATTCAGCCAGAGGTTTGTGAGGCAGTATGATAAGCCTTTCATCCCCATCCACCACATGGAGGCCCACGCCCTGACTGTCCGGATGCTCCAACCGGTTGCCTTTCCCTTCCTGGTCCTGCTCATTTCAGGTGGTCATTCTCTTCTTGCCGTAGCTCGGGGGGTTGATGACTTCCTGCTTTTGGGTCACACTTTAGATGAAGCCCCCGGGGACACGCTGGATAAGGTATAACTCAATCAATCTTACATTTGGGCATGATCAAAAAATAAATAGTTCTTTCCTTGTTGTGGACTCACAGGTGGCCAGACGTCTGTCTCTGATAAAACACCCACAGTGCTCCACACTGAGTGGAGGGCAAGCTATCGAGCTGCTATCCAAGCAGGGGGACAGGACAAAGTTCCATTTTAAGACCCCTATGGGACAAACATACGACTGCTGCTTTTCATTCGCTGGATTACGTAATCAATTTTCAATGATGATAAAGAAAAAAGAGGCAGAAGAAGGTACGAAAAACCCATTTTACTGTTTTTATTCGTATAAACACGAACTGTGAACATGTTATAAACATCTGTTTAGGTGTAGAAGAAGGGACGTTGCTCAAATGTGTGAACGACATTGCAGCGGCCGCTCAGCACACCGTAGCTTCTCATCTTGTAAAGCGCACACATCGAGCCATCTTGTTCTGTAAAACAAACAACCTGCTCCCAGCAGAAAATCCCACTTTGGTGAGTATCTCCATTCTCACCATCCAGCATGTAACAATACAAAACATTATCAGAATACTCAAACTTTTCTGAAACAACCGAAAAAATGTCTCTGTAATGGCGTCAGAGTCCTCCTTGTCTCTCTCCAAAAATATGACTGTTTAAATTTAAATAGCACCCAATCATTCGTCAACCCATATTTAACCGTATTGCGATGTAAACATGAGATAGAACGGACATGTTTGTACATTTCAGATAAAATACAAGTTGGTTGTCAATCCGATGGAAGCTGCTGTTTAATGTGATGTAAAGTGAGATTATTTGGGGTGTTTGTTGATGCGGACGCTGCATCGATCTGTCGTGGTAAAGAAAGAGGCGAGCCGAAAAGCAAAACTCTCAATTTACCAGTCGATTTACGTTACCACCTTCAACTATGGTCACCAGCTGTGGGCGGTGACTGAAAGAATGAGATCACAGATACAATCGGCTGAAATGAGCTTCCTCCGCAGGGTGGCTGGGCTCTCACTCAGAGATAGAGTGAGGAGCTCTGCCATCCAGGAGGAGCTCGGAGTAGAGCTGTTGCTCCTCCGAGTCGAGAGAAGTCAGATGGGGTCGTTCGGGCATCTGGTTAGATGCCTCGTGAACGCCTCAGTGGTGAGGTGTGGGTTTTGGCCTCGTCCGAGACCCAGATATAGGCCTTACACCTGCTGTGGAGTTTATGTCTCACAGCTGGACAGGGAACGTCTCAAGATCCCTCCGGGTGAGCTGGATGATGTAGCTGGGGTGAGAGAAACCTGGGCTTCCTGTCTGAGGCTACTGCCCTTGCGACTCGACCCCGGATAGATGGAAGACAATGGAACAGAAAAAATGTCACGGATGAAGTTCTGTAATTAAAATAATACTTGTGTATAATATTTTCGGCCTGATCCATACTGTCACTCTCCGTTGTTTGGTCGTTGATCAGTTTTTGAGGAATTTTCATTAATTCAATAGTCGAGGTATAATTTAACAATTACTTTTCTGGAATCAGAAAACGGATTAAGAATTTTTGCTCCCTTTGAAATTTTTAAAAAAATTCTTTACACTCCGACCACTAGGCGTCCTCATTATGTTATAAACATCTGAGGCAGCCCAGATCCGGCACCTCAAGCCATGCCGTTAGGGATAGTTGTTCAGAAGATGAAACGCTCTTATCTTGTTCAGACTTGTGCTTTATCTAACCTCTTCAGAAAGTTCAAGCTGCGTCTGTGGGACTGAACGTTACTTCTATTCGTGCCATGTCTCCAAATGGTGTCAACGTCATCCATCCTGTTCTTTTAACATTTCACACAACTATTTATGATTAGCAAAAGTATGGGTTGTGAAATGAACAAAACATGAAACCAAACGATTACGGACACCTGTGGAAATATTTGGTCAAATGGAAATTTACAACAAACAGCAAAATGTAAGAAGTCAGACATCTTGTTGGCTTAAAAAAACTACGTTTTATAACCTCTTGTTGCACTTGAATCATTGCCAAAGAATTTAAATGAGCTCACCCTCATAAGCATATTGTGGAATCATGGAAGCTGATGTTTGGATTGGTGTGGATAAGGGTTATTAACGCTATGACCGCCGTCAGCCGTCAAAATGACTCCACATCACTTTAATATGCTAAGTAGAATAAATAAAACACAACCTAAGAGGCTGAGTTCTGTGACTTTAATATAAACATGTTTTCTATTTTATGATGTAGTTTTTCTGTTCTAAAAATGAACATTTCAAAATTTATAAGCATTTATCTCCTCTAACCTGCTGCGCCCCGCAGCAGCTGAGATGAAGCGCACATTGCCCTTTCCGCAGAAGTTGTTGCTATGGCAACAGACACATTGCTATGGTTTATTGACACATTGCCACATAAGTGTGTGTGTTTATATTTTTGGAGAGAGACAAGGAGGACTCTGACGCCATTACAGAAATATTTTAGAAAGGTTGAGTGAGATAATATTGAAGTGACACCATAAAGTGTCACCATAAGTGACACCGTCTCCATGGGTGGAGACGGTGGCCGCGTGGTTAGCGCGTTCGCCCGCGGACCGGAAGGTCGCGGGTTCGCGTCCCACGGAGAGCACGTCTAGGGTCCTTGGAGAAGACACCTAGCCCCCACTTCTCCCACCATTGGCGCCGTTGAAGGGCAGCCTGCTGCGGTGTAAGGAGTGCAGCAAACAAATTTCCCCGGTGAGGGATGAATAGAGTAATTCAAAATAAACAAAAAATAAATAAATAAAGAGAGTAAGAAAATTGTTGTCTGAATAAAGTCTGCCATGTTTTCTAGATAAGTCTTAAAAGTTCAGGTTAACATATTGGAATATAGCCTACAGCCAATTTTTAACGAGGACATTTTTTAAGCAGCAGCGCAAAATGTGGGAAAAAAGTTAGCTATTGACAAATTAGATAATTTTACTTTGGTATTTGCTTTTTTATTCCAGGTTTTAAAAATATTTAACATTTTATCATTATTATTACTTTAAAAATTGAGTGGTGTAAAAGTTTATTTATGCAATAAAGCAGCGCAAAACATGAAAAATTACAGAAGCGTCCCATTGACGGTCATGGCGGTTGCAGGTAGATTTAGAACGCAGCGGTCCTAGTGTTAATGTTTTGTCAAATGAATTAAAGAAACTAATCGAACGAATGCTTTCACCATGTTTACTCGTCATAATTTCTTTCCAAGGTGTTATCTGGAGGCGTTGCTAGTAATGGTTACATCCGTAAAGCTTTGGCGGTCATTACCGAGACGACGAGACTAAGACTGATTTGCCCTCCACCTAAATTCTGCACCGACAATGGGGTGATGATCGCATGGTGCGTGTCCTGACGTGATTATGACAATAATTAATTTTAAAAACTTTTCTTTAATAAATGTGCCTCTCTGTTATCCCCTCGGTTAGGAACGGAGTGGAACGTCTTCGAGAAGGAAAAGGAATACTACAACCAAGTGTGGATGTGTTTTATGAACCAAAGTAAGTCAGAACTGTTAAGAATAATTATAACGATTGAGCCGATCAATTGAAGATGTAATAACGAAGTTTTGTTGCAGGGCGCCGCTAGGTGTGGACATTACCGCGCAGGTGAAAGCAGCCGCCATTAAGCTGCCACAAGTCAAGTTAAAGATCCCAACTAATTACTAGATTTTCTAAAATCACTGTGGACAAAGTTTTTAAACTTATTTCTGAATAAATGTATTTTTAAGAAATGTGGAGCTGGATTTTCTTTAATAATAAAAGGCAATATTTTTTGCCTGCTGCGGCTCCTACACCGCAGCAGGCTGCCACGACGGTGCCAATGGTGGGAGAAACGGGGGATTACCAGGGGGTCACGACAAGTTTGCACAAACAAAAACAAAAATGGCAAAATAGACTAAAGGCAAAAACATGCAGTCGAAGTGAGTGAGCTACCGCACAGCTCTGGTGAGAAATAGCAAAAAGAGCACATGATTAAAATCGCTCATTGTGGAGTCTCACACCAGAAGGAAGGAAAGACCTCCTGCATCTCTCCTTCACACAGCAAGGGTAGAGCAGCCTGCCACTGAAGCTACTTTTTAGTGCAGACAGTATCCTGCAGGGGGTGGGACTTGTTGTCCAGCATGGACGTCAGTCTCTTCAGGACCCTTCTGTCACCCACATCCCACACTGAGTCCAAGGAGCAGCCCAGGACAGAGCTGGACTTCTTGATGATTCTGTCCAGCTTCTTCCTCTCCCTTTCTGTGATGCTATTGTTCCAGCAGACCACACCGTATAGGATGACTGATGCCACCGCAGAGTCGTAGAAGGTCTTCAGGAGTGCCCCATTCACTCCAAGGGACCGCACTCTCCTCAGGAGGCGGAGCCTGCTCTGACCCTTCCTGTCCAGTCCAGTTTGTTGTTAAGATGAAGTCCCAGGTATTTGTAAGAGTCCACCTGCTCAATGTTCGTTCACTGGATGTTCACTGGTGAGGGAGTGGTAGAGTGATTGGAAACCAATGTACCCTGACCTTGTTGCTGTGAGGCCATCGTGATAGTAAACGTTATATTCTTAAATATTAAACTTTACAAGCTTTTTGTGGATGGTTTTGTGTGTCGTGATTGTATGCACAAGAAACCTTTTCACAGAATTTTTTTTTATTGAGTAAAGGAATCTAAAACATCGTCATTAACACAACTAAAAACTTTTATTTATTTAAACTTCACACAGACAGAAGACAAAGTGTTAAAGTGACAGTTTCCTCAAAATTAAACCAGGTTCGACTAAAGACAGATGTGACCCGAACAGAACGTAGGTCGTTAAATGAAAACAGATCGACTGTAAATCTATTGATGGTTTTCTCAATAGTTTCACTACCTCTTTTAATTTTCTTAAAATGATCAAATAACTAATAAAAAGTTGTAGCCATGAAGCTAAAGTTCATCATGTTCATAAATATTATACTCCTTTGCGCTGATCAGGCCGTCTTTGTCGTTGTCACTCTTGCGGAATATGTCAGCAATAATCTTCTCATAGAACGGCTCGTCTCGTGGTTTCCCATCCTTTTCATACTCCAGTTTCAAGTAGGCTTTAATCTGTGATGGAACATGGGATTAGTCAGTGTTTAGGTCAGGGGTGGGCAAACTTTTTGGTTCGTAGGCCACATTGAGTTCTAACATTTGACAAAGGGGCCTGAACAGGAGCAGATGGGTGGCATGCTTTGGTAACCTCACCTCATTGGTTAAAAAAAAATACACATCTTGTGATGTGGCGAAAACATGTGCTTTAATTTCCAATGAAACAGTCTGTGGGCAAATTATATTTGAGCGGGGAATGGAAAGGCATCAAGGCCACTACTCGCACGTAAACAAGCGCACTAGATGTTTTATCAAGCGCGTTGAATTTCAAATCAATCGCACTGGGGCTTAAAAAACGCGCATCTAGCGCGCTAGGCTTGAAATGTAGGTTTGAAATCTCACGTGCTTGTTGACGTGCGTGTAGTGGCCCTGACGGCTTTCCATATATGTGCGCACATTTTAATAGAAGTAGTTTTGTTGTTTTCTCAACAAAGCCAATATATCTAGAGTGCGCCATCTAGTGAGGAAACATCAGAATTGCAGGAGAAATAAAAAATTAACAAGTTTTTTTTATTTCTTTTTTTAAGTTCGGCGGGCCGGATTAAAAGGTTTCCGGGCCTGTTGTTTGCCCATGCCTGGTTTAGTTGTACTGCTTCTACTTAAGAAGTCCCACTTTTACAGGGCGTAGCTTTTCTATCTAATGGTGTGAAGGTAATGAGTTGATAAATTGGGGTTACCTCAGCCTTTGTGAGCATCCTGTCTTTATCAACGTCCACTAGTCCGAAGGCCTCCATGCTCCGTGGGCCCCTGGACACGGACAGAACCTCCACCTCAAAGACAACAGTGGCATTTGGTGGCACAGGACCTTGTTGGTGAAATTAATAATAAAAAAATCAAGCTTAATTGTGCCAAATACTTCAAATTACACTAAAGCTATAAAAAAAATACATTTAAAGATGCACAGATTTATAAAAGAAGAAAGAATTCAAGCAGTTAAGCATCATGCTAAAAGAAGCACAAAAAAAGAAGGCCACACTAAACCTGAATTATAGTTTCTTCATTCAGGAACGTTCTAATTATAGTGTTAACTATGAAGCATTTCACTAGCAACCAGCATAGCAACAGCATTCACACTTACAGACAGTTTCGCTGTAACCAAACAGCAGAATGTTGTTCCTAACTCTGCCAAGATATTGCATCACAAAGTGACTAACAGTCTGATTTACAAAAGGCTCTGCAGGCTTGTTAGAAATAACGTGTTAGTTATTTCCGTGCATGCAGAAAATAGATGAGATAGAAACCTTTAACTACCGTGCATGCTTGCAGTACATGCTGCAGGAAGCTGGGATGCTCTTACTGCTAAAGTGCTGTAAGAAACAAAACACAGAATAAATGCAGTTCCTGCACCGATGACCCAGTTTTACCAGCGACAGTCTGGCAAATTTAAAAGAATAAACACACAACAGTTTTATTAGTTAGACATGTGAACGACATGCAAATAAAACAGTTTAAACAACACGCAAAAAAATTCACTTCTGTCGTTTTCCGCTTATCTGGGGCTGGGTCGCGGGGGCAACAGCCTCAGACTAGGAAGCCCAGGATTCTCTCACCTCGGCTACATCCTTCCAGCTCACGTGGGAGGATCCAGAGGTATTCCCTGTCCAGCTGTGAGACATAGTCTCTCCAGCGGGTCCAAGTTCTACCTCTTGGCCTCCCCCCGGTGGGACGTGCCCAAAACACCTCACCAGCGACGCACTCGGGAGGTATCCTAACCAGATGCCCAAACCACCCCATCTGGCTTCTCTTGACCCGAAAGAGCAACAGCTCCACTCGGAGCTCCTCCCAGATGGCAGAGCTCCTCTCTCTATCTCTGAGTGAGAGCCCAGCCACCCTGTGGAGGAAGCTCATTTCGGCCGCTTGGATCCGCAATCTTATTCTTTCGGTCACCACCCACAGCTGGTGACCATAGGTGAGGGTTGGAACGTAGATTGAATTGTACATCAAGAACTTTGCTTA
Organism: Neostethus bicornis; assembly: GCA_902685375.1. Taxonomy (NCBI): domain Eukaryota; kingdom Metazoa; phylum Chordata; class Actinopteri; order Atheriniformes; family Phallostethidae; genus Neostethus; species Neostethus bicornis. Next base: position 8,572,786 of record LR738549.1, on the reverse strand, counting down.
AATGTTCCATGCTCCGTGTGCCCCTGGACACGGACAGAACCCCCGACACTCAGAGATTACGGTAGGGCATTAAAATAAAAAATGTTCCCACCTTTGCCGCTTTCACCAAATGCCAGTCCTGATGGAATGGTCACTTTTCTCTTTTCACCAACACACATGTCTATCATCCCAACATCCAGGCCCTTGATGACCTGTCCGACCCCAAGCACAAACCACTGGGGGTGGCCCGCTTTGTCTGACCGACTGAAACAAAGAAAAAGGACTTTAAGAAGTTTGGAAGCGTTTCAACCACAAAGGTCCAGCAAGTCTTTCTTAAAACTGGACCAGTTTTAAAAAGAGTTCAAAGATTAATCTTCTTTTTGGAGGGTTCTACTGTGTTAACATTGTTCCCACATTAAAGACATTGATGTGGTTTTTACACAATACTAGTTTAAGGTACATTTAACATACCCATGCTCCTTAACCAAAACACCAACCTGCAGTAGAACTTGGATCCATCTTGAGCCAAATAACCATCATAATGAGCATTGATCAGATCTCCTCTCTTGCTCTTTTGTGTGCACTCCTCTGGTTTAAAGATCACTTCTATTTTCACCTCATCTGGATCTGACACCGAACCCCAAACCGACAGAAAACTAAGTTGTAAAGACAGAATGCACAGTGTACAACTCAACAAGCACCACATTTTGCAGCTGTGCAGTCGTGGCAACTTCTGAATGTGATCCTGAGGCTACAGATGTGCAGGGTTTCCCTTCGCCCTGGGTAGAGACTGTCAGGAAAACAAGAACTACACCTTACAGTTGAATTATGGGGTCCTCAAATGTAAATAAAACTTACAAACAGCTTAAAAGTAATAACTAAACAATAAGAAGGTGTGTATGTGGGAGTGCGGGTGGGGTTAAAGACAATTTTTGGTGTTTTTAGGTGAAAGGCGGGGTACACCCTGAGCAGGTCACCAATCTGTTGCGGGCCCCACATAGAGTCAGCAACCCATTCACACACACTCATTCCTAGGGGTGATTTCTCATCGGCCAATCAACATATGTCTTTAGAGGGTGGCAGAAAACCAGAGTACCACGAGAAAACTCATGTGGAGAACATGCAAACTCCACACAGGAACACCAGTGTTTCGATCCTTGCTCAACCCAGGGTTGAATCCCTAACCTACTTGCTGTGAGGCCCCGGTGCTAGGTACTGCATCATTATACAGCCGGGGATTAATTCATTAAGATTTCATCATCTTTTTTTTTTTGTCTTCTGTGCTTAAATGTTGATAGGTTTGAAAAGTAATACCTTCCTTGTAAATGTTTCAAATAAATCTGACTATTTCAAACCGAGGTTAGAGACCTCCGTGAAGCTGGCCCCTCTTAAAAAAAAAAAAATATATATATATATATATATATATATATATAAACAACAACAAACAAAAAATATTTTGATCGTTTTTGCTGCATTTTGTGCTGTAAAATTTTTAATTTGTGCTATTTTAGTTTTTTTAAAAAAATATTTACGATTCTTTTATAGGTCAATCTGACGTCATCCCGTCTCTCATTTTGCTTAACAATGCAAGAAAACTCCTAAAAATGATGAAAATCGCGTGTGCTGTTTTGTGCTACATAAGTGTACGTTTGTGCTGTTTTAGTTTTTTAAAATGAAATACAATTTTTTTTTAATATTCTTAAAACCAAACAAAACACTACATGTAATATTCATCACTGAAATAGATTCATACCTTTTTCACTGAAAAAAACCCCCCATGAATCATCAATTAATATTAAGATTGAGTTATAATCAGTGGTGGATGAAGTACCGGTACTCACTTTTTGTACTTAAGTAAAAGTACAGAATTAGGCAAAAAAAAAAAAAAACTTAAGTAAAAGTAAAAGTACCAATAAAAAAATCTACTTAAGTAAAAGTACAAAAGTAGTTGGTGTAAAATTTACTTTTTAAGTAAAAAGTAAAAGTATTCAACCATAATTCAAATGTTTTTTTTGTGCTGTAGGGTCACAAATAAATACTATGCATGGGCGTGATCCCGCCCCCCCTCTCCACAAAAAAAAAACAAGAAGAAAGGAAGCTTGACTGGCCCCGCAAGGGGATAGTCAAGGGGATAGTCAAGCTATCCCCTTGCGGGGCCAGCAAATGGTCCACCAAAATGCAGGAAAATGACATTTATTTTTTTAAACGTTCTGGGGGGGGGGGGGGGGGGGGGGGGGCGGGGAGGCCCCCAGTCACCCTATATTGGCTTTGTCAATGACCTCACGTCCCCCATCCCCGCCCCATCTTCAGAAAATCTTAGAACCGCCCCTGCTCTTCGCGCTGAATGAATGCGAAAAATGTTTACTCTCGACTCTGATTGGTTCTCGATTCATAACTTCTTCTCCCGATCAACTGTTCCATTTGATTTTGGCGATGCGGCTTCGAGATGCGCTAAAAAAAAAAAAAACGTTATATTTTTAAAATTCCTGAACAAAAATGTAACGAAAAATGTAAAACACACTTTTAAAAAGTAGCGAAGTAAAAGTACAGATATTTACTCAAAAAATGTAGTGAAGTAAAAGTAAAAGTACCGGTCTTAAATTTTACTTAAGTAAAGTACAGATACACAATTTTTTTACTTAAGTACAGTAACGAAGTACATTTACTTCGTTATGTTCCACCACTGGTTATAATAGACTGCGCATGTGTAGTCTACGTAATATAATGAGCCAGAGTGACGTAAGGAGAGGTAACCAGTTCACTTCAGTAACCAGAATACCATTATTGGCTTGAAAAAGAGTCATTTTGACGACTTTTAACGCCGGACACGCGTTGACAAAAATAAAAAATAAAAAAGACCGTATAACTCGTCAATTATTAAAATAATAATAAATATTTTTTTGGCCAAAAAGAAACGCCAATATGCCGGTATTTGCTAAAATTTTAATTGTTTCCGTATTAAAATAAATAAAACCGAAGAACTTGATGAGTATGATTTTGGGTTATAAAAGTAAAATATTTTTTGTTATGAAAAATTAACAAATTAATTTGAAAAAATTTGTCAAGCTCGACAGTTTAACCGTATAAAGCCCACGTATCATATTTGATACGCATTTTTTTTATTATTATTAATTAATAATTATTAACTAATTAATAATTATTAATTACTTTGTGTGCATAATTAATAATGCACACACAATATTATTATTATTAATAATATTAATGATAATAATAATAATTATTATTAATTAATAGTAATTAATTGTTGATAATTATTATTAATAATTAATAATAATCAATGATAATTCATTTATTAATTTATTAATTATTGTTTTTATTATTATTATTATTTAATTATTTTTCCAAAGAATTAGAATTTTCTGACATTTATTTCTTTGGGTGGGCTTTATAGGGTTAAAAAACAGGCTTCCATTTTTTTTTTATGGCAATAATGTCATTACTAAAAACGAACGCCAGAGGGCGTTCAAAGCTCAGATTCTGACTTGTGTTTGATAAGAAGAAGAAAGAAGCGGAAGTCGCGTAGTTCCAATGACAGCTGAAGAGGGCGGGAACGTGTTCCTCTTGGTTTTATTTTTGGACACCGGTGACTGTGACTCATCGCCTCGCAGACTCTCACCGCTCCTGGAAGCACGTCTTTTACGATTCTCTGGAGTTAAAAAAAAAACGGGATTTTCACGCAGAAATTTCTCTTCTATTGACTGACAGGATTGAGATGTTCCATTTTCGGTTTTCGACAGTCCTAAAGGAGTTGTTTGAAGCCGTTCCGATCTGCAGACAGAGGAGCTGGATCTCTCACCGCTGTTCTATCTCTTCTTTCCCCGCCGCTCTCCATGCCGCACCCCGCCGTACCGTACCCCGCTCCTCCTCCTACCGACCGTACTGCGTGAAAACCGAGCAGCTTGAAGATCAGTCTAAGAAAGATGCTGAAAAGTAGGAACATTTCTAACAGAAATGGATTGTTTTGTTTGTAACGCTCCGTTATCTAACCGCCATTAACGTCGGGTTTGATTAAAAGCGATAAGTATTAATTAACACTCGTTTTTTAAAGTAAAAATCCTAAATTAGATTATTTAGGAGTTACTATATCGTAATAATCTCAGCTAGCTTTAGGGCCTAACGCTAATTACACCATGTGTTTAGTTACTGGCTTCCTGCCAGAGATCAATACTCAAACATCACAAATCAACCCGTAATTAATCAAATAAAAGTATAATTATCTAGTTTTTGATCGATTAAAGTCAAACAACATGCTTCTCGCGTGTTTTCGAAAGGATCTTCAAAAGGAAGTGTTAATTTTTTTTAATGTTTAAAGCTTGAAGATCTTTTTTTATTAATTTTTTTTTTTTTACAATCCAAAGATTTTTAGAAATCCATGATTAATATAAGACGATCCAAATTTGACCAATCATTTAATTTCAAATGAAATCTCAGATTTAATAAAGATGCTGTTGCTTCCTGTTACCTCTGCTGTGACCTTCAGGGAAGGGGCTTCAGGTCACAGCAGGGGTCTACATTGATAAGTTTTATGATCTCTAAAACAAATCAAATCTTAGATTAAATCTGATCTTCTGAACCGTAAAGGAATAATTATCTTTGTATAAGTCTAAGAAAGATCGTGATGATTTGCATGGCATGTACTGTAGAACCTGAAGGGATTTGTCTTTGTATGTATAGCCTAGATCGTGTGTGCGTGCGTGTGCGTGGTTGGTGATGGTCATAGGGGCCGACGGGTGGTGTCAGTCCCCCCCATTATTTATTACCTGTATGAATAATACATATGTGTGAAGCGTCTTTGAGTGTTCCGAAAAGCGCTAGGACACTCAAAGGCCCCGTCCACACGTAGCCGAGTATTTTTGAAAACGCATATCTGCTGTCCTCCGTTTTAGGAAAACGCTCGTGTCCACATGTAACCGTTTTCAAAATATCTGCGTCCACACAGAACTGCATAAATACGTACGATTCTGAGTGCGATTATGAGCATGCCGGACCAGTAGTCGGCAGTATTGATGTAAACATAAGTTCTGAGCTATCCAATCAGAGCACCTCTGTCGTCATTTCCGCAAAACCTGAAACATGGCGCCAGGCATCTCGTTTGTGTGCACCGACAAAGAGATGGAATTGCTTTTAAAAGTTGTCATCGACTATAAAGTTACTAAAACACAGGAAAATATAGATTTGTTTGCGATCCAAAAAAGAACGCACACAAATGACGTATATGCATTACTTGTCGCAGGTAGTGACGCAAATCTCCGTTTTTGCACGTCCACACGCAAACGCAAAAACTGAGTTTCTTCACTTTGGCCAGAGTTTTTACAACGTCCGTTGTCGTGTGGACGGCAGGCCAAAACGGGTAAAAATATATGCGTTTTCAAATATACCCGGCTACGTGTGGGCGGGGCCAAAAACTGTATAAGTACTGCATGGCGCTGTAAAAGTACAATGTTTTGTGTTATCTTCCTAACTGCTTATCCCTAATGAAGTCATGGGGGGTGTTGGAACCAGGCAGGTACATCCCGAACAGGTTGTCATTCTGTCGCAAGGCCACACACAACTCATTCATTCCTAGGAGCAACTCCATAGCGGACAATCAACCTAACGTATGTTTTTGGAGAGTAGGAGGAAACCCCTATAAGCGCGGGAAGAACATGCAACTCTCCACAGAAAGACCGGTCCGGTACTTGAGTCCCGACCTTCTTTCTGTGAGGCCACTGTGCTAGCCACTGCGCCATCGTAGAGTCGTAAGTACAATGTATTACCGTTATATATGTTCCTCTGGGACCCCTCAAATTGAAGATAGCTATTTATGGTAATCTCTAAGGCCCGATGTCTAGATAAGATGTACCTAGAGATGTCTACATGTCATTTCTTTTCTCACTGAAACATATGTGGGCAACTTAAGTTAAAGAAGCGGTTTTTTTTGTTTTGTGCGGTACAAATGAAAGCGTAAAATTTCATCAAGTTATGACTTTGTTGCTCTTAACTTTGTGGTGCAGCTATTACAGGGTTGTGTTTTACAAGGGTGGAAGAAGAAAACAGGTTTGAGTTCGTACCTGTTGAGGTATTTCTTGGAAGAGATTTCACAGTGATAACATCATGAGGCAATCAGTCTCGTGTTGTAGGTTATGTTCCGTCTTATGAACTGCTTATTCTGTGACTGGATACGCAGGGATTGCCGGAGCCTATCCCGGCTGATTCAAGGCCAGAGGCATGATACACCCCGAACAAATTGTATGTATAAACTATATATATACTTTGTATATATATATATATATATATAATTTTTTTACTCTATTCATCCCTCACCAGGGAAATTTGTGTGCTGCACTCTTACACCGCAGCAGGCTGCCCATGACGGCACCAATGGTGGGAGAAACAGGGGGTTAGGTGTCTAGTTGTGCACCCAGTGGTATGCAAATCCGTAAACTTCCGGTACGCGGGCGAACGCTTTAACCGTATAGCCACTGTCTCCCCCTAAGTTGTAGGTTATGTGGTGAAGAAAAGTGCTAGTTTGCAAGGTGGATGTTTTCTAAAATATAAAATTGGAAGTCTTTCAACTTTCTTTGCCGAACAGATTAGTTAGCATCTGTCTAAGCAATAAAAATCTTTATTGATCATGTCTGGAGAATAAAAATAATCCTAGAATGCAGAAATAGCTCCTATCCTCAGATCAGTTCCAGCTTTGGTCGGTGGATACAGACGGGATTAAGATCTTACAAAGTAAGACAAACAGCTGCTGCTAGACATTAAAGAATCAGACAGCAGGTGACGCGTAAAACTCGGAACTACCTGCGGAGTTAAGTAAATCCCGGTATGAAATCCCTGCGAGAGATACCCTTAACACCATATTTTCAAACCCTGCTCCTCACGTTGTATCCAGGGAACTGTTGAGAGCCTTTGCATACATTGATGAGCAGTCAGCCACCGGTAAAAAGACCGGACCATCTGGTCACTAGTACTTAAAGACGTAAAAAAAAAAAGAAAAACAAATTGTTGGAGGTACTTTTCCTTCAGATCTGTTTGCAGTTTAAACAGATTTGATCCTTTTATGTCTGCTATCAAAAAGAACGCAACATTATGTCTTCATTGTAAAACATAAACAACAGCCAGTAAATAACATAGTTTAGGTGCTGGTTAAATGTAACCAGCACATTCGTTATTACACAAACACCAACTACCCCAGGAATGGGCAAACTATGGCCCGCGGGCCACATGAGGCCCATTAATTGTTTAAATCCAGCCTGCCGAACAAAAAAATGTAATAAACAAACCTTGTTAACGTTTTCTTTCCTCTGTAATTTTGATATATTGTCAGTAGATGGCACACTCTAGATTTATTGGCTTTGTTGAGAAAACAACAACACTGCTCCCATTAAAATGTGTGTGTCTTCGTGATGCGCACGCTGTCAAAATAAACAGCGCGCACAGATATGGAACACCATGGGTCCCAATACACGCATGTAAACAAGTGATGTTAGATGTTAAAACAAGTAAAATGTTACAGCAAGCGCTTAGATTTCAAATCTAGCGCCGCTAAATGCACATTTATAAGCGCTATCGCAATAGATTTCTGAACTACTGCCGCTAGATTTAAAATTTAATCTAGCGCGCCATTCTATCAGTCTAATCTAACCGTTACCAAAGCATGCCATCCCTCTGCTCCTGTCCCGGCCCCCCGGTCAGTTGTTAGAACTCAATGTGGCCCGCGAACTAAAAAGTTTGCCCACCCCTGAACTAAACTGTTTACATTCTTGAGAGCCTTCACACTCCACCTCTTCATTTATGCTATATTATCGACGAGTTTTAAACGGGAACAAAAAGTGAAAGCGAAGTCGGTTTATTTGCACGAACATTTCACATTCCTGGGAAGCCTTAAATAGTCGTATACGTCAGTTCTTCTGAATGAATAAACTTGCCTTACAGGACAGTTCAAAATGATTTGCATACATATGAAAGGTATTATTGTGTGGCATGAAAAAGCACACAAAAAAATGATAAGGTTTTAAAACGTACAAAAGTTAGGCTGCAAAAAAAAAAAAAAATTTAACCTGGTTTAAGTTTCTCGATTATTTAGGAGGCAGTGAAAAGCGGTCTGACAGTTTTAATCTAGCTGCTTACAGTCAGTTAGTCAGGCATACGTCTATTTACACGCCAGAGTTATAATTTTGTTTGGTTTGTTTTAGATTTTTATGGGGCGGAGTCGTAAAGCACTCAAGCTGTGTGTGCACCCGTCCATCCATACGTCCGTTATTCTATAACCCTTCAGTGAACAAGAGATTCCCCGAACGACTGAAAGGATTTTAATGAAACTGCTTACAGTTTCTTAGAATTAGCTATAAATGAACATCCAACGGTCAAAGTCACAAAATTAATGAGCAGGCAAAGTCGTAATGTTAATACCGCCTTGATTCTTTTTGCTATCAAAAAAGATCAACTTATCTAATACATTTGTCCTACTTAAATTTTTCTTTGCAAACTACACCGGTTGTTTGTCGATAGGGTCGCAGTCATCTGCAGAAAGGCAGTAATTTAGAAGATATGTACTTTATTTTATCACCGAAATTCAGGTATGATTTATTGATGTCAAACATAATAAAAAGTTTAAATTAAACGGAAAATTTAAAACCAAAATACAAATGTCTGAGAATAGCGCCTTGCTGGACTCCACAATTTGGAATTATTTACTCAGGTTTAGCGTTACATATTAAAACAAAAAAAAAGAACGTAAACTGGGTTAGGACAACCTTAGAAATCTCAACCTCAAGTTTTTTTTTTTGTGGTTTACTGAGATTTAGCGGAATCAAGACTGGTACGTAACCAAAACTAGATTTAATTACCAATGGGTTTGTCTCACTGAGGTGACCCAAACAGGGTGCACCCCATTTCCCCACAACTAATTAGCCAGGAAAGACTCCTTTATTAATGAACTAAGCAGTTTAAACAATGACATGAACAATTAGTTGTAGGACTGGTTCAGCTCATATTTGTCTTCGATCAGACACAAAGTAGTCAAGCCGGTCCATGAATGCAATACTTATAAAAGCGAATAAACCAGAAACTAAACAACTATAAGGATTTTTGTGTCCCTGGATTTCGGTAGAGGAAGTTACACCAAACAGGGTCTCTAACTGTTTGTGATTGAGTGAATCAATGGTGGCTCAGTGGGTAGAGCGTTCGCCCGCAAACCGGAAGTTTGCAGGTTCGCATCCCACTGAGTGCACATCTTGGGTCCTCGGAGAAGACCCTAACCCCTCGTTTCTCCCACCATTGGCGCCGTCATAGGTGGCAGCCTGCTGCGGTGAAATGCAGCACAAAAATTTCCTGTGAGGGATTAATAAAGTATTAAAAAAAATAAAATTGCTTTCCTATTACTTATTTAAACTATACCTTCGTGTAGTCTTCACAGCTACAGAGCAGGGGTCCCCAACCTTTTCTGCGCCACGGACCGATTTAGTGTCTGACAATTGTTTCACGGATCGGTCTAAAGGTGTAGCAGAAAAACTAAACAAGATCAGCCTGAAAAACTGACTTTTTAATCAATAGTAACAAACTTAAAACCACTTTGTCCTCACGAGAAAATTTAATTTAGCAGCGTCTTTATAACGTGGAAACATTCTCTCTGCTCAAACGCGCACTGGTTTCATGGTAACGGTAAACACACTTTCAAAATAAAGGATATCCCAAAAACAAAGTGAATAAAAATACTAGTTAGATTCTTCACAGTAAGACTAGATCAATCAGAGTTCTGAGTTTGTTTTGCTGGAACCAGACAGTTCCATCTTGACTTGAAACCTGAAGAGTGTTTCTAAGGTCTAGTCTGCTTCGTAACTCTGTACCTTCCCTTAGCACATAAGCTTCCAATAGATTTTTGTTTTTTTCTCATTTTACTAGTTATGGGGTTTAAATTTAATGGGGTGATGTGTCACCGGTGAGTCATTGACAGATGTAAGGAAGAAAATCTGGGGACTTTTCAAATTAAAACATCAGTATGGTTGGAATAATAAGTTGTTTCTTCTTTCTGTGCGGCCCGGTAACACATGACCCATGGACCGGTATCGGTCCGCGTCCCGGTGGTTGGGGACCACTGCTATAGCGGACCAAACAGCCCGTGCTTGTTGTTGATGAGCTTCTCATTTTCTCGTAATTTCTCCAAAACAATAAGTCGATGGTTGGAAAGGTGTGGCCCTGTTGTGACTGGTGATCCCCTTTGAAACCACCTCCACCCTGCTCTTTACGTTGAAATAATGTATCTTTTATGGGTGTTGTGTGGGTGTATCCCCAGATTCTTTTTAAAACCTTCAGACTTGGTTTACTTTGTTTGTGGTCGCTTTTGTTCTGACAGATGTTTAGATCAGTGAGTCACTTTTGGTAAGTAATTACGCCTGACAGATATTGGTTTAGTGAATCCGTGGGTGTCTCCACGTGTTTATTTTGCCGTTACCTTGGCTCCGTGTCAAGTGTTTATCATAGGGGAACTGTTTGTCAGGAGGAAATGGAGGCAGAAACCCGAAATCATTTACGGCTTCCAATCGGAAAGGTGAAAGTACTTGGAATTTACACGTTTTTAACTTGAATTAGTTCATTTCAGTATAAAGCCATTAAATGATGAAAAATGTGCCATTTGAACGCTGTGTCGTCAACGTCTAACTTTGCTCCATCACACTGCGTCATAATCAGCGTGTGAACGGAGAGCCATGTTGGCTTTATTAATCCAGAGCCCACAGAGGACGGGCTGATCCACAGACAAAAGAATTTCTGGAATTCTGGGGGAAATTACAACTCTAGACGAACCAGCTAGTGACACATAGAAGAAGTTATCATCTGTGGACTTAAAAAACCCCTAGATGTTTGGGTGGGCATTCGAAAATAGTTGTGTTAGTACCGATACCAAAAATTACACACAAAAAGTCTTTTACGTTTACAATCCATGTTTTACAATTACATACAGTGAAAAGTTTTTAATTACGGTGGAGACGGTGGCCGCGTGGTTAGCGCGTTCGCCCGCAGACCGGAAGGTCGCGGGTTTGCGTCCCACGGAGAGCACGTCTAGGGTCCTTGGAGAAGACACCTAGCCCCCGCTTCTCCCACCATTGGCGCCGTTGAAGGGCAGCCTGCTGCGGTGTAAGGAGTGCAGCAAACAAATTTCCCCGGTGAGGGATGAATAGAGTAATTCAAAATAAACAAAAAAAAAATAATAATAATTACCCTTAACCCTAACCCTATCATACGTTAACTTGGAGCCGAATAAATACAAAAAATTCCAAATGTATTTTCCATTTTTTGTCCATTAATTATCTGTAAATATAGAAAATAAAAATCCTGCTCAAACAGGTAAACCCACAATGTTCAAGCTCGATAACTGATTAACGCACAACACCATCAAATATTTAAACAATGCTGGGGTTCTGGTTATTGTTGAAACCTCAGGCAGCACTGTGGAAGACAAGTAGGACACAGGTTGGTATTTAGGCATCATTTAGCACTGTACGTCCTCTTAACTGCGCCCATATTTGAACCGAATGTACTTTATTTATTCCCGAAGGGAAATTTGAGAGCTGCAGTGTCGCAATCATACAATCTCATAAAACGTTGTGAATGGCAAGTAATTACTGGTTTGAAAGTGAAAGGTTAAATAATTTGATGGAGGATGGTAAGAATTATTTTCTGTACCGTTCCTTTGAGCAGCGGGGTTGCAAAAGTCTGTTGCTGAAGCTGCTCTTTATATGGTCCACAGATTCATGGAGAGGGTGGGAGGGATTTAGCATGATTGATGACAGTTTTGCTTTCATTCTGTCCCTCGCTACCTCCTCCACGCAGGCGAGGGGTGAGCCAACCACCATTTTACCCTGAACTCCAAAAAAAGCAGATTTAAAACTAAGCAGGAACTCAATGGAGCTGGGATGAGAGAAGCCTGGGCTTCCCGTTTGTGGCTGTTACCCCCCGCGACCCGGCTCTGGATAAGCGAAAGACAACACAACGGAAAGGAACTAAAATAAACTTTTTCCAGTGATGTCATCGTTGTGGTATAAATTTATAGTGTTTTGGAGCACATTGGAAAAATTTCTTTGCTTACGTTTAAATCTTATTCATTATCAAAGACTAACCAACAGGAAACATTGACGTGTCATCGGGTCACATGTAAACGCTGCATCCTCTGCGGATCATTCTTACAGTTGGATTTCCTATTTCTGGTGTGCCAGAGAAATCCCTCACTAATGTGATAAGACTGTATCAGCAACCAGAGATAAGCGTTGTGTTTGCACTGGCATGACAGGTGGGAATGAGATTTATTATGGAAAGTCCCACGGATTAGAAGCAGGTTTCTGGATCGTAATGATTTTATTCGTTTACATCCTAAATGATTTTTTTTCTTGGCTGCATAGTGGCGCAGTGGTTAGTACAGTGGCCTAATAGGAAGAAGGTCAAGGGTTTGAGTCCTAGAGCAGGTGCGAGGTTTGAAACACTGGCCATTTTATGTGGAGTTTGTATGTTCTCCCTATGTATGGGTGGGTTTTCTCCAAATATTTTGTTTTCCTCCCACTCTCCAAAAACATGCGTGCTAGGTTAATCGACCTCTATGAAATTGCCCCATGAATGAGTGTGTGTATGGTTGTGAATGTAGCCCCGCAACAGACTGGTGTACCTTGCTTTTCGTGGGAGATAACAAAAGGCAACAGGATTGCGGCACCCCGCGCAATCCTGTTAAGGAATAAGCGGTCCAGAAGACAAAACAAAACCAGTGGCCTAATATGAAGAAGGTCAGGGGTTTGAGTCCTAGAGCGGGTGCGAGGTTTGAAACACTGGCCATTCTATGTGGAGTTTGTATGTTCTCCCTATGTATGGGTGGGTTTTCTCCAAGTATTTTGGTTTCCTCCCACTCTCCAAAAACGTGCGTGCTAGGTTGATCAACCTCTATGAAATTGCCCCTATGAATGAGTGTGTGTATGGTTGTGAGTGTGGCCCCGCAACAGACTGGTGTACTTTGCTTTTCATGGGAAATCACAAAAGGCAACGGGATTGCGGCACCCCGCGCAATCCTGTCAAGGAATAAGCGGTCCAGAAGACAAAACAAAACATTTTCTCTTCTTGCACTTATTTTCTGACCCTCACTTTTTCCCTCTTTTCTCATCCAGGAGTAGAGATGCAGAAATCCTGCCGAGTTTGGAAGATTTGCTCTTCTACGCAATCGCAGACGGTCAAGAGAAAATTCCTGCTCACAAATTTCTCACAGTAAGTTTCTCACTTTAACGTTCACCTCAGTGGCCTACATCTGTCCGTGGCTGCTGGATTTTATCAGCATGTTGTTACATTTATTGCTTCCTTCTCCCCGTTAATTGTAGGCACTTAAAGCTACCGGGCTTCGTACCGGAGATCCCCGCCTGAAGGAGTGCATGGACACTATGAAAGAAACTCTAAAGAAGACTTCAGATGGGGTGACTCTGGACAGACATCTCTTTAAGAAGTAAGGCTCATCTTGTCCCGTTTGCGTGTCAATGAAACACCTTTGTACACAAAATCCTAATTGTTTAGGACACAACACTGATCCACTGGTCCATATCCCACTCATTCCTTCCTTCACTCCTTAACAAGGGTACAAGATACTTAATCTCCTTCACATCGAAAAGGACCCTGTTCCTAACCCCTAGAGAGCACTCCCAACTTTTTTCTTGAAGGGCTTTGGCTTTGGACTTTCCGGCACTGATTCCCACCTAGGTCGCTTCACTGTAGTCCAGGGGTGGGCAAACTTTTTGGTTCGCGGGCCACATTGAGTTCTAACATTTGACAAGGGGGGCGGAACAGGAGCAGATGGATGGCATGCTTTGGTAACTGCTAGATTAGACCGATAGAATTGCGCGCTAGATTTTAAACAAGCACACTAATTGTTACATCAAGAGTGGTAAATTTAAAATCTAGCGCGCTAGGTCTGAAATGTAGTGCGATAGCGCTTAAAAACGTGCATTTAGCGGCCGTATGTTGAAATTTAAGCGCTTGATGTAACATTTTGCTTGTTTTAACATCTAGCGCGCCATTCTTTTCTCAACAAAGTGATTATATATCTAGTGTGCGCCATCTAGTGAGTAAACATCAGAATCGCTGGGGAAATAATACATTAACAAAGTTTATTTATTTTTTTTAAAAATTTGTTCAGCGGGCCGGATTAAAACGTTTAATGGGCCGCGTGTAGCCCGCGAGCCGCAGTTTGCCCATGCCTGCTCTAGTCTGTAAATCAGTCTGGTGAGGGTAGAAGATCTCGCCTCAATAAAAACTAACAGGTCCACATTATCTGCAAAAAGCAGAGTCCAAATGCCGAGCTCACCAAACCAAATGATGGTTTTGCCTCGGTTGGTCCTTGAAAATTTGTCTGTAAGACTAATGGACAGAATATTGTCGGGAATCACATAGAGAATTACATCAATATTTTTAATACCTACTTCTCCCAGGACCGTCTGGCTGTGTTGTTGTGAAAGTTGCTGAGCCGTCTTTGACGGGGAGATAATTCTGCTGTTGACTCCTTTTTTTTTTTTTTTTTTTTTAGCATATTTTTGGTTAAATCAGTTCTTTTCACTCTAGAGTGTTGCCAAGATTTTGTGTGTAACCGTGCGAACATGGGTTTTATATCGAACAAGCAGGAAATCTGATGCATTGTGGAAAAACCCCTTATGGACACTAAGGAAAAGTATTTGTACAGAAATAGAAACTCAGGAAGATGAAGGTTTTGGACTACGAGACAAAATCTTTTAAAGGCTAAGCCAAAGAAAATTATAAATTGTACGATAACAGACCTCACGGTGACCTCCGAAGAACACAAGGAAACGTTGGTATGCTTACCGGGTCTGAAAATATTGGCTGTGGACTCAAAGGCGGTATTGAAGATCTCCTAGAACTGACCGCCCAGGAAGTATGAATAACCGTTAATGGTCTTCAGAAGGGGAGGCATAGCTCAGTGGTAGAATCATTGTCTTTGAACCGAAAATTCGCTACTACTGTTCGCTACTGCTCTAACATTAGAAGCTGGCCTAGTGGTAGAGTTACCATCTTTCGACCGGGAGAACATGGTTCCATTCCCACGGCCTCATGACGTCCTTGGGACCACCAGAGAGGCAACTTTGAAATAAGATTTGCCAGTTCAATTCCCGACGAGCTCATGCCTAAGTGTCCTTGTAGAAGTAACTATAGTTACTCCCACCATCGGCGCCATCATGGCTGCCTGCTACGATGCAATGCAGCTAAAGTATTTTTTCCGAATACTATATATTAAAGTTCAGCCATAGACTATGGACGTATGGTCGATCCACTGGTTTTATAATTTCATCTCCATCTGTGACGCCAGAAGCTCACACCACTCTGGTCCTCATCACTTTTTTTCATTAAAAGAGATAAAAATCTTTCGAACAGTGCAAGATTATTATTTAACGTCACTGTCATGGCAAAAAAAAAAAACCTCAGCAAACGTTCATTTTTCAAAGTTTGGTATGAAATAAAAATACGAAAATGACAATTAATCTTTAAGGCTTTTTTTTCCATTGATCCTAAAATGAGCTTTTCGACAACGTTTCATTAAACCTCATGGAAGTTTGTCGGACTTCACAGTTCCAAACTTGGTCGGCAAACTTTTCTTCTGATTGCATGTGGTGGTCGTGTTTCAGCGTGCTGTTTTGTGGTTTTTTTTGTCCATCAGGTGTGTCCAGAGCAACATTGTGCTGCTCACTCAGGCCTTCCGCAAGAAGTTCGTCATTCCCGATTTCCAGTCCTTCTCCTCCCACATTGATGACATTTATGAGAAAGCCAAAAACCTCTCTGGAGGACAGGTGTGTCCTTAAACCCAGAACTTTTTTCTTTCTCTTTGTGCTTATCTTCTAAGCATTTACATGCAGTTTCATCATCATCAGTCTGGTTTGATTTAGAAAAACTCTATCCTGACTCAGCGTGGGGTTCAGCAGCAGAGAACAAACTGTGATTTTCTCACATTACTGTCACTATTTATCCATTTTTTTCTGTTGTTGGCTGCTAGTAAAAGAAAGCCAAGTAGAGGCAGGTATTCCCAGACGTCTGCTTAGCAAATTCTGGCTCCGTGTGAAGGAGGAGTACGGCGAGACGTTCACAAGGCCTCTTGGTCTCCTCCCGGTGGGACGTCCCCGAAACACCTTACCAGTGAGGCGCTCAGGGGGCATCCTGATCAGATGCCCTAACCACTATCTGGCTCCTCTCGACCTGGAGGAGGACGGCTTGACACCGAGCTCCTCCCGGATGGTAGAACTCCTCACCCGATCTCTGAGTGAGAGCCCAGCCACCCTGCGGAGAAGCTCATTTCGGCCAATTGTATTCGCAATCTCATTCTTTCGGTTACCACCCACAGCTGGGGATCATAGGTGAGGGTAGGAACGTAGATCGACTTGTAAATCGAGAGCTTTGCTTTTCGGCTCAGCTCTTTCTTTACCACAACGGACCGATGCAGCGGCCTAGTTATTGCGGATGCCGCACCGATCCACCTGTCGATCTCCCGCTCCATCCTTCCCCCACTTGTGAACAAGACCCCAAGATACTTAAACTCCTCCACTTAGGGCAGGACCCTGTCCCTGACCCGCAGGGGGCATTCCACCCCTTTCCGGGCGAGAACGCTAATTCCCATCTCGGCCGCTTCACACTCGGCATTCTTTACATTTTCAGAAACAAATCACAAATTTGACTCAGTTTTACTTTTGAATTTCAACCACTATCTCGTTTCTACTCTGACCTGCACCGTTTATCCCCTCAGGGCACCCGGCTTAGAAATCAGCTTTAAATGTGAATAAATGTTACGATTTTTTTTTTTTTTTTATCTCAAATTTTTTGCGGGTGGAGATATTTGGGATTAATATGAAGAAACGCAACAGAAAAATTTCACTTACCAGACATCTGACCAAAAGAAAAGCCTTCATACCTAACCTGCATGCCTTCAAATGACTGATAAAGAACCTTCTAGAGAAGATCTTATTGTTTGTATTGTTAAACTGTGAGTCTTTGATGGTTCTCTGGTGTGCAGGTGCAGCTTTGATCCATCTGTCTTGTTATTGTTTACCGGTGGTGGCGTGTGCCTGTTCATTGAAACCCGAGCCGTTGCGGACGTCAGCTGTGTAAACTAACCCACTGATGTACTGAAAGACTTTTTCTTCTGCTCTACCTCTCTTTCAGGTTGCAGATTACATTCCTCAGCTTGCAAAATTCAGCCCTGACCTGTGGGCAGTGTCTCTGTGCACGGTTGATGGACAAAGGTGAGACAAAGTCAGAAATATAGGTTCATTTTATATTCAATTCCATTTTATGTTGCTTCACGTTCTCTGAGCTGTGTCTCAAAAGCTCTGTGATTAAAATTTTTTCCGAACATTTTTATTCGAGTGGCTCATTTGCACAGGGCAAATAAATCAGTATGTTATTCAGAATCAGTGTTTCTATGACAACTGTCTGAAGGATGCTTTTAGTGTGCAATTCGTCTTTTTTTTTCACAGCGTTTATTGGAGACAAAAAAATAACTCCAAACAATCCGAATCATAGATAGCCATGGGAATTTAGATTGAATTAGTTACGATTGATTGAATTACGACGCCGTAATTCAGCGTTGACTGAATTACGGATGGCGCTCCTTTTAATTTTTTTCTTAAAAAAAAAAAAAAAACAGGTATTTATTAAAATTCATTCACAAAATTTACTGGTTAAATATCAAATTTTGATATAAATATACTAAGGGAGGAGCTCAGAGTAGAGCCATTGCTCCTCTGGGTCAAGAGAAGCCAGATGAGGTGGTTCGGGCATCCTATTAGGATCTTTTCAGAATGACTAGCTGGTGTGGTGTTTTCGGCACATCCTATTGAGAGGAGACCTAGAGGTAGACTCCTGACCTGCTGGAGAGACTATTGTTCCGTTCCGTCGTCTTCCGCTTATTTGGGGCCGGATCGCGGGGGCAACAGTCTCAGACGGAAAGCCCATGATTCTCTCACCCCAGGTGCATCCTCCAGCTCACCGAGAAGAGTCCCAAGGTGTTCCCTATCCAGCTGTGAGACGTAGTCTCTCCAGTGGATCCGGGTCTGCCTCTTGGTTTCTTCGCGGTGGGATGTGCCTGAAACACCACACGAGCAAGACGCTCACGAGGCATCCTGACCAGATGCCCAAACTACCCCATTTGGCTTCTCTCGACCTGGAGGAGGAGCAGCTCGACACCGAGCTCTTCCCGGACGGCAGAACTCCTCACCCGATCTCTGAGTAAAAGCCCAGCCACCCTGCGGCGGAAGCTCATTTCGGCCGCTTGTATCCGTGATCTCATTCTTTCGGTCACCACAGCTGGTGACCATAAGTGAGGGTGGGAACGTAGATCGATTTGTAAATCGAGATACTTGCCCGATCCCCCCTTGGAGCCAGGTTTGAGGGTGGAGCACAAGAGCGAGCGCCTGGTGGCCGGGCTTTTACTCGTGGGGCTCTGCCGGGCTTAGTGCAAACAGGGGGCATGGGCCCACCACCTGCAGGAGGGGCCATAGGGGTCGGGTGAAGCAGGAGATGGGTGGCAGCCAACGACGGTAATTGTATGTTTTGTGGAATTTTTTTTTTTACAAACACGGCAGATTCCGATGGGATAAAAATTGTAACTACAGTTACTAAAGATTCAAAAATACTTGTGTAAAACTAATCTTGAGGACGTTAAGAGGGCGTTAGTCCCTGTTTTTTTCATTTTAAGTTTTAAACGTGCACATTTACCTCCTTACAATCATTTTTTTAGACTCATTCTTGTTCGTACATGCTTGTGTTTACGGAACGTCTTTCAACTCATCGTCTTCTTCTCAAGAGAACATTGTGAACTAGAAAAACGAAAAGCATTCTGAGAATTTTACAGGTTTAATTCATGACTTGATGGACTGCTGTGATAAAAAGGTGGTGTGTTACGTCTCTAACGTACTAGTGTCCCAGAAAAAAAAAATCTCACGTGTTGTATAATGACCCCTGAAGGCGTTTCCCTTTGGCTCGTCTCTTATTGGTCGATGTATGGAATGTTTGTGGACCAGAAGTCGTAAAGATAGTACCTGTCCTTTATCGGTTTCTAATCTTGTATTTATTTTTTAGATTGCCCTCCTGAACTCTGACGCATAATTATACAAATAACCTTTATAAATTAGCTGGTTGTAAAGATTTCTCATTTAAATTGATCTATCTTTTCTTTCTTGTGTTGTAGACACACAGTGGGAGACACAAAAGTCCCCTTCTGTCTGCAGTCGTGTGTGAAACCCTTGAAGTACGCCGTCGCAGTTCACGACCACGGCACGGAGTACGTGCACAGTTTCATTGGGAAGGAACCAAGCGGTCTCCGGTTTAACAAGCTCTTCCTGAATGAAGATGGTGAGATACCGGCCTAACGGATTGCTTAATGGTCTTTAAATCTGCATAAAAAAGGACTTTAAAAAATTATGTTTTATGTTTATTAAATTGAATTTCAACTTTTTGAACTAAGCTAGTATAAAATGTCTCAAAAATTTGTTTTTTTTTCCTCTTTTTTGCAACAAATGTAAGAAGAAATATACTTTATTCATCCCTAAACGGGAAAATTTGTGTGCTGCATTACACCGCAGCAGGCTGCCACAATGGCGCCAATGGTGGGAGAAACAGGGGGTTAGTTGTCTTCTCCAAGGACCCTTAGACATAAGCTCAGTGGAATTCGATCCCACAAAGTAAAGGTTAACTTCCAGACCAAGGGCGAATGTTATACCACTGAGCTATCACCACAGTCTGTTTCACTGTGAAAAAAAGCAGCCTTGTTGTGGTTAAACTAGTTTGATTTGGTCCCAGGGGCCGTTGGCCTAGTGGCAGAGTTGCTGTCTTTCAACCGGGGGAACCTGCGGTCGATTCCCCCTGGGACTGCTCACACTCCAACTCCAAAGAAAAAAAAACTAGTTTGATTAATTATCTAAAACTTAAGCTGTTTAAATGTGGTGGTTCTTCAGGGGAATATCCAAAAAGACACTCCTGTCGTTCATGAATGAAGAATTTTTTTGTCGTAAGAAGATCAGGAATTCGAACGCAAACACAGGAGATGTAAGCTTTAA
Organism: Neostethus bicornis; assembly: GCA_902685375.1. NCBI lineage: Eukaryota > Metazoa > Chordata > Actinopteri > Atheriniformes > Phallostethidae > Neostethus > Neostethus bicornis. Next base: position 8,552,723 of record LR738549.1, on the reverse strand, counting down.
GCTAAAACTTCCTGTCAAATTTGGTAGACTTATCATATCATATTTCTCTCTAAGTATAAGCCGTCTGTAATTTTGACATTTTACCGGTGGCATAAATGTCCAACCATAAGGACACCTTTGTTCCCTTAGAGACCAGGATGAAATGAAACCTTTGTGTTTCACAGTCTCAGCGTTCTGCTGTAAATGGAGCCTTGAGGAATGATGCTGATTTTTTTTCTGCATAGTTGTTCTCATTTTAATCAGATCAAACATCAGTACAAAAGGTCTGGCGACCTGGATTGACCTGCAAACACTAAAAGCATGAGGTTAGCCTGGATTTATAGCGGTAAATATATTTTAATTTGTGTCATTTAAAGGTAGACAGTTACATAAAAAGAAGGAATTTTTATCCCAAATCTGTTCTGACTGGAGAACAAACAAGAGAACTCTCAGTTTTACATGTTACAAGGGTAGCATTCTCTCCAGACCAGAGTGGTCTACAAAGAAACACGTCCTTGTCTGCTTTATTTACACAGTAATCACAAACAAGAGGTGTGTTCATACAGAGTAGTGGGGAAAAGAAAGTTTTAGAACATCACTTACAGCTGGGTAGAAAGGCGGGGGATGCTCAGCAAACAGTATCAATACATTGCTTAGTTTACATAACACTGTGTCTTACAACAGCGGGTCAAAAACTGCTGGCAGCTGGGAGATCACATTAACTAAAGACCAGAGGGGGCGTAGAGAAGCCAAAAAATGTACTCAAGTAAGGGTACATTACAGTAACTTGTTTTCCAAAATAACTTTTTCGTGCTAAGTTTTGTTTTCTTGCAAGATGGGGCATCGGTACGTCTGATAGGTCAGATGGAGTCATGTGACCTTGTTCGCTACATTTGATTGGAGGAACGTTGTCTACAGTCATCCACAGCAGGAAGTGCTCTCAAAAAAAAACTTATTGTACTGAAAAACGTATTAAAAGGAAGAAAAGTAACGGGTCAACTTTTGAACAATGTAATGAAGTAAGAGTAGCGTTATTTACTTATAAATTTACTCAAGTAAAAGTAGAAACTATTAAAGATACTCATAGAAGTACATTTTATTCAAAAAGTTACTCAAGTAAATGCAACGGAGTAAATGCAATGCGTTATGACTCACCCCTGCTAAAGACACTTTTGAGTGATAAGAATAAAAGAAGTATTTACATTTTCTACCTAACATAGACATTGGTCCAGCTTTTGTCTCTAGACTGGAATAATTAATTTGATTAAATATAGTTCAAAATCCAAAACAGACGAAGTGTGTTAATTGCATGGGAAAGAGTAAAGTCCTTAATGAGCTCTTAACTGCTCATGTAAGAGTGGTGAAGGACATATATAAGGACTGAAAGACAGTGGTGAGGTGTGCTGTAGGTGAGACAGAGGAGTTTAGTGTGAGGGTGGGACTGCAGCAGGAATCTGCTCTGAGTCCTTTGCTGTTTGCTATGGTGATGGACAGGCTGACAGACGAGGTCTGACAGGAATCTCCATGGACAATGATGTTTGCAGATGACATTGTGATCTGTAGTGAGAGGAGGGAAGAGGTGGAGGAAAAGCTGGAGAGGTGGAGGTTTGCACTAGAAAGAAGAGGAATGAAGATTAGTCAGAGTAAAACAGAGTACATGTGTGTGAATGAGAGGGATCCAAATGGAAAAGTGAGGTTACAGGGAGAAGAGATAAAGAAGGTGGAAGATTTTAAGTACTTAGATCAACAGTCCAGAACAATGGAGAGTGTGGAAAAGAGGTGAAGAAGCATGTGCAGGCAGGCTGGAACGGACCACTAAATGTTAAACCAGTTTTTTCCCTCTTTGTTGTGCCTCATCTTTTTATTGCCGCACCAATTAAATATGTCATGGAAAAAAAAACATTTTTTTAATGTGACGCAGCATTGTGAATTCTCTAAATGAGCCAGTTTAATTAATCCAGCTTTCCAACTAAAACTGCTCCACATACAGTAAATCTTCTGTTTGCAGATCAGAGCTACTATTTACTGAATGTCTCATCTCCATTTGGAGAGAGAATATCGATTTACCGCTACTTTAATCTGACATAATTCTAATCAACACGAGTTTACAAATGACGTATATTTGGAGTTTTAATCTTGGATTAAACTGTACTTTTATTCGGCAGATAAACCTCACAACCCCATGGTGAATGCTGGAGCTATTGTTTGTACTTCCCTCATAAAGGTAAGCTCACACACACCCATTTCCTTCTTTTTTTTTTTTTTATTTTCTTTGCCATCCACTGCGGGTGTGTGCGCCAGTTCCACTAAAACATAAACAAAGATGGAAGGCATGACTAAGCTGCTTTACCCCGAAGATAAAAATCCACAAACATTTGGATTTCCATGCTTTAAAAACTGACTTTTTAACTTGAATTAAATAGATTTTATACATTTGTATACAGTGAAAATGACTTTGGACTCAGGTTGAAGTATTTCTGGTGTTTACCAGTGTGTGTTGTGATTAAGACTAAAAAGGCTAATCCCCTCCACCTCACATAAAGGCCACTCAGCTGTCTCAGCACATGTTCCGCCTGCACCTGCTGAAAATAACCTGGACATGGAGCTAATGCACCCGATCCAGCAGCAGGTCATTAACCAGGCAGCCAGGGCATGAGGCGCAGCACATACAATGTGGCCTTATTAAATTTCTTCTCCCTGTCGGTCCATAACCTTCTGTCCACAAATAAAGCAGTCACACATGTTTCTGATTGATCGGAATTAAAAATCCAACCAAATTGTGTCGTTTTTAGTCTTCAACAGTCCTCCACCTTCTTTTATCCACTCGTAGTGTTTCAGTTCATCCAGCCGTCAGGAATGTCGTGGTTCACTCTCCGCTCTTATCAACAGCATTTCCCGCTGCAACAGGAAGAGTTCTGATAAAATTCTTGCATGCCGATCACTCTTGCCAACACTGAGACAATACGGTGCTAAGTTCCGAAAGAGCGTAAAAGATTCATGAAAAGTGAACAAATAGATTCCATAAGTGGTGACGATCAGTTACTACCTACGAGGGCTGCACGATCGACAAAAAAACCCCCAGCAGTTTTTTTGTTTGATATTGTAATATTGATCCAAATGTGAAACGTTAAAAAGAATTAGGTTTGCGAAAACTAATTAGTTTTATTTACAAAACTTTAAAGCTATTGATAAAGTTGATTCCTTCACGTTTTATTTAAAAAAATTTAGGTGTAATTTGTGCCTTTTTGTAGAATTATAAAGTTATTAAACCACCTAAGGAAAATCCACAAGGGTTCTTTGTCATGTGCGTATATTTTTTAAAGATCAGATCAAATTAAAGGAGAATTGCGACAAAGTACAGTTTTTATCTATTAAATGGTAAGTTTAAGAACATCATCATCATCAAAACACGTAAATTAATATGTTTAATAACTATAAAAGAAATATTGTTGGCAGATCAAAGAGGAGGCGTTGGCTCAGTGGTAGAATTTTAGCATTGGACCGAAAAAGACTGTTCGATTCCCACTAGGCTTATGACTAAGTATCCCTGGAAAAGATACCAAACCCCCAGTTACTCCAACAATTGGCGCCGTCATGGCTGCCTGTTCCGTGCTATGCAACAAAAGTAATTTTTCCTTCAGAGATGAATATATTACGATTTAAAAAATTAAATATTTCTTACAATTTGAACAGTTTGAAGGTTCAATAATAGCAAATCTTTTCAAACTTTGACTCTTTATGTCGTTAATATAGCAGCACAAAAAATGTCATATGAAGGTGTGAATGAGAGGTACCATGGAAGGCGCTTCGGGGCACTCACAGGTATTAGAAAAGTGTTTTTGCAAGTTTTGGTAACGTACAGTCGATTTACCAAAACAAAAAAAAAATCTTCACTTTCATTTTCTAACTTTTTACCATTTGAGTTGCTACCCTGACTAATCAGTTGGCCCCTCAGAGTGTACACAGAGACAAACTAAAAATGGAGCAAAAGTAAAAGACATCTTTTTGTGATGAGCTAATCACAACTCTTATGCCCTGTCCACACGTAGCCGGGTATCTGGTAAAACGAATATATTTTTATCCGTTTTGGCCTGACGTAGGTTTTTTTCACTCGAAACCGTCATTTTTGAAAACTCTGACCAAAATGAAGATTATTCATCACATAAGCCTTCCTAGCTCAGAGCTTACAATTAGATAAACACTGCCAACTACTGGTCTGGCATGCTTATAGCCGCACTCAGAAGCAAATTTATACGGGTTCGTGTGGATACTCTTTCAAAAATACCCGGTTTCGTGCGGACATGGTCTTAATATCATATAATATTTTCATATTGACACATCGTGCAGCCCTGTTTTATCCACAGCAGCTCATCATTATCATCAGTTTCTCAATGATTTTTTAAAAAATTCTTATTCAGCCCAAACCCAGTGTGAATCCGTCAGTCACACGGTTTTAACCTCGGTGGGGTAAACGCTGTGGGGTGGCAGGATGTGACATGGTGCTTGAAGGCTACATGTTGTTTTTGTATGTTGCATATTTTCCAGACTTAGGAACTGTGGGATATAATGACTGCTGCTGCAGGTCAAATGACGTTGGTAATTTTTTTCTTCCTTTTCCATATCTATTCTCCTCACTCTCTCCAAATCCCCTCGATCCCGCTCTCTTCCCGTCTCTCTGTATTTATTTTTTTTTGCCTCCAATCAGTTCTGTAGAAAAATAAATATCATTTAGTGACTCTTTAACACCTTCATCAGTGCAACGTAATGTTATTTCCATCCAGTTTAGAAAACGCCTTAAAATGGGAAATAACAGATCAAGACATGTTTGATTAAATCTCCATTCCAGATTGAACTAGTAGTTATTTTTAAATGTGTAACAAAACTAAAAAAAAAAATTTTAAATGTGCATGTTTATGCATCTTTCATGTACTTTTTGCTGTGAGTTTTTTTTTTTTTTTTGACGGACCAGGCAGCATCAGTCAGCTTGTGATTGGATAAATATTCACAGAGCCACGAACTTCTTTCCTCTCCTCTTTTTCCCTCTGTTTTATCACCTCACACCTTTTTATACCACAGGAAACACATTTAAACATCGACACATGCATTGTTTTAACTTGTAATCCAATCGAATCGAACCATATGCACACAGACATTATATTTAAACCCGAACAGAAGCCTTATTTGCATGGGATTAATATTTCAGCTGGATCTCAGTAATTTAAAACGACTTTAACGGTCGTGTTATTAGTTTCACATTTGCGGAACAAAATATTTCTTAATCACACTAAATAATTAACTTTATTAAAGTTGTATACCATTACATCTGATTGGCTGCAGGATGTCTGTTATTTTCAAATAATACACACCTCAAAAAGTTTTTTCCTGAATAAGATGTAGCGTTAAGTGTATATAGATCACTTTCTCCTACTGGTTAGTCATCAACCAGCTGCAGAGTCTGTGGCTGTTACTATGGCAACAAATCCCAAGTCTTGTATGTGTGGAAAAACAAACAATATGTATGTTTATGTATTTATATATATGTATATATGTACAATTTAAATAGTAAATAAAAGAAATACACAACTAAATATAGATTTGACATAAATTTTTCTTAAATGACTGGTCAAGTTAACCCTGTCAAGTTTGGCATGGGTCATTTACGACCCATACACCCATCCTCACACCATGCGAAATTCAAAAAATTCAGGGTTTCATGAGTTAATCTAGAGATAAATACGTACCAAAACATTCCTTTGAAGGCTAATAAGATCATTGGAAAACAAAAGGTTTCAGAAATTACTGCCCAATTTACAAACGGTAGGATTAAACATTGAAGTGATGAAAAGTTTTACTTAAATTAGTTCGGTTAGTTTCGGAAGTTACTTTTATAAACTTAGCAAATTCACTGGCTGTAAAAAAAAATGCAAATATTGGTGAATATTACAAATTATTTCCCCGGGTTGAACTAATCCCATGCGGATAAGGCTTTAAACAACTTAAACCAACTAAAAATAGTAACATTTACGCTGTTTTAAAAGTTAAACATCCTGGTGTTGCACCTCCATGGCGGAAAAGCGTGATCGGTTGCCTGAAAAGGCGCATTTTTTTGAAAACCCTGCTCACACTTTTATATCCGTGTCGAATTCTACGAAATTCAACAGCTACAAGCTATACATTTGGTCAGGGGTGCCCGATCTTTTTTGTCCCAAGAGCTACTTTTTAAGAATCAAAACCTCCTTAGATCTACCAGTTCGGCATTACCATCACAAATCCCCACAGATTGTTTCCAGCCTCCAGTAAAACTACCCTCACAACACATTGTGTGTGTCACATCACAAATTTTCCCTCTCTCAAACATATAGAGACAAATTCCCCTCCCTCTCAAACACACACAGACAAATTCCTCTGTCTCTTAAATGCACATAGACACACACACACACACACAAATGCAAGTTCTTCTCTCTCTCAAACACACTCACACAGACAAATTCCTCTCTCTCTTAAACACACACACAGACAAATTCCCCTCTCTCCTAAATGCACATAGGCAAGTTCTCTCTCCCATACACACACACAAACAAATTTCTAGAACATACACAGACAAATTCCTCTCCTATGAGACTGCAAATAGCCGTCAACAGCTGTGTATGTTTGAGAAACAAATTTCTCAAACATACACAGACAAATTCCCCTCTCTCTCAAACATAAACACAGACAAATTCCCTCTCTCTCTTAAATGCACATAGACACACACATAGGCAAGTTCTTCTCTCTCTCAAACACACACACAAACAAATTTCTCAAACATACACAGACAAATTCCTCTCCAATAAGACTGCAAATAGCCGCTAGTTTGACACTTTTTTGTAAAAGAATTGCTAAATTTTAGTGACTCTAGCAGCTAACGGGTCTGAATACTCGCTATATATAGCGTCAAAGTCGAAGTTGACAACACTGACTTCTTTTTATATATTTTTTTTCTCCTACACACCTGGTGGTCAACTTGGGATCAGTCTGTGGGCTACCGGTAGACCTCAAATGACTGGTTGGGCACCTCTGCTTTAGGTTAACTAATTAGGAGCTTCAATTGTGTAAAATACAACACCAGGCAGTCTTATTAAAAGAAATAAGAATAACTTTAAACTTTCTTTATTGCAAATAATTCTACTCAAGCTTTTCTCAATCATTTCTGCACAAATCTACTAAATCTATCCAGAAAAAATTCTAACTTTAATCTATCCACAAGCCAATCATTTTAATACATTACACCTACTTGTCTTATTGTTGTCAAAGCTCACGTGTTTCTTTTTTTTGCTTTTATACCTTAAGATTTATACTAAAACTTATTTGCGACCTCCAGTTCTGGAGCTCTAATTTGTCACCAGTCACACGTAGCGTTTAGGGTTAAATTTTTATGATGCTGTTCTTGTCTTCTGTGATGTTTCCAGCTAAAGGATGGATTCTGACTGCTTTTTATTTTCTTCCCTCCTCAGCAAGGTATGAGCAATGCAGAGAAATTTGACTATGTGAGTATGGAAAGCCACCTCGCAAAAGGCTGGACTCGAATGTAAAGTTTACATGTGCATGTTAAATTTCCATCAGCGCTATTTTCTGCAAGCATGGTGCCCTCTGTGTACTTTTGTGGTCATCATATAATTATATAATCGTATTCCGTTCCGTCATCTTCCGCTTGTTCCGGGGTCGGGTCGCGGGGGCAACAGCCTCAAGCGGGCAGCCCAGGCCTCTCTCACCCCAGCTGCATCCTCCAGCTCACCCGGAAGGATCCCAAGTCTTTCCCCAGCCAGCTGTGAGACATAGTCTCTCCAGCGGGTCCGGGGTCTGCCCCTTGGTCTCCTCCCGGTGGGACGTGCCCGAAACACCTCGCCCACGAGGCGCTCGGGGGCATCATGACCAGATGCCCGAACCACCCCATCTGGCTCCTCCCGACCTGGAGGAGGAGCGGCTCGACACCGAGCTCCTCCAGAATGGCAGAGCTCCTCACTCGATCTCTGAGTGAGAGCCCAGCCACCCTGCAGAGGAAGCTCATTTCGGCCGCTTGTATCCGTGATCTCATTCTTTCGGTCACCACCCACAGCTGGTGACCATAGGTAAGGGTTGGAACGTAGATCGACTTGTAAATCGAGAGCTTTGCTTTTCAGCTCAGCTCTCTTTTTACCACGACGGACCGATGAGGTGTCCTAGTTATTACGGATGCCGCACCGATCCGCCTGTCGATCTCCTGCTCCATCCTTCCCCCACTCGTGAACAAGACCCCGAGATACTTTAACTCCTCCACTTGGGGCAGGACCTTGCCCCTGACCCGCAGGGGGCATTCCACCCTTTTCCGGGTGAGAACCATGGTCTCGGATTTGGAGGTGCTAATTCCCATCCCGGCTGCTTTACACTCGGCAGTCAATAATCATATTCATTTTATCAATTTTATGGAAATTATAGATCACTTTGTGAATCGAGTTTTTTCTTTTTTAAAAAAGCCACTTTATATAATTTTACTTTGAGACGTTTTATTTACATTTGACAGTATTTTTATTTTTTTTTCTCTCCAGGCCATGACCTTTCTGAAAAAAATGGCTGGAAACGAGTACGTTGGTTTCAGTAACGCCACGTAAGTGTTCCTTAAACACGTTTTCATCTTTCAGCTTTCATAAGTTTTCCTTTCGTACCCAAATGGAAAGAACAGTATGTAAACAGTACTTGGAAAAATTCCGGAGATCTGTGCTTCATGTTGCTGTGGTGACCAGCACATCGAGCTCAGTAGGAAGGTCACTGGTGGGAGGAAAATGTGAAACAGGAAAGTGGGAAGTTTATGTTCTCGTCATTCGTGCATCAGGTTTTTGGGCGTGTTTTTCTGTGAACTAACACAGAAAATCTAAATTTCTCACTGATACAACGGAACATTGTGTAAGTGAGTTGTTGCCACCAGGCTGGGTGATATACAGCAGCCATATTGAACAGATTTTTTCTATCAATCTGTCGTGGCAAGTTTGCGGTTGTCTGCTAGGGAGGCAGCTTCATCGCAATGGACAACAATCGGCGGGATAGACTGATTGAGAAATGTGCATCTGCGGTGGGGAGAAACGTAGGCTCTGCAGGAGCCTTTTTGGAGAAGAGGATGAGGGCTCTGATGCAGGGCATCCTCAATAATTCACGTCACCTTCTGCATGATATGATCACAACCAAGAAAAGTGCTTTGAGTAACAGGTTCTACCCACTGGGCTGCGCTCTTAGCGCTCCAAAACACAACCTAAATTTTCTCGTAGAGTCTCAAAAACATGTTGTAAATATGATCCACTAGGTGGCGTAGTTTTTGGGATGGATGGACAGCAGCATGCAGCAAAAAAACTCAGAGAAGAAGAGTGAGTTGCTATGGTTACAGAACATCCTGCCTGTTTCTAAATAAAATGACAAGATTTAATACTCACTCAGTCATCTTCTTATCTGTCTATCCCCATGTGGGGTTGCTGGAGCCCATCCTGGCCAATTTAAAGTGAAGGGCAGAGTATACCCCGAACAGGTCACCAGTCTGTAGCGGGGCTACACACATACACCCATACACACATTCCAAGGGGCAATTTTGGCACCGGCCAATCAACCTAGCATGCATGTCTTTGGAGGGTGGGAGGAAACCCACACAAACACAGGGAGAACATGCAAACTCCACACAGAAAGGACAGTGTTCCAAGCCTCGTCCCCACCCGGGACTCGAACCCACGACCTTCTTGCTGTGAGGCCACTGTGCTACCCACTCCGCCACTGTGCTGCCAAGATTTAATATTGATAAACATAAATAAATGCGCTTTAATCCATTTTTTTACACAAACACCAAAACAATCTTTGGTTCTACCGGGAGGTCATGATCTTCGTATGAGGTGAAATAGGATCGTATCCTGCGGCACACCTGAAAAACTCTGCCTTAAGATTCAGTGTGGGTTTTTATGGGACCTTCTGACAGACTGGTGACTTGTTCAGTGTGTACCCTGCCTTTCACCTAAAGCTTAAAATAACCTTTGAGAAGCCTGGTACATTTGATGACGGATGAAGGTGAAATGTTCATTTTAACTTTGATTTGACGTTAAACTTTTTTTTTTGTTTTGACTAAACATTCTTTTTTCCGTTCCGTCATCTTCCGCTTGTTCCGGGGTCGGGTCGCGGGGGCAACAGCCTCAAACGGGCAGCCCAGGCCTCTCTCTCCGCGGCTGCATCCTCCAGCTCACCCGGAAGGATCCCAAGTCATTCCCCGGCCAGCTGTGAGACATAGTCTCTCCAGCGGGTCCGGGGTCTGTCCCTTGGTCTCCTCCCGGTGGGACGTGCCCGAAACACCTCGCTCGGGGGGCATCCTGACCAGATGCCCGAACCACCCCATCTGGCTCCTGTAACCTGGAGTAGAAGCGGCTCAACACCGAGCTCCTCCCGGATGGCAGAGCTCCTCAACCAATCTCTGAGGGAGAGCCCAGCCACTCTGCGGAGGAAGCTCATTTAGGCCGCTTGTATGCGCGATCTCATTCTTTCAGTCACCACACACAGCTGGTGACCATAGGTGAGGGTGGGAACGTAGATCGACTTGTAAATCAAGAGCTTTGCTTTTCGGCTCAGCTCTCTCTTTACCACGACGGACCGATGCAGCGTCCTAACATTTTTTATCCATCCCTTTTTGTCAGAATCTATGCTTTTTTTTTTTTTTTTCAGAAAAAAGGTCCAGATCCGGCAGGAAGGGCTCATATTTCATCACATTTCATGCACAGCGCACTCTGTTTTGTACATGTTTCAGCGCTGCGCTGGAATTCCCTCCTAACACTTGTTTCCTTTGTGTGTAATGAGTGTGTTCTGCTCTTTGTGTGACAGATTCCAGTCGGAGCGTGAGTCAGGAGACAGGAACTTTGCCATCGGATACTATTTGAAAGAAAAAAAGGTTCGACCCGATCTCCTCCGCATGCCTCATTCGGTTACCCATTTACACTCGACTTATCACTCCGTGGCGTACTTTCTCCTTTTATCACATTGACACACAACAATTTGAGAGGAAACGAGAGGTCTCGTTTCTTGCTCAACACACCGTGACCTCTCATCAGATTAGCTGGTGCACGACCGCTCTGTCACATGAGACACTGACCTTTTTCTGAGTCAGGCTCACATTGTGATTGGTTCAAGACGGGGGTGTGACCAAATGAGAAAGGAGTAAATGAGGACGTCTGCGTCATTGTTTCCAGGAGTTTGTGGCTGTACATTAGTTAGTGTGTGTGTGTGTCAGGACAAAGTCCAGACTGGAACGAGATGTCTAGAACAAAAACACATGGATACACATATATATGAATGTATACATGTGGAGTGGTCTTCGGCCGTGGGTTCAGTCTTTATTACTAAAAAATTATAGTAACAAATTGAAGGGAATCCAAGAAAAAAAATGCCCTACCAAGAGATTGTGGGGTCGATATTTAAAGTACCGTATTTTTCGCACTATAAGGCGCACCTAAAAACCTTAAATTTTCTCTAAAGTCCACGGTGCGCCTTATAACCCGGAGCGCCTTATATGGATTAATATTGAGCTACAACAGATGTTGCAACTGCGGTAAGCAGCCGCCGACTTTATTTCCCCTGTAGAAGAAGTAGTGCGCGGTGCATGCTGGGATACATGAAAGGGCGTCTCATTTCCATTTGTGTGTTTGTGTAAAGACCCGGAAATGGCTTCTACCAAGAGACACTGTTACACCGCAGAGTTTAAACTCAAGGCGATCGGTCACGCAGTAGAACGCGGGAATAGAGCCACAGCCAGTGGTGAGATCGGGCTTAAAAAAATCCAGCCCGACCCAAGCCTGCGGATATTAAAACCGCGGGCTCGCGGTAAAAAAAAAATATTATTTATAAAAATTTATAAATTGTAACATTGTCAAGAACACGCTTTTTTAATAATAATAATAAAAAATCACACTATCGGACCCTAACACACTTGTCTGTGATGTCCTGCTTAGCGCGAAGAGGAGGGTCGGTCTTTGAAACAAATGATAAAATAGTGATCATTCCTTTTGCCAGTCCAGCTGTTTAAATGCCTGCTCAGCGTCGAGGTGCCAGTCTTTTTGGTATCGTATGAAAGCAATGCGCCACATTGACTACATCCAGCGAAGCCAACGCAAGATTCTGTAGCATTTTGAACAATAACTTTGAAGCTTTTCCACACCTCACTCTTACCGGTGCGTGTTTGTCTTTTCAGTTCTCCTGCGTTTAGTTTATCCTTGACTTTTTACTCCTTCATATCGGGGATACCAGTTCAAAATAAATAAAATAAAGACGTGCGCAGGAGAGGATTACCAAATTAAGAGGAGGCGTTCATGTGCGCAGAGCATGAGCTGGCTCTGTGGATCCTGTTTAGTGGTAAAACATTACTTCTCTGTTTTAATTTTATAACAAGTATTCCTTAGTTTAGTACACACACCTCGTTTTAGTTTACATTTTATAAACATATATTTATTAAAAAAAAAAAAAAAATGAAAATAAGCGAGAGAGAAGCCCGACCCGACGTAATGATTGACATTTTTAGACCCGACCCGAATTTTGGGTCAGGCTTAAGATCTTACCTCTGGCCGCAGCGACAGAGTTTAACATCAATGAATCAATGGTGAGGAAGTGGAGGAAGCAAGAGGATGCGCTGCGCCAAGTAAACAAGACTAAACAGAGTTTCCACGGGAACAAAGCGAGATGGCCACAGTTAGAGGACAAAGTTAAACAGCCTTTACTGTAGCGCCTTATAATGCGGTGTGCCTTATATATGGAAAAAGTTTTTTAAAAAGTAATTTATTGAAGGTGCGATGCAGTGCGCCTTATAGGGCGGAAAATACGGTATATGATAGAAAAAGTCCATCCTTTAAAATTCCTTTACTTCTGGTTCTCATTGACTATCTTCTCTGAGTGGGCGTCATGGTCACTAGGTGACCTCTACGGTATTCATCAGGTAGATACCACAGAGGATGATTCCTGATTCCACACATCTGTGCACCCTGCCATCTATTTAAGGGGAATCACCCCGGATTTCCCTGTCAGATCTTACCATCCCTTCCATCCTGTGCTTCTTGCTTTACAGGCTTACCTGAATTGAGTTAATAAACCTTGTTTTAAGTCCTGCAATTGGGTCCTCATCCTTCCACCTCACCCTAAAACCCTGACATTAACGCTGATTAGATTTCATGATAAACTAGTTTTATTTTCTGTTTGTTTGCAGTGTTTCCCTGAAGGAACAGACATGACCTCCGTACTCGATTTATACTTTCAAGTGAGATTCTGCTTCATCTTTTATAGGACTTTTTTCTACCCGTTTCTTCTTACTTTCTCTTCATGTCTACATTTATGCTACACACACACACACACTCATCAAAATTTTATTAACACTAGGACCACCGCATTCTAAATCTACCTGCAAGCGCCATGACCGTCAATGTGACCACTTATGTAATTATTTCTGTTTTGCGCTGCTGTATTGCAGAAATAAACTTTTACACCACTCAGTTTTTAACTGAGTTATTATTATTATTTTTTCATTATTATTAATAATAATGATAAATAATATATTAGATAATATATTATCATTAATTATTATTATTATTATTATTGTTGCGTGCTTCGTCTCAGCTGCTGCGGGGCGCAGCAGGTTACAGGAAGTAAAATGCTTATAAATTTTGAATTGTTCATTTTTAGAACACAATACACGATACAATAGAAATCATGTTCATATTAAAAACTCATAAAGGGTCAGCCTCCTAGGTTGTGTTTTATTTATTCTAATTAGCATATTAAAGTAACATGGAGTCATATTGAAGGCTGCGGCGGTCCTAGTGTTAACAAATTAAAGTTTTAAAGTAAAACATTGATGTTTTTGTGTGTGATTCCAAATAAAAATCCTCTTACGTCCACCTTCAGCTGTGCTCCATTGAGGTAACCTCCGAGAGCGCCAGCGTGATGGCAGCCACTCTGGCGAACGGCGGCATCTGTCCTATTACCGGTGAGCGCGTTTTGAGCCCGGAAGCGGTGAGGAACACGCTGAGTCTGATGCACTCCTGCGGCATGTACGACTTCTCAGGCCAGTTTGCGTTTCACGTAAGTTAACACACTTTAGATAAATGAAAAGTTATTTGAGTCAGAAAAAAATAGAAAACAACTGTAAAATAAATTCAGATTGAAAACTCAAGGTTTTATTGTGATTGTTGTTGGCTTTGCAGAAAGAATGTTGAAATGTCTGATTTTATAAAATAAAAAAATTGTACCATATTTTCGGACTATAAGTTGCACCTGAGTATAAGTCGCACCAATAAAAAATGCACAAAAGAAGGGGAAAATATATATATATATATATATATATATACAAGGTGATCTGGAGTATAAGTTGCACCCACAACCAAACTATAAAAAAAACCTGAGACTTATAGTCTGAAAAATACGGTAATTATTTTCTATATATAAAAAACATGCAGAGAATTTTAAAAACTCATATCTTGAATTAGTCTCTTAACCAGATCTAAAAGGAGCATTTCAGAGAGGAAAAGTCTCTCAGATGACGAGCTGGACAGTCATTTTCTCGTCTTAAGATAAAATATCGTAGACTAGCTTTAGTAAAATGTCGAGTCGTGGAGAATTTTTCAAATTCCCTTAATCTGTGATTATCAGAAAGTTCTTTGTGTTCCGCGATGAGGCTGAAGGTCAAACTGGAGATGGGATCGCACTCCGCGGATGTCAAGCAGAAACTGAAAAAGGATTGTTATCAGATACAAACACGGTTGAATTTCTCGGGTTATTGTCTGATAAGATGTTTATGTTTTACTGTGAAATGGAATACGGGCTAATGAGATTTAGTTTGAGTTTGAGTAATGATGAACTAATCTGAGAAGACGATGATTTTATGACCTCTAGTTGATGTTTTGTTTCAGGTCGGACTGCCAGCTAAGTCTGGCGTAGCAGGGGGCATCCTGCTGGTTGTCCCCAATGTGATGGGAATCATGTGCTGGTCACCGCCACTGGACAAACTGGGGAACTCAGTCAGAGGAATACAGTTCTGCACTGTACGTATAACTGGATTGTTTTAATTTTATTAAAGGGTGAAGGGATCGGTATTCAGCTCGGCTAAATGTGTCCTATTTAACTTCAGGTAAAATATTAATTTATTAAGTATGTGGGAACAATGTTAATAATGTGTTGATGTTTAACACACTTAACGACTAATACGTACATGTTTGTTAATAATTACCATTACATAGTGTATATACGCATTTATTCAGTGGTCATTGTAATCTGATTACTTTTAACAGGATATGTGCAATTCTTCTAACCCAGTCCTTCTCAATTATTTTCTGTTGCACCGCCCTCTATTGGACAGGGAACAATTTACACCCTCTGACTCATTTGTTTACTGCACTTTTTATCCCCTGCCCATTGCGGAAAAAAAGACCCTCCAAACCATAGAGCTAAAACTCCTTACCCACATTCTGACAATGAGAGCAACACTGCCACCTAGTGTAAGGGATGTTCAATTACACTTTATTCTAGTACAGCGGAAAAAAAAAAAAAAAGCTTGTTTCTTAGGTCACACGCTCCCCCCACCTGCAATCGGGGGTACACCCCACTGTTTGATTACCACTTTTCTAACCAAAAAAGAGCAGATTTATTCATCCTCAGTCTATCTGCGTCTTTTTATCTCAGGACTTGGTGGAGCTCTTTAACTTTCACAACTACGACAACCTGAGACATTTTACCAAGAAGCACGATCCTCGCCGCGAGGGAGCCGACCAGCGGGTAAGGACACCACACACAGTTTTACACTTTTATGTTTCCAAACGGGTCAAATACACCCTCACAGCACCCGTAGGCTGACATGTTGGACCCGATTAGATGTAAACTTTACACCGCGTTCCAAATTGTTATCCACATATTTTATCAATTTTAATTAAAAAAAAAAGTGTTCATAGGTTTAAGTCACATCGTCATATAAGATCTCAAATTTGAGAACACCCTCATAATTGCAGCGTCTAAATTTAGTCTAATTCAGAGCTCACAGCTACTAGTTGAACAAAAGAAATCCATGGCGTTTTTGTCCTTAGCCCCGCCTTCTCTATGAGTAAAAACAGTTAAGGAAGTATAAAAAAAAAACTTTCGGAATGTTAAGTAAAGAAAAACTCGTCTAACTTTACAACTACTATGTTTAGCAGATGAGTCCTAATGACAATGAGGGAGAGCTAGCAAACCGCACAAACGAAACGTGACGAGGGGTGAGGTCCACAGGTCAGACAGGAGAACTTTATACGGAGCATCTACCAGGAGTCAGGTATCTGGAACACACCTCACTGCCCCACAGAGGGTTAAATTAGGGAAAAAAAAGTGGAGAAAATAGAGGTAGAGGACAGAATCTGAGGGTACCCGACTTTCCCCAGGTTCTAGTCCAGGGATGGGCAAACTTTTTGGTTAGCGGGCCATATTGAGTTCTAACATTTGGGAAAGGGGCCGGAACAGGAGCAGAAAGATGGCATGATTTGGTAACCGCTAGATTAGACCGATAGAATGGCGCTAGATTTTAAACAAGTGCGCTAAATGTTATGTCAAGAGCGTTAAATTTCGAATCTAGCGGCGCTTGGTTTGAAATCTAAGTGCTTGATGTAACATTTTACTTGTTTTAACATCTAACACGCTTGTTTACGTGCATGTATTGGGCCCAATGGCTTTCCATATCTGTGCACACTGTTTATTTTGACAGCGTGCGCATCACGAAGACACACATTTTAATAGGAGTAGTGTTGTTGTATTCACAACGAAGCCGGTCTATCTAGAGTGCGCCATCTAGTGAGGAAACATCTGAATCGCAGGGGAAATCAAACATTAACATGGTTTATTTACTTAATTTTTTTATGTTCGGCGTGCCTGAATAAAACGTTTAAGGAGGCGTATATGTTTGCCCGTAGTTTGCCCATACTTGTTCTAGTATCAAGCAGCCAACTAGAAACTATTTTAGCAAAGTGTCTTTGTCTCTAGCTGGTTCCGGTGAAACGCTTGAGGCCAGACCAGAAATGCTCTAAGCCTACCTTTAAATGTAGGAACAGTGTCTGCCTCTCACTTGTTCCGTAAAGTTGGAGCTTGATGGCTAAAGGCTCTACCTCCAACTGTACTTTTAGAAATCCTTAGAAACACTAACAGCCCTGCTGTTTTTTAGGATGCATTCTTTTTGGTTGGTACGGTACTATAAGATTCTGCCCTATTTTTTAGTCCCTACCACATGGTCTTATTTTTCCAACTTGTAAAAGGAAGACATATTATTTTGTAAGTTAGCAGAAGACTTTTAAATTTGTTTTTGAATTTAGCTGTGAGCCAGGAATAGTGTGTTCTCTTCTGCTGGTTCCTGTTAACAATCTTGCTGCTCCATTTTTAACAAGATCAAAAAAATTTAAAGAAGATTTAGGCAAAACTTTACAGGAATCAAACATAGATGTAACAAATGCGTGTGTACTTGAACATCGCAAGTTTTAAATGATATTCTTGATTAAATTAAACTCGGGTTTCTAACTATTGAATGTGAGGATCCCAGAGAGACTCTGGTTTCTCAAGTTTGTAGGACTTCATTAAAAATGACCTCATTTTTGTCTGGATGATAATTAATTCTCATTTAGCTCTTCATGTCCTTTAATTACTGTTAAATACAACCGAGTATTATCTGTATCTAACAGGGTAAGTTTTCTAAGGGGTAGCATGTAAAGCACAGAGTCCTAGAAGTGAGCCTTGTGGTACTCTATGGTTAATTTTAGATCTACAAACTGCTACGTATCAGATATTCTTGGATTTATTATTTTGCATGTCTGTCTATGAATAATTTTAGTTCTCCAAAAAAATAAAATCATTCGTAAATTTAAAGAATAAAAAATAATTTTAGCAAAAGTTGAACACAATGTGGATGATCATTTGGAATGCTGCCAACGTCTGTTCTGTCTCAGTTTTTATAGAATCCCTAAAAGAATGTATTCTATGTGTAAAAAGCAAACAAAAATATGAATGCAATGATTTTTAGCCTCGTGAAAAAGGTTTTTGCTCCAAGAAAATGCTGAACGCTCCATTCAGTACAACTACAGGAGTGTAGCGGAGGGTTTAAAGCTCACTCTGAGAATTAGTGTTACTTTGAATCCATGTTGATTTTATACTAAATGAACAAGAAAAATAAATTGTGCAATTGGCCAAAATCATTTCTAAAGCCACCTTTTAACAGTCTAGCAAAATTTGATGAAAGTGAATCTGAACTTTAACACTTGCTTATGCAGCCAGGGGTCTGACCGCCAGGGTCCCCGTTGTTGGCTGCTGCCCATCTCCTTCCTCAGCCAACCTCTATTGCCCTTACTGCAGGTGGTGAGTCCACTGGAAGGGCGGCCCATGCCCCTGTTTGGGCTTAGCTCGGCCTTGCCCCATGGGTAAAAGCCCGGCCACTAGACGCTCGCTCACGTGCCCCACCCTTGGGCCTTTGGTCATTGGGCTCCACAGGTGGGGGGCCCAATTACCTACGCCCGGGCCAGAAAAACTTTGCCATGATTGTTTTCTTCATTAGAACTTTTGAGCTGTGGGCAATATAGCTGCTAGAATCATTGGGGCACACGAACACCTCCAGCACGATAAGGTGGTGGCTCAAGGAGGTTATTCCTCTGAAGGGTGGCTGGGCTCTCACTCAGAGATAAGAGTGAAGAGCTCTGCCATCTGGGAGGAGCTCGGAGTAGAGCCGTTGCTCCTCTAGATCGAGAGAAAGCTCTCTCACTCATTTCACTTTTCCATTCCGTTGTCTTCCACTTATCTGGGGCCAGGTCGCGGGGGCAACAGCCTCAGACGGGAAACCCAGGCTTCTCTCATCCTGGCTGCATCCTCCAGCTCACCCGGGAGGATCCTGAGGTGTTCCCTGTCCAGCTGTGAGACAAAATCTCTCCAGCGGGTCTGGGCTCGGCCTATGGGTCTCCGCATATCATTTATTTTTAATATATTTCCAAAATCATTGCATTCTGTTTTTAACATTTTACACATTGTTTCAGTGTTTTGGGATTTTTAGATTTTGTTATAAACACACACAACACATGAAAAAAAAAAAAAAGCTGATTTAATATTCGTGTCAATTAAAACAGCAGCACTTCTACGGACCCATGGATTACGAGAGCCTCCAGCAGGAGCTCGCTCTGAAAGCTCCTCTCTGGAAAAAAGTCTGTCCCACTGAGTCAAACCAGGACAGCTCCACCACTGTAGTCTATAGGATGGACAAAGTCGGCGAGTGAAACTTAGAGAACCGCTCATCTCATCTCTCTCCAGACCACATCACCATTTTGCACCCTTTGAGTATTTATTCATATGAAATCTGTGGCGGACTTTTACTTTCATATGAAGCAGTCACTGTGAGGTTGATCTGATGTACAGTGTACAGGTTAACGTCTACCCTATCTATACATGTCTTATCTTCTTCTCATCTTTCAGATTCAGCTCTAAGATTTAGGAACATAAACAGTATCTGTACTTCTATTTGCACATGGTGGTTGAAGGAGACGTGTAGGGTATATTTAGAGAGTGATACCAGTCTTAGTCCTTCTTTCTCCAGGGATTCCCAAGCCTTAAAAAGAAATTCCATCTCGAAACCAGAACCTCGGGGTATTTGTCACTACGGTGCAACATATTCCGAACTAACGTAATGGAAAAGAAATATATTTTTAGAAATATCTCTAGTTGTTTGTCGAATTGTCCCACAATGTCGAATGTGGCATACCTTCCTGCTAAAAGTCGTGTTTAAGATCACATATGGATGTCAAATAAACTGGACTTCGAGGAGTTGTTTGAATTATATGGAAGTAACTTTCCAGTTAGTTCTAATTCTTTAGTTGCCAAGTTCGGGGAAAATGTGGAAATTCACTGCCCGGCCAAAAAACAATGGCTCCGCCTGAATTTGACCAAACAAATAGATCGGAGTTTCCTATTGGACGATCCCTGCATGTTTTAACAGGTGCAGAGCTGTTTTTTTTTTCAAACATAACAATCTGAGAAGAAACATTTCAATGTTTATCTACTTGAAAAAGATCAAATGATCAGCAACGTAAATGTTTTCTGCTTTTTTAAGTGGTCGTAAATTAGAAACACTTTTTTAAGAAAACCAAAGTCGCACTAGTCAGACTCTTATCGTCAATTCAAGATCCTAACCACAGCAAAATCCGCCTGCGACCACAGAAACTAAAATTAACAAAAAAAACTGAAAAGACAAAAAAAAAAATAGCAAGATCTTAGTGACTTAAGCTCAAGATGAATCCTTACGCCAAGACTGCCAGACATCTCGCCATCTTTAAACACGACCCCACTATCAAGACTAAGACGTTAAAACCCAAAAAGAGACCCAGAAAGAAGTCTAAGGGAGAAGCTAAGCAGGCAGCACCTGTGACTTTCTCTCTTTTTTTTTTTGGGTGGTGACTTCTTTTTTTTTGCCAGGTAGTGTGTTTCCACATCCGAATCCAATCTCCTTCCGGAAGTTGGTGCCTTAATTTAATCTGGAAGAAATGTTAGAATCTCTAAAATCCAGAGAAAGAATATTAGTCTACCCTAAAAAAACTTTTATTTTCAATAAAAAATTAAATGTTTCCTTTGGAAAAACTACTAGAATCCAGTCTGATGATGAAAAAGATAGATTATTAGAAGCTCAGGCCAGGTTGAGATTGTTGGAAGAGGAATGTCGTCTTTATCCGACTAATTCGATGTCCTCTGGTCAAGAGTAATTTTACGAAATATTTTTATTGCCAACGTGCGTATTCTGAGTTTTCAGAAGGAATCTTTTGTTAGCATAACAGGTGGATATTTCTAAACCTAAGTCGACATCCATAGAGCTGTATGAAAAAGAATGTTCCTCATGAATGTCAACAGATGCCTTAATTATCACTTTATTAGGAAAAACTGGGAAAATTGGGGATTTTTTTTTTACCGTCGTTCTTTAGTCGTCGTGAAAACTTTGAGCTGCTGGAGCCTGGAAACGTTTCTGAGGAAAGTCAGAAATGTTTTTGTTACATTCAACATTTAGACATCTGTTTTCTGTTTAAGTAATTCAACTATTTGTGAAGGTAAAAATATTCAAAAGCCTCTTGTTTTTTTATTCGCTCTTATCTCGAGATGCTGGATTGAGTCACTAATTATCGGCTTTTACGCAAATTTACAAATTGTGTTTTTTCGTCTTAATGATACCAAAAAAAATTAAATTTATGTCCAACTACACTTGAAATTTTAAGACTTTATTAGACGACCATAAAGAACGATTGATTCCTCCACTTAACTCAAGAAATACTTTGACCATTTTAACTATTAATTAACCAAAAAGGCAGAAAAACTGAATGAATATCGCTAGTTTTTACTAAATTAGAAAGTAAGACTTTTTACTTTTCAACTACCAACATTTTAGATTTTGAATTCTTGACACCTTTTTAATGCATTTTTATTTAAATTATTAAAATTAATTAATAAAATGTGGGGTCTTAAAGACTAAAAGTAGTTCTTAAGATATTTTATCGGAAACTGTGAGATTGAGTTAATCTAATACTCGTACTAAAGACGTCTTGCACTACAACTGTAAAACAGTTTGAAATGGTGCACATTATTTAGATTTTTCATATTTTAACTTAGTGATTTTATTGCAAGGGTTACTTGTCTGTGTGGTTGAAATTTATTGGAGGAATTTGAAAAAAAAATCCATTTAAAAAAAAAATAACCATCGTCTTATTATTTGTTGTTAAACTAATCCCTCTTTTGCATTTTAATTGGAATATATTTGATCTGAAATTATATTTTATGATTGCCTTTTTTCAATGTAAATTATTTTTTTAAGAGTGAAAATTTATCTGATTACTATCTATTCTCTAATTAATCTGATCCCATAATTATTATAAAGCTTTATCAAATTAACTGATTGCACCTTCAAACAATCACACAAAAATTAGATTTTTTTGTTTCGGGGGAAACAAAATGATGAATAAGCATTTACAAGTCCTAAAATGTGAAAATTAAATTCATGACTTTTCTGGCTTTTGAATCTTTGACCTAAATTTTCTTCTACATATTCATAATTCATGTTTTATTTTTTTTGTCTTTCATTCTGCATGAAATTTATGTGCATCTTGATAAATGTCTTTTTAAATCTACTTTTGAAAAGTTTTTTTTTTTCTGTCACGTCTTTCTGTCTTGCCGACTTGTGTCCTGAACATGGATTGTAATGATGGAAATGGCATCAAATAATTCAACAGATCACAACTATCACAGTTTGGTGACCTTGGAATTGTAAGGCTCTGATGTGAGAGATTATTTATTTATATGTGCTTTATTTTTTTACATTCTGACCAAAGATTCACAGCTGAGGAAAAAGTTTGATGTAAAATAAAATATTGTTATCCTGAAAACCTAAAGTGATTAGTTTTATGTTAACCAGGGGTGCCCAACCTTTTTTGCCCAACAGCTACTTTTCGAGAAGCAAACCTCTTGAGTTCTACCAGTACGCGGTTAACATTGCAACTCCCCATAGATTATTTCCACTACCCTCACAATATTAGACATCACATCATAAACTCGCCCTCTCGCAAATATACTCACAGACACACACAGAGACAAATTCCTCTCTCTCAAGCTCCAACACACAAACAAGTTCCTATCTTTCTCTCAAACACACAGACAAGTTCTTCTCTTTCTCTCAAACACAGAGACAAGTTCCTCTCTTTCTCTCAAACACACAGACAAGCTCCTCTCTTTCTCTCAAACACACAGACAAGCTCCTCTCTTTCTCTCAAACACACAGACAAGTTCTTCTCTTTCTCTCAAACACAGACAAGCTCCTCTCTTCCTCTCAAACACACAGACAAGTTCCTTTCTTTCTCTCAAACACACACACACACAGACACAAGTTCCTCTCTCAAACACAGATAGACAAATTCCCCTCTCTTTCTCTTTCAAATACAAACTGACATATTCATCTTTCTGGCTCGCTCGCTTTCTAACACATACATATTTTTCGCACGTAAGCAGCGCTTTGAATGGGTAGGGACCTTGGTATCACCATGTGCCGCTTAGAAAAAGCCGCCAGATTGATGCAAATTTTAGCGAGTCTAGCGGCTAGAGGATCTGAATATTCACTACATTTTGAGTCAAAGTTACTGAGTTGACATTACTGACGTCATTGCAATTCCCCCCTCCCTCCCCTCTATCCGGTCACACTTGGCGGTCGACTTGGAATCAGTCCGCGGCTACCAGTTGACCGCAATTGACTGGTTGGGCACCCCGATGTAAACAATGCAGTAGATGAAACCGTACAATTCCAAGTTAATACTTGTCAATGTTTGTGTATGATTTTTCTCATTTTTTTGTCTTCATTAATTTATGAACTCTCCTGTCTGCTGTTCGATGTAATTCAACTTCAAAATTAGCAGCAAATATGTTGCTCATTTGGTTGCAATAAACTGGCAGACACGACAGTGTACGTGGTTTTATTTTTTTGTCTGTTTCTGTTGCATTGATGTCTTTTGTGCAAAATAAAATAAAGCACTTAACTTTTTTTTTTTTCTTTGTCTGTGATCCCGAATTCAACAATCATGATATTTTCATCGTAACAACTGTCACTTATAATGAAGCTGTATTAAAGCAGAAAAGAAATATTAATTTAGCTCACACGATGCAAAGGAGAAAAGTAGACCATATGACATGAGAAGATAGCATGGTTTGAAGTTTCGGAGAATGGCCCATTTTTTTCATCACAGTAAATTTTGAAAAAAATAGTCAAGGAGTTTAGATAAAATGTGGAGGATGGGGCGTTGGCTCAGTGGTAGAATGTCTACCTTTGGACCGAGAGAAGCTGGTTCGATTCCCAGTGGGCACATGCCAGTGTCCTTGGGGAAAATGCCTAACCCCCAATTTCTTCCACCATTGATGCTGTCATGGCTGCCTGCTGCGATACAATACAGCATAAAAAATATTCCCATTTCAGGAATGAATAAAGTTATAAAAAAAAAATTGGAGAAGAAATTCCGGTCCGACTTTGATGGTGCGATCTAAAGCATCCCCTCTAGAGTAGTTTTTGAGTCTTTGGTACAGACTTCAATAAACATGTTGGTACAGGAAACACAAATATAGAGAAGGTGTTGACAGGAAGATAAAAGGACAAATGTAGCCAGTTTGGCACCACCTAGTGTCTCCACTCAATTTAATTTCACTCCAGCAACTAGGTCAGGGGTTGCAAACATCAGCAACAAACTGAGCAGGAATTTCTGGACTGCAGTGACTAAGTAAATTATACACAGATAGCAATGATAAGACAAAGCGAAGACATACCCTCTCACCGTGCAGCAGACAAACCTCAGTCATGCAAGGTCAGACTATTTCCACTCATTCGTGAAAGAAACGTCTAATGGATCTGGTTAGAACAAAGTGCAGAGGACAATTAGGTGGAAGCTAAAAAATAAAAGTCAAAGTGCTGCTTTGTTTCGATGAAGAGTTAAGACAGGCTCTGGGTGGTCAGGAGGTACTTCCAGATGACTGAACAACTATGAAAATAATATATTAATTCCCGAAGGCTAATCTGATCTGCAGTGCTAACACCTCGATGCCTTCCTGGTCCGCTTACACGGTGTAAACCTGGTGTCGGAACGGTTGAAAAACCAGTCTGTAATGAGACCACGTAGTCGAGCTTCAATGAAGCACACCAAAAAGGCCCCTCTACATTCCCGCTGGGTCAGAACAAGCGTCCCTAATTCCAAAGCTCATTTCGGCCGCTAGGATGTTACCCATGATAACCGCAGGGACACTGGGCTCAAAGCGCCTTTTTTCAGATCATCTCGTTCTTGGTTTTGTCGAGACCGCACCGACTCCTCCAGCTACGGTCAAGTTCACGATCATCCTTAATGTGATCAAAGAGGAGATTTGGTGGTGGCCAAAAGAGGTAAGTTGAAAAGAAGTGTGACACTGAGAGGACTGAAGCATAGGGCGATGCAGAATAAGGTGAAAGAAGTGGCAAAGGCCCAAACAAGTAGCTCCTGAGGACGTGTATCTTCGGGGACATTGGCAAAGCGGAAATTGGAAAGACGTACAGCAGGTCAGGGTGACAGACGTGGTCTGACAAGTGTCCATATTGTGACGAGAAAGACTGCTTTGAAGAGTTGATAAATGAAGAGAAAAAAGGTGCCTGGAAGCAAAGAAGAGATGAGGAGGGCATTAAAGAGGATGAAGAGTGAAAATGTTCTCTGTTCTGATGATGAGCTGTACCTATGGAGGTAAGAAAGGTTTGGTTTGGCTGGATGTTTTAGAGAACATTGTCAAATAAAGTGAGAGTAGGGAACAGGTGGAGGACAAGCTGCAGAGAGGGTGGTTTAAGGTAGACGGGTAGAGAACGGTTTCATCTAAAATGAAATATAATGGAAACTGACGTGAACCAGTTTGTTTGGTCTTGAGACATTGGTCCTGAGGAAAAGACAGGAGGCAAGATGGATATGCTGAGGTTCTCTTTGGGTGTGACCAGGATAAAGGATAGAAATGAGAACACCACTAGAGCAGCACATGCTTGAGGTTTTAAAGATAAAGTCCTAAAAGGTTTCTAATTATTCTAACGAAACCAAAACTCATTGTTAACAGAATTGTCTGCTGAAAGAGGAGAAGAAAAAAGAAGGCACCAAACTTTCCATTCCGTCGTCTTCCACTTATCCGAAGCTGGGTCGCGGGTGCAATATCCTCAGATGGGAAGCCCAGGCTTCTCTCACCCCGGCTGCATCCTCCAGCTCACCCAGAAGGATCCCGAGTCGTTCCCCAGCCAGCTGTGAGTCATAGTCTCTCCAGCTGGTCCGGGGTCTGTCTTTTGCCTCCTGGTGGGACAAAGCCCAAAACACCTCACCAGCAAGGCGCTCAAGGGGCATCCTGACCAGATGCCCTAACCACCCCATCTCGCTTCTCTCGACCTGGAGGAAGAGCGGCTCAACACCAAGCTCCTACTGGATGGCAGAGCTCTTCACCCGATCTCTGAGTGAGAGCCCGGCTA
The DNA here is from genome assembly GCA_902685375.1 of Neostethus bicornis. Taxonomy (NCBI): domain Eukaryota; kingdom Metazoa; phylum Chordata; class Actinopteri; order Atheriniformes; family Phallostethidae; genus Neostethus; species Neostethus bicornis. The sequence continues at coordinate 8,526,706 of LR738549.1, read as the reverse complement.
CTCTGTGGTGGAAGCTCATTTCGACCGCTTGTATCTTTCAGTCACCACCCACAGCTGGTGACCATAGGTAAGGGTAGAATCGTAGATCGACTTGTAAATCAAGAGCTACGCTTTTCGGCTCAGCTCTTTCTTTACCACGGCAGACCAATGTAGCGTCCTAGTTATTGCTGACGCCGCACCGATCCGCCTGTCGATCTACCGCTCCATCCTTCCCCCACTCGCAAACAAGACCCTGAGATTCTTAAACTCCTCCACTTGGGGCAGAACTTTGACCAGCAGCGGACATTCCACCTTTTCTGGGCAAGGACTATGGTTCTCAACTCAGCCGCTTCACTCTTGGCAGCAAATCAATCCAGTGAGAGCTGGAGATAACGGTCCGATGAAGCCAAACTTTAAGAGTTTATTTAATTTAAAAATAAACTACAAAGATACTCACAAGGTAAAGTAAATCTGTATCCCCAATGCTGACATGGAACAAGCAAGGGTGGTAGTTCATTTTTAAGAAGCAACTGCATGGAAAAGGTCAAGAAATTCATTTAGTAATTCAAGATTTCTTATTGTCACAATAAAAAATGCTCATGTTTAAAATCCACACTTTCCTGAAGATAAATGAAGGTCGTTATGTAAGTTATTATTTTATGAGTCATTCCCACCAAGCCTGTCTCTGATGTCCCTTCTGCACATGTCCTGTTTGTCTCTGATTTTATCCACAGGCCAAATCTGTCATCACCCTGCTGTTTGCTGCCTACACAGGAGACGTGTCTGCCCTCAGGAGGTGATCATCTCACACCCTCATATTCTTTTTAATTATCTTGTGAGATCAAATCCAGTTTTATTTTCACATTTTTAACATCAGAGTTTATTAAGTTATTCTGATAGTTGGGTTAGTTAGATTCCTCTTCTGTCCACAAGAGGGAGACAAACTTCTTATTGAAGTTCAAATTAAGCAGCAGAAAAATACAAAAGTGGTGTCCAACCTATTTTTGATCCCATTTTCAAGTATTTTCACACACATTTACTTTTCAACACATACAGACAAATTTCTCTCAAACATACACAGACAAATTCTTCTCTTGCTCACTTTTATTTTCTCTCTCTAACACACACATTTTCCGCGCGGACGCAGCGCTTTGAGAGAGGAGGCGCTACAGCAGTGCCTGGCGCTGCTTATTAAGAACAAGCTTAGCAACGTGCTTTCACATTAAAGACTCCAAAAATTTTCTAAAATACTAAAGCTTGACGCTTTTTCAGAAACAAACAAAAATAAAGTCGGCAAAATTTTAGCGACTCTAGCGGCTAGGTCTGAATACTCGTCCTGAAGTTACTGAGTTTACAATAATGACTTTGTTTTTGATGTTTTTTGCCACACACTTGGCAGTAAACTTGGAATCAGTCCAATTGACTGGTTAGGCACCCCTGAAATTGGACTCAAGTGATTGTTGGTCTGAGTTGCTCAGAAACTGCTTATCGGGATTTTTAGCACCAAATATCACTCAATAAAAAGAGATTCTGCAATAAAGGCTTTAAAATTATTAATATTAACAGAAATTAAACAACTTATTTAATGTCTTAAAACAAGGTTTAACTTTTAGTCCTACGTGCTTTGTGTTTCCAGGTTTGCACTGTCGTCTATAGACATGGAGCAGAGGGACTATGACTCTCGAACTGCCCTCCATGTGGCAGCAGCTGAAGGTAAAGCCCTGTTTGGGGTCACAATGACTCACCATGTAGTTCATAATAACCTGCTTTTTTTCTTGTAGGACATATAGAAGTTGTTCGTTTCTTACTGGAGGCTTGCAAAGTGAATCCAGCTCCTAAAGACAGGTCAGTATCGAGGAGGTTTTTTTGGACCAATTTTTTTACACAACAATTGCAGGAATGGTCTTAAGTGAGGCGGGCAAATGTTTCCAATGACGGTTTAAAAAAGATACAGTAATATTGCCAAAAATGACGGTCTATGACCAGGTACGTGTCCTAGTTGAAAAATAAACTTACATGCATGAAAACCCTGGTTAAATTAAAATAAAACTCAGGGGCTACATGGTGGCACAGTGGTTAGTATGGTGGTCTCACAGCAAGAAGATCGGGGTTTGAATCCCAGGTGAGGACGGAATTGGAATACTGGCCTTTCTGTGTGGAGTTTGCATGTTCTCCCCATGTATGCGTGGATATTCACAAGGTACTCCGGTTTCCTCCCATTCTCCAAAAACATGTATGTTAGGTTAATTGGCCTCACAAAATTGACCCTAGGAATGTGTGTGAATAGTTGTGAGTGTGTGGCCCCACGACAGACTGGCGACCAGTTTGGGATGTACCCTGCCTCTCACTTTGAATATGTCGGGATGGGCGCCGGCATCCCGTCACAATCCTGTCAGGGATAAGCAGTTCAGAAGATGAATGAGAACTCAATATTCTCCATTCACTTCCGTTCACTACCGAATACTTGAAAGTGTGTCTAGGTTAGAGGTGGGCAAACTTTTTGACTCGAGGGCCACATGCGTTCTTACATCTGACAAGGGCGCTGGAACAGGAGCAGATGGATGGCATGCTTTGGTAACCGCTACATTAGACTGATAGCTTTTAAACAAGCGCGCTAGATGTTACATCAAGAGCGTTAAATTTAAAATCTAGCGGCACTAGGTCTGAAATCTAGTGCGAAGGCGCTTAAAAACGTGCATTTAGCGGCGCTAGGTTTAAAATCTAAGCGCTTGATGTAAGATTTTGCTTGCTTTAAAATCTAACACTCTTGTTTACGTGTGTATTCAGCCCGATGGCTTTCCATATCTGTGCACAGTGTTTATTCTGACAATGTGCACATCACGGAGACACACACATTCTAATGGGAGCAGTGTTGTTGTTTTCTCAACCAAGTCTATATATTCAGAGTGCGCTATCTAGTGAACAAACATCAGAATTGCAGGGGAAATAAAACATTAACAAGGTTTATTGATTTAAATTTTTTCAAGTTAAGCGGGTCGGATTGAAATTTTTAATGGGCCGCATGTGCCCCGCGGGCCCTATTTTGCCAATTCCTGGTGTAGGTGCAGAAGGAAAAAATAGTGAAAAATCCCAACAACCTTAGAAAAACTTTGTAAAGACCTTTCTACATCACATTTAAATAGAATAGGTCCACAGGGCACCCTCTCTGGAAAACTCAACTTTGGTCGAGATTAAAAAGTTTATTGTACCACGTTTGACCCCCGAACCATAGTCTGCCCTCAAAGGCTCTAAATGAATCTTTTATTTAAAAAAAACTACATTAAAGCTCTTTCCCCCCAGCTGGTGAAGATATGATCCATGTTTTCCTCATTCAGGTGGGGGAACACACCGATTGGGGAAGCCATGCAGTTTGGCCACCATGACGTCGTCACCATTCTGCAGGAGTACCTTGACAAGCCTGGCTCGCCACCATCGGCTCCTACTGATAGGAAGACAGCTGAAACGGCCTTGGACAGCCTGGTTCATACCTGAGCTGTCTATACCATGACCTCTTCAGGCTGCTACGGAGGACTTTTGAACTTTCCCAAATTACATCTAAACGTCAAAGCTCAGGCTCCTAAAACGTGATGGTTAAGTTTGTTTTGTTGCCCTGTGTGCTTCGCCTTGTGTTTAAATGTCACGTTTGTGTTGTTTTTATGTGTCGCTTAGCTATACTGTAGGAAGCAAAGACCCATACCTGAACTTGTTTAAATATTGAGACTATTTATCATCAGCTGGTTCTGTAAAGCACAACGGTATCTTCTAAATTATATCCAGGTGAATTAGTTTAGTTACACGCTCTCTTTTGTTCATCGTTGTCATTGTGTTGATGTTGTGTTGAAACAGTGATGTAGGTGTTTCATGTGCAGCCAGGAGGAGCCTGTTCGATGTCCACATACCAGCTCAGTACTCTGATTGTTTCCCTGTCTGTTGCAAGGTCATCAGCAGGATTTATGCAGCTCGTCAGGAGTCAGAGAACGATGTGATCCTGAATGTAAATCACCGGCAGCGTTTCAAATAGAAACACTATATTTATCTCAGAGACTATAAAATATAGAAATATAATAAACTATATAGACTTGTATGATTTGTTGCGTTTGAGATGAAGATATTTTCTTGTTTGCAGAGTAAATCTGTTTGTACATTTGTTGTGAGTTTTAACACACTACTGATGAAGACTGATGTATCTGATTTTCTAGTTAAATTCATTAAAAACATGACAGTTTG